>JAMJFZ010000242.1:31804166-34265000 GCA_026225945.1 Cricetomys ansorgei | reverse complement strand
GTCTGTGTGTAGCGAGTGCTCATCAGACTCATGCAAGAATGAGTATTGCAGCAGAGGTCACCTGGACTTCCGTGCAAGATTACTGTCAGTGTGTTCCCCTGCTCCAGATTTCCATGAAGTCTCTGCATATCTTGCTCTCTGTCATCCATTTGATTTAGGCTCTTGATTTCTGTTTGCTATTATGCTTAGTATTTATAAAGAGCAGGGCTATTCCTACAACCGTGAGTCCTTAACACCTTTCACTATAATCTCTGTTTTAAAGTTCCTCGGTGTGATATCTTATCCTTTCATTTGATGCTTTGAGATTTAGATTAAAAATGTAAATGTCTATTCTAATTTCTAGAGCCACCACTAAAATAAGCAATGGTATATAGTTAAAGCAAATTAAAAGACTAAAAATAAGAAGAAGAAATATTCAGGAAGATTGGCAAAAAAAAAAAAAAAAAACTAAATCAAACAAACAGTGAAGAAAATAACATGACAAACATCAGCATTACTGATGGCATTAAATGTGGTTGAAGTATAGCTCAGAGGTACAGTACATATGAAAGATGCACTAGACCCTCAATTCAGAAGTATAATTTATATTAAGTAGATACGTATAAAATGTCAGTTAAAAGGAAAACATCGTCCGTGTGTGTGTGTGTGTGTGTGTGTGTGTGTGTGTGTGTGTATTAAAATATATACTTTTAATCTCAAAAAGTGGAAGTTAGAAAGAAGACATGCTACATGGGTCCTCAATGACCTCACAGGTGGGGAAACATTCCAGATATTATTTTCTGTCCTTGACATCTACAGATCCCTTTGATAGAGGAACATATATCTTTATGCAGAACAGGGAGATTTACATGTGTACCACATTCACTGATGCCTGGGATGCTAGCACAGCCTGCCCCCTTTTGACCTGCTCCAGGAGCATTTGTCTTATGCCACATGAGTGCCAACATGTGTGGTCAAGTGTAAACAGACCCATATGCAAATTGGTAGAGATCTTTGTATAGAAATCTAGCTTTCTTCACACTGTATGCACTCACAAAACCTTGGAAGGCTGGCAGCTCCATAGCAGTGAAATGGGCTGGGTTGCCCATAGGCATCTTGCCAACAGAACAGATGGACCCAGCAGGGGCAGGCAACAGAGCACACATGTTCTTTCTGGACACATGCATATTTAGCATTGTGTCTTTCATTTACAGGGCACAAACACTTGAACAGAAAAGGTTGAGTTTGTAAAATAAGAGCCAGAAAGGGTGAGCTCTTAGCCTTAATTAAAACATTCAAATAAAGGACCCTGGATAACTCATCTCACTAGGAACTCTTACAAAGGAACTTGATACATACCTTCTATCATAAATCACTACTCACTGAAGGGGTGATGTAGTTGAACATTGCTGTGGCAGCTCAGCAAGGATGACAAGGAGGCATTACAATATGTGCAAAACCCTGCTATACCTCAGCAGAGAGAGACACCCTCATGGCAAGCACCATACTGGAGAGTGGAACTTTGAAGGTGTGAACTTGGATGTTTTTATTGATACAGAACTCCTCGGGTGTTCTACTGAACACACGATAGCACGTGCAGATCATGAGTAATCAAACATCCCCAACATAAATCCAACACCTGCAGTCAATACAAAATGCCAAGGCTTTACCCAACAGTGCACAAACAATTATTTTATACATCACTAAAGATTAACTTCCACAACAAGGTGATGCTGTGTCCTTCAGCCTGAAAAATCTCACAAACTTGTAAGGAAACCTAATTTTTTCTTGTGTTTTAAAAACACAATATGTTGGAAAATCATGGCTGGCAGTGAAAGTATGCTTATCAAATAATCATTATTTAAAAATATTATTAGAATAAGTTTCTGAAACTTTTTTCCTTTTAATTTGCACATAAATAAACAAAGAACTAAATTTCATTTATTTTTCTGTTACTTCTGGAGGTGACACTATGGAGAGAGGATGCATACTGCAGAACAGGCAAACGTATTTACACACTCAGAATCTATCTCAATATCATCTGTGTCATGTTCCATTTGTGCAAAGTGAAAACTTGAAAAATAGAGCAAGTAATTTAAAGGTATGTAAATCACCTTAATGTATAAACATTTTATCCATCTAAAGTTAAGAAAATAATCTCTACTGGATCCTACACAAAATTCATGGAGTGTGTGTGTGTGTGTGTGTGTGTGTGTGTGTGTGTGTATGTGTTTACTTGTGGTAAGTGTTCATATTTGTGTGCACATGTAGTATGTGTATTCATCTATGTGTGCAAGTGTGTGCAGGTATACATGTATGTAGGGGTCAGAGACTTGAATTTGGTACATTTCTTTTCTGCTCTCCTCCTTATGCTCTGAGACAGTCTCTCTTGCTGAGTGTGGAACCCACTATTTCAGTGAGACTGGCTGGACAACAAGCCCCAGAGACCCTCCTGTCTCTGCTCAGAGACCTGGGGCATAGGGACATGCTTTTCTTGTAGGTGCTAGCAATCTGAACTCATGTCCTCTTGTTTAATAACAAGCATTTTACTGACTGAGCCATCTTCTTAGTCCTCATGGATATTTGATAATAATTCTGCACATTAACATAACCTTTTATCTACCCCACACAAATTTCATATATATTATTCCCTCATATCCTCCAAATAACTCATGAGTAGTTAAGGCAGGCCTGAGAATCTCATGCTACAGATGTGGAAACCAGGGATCATGCAGGTAAAATGATTCAGAATGTAGGATCATTTATCATGTTAAGTTTCTTTTAAAAATGTTTATTTATGTGTGTGTACGTGTGTGTGTGTGTGTGTGTGTGTGTGTGTGTGTGTGTGTCTGCATGAATTTATGTATACCACATGTGTGAAGGTGCCTGAAGAGGCCAGAAGAAGTTACCATATTAACTGGAACTGAAGTTACATTACAGATAGTTATGAGGCACAATGTGAGTGCTAAGAACTAAACCGAAGTCCTCTGCAAAAGCAAGTATTTCTAATGGCTAAGCCATCTCTCCACCCATAAGCTCTTATTTTGACACGATAGAAACAACACACCCAAACTGATATTTGGATTTACAATTAAAACGCACAAGCTGCTACTTTTGGGCATGAGGAAGCTAATATGATGTCCAAGTCTTCATAACCAATCAAAAATCGTTTGAAAGTCAGCTTGAGTTCATTTTAGATAAATTCTGTCCTGCAGAAAGATGCCGCTATGGTGATATTTGAATTGATATCTGCTCCTGGGTTCGGTCAGAGCAAAGTACTCTCTGGTGGCTGGTGCTGTAGCGTGGGAACATAGTGTGTCATTCTGTTGTCTGGGGCTTGAAGAAAAGTATCAGTTTCTAGAACTTTGAAGAGACACAAAGAGGACTTCTTTAGAAGATTTATACATTTCACAGAATCTGAAAGATAAATATTCTAGGAAGCAGTGATGTACGATAGAGAACTAAAGCTGATCACTTGTGCAGAGAGCATGGCCCTCAGAGACAAATGAGTTCGGGCCACAGTGGAGCTGTACATACAGGATGAGCTACTGTGTGGCTGGGATGAAAACCCAATCTCTGAAACCCATTAGCTCTTTAATTCTGCCTTGAGATCATAAAAAGAGAGACAATTAAATTAAAAAACAAACCCAACATGACACATTTCCGAAAGAAATCAGACTCGGTGGCAGCTTCTGACTACAAACGGAAGCAACCTATCTCCTGGGTGCTGAGGTGGAATTGCTCACCTTTTGCTCTGTGCTGCGCACAACTCCCTCAAGAGCAGTGAGCTGTTGAAAATGGCCAGGGCACCCGGGGCTTTAGGGACATGACTAGAACTCCCATACAATTTGCTTCTAGCACCCATGAATGTGGAAAAGCATGCTGAATGCTCAGCGCAGAGGTATAATGTCTCAACCGCTGTTCTATCCTCTGCTACTGAGCCTCCTCCATCATCCTCCTTCTCACCTCTTTCTGTGTTACCCCAATGTCAAGCTTTCACCCTCTGATGACCCCTCAGAGCCTTCTGTTGCTCCATTCATCACCACCTACCCTTCAAGATTCTGAATGCCACATATATTTGCTTTCAGGAATGTTTAATTCTGTTGCAAAGTTTGAAAAAGCTCTGTGACACCAAAGACTCCTCACTGTCCTTCAGGTCTTTCGTTGAAGGGTCATATTCAGCAATCAGCGTCTTTCAAATAGACAGTTCCACTACTTCAGTAAATCCACTCCTCCAGTACAGAGCGGGGGTATTGCAAATGAGTAATTCCTTAACCAATTTACCAACCTACCAGGAACCAGTGGGTTTTGTAAGCATCCAAAAAGAGTGAACATTATATTTGTGCCTTTGGAATTCTACTTCAGTATGACAGAGAGAAAAAGGAAATGAGTTTGCTATCCAAGACGTCCTACAAGAATTTGAAATCAACTGTGATGCTTAGTTCTAATGTCAGCTTTTCACAATCTAGAATCACTTGGGTTTCAGTGAGGGAGTTTCTAGATCAAGTTGGCCTGTGGGCATGTCTGGGGTGGTTTGTCTTGATTACATTAGTTTATGTGGGAAGACCGAGCCCAGTAGGAGTGGCACCGTGCCACCTGTTCGATCCTGGATGTGAAGAAGGTGAGATAAGCAGCCATGCATGCATTCACTTTCTCTCTGTTCTTGACTGTGGATGCGACCAGCAACTTCAGACCCCTGCCTTGATTTCCCTGCACTGATAGATTGTAACCTGGAATTGTGAGCTAACCATACCATTTTTCTGTGAAAGTTGCTTTTCTGCAGGATATTTTATCACAGCAATAGAAGTTAGATGAAAACATTAGCATGTTCTCATCTTGCCCCAGTAGGAATATTATCATTTCTGCTTTATAAACTGAGGCTGCTTTTCCATGTCCTCTGCTGCCTGCCCAGCTGATTGTTTTGTTGGTCTCTCAGGGTCACGGGGTAAAGGCAGTCACATCCTTGAACTCAGCACTCCTTTGAAACTCTGACCTTTCATTGGGTGTTCAGGACTAGACAGGAGTGGTTTGTGATTCATGACAGAAGAGTATGGCCCTATCCCGTTCAGTAGAAACTTCCTCCAAAGTTTGCAACTGAAGATTTGTGACTGATGGGGAGAGTACCTTCGGAGTCCACTAAGACTTGACTGATAAAAGATGGCAGCCAGATGATAATTCAGACCTGGACTCAAAAGATCACCCAGTCAGACTTTCTCATCTCAAGTCAAACCTCCCCCAAACTAAAAAGAATTGCCATCCTTTAGCCGCCGTCAGCAGGATATTTTCAGTGGTTTACCAGAAGCTGGGACAAATTGACAAAAAAATGACATTTTAATGCTAGACTTCTAGATAAGGACAGAACCTCAGCAAAACAAGGCAGTGTTTCATTTCGTTTTTCTTCAAGGCCCTGAGCTACCCACATAAAAGTGAAGTCATTTAAGTGGCAGAATGAATGTTATTTTCAGTTCCAAAATATGAGATACCAGAGAAGATACATTCTTGCTAGCTTAAACCTCCCAGACCACTTGCTCATATGTATGATCAGCTGTTTCTTAAGGTTACTGCTATCTCAGAGAACAAAAGCGAATGTTTGGAAAGGCAATTCTTTAACCAAGTGCCTCGTCCAAGGTCAGAAAAAAAGCATCTGTAAGACTGTGTTCAGAACACCCAGTTTCTTCCGTTTAAATGCTTACGTCTATGACAACGACATGAGAAATTAAAGCAAACTCTGCAGTTGAGCAATATTCTGGCATTTGCTTGACCCTGTATCAAGCTCAACAAAGTCCCCATCTGAGGAAATTTTCTGTGAATTCTTCTTAAAAGAACATTGACATAAATCTACTGTGTATTGGAAGGGATTTTTCCCCAACCTTTAGAAGACAATTGCAACACAAGTGATATTTTCCTCTTTCAAGTATACATGAATATCAACGTATTGGCCACTGTATTCGATTTATTATTTAGTTTAATTTTGTTACTTCCTATGTTATGGAGTGAGAGTTCATGCTTCTGTCTTCAAAACTCACCTGTTTCTAATACAGAGTTTCTGTGAGAATAAGCATTGGGAACCTGAATTTGCTCTATAGATATGACACATCGTGTAAGCCCTTCAAATTAGATAAGTGACTGAGCTCAGGGAAATCCTGCCAAGTCTGTTAGCACAATTACTTGAACTGAAGAAGAGCGTTCGCTTCATGGCTTGGATTTTGTTACACCAAAAAAAAAAAAAAAAAAAGAGTAAACACATTTAAAATTATTTTTTAAAAATTTGAGAATTGCCACTATTGCTTGTAGTCATACCTTCATAGTTTTGGGTTCTTTGTATCACACAGACTGGCCACAATACAAAACATGGCAATTGCAATGAAATCAAAACTGATGACTATAGTGTCCTAACAATTTTACCTGCAATGGTGCAAACACATTCAACACTCTCTCTTACTTGACTAAACTTAACTGCATTAGGATCTGTACTTTGGATTGCTGGAAGAGGTTCATGGGCTGAGGACATGGCTCAGTGGGTGAAGATCCTGCTGTACAAGTGGGAAAGCCAGAGTTTGGATCCCTAGCACTTACTGCTGGCTGTAGTGACAGATGTCTATAGTTCCAGTGCCCCTATTGCAAGAAGGGAGGCAGAGATAAGAAAATCCCTGGCAGCTTGTGGGCAGCTGGCCTAGAATGTGCAAGAGTGAATGATAGACTCTGTTTCAGACAAGATGGAAGAAGTTCAGTATCCAAGGTTATCTTTTTACCTCTGTGCTATACAGTTCCTAGGGCAAAATATCGATGTGTAAGTGTTTCTGTCTTTAAAACGAGCTTGCCCGCCACCCCCGCCCTTGAATTGTTAGAAAATAGAGACTGATTCAAACTGGAAAGTCTGGCTGAACATTTCCCAAGTTTTCATAGCTAATACATGTGATATTATGAATATGACCCCATTTAATACCTCACCCTGACTCTGCTGTCTGTTTAGCCATGCCTGGTGGCTTGCAAATTGTGCTGGTTGTCTTTACAGTCGGCCTTATGAGGATAAATGGCAAAGTGACACAGGTACAGTCAACAGGAGGTAAGGACCTCCTCACTGGCTCTGTGTCAGCTCCCGTTCCTTTCATTCTGCTTCGATTCTGCTACAACAGGAGCTATAGCAGCCACCACGATACCATGAGGAAACGACCTAAAGGATCTGGACAACCTGTACTTTCACATACTAGAACAGACAAGCACGCGTTGCTGGCTGCCTATCTATTTGTAGAATGAGGTTTACAAGTGTTTAGAATTCTACACGGTGTAGTGACAGTGGTGCCCTATGCTGATGCTGTATAACTTCTTTAAAGTCAGAAATACTGAACCATTCATTCAGTAAGTGGTATAGCAGAACGAGATTGAAATCGGTAATCTCTAATATGAGAATGCCAAGGCAGGGAGAATGCAGTGATAGAAAGTGAATGAGAGACAACAGAAAACAGGGCCATGTATAAAAGGTTCATATTTAAAATTTAAAGGAAATACAAAATTTTGGCTTGAGTGCTCCAGAATCCAGTACAAAGGGAGTGTGCGACAAATCCGATTGTACAATCAATGGTGTCCGTAACACACCATTTACTCAGTAGAAGGGAAACTGCTGTGGACTAGGAAGCAGTAGAGGCATTCCCCCATAGTCACAACACGTTCACTGCAGAATGTTATAAACAAAGCCCTCAGCTTTTCATAGGTACATCTTTTAAATGTCTTTTCTTGTCCTTGGGGTTTATAGTGTCAAATTTCACACAAATAAAAAACTTGTAAGTTGCAAGTAAGATGCAATAAAGTTCTTTTTATTTATTTTTATTTATTTATTTTGAAAGTTCATTTCAACCCTAACTAGACTCAAGAGAATTTAGAGAAGTGAAATGGGAGAATATGTCAGAAAGTATTTCAGTTTCTCAACCAAAGTTTTGGCAGTTTTTGAGAAACATGGTCATACCAGGCTTGTTCATCTGTACTTGTAGTCTCCACATTTGGGAAGCAGAGTCAGGACAATCAGGAGTTTAACGTCAATACCAGCTACAGGGTGGATTTGAGACCAGTCTGAGCAAAATGAGACCCTGGCTCAAAAACAGTAACACCAAAACTATGCACTCTTTTCTTTTCTTTTTCTGTCTTTTCTAAAAGACAGGGTGGCACATGCTCATTATTCAGTGCTTTCCCATGGAGACAAGGGCTATGTAGACTGCGCCGGGCTTTTCATCCTAGGAAGCTAAGATGGGCCAAATTGATTGACTAATTGACAGGCTCTCGAATCATGTAGGAGCCAAACCTCTGAGTATGTTTGGGAAGGAGTTTCTAGACCGGGTAAAAAGATGAATCTAAATATATGTAATGTCATTCCATGGACTTGAGTCTCTGCCTAAGTAAAAAAGGAGAAGGCTAGCTGATCACCAGCATTCATTGCTCTCCGCTTCCTGACAGTTTAGCAATATTATTTCTTCAATCTTGGGTTATATGTAAGTTCTTCAACCACACAATATGTAAATAAATACAAAAGACCTAATTATTAAGGCTGTAGAGTCTACAGTGTAGACAGATGGTAAAAGTGGCTTCAATCCTTCCTTAGTTTCCGTTCTGTTTGTTTTTGTTTCTGTTGGGGGCAGGGGTTAATTTTTGTTGTTGTCTTTTTATTTTTTTTTTTTGTTGTTACCTTAAATTCATTCAACATTCTGTTTATCAGGCAAGTATTGTAAAATATTTGTGACTTGGAACATCATTGTTAAGATCTAAGGAGATATCTCAGTCTGTGAAATGTTTGCCAGACAACCATGAGGACTCAAGTTGGATCCCCAGAATCCACGAGGCCATGTCAGTGTGCTTCTGTAAGATCAGAGCTGGAGAGGCAGAGATAAGTGTATCCTTGAGACTTCCTGGCTAGTTAGGTTTCACTGAATCAGTGGGTATAGATTTAATGAGAGACTCTGTCTCAAAGCGTAAGTTGTGGAGTGATTAAAGACATCTGGCATTAACCTCTGCCCCCCCCATGCATGTGCACACACAAATGTACATGTATCAACAGATACACAGAAAGCACGTGTACCCACACGCATACACATACAGAATTTTTTTTAAATCTGAAAATCACCAAAATAAAAGAAATTAATGGATTGCACATGCTCTTTTATGTAACCAAACAGACATCTTCCCCCTTCCTGTTTAAAATCCACTCCCTCAGTCTTGAGGAAAAGAAGCATGAAAATCTTGAGCCAAAAGGTTAATCCTTTCACTAAAGAAGTTTTTCAAGAAAATGCCTAAAGAAAAGGGAGAATGAGGATGCTTTCCCAACCACTTAATTCAATTTAATTCAGACAATAATTGCTGAGCAGTTCCTAGGTACCCATAGTTGTGCAATCCCTCTGAGAGATGGTCAGTGAAGGAAGCCTGGTGCTCTGTCTTGGGGGAGGAGGATTCAGACACAGACTCCTCCAAAGCAGAACCTACAGGGCAATGCTACTTGCAAGGACTGAGCGGATGAGGGAGGAAACTTGAAATATGGGAAGCATTAAGCTGTTCCTTGAGAACTGATTAAAGGGTGAGAGCCTAGTCCTAGGAAAGTAAATGATCAGAGAAATGGGGAAAGAAAGAGAGAGGGGGTCAGAGAGGAAAGATAGGAAGCAAGCAAGGTTTGTTGCTCAGGACATCTTGCAGAATTTTAAAGTAGAGGCAAGGCGGCTGCCGGAAGGCTTGGTCAGTTTACTTCATGGAGATGATTGCAAAGCTGCAGTTTGAAATAGGGAGCAACTGAGGCTGTACTGATTCTGTTTTGCTGTGTTGTTTGTGAGTAATTAACACCTGGAATAGGAAGGCTTTATTTTTATGACCTTGTCCCACTCCCTGTTACTGCCTCTTCCTTAATTCCATAGATCCCTGTGCATATCAACAATAAGTAGCAAGGATCACACAGCTAAAATCACCTCACAGGCCTGCCTCCCCACTAGGCTATCAGCCCATCAAAAAGCAAGAAACTTACTCTGCATTTCTCTGATGGCTAAGGATGTTGATTGGACAACAGCATGCACACAAACACATACATGCAAATATACAAAATAAGAAGCCGTGTGGTCAGGGGTCGTGACTTAAGAAGAGAAATTTGGTGACAGTGCATAGGATAGAAAGAAAGCAGAGATGGGGAGAACAGCTTGACACAGAGAGTCACCTTGACTCTCTTTTGGGAAGAAGGAAGAAAATTCTGAACTGGATATACCATGTGAACAAGATCTCGTGATGTCTTGAATTCACAGAAGAAAAGGGTTGGGCAGAGTAAAACCTGTTTCGAGTTTCTTTGTTATGTGGGTAGGAATGTAATTAAGAGGTTGGTACGGAACTGAATAAAATGAGCAGATATAGGAGCAACACAAACAGAGGGTGATGAGAGTTTCATTCTAGGTGTGGTGCTTTGGGGTTCTCAGGCCTCATTCACCTCTTCCTAGCCTGTCTTCACAAAACCTACTGGTTACCCCCCACTTCCCAACCATCCCCTTCTTTCTTCATATATGCATATTTACATATTTAAGTAAACAAATTTAAATAAATACATTTAAATATGTGCTTTAATCTAGAAACTATTTATGAGAGAAAACACACGACAATTATCTTTCTGAGTCTTACTTGTTCCTTTTAACATGACATGTTTCCATTCCACCCAGGAAAATAATGAATTTTAAAGAATAAGGGTTTGTTTGCTTATTAGGCTTCTATGAATTTGATGATTTTGAACCTTAGTTTCCAAAGCTAAAAGCAGGAATAGAAGGGACTTCAAAAATGGACTCATTATTAAAATAGCTAATTGAACAGAGCTTTAAAAATATGCTTTTGTATTTCATCTGGAAAGAGGTTTTAACCTTAAATACAACACTCAATTGGTATCATAGGTAAAGAAATGCAAAGCAAAGAGGCCACATGAGTTCAGCATTGTCTTTAGCATCATTATATAATCAATATAGGGCCACCCAGGGTCAGATGGCTCATCATAAAGACACTTGCAGTACAAGTCTGAAGATCTGAGTTTGATTCCCAGACCCCTTTTGTAAAGGTGGAGGAAGAAAATCGACACCACAATGTTGTTCTTTGGCCTCCACACACATGGCATGCGTGCTCACATACACACACATTATATACACAAAAATACATAATCAAGTTTAATGCATGACATTGCACTAAATAAATCCACATAGGCACATTGGGGAAATACTATTGTTTCAAAGGCTGTTGTAATATTAGCAGCGGGCCAAGAGTAAGCTTGTTTCTTTCCTTCTGCCCATGTCCTCCCTGCCACCCTTGTCTCCCTCATGTCCAGGTTGCAATACTGATGCTGGTAAAAGCAGTGACAATCTCAAGGACATCAATAATCTTCCCTCTTCCAAAATCTGTGTCTTCAGGGCATTTTCAGAAAATGGCGTTTCAGCTGTTTCCTATGATTGAGACTCTTCCCCCAAATATTGAGCATTTATAAGTAATGAGTATTTCATGCAAAAGTCAGCCTTTATTGTAGTCTAAAGCATGTAAAACATGCTAAGACATGTTTTGGCATTTATCCATCACTGAAGGGAAAACTGAAAATGATATCAGTTGTGTCTATTACATAAAATAATTTGTGTAAGGAGCTACTTTTCTAGAATTTACTTTCCCATTTGTATCTATTTCTTCCTATTCTCAAACTTCTCCCCCAACTTCTTTCTCAGCTACAAGCTTTAAAGACTATGAAATATCCCTAGTTACCAAATCAATGACCAAAGAACCCATAGCTTCTGAGCTAGTTGCTGGTCCAATCCCAACTTGACTTCTCCCATTCTTTTACCCTAATTCTCTTCTGGAATTACTGGGGTGGTGTGGTGTTCTGAAAATACTCATCAGAGTTGCCACTCTTTGGGGGATTTGAAGAAGGTTCAGCCACAAGCATGCAGTTGAATTTATGAGCCACATGGTTCTGTTTCTTGGTGTATGGACTAAATTTGATTGCACTTTTTATTTACTCATTCTCCTTTTCTGCAAAGTCTGGTGAACAATTAGCCTGAGTGAGACTCACTCCCCACCCCATGTCCTTTTCCTTTTCCCATTATTCTAAGTGACCAGTCTAGCTCTGGAGTTTAGAAACTCTGTGATTCTTAAGTCTATCAAAACCCAAATCCAAGTCAACACTCCAACATGGAACATGGAGGGGCTCGAGAAGCCAACCTCTAGCAGAAGAGCTATTGGCAATTGGTTGTTACAGAGAAAGGGAGAGTCAGTTTTTTTCAGTAGTGTGTGGCCCATGGTAGGTTGTCCATGCTCTGCTGGATGGTTCTCTAGATTCATGAGCATGTGGGCAACACTAATTGACCCAGTGGTTAAAAAAAGGAAGAGGAGAAGGAGAGGAGAAGTTGGGGGGCCATTGTGAGGGTCCGTGTCAGAAGTAGTTGGAGTGAGGTGAATATGATCTAAATACATATTATTCATGTGTGAAGATACCAAAGAATAAATCATAATTTTATCTAGTGACTTAAGAATCCTTACATTTTTGAAAATCCGTTGCCATGCCCTCTTTTCCTAAAGTAAAATTCGTAGGTAACTCAGCCTGTTTACACACAGTTCAAGTAAAACATCATCTCAATTCACTTCTGTAGACAAAACATTTAAAAAAACACATTAAGATAAATTGTATGTATTTAAGCATTAAACATCCAAATCTCATAGCAAAATGAAATATTGAGATGTTGATTGATACCTCCTCGTCACAGACACATCATGGATGTGACAACACAAAAACAGACTAATACTAATGTGTTAACTACAGATGTCTTCCTCTGAGAACTCACATAACCTAAAAGGCACTAACAGCATGGTTTTCCAGAATGGAGGACACACTTTAAATTTTTCTACAAAGAAAAATGTGTGTCTTGTCCTCAAATCTAATGAAATATATCCTTGCATATGCATTAAAATTTTGTGGCAAAAAAACCTATTTTATGTTTGGATTATTGTGCCAGATAATGGTAAATACTATATCACTGATATGAATGGTCCATAAGTAATTTAAACATATTACAGAAGTAGGAGAAAAGCCTGTGAAAGGCTAATATTGAACTCTGTGAACTGTATACTGAAGGAGGGGCCATGTCTCCTAAAAACTGCTCCTCTCATAAAAAGCACCACTTTTCTTCAAATTCAAACCAAGTTTGTTCTGCTGTAGAGTAATTTTGTGCTATTGAATGGAAGGTTTATTTTACTTGTATTATGATACTAGGTTGTTCTGAGCCATCTAATTCAGGAGAAGCATGGTCTTCTGTTATTTTCCACTGTGCATTAGACTATTAAAATACTTATTTATTAAAAGAAAGTGAAATGCCATGTCTTTTGGTCTTTACTCACGTACACTATAAAAGGAAAAAAAGAGCAGTCAACAATAAAACAAATTCAAGCAAGTAAATGAATAAACTGTCTTAATGACCTATTCTTTATTAAGAAAATGGAGCATAAATACATTTTCCATTACTATTAAATTTATTATGACACTGGTACTACTTTATTCTCAATTATGCAGATATTTGCACATGTATTGGTTGACTAAAAAACTGTAAATAGATATCTATTCATAAAAGCACACTCCTGTTAAACGATATATTACTTTATTCTAATTACTTAAACTAAGAGAATGTGGCTTTCTCTTCCTGGGACAAGCATTATAGAGTTCATTGCTGTTTTTAATTGATTACTGGAAGTGGAATTTCATGGATATGACTGGCCTTTCCAGTAAAGTAATGTTTCCTAAGGGAACCACATGAATAGTTAAATGTGCTGTGTTCTTTCGGCCACACCATCAACACACATTACTGATGCATTTGTGTATCTTGTCAATCAAATTGTGAATAACTATGGCTCATTGTGGTAAATTCCATTGACTTATGATATTGAACTTCTTTTCATATCTTTATTTTCCATTTATGTTTTCCTTCTCTCCAGTCTAGGTCTCCATTCTCATCTGATAAGTTATTTTTCTTTCATTATGTCATTTTTAATTTACTTTTCTTGAGTGCCTTACATTAAACTTTTAAATTTCTGTATAAGCAAATGTGTAAAGCTTGTCGTTCACATATTAGTGCCTTCCTTATCCAAAGAAGATTATACAATACAGTTAATGTACTCATAGAAATGCAAACTGAGGTCTTAAACTACATAATTTCAGTTTTGTTACATGTAATTGGTGTCCAAGTGTCAGCAACTCTATATGGCATTAGGCTAAACACATAAACAAAATATCAATTTAATTCTTCCAGCATTCCTATAAGACACTCTTATTTTCTCCCACTTGAGTATGAGAAAATTCAAACACAGGTACCCTGTTAACTTACTCAGGGACCTGAAAGTTAGTGACAACACTGATGTGAGCTCACGCACAGAACTCTGGGACCAGGGTCTATTCCCCTGGAAGATTCAAGGACCCGGTAAATGTTGTAGTGATTCATTAGGATAAAGGATCAATTTCTAAGAAATCTTCTGCAGCCGTGTGGTCTATGTCCCAATCCATAGCAATTCAGAGAAATTTGGGATCCAGGATATGTATATAGAACAGTTGCTACCAAACTTTTGAAGGAAGCCACACCCCTTTTATAGCTAATTAGAACCCAGATGTTGGAACCCAGATCTGATACTATGTTTTAACAGGTCTGACTTGGTGCCTTGGAACCTCCTTCAGCTGTTTGGTATTTAGAAGCTGAACTTGTTTTCTTCAGGACAGCACAGACTATGTGTCCTTTTAAAATCTCCTTTTCAATTCCATTTTCTATTTGGAGGAACACGGCTTTTGTTAAACAGCATAGAACAGTAATTCTCAATCTTCCTAATGCTGCAACCCTCTTACACAGTTTCTCATTTTTGTGGTGACCCCTTACTATAAAATTATTTTCATTGCTACTTCATAACTGTAATTTTGCTACTGTTCTGAATCTTAATGTAAATATCCAATCTGCAGACTTATTAGGCAACTCCTGTGAAAGGGGTCATTTGACTTCCAAAGGGTTCTGACTCACAGGTGGAGAACCACTAGCATTGAACCACACATCCAGACCAAGAAATTTGGATTAGTTATTTTATCTACTCAGATCAGATATGATGGGTGTTAGTGCAGATTTATTTCATGCTTTAAAAGGTTCACTCTTGCTGCTTTTTATCTGTTTCTTCCTCTTTTATATATATATTTAAATTGTGCGTGTGCGTGTGCGTGTGCGTGTGCGTGCATGCATGTAGGTGCTTGAGAGGCGGAAGAGGGCACTGGGTCTCCTAGAGCTGGAGTGGTGTTTGTGGATTACCCAATATGAGTGCTAGGAATTGGACTCAGAATTGGACTCAGCAAGCACTCAGAATTGCTGAGCCATCTCAGCATCCCTCGTTTCTTACCATCTTTTGCATTAACAAGTTTGAGCTGGGTGAATGGTACATCTGAGTCCCAGCTGCTTGAGAATCTGAAGCAGGAGGAGTCTTTGAACCTAAGAGTTCCTGTGCAGCCTGGCAATGTAAGGTCCTACTTCAAAATTAATACTAATAATAAAAATACAAACTGATCCCTTTATATTTATTTTGTTCTAGAGCCCTAGTGTTTCTATATATAATATTTTAATAGTTACTATTAAACTTAAACTCTATTTTTATTTTTGGAGGGGTTTTTTGCTTTTGTTTGGTTGTTTGTTTTTTGACAGGGTTTCTCTGTTGTAACTCTGGCTGTCCTGGAACTCACTCTGGAGACCAGGCTGGCCTCAGATCCACAATGATCTGCCTGCCTCTGCCTTCCACGTACCAGGATTAAAAGCATGCATTATCACGGCTCAGCTAAACCTTATTTTTCAATGCTACAATTTTTTTTATTGTTTCTTTTAGTTTTTGAGATTATAATATGATATCATTTCCCCCTTCCCTTCCCTCCCTCCAAGCCTTCCCATGCTTCTTGCTCTTTTTCAAATTCGTGACCTCCTAATTAATTGGTGTGATTTGTACATGTCTGTGTATATTCATCTACACATTTTCACAAGTACATAAATATAGCCTGCTCAGTGTATAGAAGTTACTTGTATGTATGTTTTCAGGGTTGACCATTTGGTATCAGATAACCAGTTGATGTCCTAGGGAAGTCTAATTCCACCACTCTAAGCATTCTCCAGTCGCTTTCAATGCTATATTTTAACAACATTTAGAGTTAAATTTCTTTACTCTCCTCCAGTCTGTGAGACAGCTTAAACAGGGCCTGGGAATGTGGCTCAGTTGGTAGAATGTTTACCTAGCATGCACAAAGCCCTGTGTTCAAGCCCCAGGACCACATAAACCAGGCTCAGTAATATATCCCTGTAATCTCAGCATTTGAGAGTTAGAAGCAGAAAGATCAGCAGTTCAAGATTATCCTCAGCTACATAGAAAGTTTGAGGCTGTCATGGGCTGCATTAAAAACTTCAGTACACTTTCCCTTTACCTCCTATGGCCCCTCTTATTGGATGTCAACTAAGTGCTAACATCTGAAATTACACGTCCTAGACATTGTTAACTTTACTCCAGGCTTGTCTTCTCTGGTGGTGTTTTCCTCCCTCCCTCCCTCCCTTCCTTCCTTCCTTCCTTCTTCATTCTTCCTTCCTCCCTTCTCTCTGTCTCTCCCCTCCCTTTGTTTTTCTTGCATTAATCATATTTTAGATGCCCAAATTTTAGAATTTAAATGAATTCAGTTAAATTTCTGAGAATTATAGCTTTTTTAATGGGAGATATGAATTTCACTTTAAAACAATACTTTATATTTTAAATCACCAGTGGATTATAATATACCACTGAAAGGAAATTGCATAGATTTCTTTCTCCTTTGTATTAAATAATACTTTCCATAATGCATATGTGATGTTTTAAAGTATTATCATGCCATTTTATTTTTAAAAATAACTTATTTTTATTTCATTTTCGTTGATGTTTTACCTGACATATGTTTGTGTGAGGGTGTCAGATTCCTTGAAACTAAAGTTACAGACTGTTGTGAACTGCCACGTGGATGCTGGGAATCGAATCTGGGTTCTCTGGAAGAACAGCCCATGATCTTAGCTGCTGAACCGTCTCTCCAGTTTCCAATCAGCCATTTTCAAAGTTATAAATTTCCTCTCTGTAGACTGCTGTGCTTGGTTAGTGAACAATCAATAGAAAGACAGTCGGATAGAACGTTCCAAATGGACTACAGCCATCAGAATATACCAGCTATTCATATTTTAAATTAATGGAAACATGAATATGATGGAAGAATTTGGTTTTAAAACTAACATTTCAGAAATTAGTTTTAAAACCAAATTCTTTAAAAAAGTTATAAAAATTTTTATAAAATTTTAAAAAAATACACTTTAAAACCAAAGTGTAGCTGGTTAGAACAAGCTGTTCGTATGAAAGAGTTTCACTTCATGATTGCTAATTAAGTGTCATGCTTATTGTTTTTGCATATTTCTTTTTATCCACCCATGCTATTTGGCCTAATTAAAAGTAACGGGTTTGGTTATATGATTTCTGTACCTGAACCTAAACAGTGATGTCATCTTTTATCTTATTTCCCTCTCATTGCATTAATTGTTCATTGAAAGAAAATATTTTATCATTGACATATTTGACCACATTTTCATGAGATGTAAGTATATTATTGACTTAGGACAGAGAAGTAGATAATTTGGCATATGGCTTTTTAAAAATTCCATTTAGTAAATGGGTCATGCATTTTTTAATACACCATTGAGTAGAATCACAAATTAGATATTAGTGATACTTTATTAACATGGGAAATTGAATTGTTTCCTAAGCAAAATAATATGAAAAAATATATATTTTTTTTAGAATTGAAGGAAATGTGTTTGTTTTTGTTTTAGGAGTCCAAAATAAACTTAAAATAATAGGGACATGAAAATCATTACTCTGGCATATATTTATTGGTTGTATTTATAATCACAGTAAAATGATCTCTGAAGCTGTGAAGGCTTTTGAGCAGTCTGTACCTTTACTCATTTAGACAAATTCTTCTTATTGCATTTTACAGTCCTATCTCACAACAATGCAGCCTCACTCAGAGTCTCAGTGAAACCAGTGTTATAGAAGCTGGAAAGGTTTTGATCTGATTTCCCAAAACACCATTACACATCCATGTACATAACACATCCATGCACACCATACATAAACACACACTCACAGACATACATACATGCGTACATAGCAATAATAAAGAAAGAAGTTTAATTTTGAAAGGAACAAGCAATAGTATAAAAACAAAGAGACTTGTATAACCACCGACAACGCATAGGATGTTGAGAATATCAACTGTACCATTAATATGGATTTTAAACAAATCTGAGTAAAATGTTGCATTGCATTCTTTCCCTAAGAGAGTTCCAGGACTTGTTCTTGGTTATTTCTTTGACTGACATGTGTCATTTAGGTAGATAGAAATATAAATCATGTGTACTCATGACTGTGCTGCATAAAGCTTAGATGACCCTTAAGATTTTTTAAAATTATTTATTCATTTAAAACACTTGAAAACAGCCAGGTGGTGGTGGTGCATGCCTTAAATCGCAGTACTTGGAAGTTAGAGGCAGGCGGATCTCTGAGTTTGAGACCAGCCTGGTCTACAGAGTGAGTTCCAGGACAGTTACAACAGAGAAACCCTGTCTCCAAAAAAATAATAATAATAAAAACCAAAAAGTAAGGAATTATGAATAGGTGCTTGTACAGTTCACTGGTGCTGTGAAATAGTAACTGCTCAATACTGGTAAATTGGAATACACACAAAGAACATTAAGCATATAAGAAAGGAATGATATATTCCCAATTCTAGAGACAAATGGGTTTATTTTTGTATTTTTTATTTAAGGCATTCAAAAAAAACTTTTACAGATTTCAAATAATTTTTTATTTTTTTTTATAAAAAAATCAAAGTTGGGGTTTTAATAAAGATATTTTAATATACGCTTAAGTATGAGGGATTAGGGGAAAAAGAGGTGAGAAAGTAAGACTTACCCAAGTGTGGTAAGTCTTTCTTCATGGGAAAGATGCCTTTCAAGTCATTCTTTATAATTATGACCATCCTAAGTATTTAACTTAAATTGATGTGTATTTACTTTCCTGGGCTTTATAAATAAGTGTAAATATGATTTCCAAATATTATCTTGCACGCATTGATGTATAGGCTCCTGGTTTCATGGCAGAGGACAGTTTATTCTTTGGTAATTCAATCCCTGGTCTTAGAGGGTTTCAGCCTCCATACAATCTAATCTTAAGTCTAGACCTAGAAGATTTCAACCTCCATGCAATCTAATCTTCAAGGTGCTAGCTCAGACCTGGAAGGCTTCTGTCTCTATACAATCTAAGCTGCAAACATAAGCCTAGAATGTTTCAGCCTATGAGACTTATGCTGACAGACTCATCTGACTAGCTCCTTCTGAACTCAGATCTGTTCTGAACTCAACCAACTCTTCTGGTTGGCTGATTCAACTCACTCGCTGTTCTGGCTCAAAATCTTCTCCATATTGACAGGTTCAAACTGACCTTCTGAGCTAGCTGATTGTTTCTGACTGTACTCTTCTGACTGTGGCTGACTCTGGCTGAAACTGGCTTACTCCCACAACTTCCCTGACTGAACTGCTCTCTGCTCATCTTCAAACTGACTCTCATAGTTAGCTGACTCTTTCTCCCAAACTCACTCTTTCCATCTGACACTAACTTTTTCTGCTGAACTGCTTCTGTATCTTATCTAACTGATTCTTTAACTGATTGCCCAACTCTCTGAGCTGAGAGCCTGTTTGTCTTACTCTGACTCACTTTGCTAACTCTTCCTTTGATTCCTTTGAACAGTCACTTTGCCTCCTCTTCACTCTGATTCATCTCAGATGTCACTCTGCCAAGTCTTCACTCTGATTCACTCTCAGTTTTAGGATTTAAGGTGTGTACTTACTCTATATTTCACTCTGCCTCTGACTTTCTACTTCTCAGTTGGCAAGCATGTTCCAACTTAATCTCTTTCCATTCTTTTAATCCCTACTGCTTCTCTCTTAACTCTGAACTGACTATGAACTCTAAACTAAGAATGGTGACCTACTTCTGAACTGACTGCTTTCTTTTATATCCTGAGAGCTGGGATTAAAGGTGTGTACCACCATTAGTTGGGTTACTTAAAGGTATGTCCTGCATTCCCGCCAGATCACAAAGGCCTTGAATGTAATCTTTCCTGGAGCAGCCATGTTACTGGATTAAAAGATTAAATATTCCTCTACATTAACTTAGGTGAACATTGTACATTCTAGTAATTTATTCTAGTGCTCTTTATTCATTCTGTTAGCTATGTATAACAAACCTTCCCTCATAAAAAAAACAAACAAACAGGTTTGGCTTTTATAAAAAAAAAAAAAAAAACTTAGTCTTACCCAGAGAAGAGCTTCCAATTGGCTATCCAATACCAAGTGGTCAGCCGTGAAAATGCATTCATACATGTAACTCTATATGGTCTGTGTGTGTGTGTGTGTTGCCACTGATACCATAGTTTACTGAAATAAATGTCTATTTTTCTTTCCTTTATAACAGTCTCATGAGAGCTAAATGACCCTGGGCTGGGGATGACATTTCCATCTTTAATGTATGGTACCCTTTATGGGCTTAAGATATTCTCAGTATTTCTAAGATTGTGGGGGTGGTGGGAATGGAGTCAGGGAAGTGCACACAAGTATTTAAAGAGAAGACCAACATGGTATTTAAAAAGAAGTGGTGCTCATCATTCCTGTTCTATCATATTAGCTGTCTGTGGCTGGCCAAGCTTTGCTCTGAGAAAATCTAAGTTTGTGTTTGAGTACCTGTGTGGCCACATAAATGCTGCTAATGTGAAAGAAGATAAGAGGAATACTGAGCTAATTACATCTTCAAGTAGGATATTGAGGGACTGTCCAAATATAAGCCAAATATAAATTTATGCAGGGTTATTTTGAATGGTACCTTACAATCAATTCATTAAAATTCTTATCTCCAAATATTTTTCTAAAATAGTTTTTGTTTTACAATTCAGTTGGTAACTTTAAAAATGTATTGATTTGGCCTTAATTATAGAATTTTTGCTTTTTACCCTGGGGAGAATTTTTAGGTGAATTACAGTTTCTTCAATTTAAGCTTAGAAAGAATAATTAAAAAAGAAAAGCTTCTTAAATGACCACTAAAAGTTCTATGAACTATAAAGGCAATGACAGTTCACTGAGTTGCCAATTTAGAAAATTTGAATTCTGTATTTTCAAGGTCCTTTCAAGTAATGGAATTAAAGACCAGTAACAGAAGTTGTAGAATGCCCAGAATTGTGTAGTCACAGATACCTGGATGCCATTATGCTAAGAACATCACTTCCCCTAACAGGGTGACTGGTGTGTGTGTGTGTGTGTGTGTATGTATGTGTGTGTGTGTGATATATAGCCTCATCATGTGGCCCAGGCTGGCCTGGAACTTTAGATATCTGCCTGCCTCTGCCTCCTAAGTGTTGAGATTAAAATGTGTACTACCATGTCCAGTCTTCCCTATGCTTAATTTTTTCTTTGAGACATTTACCATTTGAGTTTTTATTTTAAAAAACTGCCAACTCCTGACCAAAATAGTTGCGTCTACATTCAGTGGAGTACTACTGTCATTAAAAGAATGTAGAAGTGTATATGATGACATGGAAAGACATCTAATATCAAGAAAAGTTATTCAAAATTGTGGAAGTATAAACATTTGGGGATTCTATCTGCCTAAAGACAAAGGACACACACACACACACACACACACACACACCAGACTTTTTCGCATATATGTACATGGAAATTTTTATTTTTAATATATAATATTTTTATTAATAATTTGAGTTTCATGCAATGTATCTCAATAATACCCTCTTCCCATTCCTCCCTGTTAAAACTCCCAACCCTGTGCCCTCAAAAAAGAAAATAAGAAAAGAAAATTAAGTCAGGCTTGTGTGGCAGGAGCATGGATAACAGGCCTCACCATGGTCCTTGGAGGCAGAAGGCTGCTCTGATTGTGGACTTTGACCTAGCCCATACTAGCCCGAGATGAAGCATGACAAGAGTTTGACCTGAAGTTAGACCTCACCACCCAAACCTGGGCACCAAGCAGGCTCCATGGTATGCTGCAAGCATTTAGGCATCCCACAGGCTCCCTGACATCCCACAGGGACCAGGGCCTCCTGCAGGAAACCTGTCATCCCTCAGGTACCCAGACATCACACAGGCATCTAGTCATCTGGCAGTCACCAGGACCTCACACAAGCATTCTATAATACAGTTTAGTGTTTATGGATAGTATTCTAATAGTCTCAGTAGAGTAGGAAGAGTATTTAGACTGAGTTAAGAGGAAAGTGCATAAGGAATTCTGATGGTATATTTGAAGTTCTGCTATAACAAACAACATAGAACATAGAAGGTTGGCAGTAGCTAGAGGAGGACAATAGTTATGGGTTTTTTTTAAAATATATTCATGAGGTAAACATGTGCAGTGCTTGTTTATAAACTGATGGAAATGATCCGCTAGGAAGGAGGACAAGAGAGGTAATTTCAGAAACAAAATCTTTGAGGGAAGAAAAAATGGCCTATGGCTCCCTGACTTCAAGCAGTAATTCTTACAATTTATCTACTACATTGTAAGAGAAAGCTAATTACACAGCTTCAGGTACAATGAAATTGATAGAGTTCATGGTCACACAATGAGGTTTTTTTTTTTTTTCCTATTGTTTGTATAATTTCAGTGGAATAAAAAGCAAAGCTTTGAGCTTGGAGAGGAGGAATGGGGAGAAGGTAGAAGGATTGGACAAGAGAAAATAATATTGAATAGCTAGAATATGTGAAAGTGAAAATTAACCATAGAAAAAGTGATTTTCAAAGGCCACTTGTAATCATACATCAGAAAAGGGTATTCCTGATTTTGAGTCAGCGGTCCAATTTCAAGTTGAGTCAAGCAAAGAACTTTATGCAATGAAGAATGTGATTAATAGGCAATTGTGCCGGGAAACATGGCAGATCTCATAACTTATGACATATCCTCCAAAAATAATGTTGAGTTAGTTACCTAGTTGGGTCATGCATTCATCCCTTTGTTCTTTTTACTTGTTTTTTTTTTTTTTAAGGATAAAAAAAGACAAGGGAGTATGTTGAATATTTTACTATGGCCAAGATGGAGAGATACTCTTTTAACAGGAATCATTTCAGTCAGTATAGGTAATAGGAACATTTAGGAAAGATATTAAAAAATATGTATGATCTAATTTTTGTTTGTCACTATGAGATAGATCCTAATGTATCCAAGTTGGGTCTCAGACCAGCAGAGGTCAGCATGAATGTGAATACTAATCTTCCATCGCCTGTGTGCATCTACAACCTCACTTTACGCACCCTGGGGATTGAACCCAGGATCTCTGCTATGCTAGGCTATCCCTCTATACACTAAGCTACATTCACAGTAAGATTCAAACTACGTTCACAGGTTTTTAATGATTGTAGAAGGAAAGTTCTAAGGCTTACTAAGGGATAATAACTAAGATGGCATTAAAAAATGTCCCGTGGAAGGTGGAGGATAGTGTGGTATGGAAGAGCAATGAGTTAGGAGCTGTGACTTTTGATAGCAACTGAAGTAAAAATGGTAGGATTTGGAACAGAAGATAAGTAACCCTAATTACCCCCTCTTCCTTGGGAGTAAGTTCATCCCAGAATGCTGCAGCATGGAGAACAGGAAGAAACCTGGGGAGGGAGTAGAACATGAGAGTCTCATGGGATGATAAGGAGAACTGCAGGCCTGCCTGAGCCTAGCTGTGGGTAATTTCTGGCTAGGTTGGAGGTGGTCTATGGAAAGAGAACTCTGTAGGAAATTACCCCATTTTTGCTGCCATCCAGTAATTTCTATTCATTATTATTTTGCCTTATATTTTAGAAAGTGTCTTCTGATAGTAGAAATGTAAAACTCTGAAAAATCACTTTTATCATAGTAATTTACCCACCGAGACCCCACAATGCAGCCCTGCAGTGGGATTTCAATTGCTTCGCATGGTTATGTTGTTACTACCATTTCCCAGCTCCCTGAATGGAAGCTCATGAAATTCGGGGAAATAAGACATGTCTGAGTCTCTTCTGTGATGACAAATTCCCACCCATAGACCATTTTACTTTTTACTGAATTGAATACTTCTTTGGTTTAATGTCTGTTCATTGATGCCTACACATGATAACTCATTTCTAACCAAGTCTAATCTACTCAGCCAAAGTATTTCAACTTAACACATACCCTGATGCAGAGGCAGAATCCAAAGTTTCTTATAAGGATCATTCATGCTTATGATGCCTTAGAGTTATTGGAGAAGTGTCCAGAGATTACGAGAGTTTACTTCTCATATACTCAGACACAAAGAATTAGAAATTGATGTTGGTAGGAGGGCACTTAGATAACTATTACCATACTTGGGGGTCATAGGACTATATAATATTTAAAATAACAAATTGATGCTGAAGAGCTGGCTAAATCTGAAAAGTGCTTGCCATGTACCGTGAGGACCTGAGTTTGGTCCCCTATGTAGAAGCTGAGCACTTTGGTACATGCTTATAACCCCAGCTCTGGGGAAGTAGAGACTGGAGAGTCTCTAAGACTTGGTGGCTAGCTAGTTTAGCCATACTGTCAAGCTCCAGGTTCATAGACAGACCCTGTCTCTAAAAGTAAGGTGGAGAGCAATCAAGTAAGACACCTGATTTTGACCTCTGGCCTCCACAGCCTGTGCACAGACATGCTCACCACACGCATATACAAATGCACACCCAAGTGGACACATATACAAACATATGCACACAATGGAAAATGAGTAAATGTGAGCAAGGTCACTAACTGTTTTGAAAACAATTAACACCTATTTTTATCAACATTTCAGAACTTCATCAGGGAATTTGTTCACCTTTTAAACTGATCACATGTTATATTGAGAAACCATAAAGTTTCCAGAAATACTCTTAGACTCTATTTTAAAATGTTCTCTATGTGTTCCAATTTCGTAGTGTCATCCATTGGTACAAGATCTCATATAGCTACTTTTATTGTTTGATGAATATTCAAAGTAGCAACTATGTTTGAAACATAATTTATATAACTGTTATAAACCATCAGGTGGACAATGCACAGTTCCCTCATGAAAATGTGGCATTAATAAGGGAGTTTCCAAGGAAATATGCTTGTGAGCAGTAGAGTAAGAGTAAGCAAAATACCAGGAGATCCCACATGAAGCTCAAGGTCTATGTAGAGGTGTCAGTGTGCTGTGTCTTCTGTGTGAGGAACTCTATTGTAAGAATGATCATCTCTATGGCTCTGAGAGTTATTACATTTATGTCTGTTATAATTCATATATCACATACACTTAAATATAATTCAACAAAACACCAAATTAAGGTTGAAAGAAGATAGCAAATAAAGCATTTTGCTACTTACGTATTTTCTTTTTGTATATTTCATTGTATTTTCTTGTGAATAAATTTCCATGTTGTTAATATCATGTATATGTCTGTATCTGCTACCTATGCTACACATATGTAATACGACAGTAAGTTCCCTGTGCATAGATTCACAGGTTTAAGAAATGTCTAAAAATCACTACAGTTTAATTTAATGCGTTGAATGGACACTGAGTTTCCTTTAACTTCACTCTGACAGTCTCAAGTGATGTGAAATTTGTTATTTTTCTATGAAAAACACTTTATAATCTGTTGTATATGAAGTTAACTTTATATGTCCTGTATGTAGTACAGCTTTTTATAATTTCTACATATTTCTCCATTTTTCAGAACTTGAGCCATATTAATACACATTGCATTTGTACATAATCTTTTGAACATATACATTTTTCTCCTACTAAGCTTCTTTTCAGGCTCAATTTCTTTTATTTTTTTTTTATGCTTACTACACCATTAAAGTTGAGACTGAACATTGTGCCCTGCCTCTCTATGGCTTGAACCCCCTAATCTGTGCCATATAGATGGAGCCCTCACAAGTCTCATCTTCCTGTCAGCATTAATCTGGTTCATTTTAAAATTTTCTATGATTGCCATGATGGTCAGATTGATTATATTAAGTCATGACAAGACTAGAGACGCACACCTCTGGATGTGTGTGTGGTGTTCCCAGAGTCAGTTAGATCACAAGAGCTCTGGCGATGAATGATTTAATACCTAATGGCCTCAGAGTGTCATAGTTTTATTGGGAGGTGTTGAAGAGAGAGAAGCAGCCAATTTGGAGGAAACATACCATTGGATGGGTGCCTTATGTTTGTAGTGTGTCTGACCCTGGTCCTATCCTGCAAGCCCCTTTCTCTGTGGCTATCATGATGCGACCCATTCTATCTCCTGCATATCATCCACTGTGGTTGCCTGACATTATTGACACCATGAGTGTATTCTTTTTAGTTATTCTTCTAGGTGTTTGGTCACGTTGACTTTAAAAAACTAATACAAGTGTCTGTCAATGAAGAGGCTGTGTTAGGGACTGTGGACATTAAAGTGCTTTAACAGATTTTAATGATTCCTCACCCTCAAGAGATGTGTTCAAGTGCTCCATTAAATACCTGAAAGTGCACACGCTATTTTTGTTTTACTCCACATTCATACCTGTGATAACACATAATGCCTTCTCTGTCTTAACTAAGCTTTTGTATACTGTGACTCTAACCCTTTCATTTTGCAATGTTTGAATATGCCAAGGATTTCTTCCATTTTTTAGAACTTAACCCATTAGAGCTTCACCACCTCAGCAATTTATGGCATGATCAACATACTCAAATTATCAACATCATGTCCCTCGTGCTTTGGACTGTTATTAAGTATACTGAGGGTTGACTGATCACAAGCATTGCAATATCATGGCAGTTTATCTGACAACCAGCACGGTTACTGAGTGACTAATGGACAAGTAGCACATGCAGAGTGGATACAGTATACTGAGAGGTTGGGACAACCAAGTAAGATGGAGTAAGAAGACACAGTGAGATTTCATTATGCTGTTCAAGATGGCATACAGTTTAAAACCCAAAAAATTCTTATGGCTATGGATAACTTCAATTGCAGAAAATGAGTTACATTAGACTCTAGCCGATATTACAATAGATCCTAGTGCTACCATGTGAGACAGAATTTCTTAACTTCATAAAGCTAATAAGTGCCTAATTTTATATGTCTTTGTTAACCCTATTAATATTTATAAATGGTTCCTGTTTTAGAACTCACACTTACACACATTCAAGTCAATGATTTAATAGGATACTTTTTGTGATGACAGAAAGCCTTGTTCTATGTAGCTGATGCTTACTGTGTCATCCAGTAGTAAGAGGATTCTGCTTCAAAGAGCTCCATCCCTTCACACAGGAGACAGCATGATGCCTGAGGCAGTATAAAGAAAGTCATACTGGGGAACTTCTTTTAAATCATAAAATTACTAGAAAGAAAGTAAAGAAATACAGTCTCAAAGAAGTTCTATATGTAATTGTAATCCTTTTACAGAAAGTAAAGTCCACATTTAGTTATTATATCAGGACTTTAAGTCAGAGTGTATGTAATTAGATTGTATGACATATAACTATATTGACATTGTATCTCATCTAGAAAATTATCTTTTCAAGAAAGCCATTTCCACAACACTTGAGAATCCAGTAAGCGAAGAAGTGCCCTATGCCATGCATTTGGTCATGGTATTAATCCCATTACTGATGGTGATAATTGCCCAGACTCTGCTGGGAAGAAAGAGTTCTGGGATATTAGAACCAAAAGGACCTCTGGAGACTTGCAGAGATAAAACAAAGCAGTGAATGCCCACTGCTTCCAAGGCTTTCAGATGGAGTCCAAGCACATTCTGGCCCACATTACCCCAAATTGTACCAACAACTTCAGGAAAAAGTAGTTTATTAAAATGTGTGTTTCTGGCAAGTGTCAGATATAATTGGGGGAAGCCATTTTGTATAGCAGGTTTCCCTACAAGGGAGTCTGGAAATCGGGTGTGATTGGAAGGAACTGGATAGATCATTGGCAGGATAGCAAATTTTTGGTTACACGTTTACTATGTGATGACATCAGATATTGCAGTGATTAACAAGAAGTAAATGTTGATTAAGAATATAGACTATCTAACAATAAACATATATAGAAATTTATTCTAGAATGGTCAAAAATGTGCCCTTTATTCATTTTTTAGCCATATGTATAACAGGGTATCATGTATACAAATCTGAATGCCAGAGCTCTCCTATCCTTCAATTCAATCTTCTGCCTAACTCTGGGACCTTATGAATTACATCAGAAAAATATAAACTTTAAAAATATTGTTAGGAACAGCAACAGGCAGTGTTTGGTACATTTTACTCAATTCACTGACCAGTCTGGTTTTTTTTTTTTTTTGTTTTGTTTTTTGTTTTTTGACAATAAAATAGAAAAAATGTGTTTTGTTTTCTTATAGGTTATTGAGTAAGGGTTATAGTCCATGGAGTCAGTTTCCTCGGTGTCAACACTCTCTCAGCATGCCACCAGGCCCCAAGTGTGCACAGCTTTCTTGAACGGTGATGTGTGTGCATTTATTCTGAGATTCTTCATTAAGGCAAATGGAAAGCCCAGCTCTGTAGCACACGCTGCCGGAACACTTTATAAAATACGACTTTTTTGTAAATTGCTCACAAGAGTATAAAAGATGACCAAACTCTTTCCAAATTGACTTTGCTGTCCCACAATAAGAATCACAGATTCCCCGCTGCTTAGCAGCGGGGAATATGTCTCTGCTTCTGCCATCAAACTCCTTCCTGCTAGTGTCTGAATTTTGGTTTATCCTAGGTTGCTTCTATGACAGAATCCACAGCTCTGGGTCCAATGCATGGAGATTTGCCCAATTATCCAGTGCTGGAAAAATCATACATTCTTCACACTACTAACACATTGCTTCTGTTTTGCCACAGCTAGTTTCTTAAACCACGTGCTTTATGCAAATCAAAGACCGTCTGCCAACCAGTTTTACCTTCTGAGAAAGAGCTGTGAGCAAGTCGGTACTAACCTATCACAGGTTTACTAGACAGGAATCCCTCCTGCCTAGTTCACATGTCAGCAGACATCCTGTTCACTACAGGCTTTGTAATTGTGTTCATCAGGCCTGGGCAATTTGTGAGAGAAGACACTGGGGGATTCATTTCAATCACCATGGATGCAGGATGATGCCTGCTTACAGCTTGTCTAACTCTATGAGTGCAAAGATGTATCTGAACATATTTGTAACATCCGCTTAATTTCCCCCAAAGGGCTCAATACCAATCCTGTAATCAATGCCTCTCACAAACCCAAAGTCATAAACCAAACATTCAAAGACAGCTGGAGAGACTTTTGGTAGGAAATGTGTGTCACTAAGAAAGCACCATAGGAGAGGGGAATTGGCCCGTAATTACTTATTATATTTTTCTATTTTTTGTTATTACAAACCCATTACTATGATGTTATCTAAAATTTTGTACAGAACATAATTGTAACATAAATTACTATGTACTGGGAACTGATTGAAAATTGTGACAATTTTCATAAAGATAGAAGATTTTGTTTTGTTTTTAAAAATAAGGTCTCATGTAGTGGGCTTGTCTCAAACCTTCCTCCACCTCTTGTGTACTGGGATAATAGGCATGTGCCATTACACCCAAGTTATGTGGTACTGGCGACCAAACCCAGGGCCATATGCATGATCGGCAGCATTCTTCCAACTGAACTACATCCCCAGGCCAAGAATGGAGATTTTTTTATAAGAATTTTTTTATAGGAATTATTTTTTGCCTTTTTCAAATTTAATCCCTGGGTCCCTCTGGCTCATCAGTGTTTCTGCTCTTTCTGTCTCTTTCTCTGTCTCTTTCTCTGTCTCTCTCTCTCTCTCTTTCGTGTATGTGTGTGTAATATGAGAAAAATTATTCTTATTTCATAATAAGTGTGCTAGAGACTCAAAATAGAGAAAATCGGACTTATTCATTTTTGGTTCTACAGAAGCTGGGCATCACCCTGGACAAGAGGCAAAGATGGCTAGTATGTCTGTTTTTCACAAAACAGAATGCTTTATATCCCTAATCACATTTGTATATCCCTTTTAGTTTTCATTGACTGAGTTCTTTTAGGAAGGTAAAGTCTTCTCTGAGTCTAGTATTGCCCCATTCCCAGATTCTCCATCCTGTCAGTTCAGAACTCAAAGCCTCATTCTGGGACAAAGTTTCTCTCTGTCTCTTTGTCTCTCTATCTCACTGTCTCCTCTCTGTGTCTGTATGTCTCTGTCTCTGTCTCTGTCTCTCTCTCTCTCTCTCACACACACACACACACACGCACACACATGCACACATACAGACACATTAATCTATTTTTAAATTATGACAAAATGTGTTAATAGGTGTTGTTTTAGATAGAGTATCACTGTATAGCCCACTGTAGCTTTGAACTTATAATCCTCTTGCCTCAGCCTCTCAAGCATTAGCATTACAAGGGAATATATATATGAGATTTCTGATTCTTTGCTAGCTAGCCTCAGTCAACCCATGTCAGGTTGCCTTTACTCCCTTCCTAATTTCTCAAATCCACCAGAAAAAAAAATGAGGCAGCAACTGTTGTAGAAGTTTATTTTTAGTTGTGTTTAAAGTATTGTTTTGTGCACTGTTGGGTGAGGGTCTTTCTAGGTCTTAGCATTTTATATCGTCTGCAGGTGTTGAATTTCTGTTGTGGGGGAGGGACTTTTGATTGTTAATGATCTGCATGTGCTATCAGTAGAACACTTGAGAATTCTGAATCAATATAAACATCTGAGCTCTGATGTTCAGGGTTCCACTGTCCAGTATGGCATTGGTCGGGATGATGGTTCCCTCTGCTGAGGTATGGAAAGGTTTGCACCTATGAATATGCCTCCTAGTCTTCCTTGCTGAGTCGCCACAGCAGCCTAACAACTACATAGAACAAATCTTGCTACAAACTTTGCTCTGAGTTTCAGCCACCCAAAGAATTACATGATTGTGTAACTATCGGACTTCTTGGGAGAAGTTTTACAAGGCAATAATTACTTTGTTCACTGACCTGTAAGCATAAGGCCCAACTGAATGAAAATTACAGGCTGTCTTTATGCTGGATGAGTTTATAAAAGACATCCATTATTGTGTTTAAACTGTCCTGGGCTCCTTACTTTTTCCTTTGAGAGAGTTGTTTTCAATTTTTCTAAGTCACAAAACAAAAGACTCTCTTGTTATTCATTTGGAGATACATTTAGACAACTTCAACATGTGAAAAAATTCTAAAAAACCATAGGACTGAGCTTATAGATGATTGACTCAAGGACTAGTGATTATCCTGCTTGAGCTTTGTGAACATGAATTTTAATCAATGTCAGGTGCAGTATGCCAATCACAGCAACCAAACTGGGTGGCTTCCCACCCAGAAATTCTCTTAGATGCATGAGAGAGAGAGAAGAGAAGGGGGAGGTGTCACAGATCAGACAAGATATGTATGAAAACTTCTAAGAGTTGCTGATTGTGATTATCTTACAGGGTCCTTCATGCTCGCAAATGAAGGAATTTAGATTAGTATTTTTTAATATCTGTGAAGAATGTGAGTGGAATGTGAGGCTGTATTGTGTTGGAAATCCTTATGGTAACATAGCTATGTTCATAATATTAATTCTGTTCGTCCATTAGCCGAGGAGGTACAGTGTTATCATTTCTCTCTTCAAAGTTCTGAGACTTTTATTGTAAATGTCTTTCACCTCTTTTGTTGGGTTTATTCCTGTTTTTAAAATTGTTTTGAAGCTGTCATGAATGAGCTTGTTTATTGTTTTCCTGTTGAATTTGTTTCCTTCTATTTTTCTGAAAGTGTTTATCACGTCTAAGAGTTTTATGGTGGAATCGTTAGGCTTTATTTATTTATTTATTTATTTATTTATTTATTTATTTATTTATTTTTTGGTTTTTCGAAACAGGGTTTCTTTGTTGTAACTCTGGCTGTCCTGGAACTCACAGAGATCTGCCTGCCTCTGCCTCCTAAGTGCTGGGATTAAAGGCGTGCGCCACCACTGCCCAGTTTAGGCTGTCTTATGTATGAAATTATAGTAATGATAAATAGACACTATTTGACTTCTTTCTTTTATTTGCATCTTTTTTATTTCTTTCCTTATCCATTTTATAGAAGGCTACCAGTACAATATTGAGTAAAAATGGAAAGTGGGCACTCTTGTTCCTGATTTTGGTGGAAATACTTTGAGTTTTCCATATTTAGTATAACGTTGGCTAATGATTAGTCACAAAAAATTATTTTTCTAAGACAAATTCTTCCTATTCCTAGTTGTTTCTGAACTTTTATTAATAAGGAATGCTTGACTTTGTTAAAGGCCTTTTTTGCATCTATTGAGATGATCATGTAATTTCATGCCTTTCTGTCCATTGATGTGATATGTTACCTTTACTGATTTGCATACACTAAGCTATCTTTGCATCCATGGAATGAAACTAACTTGATGAGCATGAATGATATTTTTTATGCGTAGTTGAATTACATTTGCAGTTTGCCTGAGAATGTTTCCATCTATGTTCATTGGAGATAATGGCCTGCAATTTTAGCACTTTTGTTGTTGTGCGTTTATGTATTCTGGGTATCAGAGTAATACTTCCTTTGTGTATTTTGAGCTTGATAACATTCCTTCTGTTTCTATTTTAGGAATAGTTTAAAGAGCATTAGTATTACTCCTTTTGTAAGGTCTCATGAAATTCAATAATGTGTCTATACAGGACTCAACTGTTTTAGCTAGAAGACAATCACTGTTTCAACTTTTCTACTTGTCATGGATCTGTTCAAGTTGTATATATCCCCTTGAATTAACTCTGGTGGATCATATGTTTCTAGAAATTTGTTTGTGTTTTTTTTCTAATTTAGTAGAATGTAGGATTCCAAAGAATGCCCTAATGATCCTCTGGATTTCATGAGTGTCTGTTGTGATGTCTCTTTTTTCATCTCTAATTTTATTATTTTGGACTAATCTTTTTTTGGTTAAGTTGGTTAATGGCTTGATTTTGTTGTCTATTCTAAGAACTCTGAGCTTCCTTGATTCTATGTATTTTTCCTTTCATTTCAATTTCATTAATTCTACACTGGTTGTTAATTATTTTTTTCTGTCTGCTGACTTGAGGTTTGACTTGTTCTTGGTTTTTGTTGTTGTTGTTGTGTTGTTTTGTTTTTTAGGATCATGGTATGAATCCTAATTTACTTGTAATTTCTATGATGCCCCCTCAAATGCACATTCAGTGACCTACTTCCTTGATCCAGGCTTTAATTCCTAAATTTTCTACTTTCACAAAATAGTGCTTCCATCTGGGGGTCAAGCTACCAACACATGTGCTTGTGGGGAGTATTTCATGTTCAAATTGTGACAATTTGTTAAAACTAATAAATTCATAAATAAGTACCAAAGTTCCCCAGCTGCAGGTCACTATGTTGTAGTAATACAGTTTTGTGTTTTAATTTTTTAACTATTTAATAAATTAAACTAATATTTACCAAGTGCTGATTAAGTGCTATGCACTATTCTAGACAGAGCACACAACAAAGAGAAAGAGTTCTTGCTTTTCAAAAAGCTCACATGCTTCTAGGGAGTGAAAAAAATAGCAAATGCACAAGAAATAAATGTGCCAGATAGTATTGAATGGCTATAAGATGTAAGATGATGTAAACAGGGAAATGACTGGTACCAGCTGGGGAGAAAAGAGAGACATTTATACAGAGAGGGGTCTCAAAGATGTCTTTGTTATAAGGTGGTATTTGAGCAGAGACCTAAATAAAGTCAAGGGTCAAATCATGCAAACATATAGGAGATTCAGGGGGAGTAGAAAAGTACATTTGTCCTGAGACTGAATATGTACGTCACCACTGAGAAACAGGAAGACTGGTGCAGCAGACTTGAGGATGGAGGAGGTCATGTTAAGAGATAAGGTCACTGCTAGAGTAGCCAGACTAAAACTTGTGATGGAGATCTCTGAAGGCTCTGATCAGGGCAGACTGCTTGTCACACAGTTCTCATTACACAAACTATCCATGGCCACATTTACTGTTGGAACATGGCAACTCTGTTACCAGTAGAGGTAAGCTATTCAGTGAGATTTAATTAAAACACTTAAAAACTTTAGGTTCTAGTGAGTATAATGTAGAGACAAGGTGTCTTCATAGCCTGATTTCCCTAGTCTACTGTTGGAAGACAGAATGAAGAGAAAATTAAAATAATTAGGGCATGTTATAAAATTTTAATTAGAAATGCACTAGAAGAAAATGAAATAATTGTTTCCAAGTTATTTAAAACTTCAAACTCACGATCACTTGTTTTCTTAAGTTACAAAGTCCCCAGGGTAAGTAGCAAAGTCAGGTTCCGTAGATAAATGTAGAGAAGGGAAAGAATAAAGAATCAAGTGATTCCAGAAACAACAAGTTGACATTTGGATATATAGTCTCTTAATTTTTTACTCTATTTTTTTTTACTAAAATATGAAAAGTCAACTTAGGATATGTTTGTAAAACACTATGTTTTCATTATTTAGATAAAAGAAAAAAACCAATTGCCATGTCTAACACTGTAAGGAGATCCAGTGGCCATTCAGAGGAAAAAGGTGACCATCCTCCTAAATGGAATATTCACGAACTTCATCTGTGTATCCATCTTCTATAATGGAGACCTGTCAATATAGTGCTAACTAAATACTACATTTGACTGAAACAAAATTAAGGTTATTACCTTCCTGTTCTCACTGCAAGTCCACTTGAGAGCAGAACAAAGGATCACTTTGGTGAAGATGGTTCCTCTCAGACACAGACTTGCTCATCTTCTTGACTGCCCATTTATTTCTCACCTAATAAATTAAGATTAATGTCCATATCCTCTGTCATTATAAACATCATGCCACAAAATACATATAGAAAAAAACACCAAAATACAGAGCTTTAAAAAAATGCTTCTTATTTTATAACTGTCAAGTACAGTGTAATGATGCCCACCTTAGAAAATGACTAAAGAGCCTCTCATGGGCTCTGATCTTCATTGCTAACAATTTTGATTAGGGCAATTTCTTTCCACTCATTCTCCCACTAAATCCCATTTCTCTTCCTGGACTGAAGAATTATAGGACCTCTCCCTAAAAATGACTCTATTGTGTAGATCTAGAACTGATTCTTCTGTTTTGTTTTGGATGTGTCTTCTTTAGGAAATGATAAACTACTGGAGAGCAAACAATTATGTATGAGAATTTTAGGACCATGTCAAGACCATGGTTAGAGTATTCTAACAGGCATGGCCAACCTTTTGATATTGAGACCATAGTCCTTCTTTTATTATGCTTCTACAAAGTTTATTCTCGAGAACCATGCAACTGAGTTACAAAAAAAATGCAAAATAAAATAAAAACACAATATTTTAAGTAAGTTTAGGATTTTGTATGGACCACATTCATAGCTATTCTAGGGCACATGTGGTCTACAGGCCAAAAGTTGAATGTGCTAGATACAATAGAAATTATATTGTTAAACAAAGTGTAACACTGAGAAAGTTCTGCTTTGAGCATGAAAACAAATGTTTGCTGTTTGCAATTCCTTTTAAAGAAATGAACAAAGCATTATAAATAACAAAAGTGAACACACATATTTGTTACAATTATTTAGATGTCTCTATAGATGAATCTTGATTCTCCCAAGTTTACAGCATGTAAATTCATCTTACTTTTTTATGGTGACTCAATATGAATCCACAGTAACTTAAAGCTTGAGTAAAATTTCTTGGCAATAATTTTTCATTAAATGTTAACATAAATAAAAGCAAAGTACAATTATTTGATGTAACATTAAATGTTGTATTATCATTGTCTACGTATCTGAATTGGATACTAATTATAATCTTCACAATGAATTTGAGAGTTATAAAATGTCATCAGATAATGAAAAGGATGGTATTATTAGAAAGAAAGGAATGTATTTTCCTTTGCTCAATATATATAAACAGCTTTGTAAAAATGTACTCTAGTTAACATGACCATGGAAATTTCAGGTTTAGGCATAGCTTTGAAAGATAAAATGGATTTCCCTAAACATATTCTGCCTTCCTAACATCTTTATAAAAAACATTGAGATGAAATTAGAGACATTTTCATCACTGTCTTCCTTATGAACTTTATAGAAGTCCTCATTACCAAAGCCACAGCCTTCTCAAGATGTATTTCTGTGTATTTTAAAGCACATGTTAGATGCAAGATTATACTCCAGAATGATGAAGGCCTAGCAAAGGACCTTGTTTTCTTTTCTAAATTATATGCTTTGTTTTACTGCCTTCCTAGCATCAAGTTAGAATCTAAAGGGATAAAGGTTTCTTATAATGCTATTCAAATCCAAGTTTGCTAGATCACTTCCACTTCACATAGTAATGATTTAATTGTTTAGAAAACAAGACTTATAGGGGCTAGAAAAAGTATTATAATTTTGTTAAACATGTTTATTATGTTAGAGGAAAAAATTATAAAAAGATGTTGAGAGCAACATCTGACCATAGTCCTTCTTTTATTTTGTTGAATGTTATGACTAGTATGGATTTAAGAAGAACTTTAATATTTTAAGCTATATTTTGCAACCTAATACTTGTGCAGGGAGACACTGAAGATACTATGTTGCTACTATTCCATTTCACTTTCCAAATGATCTTCGACTGTATTTTAAACTGTTGTCTTTTAAAAGCACTTCTTCTTTCCCCATATCTCAGATCCTATGGTTATGTTGTATTATATTTTCTGCTAAACAAGTTGAGAAACAGTAACTTTTCCCTCTTGCTTCATTTTCAAAGGACATTCACTTACTCAACAATTTTTTTCCTATGACAAATAAAATCTATCACAACAACCTAAAGGCTAAAACCCTCTTTTAAAAATAAACAGCACATATGTACACACATCTTTAATTTAATAAAAGAGAAAAGCATGTCCACAGTTCATAATGTTTGTACTCTCTACTGCACTTTTCTCAAAGCCCCGCTAGATTTTGATAAATAAAACTATACACAGAAAACATGAAATGAGCTCCTTGTGTTTTGTAGATAGGAATTAAAGTTCTATTAGAACTCAAAGCTAGCAAGAAGCTGCTGTACCCCACTGCTCCTTGTTCTTCAAACTCCTTAATCAATCAGAATCCAGTAATGGGTATATTTCATCACCAGATTTGGCATCTCATTTTATTTATTTATTAGATTTTTCTTTGCCTTTGAAAATGATTGTGGAAGCAAGGAACTTGTCAATGAGTGGAGAGACCTTCTTTTCTGCAGATAGCAGACACCATTGTCACAAAGTGATTCAGGACAGTGACTTGTGAAGTGTCGTCAGGAAATTCACACCAATTGCACTTGAGACTTGTTAGAAGCATAGATATCTGCCTCTGGGATGGAGCCCATCAAATCTGTAGTTTAATAAGCCTCCAAATAATTGAGAAGTCTCCTACAGTTAGAGGATCACTAATTTATAGAACAATCCCCATAAGAATCAAATATTAGTTACTTAAGACAAAGAGTTTACAGGAAATTCATGATGTTCTTAAAGCACAATTGAAAAATGAGGGACCTTGCCTTTGGATGTATTTCAAGTTAGGAAATGTACCCCTGAATGTGAGTGTAAGTGTGTTCAATTAGCATGATGATCTACAACATGATTTGAGAACTTGAAAAACTGGAGAACAGCACTGGATTGAGTATCTTGGCCCCAGACCATGTCCACAAGGAATTAACCTCATTTAGAAATAGGATCTTTGCAAATGTCGTAGGTATGATGAAATCATGTTGAGCTGGGAAGGACTCTAAACCCTGTGTCTGATTTGCTAATCAGAAAACCACACAGAGATACACATGATCAGGCCCATGGGAAGATGGAGGTACAAGTTGGACTTAGGTTGCCACAAGCTCAGAAATACCAAGAATTTGCCAGGAGAGAAGCATGAGCAAATTCTCTTCCAAAGTCCCCAAACTAATTGTCCCTGCTAACAGCTCGATTTGAGACTTCCTGAACTGTGGTGAAATATGTTTCTATTATTTTAAGCCAGTTAGTTTTTGTTTCTTTGTTATGGTGGCCCATGAATGAATAGACTTCTTCCTCGACTTCATAGTTTGTGAGTACCCTGTTTTTCTTATGGTCTTCCAAAGACCTTCTTCTATGTATGCACTAAAATAATTTGGCTCTCTTCCTGTGAGCTCCATTTTCTCCATTGGCCACACCCATCCTATAACTGTTTGTTGTTTTCCAGCTTTATTAGCTATAATACATAAAAGTGTCAAAATTTCAAGGTATATAAATTGATGTTTTGGTACATATATGTACTGTAAAATTGTTTTCACAATCAAGCCAGGTGGCATGTCCATTACTTCACTTCACCTGAACACTTTGTGTGTGAGCATGTTGCACACATGTGTGTGTGTGTGTGTGTGTGTGTGTGTGTGTGTGTGTGTGTGTGTTTTGAGAACAGTAAAACTCTACTCTCTCAGCAAACTTTAAGTGTAAGCATCTACTGATTGTTCAGTACAACACATGTAGGTCTCCAGTATTTCATTATCTTGGACCTGCAAGTTTGTATCTTTTGGCAAAATCTCCATATTTTTAAAAGATATTTGAAAAGTTCAGCTTCAGCTGGCAAAATCAAATTCTTCTTTATTATTGTAAAGGGGGAAAACTCTGCTAGGGGAATATTAAGCATAAAACATTTTTTTTGTAGAGAAATAAAGCATGTGTGTATTTTTAGTTAGAAATTATGCTTATTATCTCCATCCATCTGTCTTTCAATAAAATTTCAGATTGAAGAGGATTATGCCTTTTAAGCTGCTTTATACACATTTGTTCAAATACACAGCAAGCCTCTTAATTAGACCCTTTGACCATTTTATATGCAAATTACTAATACCGTTAAGTGTATCTGGGTCTCCTTCTGTTGCTGTTCTGATGTGTCATGGATGCACTGACCCTCCTCAAACAGGGTTAATGAGAGAGCATGCACGTGAGTGCGTGAGCGTGCGGTGGCTGCCAGCTGTAGATCTAAGATAAAGACATGAGAGTTTCCTGGCAAAGCTCTTTGTGTCCCAAACAAAACACATGCAATTATGAACAGTATATTTAGGGAGCCTGCCTTAAGGAAATGAATTCACAGTCTCTGTTCTTTATAGTAACAGCTCTTGAGTTCCTTTGTTGCTTTTTCCCACCAAGTGACTTAGCAAAGTATTTGTGGCTTTAATATATAAGTCAGAATTTTAAATTAGAAATAAGTGGAATGTTTAACAAGACAGCTTTTTTTTATCACATTTATGTATTTATTTATCTGTGTGTATGCGATTGAGAGTTTTTTTCTCTCTTTCCACCAACTGAGCCCTGGGAAATTGAACTCAGAGTGTCAGGTTTGGAGGTAAGTATGTTTAGCAGCTGAGCCATCTCGCCAGCCCAAATAATAAAAAAACCTCTAAAACAAATGATTTAAAATACTCTTGCTACAAGTACAATTGCGCTAACCTTGTAACACTTAAAACAAACAAATATATGAACAACAACAAAAAACATTGTTTTCTAGCGACCATGTGCCAAATATTAGGTACCACAGAGAAAGCAGCAATTCAGAGTCCTATATTCAAGGAATAGAAATTTAGGGGGAAATACGCTTTTCAAAACCAACTTAAATATTAAGGCAGACCCTGCAACGTGGATAAACTAAAAAAGGGCACTGTCTGTGTTCCTGGGTCGGCACCATAATTTACCACCAACTCAATGGTTTGAAATGACAGATATGGATTCATTCTTAACCTGGAAGCTACAAGGTGAATATCTAGGCCCCAGGAGGGTCCTCCTCCCTGAAGGCTGTAAGGAGGGATGCTTCTCCGCCTCTTCTGATTTCTGATGTCTCTGGACAGTCATTGACCAGTGGCAAAGCACATCTGGTCTCTTACTCCATATTCATGAAACACTCTTTCTCTCTCTTTTACTTCTCTGTTTCTATTTTCAATTTTATATTTCTTATCTCATATAATACATCCCGACCCCTCTACCACCCTTCCTCTACTCCTTTTATGTTTCTTAAAAGTGAAAACTCCATTGGATTCGGCGTTCATCTTAATCTCAGGTAATTTTATTAGAAGAGTTCTTATTTCAATATTACACTGTTTTTAATGATCTTTTTTCAAAAAAAAAAATCTACATTGAAGGGTGCTAGATGGAGACATTACTGGTGAGCAGCATCCAATCCACAGAGTTCAGAAGAGAAGGTGACATGTCTATTATGGAGCCAATTTGAGAAGGAAATGGAGACAAGTAGTGAGTTACCGTTATGGATCGCTGCACAGTGACACGCGGAGCAGATACTGGCAGTGGATTAGTCATGGAATAACTCATGAAAATGCTCCGTGGGCAGGTGCACACAGCAGTCTAGACATCAGAAGACCTGGGTGGAAGAAGGATGGCTGAGGTTATTGAAGAAGATGTATAAAACGAGAAGGCAAAAGCAAGCTCTAAACCCTGCTGATTTCTGCAGAACTCTCTGAAGAAGACCTTGAGTGAATTTCAGGGAAAAAAAAAAAAAAACCAGGCAGGAAACTGCCAGCAAAAGATGGCATAGGAAACAAAAGAGAAATAATCTTTAAGAAATCAGATCAAAACCAAAAGGAGCTTCGGGTTAAACAGGTTAAGTGGCATAAAGCCTGGATTTTCAATCTTTGATCTTTGGCAAGAGCAACTTCAGAAGTTAGAAATTCAATTGTGAGTGGATGAACATGACAAAATATCCGACAAACTTTTCAAAAATGTCCCCTACTGGACGATGAAAACAAACAAGTTAAGCTGGTACCCATTTAAATGGTTCAGCTTGCAGCTTGTGGCTTTATGGTGCCTTGAGAGAAATAAGACACTCAGGAAAAACTCTCTCTTGATTTGTGGTCTCTTTCTGAGCTGATGATATATGGCGACACTGCCTTGTACTATGTAACAGCAGTAAGCCACAGCTCCCAGACAGGCGTAGGGCAAAGACAGGACCCATAGTGAGCCTAACATGCTTAGGAGAGGATAGCACTTGCATTTCCATTTCACAATGTTTTCAACCTCCACTGGGTAGATTCACCTCACTGTAGCTCCATTTTGTGTCAAGGAGCATCCATACAATCTCCGCTTCATAATGCCAATAGATGTTTCAGAGATATAGTACTCAAACAGTTCTATGTGAGGACCTCTTTAGCCACAGAGACTTGTACATGTTTCGAGATCTTTAGAGTTGCGTGTAGGATGGAGTCTCACATCCTTAACACCTCTGCTCATCACAAGATATATTGTCACATCCCCAGTATGAGAACATAGTTTCCCAACTCTGATTCCCTCTCTGACCTTTCACGTAAAAGAATGCTTTCTGTCCATTTCACTGAATCCATTAGAATACAATGGTCAAGAATATTAGCATGAGACAGAGATGTGGCTCAGTGTTAATAAGCACTGGCTGCTCTTCAAGAGGACCCAGGGTAACTCATAACTATCTGTAACTCCAGTTTACAGAAACTCTTCTTCTGGTCTTTGTGGGCACTACATACATGTGGTACACATGCACACATGCAGGCAAACACTCATATACATAAATAAAAATGGATGAATCTAATTTGAAAAGAATATATAGCATAAATGTGAGCTTGATATATATTGTGATCTTGACCAGGAGTGTGGGATGTGTTAACCATACAAGGAGGGTTTATGTTCCCATGCAAATAAGGTATAAAATCACATTTTATTTGAAAAACCAACATTGGTTCTCATCTTTACAATACTGTATGCTGGTTTTCTTAAGTTAATATATGAAATAATCTAATGGGTATTATTTGATCTTCTAAAATACTCTTTAAAAAAAAACTCTTCCAAGGAACAGAGATATGCAGTTGATAAACCACAAATTTGTTTTATTTCTGTTCTATGTAAAAGAGGGCTGAACACTCTTGTGTCATATTTACGTTCCTTTTGTCATTTAAAATTCCCCCTGAACATTCTTGGGTGTGTAAAACCATGGTGACCATATATTGGTTTATTCACATCAACCGTTTCATTTTAATTGAGGAGAGGTAAGTTGAGGCATGATTTTAACTAGTCACAGTCATTAGTAAGTTTTGAATATTTTTCTCAACTTTATGGGCTGAGGTTCCAGCAAGTGCCTTGATTTTATAACCTAGAACATTTTACATTCTTCACCTTGGCAAATTAAGCTTCAAAAATCAGGTAAAATTAAAGGTCTTATTTAAGATCCTTAATTCCCATGCCATTTTTTAAATTTAAACCTTAGTAATTTGGATAATAATAATTTGGATGGGATCTTTAAGGGAATTTTTATAAATTATTGTTTTTTAAATACTTGATGGCAGAATTTGAAAAACTGGACTTTTCAAAGTATGTGGGTTTATACAACTTTAAGTTGTATTGTGTACAAAATCTGACTATTCATTTCTGTGTCATATTTGTAAGTGAGATACATTAGACCATATAACCTAAGTTTAATACCAACTGGTCAGTAGATAAACATAGCCTTCATGTTGGCATCAAATCATACAATATTACAGTCTTACATCTGCTTAACTGCTATTATGACTTCACATTTAATTGGGAATGAATTTAAGGTTTTGGCTCACCCAGCAATCTATTTGTCTATTCTTGTAGCATTAATATTCACAGACTACGTATATGTGACTAATTAGAATTTAATGAGCCCTTCACCCAAGGGAGATAAAGGCTCCTCCATGAAGCCTTTATCTTTGCGGTGCTTATAATGTCACCATCAGGTTCTTTATGTTTCATGTTTAGTTTTTAAAGATGTCATTAAGTGTTATTTTCCTGCATGTTGCAATTAGACAACTCTCTTCACACGAATGTAGCCCACTATAGAGAATATGCTTTGAAATTTCATGAAAAAAAAAAACTATTGTCTCTACATAAATAAGAATTCTTTGTATACAGTGGGCTGGAGAATGAAGCAACCTCAGTGTGAAGCTGAGGCTGTGTGCTCACATTAGATGAGGGCCATGTTGTAAAGACAAGGCCAGGGAAAATGAAACCTGGGGTTTTCATAATTTATTGTCAGTCTGACACGTTACACTGGAAATGATGTAATGTATTATAACTTCAAAGCACAGCCTGTGTATCTGTGTGTGTGTGTGTGTGTGTGTGTGTGTGTGTGTGTGTGTGTGTGCACATGTGTGTAATATGACTTGTCAAGGCCTCTAACAATGACAAATTGAATGGATATTTAGATTTCCACTGGACTTCGGTTCTAATTTGATTCTAATAGTGTGATTTTAGTCTGCTTCCTGCTACTATTCCAAAATTCCTGAGGAGGATGAGTTGAAAAAGAAAGTAGGATTGCATAGTTCAAAGCTCTACAGGTCCAAAGGCATAACCTAGATGACCTCCAGTGAGAACCTCACAGTGTTTGGTTCACAATGGCAAGAACTTGTGTGAGAAAACAGAGATGATATCTCCGGAGGCAAAGCCAGAGAAGTGTTCAGGGGTCAATTGTATTCCAATGCCAACTTCTGATCTTTCGGGATGCAGACACACGTGTGGCATGAGTACTTATACTTGGGTAAAATATTAATGAAAATAAAATAAAAATAAATCTCATTTTAAAGACACATAAAAAAGAAGGATTTATTTTGGTTCATAGTTCACTCAAGGGTGCAGCCCACCCGTGAGGCCATAGCAGTAGCAATGAGAAGTGGCTGATCATAATATGGATGCGTAGTCAGGAAACAGAGATGAGAGCTGCCTGTCATCTAGTCTTCTTTATATCCAGCTTAGAACCTTAGCCAGGAAGCATCACCTGCATCCAGGGTGGATCTCTCCTCTTCAGTTGAATCTTCCTGGGGAAACCCTCAAAGACACTTTGAGGTGTGCCTCATGGTGATTCTAAATCTAGCTAACAATAAAGAGTAACCACCACAGATCTGAATCCTGTGTGCAAAAGTCTGTAAACACAGACAGGTTCAGACACTCCCTCTTATTCTTAATTTATGGGGGTGGAGGGGAGTGAATGGCTTTCAAAGAGAAGAATAGATCTGAGCAGAGTTTGCCTTTAAATTTTCAAATGTGTGTGGTGCTATTGTTCATGGGGAAAAAAAACAGTCTTGCTTTTCTTAATCTATAATGGTCTGACTAATCAAATCACAATGCAATGTTCTTACTACTTAAAGAGTACAAGAAGGAAATAACTCCTTTCTATGGGCATCCAGCATCTTGGGGGCCAGGCTGATGGATTTGTCAGCTGTAAAACATTCCTCCTCTCCCTAGAATCTAAAGTCTGTCTGCCCGGGTGCGGTTAATTTCCCGTGAGTGCTCCTTTCATTTTATTGGCACAGTTCCATCTTTCAGCTTTTGTCAAGACTTTAAACTTCTCTGTCCATCTTTGCACTCAAGAGTGTCAATAGATGGTGTAAGCACTTCCATGTCTCGGCTAGTATCACGCATGTTTTGTTGCTGTTTTTGGTTCCTCTTATTTTTCTTCTTTAGATTCTGTAAGGAAACATCTGATTCGGGCCTACATATTTCTTCCAAGATTCTTACCTGAGTGTTCTACAATTTCTACAACATCTAGTGACCGTCATTCATGTCATCCTCAAGAAACACTCATTCTGAGGGTCCTACTCAAGCACATGACATCCTCCAAACACGGGCTTCACTCAGGCTTTTGTTACATCCTTACCTCCATGAACAAATAGGTTTCCATTTTCTTGAAGATTGGGTTTCTATCCAACCTTTTCTTAAATAATACCTATAGGTGTGTTTTACACTCTGATTTGGATTGGAAGTTTAGTTTGGTGTGAGCCACCAGAAAGGATGGATTCTAACATATTCTTCAGAAACTGTATCCTTCCTGGAGTGCCAGCCCTGCCTAACGCTGGTCCATGTGTTTACAGTTCTCTTCCCTATTTTCCCCTTCAAGTCCATTTTAAACTCAATAAAGAATGGAGCCTATTCAGTTTTTCGATAACTGCCTGCAATCTCAGCATTTTAAAAGTTTTTTTTTTATTGTTGTTGTTGTGTTGTTGTTGTTTTTTTCCAGATCTAACCTCCAGTAAATAGCTCTCCTGGACTTCACAAACTTCCTTAAAGTGACAGAGCCAATCAGAATTGTTAACATTTTCCTCACACAGGACTGAAAACTCAGTCAGGCCCCCTCTTCCTCCACTACACAGCGGTCCGCTTGCCGTGCGAGCACAGTGCTATTACCTTCCCATCTCTCCATATTCAAGGGGCAATCTCAGAGCCCTGTGCTTGGGCAGTGGGGAGAGCACAGGAGCTCCCAGCCCCAGCATTGTGTCTCCAGAGTAAGCTATAGCTAAGCCCGTGCCTTTAGTGCGGTGTCCATGGCACAAGTAGTGGTCACTACCTCAGATTACTGTCTTCTGTTGTCCACTGCTGACTGTAGGAAACACAGAACGTGCCAGTAGGAACACAAGCCAGCACCTGACAACCAAGACAGGTCGTCAGGGAGGCTGTCGGGGACTGAAGCAGACATCATGCTCCCTTTGATCCTGTCACTGAATACAAAGCAATCTATTGCAAATATGAAGCACAGGTCTCATAAAAAATGTCATTTAATTTAGGCTTTTATTCAGATTGATAGTGGAATGTTGAATCCTTTTGCATTTGATAAAATAGTTGCCACCAGTACGTTTAAGTCTTGGCGTTGTTTCCTATTTACATTATCTGTTTTCTGTCCACGTGTGCCTATTCCTTTGCCTTATTTCAAGTTAATCGCATGCTTTAGTCTTCCAGCTGTCTCTTTTGTTAATTTTTTTTCACTGTCCTTCACTGGGGTGAGAATTTTGTTCCTTGAGATGATGGTATGTATCCTGGTCCCTCACACTCTTTTAGTCGTACTATTAAAATGATAGTCTAATCTTTAAAAAAATGCATAATTCTATTTAATTTTTGCCATTTTTTCTTTTGGCATTGATTTTATTTTATGCACCAGAAAAGAACAAAAAAATTTTAATTTTGCTTTATTGTTTGTAAGTTTCTAAAATGTTGATAAAAACATACATAGAAGATTATAAGGCAGTAGGTAGATGTTAATTTTCAAAATATGTAAATGCTTTGTGTGTATGTTATGTGTTTATATGTATGTATTCGTGGATGCATTCATGTGCACGTATGCATATGTACATCCATGTGGAGACAAGAGATCAATGTTGGATGTCTTCCTCTGTCACTCTCCACCTAATTGTTTTAGACAAGGTCTCTTACAGAATTTTGAGCTGGCCAATTCAGCTAGACTGGATGGCTGGCGAGTTCTGGGGACCTAGCTGTTCCCACTCATCCATGGGGATACAGATGCACTCAGCCATCCTAGGCTTTAATGTGTGCGCTGGAGGTCTAAATTCAAGTCATCATTCTTATATTGCAAACAATTCACCCTCCAAGACAACTCCCAGGCCCTTTGTAAGAACGTTTTTATATTTACCCAAATATTTATCCATTCATCTTTTTTGCTCATGGTTCTTTTGCTTTCAAATAGATGCAAGAATTGTTCCCTTAAAATCTCTACTTATCATCCTCCCATAGCATTTATCTCCTGGAAATTAACTCTCAAATGTCACCTTCATGTAGGAAATATTTTGCTGAACATAGAATTATGTATTAATAGATGTTCATCTCTTATTGTTGGTAAATATTGCCTTAATGCATCCAATGTCATAGATAAAAAGTCAAGAATCATTCTCAAAGTTCTACTCACAGATGCCGAAGGCATCAGGTGCTTCTGGAACTGGAGTTACTGGTGGTTGTGAGCCACTGGCCATGGGTGCAATGAACTGAACTTGGGGCCTCTACAAGAGTAGCATGTACTCTTAACTGATGGGCCATCTGCCCAGCACCTCCATTGCATCTTTTAAAATGTACTTACTATCTTTAAAGAAATAGGTTCTTGTCCACTAACTCCACCACTTGTATAACTGATGACTTGCCTTTCGTTATTCATTGTCTGTTCTATGAGAATCACATTATTCTGCTTCTTTGTGTCTTATTTTGATTGTCTATCAGTCTTTGTGGTAGAAACACAGTAGTAATTAGAATTTACCCCTAGTAAAAGGTTTACCTCTTCCTCTCCCACACTAACCTGTGCATGTGTGTATGAGTAAAAAGGAGGGCTGAGTTAAACTAACATGCAGCACACCTGGATCTGAGCTTTGTCTGAGCTATAGTTAGATCTGCTGAGAGAGGAAAAAGGACTTTACTCTTAGCAAGATGGGTTGGCAGTGCTCCAGAGACGTCTTCAGTCTTATATCCTAGCAGCCAACATATCTGAAACACAAGAGATCTCTCTTCTTCTCTGTCCAGGCTTGAGGACAGCTCACTATACCTAAGGAGAGCTGCAGCCATGCACTGAGTGACAGCCTGTTGATTACACTAGCCTGCATCCCTTGCCTCTGACATCCAGTGAAGAACTGTGAGAAAAAGTGGAAGGGAACATACAGATTCTGTCTGTGGCTGTGGTATCCCAGATTCAAACACACACATGCGTGTGCGCGCGCGCGCACACACACACACACACACACACATGCACTCTCTCTCACACACACATTCACACACATACACACACACACACATCTTTCTCTCTCTCTCTCTCTCTCACACACACACACACACACACACACACACACATGCACTCTCTCTCACACACATTCACACACATACACACACACACACATCTCTCTCTCTCTCTCTCTCACACACACACACACACACACACACACACATTCACACACACACATATCTGCAACTATTGAAGTTTTACTAACTGAGAAATTTATCTTTTCTTGTCCCCTTATGAATATCCCCAGGAATGTCAAAAACTACAAAATTCTCTTCTACAAAAAGGACTAACTCCTTTAATATATTTATTTCCATTAGGTCTTTAGTGACTTAAAAATATGATTATGACATGATTCCTGGGGCAGATATGTTTGCAAAGCAAATTTGAGAGCTGTGATAGTCAGACCTTCTAATATTTCCAGGATCTAGGGCAGAAGTAAAAGCTAAAACCATACATACACAATTTGTCTAAATATTTAAAAGTTATAAGTCAGACTTACAATCCATTAAGTCATATTATTTATCCTACTTTGATAAATGTGCCTTGATAATGATTTTTAAAGGACAAATTCAAATTGAAATCCTCTTATTGTGGCAGCTCAGACAAAGAAGGCATCCAGACACAACCTCTCTTCTTGCTCCCCGTCGCCTGCCCACTGCTTCTAGGATGATTCATGCCCTACACATTCACAGAGCAGTGAGCCACCATCCCCAAGGCTTCAAGCAGTGTGTATTAGAGTCAGATCCACCTTGGAAGACACCTAAAAGCATTCAGTCCCTGATGAGTAGGAGTTCCTAAGTCCCAGGTCCTCATAACAGAGAATGGAAGAAACTTCTGACTCTTCTATCTAAGCTTTGTAAGGAAGGACTACGGCACACCAATGCAATAACACTCTATATACAGTATGACACAAGAGCAAAGCTCTTCCCTACCAGCTTCTCACACTGTCCAGGCTAAGTCTAAGAGCAGTACTGATGGAAATAAAGTATTTTGTAGATGGGAAGATCAACTTCATAGGAGGGAAATATCAGATGCCTTCTGATCTTTTGCCACATGTCTTATACAGATAAATTTCCTCAACATGTTTTAGACAGATAATTATATACCCTGTGGTGTTTTGCTTTGATTTTAGCATTGAATGTACTTATGGAGAAATATGAAGCATTATATAGTTTTTATAGCTTTAATATTGATGAGATACTATTGACCAAGTAGCGTACAATATAACCTCTGGATATCTGATGTCTCCAAATTAATATGCTAAGCAGAGCTCATTTATAAAAACCATTCAAGACAAAACTCACCTCAAATCCCAGATACATAATGTGGTTCATATGATAATTGCCACAACAATTGACAAGGAAAATAACTTTACTTTGGGAATTTTTATTCCCTGACAATCAAAAAGAAGCACAAAGGGCCTGTCAAGACTACTTTAAAATAATTTTCTTTATCTTGAGTTTGTTGAGGACTATTCAATAACTTGGGCAGAACTTTGGGGATAAAAAATGCATTTTCGTTTTTTAAGATGCATAGACTTTACAAATGGAAGAATTATTCATAATTTCATATGTGCTTGTATATTTAATGCCATGGAGATATGATAAAAATGTCAACCCAGGGAACCACAAGTAACTTTAGAATAAAATGATTTCTTTAATTGAATGTTATACTTCAACATGTCTTATACAGATAATTATATGCCTTGTGGTATTTAGCTTTGATGTTAGCAATGAATGTGCTTATGGAGAAATATGAAGTGTTATACTGACACCCTCATACACACACACACACACGCACACACACACACACACACACACACACACACACACACACACCAGATAATTTTATTTGGCAGAATCATTCTGAAGCAACATTTGAACATTAGTTCATCATTAGTTCCTTTGTCGAGACCATAATGAAGACTAAAGGCAGAGAATTACAGCAGAAATGGTGATGGAACACACTCATTCTACCCGTCCCTCCCTAAGCAGTACTCACATTAACTTCATTAAAATTCACTGGGATAAAGAAAATAGGGGGAAAACGCAGAAACCCATGACTACTGACGTCTTTTTATGAGAAATAAATGGATGAACGATACTTGATTTAGCTATCAATATGACCACATAGATGCCCACAGAGGAAACGCTACCAAGAAGCAAACCAAGGCTCCATATAGAGTCCTAGGAAGACACAATGGCTGGAGGAAGGCAAAGGGATAGTTGAAATTAGGGGAGGCTTTGGGGAGCTCAAAACAAGAGAGGTGGAAACTCACAAAGAACAAGTGGATGCCCATATCTTCCTCAAGCCTATGTAGGCTGACAACTACCTCTCCACTCCCTGTAGAAAACACTGAGAGGAGGATTTTTGTCTAGATTAACTCAAATAGAGAACCACAGACTTAACAATACTAGGAAGATCAGCAGCAGGTAGATGTGGGATGAGATCCTGGACTCTGGGAGGCCAGCTGGGAATCCATCTTCTTTGGGACAGCTCACTAAGTTCAGATCCTAAGGATACAGCACTCAGGTGTCCTTCCAGAGAATCCCAAGACAAGCATGGAGAGGACATCTGACCACCTAAAGGGGCCGAAGTCCAGCTGCTCTCAAGAGTACCTTAGTGAACTAGCTCAGCATTGTCTAACCATTCTATGACATCATCCTGCCCACCATACTGTGTGGCATAAGCAGAAGCTAAGAAACACCAGGTATAGAGAAAAGTCCTAACATAAGGAGACAAGAATAGGTAAATGAACTAACAAGAAAGTGAAATAAACAGATTTTGTAGCAAACACACAAAAAACATAAAATCTATGTCATTACAGATATTAGAAAAGAAAATGTGCCTGCAAAACTAAACAGAGTGTAGTGGAAAAAGAGCTATTAGAGACAAAATTCCTAGAAATTGAAAATATTCATAGAAATAACATATTCAACAGAAGAGAGATGAGAAGAAGAAAATGAATAAAAGAGAAGTTACTAGGAAATGGGGACAACAGTGGCAGTATCCAACTCGAGGCTGTTTAGTTTCAGAACAAAAGAGCAGAGGATGTGAGTTATAATTTGATTTAAAAGTGAATAAAAATTTCCTAGAACTAGAATAATGAGCAGAAATTCCATGAGTTTTCAACACTATGAATGGGGGAATAAAAATGAGTGTTATACCAATGTATGCTGTCATGAGCTCTTTCTTGTTGAGGGTAGGAGAGATAGAGAATAAGACAGAATGGAGAAGAAAAATGAAAAGCCAACAAAATTAATCAAGTCTGCAAAAAAATTCCCTGAAATGGCTGAGATGGAAGTTTTTTAAAACATTTTAAAGCTTTAGTTGATATATAGTATTTATGAGGCACAAAGTGTCGTATCAATCATGTACATGATATAAAATATTACTTAGGTCTCATGCCATCACCCCATGTGTCATTATTCACATTTGAAACATCCATGAGCCTAGCTACTAACTTTCTGAAATGTACAATTCATTGTTGTCAACCATGGTTATTCTACAATATTTCAAATTTTCATACTCTCTAAAGTAGACTAATAATGTGGAGAAGAGACTTGAAAATAATTTCGAGCATTCCAGTTCTCTACAAACTGGTCTCAGTCTGAGCATATGCTGAAGAAGCCGGCTCTTGTCATTGTTAAATGATCTCGTTGAACAAAAGGCTCCACATCCAAGCAAGTGGCAAGTTTGAAACATACTCACAGCATGTGCTCATCTGGTGAAACCTGCTCACAAATGAGCAGTTGAGTGCGATGGCAACGCATCCGGCCTGCCTACCAACTATCATTTTATCTGATCACAGCAAACAGAATTGTCCTATTTCTATCCTGGATATGTCTTAAAACACTTAGATTAGAACCAGTTTATCAGTCGGGGTATATATATGCGAACTGGCCCACAGAGACCAGAAGAAAGCCCTGGAGTTGGCGTTATAGATGATTGTGAGCTGTTCAACATGAGTGCTGGGAACAGAACTCAGGTTCTCCACGAGAACAGTACAGTTCTTAACCACTGGGACACCTCTGCAGCCTCTGGAAAACATGAGAACATTTGTACATGTTGCTTTTTCATGACTGGAGCTATTTTCAGTGACAGTCTCCTGAAAGGGAATGTACTTTACCCATTTTCGACTGATGATGTCTATCAATTATACAGTACACTGCTGTTTTCCTTTTTGTTGTGTAGCTTAAAGTTGTAACATGATATTCTTGATATATGTGTAGGTGGAGGCATGGTTGCTACAGTGAAGCAAATGAGTACACTGTCATCTCATATAGTTCATGTCTTCTCTTGGTAAATTACCAGCATATAAAGCACTATTATTAACTACAAGTCTTATACTCTATGCTAGATCTTTAAACTTATTCATACTACATAACACATGCCTTTTGACCTACTTCACACTCCTACCCTACTCTCTTTCTACTCCTGTGACCATAATTTTTTTCCTATGTTTGTGTTTGTTGTTGTTGGTGGTGGTTTTCCCTTAGATCTCTTATTTAGGTGAGATTTTACAGTGTTTTTCTGCATGGTTTACTTTCTTAGCATAAAGTTCTCTAGATTCCTGTTACTACATATGACAGGTTTTCCTCTTTTGGTTGCATAACACTACATTTAAGTATATATGCTTGAATGCCTTTGTCAATCCCTTACCGATTCACACCTCAGCTGTTTTCCTCATTTGACTTATTGTGAGTCAGAGGCAATAATGAGAATGTAGGTAGCTTCGTAAGTTCATAATTCCATTTCTCTTGGGTGTATAACCCCACAGAGACATTGCAAAGCATAGTATCCATTGACTGGTATTTGATAAGAATATGCATAACACACCAATACTCTAAACCTCTTCTGACTAGGGCTTCTGTTTTCTACTGTTGGTTATATGTGGTTTTTCTATTGTCTTGAGTGGTGTCTACTTCAATTGCTTTTCTTATAACTACTATTTACAATTATTCTCCTTCCTTTGGGGGGGGAAACTTTTTTTCTTGCACTAATACTATATAATTTTTTAAATGCTAAAAAAATGTGAGTTACATAATAAAATGTGGCATTTTGTGTCAACTTGTAGTTTTATTTTTTTCCTAAGGTCAAAATATGTGACAGCTCTTGTAAGTAAATATTAATTTATGTTAGCACAATAAGTAAACAAAATACAAAAAAGTTTTAAAGCAACTGCAGCCAGGTGTGGTAGCACTTGTGAGATAGAAGCAGGCAGATCTCTGTGAATTTGATGCCACCCTGGTCTACATAGCAAGTCTCAGGCCAGCCAGGGCTTAATAGAAGAAAAAAATCAACTGCAAAGTCATCACCTCTGAAATATCACCTCCATTCATCTCTTAAGGCAGCAAGGATGGAAAGAAATGGCTAGGTCCATTTGCTTTCAGTTACTCAGATTTAGTTACACACAGACAATTCACAGATCTGTGAAGATTGAGCTTAAGCCATTTTCTTCCTCTATAAGGGAACCATGGGTGCTTCTTCCCCTCAAAACTATACTGGTGCATTCTATTCTGGAAAATGGAGCAAAGCTTAACTGCTTGTTCATGATAAGTCAAGGGTATCTGATTTGCCAGTTGTGTGCCCAGTGTTCTTTGGAAGTGAGCCCTGGAAGCTATTTTTCTGATCAATCCCAAGTCTCATGTTAGTGCTTACAAAAGAGCAAAAACAACATTTACTCATGATAAAGACCCAGTTCCAGCCATTATAAGTCTTATCAATTGCCTGGTGAAGGTTAGTGGAGGAAAAAAAAATCATTTCATTGTGTCCACTTAACCTTGGGGCTTACAAAAACTCTGATGGTTGTGTCTGGACTTCTAGGGTGTTTAGAGATGAAACTGTGAGTCTGGATAAAGTTAGGGACTTTAATTCATTCTTTTTATCATAATTCATCTGATTAAGGAACATTATACTCTGAATAATACCCAGTAACAATTCGATTAGAAACATTTCCCTTTCTCTCAGTTTGTCTTACAAGCCACAAGACCAGCACAAAGAACCTTATAAAATATGTCTGGATAGTATTTGGAGTAATCCACATGCACACATTTATACAATTACTGGGGGCTCAGGCTACACAATACACACTTCATAAAATCTCAGTTCACTGCTCAAGAAGAAGCATGTTTGTCCCAGAATTATTAATAAAAATATAGGGGCTAAAGAGATGCTCAGAGATTAAGGGCACTCATTATTCTTACAGAGGATCCATATCCAGTTCCCAGCACTCGTATGGAAGCCTATAACCATCTGTAATTCCAGCTCCAGGGGATCCAATAACTTCTGGCCCCCGAAGACACCAGACATGCTCATAGTATATCCATATAAGTGTAGAAAAGCACTCATGCACATAAGATCAAAATAAATTGTAAAATATTTTAATAAAAGAAAAAAATACAAATAACTTTTTGTCTAAAAAAGAGGGCCAACATACAGGCATTTTCCCACAGGCTACCATGCAGACTTTGCACAGGCAATGTTTCAGTTTAAACAAGCATTTCCTCAGCATCAGTTTTGCAGCACTGTGTATCTACAGACACTGCAGAACCAAGTATTGTCCTGGCAGTGGACCAGGGCTGGCTACAAACCCCAGACACTCTTCTTAGCTCCTGGTGCACTGTGTAAAAAAAAAAGAAAAGTCTGGGACAGAGATGGCTGCTCTGTGCCAGGGAGTTATTTCTTTCTATTTATGTGTGAACTAGTTTATGAATTTCATAAATATCAGCACACCATGGACACTCAAGGAATGTTTCTTGAAACTGAACCCCACTGAGTGATGGTGTGTATTTGCAACTATGGAAACAGGATGGAAAATTGTAGACACTCCCGTTTTGCCTATACTTTCCCTAGTCAACTTTGAGGCTAAAGAATAAAGTATATTTCCTTCTCCTTTTCTTCCCTCATGAAGCTTTTGTTTAGGCATCTGGGCCTGGAGTTAGACTAAGTAGCAAGCAGTTGGCAGGCCACCAACATGTATGGGCACCAAAATATGAATGAAATAAATGCATACTGTAGAAACCAGTCAAGCAGGTCTTCCCTCATGATTTCTTAAAGTAATCTTGTTCTAGATGTTGACGAAGATATCCAAAACCAAAAGAACTAAAACCAATGAAATTAGAAAGTTTTCTCTGGGGTTTGCCACTGAATATGTTTGGAAATGTCCCTGTGAGTCCCAAGGAGCAGCTGCAGCCATGTCACCACTGTGAGCCCAGCCAGCTGACAGTTGCCGAGAGCTGGCAATGCTTCATCCTATGATGCATCCAACCACCAAAGCTACAATGCCTTCATCAGGCCTTTGAAGAGGTTGCATATCAAGTTGCATGTGCTATATACACTACTCTGAACACAAAGAAGTGTGTTTTCAGTAACAGACAACATTTGGATTCCAGTGAGCAGTAAATGAATGAATGCTAAGCATGGGTCATTTGTGTTGTTAAAAACACTATCCCATTCCTAACCCTTGATGGCTTTGCTTGCTGAGCTATATCTTCTCCCTGGCTTTTCTGTTCATTCAGTCAGCTGATTAGTTGGGGATTTTTTTTGTCTGTTTGTTTTGTTTTGTTTTTTGTTTTTGCTTTAACAACTTGGCACATGCTAGAGTCATCACAGAAGAAGGAATGTCAAGTGAGGAATTGTCACCATCAGGCCAATCTGTGGGGCATTTTCTTGATTGAGGATTGATGTGGAAGGACCTAACTCTTGTGGGCAGTGCCATCTCAGGGCAAGTGATATTGGGTTGAGTAAGAAAGCAAACTGAGCAAGCCATGGGGAACAGGGAAGTAAGCAGCACTCCTCTGTAGCCTCTGTCTTGAAGTTCCTGCCTTGACTTAACTCAAAGACAGACTGAGGTCTGAACATGTAAGCCAAATAAACCCTTTCCTCACCAGGACATAGTGTTTATCATAGCAATAGAAAGTAAAATAAGACAATAGGACCTTTAGTTTCCCTTTACACACGCACACACACATACACACACTGACTTTATTTCCCAGTCTGTTGTAAAGTTTTACAAAACGCCCTGAAAAAAGAAAAAGAAAAGAAGCCTCCTGGGAAAAAGAAGTGTTTTCTTCTTTGTTCTCCTCCTGCAACTTGGAGTATAATTGGAGTATAAAACATAAGCAAATTAAAGTCCGTTACTGACATTAGCTATAAGCATTTATTCTATTTCTAACAAAATCCACCCATTGGCCAGTTGTTCCCAGGAAACTGAAAGTGACATTTGTGACTCTTTCTTTTTCTAATGGGTCCCAAACAAGGTTTCTTCATTGTTTGATCATAGTTCTGCTATCTTGCTGTTTTACTGTAGCCCTAGTCATTTTGGGTAAAATGATAAGCGTATAGGGGAAAAAAAGAAAAAAAAAATGGAGCTTCAACAGAAATATTTTTAATGTCTTATCAAAGTCGCTGGATGTTCCTCAAACTGAAATAAAAATCCAGGAGAATTCCTTGTTTGCGTTGTGTATCCTTAGGAAGCCATTTGCCAAGCTCTCGCAGCTTGGCTCTCTGCCTCCAGGAATGCCAATCAGAGGACATTCTTTTTCAGGCAGCCAAGTTTGGAAGTCAGTTGGTTTCTGGCCGCGAGAGGGGGTGGGGAGTGATGGCAGGGGAAGCCAGCGAGTCCTCAGCTGATCTTCAGCTCATGAAGGTTTCCGTAATATCCTTCAGTGAAAGCAGTTCCTTTTAACCACGGGGAGACAGGTAAAAGGACGGCTGAGTAAATCAGCTTTAGATGAAATGGGCGGAAGCTCCCTGGGAGGGAGGGGCCGAGGGAGACCTTTGAAAGCTTGCCATTGGTGAGTTTACCAAAGGCATCTGCCAGTGGGACTTCAGTGGAATGCGAAACCAAATCGTTTTCAAGTTAAAGATAGACACAGTGCACGACAGGATCTAGAAGCCGGGATTTTAAACTCCTGTCTCTCCCTAAAATTTCAGAGTTGGTTATGATCTCAGGGGCAATTAGCAATTTGGGCTAAAATCTGTTCTTCCCACGAGCGCGCTACCAATCACTGGGTGAACTGGTACTAAAAAGGGTTGAAGAGGGATGCTGTGCCTGATCCAGGGTAAGTGAGAACACCGAGGCTTGGAGATCCATCTCTGGAAAGGTGGATATTGATTTTGCTTTGTGGTTGGTATGAATGAAAGATCTTGGGGATTTCGTTGTATCTGGATGAGGCTGCTTTCTTTTCTGAAGTAGTGGCCTCGGGAATTTTGAGTGACCTAAGGAACCTAGTACTTGTGTGAGGCTGTTTTTCAAGTTTGCATTTCAGAGTTGTAACTTCAGTGAAGCCTGTAGCCTTGTTCTTTCCCATTAACTCTTAAGCACCCAAGGCTTATATGGACAGGAAGATACTGTTGAGATGGAGCCCAGCTTCCACTGGCATGGACTGTTTTCAAATGTAGACAATGAAGACAAAATGTTTCAAAGAAAAACGGGGGAGGTGTTCTAACGAATGGTTCTCTTCATGGTGCTCTAAGGCCATCTGAAAGACCATCTTTATAGATGAGGCAGAGAAAAAGCAGGCAGCCTCTGTCAAAGAAAACAATGTATTAATAGTAGTTGTTTTTGGCATTACCTCATTAATTCTAAGCAGTTTCTCTCCTCCTAAAGGGCTGGTATCTGCTAAGTGAATGTAGGCACTCTGATTATAAAGAGCTCAGAGAAGAGGAGGGAGGGAAGAGTCATTAAATGTACAATTACCACGTCGTGTTTTGGCTATTTAAATGTTTCATCACAAAGAGAAGGCCAAACTTGAGTTCCTCGTGCTTTGCCCATGTATAGATTTTATTTCTTGTTTGGCCAAGCAACCTCTCCCTCTCCCCTTAGCGACCGACAGCTTTTCCAAACTCACACAGCATTCTTTCTGAATAAATATTGTCCATAATAGTCACTGAGTACATGGTGTGAATTGGATATTCTCCTTTATATGGGGAAAATAAACTTGCTGATGCTCTCCTGACAGAATCTGGGGCTGAACAGTGGTTCAGTGTAACCAGCCTGGTTTTGCTCTGCCAAGTAGACCAGTTTGAAATGAACATGACTGAAGTAGATGCAAGCAGTAAATGGCTTAGTGTGGCTCTTTTACACAATGTGATAATAAGAAGTAATGTAGTACGTTGCTATTCTAAGCCAAAAGGTGGACATTGTAATGACAGAGTTGAACCTGTGACTGCTGAGCAGCAGCAAGGACGAACAAAATATGAAGTTACTAGAGCCCAGGACTGGTCTGCTTGTCCTTGTGTGCCTACTTTTCCCTCCTAGCTCCCCTTAAGATCCTTAAAACGCAATGAGATTTAGTGGCCAAAACCTGTGGAAGAACCTGACTAGAGTGTTTTAAAAATCATCCTCTATGGATTGGGAATTTTTGTACTTTGTTAGAAATACCTATCCTTCAAAGAATTTGGCAGTTTGTTAAATTGTAGTTAATGTTTAGTGATATTTAAAATTAACCCATTAGATGACACAAATTGCAATTAATCTTCCATTCCCTTTGAGCAGGTTTTAGCTAGTCTCATCAGGTGGCTGGTAATATTGTGTGGGTGGCTATGTCCTGAATGGCTGACATTAAGAATGAAGCTGGCAGAAATCTGTGACCTCATGGAGCAGAACACAGTACACACACACAGACATGTGTAGGCAAACCTCATTCATACATGTGATTCAGTCATTCCACTGTTTAATGTTTGCAATGTTGAGTTTTAGATTTTGGTTTTCAATGTGTAAAAAGAAAAAATTCTAAGTTCAAAATTCTGAATTCTAACACGTAAGAATTTTTAACAATGTGTCCCAGACTGACAAGGAAAATGCAAATATGTGTCTCCCGCTGTTGCATCACTGTTAGAATTTCTAATTCCATGATGAAGTTGAAAGCTTGGATTTTGTTCCTTTGAACACAGTGAAGGTTGTTGCCGTAGGAAATGTGTTTGCTAATTATAGCTTGCGCGTTACTGGATATGTTTCTGTTCTTACTGCCCATCCAGGCTTCGCTCACGGTGTCTTATCTTCTCAATGCCTTAGATAATTTTGCTTTATGTTGAAAATGTATCTTGAAAAATCAGTCATTGACTCTGGCATGGTGGCTGGACCGGTAATCCCAGCATTTGGTAGTCAAAGTTAGGAGGCTCTCTGCAAGTTCAGGTAGCTGGAGCTACTTATTTTTCAAAATGGATAAATGAATGAATGATAAAAAATCACTTGTAAGGATAAGCAGAGACTTAATTAAAATGGTGGTTTTTCTGCGGAGACAGCTGGCTGCAGGTTGCAGGCTAGAAATACCTTAAACAAAGCACCCTAGTGCCTTGAGCATCCCTGTGACTGAAGTCTGCTTGTGGGCAATATGAGCAGAAGCTCAATCTAGGTTCACTCTGTCCCATGGAAGCTATGGTCTTCCCAGATCCCAGCATACACTTGGCCAAGGACTTTGAAGTTGTGATGAAGTCTGTCATGCCACCAGAAAGGAATTATTCTCCAGTCTTTTTTGTCCTGTCATATGCCAAGGAGTAAAACTTTGTACTTTAAAGTTTAATTTGCCTCTCTGACTTCTGATTTTTAAATTTTTATTTATTATTTTTATCATGTATATGTGTGTATGATGGGGTGGACACATGCCATGGCACCTGTGTGGAGGTCAGAGGACAGTTTTTGTGGAGTCAATTCTCTCCTTCCATCTTTACGTGGTTCCCAGAAATCAAGCTCATGTGCCAAGCTTGAGTGACAAGGGATTTTATCCACCGAGCCACCTCACCAGCCCCCTCCTTTCTGAGTTTTCATCTGCTGAATTCCCTCCTTGTGATTGACTCTACCCTGTTACTGTTCACGCTGCTGAACTAACAATAGTCATCATTCTTTAACAACACATCTTCATCCTAGACAACATACCACATGGTCTGCTGTTGCCACTGATGATTTCAGGCAGTTTATCTGATTCATTTTTCTTTAATTTCCTAGTTCTGTTCTGACTTGTTTAAAACATTTTGGAGAAAATTACATATGCTCGCTGACTGAAGGGTTCATGTTCTTCACTCCATGTGAGCTGTCGACAATACTTAGTGATCGTTTTACTTGTCCCTGGCAGGCCACTTTTCTTGATAATCCCTTTAATCTCTAATCCACCCACTAGAGTCACTTCAGCTGTTCACAAAACTTGAGTCTTCCAGCTTTCTCTCTGCCGGTATTTAGTATCTCCACATCTTTTAAAATTATCATCACACACACACACACACACACACACACACACACACCTCCTGTGTTCCTCCTCAGTTGCGCTGCTTTGGGTCTTCATCATCTTCCTTGGCTGCCGATTTATTCTTACAATTATTCTTCTGCCTTTATGCCCTCTTCACACCACCATCCAGTGTGCATCTCTCGTACTGGACAAAAACATCTGTCTTCTAAGAACCACAGCTGCTGGTGATTAGAGAACTCCAACAGCCTTCAAAATAAGAATGTTCTGTCTCCAGCACATTCTGCAAGGCCTGTCACAGAGTGCCAACCCATTCCTTTACCATCTCTCCATCCTGTCGCTGGTCATCACTGACATTTTACTCAACATGACTGCAGCCTCCAGGATTGGCCATGTACGAGGGCAGTCTGTGAGAGTCCATAAAATCACTTTTCTTTCCCCAAAATGTTTGTTGCTTCTCAACTTTCACCCCAGATGTCATTCTCACCATTTTCCTTATTGACAGAGTTCACCGACAGTTAGTTCCCAAGGTCCCTCCTGGCATGGACTGTGCTTACTGTTTTCTGCACTCTGAGTAACCCATACATAGAAACCACTCACTACAGGTTTAAAGAATGAATGATCAACTGTCTTCAGGGCTGTTTTTCCTGGACAATTACTATTTATTTAATTTCACTCTATTTCATTCTATATGTTTTGGCCCCAGCATAGTGATCGTTAATGGCACTATATGCCAAGTAAAGTCAGGAAATCTTTGCTTGGCTGGGTGGGGGCCGTTGTTTTGGGGAAACAGGATTAATGTCCATTTTATTGCCATGCGAGGCTAACTGATGACAAGACATGTGTTAGCAGCGAAGTGGGATGAGTCAGCTGCACATTATGGGAGAGGTTGATAGGCAAAGGACAGTCACAGCATGCAGAAAACTGATAGGCTCAACCGCTCACATGCAGAGCTGTAGAGATGGCTTAGTTGGTAAAGTGCTTACCTTGAAGGCAGGGGCTTGCATTATTTTCTTCTCACAATCCAGAGGTAAAAAGCCAGGTGTGGAGGCAAGAACATGGAATCCCAGTTCTGGAAAGGCAGAGAAAAGCAAATCCTTGGAGCTTGGTGGTAAGGCAGCCTAGCATCATAGAACGTGCCAGGCCAGTGAGAGCCCTGGTCACAAAAAATAAAAATAAACACAAATGGCTCCTGTGGAATGACACTCCAGGTTGACTTCTGACCTGTACACACACATGTACACACACGGACAGATGCACGTGCACACACACGTGCACACACACGTACACACACACACACACACACACACACACACAGGAATACTCAATAGCACACCAGAAGAGAAAAATCAGTGAAAAACAACTAAATTCAAATGAATCACCCTGTATGCTGTCTGAATATCACCATAAGAAAACACTGGATTTTCAGATCACAGTATACCAATAATAAGGAAGTATTTGGTAGCTTCTGTGCTGTGATTTCATGACCCTAAATTTTAAAGTTGTTTAAATTTTTCCTTAATATTTAAGGCCTTGAAGCGCAGTGTTGATGTTGTGTTGCTCTCAGCACATGTTAAAGAAAGGAAGTCTCTTTGGTTAATGAAGAATTGAAGAGTATAGGGACCAAAAGAAGCTGATTTTTGGTAAAGCTCTTTACTCAATTTGGACTCTTTGAACTATTTGTAAATTTTTCATGCATTTATTGTGTGCCCTTGATTTGTAAAATCTTGAGTTTGAGAAAATGAAGAAATTTGCCTCGTATCACTGTTATACAGTGCTCTCCTTCCTCCAGGAAGAGAAGAGCTTCAATATAGATGGAAGCAAAGTTTATCTTTAAACAAATATCTGACTGTAATGAAATGTTCAAATTCAGTACTGAAAATGTGAATCCCAGACATTTCATAAGAAAATACAAAGATGCCACTGTGTTCTTCCTATTTCATCTACAGGAAAAACGAAGACTGCCTACCCAACAGTAATCAGATGTTAGCTTCCAAGTGGTGGGAATAAGGGTCAAGTTTCTGCCTTTACCCTCATCTGTTTTAGGTAATGGGATTTAGGTATTATTATGTATGTCTGACATACATACGTATTATGTATGTCCCCTAGACAATGGCTGTAGTTATCATGTCTCTTTAAATGTTCTCTCATTAATATTCTTCACTTGAGTTGATCTCACACTGTTAAATAAAACTCATTTTCCTTTCTCAGCAATTAGTATTTTCCTCACAGCAAGTCAAGCCTTAGGGTAGTATGGTATTATTTTGACTCTTTAAAATGCCCAGTTTCTGACATGATAGCTCACACTTGGAATCCAAGCATTCAGGAGAATGAGGCAGCCTGGTAAGGAGTTCAAGGCTGGCTCGGATCATAGAATGAGTCCCAAGCCAGCCTGAGCTACATAATGAGACCAGGTTCCAATTAAAAACAAAAGACAATTTAAGGAATACCATGCCTAGTAGATACTTTTATTAGCTATTAACAAAAGAGACCTGAAAATGTTCAATTCTTTCACATACCATTTAATATCAAATAGCGTTGTTTGTTTGTATAAGTAAAGCTGGACTTTGCAGTTTTGCAAAATAAATATAATGTAAAGATGACTCAGAGTCGCCCACAACAGACTTGTGAATATCTGAATATTTTTCAAAGAACAATAGATTTATTTTTATTATTTCCTTTTTAAAATCTCATTTACTTTTTTCTGTTCATCCCTATATGACTTTGCAGCTCACAAATCTGTGGACACCGAGAAAACAAACTCACCAAAATTATCACAATTCAGGAGTACAGATACCTCACTGGTTTTGTGAAAAGATGTGGGATGATTCTTTGAATGACATTGATCTTTGCATGTAAATTAACTTCTAAATTTCAGATTGTTCCTCACTACATGTTTATAGAAACATATTCACCCACAGAACTGTTGTCTGTTAAAATCTCAAGCAAATGTAATGATTCTCATTTAAAACTTGAACTGGAGGGGTAGCTCGTCTATTAAAAGCACTTACTGTTCTTGACGGGATCTGGGTTCAATTCTCAGCACCTGCATGGCATGCCCTTTCTGGCTTCTATAGGCACTGCACACATATGGTACACATGTACATATGCAGGCAAAATAATCATACATAAAAAATAAATATCTTTAAAGACTCTCTTCTAAAGTAAATCCAATTTTCAAATTGTTCTGTAGGTAAGACACATATGTTGTTTTCTTATAATATAATTAAATTAAAGCATATACTGATGTACTAAGTGTGGTTTCCTAAGAAAACCATCTCTGGTCCCACTGTGATATGGAAAGCTAGGATTTCCTTGCATTCAGCCACTTAGTGGTCACATGTTCACTGAAGGCTTCCTCCACAGTGCAGCTTCACCTCTTCCTATGCTTACACTTCCTTGGCCAAGACATATTATACAGCCACATCTGGCTTCAGCGGAGTGGCAAACACTCTGTCTGAAAGGAGAAAGGACTGAAATATCTATGAAAAACTCCAGTAAATTTCCAGACTCACAGTGATTAAGCATCCCCAATTCTCTAGAGTCTAGACATAAAGTATCACATACCCATGAGAAGGTCTACGCTGGGGAATGTGCAAGCATGCTACCTGTGATGGGATACTGATATCTTTTGTTCTAATCACGTCTTTTGACTCCCATCTCCACATAGGTCTTCTGGCTCTTAGAATCCTTGCCATTTCTGCAATGCTCTCATCTTATGCAACGCCAGGATTTCATCCATTCTCCTGCAACTATTAGGGACTCTTGGCCATAAACAATTTGGGGAATTTGAAGAAACTTCTATTAGGGAAATCCTACAGAATGTGGAGAGCGACTATGAAATGTTTACTTTCCCATCTCTACAAGCCGCCCATGCATATAGAGAAATGGATAAAAAAGAATTGAATACAAATTTAATCCTTATCCCCTACCTTTACTAATAGGTGAAGTAGAAGGATTGGACTTAGAGACAGAGGAACAGTAAAAGTCTATACTTTAGAAATGCATAGTCTTGTATAACATCCATATCACTCAAACTCTCTATGTGCTTTGCATTTATCTGTGAGCACTAATGAGATAAAAATCAGGAGATCTAAGAGTAATAGGACATTTAAAGGTTTATACATTTTAAGGCAGTTTGCTGTGGTCCTTGGGATTGTAATTTAAGTCAGCAAATTGAATTTGTGTTCTTGGTAGCAGTAATTCTAGGAAATGCTTCACAGGGTGAGGGTTGGAGGGAGGCTCTTTGAGGATTCCGAATCAAGTAAGTTGCTATAGATTGTATCTCTCTTTTGGAGATTCTAACAGTAATGATAAGGCTTTATGAATGCTCGATGTGCACAGGTTCAACTTGCTTAGGTCTAGTGTTTTTTAACATAGATTGAGAGAGCAGAGAAAGAGACACGCAGAAAGAATGTTTCATATTATCACACATAGCTTTGCTACTTCAATTGTATCTGTTATGTTAGATTAAGAATTTCTAGTAGGGATAGAGAAATGATTTAGTGTGCAAGAGAGTATACTGCTCTTGCACTGACTCAGTTTCCATTCCCAGAACCCACATCCAGGAGTTCATAGCTTCCTATAATTCAAGCTCCAGAGGATTCAGTGCCTCTGGACTCTGTGGGCACTGCACTCACATAAACTACACACACGTGCGCGCACACACACACACACACACACACACACACACGCGCGCACACACACACACACGCATGCGCACACACACACGTAATTTAAAAATAAAATAAATATATTTTAAAAGTGATTTATAATGTGAAAGTATTCTAGCTCATGTAATACTTTAGAACATAAAGCTATGGATTTTAAAAGACTTTTATAAATATCTTTACCATTTCCTAATTTATTTTCATTCTCTTGATAGAAGGCATTTTCTTTAAATTGACTCTTTCACCCAATAATATTTAATGTTATTCAAGCATAATTGTTTGTGATGCATCAAAAATATGAAAATCACTCAGGACTCACACATGATTTGCCATTTCAACCCATCCTTGTTGAAATTCTAAGGTTCTTACTTTGTCTTACAATATGACCATATATTAATCCATTAACTTTAATTTTATTTCTGAGTTAAGACCTTATGAAGAGAAAGGCCTTCCTCAACCTCAGCATATATTTTTTCCCTCCACTTTTTTCAAAATCAGAAATGTTAAAGCTTTAAAAAGAAAATGTTGAGTTCAATAATATTCTTTTCTAAAGTTACCAGCTGAGGGAAATTTCCTGTGAAACAAAACAAAACAAAATTACTCACGTCATAGAATGTATGTTATAATGAAGTGCAATGACTGTGTAAGGCAATCGGTTACTCCGTGAGGTGTATGCTACCAGCAAGTAACTCTATCCAAAGAGTGTCTGAGATTCCTAGTTGCACGGATCAGGCATAGGTATCATGGTAGGCAGGTGTGTCAGGATATGGGTATTCTCTTTCCTGTGTCCATCCTGTTAGGATTATTCTGTTTTTCAACCATTGGCAACTTTAATCCCCTCCCTTTTGACTAGGAGATAAATAAATATTTTAAAATAATTTGGGAAATATATTTTCATTTTGCATTATAGAAAGAGAAATCATTGGTTAAAATTATAGAAAGCATGATTTTATGTGTATTTGTGTTCCTGTTTGTGTAAGTGTATGTGTGTGTGTGTGCACATGTGTGTGAACGGAAGTGCACATATGTGTGTGTTCATGCAGAGGGCAGAGGACGAGTGTCCTTCCCCAGGCACTATCCACATTTTCATCCATTTGTTTGTTTGTTTTGACACAAGGTCTCTCACTGGACTGGAACTCAACTAATTGGCTCCACTGAGTGCGGGGTGGGCTCCCAAGGCTCACCCATGGTCTGCCTTGCTAGTGCTGCCATAACAAGTATGCTCGCACAAGCTACACACTGACTTTTGGGGGGGAGTTATAGGGATTCAAGCCAAGTTCTCTTGCTGTGCATCAGCATTTTTTCTACTGAACTATCTCCTCAGCCTGGTAGGATAAATTCTCATCACACGTCAATCATAATTTCTTGTGATTAACTTTTGTTTATATTTTCCCTTGGGGTTATAGTAAAATTCAAAAGGCATAACGATGTCAGCAACACGTCTAAATGTTCATTGCGGGAGGATCTGCAGGTTTCTTTTAGCACTGTGGGTGCCTCCTAATCAGCTCTAAGAACTTCTTCAAAGAACCACACGACTGCATTCTCCCTATTTACTGTTATAAAGCCATCTATATCCACATTTTGAAACTACCTAGCACCTAAAACATTTAGAAGGTTGGATCATATACTGTATAACCATTTGCTAAACATGGGAACATAAATCTCAGTTACTTAGATTTACCACATCACAATCTCTCCTCTAAAATGACATGAGGGAAGTGTTTAAGGTAATGAGGCAGAGGGTCCTAGTGTGCAAATTACATTATGTTTTTCATTGTGTAGGGGTAAATTATCACTTCAGTTTCTATATGATACCCCAGTGGCCCCGAAGACACAATACAGCTTGTAGAAAAGCCTGCTTTTGTCTTAGTCAATTACCCATTCTCTCAGAGTGTGCTTTCTGAGAATTACCCATAGCATTTCTCGCCGTAGGCAGAATTTCATGAAGGTCATTCGCATATAGTTACTGAACTTCACTGTTTTCTTCCGCCTTAGGAAGGTTAACTGGAGTCTGCCATATCACTGCAACAGGAAAAAAAAAGTAAAGAAATTTTAAATCTAGAGCATTCAGACAAGAAGTTGTGGATAAGAAATTAAATCACAGAGCATAGACATTTTTGTTGGTATTTCATTGCTTTTAGAAACTTTAAAAAAATATGTAAGCTGGGCCTGTGACATGGCTCAGTGAGTACTGGTACTTAACTGCCAAGCTTGACCACCTGAGTTTAATTCCTAGGACGCAGATAATCGAAGGAGAGGACCATCTCACGCAAGCAGCCTCCGACTGCCACATGTGTACTAAGGCATGCACACTCACACAGGTGTACACACAAATAAATTAATTAATGTAATTAATATTTGGAAGTTAACATGGATCTTTGGGAGTGGTCCGTGGAGACTTAATAATAATAATCAAACAGATACTTCTGTATTTTCAGGGAGAATCTTCATTCTATTTTGAACACTGAATATATAGACCTAAATGTCAAAGTGTATGAAAATTTTATAAATAAGTTGTATTTTCAAATGATATAAGAATGAATTAAATCAAAACATATTTCTTCAGATGCCTTCACCAATCAGTGTTGTAGTGTTTGGGGAAGACTGCCTCAGGCTTTCTGCCAAACCATTACTGGTAATCTGACCACAAGGGATGAAGAAAATTCAGATGCTACTGCCTGCCTTAGTTAGATATGCATTTGCTAAATAAGAAGCCAGCGTATTTCCTATACAGGCCATCAAAGCTGCTCTTGCACACCCGCGGGCACGCGTGCGCGCACACACACACACACACACACACACACAAATGCATTTACAAGTTCAAGAATATACACATTAAATACAACTCAGCTCAAAGCAAACAGCACTAGCAGACATGGCTGGCCTTGACTGGATTGTTTCTATATTTTGAGTGGATTCTGTGTATGGTAACATTTCCTTCAATGATTGTAGCAGAGAGAATTCATAGATGAACAAGATTCATCATCTCCCACCTGTGGGTAATTTCTGGTGATGGCTCAGAATCATTCATTCATAAATGAGTGAGTTGGGCCACTGTTGTGTATGATTTATTTAAACTATTTAAACAGAAACCCCTGTTTTTCACATAAGGTCAAAACGCATGCAATATAGTGACATAAGAAGTAAAGAAAGCATGCATTTTTAAAAAGAAGTTTGCTTGAAATCCTCAAGTTTTGTTGTGGGGCAAAACACTGCAGAACCACAAATATTTCCTACTGTAAGTTTTGGCCACTGGGGGGCTCTCTCTTTTTTTTAAAGGAATTCTTAGAAATCTACTAGAGATGGTTGCACTTTGGTATAACATCTTCATGACTTAGTTATAAAGATGATCTTATCTCCCGGCTTATAAGAAAGCACACGTTTTCAAAATAAAATTGTACGTAGTTCTCTGTGTTCTTTTGTTATCTCCCAACAACAGAAGAACAATTGGCAGCTTGTCACAATTACGTGACTGACCCTCTGTCTGCTAGAGCAGGGCTTTACTAACCTTGGAGTTAGACTGCTTAACTCTTAATCCATTAGTGCTCTGGAGGAGGGCACACGTGGAGCCGATGCAGTGCACTACAGTAAGTGACAAGAAGGCTACAGACCGCAGAGGAGATGCCCCAGGAAAACAGCGCTGGTGTTATAATAAATGAATAAGTGTTCCCTAGATAAGGAAAGGTGGCAAGAACATTCGAGATGAAAGTGCTCGTGTGAGCAAAGGTAGGAAGCGTCATGATGTGCAGAGTCACCAACAGTTTGGTGTTCCTATAGGGTGAAACATGAGGCTAAAGTAAATGGAAATGAATAATATGTAGTTACCGTGGGGAGCCTTTCACATGATCCCAAAGGGTTTTCCCTCTGGTCCTTCCAGGACACAGTGCTTCCCTGATTTAAAGCAATGTGCTGGCATGGTGGCACACACCTTTAATCCCAGCAGAGCCAGGCAGATCTCTGTGAATCCGAGGCCAGCCTGGTCTACAGAGTGAGTTCCAAGACAGACATAGTTACAATGGAGAAACCCTGTCTTAAACAAACAAACAAACAAACAAACAAACAAAAATGCAAGATAAAAAGGTAGAATGAATATTGGCTCATGGAGGCGCTAGGAACCATGGTTCAAAATGTCCCTCGTGCATAAAGGTCTTTTGGACACCTGTATACTTTCACTATATTTCATTAAGGCATCCTTGTTTCATCTGCCTATAAAAGCATTTTTCCCCAAATTTCAGAGAAGATACACAGCTTATCCAATACCTCTTGACTCCCAATACATTGTTAGCAGCCTTATAATTCACATTGATTGCAAATCCCCTTGTTTGCAGAGCAAAGGGGTAGGTAACAATGGTAATTTCAAATAAATGGCACACAAGACAAAGCCTAGATGAATTGATTGCTCTGAACAACAATCTTAAAGAAATCGAGAATGGGAGTAAAGGGAGGGAGAATGTATTGCAATGGTTTGCCCGTAAGTATAAGCTTATGTGTGAGGTCTAGGTAGATAGAATTTGAGGTTGACCACAAAAGAAAGTCCCCATAATTTTTCTAATTTTGATTGTACAGAAATTTCTTTGTTATAGCTGAATATTCTCCAATCTATATTTGAGGGCATATTGTATAAAAATAAGGCATGTCATGCTTTTCTCATAATTTATGTCCTTTTGCAGTCTAAGAATACTTACCAGGAGAGGCAGATGAGATGTTTACTGCTACAGCCATCCCTGTAACACAGAGGTATTGTTCTGAAGGGAACTCCTTTCATCATGACCTTGGCATTTGGTAGCAGTATTCTACAAAGTTCCATATTTTCCTAGACATTTTTAATTTCTTTCTCTACATCTTATCCAGCATTGTAATTCAGAACAAAAAAATAAAGGTAGAGATCAATCAAAAGAAAAGAAAAGCAAGAAACATAATTCTGATAATCAAGAAGAGAGCCATCTGGAAGATGGCTCTGTCAGGGGTAAAATTCAAAGAGTGAAGACTGCAGTCCTGTAGGAGCTGAAGCAGCTGAGACTCCAGATCCTTCTGATTTGAATTTTAAGTTGCTGTAACATCCATAAAGGGAATCCCAGAAGTCTTACCCAACCACTTCTGAAGCTTCCCTTACATTGCACTCTTCTGGTAAATTCAGTACAAAATTTAAATCTTTCTGTTTTTAAAGGACTGTGCTGTGGCATCCAGATTTCACAGTTAAGTGACTGTCGGCATTTAGGTGAATTGGAGATGGATGTGTGTGTCCAAGCCTATAAAAAGATAGGCAGCCAAAGCTGTGAATTCTATCATCAAAATCAAGGTGAGCTTCATCAGTAGGTCTGTCTGCTACTAATTGCCTCTGAAGCCAAAGTGTTTTACCAAGGCAATTTTAAAAATAAAGTGCATTCTTTAGTGCTCAGGTACAGGATGCTGAACAACCCTGTTGGGTCGGTTTATCACCCTGGCGCACCTGCCCAAGTGTGTTTCTACTTAAGCGTTCAGGTCTCTTTTCTCACAAAGGTGTTTCTTAGATTCTCTTATGGGTTCTGGGTGGTGTAATCATGAAAGCTTCCAAAATATTTTCTAAGTCCAAATTGTTTCGCCTAAGTTCAGTGCAACTTGTAGTAACGCCAGCAGAAAAGATCCTGAACTGCTTTTCATGATGAAAGAGGACTTTCCATCTCTTTCTGCATGGTAGTGATCCATCTCATGTGCTTGTGATAATAAAATTCAGATCCTTCCATTTTTCCATCACGAAGGCAGCTTGGCTGCCTTTTCATCTACTGTTTAAACACTTTAGATCTTCTTCAGACAGGGCATACCAACACGTCTAGCAGATGCCAACAAATGAACCTTGGACTGGCTGTGGTGAGTGAGTGGCATAGTGTGTGCTGCCATAGAGCAGTGCAGGGCTAGTGCGTATCTGCTTGTCTCTCCCGTGTCTCTCGTCATGTAGGCACAAAGCTGTGGTGCCTAGTGTTTACAAAAAAATCCCTAAAAATTTTTAGTTTTTTATCTATCCATTATTCTCATCTCTTGTTAACCTTTCCTGATCACGTAAAATTTCACTTCCTATTTTCCAAGTGGGATTATCATTAAAAATATAAGACAATATATACTTGTATGAGATGTTCTTCACATAACATGGCATTTTGATTACTGTTCATAAGGTATGCTTTTTGAGAAAATAAAGAATGACTTAGGAGCATATCTCAGTTGGTAGAATGCTTCCCTAACATTCGGTAGCCCTGGGTTTGAACCCCAGCACCACATAGTCAAGACACAGTGATGTATCCCTATGACCTCAGCCCTCTGGAAATGAGATGGGAAGGTGAGAAGTTCAAAATCAACCTTGGCTCCATAGCAAGTTTTTTGCAAACCTGAGGTACATGGCACCCTGTTCAAAAAAATAATGAAAATAATTCAAAATGACTGCAGGTACATAGTACTAGATACTACTTTATTCTTCCAAAGGAGGAGCTGTGCTGTGTAGCTCATAGGAGTTTGTATCTGGAAGAGATTACAGATCTCATCTCTCAAGATTAGTTTGTACACTTTTTCTATTGTGGGGGGAAAAAAAAACACAATACACCAAGTTCCACTTTCTTGTTAACTCCCTCAGTTCTAATTGGAAATCTGTTAGTAATCTAAACACTGGTGCCTTATATAATTATTGACTTCAAATTTGGTTTCAAACAAGACCCCGGGTAAGTCTCTGTTATTTCTTATTTCATGATGTGCCTCTCGTACTGTCAGAATTCTCCCTTCAATTGCTCGTGACTTCTGACTCAGAGATAACTATTTGGTGCTCAAGCCACCAAGAAGATAATAGCTATTTGTTTAATTAACATCACTTTACACTATGTCAATCTATTTCTTCTAGTCTGTTTAATTTTTCTTTGTGTATATCCATTGTACACAGGTATCGTGTTACATAAAAACATTTTCATACAAATACATACTGTCCAAACTTTTAACAAATATTCCAGCTTGAAACTGGGAAGAGCAAGGTTGCACTTTTGACAATGGAAAAGATTGCTGATAACAGTGAATAGTTCAGTACAGGGACAATGGTTAAGGATAGTTTTTACACAGTTTCCTAGGAAGAACTTGGCCAAGCCCTTTTACCCCTTCTCCATCTGGTTCTGACCAGACATTAGTATAAGTCAGGTTATATTTTATTGAGTTTTATTTTGAGAAACTCTACCTTTGTTATAGTTTGCATCAGAGGATGATATATGGAATGGCTACGCCATGAGATCACACCTAGTGGTCACGTGCTTATGTCATCAGTGTGTTCCTATTCTTATAGCCAAGGCCATTAGCCAAGCAGGTGTGGAGAATTCTGAAAGCAAGGAAGACTATTTCTATGAGGTTGTCTTCAATAAGAACTAAGATGAATAGATCAATGTCACTTAGAAGCTGTTTTTTCCATCATAGAAATCTTCTGATATCTAAAAGAGAAGGAAGATGGAAAGATTAAATAATGTTTCCCAGAACAAACTGTCAGAACAAATCTGTCTAAATGGAAGTCTAAAGACTGGTCTCCTGAGATGGATACTCTAGAATCATTCTAAGATGTTTCATTGATATTTAAGTTCTCAAAAATAACATACCAAGTCAAAAGGGGTAACTGGGGACATCTTTCAAGATGACCATATAAGAGCATCATTTTAAAGTGTGGTCACTTGTGTCTCACACCACTGGCATAGGCAGTTGGTTTTGAGGAATGCTTACTAGGTCCAAGAGAATAGGAAAGGAAGAATGTTATGAGTAATCATGCAAGCACACACACACATGAATACACAAAAACATGTAAGCATATATAGCCACACATACAAAAGCTTTAGAAATAGAAAAGGAAATAAAATGGTTAAGAAAATATAATAAATATACTTAATAAAATACTAGATGGCCATTTATGTGACTAAAGTGGTTGCATATTCTTTCTAGATCAAGTATGTTTTTATAAACTGTGATGTTAGCTTAACATCCTTAACATCTTATTCTTATCTGTTGTGTTGAGTTAACAACAGAATGCATATTCCAGGTGCAAGATGAGCTGAGCTGTATTAAGCAATTGATGAGTTTGTCATAGTTCCCATGATGCAGTGATGTTCCTGAAAAGGCCTGATGATCTGGGGAAATGCTGCTGTCATCATACAACAATGACCACAATAACAACAACAACAACGACACACACACACGCACACACACACACACACACAATTATGCAGCTTGTCATATTGTGTAGACATAGCATTAGAAAAATCTAGAAGGAAACACTCATTGCAGTGATCTTGGGTCAAGAGATGCTAGACTATTTTCTGTTTTCTACCTATCTGAATCATGCAAATTCTCCACATAGACATAGAAAATATGAATTCTCTGAGATAAATCTAAAGTCCCTTCTCTGGAACCTTAACAGTTCTTAGACTTGGCTTACAAACTTTCACCTTGAAAAGGTGAATTCTTCAGAAACATTGCTCCTTATATTCTACTCCAAATCCTTTCATTCACCAGTTCATTTGCCTGTGATGAAAACTGATTGGTTGGAGTGATATAATTCTGTTCTCCGAAGTTTCAAACTTCTAGGCTCAAGTATTGAGCCTTGTAAATCCTGATCCACAGAAGCTCATTTCTTTCTTCAGAATCTGCCTCATTCTTTTAGTGAATAAAATTCTTGGAATGATTGCAGACTCTTGAAGGACGCAAGAGTGCGCAGTTTCAGAGAAGTTAGTCCAGAGACTTGAAGCATTTGCTCTGTAGAACTCCAACACTACGGGAATTAAAAGACCTTGATTAATCTCTCCTTGTTCACTGTGTCTCAGGATAGCAATGGTCATAGCTATGCAGCATTTACGTTGATCAGCAAACATTATTACACTCTGATATTTCACTGATTCTTGACTTACTTGTAAATGTTTCCCTACCAGTTCATCTTCTTCTTGCCTTATAATTACCAAATATTATATGTGTTGATATTGTTAAAGAAAAATACCCATGATAATTAATAATGCCTGAGAGAGTTTTCTACGCATAAGAAATTATGTGTCAGTCCTATGTTAGACTCATCGCTTCTAAAAACAAGTGTACACATTATCTAATTCATTCATCTACATGTTCCTTTATCTCTTTTGTACTATAATTTTCTAATATGCTGGATCCATTCTATCTTTGACCAAGTTCAGCAACTCTAAGAGCTGAGAGCAGGCTTAGACAACATGTATGAAATAATCAGATCTGTTAATATTTTATTAACATTAAAAATTAACCATCTAGGGAGATCAACTTTGTCCAAAAGAAAAGGAGCAAAAAGTCCACTCTGGTTCTATTTGGTTACATCTTGGGGTCTTTGAAAAACTCATGCCAACCATTCTTTGGTCCAAATACAATGACTGGCAGGACTAAGCTGTGCTATTTTGTAGAATTCACGCTGCTGCAGACTCTGTGTTGTCAGTACCATGAGAGCACACAGGAGTGAAATCTAGGGACATCTTAGAAACATTAGGAGTCTGGAAAGCATTTTTAAATCGACAGTAACTTTTAATCACCATTTCATTCAACCACAATATCCGATAATTCTCTATACAATAAGTAGGGAATAATGGTGGGTAGGGCTGCAGGAGTTTGCCCATAACCCAGCGACTGACTGACTGCCAGTGCACTCCTCTCACGTCTGAACCACTGCTATTGTTTTCTCCTCGTGACGCTTTTAAATGCTTATGCCAAATCTTCCATTATTAGGAAGCAGGATTTTTGAGGTGTTTTCAGTGGTAGAATGCTACTTATGAGGAGAAAAGTTCAAAAAGGGTGTCATTTTGAAGCAGAAGAAGGTATTTGTGGGCCATCCTGATGCAGCATTTGCAACTTTTATGGAAATATTAGGCAAATGAATTCCTTTTCATGGTGAGGAAAACTGTGGCATTGAGTTTCTTTTTCATTCATTCATCATGTACTTTGACCAGTAGCTGTAGACCCATTGCTCTATACTGTCTGAATATTCAGTCTCTCCCCTTAGAAGCTTACTGAGCATGGGTAAAAAATACACAAGAGGAATTATCATAACTTCATGTAACAGGCACAATAGAACTGCACAAGGAAGACGGAAGATTCATAGAGAGAAAGAAAAAATGAGCTGAAAGATTTTTTTAAGGCCAAAAGTTTAATAAGCAGACTGAGAGCGGGATGAACACTGTGGACACAGAACACTATTCTGGAACAAATTACGAAGTTGAAGATACATTGAAGAGGCAAGAGAGTATGGTGTCTGCACATGATTTTGATGTGCTAGAGGATAGAATGTTTTATAATGAGTGGTGCAAAGTAAGACTTTACAAACAGAGAACAGTACCAAAGTTGATTCTGAAACTATGCTAAGGAGTTAAAATCTGTACTGCAACAGAAAACCATTCAAGAATTGTGAGTAAGCAATGGCATTCTCAACCTTTCTAAGAATAATATGTGATAGTCTGTAAGGAGTTCTGGGCACAAATTACCTAGGAAGGAAGAATAGCAGAAGCAAGGCACCACGGAATATAAGAAAAAAGTAATTATAGTCTGAAGGAATCACAGTGATAATGACATTGAGGAAGAACAGCAAACACCCCATGAATAGGATCAACACTAGTTAGAGATTTTGTGTAGGGTCAGGAGGGGAAAAGATGTGGGGTTTTGGAGGTTCATACTCTAATAGCAGAATGGATCTTGGTATCATTCACAGTGACAGAGAATATGGGGAAGGCTTGCACATGGAAAGAATCATATTTTGAAGCCTAGCAAGATGGCTCAATGGGTACAACCACCTACTACACACAAGACTGGCAACCTGAATTTGATCCCTAAAGCCCACTTGAAGGTGGAGGGAGAGGACCAAGTCCAAAATGTTGTCTTCTGCCCTCCACATGTATATGCCAATGCACATACATACACACACATAATAATGATAGTAAAAGCAATAAATAATATTTATTAAAATGATTGTTTTGAGTGTGGTGTGGTGTTTGAGTGGGATGTTCATGTAAAATTGTTCAGCAGGCACCTTGGGGTATGCGTCTGAAATGTTTGGTGTAGAGATTAATTAAAAGTTGCTGTATAAGCAGTTAATGTCATAAGAGGTGTGTTATCCCAACATGTATGTAGCATAGGTGAAAGACAATGGAGGAAGAATGCCAATGAGCAGCAGTCATTTTGGTTAAGAAAAGTGAATTGCATCACCAAGTGAAACTGGGAACAATTAGCCGGAGACAGGAAGAGAAATCAAGGGGGAATTGTATTACAGAAGCCAGAGAAAGATGCGTTGAGGGAAGATGTAGTGACGAGTAGCATTACAGGAGACAAACAGGAAGGCGTCTGCTGGACTCTTCGAGGACTTGTCTTTCAGGGTTCAATGAGGGTGAGATTTGAAGGGAGGACGGTCTGCATGAGGGTACTCCTCCAGCCTCGTGATAGTAGAAACAAAGGAAATGGAGGTGGACAAACTGAACCCACACTAAAGATCATTTTGTAAAACATCACCTAATGAAATAGTCTAGAAATCATTTGGATGCTTATATACAAAAAATGCTCGTGGAAATCAGTAGTTTGAAGACTCAGAAAAGAGGAATCCACAATGTCTCAGAACATAGGGAAGAGGGATGTCAATGAAACAAGTATGTGTTCAACCTGGACCCAACTTGGTACAAACCAAGAAGCACATAGCTGCTGCATCTGGCCTGTGGCTTAAATTTCCTAATTGAAATCCCTTGAGGTGACTGAGCTATATTGAAGACTATTTCATGAAAATACCCTTTTAAAGCTTTCATTACTTATTCAGATTTTTTATACTGTTGTATATGCATTACTAGAGCACTTGAACAAGTGATCATACAGTGTTGAAAACAAGATCGCTTCAAAATCATTGTGTGGAACAAATATATATAATGAGAAGTTATTGTATGATATTTAATATATAATATATAGATCCATCAAAAAATACTCTTAGAAAGAGCTAAATTATATGGGAGCCAGTACTATATTCTTAAGTGAACACAAACAGGGACTGGGAGTAACTTTTAGGGATGTATGGGGGCGATCAATAAAAAGTAAATGCACAAAAATACTAGAAGCAACCCTGTTACTGTGTGTGCTAACTAAAAATAAAGAAAACATTAAATTAGACACAGTAAGAAATCAATGAGAATAATAAAATGGAATACAAAAGAGGAAGAGATTAAGAGTATTTAAACAGGGGGGAATGAGAATATGCACGTTGCCCTGTTCATTATAGCACTATCCAGAGTGGTTAAGACAGGGAATCAACTCACATGCCTGTCAACAGATGAACAAATAATGAAAATATAGAGCTTGTACATGTGTATGTGTGTGTGATACTACTACATATCTACAGTGGAATACTCAGACAATATGATGGCCTTGGGCATTGTGCAAAATAAAATAATCCACAGAAAGACAAAACACTGTCCAATCTTTTATATATGTAGAATTTCAAAAAAGGATGGTGGTGGCCATGGGCTGAATTGGAATGGGATTTGGGTAAAGGGTATAAGTATTTTTTGTTAGAAGCAATAATTTGTAGAGCTCCTTTGAACAGCACGAATACTGTGATGGTCAGTTTTAACGTCCACTTGACACAGTGCGGAATCACCCAGGAAGAGACTCTTGATGGAGGAATGCGTAGATCAGGTTGGTCTGTGAGAGATTATCTTAATTGGGTTCATTCAGATGGTAAGACCCAGCCTGATGTGAGAGGTGCCATGCTCTGGGCTTGGGACCTGGGATGTGAGTGTAAAGAAAGCTGGCTGAGCGCTGACCTTTAATGGATTTGTTCTCTCCTTGCTCTTCACTGGCATGTGCTATGACTGGTTTCCTTAAGCCCCTCCCCTGATTTCCCAGCAATTAGGAACTGCACCTTAGAATTATGAGCTGAAAGAAACCCTTTCTCCCTAAAGATGCTTCTCATTGGGGTATTTTATCACAGCTACAAAAATGAAAATGGGACAGTTAGTTTAGTTTATAATGATACATATTTGACATTTTCTGAGATCTTAGATGTTTATCTAAAAATTTAAGCATATGTAAGGTGACCTATGCTAATTACTTTGATTTAATCATATCATAATGTATATAAGTCAAAATGTCAAAATACTATAAACCTATACAATTTTATTGGCTCATTATACTTAGTAGGATGGGACAAGAAATCAGAACTACATCCCCATCTAATTCATGTTTACAACTATTATATTTTATCATTAAAAAGGACCTTGATAGAGGAAAGTTGGTGGTAGAACTCTTGCCAGTATGTGCAAGTTCCTGGCTTTGACTACCAGTACCACAAAAAGGAATATTTTGAATTGTTTTCCATGATCTATACTGATTTGATCAAAAAAATACTAGTTTGGTGTGTATTATTTGTAACATTGTACTCTATGAAACCAGAAACTCTGACATATTTTTTTCTAATAAGTGCCACAGAATTGTGAGTATAGCTGTGATGTAAAGCCTGCGTCAGAACCACTGTGAGACAAAAGTCCTGGTCCACCGGTCCCATGGAACACATCGGCTGTGTTGCACACTGACCATCCCAATGTACTGTTAAAGACTTAAAGCTGCCCACCTTACCAAGACAGCCAAAAAGTTCAGATTCAAGAAATAGCATCTTTGCCTCAAACAAGTCGAGACTGACAAACTGACTTTCAGAATACTTCCATTTGGCTAATTAGTGGCTGCAGTACCCATCATAATGTACCCAAAGGGAACTCTGTTAATGATATAAAATGGAATTGTATTTTTAAAGAATTTTCTGGAAGATGGAAGTGATTTTTCCAAAGAATAAAAATACATTGCAACAATTCTTTTATTATTTGTACGAAACACTTCATCTTTCTGGATCTTCTGCTACTCTGTTTATCTTCCAGCAATTACTCTCAGGAAATCAAAAGCATTGCTCCACTGGGAGAACAATCTAGGCTAGGACCAGTAACTTCAAATAATACAATAAGAAGAAATAAGTAGACAAAGGCAAGGTTTTTATATCATCATATCCAATCATTTATCAGTTCATTCATTCATTCATTCATTCATTCAGAAATACTTCTAGGATCCTGTCAGGTAGTTGGCATTATACTGTGTATTTGCTCCGAATCACACAAAAGAACACAGAGTCATCTAAGGGTTCAAAGGATTAACTTGGCATGCTGAGAGAAAAACAATGTTATATCATACAGCAAGAAGAAGCATCGGGTCCCAGAAGAAGACATCAGTGTTGTTTTCTGAAAGTTGCATTTTTAAAACCACAATTCTCCAAAATGTGTTGAAAATTGTCCTCTGAAGCTATTTTAACTTCACACAGACGCAGCACTTTTATAACAAGAAAAATGCTCATATTTTCAGCTCAAATTCTTAAGTGTGGAAAACATGGCAGATGCTTTTCCCAAGCATAGGGGGTGGGTTTGAATTTTAATTAAAATTACTCAAAGGCTTAGTGAATAATTTTTCCATTAAAAAAAAAATCTGTCCTACAAAGAATAAAATGCTGTCAGAGTAAATCAGGGTAGAAAGACAAACAGAAGAAGGTAACCAGTTACTAGCTGGCTCTTTCCTGAGGTCAGTGTTACAATGAAAAATAGTTTCATTTTTCCTTTGACAGTTATACTTGCATTCTTCTGTAATGGCATTAACAAGGAGGTAAAATCTTATGCTGAGAACAGCAAAACAAATCGATAGATTAACATTTATATTAGAAGTACCTATATTTAACATCTGTCGTTGGGTTTGATACAGCAACTGTTTCTTATTCACTGAAGCTTTGACAACTGACTGCTTAAATTTAGAATGCAAAGCTCTTTTAAAATAATGAATTAGAAATGCACCAAACCATTCTTTTCTGTGCCAAATGTCAATACTGTTTTTTCCAGAATAATCATTTTAACTGTGCAAATCTCTGTTCTTCAAAGAGAAGGCATACAGAATTTTGTGTAAAAGTTAAAATTTAGTAGAAACTTAATTAGCCAGCACTGTTGAGTTCTTTTTATAAATAGTGCTATCTTTGGTATTTCACAAGATAAAAAAATAGAAAATGAATTGTATGGTACCATGAGTCACCCAGACCTCATACAATACACTTCAAAACACCTGTGATAAATGCTTTAATGGCTGAATAAACAAGGTCCAGGCTGAAGGCACTGCAGGGACTAGGGGGCTTGATTCCAGCCAAGGATGTCTTTTAAATGATGGCACACTATATGGGGCACTAAATGTGCAGAGAACAACAGTGAAAATATGTGACGTGATCTTACCCTTTAAAGAACTTCAGAAAGACAGACTCATGCATAAAATAGAAACTATGAACAGACAAAATACTGTAAGATGTACAGCTGCATAACAAAGAACAAAAAAATGTCAGAAAGTACCAAGAGTTTGCTCAGGCGACAAACTGGTGTCCAGTGGAGAGGACAGGCCACGAAACATTCTGGAGAGCACCGAGCCCGTGTGCAGAAGAAGAAGTTTGGAATGAGGGATATTGTTGTGGGGTATTCACTAGAGAAGACTGCTCAGACACGGGTTTAAGCCAATAGAAAATCTTTGTTAGCCAGCTGGCGACTACACTAGGTGTTCAGGATCCCAGTGTAGCCCAGAGCCTTTCTCAGGATGAGCTTTTAAGCACAAAAACCGACCGTACTCTGGGTTACCATACTTTAGTTAACACAAACAGCCAGAAGCGGGACTACAGAAGCTAAAAAGCAAAGTTAGTACATCTTGAGATTTTCCCAGAATTATATAAACTTTGATGGATTGGGCCTTTGCTTTTGAGTCTTACAACCCGAGTGGCACTTTCATCATGGAGTCAGTTGTGCTAAGGTGTCAGGACCTACTGAGGTCCGGGGTCCTGTTACAAATATGATGCTTGAAGGCAGGAGAAATGCCTTGGTTGAAAAAGCAGATCATCATGCACCCTTCCTCCTCTTGTTCCTCCTCTGCCTTCTCATCTTCCCCCTCTTCTTCTCCCTCCTCCTTCATTCTTCCTCTCCTTCTCTCCCTCATCTTTCTCTTCCTCCCCTAGCTCCTCTCCCTCCTCTTTCTCTTCCTCTTCCTCCTTTTCCTCTCCCTCCATGTAGAAGATAATAGAGTTCATTAGAGAAAGGTAGAAGACTCTCAAGAGGTAGAATGCCCAACACTGTGACCCCGAAAGCAACAAAAAATCCGAGGTGTACCACAGCCGCCGGGAGTTATCCTGGGAAATTATGCACTTAAAAGTATTAAGTTATTCCCACTAAGAGAAAAACCAAAGAAAACATTTTCCACGGAGGAAACGTTTTAATATGGAATCATACTTGTCATGAACAAACAATTTAAACCAAAGTTATATGCTGGAGCTGGCAGCTCCCTAGCAGTCACGCTGCCGCCCCGGGTGGGACAGAAAGGGCTCGCCTTCGGTGGCTGAGCAGCCCTGCTCGTGCCGGTCCCCAGCGAGGCCCTCCGGCGGCCTGAAGGAGCAGATGCCTGGCCATGGAGCAGGAGCCCCTTGCCAGGGCCTAGCCTTCCACCTGCCACAGCCCAGGGGCTGCTACTGTGGCTAATTCTGTGAGTCGGCCTCATGTATCAGGATTTTTGCCTGAGCATCTATCTCTTTACCTTTTGCTTCTTTCTGCTTCTAGGACATTCGAAATGAAGCTATACGAAGTCCATACCCTAGCAAGTATGGTGTTTCCCATTCTTTAATGTGGGAAAAACTCTTTTTTGTACAGCTCTCTCCACAGAGGTTGTTTCTACTTAGGTCTTCCCATTCTGCTCTGCCCTTTTGGGGAGGCTCACATTGAGCATCGTTTATCTTCTTGTTCTCAAGCCGTGACATGGGCACCAAATGTAGACGTAAATATATTATTTCTTGTCCCTCAAATTCTACTACATTCTCACCTTCCTCCTGGACTCTCCCCAGCGCACGTCTTCAGAGCCTCAGTTTCCATGGCATCTTTACACCATTGCCTCTTCCCAGCTAAAGCCTTCCAATACACCCAGAAGTTAAGTCTAGCAGTATCAATAAGCCTTAGAAACTAGCTGTCCAGGGGTGAAGTGCCTAGAATACCTGCACGTGGCACTATGGTCAGGCCTCTGGCTCCATCCCTGATACTTAGTGACCCCTGATCTCTCTCTCTTTGTTTTTATGGAGCCTCACATTGCCCTTCCTCTTCCGGAGTCTGCTCAGGTTGACACTCTGGGCCACTGGAACTTCACATAAGGAGGACCCAGCCTCTCAGATTTCCTTTCAAATTTACTATTCAATTTATATCTTATTATCAGTGTCTGGTCCATGTTACATCTGACTATATCCTAAATAGTAAAAATATGGATTCAGGTCCCTACAATGGGTATCTCAGCGAGGTACTCCTTTAAGCCATTTCTCAGGATTACATGTGGGACATTTTAACTTCTTAGGTGGGCTGAAGATGAGGCTCAGTAAGATCATTCCTTCCTAATGCCCACAGCCCTGAGTTTGATCTCAGCAACACACAAAAATGAAAATAATAGAATTCACTTTGTTTTACAACACTTAAAACTAAACTTATTTTTAATAAAATTAAAAGTGAAAAGATAGAAAATAGCTCCATACCACATAAATTCTATTGAAATGATTTCAAGCAATTTGATATTCACCTGACCTGGTGATGTCCTTGGGTTCTTTTTTGTCACAGGACCTTTGGACATACATGACATACAGTTTGCAAGTAAGACCTGCCACCAAGTTAGCAATCCAACTATGGAGGAGGACTGGTTTCCCTTGGACTCTTCAAAACTGCATTTTCTTCTTTGAGTATTTGTTATTAATGATCCAGATTAATTTTGTTTGAAACCTTTTCAAAGACAGGATTATAGGAAAACTTCAGTAACGTCACAGCCATTTCAAGATGGCACATTACTGGCTAAGAATTTCATTTTTGTAAATATAAAGCTTCCAGCTTCTTCAGTGGTATTTCTAATGCGAAGAGACAGCTGTGTGAGATGCAGTTGCTGTCCTGGCTTCTTCCAAAAAAAAAAAAAAAAAAACTAAGCAGGTTTTCATTTTTTTTCTATTTTCTATTTTCATTTTTTTCACACTTGATAAATGTATATTTTCAAAGTAGTAAAACCCATGATAATGATATTATGTTTGCTATACACCAATTATTTAAAATATATGATAGCTAAATATAATATTGATTCCTTTTTGATAGCAAATTTTCACATATTTTATTACATCAAATGTTTTATTGCATTTTGAAATAGCGTATTATAAAAATCTAATCAATGAAACAGCTCTCCACTACGCTGGACAGGCTCTTTTTTATTTTAATTTTAAAAGAACAATTCATTTCTCCTTACGATTTAGTTTCAAGTAAACCCCCACAAATCTTATCTCATTATTTACATCACGAAATAGCCCAGATTTCCCCATGCTTGAAAGTTTTCTTGCTCTGAGTTATTTTCCTCCCTTGCTTTCAAGGGATGAATTCCAAACTTTTATCTACTATTCTTAGGTAAAAACCTCTTCTTGAGCACATGGTGTTAAATTTTAACTTTCTGTGTCTGGTGATCACTGTCATCTACCTCCACGCGGAAGAGCTGTAAAGCCAGCAGATTTAGCACAACCCTTGCAGCTGGTAGTATCCCTGTGACTTCATATCTGGAATAGTAATCCAAGAAAACCACAGCATCTCAGGGTTTCTGAGTCCCTGACACCAGCCATGTTTGCCTCCCACTGTGACACTCCACAGTCTGGACATATCCTGAGACACTGTGTGCCCAACTCTTTTGAATTTCTAAAATTACAAACCTCCCCCTAACGAGCTGTGACCATTGATTGTTAAGCTACTTAAACTCTTTGCGTGTCCATAGATAAAGACAATTACAGGTCAGGCTACTGTGTGTGCTAAAAATGTAATGGAGTGTGTGAGAAGTGTCTGACTCACAGGAAGCCCTATGTGAGAGTTACTTTTGTTACCGTTTTATTTAATAACAGGATAACTTGGTGAACAGGTATACTTATTATCCCCAGTATCTTTCAGTTGAGGAAACTGAGGTTCAGCAGAGTTGTGTCATTGTGATGAGTTTGTGTTGGAGTTGGAGGTCGAAAGTGATCTGCCTGACTGGGGAGCCTGTGTGATTAAGGACAAGGTAGGCAATGGAGGAAGCAAAAGAGGTCAGCCTGTTCTAGAAGCAGGGCACTAAGAGCGTTGACTGCAATAAAGCTGGTAGATGCCTTAGAGCATGCTCTCTTACCCCTGTGCCTCGACTCATTCACTGCTCAGGAGTCGCTGTGCTCATCGATATAACTGCCTTCTCCATACACACTTTGGAACAATTGGGTCGTCCTGGAATATACGCAACACTAGTCCTGCTATATTCCTACGTTTTCATTTTAATATTTGATTAATTTTAGTTTGAAATTCATTCTCTATAGCGATTATATTATGAAATCTTTAATTATTTTGACAGAATCTGTTCATTCTCTACTTAGCAGATTAAAGGGTTGTTTTTGTTTTGTGTTTTTGTTTTTTGCCAACTACTCTACACCACCCTGATAAAGCTTTTTTATTTAATAAAAATCATATTGTATGTCTCCTAACACTTCTAATTGAATACTCATTTTATTGAAGAGATTTGGATTTGACAAGCTTCTAAAGGAAATCTATTTCCTTTGACATGAGCAGCTCATGTGACCCTATTCCTTTCCTTAGTGTGTGCTGATATACACATAAGTGGTGCGTGTATCTGAGACGTTATGTTTTGGTTTTCTTTAAACCAGTCCACGCAGCTTTCATTCTTCTCTTAATGATGATTTGGGGGAGGATCATTTAGAGAGCAACCAAGTGTTTCCCATCACGTCTCAGCTCTTTCTAACCTGATTGCTGCAAACTCTGCTGGTATGCCTTGTTGTAAACTTCCACGTGACTCTGGGAACGGTTCCTTATTTAACAGTCCCCTAGCGTTATTTTGGAAAAGTCCTTTGCAGAAAATGCCAGAACACAGCTTGAACTCTGGTCTCCTATTGGGGAGAATCTTTCTATCAGCATGATTACTCAGCTGTCTCAAAGATCATTCAGAGCTTTAGTGGTGAGTTTCCTTTCTGTGAAATATGCTAACTGTACCCTGCTGTAATTTAGTTCCTTCTACTCACTCTAAAGGTAAAGAGCCTCATCTGGAATTTTAGCCTTTGCTGCAAACATTTCTGTACAGTATCTGAAATTCAACCCACAAAAGGTCTCCTACTGCTTCCGAACTTACCTTTTAGAATATATTGTTGACTTTCATTTAGATCAACAATATGAGATTTTCTTTAATGATGGTAACTTGCTGTTAATGATTGATGTGTCTGTAGACATGATAGGACATTTCCATAAATTAATAAAATAGTAAAAGCAATATTTGAAGCCAGTCAGTCTCACTCACTCCAGAGCCTGCACGTATTAGAACTGTGCACCAGTGGTTAGGTGAGGAGTACCTAGAATTTTAAGTCAGTGTGATTCTCCTGGATGTGGCAAGGTTAAGTATGCTAATATTTGGATTTCGACAACCCTTCACTAGAGTACTGAGTTACTACAGTCCATTGCAAGTTAGCTATCTGAAACTTAGAACGCAATTCTAGACAGAAGTCCTTTACCCAGCCCACAAAAGCCTATTAAAACCTAAAGTCAATTTAAGTGCAATATATTTAAAATAACCCACATGGAAATTGTGGTTCTGCAATGCCAGAAATAAAGGAAAGCATAAAAATAAGAAAATTCGGAAAGTTGATGTTATTGTTTAACTAAAGTTAAATTCAGTTGTAAAATAAATATAAAGATCTTAGGTATCAGGGAACAGAGATGAATACTTTATACAAATTGTGATCATTTTTGATAAAATAAAAGAATGATAAGTGGAGAAATAAAAGATCAGCCAGGAATGGAGAGGAGGTGTGGCACGCAGAAATCTTTGAACACACACAGTATTCCTCCATATGTTGCTTTGGTTGATATTTATGAGGAAAATTCAGTTTTATCTAAATGTATAGTTTGAAAATACCAAAGTGTTGTCATAGGTTCTTCAGATTACTGTGAGTATTATTTGGTCTATATAAAATTTAGTTGAAAATTTTAGATTCATTCATGGTGTCCTAGATGACAGGACTTCCTCTTTAAGGGTGAATAATATTTGTGTGGTGTGTGTGCGTGTGTGTGTGTGTACGCTCATACATGTCCTTATCCATTCATTCATTGGTCTAAATTCATGTTGGGCCCGTCTCTTAGCTATGCAGCTATGAAAAAGCTGCCGTGAATGTAGGCATGCACACATCTGCTTGGTATGGCCCTTCATTTCCCTTGCATGCACACCCAGCAGTGAGATTCTGGGTCCCACAAGATAACCTACTAGAAATTTTTGAAGTCTGTGCTGTATGTGCCCTCCAACACCTTACTAACTTACGTTCAATATGAGGTCAGATCTCAAAGGCCAACTGTCTTTCATTGTTTATTTAGTTAAGATCCGTTATCCACTCAGTCTGCAGATCTTTGTGGCTCTGTGTGATTTATGACATCTTGTGTGAGTTGCTTGGGGAATAAAAGTTTACTCAGTTAATCAGATCCTTTTACTTTACACTTTCTACCTCACAGTAACTAAATCACGCTTCTCGTTAATATCCTTGACGAGATTGTTGGAAATGACTTTTTTAGTTTTGGGGAGGATCTTGTATTCTTGGTAGCAGGCGTAACCATTTCAAAATTTTATTTTTGCTTAAAAATAGCATTTGTATCATTGGCATCATATGCCATTTGTTTCGCTTACTGTGACAGCTCCCTTCATTTTCAGGAAGAAAAAGTATGAATCACATGGTCTTGAGTCATTTTCGGGAGTCGGTCTGCTTTAAGTAAAAACAACATTGTAGAAGAAGCCACTAGAGCAGCTCAGCATCTTTGCATCATCCTCAGTATTTATGAGCAGCTAGCTACCTTAGCTCACCATCATGGACACAAATCCTCAGTGTGCACGAGCAGCTAGGCCAGGTCACCATCACTGACACGCGTGCAGTCTCATACACAGGTGTACAGCAAGTGCTTGACCGAGCTTTCCTGTGTGGGCATACACAATGCTAAAAAGACATGTATTCCATGTTGAAATTCAGAAATCACAAAAATTTATACTATTACAACCAAGGAAACTGAGTGAAATAGTGTTTTTGCTTTCATTTTGCTTTTTTTTTTTAATTAAAATTAAAAGTGACTAGTACACATTGTGACAATCCCTTCAGTTCTTACAGAGATAGCACAAATTTCGCTCAAGAATGCTCTTGCAACGAAAGGGTCCCATGATGACAAATGTTGCTACCATGCCAGTATTACTGTGAATGTGGCATTGAACTCATTGATGCCATGAGAAAATCTCATGCGTCATGCCAAGAAATGCTTTCTAAAAAATCAGTCATAACATTTTTATTCTTTAATAGCCTTTATTATCTTTTTAAAATCTTGCAAATAAAACATTACATACCAAAATTAATAGGTCCAAGGTCTGTACAACTTAATGAACTTATATCCAGTTAGAATTGACATTTAAAATGGAAGCCGTGTCACATGAAGTGTTACACTTTCGGTACTGAATAAATTTTATGCACTAACCTACCGCCAAACCAAAAAATTCATGACAGAATTGGAACTAGAAAAACAATTAGCCTTATATCCTCTGCATAGAACTCCTCATTCCAAATTTATCTTGTGATGTCTTATTTTAAAATATCTCCTTCCCCACCCACAGCTCTGAAGTCACTGAGTTACTGAATCCAAATCATGACTTTGCCATGAGAGCTCTCACTCATCAGCTGAAGCATAGAACGCTGGTGCTGATTAAAATGAATTAAGAAAATTTTCTGCTGGTGCTTTTGAAATGCCAGCAGAGAAACTGACTACCAATAGCTACTTAATAAAAAAGGAGTCATACAGAACAACTTCAAGGCCACTTCTTCTAACCCATGCCTGCAAAAAGTAATAGAAAAGAGTTGGCATCAGGTAATCGAGTAACACATAGCCAGGCTGAAATTCTAAAATGAATAATGACACATTGGCTTGTATAATCTTCTGCTTACTTAACTGTTGATATTTTCCACTTAAATTATGTCAACAGAAAGGAAATAGGTGGAGCTGTGTCCAAATATTATGCCAAGAGTAAAGAAACCAGGTACGACAGCCTGAAGCACGATTTCCCTCACAGCCAGTGGTTATTGCTATTAGTGGCATATTCTTCTGTTTGCTTCTAGCAAATGGGATTTAATTAAGTTCAGTTCATTCTAGCAGTTCTTATTAGATCTTTTGTTACAGTGGCTTGAGCTGCAAGTACAGGGAAACACTTCATGGAGTAGGGGACACATTTCCACCCTGGAACTAAGTAAAAGAATATACCCTAAAGGAGGTAAATCTCCCACATATGAGTAACGATCCATTTTCCATTGCTGGGACAGGATAGCTAACAATAAGAAAGTTTAATGGCTGAGAAGACCGAGAGAATGGCAGAGATGCCTGGTTAGCCTCTGGTGATGGCCACTTGCCTTGTGGTGATGCGGTGGGAAAGGGAAAGGCCAAGTGTGGAAGAAACAAAGCACAGAGGCAGGGGGACTGCACTCTGTCCCTCGGTTCCAGACAAGAGTCAGCCTCCTTTTTGGAGAAAAGTATTAATCCTCTTTAAAAATGTATTTTTAAAGTTAGTGTGAATGCAGTTAGACATCATCCTGCAGTTTCCATGTGCATCCTAGTGGATTCTCCTTCCCCCCCCCCCAGTTCTCCGGATCTCCAGCCACTCCCACCCCACCCCCACCCCAACACACACCCTCCCTACTGATTCTCTTTCCTCTTTGAGGCTCCATGGGTCCTCTGCTCACCCTCTTTTCTCATCACCTGTTTTCAACCTTTCTTGATCCCCTTTCTAGTTTTTAGACTTCACCCATATTAACACACTCACACATACATGTTCGTCTATGAATTCATATGTATGTCAGGGTGGAGTCTACATACAGAGAGAACATGTGGTTTTGTCTTTCCGAGTCTGGATATACTCATGCAATATTATATTTCCCAGATTCACCTATTTTCCTACAAATTTCATGATTTCGTTTTTCTTTACAGAAGAATAAAATTCCACTGTGTTTATGGATCATTCGTTGCCCATTTATCTTTTGATAGGCATGGCAATGTTACCTCTTAAAGGCTACTGCCTAACATCGCCACAGTGATAATCTTCAACAAGAGTCTCAGTGGAGTCAAACCATATTCATTTTACTTTTTGAAAATAGCTTTTTTATACAATATATTCGGATTAAAGTTTTCCGTTCCCCAACTCCTCCTAAATCCTTCCTAATTCCCCACCCATCCAAATCCACACCCCTACTTTCTCTCCCTCATTAGAATAAAAGCAAGCATCTAAAACATAAAATAAAATAAAATAAAAACACAATCCAAAAAAAGATGAAACAAACAGAAAAAAAAAATGAAAAAGCCAAAGGCAAAGCACAAGAAATATAGACAGATGCTGAGACACACATATCCACGCACAGAGAAAACCCATTCAAACTAAATCCAAAACCATAATATATAGGCAAAGAATCTGTAAAAGGACAAAAAAAATCCCAAAGTATGAGACACCAACAACAAAAACAAACAAACAAAAGAAAAAAAAAACCTCCTAAAATACCACAGAGTTTTGTTTTGTGTTGTCGTCTATTTCTGGGCACGGGGCCGGCCCTTTAGTATGGTTTGTATACTCGGTGAGACTCCATTAGAGAAAACTAATTTTTCCTTTATGAGTGGTTACCAATTGGAGATAGCTTCTAAGGGAGGGATGGGGGCTTGTATCCACTGCCCTTCTCAGCACCGGGACCCCATCTGGCTTAGACCCATACGTGATCTGTGCATGCTGCCACCGTCTCTGTGGGTTCATATGTATATCAGTACTGTTAGATCTAGAAGATTGACAAACCGTATTCAAACCATGGCAATGTGTAAACATGGTAAAAATATTTACAGAAAATGGCATTGCACTTGGCTTTCAGGTAGTACTAGACTGAAGATTTACACAGCCCTGAATCCCAGCTCTCAAAGCAGCGCCACCCAGCCACACTCTGCTGATTAGGCGTCTCTACTCAGGAGCTTGATCTGACTGCTGTGACAGCCATAAACACTGTTCTTCCTCAGAAATGAATTGTTCGATTTCATAGAAAAAATACTTCTGAAGCCACAGGACAAACATAATAGGTAACGAAAAGGATGAAGGATAACAGTGTGGGGTACACATTCAGCTGTCACCTGTTGATAGATGGGTGGGGAGAAGAAAACAGAATCCGAGAATTGTATAGTAAGTTTAAATCAGAGTAGGAGTCGTTCCTTGCATCTCTCAAGCGTTGTGAGCAAAGAGCTAAGCAAAGGTGCCTTTGACATCGGAACCCTTTCATGTGGATTGGGCATGGGCATCTTTGACCCCAGCATTTTCCCTTCAGTACACAGGAAGAGTGAAGACTGCCATTGGTCAGGCAGGTCCAGCACCTCAGCCCGACCTCTGAAGGCTGGCTGTCCTTTGTTAGCTACTCACTTAGGATCCTCCAGTGGAAGAATATCCTGAGGAATTCAACGAGATAATGGATATGGAACACTTAATAAAATCCCTGGCATATGGCAGGGACACAGTCAGTATTAATTTCCTCTGACTTGCTTTTCAGTGCCCTCTCTTGCTGTCTCCCCTGCAGTCCCAATTAACACTTAATTCCTTTCAGTCAGCTAATAGCCTAGGTGAGGCTACACAGCTCAGCTCGTAAATAGTAGCTACTCTTTAGTGAGTGTTCCCTGTGTTCCAGGCATTGCACTTACTGAAGTGTTTAAATACATTTTCGTTTACTCCTTACAGCCACCCTGTGGCAAGTATTTTACTTAGTCTTGTGTTATAGATGAAAACACAATGACTAGCTAATCTGTCTTTCTGGAAAATAGTGAAGCTGGGATTGGGATCTGGGCAGTAGGACTCCAAACTGTAGCTGGTACATCATGCTGCCATTTAAGTGTTATCTTCTAAGTACCTTTCTTCACTCTCAAGTGGACTTCACATGCCCTGACCCCACTTCATCATGTGTAGGCATGACTCTTGGTCTACTCTATCCCAGAGGAGGGAAGAAATAAAGTTGCAAGATGGTAGCATTTGGGTTCTCCTAACTCCATCCTGATCCCATGCAATCTTGACATTTTCCTCTACTTGGAAATGAGAAGGTAATGGCAAGGCCAGCCAACAGGCTAACAGTTACCAACAGCAGAACCTGTAACACCACAAGCTCCACTCGTGTGTGCACGCGCGCGCGTGTGTGTGTGTGTGTGTGTGTGTGTGTGTGTGTGTGTATTGCATGCAAGTGCTCACCACATACATGCATGCACATGTGCAGGAGACTGCATTTGTATGTAGATGTATGCTGAGACCAGAGAAGTAGAGAATGCCCTGTGCTATTCTGTACCACTCTTTACATTATTCCCTTGAGACAGGTTCTTTCTGAACCTGGAGCTAGCCTGGCAGTCCGCAAGTCCCAGGGAGCCTCCTGAACCTGCCTTCCCATGGTATTGAAGTTACAAATGTATGTGAGGCCAGTTTTTGGTGTGGGCACTGTGGATTTGAACTCAAGTCCTCAAGCTTACACACCAAGTGTACTCTTTATTTGTTCAGGCTATCCCCAGGCCTTGTTTGATTATTTAATTAGTATATATTAATCGTACAAAGTAAAGAAAATCATTATGGCATTTAAATATATGTATACAATGTAGTCGATCACGCCTGTTCTTTATTATCTGGCATATTTCCCGGGGATCTATGGGGGTGAGATTGATAGTAGTCCAGATACTTTTTCTGCATAATCCAGTGAATTAAAGTACCATGATTGTATTTTTTATAGTTCCATTAGAAGCCTTCAGTGTAGATCTTTACTAATGTAAGTTTTAAACAGTCAGACAGTTGGCCAAACAGAAATAATGCCATTTTATATTCCTGTAGTGTCAGCACTGTTTGACTAGCAGCTTCGGCCTGTTTGTACCTTGAAGACTGTCCCACTTCTACCAATAGCAGCTGTGTGGTCCTTGGCTGGTTCCCTTTCCGGATGTCTCCCCAGCTTAATCCAGCTTCCCTCTCTCCTTGACAGTCTCAAGCAGAAATACACCTATGGATAGATTTACATTTTTCACTTTAATATGCACCAATTGTTTTATACATTGTTTTATTAACGCATCAATCATCCTTCTGGCTCTGTCCTTTACTGGAATCCCATCATGCAGCTGGTCTCTTTCATATTCATTCCCTTCTCTTCCTGTTCCACGAGGGACTATCACCTTGCCTGTAGGATCCAGTATCATCAAGTGGGACTTCACTGCCTGTGCAGACACTCATTCTTCACCCTATAAACACAAATAAGCACTGCTCCCAACTGGCCACATGCTAAGTGTAGATTCCCACCCTGTGATGCTCTGGACAACTTCATAGACTTGCTTAGCAAGCGCCATGCTTTGCCCACGTGCTTCTCATTTCCCAGAGCTGAGAGTACTAACAATTTTTTACTTCACCTTAGTCTAGAAAAGACTGTTCTCTATTTTTCTTTTAAATATTAAAATAGAGGGTTTGTGGTTTTTTTCTAGTATGTTTGTTTTTCTGTTGAGTTTTAAGTGATTTCAGAGAGGACATATAGAGAGAACTAATTCATTTCGGGGGGGGGGGGTTGGTTGGTTTTGTTGTTGCTATTGCTTAATTTGGCTTCTTTTAATTTTATTAAGAAGGAAGTTGACATGTTATTAGCCATGTCAAATTGCATATGTATTGGCCGGGGACAAAAGTTTCACCAATAACTGAATAACTAATATGGCAAAATATGCTAACTGTCAGGATTAGGAAAAGTCAACATGAAGATCAATGTATAGGTAGAAAATGTATAGATCTCGAAGTACACAGAACAAGCACAGGGTAATCCAGTGCAGATGACTTGAGCTACCTGCTAAAGACTCTCAGGAACCTGTGAAAACTAACAAGTCAAGAAATCCTATGGCTTAAAATAACTATAATGATTCATTGTGTTGTTGTTAGTACTAGTTATTAAACACTGTCTGTGTATACTAATTGATCAAAGAAATCTTTAATATAATTAAATCCGAAAACTGTCCTCTCCAGTGCTAGGACCTCACCACAAATGTTAGCAGAGCAACTCTGAATGCTAGAAAGTTCTTCCACTTATTATATTTGGCCTTTGTCAGTGCTCCCTAAAACCTAACTAAATACCACCCTTTCACATGGTAATTCTTAATGCATGTGACCCCTGCAATCATCAAACTTAGGTCATCTCTGAGAACAACACTGTGAATAGTTTGCCTGTCCATCTACCCACTTACAGCAGGGTACTCCTCTGGAAGAAGTTCCTCAACCTCTTGGCCAAACTCTGTCCTTCCTATTAGATGCCATTACTTCTGAACATTGTTGGCCCAAGTAGCCAAGCCCTTTGAACTGGGTTAGTAAATTCTCTCTCTGATTCTTTGCCTTAGCACAAGTAATTTTGAGTTGTGGCCTTAGTCTGGAGTGGAATGGTAGAAAGAAGAGGCAGAATGGAAGGACTAGCACTGTTGGCTTCTTTATCATACACAATGTTGAGAATTAAAAAATAATCCCTGCCGAAGGGTCAAATTGAGCAAAGTTCTGGCAAACTATTACCCAGTTTGTTATTACTCTATTATCTAGAAATAGAGTTCTGTCTCTAGAACTCTTGTTTGTAGCTGCTTCTCAAACAATACATATGGATCATTCCTGGATATGAGTTGCTGTGGCTACAATGGACAAAACTGTTCCTGTAAGGTCCCATTCACCTTTCACTGGCCAGAGACTCTTGGAGGCAACTGAAGCATTCAGGAAACCTTCTGGGGCCTCTGCAGCAGAATCAGATGTAGCCCAGGATGACAAGAATGAATACACTTAGAAGTGACAGGGGGGCCTTGAAAGTCACCCAAATCAAAGGTGAGAGTCACTACTTAACTGACTCCTGTCCTCTATGTTGGGATTCCTCTCCAGGAGAGAGGCTTCTGATTTGAAGACAAGCATTTCTCTATTACTTAAAGCTCTTTTATAAAACATATCTGTCTATTAATGTTGGGGTAGGAGTACCACAGCTTGTGTTTGGAGGCCAGAGGACAGCTCTGTGGAGTCGGTTCCCTCGTTCCACATTTATATGGATTCTGGGTATAAAACTTACCTCACAGGCTTGTGTGGCAAGGGTCATTTCACTGGCTTCTACTTGAATGCCATTTGAATCTCCAGTTTTAATGCCTCAGTGGAAGGAACTTGGTCCCCTGACAGAACACAGCTTCCCCTTAGCTTCAGGCAGACTTTCCTGGGGAATCATATTTCTTGGCTGCGTTGCTAAGTCTCCATCCACAGAGCTTCAACCCTCCCAGTAATGTCACAGCACCACCCTATCCCAAGCTTGTCATCACTAACCTGGAACCCGTGCCTTAAGTAGTGTGCCATAGCTCAGGACAGGCTGTTTCAAAACATCTCTGGGTATCAGGTTCAGCTGGAGCCGTGACTGGTGACTATTCTGGTAACATTCTTTTAATCTGGGGACATGGCCAGATTTAGTGGGATAAGGGAATGTGAACATTGACACGGAGTTCAAGGTTTATCATGATCTCAATGCCCCAGGGCATCTCTGCGCCAACCACTAGAGCCAGTACTCCTGTTTCCTGTCTAATTTGATGAAATGTGTACCTACTTGCCTTGAAGGTTTAGCCTTAGAAGAATGCAGGATTCCAGTTTCAATTTTCAGTATTATAACTCATTAAAATGTATGTGTTTACCTTCCTATGTTCTTATTGTATGATTGGAATCCACAAGGATGGCTCTTGACTGGCAGTGGCTTCTCCCCACTTCCTGGATTCAAGTACAATCTGATGAAAGACTGCTCGGCCATGTGCTGCTTAATTTGTTGTTTATTTATCTCCATTCCCACAAGTTTCATGTCCTTAAGAAAATATCTTTATTTCTATTTTTCTGTGCAGAACCTTTAAAAATGTATTAAACTGGAAATGTTGGCACCAAAAATCACCCATTTCCACAATTTCATTGTCTAGGCTATAGGCCAAAGTATCTGCATTGTATCCCATTTTTTGGCCTTGAACATAATTTATATTATATTTTTAAAAATAAATAGGATTAAGGTTGAGCATGTAGCTCTATAGTAGCCTAACTTGCACAAGGCTCTAGAGAATCTAGTCCCCGGCGCCAAAAGTGAACTAAACTATGATAAAATAAAAAACTTGACTTCTTTCTTTTCTCCACTGTTTAGAGCTAATTGCCAATGTGAAATCATAATATAATTGTTATTATATAAATCACAGCAGTCACATTGTATGTTCTTTAGTTACATAATTCATTAAATTCAGAAACATTACTAAGTATTCTCTTCTAAAACCTATTTAAAAAATCAGCTTGTAGGGGCTGAAGTAATGGTTCAGTCGTTAAGAGCACTTGCTTCTCTTGCAGAAGACCAGAATTTGGTTCCTGGCACCTGTGCCCGGCAGCTTATAATTGCCTGCAACTCCAGCTCTAGGGCAGTACCCTCTTCTGGGCTCTATGGGCACCCGCACTCATGTGCACATACCCACACATTATAGACATAATTTAAAAATAATAAAAATAAATCTGTTTTAAAAAAATCAACTTCTGTTCCCCAAAGTCAAATTGCCAGCACACCACTTTACCGCTCATCAGCTGGTGCCTGTTTCTTCAATGCGCTTTCAAATGTTCCCCCAAGTTGTCTGCTTTTCACTGTGGCCAATCTGATTACAGAGGATAACAGGACAGAGGAAAACATAGTTTAAATCCACAAATAAGCTAAGTTCCATTTGAGTAAGTCATTTTAGGCTTTTTTGACAGATCCTAGCCTGTTTCTTATTGTCCTACTCATTCTGCTGTGGAATTCTAGTAAGTTCTGATGGTCCTTGTATAGAGATAAAAACTATAGAGAAATAAAGGAGAGAGCCAAAATGCCCAAAAAGCCAAGTGGAGCATGAAGGGGTTATCATTATTAAAGGGAACATTTTGTACATGCCAATCATAGATGACAATTTATAACTTTATTATCTGAAGTATAGAGATAATAAACTTATACAACAGCTAATCAAATAACTTTGGAGGGCTGGAGATATGGCTCATGAATTAAGAATGTTTACTGCACTTGCAGAAGACCCAAGTTTAGTTCCCATCACCCACTGTGGCAGCTCATAATCCCCTGTAACTTCTGCTTCAGGAGGAATTTGATACCTCTTGCCCCCAAGGGTTTCACCACATACATATACACATCGACACACACACACACACACACACACACAGAGAGAATTTAAAATAAAGCCTTAAAATAATTTTCTAAAGATTGTAGGTGAAATATGATCTGTTCAAAGGTTGTCTAAGCTAGCAGATTTTGCAGCATCTCTTAAATCCTGCAAAGATTTTTGTAGTCATTAGGCATCTCTGAATTTATTTTTGAGTTCAGATTTGTTTATCCATTGTAGATGTGTACTTGTAACCATCAGGCACAGTCTAGAAATACACGATTCAGTGCCTCACTTCAGAATCAGAAGAGGACGATTTTCATTTCACTTCACCCAGTCTTTTGTCTTCAGCCTAATATGGATATAAAATGTATCTGGCATTGCTGTTTCCAGTGTTGCTGGGCCTTGCCAGAATGCTTAGACCTTTGCACAATGAGCTCTTTATTGAAGTAAATATAAAAAGACATAATATTCTAAACAGCTCATCACATTCCTTCTAGTGTCCCTTGTACCCAAGAGCATATTTTAATGTATACTACATATTTGACTATACTTTCAAAGTGGCAAATTTGTTCTTTAATTGTTGCCCTTTAGGAGCCCTTAGTACATGTTGCTGAAGTTGTAAACCTGGCACATTAATTTAGATCACTTTGACACTGGAAGAGAACACTGTCCATGCCCAAACTTCTCAAGCCTATATCTTCCGTAGATTTTTAACATAATGTAGACATTATTATCTTAAGGAGAGTAATTATCATAAAGCTGGACTATAGCTTGTAATGCTAATTCTGGAAGATGTTGGCAGATTTTTACACTGTACAGAAGTCTTGGTTAAATTAGTGATTTTAGAGGTGTTTATTATCCTCAATGTCTGATGCTATGGGACCTGGATACAGCCACTACAGAAGTGCTCGTGACTGATAATAAAATTTGTATATGGGTCTTGGAGCCCATACATGATACTGGCAGAGTCTGGAAAGTGTTATTAATCCTACCCTGCACTGTAAGCAAATAATTGAGAAGTATTGTTCATCATATGAACAATCTATATCTGGTGTAGAAATGGTTTTTGCCACCTGTATACACTTTTCCATTGACTGGAAATTTATTTAATGATTTACTGCATATATATATATATATATATATATATATATATATATATATATATATATCTGGTTTCTACAGCTATCTCTGTCACTAATGCCCTGCAAAAAAATTATCAGATTCTAACTTTGTACTATTGAGTCTTAGAGAACTCACAAGCTTAAAGAAAGGATACTATTAAGTAAACACATGAATAAACAGATCATTACACATAGAGACTAATGTGAGCCACCTGAGAGCTTGGGCTGGGTCATTCTGTCTCTTAGAACAGTTGATTGGTGCCTACTAGGTGCTCAACTATATTACTGAGATACGTGCCTACAGGAATGGATGCATCTGAAGGCAGGGAATGAGTTTCATGAACAAAGTACTGAGGAAATTTAAGCTAGCTTGGAGTGAGGGGAAATCTTTTGGACAATGAATCCTGAAAGAAGACAGGAGTTAGCAACAAGAAGAGATGCATGATGGACAAGTTTTCAGGCAGAGGAAAGAGCATAGCAAAGGGTGTGTTGGTTTTAGTTTGACACTCTTAAGGAACTTCAAGGCCAGTCTTTCAAGGGCCTAAGGGTCTAAGTGTCAATGGTGGGGATGAAGTTAACGGAGTAGGTGAGGGCTTATATAAGCAATTTAGCCTTTTGCCCTTTTCTGAAGATGCAAATGGTAATCCAATAAAAAGCATAAGAAGAAAGGGCAATGTGGTTGTATTTTCCCTTGCAACATCTTTATGTGAAAAATTGGTTGGACTCAGAGATGAGTGAAAGTGGAGAAACTAATTAGGAAGCTATTTTAAATATCTGAGTGAGATGACTAAGGCAGTGTGGTGGTGGGAGGGGGGTACAGCAAAGCGATCCAGATCAGACAGGGGTTTGAAATGGGCTGTGTAGGCTGGGTGAGTAGGGTAGAGGCACACATGAGCATAGTCATCAGAATCATGGCCTCTCATTCCACTGATGGTTCTCTTTCCAAGCGTTGCTGCTGCAGATAGCCAGACAATGTTGCTTCCTCCAGATCTTTGGGAAGCTGCATCCAGTTCCAGATTTGCACTAATATTAGGCAAATAGCAGACAGCCCTATTGGAACTACACTCTTGCTTTGTTTTCATCTTCCTTTGCTAAAAGAAATGAACTAGGGCTGTAAGATGGTAAGATGTGGACCCATGAGAAGCAGCTACATTTATCTCCGAACTCATGGTATTCTTTTACCCAAATCAGCACACCCTCTTAAAAGCTAATAAGCAGATATGGAAATAACAATTCCAGTACCTCTGGGGAATCACAACGGTGTCCGCTTACATCTAAGCTGTAATTACAGCCTAAGGATCAGGAGTTCAAAGTCAGCTTGGACTGCATAGGAATTTGTCTCAAAAAACTGAAACTAAAATTGAATAAATATTAAAGTAAATTATGTAAATTCATAATTATAGTGAAGGATCCTGGTGGCAAATATATTTTCAAAACTGTCTTTAATATATTTTTATTTATTAAAATTTGATCTTTAATAATATATTTTTGAGACTAGAGAGAAGTCACAGCAGTTAAGAGAAAGTATAGTCGTTACAAAGGAATCAGTTTAGTTACCAGCACTTTCTTGGGTGGCTGACAACTGCCTATAACTCCAGCCACAGGGCATCTGACTCCCTACTCTGGCCTTTCTGGATACCTGGACTTGCGTGTACACACACACACACACACACACACACACACATCACACACATGCATTTAAAAAGAAATTTGTTAAAACAAATTTTGGACCATCTTTCATATCTTGCTAACAAGGTATTGTTGGTTCTGTTTTAATTCTTTGCTTTAATTTTAGGAAATGATCCACAGATTGTACCATTGTTAAAATCTTATCCTTGAAGCCAGTGCCCTGCTTTTTCAGGCTCAGTTCTTATGATTTAGGCTTCCTTGGAGACTTTCTGGGTAAGCTTCTGCACTCACTCTGCTCTGCTTCCTCCTCCTGTCCTTCTTGATTCGCAGATTTATCTGTCTGCGTTTCCCATCCAGAAAGCGGACACCACTGTGATTCCCCAGAGGTACTGGAATTGTTGTTACCATATCTGCTTATTAGCTTTTAAGAGGGTGTGCTGATTTGGGTAAAAGAATACCATGAGCTCAGAGATAAATGTAGCTGCTTCTCGTGGGTCCACATGCTGGGAAGACCTGGCAGATTTCCTGGAGGGATGTTGAAGCTGTGGGCCAAAGAAATGCTTCCGGCATGTTCCTTCCTTCATTCTACTAAAGATAGAGCCTCATTTCCGGGACTCTCCGCCAAAGACATTTACATGTGTTAAATGTTGTTCTAATTTTAAATAGTTTATGTGAATAATTTTTACCTCAAATGCACTATTTTAGCTCCAAAAGAGTAGAGAAAATTCTTTAATTGCCTATTGCACTCTAGAGAAAAATACTGAGGAAATAAAGATTTTCATAAAATATTTTTTATTATCTCTTACAAACAGCTGACACTTACCATCCTCCCTTTTCAATTCTTGACTACTGGGATATCACTCCTTTTCTCTTACATGTATATCCCAGATTAATTTTTACTGCATTCTGATTTAAATTCTTTTTCAGAAATCTTTAAATCCTGATATTTTTTCTCCCAGCTCTCTCCAGTCACCCAGCCATCTCATTCCCATATCATTCTGCCTCTAATCCAACACATAGGATATGAAGGAAATCTTAAATTCACATTGTTGTACTGACTTCAGTTTATATAAGGAAGTTGGATAAGCTATAAACATGTCACTAGCCTGAAGACAAATTCCAAGATGTTACTTAGCATTCTGGGCAGTTATTAGCATATTTTACTTAATTCCAACTGGACACTTGTCACTGTGTTATAAAAAGAGCCACTGGAGCTGGAGAAATGGCTCAGCGGGTGCTTCCTGCTCTCCAGTGGACTCGGATACTGTTCCCAGAAGCCATGTTGGCAGCTGACAGGCACTTGCCATTCCTTCTCCAAGCTATGTGGTCTGGCTCTCTGGCCTGGCCTCTGAAAGCACCCCGTACACACACACACTCATAAGTAAAAATAGAAATAAACTTTTTTAAAGGAAAATAAAAAGAATCTGTGACCATTGAATAAAGTCAGTTATTTGTGCATATATGTGCAGAGGGACCCCAGAGTCCAGTGATTGCTGCCTTTAAGACTTGTTACTGCAGAGATCTATGTCATACTGCTTTCAGGCACCTGGCTCTGAATGTGCCCCCTTCCTGAAAACAGTATCATTGAGGAGAAAGCCTTGACCTTCCAAGCATGCAGACTTACTGCCAAAAACCAAAGAAGGACCTTTGCCAACAGCCAGAGTCAGGTGTACCTTCTTCAAGGGTGAAGCACCAGCTATGTGGACCAGCCGGGGAACAGAGGCTCAGGAGCAAGTGTGTGCTTCTTTAGGTGTGGCTTTCCCACACCTGCCTTGATCTTGTTTTTCCCCTCAGAACATGATCTTTTTATAGAATGATGGTAATTAGATCTTGTCCCTGTTAGACACTCTTAGTCATCTTCTGGACTTGTAACCAATATCTCTACCTCAAAATAGAATGAAAATACAGGTTCTTCTTGTGGGTTTGCTGTTCATCTTTCTAGAATGGAATGAATCTTTCCTGATTTTCAAGACACCATAGAAGGCCCTGATAGCAATGTTACTTCCACTGAGGATCCATTCTCATGTTTCTTAAGAACAGAAAATTAGCTGGACAGTGGTGGCGCACGCCTTTAATCCCAGCCCTCAGGAGGCAGAGGCAGGCAGATCTCTGTGAGTTCCAGGCCAGTCTGGTCTACAGAGTGAGTTCCAAGATAGCCAGAGTCACAACAGAGAAACCCTGTCTAAAAACAACAACAACAAAAAGAAACACCGTTCTGTTAAAAACAGCTTTCTTTCTAGTAAAGAACAAAGGATTTTCTGCCTCAGATAGGAATTTCCTCTAAACCCTAATGTACATTAGTAATTTATGATATCTCTAAGAGTCCTGAGTCATTCGAGTGTTTGATTATTTTTATTTTCAACCTTCTCCTCCTGGTACTATAGCAGCATCCTTTCACGGAGATAGAGCCCACCCCTTGCATCTATGATGAGCGTCCAGTAGACAAATCCACCATCATCTTCTCCAGACTATAAAAGCTTCATAGACTTCATGCCTTTTTCCAGAGTATGCAGTTTTGTATTCCTTCTATTCAGATACGTCTTATGAGCTGAGGAAAACACAAATCAACACAGCGTGTCAGATACAGACACAGTATTTTATACAAGGATGAGATGTCATTTGTAGTTGCATTTACGGTCTCAGTTCCTTATTAGCGATACTTTTGTAATAAGACTACTCTGGGGATTAAATGAGATAGAGCTTTGAAAGTATTTAGGACAATGCTTGGCATGATAACCATGCAATAAGTATTTTTAATCATTACCATTTAGTGAATTGTGTATTTTAATGACCACATACTGTATGCTAGCCATTTTTGTGTTTTAAAGCTACACTTTTCTTGTTAAGTAATGTGACATAGTTTTTAATCAGGTCAGTGTGTCTAATACTCATCCAGTCTGTTTCACTCGTTCAGCAATGAGCACTACCAGCATTGGGATAGCTAGTGGGATTACAGCAACCGCTAGGCAAGGTCTCTGAATTCACAGATCTTCCACAAGCCAGGAAGACCTATGATGTTTAGGGGCTTAAAATGCCATACAAAGAGGACTGCGAGATGAATGCTCAACACAGAGAGGAGAGATACAGCATGTTAGGTTGTCCTCCTGGAAAGTGATATTGACAGTGACACCTGAAGGTGAATCAGGCCTGAAAGAGGGACCGGAGGACAAAAGCAGAGAGACCCCCAGAAGAAAAAGCATGTGTACTGTGAGAAGAGGAAATGCTGCTTACTGGTGAACTGGCAGAAATTCCACAGGAATGGAGAGGCAATAACAGACAGGGAGTCCAGAGGTGCCAGAGCTTAGAGAGCCTTCCCAGAGTCACTCTTGGCATCATTGGTGCCTTCTCCTCACTGATCAAGTGTCGTTCCATCTTCTCAGGTCTATATGAATAGCCTTAAACCCCTTATCTATTGCTTCCTTATGTAGCTCACCAAGTGAGTCTCTGTCTTCTCCAATGTCTGTTGTTCACTCTAGCCACAAACGTTTGTTGCTTTGCAAAATATATGGGTGCCATGCACCTTACCTTCTGTGAAGACCTGCTGATGCCTCACCTGGCGTAAAGAAGAGGTGGGTGCATGAGCCCTAGCTCTGTGAAGACCTGTCGATGCCTCATCTGGCATGCACAATTCTGCTTTACCTCCTCCCCTTAATGTGCAGCACATATTGCTGCTGCAGCTCTTGCCATTTGTATAATGCATGGTAGCTAAGATCTCACAGAAGTCTGAGCCTAGGTGACCTCTGTTGTGGAGACTGAATGCCGGTCCTACTGGTTCCTGCTCACATATGAATCTAGGAGCTCAAAGTACTTAGCCAGTATTCATATACTGTCTTAGTGAGGGTTTCCATTTCTGCAGTGAAACACCATGACCCAAAAGCAAGTTGGAGAGGAAAGGATTTGTATGGTTTACACTGTACTCAAACAGGGCAAGGAGGCAAGAGCTGATGCAGAAGCCATGGAGGAGGGCTGCTTACTGGGTTGTTCCCCACGGCTTGCCTAGACTTCTTTCTTATAGAACCCAGGACCACCAGCCTGTGGATAGCACCACCCACAATGGGTTGGGCCCTCCCCCATCAATCACTAATTAAGAAAATGCCTAGCAGCTGGATCTTATGGAAACATTTTCTAAATTAAGTTTCCCTCATTTTAGCTAACTCTAGTTTGTGTGTCAAGTTGACATAAGACTAGCCAGCACAAACACTAAATAGTTTCTGCAACTACATGAGATTAACCTTGGTTGGGTAATGCTTAATGATCCCATTGCCCAGACAAAGCAATTAAACTACTTGTTTCGAAGTCATTAAACTTGAATCGAACACAATTTCTCTTAGAAGTCACTGTTCCTTATGGGATTACAAGATTAGCTGGAAATGTAATAAATTGTATGCAATCAAAATAACAGAACACCTGAGACTGGGTGATACATAAAAGAAAAGTGAAGAGTCCAAGGACTTGGTGCCAGCATCCTCTGTGCTATAGCTCTGGGCTATGTTTACTCACGATTTTAACATTGCGGTATAATCATGGCAAGCCTAAGAAGAAAATGTAGACTAGATTTTCACCAGTTGATGATGGCTGACAGCATTTCTTTCTATCTTTCTATCTATCTATCTATCTATCTATCTATCTATCTATCTATCTATCTATCTCTGTGTGTCTCTTTCTCCTTTCTTCCCTCCCTCTCTCTCTCTCCTTTGACTTTTCAGTTTTATATTTCTCTGCCTGAATTTATGGCCGATATTTTTAGCAATTGCTTCTGCATTTCCTAGGAATGATCTTCTTGCTTCTGATGAGTTCTATAATCCGTAGTCAGTTTTGGAGTTGAATCCTAATTGTCTTCACAGTGAATGGGATACTGGAGCTTAATTCTCTCCAATGTGTACTGATCTATATGAGCAAAAGGACAAGGAAAGGCCACTTAACAGTGAGGATTTTTTTAATGCCACAGAGGAATCCATGCTGAAATATCAGGAGTTTTGAAGTGGAAACCTCTAGTCTGTGTCTTCAGATGTGTTGTTCTTTGGCTGGCTGCTCTGCACCCATGAGAGCTCAACTGCTTGAGCTCGCTAGACATCAAATGAACTATTTTGAGGGATGCTCTCTCTTGCCCATCACAGACAATGTGCTAAAACCAATATTCAGAATATTCTTCAATAGGGAGTTCTGGGAGGGTGAGAATTTCTTGGGAAACTGCGGGTTTATATATAGGTTGATTTTCTCCATAATGCACCTGGTTACCTTCTTCAGTGTTCTCATCTGTAACTCACCCACAAGTCTCCCACTATGCTTACTGACATTCTCAAATAACTGATATGACAGAGCCTGATCAAAGGGAACAGATGACCTTTTGGGGTTGTTTCCATCCCTAATTTCTATTTACTTAATTCCTACCTCTTACCCAGTTAATATTCTTAAAGTAGTTACTATCTATTGAGTGACATTTGTATACTAAGTACAGTACATTCATTATCCATATGAAAACTTCAGATTACTCTAGCAACCACTACTAAGGATGAGCAAATACATTCAACGGAAAGAAACAACAAACGCATATTCATGATCTCGGTCACCATGATATGCTTTCTCAATTCCCCAGTATATCCTGAGCACCTGAAGAACCTTTCATACTCGCTAAAACAAAGCTGGATTGTTAAAGCTAACATCAAATAGCACCATATTCTGAATCTGCACACAGACTTTGGAACTTATTTTCTGTATAATAGTCTTTTTTCACTTTGGTGCAGGGGGAAGATGAACATCACTTAAGTTTATCTGAGATCATTCCAGTCTCCTGGGCTTCTTTACCCCTTCCCAAGTCCCCCAGCCTTAAGTGTACAGGCTCTATGCCAGTCAGTGTAGTTAGACGTATAGACAACTAAATAGATTTTTACTAAGAATATCTTTGTCTTTGAAAGCCATTTCTGGCAGAGGAGGACTCTTAGACAAGCAACTGAATATTTTTATCAATTTGTCCGTCAGTTTATTCAGATACTTCTACTTCATAGCCAGAAGTTTTATAGATTTTGAACTGTATAGATTTAGATACTTTTTCTACAAGTATACAAAACTCATTGTTCAAATTAAAGGATAACATTTTCTGCAAGTTTATCATTCATGGGCTTTCTAAGTATTTTTAACCAGAAAATTGGATATATGTAGGAAAAAAAATCAAAGATAAGTACTTGTAATCAATGCACTGAGGGGCGGGGGGCAGGAGGGTCTCTGGGACTCGCTGGCAAGGCAGTTTCACCTACTTTTCAAATGGCAGGCCAACCAGAGTCAGTCTTAAAAACAAACAGAGGTAGATGACACTTAAGGATTGACCTCAAGGCTGTCCTCACACCTCCACATTTTGTGTCACATGTGCACACACATCTACACATATAACGTGCATGTAGACACACACAGGCAAATTTTTATTTTGTTGGAGTGTGAAGGGAGCTTACATCCTTGCCATGACAGAGATCGACCTTGACAAAAATAATCAGTATTCGTCTACACAAAGAACTCAGTAGTTTCATTTGTCCATATTCTCAAAATTGTCTGCTCTTACTTTGAACCCTTTGAATGAGCAAATCAGATGGCTTTGCACAGACACATATATGTGTTTACACTTACATGCATGCACACATGTGAGTGATATTTGTCAGCTCCTCTCGCTACAGAATCAAACACATGATTTATTCTTGGAAGTTATTCACCCATCGTAGGCTTCTGTCTCTAAAAAATTATGGCAATTTTTACGTTCCTTTCATGCAGATGCCTCTTCTTGTTTCTTTTATTTCATGACATATTTCAGTCGTGATTTCCCTTCTCCTTTTGGTGTTACTAAATATTAGTCACTAAGCACAGATCGGCAGCCTTGGGAAGGTGCAGTCCACCATTTGTTGAAGTGATTCATCGTGGTTAAGCCAGCAATGATGAGACAGTTACTGTGTTAGGAGTTGCACTACAAAAAGAGAGAGGCTTTTCTTATTTAAAATGTCTGAAAGTTGCATTATACTTTCTCTCCTCTTGAAAGAAGTGGGTGATAAAAGGCTAGAGATGAGGCGCCAATCAGCGCCTAACCCCTACCCCAGTGTCCAGCTCAGGGACCAATGGTGCTCACTTCTGCTTGCCCACTGAAGTCATCCAAGTCCTGTCTGATATCTTAATCTTACAAGTGGCAAGGCCTTCAGCAGTGTGGATGCTGCTTGTTTCCTTCAAGGGAGTTTTGTTAAGAGTCTACGAAAATCAGAGTATACATTTATTTTATGCGCATTACATTTCTTGGTTACAAATCTAGAATAACGCAAACAAAATTCTACTAGTTGTTAAAATCTATTTTTACACAGTACTGTGACACAGTTATCTTAAAATGTGGTGAAATGAAGCCAAGCATAGTCTATATAATCTTTCCGTATTTGCATAGCTTTACTCAGGATTATTTTAATCCCAGCCACTGGAATCAGATATTTTAAAGGTGTTATTGGACAAACACTGTAAGCTGTCCTTAGCTTCCTTAAACCTTTATGTACTTTCCAGATATGAGCACTTTTTAAAATAAAAACTTAGATTTAAACCAGTCGTTGTGATATATTCCTGTCATCCTAGAATGTGGGAGACCAACGCAGGAGGAAGGTCACAAGTTCTAAACCAGTCTGGGCTACATAAGAAATTCCAGGCAGACCTATGTTACGTGACACCTGTCTTTAAATTTTTTACTTAGAAAAACTTTTTTTAAAATGTAAAATGTAATATAAATCGGTAAAGTTCCTTTTACCGTCAAAACTGAAAGGACCCAAAATTAATTGGGAGTGGCAGAAATGTGTTTCGTCTATTTCGATACTTTATGTAAATGTTTATGTTATATTGCTTGTGATTCTCAATAAGAAAGAAAAATGAGAAAAATCTTTGAAGTATTAGCCAGTTAAATTTAAAAAAAAAATTTCCCATAACTTAAAAGGGATGTAGTAACTTTCACATGTCATTCTGTTTGGAAAAGGAAATATGACTGTGGCAGAGTAGTGAGCTGGTCTCCAGAAGTCTCCCCAGACACCATGTGAGTCTACTGAACACAATGATGCTGATTGCTGTGGCAGGGTGGAGGTAGTACATGGGTCCGAATGAACCCAGGTGGAATTCCCTCACTTCTTCCAGCTACTTTTTTTTTTCTGATAGAGTAAATATACCCACAAATGACTCTCCACCAAGAATGACACCTCTGCCCCACTGCTTGTCTTTTAGCCATGCTCATAATCATTAAAATCAAGAGATAATATTAAAATAAAATGAAAGAATTTTAAGGATAGGAAGTGGGTGACTTTGGAGGCCCAAATCGGCTTCTTTTCTCCTTCAGGATTTCCAAGTCCTCAGGGTACATGTTGAAGAAGATAAAAGAAGCCAAGTGAGGTGGTTCCAGGACCAAACTAAAGCTAGAAACCTTGGGGCTCAGAGCTGGGACAAGAGCCAGGCAGGCATGGGAAGACAGCTGGAGACCTCTGGGCAGGAACCACAATCAGAACTACAGCTGAGTAGCACTGACATGTGCTACTCAAAACAGCACAGATTTCAAGCAAATCTAGAAATTATGACTTCTCTGTGATGGAAGTAGCCAAATCAGGTCTAGACTTTGCTTTTATGAAACTTATTAGGACCAATGTCTAGCTCGGTGTATATGATGATCTTAATCATGATAACCAAACTTTTCTCACCTAAGTCTAAAACAGACCTGGAAGGTTTAGAGAGCTATAGCGGGCCATTTCCACAAAGTTCACAAAGTGTTCTTTTCTAAGAGCAGGAAGGAGAAAAACACTTCTTAGCATCTTAGCAACACCCTTTGCTGCTTAGAGAAGTAGCTAGAATTAGATGAGTTCTGCGTGCTCCTCCATGCTGGGACCTAGTGCTGAGGTCTATTGGCAATTCAAGATGACTGTCTCTGGTGAAGAGGGCACTGCACTGTTCCCTGGCTTAGAAGCCTGGGGTCTCTGGATTAGCACCTTAAATGGAATGCTGGAGCCTGTTGATGTTTTAGTATCCACTATTATTTTTTTCATTTTAATTTAATTTAACGTCTGATATTTGAGAAAGAGCAAGAGAGGGAGAGGGAGGAGAGGCAGCATGTGTGTGCAATGGCATCCATGTGGAGTTAAAAGGCCAATTTTTTGGAGGCAGTTCTCTCCTTCCACCATGAATTCCAGATATTTGAACATAGGCCATCAGGCTTAGGTGACAACCCTTTTACCTACTGAGCCATCTCATTAACCTCCAGCTGTTCTTAACCTATTCCCACATTGATGATGATGATGATGATGATGATGATGATGATGTGTGTGTGTCTGTGTGTGTGTGTGTCTGTGTCTGTGTGTTCACACCTACCGTGATAGCGGAGGCAATACCTAATGTCTTCTATAGCAACACTGCTGAAGATAAAATGTGAGCAATATATGGAATCCTATGACTTTCTAGAAGCCATATTTTAAACAAGTAAAAAGAAATAGATGAAATTAATTTAAATAATATTCTGTATTTCACCTAATATGTCAAAAATATCATTTCAACATGAACAAGATACAGAGAGCTATCAATGAAAATTATTCATTGTTCAACACCACATCAGTGAGATTGGATATAGATTTTACACTGAGAGCCCATCTTAATTCAAACTGGCCACATTTCAGCTACCCAGGACCCATGTGGGTTCATCTACCTAAGTCATGTCTCACTCTTAGCACAGAAATATCTCATATGGAGTTGATACCTTCTGACATTTCAGCTCTTCAACTGCATATGTTTCATTTTACAGATGAAATCCATGTGTGTAAACATTTTGATGTAGGTATTAAGTCACACAAATGCATACACATATACAAAGCACACACAAAATTTGAATGTTAAGTAATCCTGGAAAATAAAATAAAATATGTACTTCTTCTGGTGCTTTCTGAAAGTGTGTATGTGTTCTTCCATGTATTAAGCAATTGGTGTCAGAGCCACTGACTCATGGTCCTGGGTGGCCATGCTGCCCATGGTAACCATTTGGCAGAATGTCAATAATGGCCACTGACCACACCTGAAAAATTGACCTTGTAACAAAATCCACGTTCTCTTGTTGCTTCTGCAGACATACTCTCAACTCAAAAACTGTTTTGAAAATGAAAGTATAGCCAAGTACTGAGTTTCTAGAGGCCATTGTATCTTAATTTATTAAATTATCCTACAATGTCAATGAGGGCAAATCATCAAAGAAATGAATATACAAAGGGATTCATCCTTGAATGTTGACATTTGAGCTGTAGGCGCATAATACTTGGAGGCAGTGATCAAAGATGACAAGGGTGTCCAAATGAAACGAAGCTACAGGATTCCTATATTACTGTATTAATTTTTGAAGCCTGAGAAATTTATCCCATTTCTACCACAGTAAAAATATTTTGCTGAAATGAAACTTTATAACAAAAGATCTAAGAGCCTCTCCATTAATTAGTAAGCACTAAGATACCATTAAATATTTAAAACAGGGATCAAGTAAGCAGATAGATACTGCTCTAGTTGGTGAGTAAGCTGATCACTGGCACTGCATCCATCTACTTACATAAAGCTCTGCATCTGCCAGCTGGTATGAGGTACTCTGGCCCTGCATTCCAGCTCGGCCCTAGAATCTTCTCTTCCTGCTAGCAACATTTCAGGAAAGACATTTCTGAAGAGTTTGTTCTTGACCTTAGACAAAGAGGTGGCCAGGGCTCCTTGTGATCTACCTATCTGGTCATAGGGTCATTCCCTGGTCATTTCTGTTTCCTCTTCCTGCTGTAACAGACAGCAGGCCAAGGGTTGAAAGCCTAAGAGTGGTATCGAAATACAATCTCTCCTGTGTCATTGCTAGCTTTAATTTCCAATTTTAATTTACAATTTCCAATTGTAAATTAAATGACTCTCATGACTGACCGACACAAAGATTTGTAAACTCAACAAGCAAGGGCGAAAGCATTGAGCTCTGAATTCAGTATAGCCTGGGACAAAGGTGTCTTCATTGTTCTGGCACTCACAGAGGAAATGGCAAGGTAAATTTGAGTCTCAGTCAGATAAACAAATCTCAACAGCTGATATTCATATCTGCTCATATTCATATCTGTCCACATCATTGCCTCTTCATCTCAGCAAGTGATAGTATAAATATTAGCAATCCCAGCTGACATCTATTGACCTTACTGTTGATCACTTTTAATCTTGGGAAACAATTCAGGGAAGAAAGTCTGTTTTAGATGTGTGGTAGTGGGAAAATGGGGATTGGGTTGGCAAGCCATCTGTCCAAAATAAATAGAGATTAAATCAATGAGAGAGAAGGGACCAGTGAGTGGCTCTGCCTAGCTCAGGGCTCCCAGTGAGCCACCCACGTGTGCCCCCTCTAAAGCACTGCTTTTCCAAGTGAAGTCTCCGGGAGTCATCCAAGGTTGCTTGACACCTGAACTGGTTGGTTAGTTAGTTAACTAGTTAGTTAGTTAGTTTTTCAAGAAAGGGTTTCTCTGTGGTAACTCTGGCTGTCCTGGAACTCACTCTGTAGACCAGGCTAGCCTTGAACTCACAGAGATCTGCTTGCCTCTGCCTCCTGAGTGCTAGGATTAAAGATCTGCACCACCACCGCCAAGATCAGAACTATTTTAATAATAACCTAATCTAGTTTGTTTGTTTTGGTTTTTTTTTTCATTCTGTATTACGTGTACATTGTCTTGATGACCTAAAGGTACTACTGGGTAAAAGTCTTAGAACTGGATTACAAATTAAGCTGCTACAATCCCTATTGGTAGTCACTATATTATTTACTACATTGAATATAAGAGAGGGGAAAAGAAAAAAACAGCAAAATAATCTTTTTAAATCTTGCAACCTTAAATTATCTTTGATAATTTTAAGGAAATTCAAAGCGTTCATGAAATACTTTCAAATATGTTGAGGTATCATTGTTGTCTTCAGGCATATTTGTTATGGCCTGGGTTGTGCCAGACATTTCTAACACAGAAAAATATGTATACTCTAAAGACCAACTAAATGACAGTCTATGATTATTCAGATATGGAAATCTGACAAATGCTTTATTGGAAGTAATTGACTTAAGTCCAATACTTGAGGGAAAAATCAAATGAAATTTTTCTGACAGTGATAAAATTCAGACCTTCAGTAGATATTAGAAGTTTGGAGGAAGCTCGTATCCGCTGTATTAAGCTTGGCAGCTTCCCAGTTATGAAAATACTTTTCTGATGAAAGGGATAATGATATTAACAAAAACAATTTTTTATTGTTGAAAATGAAATGTATCAGCATTTGGAATACTTGTAGTGCTGAGAAAACCAATATTTTCCAAATGACAAATGCATACTCTTATATAATCATACATAGACTACAAAATCTATACAAACTATATCACCCACAATAGATTTTCGTGTAATGAATGAATCATTCAGAGATTTTTTTTTACTGCTTTTAGATTTCATACTATGACTAACTCAAGGAACAATCTGTTGTTGAGTTTCATTGAATGTTATATGAAAGTCAATGGACGGTCCTCACCCCAGGGTCACACAGACAGCCCCAATTAAACTCAGAGGAAGTCATGAATGAGAGATTTGTATGGAAGAGGGAATGTCTGGCAGGAGTCAGTGGGACATGGGGGTTGTAGCCAGAGTGTAATGCACACATGCATGAAACTGTCAAAGAACAAAATTTATTCATAAACCAAACAAGCTTCTGTCTTAGCCAAAAAGGCTATAAAAAATGCTTTGTGCTGAGTTACTGCCTCCTGGCTGTTATGGAATACTCAACAAGAAGTGATTTAAATGAGAAGGGCTTTTTGTGGCTCACAGCTTGAGGGGATTACTCCACATAGCAGGGAAAGCACTCCCCCTATGGGCGGGAAGCTACCTTGCTTCCACAGTCAGGAGGCGGGGAGTGAGTGGGTCCACCTCAGTGATGCACATCCTCCAGGAAAGTTCTACCTTCCCAGGGTTCCACGGTCTCCCCAAACACATGAGCTTATGGGAGACATTTCACAACTCCAGTTTCTTCATGGCCCCTCCACACAAGGAATGGTCTGCAACTTCCATCAACACAGACATTTAGGAGTATCCCAACTCTGTAAAATTGCTTCATACCTCTCACTAAATTTTTATTCTGGAAAATATTCTTCTCATTATTCCATTATATGTAATATAATTTTCACTGTCTTATAAATGAACTTCCAGGTAAATAATTTTGATTTGTAATTTTTAATATAGAGTAAGATGAATATTGACAGCCATAGCAACCATTTTCTGAAGCTCTTTTAGGTTTTCAGAAAAAAAGTGTTTGAGAATCCTTGGTATTGCTTTCATTAACCCCAGAGCAGCAAAGCATTTCGCTGACATAAAGGAAGGGAAATTTTTTTTCTTTCTATAAAAGAAGTGGTTTCTCTGAATCATATGAAAATGATAGCTCAGTTCCTTGCTTTCCATCATGTGAGAGACTGGGGTACATGTAAGGACACCAGTCCAGCCAGAAATAAACCCCTCAAGGGCAAGGGCTAAGCAGAATCCAAGAACTAATGCTCTTTCCATTAGTTCTGTGACTTACACAAAGAAGCAGTTTCTTGCCTAAGAAAATCTCTACCCATATTCTGCACATAAACACACTTCTCCTGATGAGTCCAGAGTCACACTACAAGCAACAACATGAGGAACTGGTTTTCAAACCATGAAAACTACATCAAATAGCTCTTCCATTTGTGAATACGTGTTATTTGATCGGGATGGGCTTTATGTTTGAGTCTTTATGCAGATAATGAAGAGTAATGTTTATCGCTACATGGAGTCTCATATGTCAGCAGAAGCTCGACGCTGAGTATTGTGGGAAGTATGCGAGTCTTCATGCAAGCATTTACTTTGCTTCTGTCATTCTTTAATGCCACTACTTACTAACAAAATGTTTTATAAATTAATTTTTATTTTAAATTTGGCTTTACATTTCTATAATCGGTTTTATGAAGGTCCTTTTCCCTTCCTCCCTTAGTTTCTAATTATTTTGATAATTACACAATGGTAAAACACAAAAAAACACAGTCATTACTAGGTCAAATTGTACCACTAATCTCTTAGAAGTATGTTGTGGGCTTTTCTGTCAAATGAACAGGCAAAAACTCTGAGAAAGATTTGAAGGTCATATTTTACCAGGAGATTTCAATAGAATCTGTGTTGTACCTGCATGTGGCTAATTAAAAAATTGTCTTCTAAAAAATTAATTAGACTAATCTTTGACACACTGGTACTTAATGGATCAGTTTTGAGTGGGACTGAGCAGCAAGAAACAAAAGGCTGATGTTGGATAATTTTTTTCCTAATCAACATAAAGTGTGTTAATCTTTCTTCTCTGACTGGAATTGATTCCAATGTGGGGGTTTCAAGGCCTAATGAGCCCCTCCTTACCATGGGAAGCGTTTGCCGGCACACAGCTCTAGTTTCACATTGCCCTTCATAAAAGCTTTTAATCTTAAGAAAACTTAAGATTTTCAAATCTGACAATTATGTTAGCAAGAGATTTGTATTAGTTTTGTACTTGTGTTTTCCATAAAAACACATAAGAAGAGGTTAGAGAGATGGCTCAGCAGTTAGGACCACTTGTTCTTGGATCAGGAGGACCAGCATTCAGATGAAGGCACCTACATAACTAGCTGGGCTTCCCTGCAAATGAAGGAAGGTCACTGGGGCTGGCTGGTTTCCAGCCTACTCAGGAAAATATGAACAAAGGACAAAGAGAGAGCAATAAAGGAGAATGCTTTCTTCTGGACTCTACACCCACAAGTAGGAACATGGACCCTCCAGTACACACATACACATAACTCACACAGACTCATACAAATAAATTGATAGATAATTAAGTCTTTTTTTGTTGTTTTGCTTTTGTCTTTTGTTTTTTTGTTTTTGCAAAGACAGGATTTCTCTGTTGTAACTCTGGCTGTCCTGGAACTCACTCTGTAGACCAGGCTGGCCTTGAACTCATAGATATTCACCTGCCTCTGCCTCCCGAGTGCTGGGATTAAAGGTGTGTGCCACCACTGCCTGGCACACATTTTAAAGAATACAAAATGAGGTAATCAATGTCTTTAGCAGTGTTTTTGGAGAAAATAGCCCCTACTTTATCTGATGTTTTGGGATATATAAGTTTTGGACTCAAGAAGTTTCTAATACAAAGCAAGCATGCTATTATCAAGGTGAAATAAGGGCCTTCTGCCCTGTTTTCAGATGAACCAGAAAGGCACTCTGCATGACTATCTGTATAAAGTGCAAGGATAATATAAGGAATCATGTATCTTACATGTATTATATTCTTTAATAAAAATAATGCCATAGGCGCAATGAGGAAATATTTGTGTTGAATATGTGTGGATCACCAGTAAATAGGAGACACAAAAGGATAACAAAAAATAAAATTTTATGTGCAGTATAATCCCTCATTGTGACATAAAGTCATGTGTTGTGCATGTATGTGTATATGCATGTTTGTAGCTATAGCCATACATGCCCACATGTGTATATGCAAGATGTATGAAGAAATAGATGTAAATGTACAAACTCTTCATAGTCACTTCCTCAGGAGTAAATGTGGTACCATTTTCACAATTTATCATATTTTCATCTTTCTATAAAGAAAATTTACTGTGGTTTTAAAAACTTAACTCTGTATGTTTTCTGATACCTTATACTGTTCCATTTTTTAATTAATTCAATACTTTCATTTAATTGTAAGCTAATGTTTTTACATTTTTATAAAGAGAAGATCTATTTGAACACTTAGGTGAGTTCTTAGCAACTGACCACCTCTGTAGAAGTTGTCCAGGAATGGTGTAGGGACTGTGTCACCTTAGGGTGATGCCCTTTCAAATGCAGGTACCTGGGTAAGCCACTGCCTTAGCCTTACAAACAGGAAGCAATGGAGAGAAACACATAGGAGATGAGAGGTGGTACTGCACAGGAAACAGATGCAAATTCCTTTATAATCTCCTTTTCCCATCTCAGAACCTTTAAAGCAGCTAACAGAGTACTCAGGTGGATGGATGTTGACAGGAAAGTTGTCATGATTTTCAAGAGTCCCTGTGTGTTGGCAGATCTGGCTTTCTGGTATAAAATCTCCTGCATTGACTACATATATGTCTATTCCTTATGACGGCCATTTGTCCAATGTTGCTTTCTGTTTTATCTTACTTTACCTGAAGTATTGAATAATGACTTTTTTTCTAAATCCTCATTGATAAAATATCAGTAGTAAAAATGAAGTCTGTGCTACTGTCCTATACTCGTTCAAGTATCTTCTTGCTGACCTGTATCTTACAGGGAGTTGGTACTGAGAAGGTCTGCTGAATAGTGAGGTACACCAGTGGCTCTACTTACCTTGTACAGGCATCTAGATTTTCATGAGGGTGAATTCTACCTGTTCTTCTGCCATCATGACATGATGTTTGGATAGAAAGAAACATAGATGTAAAATACCCCTGCCTCTGAGATTAAATTAAGTTCCCTGATTATCTGTCCATGACACAAAAATGTCACAGAAATGGGATGAAGCCACACCAGCAGCAAAGCAGCCACAGTCAGTCCCTTCACACTTTGGTCAGCAGGTAGAATCCTTACAGTGAGGTCTACCTGCCCTGTGAGTTGCTCATCCACCATGACCACACTATATCTAGACAGCTAAACTATCACAGCCACCGCTCCTTCCTCCTAGGAGCTTGAAATAAAAAGTCTTTGTCTGTATTATGAAGTATTTGCCTACAGCTAAGACCTTCCTGGCTCACATGCTGAGCTTTGAGGCAACAAAATAAGTACTTGAGACAGAGGGATACCCACATGTCTCCAAGCGCCAATGTTGCCTTCAATTTGCAAACAGCCTCAAAGGTCCATTTGACAGAATCCGATACCTGACTCTGGCATAATACCCTTGTGTCTGGCATGAATTGGCTTTAAACCAAGGAGTAGGAATCCAAAGCCATCACACTGCTGCTCCCAGTTGGATGTTTTAAAATCAATAATTAAAAATGGGGTGAAATGATTTGAATAAATACCATAACACTGAGAAGGAGCCAGGGAACAATATCCTGGCTTCATGCTCACCAATTCTTCCACTATCCATCATTTGCTCAAATATTTACCAATGATCATAATCTATCATTAAAGAATGTGCGCTAAGCCAGGCATGGTCATTCAAACATGAAATCCCAGCACTGTCATGAGGTTGAAGATATTCTGAGCCACACGGCAAGTACCAAGCCAACCAGAGAGCCACAGGAAGTAGGGCCCATTCAGTCATTTGGAAATTATTCAGTAAGTAGCTGTTGCTTCTCCAGTGGCTATAACCATCCCTAGCCCATCTTCCTTAATAGCTGATACAACCTATGCTGACCATTCAGTCCAAATACCAGAAGTCACAGAGTGGAATGTGTGTATGATTTAGGTATGGCCACCCGTTTCTGAATTTCTCCAGAGTGTGGTTTGTAAGCCTGTAGCTATTGTGATCTCTAAGCTTAAGGTCTGTAGTTGCTTCCAGTCTTCACCTCTGAACTCTAAAGAGCTGGCCTTAAGAACTCCAGTCTCCTGAGCATATCTAGCAGAACGAGAGCCTTCAGAGTTTGCCCTAAAGACTTCAGTTCTTAGACCACCTATCCCTGAATCATAGGGGAAGCAGATACATGGCTGTTTGAGCACCTCATTTTCCAATGTGACTTCCTCTGACTGTAAAGAAATTATCGGTGCAAGTCTATAGAGCTAAGAAAGAGAAGATTGGCCCAGGACTTAGAAGGAAAGAAGGAAATGTTAAAAGAAGAACAATGGAGGATTTTCTCCTTTACAGCATCTATGTTACCTAATGGTGTATGTTTCTCTACGTTGGTTTATATCTAGGATATATAGGAATACAGATCATCATTTATAACTATAGTGGACCTGCAAATATTAGTGATAAAAATGCTCTGTCCTTGGATTTACAGTTGATGATAACATTAGCAACACATCCTCTCACTGATTTGTTTACATAGCAACTGTTTCATACTGTGTGTGAGCCATCCTACAGTGCATCAGAGGTGTCATGATGAGCAAATCCCCTGCTTTTGTCAGGCTTATCTTTACTGTGAAGAGGCAGTGACTAACTAATGCATCGGGCAGAGGACATGCTATGCAGGGAAACAGTCAGAGATAAAGAAAAAGAGAGTATGATTTTAGGTAGAAGGCTCAGTAGGTATAAATAACATGGCTGTATCCCAAGTTTGCCTATGTCCTATTAAGTTAGGAGGGAACCACTTATTCCAATTTTGTGTAATGAATTCATGTCACTTGCCAAATTTGCCACTGAAGAGGACAATAAACCATGGTTAGATTAATGTCATATCTTTTGCTTTCTTTTAAACGGCCCATTCAAATTTCATATGTTCAACTTTGAGATAATTCCCTTAGTAAACAAAAATTTTCCTCCTTCAGCTTTCTTCAGTACCATGTGCCTCACTACGATAGGGCATCAGAAGCCAACAAAATTATCCAACTTGACCCCTGGCTAGGAGTTTCCCAGGGAGCTGAATGTATATGTGTGTGTGTCAGACTGCATGTATATGCACCCCATGTATGCAGGTGCCTGTGGAGATCAGAGGAAGATGTAGGACCCCTGGAATTTGAGTTACAATTGCACTTAACTTCTGAACCATCTCTCCAACACAGGAGACAGTGTTCTTATTTGATGTCCTAACGTTACGTTTTAACTTCCATTCACACTAGAAATTTTGAGGTTTCTGAGTTAAGCAACCTAGAATTTGAGTTGGCTCATCTATAATTTAGGTAAAAATATAAAGAGAGAAAGGTTATCATTTTCTATTTCCACCTACTGTTCATGTCGGGATGCTGCTTCTCAATGTCCAGCAGGCTCCAGCATACCAGGAAATAGGATTGATGACTTTAATTCACAGTAGTTTGGGAGGCAGCCACTCTCAGGTTCAAGAGTAAAAAGAATTGTCTGCATTCAGTTTGCACGTGCTGGAGGTGCCACAGGGACCAGAAATCAGTAATAGTAAAAATGAATCTACCTCTGCATTAGACACTGGTATTTAATCATTATACCTGGGATGCAGGCCACTTCTTGGTGGAAGAAGAATGGAAGACACTAAAGCCATCTTACAATCAGTGTATCATCCAAGTAGTATTTTTATTAAAGGTATGAATCTCAGTCACGGTAAGCCACCTATGAGATACTTCAACATGGTTACTCTATGTGAATGCTGCCTGGTCTCTTTCTGGATCTGCAGCAATCAGAGATGACTAGGGATCAAAGCAAAAACTAAGTACACATGCAAAGCACTCAGTCTAAGACTGACAGGGAGAGGAGAATTAGCCAGAAGCAGGACTCTAAGAAATCCCTAGTGATTCTACATTTTTAGTTAAGGATATATGTAAGCTTATATATCTGTGTATATGTATGAAATGTGATACACACACACACACACACACACACACACACACACACACACGTATATATGCCTTATATAGAAAATACAAGATTGTGTTGTAAGTTTCCATTTATTTCCTAATCCTGTGGTTGGAACATTGTTAATGAGATCTGGAATAATATTTTAATATGATGCCAATTTCCAAATACATGGAATTTATTAGTCTATCCAAATACCAATTTTCAAAAAAAATAATTATGGTATATACTTTAAGAAAACAAAAAATAGTAAAGTGATTCAACTGCAACAGATTCAGTTCAAATAATACCAGATTGTGTGAACCTAGATTGCAATCTAGAGCACGGATGGTAGTGGAAACAAGGGCTAATTGCCCTGTGAGGGGTTATCTTCTATTAATAAAGCTTAAGAAATAATAAACAACGCTGAGAATTCATATTAGAGGAAGGGTCATGGTTAGACAGTTTTCAATGTGGATCCAAAAACCAAAAGACACCTGAAGCCAAGCCTGAAAACTCAAATCACTACAGTGGTCATTTTGGATAACCCAGGGTAAAGAAAGTTGAAGGGGAAAGTGCAGAGTTGGTGCTGGGGCCAGAGGGCGGCCTGGCATCCTCTGGGGTCCTATCTTCCCTTGCCTTGGCATCCCCACTTCCATCAGACCCCTCTGTCCTTCTCACCCTCACTTTATCTCAGTACATGGATTGCAGAGCTTCTGATTTCTGCTTCTCCAATCATATGGCACCAGGAATATTAACATCAGCCACAGGCAGGGGGAAGAGAGGGATACAAGAGATGAGATAGGAAGAATGTTGGGAAAGAGATAGTGATGGAGACCCATGTAGTGTGCCTGGGTCACTCCCAGGACAAGGGTTTAGACATTGAGTGCTCCTCTCTCTTAGTTCTAATCTGTATGTTTTCTCAGCAAGCAAAATCTCTTTAAAAAATTCACTTTTAGGAGACATGAATTATTTACTCTTTATATGTTGTTACTCTGTATCACAGCACCACATGGATTATTGAATAACTTTAGGCTGCCCTGCTGTCATCAGCTCCTGCGGAATAGCTATTTAAAACTGCTCAAGAGTACACTCTCAGAGAACGTGTTGTACTGAGGCGCCTGACCTCCGCGATAATTTCCTTGGCTTTAGTAGAAATTATGATGGCGCAATATTCTAGAAAATTGCCTATTCAGAAAACAGAAGAACCCATGTTCTCTCATTTCTCATTCTTAATCAACTGAAAATAAAGAGGCTATATTAAGAACTCGTGGTCGTCGCTCACCAGCTGCTTCATCCTGGATGGTGACTTCATGCCTCCAGGCCTGGCCATCTTCAACTGTCAAAGGTCTTCTAGAATGAAACTCCATTTGTTTTGGGGTGAATGAAAGCTGAGCTTCTGAGTAGGGTATTCCAATTCCGAGTTGTTAGTAGTATAGGAGCGTGTGTAAGAGGCCACACAGTCTAGAACTTCCGACTCAGGCCCCTGTTTCTGTAATACACATGTGAGTGTAAATGGTTTGCTACAGGTGTATTTTTTAATTACAGATAAACAGGATTTACAAGCCCCTGGAAGCACTTGAGAGCTCTTCAAATGCCACAATCAGCTGCTGTTTCAAAGAAAACAAGATAGATGGTTCTGGAAAGTCCATGCTGTTTCTTCATTGAATTTTAGGTGAGTGCTTAGGGTAAGAGTTTCAAGATGGACATTAATCTACCCTCTCAAAATGTGCTTCTCTTCTTTGCATAAAAAAGTGGAGTTAAATAATATCAATATCTTTCATTCAGTTATATACCTTAAGTGAGTTCCCAATTAAAGACTTTATTTCTTTACTTTTGCTTTCTATCTGAAGTTATGTGAAAGATAGTTTATATTGGGAAAACACACACACACAATACTTTATTTCATTCTAGAGGTTACCTAATATTTTTAAATATAGAAGATAGATTTACTATCAGGATATTAATTAAGAACAAGGTAGCAGATGTAATGGCATAAACGGAAATGAAGGTTGAAGGGGGTGATGTTGGCTTACTAGCATGTCAATGTGTGAGATATGTAGTTTTAGAAGCTTCCTGTTGGGGGATTTTATATTGTTTAAATTAGAATTAGAAGTAGGGAACAATTGAGGTCAGGTATACCAGATCTTGCAATACTATGTACAAGGAAACACACAGAGAGAGAGAGAGCTTTGTTTCGCCTGGCTATAAAATAGATAAATCAATGCTGGGTTATCAGATGTGATTATCCTCCAATGCTAGAAAAGACAGCTATAGCAAATCAATTGTAACATTTTCCTGAAATATGTTGTCACTCTTCAGCAGAACAGAGGAGGGTCGAGAAGTTGAGTCATGGTCATACCGAGAATTCCCACTTCAACCTAAAACCAGCTTTCAAAGTATTCTTTCTTTTATTGTCTACTTTTAAAAAGTGGGCATGTCCAGAACGTCAGACTAGAGTCTTGTTCATTTCTCAACTAAGCAACACAACTGACAGAGAGCCTGCATTGTCTAAGTCTAATCCAATAGGCACCATGCTTCCTTTCCACATTAAATATCATGTAAGTGAAAACTGTTTAATCATTTTAAAGTGGTGAAAATACAATATAAGTCAACGTGGCATTATGACATGTTTGAAAACAACTTTGATTAAAATTCAGATTTAGATTCATCACCCACTTAGGTAAAATGAGATGAAAGATCAAAATGTGTGTGGTAAAGTGACTGCTTTCAGACACCAAGATACCCTTTATTATTATTTTTTTTACTTCAAAATGAAAACAAAAGATTCTCTCACAATCTTAAATGTGTATACAAGTTTTTTTACTGAAATTGAACGTAGAATTAAAATAGTGATTTCCTTTATTTTGCAGAGATTTATTTGCTATAATTCCCAAGAGCTAAACTGAGCACATTTCAAAAATCTTAGTAAATCAGTTTCCCTCGTATAGCCATTATTCTAGAAAAGAAAATGGAAATGAAAAGTGTGTTTCTGAGCTCTTAATTCTGCAGTTATGTCTGCCTGTGTGCACTTCCATCGACAATGGGGACTAGTCCCTGTGGGGCTACATTTTATTCCCAGCCCTTGCCTCTGGCCTCCCCGAGTGATCTTTAACCCTGACGTCCTCTGACACCACCTCTTCCTCTGTCCTGAAGAACTCTGGATGTCAGTGCCTATGGATTCTTACTATGGCTTACTTTGAGGTTGTTTCAGAATCCCTAGCGGTGGAGGTCTGAATAAGCTTATATGTTTGAATGCTTGGTACCAAGTTGACGGAACTGGTTGGGGAGGATCAGGAGCTGTGGCCTTGTGGGAGGAGGTGTATCTCTGTCACTTGAGACAGGCCTGGCAGTTTCAAAAACCTACACCATCCCAGTTGCTCTCTTGACCTCAACATGTAAGCTTTCAGCTATTGCTCCAGCACCAGGCCTGTCTGCTGCCATGTTTCCCACCATGATCATCATATAACTAATCCTCTGGAACCATGAGGCCCAAATTAACTGTCTGTACACAGCAATGAAAGAGTAACTATGATACCAGCTTAGTTTCCAAAATCTTCTATCCTTTGTGTAACCATTTCCCTAGATTAAATTCTGCTTCAAATACTTAATTTTTCTTTTCTTGGCTAAGTTCTAACTAATCCATCTCTGTTTTATTAACTTCTTATAAATATTGAAAGAAAACTTAATAGAGATAACTTGTTCCTCCCCCGAGAAAAAAAATAAATCCCAGGAAATTTAATTTAAGGGTACAATTAGGGGATTTTTTTCCTTAATTTGCACACATTTTATATTAAGACACTGAGGTATATTACAGACACAAAATGAAACCAATAGCATAAACTTTTATCACAAGGTGCCTGTGATCAATTAAATCAAATCAAGAGACAGAAGACACACACAATATCCCAGAAGAGCAACTCGTAGCCTCTTCCAGTTGATTCTCTCAACAGAAATCCTGGTGCATCACCTCTGCCTGGTCATGTATATTCATCAATAGAATCACACATTGTGTTTTGTGGTTACGAATCACCCTTTTTCTAAGGGAATAAATGCTATTTTGGAGCAATTTATGGTTTCCAGCAAAACTGAGAAGAGGGAACAAGCTTTTCCTGTATCCTGCATGCCCCCAGCACATGCATGGCCTCCCCAGCTATCAACATCTACCACCTAGTGAGGTGTTTATTACAAGCAATCAGGAGATCCACACTGAACTACCACCACGGTTCATTCTGTGAATTAGTAAATGTTCTAATTTTTTGACAGAAACATGTGACATGTTTCCACTGTTGTTAGATCACTTAATTTCAGTGCCCTAAAAATCTTCCCTCAATACTAGATAGAGCCTGTCAACACTGGTATTTTTAGTAGATCCAGAGTTTTGCAGTTTCTGGATTGTCATAGGAGAACGATGGGTGCACGGCCTTTCCAGACTGCCCTACTTCCCTCAGTTTCTTCCTCTCCCTCGTGCCTTGAAGGCTAGTTTCAGCTTCAGTCTGAAGAATACTTAACTGATTAGATGTATCACATTGCACGCATCTATTCACAATTACAAATAAAGCTAATGGAAACATCTCTGCGCAGGTTTTTGTGTGATCGTGACACTTCACTTCATTTGGGTAAATACCAAGGAACAAGATGGCTACACTGCAGAAGCATATGTTTAGAGACTGCGTACCAATTTGCTTTTCTATCAGCAGTCAACAAATACCTGCTGCCTCCTTCTATCAAGAGCATTTGTTGTTGTCAGTGTTTTCAATCTTGGTCATTCCAAGGGGTGTGTAGCTTTGGTTTTAATTAGCAGCTCTCTAATGGTAGACAATATGGAGCATCTCTGCACTTGCCCACTTGCCATCTGTGTGGTGTCTCCCATGAGGTGGCCATTTGGATCCCTGGCCCACTTTTGAATTGGGTTGTTTGTATTCTTATTATTGTGTCTTACAAATTCTGTGCACATCTTATATCTTTTAGATTTTTTGTCTTTTATATGATCTGAACACTTCACATTTCATATAGAAAACACTGAATATGTTGAAAATCAAAGTGGTCAGGAGGCCAGTGCCTGCCTTGCTTAAAAAGTAAACCATTTGCTCTGCCCTCACCACCCCAGCCACTCTCCCAGGCTCTTGTGGTATTACAGCATCTGCTCACTTGATCAGTCCAATGCTTCACTTGATTTTTAAGTGTAAGGGCCTCACTGTTCTCATTTCCTTCTCATTTATTTATGTGGGCATTTCCTTTTTCTGTCTTATCACAGAGGCTATCTCAACTGCTCAGCTCTCCATTTTAATGTACTGTGGTTATCCTCAAAAGGACACGCTGTACCATCTACCGATATTTTTCATCTATTCAACCAATGTTAATGTTGACTCTGAACTATCTAATTTAGAATCCTTTCAGACAATGTCATCATAGACGGAACAAAAGTGCTTGGGCCTTTTCATATCCCTGAAGCTGAAAGGCACAGGGCTGAGTAGTTTTAGTGGCTTAAAAGGCAGTAAATTACTGATATTCCCCAAATAAATCTTTCCCTTGGTTTGCACAATACTGAAAATTCTAATCACAAGCATTTATCTCCAGATTATAGAAATGAGACTTTTGCCAGCAGCTCTCCACCTGGGGATCATGACCTCTTTGGAGTTGAACAACAACCCTTTCATAGTGCTCACTAAGACCATCTGCGTATCAGATATTTGCATTATGGTTCATAACAGTAGCGAAATTACAGTTATGAAGTAGCAACAAAAATAATTTTATGGTTAAGTGTCAGCACAACATGAAGAACTGTATTAAAGAGTCACTGCATTAGGAAGGTGGAGAAACACGACTTTATACAGTTAAATTTTTAAAAATCAACTGGGAAAGAAAACATGTTCACTAATAAAACATGTTACATAATATGTAAGTCTAAACAATTGCCCAGGAGGACATTGGGCAATGGTGCAGGCACTTGGCTTTGGAGTGATTGATATTTATACATTAAAGAAAGTTACAAAAATATCATTACTGAGCCAAGTGGTGCTGGTGTACACTTTTAATCCCAGCACTCAGGAGGCAGAGGTAGGTGGATCTCTGAGTTTGGGACCAGCCTGGTCTACAAAGTGAGTTCTAGGACAGCCAGGGCTACAGAGAGAAAACCTGTCTCAAAAAATAAAATAAAAACCATCATTGCTGACTGCATAAAGTTCCCTAGAATGATGGGAAACATCCATCACCAAAGATCACTTGGACCAATCAGATGGTAGTGAAGTCACTGGAAGAAAGGAGGAGGGAGAATAAAGGGAATAGTTCTTAGACTGAAGAACACATTTTTTATGGAGATTTTCAAGTACTGTTTCCAAAAACAGTTCAGGAAAATGTTCTAACAGTACTACAGCCTGTAGTATAATGATATTGAACCATAAAGTATGATATTTGGGTGGTTAGGAAGCAATCCAGAGTAGAAATCACCCTTTATGTACCCGTGTAATTCTGTAACCAGCTTAGTATGTTGCACGGTCTAGGTGGCTTCTGAAGGAATGCCTGGCAATTGATGAAGAAGACGGAGTAGTACTAGGCAATTCATTTCATGCAGTCAACTTAGGGTTAATCACCGTATGTTATAGGCACTCTTGTCTCCTCTGTTAAATTTGAGAATACTGGGACTCAAAAAGACTAACTAACCTAGTCAAATTTCAGTAAGTTGGATATGAACATTCAAACCCAGATATTCTGGCTTCTAAGCCTGTGGACTTCATGAGTATGTTCTACTGCCTCTTGTGTGACACACCACACAGTTTTAAACCACACAAGCAATGTGTTTACAAGCTTTTAAATGATACCATTTGGCAGTCCACCAATACCAAGAGATCATGCCTGCATCTTAAGCTTTTGTTCATTAAACACAAAATCCCTTTTCAATGTCTTTTCTCCTCTTTCCTTTTAAAACTACCCAAACCAGCTTTTTAATTTACATTCAGGTCTCACCATTTCCATTCTTCAATGCTTTGCCTTTAAGTTAGTATTTTAAAAATATCATGGCTGATTTTATGCCATTTAGGAATGTGAAAATTTTGAGCAAGTTACTGAACTTCTGTGCCTAAAAAGATGCATTCATTTCATTTTAGAGGCTAGGCAATCATACCCATGAAACAACAGAGCACCATTGTTGGCTCGTTATAAGTAGATAATGAGCCGTGGATGGCATGATTCAGTCACCCTTGCTGACTGCTGACATCTGCCTCATGGGCACTCTTAGCTGCTCCATTAACCACAGAACAATATCTGTGTCCTTTGTTCTTTAAAAGTCCCACATAATCATGTGGGCACAATATACTTCGTGAGACCCATGACCTTTTCCTCCTAGCAGTTGATCATGGCTAGGATAAGAACATCTTCATCTTTCCTAAACTGTGTTCTTTGTGCCTTTGCTTTTACACACACGGGTTCATCTGCCCAGACTCTACTTCCATCCACATTTCTCTTCAAATGTCCCTTTACCTAAATGCATTCTTCAGTGACTTGTATCATCAAGATCCCAGAGAACTGTGGCTGCTACTCTTTCACAGAGACCATTGATAAATGTTCTTGAGCTAACCGTTGCCAGTCTTGCCTATGAGTTACAAGCCTCTGAGCCATCATTTGCAGATCTGAGCCTAATGTAGAAAACAGAAAGGAAAGCAATCTTCTCCCAGTCATTCACAGAACCAAATTCTAATTTCTCACATTATCTGTCTTCAGCCTTACGTCTTCATAAAAGACAAATACTAGCTCTTTTCAATCTCTGACACTCCTTTGTCAAGCTCAATGAGATCTTGCTTCCTAATTTATTGACAGAGAGGGACAGTGTCTTATTTGGAGATGGGCTTTGGTGTTTCCAAAGTAGTTGCGATTATCATGTTTTATCTAGCCCTTGTAAGGGAAGAGGAGCGCTCCATCCTGTGAAGGAGACCTCCCAGGAGGACTGCAGCCATCTGCCAAGACCAAAGCAGATGCTCCATGAACCTTAGAAGTTTAAATCTTCATAATGATCCTTCTGATTAGCTGCTGTTGTTTTTACTGTTTTGATATAATAACTGAGGTTCCAGTAAACTGGGTAATCTACCAAGGACATAGTTCTGATAAAGATGCTCTCTTTCTTGTATAGCAAACTCTCACCCCAAATCAGCTTTCCTATTGAGTCTTGTAATAAGAATAAGCACAGTAGCAGACACATTTATAATATTTCCTAGGAGTATGCTAATTATAAGCTTACAGATACTTTCTTATTAGCAAGTAAATATATGCTTAATTTGATGTTAAAATTAACATCATGTGTGTTTAACAGAGTGTGGTTCTGAGACCTCTTTGTGTTTTAAAATCCCCCTTTTTATTGCTGTCCATATATGTTTATCGATGACATTGTCTGAAGCTGCAGACTGATAGAAACTTGAACTGACTTCCCTGGAATCACGCCTGGGGCCATGGTCTTTCACATCCAGAATTTCTATCTTCCCCTTTTGTTCTGAAGAGATTTTATAAAGTGAGTATTTATGACTAACTGTGGAAGGTTTGTAAAGATGGAAAATAAAATTTTCTCTTGATTCAATGATACTATCAGCAATTCTTAAAGAACATACAAAGGACTGTATCATTGGATCAGCATTTAAGAGCACTGGCTTCTCTTACAGAGGACACAGGTTCAATTCCCAGCACCAGCATGGCAGCTTACAGTCTATAACTCTGTTCCAGGGGGCACGATGCCTTTTCTGGCCTCCTCAGGCACCAGGCATACATTCAGACAAAACACTCATACACACAAATAAAAATAAATCTTAAATGCAACATAAATGTGTTCTGAATTTCAGATTGTCTCAAGCGATTAGAACATTTCCATAGTACAATTCTCAATTCTAGAGATTTCTAACAACAGGCTACAGATCTGACTGTTTATTTTTGGATGACTCAGATAAATAGACGCAGGATCTTTCTTTTTCTGTTCATTTGCATAAGTGAGTAGGATGGCTGTCCTCTTTCTATGAAAACACTTTCCGATTATCCCATATCCTCTTAGTGAGTAAGCAACCCCAAGGTCACGTGGCTTCTGTTCCGAAGTTGAAGTTCTTCCGAGGGTAGCACCATCCATAGAGGCTCCATTTGTAGGAAAACAGCATCAGCCGGGTCAAGATAAGGTCACATTCTTCTTTTCCAGACACAACCAACAGGCTTTCCATGAGCTCAGATATCTAGGCTGTATTTCATCCTGCAACACCATTAGTTTCATAGTCTTTCTTTGTGTTGATGATGTCCCCATATGTAAGACACAGTATGACAACTTTTGGACCCCTGGCACATTCCCATCATACCTTCTGCTCTCCTTTCCCAAGAAAACTTTCTCAAGAAAGGTTTTCAGACATTCAGTACAATGTTTAAAATACCCTAATACCTAATACAGAAGCTTTTCCATTCACTCCCAGAACCTCCTGTCTTTTCTTGTGGAACCAATATAATATGGTACCGAAAAATGAGAAATTAAGTCTTCCTGTAAATCAGTTCTAAATAGGAACTCTTCCCTGTTATAAGGAGGACTTCTACACCCTCTAGCTCTACCCTCTAGGCTACCGTGTGTGGTCTAACCTGCAAGCGTGAAGGGCTCCTGAAGGATAGGGAAACCTGCAGGTTTTGATGCTCCTAATGTCACTCTAGACAGCTCGTGATTCCTTATCATGAAAATATGCAGAATCCCTTTCATACCCAGTGGTCCTGCTTAATATATACTATCTGCAATAATCTACGGTTGCCAGGTAACCCATGGAAGTATGTCAGAGTCTGCAGTGCATCCCTGGATAACTGAAACACTGACGTTCTTTTCAGCTGGGTGACCTTGGCTTTACGCCTACGCTCGGCCACGCCAGGTGTTCGTAACCACAAGTGAAGCAGTAGCTTCCTCAAAAGTAGCTCATCAAATCATAAAAGTGAGAATACTTATCATAATGTCCTTCTCTGATCTGGTAGAGATTTTGAGAGTAGCCAGAAAAGAGTCAGAGTAGCAAAGTGACTCTATTCCTCCCTGTCGAAATGCTTCATATTTAAAAACTGTTGCTTTCCTTGTAGAAACAAGGAAAATAAGAGTAGAGAAAGGTAACTTAACGAGAAACATCTGAGTGACTGTGGACTTCTTTAGAGAAAGTCATTGTCATTATCCTCTATCCAGAATATTTAGTACATGTATATGACAGCTTTCCAAGTCTTGGGAGGAAATAGCACCTCTTCTTTAGATGTTTTACATTTTAGAGATTGAAGTATTATATTCTTATGAAAACGTAACAAAACTTCTATTGAGTTGAAGTCAAAATGACCATTCATTTTCAAGAGTAAAGACAAGATATCAAAGCAATATCAGCACTGGAATACATTGACCCTCAGGCTCCACTTCTGTGACATTTAGTGGTTACCCTTCCCCAGCACAGGTGTGGGGAGATTGGGTCCCACCAAGAGCCAGAACCTCACTTCTTTGAGAGATGTTATTTTTCTTTAAATAAGAAACTGCTCCTCAGTGTGTGAATTTTCCTGTGTAGATGTGAACAAGCATCTTTTTACCACAGATAGGTCACAGACAACAAAACAAAGACAGGATCCTCTCTAGTCTACCTTAGTGAACCAGTGAGTTTACTCGGATTATTTCTGGGAGAACGGGTTAGGAATTACTTAAAGGATCATGTGACTGAGAGGTAAATGCCTCCCCAAAACCTACCCAAGGATAAGCAAAACCCCCTGAAAACTGCATCTCTGGCCTTTGCAACTTGCACATGTCTCAGCCAATCATAGAGGCAGTTGTCACTTCGTATAAAACCTTAGGAAGGGGCTGTGCAAGTCTTACACATTTTAAGAAGTTCCCCAGGCTTGTAGGTTTTATTTACTTCTTGATTCCAATGATCTCCCTCTGTCTCCAGGAAAGAATGTTTCAGTTTTGATGAGATAGGTATACAACATTGCCTATTCTTACCAACGTTATTTGTGGAGGAGGGGGGAGAATGAGAACAGAAAACCATCTACCACTAGGTCTTAAGTGGTGTTCGGAGGCCTTCCCACTCCACGCCAAGCAGGGGATATAAAATGCACGTGATCCCACTTTGGGAAACATTAGGCAGAACCTGTTGATATTTTTGTTGTCAAACTTTAGGGGCAGGAAGCCACGAGCATTTAGAGGGCATCGGCTGGAGTACTGATAAATACTCTACAATGCTTTGAAATGTCCAGATCATAGACAATGCCAGGGTTGAGAAATCTGGCTCAAATACAGTAAGCTACAGTTACTATGTATCAGCTACAGAAGCTCTGGGTGCTTTCCAAGTGTTAACTCTTTTCATCCTCAGCTCCAGTCCGTTAAGTGTGTCATCCTGCATTGATTTAGAGATGCTGGATTCTGTGCTCAGAAGGTTAAATGACTTACCTAAGGTCATGCAATCAACAATCAGAGGACTGAATCTGAAAGCAAGAAAGACTCAAACACAGCTTTTATCAGGTCAATAAGCCCCTCCCTTATCTGTATTTCCTAAAACTCTTTGTCTCTAAGGTGTTCCTATTAAAATACATGTGTGTCATCTCGGCATATGCAAGATGGTTAATTGTGGCCCATTATTCCATTCCCAGGGTGAATGACTGGTTTTATGAACCTGGAATAGAGAAGAGATCATAAGGTTAAAAGTAAAGACAAAGGGTTATTTAAAAGAGAAAAAAATGTGTAAGGACCATTTCATAAGATAACTTTGATGAGGAAAATGAGATTTCAGGACAAGAGTTAAGAATCTAAGAAAAGGCACATCGCCCAGGTGTAGAGTATATGCTTCTAATCCCAGTATGGAGATGCTACAGGCAGGAGGATGGTAGCCCAGTCTCCAGACTGAGACAAAACAAAAGGCAAAACCTTGCACCAGAGGTTTGGTGTGTGAGTTGAGACCCTGTGGTAACAGGTGACAGGCATTGCAGGGCCGGGAGGGAGCTGCGCTATCCAAGGGCTCAGAGGGCTGAAGTCACTTATTCCTGTCAGAGGGGTTTGCCACACTGCTTGTTCCCTGCCTTATGAGCAAAAGACCCGGGAAGTGTCTGTCACCACAAAACAGGAAGGCAAACTGCTCTCTTCAGACAGTGATTGCCAGAACATAATAAACCACCACCACCCTACCCCCTCCCTAGTCAACAGCAAGTGAAAAGAAGACAAAAATGGTATTTCCTGAGACTCGCTTTGTTGAGTCATAATTCCCTCGACCTTCTGTTTCTCTGGTCTAGCACCCACCCTTCAACATTTCCGTGGTGCCGAGCTGGGCTCTGCCTGGGCAAGCTCTGCAGAGGCTCTGCCTGGGCCCCAGTGTTGCATAGCTATTCGCAGTTCTCCCCACGGGTCAACGTTTTCAGTTCTTCCTGTGAGACTTTTCTGAGTGAAGAAACTTTTCCCACAGCTCCCCTTTAAGTTTTCTGGGGTTTCTGGAACAAATTGCCTCTCATTTGGCGATTGAGCCAACAACAATTTATTCTTCCACAGTCATGAGTCTGAAATGAAGGTGTTAGCTTGGGAAGCCTCCTCTGAAAGCTCCAGGCAAGTGTCCTTCTGACGCTATGGTTCTGACAGTCCTAGGCCTTCTTTGGGCCTCCATCATTCCAGTCTACGCCTATGTATTCACAAGGCTGTCTGACTTTTGCATGCTTCTATCTCCATGTCCTCTGTATGACCCTTCTGGCTCCTTGAAGACTATTCTTAGTAAGTTCTGACTTTTCAAGCAAATATGAATTTTTTAAAGTTTTGTTTTATTTTGTTCATGTGTGATTCTGTCTGTGTGTGTGTGTGTGTGTGTGTGTGTGTGTGTGTACACAAATGGGTGTTCATGAGCCAGAAGAGTACCTCAGATCCCTTGAGCTGGAATTGTAAGCAGTTGTGAGCCACCTGACATAGGTTCTGGGAGCCAAACATGGATCCTCTACAAGAACAGCAAACACTCTTAATGACTGAGCTGTCTCTCTAGCCCTGGAAATGATTTTTCTATGGATATTACTTGTGTATTATTCAAGGTTCTCCAAGGAACAGAACTAATATACACATGCGCACACTCCTACAAACACACTCATAAGGAAAGATGTGTTAATGAGAATGACTCACACAATTATGGAAACAAAGATGTCTCCAAATTATTAACCAAACTGCCTGAGAAATTAGGAGAGTCGGGGGTGTGAGTTCCATCTGTGTTCAAAGGGAGGCTAAGAAAGATGCCCAGGCATAAAAGCAAACCATCAGTCAGAGAGGGCTATTTTCTCTTGATCAGCCTTTTATTCTTTCTGGGTCCTCAAGGGATTACATGTGGAAATTCAACACTGGTAAAATCTATCATTTTTACTTAATTCAAATGTTTATCTAATTCATAGATATCCTCAACAAGTATTCAGAATAATATTTGGCCAAATAGCTGTGCACTGACCATCCCAGTCAAGCAGACACAAGTGAAATGTCACACATTCAGCTCACTATGTCTTCCCCAGCAGTTTTTCTTCACATTACATTGACAGCAAGGAGCTGCCAGTGATTGACATAGATGCTTCCCTGAGATCTATAGTAGAAGACAGAGAAGAAAAACCATAGTGTTCTGCCAGCAAAGAAAAACAACAGAATGCTTATTGGATATGTAACCAACATATGCATTCAGTGCATATATTTTTCTTGAGAAAGGATCTCATTCTATAGTCCAGGTTGGCCACAAACCTATAGCAATTCTTCTTTGATCAGCCTCATCATCAAATGTCAGGATTACAGGTATCTATGTACCATGCTGACTAATATATTTCCTTTTTATTATAAGCAGATGCATTTGCATTTTTTCATTTGTTTTTTAGTTTAGTCTGCATGATGAGTTTCATTGTGAAATTTTCATCCCCTTTACTTGGGGATTTCCCCAACTCTCTCCCACTACCCCTTCCCACCTCCCTGCTGGCCTCTTCCCTTACTCAGTACCCCCCATTACACATTCATGTTGCATGTATTCTAAAATTCATTCTTCTGCTTGGTGTCATCAATGGATTCTTCCCATGTGGATTCTGTCCTAGAACTAAGAGGGAGTTGAAGCATGCTTTGAACCCCAGATTTCTCACCCTGAGAGCAGAAGGCATTCGGCTGCTCCTCTTTCCTTACTCTGACAGACCCCAGCTAGCATTAACATCTAGCAAAGCTCCCCCAGGTGCTGCTATGCCTTATGTCACCTAGCACCTGATAAGATCCTTCCTCTCCAAGGCATAAGGCCTGGTTGCTGTTTATCTGACCACTGCAGCTGGAGGGCCCCGGGTTGGACTTCCTCTCTTCCTATATGACCTTATAAGTTCTCTTCCCCTGGCCCCTGTCAACCTCTGCTTAGTGCAAATAAAGCTTTCTCAGTACCACTGCCCTGCCCTAACCAATAACACATTACCTCATGGATCATCCCCCCTTTCTCTCCCCTTGCTTCAATAAATAAGCTGTTCACTGACACTGCTTCTGGAGAAGTCTGTTTATCACTGTTCTCAAGCCTCCACCCAAGACCCTCTTGCCCCAGGTGGTTCCTGACTGTGTCTCCCTCCTTGAGGCTGGGCCAGTGCACAATGTCTTGCACTCCCCTCCTCCTGGGTAGGAGACCAGAAAACAGACCCACACCCATGATGCTTTATTGTCTGATTTGTTGATTCTTCCATCTCCAGAATTTCTATTTGTTTCTTCTTTTTTGGTGTCAGTGTCCTTGCTTAGTCTTCCCTGCACGTATTTTATTTTCTTCTCCGAGTTAGGGGCTATTTCATCCAGTTTAGTAACCTCGTTAGGGTCCAGAAGTGGCTTCTTTTCTTCATTCATCTGCTTATTTGAGTCCTTTCTGTGATCACAGATCCTTTTGAGAAGTGGATCTCAGAAATACTTTTCCTGCATTTCAGCTGTCTCATAATCTTTGGTTTCTGTTGTTGAGAAGCTGTGAGCCTTTGGAGACATCATAGTGAATTTTAAGCTTACATTTTCCTTTTTCTTTTTCTTTTCCTTTTTTTAATTTTGTTTTGTACATCCGTTGGTATGGTTGTACCTTCCAGTTTTTATATTTTCTTTACTCTTTTGCTTGTGTCTTTTATTTTATATGTATTTACTCTGATTTATATCCTGTACTCCTATTTAAGGGTAAGCCGATGGTACTAACAAATACTATGATTGGATGGGAATCCTAGTGTTAAATTACAGCAGAAGATGCATGAGCCCTTCACTTTTGTCCTCTACGTGCTTCAGAGGCAGAAGCTCTAGAGTACTGGCTGGGAGAGTATAGTTTATAGATTTGTTTTAGTGTTAGGATCATGAATATTTAACAAGGGAGTTCGGGGCAGATTGTAAAATGAAGGAGTATATATGGGCTATACACGAGATAAGGTACAGAAACTATTGTCAGCATGAAGAGAACGTTGTAGTTTTAGAAAGAGAAAGGACAATCATAAAAGCCTTTTCCAGCGAGATACAAGTTAAAACACCACAACTTAACAAAGGACAGAATTCTAAGTAATAGTACAAGATTAATAAAAATAAGCAATTTCATGAAATATAGGGTAGTATGCCCTTCCTCAAAATTCTTTCCTCACTAGCACGGCTTCTCTTTCCCCTGGGATTGCCTTCTGTGTCCGTGTCCACGGGTAGAAAGGATGGCAGCTAGTCTTGGTAATTCAAACAAATAAGTCACTGTGGCCTTCCAGATGATAAGGATTGCTCTGACCAAGCCCTCTTCTACCGAATTTCACTGGTCTGATGCTCCCTAGCTGTAAGCTACAAAAGTGTCTACAGCTTCAGGATTCTCCATGCACTCTCTGTAACTGGTATTTGGAGTGCAGGTAAGGGGGCGTGAAAAGCCTGCCTTCTGAGTTTCACTGTGGATTCCCAACAGTGCGATTCTGGGTTCTACAGCACATTTCCCTTCATCCTGAACACCGGAGGTTCTCAGCCTGTGGGTCACGGCCCTTTGAGAGTTGAGTAAGCTTTTCACAGACCTTCTACATATCAGATCTTTACACTGTGAATCATAAGAGTAGCAAAATTACAATTATGAAAATGATTTTATGGTCGGGGGTCACCACAACGTGAGGAACTGTATGGGCCACATCATTAGGGAAGTAGAGAACCACTGCTGTAAGTCAACCCTGGCAATGTCAGGCGAAAGGGTTAGCATCGGTGACTCAGCTTCAGTTCTTGTACCACACTTTTCCTTCTCTTTTCCCAGTGTCTGCCCTGCTCTGGCCCTCTCTCCATGCACCTGTGTGGATTCCTCTCAGGTCCTTTTCTCTCTGGTTCTCAAGATCCCTACCAATGGTGACAGCTATAATTCAGTAGGAGGACCTTATTGTTTCTGAGCCCTAGCAATATAGCGGCCTCATTATGGAGAATTCTCATCCCAAACTTGTCTCTGCTTTCTTTTGTTCTTTCTCTTATATCACTAGGATTTGCCACATTTTTGTCTTAACTTTCTATTATCTGACCACACAGATGCAGCCTCTCATCTACCATCTTACCCGCAAGTTCTGATGTATTTCTTTCTGATAACATAGCACCATCTTAGTCTATGTTTATGTTTGCGAGTGACAAAGCAGATCAAAATAAAACAGAAAATCTCAGGTTAATTTGATGAAAAAGTCAGTTAATCATCAAGTAATGGTATATCCAGAGCCCAAAGGTCATGGTCAGGAGCACCAGCCCCCTCCGTGTTTCCCTTTGGTTATGGGTTTTCACTAAAGGAGGCCATAGTTCTGCGTGGCTCCTCCCTCTCTTATCATCCCTCCCTCTTCCATAGTAACTACTAATTGTTTTTGTACCTGCTACAAACCATATTTTCCTAGTCTTCTTTTAAGTATGTCTACATTTCGCATCATGACCACACCCTATAGTCTACCATCAGCAGTCAGCCACCATTCTAAGGTGTCTACTTCCCACCATGTCCAGTGTCCTTCTAGGCACCATCAGTAGTCAGCCTCCATTCCAGGATGGCCACTCCATATCATGTCAACTCTCTAGCCCACCATCACCCATCAGCACCTATTCCAATGTGTCCACTTCCCTCCAAACTGGCTTCATATTTTCCACTCTTCTTAGACTCCTATCAATTCTCTATACTATAGTCAGGGCATTTTTTTAAAATAAAAACTGGATTGTATCATTCTTAAGTTTTAAATCCTTCAAAAACTTCTTGTTGCACTTGGAAAATGTTTCAAAATCCTTGCATGGCCCACAAAATGCATGTTCCTGTTGACTCATACAGGTTCAAGCTTGGTCCCACTCCCTCCAGGGCTTCATCCACACTGGCCTTGAATTCCTCCAAGATCTTGAGATCCCCAGGATCTCTCCCTCCCATAGACCTCTCATGTGCTCCTTTTCCCCCTGAAATGTCCACTCCCCAACCTTCATAGCTGTGATCTCAAGATTATATTCCCAAATAGAAGTCTGAGCGCCTAGATCACCTCTGAAAAGACATTCTTTTCTGACACCCTATTCTAAGCACAACATTGATTTCATTACTACTCCCTGAACCTTAGATTACCAGCTCTCAAAGCCTTCCTAAAGTCTTGATGGTGTCAATCATCTGCATGAGTTTCTTTTACTCAAAATACAAAACATCCCCTTCAGAAGGAATCCTGATTTCTCTATTTTGTCATTGTGTTTTAGAGACTCTTCCCCCATCAGAGGGAGCTTTCCTTGTTCCGAATCCAACTCTCACAACCAGAACATCAACACACATTCTCTCTGGACCTATCCAGTAACCCTTTCTTCATTTCAAATGATACTGTTCAAACCATAATAAGTGCATCTTTATAGTCTTTTACATAGGATGGCTTCATTTTCTTGCCATTGGAATCTAACCAGAAGCCCATTCAAGTTTATTACAGAGAGGAAGAAGGAGGTGGCAAGGGAGAGAGAGGGGAACCTTTACTCAAAAATAGCAATACAAGTTGTACCTCCCTTAGACTGTGAGAAACGATTATTTGGTTTAACCATCCTTTTTACTATCATGCTACATGTTTGTATACGGACAGATAATAGCAAGTAAATTTCTAATATTAACTTTGGTTAGTGGGGTTATAAATTATTAAAATATTTTTGCTAATTTTATTTTTTAATTGGCCTGCCATGTTTAGAAAAATTACTAGTAGTCTAGAAAACAGTTCAGTCAGTGAAGTACAGGCCTTGTGGGCCAAAGACCTGGGCTCAATCTCTGGATTCCATGTTTTTAATAAAAGCATGATATGATCACATAAGTTTGGGATCCTAGTACTCAGGAATGGAAACAAATAGATCCTTGGATCTCACTGACTAGCCATTTTTAATCCACTTGGTGAATTCTATGCTGATGAGAGACCCTGCCTTAAAACTCAACAATGGTCAGCACCTAAGGAACAACATCTGAGGTTGTCCTCTGGCCTTATATGCATACATACATACACACACACACACACACACACACACACACACACGCATGAACTCTCACAGGTGCACCTCCAAACACATGTGCACTTACACACATATGTACACACACAACATATATACATATACACATACAAGGAGAATATCATAAAGTTTTAAATCAACAAAGCAAACAGTATGTGTGTTCAAGCTTTTGGATATTATCCTTGTGAGTATGACACTACAGGTAGGCAAGCCAAATCACAGCATATAAAACATGCTAGAGGGTTTCCCTATTTGTGCCTTCACTAGGGTGTAGAATTCTGCGATATGAATGGCAAAAACAACTGACCAGTAGCTTCTGAAAACACTTCTCCTGTTAACGTACACCAGTGTCTTTCTAACTGCACGTTTATGAGCCAGAATTCTAATGTTACATCAGGATGTCCTTTCTGGTATCTAACCTGGCCAAAGCAGATTGTGTTGGCTACAATAAGAAATGATGAACACCTGTTCACCATTATTTACTCATTGGTATCCTTTCAAAAGCTGAAGTGCCTCCCTGACAGGCTCCTATTCCAGTTCCTTTCCTGTTTATTGTTCATTCACCACTCTGCCTTCTCCAGTTTCCCCACTGCACATGTCTCCGTGAGCTTCGACAAAGAATGCACTGGCTTCATGAGGAGCTGGCCAGGCTGACGTGTGAGCAAGCGTCGTGCCTCCCAGTTGACCCCCTGAGCTCCTTGGTATTATAAATCAGTGTCTGACAGTTGCCATGGACACTCAGAAGGGTTCAGAGTGCCCCACATTCATAGATGGGTTAAATTATACAAAGTGCTAACTCTAGAGGAAAGGGACTTTTATGTTCATTCTGATAATGGAATCCATCTAAGTGTATTAAACAAACTTTCAGGTATGAGTTTGACAGTAGTTTCAATTCTCACAATTTTTCTCCATAGTGGACATTCCTTTCAGATCTCTTTTCTAGTACCCACTGGGTCATTTTGCTATTTGTAAGCATATATGCTTGTCTTTTTCTTTCCCTGTAAACTACCATATGCTCCTTCCACTATGGTTAATCTCTGTTCATAATAATTTATTATCCCTTAATATTGACTTCCTTTTTTTCTAACTTGCTTCATTTTCTGAAATCTTAGTTTTATCATAGTTTGTCATCAACAACTCATTTTTCCCAGAGTCCACAACCTTGTATTATCTTCCCAGTCTTCTCCAGTTCATTGTCAGATACAGACACATGTATTGCTTGATAGACAAAGTCCGCTCCCCATGCCATGTAAGAACATAGTGACAGAAAGAAGAAGCTTAGTAGGTTCTGTCATTCCTACACAGAATCTTGGTAACCAACTATGCTGTGAGGGACCAGCAGCATCCTCCTACAGAGCATAGTGGGTTCTGTGCTGTCACTAGATGCAAGTCAGGTGACACTGTCACTAGTCACAAGTCACTAGACGCAAAGTAAAATAAAACGAGAAAACAGACCTAAGATCCCAATAAAAAGTGTATTCCAAGCATGGTGGGACACTCTATGGGTGATTTCTTGCAGAAACATTTTGCTTAGTTTGACCTAATTAAATTATCTCCCCATTCTCTAATCTGTTGACTCTGTTCTTTCTTGTGTATTGTGAAATCTAAGGTTGTCTTCCTCTATCTGTATTCCTATTTCCATATCTAGATCTTAGCACCATTCATATTTCTTTGTATCTAGGACAGGAAATACTTTCAGGATGCATTTGATTAAAATTCATTGAATTAGAGGAAGGTGTTCTCATTCTGCCTAAGCCACACAGAGCAAACTGTGGAGCAATGATCTGTAGCACTGTGCATTTAGAATAAGAAAACGAATTCTTCTAAGAATGAGGTTTCAAGGAACTGGCTCATCAGTAAAGTGCTCACCTTGAGGCATGAAGGCTTGAGTCTGCTTCCCAGACCACACAGAGGAAAACAATACAGCAACAAAAAGCAGATGTGATGCTGGTGGTGAGGACAGGGCAGGTGGGTCCCTGGGGAACACAGTAGATGATGATGGATCCAGGAGCTAAAACAAGCCTTTCTCCCTTAAGCCACATCTTGTCCAGTATTTGGTTACCGCAGAAAAGTAGCTAAGACCATGACTCTAGAGCTGTTGGTGTGGATTAACCCTAATTAAAACACAAACAACAAAGTGCAGCCACTTTCAAGTAATTCCTTATTCCTGACCCAGAATTCATAGAGTATCCCAGGCAGTCTCTAAGGAACCACCCAGAAGCACATGAAAAACAGTGTCAATGTTGGTTATGTCTGATGACTGAATTATGAGTGTTCTCAATGTTATTTCTTAATGTTATTGTTTCTGCTGCTATTTTTTTTCATCTACTCTGTAGTAAACACATGCTGCTATCCTCAGTGAGAAAATGGACAAAAGTCCAACTTTTCATGATTAAGTTTAAAGGCTGAGTATGTTGTTCTACTGGGGATGAATCCAGAAGTAACTATAGAGTCAGAAGTTTGGAGTCAGTTCCAATAAATGAGTACAGCAAATTGGTTCAGAGCCCACACAGGGTTTTCTATAGGAGTTAAAGCCACCAAGTTCACAGTGTTATTTAAGGACAGATATTTTCTATAACATGTCCATAAATGTAAAGAAAACCCTTTTTTCTTTATAACCCTATTAATACAACTCAAAAGAAAGGGATATATTTTTAAAACATATGAAGTGCTTTTCGCATATATTGAGACAGCCAGCAACAATCTCATTCTTTCATTTTAAAAATGTCATGAATAAATAGATCTTAATATCCAAAGAATACTTTAGGTCAGCTGCTCAATGTGGCCCAAGAAACTATGTGCTTGCAAAAACTGTTCAGTAGATCGAAATCTTCTTGCATTGTTGTTAACAAGTTTTCTCATTTAATATAAACCAGTGCACTAACAATAAAGGGACTTTGTGGCATTCAAAAGGAACGGGCAGTTTTAAAATGTGACCTGAAAAAAAAAAATGTCATTTGCAGGGATTCAAACTGTTTTGTCTTATTTTAGTTTTAATAGCTTCGACAGCCAGTGCTTTTATGGCTGCACTGCTTAATTCAAACTCGTGACCTCCTTGGCAGTGTTTTTACCCCAGTGCATGGGAAATAGAGCACCCTCCCCTCCAAGGAGGGGTAGTGAAGCACGTGACTTCCTAGGCTCCCTCCTACCTCTGTGGAACCACAGCTTGGCAAAGAGACAGCTTCAGTGGTCCTTCCCTCATCATCATGTTAGCAAACGTGGTTTCTGCTGGAGTGGTTGGATTACTTTATGAGCAATTAAGTGAGCCACACTGGCATAGATGGGTTATGTTACAAGTTCTGTTCACACGGAGGGTTAAATTAATCTTAGTATGCACAAGCGGGGATTTTAAACAGAGCTTGTAAGCTAAATACACTGACACGGTATTTCTTAATGTTTAAAGAAAGAGAATCAAGCAGGATGCTTTCATATCTGATGAAGACTATGCAGCTGATTAATGCTCCGGGAGAAAGGGCTTATCATTATTATGGACTGGAGAAATGATAAGCCTTTAGGTTTGCAAAACAAAGAAGGATGAGAGACACCCACAGGCCATCTGTAGACGAAAACACCAGGTAAAGACTCCTGAGAAAAATGGACAGTCAGCCACACTTGGGAAATGTTCTGAATTGTTCCCAGTGTGGTTCCAGCAGCCTCTGCTCCAGCCAGGGCTCTGCAGAGGATTAGCCGGTGCTGATTTCCTGGGTGGCTGCTCTTGCCTCCTTGTGCGGCCCACACATCTTACAGCCTTGTGTCCTGAGTCACCACACTGGAGCATTGTTCAGGGCTGTAGAGACTCTATTTGATAATCTCAACTGATCTGTTGCGGGGATTTTCTTCTTTTACTTCCATTTTTAATGATAGAGGACTCTTACAAAGCATAATGCTTTATTCTTTCTGGCAGCTTTGCTGCGATGAAAAGTTGTGGGTTTCGCTTTTGTTCTTATTTGCCCTGCTTTGTGGTTTGTTAGTTGTTTTTTCTTTGTTGTATTTTGTTTTTTACCCTTGCTGCTTTTTACCTCATAGCCTGCAAAAACTTTTTCATGCTATTTTTTTTCTGTGCATTTGGATTTGTTGCCCAGTAATTTGAGTTTGATGACGGTAGAGAAATGTAGCCAAGAGTCTTTGTTGGTGAGCAGTACCTGTTACAGGTCAAGGTGACCTTATAGAGGCTACCATTAATCTAACTGATTCAAAAAGCAAGCAACATGTATAGTTTCGATTCTGAAATCTTTTAGAGTGAATGTGTTCCATTTAATTTGCAAAACTGTCACCAATAAATGGCATGGCCACAAGATTTTTTGTAGCATTTATTTGTTTAATGTATGAGGTAATGAGCACATGCACCAAAGCGCAAGAGTCTGCTCTCTCCTTGCTTCATGTGGCTTCCAAGGGGTCGAACTCAGGTTGTTAGACTTGATGGCAAGCTCCTTCACCCACTGAGCCCTATTGCCAACCTAACGTGGTCATTTTTCAAGGATCCAATATAAAGGTCGCAATAATCTTCATTTAAAATTTTTTTTCATAATTATAGTTTGCAAAATATCAACTCCAAAATTGAACCTCTTTGCCCAGTCCATTTCATACCTCCCACTGCTCAGCTGCTCCCACTTGACAGGCTGTGGGTAGGAGCCAACTGACCCGAATATTCACCTGAGACTGTTCATTATATGTACACTGTGTTGTATCCAAAACCCATATTATAAAGAGCATGAGTGATAATGTGTATTGGATTGAAAATAGCTGTTTTATTTGCAAGGGGTAGTCCTGTCTGGTTAACTCTCTCGCTGTTCGCCTTGTTCAAAAACATAAAACTCATGAACATTCTAAATAGTACTAGCCAGAATTTATTGATCACATAGTTGTGTTTTCAGATTTTGTGCTCAATACTTCCCTTTAAATAACTTCAGAATTTGCAGAGGAGTGAACTGAGGTGTTAGGAGGTTACACGAGGTACCTATGATCACGAAGGTGGCTAGGGACAGATTTTTATTGGATTTTTTAATTTGCCATATAACACATTTTATCATATTCTTTGCCTTCTCCCGCTCTCCCTTACCTCATCACCCACACAACTTCATGTTCTCGTCCCCCATTCTGTGTGTGTGTGTGTGTGTGTGTGTGTGTGTGTGTGTGTCAGATTTCTAGCTCACATCTGCTTAACCCCATAGCTGTCCTTAGAACTCCTCTTCCCATCCTCTGAAGGGTGACTGTTAAGAAGTCTGTAGAGCCCTCAGTGTTCTGGAGAAACGCTGGGCACACAGGCCTGGAGAGATCTTTCTTCCAAGGCACTGAGAAGTAAAACACACGTGCTATCCTCCCACCGTGTGCCGTGTATCGGGACGGCTGGTAAGCATGGGGAAATGAATGAGGTAAGGTCCCTCTTCCTCAGAGAGTGCACATCCAGTGAGGGAAGACAGATACATGGACCAAATATAATGAAATATGATTGGCACTGAGGGATTACATACGGCTGTAAAGCAACAAAACAAAGCCAGAGGCACAGAGTCACAACCCCAGAAGGGAGAGCTCCAACTGGGGGGTGGCAGAGGTGGTGGGAGGGAAGGACAGAACTGATTCTGACTTAAAGGGACTCAGTAGACTTCCTTAAAGAACAAGGTGTCCACCACAGGTAACCCCTTCACCTCATAGACAGTGGTTTGAGCATCCCTGAGAGTGCTTAGAATTGCTGTTGTCCCAACTCAAAGGCCTCATTAATAATCTAGAGCCCCCAGGCTCAGTTCAGTTCCTTCTGGCCCACAAGCTCTGTCACCACAGATCTGTTGAAGTAGAAGTGAAACTCAATCTGTTTAACTGCTAAACACAGGATGCTGATAGAAGGAAACAAAGGATTTTATCTCCCACATCTAAGCTAGTATCGAAGTTTGCATTGGGAAAAAAAAAAAAAAAAACCTTTGAAACTAGCCTTCCGTGTACTGATGTATGTTTTTAGCCTGTTTACCAAATAAATTAATGTATTTTTAATGTTTTGAAAGGGGCTATGGGAATATTGCGTTAGTAACTGGCATTTAAAAATATCTAGTAGGCAGAAGTAAGGGATAAGAATTAGTATTTGGAGACTTCGGTGGCAATTTAAAAATGAATATAGTTATTTGGCCCATTTAAATTCTTTGGAAAACCTTGTATTCTTACACCTGTTACTCGTTTCCATCTCTCTTTTTTCCTTGTTCATGGAGTTGAGTCAGCAAGAGAAAAATATTCAAATTAGACTTGTTATACAGGGGGGAAAAGAATCTGACTCTGTATGGGGTGGGTGGAGAGGGGGAAAGCAACTTTTTGTCAGTCTTTTGTGTCTCAGCAGCTGGATTCATTGCTGCTATGGCAACAGACCACATGATGAGGTGTATTAGATTGCTGTGTTGAGCACAAGGGGAAGAATGAACACAGCTTTTTATTGAAGTTAAAGGTTACTTCGGAGTTTCTTCCGTGGGAGTGTGTAAGGTCCGATGTAGAGCGCTCAGCAGATGTAGCACTTTCGCAGAAGAATTAGGGGCATGTTGGTGCTTTAAACTACAAAACCAGGTAAGGTACAATCGGAGCTGCCGCTCGGAACTCTCTCGTACCTCTGAGGCAGTAGCATAACTTGCTGGTTGGAATTTCACTGTTGGCTTCACTCCCACCCCACCCCCACCCCCACATGGCACAGGAAAAGCTGCTTCTGTCCGCTGCCCGAGTTCCACACCTCCGATTTCACCTGTTTTTAACTGGAAAGTCTCACGTTCTGATGTGTTGTGAATTAGCCTTGTGTTCTAAGGAGTTGCGTAGAAGCGTGTGTGTGTGTGTGTGTGTGTGTGTGTGTGTGTGTGTGTGTGTGTGTGTGTGAAAGAGACATAGAAAGGAAGCAGAAAGAGCACAGTCACTAGTGTCTTCGGATCAGTGTGCAACTGCGTGAAGCGTTCCCTTGTTTTGTTGTTTGCATTTGCTCTGCTTTCCTCAGAGGCATTTGTCCAAAGCTACTTGTCTCGTGCTAAATCAAGCAGGAGGACCAAGCTCTCCAGCAGGTTGCTCAGCAAATTCTCCCTGTGCAGGCTTTTCTTCCCTCTTGCTTCATACCGACTTCCAGCCCCATCCAGCATCCGAGTTCCATTTTACCTACAGTTTTTACAATGTATGTCACTTTATCAGCACCCTTTTCTTTTATATATTGCAACTGTATGTGTAGTATAGGAATTAAAAATAGAAGTAAATACAATATGGGTGCGTGCAAGGTGTACTCCTTGGCTTAGAGATAGCTGCAAGAAATGACTGTAAACAATGTAATGTGGCTTGGTGCACTGTCGAATCTGAGAGGGAGCGCGCTGAAGCCTCCTACTGATTTGCTCACATGCCACCCTGGCAGCTTGCATATGAGGGGGAGGTTTTGAGATGCTCCAAGCAAGCCCATGAATAAGAGAAAACGTCCTTATTGATAACTTATTCTGGTTCCTTGTTCACAGATTTTACTGACGTTTTATGTTTCATTTCTTCAAAAGAGTAGGATTTCTTTTAACTTTTAGCCAAGGGCAAACCATGCAACTTCTCTCATGTGTTCAAAGTTGTCTTGGCAGCTTGCAAAGACAAAATCTAACGAAATAACTGCAAAGTTTACAGTTATTATAGCCCATCCACCATCCACTAAGGGCAATCTTTGAAAAATACTTTCTTGGTGAGATATCAATTATCTGCCACTGACTGGCATTTAGGACTATGTATACATACATACATATATATGTATACATCACTCCCAGTTGAGCGGTACACTGTGCTTTCTTCAAAAAGAGAAGTTTGGACTTTGTTAGACTCATTTGTGCCCTGATTTTATTGTTGTTTCCCTGTTCTACAGTTTTAACATATTCAAACTAACTACCATATTTTACCTAGGAGTTATAATCACTATTCTGAACACACTTGGCCATGCTTTTTTTAAAAAAAGAGGACTGTTTCCCATGATAACAAATATCAAAAGCAGTATAATCACAGCTCACATTTGCAAAAGATTAATGCTTCTCTCAGAATTCAGTCTTTTCTTTTTCTCTTTGTTGTTTATAATACAGAGCAATCTCTCAGCACATCCTTCAAGGCATGAAATATTTTCACAACCATAGGTTGTTATTACTAGAGGGTGGGAAGATTCCCCCAAATCAGTGAAAAATGGTACCTCATAAAATATTTTAGAATGTGAAATTCTCAAAGCTGGCAGTGTCTTAGGTTTAAAAAAAAAAAATGGTCTTAAAAAAATGAAAGAAAAAGAAAGGTAAAGCGAAGAGACACACAGGGAGGAAATGGCAGAAGATTAAAAAGTTTCAATGGTCTGCACTCCTTTTTTCTAATTAGTACTGAAAATACTACACATGTGCCTTCATTTAGATTTCCGTCACTATGATAAAACACCATGGTAAAAGCAAGTTGTGGAGGAAAGGTCTCTCTTCAGCTTACAGTTGTGGTCCAGCATGAATGCAAGACAGGGCAGACACTCAAGGGAGAAACCTGGAGGCAGGAACTAAAGCCGAAACCACGAACGATGTTCTTTACTGCTTTGCTCAGCCTGCTTTCTTGTATCCCCAGGATCAGTGATGACTTGTCCAGGACTGGCACCACCCACAGTGAGTGGGCCCTCACACATCAATCATTAATCAAGAAAATGTCCTACACACCTGGATACAGGTCAATATCATGGAGGCGGATTATCTTAATTTTTTTAAATTAAGATTCCCTCTTCCCAGATATGTCTAGGGTTATAACAAATTGACAAAAACCAACCAGTACAGTATATTAAAAAAAAATAGAGTTGTACAAACAAGATTGAATTACTAAAGAGCACTCTCATTTAACTATTCCAAGTTTAAAATACATACTACTATACAGTTTTTTTGTTTTTCACTCTGAGACAGGGTTTCTCTGTGTAGCCCCTGACTGTCCTCGAACTCAGAGATCTGCCTGCCTCTGCTCCCAAGTGCTAGGATTAAAGGCAGATTCTACCACACCTGATAGTAAAACAAACAAACAAATAAAAACCCCACTACGTTAGTTGTATGTGGTTCAACCCTGTGGCGAGGTAAGCTTTGGCATGAAGTATGCGCAGTGAACGACCTATATCCAAATGTCGAGGTTATCGTGTCATCTGACACTAGACCACATGTGAGCACCCTTTTCTGTAGTCATCATCACAAAGAGGTCAGGAGACAGAAGCTTCTTTTAGGTGGCCAGCAAGGTGGCTGAGTGGGCAGAGGCACTTGACACAGAAGTCTGGCCCTTGAGTTAGCAGAAGGAGAAAACTGACGTAAAGACTGAAGGAGATAATCAAAGTTGTCCTGCAGCCTCCGTTCTTGTCACGACGCTGTGCTTACACACACACACATAAATAAAAAGTAAATTTTAAGACTGTGTTTAAAATGAAGCTTCCTTGGGGCCTGGGGAGATGGCTCAGCGGTTAGGAGCACTGGCTGCTCTTCCAGAGGACTCCAGTTCAATTCCCTGCACCCATATCGTTGCTCACAATTGTCTGCAACTCCAGTTCCTGAGGACCCAACACACTCACGCAGACATACATGCAGGCAAAACATCAGTGTACATTAAGTGAAATATTTTTTAAAGAACCTATCTAAAAACCAATAAAAAGATAAATGAAATTTATAAAAAAAGAAGCTTCCTCTGTAGAGCTACTTTGGTACCTACATTCTTAAGGCTCAGAATCCCTTATTGGTGTACTCACTGCAACCAGAAATATTGCTGAGCTGCTTAAACTGAGTGTCTTCATCAACCTGTGTCTAACTTGGGCAACCTGTTCATGTGAGTGATTGGCAGTGGGTCTTTTATTTTTAATTTTGACTTTAATTTCTGGTACTTCACACATGCTCAAATAGCTTATCTGAAAACTTTTACCTCTGTGAAGGATCTATATTCGGCAGAGCCATGGTAGAGAATAAGAAAGGCTCATATAGAGTCTTCTAAAGCATTAATGGTATGTTTCAAATCCCAAGACAATATTTTTAAGGTAGTTGAAGATTAAGCCAGTAAATGAGGATTCAATATCAGCTCTTGCACCATTGTTAAGAATTATTTTTTAACTTGTTAATTCATTTAAAATGTGTTTTATTATTGACCACTATAATTTTTATATGAAAGATTTGGACTTTGGACTTTTTTAATGGCTCTTACGCTTTTTGAATGAAAAAGCAAATAGTTATGCCAAGGTCACGGTGCTGGAGCAGATGATAGCAGCCTCAGTAACTAATGTGGGGACGGCGACAGACTTAGAAAACGTGTCACTGAATCTCACACAAGGGCAGTATTTTCTAGAAAGAAAACAGAAATCAGTAATGTACTATGTGATTCTCACAAACGTGCTTCCTAGTTTAATTAATTCCATTATTGGCACTTTAAATCACTAATAATAGGTGTGCTTTGTTGTGTTTTAAAATACTGTGTTATAAGATGATGCTGGCTTTGTTAGATAAACACTAGAGGCTTCTGTATAAAATGATTAAGCTTATCAGGGATTGTACAACCAGTATCTGATAAGAAAACAATAAACTTATTTCTAGGAAAAAGCCACTTGTCATACTTTTAGTATATAAGGACCAGTCACCTGGTTTAATTTTCATAATTTCAGAGTCATATTATAATTCTTGAGTCTGGTACAAACGCTGTGAGATGCTCGCATCTATGCCCTTTAAATACTGTAATTATTTTACAATTTAAGTTTTTAGTTTTAAACACGATTTTATTTCTGAAACTCCTTGATTCTGGATTATTTGAGGAAAGATTATACTCAGGATAAAAATTCTTACCTCCTGGCCTGCTTCACCCATGAAAGACAAGGCTAGGAGCACTAGAAATTTCAGTATCCAATGAGGATCCATGAAGGGAATAGAGAAAATGCAGCATTCGGAGTAGAAGAGCATGCCCTCGGAGGCAGAAAGCTCACAAGAATGATGATATGAGAAGGTTTCACTCCTGGGAAATGTTTTAAGGAAATTAAAAGACAAACAACAAGCTGGAAATAGCATTCATAACATACGAATGGGAAAGAGCAGAGTACAAGTGTCACACTGCGTGCCCGCCACCCCGGCACGTAGTGAGCTGAGGCAGGAAGGTTGTAAATGTTAGCCCAAAGTGGACTACTTCGCAAGACTTTGTCTCAAGGAGAAAAAAAAAGAAGGAAGAGAAGCAGGGAATAAGAAACTAGGAAGGGAGATGAGAGGAGAAGAGAGAAAAAAGGGGAACCAGGGGGTGAGGAGGGGAATAGATAAGGAAGGAAGACATTTATGATGCGGCCCCAAAAAACAGTAAATAAGAGACACTCGTTAATCATTTTTTGCAAATAGCTACAATTTATATACATGGAATAACTCATAAAAGTGTTCAGGGACCAGTTCTTCAGCACCACCACCATCATCATCACCATCATAGACCCCAGTCACCGTACACTGACAGCCTGGCATCAGGCATTCGTCATGTGCCACTGAATTCTTACCACAAACTAGGAAGTAAACATGATGCTAATTTCTTAATGAGGCGAGTACCAGTAATTGCATGTCTGGGATGTCCGAGCAGAGTCAGCTCTGTCAACCATGCTGAGTCTCCACCTACCTGCTCTTCTATGGAGTTTAAACTAATTTACTCTGAATGCCCTGAAGCCATGTGCACTTAAGGAGTTTCAAAGGACAGCAACATAGACAGTAGACCAGAAGGAGGCCATTCTGGAGGGGCAAAACTGAATCGCCTAGTCAACGTTACCGTCCAAAACAAAGATGAGACCAGTTGGGCGTTTAAGCAGACTTTTTATGAAGCGATCTGAGACAGGTTTTTTATCAGTTGTCTGTCTTTACTATGAATCAGGTGGGAAATATCTGACTTGAATTTTTAAGCCCCTTTAAAAATTGTCAGTTACTGCCTATGACGTTTGAGCAAGATCATTATGGCCAAGGAAACTGACTGTGTTTTATAATATACAAGCTTGTCTAACAAGAAGGGCCATAGCCATCCTGTTAGAAGGAAGTACTACTACCTCATCTGCATTCTTCAGTTGTGTGGCAGATCATACATCTGCAGATGTCCTATAAATGAGATGAGATCTTTATGGATTTCTCTTCTGTCATCAAAATCTTTATATTTTTATTTTTAGAGATAATGGTTATTTTTGTTTCATAGAGTGTTCCCTCTACACGATGAAGGAACTTCTTTCTATTGAAATTCTGCCAGTCAATTTGACTGACATAGTTAAGTCTCTACCTCAAAGAATATGCTTCATTGAAATAATCTACAAAGACACCTGCAGGACTCTGACCTTCTGACAGGGAATGTCTGCTGCTCATGGGAGTAATGAGAGAAAATGAAACTCCTCCCGTGCTTGGGATTTGAATAATACATCACTTTGTTCATTGCCATCTTGCTAGGAACTAAATGCACTGACATTTTTGTAACCTAAGGGAGTAATTTAGAAGTCAGAATATCAGGCCAACAGAGGCTGGCCAAAGCCTAATCCTGAGTAGCTAGATATGGAGTGGCCCCAAGGTCAAGTGAGTGATTCCGCACAGAACTCAATTAGACACAAGTACAAACTTGGACTCTGAACTGATCTCTTTCCTCATGATGTGGATTGCTGGGTGTGGGTCGATTGTTAGCCTCTGTACTAAAAGAATTTCATGGACAGTTATTTGGCTTGAAATCTAACTGAAATGTGCATGCTGACAGATGCAGAATTAAAGATGGAGAAACATACAGACACAAGGCAAGGCAAGAACAACGCCTCTGTTGTGCTGGGTTTCCAGGGAGGGTGCTGCTGCTGTGGGCTGGGAGTGATGAATAAGCCACATATGCAGGCAGAGGAGATTTGAGGACACTGTGGCTTGGGGGAGCAGGAATGTGGGGGGATTAGAGGTATACAGGAGACTGTGGAATAGAGGGCAAGCAGAGGCCTAAGTCCAAGCAACTAGCAGTTGCTTTGATACCTGTCTACGACTACTCTGCCCTTATCTATGGCTTGAAAAAACAAAGAGTTGACTAACAAATCAGGCCAGGAAGATGGCAAGGAAGAGGTATTAGAAGAACCACCTGACCTCTCACCCCTTCATTACTGGGGAAGGATTCCCTAGGGGTACAGGGGTGGAGGTCATCTCTAGATACTTGTCCTCCTCATCAAGCATCTCAGATAGATACTTTTCTGTGACTAAGTCATCATTTTATTTTATTTTGCTTTAGCTACCAGAGGAATTGTAGTTTACAAGCCTCTGAAAGGATCTCTGCAACTCTGTGTGCACACACATGCACATGCTCATGAATGTGAAGTCTTGGATATTGTTCCTCTAGTACTGTGTCCTAATTAATATTAACTGTCAACTTGACACAGCCTATAATGATCACTTGAAAAAGAAAAAAAAAATAGATTGGATAATTGTCTTCATCAGGCAGGCATGTCTATAAGGGATTGTCTTTATTGTTAATTAAAGATTGTTATTGTTAATGTAAAAGGTCCCAGCCTAGTGTGGGTAGCACCATTCCCTAGGCAGATGGTCCTGGGTTGTATAAGAAAGCTGGCTAACCATGAAAACAGAGCAAGCTAGCAAGCAGTGTTCCTCAATAGTTTCTACTCAAGATTCCTACTTGATTTCCTACCCTGGCTTCCCTCAGTGATGGACTGTGACTAAAACTGAAAGCCAAGTAATCCCTAGCCTTCCTTAAGTTGCTCTTGGTCAGAATGTTTTATTGCAGGAATAGAGATAAAACTAGAATATGCCATCCAACTTTTGTTTTTGGTTTGGCTTGGCTTAGCTTGGCTTGGCTTGGCTTGGCTTGGCTTGGCTTGGCTTGGTTTGGATTGAAATTGGGCCTCTCACTGAGACCTGAGTCTTGTTGATTAAGCTAAGTCAGCAAGCCATTGACCCCAGGAATCTGTCTGCTTTCTCCTCCCCAGATCTCAAGGCAGTAAGCAGGCATCACCATGCACAACTTTTTACATGATTCTAGGTATTGAACTCAAGCCCTCATGCTTGCAAGGCAAGCACTTTACCAACCTAGTCTCAGCTCCCTATGCAAATATTTCGTGTAATTTATTGTCTAGAGATGTAACAGACTTTCAGCAACAGTAATAACTAGCGTTTATATGGTGATTCACAGATCATAAAATATTTTCATTATATTATAACTGAATCTCCTACAATCCTGAAAGAATAGATAATACCACCACTTCCTTTTTTAAGGAATGTATTTATTCATTTGCTTTTTTTAATTTAATTAAAATAGAATTATAGCATCTCCTCGTCTCTTTCCTCCCTCTTGTCACTCTCATTCCCAACAGACCCCCAAATTCATGACTTCCTTTTTATTAACATTTGCTATCACATATACTTAAACAAATAAACACATTTGTTTCATAATATGTTCCAAAACAAACAAACAAAAAAAGATAAAGGAAAGCAGGCTCCAGGATTTTACCAGTTTAGATAACAAAGCCTAGGTTCTAATTTACTGGTTTACTAATCACTCAGTACCCAATCACCTTTAAAAGTTTCACCAGAGATAGCTATTTACCATTAGAAGTTGTGATGGCTGGGCCAGGGCAATGACTCTCCAGTGGTAAAGCACTTGCCTTGCAATCTTGAGGACCTGAATTCAATCAGTAAAATCCATGTAAAAGCTAAACATGATGGCATGCTTGGAAACACAGTTCTGGTGATATGGGAAATGGAGACAGGCAGACCATTGAGAACATCAGCCAGGTAGACTGACCTACTTAGTGAATTTCCAGGCCAATGAAAAACCCTCTGAAACAAAAAGTGAGAGGCACCTCTGACCTCACATGCACACATACACACACATAGTACACACACAAACATAGCATACATGGGTAAATGTGCATATACATGTACACACATGAAACTGTAGTTTCCAATAAATAGCTCTTTCATCTCTTCAGAATATTATTCAAGTTAATTCTTCTTTTCCATGGTATTTTCAAGCTACTTTATATACATATAGATATTTAAGAGGTGGCAACTGCCTGGTCACTGGTTCTCTGTACCCTTCCAAGTAATCATTCTGATATTTACACAGTTGCTGGCAAGTTAGCTTATTTTGAAATAGAAAATAATAGTCATCAATAACAGTAATATGGAAGGACGGGAAACTATAGATAGGCAAGCTTAAACTGAAATAGAGCCAGATGACAAGATGGACATGTGAAACTTACACAAAATTAATAAAAAGACATATTTATGGCACCAAATCACTTTCTTGCCCATGTACTCGTAGCAAGCAGACACTGTGAAATCTTATCTTGCATATGAAATGCTTACTATCTTCCTAGATGTATATATTACCTTTGTATCATACGCCATGTGAATTCCTCGTACCCCTCTTGTACCCAATATTGCCCTTAAGTTTCAGTGCCCTTTTTGCCTCCCAGAGAGTTCAGCAATACTCCTACCTCTGCTAATTCTCCCGAGAACCAGTTGTTCAAATCTTGGCAGGCAAAAAATCAACAACAACAAAGCACATGACTCAGTTGCAAGTTGTTCCAAATTAACTAAACTCAGAAGTTCTTCAACTAGTAAGACTGAGCTTGAATATATATATGCTTTTCTTTAAAGTGTAAATAAAACTCTGAATTCCAACAACTATCACTTTGAATATTTAAAATCCTACTAAAACAATGTCTTGGATTTAAATATTCTATTCTGATGTAATCCTCTGATTAGGCAGGCTTGAGCAAGCAAGAAAGACTAAAACAAAGAGGAAACCTATCTTTCCAGCTATTGAGTATTTCATATCGTTACAATTAAGTTGGACTATAATTAGAGAGAGAGCTAAGGATAAACAAAATCCAGGAAATAGTATAGACAATATGAGCAGTACTTAAGTGTAGATTAGTGTATGCTGGGCAAGACAGAACTTACCAATGAGGAAGAAACGTATTATACAGCAATAGTATTTGGAAGGAAAACAATGTAGGGTGTAAAATAAATGACAACTAAGTCATTGTTAATTACATGTAATAAAGCAAGCATAAGAATTAGAGAAAAACAGGAAAGTTTAAACAGCTTCAATGGTAATAAACTATACTACTTTCATTATACAAATAAAAAGTTTTGATATATTGTACATAGCCCAAGGCACTTCTAGAATCAACTCACTGAAAACATAAATCACCCACAATGTCTCCTAAAGCCCCTTGGTAATAACTCCCACTCACTCCTCCTGCTCCAGGCAAACATGGATCTGCTTTAAGTCACTATTGTTTGGATTTTCAAAAATTCATGTACATGAAGCTATTCAGTGAGTACGTCTTTATCTGGCTTCTTTTATTAGGTTCAGTCATTTCATGATCCACCTACATTGTTGTATGTATCAAAACATGATTATTTTCATTATTTTAATCATTTCTCATTTGCCCATTTACCTGTTATTCAGCGTTAGATTGTTTATAGCTTGTGACTATGCAAATAAAGCTGCTATGGAAATTCATGTAAATATCTTTAAGCAGATCGTTTGTTTCCTTCTGAGCAAATACTAGAAGAATTAATAGTCTATGAGAGAAAAGGGTCTTATGGCATAAAAATCCAGGTTACAGTTCACAGGATTAACATTCAAGTCTTTTCATGACTACAACATGGCATTAGGAACTTTCAAAAATGTGTAAGTAACAGCCCAAAATGGTAAGAACTTTCTTAGAAAGATATCCAGAAATGGATGAATCAGTTAACACCAGGACAATCTTAAAGGACAGATGTTATTGTCCCTTTTCAACTGTTCTGGTGCCATGCCAAAGGTTGTGTCCTGGACCACTGCTCTGTGCTGCCTCACCATATGAGAAAGATCACCATATCCTTTGTGAAGGATATTGTGAAGTGACCTAAAGTACATGTGAGCATTAATAGAAATAATTTATAAAAGGTATGTCTAATGTACATACATAAAATGACAGGTCAATAACCTTACATAAAAATATGTATAAGATATATGGAAAAATATTAAGCCTGATAAAATGAGAATGGGCACTAGTTCACAAGCACATGAGAGGAGAACTATATGAGAACTATTAAACTTCACTTTCATCAAAGAAATTAAAAATGAGCTCCCAGCTGACACCTATCAAATCAGTAGCTGTGTCTAAATGTGTTGTTGTTGGCTGCTTTTGTGCCATCTTCTCAGCCACAATACACCATGTTAGTGAGGCTGGAAGCCATTCTTACAGCTTGCTGATGGGAGCAGAAATGAACTCAGGGGTCCTGGGAATTTGTGTGGCATATCCATGTATAATGGTGACTTGAAATAACTACAGCCTTTGAATGAAACATTCTTTTTAGAGCCGAGTGATATTGGTACACGCCTTTAATCCCAGCACTCAGGAGGCAGAGGCAGGTGGACCTCTGTGAGTTTGAGGCCAGCCTGGTCTACAGTGTGAGTTCCAGGATAGCCAGAGCTACGACAGAGAAACTCTGTCTTTAAAAAAAAGAAAGAAAGAAAAGAAAGAGAGGAAGGAAGGAAGGAAGGAAGGAAGGAAGGAAGGAAGGAAAAAAAAAAAAACCATTTTTCTACCCTTCTGAAGAAATTATCTGAAAGGGACACACAGATATAAGTACAGATGATATTTTGATAGTATCACTTATAATGATGAAAATTAGTGAAAGAAAATGTCTCATAATAGGGAAGTTCCTAATAAAGTTACTTGATGGATAATAAATACTGCAAAGCTACTAAATGGGAGTTTACTAATACCATTATTTTACAATAATGAGATTTACTGCAAATTTCCTAGAAAAGAGTTTTATAATATTTTTAATTCACTTAAAATGTTACTGACCCAATAATTCTACTCCTAGGAATTTCTAAAAAGAAAATATTTTTACCCCAAATTCAACAATGATCTTGATGACAATCTTATTTGAAACATGAAAAAAAAATTTTTTTGGTTTTTTTTTTTTGAGACAGGGTTCTCTGTTGTAAATCTGGCTGTCCTGGAACTCACTCTGTAAACCAGACTGTCCTCTAACTCAGAGATTCGCCTGCCTCTTTCTCCCAAGTGCTGGGACCAAAAGTGTGTACCACCACCGCCCAGCTAAGACCCCAAATTTTTAAGAAAAACTGAATACCCAACAATGAAGAGGTGGTTAAATAAATTGTGATATATCTACATGATGAAAAACTACTCAGAGAACCTTATAAAAAAAAAGCTTCAAGAGAGAATATGCTTTTATGAAATAGTGCATGGCCTGCAATGCTGTTACTAGAGAAGCCAGCCAGGGAGAGACAGAAGTTAGAAATGACTGTCTGCACACCGTGGGTTGTAGTGCTTGCTTTTCTTGCTGTGACAGAATCCCTGGTGTGGGCAGAGCTGCATAGCTATTTTTCCGTTGCCTTGATAAGATACCTGGCAAGAAGCACTTTTAAGAGGGAGGGGGTTTATTTGGCTCATAATTCCAGAGCTCAGTCCGCTGTGATGGGGAAGTCATAGTGACTGGAGCTTAGAGACAAAACTGGGCAGGTTTTATCTTCAGGAAACAGAAAACAATGAATGTACGTGCTCGGCTGGCTTTCTCCTTTTCATGCTGTGGAGAAGCCAGGCTTAGGGAATGGTGCTGCCCACCTGTGGGTGGCTCTTCCCATCTCATTTAACCTATTCAAGATAATCCCTCACAGGCATGGCCAGGGATAACCTAAGTTTCTGTCTGGTAGACATCAATATTAAGCATCGCAAGGGAGAAGAGATTTACTTTGGCTCATGGTTTGAGGAGATACTGTCCACTGTGGTGGAGAAGGCATGGTGCAGGACTTGTTCCTGGCCATGGTGGCAGGAGGCTGCTTTCCCACATCTGAGCAGATGAGAAGCAGAGTACAGACAAGTGTGGGCTGTCAGGTCTGAATCCCTGGCCTAATGCTCTCTAAAATGTCTGCCTTTCTCAAGCTCCTATGGCTCCTATGAACTACATGTTCAACCAAAGGAAAGACAGAGGTTCTCTATTTCTATGAGTGAGAAATATAAAGAAAGCATACACCTGTTTGAATCTCTTCCGAATTAAACTCCCAGGTGGCAGGTTGCTTCTTTCTCCCTGAGGAAAAATGTTTTGAGAAGAGCTAACAAAGCAAATGTCAGAGTGTATTCTTTAGGTGACATCTGTATTCCTTTCCACTACATTAAAATCAAAAGTTTGTGAGATAACTTGGTAAGGTCCAAGCATGAGGACCTGAGTTTTATCCCAGAACCCACAGGAAAAAAACAAATAAACAAACACTGAATGTGGTGCTGTGAGCTTGCAATTCCAGCACAAGGAGGCAGACAAAGGCAGATCCTTGGGGCTCCCTGGCTGGCCAGCTTAGGCTGCTTGGCCAATGAGAGAGCCTGTCTCTAAGAACAAGGTGAACAGCAACTGAGAGACAGCACCCAAGGTTGTCCTCTAACAGCAGCAACGGTATGAAGGCACACGCACACAAGGGGAGCAGGTTCACACTCTGACACTGATTTTTTTTTTAAATCTATGTAAAGAGATTGAACACAAACTGTGCTTGTTTTTTAACAAGTTTTGCAGAGAGCACACTAGGTACTCTGCACAGCATAAAAGGAAACAGCCTAAGTAGGGGCACAAAGGAAAGGGGGAAGGAGGGGCATTCGGAGAAAGGCAACCCAGGAACAATAGTCATCATGGGTCTGGCAGTTCCCCAACCACAGCAGACAGCCTAAAAGAAGCCTAGGGTTATTTATACCTGCTGAGGGTTTGCGTATCTAGCGATTAAGACTCCAGGACATACTAGATACATTTAGTGGTACCTTAAGATTTCAAGGCTTGTGTTTCCTTAAGCTTTTTGTTTCCTGCCCTTGGTTCTGAATGAAAATAAAAAGCAAAACCCTCACCTCTACACAGTTCCAAGGGGTAATTCCAAAAATAAATAGAAGCATTTGCTTTCGCCAGGACATTATGTCCCCAGTTTTCTTTGCAGAGCACACAGGACGCACACGTTGCTCTTGAAGTCTGTCCACGGCACACCAAATGCAAGGTCTGCACTTGTGCCTTGCTGTGCGGGCCCCTCTGGCCAAAGCTGCATTCTATAGATAATTCCCATCGAGCAACTGCTGGATGAGTAATTTGTGGTCAAAGCGCTGGCACAGCCTTGAGATTTATTTAGTTCTGTGTATTTAGTTCTTCATTCAAAAGAAGTAAAATTCCATGCATTGGATGAGGTTGTAAAAGTGCCTTGAACTTTCTGCACGGAAGCAGAACGTAGTTGCTGGGGGCTTTGAGTGACATCCTGTACTCTGGCAAGGCAGGAACTAAGTCCTTCAGAGCCAAAAAATAAATAAATAATAAAAGAGAGAAGTGTTACCATATGGCTCCTTGTGCCTTCTTTTTAAAATAATGTTTTTTAATCTCTTTTTATTTTTAATTATGTGTACATATGCATCTGTATGTTGGTTTGTGCACTTGAATACAGTACCCGTGGAGTCCAGAGAAGGCATAGGGTTCCCTGCAGCTGAAGTGGCAGGCAGTTCTAAGAGAGGGGATGTGGGTTCCTGTAATCAAACCTAGGTCCTCTTCAGGAATAGTATTTGCCCTTAACTGCTGAACCACTTCTTCATCCTTGGACCTTTGTGACAAAACCTGATGAAGCACAACAAATAAGAATATTGTAAGTCTTGATATTAGATTTGGGTTCAAATACCATTTTGACACTAGGACTGGCTGGGATCCATGTATCTGTATTTGGATAATGCCTTTGCCACCTAGAACTGCCTGCTCTCATTTAAAATTGAATCATCCCCACAATCCTTGGGTACTTTCAGAATTACTATCCCCTATAGCCTGTTGTTCCTCTGGCCCTAGTGTCTCTGTGTGTTGAGGTCTCTTCTATTACTTTATCAAACTCCAAGTGAAAGGTCTGCTCCTTACCAGTGTCCACCCAAAATGCTACTCATGTCTGTACATCCAGCAGCATCACTGAAGGTTAGAGGTCAGCAAAGATGAGGAGACTGAAGGACTCACGACCTTCTTAATCACCTCACCAACCTGTCTTCTCTAATTTCCTTCATTTGGCCTCATCTGTTTGTTAGGGATACAGACGTCCTTATGCCATGCAAAGAAACATTGCTCTCTTCTGTATTAGTTCCCAATGTTTGTGCTTTCAAATGTATCAAGATGCTAGTACACAAAGGGTCTTCCAGTGGCCTCATTGGAAGAGAGCGGGGATAGCTACAGAAAAGGAAGTGCCCTATTATCTTTCAAAATGCTCAGCTATTTTTCCAAGATTCATGTGAATTGCTAAAATTGCTAAATTTTATTGCTATAATTTATTACTAAATAAAGGATGCACAGAACTTTCCATAGTGTCTTATGTAGATAATTGATGGAGATGATGGTGGTGATGATGATGGTGTGATAATTGTGATTCTTTAATAATTAGTGTCTGTAGTAACTGTACTTCTCTGAGTAACATTTGTAGCAATTACAAAGAATTATTTTTGTAATCATTTTTAACGTCTGTCTCCTCCATTGTGACTGTTAAGATCCCTGAGGGCAGAAACTATTTCTGTCTTGTTTACCACTCTGTGTCACCAATGTGTCATCTTGAGTCTAGCCCAAATATTTAACTCTTTGCTGTATTAATGAACAGGTGAGCAGACAAGTGGACAGCTATTAGTTACAAGGGATATTTCCTTCTCTCTTTCAGATTGTAGATTTATAGAAATCAGCATCAGGGCAGATGAGGAATGCCAACCGAACACTCTTTAGACACTCTTGGAACCTTGTCAGTAGAGTTTGGATACAATCAGCAGAAGCAATTTCATTATTCATTTCTTACTTGTATATATTTTCTGTTTTCACCATGATATTTAGCCTCCTCATTTTTCTTAGGTTATCAATAACTTAAAAGCTATAAAAAAACAATAGAGCATTCATCTCAGTGTCTCATTAATATAAATCTTGGCTGTTAGGATTCCAAGGTACTCCAGAAAACCCATAATGGCCATAATTCATATGAAATAGTTGGGAATTTTCTATAACAAGTATTTTAGTTTTCTCCACTTTCTTGAGTCAGTTGTGGATCTAAGTCTGATGCTACAGCCTTTTCTGAATAGGAAGATGTGCTCTGAGCAGTGATGAAATTTGAAAATTAACTCAGGATAGAACTGTGATGCGTTGTATTTGTCAAAATCCAAAGACACTGGTTTCATGATCACCCTCCCCAGTGATGGATGCTCCCTTTCTTGGCTAACATGAGAAATCTGGGTTAACACTCAACACACTAACAGCTGAGAAGGTCCTGTGTGAGTATAACAGGGTTCTCCCTGCCTTTTCTGACTGGAGCAACTCCTGCTGACTCTGGCTGAGGAATTCATGTGAATAAAAGATGTGTTGCAGAAGAAAGGCTAGAAAGCTGGAGAAAAGACTTTTTGGTTGTCCCAAACAGGGAAAACAAAGTTTACAACAAACAATTTCCAAATCTAACATGCTATTAAATACAGAATGCTCAGTGTGTCTGTGTGTGTGTGTGTGTGTTTACATGCATGCACACACACACACACACACACACACACACACCTATGTGTTTTGAGGACTGTGTCCAAGGCCTTGTGCATGGTGGCAAACACCTGCAACTGATTTTTTATTTTGAGACAAGGGCTCACAAAATTGCCCAAGCAGGCTCAATTTTGTTATCCTCCTGCGTCAGTATCCCCAATAGTTTGGATTATAGACCTGTGCCACCAGGTCCTCCTTAAATTTCAGTTTCAGATGAACAGTTCATAATTTTATTTCACATGTATACTATTCAATATTTGGGTCATACATAAACTTTAATATATATTTGCTAAGTCTAGTGACCTTGAATGTATGCTGGGCTTTTGGAGAGTGAAACGTGGACATCATACACCAAGAAAACCACAAAAGCATTATGAGATGGAAATGTTTATTATTGACTTTATCATCTATCTATATCTATCTATCTGTCTGTCTGTCTATCTATCTGTCTGTCTATCTACTGTGCTAAGGGTGGAACTCAGGCTTTGTGCAGTCTAAGGTAAGCACTTGACAACAGTCCCAGACCAGTGTTCTTTCATTATGATTTTTATCATTCTTTCTAACTAGTATGATCTTGGAAACTCATTGCATTGCATTTTTGTCATGTTTTATGTCATTCCACTGGCCAGCCAAAAGAAGCAGATCCCCTGGCACTTTACTTTTAAGATATTCGATACACAAGATCAATAAAACATCTTTCTCTTTAGCACTTCATCTTCTCTCACGCAGGATCCTCACCTCACCCAACCAGAAAAATACAATTTCCTATGGCTTTAATCCCTTTGGAATTTACTTCTCACTTAAAAAATGAAGTCAATGAGAAAGTAGTCATCATCCCTAGAACTGATTGACAGCAAAGACTCCCAGAAGACATCTGTGACAGGGAGTAGGAGGAGTGGGAGACGGTAGCCCAATGCCCTGAATATAGAGAGCTCTCACAAACACACATTCGTGTGTGACATAGTTTGTGGCTCTGTCTCTTGGTTTACACTGAGAAAAATAATTTAAAAAAACAAAACACCTACTCTCCCTAATGCATGCCCACAGGATATGTACATGGACATGACACCCACTACTGATTGCTCAATTCCATTGCTCTGGGACTCAGTTTCTAATGAATTATATGTGATCCTTGATTAGCATGTGGAAGTCCATCCAGAAAAACACCTTTGAATGTGTCTTTTCCATTGATATTATTGTAATTGTCATCCAATGGGGAACTTAATGATTTTCTATAATGGTTGGATCATGAGCTTGGTATGGAGTTGCAGGTAGGGGGAAGCATGGCCAATCGACTACACAGAACTAATTTCAGGTTCCATAACCACTAGAGTGGATGGTGAAAATCAGTCAGTATTATGAAGGAGGAATGTCAGTATTCTGAAGTTTCATACAATATTTTCATGCCTTCAGATATATTTTTCAAAATCATACATTCATAATAGCAGTGACTTTCTAAACTAACAGAAAACATTCATAGTATATTTCTTTCCTATAAATCCACCAAGTTACCTGAATTCTATTTTAAAATAATGATAGAAAATTCAGTAGTGATTTTTGAAAACTTAAAGAGCTAGCTGGACATGGTGATGCACACTTGTACTTAGGAGGCACAGAAGGATGGCTAAGAGTTTGTGGTGAGACTAGGTTACACAGTGAGTTCAAGACCAATAGCCTGGGCTGCATGACAAGACCTTGTCTCAAAAAGAAATCAACAAATAAAAAGTAAAATTGTCTAGTTGTAAAATGATAAAATCTGAGGGAAAATTCCTTTGCGTTCCTCATGTAGTTTTATCTTCCTACCTTGCTTCAATTTTGTCAGAAAAGTATTAGAAGCCTCAAGAACAAAAGGATGTGTGGAACTTAACTAGGACCAGGCAGTCCTAGTTAAGAGACTAGGTAGGAGACCACAGGCAGGGATCTGAGTCAATGGGGGAGAGTCACAAAAACACACTTCATTAAGGCGTCACCATGATACATGATACCCATCATATGTCATATATATATATATGAATGGCATGATGACATATGATATACCATAGATGCATATATGATATATATGATATGATTTATATACCACTTTATAGGCTGATTTAAATTTCTTAATTCATTTTTTAAATGAAAAAATAATCTTGTAAATATAGCTTTATTTAATTCATAAAAATATATATCATTTTCTTTTAAATTAAAAATATTATATGCAGTTAAACAAAGATACTCTAAGGCCACACTCCTTACCTTCTATGTGCTACAGAGAAAGTACCTTCATCCAAGACTAGGAATGTAAACTGAGAAGTAAAAGTAATTAGTTCATTTCTAAACAGCCCTGTATTGGAATCATCAGTATTCCAGTGACACTTGGCCTCTTTTCCGTTCTTCACAATTATCCAAATGAACTACTTTGGCTTAAACAGAACTATATATCTTTGATGTTTGTTCAAAATCTCTCCCGAGGAAAAGACTAGACAATATGTATTCGAGAAACTGAGTCTGGTTATATGTGTTCAGTAAAGAACAAAAAGGCTACTCCAAGATGCAAGCCTGAACGACTATGGCAGAGGGTGAAAGCCTGGATGGACCGATCCCAGAGCCAACTCTGTTTAGATATTCTATTGAAGAGAAGTGATGTTGATGGAACTTAGCCCACTGATACAAGGCCTTATTTGAATAATGAAGAGAACCCTGCCAGAGACCTGGAGCTAAAGATGCAACAGGAACAAAGCCGGAGGTCAAAAGTATTTCTCTGTTTCTCATTACTGAAAGCTGTGAAGGGTCATAGAGTCCCTTCATTAACAATTTCATAAACAAATGCCTTTAACATTTAAGATTTCAGGGGCAGGGTTTTTTGAAACATCAATTGCTTGAGCCAAGGGTTGCTAACAGGTAGGGTACCTCTCAGGAAGCAGATTACAGGTTTTTACCAAGCTAGCACTTGCAGAAGGAAGCTGCCTCCACAGGCTTCAGGAAGTAGCCCTTCCCCCAGCAGCACATGCAGCAACATAGCTGCATGTTACAGGTGCACACATCAAAACAAATCACAAGATATTTACAAAGATTTCCTCAAAGCCAAAGGAGGATCCATTACCAAACTATCCCACCAGTTTCTGAAGTGTGACTATGTTAAAATCAGCTGTTTCTAAAGTGTAATTTGTTGTTTAATCATCTCGCCAAACAGATAGTGCATGCAGCTTCACAATTTCTGAGGATACGTTCAATTATCTTACCACAGCTATTGTATAGGTTCACAGTCACAAACAATATAGTTTAAATTTTTAAATGTTGTATGCCAGAAAAAGTATTTTGTAAAATAACGGTGAGACCTCATTTATTTAAGTGAAATCTTAATTATTTCTTCTAAGAGTCTTCCTTTATCTCATCTCCTTGTCTCTTCAAAACAGTCATAAGAAGAAGCTGTAAAGACAAGAGTGAGAAGTCCTCTCGCTCTTTTTTAGTACTAATCTAGAGTTACCTGAGCTCCCTGTGCAGTACACTGAGTGCCTCCAACCAAGGGCTGCTTAGAGATAGGAGTCTTTCCACCCCCACCTGAGTTCCCATGGCTCCCCTATCCCTAAGGTTTGAGTCCCTCCCCATCTGGACTTCCTCCCAGATTAATACCCCTCAATTACTGCTCTCACTCACTGCTACACACAGAAATCTGTTCGTGTTCCTTCTTGCCTTTTTCTATACCGTGTCAGCCACTCTAGCAGCCTGAGGTCACTTCAGTACTCCAACAGCCATTCATGGTGGCCAGTGTCGTGACATTTGTAGGGATTTATGATAGAGGCATTGTAGAAGTGTAGAGAGTTAGAAAATATTGTCCAGCAGCTGAGATAGAACTGCAATCTGGGACTAAATATTCCAGACAAATGAATCAGCAGAAGGGAGGGCCCTGAGGCACATGTGACCACAATACAGTTTGTGAACAAAGAGCCTGGCTAATAATAAACCTAGAAGGCAGGTGGCTCGGGACCACAAAGCCGTTTTAGAGATCTGGGGCTTTAAATTAAAGGCAGTAGGCAGACAGTCCTGCTTTTACTTGCTTTTCTCTGAGAAGCATCTTAATTGACCACAGAGGCCATTTAGAAACAACAGGCAGAGCAGCTAGATTAGATCATGTAATACAAGCTGCAATAACAGAAGTGGTGTGTCTTAACAAAAAAGGGCACTTACAGTGCAGTCCAGCTAGAGAGGAGAGTCCCCAGGATGTCAGAAATTAGATCACACAGCATGGTTACTATGCTAAGAGCAGAGGTATACACATTGGATTTTGCAATTCAGAAGATAGAGTTCACCAAGTGCAGAATATGGACACTTCCCTAAAGCTGAGCTACAGTGAGCATCCTCTGAATTCCTTTCTTCATTCTTTGCCTCCTACCATGTCTGGCCCTTTTACACTCTCCTTCCCCCTGCCATCCTGGTGGACAGTCTCTCCCCTGTGCTGTGGTATGGCCATAGTCTGTTAGAAATAAGTGTGAGAGATGCCAATATCTTGTTCTCAAACTCTTTAGACCTAGACTTTTGTGTATTATTAAGAACCCTAGATTAAACTTGTTTCTAAGAGCCCAGAACTCCACAAAGCACAGTACCAAAGGGTTAGTGGAGATTGCTACCTGCCTAGAGGACATTCCCAAGAGCATGCTGCAAATAATTCCCAATAGTTTTACAAAGAAAAAATGTTGTTCATGCATCTATGGTTTCAAACAATAAAATCAGACTCAGCAGGTTGTATTAGTATATTTATGCATGCTTATGCACACATACAAATGTAACAATAGAAAAGGAGACTATCAATTTGAGAATGAGGGAGGCATGGAAAAAATTGGAGTGAGAGAACCTGGGAAGGGCCAGAGGAGGTAAGGGATATATTTATATTTTAACTTAAAATGTATAGATAAAAAGAAAAATGTGTAATTAGCTTGAAATTTTCAAGAGAAAACACCACACTTGAATTCCATTCAGATGTGTGTGTGTGTACACATATATATAGTATGTGTGCATGTATATATATATATTTGTGTGTGTGTTTCATATTAAATTATTTCTCATACTCAGTGACATATTTAAAATTCAAAGTAACTATCCAGTTTTCTTTGTATTCTCATTCTTCTATGCATTATTACAAATAGTCTTCCTTCACACCCTTTCACAAAATATTGGCATAAACCAAAGGTCTCACTAGCTTGAGTCTTCTGAAGCCAATGCATAGGTCTTGGAAAATAATAACAATATTTTGAAACATTATCTGTCAGATGGCACCCACGAGCAGTGACTTCCTTGCTTGAGAGGATGTCTAGAGATTCTGGAATGGGTGGTGATGACTTTCCAATTCCAGAAGTCTCTCGACTCAGCAACCTTGGTCCTGAAACCCCATGTCCATATCCTTCTCAGAGTTATAAAAAGTGTTCATGGAATATAGCTCTAAATCTGAGAAGGAAAAACCTTTTCTAACCCGGAGCTGTAACTTAGGTCCTACTGATGGCTTTGCTACTTCCCCAGGCAGCCTTTCCTTTGCCTCTAGACTTTGGAGGTTTCTTTGTCCTTAGCAGGTAAGATGCAAGGTTGAAAAATGTTGTACAGACCAGTGTCTGCCAAGAATGGGTTGCTAAGGAGCTTCTTGGAAGGACTCTCATTTGTGCATCATTCTTGTTTGTTCCCAGAACATGATACAGATTCTGAGATTTACAGTGATGGCCTGACATTGTGTGCCCTTATGAGAGATGAGACTCAATTCATAATGCAAGCCTAATAATGTGACAGCTCACAGCTAGAAGGAGACACTCTGAAACTGATTTCTAGATGATCTGAGCTCAAAAGATACTATACTTCACTTATAGGAACTGTCTCAAGTCCCAGAATTCCTTTCATAATGGCCTTTTAGAGCCTGCAAATATCCGATTTAGTAGTCCTTTCTCTCCATGCCTAATTATTTCCAGGCGTTAGTTTGGACTCATTCAGGCTTTGAAGTCACTAGGTGCAATTAAATTCATCCATCCATTGAATAACAGTGGAGTGGTGGCCACTTGTCTGTGTGCCCAGCACCTCCAGGAAATGGCTTGAGTAAGTGCCCTTAGGGAAAAGGCTATGTTAAAAAAAAACAAAACTCCCTGTTCAGTCTGAGACACAGCCTTATGCTTACTAGCTTGTATTGTGTTCTCACCAGGTCTAGGGACACTTGTTCCCCTGGATTCACAATTCTGAAGCAAAGAGGGAATCTAGAACTTCAGTCTTCAGAGTCCCAGAGTGTGCATGCATGGATGCATCGCCAGTGTAATTTTTTGAACTCTCAAAAGTGTACCCAGGGTGCTTTTATGGATGGTTGGTTGCAAATAGCTTCATATTTTGCATCCTATGACTTTATCCTATGACTAAAGCATGGTCATCATGAATCAGAGATACTGCATGTGTGTGCGCACACACTCACACACACACATACAAACTTTGAGGAGATTATAATTCAAAAATTAGATTTGCTTTCTGGTTCTTTGTGTAGGCCCATTTCTCCATAAATGTATTATATATTATTTTGTCCTTTATAGCATGGTAATAAAAACATGCCATATAAAAATATTTGCTGCTTCCTTGGGTTGTGGTTCTGGATTTGTGGATCATAAAGTCTTTATTTCCACATGCTTCAGTTAGATAGTTATTCTTGTGCTTTAGAACATTTATACTCATAGCGTCCTGTCACTCAGGTCATCCGATATGTAGGATATTGGCATATCAATCATTCTATTATGATATCTTTTTATGATCTAAAGTTCCCAGAAAAATAGCCATGCTTGTGCTAAACTTTCTACCAGGCTGACTGGCTGATTAAAACGTTATGATTATAGAGAGTTGGAATGTTGCAGATCCAGAACCAAATTGCCATGAACTATCTTCAGTTCCCTTCATAGTCATTTACTGCCACATCTGTTACCTAACATCCTTGTGAAACTTTGGGGGAAGGGAGTGTATTAATGAAGCACTAGCTTCTAACAACCTAAAAGATAGTGTCATCAGATCACATCTGAAACCTATAGCAGAGACTTCTCCACTTTACTGAAACCTGCCTGCCTGATATTCCCACCAACGTATCTGAAAAGTACCTTGATATATGACTTTCTTTTATTCTGTCACTATAAAAACTTCACAGAACCATTGCTGCACTGGGGCGTGGAACTTGAGGTACTCTGAACCCATGTTCCCAGGCCCTAGCCTCTCAGATTTAGCTCCAGAATAAATTATCAAAATCTATTAAATATCTGGAGAAGAAATGGTACCAGGTGATAGATGCCCCTAAGATTGGAAGAGCTTATGTCAGTGGTGGCTTTAACCATGACCCTCTAGGTTGGGGTGAACTTGGAGCATAGTTGGTATAGTGACACATATATAACCTGTCTCGGTGTCTTCAAGAATATTCAGCTTTGAGTTTGTGTTTTATGTTCAATAAATGCTGATCAAATATATGTGGTAATAGGATGGAGTAATCAAAATATTGGCCTAGAGGAAATTTGGACTGGTGTAAGTTCCAATTTCAGTACTTTAACATCTGCATGCCTTACTTTCCCCATCTGCAGAATGTGGATACTAAAACCACATAGTCTGAGAATTGAATAAGATTATGACAGTAGAGCTTGGCATATAGCATCTCAGAGTCTGGGAAGACATGGGAAGGCACACCAGTAGGGTAGCCAAGCAAGTGTGCTGCCTCTGGAGAGACTCCTTACATCCACATCCCGATTCTGGGGTTCTGAGCAGTATGAGCCTCTAAGTGTTTCTTAGCTGCTACAACTTCAGTGACTTAACTCAAAGCACATGTACTATTCTATAGTTGCATAGGTCCAGAAATTGGCAATCAGTCTCAGTAGACCAAGCCAGATGTCAACCAGAATACCCCAAGCCACCTATATTTTTGGGTTTGAAGATCCTATCTCTGATCTGTAAAGACTGCTTGTTTAATGGGCTGTCTTAATTACTCTTGGCTCAGTAATAAATTAAAAGATAATGTCTCTAACTCAATCTTTTTAAAAGTTTTTATTACATTTATTTGTGTGTGAGCACATGAACACATGGAAAGGCACTTTCATGATCAGAGGATAAGTTGTGGGTGTTGGTTCTCTTCTTACACAGCGTGGGACCTGGGGATAGAACTCAGATCACCAGACTTGATGGCAAGCACCTTTACCAACTGAACCACCTCACTGGCTCTCAGTACTTAAATCAATTAAATCTGTCAAGTCCTTCATGCCATAGAAAATACCATAGTCACAAATTTGAGGAAATAAAATGTGAGGGCCTCTGGAGCTGAGGGACTCTGTTCTACCTCATCGCTTCACTTTCTCAGTTATAAAACATGGTGATGTCTGGATATATGGCTTAGCAGATAAAAGCACATGCTACTCTTTCAGAGAACTAGAGTTGTATTTCCAGCACCTGAGTCAGGTACCTGTAACTCCAGCTCCAGGAACTCTGACTCCTTCTTCTGGACTCTTTGGGCACCGGCACCCAGATATGCATATGCCCACACAGACACATAATTCCAGTTTTTTAAATTAATTATAAAACATCATGATAAAATATAAAATCAATCTATCTCACAGTCCAGATAAGAAATAATAAAATGATTTGTGTTTTTAAACAATTGGTTTTGAGTCTGGTCACACAGAGGAGACATTTAAATGCCATTATTATTACACTAAGTCCAGAAACCTGAGAAGCCCTTTCTGCTACATAACCCAGGCCATCCATGCCTCTGCTTCACCAGGGTGACTCAGGAGCCTGAACTATCCAGACTGAAGAGAAGGCCATATTCCCACCGGCTATTCTGCTGCTCTTGGATTCTTGGCAGTCAGCAACTGAGAGCCATGGCTCTCTCAGTAAACAGATTTTTTTGAAGTCCTCCCTTAACTTCATATTGAATTGTCCTCAGTGGAAGGGCTACAACTGAGGGCCTTATAACTCGGAGGAACAGAGCCAGTGGCAAAAAATAAAGGCTGCTTCTGTTTCTTCTCTTCCCCTTCTATGCTCCTGTCAGGACAGTCAACCCTCATCTAGAAGAAAAGACAGTGGTGTGGGAAATACCCCTGTTTACTACTGATCTTGTACATGACTCTTGGCTGCACATGCCCTCGGCCTGTTTCTTCCCTGGGTGACCTATTTAATTCTGGCATCTAAGTTCGTTAACCCTCTATGCCTAGCAATAGTTTCTCTGGTTTGCAATCACCAGTGTTCCTGCAATGCCTCTGCTGTCTTCTAAATTGTTTCATATTGTATCAACCTTGGATATTTACCATGGACAGAATTTAAATAGGCAGAAGAAAAAAAAAGTTGTAATATTAAGTGGTATGACATTTAACTGCATTAAACTATTACATGTTTTGTTGACAAAGTAAGATAGACTGAAAAATTGTTAAACCCAGCATGGTGTCTCAGGCCTATAATTCCAGCATTTCAAAATCTGAGGGAGATCAGCCTGGACTAAAGAGTAAGACTGTCTCAAAGCAAACAGAAATATTATTAAGTGCATGTTCATTTTTCCTAAATTTGAACATATTTTAAGTGTTTAAAAGTGTGGGGGGGGGATGGTATCTATGTGTGTGTTCCTGTAGGTCAGGGGACAACTTCATAGAGTTGGCTTTCTCCTTCCACCTTATATGAGGTCCAGGAATTAAATTCAAGTTAGCAGGCTTTCTTGGCAAGCACCCTAATGCAGAGCCATTCCCTAACATCCCAAATGTGTGTTTACTAAGAATCAAAATAGGGCCCCCATGTGCCTTTCATCTCGGCGCTCAAAGGCAAATGGATCTCTGTGAGTTCCAGGCCAGCTTAGACTATCTATTGAGTTCCCGAGCAGGCAGAGCTACATGGTGAGACTCTGTCTTAAAAAAACAGACAGAGGCAGGTAATGAGATGGCTCGTCTGGTAGATAATAGTGCTTGCCAAACCTGGACCCACATGGTAGGAGAGAACAGACTCCTGAAAATTGTCCTCTGCTTCCTTGTGCACACTACAACATGAGGTTTCCCCTCCATCTTCCTCACCCTTTCCCTTTCTCCTTCCCCCCTTCTCTCTCTCTCACACATACACACACACAAACACACACACATGCACGCGCACACGTGCACACACGTGTGGAAAAATAATAAATAAATAAATAAATAAATAAATAAATAAATAAATAAATAAATAGAATGCAATTTGAACAAATAGCTCCTTCCATACTCTAGGATTTACATTTTAAAGACTTACATTTTAAAATTAATTGTTCTGACCCAAGAAGATTTTTAGAAACATGTAGTTACATCAACAGGCAATGAGGAAGGGGATTTGAGAAAAATCAGTAGGCATATCTACTATCTTTATTACTCTTTTTATCCCTAGAGGGAAACCTGTGTCCCTCCTTCATTACTGCTTCTGGATCTGTGATGACCCCATGATGGGCTGATACTTCCCCTACCTGTCTTGTGCCTCATCCTCTATTATCCTTCCTGTTACTGTCACCTCACAACCAACATCATTCACCCTCTGAGGGGCACCGTCCACACCCGGCCTCCCCGGAAAGAACACAAGAACATTCTCTCTTCCTTCTTCCAGTGACTCAGAATCACCATCTGTTCCCTGCACGTGTCTGGGCCAGGATTGAAGAAGGAAGCAGCTAAATTAGTTACATAGTGAACTTTCTTATTTTCCCAAGGAAACTTGTATTGTAGAAAGCATGGAATATGTTTTCCTTCATGAAATTCTAAGATACATCTCAATGACATGTATGAAATGCAGCCATTTAAGAGTTTTCTACTTCCACAACATGATCCTCGAATAAGGGACTACCCCCTTTGGGTCCCCTTTTGGATTCAGGCAGCTCTGTGCTCTGAGAATTGCCAGCAGGCTTCTTCTCCTTGGGACAGTAGGACTCACAGGTGCCACCACCCTGTCAGGTCCCTCTTGTTGCTTCTCTTCCCTCTCTGCTTGCCTGATCTTTCTCAAGATGAAAATAGTCAAGTTTGGTGATTTGGCTTATATTCCCCAACACACACACACACAAACACACACTTGCACATGCACAGGCACACACACACAGGAGAGGGGATGGATGAGGGAGAGAAGGAAGGAAATAAAAGTAAATGTAAATAAGAAGAATTAAATAAAAGAAAAGCAGAAAGAAAAGAAAGATTGACTTAGAATGTGAGATTGAAGTGCAGAGAAATGGAAGAAGATAAAGGGGAGAAAAGCTAAGCAGATGAGATCTGTGCTCATGGGTCTCTTAGCTGACATATTTCATACATGACCCAACAACGCCATCCTATCCACCCGACTCTGGTGTCCACTAACACATACTTGAGTTTGTACTTCAGCTCATTTCAGTGTATTCTGTAGGCAATGCCCCTGCACCACTAGCTTTGGGAAAGGTTTGCTTCATACAATTACATTCTGAAACTTGAGAAGCTTGATGCTCTTGTAGCCTGACATGATAGTTTTAAACTTTAAATTGCCTACTTAGGCAACTGCTAACTCGATAAATCATAGTTTCACATTGGTAAAATGGGACTAATAAAACCATCAGACTTATGTGATCGTGGTACTGCTACTTGGTACATACTTAGCTGTGTTTGTAAACTGACAATCGTTTTAAGTAATATCATAACTACTATCACTGTTATTTCTTCTCACCCTAGAAGTCTGACTTTAGTGTCCTGGTGCAGGAAACTGTATACACTTTCCTGCGTTCTCCTTTGCTTATTGCTCACACTCAGTACCCCTCCACCTTCTTTTAATAAAAGAATAAAACAGGGGCTGGGAATGTACCTCAGTCAGTTCAGTGCTTGCCTGGCATGCATAAAGTACTAGTCTGAATCCCCTGCATCATATACACACAAGAAATAGAGGTTCATGCCTGTCATCCTTGGGAATTGGAGATGAGAGGATCAAAATTCAAGGTCATCCTCAGCTACTTAGAGAGGCTGAGGCCAGCCTGGTCTACAAGAGCCTCTGTCTCAAACAGTAAAAGAAGAAACATGGAAAGACCACAGGCTTCCCTGGGCTGCATTTGCAAATACAGCTCTGCCTTACCCTTTAATTTCAGTCACTTTTTACCCAGTCTCCTGCAAGAATCATTCTCTCAGAAGTCCAGATAACAATTAACCCAGAGCAGCCCTGGGTTTGGAGTTTATATTTTCTTCAGTATATTAGAATTGATCAAGGGAAGGTCTATTTTTTCTACTACCCTTTCTAGTATTTTCTAAGCAAAAGAATGAATCGTGTGAGTACCTAGAATCTTGTTGACATCCTAAATCACTTGGGATTTTCCAGATATTCATTTCTGCCTGACGCAGGCATATTGGGCTTGGACATATGAGGACTTCAATCCCTACATCAGAAGCCCCTTGGTACATCCTGCAGGAGTGTTGGACCACCTTGACCCTAGCATCTTCCCATCTTCCCACAAGCAGGTGCTCTGTCACAGGCTCAGTAGAGTTGGCTGCTCCATTTCATTGCTAGTTGGCACTCACATAAAATAAAAAGTACCCTTGATCCTCTTCAAATCCTGACTTTCTCATCCAAAAGTAGTCCATGCAAGGACCTGCTTTATTTGTCTGTGGACATGAACATTTTGGTGGGGTGAGAGTCTGTACCTTTCATCATTTCATTGAAAAGACTAAGTCTTAAGAAAAATTAGAGACAAGATTGTATTACATCACCAGCTAAACACATCAGTCTGTTGCAACCACTTTGCCAGAAAACTAATTTTAGCCTAGTCACTTGAAAAAAAAAAAAAATATATATATATATATATATATATATATATATATATATATAGAGAGAGAGAGAGAGAGAGAGAGAGAGAGAGAGAGAGAGAGAAGAGAGAGAGAGTTCTTAAAGCTTTTCAGAATATTTTACTTCTGGATTATGTATAAATGCAGTATATCCCCATTATAGTAAGATAAATGGAGTTTTAAAATTCTATTGCAAAATTTGAAATTGGCTTATTGCTAGACTAATGAAAAATAATCTAACTGTGCCAAGAGAAATTTTCACTTATTTTCATTTACTTTCTATTTAGGAAAAAATAATCAGAGGTGTGTTTAAGAGTAGAGACACTGAATACAATAAGGTGAGAAAGTAGCAGGTAATTTGAAGGTGGTCACTTTCTAGTTCCTGCACAGAAGCTAAATACTGAACAATCCATGCTGTGGATATAACTCAAAGGTTGGCACCTACTATCTGAAAACCATGAGGTCAATTCCCTGCAGTGAAATTTTTTTAAGAGGAAACTGGGAGCAAGGTCTGTTGGCACAGGTCTGTAACCCCAATCTTCAGAAGGCAAAGTTGTGAGAACGGCAACCTTAGCCTGAGCCACACAGCACAGCCCTGCCTCTAAAATAAATAAATACATAAATATTTTAAAATAGTTAGCAACCCTACAAGAAAGACAAGCAAATCCCAATCATTAGGCTCATCCATATAGACAAAATAGGCCTGTTCCTATGACATCTTCACTCATGAAAAACAGAGGCATAGAGTATAGCCATTATCCAAGGTACATGTCATCTGGAAAGAATCCAAGGTCCCAATGCAGGACTGGAGGCAGCAGGTCAGAGGACTTCTTCCTTATAATATCTTCCCTTAGAGAACCTTGAATTCCCTTCTGATTAACCTACTCAGGGCTCTTGGGCCTTTCAGAGACATTCTGGAAACTGAAACTCACACAGAGGAGTCTGAGTTTTATCATTCTAAAAGCTTCCTTTAGGCCTCTGCCAACTGTACCCAGGCCTACTCTGCAACCTGCACTAGTTAGGGAGCAGCATCCTCCCTTGCCAAATAAAATTAAATGAAACCAAACAAAAGCTCTCCTAAAACATCTTGTGCACCCTTAGTACAGACAGTTCCTCCCTGACTCAAAAGAAGGGTGGAAAGTACTTCTTTCTAGAATAAAAAATGCCCTTCTTGCTTTGAAATAGCATTTTCCAATTCGTAAAGTCTGCCTCTTTAGGTGCCTATGTCAATATGTGATATGCTTATTCATAGTTACATTCCCCAAAGGAATTAATTATCTTCTCCATTGGCTCAAGGTATGTTTCCCAAACTCTTATGAAGAACAAAAGTAGATGGCAAAGCAACCTAAGAATGCCACTTTAGTATACAAATGAGTTTACACTCAAACTCAACTAGCATGATATTTCTAGTTCAATCTTTTACCAAGGTTTTTAAGGTGAAAGCCTGGGCTCCGGCAGCCCAGCAGGATAAGCTCAATCACTGTCCCCAGCTGGCCAATTAAACAGACTAGTAATAGTGAAAATCAGAGAGAGATTTATTCAGTATGACTACACTTGGAAGAAGAACATATAATAGGCTCCAAGCATACATTTTCAGGGTACTAAAATGAGATTTAGGTTTAAATCAAAAGCAAAAATATAAGCACAGAACCTGGTCAAGGCATGCTCCCACCCATTCTTGACCCATCATTTCCTCAGTCCTTGTCTGTCTCACAAAGTGGCCCAGTGATTGTTAAAGTATTAATCTTGTTTTGGCTGAGGGCACATCCTTGTTCTCATGAATATTGTCCTTACATGGGAGGTATGGTTCCTGCACTGTAAGGCTTTGCTTTTCTTAAAATTCAAACTGACTCAAGAAAAGCTTAAGCACAGTGGTTTATCTCTGTGTTTTCAGCAAAGTACAGACAGAGAATGAAAGGAGAGCCATGAGGGTTCCATCCTGCTTTTGTATCTTATGAATCCAAGTAAGGAGTAGATGCTTTTTGACAAACAAGTTTCTAAATGTCTGCTTCAAACTCAAGCTGTGTATCCAAACCATCCAGGGTCATCTGAGAGGCCCAAGTATTCACCATGACTCCATGTGATGAAGGGATGGATTCTGGAAATAGTCTCTGGACTTGGCTGATTTGGCAGCAGAACTGAGAAGTGCTACATTGGCTACTTCTGATAGGCCAAACTGCTGGGGAATCCACCTGTCTGATCATTACACTAGAGAGGGTATCTGCCCCTCCTATGTAGACAGGTATATAGATAGGTAGGGTAGGTAGGTAGGTAGGTAGGTAGGTAGGTAGGTAGATAGGTAGATAGGTAGATAGGTGAGAAGGTAGACAAATTAATAAATTACAGATGGATATATAATAGAAGATAGATCATAGAAAATAGATAAAAGATTTCAGACAAATAAATAATTATAGAAGACAGAGATAGAGATAGATACATAGATAGATGGATAGATAGATGGATAGATAGATAGATAGATAGATAGATAGATAGATAGATAGATAGATAGATAGATCCATCAGACGAGCATTTATATTAACCACTATATTTCCTATTCCCACAGGCTCATGTAGATAAGAGCCTAGGGAAGAAAAGCAAATAATTACACTTGGACTAAAGAAAGAGTTCTGAATACTTTTTATCTTGGCAAAGGTTAGTACTAGAATGTAAATCTGGAAAGGTCATATGAGAAGCTTTCCTTCATAACAAAAATGACAACAGGTGTTACTATGGCACCAATAGACCAGTTAAAGGTAGAAAGGGGTTAGAGATAGACTTTGTCATTGTTACTAACTCCTGGATTGCAGTAAGGCACAATTGCTGACCCCAGCATTTTCTTTCACCACCCTGGAGCAAACTGGGAGGAAATAAAATCTTGGATAAATGTCACCATACTAAACACACAGTCTGCAAGCTCTTGCTAATGTGGAGCAAAAGCAGAGGCAAGCCAGACAGTTCTACAAACACTGCTGGACTTTTGCAGCTTTAAATTGTGAATGTGAATTCATGTGTGATCTGGCGTGTTCACATGTGTCTGAGTTGCAGAAACCTGGATGCCTAGGGTTGTTTTACTCCCCACAATTATTTCCAGTATAACAATACTTTCAAACAGGAGGTAGCTATTAAGAAATGACTCACAAAGGCATTTCCTAGCAGATTTGAGGGGTCTAGATTCTTTTCAGTTAAGTCACCTAGTCTTATTACCTTCGTTTCAGTTTACCAATTACAGAAAATCTTAATCTGCATTGTAAGGAAATATCTAGAATGATGTTACTGGCAATTGGACCCTATGCACATCTAGAAATTTAAAACAAAATATAAATGGAGTCCATGATCTGCCCTGATAGAAAATGCTGTGTTTTTTAACTTTACCTGACTGAATCTCAAGATGTTTGGTTATAATTCAGGAACCATAATGTCTGCCTGATTTCCTTTCAAGGTTGTGATTTTTTAGAAAGTTACTCAAATGTAAGACACCATTCATTTAAGTTGTTCCTTTCAAACTTCTTATATATCGTGTGTAATAAAAATAAGTATTTATTGTGGATGGTGCTGAATTAAAGAGATGTCATTTCAGAAATAGTGCAAAGGCGTGGCGTTTCAATGTGAACTTATTCCCACCAAGCTAAAATATAATTCATATTTCTTCTAACATTCTATATTTATATGTGTCATTTTTATACTTCTTTTAGTTAAATTTGTTCTTTGACAGTTTTGTACATGTATAGAATGCACTCTGCTTCCTCCCACCCATGACCTCTTGAGCCCCCTCCACCTGTCACTCCCTCCTTCCTAAGGCCCTTTGCCACATTCATGTCTTTTTGTTTTGTGACCCACTAACGCTAACCAGGGCCATCCCCTTTTTATTTTTATGTCTTAAAAAACAAAACTCTAAATTCCACACCTGAGAGAAAACAAGCAGTATTTGTCCCTCTAAATCTGATTATTTTTGCTTTGGGTAACAATTTGCAGTTCATCTATTCTCCTGCAAATGACATAACAATAACACTCCAACATTTACATATACCATATTTTCTTTATCTGTTGAACACCAAGGTGAAGCTTCCATTTGATAACTATGTACATAAGAGTCCTGTTCTAAGAAACTGAAATATGCAGCCTATTGAACACTTTCTGCAACCGCAGGCTCCCACGCCACTCTCCTGACTACTAAGTCTTTCTTCCACTTAACCTGATAGAGTCGCCTCACCAAGATCTAAACCTCTTTGTCTGAACTCTCCTCTTTAAAACCTGGCTCTCTCCTGTTTGAAGAAGGCCCATATATGGTCTAGACATCAAGCTTTCCAAACTTGACTTTGCTTCATTTCTCCACATACACACTAACACTTGGACCTAGAGAAGGTGACTAACTCCAGTTCCCAATGGGTCATACCCTCTTGAAATCTATGTGCTATCCCACAATTCTTTCTAACGGTAATATTTTTCCTGAACTCTTCCATCTAAAATAAAGTCCTGTTTGTTCTTTACAGAATCATCCTTGCTATGATGTCATTCTCAGATCTCATAAATAAGCTACTACTTCTAGCAGTGCATGCTTTCATATGGTATATATTACACTAAGAAAAAAATACTTAATAGAAAAAAATCTATTTCTAAACTGAGATCTTGGAAAACTCAGAGTTTCATAAGGTCAGAGATCATGTCTTTTTAATCTTTGAACCTTAGGAGACTATCAAAGTGTCTGACAACTTACATCTACTTTTTAATTATTTATTTTGTAAGGGAAGAAGGGTTTATTTGGGCTCATGGTTTGCAGGGGAAGTTGTCTGCCGTGGTTGGAAGATATGATGGTGGGAGTGCGAGACAGCTGCTCACACTGTGTATGCAGTCAGGAAGCAGAGAGAGAAGAATGTTGGAACTCTTGTTTTATAAATATTTCTTAAATAAGCCAGTGAGGACTTATGAGTAAAAATAACAGGTACTGTGTCTAATCCTGGGACTGAGTTTAAGCCAGGGAAATAGCAGCAGGCACTCACAACTCACTTGTCACTGCTGCCTACCTCGAGGAGCTGTGGAGATGGCTCAACTAGTAAAGTGTTTGCTACATGAAGACTCAAGAATCCCTGTATTGCTGTAAAACAGCTGGGCATGGTGGTGGGCACCTCTATCCGCAGCACTGGGAAGGCAGAGACAGGAATCTCTGGAGCTCACTAGCCACCATTCTAGACCCATTAACCCAGTTCCAGGTTCAGTGAGAGAGCCTGTCTTGAAGACTAATATGGAGAGTCATAGAGGAAGACACCCAGTATCACACACAGACACAGAGAGAGAGAGGGGAGGGGAGAAAAAGAGGCAGAGAGAAAGAGAGGGGGAGGGAGAGACCCACACCCACCGAATCAGTTTGGGATGGAAGCTAGCTAGCATGCCCATTCCTTCCTTCATGATAACGGCTGTAGAAAGTGAGTGCTATCATTTTTATTTAGCAGTCCTGCTTCCCTTGAACTTCTGGAGATAGTGAGAAGTGCACCGTTTTCCTTTTTATCTGATATTGTATTTTCTATGCCTCTTAATATTTGACACCAGTGAATTTTCCCTCATAAGATCTACACTTTATTCCAAAGTGAAGATTAACAATTACTGTATAGCTTATCGTTCTTTTATGAGTGGATTAATAGCAATAGTGGTGATGAGCAAACCAGGAGTTGACACCGTGAAGTTTGCAACTTTTTCAACTTCTACTCCATCAGCCATGATTTTGCCTAAAAATGTGTAGTCCTGGATTCTAATAAACATGAATCTGTTTCCTCATTTTTCAAATAATGAACCTCTGAAATAAACACAGTTTGAATTTCATATTTCCTTACCAGATTATGGAAGTATAATTTGAAAGTCCATTTTATGGAAAGAAAACTTGGCTATTGTTTTTCTTACCTCTCCACGGTTTTGCATGCCCTGTGCATTCGCATGTTCAATGTGAATAATCTTAAATGGATGAGATTACTATCCTCAACAACCTTCAGAAGTACACAGTGAGCTGGGAAGGAGACACAGCAGCAGCGGGTGTGAGTGCTCCAGGCAGTCAGTACGGTGACCTCGGATGCCAGTCTTAACCTCACAGATGTTCTCAGTCGGTCCCCAGCCTTCATTCCTTCGGATTTACACTAAGGGTTCTCTCCATCCTGCCCCAGCACGCAGACGGATATGGGAATGCACCACTGGCTCTGTTCCCTGTCCCTCCCACTGCTCCCTTCTATTTCTGAGCCCTTGAAATAAAACCAGAAGCTACATCCGGATGACTTTGGGGATGTCAGGTGTAATCTACTCACCTCCTCTGCAGTGAAGGAGATGGGGTGTGAATCAGAAGGAAAAGGCTTTTCTCCAGATCACTACATGTCAGCTTTACCCGCTTTTATGCTCCCAGACCTTTATCGCTATAGAGTAAGCAAATCTGCAAGGAGCAGCTGTGATTCAGCACCTGTGTTTCATCCAGGGCCCAGTACACATTCTGGAGTGTGGGACTGTCATGCAGCTAAGTGGGCTGAGGGCACTTGAAACCCTAAGCTCTCATTCTGAAGAACTGGCAGGAGCATAGCCCCTCCTCTCCTCAGTAACTGACAGGCCATAAGCCACACAGGACACTATCCCCTCAAAGAGCATGAGATCTGTCAAGATTGTTTATCTGGAGTTCCAATTAAACCCTTCCATATAAGGTCTATCCCTCTGGTCCCCAGAAAATACCTAAGCCCCCTCAATATGCAAGTGGGACTACCTTCCTAACCAATGAGCTGCCAGTGACTTCTTGGGAAACAGGGACCATTTCTCTGGCTATACATAGGTAAGCCCTTCCTACAATAAATGAGTTAAGCCCTCTGCCATTGATTCCTGGAAATTATGTTTGTTTCCATCTACTCTTAAGTCTTCTGATCTAGGACCCACCTGGACTTGTGGACCCACGCTGTTTCCTTGCCTTCTTGGAGGCTAAGCTAGCCTTAGCCACCTGCTAGGGAGGGAAATAGGACCTGCTCGCAGGGAGAGAAAACCCACACTGGAGACTAGATGGCCCTGGACAAAGCTCTGTGGAACAGATACACATCAAGAGGAAGCCTCTGTGCACTACAGAGGTTCAGGCCAAAATAGATTTGAGGGAGATTTTAGAATGAGACCCAGCAGTACTTAGACCTAAGGGTGCCTACAAGTTAGGGAAACATGGCAAAATCCCTTTTCAGAAAGGGCAGGGCCATCCAAAGAAAACCCAAAGATCCATGTGGCATGCCATATGCTCACTATGCCTGAGAATCAAAACTGAAGGCACAATGGTATACTTACATATGCAAGTATATAGCTTCTAGTAGTTGAATTAAAGCAGGCATGGTGGTAAACACCTGTGATCTCAGCTACTCAGGAATCCAAGACATGAAATGAAGATCAGCCTGGGCAATTTAGCAAGACTCTATTTCAAAACAGGATAAAATATCTGAGAATGTAACTCAGTGGTTCAGTCCTTCTGGCGTGTATTAGATCCTGAGTTCACTTTTTTTAAGTTTAACCAGATATAATAAAAATCAATCTCGCCAACCCATCAACTCTCAATATTAATCCTAAGGCCATCTTGTTACTAAATAGCATTCCAGTCAACTTTATCATTGAGCCTCTTTTTTATTCACTGTTTTAGTTGTTTAGATTTTAATATCATTTTTAAAATTGGCCTGCAAGAGATGGTGGCATGGCTGAAGACAAAGATGTGAACCCACCCTCCTGAGTGAAATGATTATTTCAGGAAAATTGTTGTAACTTTATACTTAAGTTAGGAATTAAAAATAGACAAGCATCTCCTTCAAAACTAAGGTTGTGGATACACATGGGACAAGCAGCAGAAGAGAGCTTGGAGTTCTGGGGTTCTGCACCCTGCGTTCACAAAGTCCCTGAGCCCTCATCTGCCAAGAAGTTTGCTCTTTAATCTAAATAGGTAATCTCAGAATTGTAAGGGATTGTAATTTATGAAGTAAACTTCGTACCATTAAACAGATGGTTGTTTTAGCTACTTTTCTTTTTCTGTGGTAAGACAACATGACCAAGGAAACTTATAAAAGAAGATATTAGTTGTAGCACATGGTTCCAGGGAGTGAGAATCCATGCTCGTGCGGCAGGACACATGGCAGCAGGCAGGCAGACATGACACTGGAGCAGTAGTTGAGAGCTGACATCTGATCTACAAGGAGGAAGCAGAGCTAGAGAAAGCTAACTTGGAATGTCATGGGCTTTTGAAACCCCCAAACCTACTCCCAGTGACATGACATAACTCCTCCAACAAGGCCACATCTCTTTATTCTGTCCCAAACAGAGGCCAAGTATTCAAATATATGAGTCTGTGGAGGTCGTTCTCATTCAAACCAACACAATGGTTGAATTTAGTTATAGTATTGAGTTATATGCTACTTAATAATTTTTATGTTAGTATAAGTGCCATTGCTCACTTACTGAGCCAGGGGTTACTTGATTATGGTCAGAGGGAATGTCAATCAGGCCAGGTCAGAGGGATCACAGCAAGACTGTAGTTTAGACAAGTTTATTCCAAGCAATCAGGCTTTTTATACACTTATGAAAACAGAATATAATTGTGGTTGCCAGGATACAATGATGGTTGCAAGCTAAACCAGGTACACAAGATTGATGTCTAAGACTAATTATTCAGCCAAGCTTCTCTGGGCTTCACTGACTTCTAAGTTTCACCAAGAAACACAGGTGACCTGAATGCTACTCTTCCTGGGGGAGTGCCTCAGTTTCTCAGGAACTAAAAGTCACACAGTATCCCAGGAGCCATGGACTCTAACCTGAAAATTCTATGATGCCTCTCTAAACAGCTAGACCTGGGCAACTCCACGATTCCCCACATGTTAGGAAATAAAAATATTTATATCCCTTATAGGAAATATGCACAGTAGTCTAAATGAATGATATACTTCACTTATAAATGTATAAAAAATATAAACTATATACTTTTGTGCATAATTTACATGTATCAGGGGGTTCATATGAAGGCCCTAAGTTAACACCTAAGTTCACGTCCTAAGTGTCTGCCTCAGTTGATCTCCACTTTATTTATTGAGGCAAGGTCTCTAGTTGAACCTGGAGAACTCCAAAGCTGTTAATCTGGCTAGCTAGCTTGCCCCAGGCATCTTCTGTCTCTATTTCCAAGATCATGATAGTAGAGGAACAGCCAGGCCTGCCCTGAATGTACTTGGGTTCTGAGGATCCAAACTCTGGTCCTCATACTTATGGGCCAAGTGCCTTATCTGCTGAGCCATCTCCCCAGAACCCTATGCTTTTTAAATAAACAATTTCAAAATGATTTTTGCCTGTTGCACAAGTACATTTAATGTGCATACATAGAAATGGTTGCCTGCCTCCTTAGAGTGAGACTAACACATGTTGTCACAATTTTGTCTCACAGAATGATTGAAGATAGTGGCAAAAGAGGAAATACCATGGCAGAAAGAAGACAGCTGTTTGCAGAGATGAGTAAGTATGGAACCTTTAAGGAACTCCCTGTAGTATTCATTGAATATTCATGAAAAAGCCAAAAATAACCATGTAGTCCTTAGGGCATCTGGACTTCTCCATAAAACCCTCAGTTCCTTTCATAAACTGTGCATTTGGTCATTTCAACCTCTCATCGGGTGAGAATTAAATTAGCCAGTGATTTATTATAATTTGTTTCTACACTATATTTCATAGGTTAAAAAAAATGTTTCTGGGCTCGTATATTTATGCACAAGCAGACACACTTGATAACATTGTTCAGTGTTGACTTTTAATTCAGCCCACTAATATGTAAAGTCTGTATTCACCTGCCCACACTATCAAGTGACTGCCATATTATAAATGTTGTGAAATATGTCTTTGACCATCTTCCCTGGGAAAGATGATATATACACTCATATGAGAAAGAAGAACTAAGTGGGAATACTGACCAAACTCCACTAAAGTAATGTAGCACTGTCAGCTGTCATTTGCACCACCTTTGGAATTACTGTGCCTATAGAAAAGGACAGATGACTTCTGGAGTGCTGGGTGGGGCTATTCAAGTGAGACACAGAAAGACATAATCCTGTAATCTCACTTGCCCAGGGACAGATAACCTCCCGGAATGTTGGGTGGGGACTATGTAGATTCCATCTGGTGGGAGATGACCCAGAAAGGAAGTACACTGGGATAGATGCTTGCACCTGATTGGACCTGGTGGGAAGTATGTAGCCTTATGGGTTCTGCTTTTTAATCATCTGTTCCATGTGACTCTTGGTCATTTTGTGTGAACTCTCAAGGTGGCAGGATCACTCCGTGGGAACCTCAGAATCCATGGTCAGAGTCCATCTTCCTGGCCAGTATTTAATTAACTAAAGCTTGCTTCAGTTGTGGTGATGGTCTTATTCTCGACCAGTGGCATTTACATATGGAGACTCTGATGAAATTCAGACCACTCACCCAAATTCTAAAGCTGGACCTTTGCTCTGGAATTCTGAGGCTGAGGGGCCTCCTTGGGAGGCCATGGCTTGAGATGTTCCAAGGCTCTGAGGTTGCCTTCAGTTTTTCAAATATCAGAGTGAAGAGCCATGCTGAGAAAAGCAGCAAGCCATCTCTGGAGGACTCCTGAGTCATAGTCTAGTCTTGATTAGCGCACATCTGACTTGAGACTTGTGGAACTGCCAGACGGACAAATACAGCAGGTTAATTCCCAAGTTAGAGGGACTGCTAGGTTGCTACAGGCTCTCTCTGTGGTCAAACTGAGATGCTAATTGGTCTGGCTTCTCCTTTCTGTTTGGTCAGGTCTGGTTTGTTTTGGTGATCACCAATCCGTGTCGTATGGTTATTGGTTTCTGTCTGTTTCATGTGTATGGAAAGTTTTTTTCTTCCTGTTTTGTTGTTGGAAAGGTTTGTCTGTTTTTTTATGTGTGAGTGAGTCTGTGTCTTCTGGTGTGTCCCATAAGTTTTGTTGCAAATGTGGGAGTCTAGACTGAAATAGGTTAGGCTCAGCTGAATGTATGAGTGTATGGTGACCACTGAATGTTTGGTATTTTTGACTGCTCCTTTTTTGAATATATGAGCTTTCTGTGTTCTATGTTCATTGGTTATAGTGTTGCTTCTGCCACTATCAGCCACCAGTAAGCACACTACCATGGTTGATTTGACCAGCACTCAGAATTTATCTTTGTATCCAGTGTAACAGGAATTCAAATGTCTTTCGGATGTGAGAAATTATAAGTTCATTGAATATGGTTAAAAGTCTGTAAAATTTGTTTAAAAACATTAACTCAAAGCTCATAACATGGGGTTGATAATTTAAAGTATATCCACAGGTAATCTCAAGGGAACTAAGTGGAGTGATACTATTATAGGATGTAGATGACTTGCTGGCCTGTGGCTTCCAACCACCTTGGCTGCCTCCCCACTTGAGGGAGAGGGCAGCCGCATGGCTGGCAGCCATCCTTACTAGGATTGAAGAGGATGGATGTCATGTGACTTCACCTCCATCTTGAATATTAACTGACCAAAGAAACAACAACAGATCTCCAAGATGTCTTAGATTAGAGTGGATTTTTGTGATGGCTCCTGTCCTGAAAAGAAGGGTTATAAAACATAGGATTTAACAATTCTTGTTTAACAAGGTATTAAAACTGTGCCTATATGTGTTCATACACAGGAATGTACCTTGTGCTGGCAGCCAAGCTTTTCAATGTAAGAATCACTCAGATTGTATTGACTTTAAAGATATGAAAGGATCATGGAAAATAGCTGAGGGTTGCCACTGTACGGCAGTGCTGGAATTCCTAAGAGATCCGAGGTAAAGGAGCATGGCAGTTTTGGGATTAGGGGCCACGTGACAGCCACCACTGTGAGGTGTTGTTGGCTGGTTGTTTGAGTTGCGGAGGGTGAGGGCAGAGAGAAATGTGAATGAATCTCAGATATAGAGCATTAAATTGTTTGCACTGTAGAGCTTGGTTTTGCTAGTTCCAATTGTGGTCATGCCCTGAGTTTTTTCTCTCTCGAAGTTAAAAATAGTATCTTATTTTTTTATATATTGCAGGAGCACACAGTTGAGAGATTTTAAACTTCTTTGAGAGAAAATTTTGGAGTTTTACAGGAAATTGAAAATTTAAAACTGGATATTTTAAGAAACAAGTTTAAGATACTTAAATTTATAAGCCTGAGGACATTTTAAGTTTATAAAATGTTTTATATTTTTATCTTAATATATCCTTAAAAAAGATCTTCAAAAAAATAAAGGGCTAAAGAGTTAAGGCCACAGCTATGAGCACCAAATGCTAAACATCAGAAACTGGGATATTCCTATTTATGATACAGCAAGGCAATCACTAAGCAATCTGGCAAAGAGCTTAGAACAGCAGTTCTCAACCTATCGGCCATGATATTTTGGGGGTCTGAGGATTCTTTCAAGGGGGTAGCCTGGGACCATCTACATTGAAATTCGTAACAGTGGCAAAAAAATGCAGTTGTAAAATAACGAGAATTATTTTATGGTTGGGGGTCACTGCAACATAGGGAACTGTGTTGAAGGGTCACAGCATTAGGAAGGTTGAGAACCACTGGCTTAGAGAATGTCTCTCCTTACCTAAGCTCTGTTCAGGCATAAGAATGTACATTAATCTTCTTGTCTTTGCTAAATTTGTTAAGCCTTAGCTATTTTGATAACTGGAATAGGATAAGGAATTGTAATATTCTGTAATTGTACACTCTGAAAGGGCTGGGAAAGGAAAATTCCCAGTCTCTCTGTGGATTGTATTTATGAGTTGAAAGTTTTATTTTGATATTAAAAGAGCTTCAATTCAGAAATTGTTATTTTTTAAAGCTAAATCTAGCACAGATAAACTATAAAATCCTAATCTTATAAAAGCTACTAAGTTACAAACAAAGATGTCATATGCAAATATATTCATCTTGAAGTGATACTTTAAATTTTTCAAATCAGACTGAAAGCAGCACAATAAGATAATGGTGTATTAGATAGACATTAAAAGTCACTGTAAACTTTTGTAATGAATGTTATAAAATAGCATCTGTTATTTAACCTATTGATAGTATAGAAATGAGCTGGGTTCTTGAGATTATTCTTTTTATAACTATAACAGTTTAAAATAGCTGATCCTAGTTCACTGCATTTCTAGTGATGTAAAGGTAAAGTCGGAGGCAAATGACTAAACCCAAACAAAGTTTGTTTAGCTCAGATATACTTACTAGATGGTCCTCAAACCCTTCAGAGATCTGCTGAATATGACTTTTAAATGTTTAATAAAAAAGCTTCCCATGATAGACAGAAGTTCCAGCTCCTGGCAGCAGCCCTAAGGTTTCCTCCAAAGAAGATGATGAGGCACAGAAGAACACCACCTGGAGCCTGCTTTAAATGTAACAAAGCCAGACACAGGAGAGAAACTGCTCTCAGTAATAACTACTCATGTCTCTAGTAAATGGTTAGATGGGGGAAAAATGTTTAAGGTCTATTTGCAAGTTCTGAAGGTCTAAGAAAGTGTTCTAAGATGTATAAAGGTCTGAGAATGTAAAAGGTTAACTAAGTCCTGAAGGTCTGAGAACATGATTTAAGACATATAGATGCAAGTTGTAAAGGCATAACAGTGATTTAGGATCTATAAAAGATGGGAGATGTTTCCAATTTCTTTCTCCCTTTATGCTACTGTTACACTAAGATTTCAAAGATTCAGAGTTGTAACATTGATGAAGTTCTGGATATATGTTATAGAGTTCTGATAATCTGGTACTACTATTATCTGTCACAAACTCAAGACTTTAAATTTCCTTTGGTTATCTTCTAAATATAGACTTTGAGATGCTTCTCACTGGGCTAAAATTATCTCCATCCAATTTCTGTATCTGGCTCTTTGCACAGAGGACAAATGTTCATGCTTTATAACCCAAAGTCATGGCTTTTGAGAGGACTGGAGGGCATCAGTCTACTCCAGCTGTTTAACAGATACTTATTAGCTGCTTTTTCTACAATGTGGATTTCAGTGCTGAAAGATCCAAATCTAAGTTTCATAAACTTTAACTTCTGTCCCTAGTCTATATCTATCTCAGCAGACTTCTACTTGACTGACAGACACTATCTAGAATCAGCCACGGGCTACAAACTGCTTCAACTGATTTAAGCCTTGGATTTGCTGAAGTTGATGTGGACCAATCCAGCCAATGTGATTGCTTCCTGTTCCTTCTGCTGGAACAGCCAGCCAAATACATCTGATGAACACTCCATTGCTTGAATCCCCTCCCAGCTTTTGACTAGCATTCCAGCCTTACTGCCCTCCCAACCACATCCTAATTTCAGCAAGACATATCTATAGAAGAGAATACATAGCCCCATCTCCCCAAAAGACGGAATGTTTTCATCAAAAGAAAACTCCCTGGCGTGGGGGACAAAATGACTACCTATGGTGCCTATTGGCATACCAGAAAAGCTACCTGTTAAGGCCAAATAGACCCAGATCTATCAACAGGTAGATTCATGAACTGAAATAGTTCTACAAAATGATAGGGCTCTTGATCTGCTTTATGCAGAATAAGGAGTTATTGAATAGCCTAAGGAAAAATTGTTTTTTTCTATAATCATTAGAGATACTCTGGCTATACTCAAACGTTGTGAAAAAGGGGAACCTAAGAAGAAATAAATGACCAGTTTCCATTCTCATTTTTGAGCTCCTCTTGGATAGTAACTCTAATGTCAGCCAATGCAAGGCCTTTGACCCTTCTGTTTCTGCTAAGTCCTTGCATCATTAATGTCCTAATCAGATGCATACATTTCCAAGTGAGTACCATTAAGCTGATGATTATTATCTAATGTAGAGTCAAGGATTTGACTAAGGATACAACTCAAAGAGGAATGTAAGAGCAAAAGTTACATTTTATATTATAATTACTGTGCTTAAGAGATCTATAGAACAAGGATAGATAAGTTCCTGGAGTGCTGGGTGAGGCTTTTCAAGTGTGACACAGAAAGACATGATCCTATAATCTTACTTACCCAAGGTCAGATAACCTCCTGGAAAGTTAGGTAGGTAGTATGTAGATTCCATTTGGTTAATCCAAATGTACAAGATGTGCTCCAAATGTCCCTGATATGCTTAGTCACTTGTAGGCAGGAGATAACACAGACAGGAAGCACATTAGTTTAGATGCTTGCACTTGATTAGACCTGGTGGGAAGTACATAGCCTTTTTAAGCATCTGTTCCATGTGACTCGGGCCATTTTGTGTGAACTCCAGAGGTATCAGGACCATTTCATGGGAACCTCAGGATGGTCCTGATTACAATCCATCTTCATAGCCAGTATTTAATTAACTTAATTAAAGCTTGCTTCAAATTTGGCTTAATTGTGTTGATAGTCTTATTCTAGACTAGTGAGATTTACAGCACTAAGGATGAGAGATTAACCTCCTGTGTCTTAAGGGTTTTATGCACTGAAGGCAACTACTAGAGAGTTACTGGACTTATTTAGCAAGAGGTTGGTCAAAGTGATTAGTCTATCTGATTGCTAATGATAACAATTAAGAAGTTATGTTCTTCTCCTTCCAGGGAAACTGAGAGATAGGGCCCCATTGCTCTCAATGCTTATTTTCCCTGGGGCTGACCTCTAGGTTCTTAGAAAGACACTCAGGAGTTGTAAATCTGATAGGAGATTGGGAAATATATATCACAAAGTACCCTAGTTAAGATTAACAATGAAAAGTTGTTCTAAAGTTAAATGCTCAGGAAAAATGGGAAGTCCAAGGCCTAAAGTCCTGAAGAAACATTTCTAATGTTAGGCAGAGAAAGGGAAAGTTTCAGGGCCAGCTGGCCGGACAAAAATTAAAAAGCAGAGAATTATTGATAGGAAAATTTATTCAATCTGGGTAGCTGCATCACTGGTGCATAAAGCATTTACTCTGAGCTCATCATTACAAGCAGCCAATGCAGGAAGAGACTGCAGGACTGCAGTTAGGAACAGCACAGACATGCAAATAAGAAGAGAAAGAGCAGTCTATAGAAAAATCTAGAGGGCCCTTAATCGAAGGAATCTCAGACTATTGCCTTTAACCAAAAACTGTTCTTATTATTAATGCCTTAATTATGAGTTATTTAGTACCTCAAATTAAACTTGAGGGGGCAGGTGCGACCTGTGAATGTCATCCTTACCTTGACCTTTTCAGCCACCAAATAAAGTTATCAGCTCAAATGGGTTCATTAGACTGGATTTTAGCAAAATACACTGTTTTAGAATTCAAATCTCTGTTTTTCCCTCTCAGAGCACATTTTCTATGAAATAAGATGGTTACTTGTGAACATCCCCATGTGGGTAACAATTATGAACTCAAACTCAGAATATGTTCCTTCATATATACCTGCTCAGATGCCAAGTCAGTGTTTAAAAGCCTTCATGGTTCGGGTTGAGTAGGTTCTAATGAGGCAGAAAATATTGGGCCACCTAGCAAGATAAAGATCTTGAAGAGAGATCAAGAGAAACATTGGCCACTGGGTGAAGTAGGTACTTGACATCAAAAGGAAACAAGACCTCAGGAAGCATTGCTGAACTGTCTCAAGACTAACATTACATTCTGAATGATAGCCAAAGGCAGCATAGTCTAGCCAGTGGCAGAGGGATAGCTCTGTGCTGTTGATGTCAGCAGCAGCAACATGAGGAATCCTCTTCATCTTTTCATTTTATTTTTGAGATGATAATATAGTTACATCATTTCTCTTTTTCCTGTCCTTCCTTCAAACACCCCTATTTACTCTCCTTGTTCTCTTTCAAATTAATGGCCTCTCTTTTTCCATTAGTTGTTTTTAAATGCATATTTTTATTTAATATATTATGTATATATTTATATATGTGTTATTTTATATATATATACATATGTGTGTGTGTGTGTATATATTCCTAAATATAGCCTGTGTTAATCCCATCAGTTGAGAGTAAGACCACAATTTTTGAATCAAGTTTGAAGCAAGCTTTAATTAAATGCTGGCCAGGGTGATGAACTATGGCCAGGTCCATTCCTAGGGTTCTCAGAAAATGGCACCAAGTCACATTTGGCAGAGGCTTATAAAGGCAAAACCCATAATGCTACATAATCCCCAACTGGTCCAATCGAGGGCAAGCATACATCCTGACATACTTCCTGCCTAAGTATCTCTTGCCTATGTGTGATCAAGCACATCCTGTGCTGTAGGATCAACCAAGCTTGTTTACAGAAGCTAAAACATGTGGCTTAATATCTTACATGAGCAATAGCCTCCAGCATTTCAGGAAGTATTCATCCTTGGGCAAGTGGGATTACAGGTTTGTCTGTTCTTTGGCAAGTAGGGCTTACAGGTTAGAGGTATTTTTGTTTTATGTATCTCTTAGGTACAATAATTAAAACTTAAAGCATGAGTTTAGCTCTCATACCTGCTCTGTCTGTATAATGTTATTTGTATGCATGTATGTTATTTGTATGTATGACTATTTGATTGGATAACCAATCGGTGTGGTCTTCTCTGGACAGTCCCCTCCACAAACCCCATACCTAAGGCTCAGGGAACATTGTTGAAGAAGGGGTAGAAAGGACTGTCAGAGCCAAAAGCTCAAGGAGTTTGTGTCTCCTAGTAAGCTATACCCATAAAGTCTCACCAGTGTGACCACCTAAACTGAGCTGATCAAGGACAACAATAAACATCCCAAATTGGACAGAGAAAGCCCACAAGACCTCAGCCCTAAACAAAGAATCAGAGACAACTAAGGAATCCCTTAATCTTTTAAGGACCTTTACTCAGGCAAAAATAGGATAATTGGCAACACAGAAGAAAAGAATTTCAGGATAATCCAATATGAAGCAAAGCTGGAATTTATTTAAAAAGAAAGGTTCTTAGGGATGAATAAGATACATCCAAGACTGCAGGTGCAAGCTTCTCAAAGAACATAGAGACTTAAATGGTGGCTGTATTTAGGACACTATCTCATTATCTCATTCCTTCTCTTGCTGTCTTTTGTATACAACACGCACATGTACATTCACACGCGCGCGCGCACACACACGTATTCAATCAATCATCAGGCATAACAAATAGTTCAGGCACATACATAGTTTATAGGTTTCATCTTCATTCTGTAAATATTTGTTGAGTGAACTTTTTAAATAAACACAATGCTTAAGACTATAAGAATATGTTTATGTAAAATATTTATAATGATCTATCAAAATATGAATGGAAAGCACATGTGAAGTGTGAAACTTTTAATGTAATAAAACTAATATCAAAACTAGTGAAGACAGTTGATTGGTGGGTTGGCTTGATGAATGGATGTGGGGAAGGGTGAAAATAAATGAGAACATTCATGTGAGAGGAAGATAAAGAGGAATTGAGGAGAAAAAAACATTAAAAGATGAGTTTTAAAAAAAAAGAAAAACATGACGTCTAGCAATAACTGTGAATGCATACAGTTTCTTATATACTTCTTTGCTCCTGTATTCATAACATCTTCCAACCATGAAATGAGTAAATGAGATTTGAGGAGACAATGCAAGAGCATTAAAATTCCTTAAATAGATACGCCTTATCAAATAAACTATGTCCCCTCTGTAATAAGGTCACTAGAATGCTAGATCAGAAAAATGCCATTAAATAAATGTTAACTCTAATTTTAACAAAGTACATACAAAGGCTCTAGGCTATGCAGATGTTGGACAAATGTGAGTCCAGCCGCAGGGAAGTAGCCTTACAGATAGTGTCATGATCATGTTTAGGGCAATAATTAATGATGTAATCAGCCTTCGAGGAAGGCCAACCTCTGGAAGCACAGGGACTCTATTTGTGGCCCTGCTCAGTCATTGGTTTTAACCAATGACTTGGACCACGCCATAGCAAACACACAACTGATTCCAGGGTAGACTTAAAATTTATAGACATTCAAGAAAAGACTATATGAGTAAAATTAAATCAAATTCATAATTTATTAAGTTAGAGAAAACTAAATTTAATTTTCAGATGTTTATGGAAAAAGGCTGCACATGCCCTGTGCAGCATGCGACAGCTTCAGTTCTACAAATCCAACATGATTCCTATTGTACCTTCCCCACTCTGTGTGATGCAATGTGTTGTATCTGTAAAGCTATGCTTTGTTGCTGGTTTACCAAAGGCACTTTAATATTAGGGTTTACATCATCAGTCAAGAACAATGTACACAAATAGGAAGCATTTGCAGACATCTAGGTCCCTTTACTTTGTTCTTCAACATCAGTCAAGCCTACATATTAGTGACAAGGAAGAAGAGAGTTGTCAGTGATTCCGTATCCTCATGTATCACCTTCGTATCCTTGACCACATCCTGGAGAAATGCACCTTTGCAAAAAATGCCCCAGGATCCCTACCTGGGGGAGGGGGAAAACAGAAGTACAAGGGTCACCATTCTCAGACTCTGGTTAAGGTCTTGCTGAAACTAAGAGTTAAAATTAAGAAACTATCTAAATAAATGCAAAATCCTGTCCTTAATGCAAATCTAAGAAATAGAAAAAAATATGTCTTAATATAATCACATAAGATTTTTTTAAACCAGCCTTTGAATTAACTCCAAACTGAGTAAGAATGTTCATGATGAACCACTTATTAAAATATTTACTGTGTCCATAACTGTCCCCATCCAGGTGACATAATTTTTTTCTATGTATTCTACATTTGGGAGGCAATCACTATGGCATTTGACTTTTGTACATCTCATTTTAAGGAAATATTAGGCATCCATAAAAGAGGGTGACTACAATGCTTATGGTCCTCAAGACCATGTCTGATAATAATAGCATCAGCTCCAAGTATTGATGTCCTTTGTGTGCCAGGCTGTATGGTCAACACTAAGGATACCTGAAGTGACTGGAGCAGAACATCTTCAACCTAAAATCTGTCAAGTAGAAGCTGTCTCCCCAGCTAAACATTAAAGTTCATGGTGACAAAGCCTCTTGTCTATAATTGCAATGCTTATGGGGATAATGGTATCAGCCACCGAATATTTGAGAGATGAATTGTCAATTGGCCGGAAGAAAAGGTTCTGTGTTCAGGTTGGGAGAACTGTTTATTTCCTGAGAATATTTTTAGCAGAATCCCTGTAGTGGGTAAGGGTAGATAGCACCTCGGTATCAAGAAGCCTGTTTGTCGAGCAATCATGATTTCGTAAGGATGAGTTAGTGATTGGCCCTATCGAACCAGCAACCGGACAATAGACAACAGTGTGTTCAAGTGACTCTGAAGAGATCAGCCTGAGTCAAGGAAACGTGACTGTTTCCCCTGCCAGCTGGGGGTACTTACTAAGTCTTCCTGTTTCTTTGAAAAAGCTCTTTATTAGCCTGCTAGCCCACCAGCTTCCAGAAGAGTTCACATACTTGCTGTTCTATTCTCAGGCATTTATAAGGCAGTTGTGTGTGCACCGCTGGTGAAGAGAAAGCTCAATACATGTCCAAATACAGCACCATGCTCTTGTTTCAGTCATGAAACACAATGCAGTCTTGAAGAAAACCAGATATTTAAAAGCAGGCATTTGTTTTGAGTCTTGTTTGTTTGGGACATGGTCTTGTAATCGTCCTAATCATGAAAGGTAGGAGGGACACTAGAGCTTCAGTGGGTGATGAGGGGCCACCCCAAGCCCAGTGGGCCTCTGGATGTGTTTTTTAGAAAGCATTACTGGGTACGTAAGATGGTAAGCCTATGGAGGGGTTTGGATTCTAAGCAGGCTTTTTTAGAACTGGTGTCTTGTCATCAAGAGTCATGCTGATTCCTGAATGGGAGAGTAGAATAAGGACAGCAGTAAGATTGTGGGGACGTGTTCCCCCAGTGCTAGGGTGGAATTGGATGCCACAAAAGAGGATAAGAGGTTGGTTGTCTCCCCTCTGAGGTTTCAAGACACACATCGATACAAGTACCAAATGCCTCCCCTAGAGCATTAGGAGTACTCCCTCATTTGCCTTTGCTGCAATCCTGTGAATCAGCTACTGTGATCATTATCCTGATCTCTCAAATGGGAAAGCTGAGGTTTCCTGTGGTTGAAAGTCTCACAGAGAAAAGACTTAATATTCAACGTGTGGTCGCCTAACAGCTATGTTCTAATGACAATAATGATGAATTTAAAAGCTCATTTATTCAATGATTATTTCTGATATCATCTTGCTGTTACTCCAGTCACAGCTTGAGTGGATTGTTCTAGGAAGTGGCAGACACAGGAGGGAGAGCTTGTGTTCCTTGGTCCATGATCATGGTTGGCAGTCTGATTGGACATCAGAGCTCTCTTTCCTGGGAACTTTAATATTGGATAGACCTTCCTGAGATAGACCTTCCTGAGCCTTAAACTAATATTTATATTTCAACAAAAGTACCAATAAGCATAAGGATTATATCTGCAGTTGTTTGATTTTTAAGCATTACAAGCTACTATCCACACACATGGCATACCATATGTATACTCTTTTCTCCCCACTAGGGGCTCAAGATCTGGATCGCATCCGACTCTCCACCTACAGAACAGCATGCAAGCTGAGATTTGTACAGAAGAAATGCAATTGTAAGTGTGACTTTGTTTGTGCTAATTATCTGCATGAGTTCTATCATTTACACTTGTTACTAGGTTTATTAAAAACAGGTTTTCTTACAAGGATTGATAAACATATGTTTACACAAGAATAAAGGGGGGTATTATGGTCATGAATGGTAGAGAAACAGTTGCTAAGCAACTCTTAAGTCCGATTTAGTCTTAACTACTAGTCTTAGAATGGATGAGCCTCTTGAGATCTATATCTATGTGTATCTATCTCTCTTTCTAGATATATATGTAGCTATATAGATAGATGATAGGTAGATATAGATATGCATGTATATATGTATGTATATAGATATAGACAGACGATTGATGATAAGTACAGCAATGTATTATATAGATGGATGATAGATAGCTAAAGATATGAATATGTATATATACATATATATGCATATATGCATATGTATAGATATAGATAGATGATAGAGATAGAGATATGCATATGTATGTATGTGCATGTATATAGATAGATAGATAGATAGATAGATATAACTATGTATGTAGATACAGGTGTATAATAGATAGATGATGGCTAGATGGATGGATGATAGATAAATCCGTCTAAAGAGAACATGAGAAGTTTCTGAACTCCATATAGACTATTTTCTCTCTGCTCTACCTGTGCCATTTTAAATGGTATCCAAGTACTTTGCAACACATCACACATAAAATCCTCTCTTTGTGTCCATTTATAATTATCAGTTTACAAACATCTAGAAAACATTAAAGCTCCTTTCTGAAACTATGAAACCAGCCAAAATAATCAATGCATTGATTACATTTGTGGACAAGAGCAGCAGAAGAAGTATTGCTTTTGAAACACAGGAGCGCTGCCAATTTTTAACTACACACAACAAGCTGTTCGCCAACCACATGAGCAGTTCCATGCTCACTGTGGGTTGAAATGCCCCTTTGTGCTGCTAAAACTGTTTTCTCTGGCAAAAAAAAAAAAAAAAATATTATTCCATGGTTCATTTGTATCAATTTATTATGTTCTTTTAAAGAACTGATTCTGTTTCAAAATTAATAACTTCTCATTTTCGAATTAGTAAAGAACAGGATTTTTTATGTAAGCCGTAACATTGTACCCAGAATATTTATATATATATATATATATATATATATATATATATATATATATATATATTTCTTGAATACTGACATGGGGATTAGACTCTTAGTGAATGCAGAGCCAGCCATTTTCCCAGGTCTACCCTCCCAGAGTCTCCACAGGTATTTTCCAGACCCCTGGGGAGCCACCCAACCCCACACAATAGTGGCAAGGTTATTTGGTCCCTCAAGATGCCTCGCCTAAAGCTAGTTCCCTAACCAGGGGATAAGTAATAGGCCAGTATTTGGGACAGAATGAGTGAATAGAAACACACACACACACACACACACATTTGTCTGCTCTTGTGTGCAAGTGTGGTGTGTGTGTGTGTAAAATCTGTGGCCAAGGCTGGAACTATAGTTCAATTGGTAGAATTCTTGCTTAGTGTGCATGAAGTCCCCATCACTATGTTAACCAGATGGTGCATGGGCAGAAGGACCAAAAGTTCAAGGTAATTGTTGGCTACATAGTGATTTTGAGGCTATCCTGGTTTGAGGTTATCCTGGGCTATGGGAGACCCTGTTTTCAATAATTAAATAAGTAATTAACTAGAATTTTTTTTTAAAAGATGTAGCTATATTTGTATTCTCAGGCATGAATGAGCCAGTAAAAAGCCTTTTCAGTGCTGGTGTTAATTAAGGGGTAAGGAAAAAGCTTCCACATAGAAAAAGCTCCCCTTCCCTCTCAATGCCATCCTTCAAAATAGAACAAAGGAAGAATCTCCAAAGTGAGGAAATTCTCCCACATTCTTATGACTTACTTCCACTCCATGGCCTTTCAAATTGGGGAGGAGTGAAGGAAATGGGGTGAGAGTTCCATCCCCCTTAAAACTTTGCCAAGATTTTCTTAGGCTTCTTTCAGTAAGGATGGGAACTTCCAGAAAGACCACAAAATGGTTCAGAGGAATGGTAAAATAAACAGAATAGAGGATAAATAAAGGAATGGATTGGGGAGAAAGGAATAGACTCATAGTAATTTGCAGCCCTACAGACAGCACTACAATATGCAGACATTGTGTGATCCCGGCTGGTGCTGCAGCATCACGTGGGTCATCCCACTCCTCCTACGCTAAGAAAGCCAATTTTCATTCTTGTACATTTCCTTTATCCTCTTCCTGTTCTTTTTGAGTCTCATCCTTATCCTGCATCCAAAATTGTGCCCCAACCACACTGGCCTACTTGGAAAGCAGTATGAAAGCAGATGGGACAACAGCCCGTTTAAGAGGAGCCTAGGAACCCCAATCCTGTCTAGTGTCTCCTTGCAGTGTCCATTCAATTTCCTCTTAGTAAGCATGTATGAGTCCCTGCTACATATCTGGCCCAAGGTCAGGAAGCAGAGACGGTGTGACTGTGAGATGCAACCTTGAAGTTGCTCAGAGTCTAACTGAGTAATTGGAACGTGGAGAGGTACATAAGCCCACGGCAGGAATATGGACATGGTACTTGGATGTCCCAGAGAGACAGTGCCCTGATGTGATGAAGAGACTTTCTTGAAAAAAAAAAAATCTAGACTGCATGTGAAGGACTCATTTCTGAAAAAAATAAAACAGAAAAAGAAAAAATAAAATAAGCCGTTATGTACTTTCCAATGTACCTGATAGGCTTCATGCATTTTAGGATAAGAAAAAAAATCACAGTCTAAAAGAACTAGTTAAAGTTCAGAGAAGAAAAGCAAGCATGATTTGAATGCTGTGCTAAAATTAAGCTTTTAAAAATGGTTTCCAGGTTGGTGAGATGGATCAAATCCAAGGTTGCCTGCATTTGCTCCATTTTCTTTCTTAACAATAAATAAAGTGTGATGTCCCGAATTACTTGAAAAACAGTAATACAATTGATCTTGGCTTATCTTAATCAATGTTGAAATCTTCTAGAAAAGTAACCAAAAGGGGTGATCGTTTTGGTAACATAACAGTCATCAACAGTGAAATTACATCCTTGCTTTAGAGCAAGGTAATTCTAGTCTACACTAAAAGCTAACACAGTGAATTATGGCGTCCTGTAATGGAGCTTTACTCTACAATAAAGTGCATAAGATAAAAAATCAGAATGTAGTGGGTTTGCCTCTCCAGAGCACTAAGATGCTGATCGCTTCTAGGAGCTTAGAGAAAGAGCAGAAATTCACTACTCACAGCAAGGACCACAAAGGAGATGGTGCCTCTTGAGCAAACAAAGCAAGGGGCAAGCCTGATCTGTAACACAAATCAACTTCCCCGCTTGCTTACAGTCAATTAAAGGGATAAAGAAGTGATTGGCTTGGTACTAGTCGCCTAGCACTTGCTAACCCAGAGAGGCACTGAAATATCTTGGCCTTCCTGAGAGGCTTTCCCAAGACTGTCATTAACACAGGTAGTTTGTAAACAATAGAGATGTGTTATTTTTCATAGTCACAGTGACTGGGAAGTCCAAGATGAAGGCACCAGTTCGCTTGGTGTCCGCTGTGAGCCCAATCTCTGATTCAGAGGTAGCATCTTCCCCCTCAGGAGACCTCATGTGATTGAGAGGGCAGTGTCACACTCTAGGGCCTCTTTCATAAGGTCCTTAGTCTCCACTATGAGGCTCTACTCTAAAGAGTCAATCACTTCCCTGAGGGTCCCACCTATTACTGTCATATTGGGGATTAGGTTCCCACATGTATTTGGGCAAGGGGAGATAGATACAATCAGGTTATGCCTAAGACAGCTCATTATAGCAGTTATTTCATAGAAATCAGTGGATTGTAACCAACAACAGGTTGTTTATTTTTAGGTACAGAATCTTTTTAGAGGTAAAATTTATTTTGCATATTAGCAAAACTAAATTTAAAACCCGCATCATAGAAGAAAAGCATATAAAACAGGCCCTTATGCAGTCATCCCATAGAGGGAATTTTTTCTAAATACAACAGTAGTGTATGGATTTTTTATTTACTGAGATCAAAGAGCACATGTTAGCCAATTACCTTACCCACACAGAGCACAAATTCCCATCAGAGGTCCCAAGAACATCTCCTTTGATGCAAGTCTTGTTGGATATTGAGAATAAAGGTTCCCAAGTACTGTAAAAAAGGGCTTAAAGACAGGCTAGTACTTCATTTTGTATAGACCAGGAAATAAAAATAGTTTTTAGAAATAGATACTTATAATAAATTTGGTAACAAGAAACAGTAATATGTAGCCCCAATTAATTAAATTGTTGTGTTCCCTCCAAAAAAAATACTTAATCATCATTAGTAAGCCAGTATTTGGGAGAAAATTTGTATTCCCTCATCATATGTTTGATTTCATCGATAAAAATGTTGTAGACATTTTTTCTCTTATATGTGTAACATCCTCATACTTCCTAGGATATAAAGTAGCTTGGTGTCCCTCATGCTTAGAGGAACCCATTCTTGCCTAGGTCTCTCTATCCATCAACATTTACCAATCTTGCTGATAAAAGAATAGCCATAAGAAATCCATCTCATTTTTTACGGGCAGAAGACTTTCAGCCTTCCTCCATCAGAATTATTTTCCACATCACTACTTCTGTTAATTGTTCATCCTTGTATTCTGCTATAGCTTCCCTCCCCATGACATAATTAGCACATTCCCTAATAGAATAAAAGAATGAATGTCTCTAAAACTTAAGGGGCATCAAGCTGACTATTTTATGTCCTGGGAAGAATGGAACAGAATGTAGAAAATAAGATTTCTTGAACACTCTGCTCATTCACAATCCTGTCTTTAGTTTCCAGATTATTTAGATTTCTGCAAAAATGAACAGCCTGTAAACTATTGATAAGCTGTGTGAAATGGCAACACTCCAGCCTTTATTTTAAGCAACTAAATGCTTCCTTCAAAACCAGTATGTCTTTGGTCAGCAATGGCATGCTTAATGATCCAGGTACCCTGCAAGGTCAGCACAATTTTTACCTTCAAAAATTACTTTGGGGTCAGTGAAACATAGCCCCAAGTTATATGATCAACTAAAAGGCAACATGAGAAACAAATGCGGACCACCGAATCTCTTCTATTTAATAAAGGAACAAAACACAGCAATAAGATACTCCCTTCCACACCCACAGAAAGAGCTGCCCATCCCTCAACCCTACTAGTCCCGGCTTTAAGTTTTCTTTCTGTCAGTAGCAATAATTAATTTTTCTTTAAAGGGAAAGGAGCTGAAAGTGCCTATTATTGCATCTGGTCATTCAGTTTCCCAAAATGTCTTTTCTCTGTTAAGTGAAATGCCTTTTTAAAATACCCTCCATTCAGAAACAGTTGATTAGAACATATGCTTTTGTCAATGTTAAGGTATATAAACATTTTTCAGGATTTTGAAGGCACCAAAAACCATACCTACCTATTGATCTGTTTCTCAATCAAAGCAAACTTAAGCTAAGAATATCACATCTCAAATACTTCCTAATAAATTTTCTTAGATGAATGAACAGATATGAAGTAGATTCATTTTTTCACTAGCCAAGTGACTAGTCTTACACAGTAAGAGAAATTCAAAGATTTGTCCTTAGTTGTAAGCATTGATTCCTGCTTGATTTCTTCAAGGGAGTGCACTAGTGTATCCTGACTCTCTACTTATTGTTCAGTGCATGTGTTTGTGGCTCTCTGGATCAGTTCCCTGTTGCTGCACAGTCAGTTCTTAGCATCACTTTGGGCTGAAATCTGCAGCTCTCATCTGAGACTTGGGGTCCTCTTCAAAGTGCATTGGCTGTTGGTGGAATTCTTGTCCTTGTGATTGTACAACTGATGCCCTATTTTCTTGCCAGGTGCCAGCTGAGGATTATTTCTAGTTCTTAGAGCTTTCTTGATTCCTTGGTACATAATCCCTGTGGACCACTCAGATGATTAGTACTGACTATTGCACACCAGCTGGAGTGACTCTCTGATTTCCCCTTCTGTGACTAAACAGTGAACCATCTTTGCTTTTAAAAGGGCGAGGTAGTTTTTCATGCCAGAACTAACCAGACGATCTTCGGATTTTAAGGTTACCCAATTTGAATCTAAAGTCTAATCTGTAAACTCCTCTCACTAGAGTGTCAGGATTAAGGTTCCATTGAAGAGCTGGGAAAAGGCATGTGACACCAATGAGCCAGCAAATCATAGGGAGATAATCTTAGTCTATCTTACTGTCCAAGAACATGGATTTTTCTTGTTTTCTGATAATAACCTTGAATGTACAAATAAATTTTAAGTTAAAAGAAGAGAAAATAAAAGGGAAATCAAGGGTTCCCCTGGTTGAGGAGTGGGAAGAACAGCAGGAAGCACCACAATTAGACACACAACGGGCATATGACCAACATGGAGCAGAATCATCGTTGTGTTGTTTGAAATGTTTTCTGTGCATCTATTCACTACTGGGGTTCAGCGTTATAGACACTTGTTTGGAATAAAGAAAAGTCCATTGTGCAAGAATACAACATTCTCAAAAATCCCCTGTGGGGGAACTTGGAGGCAGCAGAACATAAACAAACCTATTAATGACACCCATTTAAGATGAGTGTAGGAGAGGGGAGAACTCTCTGGGAGCCTTGCACCTATGGGAAAACAATTTCCTCTACATCAGAGCAAACCTCTGATAGAATGCAGCCTTGACTTTAATGCCTGACAGTTTAGATGTGGGTTTCAACACAGTTGCTTTATTTATTTGATACAGAAGATGAAGAGTTTGTTTTCTTGGCAATATTTTTAGTTTTAGAGAATGTTGACTGTTTTGCTCAGGGTCTCATCGCAGCATGGCCTGTAGACTAAGCCAGGACCTGTGTTCTTCTTTCTAGAGGTGAGATGCTGCAGACAGTGTCTCCCTTGCCAAAATGTGTGAGTGAAAAGTAGAGAATTTAGAAATCTTCCCCTTTGCATAGTTCTCTTTAACAAAATTTAAATGAGTGGCTTCTCCTTTTCAATCTATTATGGCCACCTGTTAGAAATTAGAAAAAGAGAGTTAGAAGTTGGTTGTAGGACAGTGGGAAGTAGTTTGCCCAGGTCATGAAGTTCATCTTCAAACTCTTCTCCCACCTCAAAATGTAAACATCATAACATCTCACCAGCTGCATGTCTTTGACCCTTAAGTTCCTCCCCACCTTTCTGAGCTGACTCTATACATCTGATCAAAAATACTTCACAGTGTAAAATGACCCTCAAACTTTCCTACCCAATGGATAATCCCCAATAGATTATCCCCAGGACTGTGAGTGTGAGAGAATTTACTACTGTTTCTACATTACTTTATTGTACAGTTGACCTTAAAGTAGAGGGATTATCTAGCCTGTTCTGACCTATCTATATGAGCCATTTAAAAGCAGATCGTTTTCCCAAGTTATGCTATTATTTTAACATTCTGTCAATTTAAGTGTGGTCATAAGAACAGTTGGTTTTAGTTTTAAGATTACCTGGATTGCAGTCCGAAATGACCCTCAGGCTGTCCTATCCTCTGAGTAATAATACCCAGGAAAGCCAGAGATTTCAAATGTTGAATATGCTGCTGCTGCCTTGAAAATAAAGGGAAAACACGCTTAATTCCCAACTATTGAGAGGTACCTAGCAAGAAAGGCCACAAGACACTGAACTCTAATAACAAAAAGAATAAATATTTGTAACAATTTTTTCCAGAGCATTTAAATGAAAATTCAACTCATCCTCCAATCCAATTGTTTGTCTTTCTTTTTCCCCTAAACTACACATTCTAATATACTCTATGCTATATAATTTGCTAGTTATGTTTGTTGTGTCTTTCCCAGCTCAGATGTGAGCTTCTCAAGGACAGAGATCAGTGTGTGTCTTATATATATGCTGATATATCAACAGTCTCTAGAACATCAAATGTTTACAGCTACTTATTCAGATCAATGAACCTCTTGAGACATCAGAGAAAATTCTATCCTCGTGTAAGCTGTGGCAATAACATGCATGGTTTCATAACTATTAATTTAAATAAGTAAAATACCACTGATGTCCTCCTCAGTAGTCATTAATACTTTATTTCAGAAATGAAAAGAATGTATTGGAGCTGAGAGATGGCTCAGTGGTTATGAGGGAGTATTGAGCTTCCAGAGAGCCCAACATCTGATTCCAGCCCCCATGTCAAGTGGTTCATAACCCCCTGTAGCTCCAGCTCCAGGAAACTCAACACCCTTTTCTGGCCTCAACTGGCACTGTACTTACATGCACAAATCCACATACAACACATGCATATACACATAATTAAAACATAAAAATAAAATATGAAGATAAATATTTGTCAGTATCCTCTCGGCTTCCCTCAATGCTTGGTACCTCAAATTCTGTTTTCTTCTTAAACTATCCCAAGTTTTCAATTTGACTTTTCTTGTGACAAGAGTTTTCAAACATGTAACCTTCCTCTCCATGTTTGTAAGGAAGTGGCAGTAATTATGCAAAGTTGTGAAAGGAAGAGTGAGTCGCAAACCCCTTACAGAGAAAGTCCTGTGGATTTCTAAGGTTTGCAAGGTGAAGGATCTAGAACATACTGAGATTTCTTTTTTCATAATTTGGGAAATGCCATAATATGCCTGAACCTTAAGTGTGTTCTAAAGCTTGATGCATACATGTTACTACAGAAAATATGGATGAACAGAGTAAACCACAAAAGTCTAAATACCCATAAAACAAGTGGTTTTATTGACTTAAAAGTAATATATAATGTATTCAGGCAAGTTATTGCATGTTTTTGTTTGGTGAGGGTTCAGTGGAGTGTGGTATTAATTAACTCCAGCTCATTCTCACTTTAACATAGTCCTAAATATATCCCATGGCTTTCTTAAAATTGTTTTAGAATACGTAACATAAATTTTATCATATAAGCCATTTTGAATATGCAGATTACTTCCATTAAATATATTCACAAAGTTGCTCAAACATAACCATCCATGCCCAGAACTTTTTGCACATGCCAAATAAAACATAATGAACATTAGTTAAAAATAAATTTAACTTACTTTTAAAGATTTATTATTTTTATTTTATGTGCATGAGTATTTGTCTGCATGGGTATCTGTGCACCATGTGTGTGCTTGATTCCTGCAGCGGTCAGAAGAGGGCATCCTGTCTCCTGGAACTGAAGTTACCAGGAATTGTGAGCCACTGTGTGGGTGCTGGAGAACCAAACCTGGATCCTGTACAAGAACAACAAGTGCTTTTAACCACTGAGCCATCTCTTTAGTGCTTTTATTTATATGTTTTTTATCTGTGTGTGTGTGCATGCATGTGCATTTGTGCATGCGCAGTGTGCACATGCATGCTCAACATGCACATGCATGCATGTGCACATACATGCATGCCGCAGGACACATGTGGAGGTCAGACAATTACTCGTGGGAGTCTGCTCTCTTATTTAACCTTGTCAGTCCTAGAGCCTGAACTCAGGCTGTCAGTTTCAATGTCAAGTGTCCTTTACCTGCTGTGTCATCTCACCAGCTCCCATTATTTTTTAAATGTCATAGAGATTTTACCAAGTCTATCAGTCCCGAATCAATTGTTAGGTTTGACTTTTGTTTAAGTATGTGTATGTTTGTGTGTCTACGTGTGGGATGTGCACATGGTTGCAGTGTCTGAGGCTGGAGGCATCAGATCGCCCTAGAGGAGGGGTTACAAAGGGTTGTGAGCACCCTGATGTGAGAGGGCTGGGAACTGAACTCAGGTCTCTGCAAGAGCAGTAGGAACTCAACTGCAAAGCCGCTGCTCCAGAGCTCTCAAACATCAGTGCCATCAGAGAAGAGAACTCTGAAGAGTTCAATCACTAAGTCTGAAACACCACCTGGTACCTATCTGACTTTCACAGTTCATTGTTGTTTCCCATTGCCAATTTTTATTTTTAATTTTATTGTGAATTGACAAATAATGTGCATTTATAGAGCACAGTGTAACATTGTACCATATGTTTGTCTTGTGGGATTATCAAAGATTAATTAACATATAAGTTTCTTCATATATTACATTAGTTATATTTCTTATTGCTATGACTAAATATCTAAGAAAAAACAACCTAAGAGAAAAGGGGTTTATTTTGGGCTCGTGGTTGAGGACACACAGTCATCAGGGTTGAGAACTTATGAGGACAGGCAGCTCCATGGTGGTAGAGCCTGAGAGTGCTTGCCCACATCTCCACAAACCAGGAGATGAGAAAGGAAAATTTTGGTGCTCAGCTGGCTTTTTCATTCTTTTTAGTTATTCTATTCACATTCTGAGTGGCTCTTCTTCCCACATTTGATTTCTGAAAAAATCCTCAAATTAATAAATGTCTTATTAATACCCTAGGTGTTTCTTAATCCAATCAAATTAATCATCACACAGATTTAAGATGTTTTTCTGATGAAAACATTTAAAACATACTCTTTTAGTTTTCAACTCTTCAGTACTTTAACTATAGCCATTCTACTGGGCAGTATGTCACTAGAACTTACTGCATGACTTTTTTTCAATCCTAAGAGATCAAACCCAGGCCTTGCACATGGGAAACAAGCACTCCAACACTAAGCCACATCCTTTACCTCATAACTTTAAAAGACTTTTTTCTAATGAAAGATATATCTTATGGTCCTTACCCTATATGGATAGATCTATGACCTCACCAAGATACCTATAAATCCCTGTACTTCTGATTAACCACCTAAATGCCTCTTCATTCAAATGCTAGCTCTATTATCCAAGCAAATGCTATATGTACTGGAAAGCTAGATGATAGTTTCTGAGTAGATAAATGAGAATGCTACTTGTTTTATAATCTACTCTCATTACACAGACAATGATATATTCAAGGAATATAGTTTCGGTGTAGGAAAATTAAGACTTCAAATCTAAATGCTGTTTACTTGTGATTTCCAGTGTCCCCTGTACTGTGTCTAGTGTTCCTGTTTGCCAGACGTGCACTTCATACAGAATCAGAAAGATCAAAAGCTGTAAAGGGAAAGCAGAGACAATTCCTCACAAGTTCCAGAGCTGCAGCTGCTCTTTCTTTCTGAATGTGTCCTCTAGCATCTAGGGTTCTGACTATCTCAAGCCATAGTACATAGGGAATAGGAGGTAAAGTAGGAAACCATGTTCAACAAAAGCCGTGAGGTTTTGTAAAATATTGAGGCACATTCAAAGCTTCCAGGGATTTATATGGTACTGATTTGTTGTAGGTGCTCTGATCTACCCTATTCACTAAGCATCACTGAGCATCTTCTTTGAATAATGCATTATAAAGATTATGAACATAAGCAAGATGTAGTGTCATTGAGGCACTTATTATTTGGTTCTCTGGTCTATAGACTTACTTCCCAGCTATCTTTTGGAAAATCTGAGAAAATCCATAGATGTTCCTTCCCAAAATATATGTCACCACACATGCAACATTTGGCTCATAAATCCCTCTTGTCCAACTTCCTATTTTGGACTGATCTGAAGAGATAAAGAACAAAATTTGTACATTAGTGACTGGAAAATTCCGGATGCTATAAATGGTCTAATAGATGTGTGAAGGTTTCTGGGAACTACAAAAGAAAAAATTCACAATTGTCTAAAGGTAGCAGGATGAGCTTCCCAGGGCTATGACATGTGTGTACTACCTTGAAGGATGATGGATCAAAGGCTACATCTTATGGAAGGAACATACTCAGTACAGGCATATATAAAAATATAAAAAACATCCTCTGGCATTGTCAGAAGTCTGATGTATCCGGAATGTAGGACACTTTGAAGAAGCTGAAGAGTGGTGAGAGATGAGACTGACAATCAGTAAGCCAGAGTTTGAACGCTGGTTCTCACTGTCAGCCTCGTTGGTATTATTCAATGGACAATGAGAATGGCCTGGTCATATCTGAGCTTCACACAGTTTCTTGGGAGGAATAAAAAGAAAAAAGAAATTAGATGTGAATGGGAGGCTTGCCTCCAAAATGTCAGTAAAAACCCAACCTGGAGCATTTCAATATACAGAGTGGTTAAGGCCATATTAAAGAAATGACAACTAAAAATCCTACACAAAGTGGCTGGCCACATTAGGGCCTCTTGCTTCTAAAATTATTAAGCATATTCTGTACAAGTTAAACTGAGCAAGGAGAAGTTAGATATTATTCTTTTTCCATTTACATTCTCTTATTATTTTTACAATTCTTGGTATAACACTTTGAAAATAATAGGCTTAATAAGTGCTTGATTGGATTGAATTTAGTTAAATTTAATTTATAGTGTTATGGTTACTTAGTCAATAATTATTATCTCATTCTGAATAATGATGTCATCTAAAAACATAATTTTATAAAGCACTGAGTATTTTTTTTTCCTGGTAGGCAGTGTATGTTCTGTCAGGGCCCTTGAGGATTGTCAGGGTGCTCAATTTGATCTTACATGAAAATATGTTGTAGACCTTTTTCATGAAGCTTTATTACAACACCTTAACCAGGAAATTACAATGAAGCTGAGATGTTATCTCTGTGAGATGTGATGTTTCTTTCCGAGGACTCTTAGTAAAAAAAAAGAAAGAAAGAGAAGGAGATAGATAGATAGATAGATAGATAGATAGATAGATAGATAGATAGATAGATAGATAGATAGAGAGAGAGAGAGAGAGAGAGAGAGAGAGAGAGAGAGAAAGAAAAAGAAAAAGAAAAAGAGAAAGAGAAAAGAAAAAGAAAAAGAAAAAGAAAAAGAAAAAGAAAAAGAAAAAGAAAGAAAATCCCTGGGTGATAAAATTGTGCTCTAGGGTCACAGAAGGAGTGGAGATTGGAAAGCATAAACCAAAACTGGTAAGCTACTTAGGGGTTGTTTGTTTTCACATCTTATAAGGGCTTGTCTCAAGACCACTAATCCAAAGCAAATCTAAACACTGTGCTCTCACTAATGTTTTCTCTCCAAACTAAATGCTTGATTGATGTGAATGGTGCCCAGTATCTGCAATGTAATCACATAAAATGCCCTGTGGACTCTGCCAAGACATACCACTCAACCAGTGCTTCCTTCCCACTAGGTTTTTAAACATTATTATTTTGTGATGGGACCTCAGAAAAGCATAAAAATAAATTATTTGAGAAAAAATTTCAATAACTGGCTAATTTGCACATGGCTTCCTTGATCACAATGCTTCTCAGATTTTTAAGGATATTTTTAAAACAAATTCATCTGAATTAAATAAGCATCAATCTCCTGTTCTTTCATTTCTTACTCCATCCTCTAAATCATGCCCCATGCCAGTAATTCCCGAACCATGTTGCCATCACAGTCACCTGGACTGATACTTGACTGTAAAGATGTCTTGGCCAAACCAAGGCCTGTGGAAGGAGATACTGTAGTTTGAAATCTACCCACTGCCCTGAAGAACAGCCTTGTCCACACCACCAATTCACTGGCTGCAGGTGTGGGTATGAGTTAGTTGACATGACAGTCAGAAAAAGAAATTTAGTGTCAAAATATATAAAATGCAAATTCTTGATAAAAACCTACAAATAAATATGCATAAAATTTTAAATGGAGAGATTTGTTTATTGTAATGAGGAATGTGTAAAATTTCTTAGTTACAGACCCTGCTTTACCTTAAGTGCCAGATCAGAAGCTTCTAGCTGGGTCATGTCAGGACAGAATCTGAGCCTCCATCTTCCCTGTTTTATGCTTTTCATCACCAGGTGTTCTTCATCCTGGAGCATGACACTCCTGGTCCCCAGCTGTGTTTTCTCAATATGCTTTAGGGGTCAATGTAAGGTTTTCCTTCTTCTCCAAGTAGTCCTAAGTTTCAAGTCAAGAGGGATGATACCATCCCTCTACCTAGAGCTCCTGCAGCAGTTTAACTTTTTCACTATGGATATGGACTTATTATGACTCGGAATTCTGCATCAGCCTTCAGTTAAGTCTGACTGTGATTCTTCCCATGGGAATCACCACCTCTGTGGTTACGATTTTATGTCAATCACAGACACCACCAACCATAGTGCATTCTAGATCCTTAAATTACCCATTGAGTTTTATTTCTTTTCGAACTACTATGGAATCTCTTTTCTTTTTCCAACTCTGTAAATATAAGCATATGGCAGCCTTTCTCCATATGCTACAGTCATAGCATGCAATAGATGTATGGTTTGTGATGGTGCATTAAAATAGCCTGTCTTCTCATGAATGAGTTGAACCCGTAAATCTCATGAGAAATGTTTTTAAGTATGTGTTTGTTTTTTTTATTTATTGGGGTTGTTGCACATGCTTCCACATACTTGTGGAAGTCAGAAGACAACTTCCACCATGTGAGTTCAGAACTGAACTCATGATATGTGAACATATCACAAGTGCCCTTGCCTACTGCTCTGTCATATTGGCCCCGGAAAAGTATACGACCTGAAGTTGAGCTTAACTAGTGATCACTGTGACAAATCTCATATTTATAACACATTTTTATCTGTTAAAAGCAAAACCAAAGTGAAGTCATAGAAGAAAGTTTACAGTATGCGGTGAATATCTTTTTAACTGGAAGAAAGAAGTGAAAGAATTTGACAGGGAAAGAATTTTGTAACTCTACCTGAGAATGATAGTGCTTCTCTCTTTTCTCTCAAAAAAGAGCGTGCTGCCTAAAATGTATGTAGTACTTTATATATCGTTCACAATTTTCCTGTGAAATTTTTCATTGCTTTGCCCAATACCTGCGAACTGAAAAAGGTGTATATCTTTGTTTCCCTTGTAAAATGAAGATGGGCTATCTCTAAGCCCACTTTTCCTATAGGAGAAAATAGATCTCTGCATAGAGTACTGATTATCACAAACATCAAATCACTGTGTTGTTGTATTAGCTAGATTTTCTATTGCTGTGATGAAACACCACGAGTTAGAACAAGTTAGAGACGAAAGAGTCCACGTCACTGTTTATCATCAAGGAAGCTTGGGCAAGAACCTGGAGGCAGAAGCTGATGCAGAGGCTGTGGAGAAATGCTGATTACAGGCTTGCTCCTCATGGCTTGCTGAGCCTCTTTCTTATAGAATCCAGGACCACCACCCCAGAGGTGTCTCCCCTACTATGGACCCTTCCCCATCAATCACTAATTAAGAAAATGTCCTATAGGCTTGTGTAGCCCAATCTTCTGGGGGCATTTTCTTAATTGAGATTCCCTCCTCTTAGACTTAGATGACTGTAGCTTATGTCAAGTTGACATAAAAACTAGCCATCACAGTTGTGTACAAAGTGATCGTATGCAGTGTTCACTTTTCAATTATATATTCTAAAACAAAAAGGAGAAAACACTTCATTATTACATCTTGAGTATATTTGTTTGCTTGATTTCTTTCTCTTTCTCTCCTTTCCTCCTTTCCTCTCTCTCCTCTTCCTTCTCTCCCTTTCTTTACTATACTTAAGTTCTGGGAGGTCAGAAATCTGCTATTTTGCATGTTCTCATCACCACTGAACAAGCCTGAATAAATACATACTAAAAGAAGGAAGTTTTTAATTTCTGAAAAGATTAAGAAAGAAGGCCAGGTAGTGACCTGAACTGAGGAGAGGGAGGAGGAGCCTTTATTTGTTCCTGACACACTGCATGACTAGGGGCTGAGCTCTTGAGGCCACCTCACACCCCAACCCTATGGTGCCTGTAAAACACCTTGAAGTCATTTTTACTTGAAGCGTACTTGTCCTTTAGAATACTGGATGAAATTTTCATTTGAGAATTGTCATGGGGAAATTATAAATTGTGTGTGTGTGTGTGTGTGTGTGTGTATGTGTGTGTGTGTGTGTGTGTGTGTGTGTGTGTGTGTTTTTCTTTTAGTTCTAAGATTATGAAAATTTTGTAGTTACTTTTCTCATTGCTGTGACAGAGTATCTGACAGAAACAGATAAGGCAGTAAAGGTTGATTTTGGCTCACAGTTTCAAGGGATTTCAGCTTGTTGTGGTGGTGAAGTCAGGGAGAGGTAGGTCTAGCCACAGAAGCTAATCATTCTTAGTGACTCACTTCAGCCAGACAAGCCCCACCTCCTAAAGATTCCGTGGCCTTCAAAATCATGTCATAATCTGGAGAGGGAGTATTCAAAACATAAGCCTGTAGGAAACATTTCAGTTTCAAGCCATAATAAGTAGCAAATAGAGTAAATTGCTGCAATTAACTTTTATACAAACTCACGAACATACTTTAAGTATATGTCACGTGAACACTAGGCTGTAGCTCAGTTTTTTAAGGTTCGATCCTCAGTCCCACATAAACCACACTTGGTGGCACACACTTGTAATCACAGCACTCAGGAGGTAGAGGCAGAGGGATCAGAAATTCAACCTTTTCCTCAGCTCCATATGTAGAAAGTTTGATGACAGCCTGGGATACATGAGATCCCATCTCAAAACAAAACATAAGCAAGCAAAAAGAATCTACAACATGAAAGAGCACACCTTGTTATTTCAAATCCAGCATGCAAGCTAATCAAAACAATTACCTCGACTTGGTTCTCATACTCTGAAGATTGTGGTTGCCATGGAAAATCCATGTGGGCAGAATAGCACAGAAGATTAAGAAGTTAACATCTAGAGAGGGGAGAATTGCATGAATTTTGAGGGAAAACAACCTATCCCTCTTGTTATGGAACTTAATTGGGTGACTTGTCAACAGAACTCTCCCTGCACATACCTACATGTATGAAGGGGAGTCAATACAACCTCAGACACCATCACCACCACTCTAAGCATAAAGGGCAGGGGTAAGTGTTGAAGGGGTATGTTTATAGGTGGGTACTCACGTGCATACACACACTATGTGTTTGGAGGATGTATACATTGACAAATTATATACATTCTCAGTCTAACTGCAATTTCCTTTTTTTCTAATTAAAAATCATAATAAATGGATGTCCTGCTTATAGATATAAACATTAAATCTCTCTAATATAATATAACATGCAACTATAGAAATCATTCCTGAACTGCATGAGTTGATAACAATCAAATTCTTACAACATAGTTGGCCTGTTAGTACACACCCAGGCTGTCTTTGTGCCAAAGAACCAAAGAAGACAGACTTCAGGGAGTGCATCATATGCTCTAATGTGAATGTATTTGCCTGGAGATGTGAGAAAGCTCTTGTCCTCTGAGTATGGGATGGGGATTTCTGAAAAGTCTGGCCTTGGACTAGAATAGGAGCATCACCAGGGAACTACTTTTCAACCTTGCAGGTGAGCCCAGTGTACACTCACAGTTGAGAGTCACCATTTACTTCAAGATGGTGAAAATTAAGGTAGTCAGCAGTAGTCATTGGCTTCTTACATCCCCAGCCACACGCTCTTTGAGGATTTGAGGGGGTCTGTAGCTCTATGGTTGTGAGAATAAGCTGGGAAGCTTCATCAGACATTTTCCTACTCTCCTATGTCTTTGACTTGAGGTTCTGAGGAGATCTGCAAGTGTTTTAGAAAAAGGATAAAGCATGTAGAGTCAGTGACACAGACCGAGCCTCTGCATGGCCCTGAAAGTCCAGCCTGGAACTACATCATGACTTACACTAAATCACAAAGTGGTTTAGCATAGACCTCTCATTTCTGTACCTTCTTCCTCTGGTGTTTATGACACTAGGCATCTCTAGCTAGGCATAATTGGGCTTACTCACATTATAAATTATAAGATTATAAAATATTTTCTTAGTGATTCTGCTGTCAGTACCTCATCTGAAGTAGCAAAGCCAAGGCCTCTTGGAAATACAGCATCTCTAACCCCACCCAGAGTGGCTTCAGATCAGAGGATGTTCAGTTACTTTAACAGCAATAGCACTGTTCCTTTATTTTTTTCTTTCTTGTAGCTGTCATATCGTTAGTAGTTTTCCCACAGATACTCAGACTTAAGTAAGCCTAACTACGGACTTAGTCTCCATCTCCTATTAAAAAGGTGTATGACATCAGCAAACAGATTACAAACATCTCCATAGCAACAAATTCCACTATTTCCCTCTTCCCCAACCTAAAGTTTTTACCTGCAGTTGCTTGGATATATTAGGAAAGTAGTGAACCTGTATCTATGTATGTTAATTCATAAAGTCAAATCCTTGGGTATTAATAACTCATTGCTGAAATCAATACTAATTACTCGATGATTACATAAAGTAGGACTGCCTGAAGAATATGTTTTTGTTCGTTCTTGATACTATTATGAAGGGAGTTTTGTTGTTCAGAATTGTGCTTTACCAAGTACAGCAATATAAAACGCATGCAGTTGCATAGATGAGGAAGCCCAGCTTCCTCGCTTTTGCCAAGTAGCAGGTGCTCTCAAGAGCCCTTAATGTTTGATAGCTATGTAGTAAAAGTGCACAGTGCCATCTAGTGGTCCACTGTCATGTTGCATATCCTAAATCATCCTCTGGAATTGAAATCACAACAGTGAGCAACCCACAGGTACAATGGTTAGGCCTGAAACAGACATCTTTTTCAATAATTAATCTAGGGCTGGAGAGATGGCTCAGCAGTTAACAGCACTGTCTGCTCTTTCAGGGAACCCAGGTTCAGTTCCTATTGTCCACTTGGCTGCTTACAACTGACTATACTCCTAGTCCCAGAGGATCCAACTACCCACTTCTGACCAGGCGTACATGTGGTACAAACACAGACAGATAGGCAAAACACCCATAAACATTAAAAATAAACAACAGTGACTTGAAAACTACAAAAGCATTGTGATGGGGTAAAGACTAAGAAGAAATGTATAATCAAGGTGCCGAAAACACACACACACACACACACACACACACACACACACACACACACACACGCTGAAATGAACTGGATTAGGCTGAGCACAGAGGCATGAGCCTTCAACTCCAGCCTGGTCTACACAGTGGGTAACATGTGTTTCTGCACAACACCATGCCCTGCGTCATTTACTTGGTCCCTATCAGTAGGCTGTAGCTATTACTGCTTTTTGCCTGTCCATCTCCATTTCTTTCTTCTCTTAGACTGGGAAATGATATTCTCAAGCTGGACCTGATCCTGTAGCTATCCTTAAAACCTGTGCCTTCCTCCTTGGTGTGAAAATCAAATCTTGCTCATGGCTACAGTGCCTCCCCATTCCAACCCTGCCTTCCAGCTCCACCACAATTCCTTCATAATTCTGTTCTGTGTCTAGTGCTCTGAATCTAACTATATGCTGTAAGTTTTTGCCATCTGTGTGACTGAGTGACACTTGTGTCCTCACCACACTCTTGGTTCCATGAAGCAGGAACCATATTTTTTGCTGTCCACCTTTGAGTCTCACTTAAATCACTTGTAATTGTCTATCCTTACAATTTGCTAGACCCAATGCTTTGCTTTTCAGTGTACCAAAGGCCTTGGGTGTGGGGAAACACACATATTAAGGCTATTTACTTCAGATGACTTCAATATGGCATCGAGATATTTTATTTGCCCATAGCTGTAAGTCATTAATTACTGTGATGTGCCAAGAGTTTTCCAGGGATTGACTCTTTTGATCCACATTGTGATCAAATGAATGTATTAGTAACACTCTGAAAATCAACTGAAGTATTGGGAATTTGAACCATCACTGTGATTCTTCCCAACTGTGTCATACTGTCTTTTTTAATTCAAATATGTCATTAGAAAGCCTGCTTCATTGTTGAGTTACTCTGGCATTTTCTCACTTAGTTATCAGATGTGTAAATGTACTCTGAAGGGGCTGTGATGGGTGCTGGAAGGGTAAACACTTACCACAGCACACGCAGACTGCCTGTGCTGTGCACACTACAGACACAGGCAGACAAGCTCATGGCAGAGGTACAAAACCCAGAGATGGAGAAGCCCGAACGCCATCCTTGAAGATGTTGTATTGATACTGGGGTGTTATGAGTGAGGCATGGATGAGAAATAAGCAGAGGCCAAATTCAAACAAATAGGGAAAAGCCTTTGCAAGCCATGTTTGGATTTCAGATTAATGGGCAATTATGAAAGAACCTTACATAGCAGGCAAGTGGCATGTCATACTATAGTTCAAAAATGAAGCCAGTCCAATACAAGTCCTGTTCTCTTTACACCTTCGAGATGCAGTCTGAGGACAAGACTCACAGTGTGCACAAATAATAATGACAGGAATCAAAATCTTACACTCAAGGAAAAAAAAGCCAATAAACCCTTTCATTGATAAGTGTCACTTCTCAGGGAGTGCCTTGCAGTGCTAATTAAAACTTTGATAAGAGCAAGGCAGGAGAGATGACTCAGAGTTTAAGAGCATTGCTGTTCTTTTAGAGGACCAGGGTTGAGTTTCCACCACCCCCATGGCAGATCACAACCATCTAAACCTCCAGTTCCAGGAGATCCAAAACCCAAAACCCTCCAGTTCCAGGGCATCCAAATGCCCATGGCCTTCATGGGCATTTAATGCACATGTGGCACATACATATATATAGGTAAAACACCCATACCCATGAAATAAACACAAATAAAACTTTTCAAAAGACTAAAGTATAAAATAATGCAGGAACGACACTATCAGCTTCTGCCCACTAAAACACACACACACACACACACACACACACACACACACACACGTACACCTTAACCATTGGTCACTATCCAGTCCAGTCTTTTTATTTATAAGTATTTACCAAGAAAAAATAAGCACAGTTTAATCTAAAGGCTTGTACAAGTTATGATTCATAACTTTATTTGTAACAGTCACAACCTGGATCAACTCAAATGCCCATCAACGATGAATCAGTAAACAAACTGTGATATTTCCATATAAGATAATATTATTCTGCACTAATAAGGAGTGAATTATCAATACATGCCCAATATAGATGACTCTTAAAATAGTTATGCTAAGTGGAAGCATCCAGATGAACAAAGAGAATTCCAGTTTTTTAGAATTCAATACACTTGTAATAGAAAGCAAGAAAATCAGAGCTGCCTGATTGTATAGAATGGATTACAGGGGCACACAAGGACTCTCTAAGTGGTGATGGCTCCTGAGATGCCATAATACTTCAGAACAAACAGAAAAATTCTTCCTGAGTACTTCAGGAGAAAGTAGCCAAGATTATACATTTTTACCAGGTTAATTAAGTGATCTGTGATTTACGTCTTCTGTTATGTGGACGTGTTCTTCTCTGCTTTCCTTCCTGCCCCCTCTCTTATTTCAACCTTCGTGTGTGTGTGTGTGTGTGTGTGTGTGTGTGTGTGTGTGTGTGTGTAAGTATTGATGTATGGAAAGGAATTCATTTTTAAATATTCAAAAATAATCTCCTTTAGATACTTAGAACTTAGGTTCTTATCTTCGTTTCATTTCGAGCAGTAACTATGTTCCATGGAGAAATTTTTTAAGCCCAACTGACTTGAATTTGACTACCAATTTTGCTAAAGGCTATTTTAACATCTTGACAGTTAATTCCCCTTTTCCTCAGTTTTCCTGCATGTAACACTGGAATAATGACCATATTTCAAAGGTGGATGTAAGAGAAAGTGATGACTAATACTAATTGCCAAGTTGAGAAGGTCTAGCCTCACCTAAGAAATATACCTGTAGACATGTATAGGAAGGGGTTTCTAGGTTTGGTTCATTGAGATGGGAAGGCCACCCTGTTGTGTGGAGAACACCATTCTATAAGATGGGCTCCTAGACTGAATAAGATGGAGAAATTGAACTGAACAGCAACGTTGGTCTCTCCCTGCTTCCTAACTATGGGTGCAATGTGAACAGTCACCATAGCTTCCCCACCACCAGGGCTGGACCCTTAAACCCTTCATTAAGTTTTTTTGTTGGGAATTTTGTCACAGCGATGAGAAAGTACACTTGATATTCAGTTAGTCATCTGTTGCTACATGCATGGTCTTCAAGTTCTGAAGATGGACTTCTCCTCATGTACACCCCCACAGCAGCTGAGTACATGTGCAAAGCCTAGACAACTCAGGGTGATATAGAGGAGCACACTGCCTTTCCATGTGTTTGAGGCTGATGTGTTCACTCTGCTTCCATTGTAGTGCACCTGGTGGATATCTGGAACGTCATTGAAGCATTGCGGGAAAATGCTTTGAATAACCTGGACCCAAACATAGAACTCAACGTGGTCCGCCTGGAGGCCGTGCTCTCCACCATTTTTTACCAGCTCAACAAACGGATGCCAACCACCCACCAAATCCATGTGGAGCAGTCCGTCAGCCTCCTGCTGAACTTCCTGCTTGCAGCCTTTGACCCGTGAGCCCCCTGTGACTGTCAATTCCTCTCTCTGTGTTTGGGCCCTATTTTCTTTTGTTCTTTGGTCATTTTTTCAAATAATTTTCTAGGTTCACTATATTTTTCTCATCATATGTTGTGTTCATATATAAAACTTTAAAGGTGGTAGAAACAACTAGAAAGTAAACTAATACACAGGCGTGGGGGAAGGGGGCAGTAGTATCTTTCAAGAAAACCTTTATTTGCCTCATCATTCCATGTGCTAGGGTTTGTATGGGTGCTTCAGAATGTGATCTGATGGCTTGAACACAAAGTAATTTGATAAAGCATGGAGAGGGAGGATGTGTCTAACTCAATTCTTTGCAATTTAAACTAAGACACTGGTTTCCGGAGTGTCATAATAACACTCTATCCGACAGAGAAAGAAAAAAAAAAAACAGGAGTGTCTTGGCTAGCAGAAAAGTAACAGTGACTGGTGTTACACGGACTGGTCAGTTGTGTGCCACAATAAAACGGTGACAGGTACCCCTGTCATGCGCCACAGCTGAAATGTAGCCTCGTTATCCCATACTTCCCCCTCCTAGAATCAGAAAGCCTCAGAGCTGGCTAACATCTTGGAGTGTTCACACAAATCTCCTTTCACAGATGAAGAGCCTGAAGCACAAAGAGGTTGTCACTTACCCAGTTCTGTGTGGCAAGTTAGTGGAGGAGTGGGGACTTGGGTATTCTGCGAAGGCTTCTCTTTCTACAGTGTGCATGGCAGCCACGTGGCATGTGAAAACCCCAGGAATTACATGGTCAGCCTGGAATTTCAAGGGCATTTACCCCTAGCCCCTAGTGTGGACACTTCATCCACTACCCCTCACCCTCAGAATTCACCATGTTTTGAGTATTAAAAAGGAAAAGCACAAAGCTGACCTTTACACCATCATATTTTAAGACTCTGGAGACTTGGCTTAGCCCCCTTGTTCGAATACTTTGAAACATGTACTGCAGCAATGGAGATGTTCCAGCTAGGCTAATGGCATTTTCCTACTCAGCAAAGTCACCAGCTGTCACTTTGCAACCTAGAATGGTAATGGAATTGTCCCTGCTCAGTTTGATCAGCGTATATTATTGTCTCTGTGATGACTATATTGTGAGAAATCTGCAAGTTGAAAACAAATGCTTCTAAAATCAGCTGTCCAGACAGTCAGTTCTCCTGCCTTGTGCGTATCTCAGAAACAGACAATCTGCTCTGGTCTGACCACTGTAAAGTTTGGGCAGAGACAGTGAGAGAGGGCTGCGGTGCACATGGCAGATGATAGACTGGAACTGGGTCATGAAATTTCCAGAACAAAATTTCTATTCTGGCCCCTTAGCAAGAACACAACAGTGTCCAGACTTGCTTCTAAAGGCTGAGTGGGACCCAGCCTTTGTTGTAAGTGTGGGCTAGGCAGCATTCTGTTACCAAGCCAAATACCTGAAATATGAAACTTATGTGGCGGGGCAGGGTGGGTGTTGATTTTGGTTCACTGTTTCGGAGGCTTTTGTCAATGTTCACTTAGCACCATTGCCTTGGGGCCTGCGGGTGAGGCAGTATATCAGGGGAGATCTAGTTACCTATGATATCTGGGAAGCAAGGAAGGGCCACTGAAGTCCCACTACAACTTTTAAGAGCACATGCTTAGTGGCCTAACTTCCTTCCACTAAGTTCTACTTCCTAAGGATTCCATTACTTCCTAGAAGTGCCACAGTCTGGCAGCCAAGCCTTTAGTATATTAGCTTGGGGGAGGATTTAAGTTCTAAATCACAACCAAATGTAATGGATGGAAAATATTAAAATAGATATGGGACTGGGGAAATATCTCAGTGCTTAAGAGAACTTGCTGCTTTTGTAGAGGACTCAGATTCAGTTCCCAGCACCTACATGGTGGCTCACAGCCATCTATAATTCCAATTCGAAAGGATCCAACACCCTCCATGAACACCAGGCATACACATTGTGCACATACACAAATGTAGGCAAAACACTCGCAGACGTAAAATAATTTTTTAAGAAAAGAAATATTTCCTCCTAAGTTCTAAAATATTCTGGAAATGCATAGAGAATCAAAGTTAAAGCGTAATTTGTACCACACACCATAGATTAGTAGAAACGGGATCCGATTAGTGGTAATGAAGAGATAGTCTTATGAAATACATGGCATTCAACTCATAGGGTTAGAAGTTTCCCATTTATTTAGAAACATCAGTTAGTTTATTTTACAAAGAAAAGCCATAAGTATTCCCTAAATAATTACTGATAATATTGCAGAATCATTTCAAGACCAGCTTAATGCTTAGCTGACAATCATCTTATGGCAAGAAGTAATTCACAGAAATGCCGAAAAAATGCTTCAACAGATCTTCCAGTAGATTAGAAGACCCTGGATATTTGATTAATCTCCACTGAAGGAGATTTATAAACATACACAACTGAACCTCTACTCTGAAAGCATTCAGGGATTCTCTCCCTGGGATGGAATAGCTATGTAGGAAGTTTTATTGATATCCAGATTTTTCCATCTGGTAGCTTTTGAAATCTCAACATAACATGCAAGCCGTCAGGAAGTTCTGCTCACTATGAATGTAACTTAGTGAGTATAAGAAGAGAAACTAAAGAATAAATAATCATTCATTTGTATTTCTTATAATAGTAAACTTATGCTTGCCCAAATGAGCTCCAGTATGGAGACATGACGTCACTTCCCACTACCCACTACAGAGTCTGTGTTTAAAGCAACTTATTCTATTTTGACAGATAAGAATGAGCCCGATACTAGTTAAACAAAGATGTGCTGCTGCTGTTACATGCTCTCTGACATCTCTCAGGAGTTGTCTCCGATTTTAAGTGGACTTATTTTTAAATTGAAAAATACAAAATGAAAAGGCAGAGGTGCCTGACCCTACACTCTAAAGAGGGCATTTTTTAAATAGGAAAAGCAAAACAGTAGATTGGTTACAAGCCATGAAGAATGAAAATTTTCAGAAAAATGTGCATTCTTCTGGCAGGGCCTTAAAATTCACCAGATTCAGCCATTTGGACTCTGAAATGATCACTAAATCCCACTTCATTTGGATGTATCCTAGGAATCCACATTTACCTTCATGTAATCATAGCTCCCCAACAATAGCATTTCCCCCCACAGATCAAAAATCTGGAACTGAGTTCTCAATCAGTACGCTTCCCGCAGATAACAGCAGCTTTATAGCCACAAAACATCTCCGTTCTGTGCCTAGATCTCTCTTATAAAAGATACTGCTGCATATGGAGGTCAACTCGAATGTCAGGAGCTCACTGGCCTGTGCCCACACTTGCCAGTCTGTCACCGAGGAGATGAGCCCATGAGTCTAAAGAAATTCTGTTCTTCTTGAATTTGTGTCTCAAAATGACTGTTCTCCTGGGAACACTCGTAGCCAGCTTCTAAACAGATCTGTTCCATGGCCACAGTCTCACTTTCCTAGAGGCTCTAGAGAAATGGATGGACAGTCCTGGAAAGAATGCGGAAAGAATTGTCCAAAGATGACAGAGACTGTGAGGGAAGAAGACATGTTAAGCTTAAGCCAGGCTCTTTCTCTCCTCTCTTATTTCTTAAACCCTGAGGAGGTGGCCTGCCACCTGCCCTCTGCTGCCAGGAGCCATATACCTGTCACATTCTCCTTCAGAATGCACTATCAAATGCCCAACAGCTATCAGAGTTCCTTCCTGTCTGTATTGAGGAAATCCCTTTGAAGAGCTTGAAGGACTTTTACTGCTGCTATTGTGTTTTTATATTAGGATATAGCAAAGCAGAAGAGACATAATGTGGCAGAAAGTTGTAAGATGAAATTAATTCTTAGATTTCTGAGATCTACAGCCTTTGTGAAGCATCACTGGCTCTGATGTCTTGTACAACCCTTTGCCTTCCATGGTCAAGTAGATCATCATTTTCCAGTCCTACTGTTCATTGCACGAGATTCTCCTACTCTCTCATAGAACATATTAAACTATTCCTTTGGCCACCTTCCACAAGAAACTACAGATTTTGGACTGTAAGTCATCCTTCTTCTCATAGACAGCCCATGAGACCGTACACAACATGAGGATGAGTTAAGCAAAAATCCAAGGTTGACCTCTCTTAGCTTTGCCGTGCTCACTCCAGATCAGCCTTCCTTTTTAGATTAATGTCATCGTAGTGCCCCCTTGAGAAGCTAGCAAATGCCAGTAGCGTAAAACTCATACCCTATGCACCATGTGTTCCTGGCTATTGATATGGATAACTGTATTTTTTTAATTCTTCAATGTGCTTCTCTTATTTTCTTCTATTTCCCTGCAAAAATACCAATAGCAGCTCATCCATGATATTCTTCGCTTTCGATCGAACCATATATTTCCCTTTAATATGTTTTCTCACAATGCACAATTTGATGACGGTGGTCTGGCTTTTGTTTCATTTTTGTTTTTTTGTTCTTTAGCCAATATCATTCCCATATATGTCTGGTCACTCAAAAGCCCTCGTATAGCAGTGACTAATATTACAGTGTTCCCAGTTTGCAAAAACCAAGCTGCATTTTAATAGATTCTTCAATGATAATATATGAGTTACTTTTCTCAATCTCTGTGACAAAGTACCTGACAGAAGCAACCTAAGAGAAAGAAAGGTTTCTTTTGAGTTATGGTTTTAGGAGATGCCATCCATTGCACTGTTGGTAACTGCAGGAGTTTGCAGCACAGATGGTTAGATGGTGCTGACCAGGAAGCAGTGCGAGCTCCAGAAGCAAGGTTGACTGTAAGGCCCGTCACCCCGTCCGCCAACTAGGCACCTCCCCACACAGCACCACCAGCTAACAGAAGTATACAAGCACATGAGCCCGTGGGGAATACTTCACAACTGAAAATAACTGATGATAACAATGTAACAATTGTACTAACAGGTCAGGAGCACCCAGCATTCACTGTGCCCCCGCAGTGGTACTGATGTGGCTTTTATCAGAGTATCCTGGGAAGAGGTGTGCTGCTAAGACACACAGAGACTAAACAACTTCAGGTCATGTAGCATCATAGTAGATGACATGAATGAAAAAAAAAGATTATTTTTTTCTAGAAATTGAATTAAATTAATCTGTCTTTACATCTTCTATTTTATATTTTAAATATGACAATTAATGTGTCTCCCCCACTCCCCAGACCTCGCCTTTGTGTTTCAAAATATTACGTGTCCTTTCCGGTTATACTGGAGGAGTGTATTGGAAAGAAATATCTGAACTGTTGTACATTATAGCGTTAGCGTCTGTTTTGTGACCACTGTGCAGGACTGTCTTGTGTAGAGAACACTGAATCCTGGCAGGCTCTGGTCTGCCACACGTCACATCTTGCAGAGCCTACCAAACGGCCATGCCGATGCTGGTTCCCAGATGTGAGGAGAAGCACCCTCAGTTGCTGGGATGTAAATCCTGGAACTCTGCCAAAACCCTTCTGCCCTTTGAATTTTAAATTCTGATGTCTAATGCAAATATACGACAAATCACACAGCCATTTCTCTGTGTGCTAGAGAAGCACATTGCGCACTCCCGAGACTGCAAGGCCATGTGACAGCAAAGGTAGCACAGAGGAGCTGCACACAGCCAAATGTTCCTCTCTTCTGCTTTCCCTGTGACTAGAACTAGGAGTTAAGAACAGTGGTTTTTTTTTTTGCTTTGTTTTTTTCTTAGCACACCCTAAGATCGAGAGAGCCACAGAGTGGTCTCCTCTGCTGACTAACATTTTTTTTTTTTTTTTTTTTTTGCAATCATGGAAAATCTTATGTTTGAGCTAGAATAAAGTCACTTCCCAGAGAATATTTGTAATAGTAAGTAAATTGAATGTTCTTGATATCTCTCATCTTTTGTCAGACTGACACTTTGAATGAGCAGGAGATAGAATTCCAAGGGAGTGAGAGTCACAATCACTGACCCCAGCCCAGCTGGAGAACTCCTGTAAATCCACCGTGCCCAGGACAGAAATATTCCCCTGGAGTTTCACTAACTTTTCAGGAAGCCCAGAATGATGCCAGCACCAGTCAGAGGGCTTGTGTTTGTTCATAGACTAATACTTTCACTGGTCTCAAAGAAAAACCAACACAGGCGCCATCGCTTCCAAATTTAAAGCATTGGGGTCATAAAGTCAATCACCTGATCTTCACCCAAACACTTCTGACTCTGTAAATCAAAAAGGCTGCTTTTTTATTTATGTATTCATTAATTTAACTCATATGCTAAGAGCTCCCTATGAGATGTGTTCTGTAATAAGAGGGGACAAATAAGCAATAAGAGGATGTGAGTTAAGGCGCCATTTATAAAATACGTGGACAAAAAAAGACCTTCCTGTTTCAGGACTCCTAAATGAGGGGTAATGTTTTCAGCATGTTTAAGAAAGCGTCTGTCAGAATTCGGAGCTCACTTCAGGCGGTGAAACTCGGCAGGGAATGCAGTAGCTTCTGACGGGAAACTCCCTTGGCACGGTGGAGAGTGAAGAGTGTGCTGAGGTCAGGCTGGCAGCCAGGTGGATCAGGATCTGCTTATTGTTTTTTCCTTCTTCTCAAAAGCAGATTCTCCTCGCCAGGAGCTTTCCCCCTAAAAATAACATCCGAGCTGAAGCCAGTCAGTTCGTCGCTAGGTAAAGTCATGGAGAGCCCAGCCCAGAGGGACACACTTGCTAACTTTTGATAATAATGAAGTCAACTTGACCATAACTCCTGTTTTTTCATATGCATTCCACAGTTGGCCATATATATTTTAGACAAAACGTATGTGTGCACTCTCCTCTTTCCACTGTGTAGGAAAATTGGCATGCTTCCAGGGGGTAGCAACAAAGTATCAAGGGAAATGAAAGATTTAAGAAAACATCGATTTATGAAGCAACTTCAGATTGTACCTTTGATGATTTTCTCAGATTTATCTGATCCTCAAAAATATCTTGTTGGGTAATAAGCACAAAGAGAACAAATTTGATAGGCTATTTTGACATCAAGCTGTAACAGAAAAGAACAGTTTGCAAAAGGCAAAAGTCTAGGATAATTGACATAAAACTAGAATGTTCTCCATTGTCCCCAAAGACAATAGTGGAGAAACATGAGCAAGCACGCATGAGAAATCGTGGCCTCTGTATATTGAGAAGGAAGACATTACAACAAGTACAATTTTACTACTTTATTTTCAAAATAAAATTATTATTTAATAAGAAATGACACACTAATTGTGATTTCTTTCTAGGGCATTTTCTGTGCCTTTCACACTAGTGTGGAATCGATTGCACTCACAGCTTGAATTCACAAAGAAAAGCTGATGCGGTTTTGTCTCTAATTACTGTTTCTGCAGTCAAGCTTCCACCGTGCCTGCCAGCACTCATGCAGTGCTCTCAAGCACAGCCGGCCCTGTTCTGTCCTGATTATTCCTTTGCTTTTGTCATTCTTAAGAGTAGTAACCCTCACAAGCATGGATATCAAAAGTGGTATGAGAGTGAACAATTTATTCCAGATGGTATAGGGTTTCAGTGAGACACCACAGTCCGTACACTATGCCCTTACATTTTTTGCTAAGGACATTTCATTATACTCCCCAAATCAATGATTTGGCAGCATCTCTGTTAGTTTTGGAAGAAATGGAACTGCCCAAACAGAACTCCTACTTTTTTATATGTCAGAGCCATATATACAAGCTCGTGTGTATGTGTGTGTATGTGTGTGCGTGTGTGTGTATGTGTGTGCGTGTGTGTGTATGTGTGTGTATGTGTGTGTATGTGTGTGTGTGTGTGTGTATGTGTGTGCGTGTGTGTGTACGTGTGTGTGTGTGTGTGTGTGTGTGTATGTGTGTGTATGTGTGTGTGTGTGCGTGTGTGTGTATGTGTGTGCGTGTGTGTGTATGTGTGTGCGTGTGTGTGTATGTGTGTGTATGTGTGTGTGTGTGTATGTGTGTGTATGTGTGTGTGTGTGTGTGTGTGTGTGTGTGTTTGATATGAAGTGCCTTCCTAATTTTTTGTATTTACTGTTATTTTTATTTCATAGAGTATATTTTGATCATATAACCCCCCAACCTCCTTCCAGACCCCCCTACTTCCCTATCCATCCAGCTTCATGTTCTTTCTTTCTCAAAAAAAACAAAAAAAACAAATCAAAACAAACAAAAAGGCAAAAATACAAAACAAAAAGCACACAAAAACCATGGAGTCTCCCTAGTGTCGACCAGCTTCTTCTGCTCACCGGGCCTACCCTGGAGAGTGGTTGATAGACCCAATGACATGCCATTGGAAAAAAAAATCATTTTCCCTCTCCCAGTGGAATCTTGTGCTTTCTCCCCCTCCTCTGCGCTGGGACTTTGTCTGGTTTGAACTTGTCTTGCACATACTGTCACAGTCTCTGTCAGTTCATACGTTCATCAGTCCTGTGTTGTCTCAAGGGCACTTTCCTCAGAGTCATCCACCACCTCTGGCTCCTACAATCCTTCTGCGTCCGCTCCACATAGATCCCTGGGCCTCAGCAGAGGGTTTGATAAGGACATTCTATTTAGGGCTGAGTGCTCCAAACTCTCTGCACATTGTTCAGTCGGGGGTCTCTGTGCTAATATCATCTACTGCAAGAGGGTTGAGGGACACGATGATATAAAGGTGCCTTTATGTCATTAGGAGTCACTTTACTGCTGTGTTCCTTTAGCATTGTGGTTCTCAACCTTCCTTACGCTGCAGCCTGTTAAATACAGTTCCAACTGTTGTGGTGGCCCCCAACCATAAAGTAATTCCTGTTGCTACTTCATAACTGTGATTTGCCACTGTTGTGAATCTTAATGTAAGTATCTGATATGCAGATGACCTTAGGTGACCCCTGTGAAAGGAGTCCTGTCCCACAGGTTGAGAAGCACTGCTTTAGCAATAGTAGGTCTTCCCCTAGGGCCCAAAGCCTATCTAGTCTCAGGTTCTTGGCCATGTTAGCAGTGTCAGGTATGGGTTTCATCTTATGGAGAGGACCTTTAATCTGATTAAAAACTGGTTGGTTACTCCCACACATTTGTCCACTATTGGACCAGTATATCTTGTAGGCAGGTGCTGTTGCAGGTGTCACAGGGCTCCTGGCTGAGTGAGGCTGGTACTTCTCGCCTTCCATAGCATACATAGTAACCTCCAGTACCAGACAGTATAGCTGATAGTTCTAGTTGGGTACAAACGCAATATGACGTATATAAGTGATATCTCCAGCAATAGAGCTTTACTGTCATGTTGTGGTCGGTAACCAACAGCATTGACAATAGCTTTGGTGTTGGCCAAGGTCTATGGGACTTCTTTGGCCAACAGCTCGACAAGATGTTACTGGTTCCTGGTATTGGAGGTTTTACTTGATAGCATATGATGTCTAGTTTTGGGCATTGTCTTCCCCATTTTATGATGACTCTGTTTAACTTCCCTTCATTTATGTAAATATTTTAGGGACCTTCTACAGTAGTAGGTTTCCATATGGTTTTTCAAAAGGCCTGTAGTGTTAGCTGTGCCTCCCCATAACCCTTCCCTTCCTCTGCTCTCTCATTCCTTTATCATTTAATCTTCCTATTATATTTTCCCCTTTATGTTTCCATAACACTAAATCCTATTTTTCCTTCCTTGGGAGACCTCCTCCTCTCTGGTGACTTATAAGGTACCTACCTAACCTTTGTGGTTACTCATATTGTAGCACACATAGCAATAGCATAAAAGCTAACATCTGTATGAATAAAAAGCACATAATATTTGTCTTTGGGAATCTAATATAGTTTCTCACTCGGGATGATTGTTTCTAGCTCCATCCATTTACCTGCAAATTTCATGGTTTCATTTTTCTTAACAGTTGGGTAATATTCCGTTGTGTAGATGTACCACATGATTGGATTCATTATCCAGTCATCAGCTGATGGGCATCTAGACTGTTTCCAGTTTCTGGCTATTATGAATAGAGCAGCGACAAGCATGCACGAGCAGATATCTCTGTAGTGATCTGTAGAGTCCTTCGGGTACATGGAGGGTGGTATAGACGAATTGTGTGATAGATTGTGGTAGATTTATTTTCAGCTTTTTTGAGGAACTTCCACGCATATTTTCGTAGGAGCTGTCCTAGTTTTCACCCGCACCAGCAGTAAGTGTTCCTCTTTCCCCACATCCTCACCGGTACATGCTGTCATTTGTTTTATTGATCTTGGCCTTTCTGACCGGTAGAAGATGAAACCTCGAAGTAGTTTTAACTTTTATTTCACTGATGGCTAAGGATGTTGAAATTTTTAAGTGTCAGCCATTTGTGTGTCATCTTTTGAGAACTTTATTGAGTCCTGTAGCCCAGTTTTCTTAAACTGGGTTGCATTCTTAATGTTCCATTTTTAGTTCCTTGAATATTCTCTAGAAATGAACCCTCTGTCAGATGTAGAGCTGGTGAAGATGCCTTCCCATTCTGTAGGCTTCTGTTTTGCTTGAATGGCAGTGTCCTTTGCTATCCAGAGGCCTTTTAGCTTCATGAGATCCAATTTATTAATTGTTGGTCTTAGTGCCTATGATTTTGGGATCCTGGACAGAAAAGCCTTTCTTGTGCCGGTGAGATCAGATTAATTGTCTACTTTCTTTTGTATAAGGTTAGAGAATTTGGTCTTATGTTAAGATCCTGATCTATTTGCAGTCGAGTTTTTTGTGCAGGCTGCTGTATATAGATATGGTTTCATTCTTCTGCATATTTAAAGCTATCAGTTTGACTAGCCTCATTTGTTGAAGATGCTGTCTTTTCTCCAGTGTATATTTGACTTCTTTCTAAAACTCAAGTTTCTGTAGCTATGCAGTGATGCTCGGGTCTTAAATTCTATTTCATTGATCAATGTGCCTGTTTTTATGCCAATACTATACTGTTTTTACTACTATACCTCTGCAGCACAACGTAAAATCTGGGATGGTGATTCCTCCAGCAGTTCTTTTGTTATTCAGGATTGCTTTAGCTATCTTGGGATTTTGAGTTTCCATATGAAGTTGAAAGTTGTGCTTCAAATGTGCAGAATTGTGTTGGAATTTTGATTGGGATTGCATTGAATCTGTAGATTGATTTTTGTAGAATAGCCATTTTCCCAATATTAATCCTACGGATCCATGAGAATGGGAGCCCTTTCCACCTCATGATGTCTTCTTCAATTTCTTTCTTTAATATCTTAAAGTTTTTATTATACAACACTAGCACATCCTTATTTAGTTATTCCAAGATATTTTTGGTGCTATTGTGAAAGGTACCATTTCCATGATTTGTTTCTCAGCATGTTTTGTCATTTATATATAAGAAGGCTTCTGACTTTGTGTGCTAATTCCATGTACTTTGTTAAAAGTGTTTATCAGTGCATAAGTTTCCTACTGAAATCTTTAGGCTCTTAAATATAAAACCATATTATCTCCAAATAAAGATATTTTTATTTTTAATATTTGTATCCTCTTGATCTTTTTCATATTGCTAAGACTTCAAGTAGTATATTGAATAGGGATGGAGAGAGTGGACATCCTATCTTGTTCCTTATTTTAGTGAAAATGTTTTGAGTTTCTCTCTGTTTAGGTTGATGTTGACTGTGGACTTGTGTATTGCCTTTATTATGTCCCTCATATCCCTAATCTCTCCAGGACTTTTATAACAAAGGGGTGTTGCATTTTCTCAAAGGCCTTTTCTGTATCTAATGAAATGAGTTGATTTTTATCTTTCAGTTTGTTTATGTGGTAGATGATTTATGTATGTTGAATCATCCCTGCATCTCTAGGATGAAGCCTACTTGATCATGGTAGATAATCTTTTTTGTGTATTCTTCAATTCTGTTTGCAAGTATTTCATTGAGAAATTCTGCATGTGTGTTCATAAGGGATATTGATTTTTTTTTGAGGCAAGTTCTCTCATTGATCCTAGAGCTCATTGATTTGGCTAGGCTGGCCAATGAGCTGTATGGCTCTGCCCCTTCAGTGGTGGCATTACAAGTATTGCCACCATACCCAGCCTTTATGTAGCTGTTGGGAATCCAAACTTTGTCCCTCATGCTTTCATGATAAGCACTTCATCGAGCCATCTCTCCAGCCCAACTCCTACTTTCTGACCTCTTAAAATACTAGTTGTCTTTTTAAAGTAAATATACCACACACAAACACTTGGTTTGTGTTTAGAAAATGAAGGTTGAAAAGAATGCATGCTTTAAAGTCCATAAAGTTCACCTAACAAAATTTTAAAATTCTCTAAGGAAATAAGATATGAAGTTTCTGTCTGTTTGAATAAATTATAGATACTGGAATCATGCATAAAATTATTTCATGAAACCCAAAAGGAAAAAGCTTGATCTGTTTTTAAACCCATAGCTATCTAGGGCATATTTCTCTGGTTACTAGCCTATATTTTGAACAAGTGACATATACAACAAATAAACTAGGAGATTCTGACTTCTCTTGAAAAAAAAATGCATCATAAAGACAGTTTACAAGCAATATATGTTGAATTGTATTCACAACCTTTTCTAAAATGTGTCCGTATAATGCATGCAAGCAGGTATCCTACAATCTCTACAGGGTGGAAAATGTCAACATTCTTTCTTGGAAGTACCCTAAATAACATCATTTATTTTTCTGTTATCATCAAACAGGGAAGGCCATGGTAAAATCTCAGTGTTTGCTGTCAAAATGGCTTTAGCCACATTGTGTGGAGGGAAGATCATGGACAAGTTAAGATGTAAGTTATCCCAAAACCACCTCTGTGCTTGTCTCTCTGTGTACTTACACCCTCACTCCTATCCCTGCCGTGTCCCTTGTCTATCTGTGTCTTCCCTCATTCTGTGAGAGCTGTTTCAAAAGCAGTCTTCTTTGGCCTTTAAACCTTATGATACAAATATGAGGAATCATTAGAGGAATGAAATGAAAATTCCTCTCTATTTTTGAATTGTCGTTTTTTATAACTGCCTGAATATCTCCAACTAGAAACTTTCTGATATTAAAATCTTCAATTTTCATTAATTTAAAATGATGTTGACATTGGTATTTCATTTTGTATCTTACCCTAAATATGAGTTTTGTTGTAATGCTGTGTTAGAAAGGGCATGACCATTGGCACTGGAAATCCAGGTTGTGAACCCAGCAATGCCATTGATCTGCTAAGTTACACTGTGGGCAGGAGCTTAGTTTTTTAATCCTTAGTTTCCTTCTACATCTTAGTTGAGGGATTATATTAAACCTGGAGGGTGGCACCTAGTTCTGTCAGCAATGGGGAATCTTCCTCCATTTCTGCCTGTTAGATTCTGAGTAGTCAAAAAGGAAAGAGTAAAGGAAAAACCCTCTACTCTTTTGGAATCTAGCCAGGCAGCTGTGTGAACATTTTCTCATTGGCCAACCAGGTTAATGAAAGGGTGGCAAAACTGAGGTGCTATCGGCTTCCTTCGTTCTGTAATTTCTCTCATGGAATAGCCAAATGCAGCTAGAATTCAGGGAAGCCCACCCAGACGCTGGAGCCAGTTTCTCTTTGGTTAACCTAGTATATAAAGAAATTGAAAACTGTCTACTTCATTGTTTGACAGGGAGACAGTAAATTAGAAGTTTCAGGAGCCAGTGGTTTTCTCTTCACCCTTTAAATGGCTTCAGAATTATCCAATTATCCAAGATTAAGCTAATAAAAGGAAGTTTAAGAAAAGGAAACAAGCTGGGTGGTGGTGCATACCTTTAATCCCAGCACTTAGGAGGCAGAGGCAGACAAGTATCTGTGAGTTCAAGGCCAGCCTGGTCTGCAGAGTGAGTTCCAGAACTGCCAGAGTTACAACAGAGAAACCCTATCTTGAAAAACCAAGAAAGGAAGGAAGAAAGAAAGAAAGAGAAAGAGGGGGGAAGGAAGGGAAGGGAAGGGAAGGGAAGGGAAGGGAAGGGAAGGGAAGGGAAGGGAAGGGAAGGGAAGGGAAGGGAAGGGAAGGGAAGGGAAGGGAAGGGAAGGGAAAAAAAAAGAAAAGGAAATTTTTCAGAGGGAAAATTCCAGAGGAACTTGATAGTTGCCTTCATATCACAATTGCCCATTTAAGCTGAAGACATAGAGAAATGTTTCAGAAATTACAATCTTCAAAAGCTTCTTCTAATACTTTCTCAACATATATTCATAGACAGATAAATAAAAGAGACTTGTATTAAAATAAGTTTGAGCCAAACAGATGAAAGGTGGTTTTTTCACCACTAGGAGCCTCTGAGCCTTTCATGAAGCCAGTGGGCCTTTTTCCTGGAGGATCCTGGCTCTCTGCTCACCTCTCCTAGGGTCAGATGCTGCCCTCTCTTGGGGCAGCCACCCCAGCAACCTCCTCACTCTCCAGCCTCTCCAGCCTCATTGCCCATCTCTCAGTCACTAAAGCAGCTCCTGGTAAAAGAAAAACATAGCAGACACATCATTTATTTTCAAATCCTGGGCTGCAAAGAGCCATTCTTCCTTTAAGGCAGGATCCGATTTGAAAGGCTGATGAGGTGGTAGTGGGCGGGGGGAGTGACACAGACCTGAAGACCTTACTTTGATCCCAGGATCATACAACGTGGAAGAAAAGAGCCAGCACCCAGGATTTGTCCTCTGATCTCTACATACGCACACACTAAAAATTTTGAATTATATCAAATGCATGGTTGCTAGACAAAGAACTAGCAAGGTGAGCAAATTTAAAGGCTCAAGTTGGTTTTAAGTAGGGTTTTATTGGTTGGTTGGTTGGTTGGTTGGTTGGTTGGTTGGTTGGTTGGTTGGTTCTCTTGAGTCCTTGCCGTTCTGCTTGCCCCAAGATTCAAAGAAAGCAGTGTAATGCTGTAGTGCTTTCTCCTCAGCCTGTCCATCATCCTCCAAAAAGCCAGTTGAGCAACACAGGTCTTCTCTCTACTGACGAGAGCTGGTACTCTTTAATGCAGTGAAGGAAGCAGCCACCGCAGGAATCCCACTGGAGACACAGTGATGTCTCTATGGAGACAAAGGTCACCATGTCACAAATTCTATAGAAAAGGGCATGACGTGACCACCACACGTCACATTCCTATCTCGAGAGCAGTGGACCTGAGTCACCGCCTCATGTCCCCAGTTCCCTGACCGAAGAATCACTCTTCTATTGGTAATCCCAGGGAGATGGTTTTTGTAATTGCTAAAAATTTAGTAATTTAGTAATCAATAACATTGAGGGCAGTTGCACCTTGAATAGTTGGAAGCAATTTGATTTGAAAAACCCTCTCCAAAATATGAGTACAAGATGCATTTTGTTCATCACCGATATTTCCAGTTTAAATAAAAATTATTGACTGAATAAGGCAATCAGCCCCCAGAAAGCAGTGGCTGAATCTTGGTAAGTTGGCTTGTGGGTATTTTAAAGTTTTTCTTTGCTGGCTCTTATCTCAGTGATAAAACAGACAAGTCATGATTTCCTGAGCTGCTTTTGTAGTAAGAAAAATTAAAATGAAAACATATGACGTTTTTCAAATTTTGAATTTTTGTCTTAGCTTCTGTAAAATTTTCTAATGTATTTAAGCCAGAACACCACCCATGCTGGTTAAGCAGTATTTCTATTTGAGGTGGGAATGGGTGGGTGAAGGACATTTAATTTGTTCAAATTTGTCCCTTTTTATTGGGGAGAACAGAACAAGAATAATTGGCTGAAATTCTTTTAAAAGCAAAAGGGAGAAAACAACAGAAAATGAAGCAGATTTTATTAAATGCTTAAAATGCAAGAAAAGGGATGCTGACTACACTTTACCTCGTAATCTTTGTTACTTAGGGCCACCATCAACCAATACCCGTGATGTTCACTGTGTTACTCCTGGTGGCATCGTTGGTACAGCCTTTGGGAAAAAAGGGACACTTTCTGTGTGCATGTGGCAAAGCATAAACATAAAGTGACCTCATATATTTATTTTCTGTTTAATTATTCTCATCCTATAATTAACTGCTTTAGTGGATTGGAACACTTTAGTGTGTTGGACAGTCTTGTTGCTTGTTTTTTTCTTAAATGTGTCAGTATGTGTCTGCATATAAGCATGCATGTGCATGTATGCATACCCCCATCTGTGTGTGCAAGTGTCCTTGGGTGCATGTGTTATAGAAGCCAGAAGATAACCTTCGATGTCATAAGGAGGAATTTTGTCCATCTCCTTTGAGACAAGATTTCTCATTGGCCTGGAGCTCACCAGTTAAGACAGACTGACTGGCAAGTGAGTTCCAGGGTCCTCCTGTCTCTGCCTTCATGGTGCTGAAATTACAAGCATGCACCACCATGCCCAGAATTTTTATATAGTTCTAGGGAGCAAACTAAGGTCTCATGATTACAAGTCAAGCACTGTACCAACTCAGCCAAATTGTCCCACCTCAATAATCCAGATCTTAATGAATTCCAAGCCCATGGCCACAAGTCTGGGATGTCCTATTCTGTCGACAGTTTTGGGATATTATTTTTTTTCTTTAGTTTAGAAGACCCATACTCTAGCAGGCACCTTATATTTATCAAATTTCTGTGTCAAAATAGGTCAATATGTCTGCACAGCTGCCTCCAGGATTGTGTCTCTAGTTTGCTGGCTTGCTTTAAGTCATTCATTACCTCTCTCAATATCTTCCAGATGAAATTTGAACTCCATAGCAGAAGTTTCGAGGCTTTTCATGTTCTGTGACACCATCCACAGCGCCCTGGTGCTTGTATTCCACTCCCAGGCTACTTGAAGATCCTTGAGAAAATTGTGCTTGTGTCCTGCTTTATCCCGACCCTGTTTCCTTAAGCAGACTTCTCTGTTCTGATTGTTCAGTGGCCTTTAAACTTTGCCCCAACATCTCCTCCCTCTGCATCCCTTTCACTCTGCCCTCCTGGGATTCACACCATGCTGTTACAATCTCCGTCAAGCTTTTCTCAATCCATCAAGGCTTCCCAGAAGGGAAGAATTCATCCTGGTTTCAGACATACTCACTGATTAGTGCAATGCTACCCACTTAGTTGTGTCAGATTAATTGTAGCTGAATTAACCAATAAATGCAAACTCATGTTTTGGTGCTGTAGGAAACACAAACGGGGTTAGAATAAGATTTGGAGCAATGAGGAAAACTCACACTGGGGATTTCATTTGAATGAATGGTGTCAGCAACAGAAAAAATACAATTATGAAATTAATGATGAAAATACTTTAAAAGTATGCAGTGTCCCACGTGTGAAGTGTTATTCTCAATGCTTTACATCTATTAACTGATTGAATCCTTGAAATAATCCTTTTTATTATATATACATACCTATATATTGTTAGCTTATCACCTAGAACCCAAAACTAAGGTACAACCATGAATTATTTTCGTATCAACTTCAGAGTTCATTCATTTCCTTTTGAAGACTTGAATAAGCTGTCCATAGCCACTTCTGGATAATCCTGTGGCCCATCCTTTCTTTGGCTTTTACTTAGACAACCTCCCTCAACACAAATCAAGTTCATGTTACTGTCAAGTGCATTGAAGGTCGCTATGAGTACTCCTCCTGCTTTTGCTCTAGTTAAAAATTAAATTAATTACTTTCCATTGTGCTCAAATACTTGGCAGAAGCTACTTACAGAAGACTGGGTTACTTGGGTTTGCAGTTCAGAGAAAACATTCTACCACATTGAAGAAGGCGTGTTGGCAGGGCAGGCTTTGGTCCGTAGCAGTGAGAACGTGAGGTAGCTTGTTCATATCCTGGCAGATCTGGAGGCACAAGGAGCCAGCTGTGGAACCAGAGGAGGGATATCCTTTAAGGTCCACCTCTGATGGGTTATATCCACAGCCGTGCCTCCCACCCCAGAGGTTCCATGACCTATCAAAGCAACAGCAACAGCTACATGCCAGGTTTTCAAAAATGAATGTAAGAGGAGAGAGTAGTTCACATTCAAACCAGAACAGAAAGGTTGCCTGAATCCTGTCACTCAGTAGTTTGAAAAGGCCCAGGCAACATTTCAAAAGGTGTCCTGGACTGGAAAATCAGAGCCTCAAGGAGACTCAGGGTGACCCTGTAAGAACCACCCAACTACCCCAAAGCAAGCAAGATGGCAGCTCCCACGGAAAAGCCAGTCTAATTTTTCCAAATTTTCTTCTCTCTCTGGCCATTGAACAGCTTCTACATGTAGAAATAATCAGCATGTTTTCCTGTTGGCAGCTTCTTCTTGACTTATTTATTCTTGACCAGTTCGACTAGAGACTGGGCTAAAACTCTGCAAGCAAACAACATTGTAGAAACGATGAGGACAACACTTTGGTTCAAACTTGAGTTTCTTCTGATCCAGTCAAATCCAGTATTGACATAAAATCATTCGTATTGATTACCTATAATATATTTTGTGCATAAACACACTGTGAAATGGTTAGATCTAGCTGATTAACATATGAGCCATTTTGTATAATATTTTGTGATGAGAACACATGCATTCATCGACCGTATTAACACATATTTCATTAGCTTGTCACCCTGCTGTGCAGACTCTTTCGAACTTGTTCCTTAGCTGTAAGTGCATGTTCTTTGACAGCATATTCTCAGTGCTTCCTGACTTTTAAGCACTCCAGGGTATGGTAATAATCATTCTATACTTCTGAAATCAACATGTTTATATTCCACATGAGTCTGAACATGTGATATTTGTCTTTGTGTGTGTGGCTCATTTTACTTAACAGAATGTCCTCTGAGTTCATCAATATTGTTGCAGATGGTAAGGCTTATTCCTATTATGGCTGGACTCCACTGGGCATACACCACTCTTATTTATCCATTTATTTGTTAATAGACACTTAGGTTGATTGCACATCTTGACTGTTGTGGAAATGTTATAATAAACATGCAAGCACAGATACTTCATGAACAAACTAAATCTAGTTATATTAGATATATTAGATATACCTTTAGAAGTATGTCCAGTAACAGAACTGCAGGATTGTATAGTAATTCTTTTTCTCTAGTTGTATTACCTCCATAATGACTGCAATTTTTATTTCCATCAACAGTTTACAACTATTCCCTTTTCTTCAAGTTCTCTCCCACAGTTGTTCTCTTTTGTACTTGTTAAATTTCATTTTATTCATACCTGACTGTGGCTTTCATTTGTGTTTACTAGATGATTGTTGACATTGAACATTTTTATAAACCTCTAACCAAGTTGTCTGCCTTCTCTCAGGAAATATCTACTTTACTTCTCGGCCCATTTTCAGTCAGGTTGTTTTCTTACTGTTGAGTTATTTGAGTTCCTTGTTAACCTCAGAATTTCTACAATACCACTATTAATATCAATTGTGAAGCATCATTTTTCTCTGGAAGATTTAAAACGAAGAGAGTCAAATCACATCCTGAAAACATAATCCAGTAAAGCTTGTAATATGGGTAACATATATGCAATATCCTCAGGTTACATTTTGGTCTTGAAAGTTTCAACTCAATGTGAATAGAGGTAGCACTTTGAACTTTCTACAGTTTGCCCCAGCAGCTACACTGGCTGAGTGATGTCTGTTTAGCATTAGATAAACTAATGCAAAACCTTTCATTCTGATAATTCTACTGTTCATTAAGCTCACGTCATAGTGGAACAGAGCTCCCAGGTTCAGTGAGGCCAATGGCACTCTGGGGAATAACCTGAAACCCTAACTTTACCTCATAATTCATCTGTAAGGCCAGGCACCTCTTCACCACACAAAGACTCTTCGCAATAAGTCACATACCTCCTGTTGAACAGTGTGATTTATAAAGCTTTCTTGACTATGAGAACTTAGTCAAGTGTTGGCTTTTTTTTTCCATCCTTATCTCTATCATACTCTTTATTTTTCAAATATATTAACCCAACCCCTGAAATTTTGATAATGATACAAATTATTATTGTAATGACACAAATTATTAGCGATGGATAAATCGCTAAACAACACATGTACCTCCCCCAATTCTATAATGGCAATTCCATTCTGCTTCCTAAGAGATCAGCAATTTTGTCCTATTTTTCTGTCATCATGACAAAATATCCTGATAGAAACAACTTAGAGGAGAAAGTCTATTTTGGTTCACGGTTCCAGAGGGATCCCAGCTGCTGTTGTAGAGAACCCATAGTGGCGGGAGCAAGAGTCCAGGCTGCATCAGCAGCCCTGTAGCAGAGAAAGGATGGGAGGGGGAGGCAACAGAACCTCCAGATCTTCCCCCACTAACAAACTTCCTCCAGCAAGGCTCCACTTCCCCTGGGTACCACAACTTTCCGGAACAGCACCAGATGGGGACCAGCATTCAAACATGTGAGCCTGTGGGGGACATTTCACATTCAAACCACTACAATATCTATTGCATACACAAAATTTATTTTTATAGCAAGTGAGTTGATAATTAACCTCAAGGCAAAAGCATGATGTTCTCTGTCTTACCAAAAATACGTTAATATTATACAAATTATAAATCACCTTCAAGGAGATACCAGACAAGCAAGACCCTGTCTTGAAACAACAAGGAAAAAACAAAAACAAAACAAAACCACTGAATATCATGCTGAGAACATTTCAGCAGAAAAATTAGCTTTCATATTATGCTTTCATAAAAAATACACTTATTCTACATTATTTGTATCAGAGATATTGAGATGAAACTTTAGAATGTTTATGTGGTAAATACCTTCATCTTTTCTTTCTATCAGATATTTTCTCAATGATCTCTGACTCCAGTGGAGTGATGGTTTATGGAAGATATGACCAGTTCCTTCGGGAAGTTCTCAAACTACCCACAGCAGTTTTTGAAGGTCCTTCGTTTGGTTACACAGAACAGTCAGCAAGATCCTGTTTCTCCCAGCAGGTAACATTCTTAAAGAAACCTTTCAAACACAGTTATTACTCTTTCTGTGTGTGATTTCCAGGCTCAGGTGCCCAATTTTCTTCCTCATGACAGCAGCTGGGGGTATATTTTTCCAACCTTTGACAAATGGCCTGGGATCCAGCTAGTAACTTAATATATCTAAATAGTGATAGTAATTAGTGCTCACTGACCAAGAAGCAGACATCATGTGAAGTCTTTCTACTGTCTAATCTAGTCTTTGCAGCAACTTACACCCTTAGTATCCTTGTCATTAATATTGCTATATTATCAAAAGGACTGAATTGTCATTCAGCTCCAAATGAGGTATGCCAGATACCATTTTTTTACCAATGTCATCAAAGGAGGGAGAGAAGTCTCTTCACACAGCACACTACTGTCTGGGAGGTCCAATACATGATGAACACCGCTAGCTAAATTATTCACAACAAGACGTGGTGATGCTTTCAACTGAACTTGTTGCTAGAGAAGCACTGAGTTTACAGCATCTCCAGCTCAGACTTCTATGGAAAGACCATATGTTCATTCCCCAATATAATACACTGGTAGTTTCTAGATTCATGCACATATTTTTTATAATTGTATAAAAGTTTAAACTAACCAAATATAACTCTCAAGCAGTCTGTACAATTAAAACATAAAACAAAGTTTAAAATGGAGAGAAAGGTGCACAGCAGCTGCTGAAAAACCATGCTGATCACCCAATTATTATCATTATCAAGCCAGTGATATCATCTGTCTGTGTTAACTTGACCACCTGCAAGACCAAAACTGCATCAGGCATCACTCCTATCATGCATCTGCAGAAATATAACTATCCTCCTGGTTAGTGAAGACATGGATGGCTGCACTAGATGCTAACTCTGCCCCTTGCCATCCAGACTAGGGAAGTCTTTGTGAAATCTTCAAGATCCCAACCCCAACACTCAGGAGGCCTCCTGCGCTCCTGTGCATTCATTCCTCCACCTCTGCCCTGAGCCAGTACATTCTCCTCTCAGTGACTTTACTTTGGGCTTGGTATTTCTCTTAGCCGCAGTCTAGTACCCATTGTCCATTGTCTCCCTCCTTCTCCTCTTCCTCCTCCTCTTCTTCCTCCTCTTCTTGTTCCCCTTTTCAGTCTCTAGGGAATTACTGTTTACTCTCTAAGACAAACATGCTTAGCTTCTACATGAGTGAAAATACACAGTGTTTGTCTTTCTATGCCTGACATTTTAACTATAAAGACTTGTATGCATGTTCAAAAACAATTAAATATTAATTATTCAGTTAATATATTAATATTAATGTTGAAAATAAAGTAACTAAATTGGGAAATTAATAAATTATATTAATATATCATATTGCTATTAATAATAAAAATTATGAAAACAAATAAATATTAAAATTCTCATGCTAAAAATTCCTTTCAAAATATCCTAAAAATTGTCCCATGACATCATTATTTATTTATCCTTAATGATGAGAAATTTATACACATCTAAATTATAGCAACATCTTGGAAACTTCAGGACCAATTATAATTTAGCCAATATGATTGGCTAACCAAAGTAGATAAGATCACCTGGAAAATTTAAAAAGTAACACATATAAAAACAAGTGCACTTTATTTTTTGCTTTAGTGTTTTTATAGCCACAGTTTGAAAGGCTAAAATTCAGGGTGGGGGAGAGGTGCACTGGTGAGTTGGCTCAGTGGTTAAGAACAATGGCTGCTCTTACAGAGGACCTGTGTTTGATTCCCAGCACCTACATGGAGGCTCCCAACTGCCCATACACTGTCCAGCCCCATGGGGTAAGACTCCTTCTAATGGCCACTGACCAACATGGGCATCAGGCATTCACATGGTACACAGAAATGAGAACAGACAAAGCACCCATACACCCACACACTGGATAGATATATGATTGATAGATAGATAGATAGATAGATAGATAGATAGATAGATAGATAGCTGGCTAAGATTCCAAATGTATTTGAAATATTTCCTTGGGGAAAAGTCCATACAATGCAGAGTAATACCTATGAAGGCAAATTTTCTTTTAGATGTATAAATTCTGATATCTTTTAAAAATACTTAGTACTAATACTTCATACAATGTATATCTTAATAGAAATCCACATATCAATCCAAGAGAAAGCTTAAACTAGTTAATATCATGAGGAAAGACAAAATCTGTAAATTCCTGATAAATAAGAAATTAGTCAATGGATCCAGAATCAGTTATTAGCGAGATATGAGGTTTAGCCCAAGCTATGAGCCTTGAGAACAATATATTTTGGGACTCATTATTACTAAAACTATTAAGGTTCTATCTATCTTGGCATTCTGGTTCAATTTTTTTAAATAAAATAATTTCAGCATTTGATCACATGATTCCTGTTATTCCTGAGTTCCATCAGAGCCATTCACATTAGCCACTAAATATTCAGTGTATAAACAATTAAGGAAACTCCGAAGGGAAATCATTCACAAACAGCCCAACCAACAGGGAACTACAGTTCCTGTGCAGTGAGGCACTGCTGAGTCAGGGCCTGTGGCGATCTTAGCTCTAACCTTCCCTTGTACATTTAGGCACAAGAAGCATTGAATGATTTCAGTTCTAAACTAGTGCAGCAACAGTCTTTGGCAAGTTCTCCTTCTCCCTGTATGAGGAGTTAACTGACCACTTTCTTTTTTTTTTTTTTTTTTTTGGTTATCTAATGATATGTGAATAGCAGGTGAGTTCAGATTATTCTCCGATGTACACTTTTTTGATTTTTCTTTTTCTGATGCAGAAGAAGGTCACATTAAATGGCTTCTTGGATACGCTCATGTCAGACCCTCCTCCACAGTGTCTGGTGTGGCTGCCTCTTCTGCATCGACTGGCAAATGTAGAAAATGGTGAGTAGTTACTGTTGAGCCAAAGCAGTATTTAAATTTCTCAAATTAGATTATCAAGTCTATAGTTATGAAGTTCATGACAGTTTTACGGAAATTTGTTTAGTGGATCATTTAACCAACCTACCTCCTGACCCACCAAACCTTAAATGCTATAAAACTAAGATGACATATTAGTAGATAGGTAGATAGGTAGATAGATGATAGATAGATAGATGATAGATAGACAGATAAATAGATGATAGATAGATAGATAGATGATAGATAGATAGATAGATAGATAGATAGATAGATAGATAGATGATAGATAGATAGATAGATAGATAGATGATAGATAGATAGATAGATGATAGATAGATGATAGATAGATGATAGATAGATAGATAGATAGATAGATGATAGATAGATAGATAGACTAAACTGCATTGTAATCGGAGTTACAAGCTACCCGTGTTAAATGGAAAGATCCCAGTAAAGGGTATTTTCTAGAGTTAGTTATAGAGATGAATTTTCCATGTTGGTGTCTATAACATTGACCATTTTTCCAAAGCAACCAGCCAGAAATAGGTGAAAGAAATGGAGAAAAAATAAATGAAAGCAATAAATGATAGCACTTGGTGTGTTAAAAGTTGTAAATGTCCATTGAGTAAATATATGTTAAAGACAAGAGTAATGGAAATTTTACTCCATGTTTCTTTTCAGAAATAGCAAAGATTTCTAATATCAGAGATGTTTACTATTGATATATCCAGATTTAAATATAAAATACGACCTAGGACAAGGTTTAAAGAGATTTACACATGGAACAGACTAGAGGATCTATCTAATGTTTGTACTTTTATTGTTAAACTGCAAAGTTTCTCCAATTTGAATAAAAGATATCTTGTGCCTATGTATTGTTTTAATATACACTGAGGGTAAAGTTGGCTTCATTTTAAATTCTCATTTGTAATTTTTCGTGTCTGACTCTGTTGTTTCTCAAAGTTATAAGTTTATTCTCTTCTGCTTTTGGACAAATCAAAAGAATGAATATTTACTAGTTGCTTTGCACTTACGAAGAATCACATACATGCAAGAGCCAAGAGCTAGTGATTGCCTTCTGCGACTCGGCATGGCGTGAGTCACCTGTCCGGAGCGGTTGTCCAGACTCGCCACGCACCCTTGGCATTCCCAGACAGAAAAGGGGCCTCGAATGTTCCTTAGACAGCAGCACACTTGGAACACGTTATGTCCTTTTCTCACATTTTACTTTTTAATCATCATTTATTCTCATCTGTATTACTTTTCTTGCCCAGTTAATCAAATAATAACTTTTAAAAAAAAGAACAAGAATTGTTGTTTTGTTGCTGCTGCTGCTGCTGCTGCTGCTACTGTTTCAGTATCTTTAGCTCATGGCATGAAGACAATTTGAATTTGACTATATATTAGCTTCAAATCTCAAAGATTTTACTGGTCAGCTTGGCAGTTCACATTTCCTGGCAAAACAATTGAAGTGTCTCTCAAACTGCCTAAATGAGAACTGTGTTAAAATAATTTGTTCATCTTTTGGGGACCTACCTTCTGCCCCAGAAAAAGAGAGAGAGAGAGAGAATGTGTGTGTGTGTGTGTGTGTGGTGTGCTGTGTGTGTGTGTGTGTGTGTGAGCTAAAGGCAATGTCACTCATTAAATAAGTCCATTAACTACTTCATTTTTTTAAAGAACCTCAATTCTCTCATTTAGCTTTTCTCATCCCCATTTCATTTCTGTTTCTTTTTCTTCTTCTTCCTCCCGTTTTCTATTTCACTAACAATTGCCCCTACCTACTGGGCACTTAACTGTATCCATCCACTGTGCTTCTGTATCTTCATGACCTCGGCTGGTATCCAGGAGAAGGAATGAGGGAAAGACTTGTCAGGTTGGATAATTTACATTCTTATGATGTAAGAAACAGGGATCGAAAGAGCAAAAGGCACTGCAAATGTTCGAGTTGCCATAGGACACTTATTCTTCATCCCATTTTGTATCTACTCCCCACCCCACATACAGGCATGCACGTGCTTGGGAAGTACAGTTCCAGGAATAAACTAAACACTTCTCTCAGTCAAAACTGATCATGGTCTGAAATCACCATGATGCACTGGTGAAAAACAGAATTCCTTGTAAGTTGTGTTTTCATTTAGTCTAGGTCACACTTTTACTAGTTTTTTTTTTTTTTTCCTCATTTTTTTTTTCCTTTCTCCCTAGTCTTCCATCCGGTTGAGTGTTCTTACTGTCACAGTGAGAGCATGATGGGATTTCGCTACCGATGCCAACAGTGTCACAACTACCAGCTTTGCCAGGACTGCTTTTGGAGGGGCCATGCAGGAGGTTCTCATAGCAACCAGCATCAAATGAAAGAATATACGTCATGGGTAAGTGAGGTCTGGGCAGTGTTTAAAGTTGGATGTGTGAGTGTTACCCAGATGAGAAAGAATGTTAAGGGTGGTGTTAGTTAGGTTTCTCTCTTGCTGTGATGAAGACCAAAACAGAATGCTACTCATGGAAGAGACTCCCAGGTCACAGGTCATCACTGAGGGAAGTCAGGGCAGGAACTCTAGTATGAACCTAGAAGCAGGAACTAAAGCAGAAGCCATGGAGGAACCTTGTTTACTGGCTTGCTCACATGGCTTGCTCAACCTGTTTTCTTATAGCACCTAGGACCACTTTCCTAGGAAGGCATTCTCCACAGAGGGCTGGACCCTCCTCATCAGTCCACGTCAATCATTAACAAGAAAATACCCCCACAGTCTGGTCAATGAGATGAACCAGGACAGGTGATGACGGAATTGAGGGCAAAGTTAACCTGTATTCCAAAATTCCTTCCCGCTTCCTATAAGTTGTTGTTTTGTTTTGTTTTGTTTTTTAAGCTCCCTAATTTCTTTCAAGTGTGTGACTGGAAAGGAATATGAAAATGTGTGCTCAACACTGGTGGAGTTGTAGATTTTTTTTCAGGAATGGAGAGGGAAATTTGAGGTTTTAATATCACGTGTTCATAGTGTGAGTAGTTAGCTTAGTAAAAGTGGCCTGTGAGCGTCCACGTGACAGGAGCACGTGGCACTTGGACTGCGAAGGGATGACACTGGTGTGCTTACTGTTAATGTGTCTCACAGCTTTCTCGTCTACCGCAATTAAACTCACAGAACAGTTCTCACACTGCCTCCTACATATACTATTTTGCGCCTGTACCATCAGCCCAGCCACCTGATCTACGTGAAATAGTTCACTCACAAGAATGGAAAGTTGTATGAGTTATTCTGTATTTAAAGGTGTCGTGTAGGCTTTATGGAAAGTGTAACCTGGTAAATACTTCTATACACACACACACACACACACACACACACATACACATTGTGTGACTTCCTGACCTGAGGAGACATGGACAGACATCTATCTACCCCATGGAGACTTGGCTACCTCCCACTTTCCTTTCCAGACTGGGTTCTCATTTTCTTCCCCTTTATGGTTGTTATTCCTCCATCTCAAATTACCCTCTCATCCCCTGAGATTTTCTCAGAGGGCTCTAGTGGTCCCCTACACCTCATCTCAGGTGTCCCCCCGCATGACTGCTTCCCTTCAACATAGCATTTGCAGGGAATTTGCAGCAAGAGGTGGGCAACCCGCTGGCTTGTTCCAGCGTGCCATCACAGCCTCTACGTACTTCCTGACTTAGAGGGCAGGTGCTCAAAACAGTTCTTCAATAAGTGAATTGATCAAGAAAGAAGTGAGTGAATATGCAAAAATTGTAAACTCGTCTGTTAAAATGTACGATCAAGTCTGTTATTATTCTCTTTCTAGAAATCGCCTGCTAAGAAGCTAACGAACGCATTAAGCAAGTCCCTGAGCTGTGCTTCAAGCCGTGAACCTTTGCACCCCATGTTCCCAGATCAGCCTGAAAAGCCCCTCAACTTGGCTCATATCGTGTGAGTACCTCTGGCCCCAGACTAAGATGTGTTTTTGTTCTCTCACACATGTCTGGAGCATTCATACCAAGACAGTTTCACATCATTTGTCAGGGACCAAGTTTTATTTATTCTTTTATTCTTTTTCTTTGTTTGGTTGGTTAGCATACAAAAAATATGAGTTTCATTGAAAACTTTCCCATATATTATTACACTTTGCTCTTATTCATTCCCCATGACCTTCCCCTATAATTCTTTTCCCTTCTTGCTGACCCTCTTCACCCCCAAAAAATTCCATGTAAGTTTTAATTTTTTTTAATATAAACGCAATATTATTCTGGCATAGACCACACACCCACAGATACAATGGAAAACCCACTTTATAAAATGTGACTAACTTACTTACCTTTATTTTTTAAATTATGCTTCAATAAATAAACCATGAGTACATAAACCAAGGAGTACCCCAAGGGGCCAATTGTTTATAGTGATTGTTTGCACAGGAGCTGTTGAAGTAAAGCCTACTCATTCCCTTGGCATCACTGAGATGCAATATCCGAGTTGCTCTTGAAGGCGCACAAGGTGGAATGAGTCTGTGCTGTGTGGACTCTGCTGAACACTTTAATATATATGAAACACCAATACCTCATTGCACACTTAATGCTTTTAATTGTTATTCCCAAATATAGCTTAAAACAGAAATATCTAGAGCTGGAGAGATGGCTCAGCAGCTAAAAGCCCTTACTGCTCTTGTTAGTCAGTAACTAATCCCAGTTCCAGGAGAGTTGATACCCCCTTCTGGCCTCCACAGGCACCAGGCATGCATGTAGGACACTTACATACATGTAGGCAACATTTGCATACATAAAATAAAAAATCAATAAAATGTATTTTTAAAAAGCAAAAAATCTCAAGCAGAGGACTATAGTACAAAAACATAAATAGTATGAATTTTTTATTTCTTATTTTCTAGCAAAGACTATCCTGAAATACTGTATGAATTGTTTCATTATTGTGGTACAAAACCACATCTTTTCATTGTTTATACATATGTTCATATACAGATGCCAGTATATAAATATCCCAGTGTACCACCTATGAACACAGATAAACTTACAGGCAGAGGTGGTGAGGAGGAAGTGGGTGGGGGTTGGGAGCATTATCAGGACACTAAGTGTCCTAAAGGTTGGGCATTGAAGATTACAGAAAAACTCAAAACAAAACATTTGTTATTTGTTAGTATGAAAGGTATATTAATTTGTAAATTACTATCAATCTTTCAAAGTTACTATTTAGGAAAACATCACATAAAGCAAGTATGAGAAATACTTACACAAGAAAATAATTACACATTCTATGTGAGATGCAATATGCCTATGTTAGGGAGCCCGTGTATTTGGAAAATACTGCTGTCCTCTTCAGTGCACACATCTTAATGTGCTTGTGTTAAAAACGTGTATCCAGTCATAAGCATAAAAGGGCTTATAAGGTCCATAAGAATAAACTGAGGTAAATTGCATGGTTTGTGCTTAATTATACATAATAAATTAATTTAAAATATTTTCTTTAAGACTTTTTCAAGGTCCAACTTTTAACTATGAAATATGGCAAAAATATGGTGGGAAGACAGTGTAACTATATAAACATTTTGCAAGAAGCCTTAGATAAAGAGAGACTGAATCCATAGAACTTTTAAATGGCTGAGTGTGGTGGCACACACCTTTAATCTCAGCAGAGACTAAAGAAGAGGCAGAAGCAGGCAGATCTCTGTGAGTTCAAGGACAGTCTGGTCTACATAGAAAGTTCCAGGCCAGCCAGTGTTACATAGTGTGAGATCCTGTCTCAAAAACAACAACAATAGCAACAAAGACAACACAATTAGGTTGTAGTCCTACTAACTCAGATACAAGCACATTCGATACAGCAATGAATCACACAGCAGAGAAAATGCTATGGCCTTTGAGAGCCAATGGGTTGTGTGTACATGGAGCAAAATGGCCCTGCTAGTCATGAACTGGTTCTTAAACAGAAATGAGCAGGTGGTGACATTTTGGCATGTGTGCTTAGCTATTGCATTGCTTTGTAAATGTTGCCATCATTAACAGTTTCTATTCTGTTCCATTTCCTTGCTGCCAAAAGTGATACTTGGTAAGTCACTAACATCCTTCAACATACTTACACAAATTTACAATCCTAATGTTAAGTGAGAAGACAGAAAATGAGCACATCACATGAGCTCGTTTAAAACTAACCCTGCCTTGAGCTGAGCCTTATAAGGAGGATGTCAGTATTCTTTTTTGTAATAAGTTCTCTGCTAAGATTCATACAGACAAAAACCTTTGCACGTTGCCTCTGAGACTCATTCGTCATTTTAGTAAAAATAAAGACATTTAGCATCGCCCACGTGATTCTTGTGCTAAGGAAAGTGACTTGCCACTTGGTGGTGGAGGGAGGTAGAGACCTTAGTCACTGTCAAAGCTGCCGTTTTCTGCTCCAAGATCAAGGTATTGGTTGGTGATTCCTAAATGTGAAGTAATCTGCTTTAAAAAAAAATTTTAGTTTCTCAATAAAATTAAAGTTTAAATAAAGAAAATTGAAAATTGGCAAAGCAATTTAAAAATCATTCTCAATTCATTTGTTTTTGGTCTCCTAGATAGAGAGCAAGGTGGGCAAGGGTTTGTTTTTTGTCAAGAGAAAACAAGAAATGTGGGATCCCTGTCAATTTCTTGCAAAGCTACAATGAGTATATTTCATCTCAATTGTATTTTAAAGTCTAATTTGGATGCAATGGTCATCACCTTTTAAAGTTAAGTTATTCACATTAAAGCACAATGAATTGTAACTACCCTGGTATGGCTCCTTTGTCACACAGATGCATCTGAGGTAAGTAACCCAAACTCTGAGATTGTTTTCTGAACCCTGGTTGATATATCGAGAGTTGATGGCACAGTGAATCTGTTGTTCTGACCAAGAAGTGATGTGCCATACAAACTCCCAGAATGCAGTGCAGCTCCAGATACCAGGAAGAAGTTTCAGTGAATTTTCCATAGCCAGTGCTGATATTTTAAAACCTGCAGAGCAACATATCAAATAGGATAAACAAGTCCACTTTTTGCTGAGCTAAAGGCAAAAAATCAAAAACTAACTTGGGTTAATGTAAGCCATTCACATTAGCTAACTGTTAATCAACTCTCTTAGACTACTACAACTAATGGCTCATCTCCAGAATATTCTCTACTGTTAATTTCAAATGTAGAATGATAGTAAAACTAAAATTTCCTCTTGAGGCTTGAAATGTAACTCAGTCGGTAGAGTGCTTGCCTAGCATGCACAATGCTCTGAGTTGGATTCTCAGCCTCACATAAACCTAGCATCGTGGCACACGCGTGTAATCCCAGCACTCAGGAGGGAAGGCAGGAGAATCAGAAGTTCCCAGTCATTCTCAGTGGCATTGTGAGTTTGAGGCTAATCTGGGCTACATAAGACCCTGTCTCAATAGGTAGGTAGGTAGGTAGGTAAGTAGGTAGGTGGGTAGGTAGGTGGGTAGATAGGTAGGTAGGTGGGTGGGTAGGTGGGTAGGTAGGTAGGTAGGTAGGTGGGTAGTAGGTGGGTAGGTAGGTGGGTAGGTAGGTAGGTGGGTGGGTAGATACATAGGCAGATAGATAGATAGATGATAGATAGATAGATAGATAGATAGATAGATAGATAGATAGAGATATATGGATAATTTCCTTTCACTAAACGATGCCCCAGTCTATCCTTCACCTTCTGAGCTCTAAATTATTATTAAATGTCTTACATTTAACCTAAAATAAGATAAAATTGCCTAGAATATGAGATAGAAATCTGGGCTCTGTGGTTTTATATGATGTGGGATATACATGATAAAGAAAATGATGAGATGAAATGGAGATGAAACAGAGGAAGACAGACCCAATGTGCTTGGTGGATAGGGTCATGGGCAGATCTGAGGAACACTGGTCACTATTTTCTCTCATGTTATGAATTCAATGAAGTTTATAGGATGATTGACATCACATTACCTCATGAGTTATCCAAGTAGCAAGAACAGTACTCTCAGTGCTGCTTCACTGCATCGGCCCTCTTATAGGGGTGGGGTGTGTGTCTGTGTGTGTGTCTGTGTGTGTGTGTGTGTGTGTGTGTGTGTCCTTTCAGACCAGAATATTAGAGAGGGCCACCATCATGAGGAGTGTACAGAACTTTCTGAATCCTTGATCTGCTCAGAAACATGACTCAACAAGGCATCACGGCTCAAAGCCCATGGAAAAATTTTCTCCTTTGCCCAAGACGTTCCTAGTGTTTAAGCCTCTGTTCTCAGGAACTGTAGCTCTAGACCATTAGAATAACTCAGTTGGCATATATAAGTCTTCCTGTGGCTCCTGGGCTAGAGACAATTCTGATTCTCAGCCTTTTTCTCCATGGATGGTGGGAAGTTTTAATTTATGCCTTTTCCTTAACTTTTCATGTATGTTGTGCTTTGTTTCAGGCCTCCTAGACCTGTAACCAGCATGAATGACACACTCTTCTCCCACTCTGTTCCCTCCTCAGGAAGTCCTTTCATCACTAGGAGGTAAGTCCCCAATTCTGTCACTAAATAAGCCTTGCCTTTCTGAATAAGCCTGATCCTATAGTGAGAAAAACATCCTACTGTAAGTCAAATGCAGTATATTATTATCATTATTGGAAACAAGTTTGTAAATGCCCATCAGTCCTTCTCAGTGTTCCCCACATGGGCATATGTAGAGGGCTGGGCTGGCTCTCGAAGTTTATGTCACTTCTGGAAACCTGCATTAAAGCCTCCTCCACCATAGTGAGAATGTAGGTTATGATTCAGTATTACTACTTACACATGTGCTTTCTGTCTTAATAAGCAAGCCATTTTTCTCACCTTTGGAATGGTCTGGGGAATCATGAAATTGTAGTTTCATGATGCAGAGGCGTATTATTATAAAGAGTCTAAAATGACTCATTATTTAAGACTCCATATTGTATGAATGTTCTTTTGAGTCACCTCTGTGAGGCCAGGAACTGAAGACCAAATCTAGAATACAGTTTCCATATAAATAATCGCATGGATAATATTAAGAACTCCTCAAAGATGTGGTTATGTGTCTCATCTTTTTGCACAAAATCCACTCCATGTGTTCAAGCAACAGGAGACCCATGAACTTCTCTGAGAATTAATGTTAAGAACACACAGGGCTTGAGGGATACTCTGATTCATTTGATGAAATAACACAAATCAACACCAGTGGGTTATTTGGTGAATACATGGAGAGTCTCACGAGAAAGCAAGAAGAAAGGTAAGGAAAACCACCAGTAATTGTACATAAGACTCCACCTGCTTTGCAGCACAACCCTCATTTCTGAGAGGATGAGTAGGTGCCAACTTCACTACACAACGTTCTGGCATCTTCTAGAGAGGATTTAACTGAGAAAGACTTAACAAGCCCACTTCAAATTTTCCCCATGCATCCCTATATACGCCCATCAGCTGGAACCTGAGATGAAAATGCTCCCCTTAATTATAGTAAGCAGAACAAAGGGAATGTGTTTCTCCAGTGTTTGCAATATATAAATTACATCTGCCATAAGTACAAACAGAGAGACATTAATACCACAGAACATGCACAGCAAAATAATGTGATTTAGGCATTTGATAACACCTGTGACCACACCTTTTCATAAGCATCAATACATACATACAGCCATGTTTCCTAAAGGAAAGTCCTATAGTCAGGAGAAGACACAGTCTTGTGCATCTATCTGGTAAAGACTTGATGTGATGCTTAGAAAGATGCTGTGCATTCTGCAAATGCCACCCCGAGGCAGACCCCATCCTTACTGAAGGTCGTTTTATATCATTTCAGCTCGGACGGCGCTTATGGTGGATGCGTCTAGATGGATAACATGACTTCCTGTACCCTAAAATATTCCTAGAACACTTTGAGTTTTTCTGCTTCCTCTATTAACCTAGGATTCGATCGCTTCCCTTTCTTCCCATTTTCAGTCCTTCTGTTGTGTGTTCCCTGTGAACCACAGATTTGTATAAAACTTGTGGTTCTTATCACTGCAGAGATATGACTTCACATTCTGTCTTTAGGGTGCTGCTCAATAAAGCTGTGTGCACTGAACATCCATCCTCTCTGAGTGGGCCTCACTCTGTCCATGGGAGGTTTCATTGTCTGCACCCCTCAGGTCACTTGAGGAGTTAAGTGCATCTGGTCTCACCCCTAAGCCTTCACTGAAAAGTTGTATGCAATCAGCTTAATCAGCTTAACCTTGTGGCATGGTCAGTAGCCCCCATTCTGAGTCTTTAATGACAGCAGCAATGAAGCAGTTGCTAGAAAGCTAATATTTCTAGCCCAGTATGAAAATACTTGGTCCTCTAGAAGATATGGCGAGTCTTCAAGGGAAGGCTGAACTGGTTTCTCAGCTCTTCTATTCTTTCTCATTATCTTATAACTTTCAGAGCCTTGTGCCAGTATGAGGTGCACGTATGCAAAATGTACCAAGCTGGGTCATGTGAAATTTGCAAGACCCTAGATGGCGATTCCTAAGACCCTTGAATTAAGGATCCTTGAGGGATGGTCCATCACTAAATGAATAAGGAAAGAATAAGGACCTTTGGCTGGACTTCAGTGCAGATAAAGAGCCGAGAGTTTAACAAGCTTTATAGTTTTCTGTCCCACTGAGCCAGAGCCATTTCTATGTCAAAGAAAGGTAATCTGATTCCCACTGAAGAAGCAATTTTGGAGCCAGTTTCTTACTGCTGGTGCTTCATTTCTCCCTCTTGATGATGCTGCCCGCCATTGATTGGCTTCTGCTTTCTTTACCATACACACACGCTAAGATTTATGCAACGGCATCATGCCAAAGTTAGGGGTCCTCTTCCTTCTATAACTAAAGCCAGGCTAATGAAACATGACCTAGAACTTGGTCCCCATTTGCATTACGGCCTTATGGCCCCATTATAGTGACAATCAGTTTTAGGAAATCTTACAGGGCTGTTTTATTTAGGCTGAACTGTTAGTTATTTTTACTATGATGTAGGAATCTTAGCAATTTGACAGTGATGAGTCAGACTGTGAGTAAGCTGAAATCACCAGAGTAAATCCCTGCCATCACCCCTTCTGGTCCTTTATACAAGCCTGCCACCTTGATCTTCAGAAGGCACTAGGCTGTGTCTTTGAAGTCCTTTGACATTCTAGTGATCTACCTCATGCAGATTTATGAGTGTAGAGTTCTGGTCCCAGCGCCATCTGTCTCATCCCTGTTCTTACATCCTTTTCCAGCTAGAAACTCAACTCACTTTTCTATCAGCTGAAAGGAAGATGGAATTCACCCTCAGTCCTGGGGAGTCTTCAGGCATAATATCTGTATGTCATTTGAGCAAATCTATACTCGAAAGATTAGTGAGTTAGCAATTAGGTCAGAAGTAGGTCAAACAACAAACTCATAGACCAGTTCTCTTCATTCATTTTCCTGACCATGCACTACATCCCTAAAATAGATTATTTTCTTGTAAATATATATAAAAATATGGCTAGATCAATGAAAGTCTATCATCAACACAAAAACTCCACAAGCTAAATATGGTAGGCCAGCAGCATTATCTAAGCTTGTAAGAGATGGGATAGCATGATTGCAAAGACTGCAAACAAAGACTGACCACAATGCCAGGCTCAAAAGGCCCTTTCTCCCTTCACTGCATGTAGTGTATTGCCCATAAAGATAACTTCTTCCTTACAAAGAAGGCATCATACCTTCTTTGTAAAAATCTTCAGTATCTTCCGAAATCCCTTGCTTAGTGTATAAACAAGAATTATCTAACTCTTCCCTGTGTTAAATAAGCTGCTTTAATCATGGCCCTTCTTCTTCCTTAGCCACAATGCCACTTAAAAGTAAGAATGGGTAATTTCTTTTACTTTCAATATTAAGATCATGGTTTCAAGATTTCCCAAGCATTTTCATAGTTATAACTTCAAAAGGAGTAATATTCACAAAAATAATCACTTGGGCTATTATATATGGTACCTAGCCAGATCTTATTCTTCTTTAAATATTAGAAAATGTCTAGTATAATCTGCAATCTAATCTACTATATACAATCATATACTTTTTCCATTTTCCATTTCTGACCCTGCATGAAGCCCTGTGGTACCTGTGAGAAGGTTACACCCAAACCACCTCCCAAATCCTTATTATTCCCAGAAGGACAGCCTTTATCTGACATTTTCCTTGCCTGACCTTTTGGTCATTTGGTTTGGGGGCTTATGTTTTCAGTCAAAAAAAAAAAAAAAAAAGACTAGTTTCCTGTGTTCATTTTTATTCTTTTCAGACATTTCTGCTCACCCAAAGATTCTTTACTTAATGGTGCAGCTTTTAATCTGACTCAAAAAAGAGTCAACTATATCAGCATTTGTGATTTGGTTCTCCAAAGTGGTTAACAAAATCATACTGGGTTCACACTTTGCTTCTGAAAGGCAACATTCCCTCATGACTGATGTTTGTCTAAGGTTAGAATTCATCCACCTTCAGTAACAAAAATGGGGAAATCCATCGACCAACAGCTGACAGCACCTTAACAGTTTCCTCAAGGTCTTCGCAGTTCCTGAGCATGTTGCATGAAATTCTATAAGTAAACTAACCACACTCTGTGGGCAATTATTTCAATCCATTTGCAAGCTAGAATTCACACAGTCTTCAAACAAAGTTCTGAGTTCCATATAAACGTGCTAGCACTTACTTAAAACCATCTCATTTCATTGGCCTCTTTGCTCTTACTGAGTGCTGAGGTGTTTGCACATGTTCTGTACACAGGAGACTTTTCTATAGACTCTCTTGACAAACATGCAGTTGATACTTTCTACTGGGACACTAAACTATTTTTATGCATAATTTTGATTGCATATACCAGAGTTTTATATTTCAGATCTATCTAAGCAGTTGAAATACAGGAAAGGTTTCAAGAAACTTGCTCTTCACTAAAGTGATGAGAGGACTCTTATCATTGAGGTTAGTCAGTTTGATGGCATCATCATTATTGAATAAATTAATGAGAAGCAGGTTTTCACTGTTGAAAATAACTTGAAGAAGGAGTTGACTTTACAAGCATTCTCCACAGTCTGTCAGTAACTTAAAAATTAATAGAAATTGCATTTTGTGTTTTTTTAAATCTGCAATGATTTAAATATTGTTTTTCTTTTTAACCACTGTGATATTAAATATTATTCCACATTCCGTGAGACAAAAATCTAATCCTTTGATACTATATTCAATAAGAAAAACCAATTTCCTTGAACAGGGATTAATATAGTATTCCAATATAAGCAGTGTTGTTTTAAAACACAAATTTCATGTTTCAACAAAATCCAAAGAATTTTTGTGTGGAATTCACATTAAGACACCCCAAAACTGCTTTCACTAAACTAAAAATCAGTGCATCAGTTGTCAGCCTTCAAAACTAACAGTAGAATTTTAACTGTATATGAAATAGTTTGGAAGTGTGTGATCCTCCAAAACTCATTAGTAATCTCTACTAGGTCTTTGTTTTAATCTTGCATTCAACATCAGAAGATATGCCTGAATAATTTAATATACCTAATGGTTGTTGGTTTAAGGAGATATTGCTATAATTTCTGATATTCAAAGAGCAAGGAAATGTCAGAGGGCAGAGAATACATTTTGTGTGAAGGAGGAGTCACTGATATTCCTCACAGTGTTGTGAATGGTTTGTTGACATCTGAGATCAATTTCCACAACAGATGTTTCTGCCTTCAGCTAGAGAAAAGAGTCGGGAAACATTGAGAAGAAGGAAGAAAACTGTGATTACTGGATAAGAAATGTATTGGGAGTTGCTTGAGGGGACAAGGTTTACAGAGGTGTTTTGGTGGAATAATGGAACATTGCAGTAAAAACCAACTGTAATGAGTTAGATGGTATTAACCATGATGGGAAGCTCTCCCATCTTAGAGGATAAAGATCAGTATCGTGAAAAATATCATTAAAAGCATAAGGAAACCAGGTCCTCCTAGAATATTAATCTAATGTATCAGTTTTAAAGTCCTAGTAATCTGTTGCTGGGCATTGTGGCAATCATTAACAATAATGTACTGCATATTTCAAAGTTGCTGGTGGAGTAAATTTTAAATATTACAAGCGCATGAAATAAGTACATGAAATGATGGATATGCTAATTAGCTTGATTTAATCATTCTGCAATGCACACACACATCAAAACATCACATTCTACCCCTTCTCTGACTTATTTGTAAAGTCAATTTTATGATTGTGCAGTTGTACTTTTCAAACCCAGCAATACTTACTGTAGTGGAGCCTTCCTAAAAGGCTGAGTATAAGCATCCCGACTTCAGCAAGCATGCTTATCTGCAGACTCTTAATGGACCAAATCTGATTTAAACGCACCAGAGACTTTACTATCTTAGAAATACTTAGTATATAGTGCTGTAAACTGTATAATTTGATCCCAATTGTTTGATCACATCCTTAATTCTGATATGATATTCAGAGATTTCTGTATTTTTAGGATTTCAGTCTGAGTGAGTTGTACTTTGTGATACAACCTTAAAATCTGTAAACTTTTACGAGGTTCTAATTATTTTGTAACACCTTGTATTTGATATATGCCTATGATGGATATGTGATATACACACAGTAGGTGTGACATAACTTCCTGGAAAGTTGTGACATCTCGTAGTTTAGATCCCAATCATTAAATATTTGTACTTAGAACAGTCAGGGGACTAGAGCAGTGGATTAGCAGTTGAGAGTATTTGCTGTTCTTGCAGAGGACCGGAGTTTGGCTCCAACTACCCACATGGTAGCTCACAACTGCCTGCATCTCCAGTCTCTGGAGATCCAGCATCCTCTTGTGGACTTGAAGCTGATACAGGAATGTGGTTCATAGACATACATGCAGGCAAAATACTAAAGCCATAAAGTAAAAATGAATCTTAAGTGGCAGACAGTGTAATTTTGTATTTTTCACAAATGTGGGGACTTAGTTTTAAGCACACTGATATATAGGCTACAATACAAAGGTTGACCTTTAATTTAAAAAAATATTGCAACCTTAAAAACTGTCATTTAAGTTACTAGACAGAATAATATTACTCTTGATAAATGTAAAATGTCAAAAATTAATCTATTCATTGGATATCTATTAATATTCACACAATAAATGTCAGCATTATTAAAATTGCTCCAAACTGCATTTCTTCTTATCTGAAATGGGGTTTTTCTTTTGGTATCTTCATAGCCAAGCTCAGGTAACTTACATCATTGAGAACAGTGAAACATATCTGGTATGGCATCCATCTTTAGGTTATGCTCAAGTCTGTATTCGGACAATAACTGAAGAATTTAGGGAAGGCAGAAAAGCAATCTTCTTCTTTTTAAAGATTTGTTTTATTTTTAATTACATATATGGGTGCGTTCCCATGTGTGAACATGTCCATAGGTGTTCTGATGTCCAGAGAAGCCAGAAGAGTCAGATCCCCCAGAGCTAGAGTCACAGATGGCTGTGAGCCACCTGATGTAAACCTGGACCCTCTGAAAGGCTGGGCATGCTTTTAACAGCTGAGCCATCTCTCAAGCCTAGAATCAAATTTCTTAAGTGACATCTAAATGCTGGCAGGACTTCATGACGTATTGGGCTGTTTCTATCATACTCCAAAATAAATGTTAGCTGGGTTCTCGTGATGTCCAGCCATATGCGATATAAGTGTTCCTTGTTAGGCAAATAGCAGAGGTCAAGTCTGAGGTCACGGTAGCTGTTACGGTTCTCAGAATTCTTCTCTTAAATAAACTCTACGGAAACCTGAAGACATCTTGAGCATTTCAAAATCCTAAAGCCATCTGTCCACATAGATCGTGGATCTCTAGGCTAGGGAGTTTCTGATACCGGTTTCTATTCTTGGTGCGCCGCTGTGTTTACGTTCTTCTTGGCTTTCCCGTCTTATTAACTAGCTCTCCTCCCAAGGACAGTGAAGTAGAACAGAACAAAATGCTGGCTAGGGCTGCTCCAGCCTTTCTGAAGGGCAAAGGGTAAGTTCAAGACAGAGTGTGCTGGAATCCTGAATTAACTCAACTAAAGATGGAGTTTGTCCTGTTTGGAAATGGTTTGCATGTGAAAGACCTCTCGACCTCGAATAGCAGCAGTCTAATAACTCACTAACAGCACCAAGTCGTGATTCCAAGTGGACATGCCTGTGTTATCACTTTCTCTACTTCCCTTTTTCTTTTTGTTTAATTTTATATGACTAGCCCAATTTTCCAGAAGATATTAAATCTTTCTTGTGATGTTTTCCGGTATAATTTCCATGCAGAAAAGTTCCTTGGTCTTTGTGGTCAAAGAATGCAAATCTGTTTTCTAAAAAGTCCCTTAATGTTTAGGAAGTTAGTAGAATGAAGTTATGGATTCCATTGCTTGGGTTTTGCTTGAGTCTTTCATAGAACATCACATATAGTCTCCTTTACTGGCTTGGTTTTCTGAGTGCTTTTCCTACCACAAACTCACTCCCACTGTATCTGCTTATTTCTGTCTACCTCGCTTAATTCTTCTTTCCTCCTACCCTGTTTAGGATACAGTACAGCCTGAACGTGGCAGACAGGCTAGCTGATGAACATGTTCTCATTGGGTTGTATGTCAACATGCTCCGGAACAAGCCATCATGGTTAGTGCATCATGGTTAGGCTTGGCTCCTAGCCTGTCCCTACAAAGAGGGGACCAGCCTGGGTTACTGACAAGCAGTTTAGCAAGGAGCTAAGGTGGTGCGAGCCAAAGGTGAACCAGGGACTTTTCACCTAGTCCAGCTACCCAAGTCTTTAGTGATGTTCCGCATACTCCCTGCCACTGTGTCACTGACTTCTCATCCTTCCTTTGTCTTGGTGGAAGTGAAAGCTGGTGTGAACGAGATCAAAAGCTATTACCATCTAGTAACCATGGGAATCAGAAGCCCGCCAGTAGGTTCTATTCCCAGTGCCATGAGATCCAAGACGGAGATGGCTCTTATTTCAAGGATTTGATCTTATTTCAAAGGTCTCCATTGATCTGAGAAACAATGGTTTATTAATATCAGATAGAAGAAAAATGGGGAAAGTTATGTGATCACAAAACAGAAATCATTTAACAGTGATAATGTGGGAGAAATTGTCTTTCAACCATTCTTTCACTGACAAATATATCAGAATAGCCATCCTGATGAAGCCTGTTTTCAAGTCACAGAACATGTAAAGCTTACTTTAGATAAATCCAGTATTTGCACAGCTCTAGTATCAAGATAAAAACATTGGCAAAATGTTTTTCTATTTAAATTGTGACATAGGAGATTGATTAATGTTATTTCACTTTAATAATAAATATTTACTTGAAAATTTGAATAAAAGTAAAAGAAGACTATATTTTTATTGTATGTTTCAATTCAGTTTAGACTACTGTTACACAAATGTATCTAGCCAACCAGTTATTTATAAACATTTTAATTCTGCTTAAAAACTCCAATTGTCTCTGAACTAAGGACCTGTGAGTGTTGTAATGTTATAAATACTAAGAGAATCTTTTGGTTCAGTTTATACCTTCAGCATAGCAGTTTCCTTGCCTCCTCTTTATGGTAAGGCAACTACCTTGTGGTTTTTCTTAATACTCTGACCAAATGCCTGACCAAAACAATCATTTATTTTGGCTCATGGTTTAAGAGAATGTAGTCCATGCTCACTTAGCACTGTGTCCCTGAGCCTATTGTGAGGCAGAATATCATGGTGACAAGAGCATGGAGTGAAGAGTTGCTTCATGGCAAATAGCATGCAGAGAGATGGGAATACAGGAATACAGGTAAAGCTCCCGTGGACCCTCTCCTAGTGGGCTGCTCCACTAGGCACTACATCCTGCTTTCCATCACCTCCCAATAATGACAGCTTCTGAATCCATCAAAGGGTGAATCCATTCATTGTTTCGAAGTGTCTAGAATTTGTCTCTGAAAATATCGTAACAGGTACATCCAAGTGTACTGCTCTGCTCCCCTGGGCACTTCGTAATGCAGTCAAGTTGGTCATCAGAATTAGTCATCTTAAGAAGGGAACCAGATGAGAAGGGGGTCATTAGGAGTAGAGGGGGTTAGAATGGACAGTGGAGAGCGAATGTGACTGCAACGCATTGCATAACACTGTCAAAGTATTTTAAATAATTTTCAAAAGTAATCCTCATAGCATCCCTCAGTCACACAACAAACACACATCTAAGCTGTGGCTCTGTTTGAACTCCATTTCCAGAGCATTCTCCTTCCTTGATTGCCTTCAAACTTCATTACTATTGCTGTTTCTGATGCTTTCGACTGTTTTTGCAGAATTGGTACAAGAGAGAATTTTATAACAGATAAGCTAGTGAACATTATTTGTCTTGCTAGGTATACATAACAATCATGCTAATTTGTACTTTTAGGGTGCAGCTGTTACTCTGGTTTAATTCCATCCACTTCTTGAAGGGATAAAACTTCACTCTCCACCTTGTTCAAATTTCCTGAGTTTCTAAATTCAGCAGTGCCTACTTTCTTTTATCTTACTTTACTTTAATCTTATTTACAACAAGTGTAGTATCCCAATGTTACACAGTGACTGAAAATTTGAAGCTTAATACTGAATTACTTTTTAAAATCTTCTCAGCCATCTTCAAATACAGTCAGCGTGATGCCAACAAGAAGACAGGAAGGGTGATCTCACCCTGTCCTCACCTGAATAATTCTAAGCATGTCCCAACCCTTTCCACCACATTCCTCTGAGCTTTTCTTTATGAAAGTTGCAATAAAGAAATCTCCAAAGAGAAAACCTCAGAGTCTGCCACTTCCAGACATTTCCCTGCTGAAGCGATTAATCGTATTGACTCGATGGTCACTTTGGACCATAAAACTGTCAGCAGAGACACCTTACGTCTGCTCTGTAAAAGCTAGGAGGGTTTGCACTGTGAAACAAAGTAGACCTTGAGACTAACGGATGAAGCAGACTTTGTGAGAACTGCTGGCTCCATATTACTTACAGTTGATTTGTTTCCTTACAAAGTTCCAACATCTTCCAATGTCTCACATTTTCCTCCCTTTCCTGCACGTTGAGTCAGAGGTTGGTACCGCACAGCAGTCGTGATAACACAGGTGAGACAATGGTCTCCACTGTTTTCATCAAAAGCTGAGATTTTGTCGTTATCCAACCATGCTCCTGATAGCCTCTATTTGGGAGTCTTCTACCCCATATTAATTACTAACACAGTGGAAAGCTGGCTCGTTTGTAAATACTCTGCTTCCAAGTTAAAGAAGCACTTATGTTGCTGGTGGTTCTAATATATGTTAAGCCAAACATATAATTAACAGCTCAATGAAAATGCATGATGCCTTCCTGAGTGTTTTATACTGAATGGTTTGTAAGAGCCTTCTCCAGTGAGGGAGGAGGGAGTCCTCCTGAGACCTTATACTTGTTTCCCTCTCTGAGGCTTTTCAACTACCTAGGCTTACCAGAGATTTGTGAAGAACATCTCTGGAAGGCAGAACAAAAGATTGAAAACAAATCCAGAACTTCTGCCTCTAACCACAACTACATACTAAACACACTACTCAGACGGTCTGGTTTCTCAAAACTCTGGAAGGGAGGAAGGGGAAATTGCTTAAGGCTGTAGAGTGTAATTCCCTGTCATGATCAGTTGCTGTCTCTTGATTAAACTCCTGATCCCCTATTACTTGGTTAAAACTGGTCTTTTCTTGCTCTCAAGTACAAGAAATTGTGCATTATATGACTAGTAGATTTATCTAAGTGGATTTGTAATACAACTCATTTAAAATTATTTCTCCAGGGCTAGGGATGCAGCTCAGTTAGTAGCGTGCTTGCCTGACTGGCGTGCATCCCTGGGTTTGATCTCCAGCACCACATAAAGTAAACATAGGATATAGGCTTGTCATCCTAACATTCCTGGAGGTGGCACAGAAGGGTCAGAGGTTCAAAGTCATACTTATCCAATCAGTGAGTCTGTAGCCAGCCTGGGCTACATGAGACATGGTCTCAAGAAAAATAGAACAATAAAATAAAATAGCGCCACAAGAAGGACTCCTTCTTAAAGGGCACCAGTCATGTTGAATTAGCACCTATGAGTTATGACTTTATGCAACTTTAACTATAGGCTTCTTCTGCAAAGGTTGTCGTAGTGTAAAGTTAGTGGACTGTAATAAATAATTTCTGAAGAGGATGCAATTCGCTCCATAACATACTGCAGCCCTGAATCCACTTACCCCATGTGTCTGTACTGTCAATGTGTAGGCTAAGACTTGGTTAGATATATGACTTTTACTATAACTTACCAGGTTGTAAAGTTAGAGTCTTAAAGGGGTTTGAAGACCTTCTTAAAGAGAAGCCCCTGTAAGAAGTTTCTAATGTTATGATCTAAGAATACTGTTTCATGAGTTCCTGCCTTTTTCTTGAAAGCTACTCATTCAAGAGTTCTGATAATAAATTTCAAGACTTAGCTCTTTCCCTCCCCATTTTTCGGTTCATAAAAACATAAAAATACCACCCAGGCCCTGGGATTACATCACTCTTTTCCACTTCCACTCTCTTAATGCTCACTGTCTTCCAATTTCTTGGGCACCACTGTCTTATCCATAACATTTTGTTCTCATCCACCTGTAAAGCACAGGATAAAATCGGATTTAAAAAAAAAGCCAGGCGGTGTGGTGCACACCTTTAATCCAAGCACTTGGGAGGCAGAAGCAGGCGGATCTCTGTGAGTTTAAGGGCAGCAGGACCAGCCAGGATTACAACAGAGAAACCCTGTCCTGAAAAAAAAAAAAAAAACACCTTCCAGGCTAGTGAGGTAGCTGAGCAGGTGAAAGTAACTTGCCACTGGGCTTGATGACCTGAGTTTGAGCTCAGGAACCCTTTGATTCCAGAAACCCACATTGTGGAAGGAGAGAACTGACTTCCACAAATTGTCTTGTGATCTCCACATGTGTGCTGTGACATATATGTGAGCACACACACACACACACACACACACACACACACACACTTTTTCAATCTTCACTTAGTTAACAAATAATACCTTCTTGGGTGAGTCTTTCATTATCAACTTACATCTTAACAGAAGAATAACACATTAACATGGCAGACTTGATAACCTTAGAATTAATCTGTAGTGTCTTTAGCCAAACAAACAGCAAAGAAAAAGCTATTCAGAAACATGGAAGTGTTTTTATTGCCTTATGAATTACATCATGTTTTTCACTGACTGCCCCACCCTGGAAGTTAAATCAGGCTCATCCACCCCCAAAAGAATCAAAGAAATGAAACAAATATGAGTTCCCAAAAATTTTTTTGCAAAACCTCAATTTAATAATCCCTGGCCTGCCTGAGTGTCACCTGAGATCCCAGGAGTGCCATTTGAAATCCCCTGTAAAGGACACTGGCCATGCCTGTAAGGTAGAAACCAAAGAGCTTCCAAAATAACGGCTCCCTCCACTCCAAAATGCAGCCAATAGGGCAAAAGCCTATCCCTTTTAATACATCCCTTTTAATAGATTTTGTAGATCACTGATTGTAAAATCCTCAAATGAATAGTTAACATCCTCAAATGAATAGTTAATACTAGAGAAAAGTGCTAGGGTTGGTGTTTCTTTTAATGGTTCATAGGTTATTGGTCATTATTTTCAACTGTCTTGAAATAATGGAATTTATCAGAGGAACCCCCATTCACCTGTGTGTAATTTGAACAATCTGTGCTCATGCAGGCTCATAAATCACTTGCGTGCAGAACTGGGCAATGTATCACCTCAGTGCTTATTCACACCATGCTGGGGGAAGAAAGGCATGGGATATGAGTTATCACTTATGAGACGGAATCTCATATCTTTGTGACTTACATTGCCAGGGGGCTTTTTGTATAACCTTCATAGTTTATTTGCTTGCAGGTCATTCATAATAAAAAAAAAATACTTTTGCTGTAAAGTTTTTTATCACCATTTTTTATTACATATTTATCAAAGCACTCACAAGTGTTCATGACAAAGTCACTTTCAGGCACTCAGATAGATGACCTTCTTGAGCTCAGAGCACCAGCTATTTTGACCTGCGCAAACTATGCTGAATTGGGCAGTTATTATATACCAACCAGAAATGAAAGGCATGTTAAAATCAAACTAAATGGTCTCTTAGAAGGTTAGTCATTTGTCTAAAGCAAAGTCAGTGTAACTTTCCCTTTCTATTGAAGTTATAATAAGAAACGTGGCCATCTTAAGTCCTACATGATGCAGACATCACTTTAGAAAGATATACACCCACTTTCCACAAGCATCGACTTTCCAGAAATAGTTCCAGCTTATCCTGAATGTAAAATTTATGTTCAGTTGACTCTGGGATTGATATTATGTAGCATGTGAGTTCTGCATTCTAGAATTTTCTTGTCTCAGGAAAGCATCTGTAGAATATCCAACAATATGTGAATATCAGTGGTGGTCCATCTGTCCTCTCTTGCTCGGGGATCAACATCAGCCTCAACCAGGAAGGTTCACTCACGAGGTTCCTGGTTGGTTTGGGTCCTCATCATACTACCAGATTTACAGCATGGGATCCATATGCACTCAGGACAAGTATCACAAGAGACCTCAAGAAGTAGAACACCCAAGATGGAAGCCACAGTCTTTTAAAACCATATGCTAGAATTGACATTCCATTTCTCTGCCATATTCTGTTCATTAAACAGAAGTCAGTAAGTGAAGACCACAGGGAAGGGAGGAGGTTACATAAGGATGCGTGTGCCATCAGGCAGGAGTCATTGATCAACAATACAGCTGAGTCTCTGCCCTTCCTGCCTGCTTCCATAATTTCTAGTGTCATTTTGACATGCGTTATTTTTGAAATGAAATAAAACTATTAAAAACAATTGAATTAAAGTTAAGTTAAAGAAAAGGTATTCTTATATCTGAAACATCAGAAAAATGATGTCACCTCTCATTGGAGCGTTCTTAATAAGCTAATTGAACTGACTGAGCAAAGGACTTATTATTGACCTTCCCAGCCACACATTGGATCATGTCATGAACCGAAGTTGAAGATCGTTAATCTAAGAGGCATTTGGAGAGCTTGAAAATATTTGGAATTAAAATGGCCAAAGCCTCTAGTGGCAATAGGAATATGTCAGTCTCTCTCGGGACCTAACAATATTCTGTTTCCTTTGTTCTCTATAGTATGCTTGAGAGTTCAAACCGGCTTGATGAAGAACACAGGCTGATCGCCAGGTACGCCGCACGACTGGCAGCAGAATCCTCCTCATCCGTAAGTAGAATGAAAGGACCCACTTGTTGGCCTCCAGGATCCTTGAATTTCAAATGTCCCTAGTCTATTGCTGTCATTATGCCTGGCGCTAATTAACAAGAAAATTGGTGCCTGTTCATTGTTCGTGTCTTTGTTGCTATAATTACGGTGTCTTGGTAGTACATTCCCAGTAAAAATCTGATAGACTAGGATATAGACAGTAGTGTACTACTCCCAGCTGGAAGCCCATCACACCTCCCCTTTACCCAATCTTATTCCCATGTCTGAGAACCTGAGGAAAGGGTATTTGTTTCCCATTGTGTAGGTATATTCAAGATCTCTAGAATGGTTTGTTCTTAGACAGAATAGCAATTTAATTTTCTGTTCTTGCCCTCTTGTGGAATACTTTCCTCTTCCTTGTCTGCATATGCCATGACTCTGATCTCACATGTGAGTTCACATTCCTAATATTAAATCATGTCAACTCCGTGTTTTACAGCAGCCAACTCAGCAGAGGAGTGCCCCTGACATTTCCTTCACCATCGATGCAAATAAACAGCAAAGGCAGCTGATTGCAGAGCTAGAAAACAAGAACAGGTAGGCACGGACACGTACCTTATGTCTTTCCTTCTGTCTATGCCCGTGTAAGAGAAGGTACCTCGAGTCTGTGAAGATGGCTTCTGGAGCCTCATGTAAAAGAGTGTGTGTCTGTGTGTGTCTGTGTGTGTGTGTGTGTGTGTGTGTGTGTGTGTGTGTGGTGTGTTAGTGTGGTGTGTGTGTTTATGCATGGTGTATGTTTGTGTGTGTACCTCTGTGTGCTTCAGAAACATCAACATGATTAATGCTGTCACTCTGGACAGTTCTCATTTCCCTTCTCTCTAGTTTCATTATCAGACTGCTGTTCAGGAAGCTCTTCCTGGGTACGAGGTGGAATGTGTCTCTGTTGCTCAGGGATGAGTAGGAAGCTCACCAAGAAGTCCTTCTATAAGACTAAAGGAACGTACTCGGAACTGTACCACCATTATTCCCTTGCTCAATTCAAATATCTCTACATCAACAGGTCCCACTCTGCTCAACACAGATTAACCCCGGATTCTATCCCTGCAGCAACCCAAAGCTGCCTGCTTCATCTCCACCACTGGCTCCCAACCAACATGTCATTTTTGAAACATAAATTATATCATTTTTTCCAAATACAAAATCCTCTTGATTTTCCATGACATTTTTAATTAAAACCCTCTCCTGTCAGCATGGCCTGCAAGGTCCTAGCTCCCTGGAATCTTGCATACTTTTCAGTATCAGCTTCCTGACATCACACTCCAGCTTTGTTTCCCTTCCTCCTAGGAAGCTTTTCCATGAAGCTCTGCAGGACAGCCCCTCATCATCATCAAGGGATAAGCTCAATGTCACCCCCTAAGACTATTCCTCCCCCTCTCCTTCTCCCTCTCTGTATCTCTGTCTCTGTCTCTCTCTCGCTCTGTGTGTGTGTGTGTGTGTGTGTGTGTGCAGTTTGTATGTGTGATCACAATGTCTGAAATAATCCAACTTATGCCTCTCCTTTCTATTTTAACCCCATCTTCCCTGGATGAAATGAAAGTTCTTTAGGAACAGAGGTCGTGCCAAACACCTGCATTGTCCCAGGGATGTGCCTACAGTTGTAGATGTGGAATAAATGTGTTTGAATGAGAAAGTAATGAGTAGCCAAGGCGGAGCTCAAACTCAGTTCTGAGAAAGCTTATCATGAGAACAACTTGTACATTCTATATTCCCTGGAATGACATAAATTGTCTTAATACTTTATCCCATTCTTAATGCTAATGTCATATTTGATGTTGTAGTGGTAAAGTGGGAAATTGGTCATGATTTCATGCCTATAGAGTTTAGCCTGAAAATTCTTGGATAAATGATCAAAACATTCTTTAAGATGCAACAGATAAAAATTAAGAGGCTTAGCACATTTTCATATGTTTTCTAGTAAACACTCTCTTAACTGAATTGTCCTAGGACCTGGCTGTCATTGTCAGGAAACCAAAAATCAGAGTGAAGGTGGTGTAATAACTGACATCATAACGTCGTGGTCTTTGAAACTACTTCTCTATACAGACCCCACCCACCAAGAAGATATTCTAATCTACCATGTGATAGGAAGCAAGAATCAAGGAGGGAGAAAGAAGAGGCACTGTGAAGAATCGGGCAAAAAGAAAAAATAGCTTCAGAAGTCAGAACTTGCTCAGGATAGTTACCAGTTTATGAATTGCTATTCTGGTTGGTATAACACTTGTTAAAGATACCATGTGAAAATAGTTGTGCAGACTCAAAACATTGGTGAATGGATCTTTCTCAAGTGAGCAAAGACACTTACAAATACATCTGTGTCAAGGGGTAATAAGGGCGAGCAGTAGATGAAGGAAAGTGAGGGTTGAGCAGGAGTCACAAAGAAAGTGTGTGAGCAAAGCCGGTCAGCTGAGGGTTTGAGGTTAACAGTATGAAGAGTCACTTGGACCTACAGGTCCCCATAATGACTGTTGTTGCTGACAGGGATGGGAAACAGGAAGCAGAGGGACCGTGTTCAGTGTTGTCTTGAAGCTCTACATCAATTTGGACACCAGAAAGTACATGGAAAGAAAGAAAAAGAAAATCTGCTCCATTTTTTAAATCCTTGGTAAAAATCCAAAGTTTCACTTCCTTCAGAAAACCTTAGCAAACTCTTAAAATTGGAGTTCAGTTTATTTTCTGTTCAGCAACAAAGTAAACTTATAAGATGAGATATGAAAGGTTATTCAAGATGAGCTAGTCTGGAATTAATAAGTGCCAATATAGCAGTGAGAGAGCCTCTCATAACGTCAGCGAAGGAGCTAAGAAAGGAGAGGAATGTGGGAAGTAGATATCCTACCTGGAACTGTGAGGTCTGTGGCTGATTGAACAATGGCCAAGTGGAAGCCACTCTCCAGAGAACAATTTTCCTACACAATCCTCTCATTCATCCAGAATTCCCAACACACATAACCACACTCACACCCCATCTCCAATCCTTAGTTCCTCTCCTAAGGCCTACTGTGGCTACTGGTCAGGAAGGAACCATCTGTCTGGAAGAGAGGTCCAAAATTATGATTAACAGCATCCGACCACGTGTCCAGGTGACAGAAGCAGGAAAACCAAGCTTAGCTTTGAGATGTTAGGAACAGAGCAGTGGCGACTCGCGTGTTTACAGAACACGTTCCCTGCTCTTCCTCAACAGCCCTTTAAGGCAGGCACAGGGCCTATCCTCATCTGTCATCCTAATTAATATTAAAAGTAGTTTATCCTGTCTCCCACTTTTCCCCACAGCTACCTGCTTTACATTATCACTCTTGTCTAGGTTAGGGGGGCTAAATGTCACGTAGGAGGTGAGGTGTAGTGGCCGTAAAAGACAAAAGAAAGAATTACAGGTAAAAACACAGATAATCTCTGAGAATGGTAATGAAGGCCGTTGCCAGAGTGAATCAAAGGGCTGAGATGAAGGGTAAATTGGGAGTATGAATATCCAAGACTGTGCATAAGGCCAAAAAGAAATTGAAACTTATGCTGCAATGATGAAGAGCGGTGCTTATGCGTGTGATAAAATGTCTACATGTTTCTGATAGAGTAACCGACGAATGTCATATGCACGGTGCCTTTTCACAGGGATGAGTAGACGCTGGTGAGGAGTGATAAGTCCAGTGGTGATAGAGGATGTCAGAAATAGCATTAAGATAACCAGTGCAGAAGGTGATTGGACAAAGAGAATAGCTACTAGTGGAATTTTTTAGAAATTCCAACTGAGGGGTTCCACTGTCCTCTCCACTTTGCACTGTGGATTCCAGATTTTCCAATAACAATCTTGACACATCTAGGCTTGACTAATGGACCTCTTTCCTTTTACTCTCTTGCTTCTCCCTTGAATTTGCCTGATACAAAGGGGAAAAGAGGTGGTTGGAAGTGGGAACGAGGAATAGGATGTCACGGTCGAGAACGGGGTCTGTAGCATCAGGAGGACAGATCTAACCTGGTCCATGTTTCATACATCTCAGGCTCCATCCTGCACCCTTTACAGAGGGGGAAGCAAAGTATGTGCCCCCCAACCCATAAACCCTTCCTCCAGGCTGCTCCACTCACCTGCCTCTCCTCCTCTCCAGAGCACTTCCTCTCCCTCCTCAGTTGAATCTGCCTTCAGTTGGGTCTTGTCCTGGTTATACAATCAGCAGGAAGTGCTGTGAATGTTCTAACAACCCTGGCTGTGCCTTGACACCATTTTACAACTTATTTCTGGATGTTTTTGTGCTGTGTTCCTCTAAGCACATGCTTGTAGACTTGTGGGGGACAGAGAAGAGGAGAGGAGACAGGAGGGGAGGGGAGAGCTTCATCCTGCCCTTGGGCATGAATGGTCCTAGAATTCCCTGTCTTCCCTGTCCTATCCCTGAGGACCAGCTCGTCTATCCTGAACTTGCCTCTCTTAAACCAGCAGCGCCGTGCTATGGAAATTCACTTATTTTCAGGCTCAGATCCCTGGCAACCTTAAGAGTGACAGCAGAAGGAGAAAAAAAGGCTACCAACATATGGACCTACCCTTTGTAAGGCCACACCCTACAGTGTGTGGCACCCTCTTCTCTTTTATTTGGAAGACGATTTCCATGAATTGTTCATTTAAAGAAATCTTTAAAGGTTAAAAGCCACTGGCATAGTCCAAACTTTTCTCAATATCCCAGAAAGGAAGATTGGATTCCTGATTCTCAAATAATTATTCAAAATTATAACCACCCTGTTCTGTTATAGAATACTCCAGTTGACCTTTACTGTCTATACTTTGCTACCCATTACCTGGCAGAGAGAAGTCAGATACTCCCAACAGGAAAAAAAAAAAGCTCACTATTAGGCTAATTTAATCATCACTCATTGCTTGCATGTATCATGTTATTATATTAATCCATAAAAGTGGACAATTTTGTGTCAATTTAAATTTTTGAAACATAGAAAGCCACTCCACCCCCAACTTGGTCAGCAACTTTGCTTTCCTTTCTCAGTGTGTTGTGCTATCTTGCTGGCCATTGGGCCTTTTGTTAAGTAGAAACCTGGCACTTCAATAGTCCCCAAGAGTATATGACCAATAATCCAACTTAATGGCTTCAAATCTACTCACAGATGATTTGATTTGCACAATTGCATGTCACTGATGGCTGACCTAAGACTCACCCAAGTGCAAAGTAGCCTAGCATCGATAATACACTGACATATCTCCTTGCCCGATAGAGGTTCCACCAAGAGCATCCTATGTCACACCATCAATTACAATGAACCCTTTTAAAAGCCTTTCCTCATAAGGCTGTCTTCTTCGAGATTCATTGTTAAAACTGAAGATGTAAAGTAAAAAAATTTTTTTAATTATGATTTTGGGATTTCTCTGGTAATTTCAGCTAGGAAAAAGAAAATTTCTTGGCCAGAGAATAAGGATATTTATTTTTGTTAAATGAGCATCGTTTATACTTTCTTCTCTCTCCAAGCGCCTCTCATTTGGTATTCATGAGTATTTTATGGTGTCAGAGTGTGATCATAAATAATAGGCGATATCAAACAGTGCAGTCAACAGTGCTGGCTATGTCCTAGGCTATCGCTCAGCAACACACAGCACAGCCTGCATGGTTTGGAGGTGGTAAAGATAGGGAGAGCCTTCCTCTCACCCATCCCACCAGTGACAGCCAAGACTACATGAGTGCAGGGCAAGCCCTGGAGAAGGAAAGTCAGCTCTGCTCTTCTTAACCACAAGCCAGACCCACTCTTCTCTGTTCTGATGCCCTGGTATGTTCCCATGTCAGCGTCCAGGGAGGTCACTGACACTGGTTCTTACCTTCCCCCTCTCTCCCAAGAGAAATCTTACAAGAGATCCAGAGACTTCGGCTAGAACATGAGCAAGCTTCTCAGCCCACACCGGAGAAGGCTCAGCAGAACCCAACCTTGCTGGCAGAACTCCGGCTCCTCAGGTAAGAGAAGGACCCAAATTTCCCCAAGGAGCATGAATGTTTGAGATCTGTTTTCTTAATGTGTCTTCTGGGAGGGTCTGTATGCATTCATGAATGTTAAATGTGTATAGGAGCACATGTGGGGGCCTGAGGTTAATTGACAGGAATCTTCTCCATCATTATTACCACCTTCTATATTGAGGTGTGGTTCCTCACAGCTCACTGCTGTGGCTAGTGTGCCTAGCCAGCTTGCTCCTCTACCTAAAGGATACAGAGATTACCAGTGGGACATCGTGCTCACCTGACACTGATGTAGGAATTGGGGCTATGAAATCTGGCTCTCATGATTGTGTGACAAGTGCTTTACGTGCTGAGCCATCTCTCCAGCCCCTGTGTTTGAGCTCTTTGACACAGTCTGGGAGCAGGCGGCAAGCACACAGATCTCAACCACTATAGCTGTTGATCTTTGTTTTTCAATAAAACATACTTGATTGCTGAGATTTGGGCAATTTTGAGAGATTATGCTTTTTTTTTTAACTAGGCACAGAGAAAAAGGACAAAATGTTCCTTAAACCAAAAGCAAAATATCTTACTAGAAAAAAAAAAAGTTTCACTCTGCTGTTTTTAGTCAACTGCACTACCAAAATATATGTACATTAAAACCAAACACATAGGCAACTAAACAAGCATCACAGGTTCCTAAATTGAAAGGTTTATATATAGCTCACAAAACAGAAACTGATTTTTTCTAAATCATGTCTTCAAAACAGTCATTCTTTGTGATGTATTCCTAGAATCCCAGTCAATGTTGAGACAGGAGCATCACGAGTTCAAGACCAGCCTAGGTGACATAATGGGGCTTTATCTCATTTTTTTTTAAAGTGACATAGTTAGCTCATTGTTGGAACTCATACACAGCACATGTGCGGGCTGCGGGCTGATACCTGGCATCTCTTTTAAAATAGATGTCATGTCTCTGAGTTCTTCCATTGGTGGGAAAGCATAATCTTAGCAGTTATAAGTCTTATTTTTCCTAGAAGAGATGAAAATGAATAGACAAGAAAGATGGTGGTGTTTCTTATCATCTTCATCAAATGTTTTAAAAGCAAATGACTGCTTGACAGTCTTTTGCCAAATTGTGACATGAAGAGCCTCCACAACTGAAAGTTCAAAGTAAAATATAATGTTTAAAGACATACAACATGAAAATGGAGTAGTCCTTGGTCTGCCAGGATCAGAGAAGCCCCTTGTTTCTGCCTGGGATGCCATTTATATCTTTTACTGGTCATCCTATTCTCTATCAGAGGGATTTTGGAAAGGAATTTTTATAAGCATCTCTGATAGTTCTCCTGTTTAGCTTCTGCTTCTCTAAGTATTCTGTTCCATATGGAAGATAGACTAGGAAAAGGGCAGGGTGAGCCTGGGTCTCTGAGAATGTTCTTCCCATTGATGTTTCCCTATCCCCGATAGAGCTCTCATGGAATAGGCACAATTCCAACCACCCTCCTGCATCCCAAATGTGGGCATCCTGTGACCTCAGCAGAGCGCAAAGCCTTACTTTCTAAGGAATCTAGAATCACTAGTAACTTCTTTGTTATTGGCACTTCCTGTCAGCTGGTATCCAGCCGGCTTATTGTCTGCCTCTATATTCTATATCTTTTTCCTGAAAGAATATTTCTCCTCTCTCTAAGGCTATTTCTGTAGATATTTATGCTACTTGCCACATGTGTCAGGTACCCCTTCTTGCTCCTGCTAAGCAATTCCAGAATTCAGAGATTGAACAGATACACTGACACCCAGCTTTAGCTAGCTAGCTAGCTAGCTAGCTAGCTAGCTAGCTAGATAGATAGATAGATAGATAGATAGATAAACAAAACCTGTGTTATTCTGTCTTTTGTTCTTTCAGACTTTTAAAAGGGCTCTAAGTCAATGGCCTCTTACAAAATTACTTTGGCCATGATTCGCAGGAGTAAACAGCACTACTCATAGGTGTCTTTATTGTGTCTTTACTACACTCCATCCTTCCAAAATCTCTTCTCAAGAAAACAAGGGATCGGGGACTTGCTTTAATAAATACTCCATTTATTTTTATCTAAAAGTCACTATGACCTTTCTAAATGGTTATGTTTCCCTTTTTACTTAAGCTACAGGAAACTGAAAGCCACATTAGCAGGCCAGATGTAGTTAGAAGCAAGCACTTCCTGTGTGCTAACCAACTGATACTCACTAGGTGCTAAGCTCCATGCTGTACCACTGAATGCAATAACAAACCTTGGAGAAAGGCTTTATTATTATGGTCCTTTTATAAATGTGGAAACTGAAATTTACTAAAGTTAAATAAATGTGGCAAAGATCATGACCCTAGACCACTAAGGGCATATACATATGCATCCTAAGAAAAACATTCTGTCTTATAACCGTGGTCCAATCCTCAAATTCAGGAAGTTACTGTGGAAATATGTTATTATCTCATATGTAATTCATATTAAAATGTTATTGTCCTAATAGTATCATAAAAGAAAATAGATTCTAACACATTGACACTAAATTTAAAATAATCACAGAATTTCTGAATAAAAAGTAGCTATTTAGAGATTCATACACTTAGAAGAAGGACATCAAAATGAGGATTTAGTCTTCATATTGTTTAACCACAGTGGGTGTGCAGGTTGCACCACACACACACATTTGTAACTGGTCCCTCATTTGGTAACTGTTGCTCTAAACACTTGAAGAGAAGACTGAGCAAAGGCATTATTATGTGACTTTAATAGAAATTAATGCCATGTTTTTAAAGATTACTATTCTAATATGAATGTACATTAAGATTGGCTTATATTGACTAATGCTCAGTTAATACTAATTCATTTTTTTCTAAGCTTTTAAATGCCTCTCAGTATTTCTTACCTACAATAGTAGAATTTTTCACTGACCTTCTCAATGGGCTCCTGTGGCAAAAAATTACAGAGAAATCATGAGGTGAAAACTAAATGTAAATCAGAGTACAGGATCTTGTCCCAAGTCCTACTATAAATGTCCAGAGAATACTGTGTGCAGATAAGTCTAAAGAAAGCACTCAATGTGTTTGTCACTGAAGGATACTTTGGAATAAAACAAAACCTACAAAATTAGAAAAATTCAAGCTGCTATAAACCTATAACATGGGATGTGTCCCTTCCTCTGCATTAAGAACAGGAAGTTAAAGGAAGAATTAAGGAGTCAGTCACAAGGATCAGAAGAATAGGGGGCATGGGGAGGGGTACAGCTGGAGAGGTTAAGAGCAGTTAAGAGCACTAGCTGCTCATCAAAAGGACTCATGTTTAAATCCCAGCACCCACATCATGGCTCACAACCATTTGTAATTGCAGTTCCAGAGGATCTGATGTCCTCTTGTGGCCTCTGGGGCACCAGGCACACACATGGTGCACAGATACTCATGCAAGTAAGACACTCAAAATAAAATTCACTTAAAATAAAATTTTTAAGAGGAAAAATATACTTAATGTGTGTATTATATATGTGTGTGTTGTATATGTGCAGCCAAGGTTGAGATATGTAAAAATTTTTCATTTGTAAGTCATTGTAAAGATGAGCATATAAAAAATGTTTCATTTAAGCTGAGCAGCGGTGGTGCACACCTTTAATCCCAGCACTTGGGCGACAGAGGCAGGCAGATTACCCTGAGTTCAAAGCCAGCCTGGTCTACACAGTGAGTTCTAGGATGGCCAGAGGTACATCAGAGAAACCCTATCTTGGGAGGGGGTGTAGTTTCACTTACGTTCTGAACCTGCCCCCCTGTAAATACCTTTCAGCTGAATAAGTCATAGCCTAATTCACTGTGATGTCCCTTAAACTGTCAGTTTTTCCTTTCACAGACCCTACTCTAAGTCTACTTGAGACATATCCATGCATACATTCATGCGCGTTGCTAAGGAATCCAGTCATTTTTTTAATATAAGCTCTGATATTTCAAGTTGAGCAAAAAACCTCTTTGGAGATGAGGAGATATGTATATATATATATATATATATGTATATGTATATACATATATATATATATCTCACTAATTGTTATGAAGTGATGAACCTGGTATCGGTTTGGAAACTATGCATATGTATCACAAACCTGAAGTATTATTTATTCATCATGCTTTTATATTTGTTACTTTTATTTAGCTTCATCTATTTTGCACATATGGGTGTTTGCCTGCATATATGTATGTGTGCTGCATGTTTACAGTGCTCACAGAGGTTGAAAATGGGTATTAGATACCCTGAACTGGAGATACATTTTAGTTTTAAACCACTATGTGGGTGCTGGGAATTGAACCCGGTCCTCTGGAAAAGCCACAAGTGATTTGAAGCACAGAATCGACTCTCCAGTCCCATGTTTTATTTTACTTTTGCAGTCCTGGGAACTGAGCATAAAACCTTGAGTTTGCTAGGCAATTGCCTTACAACTAATTCATACCCTCTGCCCTCCTTTTACTTCTCATTCTTGAGACAGTGTCTTGTTAGGTTGTCCAGGCCAGCCTTGGACTCACTCTGTACCCAGGCAAGCCTTAGGTTTGTGATCCTTCTGTCTCAACCTCCCGGGTAGCTGAGATTACAGGCCTGCAGCCCAAGCCCTAGCTAATACTACTTCTCTGCTGTTTCGTTTCTTTCCCCCTCTTAAGGATTTGTTCACACCTCTTAAAGTCAACATAAATGATAGAATGCAGATTGGTTTCCATCCTGCTGACAGTTTAATAGATGTTCCATAAAACAAACACAAGCTTGATTCATCATTTTCAGAATGATGACTCTGAACAAGTATGTGGGAACACCGTTATACTGACTTCACTTTATGAAACCAAGCCTAAACCAAATACTTCAGAATGATCATAACCAGTATTGCCATCACTATTTCACCTGAGAAGAGTACCAATTGCACACATGCTAGAACAGACTTTAAATTACATCAGAATGTCAGGTTGTCAAAGGCCATGGTAAATTTTATGTGAATTTACAATAAATGCCTTGGATTTTGAAGATCTGTAGGGCAAGCCCTTTTCAGTGACTGTTAGGTTTTTGTTTGATTTCTGAAGCCAATAATACAGACCAAAACCAGCCAGATAGTAAACAAAGTGTGTATATGCCAAAAAGGATTTCTATCCTACTTAAATTTAGTGTGGCTTCTCTCAAGTGACAGCAATCCTCACACTGTGATCATTTACCAGTAGATTTTAATTCAGGGCAAAGGTGGTTTATTCTTTTGATATCAGTTACTGGTCCTAGTCCTTGAACCCTAGAGCATTTTGGCCTTTGTACAATCTAATCTTCAATATACCAGCCTGGGCTTAGAAGACTTACTAGACTTACTAGACCTCCAAGACTTACTGCTGATTGAGCCACTCCAACTAGCTCCTCTGAACTCAGCTGTACTGATCAATTCACTCACTCTTCTGGCTCTAACTCTTCTCCAAGCTGACTGATTCAAACTGATCTTCTGAGCCAGTTGACTGTTTCTGACCAAACTTTTCTGACTCTGGCAGACTGGATGACTCTCACAACTTCTCTGACTGAAGTGCTCTGCTGCACTTCAACCTGACTCCTACTGTTAGCTGACTCTTCTAAATTTGCTCTCCTTCTACTGAACTGCCTCTGTGCCTCAGACTGCCTCTGTTTCTCTCTAAACTTCCTGCCTGTGAACTGTGAGCCTCCTTTTATGTCCTGAGACTTGGGCATGTCCTCACTCAATCTCAGAGTTGGGATTAAAAGTGTGTGTTCATTCTGTAACCATGAACTGAGAGCCATGACCTACTTCTCAACTGACTTCTTTCTTTTAGAACCCTAGTGTTGGGTTTAAAGGTGTGTGCTATTTTGACTTAACCACAGAAATCCCTTTCACCTAGCATTAGCACAGAAGTTAGGATTAGTCTGACTAACATTCTTTCTGCATTCCATCCAGATCACACAGGCCTCTACATGTGATCCCTTCATACAGACCTTTGGATTTGATCCCTTCCTAGCTATCACATGGGCTTTTAAATGTGATCCTTCCCAGAGCAATCATGTTGCTGGATTAAAAGATTAAATATCCCTCTACATTTGCTCATTTGAAGATAGTTATCTACCTGGTGACAATATCAAAAACTAGACATGCCCTCTTTGAGACAGCCCACCACACACCCACAAAATCAGGAAATGGAATTAGCTCGACTTGCATATTTTTCTGATGACAGTTGTTTCTTTCTTAGACAGCGCAAGGATGAGCTAGAACAAAGAATGTCTGCTCTCCAGGAGAGCCGGAGAGAGCTGATGGTCCAGTTGGAAGGTCTCATGAAGCTACTGAAGGTAAGGCATTTCAAATCAGTGTTTCTAGCCTACTATTGCAGTGTTTTAAAATTGTTTGCACATAACTTATAATGGATTTTCAATTACTGTATGAGATTTCCTCCCAAAATGATGCAAACTCAAATATGGAACTGTTTCTCAGACCAGTGAAACAGTAGCAGTTGATCAGGGGTAGCTCTCATTCTCTCCCACTTCCTGAAGCTAGGCTACTAAGAACCGTAGAGCAAATTCTCTGCTTATTTTCAGTCACTTTATGTATTTGAAAACTATAAAAATGGATTTTTTTTATAAATGCTTTTGATCAATTTTAGCAGTTCTGACTACTGTGAACAGAGAGTAATGTCTAATTCAAAAACTTAAGAATTAGTGACTAACAAGTCTTGGCAATAATAGTAAATATTTTATTGCATTTGTATGGCTCCAACAAGTCACATGACTTTCATGGGTCTCAAGTGCAAACTATAAGTGGGATATTTCCTCTCTCTTCTAACAGACATGTATTAAATGATAGGCATCCTCCTGGGCACTGTTATTTCATTGGAAGTAGCAATCTCCTCTAATAAGACCTCTTTTCTGTCACCAGTGTACACTAAATTATTTTCCAAGTTAACAGCAGATGGACACATGGCCACTTGGACCAATAGCAGTGTCAGTGCTCCATGGTCATCTGGCCTGAGGAAAACAAGTGGGAACCAATATACACAGGAACTGCCATGTGCCAAAGGCAGCAGCTGGGACTTCTGATGGGGGCACCACAGAGGGAATGTCCCTGTGCGCTCACTCGGAGACAGGAATTTCAGACTGGTTTTCAGTCCATGCACCTCCTTGTGTTTGCCTTTTCTTTTTCTTTCCTTTCTCTTTATCTCCTTTGTTTAAACTCTTTTTAAAAACAATTTTGTGAAGCTCCCTGTCCCGGGTACTACCATCATTCATTTGTTTTCTTTGCTCCATTTTATAACATAGCCAACGTTTTTCAGCCATCAGTCCCTTCTCCGATAAGCCATTTGGGAAATGCTTCATCATTTACTCAACAAAATTTACTTTCCAGTGTGTTAGACAGATGAGGTGCAGTACTGGGGGTGGGGGTTGATTGGTTGGTATTGGTTCTGACTGTGAGGAAACTAGATCATTACTAACCTGCTGCTGTTTCTAGCCTATTATTTCATTTGATGCAACAGAAAATCTCTTTTCTGCTTCCCTTTCAAAATATGTCAGAAGAGAGCTGAGCCCATCTTGCCCTTCCCTGAATGGCAGGAAATTCTGACAAATCTCTCTGCTGGTGCTCCTATGCTTCTTCCACTGTAGTGATGAAATAGGAGTCTACTGGCCAGCAGCCATCCTGGGATCAACCCCGCCCCACTGAACACAGACTTTGTACCAATACATACAAGCACTGGGATAGATGACAGATCAGACACGTGGAGGAAAGGAATGGGTCTGTTGTCTCAAATACATAAATAGGCTTGGAACTAAAGTCACAGGGGTGGCAGAGGCCTGGAGAGGTGTTCAAAGCCATCTTGATGCCTCCCCTCTCTCGCCTTCCTTCGCTGTGTACGTGCTCTGGTTGGAACCTTGGGTAATCTAATTGTTATTGATTCAATCTTTCTGTAGGAAGAAGAACTGAAGCAGGGAGTAAGTTATGTCCCCTACTGCAGGTCTTAACTAACAGTGGAGGGCTGCCGTCCTGCTGACGTTCTCATTGCTTTGGCCTCTAATGTATGTTCGTGCTTCCGTTTGGAAAGAGAAAAAAAAATCATACTAATTTGCTTCCATCTCAACGTAGTGCTTGAATTGAGATTATAAAATTCAGCATTCTGTTATAACTATCACTGCTGTCAGCACCAAATAAAGACCTGTTTCATGTTTAGAAGAGAGAACAACTTGTGGTTCGTTGGGAAGGTTTTAGATCCCCACAGGGGTTAAGTTTCAAATCCATGTTATGCTCTTTGAGGTTATTGACCAGACCCTTCTCTTAATAGCAGGTCAGTCTCTAGAGCTACACAGAGGTCAATGTTATCTCACAATCTGCAGCCCCCACAAGTGCGAACCTCCACACTGTGAGCATTCAGTCCAGCTTCCATTTCTCTGAAAAGGTATAGAAACTCTTTTCATAAGATTCAGGTAATAAGTCTCTTCCTATCACATAAGTACAAGACCAAGCCTCTCACCCTGTGCTAAACAGATGTGTTTGGTCGTGTAAAACTATGCTTGGCAGCTGGCTGTCGACCTCACATCTCTTCAGTTTCCTCCAAAGCTGTTGGTTGACAAGATTCTATGAAGAATAGGCAACTTTCCTCCCTTCCATTCTTTTTGAGGACCTTTCTGCTCTGTGGTTTCATAAGGTCATTCCACACATTTTTTTCTAGAGATAGGGACATCATGACTGCCTGACTGTGTCATACCCTGAAGCCCTGTATATGACCTTATGGTCAGGTTCAGAAGCAAGCAGAAGAAGAAGCACACCGAGAGAAATTAAGCTAAACTAGAGCAAATGAAAAGCAGCTTGAATGCTTGTGCATGTACCAAAGCCTATGATGATATATCCCAGTTACTTGCATTATTTATTTAAAGATTTAACATGATATCCATGGTTAATTAGAATTTCGACCTGTCTGATTTCAACAGATCTGTTCATTCTTCTGTATGCTCTTTTCTATTATTCATTCTGTGTTTGTGTGTAACAAAGAATGTTTGCAAAACACTGGACACTTTTTAACTCTTCATTCCCAAGGTCTGTAAAAAAAAAAAAAGAAGAAGAAGAAAAGAAAAGAACCGTGTTAAACCAATCTGTAATTCAGACAATAAAGACAATATGTGGCATTATTTTGTATATTATGAAAAATTACTTTATTGAGCTGACGCCAAATTTTCACCAGGGATGAATTCCCTTGTGTTAAAGATGTGCTGTATTTGTAGTCTCTATTATTGTCCTGCATCCCTGGGGTGTGGCCACTGGACTTAGATCATGGCAGACCAAACGCCTATCCCTTCATATCTCTCTTTGCAAACAAGCTTTTTCTCGCCTCTTATTTTATGTGTACACAGAAACAGAAAACGCTGCTCTAATCTAAGCTGCCTCTTCTCACTGGACAGAGAAGGCAATTGCCTTGCTTTAAAAATCATTTCCTCCGGGACCTCTTCCCTCCATTTCCCAAGCAGTATATTCTGAAAGGCTCTGTGGACCAGGAAGTTGATGAATGCACAGAGCCAGGCTGTGGGAGTGGCCTCTAGGTAGATCTCTGTCACCTCCTTCTCTACCCCTGTCTTGTGGAGCCCCTCCCAGACTCACATTTTGAAGTGCCACAACAGTGTGGACTGCAGCACTAATAGAGGTAATCTGTCTGTGCCGCCCAAATGTGGGTAACACACTGCTTTGCTCTGATTGACTTGGATTCTGCTCAAGCTTCTCCTTAAAATTGACCTGAGGTCGAGGCTGCTTACACCACAGCATATAAACAGCAGCTCTATTAAATTGAAATAGAAGATCTTGGGACTAAGGAAGAGAAAATGGGACTGTGTCCCCTAAGGGGACAAGAGGGGTGCTATTCTGAACCCTTAACAACAAAACAGAAGAGGAAAATACAATCCAGGGTTTTATCAACCTAGAAATACCACTTCTATGAAACTCAGAATACCTACTGCATTCTGGGACTTCATTTAGAGCTTTATAGAAAAGCATTGAACAATACAGTAAAAAATGCAATCATAGATTACAAGTGACCATGGCTTATACTGACCTTCAGTCAAAACTAAAGACCAAACCCCAAAAAATTCAGTCCCATTAAGATGGTTCTACAAGAAAATGAGGGAATTTCTTCCAAATCAAGTTTCCATGGTATAACATGATCTAAGGAGAGAATTTAGAGGTTTTAGATTGGCATCTACTTCTAAATTCTATTTTATGAGCCTTTTCCCTTCAGGAACATTCTCTTTGCAAAAATCAAACTCAAAAAAAAACCCCAAACAACAAATCGTGCTTGATTTAACAACTTCTACCTGCTTTATCATAAATCTGTGTGGTTCAATGTAGTGTTTTATTATGCTGGTATCTATAATCCCTGCATACACTGTTTCTTGTTATAGGTAATGCATGAAATTATCCCCCTTGAGGAGAGAACATGAATTTAAAAAAAAAATAGTGCCTGTAATATAATATGATTATGGTATCACGAGCAATAAATTGTGTTTTTTACAAAACTTGAATCAAAGCTATCCTACCCTCTTTCTTCCTCGTGTATCCTTAAGATTTATTGAAGGAGCTGTAAAATGAACACTCATAAAAAATGTCTTAAGAGTGAAAGCAGCTAGGCTGTAGTTACAGTCACAATGTGTTCTAGAGTTTCTGGTATATTCCCAGTTCCAACTATTATGGATAGGCCTAAAACCAAGTACCTTAACTTTGAGTTTACAGCAGATAGGCCTGACTTACAGAGCCCTCTGCTCTAGCTGACAAACGTTAAGATGTTGAGAAAGTAAACTAACTTCCAGAACACTCATTTCAAACACTGTGGTAGTATGTGCCTCACAGGATGACTGTGGATATTTTGAAGGATAGTGGATATAAAAGCACTCTATGAAAATGCTATCTGAATATCAAATATAGAAACAAATGCCTGTAGACGTATGCATACAGTCATACACGGACTTTTCAAGCTGATAGTTAACTAGCAGGACTCAATCTGGGGAAGAAATGTGAACATGACTCTCAATTTGTTTAGAACTCTTGTAATTGCTTTTTAAACAGCAGAAAACAATCTTTGTGCTTTAGAAGTTACAGAAACATCCCAGTAAGAATTCCTTGCTTCTGTTGCCATCAGATATATTCCTAGATATACTAATGTCTGCAGAGTTTGCTGTCCACACACTCCTGAATGCACTTTTAGAAGATGGGAGAGTGAATGGCTGAGAGTGCCAATGCCCCGTATGCTGTACAACATCCCAGGCCCTTCCTGGAGGTTTACATATATATTGCATAAAAGAGGTAATCGGCATAGGGTACCTAATAGTCAGGAATCAAAATTAGGTTTGTTCTTATTTTCAGGATTCGTTCTTTCTTTGGATTCACAGCAAGGATTAATTTGAAAATTACTACATTTTAAACCTTGGAATCAGATTGGTCCCTATTTGGTTGCGGGTGGGGTCTAGCATCATTCAAAATTTTATCGCTTGCTCCCATTCAAATGCAACACAGAATATGAGCAGGCCACAAAGAGCCAACTTTCCAGCCTTGGTTTCACTCTCCTTTATCAGCTGTCTTCATCCTACTCGTGGGTTTTCTACAGAGTTGAGGATTCCCGCATAGAAAAGTGAGAAAGGGGAATTTACATTGAGATAATATCTGCATATGAAAACTAGTATCTAGTACTCAAAAATACACAAAGTACTTTATCAGAATATATATGTGTGTGTGTATGTTTATATATACATACATATATAAATATATATTTATTTATACATATGTAAAATCTTTTTAATGTTGTAATTGATTGGTTCTAGAGAAGTCAGAATTAAAAAGGTCTCTCTGCTTAAAACCAGTGGACACTGACCCTCTCATTAAAGATACCATCCAAGCTGAAGCTTCCCCAACCTGGCTCCTTCTCTTAGCTTCCTCACACAAAACCTGGTGCTTCCGCTTCAGCACCAATGGCCTCTCTGCCAGGCCTCTAATGGTCTTGCTCAAGCTATTCCAAAACTCAGACACTCTCCTCTCCATACTATCACTTTTCCTGCCTGGATATCTTTACTATGAAACCCTGGGTCAGGAAATCACTCCTTCCTGACCAGTCAGAACCAACCACCTTGTCTCCCATTGCATTTTCTACACAAGCACTCCCTTCAGAAATCCAGTAATCAAATTCCTAATGATGATGATGATGATGATGATGATGATGATGATGATGATGTTGATAGCAGTTAGTGACTCTGTCCTGTGTCATTTCCCAAGGCTGTGAGGTACTTGTCAGGGCCAGGCAGCATCCTCAGCCAGACCTTGGAGGCAGCCTTTGCAGGTTGTAGATGGAGGATGAGTAACAAACACTGTATACTTCTCCAGGATGAGTTGTTCCAGCAGTTACACATTTGCCCCTTTCCTTGAAGCATCTTTTATCTCTAGAGATGAATGGAAACCAAAATACTTCCTGTAAAAAATGGAAAATCTATGGATCTTACTAGGCTTTTTAAAAATTGATGCGATAGCAGGTGGAGTGGAGTCAGGGGATGCATGTAGAAATTAAATTTTCATTTATTCCCTAGGAAGAGAGCTACTTTAAATTGCCAGTTGTGATATATGCTTTCCTTCATCCATAAATCAGCCCTCCTTGGGAATGTTGGATCTATATATTGATCTGCATGGACCATTGTCCCTTAAATCTTTCCTACCATTAATCATTGAGTGATTTCCAGGGAAAGGTTTTCTAAGGGAATTTGCTGAAACCCATTCTAAAATTCATAGCAGACAGCCATGCTGGATGACCAGATCCCAGACATCCTGTGAAAATGAAACGGTGTTCTGTCCCATTGGCAAGAGGCAGCTGCCCTTTCCTGTTTGGCTCTAAGAGTGGGACAGAAGAAACACCAGGGAAGCCATATCCTATAAGAGTTGTTAAGTATCAAACTGGGCAGTATCCTAACATAGAGAGATGGTCATGGTTACCAGGCAACAAGCAGCCTACTCTGAGAATTCTAGGTAAAAGATGGACATTACTTGGGAGGTGTAAGTTGCAGAAAAGATGGAGCTAAATCTTTTTGTCAACCACAGAATCTCCCACAAAAATTCTTCACTTAATCAGACTGCTTAAACTCACAATTAGGTATTCACTTGGAAATGACTTGGGCATGATGGCTGTAAGCCATACATGGGTGCAAGTTAGATTCAGTCAGTGGTTTTTCACTTAACAAATAACCACAGCCAGTTATTTTTCTCTAACACAGAACCACTGTTGGGAGTTTTGGATATTGGAAACAGAAAGAAAGGAAAAAGCTGACTATGAAGAATGGGTACTAAGCAGGAGGGTATGGGGTTGGGAATGCTTCAGATATACAAATGCCTGAAGGGAGCCCAGTGCACTATAGGAGGCAGGCTCTCAGAGGGGAAGAATGAGCCAATGTACATGCCTCCCTAAGAATGTCACCAGAGGAAAGAGCCCCGTGAGGACTCTGCTGAAGAACCTGGCACAGTACATGTAAGCAGACCTGGGTGGCACAGCACTATCACAGCCTGTCAAACACTGCAGTGTAGCCACACCCCCATCGCTGAAAGCACTGGGCAGCTGTGTTGCAGAATTCTTAATGTTTCAGGCTTTGGAAGGGTAACATGATATAACTACATGACTAGTCTGCACGTCATATTAGGGCCAAATTCACTACCAATTGTATGCCCATAGACCTGTTTAGATTTCAAACTTACAGATAAGAGATTATAGACCTGATTAATAGCCCAAAGACCCTCCTGTTACACTGGGTACCCACACCTCTCCACAACCCAAGAAGTGAAGTACTTTACCTTGCCTGCCATGAGGCCCTGGGCACCATGCTGTGGCCATAGTGAAATTTTTCAGCCTTTCATTGCTAAAAATTTCCTAAATTTGATAAAATATAGTTGTAAGCATGTGATGCTAGTCACATCCTGAGAAGCCCCTGGGATGCTTTGGGAAAGCCCCAGACTTGCAGTCTAAGCTTGCTTCTGTCACTCATTAGCTTGGAGACCTTGCATATGTCAGTTATCCCCTCTGAGCCTAATGTCTTTACCTATTGAATGAGAATAATAGTACCTCAGATGACTGTTAAGAGGCTTAAAGTCTCTGGGATTTTAAAGTGCTTCATAGATTTCAAACTGGTATCCATATATAGTATTATCTTCTTTTTTTTTTACTATATTAGAAAAATAAAATAAAACAATGTATTAAAAAAGTGCTCTATATTCCTATAAAGTGCATACAAAAAAATTCAGTCATTTTGTTAGTGTGAACTTTCTAACAAAGAAGATCTGGCTTCCTAAGTTTGAATGGGTGACCCATGCTGGACCCCTGAGAGGAGCCTATTTCTACCACTGTCCCACTTCACTTCCCAACCCCAGTCACCAATGTCTCCTGTGATACCAAGTCCTTTGGTAATGAAGACTGATAAGAAAATCCTGGGAGTACTTCCTAAGCCCTGCATTGAACAGGATGCCCAGGAATGTGGCCAGCACTAAGGTCTCCCAAGTCACCTGGCCAACATCCATTACTCTGACGGACACTCTACCAGCCATGGTTCATCAAGAGTTCCGCAGCTCAAAGGACTAAGAGTCCCTGGGCTCAGCTATTATTTTCCATCTTTCCAGGGCAATCACTTTCACTCTCAGAACCCTGGGATCCACAACTGCACACTTAGAGTGATGACTCCCATTTCGTGGGTCATGGGGAGAGATCAGCAAGATGTACATAAAGCCCTTTGAGTAGAAGAAATCTCAGCCTCATGGTGAAATCATTCATCATTGACATGGGAACTTGCAGTGCAGGGTTAGCTCAGACCTAGTTCTCAAAGAAATGGGTCTGAGCTGCTGTTTTCTGGGAAACCCAGGCTGCTCTTTGAGCAGACTGAGGAAAGCAGGCAAATGCATCAACCCTCAAGTCTTCTTCCCTGAGCCTGGACAGACCATTACAAACAGGTACTGTTACAAGTGTAAGGCTGGAACCCACAGCCCATCGGGCAGCACATGAGTTCTGTGTGATGCTCTGGCTTGCTTTGTTTCTGTTTCGGGGTTTTCTTCACTCTATAGATTTGACGATTGTGTATGATGCTGAGCCCTGGAGAGCTAACAGCATGGCATTTTGCAGGAATGGTGTGTGGGGTGGGGGTGGGGGTTTAACTGCAAGTAGCTAAACCCAAAGCAAGGGTCTAAATAGAAAGTTCCAGAGCTACACTCTCGTGCTGCAGGTCTAAGGGTATGAACAGGTAGACAATTACTTTCTGGGTTTTCTCACTTTGGCTGGCCAGAGTCAACAGACTGGGAGGGAACTGCTGAGAGTGCATGGTTGGCTACATGTGTACTCCAGGGTGACCCTGCATGTGCATGTCTGATTTTCTTCCTTTTCTACTAGTTATTGAAACCAGAAGCCTGTTTCCAAGGACCATATTTTTAAAACAAAGCTTTAAAAGTCAAGGTCTCATAACTAAGATCTCAATGCAGAAATAAAAAGTTTCTTAGTGTTTTCTACTCTTTTTTGTTTTGTTTTGTTTTGTTTTTACTCCCTTTTAAATCTCACTCTTCTGCTAAACTACACTTTCTCAAAGGTGGAAAGGAAAGGATGTCTCCCTCAGAAAACAGTAACGAAAAATTAGAGACCACAATTCTTGCAAATCTAAACCTCAATGAGATACTACCCCCTTCCAGTAAGGATGATTATTATAAAAAAAGACAAAAGCTGACAAGTGTGGGCAAGGATATAGAAAGAAGGGAAGACCATTGGTGGGAATGTAAGTTAGCATAACCATTGTAGAAATAGTAAGTTAGAAATACCCTGTGATCCAGCAATACAGCTGAGTAAATTACCCAAAGGAAACGAAGTCAGTATCTTGAAGAGATATCTGCACCCCACTGCCTATCACAGTTCGTTTCATAGAAGCCAAAGGTTCAAAAGTGACCATCAGCTCATGAATGGAAAAAGAAAATGCAGTATGGTGTGGGGGGTGTGGGGGAGGGGTGTTGTATCAGAATATGATTCAGCCCACAAAAGCAATGAAATCCTGTCATTGCAGCAACAGGGGTAGAACTGAAGGTCACATGTTAGATAAAATAATTCTGGTACAGAAGGACAAGCCCCACTTAAGCTCACTGATATGTGAAATATAAAAAGTTGGTGCTAAGAAATGGAAGTAGAATAGTCATTATCAGAAGCTGTGGAGAATAGAGCAGAGGAAATGATGGGGAAATGTTGATCATTTGGTGGGAAGCAAGACACAGTTAAACAAGAGTAAGATGCTCTGGCATGCTATTGCATGGTGGGATGACTACAAATAACATTAGTGTACTGATCATTCCAAAAGAGGCCCTGAATTTGAGAGAGAGCAAGGTTGGAGTGCGTGGGAATGGTTGGAGAATGGAAAAGGAGGGACAAATATAATCATATTATAATTCCAAAAAAGAAAAAATATTTTTAAAAACTAGAAGAAAGCATTTTGAATTTTTCATCATAAAGAAATGATTGACACTTGGGGAGGTAGAAATGTTCACTTGGAGTTGAACCAGTGCTCAATGTGATGTGTTCATATGTAAAATCATCACATGGTATCCCATTAGTAAGTACAATTTTAACATATCAGTTAAAAATCAATTAATGAAGAAAAGAGTAAAACTCATAAAGACTTCTTTTTCTTCTTCCCCATTCAGATCACTGGTTTGCAGAGTAATTTCACAATGTCAGCTTTTGTTGCAAAACAGAGCTTAAGCAGTGTACATCTCAAATGCAATTATATGAGGCATTATGAAATGTTGTTAAACATGATATAAATTGTATCTAAAGATGAAGCCAAAGCAGGTTAAAGATTGGGGAACAAATGTACCGTATCTGCACTGAATAGTCTTCTCATCTGTATTGAAAACTTTCTCCTTTGTATCTTTTATTCTATGTAGAACATGCTTCAAGGAGAAATATAAACACCTTGAAATTATCTGCTTAACCTTTATGATAACGACAAATATCTCATATTGAACAATGCCACATTAATATTCTTAGATTTCAATATGACCACAGACTTCAGACTATGTATAATGGCTCCCTAAGTTAACCTACACCAGCAACTAGGTTTAGGGTGGTCACTTCTGTTTCCTAAGATTTGTTCCTGTTTTGGAATGTTGTTATCACAGCTTTTAACATGGGACCTGAGACTTTAGAGAAGGTAGATAGGCTTTTCTTGTGAAACCAAATTAATGATGTGTCTTGTTTCTACAGACCCAGGGGGCCGGCTCTCCTCGCTCTTCCCCCAGCCACACCATCAGCAGACCAATTCCCATGCCCATCCGGTCAGCATCTGCCTGCTCCACACCAGCACACACCCCGCAGGACTCTCTCACTGGGGTAGGAGGAGATGTGCAAGAGGCATTTGCACAAAGTAAGTACTCTCTCTTTCACTGTGCTCACTGAGACCCATTGAGCAGTAGACAACTGAGAGTCTTCACAGCCATGTGTGGACACCCACAGGAGTGTCCCACCTTTTGGCTTCTAGGAGCCACAATTTCCACCTACACAATTTACACTTGAAAACGGTACCATCAAATTACAAATCAACCCTCACAGTGTTTGAAGTTTGGGTTGTTTGCATTCACGGCTCTCCTGAGCTGTTTGTGTCCTACAGATCATGGGAGCCCTATACCTTGTGTCAGAGCCTGGACTATGCCTTTTAGAAAGCCCCTATGTGTTCTTCCTTGCTTCTCCATTCTCTATACTTTCAGCTTCTATTGCCTTATCTCATTTTTTAGTGAATCTTAGAGTCTTGGGGCACAAGAACTGCTTCAAAATGTTTCATAGAAGTATTAAAACATCAATCCATCCTGAACTCTTATTTCATGTCATTATCAAAGTCAAGACTATTGATTGAATAATCCCAGCTCTTTAACTTTGAGATGATGGAAGACATGCCATCATTTTACAGATCTCACATAGAGATGCTCTAAAGAGCTGTGTCCTGGCTCCTGTAATCAGAGCTACAAGGCTAAGGCTCTACAGTCAGTAGGAAAGAGCAGAGTTGACAATCAGCCTTCTCCACAGAGGACCACTGTCTCCATTTCTTTTCCCATTGATAGATAAATAATTTGATAAAAACAACAGCAGGAATAAAGCATTTATTTTATCAAATTCAAGATGGGGAAATCAAGGCAGCAGCAGATTGAAGCCCCTGATCAGACCACATCCACAGTCAAGAAGCAAGCAGTGAATGCACGCTACTGCTGTGACTTCAATCTCTCCGCTATATACAGTCTAGGATCCGCTGTCCAGGAAATGGTCCCAACCGAATTCAGATGGGTCTTCCCATATCAATTTTAAAAATCAAGACAATCCCTCACAAATGCTCTCGGAGGCTAACTTTAGTCTAGATAATCCTTCACAGGTATGCCTAGAGGTCCATTTCTAGTCTAGGTCCATTGAGTCTAGGTTCCGTCTAATTGAAAAGTAACACTACATCACTTGCACCCCAAAACAAGTTATTTTAATCTTTTTCTTTCCATTATTTTACAAGTTTATAGACATTAGAAAGTCGCCCTTTTCAATTAGACCAGTTTTACTACAAGAAGCAACCACTACTAATGCACAGGCTCGTCTCAACATTTCCCTACATATAAATAGCTGTGTTTGTGTGTGTTTATAGTTTATAGATTCTTGCTCTTTCCTAAAAATTAGATTGTGTGTTGCACCTTGATCTGCAATTTGCCTTTTCTTTGAGTTAGAAATATATTATGAATATCCAAGTAGTCAGTTGAAGATATAAGGAAGAAAGATATATGACTGGCTATTTAAAACAAAGAAAAACATAAACAAAGACAGAAACCAAATAATATATTCCAATAGGAACATCTCTGGTGTGTGTGCCAATCAAATTTTATAATTTCAGCTACGCATAAAAATAAGAAGGCATTCCCCCCAAACAAAAACAGATGACGGGAGTCAGCAGACAGAAGAGGCATAAATCGCCAATAAAGGAAAGATGTGCAGCTTCACTGGTAATTTTAGAAATACACATTTTAATCAGAATCATCATTTGCCAAGCAGATTTTTAAAAATGTTTTTTGACATCAGCCATGTCTAAGATGGTAACCATGTGTGGAAACAAGCCCTGTCATCCATCATGTGTGGGGATGATAACTTAACACATTTGAACAAGCAAAGCTCACAGGCTGTTTTCTGCTATGGCGGAAAATGGAGGATCCGTATCAGCTTATTTCTTCTAACGTTTAATATCATTCAAGACCTATCCATGTAATTCACAAAATACCTTTCTTTTTTAAATTTTCAAAAGGGAAAGTGTCCTTCATCTAAATCAGATTTCAAAGCCCTGTAGAATATTAAATCTACCGGTGCTTTATATTATGGCTAATGTTTTTACTTAGTCTCTTTGATTTTCTAATTTAAATTATAAATTATTATTTTATTCACTTAATTTTACTTTGTGAGAAATGACAATGGTATGTCACCAACAGGCGGCCCCTGGCCCACAGAGCATTCACTCTATGTAACTTTTTTTGTAAGTGACATATTTGGAGTCTTGATTCCTTTCTTCCAAAGATATTATGATAACTGATGCTCTGCTCCATCTCTGCCTTCACTCCCGCACCACCCATTTAACCATTGCTGTGCCTGATATGCAAGAATAATCTTTCTCTACCATGGACTACCTTCCAACAGTCTAAGTCCAGGTTAACACACCTGGCATGCATCTGCCCAAAGTCTTAAGAGCAGAAGCAAACATCCTTATCCCTTTTCCACTCTCTGGGAACATTCAGTATGTGGTGTCCCAATCTGAAAAGGCATCTGCCCTAGGATAGAGATCTCCAGAAGCCCTGATAGGAGAGAGAGTCCATGCTGGTAGAGGGCCAGCTCCAGTGTGCTCAGCCTCCAGGTAATGGCTGGGACCATAACAGCTGCTTGGAAGGTACAACTGTCCTGGCAAGCCAGACTTTGCTTCTGTGTGGGTCGTCCTCAGTAGGACCTTCTGATTTACCCAGGGTGCCAAAGCTTGTGCCAGGTCACCAAGTCTTATTAGTGCTGATCTCTTTTGTTTTCAAAAATTCTCAATTGGAATAATGAAACTTATATAATAAACAAATATTCCTCATTCTCTGGGTCATATTACAGGAGGGTCAGCATACTTTCCTTTTCCATTCAGGGCCTGAACCAAAGTTTCTGTTCTTGCTGTCAGTTACCGGAGGAATTGGCAGACAAGCAATATAAAAATTGGGTGGGAAGGAAAAGCTGGGAATTTTTACATTATTACTTCTTCATTGAAGGTTCAAGAAGGAATTTAAGGAATGACTTGCTAGTGGCTGCAGATTCCATCACTAACACCATGTCCTCTCTGGTCAAAGAGCTGAATTCAGGTGCGTCTCGGTGTTCTCCTACTTCTGGGTTTCTTGTGAAAGAATCCTTACGGTAGGGGTTTTGGAGAGCTGACCATTGTCTAATATAAAAGGAGATTTTAACACTTTAAAAGAAGCTTGTAATGTATGTGGGTGTGCATATATGTCTGCACATGTGTGTGTGGAAAAGCGTGCACATGCTGTGTCTATGTGGAGGCCAGAGGAGGGCTTCTGATCCCTGGAGCTTGAGTTGTGCACAGTTGTGAGTCACTTGACATGGGTGCCAGGAACCACACTCGGTCTTCTACAACCACTGAGTCACCCCTCCAGCCCTGAATAAATACAAGAAAACGCTGTATACCAGACTATGTTAGAGTTAATTCATTTCAATATCAACTCTCACTTTGGAAACAACTGGCTGGTGTCTGAGGCACTGCTGTTGCTGCATGTGGAACCTGGGTACTTATCTCTAGGCCTTAGGCTTCCTGTGGAGCCTGGGCCTTTATTTCAGGGTCATAAGCTTCCTGAGGAATCACTCTCTGTTTCTTCCGTTGCCTACTAGAAGTGGCGAGTGAAACAGAAAGTACTGTGGATTCTGAATTTGCAAGAACTCAGTTTGAGGATCTGGTTCCATCACCGACCTCTGAAAAGACTTTCCTAGCCCAAATCCACGCCCGAAAACCGGGGTACATTCACGGTGGAGCTACAAGTACCATGCACAGTGACATGTGAGTATCTTGTTTTGGGAGGCATTATCTCAGTTCTGGAACAGTTTGTAGGTGCCTCTAGAAGTAAGGGGGGGGGAGACAAAAAGAGAGAGAGAAAGAAGGAAAGGAAGGAAGGAAGGAAGGAAGGAAGGAAGGAAGGAAGGAAGGAAGGAAGGAAGGGAATGACTGAGAGGGACCAGTTCTCCTTTAGAGTGCTGCCTTCAAGTTTGGTACAGGGCTCTTCCTTCTTAACAATTTCCAGAGAGTATCAGTAACCTAAAAAAATTAGTACTTACTGAGAACCTAGCTCACCTGAGGCACTGGGCATGGATGGCCCTCAAATTATGATAAAGTCAGACTTCCAGAACTGCAGGTTGGCCATTTGTCAAAGAGAGTGCTGATTGATGGATAGCTTCCCACTGATAGACACCCAATGATAAGAGAAGGGTTAAAGAGTGCTTATGCTAAAGACTAGGAATTAACATTCCTAACAGTATTTAAGAACGTGTGGCTCCCAGCCAAATACCATTAGGGAGAGTCAACTTTTGTCCTCTGTTTCATTACTGACTAGGTCTGTGTTATTTGACCAAAGCCAGCAGCATCAGCGATGTTCTGCTAGGCTTTCTGTGACCCTCCATCAGCAAAGGCAATCAAAGCTGAAACATAAGGGCAAATTAGGGACCTAGCTGAAGAGCCCAGCTTGGGAAGGAACAGAGTAAGAAGAATGAAGGTGTTGGGAGCAAGAGTTATGATAAATGTGGGCAAGGGCTGGGAGCACTAAAGTCACAACAGAAGGATAATGCTTAATGTGAAAAGTACTTCAAGCAGTCTACAAAATAAACTAGCTGTTTTACAGACCTAATGAAGAAACTAAGCAGAAGTCCTTCTGGTGCCCTGGCTCTCATTCTAAGTAATGAGCAAAAGACCAGAAATAACAGGGTTATAAAAGAGACCTGTTTTGAAAGCCAGCTGTGAACCAGTGGCCTGTAAGAGCAGAGCAAAATAGTTACGTCGTGTAAAATGATGGAGTGTGGCTGGTTCTATTTTTAGCTTGCTTTCTTGTCCTTTCCTATAAAATCTAGAATTGCTTGATGTGTTATTCAAAGTGGTGAGTTAATTATCATATTTTTCTAGTAAATGTATACATATATATTTAGCTTGTTATCATTATGCATTTTATAGTAGCTACCTAACACATCTTTACCCCAGTCCTAAAACCCAATACTATGAAAGGCCTACCCATTTCTGACCCACTCTCTCTTGGTTGCTGGGACCAGGACCAGCTTCCAGCAAATGATTTGGCAGTTGAAAATGGAGAGTTCATAGAACCTTCACAGGCTCTTTTCAGTTGGCCCTAAATCTCCAAAAATAAAACATGCCCTATAGATGAGATAAACATGAACAATAATATTTAATGTCCACCCCCAAAACCTCTCCTTAGCTGGTCTTTTCATTTTGGAGGGTGTTTTACTCTCAGCATTGTCTAAAAACATGCAGTTTTAGCCTCAAGAACATGGTCTGATCTATATGGTAAACCTGTGTTCATCCTTGTAAGTCCTTTACAGGTGGGAGGAATAGGCGGGAAAGCGTCCCCATTAGTGAATGAGGTCATTCTCATTTGCTTATCTTATAATGAAATTAGACAACGCAAATAGATTTTTCAGATTCGGGAATAGTAAAACTTTATATGATCAAGAGCTATGATATCAAGTCACTGACATTATAAGACTTATTGTACCATGTGCTTACATATGTGTGCACTTATGTGCTCATGCATGTGTGTGTGTGTGTGTGTGTGTGTGTATTTAAGCACGGATGTGGTGTAATGCAAAGTGAATTTAATCATGCCCACATTTTCTTAAGCATTATTTCACTAGAGGGCTCACTTTCCTTTCAGAAAGGAAAAAAAACCTCTCATGTTGTGAATCTATACATTCCCTCTAAAGACACATTTGCCTTATTTAAGATTGTAGAACATTTAAGGGCTGCCATTCCTAGAGGTCCTATAAAATCATAAATAGCCAGTGCCTTCCTCACTAGGCTTGCATGAAAACATTTTAATTGCATCCTCCAAACTTCGGGCCTCTATTTCTTCTTTTAAGTTTCCTTTGGGTCAAAGAAAATGTGACAGTGAACTAGGGTGTTCAGGGGAAACACAGGAGGGAAGAAAGCCAAAGAAGGGCAGGAATGCCACGCACACTTCTCTGTTAAGACTTTACTCCCAAACATCACTCTTGTCTTTTCCCAGGGTCCCAGAAGATGGAGATCCCTACGTACAACCCGAGGACGAGAACTACGAGAATGAGTCTGTGCGGCAGCTGGAGAATGAGCTGCAGCTGGAGGAGTACCTGAAGCAGAAGCTGCAGGATGAGGCCTACCAGGTACCGGAGGCGGCAGCATCCCTGGCCCTCCCCACAGCCCTCTACAACTGCGTCCTTCCCATTCCTCGAAAATGCAGGGCTTCCTCCCTCTTCCTTCCCTACTTGTCCAGAATATTCTGGTGGTATTCCTCTGCCCATGCATCCCAGACAGCAATGTTTTAAATGTCTCTTGTAGCTGTCACTTCTTCCAAATCCTAATCTGAAAAGTGAAAGGGGCCTTTGTGACATTGGCAGAATCATGGTGACTAGCAATACAAGCACCTCAGGATTGTTTAGAAAGAAGTTTTGTCTCCTAAGTTAAAATACAGGGGTCTGGGAGATGGTTCAGTGGATAAAGCATTTGAGAAGCAAGTGTGAAGACTGGAGTTTGGGTTTCCAGAATCTGTAAAAGCGTCAGGTGGGCGTGGCAGCCAAGCCTATAATCCCAGCAATCGGAAGGTAAAAATAGGAATCCCTGGGGCAAGCTGCCTAGCCAGACTAGCTGAATCCGTGAGTTCTGGGTTCATTTGAAAGGCTTCAGTGAATAAGTTAGAGAGCAATAGAGAACATCAACCTTGGGCTTCAATATGCTTGTACCATACATGTACTCACAAACATGTGCATGCATACGTGTGCACGTGCACACAGCACACATGCAAATGTATGTAAAAATAGAAGCCCGTCTATCAAATAAAAAAGCTGAAAAATAGTGATAATTATACAAAGAACATGGCACAAGAAGAATGAATAAACACCAACACACTCCCGTCCCTGAGTTGTCTGACTTCTTCATTGCCTATAGCACATCAAACATTAAGTAGGAAGATGACAAAACCTACTGAGAAATAATGAGGAGACTGCAAGCCCCTGTTCAGCAAGGCGAGGATAGACATTGAAACAGGCTGATGTATACCCACCCATCTGAGAATTCACAGAACATAGCTCATGCAATCAGGGTAACATAATTACCTGCTCTTGCCAAAAGTAATGCATTTACCCTATGGGGATACTCTACTGCCTGCTTCTCCGCAGGTGTGTTGTTGGGCTCTGGGGACTCAGAAATGTTTGTGTGGTAGAGACCAGCTGGTCCCAGCCTTGGCCAGTTTTTAGACTTTCTGTCTAATAGCCACACAAGTTTTCTCCACGGTCTTGAAGAGCCAGCAGTCCTCTCTCACTCTATCAGTGAAGGACAGAGAAAGAAGCAGCAAGAGACAACTACCTCTGGCTTCTCTCTTACGTATTGACTGAGCCTTGAGATGTTCCCTGGAGGACTGCTGTAGCAGCAGAGAAACTGATGCCCAAGTTCATCTGAACAAAGTACTGCTTAAAACGTGCCTTTAGCCTTTTCAGCCTAGCAACTTCCTTTCCAAAGCAGCAAAAATGTTTTTGAAGCCATACCAAAAAGAATACTGACGATAATTAGTGTATAAAGTCATGCTCCCATGCTTCTACAGAAACATTCACCTGATTACAAAGCCAAGGTGAGTGCTCATTCTTTGTGATGTCTGTGGCTCATCCATAGAAAGAAACTACCCTTGTATGAAACTGGCACAGGGTCTCTGAGAAGTCTAAGGCACCTCATGTGGTTCTGTACACAGAGGAGAGAAATATGGCTAGATCATCGACATTCTGATTTGTGCTGTTGATGTTTGCCGTGTCCTGCTCTTCAAGCTCATTGTCAGTTTTGGGGTTTAGTGACAACAGTAACTACAATTCTAGACTTTTAGTTGACCCTTCTCCAGTCTATATCAAATATTAGATTCTTGATGAATTAACAATTAGTGTTACATGAGTAGTGTAAAGGGAGATTGTTATTAGACTATCATTAATAGACTTGTCATACTAATGACAAATCTAGCTGGAGTTTTGCTGTGCCCAGTAAATCTCTGGTTCCTCTCTCTCTCCTTGCCTTTCCATGCTTGGTGATCTCGAGGAAAAGAGCAGGGGAGGGGCCCATGTGTTCTCACTCAAATCTGTGCCCTGAAGTGTGGTGGAGTGGTTTTCTTCAAAGGCTGTGTAAGCTGAAGGTGACAGGATGGATGGAATGCATCTGTCATTCTCTGGACTTGCTCCCTCTCTCTGTGTCTCTGTGCATGGCACCCAGCCAAATAGTTCACCAGCTTGACTGCCTCACTGACTTGACATGTCACCTTTCCTGTTTGTGTCCTTTGTCACCCACAGGTCAGCTTGCAAGGCTGAATGCAATACCTTTTTCTCACTCTCCTCTCAAGTAAGTACTCTTGTTGTTTGGGAGGAAGCATGGACACTGTATGCTGAGCTATGATGACTCTCAGCCTAAGTTCACAATCACTCTCTCCATGTGATATGGTATACTCCTTGCCTGCTGCTATCAGAGTGGTATCTCCAACCACAGAGCTCGTTATAATCCCGTATAAATCCCCCAAACATCCCTGGGAGTTGACTTTCTACTTGCCAGTTATGGCAGCTGTCACAGAAACTTCCATGGCCACTGAGATGCACCAGAGTCTCTGTGGCCACATCACCAATGGCATCAGAGAAGGAAAAAATCAAGCTACTTCAGCATCTCTGGATATCAGTTCCTTAGTCTCCAAAGAACAAATGTGTGTACCTTAGCAAGAAACAACAAAACCAGAGAAAAAAGTCCTGCAGCCTTGTGTTTTGAGGGTGACTAGTTCAAATCCGCTGAGGAGTTTAGTGTGCTGGAAGTTAACTTAAGGTGTCATTTGGGTTATTCCATCTCACTCTAAAGATCTTCCCAACAATGGGCCAAATTCTCGAGTCCATTATTTTTCTTTGTCATTGGCAGACTGGTATTTGACTGTCAAGATCACTTGAGGGTCATGGTATAAGTCTTGGGCTCTGCATTTTATTAGACTCATTTTGAAATATGAATCTCACCAAAACTTAGCATGATTTAGACAAATCATTAAGCCTTTGTGAGTTTCACTTTCCTCTGTACATTATGACATCATACCTAACTCACATACAGGAGGTGGGCATGTGGGACATAGTTTTAAAGAGCTTGACACTGTGGCAGGCACATGATAATTAGCTGTGGGCATGCACATGTCTGCATATCTCTACTATGTCCCATGTTTCAGATCCTATGTAGTACTAGGGAGATGCTACAGTCCTGGAGGAAAGCCGCAGGACTCACAACTGCTTTGTTGTTTCAGCTTTTATAAAAAGGCCAGTTCCCAGCTACCTGCAGTGGTGGAGGGACCCTGAGCCATAAGTCTAGATGGCGTCTCTAGCTCTTGCTAATGGCCATTTGGTGGTTCCTCATCACAGTCTATGTTAACGCACTTCCCACAGCAGTCAGGTCGGCCAGGCCAAAGGACTTGAGTCTAGTGTAGTTATATAATACTTCCCAACGGTGGAATCACGAGCCTCAGTATAGCTGCCAACCCTGGCTGCAAATTTTAGGACTGAACATATTTCTTCAACAACATTTCAAGTAGTAACCAATATACCCTAGTTCAAACCCTACAAACATCCTAGCTCCCCCTCCAGGTTTATATCAAGTGAATAAGATTGTTCTGACAGGACAGAGCTCCTGAGCTGCAAGGAGGAATCTTGTAACTACACTTCGTTCATCCTCCCTTGCATTTGAAAATCTAACACCACACACTCTCCTAATTCACAATGACTACAGTGAAAAAAATTCCCAGGAGCTGTTTCTGAAAATATCACTCCAGTTATAGCAAATCTAGCCCCAAAGGAGAAGTATTTTCCTTTAATAGCATTTTCTTTCCCTTAGCTCCAACAATTTAATCATTTTTTCATTTTTATTCTGTGCATTACTTAAGCATTGGGAATTTGTTCTTAGAAAAACATTCATTTTTTTAAGCTAATAAAATGCCCTCGGTATAAATCCACATTAAAAATTGTATCATGTTCTTTTTGTACCCAAAGGCCATTTTTTTTTCAATTTTTTAATTTCTTGGAAATTTGGCAGTGAGAAGCAAAACAGCTGTGCCCTCTGCCATTTATTGCAGCAGACACTCTGTCTACATGGCATTCCACGGGAGGCCAGACATGAACAGGCATGCTGCTAAATCAGCCAACTAGGCAAAATGCTTTAAAAATCTTACAGAGTACTACAAACAAAAATAGTGATATTTCACCTTTTACCCTACCGTAGTGTTCTTAATGAGGTCAATACAATTGCAATTTTAGAACTATTTATATGATTAGTATGTTTTTGTTTGGACTTTCTGACTATACCATAATACCAAAATTTATCCTAAAGTACACGCCTCTCTTACACAAGGGTCCTGGACCAACTTCATTGGCTTGGCATCAATCAGCCAGCCACCAAGGCAGAGTCCTTCATAAATAAGGGCAGAACCAGGGAGCTGAGGAGCAAGGAAGACTCTTTCTCTGTTGCAGTCGGGCTATAGACCTGTCTGTAAGCCATAGTGTGCCCTTAACTCTTCATGAGCCTTGGGGGTTCCTTGGAGAATCTTTTAAGAAGGAGGCACAATGTTTCTTCCAGAAGTCATACAGTGTCCAAGATATTTGTCCCTGATTTTCATAGGAAAGAAATACAATGAGTGTGTGTGTGCGTATGTGTGTGCGTGCGTGTATGTGTGCGTGCGTGCGTGTGCGTGTGTGTGTGTGTGTGTGTGTGTGTGTGTGTGTAAGTGTGAAGGGGCAGGGTGGGAGACTCTAAGCTGCTTCAGCTTGATTTAGAAACAGTTTTCATCTCTTAAAAGATTACACGCTCCTTATCCCCAGGCAAGCTCTAGTCAGACAGATGATGAAAGTAACATGACATCCGGTGATGGAGAGAGCTGCACCTACAAAGAGGAGGAAGACAGCAGCCTGGCAGCCTCACCCTCGCTTGGAGAGAGGAGCACCACACCCAGCAGCTCCGACAACCCCCTCCCCTAAAGATGTGTTCTGATGCCTGTAGTGCAGCTAGCTTTCTGTTCTAAGATTTGTAGTTCATAGATGTGTGTTTTAGAAGGGGGGTGGGGGGGACAAGACTTCTGTTCCAAGCTAATTTATCAACTCCATCTCCTGTAACATGGCTCATCCCTGGTTCAAAGCAAACACCCACAGGCTGAGAGCCTGCTGCTGTCACACAAGACAGCAGTGTTAATGAGCGTTTTAAACCTTTGCACACAATATTGAACCCATTCAGTTTACAATGACAATATTAATACTGTTTGTAGCTAGAAGTTTCATTTCTGGATTCTTTGAGATTTTAACAAAGACGGTTTTATTATATACTATACATTTTTCTCCCAAAGCAATTGGGGGGAAAAAAACAACGACTTGCAATAGGATTGGGTTTCTGAGTTCAGACTCAGAACCCAGAAGCCAAGAAGGGTCCTTGGCCTGCCCATGTCCCCAAGTCCAAACCTACCACCAGGAATAATGGGTTCTTGGGGGCTTATTTCCAACTCTGGGTTGTTTTCCTTCAAGATACTCTAATGAGTCAGCCATAGAATTTAGTGTAAATACCTTTTTCCAAATAGATATCATATTCAAAAAAAAAAAAGAGAGAGAGAGACAACATTCAAATGATATAGAATCTAGTTTTTAAAAATCAGCACAGATCTTCTTTAAAAACTGTGAACTATGTTTTGGAATACTCGTTACTAAAGCTGTTTATAAACCACAGGTGCCATAAGATCCCCCCAACGGACTACAGTCATCCGCACTCCTCCAGGTCTTGCCCTCCATATTGTATCCTTAGGAAGCATGTCTTACACAGCACTGCTCTTTGACGAGTTCCCTCATCGGTAGTTCCGAGGCCTTCAGCTTTAAATGTATGGGCTTAAAGTGCGCTTGCAGACCTTCGCTCCGCTTTTCTCTCTGAATGTTGATTGCCTTATCTGGCCACCTGTCGTTCTGCATGCAGTGTTGTGTGGTCATGTGAAAGGAGACAGGCTCTTCCATGTGGTACTGGGATTTCACACTCAGTTTGAAGCTGGTGTGTGGAAGAACAGTCAAAGACAAGAGGACAGAAGCCTGTGGGCAGTCCTTCCCTCATCAGAGAGACCTCAAAGGGGCCTCACTTAGCGATCCTGGGCAAAATGGAAAAGTCATTGGTTATTTCAAGGTCTGATGTATAAGGAAAAGAGAAAGCCAGACACTGGCTGGCTGTCCTAAACTGGCAGCCACTCTGGAATGCCAGGTTTTCTTCTAAAGGAAAGAAGGAAACATCATTGCAGAATAATGATTCTCAGAATGTGTCCCTCAGACCAGCAATGTTAGTGTTACCCAAAAGTCTTAGTAATGCAGATTCCTAGGCTCCAACCCAGACCCACTGCATCCAAAAGTCTGGGGTCTGGACCCAGTGACCCTTGTTTGAATCGGCCCTCCCTCCTAACAGTTCCAATGCATTCTACAGGATGGAAATCATTATTCTAGAAGAGAGCTGTATAGCAGAGAATGAAAAAGGCCTTATCCAGGTTAGGGTTCGAACTCAGTTGGTCGAGTGCTTGCCTAGCATACCCAAGGCCATGGGTTCAAATTTCCAGGACTGTATAAACCTGGCATGGTGACACATGCCAATGATCTTAGCACTCAGGAGGTGGAGACAGGAAGATCAGGAGTTCAAGGTCATCCTTAGATGAGTTTGAGGCCAGCCTGGGATACATGAGACCCTGTCTTGAAGGAGGGAGGAAAATGTTCAGAATAGGTACGAATCACTCTAAGTGGACCTCAGATTTAATTTCTCTCACCAGGCTGGCAAAAGCTGTCTCCCACCCCACACACCTGGTCTGAAATTGAGTGGCTAAGAACTCACTTGCTTACCCCACTGTCTGCAGTGGGGTATTAGTTGTTCTTTCCTCTGCATTTGGTCAGAAACCATCTCCTCGGCTACCCTCTAAACAAAACCATTTGCCTTGAGGATAGCCAAGGTCTTGATTGGCATCAGTAGAGGACCCCATCCTGTCCCTGGGTGTTCTCAGTCTATTTCTCTCCAGAAAACCCGCCTCACAAAATTCCCTGAGCACAGGCTAGCACCAAAGTCGCACAACTGCACAGTTCTCTGATTTCTTTGCACAGGTGGATTTTGCTGCGGGTTTTGTTGGTGTGTCTTAATGTTCATCTCTCGTCCCCTGCCCATCCTCTGTGAAATCACACCTCTCTAGATGGTGCAGGTGGCCATTGGTGCCTCATACTCAGTACTGAAAACCACTCCATCCCAGATACCTGCATTTCTGTCAGCTCTAATCAGAGCCACATAAGTCCTTACCAGAACTCAGACCCTGCCGGTGGCCCTCAGCCACTGACTGGACTGAGATGACCCATGTTGTCTCTTTGGTTTTCTGCATCAAAATGTGTGTCTAAGGTTGGAACCATTCTCCTGAAAACCCTCCCTCTCGTCACAGCTTCCATTAAGCAGCTCCATCCCATGGTATTGATTCCATCATACAAAGCCATTACAAGAACTCTCTGGAAACCACTACCAGTGAGCAACTTCTCACTAACCAGCCACCTTTTCTTTCTCTTAGCTCCACGTCAGCACTGAGACCAGACTCAAGCACCCCTGTCCTGTAACCGAGACAAAATGGCGTGTGTTGTTTTGGGGTTTTGTGATTGTTGGTGGATTTCTTTCACTGGCTCTCCAAATTTACTTTTGGGGCCTGTTCTAAATGCAAACCCAGCAGGTTTCATCTGTCCTGTCCATTCTATTCAACTATATCTCGCAGGGGTTGTTCTTTCGTATTCCACAAAGAATTGCACATCCATGTCTATCAGAGCTGGTGGCCTATGAGCGAGCACTGGTCTAACACAGCCAAACCTCCCCCACAGCACTGTGGTCAAGGAGGTGGGTGAAATCTACTGTATAGGATTCCGGAACTGGTTGTGGTTTGTCAGGATGGAAGTTGGGGTAAGTTTGGTTGGTCAGAGGGAGACGCGTTGAAGATTATGAAGATGGACTCTCAGATGATCTATAATAAGGCAGGGAAGGTTCATTTGTAAGTAGTAACGTGAACTGAATTGCATTAAGATTGTGGCCTTTGTGTGATATATACTATGTATTTTCTTATATGCATGAGCCAAACTGTTGCGATATAATTTAGCACTGGTGTCTGCTCTTATTTTGACCATCTTCATCCACCATTATTAGTTCTTGGCTGTTAAGTGTAGCTAGATCTTGTAAATATGGCAGCCTTTGGTTGCTACATTCACTTTGGTTCGATTCCATGAAAGGAGCCACAAGCAAAGAACTCCACTGTGTCCTCAGAAGGCAGGGCATTTTTACTTTGAACCACAAAAAGGAAAAAAAAATCAGAAACATTAATTACATCTTGAGGCTAATTAACATAAGACATTTTAAATTGTGACTCCTTTAAATTTGACCCCATTTGAAATAACCAATTCAGAAACACTAAAGAGTTCACAATATTCATTGGTATTGTAACAAAACTACTAGAGTATGTTGTTTTGTTTTGTTGATATTGCTGTTAAGTATCGTTTGTGTGTGTGTGTGTGTGTGTGTGTGTGTGTGTGTGTGTTGAAACCTCCTGGGGACATGTTATATTTTGAAGTGATTAAACTATTTAATTGTGTGTCTATATTTTGGAATGGAATTATTTCTTCATTAAAAATGATTTTTAAAACACTATTATCTTGTGGATTTTTATTCCTTAGTTTTAATTAACCTCTCCTACAGCAACATGAACGGTTTCACAGAAGGAAGGCAGGCCATTTCCTGCCACATGGAACATGAATCACTGAAGAAATGTTCAACAACTAAAACAAACAGTTCCCCTATTCCCGTTAAGAAAAATACAAAAAAAAAAATGTCAAAACTTAATGTGTAAACTGTGGAGTTAGGGATTTGCTCCTTAGGCCACTATATTTTGCCCGGGCTCCCTGCCGCACGTGTTTAGAGTGGACGGGCGGGTGGGTGTGGAGCACTTGATTTGGACGGGCTTCGATTTGCCCACCGTCCTTGCATCCACCTGCGCCTCTACAGAGCATACCCGACAACGGAAATTACCCTTCAACAGTGAGCAGTTCTCTTTCAACTGTGTTGGTAGGCACAGAGCATTGAAAATCATGTGTGTGCTCACTTGATTTTAAAGAAAGCATTGAAAATATCAGAGGCTTATGAGTCAAGTTACATAACAATTTTCTGTTCCCTCTTTCCAGTGCTAACTGGTTTAGTCTCAGATAAAGCAAAGATGTAATATAATGCAGGCCGCACATATTGTGTATCTCTGGATTTTCTGTGTCAGGTGCCCGATTCGCTAAATAATGCCTATGGTTGACCCTTTCACTTCCCAGTGCCTGGCTGAACCAGCACCCCAGAGGTAATGCTAAAAAAGGATGGCTATCCTGCCAAGGGAACATGAATGGAAAAGCAAATGACTTCTTTGACATCCCACGTTTCTGGAACTCTCTTGTGGCTACTCTAGCTTAGAAGCAGGTACAACCTGAAAATATAAGGGTAGAGCCAATTAGACCAGCTTTATGGTCTAGAACTCCAAGGGAATCTGAGGCTGCTTTCCCTGGAATTGTTTCTTGGCAAACACCTCTCCTTCCAGTTACTGGAAGTTACTGGAGTAGCCAAAGAGAAAGTGCGTGCATGTGTGCCGTCTATATGCTCAAGTCTCCTCTGGTGTATGAGGCAAAACCTTTTGGTAACAATGAGCTTTCATTTGTGACAGTCAGCATTTCATACATTATGTGCCAACTACCATCTATTTACAATCAGTGTTAAGCTCTATCTCTTAAGTAACGTAAGAAATTAAAAAGTGGTATTACAAAACAAATAAGGGGGGGTATTTATTACAAAACAAAACACAACATGTTCCATTTCTAGCCCAGGTGTTACCAGCATTGCTCTCTAGCCCATCAAGTTCTTTCTGACCAAAAAGTTCTTATTTTCTTTAGGTGCATTTTTGTTTTTAATTATGTGAATCCAGATATGTCTCTGTGTGGATATAAACATGTGAGTTCGGTGCCTGCAGAAGCCAGAAGACAGCACTGGAATTTTCTTTGGAAGCAGAAGCACAGTGCAGATATACTGCAAGAGAGCAGTGGGTTCTGGGTGAGACTGCTCAAAGCTGCACCACTCCCTCTGGAGGACCCAGGAGGAAGAAGAGTTGGTTGCCAGGGGCAAAGTGTGGATAACCTTCTGCTTTGATTGATAGGTCTAACTTACATAAGCCTTTGTTCACTGAGCATGTCCTTTCCCATGATGAGTCTGATTTTAAGCATATGCATATCCCATTATATACAAGCATAAAATGGCACATAGGGAATTTTCCCTAAAAGTTCACTCAGAAGACACTATTTGGCTTACGGAACATGTACCCAAAACTTGTTCAGGCTTGATAAGCTTATTGCCTCTAGTTCTAGGATTTATGCCAGAATATACTTAGCTATATATAGGCAGTTGTTAGGGAACTGCTAAAAAAGATACAAGGGCAAAAGAACTGGTTACTTCTGTGTGTGTGGCTCCATGCGAGTCTGGAGCTGGAGGGGATTTTTGGTTGCCAAGCTATCCCTTCAAATTATCTTTCCACAAGTAGCTATTCTGAGGTTGAATTATGACACTAACTACTGAAGTTGGAGCAGGAGGCTTGGGTGAAAGACTATTCACATTTACGACAACCATCAATGACTCTGTAAGACTATCCAGCTGTGAACTCCGGAGTTCCCATAGCCCCCTCAGTTTAGGTGATTCATTAGAACATTTTACAGAATTCATCGAAAGGACCGTATGCTCGAATATAGTTTTATTATAAAGACTATTGAGTAGATGTAGCTAAATAAAGAGACATGAGAGCAAGCTGTGGGTAAGGACCCAGAGGGACCATGCTCTCTGCTTGTGGAATCAGATCATGCCAGTGTCCCAGCACAAACGTGTATTCACCGTCAGGAGCCCTCCAGAGCCTTTGTGTCCAGAGATTTGGGGGAAGGTTTACATGACAAAGGCATAACTGATTAAGTCGCTCTCCTGCTTCCCTTCTCTGGAGGCTGGCTTTGCCCAGAATTTCCCTTATACAATCACGTGGTGATTATCCTGAAGGCATAACTCACTGACCCACAGTGAGTTATCTCATTAGCATAGCAAAAACATTCCTATCACAGCAGAAATTCCAGTCGTTTTTGAAGTTCTATGCCAGCAGTCAGATGCAGCCAAGACCAGGTAACCATCTCTGTGGTAGGCAGGGGGGCCTGCTCTTGTGATTGTCCAAGCAGTTGTGTTTATAGAAGTCTTTGTTTGCTTGTACAGTCTCAAGTTCCTATTTAATATCCTTGCATTGCAACTTGGTGGTCCCCTTTAGGATATATGGTAAAACAGGTAAACTCTCAGACTTTTCTTCACCTGAGAATGAATTAACATCCCCGTTTCTGAAAGTCAGTTTTGCCAGATAGAGAATTCTTGGTGGACAGGTACCCCCTGGCTTTTGGCCTTTATAGGTTTGGATGAGAAATCAGCTGTTAACCTTCTGATTCCTCCTTTGTAGTTAACAGTATCTTCTCTTTTGCTGCTTCCAAGAATCTCTCTTTATCATTGCCTATCTATGATTTGGTTATAATGTGTCTTAATGTAGATTTTGTTGAGTTTATCCTGCATGGAATTCATGGGGCTTCTTGGATATATAAGAAGAAACTCTACAGACAATCTTGAAGGGAAATTACTTAGGATGTCACTGCAGTAATCCGGGTAAAAGAAGCAATGACACCTGTAGACTCAGTAGAATGAAGGTCTCGCTCTAAATATTTTCTGAGGATAGAACAGGTTTTATAGATGTGCACAGGAAAAGCAGAAATGTGGAGGATGCTGAGAAGGGGTACTAGGTAAAGAGTGAGAAATCAGGAGCAATCTGCCCTGGTTAGACTATCATTAGACTATCCCCTCCTGGTTCTGCACATGCTAAGGCAAACCATCAGTTTCTAGAAAGAGAGACCTGTAGTCTTCACAGATAATTGCCGGGATACTTACCCCAGATCTTCAAAAACACCAGTGGTGATGGTCAGGACAAACAAGAGAAATCTGGTTCTGCCAAACAGGGCTCCTGACTGCACAAGTCTTTGCTAATATAAACTTAATAATCAAGTACCTCCACCCTAAAATACTCTCAATTAATACTTCCCAACCCACAACAAAAATGTCACCCCAACCACTGTTCCCCAGTATGGTTCTCTCTCTGAGATCAGCTGTTGCGCTTGCTGGCCTGCTGTGTCCTTTGTAAAATCTTTAATGGATGAGACCAAGAGCCTAGACATAAAGGGTCTGAACTTCCTAAGTTACCCCCCCCCATATAATAATACCATTCATTGTGAGCTTAAGTAGCTGGGAGAAGGTCATTGTATTTCTGAAGTAAAAGGAAACTAGAAGGAATACCCTTTGGACGTGGCTCTTCAGTAGCTTAGTTTTAGACATTATATTGAAATGCAGATTAAACATACAAGACGCTAGAGGAGTAGTGTATTGACAAGCTAGGCTTGTCCTAGAGTAGAGTGTGATGGAGCTATAAATCTTGGGGTTACTTCCTACAGATGCTACAGGAGACCAAAAAAGAAGGGTCAGAAAATCAGGGGAAAAATCATGAGCTATCAACTGGAGAGATGGCCAATGGTTAAGAGTGGTTACTGTTCTTGCAGAGGTCCTGATTTCAGTTCCCAGCACTCACACTGTGGCTCAAAACACCTGAAAATCCAGTTCTTGGAGGTCTAATGTCCTCTTATGGCCTCCTCAAGCACCCACATAGACACATACACACACGATGCACATAAACTCATTCAGACACACTTACATACTTCAAATAGGTTATCTTTTCAAAACCCAGGAGCCAAATGATAAGAGAGTTTCAAGGTAGTTGAAGCAGGAACCTTGAATGCAGCTGACAGGTAAGGTTAAAACAAAGGCACACCTCTCGTTCAGGTGTTCAAACGAATTAACATAAGTTTCAAGAACTTCTTCACTCTTAAACTTTCAGGGCTCCCACATGTTCAGTGAAACCCTGAACCATGAGTGACTGTGCTGTTTCTAGCCTAGGGCCTTGGGGAAGATGTAGTGCTGCATAATGAATCCACAGGTCAGACTCTACCCGCACCGCTACCCCCATCTCCACCAAGCCAGTTCCACGTCTTCCTTCACATTTGGGGATATCGATCCACAAAGACAACTCTGAAATTTTACATATTGTGATCAGCTTGTAACAACCAAGTTAAAGTAGAAAATGCACCCATAGATCCAGTGGAGGAGGTATGTAGATGTGAGCCTTAGAACAGGAGCTTTTCTTTCGTTACTTTGGGACTTCATTTACCTCTACTATTTTCAGAGACAGAAGGGATAAAATTATAAAACTCTCTTTCTCTCTGCGCATGTATAAATACAATGTTAAATATGGTTTTGCCATTTATGGTAATGACTCTGCTTGACGGTACCTATTGGTTGCTGCGAGAACCAATTAAAGGAACCAACACATGTTAGCAGCTCAGCACAATCAGTTCTTCCTCCTTTTTCCTGTGTACTTTCCAATCCTCATCTGCAAAATTGGGGCAAATTTTTATTTTCAGAAGATTCACACAAGAAAGCAAATTGACTTAGGCATGAATTAAATGAAATGTATCCAATCTCATTAAAAGATCAGGCATAGTATTGAATATCTGTTATCCAGGAGCTCAAGAAGCTGAGGCAGGGGGAATCCCACATCTAAAGCCAGCCCAGGCAACGCAAAGAAACCCTGCCTCCAAAAATAAGCAAGCAAAAGTAAAAGTGTAACAACATGACTAGAAATGAAACAGTGTTCCACTACTTAAAAATCTATTAAACAAGCAGTTTAGTAGAGTCAGCAAATACTAGCAAAAGTGAGTGATCCACTGCTGCTGAGAACGTGCGCTGTTAAAACTGGACGGGGTGAGGGAGGAGAGAAGAAAGGTTTGAAAACATCTTCACTGTATCACCCAATAAAACCACAGCATGTGTTCCTTTTATCTCCTCTTCCTGCTTCTCACTCCCTCAAGAAAGGAGCACTGTTGTTCAGCAGCAAAGACAGATGTTTCTTCAGTCGTAAACTTCCTAGGAATACACATTGTAAAGACCTACATCAACATTAACAAGTGTAAGTAACTGTTACCGATCTTTTTTCTTAACAAGTCACAAGAATCCTACCAATGACCGCTTAGCGCAATGCTAAAACGGGTGACTATAGAATAAGCAGTGTAGAACTATTTACTAGCTTTGCCGTGGCCTAAAGAAGAGATAGACTTGAAGACAGTGCTTGTTCACTTTCTAGCCTTATGAGAGCAGGGTCAGTTCTCATTTAGGAACACCAAACCCAGTTCCTGGCTTGGGTGCTGAGGATAAGTGCAGAGGAAGATACCACAGGAGCAGCATTTCTTGGGCTGCCCTTGGAAATAGTAGCAGGAGTTGTGGTCAGGATTCCTCATGGGTTTGGAATAGATGACCCCTCTTTGGAACAGACTGTGTGCATACTAGAAGCAGAAGACTGCCCAGGTGACTCCATGCTCTGAAACCCAGTGGACATCATACCTGTCCTAGAAGGGAAAGACTCTGGTTTACTTTCTGATGCCAAACCAGCATTTTATCAGAATGCAGTTCAGTATCTCGAGTCTGACCCTGTTTTAGTACTGAAAGTCACAAATCCTGAGAAACTCCTTAGTTCCCAAGATATCAGAATGATTGGTCTGCCCCCCAAAACAGGTAGGGATATTTCAATACTGAGGCAACAAAAAATTCTTCACTGAATAAAGCAAATGCAATCAGGGCCATCGAAGCGATTCAGTGGGTAAGTATTTGCTACCGAGCTTCATGACATGAGCTTGATCTCCTGGACCCATGTGGTGGAGGGAGAGAAAAGCTGTCCTCTAAACTCTGACCTCTGCGTGACCTCTAAGTATCTGGAGTTCCAAGTACATTTACGAGAAAGAGAAAGAGAGAGATTCATTCATACACATAAATTATTGTAATTTAAAATTTTAAACATATAAGATCAATTTAGAATAGGACATTTTAAGGACAATGTTTATTCTACCATGAATGAATCTTTTATCTTCTTTAATAAGTACTCTACTCTGACATCACTTGCAGAATTCCCTTTGTACTCTCTGAGATGAAAACACTTATGGATTCTTTTGGGGTTTCTGGAGTGAAATAGCTATGAGTTAGATATATTCACAAATCTAGATATTAAAGAACTTGTTAAACTAATATTTGTGCTTTAAAAAAAAAAATTAGGGACTGGCCATGAGAATCAATGTGTTCCTGAAGCCCTTGTGAAATTTTGCTCAGGTCATTGACCAGTGTCCCATTTCCTTTGAAAGGAAGACACTGCTTAGTCCATCAAGAGTGGAGGCAAGTGCTTTAGAAACACATTCGGAGAGGGGAAAGGATCCAGTCTTGTTTCTGTCATTGTTTCAACCACTGCATTCCTTTGACCAGTGCCCCATTGGACAATGGAACAATCTGGAAAGAAACATAAGAGTCTGAGCTCCATTAATTATTTTCCTCATTTCTGTGACAAAAACAGCACACATAACTTAAGGGAGGGATGATCTAATTTGGCTCAGTGTTTCAGAGGGCTTTAGTGGAGAAGCGGCTCAGGTTGTGGTGGCAGGAATATGGGGTCAAGGGTTCCACATCATGACAGACTAAGAAGCAGAGACAGAGACAGAAAGAAGGCAAATACATCTGGCCTTGTTACCTCCTTCTCCCAGCTAGTCCCCATCTCCTAGAGGTCCCATGGTTTCCACAAGCATCCAGAACATGAACCTGTGGGGGACCTTGCAAATTGAAACCTTCATAGGCTCTAAGTGGGAACATGTAATGTGACCTGTAGAGATTTTCTCCATCAGTTGAATCAAAGGAAAATAATCACTGTAAAGACTCATATGGGCAATTTAGCAATAAAGGAACCATCTTTATACATCTGGAACAGCTACTACCATATAGTGATATTTGCATGAGATTATGGGATGCCAGAGTCAACAACTTCTAGAGAAACTTGTTACTGTATTACTTTAATGTGTGAATAACTCAAAGCTCGAAGTATAAAATGAATAAATTATGGCAATCCAGAAAATTAGAAGGAGTATCAGAGTTGCCAAGAGTTCACCTTTGAGTGTTAACCACTGATGATACATTTGTCAGAAACTCATCTGGAAATTACTGCAGCAAAGTGACAATCGCCAATAAAAACTTTATTTTTTTTGTCTGAATATTTGAGAAAGTATGATCCAGTATTACACCTGTTTTACCAGGTTTTTGTTCCATATAGCAGATTGTCCTTGAATGTGCATGCACACACACAAACAAACAGACACACATACACACACATTGGAAATCTTGATGGTCTCATGTTAGCCACATTATCTTTCTGTTACCCATATAACCACGTTCATCACAGTGGTTAAAGGCCATTATTATCACAGTGTTGTTATGACCCTAATTTTAAGTATATCATCAAGTGAAATTGCCCCTTTGGGGATTTTGTGTTATTAGTCTACATCTTTTGGCTGAAAGAAACAATTTTAAAATCACACAGACTGAGGTTCGTATTTAGATGTTAGATGATATTGCGAGCTGGCCCCACAAGATGTCTCCACGGGTAAGGACACTTGATGCCAAGCCCGATGACTCGAGTTCAGTTCCTCGATTCCTCCCTCTGACTGGCACACTTGCATTGTCATGTACATATGTTTGTGTGTGCACACACATAAATAGTTAATTAAAAGAAAATACTGCTAATATTTACAAGTTATTCACTCACAGGTTGACAGAGGAGCCTCTGTGTAGGGGAAACTAAAGGTGATTTCTCCTTGGAAAAGCTTGATTTATAAAATGAGAAATACTGGTTAAAAAAAAAAGAAAGAAAAGAAAAAATGTTCTAGAATAATTGTTCTATTCCCCCCCAAAAGAGAGTATCCCCAAGTCATTGTTCCTAGCCATAACTTAAAGCTCATACTTTCTACGCTTAACATTTACTGAGCACATGTGAGGGAGATGTGATAACCATTCCTCTCCAGGAACATCTGTTTCTGAAGGAATGTTGGCAGCATGTGCAAGTGATGTCAGTCTGCCCATAGATTACGATCTGCTTCTTTCTTACCCGGGCATTCAATGCTCAGGGAACCACTGTTGAGAGGCACTCAAGCCAGAATTTGAAATGAGTTACTGTACAATCTCACTGGAAAATAAACAAGAGATTGGAATCAGGAAACGCACATAAGTTTGTATCTTAAATATTTATATTCAACATTTGAAAAATGTTCATTTATAGAAATGTTTGGAAAAATAAAACACAACTCCAGAGAAAAGCGGTCTTGGTCATGATGTTCACCATCAACACATATTTACTGAGTTAACTAATTCCTTTTAGTTGACGGTGTCCTCAAGCTCTTTCTTTCAGGACCAACACCCTCCATATTTTCCATAGGATCATTATACTTTACCCATCTAGTTGAATCTCATAAGATCCTTTAGTGACCTTTTATTCATCAGCTTTTACTGGGTTTTCAAATATTTGGTCAGGAAAAGGTGTAGAAGACTATATAGTTTTAACATTGATGAAAGGAGGCAGTACTTGGGTTTGGTTGTAACCTGTAAAATAGTGGCTGTAGTGAACATAAATCCTTCAAAGTTAAGATTTAATGGATGAGAGAGACTTTGCTTTAAGCTAACTTAACACGGAATTAAATGAAGATTTGTTGAAATCAAGAGAAAATATGTTCTAATAGCCAAACAAAGAAGTATCACCTGGTCTTGGTATAATCATTGCACTCGTGAACTCAAACGACAGTAGTCGCCTACACTGGGTCCACATCAGAGAGGCCTGTCAGCAGTCAAATAAGGAGTTAGAGGCTCACAGAGCCCTACCTTTTACCTATAAACTATTGGCTGTTAGTTGATCCTGGGAAAGGAGAGTCACTGCCTTTAGCTGTGTGCCCACTGCTAATCTCAGTAGACTCCAGCGAGCAACTCCAAACCCAAGGTCTCGTAGATGGCCTTGGTTAGTCTCAGTGTGTAACAAAAAAAAATCAATAGACATGAATGTGAAAGAGAGATTTGTGGGGAGGAGAAATAGAGCTTATAGGGATGGGAGATGAAAGCCTGATCAGTATGTACACATGAGAAAATGTCTAACAACAATTTTAATAAAAATGTAATTTATTTTCCAAGGTTAGAAATAGTAGCATTAAAGAACAGAGGTGTACTGTGTAATCATTTCATTGTATTGCAACTGAGAAATTATTATGTTTTAGCTGTGTGATATTTCACAAAGTTAGGTGACACCCTGAAAAATAGCCTGCTACCAGGAACGCAGACCAGTGTAAGACTACTTTGACACTAGGCCAGACACTTAATTTCTTAGTTTCAACAAAACTCCCATTGAGAGTATAAAAGTTTATTTTAAGTTATTTCGTTATGATGATTAGGTAAGTGAATGAAGTGAAATGGAAATACAGTCATACAGTAATTTCTCCTGCAAATGAAAAGAATTTTGCAAAGATATAATACATCATTCAGTTCCAGTAGCCCTCTTAGTTAATTTTTACCTCCAGAAATGTATGTGATCAAGTTGCTCTTCACCTTTTAAGAAATCAGGTGTGTTGGGCATTCCAGTGAGTCTGTAATAATAACAAGCCTTGCCCATTTACAGGTTTACTGACATCCTCTCCGTCCCTTCAGCTCTTACTCACCACACAGTTACAATAAAGCTGACCTGACTGCAGCGTTTCCTCTCCCCAAGGCCCATGTAGCTACTACCAAGAGGAAGAGACAAACAACCACAATCACACATACACACACAATTTGACAAGAAATGCCCATACAACCAAAAGCAAACAACCACAATCACACACACACACACTCACACACACACACACACACACACACACACATACACACAATTTGACAAGAAATACCCATACAATCTGATTCCATAGCAAGGGAACGTTGTCCCCTTCCTCCAGGCTCTAAATGCGTATGAATGAACTGTCCAGAAGGCTCAGCAGGCTCAGCAGGCTCCGGTGTCAAGGAGCCCTCAGTGCTACCATTTATTTCATACTATCTTCCCAGGCCCAGTGATTCAGACAAGAAGTCACAGGACACTGTATTGAAACTTTGGAGGTGTTGTTGTTTGGTTTCTTCTTCCTTTTCCTAGGAGTAAGATATTGAAATATGGCCCCTATTTCATGGCTGCGGGCCTTCCTCTAAATGTAAACAGCACCAAGTACAGAAAAATGACTGCCACACTTGAATGCCAAACAACACAGGATGACAACAAGAACAGATTTTTGGCTTCATATTAAAGCTTGGTTTTTCAACAACCCCCTTTGTTGCCTCTGAAGACAATGGTCCCAGTGTTTCTGAGCCAGATCCCTGTGACCCTGGGATGAGCCTCCCTTTCCACAACCCAACACAGAATGGTGTACACATGGAGCTAGTGCCCTCTTTGGTTTGAAAGCCAGCCATCATGTCTTTCCCAGCCTACTACTGCAGAAGGGTTCATTTAGATACTAAGAGTTGTGCTATAGTAAACTTTGACTTTACAGATCAGGCCCAGGGTAGTGTGATTAGGTATATGCTTGGTCTCTGCTAGGACAAAAACATGGTAGCCTCCTTGTAGTCTCTGCAATGTGTCTGTTGGAGTGAGCTGAGGACTTTTCCACTCCATTAATTCACTGAAGGTTTTAGTTTTAATTGCTGTTCATTGTTTTGGTTCCATGCCACTAGGTAGTAGCAACAATTGGCTTGACTAAATGGAACTCACGGGCATCTTACTCTGCTTCCAGTCCACAGTTAAGTGGACGAGTATCCCTGAGTATCCCTAGCATGTGCACATGAGAAGTTCAGCATAGACAGTGAGTGTCTCATATCAAATGATGGGTGGTCCATCACTGTGATGGCTAATCAAGGTTGACAACTTTATACTTGAAAAGAGGAAACCTCAGTTGAGGATTTTCTCCAACATATTATCCCATTAACATGTCTGGGGGCATTCTCTTAGTTAATGATTGATATGGGAGGGTCTAGTCCACTATGCTACCATATTTCTATCATTTAATACTTGTGATAATAAAAATTGCTAGGGAGACAACTCAGAGGTTAAGAGCACATGATTCTCTTACAGAGGACCAGAGTTCAATTCCCAGCACCCACTCTAGGTAGCACACAATTGCCTGTAACTCCAGCTTCACACTCTGCCAATGCCACAGTAACTTTATATATATATTTATTTATGAAGGGCCAGGCTTGGTGGTTCATGCCTTTAATCACAACACTCAGGAGGCAGAGAAGCAGATCTCTGTGGGTCCAAGGCCAGCCTGCTTTACATATGGAGTTCTAGGCCATCCACAGCTACATGTGAGACCCTGTCTGGGGAACAAGGGGTTAGAGGAAAAGAGAAAATGATGGTCATCAGTGCCTGCTACCTATACCTACTTCTCCAGCTCTCAGTCCACAATACAGTTGTTGACGGCCTTTGTCTTCAAAACTGTCCTGACAAGAGATTAGTTGTTGTTTCTGCCTTATATCTGAAAAAAACTGAATGAGAAAATTAGATGATTTAATGGCGGCCATGTAAATAATATGGCATCTGAAAATTTGATTTCTGGTATCCCTACTATGAATCTAGCCCTCGTTTGGGTGGAACATGCCAGACAAGATGGAAATATAATATAAATGGCACAGTGTTCACAAGCCACCTAGTGGTTCAGGACATGATACTGTGTCGTCTTTTTGAGGCTTAAGAAAGAGTCCATTTATTCTTCAAGTACAATGAGCCATTTAATAAGGAACTATACCCCCTCAGCTATAACATCATGGCTGGGTCACTGTGAGAATTATCCGAAGATGTCATCCCCACTATGTTTCCATTCGTTCATCCATCCACCTACCCACACATCTTTTAACATATTTACCTACTTACTCATTTTAGTAATAACAATTTTCCTCTCTTGCTTATACTTTCAGCCCTAACATCATCTTAGTAAATCTGATGAAGTAATAGCCAAGAAGCAGAGCAGAGGAAATTATACTACAGCCCACTTCCTGCACATGTTGAAAAGAACCATCAGTAGAAACAAGCTTTTCCCTTTCCTGTGGATCCATTTCACCTTAAATTTTACTCTGAAGAATGTATAATCATTCTATCACTGCTTCTACATTTCACAAATGCAAATAATTTTCTTCAGCCTCGGCAAACAAGGTCAAAAGAAACATCATTTTTGAATGAGTAAAATTCCACCCAGCACATGTGCATCTTTAAATAAGAGGCCTGATAAGGAGCTCGCTCCCCGCCAGAAGTTTACAGCCAGGATGCAGGTCATAAAGAAAGGACAGAGATGACAATATGATATCTGAACACTCTGACAACAGGCTCTGTTCGCGATGATCGGACTCTGTGTGGTGGAGTGGAGTTAAATGTGAGTTTCCACACGAGCATGGAGAGTTATGGACCAGAAGCTCCAACAGCAGCCAGACTCCTCAGCACACACAGGTGATGATCGATCTTGATGGTCAATGAGATCACTCTACATCCGCAACACGATTCGTTTTACAGTTGTTTCAAAATTTTTGCAGCTGAATCACACTGGATTAGAAAGAAACTGCATTCTACACCAGCAGCACCTAGAAGACACACCTAGGGATGTTTCTAGAGAGGTTTGACCGAGGGAAGATCTACCTGAGTGTGAGAGGCACCATCACCTCATGCGCTGGGGATTCAGGGTGAACGAAGAGAAGAAATCAAACCAAGCGTCTGAATTCATGTCTCTGCATCCACAGCAGACAGTGCCATCACACTCCTGCTGCCATGAGATTCTAACGTGACGGGCTGTACACACAAACTGTGAGCCAAAACAAACCTTCCCTTACTTCAGGTGCTTTTGCTTTGGTGTTTTGTCAGGCAACAAGAAAATCAACTAAACACCTTAAGAGTGGTCTAAATGTTGTTCTCCGCTCAGTGTTCTCTGAGTAAAAGAAAATACAAAGTGCAGACAGCACAGCCTGAGCTGGGATTCTGTAGATCCAGCGGCACTCTGAGATGTGAGCAAGAAAATCCAGAAGTTATCACAAAGCAGAGTTTGAGTTCATTAGGAAGGAATTTTAAGGAGCTGGAGAGACGGCTCAGAGGTAGAGGTGCTTGTAGAATAAGCATGGAAGGCCAGAGTTTGGATCCCCAAAAAGAGAGGCAGCTCATCTGTAATTCCTGTCTGCCCCTGAAAGCAAAGACAGGGCATCCCCAGAGCAAGGTTGCTAGGATACGATCCATATTGGCTACATTCACTTGAGAGACCTTGCCTCATTGAATAAAGTGGATGAGCAACTGAAAAAGACTCCTAACATCAATCTCAGGGCTCCACAGCTGCTCACACGCATGCATACATATCTGCACACACACACATGGGATAGGACACACATGGATGCTCACATGCACACCTGCACACAGCACACACAGAGACACATGGGAAAGAATGAGTTTTAATGCAAGTTTAAGTGCAGACATAAAGGGAGGAGAGTGCTTAGGAAAAGAAGAGTACAAATCTTAGTTCCTTTTGCTGTGACAAAGCACTCTAATGAAAGCAACTTCAGGAAGGAAGGGTTTATTTTAGTTCATAGCCCAAGGCACAGTCCGATATGGAAAGGCAGGAAGACAGTAGGAGCTAGAAGCAGATGCAGTCAGAAGACAAGAGGGAGAAACACAAGCCGACTGCTCAGTTCCTCCTCATCATTTACACAGTCCAGGACCCCAGCAGGAAATGGCTCTACCCACAGAAGGCAAATCATCCCGCATCGACCAAGGTAGTCAAGATATGCTAGCACGGCATACCTGTCACAACATCCAAATGTGGACATTGGCTTCTCAGAGAGGGTCACGCCTGTGCCATCACAATAGCCACATGAACTATTCTGGAGGCCTTTGAAGTTATATCTCAAAGTGTTTTTAAGGAACTGCCATCTTTGGCAAATGAGCCTAGAGTGCTTTCTGATGTCCTTGGATAGCATTATAACCCAATAAGCCAACATGGATCATCACAAGTGAGTTAGACCGGCCTTTTACTGCCAACAAGGTTTAGAGCCCTGTCTGTGAGATGCTCAGAAGTCACATGTTTGCATCTAAAAAGGGAGAAAAGCCATGCTTGGGGTTATATGTGCTTAGACCTTCAGCATGGTTCACTGATGTTCAACATTCAAAAGGAATATTGTCTCTGTGCTGGCAACCTTCACAGAAAATGTTGCTGACTGTGCTGGGGTTTCTGAGGCTTCAGCCAGATGGGGTGGCTGGAGTCGGGGATGGGGGAGGGGGTGTCCCATGCTCACATGCTCATGTCCCCTTACTTTTCCTCTTTCTATCCCGCCTCAGAAAGATATGATGTGTTTTTTCAAAGGTTGTTCTTGCTGAACTCATGCATTCTTTTTAAATTTTTAATAATGGTAATGTCACAGAATAAAATCAGAGCCCCATATGAATAACAATTTCTTTTCCAGCCACACGAATTTTTAAGTAAACTTAATTGTAAATAGTTTTCAAAACCAAGGAAGAGGGATGAGATCATATTTTTTTAATTAATTTTAAAAGAGCAAAATTACTAATATTCCGGGCTTATATTTAATCCTTGCACCTCCAGTACATTTCTATTAGCTTCTTTTTTCACTTGGAAATTCCCTTTAGAAACCCCTTGAGTTCCAGCCTGTTTTATCCCAGAAGCCCAACCTGTCACTACAAATCTTTGAAGTTTGCCTGTGTACAAGCTCTGCAGCACTCTGCCAAGCACTGTGCTTAATGAACTTTTAACACTTTTGATGTAAAGGACTCTGAGAAGCAGCTGAAGGTTGGGGGTGGGGTCCCTTTAGTTAAATTAAACAAAAGAAAAGTTCCTTTGCTGTAGCCATATAAAAGAGATTTAAGCGGATTAAGACCATGATCTTTTGATTACATTTCTATCCCTAGACACAGCCCCAGCAAAGCAGCAATCCAGGCTTCAAAATCTCTCCTGCTACCTGACCTAGTTCTTTGTATTCTGGCACATACGCTGCTTCTGCCGGTTTCCTAGTGCTTCCTCTACTGCAGAAAGCATCCCTTTGATCACAATTTGACTTTTGGTTCAGCTACCAGCTGGATGTGCGTGTCCACAATCCCAGCTTTACTTTACTGGTGTCTGGGCGAATCACACTGCCCAGAGAGAGAATGTGAAGATGTCCTCTAGGTTGGAAAATAATGCTAAAAATTCCAACTTTCTAATCACACAGTTGGTTTCCCTGGCAACCAGACAGATCCTAAGGTTCCAGAGGCATGTACCAAGAATCTGACAATTAAAGCCAAAGAAAATTCTCATGTCAACTGAGGAAATTCCAGGATTTAGAAACTGTATGTTGGACATCCCTATCACTGGGGAAATCAGTGATTCTTAGGAGCTCTGTGTCAGAAACTGGGACCAAAGAACATATATTAGAACAAGGATTCTGCTGGTGCCCCATTGCCAAAATGTTAGCAACTGTCCCAGGAACCACAGAGTGACTATAGACATGTATGTTTTTTTGTTTGTTTGTTTGTTTGTTTGTTTAATGCTTATTTGTTTTGTGCTTTGGTTTTTTGAGGCAGGGATTTGCTGCAAATTAGCGTAAGACTCAAGATTTGTTTGCCTCCTCCTCTGCCTCTGGAGTACAAGGATTATGAACATGCAGCAAGTGCGCCCAGCTGATACAGCTTACTACATTATATCACAGCTTTATTATGGCTGTCCTTGGGCTTTTGAATCCAAACTTTCCTGTGCCATCTCTGACCTAGCCTGTCCCCCATACTTCATTTAAATGCCATGTTTTCATTCCTATCTCTCGTCTAATTGCACAAGGGTCCAGCATGCTCTACAGCTATTTCCCCAACCTTCATGGGGCCATGCATAATTCCTAACACACACAATCCTCTGAATACAATGGAAAGGTTTTACCTTGTATTATAAAACAGGGGGTTATATTCAAAAAAGCCTCAGCCCCAGAGGAATGCGGAGTCCAGGAGAAGCCACCAGCCTGTCCTCATGCAGGATAGGAAAATGTATTTCTTGCCAATACCCCAGGACAGGATTTGCTTCTCCATCGGACCCTGTGTACTCTCTCATCCTCTGTGCTGTGGCAAGATTGCCAACTCATCAAAGTACCTTGGCCAGCTCACTGGGAGGTTTTGCCGGTTGTATGGAAACTGTGTTGCTTGTTCCAGAGGTCTTGGAGCTACTGCTGCGGACAACAAAGATCCAGATTAAAGAACTGAAGTGAGAATGCAAACAGGGAAAGCATTTTCTTTTTAAAACATGGTGAGCCAACTGTAGAAGTGGTAGCCTGATTTTACCTGATAGTGGATAATTATTTCAAAAGAAAATATTGGAAAGAGTACTAATTAAAACAATGCATACCAAGACTCCAACAGTAATAATCCTTGGAGGAGATAGCTCAATGGCTAAGAGCACTGGCTTTTCTTCTATGGGACCCACATAGCAGCTCACAACTGTCTGTAACAGTTCTAGGGGATCCAATGCCTTCTTCAGCCCTCCAAGGGTACCAGGCATGCACATGGTAAACAGACATGCATGCAAATAAAAAACCATACACATGAAAATACATTTTTATTATTTTTAAGTAATAATAACCCCTTGGTATTTATCAATTAATAGGATCATCAGTTCCTAAAAAAGAAATCTAAACTTTTTGACAGAATGATAATGTTGCTTGCCTTCTTATTTTTTTCTTTCTTTCCTTCTGTGACAGGGTCTCACACTGGAACCCAGGTTAGCCTGAAACTCATTGTGTAGCCCAGGCTGCAGCGATGCATTTGCCTCTGCCTCTTGAGTGCTGAGAATACAAACACAAGGACTTTGACCTGGAAATAGTATGTAGACCTCTCATAGTTCCCATATAAGACTGGCAAGAAAGAGATGGCTGCTGTCAGTGTTCTGCACATTGTTAATGTCTTGTTGTTAGACATGCATTTAAGTTCTCAACCACAAAACCATGATTTCCTGGTTGCTAAAAAAAAAAAAAAAAAACCTGCAGACTTTTAAGAAATTCAGGATGGATATCTCAGTTTTACTTAGTTTTACTTACTTATTTTACTTAGTTTTACTTTACTTTTACTTAGTTTTACAAAAAGCTAAAGGTTTTGTTTTAAATTATTTCTATATCTGTGCATATCTGTGCAGGTGCCCATGGTAGGCTGAAGAAGGCATATCCCTTGCAACTAGAGTTGCAGGCGGTTGTAAACCACCCAAAGTAGGTGCTGGGAGCCAAACTCTGGTCGTCTGTAAAAGCAACAAGTGTGTATAACACTGAGTTATCTCTCCAGTCACAAGGGGGTGGGTGACCATGAATTTTTAAACAAAAACTTGATCCATCTGTCTTACTTGTAGAGTTCCCTATGCACCATCCTATATAATGGAAACTAATTAAAATACTTCACAAAGAGGGAAGCTCTAAACTCTAGCCATCATTCTATCATTAGTCTATCTAGGGATATTATGTGAGGTATTTAATATTCCCAGGAATGTTAAGACACTGTTAACTGTGTAACAAACACCAAATTTTGTTAGTGACAATGTTTCTCACCATGGGACAACTGAATGGGAATACTCCTAGTCACATGATGATTCAGGGATTTAGACTTCCCCTCAACATAATTCCTCCACCCACCAGGGCTTGGGAGTCCTCTGCATACCACTCCTGTTTGCTGTCTTCACTCTCTTGTCTTACCCAGACTGCTACAGATGTTTCACTACTATTCGTTTCTCATGCTTGCCACCCCAACACATAATCCCCAGAGCAGAAAGAGCAGTCTATTAAAGACGTTCTATATCTTATCAATTATCTTAAGCCCTTAATTCATAAGAAAGAACACACCTTTTGGACTATGGCCCAATGCTCTCTTATTATATAGATGATAAGGGACATCTTGATTTCAATGGTAATAAAAACCTGAAGAAATCACCAACGGTAAATGATTGATTTAAAATTTACCATCTCAAATCCCCTGGGTGGAAAACATCACAAAACTAAGCAAATAAAACCATACATAATCTACCCTCTCAGTAGCACTATGATTGAAAATACCATGACACTAAAATTAGCCATAAGTAGAGAAATTAATGGAGTTCCCACTGAGCTCCTGACACCCTCACACCACTGAAAGCCTATGTATGAAGGGGAGGGAAAGGGCCTTATGAAATTTCAGGAAAATATCAAAGAAGTGCCCAGAACTTAGACACGGTACTGTTGAAATCATCCCCAGGAAGAAAACTCACAAGAAACCTGGTCTCGGATCAGAATCTGGCGATTTCTGGTACTGTGCAAAAAAGGCAAGGGGTTGGGGTTGGGGTGTCAGACCCAGAAACTGCGGTCTCTGAAGAGCATTGTGAGAGTGAGGGACAGAGAACATGGGGGGCAGAGAACATGGGGGAGGGTGGAGAACTATTATAGAGATGGAGGTATAACCTCCGAAAGCATGGGAGTGACAGGGAAGAAAGAAAGAAAATGAAAATTAATAGCCTCTACTAAGTTAAATAAAATACACAAAAGAGAATCAAAACACAGCAGCCATCACCTTCTTGATATTTCCACCCATCCATAAAACACCTCCCCGGGAGAGCACCATGGTGGCTGCCAGAACAGGGTCACCAAAGTAGGAGCACTGGCCACGACATAAGTAGGAATAAAAATAGCAGCTAAGGGCCCCGCCCCTAAATCGGCCACAAAACTATAGAGACTGTGATTCAACACTCCAAACCGAACTAAGTCAAGCGAACGCTTACCAATAGGGAAAACGTCCAGAGACACAAAGGCTGTGAGCAGAAATTAAGAAAGGAGATAAAAGACAAAATGTGCCAGAAATAAAATGAAGTCACACAGAGAGTACATGAGGTGAGACTCACATGGAAGTTTAAGAAAAGAAAAAAGTGATCTGTGGTTGGCCGAATACGAATGGCCCCCAGACCCAGAGGCTCATATATTTGCATGCTTGGTCAGCAGGGAGTGGTGCTGTTTGAGGGGATTCCGAGGCATGGCCTTGCTGGAGAAAAAGTGTCACTAGGGGTGGGCTTTGGGAAAAAGCATGATTTTACCAGCTTATTCTGCCTGGAAGAAGAAATTCTGACACACACAAAAAAAAAATAGAAGGCAGCACAAGAAGCAGGGAAAGAAGGATGTAGGAAAGAGCCACACTTTTGAAAGTGTAATTCTCACTCTGATCTAAAACAGTTTTGTGTGTATGTGTGTGGAGTGGGTGTGGGCAGAGTGCCATGCAAGTGTATGTACAGCTGTGTGTGCTGTGCACGCATGCCAGGGCCAGAGGAGGACATGGGTGTCCTGGCCATCCTCCTGTCCCTGCACTGTGCTAGGGTTACAGGTGTGAGCAGCCCTGCTTTTTACGTGGGTACCGAGGATTTGAACTCAGGTCCTTATTGCGTGCACAGCAAGAGCTCTTATGCAGTGAGCCATCTCCCAGCCCTTCCACGTCATGTTTGTTTCAGAGACATGTTAATGTTCAAGTATATAAAAAAAAAAATCTAATTAAGTCAAAAAGCACAGAAAAGAGGAAAAACTGAAACTCAAGGTAAACAAATGAGGCCCAGTGCTGTTCAAATAAAAAAAATATATATGGCCATGCAGGGAAGAAAAGGAAGAGGGAATCAATCAATGTCACTTGTAAACGCAATGTCTATTAGATATCTTCAGACGTGGGCAGAATCTAGGGAAGAGGAAGGGGGCAGTGATCCCTGAGTACTTTAGTACACTGGGTTTGCTTAGGATGGGGAGAAGCAGTTTCAAAGCCATTTCAGATGTATGACGGCTCAGGCACATGAGCAGATAGAGATTCTGGAGGCAAGTTCAAACTGCAGAAGGGCTGAGGATGGACATGACTGTAGCGGGGATTATGATTAGCAGTATGAAAACACATGATCTAAAAGATAACTAGAAAACATAGGTGCTCATATATATGCATGCAAATGTGTTGGAGAATGAATCATGAGTGTATTGTACACATCTGGATCATATTTATGCATGCATTCATGTTTCCTAGCTCTTTCTCCAGGCAAATAGCAACGTGTACACTTGAACACCAAGACATTGGTCCTATACCATTCATACAAATACAAGTCATCCTCAGACATTTGTCTGACATTTGTCATCCCAAGGCTGACTCAGGGACACACACAAAAATATGCTCAGAAGTGAAAATGTAGCAAAACAATTAGATATAGTCACCAACTATAATATTGGAAAAAAATGAAGCACCTTAAGCACATGTCATTAATGAAGAAGAATCATAAGAGAGGGGAGGATTCCCACTTATAACTGAAGCTGGATGGTGAATGTGCAAAGTATTTACAGGTGTTCACCACCATCTTGCCACAGTCATGATAAAGACTGGCTGGAGTAAATTAGCAGGGGGTGCTAAATCTCATAGAAATTTCTGGAGAGAAACAGGACATTTAAACACCTGGGGTGACTCAATTGGGAAACTTGTTAATTTCAAGATAAATGAAGAGGAGGAGGAGAAAAAAGGAGGAGGAGAGTGGAGATGAATAAGAGGAGAAAGAGGAAGAGGAGGCAGAAGAGAAAGGAGAAACTGGACCATACTGTGACCAGCTAAACAAAACTAGCATTAGCATGAAGGCAGACAGACGACCCAATGTGCCTGCAAATATCGCGACTCTAGAAACGTCACTCCGGTTGTTTCTATCTTCCAGCCTGACACATGTGTCTCATTCTGACCCTGGAGAATCTTCAGGTAGCCCTAAAACAAGGAGCAGACAGCTTTTACAAGAAGGAGCAAACGTCAAGAAGCATTGTTCAAATGTGCCAGATTAAAGAAAGCTGAAGAGATATGACAATCAAATACCATATGCAATCTCACACTCTTCAGTACACAAGGGGAAAGTCTCTAGAGGACATTTTGGATCAACTAACAAAATTAGAATAACAGATGTTCTTCTGCCATATTGTGTTAATATTAATTGCACTGGGGATTGTATAAAAATACTTTTTTAGACTGGGTCTTACTATGCAGCCCAAACAGTCTCTGCCTCTCCAATGCTGGGATTACAGTCATGTAGCGCTACACCCAACTTCCATAAGGGAATCTTCTTATGAAGACATCCACGCCAATGGACTACATAGTAACTCCCAGGCTAGACTGAGCTACAAGATCCTGCCTCAAAAAGAAAACAAGAAAAGAAACACTCACTAAAATCTTTAGAGGTCCAGTACTGTGATGGAGCACATTTACTCTAAAATGACTCAAAATATTATTTATATGTGTGTGGAAAGAGAAACAGAGACAGAGAGACTCAAAAAGATACAGTGGGGGAGGCAGGCAGCATCAGATCTCTGAGTGTTGCTCTCAGGGCGTCCGTGTGAAGTAGACACGAGCTCCCTTCGTGCGGTTGTTCTTGCAACATTTCTATAAAGCTGAAGTTATTTCCAAATAAAAAGTAATGGGAAACATTTGAAAATATGAAGTATGAAATCAGATGACCTTACTCTGTAAAACCCTCACCAGCCCCCAGACTGTGTCTCTGGGGGTGCAGTCCAAGCACTTTCCTAACACCTGGAAGACTCAAGCACACTGCCACTCCTTGCGACTTACCCTGGACCACGGCAGTGCTCCTCCCTCTGCCTGCCAGGCTATAAGAGGAGCAGAACCATGAGCTGCCACATAGTTTTGGGTCCTGTAATCCTTTCACTGGGTCACAGGCTCATTAAGGAATGCTTTATTGCACTTTCCCTTTCTGCTCATTCCCAATAGCTTGCATAATGCCTTAAACCTAGCATGTCTACAGTAGTGTGAATTTTGCCCCCAGTTATACTTCTGACTGAGGCAGCTAGGGAGCCAACCAGTACTAAACTGAAAACAACATATCGAAAGCTGCGGTTCTGCCTTTTGGCATTTACTGTGAGAATCCCAGGGCCGGGTTGGTGTTTGGGGAAGAAAGTTTTCTAGGCAAGTAGATTAAAGCATTGTAAATATTGATTATATGAGTCAGAAGTAGTTCAAGCTAAACCTTGCTTGCTCTCCATCTCTTTTCTCCCCTTGTTCCTTCTTAGGAAAAGACCCTCCTCGAGCCCCCAAATTACTGACCCCCGCTGGCTGGGGCACTAAACAGATTCCAGAAAGTGGGAAAGATTGGGGAAGGAAGGGAAGGAGGGTGGAAAGGAAGAGAGGGGAGAAAGGACAAGGGAAAGAGAGACGTTAATCTCCATACTCTCATGCACAACAAACTTCTTGAAGACTTCTTGCAATCCCATTGCCCTGGCTGTCCACCCTCCAGGAACCAAAAGGGTGTCAGAGTGCTGCTTAGGTTATCCTCAGTGGGTGAGGAAAGCTGGCAATAATAAAGAGGAAAGGGAAGGAGAGAGAGAGATAGGAGAAGGGAAGAAAGGGAGGAGAGGAAGCAGAGAAGAGAGAGAGGATCCTAAATCACTGAACCAAGTTAAGAATCCATCAGCAGGGGCTAGAGAGATGGTTCATCAGCTAAGAACACTGGTACACTTTCCGAAAATCTTGTTAGGCCTCAAACAAAGGGGCAAACTGCCAGCTTAGAAACCTACTTAACATATCAAAGTGGACCTGGCCACAGGGATCTTCCGCGTACCTCAGTCTCTAACTGTTACAGGGTTCTCCTGGCTTGCATGCCCTGTCCCCTAGTCTGAACCCAGGGAGGCTGGGCTGCTCCTCCCTATATAATCCAGCCACTTTGGTTACCCTCTCTCTCTTGGCCTCTTTTGACCTCCAGGCTTCTTGGTCTCCAAGTTCCCTCTTTCTTCTCCCCTCTCCCCTCCCCGTCTCCTCACATGGCCCCGCAGCTCAGTCTGATCAAGTCCACCCTAGACTCTCCCAGAAGCCTGTGCCTCTGGCTATGCTCTCCCTCATGTCTACTGTGTTCTCCCTTTGTCTACAGTAAACTTTCTCCACTACCGTACCTAGGAGGAGCCATGTCCTTTCCTTCTTGTTTCTTTTTTCCTTCATCTGGTGCTGAAACTGCAGGCACAGTGAGTTCCCTCCCAGTGAACTCCGAGCCACACTGACTTGACTCTCCTGAGGTATGTGTGGATCCTTGGTTTCTGCTGGCTTCTGCCACCTGCTATTTTTGGCTCCAAATTCTAGAGTCCAACTTTTAAGATACTTCTTCCCTCTGCCTTACCTAACCATCCACCTCTCCTCACCTCCTCAATGAAGTGTCTTTTCTCTCTGGCTCATGGAGCCTGCTACACCCTTCAGCACACACTACATGGACAATTATACTAAGACACTTACCCGTCTCCTCTATTGGAACCTTGTTTTCAAAGGCCTCCCTCAGTGCTCCTCTACCTGCTCTAACCATTCATTTCTCCTCTTCTACTGGGTAAGGGGCACTATGGAGCTCCAGCTATGTCTCCATTTACTACAAAAGTCACACCCATGTACCAAGAAACTTTCTCTCACCCCTACTGGTCCCCATCATATGGAAAGGGACACCGCTCCTCTGTGATTTGGGACATTTCTCTCTGATAAGTCTTTCAATCTATTTGGGGATTCTCGGGATTGAAATTCTTGTCACCAAACTCACCCACCTCTACTCCCTATGCAGAGGGAACTAAGGAAGTCTCCCTTTCCCCCTGCTCTGACTCTCTTACTCTTCCCATTCAAAGCCTAACCCCCCAGCTCCCTTTGCTTGTTTATTGTCTGAGCACCCCTCACCACCCTTTTCTTGCCTCCTTCCCTCAGAAGGATACTACCTGCTCTATCTCTCCTTGTGCCCTTCTGGGCCTCTGCTATGACCTTGTCCCTCCTGTCTCTCTGTTCCCTCCCAGAAGTCCTGCAGCTTCTCTATGCCCTTGTGGCCTCTGTGAGTTTGCAACCCTTTCTTCTTTTCTCCTAAGCCTCAGTTTCCTCCATAGACTCAGAGACAAAGAGTGACACATTTGATTTCCAAATTTCTGCAAACTGTAACAACTGCCACCGCATGCACAGACAAATAATCCCCAAATCTCTTGTCTTGCTTTGATCTATAATTCCAAAAGTCTCTTATCTCTACTTTAAAATCTTTTATCTCTATGATTTCTTTGCTCTCTACTCTCAAAAAAAAATCTTAAGACTATACTATTGATCATATATCAGGATTTGTAAGTTCACTGAGTACAGTTATAAAATCTGCTATCAAAATTTGGCTTAAAACTTGTAATGAAAGGCATATAGTAAAAGTCTTGTTTTGTATTTTAAACAAGAGTTGAATCCCACATATATAGTAAGCTGTATATGTAACTTGGATTTAACACTTGTTTAAAAAAATAGATCTAAAATATGATATTTTAAAGTTGACCACATGGTATGGACCAACTGAGACAACTATTAGGGAACTTAGTCCTACTGAGCTCTCTGTTTATCATTGTATCTCCTTTTAGACTAAGGAAGCAACAGCAAGTATCAAATATTTTAGATTGGTATAGATTTTTAGATGGTGATAAATCCTAAGGTTATAAAGGTATACTCAGATTAACAGAACCTAGCTTAGAAATGCATGTCTTTTTTGCATATCTTTTACCACTTATGCCTTTGCTAACTCTATGCAACACCAGGCTGCTAAAGAATTATATGATTTTTAAAAACATAGTTATGTTTGATAAATAAGGCTTATAAATTCCTAAGGTCTATTCAGGTTTACAACAATATTTTTCTAAGCTTTAGCTATTTGGATAAACTGAGTCATCCAAGACACTGATATTCTATAATGATACACTATAAAAAGACCAGGAAAGTAAAGTTCCCAGTCTCTCTATGGACTACGTTTATGGTTTATGATAAAGGATCTTCTATTAAATCTTCAACTCAAATTTTTGAGGCTCAAACTTAAGAGAGATGAAGCTGTACAATCTTAATCTTATAAAAACTACTAACTTCTAAACTGTTATGTAATATTTAGTAAGGCCTCCTGTATTTGCTTTCAAGGAACCCCGATATATGTGATAGATCGTCCTCAAATCCTTCAGAGATCTATTGAATATGGCATTTAAGCTGTTTGATGGAAGGGAGAGGCAGGAAAAGACAAAGAAGTGCCAGCTCCTGGCAGCAGCCCTGAGGCTTCCTCTGAGGAAGATGGTGGAGCACAGAAGAACTCTGTCTGGAACTTGCTTTAAATGTAGCAAAGCCTGCCACTGGGTGGTACACTGCCCTTCACCTCACCCGCTGCCAGGACCCTGTCCAAACTATGGACAAACAGGAGATGGGGAGTTGATTACCTGATTTTGCATAGACAAGGTAGGTCTGTTCCCCAAGTTCCTTCTCCACAGGAAAATCTCTGCATCTTCTGGGCCTGGCAGCTGAAGACTGGAGGGGCTGCTGCCCCCACTGTACTCAAGATTACGGTGGAGGAACTGTCCAGGTAGCCAGGAGCCTCTGTCATTTTAATTGATACATAGGCCATATAGATTCTGTGATTTGTCCTTCTCAGATCTCTGATGCCTAGAGACTAGGCTAAAAGTACCAGCTGCCTCCAAAAGGCTTCAGCTGCGTTCTCAATTCTGCTATCTAGGTTCTCTTCATATGTAAAGATCAGGTCTCAGGCTTCACTGTCCTGGAGACTACTGGATCTCCAGCTGAGAAAAACAGTTTCAGACTATCACACTTATAAGAAACCTGGTCAAATGGCTAACAGTGGCGCCCATTAGCATACCAAAGTGTCTGCTTGGCCCCTAGGCTCACTCAGTAGCAGAGGCTCCTCTCAGCACTTCTCACCCCACCTCTTACCTTAAACTTCTGCTCAGGGGCTTCTGGCCCCCCAGCTTGCCTTTCCTATATAGCTCTCTTGGTCCACTATCCCTCTCTCCTCTCCCCTCTCTCTTCTCTCCCCATCTCTCTCTCTTCTCATGGCCCAGTTCAGATGCCTCTGGCTGTACTCTTCCTCATATCTACAACAAAAACTTTCTCTTCAATCATACCTTGGAGTAGTCATGTCCTCATTTTCATTCAGTAATAAATGATTTTTTAAAATAAAACTCATCTGCAGCCCCACCATAACTGTAATGACAGCTATGCATTTTTGCATTTCAGATCTGACTAAGAAATGATTGCTATTTTATGAAAGCATTTTTTAGGAGTCTCCTCTTCCTGGTCTCAAAAGTCTTCGTGAGACTGACTATAGAGCACTTGTCTATGAAGTGAAAATTAATAAGACCACCCACTCTAAACCTCACAATTACATAATTGTATAACTACAATCATATAATATAAAATAAATTATATAATATAAAATAAAAACAAATTGATTCATGGAAATGTCTGTACAAGGAAATTTTCTTTGCTTCCTTGATTAGTTGAGAAATAAAACTGTCTCTATGAAGGTCCCATTGCTAAATTTTGAGTCACAACTCAAACCTGAGTTGTGGGTTACAAGAAATTCTCAGAGGAAGGTGTGTTCTTCAGCTTCTCCACAGCCACAGTGGACCAGGAAGAAAAAGACATTTGGGTGGAACACACACATACCATACACACAGACAGAGACAGACACAGAATGGGGGTAAACAGTACTCAGCTTTTAAAAAGAAGACATATTTGTCATTTGTAAGACCATAATCAAACTGAAGGATATTATGCTAAATTAAATAAACCAAACAAAGAAAGACAAATGTCTCCTGACCTCATTATACATAGAAAATAAAATAGTGGAACTCACAGAAGCACAGGGAGGAATGAAGTCGCCAGGTATGGGGATCTGGTGGGGAAAGTGAGATGCCAGTCAGTGAGCAAAGCTTTAGTTGTGTCCAGTGTCTAATACACACACTAGTGAGTAACTCAACAAGACCAAATTACACAGTGGAAACTTGCTCCAAGGTAGATCTATACTGTTCAGTGGGACACACAGCTGTGTGACAAGAAAGCATGTGAATTAGCTTGATGGTGGTGGTCAATTAGCAATGAATGGGCATATGAAAACATCACCTCCTGCTCCTTAAATGAAACGTGGTTTTCATCTGCCAGTTGTAGATGAGAGGAAAGAAGGAAAGAGCAAAAGAGAGAGGGGACAGAAACAGAGGGAAGGAGGAGGGAGGAAGAACAGAACCCCATTCCCCAGCTCATACATAGAGTTGGTACAGGTGTGTGTGTGTGTGTGTGTGTGTGTGTGTGTGTGTGTGTTCTGCACACATATATGTTCAGGTATGCAGGCACACAGCAGAAACTAGAGGACATTATCCATCCTGCTCTATCACTACTGCCTGCCTTACTCTGTTGAAACAAGGTATATCATTGAATCTGGAGGGTTTTGTTTGTTTGTTTGTTTGTTTTTGTTTTTGTTTTTTGGCAAGGCTGAGGCTGGCAGCTCATAGGCTTAAAGACTCCTCCACTCTCCAGGCATGTGCAGCCATGTCCAGCTTTTTACATGGCTGTCTAAATTCAGGTCCTATGTTTGCAAGACAAGCATTTTTTTTCCCACTGAAACATCTCTGCAGCCTCCACAGACTTAGTTTTCTGGTCACATATTAACTATGTGACTGTGACAGAGGCAATTTGTTCGGTGCCTTAGTTTCTTCAGCTGTTAAATGGAGATAAAAGATACCCCTTAAAAGGATCCAAAATAGATTGATTAGGTAAAATGTACTTGGAACAGGGCAGGGCCTTGACAATTTTACCACGAACATCACTAACCATAAAAATTTGTTTTTATTTTCCCTGTAGATTTTGAGTTCCCAAAACCATAATGTTCTTCCAGTTCACAACACAATAAAAAATGTTCTGGCTGTTCCTTAGATATCCTTTGAATCAGGAAGTCTTTACATATGCCTCAGCGCCCCTTATTTTAATCTATTGGAAAAATATCAGAAAGTATTGATGGAATCACTTATTCTTTAAGTGTCAAAGAAAATCTTCTTTCATTATTTGTTCACCTTATTAGATAGTAAATAAAAGCAGTGTGATCTTTTTTTAAAAAACTTCTTCGTGGAATGTATTTTATCTTTTTAATTAATTCTTTGTTCTTAAATTTTTATGCAATATATTTTGATCATACTGTTTGCCCTTCTTCAAGGACTCCAAGACCCCACATCCCCATGCACCCACCTTCATGTTCTTCCTCTGTTTCTCAAAGACAACAAAATAAAACGATAAAAACAACAACAAAAAGCATACACACACACACAAAACAGAGTACATTTTGTGTTCAACTACTCCTGAGCATGGGCCCTACCCCAGACTAATAACTAATAACTAATAGCTAATAGCCTGCCCTGGTTAATATACAGGGTGTCATTCCATTGAGGAAAACTCATTTTCCTTCTTCCAGCACTTACCGATTGCAAACAGCTTCTTGTTTGGGACTGGGACTTGGTCTACTTCCTGCTTTCCATGTTGGGATATTGTATAGCTTGGATTTGTGCAGGTCTTGCACATGCTGTCACAGTCTCTGTGAGTTCATGTAAGCATCAACCCTGTTGAGTCTGCAAGACACTGTTTCCTTGGAGTCATCCACCACCTCTGGCTCTTAGAATCTTTCCATCTCCTCTCCCACAAAGATCCCTAAGCCTTGAGTAGAGGGGTTGACTGCAGTCATCCGTTTAGAGCTGAGTGCCCCAAAGTCTCACACTCTGCACGTTGACTAGCTGTGAGTCTCTGTGTTAACTGCCATCTACTGCAACAAGAAGCTTCTCTGATGAGCGTTGAGTGATACAGTGATCTATGGTCACAGTAGTATACCATTATGAGTCTTTTTATTGCTATGTTCATTTAGCAGGATAGTAGTAGCTTTGCCTATAGGGACCACTACCTATCTAGTGTTGGTTTCTTGGCTTCATCGACAGGGACAGGCACAGGTTCCGTCTCATGGAGTAGGCCTTAAATCCAATCAAAAGTAGTTGGTTAATCTCGTAACATTTGTGCCCTTATTGTACCAGTATATTTTGAAGGCAGGTCATTGTCGTAGTCTTAGCATTCTTAGAGTGAGACTGATGATTACTTTTCTCCTCCAGTAGCATGCAGAACCGGTACTGTGAACACCATTCAGTAGTCGGTGAAACTTCTAGTTGGGCATCAGCAGTAAGTGGGCTTTACCCTTTGGGTGTGGCAGATAACCAAAAGTATTGGCAAGAGCCTATGATATTTGAAGGAGTCAATGGATTCCATTTGGCCAATAACTCAACGAGATGTAACCCCATTCCTGGTGCTGCGGTATTTATTTGATGGTATTAGATGTCTAATTGGGGCATTTTCTCCCTTTTTATATGCTTATTCCATTTTTATCAGCATAATATTTTTATTAATTATTTTGAGAATTTCATACAACTTATCCCTATCACACCCACTTCCTATTCCTCCCAGGTCCATCCTCTCACCCCTGTGCCCCCCAAAAACAAAAGGGAGAGAGAGAGACAGAGAGAGAGACAGAGAGACACAGAGAAAGGTTTTTAGACTCTCAGTTACAGACCCTTAAAGAAAACTGACTCCTTCCCTCCCCTCCCCCAACCCCCACTAGCAGCCATCACCTGTGAAGAGCTACACCTCAGCATCTTTATCGCAACCTTTAAGGACTTTTAAATAGTTTCACATCTAGAATGTTTCTTTTTAGGGGGGGAGGTTGGCACAGAAGCCTTCAATGTCTCTCGTTCTCAGTTATGAATCTGCAGTCATCAATACCACTGCAACAGAAGCCTCCCTGCCCATAGCTGTTGGCAGCAGCGTGGATCACGAACATCCACACGACCTCTGGAGGCAGCCCAGCTCATGGACATCAACATGTTTTCCTGTGACAGCACAGATCACAGAAGTCTGGTGAGGAAACCTAACCCAGAAAATGAAAATATTCTTCAGGTGGGATATCTTGTCGTTGCTCAGAATCAAGGCGATCATGCAGTTTGGCAGTCTGTTCAGGGGCGGGACCTAACTGTACTGATTGCAGCCTGCAAGTAGCTCTGAGGCCCCATGCTCTCCTCCACTCAGGGTGAGCAACATTTCCGTCGATTTAGGTTTTCAAAAGGCCTTAGATATTTCCTCCTTTACTGTGTCCTCCCATTCCCTTCCTCATTTAATTCTCCTAGTTTCCCCTTCTGAAAAAAAAAATTAGATTACATCAAAATAAATTATATTTAGAACTTTTTTTATTTTTGTGGGACTTTTTTATGTTTTTACTCTGAGTTCTTTTTCCCTTTGGCTTGCGGATTTTTTAAAAATAGGGTCTCATTCTGCAGCCCAGGCTGGCCTGCAACTTACTGTATAGCCCAGGCTGGCCTCAGTCTCACAGCCTTCCAGCCCAAGTCTCACAAGTGCCAGGAATAGAGGTGTGAGCCACCGTGCCCACCTGTCATTTCCTTTTTTTCTAAGATTTATTTTATATGTATGCGTATTTTCCCAGTGTGTACATATGTATGTGTGTGGTGCCAGTGGAGTTCAGAAGGCATCAGATCCCCTGCAACTGGAATTATAGACAGTTGAGAGCCACTATGCAGGTGCTGGGAATTGAACCAGGGTCATCCGGAGGTGAAGCCAGTAATTTTAACTACTGAGCTGATCCGTCTCTCCAGTCTCTGCCATGTTCTTTATTGTTGTTAGTTTCTCATCTCTTCATTGGAGAAAAGCAAAAGCTGCTGCTTTCCACACCCCCATTCCCCTTTGCAGGTGCTGTCACTACTGTCATCCTAACCAAAGCTTCACAACATCGAAACATCATCTTTGCTGGCAAAGAAAAGCCCTGAGTCATGTGTATCCAGCGATGTGCAAGTCCTAACTCTAGGTCTCTAGAGACAATACTGAGCCCAGAACTCCTGGAAAACCTTGGGCGATAGCTACGCAATTTGGTCGTTATTCTAATCCATTATTGATCAAATTATAGTCCCAGATGAGGCACCATCACCTCCACTAAAAAACGTGATTTAAAGTCCTAATGCAAAAAGATGTATTGATTTCAAAATTCCATCAAGAACACTTATCTTAAAAACAATCGATAGTGCTGCTGGGTGAACAGCTCAATCCAATAAAGTCTGCAGGTTGCAATTAAGAAGGTCTTCTGATGCGACTTTCCATTGCTAACAGCAAATTCCTGATAACTTGTAACACTTGGTTGTTTGCCATAGCCAGACTCCTCTAGACCAACAGTCATTAAGTGTGTTACCAGAATAGATCTATACTTAGGGTTTAGGCACCAAGCTTACTGCAATGCTGCAGACAGTCAAATACTAGAGGGTTGTTTTGTTTTGTTTTTTTAAACTGTTTACATTTTTCACAATAGCAAACGACTTCAAGTATATCCCAATACAATCTGCTCACACTTGCTTTGGCTATATGAGCTCTGTATAGAAACACACTTTGTCCTGAATGCAGTCCACAGTTTGACACATCCCCTACAATGTATGAAATTACTGAGAATCTTTACAACTTGAATTTTTCAATGAAAGTCTATCACATATGTGAATATTCAGGTTGGGAATGGTTCTAGGTAAGCCTTGTTGAATGTTCCTGATACCCACTTTCTAGTAATTTTGGGCCAAGGCAAATATATTTCCCCAATTAACTCCAATAATACCATGCATTATTCTACTTCTGGAAATGTTTAATCCATATTAAAAGAAATAATAATTTTTTAGAAAAATCACATTTTTCCATTTAAAATATTTTCTCTGTTGTGTTTCTATGGGCTTCATTGTTATTAACTTCAGGGTTTGTTTGGATTTTTTTTTTAATAACTTGACAGTTTGTCCTATTTCCCCTCCTAAAGCCTTTTTTAAATAATTTCATTTCTTACATTAATCCTACATTCCATTCACCCCATACCCAGTACCTTCAACCAACAATGTACGTAATCTCCATCCACATCAAATAGCAAACACAAAATGGTCAGGATTTCATTTCAAATTATTAATCAAATGATATCGAGAAAAATTATCCCAAATGCCCATTTATGATAATATGTGAGGTCAGTTTAAACTTGGAACCACAGCAGCAGCAAGGAGACATTCTGATCTAAATACATTTCTTAGGACCTGTGCATTCTAGGAATCCACAAAGCCTATCTTTAACACATGCACACGGGTACTCATTTAGCCAATAATAAACTTTTAAAGACAATTTATATTACACATGACTCTTCAACAGCTCCAATGAAAGCATAATTAGGCCATATATTTTATATATGGTTTTCCATGTTTTCCCAGCAACATACTATAGTCTGTAGGTCACAGAAAATGACTAATTTAATGTGCAACATACATCAACACAGCTCAAGGGCATTTCTCCTGAGAGTCCTAAATTGCTTTTAAACAATGAGACTGGGTGTGGAAAAATTTTAAGGCATTTAGGCAATTGTAAACTGTCTTAGACCAGAAAAGAGTCTGACTGCAAATGTGTATTCTATAGGCAGTGATTTAATAAAAGCCAGTGAAGGAGAAAAAGAATTCCCAACACATCTGAAACCACTTATACCTCCCATCCCACAATCAAAAGACCAATGTAAAATTTACTTGAGTTGAAATACACACTTCCAAGAAGACCATTCATGAGAGTATTTATAGAAATGCACAAGCCCTCAAAAAATATTTGTGCTTGTAACATCTAACATCAAACTTTGCCGAGTTCCTTAACTTTAAGGCTTGTCAGTTGACAGGTTGTCACAGCCTTCCTTGGGAGAGAAATATTGGCTTATAAAAAGTACTCAAGGATACTGAAGACTACTTTCAAAAAGCTGGTTAGTAAAAGATGCTAAGTAAAAAATTCGCCTCAAATCTTTTCCATATGGCAAACATGTACTCTTAAATCATCTTTGTGAAGAGGTCTAAAATTGTTTAGTAATAGACGAGTGGTTCTTCTCCTTTCTGTATAGCATCCATAAGTTTGTAGTGGTCTATTATGTTTTATAACCAAATGTTAAATAATTGCAATAAGGGCTAGGGAGATGGTTCAGTGGGTAAGAGCTTGTTGCGCAGACAGGAGGACCTGAGTTCAAATCCCCAGGACCCACATAAAAAGCCAGGCATAGTCATGCCTTCTCCTGTAACCCTAGTGCTATATGGGACAAAGACAAGATGCTACTGCAGCTTTCTGGCTGACAGATTAACTATATATTCGATGAGAGACCTTGTCTGTTGTGGAAGTTTATTTTTGGTTGTGTTTAAAATAATTGATTTTTGTGCACTGTTGAAAAAAGGGGTGCATAGGCCTTGGCATTTTGTATTGTCTGCAGTTGTCAGAATTCTGTGGGGAATGTTTGATTGCTTATGATCTGCACCTGAGGAGTTCTGAATGAATAAAAAGTCCTGAGCTCAGACATTCAGGGTTCCACTGTGGAGTATGGCACTGGCTATGATGGTGGTTCCCTCTGCTGAGATCTGGCTGGGCTTCCACCAATGAATATGCCTCCCTGTCATCCTTGCTGAGCCACCCAGAGTGTACTACTACACTTGTCTCAAAGGAATAAGGTGGAGAGTGACAGGGTAGCACACCTAAAACCTCTTCTGGACTCCTCAAGTCTGTGCATGGGTACATACATACATGCACATAAGGTACACATGTACACACATACACATACAAGCATATACACAAAATACATACACACATACATATATGAATCAAAATAGTAAAATGGGAGAACATGTCATACTTTAAAAGAATAACAAATGCAATTCCTAGGACATTGTGATTAAACTTTTAATGACAATTGTGTCAATTTTTACATAAGATATTACTTGGGCTGAGCATAGAGCAGTCATACCAAGCATTGGTCTTTAAAATGCAGCACAAGAAGAGCCCTGCAGCAAGCTGGGAACAGTGGCTTCCCTTACTTAGGCCACTTACACACCCAGGAACCAGCCTCCAGGGCCTCCTTCACCCTTCTCCTGTTCAGACCCAATCAATACAGTCAGTAACTGTGCATCAGGCACACGCCTCCATGGCCTCCTGCACCAAGCCACCCTACAGTTCCCAAGAATTTTGCCTCAAGAGTACAGCCTGTAGAGGTCCTCTGCTTAGGCACACCCCTATACTACCCTGGAATCACATTCCAGAAACCCATCGTCAGTCACTAGAGCTTCCTGAACCAGGTTTACCTATGCAACTCCCAGGAATTTTGCTTCAGGAGTCTACCCCATACTCTCACCTGCAATGAGCCAGGGACCCAGGCTATGTTGCCCCAAACTTTCTACATCAGCCACAAACTGAACTTTCTACTGACTTATAACTTCTTTGATTATAGAGAGCTTGGAATGCTGCAAGTCCAGAAACAAATTATCTTGGGTCATCTTTACCCTTGATAGACATTTTTTTCCCTTCTCTATATCTGATCTGACAATGTTATGGCCATTAGGTAAATCATTTGGAGTATCCAAACAGAGCACTAGCTTTTCTTATCTATACAAAGCTAAGAATGTCATCGGACAGTGTCAGAGACTTCCCAAGTGCCTTGATTTATTACTTTCTTTGTTCTGTTACTATAAAAAAAATGGAGAATTTCATAAATTCCTGTACCATGGTGTTCCTGGACCATGGTCACTTATATTTTGCTCCAGAATAAACTATTTCTTAGCATCTTTGAAGTGAGTGTTGTGTTTTTGCATCCACAAGCTCATTAAAGGAAAATGCACATCTCTATTTTACTAAGACTTAGTTCTTTCCTGAACACGGTAAACATTTCCATTGAGAGAAGAAATGCAACTTGAGCAAGTAAGAAAGAAAGAGAGGAGTGAGGAATGGGAGGGAGAGGGAGGAGAGAGGGAGGAAGCAAGTTCAACCAGCAAACTACTCCAGATGGGCATGTCCCAGCACAGAAGCAGAAACAACAGGAAAAAGGCAGCATGTGTCCTCCACAAGTTATTAATCCCATAATAATGGCACCTAATGAAAATGACCTGGAAGAACTACCAGACAAAGAATTCAAAGGAATGATCTTAAGTATGTTGAACAACTCCAAGAAGGAAAAAACAAAAACAAAAACAAAAAAAACAGAGATGAATAAAATAGGAAATCAACCCAGATGTGAAACTAGAAGTCAACAGAGACAGAATTGCTGAGGGGAAAAAAGCCAAATGAAGTGAGCTGGAAACTGAAAACTCAACCAAATAAAAATGCAATATAACGCAGATTAAACTTGGTATTTTGAAGACTGATTTATGGAACTCTACATATCTTTGGACTATTGTATCACCCAGAACGCTTTCCTTCCCAGCCAGATATTTCTAGCCAAGAAATCCCAGCTTAATACTCTCATCTCTGAACCTCTAGTCCTGGTCTGTGCCTCTTAACTTCCCCCATGTACACTGTGTTCATCCTATTTTAGCACTTACCACTCTGAAACACAGCTGTCTACTTGGTGGTATATTCCAGGAAGGAAGAGTCTTGATAGCTGAAGCTGAATTTCATTTACTGTGTAGTTCATGTTCCTAGCATTTAGTAGGTAGTCAATAAACAGCTATCAATTATTGCTCAATAGGAGATGACAAAAATATTACATATTGATATAATGACATGCAAACTGGCACCTGAACACCACAAAACTTATTTTAATATCAAGAACATACAGCCGTGTCATGATGGCACATGCCTTTAATCCCAGAATTTAGGAGGCAGAGGGAGGTGGATCTCTGTGAATTCAAGACCAGCCTGGTCTAGAGAATGAGTTCCAGGACAGCCAGAGTTACAACAGAGAAACCCTGTCTCAGAAAAGGAGGAGGAGGAGGAGGAGGAGGAGGAGGAGGAGGAGGAGGAGGAGGAGGAGGAAGAGGAGGAGGAAGAAGAAGATTTGGTCTGAAAATCATAGCTCTGTCACCACTCATCAAATTTAGAAGCAAGCTAAGGACTTGGGGAAATTTTCATTTCAGAAGACTTCTGACCTCTCAGGCACACTCCACAGTGGTTCCCACAAACCTTGCAGATAAACCTTGTTTTTCTACATTAGCATAATGAAGCACAGCCATAAGCTAAGCTTGTGTTACTTGGATCCCCTACTAACCCTCTCAGCACCCTTAATAGATGACCTCAGCTCCTTGGACATAGCGCTGGTCAACTTCTCCATTCCCCTCTGCCTTCAAGTTTTCTTACCATATTACTCCCTTATTTCTTTCTCCACAGTCTAAGATGAAGAGGCATCTGTATTTATTGCTTTTCTTGTGAATGCAACCAAATATCCAACATGAAGCAACTTAAAGGAGGGGACCTTCGTGGAGGGGAAGAGGTATAATCACAGCTGGCTCCACGGTGGCATGAGCATGCAGCTTGTACTCCTCACCTCATCACACCTTCATAGAACAGGAACAGAAGGAAGATAGGAGCTGGGGCCCATCTATAAAACCTCAAAGCTCACCCCCAGTACTTCCCCCAGCAGAATTCCACCCCCTAACGTCTTCATAATCTTCCAAATAACATCATCAGCAGGAGACCAAGCATCCAGCCTATCAGTGATTGCAACTGACCCTGATAACAAATAGTATTACAAATATCATAGTTTATCAAGAAACACCCATGTGTTATGCCAACACTTATGGTAAATATTCATTCTATACATCTGTTTTTAGCCTATTTTCTGTTTCCAGAAAATGATTATCATAACACTCATATGAACACATGTGTATTACTCTTGGCATGAAAGAATACCTAATTTAAGATTACTGCTATGGATTAGCTTTGGTTGTAACAGTTTACTTTATGGGAAATCCACAGCACGTAAGGTTAACATTGTTCTCTTAAAAGAAGGTTAAACACCTGATGGAAGAGAAAGTGGGGAATAGTCTTGAGTGCATTGGCACAGGAGTGCCAGACTGATTGCTCAAGCCCTAAGATCAATGATTAATAAATAAGACCTCATGAAATGTAAAAGCTTCTGTAAGGCAAAGGATACTGTCAATAAGACAAAATGGCAGCCAACAGAATGGAAAAAGATATTTACCAATTCCACTTCCAATAGAGAGCTAATATCCAAAATATATAAAGAACTCAAGAAACTAGACATCAATAAAACAAATAACCCAATTTAAAAATGGAGTGCATATCTAAACAAAGAATTCTCAAAAGAGGAAATCAAAATGGCTGAGAAACACTTATCACTCAACATCTGGAAAATGCAAATCAAAATCACTTTGATATTCCATCTTACACCTGTCAGAATGGCTACTATCAATAACTCAAATGGCAACTCATGTTGGTGAGGATGTGGAGCAAGGGGAACACTCCTACACTGTTGGTGGGAGTGCATATTTGTACAGAGACGGTGGAAATCAATACGGCAGTTCCTCAGGAAAGTGGAAATCAACCTACCTCAAGACCCAGCTATACCACTCCTGGGCATATACACAAAGGACATTCCATCCTACCATAAGGACACTTGCTCAACTATGTTCACACCAGCTTTGTTCATAATAGCCAGGAAATGGAAACATCCTAGATGCCCCTCAACCGAAGAGTATATAAAGAAATTGTGGCACATTTACACGATGGAGTACTACACAGCTATTGTTTTTAATGACTAAATGAATGTTGCAAGCAAATGGAAGGAACTAGAAAAAAATCATCCTGAGTGAGGTAGCTCAGTCCCAGAAAGGCAAACACGGTATTTACTCACTTATATGTGGATATTAACTCTTAAGCAAGGGAGTAAGCTGCTGTAATTCACAAACCCAGAGAGACTATGCAACAAGGAGAGCTCCAGTGGAGACACAGGGATCTTCCTGGTAAAGGGGAAACAGAAAAGAAGATGCAAGAGGGACAGGGAATGATGGGAATGGGACGAGAAGGGACCAGGAAGGTGGAGTGGGATAGAAGGAAAGAAGATATGGAGAGACAACCAGAACTGGAGAATTGTAGACCTAATGCAGCAGAAACTCACTGGAATCAACGAAGGAGACCCTAACAAAGACCTCTGTTAATGGGGGACAGGGAGCCTAAATAGACCATCTCCTGTAACCAGGGAAGGCTTCCAGTGGTGGGACTGGGACACAATCCCAGCCACAAAAACTTCAACTTGTGGCCTATCCTCCTGCAGGATCCACTGAGACAATCAAAGGACAGAACACTGTGCTAAAGGAGGGAAACATGACCAATACTCCAGGACAGATCAGAAACTAATCTGGACAGTCAGGAGAGGACTTCTAATGTTATCTTTCTCTCCTCATAGATGAATGCCTAGCCCAATTCTCAACAGAGGGGCTCCCTACAGCAGCTGAAGGGAGCAGAAGCAGAGACCCAGGGCCAAATGACATGCAGAGTTCAGGAACACCACAGAAGAAGTGGAGGAGGGATTGCTGGGACCAAAGGGGTCAAGAACACCAGAACAAACCCCCATGGAGTCAACTGACCAGCTCTCCTAGGGGCCCACAGAGCCTGGAGCAACAGACATGAAGCCTGCTGGGTTCCCCAAATATGTCTTGAGGATGCCTGGTCTGGTACTTTTATAGAACTCATATAGACTGGAATAGGGGTGTGTGTCCCTGAACCTCTTGCCTGCCCTTTAGTACCTTCTCCCCGTACTGGGTTGCCTAATCCAGCCCTGAAGTAGGGAATTGTACCTGACCCTGTTCCATCTTGCTGTGCCATGTTTGAGCAGTAACCCTGGGAAAACTGCTCTTTCTTGGAGAGAGGCGGGGAGAGAGTGGAGGGATGGGGAGTAGGTCTAGGGGATAGGGAAGATGAGGGATGCTGGGAGGAATAAAGGGAGGGGCGGAACAGTGTTGGAATGTAATATATGAGAGAAGAAAAACTTTTAATAATAGTGTATCACCACACAAAGTTGTTATGATTCACCTCCTAGAAGTAGTTCCAAATCATCTGTTTTCTCTACTCTGAATTCCTGTTTTCAGAACTCCTCTTCCATTACATCTTATCCCTGTTCCCACCTGTAGCTTCTCAGAATAGGTCCCTACTCTGTGTAATCTGTTCTTTCCAGTTCTATTTTTTTTCTTCTAAATTCAAATATTTTTTTAAGTTTACAAAGGTACTGATATAAAGTTGATCTTTCCAAAATAATTGTATCTAGAAATATAATTTTACATAAATTAAGTTACTTAACTATATATTTGTGAGAAGATACATTCAAAACCTCTATAATTTAAAATACCAGTTACGGCATGTGATAGAAGTGTTCGCCCAGGTGCATCAGACTGTGAAGAATGGGCTACACAATTGTGTACTCACTTTCTGAAAGAGGGGAAAGTACTGTCTTACTTTTTTTCTTCCACCAGTTGAAACTTTTGTTAGTAGCTTTAGAATTTGTATTATATATCTTTAAAATATAAAGTCCAGTCTCCAGGTATTATTATTACTCCTGAGATGGGGTTTTGGTATGTAGCCTAGGCTGGCCTGGGATTTGTGATCCTTCAGCCTCAGCCTCCCAAGTGCTGGGGTTACATGCCACGTGGGGTTACATCTACCACACTAGCTTCAAGTATTATTATACATCCTCACCTATATGAACTCGACAGTTACATTTCAACTTCCCCAGCCTTGCTATTATGTTAGGTTGTATCTCATTTCCACATACGTTGAAAACTACATGCTACATTTTAAATATTTTTCTGTATGAAATTATTCTTCAAGCACTTTTTCATAGTTTATTTTGTGTCATGTGCATGGGTGGTTAGGCTACACGTGTGTTTTCGCGACACATAGGTATCATGCCTGCAGAGTTCAGAAGAGGTTTTCAGATCCTCTGGAACCGTAATTACAGATGGCTGTGAGTCGCCTTGTGAGTGCTGGGGACCAAACCCAAGTCCTCTGCAAGAGCAGCAAGTGCTCCTAACTGCTAAGCCATCTCTCCAGCCCCTCAAAACAAGTGTTAAATGAGAATAATATTTAGGCTTGTCCTCTTATTTACCACATCTGTGCTTATCAGAGTTTTGCACAGATTCAGAATTCCATCTTGTATAACTTCCTTGCTTTATGAAAGATTTTCTACACCTATCATGTAGAAAAACATCCGTGATGAATTACTTCGGGTTTTGTATGTTTGATATATTTATCTTTCTAGTATGGATTTCCAAACTATTTTCACTGAATACACAATCTAATTTTAGTCTTTTTTTTTTTCATTTAGCCACATACGTATTGCTTTTCTATATTTAGTTCCATTGCAATCTTTTTGACTATCAAATTTGCAACATCTTCAATTGTTTAATTGTCGTGGTTTTTAAAGTAAATCTAAGTTTTCATAAATTCAGTTGTCATAGACTAAAGTTACTGTTGTTTCAGTGAACATTATCATGGAGTACTGTGTGTTGTTTCCATACATTTATACTTAATATAATGTTCAAATCAGGATAGCACAAAAAGTTTGAGGAATTCAGAGAAGTCATAAATAAACCCCCCGAATGACCTTAAACAGAACAGGAATAAACTGAATGAAGTCAAAGAAAACACAAACCAATGACCAAATGAAGCAATGAAGACAGTGTGGGTATGGAATTTCTTTTCAGTAAAGACATGGAAATACTGAAAAAGAAACTCAACCGAAATGAAGCTGGAGATAAAATTTTCAGTAAGTCAAATTAAAAAAGAAAAATCTCAATGGAAAACCTCACCCATAGAAGGGACCACTTAGAAGACAGAATACCAAAGCTTAAAGACAAAGGAGGGGAACGGGACCACCGGGTCAGCTTACATCCCCGCCTCTCACCATTATTAACCAGCAGCACGCCTTTCACCCCTCAGCACTCTTAGCAACCTTATGATTTAAGTTGACAGCGAATTAATTCGAACCTCTCACCAATAAACGATTCATGTTTTTCTCCTCTACCACGGGCTAATGGGATTTATAGGGGCCATGGAGTGCGTTTACATTTGGCAGGCATTTCATCAGAGTATGGAGAGCACACACTCTTAAACTTTCATCATTGGGCTACATTAAAAGGGGAGCAAACCAGAGACAAGGGAGATTCAGGAAGTGCATAATGTGAGCTTGTAACTTTTAATTAATGTAACGCTTTACACACAGGAATGTCTGATCTATGTCTTCTATTTATAAACTACAGTTAATTGTTTATTCCATTGACATTAACAGCTATGAGTACATAGGTGCCAGGTTAGTATGCAATATTTAACTCTTTCTTTTTCCCTCTTCAACTAAGAAAAATCACACATTCCATATGACAGTTGCATCAAAGCACACGGAGCTTGAAAAGATGGCATTGTGCCGTCTTGTTACACGTTGCCTGATAGCTATTCTGAAGCAAAAATAGCCAGCTGTTGCAAAACATGGTCTGGTTTTATAAAGAGACCTTTCATCACTTCCAAGAAATCTGCCAGTGATCTCAGCTTACCCAAGGCAGGCTACCATACAACAGCCGATGGGAGAGCTGGCCATGCAAACAGGCCACCTTCTGATGGGTATAAAAAAGATGCCTGGATAATTTCTTCATGAAACTGACTTCACCACATTTCAAAGTTTTGAGAGGAAATAATAACTGGAGGACCTACCTCTGTTATCTGGCAGACAAGTACAATGTCTTAAAGAGCATCTAAATGTGTCTATCATCAAATTATCTTGCAACTTGATCACTTTCCAATAAAAATATGTGTTACTGGGGCTTGGAATGTAGCTCCATAGTTGAACATTTGCCTAGCAAGCTCAAGGCCCTGGGTTCCATCCCCACTAAAAACATCTGTATATGTATGTATGTATGTATGTATGTACATGTATGAATGCATGTGTGTCTTCACATATGTGTGCATATGAATAGAGGCTTATGTAAGTGTGAGGATATGTCAGTGTCTGTGTATGTTTCGTGTGCTTGTATATATGTGTGTATCTGTATGCATGAGTCTGTGTGTGTGTGCATGTAGTGTATGCATGTATATGTGTGTGTGCCTGATAGTGAGGCATTACCTAGATAGAGCTAGATGAAACAGTTTCCAATTTAAAAAGCCTTTCCTTAAGAAAAACTCATGTAGTATATGGGCAGCAAAATTGATTTTGTTCTTTTTTTTAAAGGATATGGAAGGAGTAGAGAGATGAAGGGAGATCTGGAAGGAATTGGAGAGCATACGATCAAAACACGATGTATGAAATTCTCAAACAATAAAAATATTTTTTTAAAAAGAAAGGCTCATGTAAAACAAAATACCTTAAAAATAAGCAATTGTATTGATTCTCTGTATGAGATCCATGGCTCTGCGGTCAGGCTTTCTTTAGCTGTCAGACATTTTCAGTGCTACAATACAGTCAGTGCTGACAGCGATAACTATTGCTATTTAGAAATGTTTGGTAAAAGTAAGCTTTTGTAGACCTATTCATTTTACACATGAGTGTTTTTCCTGCATGTATGAGTGTGCACCACCACGTACATGACTAGTGACCACAGAGATCAAAAAAGGGCATCTGATCTCTTGGAACTAGAATCAAAGAGCTCTTAATGTGCTTAATTCTCTTTATGCTGAGCCATCTCTCCAGCCCCCAAAGTAAACATTTTAACACTCTAGGAAATAAGTCTAAGAAGACTGACTGCATTTCTGTCAAATATACTGAAGCAAAAAAGTCAATAATACTCCAAAGAAAACTCAAAAAAAAAGTTGAGAAAAATATGATGTGTATCCTTCTAACAATGTTTGCCAAAGTTTTGTGGTGTTTATGCATCAATTGGAAGCTTTTAAATTTTAGATTCCAATGCTACAGACTTGACAGCCTGTGCTCTCAGTATGCTCCCAATGGCTTGTCTAAGGACTGCTTGAGCACCAGTTCATTAAAGTTTAGTGACATCCTTTTACTGTTCACTGAGCCACAGAAGCATACTGGCTTGAAATTAGAAGATTTGATGACAATTTTTCACCCTTGACCATTTAGGTAGAAAGCTTGAGGTGTCTCTGCCTGGACTCTGCTGAACACTAGTGAGTCTTTGTCTGTCTGCTAAATGCTCCTGAGTCTCTTTGAAGAGTCTTGGCTATCTCTAGAATTATTTATAGAAGTCTCTATGTTTCAGAAATGAATTTATGTGTACTCTGAACTCTCCAAGGACAGATTATAAATATTAGACACATCCAATGCTACCTGTTGGTAGAAATGCTTTATCAAGAAGAATATGAATGTTATATACTCAAATTTTTGGTCCTGTGGACCTTTATACTGTTTCTGTGGGCAATATTTATCATTCTAGAAGTTTAAAAAAAAGCTTACGTGTAGTCTTTTAATCCCTCAGCAGCTTCCCGGCCCCTCGATGTAGAACAGCCTGCGGCAGTGCTCCAGGGTGGGAAGCCATGTGGTATGGGTCAATGGTAGGTCCATGCAGTCTCCGATCAGAGAACTGTGAGCTGGCGAGAAAGTACAGAATTCTTGGGGGTGTGACTCAACTTTATTGGGGAACAGGGTTACATATATAGCCAGAGGAAGGGTCTCTGGTATTCAGAGATGTCAGGAGAAACCCATTGGCTGGGGACAGGCAGTCCTATTTGAATTTTGAGAGGTCACAATCTGGACCTAGGTATTTTCCAAGGACCAAAGGAAGAGACCTTACATGTTTATATCGGAGAAGTGCTACAGCTCCAGATAAACAAATCTGCCAGGTTGCAGTGGCCTGTCAGAGCTGTGGAGGGAAGAGACCCAAATGCCTGAGGCTCTCAGAACAAGAATTCTGGGGTTCTAGGCACACCTTCTACCTCATCTCAGCTCCGGGACAGTCTCATACTTAAGTATCTTTTTAAAAATAAAACCAGTAAGTTCATCATATATTAATTATATACAATGCTGTGAAAATAATTATACTTTTAAAAACCAGAGAGAAGAGAAACATTGTCCTATAATTTTGAGAATCTCCTTAAGGCCTAGGTTGGTAGATAACATCTGGATTTGGATGACTGCTTCTGCCTTCACCCTTTGCACAGTATGTTTTTTCAGCTGAAGTATAGTGAGACCATGTAGACCCACAGATATGTAGTTAGAAAGCGGAAGGCTACTTAAGAGTCTTTTCAGATAATTCTGAGTATTATTTGTGCTATACTAACACTCAGAAAATGACTGTTTCTCAAAAGTTAGCTACCAGGTGGAATCTGATATACCAGTGAAATTCACCTCTCTCCTTTCATTAAGATGCACTGGTCTAACTTGCCCGTTGAGTAGAATACAGCTTCATGACATCACGCACCCACCGGCAACTTGGAGAATGTTGGTTAGAGATTAATCAGACCTTCTGTATTAGTTACTTTCCTATTGCTGTGATAAAGGCCTTGACCAAAAGCAGCCTGGCAAGGAAAGGGTTTATTTGGCTTACAGATTCTGATAGTACCTTATCATTGAGGGAAGCCAAGGCAGGAACCCAAGGCAAGAACTTGGAGGCAGAAACTGAAGCAGAAGCCGTGGAGGAACATTGCTTACTGACTTACCCCCTGTGGTTTGCTCTGCCTGTGTTTTTATACCATCCAAGACAACTTGCCCAGGAGTGGCACCACTGACAATAAGTGGGCCCTCCCAAATCAATTATTAATGAAAAAAAAATGTCCCACAGACAGGCCAATCAGATGGAAGAATTTTCTGAATTGAGGTTCCTCTACCTAGATAACTCTGGCTTGTGTCTAGTTGACAAACAAACCAGGACACCTTCCAAATATCGATACATTTCCTTACATGCCTTTGAAAATAGTAATTTATAAATATCATTCTCATCAGGAAAGTATTAGAAAGCTGCAATGCTCATTTCAGCAGATTCAATGTTCCGAAAGTTCTAGTTTGCACTTGAAAGGTTTTTATTGTTGACAACAGTACTGCTAGCTCTTTCCTCAAGGCATCTATTTACTCATTTATTAAAAACCCAAAAATCAAATCCCTGAGTCCAATCATGATATACATCTCAGAGCATTCTTGACATAAAATAGTGCGTGTCAAAAACAACCCAAAAGACCTCTAGTTCGGGCCACAGCACAGCCCACAGAAGCACCCTCTTCACCTCAAGACAACAGCTGACTCACACCCATAATGCCAGCCTGTGGGCGGCTGAGGCAGGAGCATTGTCTATAGCCTCTGCTATAGAGTGAGCACCTGTCTAGAAAAGATGTCAGCAACCTCAGCCTGCAATCACGGTGCTCATGAGGATTTCTCATTGCCATGCAAATGTGTTCTTATGGATCAACAGTTAATACCACAAAATTAATAATTTTTTTATTCCTGGATACTGGAGGCTGAACAGAGGGCCACATGCATGAAGTGCATGTACTGCCACTGAGCTACATCCCGGCTCATTAAGGACATATTTTGGTTTTTTGGCAAGTGTTTTTACACCATCAGCACAAATGTCACACAGTATTATTAGCAAATAATGTCTCATATTATTGTGAAAATAGTTTTTATTTCATAAACCCCTTGAAAGGCTGCAGGGATTCCCAGTGGTCTATAAGCCAATGGCATATATAACTGAACTAACAAATGGAGAACTCGACATTGATAGAATCGGGGCAGGAGAAATATCTCAGTAGGTAAATTGTTTGCTGCATAAGCCTGAGGACCTGAGTTCAGATCTCCAGCATGCACACGAGCTGGGCATGGTATGACTCACCTGTTATCCTAGCATTGGGGAAGGGGAAACAGGAGTGTCCCCAGAGTTCACGGGCCTGCCAGTCTGGAGCCCAAGTGGTAAAATAAGGTGGAGAGTGAGAGACACCGTGATCCGATGTCACGTCTTCCATATTGCAGTCACACTTCTCGGTCACCAGGCTGAGGTTAGAGGATGGAAAACGCAGCCAGACTGACTGGTGTCCTGAGTGAATATCCACTGTTGCACAGGGCCAGGCCTGCCTGACTGTTCCCTAAGGGCTTCTAATGCACAGCCAGGATAAAGAGGTACAGTGGAAAATATGTTCAAATATATTATATATTTGTGTGAAATTTTTATGACGGAGCTGTGCATAATAAAAATTTTTTAAAGTTCTGGGCTTTGACTTTGCCTCTTTAAAAATTCATAGTCAGTGGGGAAGAGGGCAGATGGGGGAGCTGAGAGGAGTGAGGGAGGAATGGGGTGTCAGGATGTATTTATATGAGATAAGAAAAATAAATAAATAGATAAATAAGTAAATAAAAAAGAAATATACTTTAAAAAATTCATAGTCAGAGGGAACTAAAAGAAATGAGCTTTTCCTTAGAATTAGATTTAGCTTTATTTAACTTTTCTAAAGCTAATCAGCATGATTTACCTGATCTCTGCATCCTGATCATTCCTATGGGTAGTAAAAGACAGAGTAAGCCCCAGAACTGGTTTTAGTACAAGAAAGGGCTGGGGAAGCCACAATGCAGAGAAGAACCTGCAGGCACACTGTTAAGATAAAAATCCTGAGAAGCAGATCCTGAGGTTAGACACTAGACCAGAAATGATGTCCAGTCAATGACACAGTGAATGGGAAATCAGAAAGGTGATTCTGCCCTTTCTAATACACAACACAAATTATTTGTCACTACTAGAATTTAGTTAGAGCACTTTATTATAATGGACTGTGCTCCTCAATATATCTACCATGTGGGTTCTGGTCATTGAACTCAAATTGTCAGCCTTGGCAGGGTTTGTAGTAGTACACTGCTGCTGGGGCAGCTCAGCAAGGATGACATGGAGGCTCCATGAATGCAGACTCTGCCAGAGCTCCATAGAGGGAACCACCATCATGGCCATCACCATACTTGACAGCGGAACTGCCAGCGTCTGAGCTCAGGTGTTTTTATTGATTCAGAACTCCTCAGATGCAGATCATAAGCAATCAAACAACCCCCACAGAAATCCAACACCTGCACATAGTACAAAATGCCAAGGCCTAGGCCGCCCCTCACCCAACAATGCATGAAACAATTACATGAGCCAAAAACAAACTTCCGCAACAAGTGTTAGTTCTCAAACTCAGTGACAAACTGCTGACTGAGATGCCTACTTAGCATATCAAAGTGCACCTGACCTCCAGGTTCTCCCAGCATCCCTCAGTCCCTCCCAGTTATAGGGTCATCCTGGCTTGCACACCCTGCCCCCTGCCCTAAACTCTCCTGTAGTCAATACCTACGGTGTGAGCTCAGCAAGAAAGACAAGGAGACATTTTAGATATAAGCCTGCCAGAACTGAGCAGAGGGAACTGAATGTCATGACAAGAGCCATCCTGGACAACAGAACCTCAACTGTCTGATCTCAGGTATTTTTATTGATACAAAAGCTCCTCAGGTGTTTTACTGATGTAAAAAACTCTGCCCCCTCATCCAAAGGCCTATTTGCATAATGAGGAAACTTGCAGCTTAGTCTCATCCCACAATCCTTTAGTAGCCATCGATGACACCTTTACAGTGGGGGAGCTCAAAGCCTAAGGGGAATGTTCTCTCTGGCATGCTGTGGATGAGGAACTACAAGAACTCCTCCACAGCAACTTTGCTCTTCGCACAGAGATCTCAGTGAACCACTATGGCTCTGCCAGAAAGCAGTAAACAGGTGCAGGTCATGAGGAAGCAAACATCTGAATCGCAGGTTTCCATCAAGCCAACAGACAAAGTAGATTGCCAAGGCTTAAGCAGCCCTTCCAGAAACAACGTAAAGAACAACTGTTTTAAAGTTACATGAACACAACTGGGAAAACAACTTCCCCAGCACTCTCCAGCCCAGTTTGTCCAAGTGAGACCTAACAGGCAGCAACCTTTACTCCTTTACCCGCTGAGATATCTCAGGCCTCTCACGGTATATTTTCTGTGGGCTGTTTTCAGGTGGCCATCTCACTAAGTCTAATAGCTGTCCATGTAGCATCAGTAGCATCTCCCCAAATCTCTACCAAATCTATTCCTTTAAGATATTTTTATCATGCTAAATATTAGAGTAAAACATTTCTAGTGTTACTGATGCCATCTTGTGCTACCAAAGGTCCCAAGCCCTGGGGCTAGTTCATTTATTTGTTCTAAAATAGATACATTTCTGCTCAGCTGTGCTAAGGCCTCTCTAAACAAATCTCTGTCTGTACAAGCATGACTCACTCCTTCTTCTAGTGAGCCAAGAAACGTGTCAATTCTCCATCTCATCTACCTCTGCCAGTCTTATTAGCAGAAACAAAATAAAAATTAGCGTAGATAGATCAGCCAAACATATCTGCCTTCCTTAACAATGTCACACTTAAAATCCAGAATTTTGAAGATGCTTTCGTTTAAAGGGTTTTGGCTATTTTGGAAATTCTAATTTATTAAAATTCCACTTTAAAATATGCTCATTTTATCTAAACACCTACTATTAAATTAGATGAGTACAGTAAAGAAAGCCTTTTTAAAACCCTCCCACCCCTAACATTTCAATGCATATGTGTTCAGCTTCCTACTCTTAGAATCTGAATCTCTCTCCCCGAGAGCTTTTTCTAGCCACTTCATTGCAGGTTCAGAGTGCCATCGAATTTTCAACCTTCCTACCCACCAAAGTGGGAGGAAGTTAGTAAATGAACACCCCAGAGCCCTCTCTCCTGAAACCTATGATAAACAACGAGGTGTGCTTTCTACAGAAGCTCCCTTACTTGTCTACATTCTAATACCTCACAGCAGTAACTGGTCAGATACTGCACCTCTGTATGAGCCCCTGTTCTACTCCAGATGTTTGTTTCATCCCCTAAATTAGTTGTCTATTCTCAAATCTTTCTCCTAAGAATTGTATTAGGGAGGTTGTTAAGATAAAAGCCCTGAGAAGCAGATCCTGAGGTTAGACACTAGACCAGAAATGATGTCCAGCCAATGACAGCAAGGCCTGGCATGGTAACAACCCTAGACATATGGTGTCCATCCACCCAGCTGCCAACAATCACTGCCATGAGCTGGGACCTGGAGCAGGGAGAGGGTGGTGTATTAAACAGAGCAACAACTCCATTGTTGATAGACTTGGAGGCAATGGTCATTAAAAACCGTGAAAATACTTTGCTATTTAGTACAGTCAACATTTTGAAAGAAGCAAACAATCAACAGGCTGGTGATCCCATGACTCAGCTCCTTTCTGTCTTTGCTCCCAACCACTGAGCCCATGTGGCTCCTCTTCACAGTAAGTTGAAAGTACTGGCATTCAGAACCTTCTACATAAATAACTCTCAACCCTTGGATGACACTGCGACGTGTGTTCTATGCTGGCTCCAAGAATGTCCCCATTGGCACTAATCTCTAATTCCAAATAATGACCTCATAAGACAGTTACTGTCTGGCTTCTCCTTCTCACTTCAGTGTATATTAACTTAAACTCCAGTCTCTGTCTTAGGGCCTTCTACTGAGGAGCACCCAAACAAATCAGATTATCTTACTCCTAATTAAGAGAAATTCAGCTTGGTTGCTAAAGAACTAGGCAATGCCGTGAGGGATATGCAGATTCAGATGTCATTTAAGCATTCATAAGATTTGGACCCTACTGGGTGAGTAAATTGTGAAATTGATTTAGAATAGATCAATTAGAAAATAAAAAAAATCAGAAAATAAATGATTTTAAGTCTGTCAACTGACGCAGAAGAAATGGATTTTGTATTAAAAGAATTTTTAGGACTTGAGCTGTCTGTAAGACTCCTTTTGTAAATGGAAGAGGTCCTGTCTGAGCTACAGAAGGCCGACACTGCTGCAGACACTCGACCGTGCTTATAAACATACTGACCTATGATTCAAACATACATGTACAGCTTGCCTATGTGGTCTTAGTGGGGTAGCCTTGACCCTGGGTAGAACTTTCTCCTTGTAACGATTTAAATATAAAGCGTCTCATATGGATTCATGGGTGTGAGGACTCGGTCCCCAGCTGGTGGTGCCGCTTTGGAAGTTTGGGAAACCTGTACGAAGCGGAGCCTCCCTGTGAGAATGAGTAGGTGGTGGCAGGCCTGGAGATTTTTATATCCCGGTCCCACTTCCTGTGGGACCTCCCAACTGTGGCACAGTGCAGTCATCTCTGCCGCCGACTGACACCCTAGTAGACCACATACCTTTCGAAACTACTGAACAAGACAAACTCTTCCTTGGTGAAGCAGCCATTGCCAAGAGTTTCATCATAGGATGGAGAAAAGTGACCAATACAACCACCAATTCCTTTGCTCAAAGAAATTCACATTCAAGAAATGATATGAAAATGTAATATTCCTCCTGTGCTACATGCTAGAAAACATAACTGGGACCGAGAGTAATAATTAAGGGATTAACGGATCTGCTTGATGGATCTCATGACTCAATATTAAATGAGCAATTGAGCAAATTCTTTCAGGCTTGTGATTTTAAGAGGAAATGCATGAACAATTATGAATTCATAAACAATATCTAAGAATAATTTAAGTGCTTGTGAAGGTGCCATTTGTTCAAATGAGATAATTACTTTAAAATTTCTGATGGAGTACATTTATATTTGCCCTCAAATTATTTTTAAGTAGTCTAGATATGTAAACTGAGCTATTAGAATTTTAAATTTAGATATTAAGCTTAAGGAAAAATTGGAGTTTGGATTTGCAGCATTAATACAACAATTATTATTTTTCTAGAATGAGAACAAGGGTAAGTAGACTTCTAGAAAAGCTAGTCTTTAAGGACAACTAAAGACTCACCCTTTTATGAAGCTGGGATACAGTGAGGCTGTGCTTATAGCCACTGTGACTGCCGTGCCATACAGGAGCCAATCTCTTCACCCACAACTGCCTTGGATTGGCAGTTCTCAGTGGTGTCTATTTTGAACCCCTCAAAGTTGTGTCTGGGTATCAGCTCATGTATGCATTGTCTGATTCATTGGGAAATCATTTTCCTGTTCTTCCTCTGAGGGTCACAGCCCTCGGAGATACTGAGATGAACCTGGTTGGGCTCTCTGCAGCTGTCTGTTCTACAGCTACTGTGACTGTAGCGTGACTGTGAACTTTAACCATCAACTTGAGATTAGTGAGACACACTTCTGAGTGTTTCTGCAAGGGCATTTCCAGAGACACATGTCATGCAGGAAAGGGGAGGACTCTCCCTGAACATAGTGGCACCATCCAATAGTATGAGACCAAGAAAGGACAAAATCTAACGGATGAGGAAGCCAGCCAGCCCTACAGCTAGATTCTTCCCGTACGTCTGCCATCACCCAATGAGCAGTGGTCTCAAGCCTCCTCACTCTATCAATGCAGAATAGGACAGCAACTCTCCCTAGAGCTTCCAGGCTTCGGGCCTCAAGCCTGCAAGCCTGTCCCCTCCTGTTCTGAGGCTTCCAGCTTCTTGAGCTGAGTAGTTACAGAGCCCTCTGGTTCCTCAGCCTGCAGTCAGGGGCTGCAGTTTGGGGACTACTACCCAGCCTTTAATCGTGGAAGTCAAAACAATGTGCATGTGCACACACACACATGCATGTAATTGATCCTTTCCTCTAGAGAGCCTTGACTAATACAGCTATGGTAAGGGCCTTCTTTACATCTCAGCACCTAAACTTTATAGTGGGCAAGGCATTTTATATCTCCATTGTTTCTCTCCCTATCCCCAAACTCAGAACACCATCTCTCCACCTCTCTGTTACCCCAATTAACTAAATTTTCACAACTATAAACAAAAGAAGTATCAATGTCTCTAAATAAATAGAATGGCTTGACGTTCAGTACTTGGGGGTGTATACAGGGATTTTTCATTTATTTTGTTTACTTTACTTACTTAAAACATTTTTTACCTCATTAGATGGAGTCTTTGTTCCTGTAATTTACCTGGATGGTTACAATGCCTTACCCAAATTAATAAAATAAGGCACTGCAGTCATCCTGTTTCCTTGGGTCATACAGAATAGTTATATTTAATTTGCATAAATAGGTTTCTAAAGAAAATAAACAAAATGTCCAAACTTTTAAAAATTCCGGTATACCCTTTACAGCCATAAACCAGTCAAAAATATGTTCCATCTATTTAGCTCATTGACACTCTTACATGAATCAAAGTGCCAGCCAATTTGTTCTTCTTCTCCATGGGATGCTGAGGTGCCCCCCTCCTTGGAAACTTAGCTGAACCAGAACATTCAAGATAGCTACTTCTATTTCTAGCGTTTGGCAGAGTGATTGGGAGACAGGGTTCAGTAGGGACACTGAGGTATCAGAAAGTGACTCTCCAACATACTACAGACATAACAAAGCGATTACCAGACTGCTTTTCTATTCTAGACAGAGACTGAAGTATTGGTTACACCCACAGTAATCAAAACAGGAAAACCTTTATGCTTCATTAGTTAGCTATCAGCAGGAGAAAAATAAACAATAACTTAAATAGTTACAAATACTCTAAAGAATGGTATCTAACATAAAGCATAAATAACAGATGCTATAAAAAATGAGAGTTGTATGTAATGAATGCTTCTTGAATTGATGAATGAGTGAATATCTGTTTTTAAATCATTTTCAGAAAAATAGCATCACTACCAAATTAAATAAAAATAAGAAAAAGGGGAAATGTAGAGAGACCTCGGTGGCTAAGAGCACTTGCTGCTCTTGTAAAGAATCCAAGTTTGGTTCCTAACGCCCACATAGTGGCTCACAGCTGTGGTGTGTCTCCAGATACAAGGGATACGACACCCTCTTCTGGCCTCTGAAGTGCCATCACTCACATGGTGCACAGACATATGTGTAGGCAAATACTTATAAACATAAAAATAAATTTAAAAGAATAAGAACAATATTTCACATTGACATCTTAATCCGATCAACACATTAGACAACATATCTCAAAATGAAATCCTATTAACATAACAATTCTTAATAATTCACTAGCTAGAGAATTGGAGTTGGCGACGACTATATTCCTCAACAATAAATTTTATCACAGATCAGATATTGACTGAGTCTATCAGCATAACACTACCCACAAATCCTAGAAACAATTTTTATACATTATTATTTTTTATAATTTTGACATGCCAAAATAACGTAATAGTTGTAGTTAGCCAATTTTCATCAAAGTATCATTTTAAAACCTAACTTAATCTAAAAACGTATAGCAGCACTGAAAACCTCAGTTTCCGTGGACAGGCGCTCCTTCTCAGTGGCAGAGCATTTGTCTAGCATGCAGAGCCCCCTAGGTTCAATCAGTCCCCAGCACTGTAAAAAAAATTTTTTAAAAAAGAGGTGGGGGAGGGGACTGTAGCTCTTAAGACAGCTCGCCATTGAATTATTTATCATACAGTGTGTGCCAACACGAAATAAATAGGGCATTTAAAAATTAGGGAGTCACAATAACCTTAGTTCACCGATGTTCATTTTTAGTGGAAGGAGCATATGCGTGAGCGAAAAGGCTGTCATGAATTAATAATGATCATCACCTCGAACCAGCATTCAGAGACTCCAGATCTGCACAGTATCTACGCTAATGACACAGATCAGGAATTCACACCATAAAGCTTCATTGGTCAGCAATTTTGTTCCAGGCCACTGAAGTCCCATCTCCACTACTTTGACAGCAAGCAAGTCTCCTGAATACAAAAGGAACGCCGTAGCCAAACTAAGTCACAGAATATCATGAGACTTCACCTGTCATAACAGAGGCCTTTGATATTAGGTGTGTATCTATTCAAATTACATAGTATAATTATTAAATATTTATGTATAAAAGAACTTGAAATGATATTACCAGGAGAGTTGATTTTGGAATCATTTAAATTTAAAGTAATACAAAACCATAGAGAAAAAGAAAATAGATAGTGAAAACGCTACTCCTTCTGGGCCATTTCAGGCATTGTTTTTATAAGCACACTATGAAAGAAACTTCTGTGGGATTAAGACATGCTGTGAATTGCATGACGTATATCAATTGCAGGGAATTTTTAGATCTAAAAACATTCTTTGCTATAGGATCAATGAATATGATAATTATTTTTCCAATTATAAAAATAATCTGTTTAGAAAAAAAAACTAGAAAATACTTGGCACTTAAAGAACTGTGGCAGCAAATAACAACAACAAAAAAAGTAGATACACTGGAAACAAGTTTGCAGCTCAGGAAGCATGGCAGAAGAGGAGGTGGAAAGAAGACAAGAGCCGGAGGATGGGAAGAGGGGAAGAGGGCTGTGAAACACTGCTTCCTGAATCTAACATGGATGTTGTGCCCACAGACTCACAGTATCTTTGGCTACCTTTACAAGATCTGAGAGCCTGTCAACATCCCAGCATGGATAGGGAAGGAGCTCTTGAGGCACTGAGGGGCTCTGGGTACTTAGTGAATGGCTACTGGAAGAAGAGGAGAGTATTTTTTCTTTTATGCTATAGCCACTCAGAAGCATTACTTACTTGCTTCAGTAAAAAAATCCACGCTTATGCTCATGCAGGCAGCTCTAATTAAATGCAGTGGGACACACAAGAAGAATAAATACAGAAAAGTAGGAGTGGAACTTGTTATAAAAATAAAGGGGTCCAGGGCCAGTGGGAAGGGGTAAGAAATGATAATAGAGAATGTCATCTAAATACAGTATTTATGACCAGAATTGTCAAGGAGTAGAGAACAAAGAAAAAGGAGTCTGCATAACTGAAAATCTAGAGGTTAGAGTTGATTTCTAGGTGTTCCAGCTGCAATAGCACATCACCTGTACCTCCACACCATCTAAACCCCACACCACCTAACCCCACACACCTAACCCCACATCACCTAACCCCACACCACCTAACCACACACCACCTAACCCCACACCACCTAACCCCACACCACCTAACCCCACATCACCTAACCCCACACCACCTAACCCCACACCACCTAACCCCACATCACCTAACCCCACACACCTAACCCCACATCACCTAACCCCACACCACCTAACCCCACACACCTAACCCCACACACCTAACCCCACACCACCTAACCCCCACACCATCCAACCTCACACCACTTGCATCTCCACCTGCACTGGGAATTTGCATCTAGTACTCCAAGCAGGAATCCAAAACTCATCTCCCAACCATATACAAAAGCTGTCTCATGTAGAGGACACAGAGGTCTTTGTGCTCACAGACATGCACTAGGGGAATCTGGAGTGTTAAACACACAGGGTTGTTCTTTCCAGGGAAGGAAAGCAAACCTGTTTTCTGGAGGGTGCGTGCTCTCTAGACAGATAAACTTTGCAAAATCTGTGTGGCCAAAGACTTCGTCACTGAGCCCTCCTCCAGTCCCATTCTCATAACCTTGTTTTTCTCAGTCAGTCTATAGAACCTATCTTTATGGAAGGTCTGTATGTACAGTTTCAAGAGTTGCGTCAGATCTGTATTTAGCCACTTTGTTCCTCTAAGAGACTTAAATATGCTTTGTTGTGCAATGGTGATTGAGTTAATCAACACCGTTGACAATTAATCAGCACAATCAAGAATAGTTTTCACCAGATTGTGCTTGTTTAAATATGCCTAAAATAAAGAACTCGTGTCAAACGCCCAAAAGTGTGAACCCACACAAGATACTGAGCCGTGCAGCACTGAACTGCTTTCTTGCCTCCCTCCCTCATCGCCTTGCTGACTGTGACGGTGAAGGACTCCTGCAGTCTCGTCCCCTCTGAATTGTAACTCTTGGTAAGAAAATGAAAACTGTGTGCAAAAAGCAGATGGATTAAAGAGAAGCTGAGAGTAACTGCTGGAAGAAACTACGACCAGAATAAAAAGGAAGGGAAATGGGGGTGCTTGAAAGCTGTGATGTTTAGACTTTTTTTTTTTAGTTTTTATTTAAAATGTTTCTTTATATACCACATTTTGATCATATTGTTCCCCTTCCCCAACTCCTCCCAGATCCTCACCTGCCTACCCACCCAACTTCACATTATCGCTCTCTCTCTCTCTCTCTCTTTCTCTCTGTTTCTCTCAAAATAATAATAATAAAAAAAAACAGAAAAAACAAAAAATAAACAGTAAAAATATCAAGAAAGACAAATTATTTTTAAAATGAAAATGAATAAGGCAAAAAAAAGGACCAAAACAAAACAGAAAAGTGTACCCAAAAAAGAAAGAAAAAATAAAACAGAACATGGAGTCCACTTTGTGCTAGCTAGCTCCTCCTGAGCAAGGGACCTGCCACAGAGTGTAGTCGATGAACTCAGTCTTGCTGTATTGGAGAAAGCCAGTCTGTGCTTTCCCAACGTGTATCAATCGCAAACAGCTTCTTAGATGCTTCTTCTTGCAGCGGACGGTAATTAACAAAGAGATCCACAACTAGACAGTGTGCAAAGGGTAAGAGACTGAAGCACTCAGCCCTAAACTGGATGTCTTCATCAAACTCCTCCCCTCAAGGCTCAGGAATTTATTTGCAAGAAAAAATGGAGAGACTGTAAAAGTCTGAGGTATGGATGAAACCACGTCTTCCAGACGAAATAGGTTTGATGCCCATATGAACTCACGGAGAGTGTGACCGTATGTGCTGTGATCTGTTGTGAAGGGAGATGAAGCATCTCATCCTACAGGAAAGCCCAGTGAAGCTTAGGAAGCAAACAATGCAATAGCTTCAGGAAGTCCTTGAAACTAAGCAGATTCACGAGGCTCCTCCTTCCCCAACCACATATAAACAGTAAGGACCCCTGAGACTCTCAGACCAGGTGAACTGCCTGGAAGTAGCTCTGAGCAACTGAGCTATCTGCAAAGGACTCTCTCCAACCTGTTGAGCTGCCTACAAGTTGTGCACTATGTTCCATGTTTCCAGCTTTTCTGAGCTGGTCCCCACGCTGGGTGGGCTTTGGTGATGCAACCGTTTCTGAGTCTTGTCTGCTCCCATAGATAACCTCTAACCTATATTCATGTAAGTAACCCTAATAAAGCCCATTGGTTCAAAGTTTGCACTTTGGTGATATCTTTGCTTTGGTCTGTTGTTGGCTCCCTACCTGGAGCAAGTAGACATTTGTTCACATCTCTCAGGAACAGTGTCACATGACACACAGAAATAGTGTCACACAACACGATCCCTGGAGTCAACCTTTTAACTCTCTTCCTCGTCCTCACTCCTCGTCTTCTCCTTTTCTTTTCTTTCTTTCTCTTCTCTTCCTTTTCCCTCCCCTCTTCCTCCTTCTTTTTCTTTTTCTCTCTCACTACACATATACACACATATATGTGTGTGTGTGTGTGTGCTTGTATATATGCATATACGTGTATGTATAGACACATATTCCAAGATCCAACAAAAATTCCAGTTAAAAACTGAAAAGCATAAAAGACAGAATCGAAATCCCAATATTTGAAGAGCATACCACTTTCTTCAATCTTATTTATCTATTTATTTAATTTTCTATGCATAGAATACAGAGGAACTTATCTTACTCAAATCATATCATGCCAGATATGCAAGGTTCAAAACTTCTGAATCTTGTTTATGCACTTTATGTAGTAAAGTGATTGTTTTCCTGTGTCTATAAATATTTAGCATGATTTTTAGGAGTTATCACACAATCCATTATACAGTTGAACTACAGTCTGCCTAACTGTTCACTATGCCTAAGAGTTTTGGTGATTTCTCTCTGTCCTATAAATGCACCGCCCTCTCTTGGGATTTGAAAAGACAAGTAGGCAGGGAGTCTATAATCTGAAGTCTCTAGAGGTCAGAGTCACACATGCTGTACTTGGTCTCACCTGTGCAATCTGGAGCTTATTATGATTAAACAGCATGTTGTCAACTTGGCCTTTACCCAGAATGAGTCTGATGTGGCATCAAAAATAACACTAAACCATGAAGACCTGCACTCAACAGGAATGTCTTTGGGGTAGGGATGCTCCCCAAGCCCAGCCCCTCTGTATTGTGCTGTATATATTTCTCTCTTCAAGTAACAAAGGAGTGTTGTCAGCATGTCCAAAATCTCTCTAACTTTAGAAGAAAGAAAATGAACAAAGACAATAAGGAGAGGAGCTCTGAATGAAACTGCAGGGAATCTCAATAGCAACATATTTTGTGAAATTTTTAGGCACTTATTTCAAATCCTAATTAAGAGACAAAACTACATGTGTGCACTCATGAGCAGTGAACAGTATGGATGTTTTGAAGAAGAGGAAACACATGAGGTAAGGCAACCTCGTTGGTGTACCTCCAAAGCAAACTGCTTGGAAATGTTGGGCAAGGCTCCCACCACTGCAGGGCTTGCTCTCTGTCCTTTGTTCTTATTTCAGGAAGCTGAGCCAAATCCCCAGAGCCAATACACAGCCATATATAGCAGCTGGTCAAAAGGACATCATTTCTAATTTCTCTACTCAGAATTAGATGGAGGTAAGCACTTTGTAAAATTGTAATAGTAAAGGCAGGAGCTCATCTGCAGGTGTGGTTTAATATACTATTTAAGCAATGCTTTAAGTGGAGTGTGAGTAGCATTTCGCTGGAACAGTCATGGTCTTCCAGAAGCTTACTTCAAGGTTGTCATTTCTGATAGTCTCATATATACTGTATTTCTTCTTTTATCACTCATGTGCCATATTCTAAAGAAAACTGCTATTTATGAATTCTGTATTATAATTTTGGAAAATTAATCTTAATCTTCCTACCTTAATGTTGCAGGAAACACAGTATTGCATCTGTGGTCTCCAACATTTTCACTAGCTGAAACACTAAAGTATGTTTGTATAAAAATACTATCTTAAAAGCTGGCAAGATGGCTCAGCTGATAAAGTGCTTGTCATGCAATCCTGGTAAAGTGAGTTCAACTTCTGAAACCACATAAAGATGGAAGGAAAGAACTAACCCCACAGTGGCCTCTAAATTCTACAGGAACACCATGGAAAAATTAAAAGAAAAGTACTATTTTTATGCCATGGTGCCTGCGTGATGTCCAGGTACCTGCCTGATGTCCAGGTCCCTGAGTGTTTGGGCAATGAAGCCCAACTTCAGGTTGAACTTTGTCATACTTAATCACAGGCTAATAAGGCAAGGTGGATGTCCATGATCCAAACTGCCTACACTACCAAAAACCATGGTCATGCCCGTAATCCATGTTCACACCACACAGTTTTGACTTAATTTTTTTTATTTTTTCCTTTTTTTATTGTATGTGTGTGTGTGTTTGTTGTTGTTGTTTTGCATTTTGTTTTTTGTTGTTGTTGTTGTTTCTTAGGCTTTGTGGGAGGGGGTGAGGAGGGTTGTTTTGTTTTGCTTTTTAAGGATACAGGTGTAGGAAGGTAGGCCTGGGAGGAATGAGAGAGGGTGTGATCAAAATTCATTGTATGAAACTCAAGTAACTAATAAAAGTATTGTGTTGAGGGGAAAAGTACTATCTTAACAGATACTAATGAGAGAGGAGGGAGAAGTACAAGGGGAGGAAGAAGGGAGGATAATGACATATGCATTTATGAAAGCAGGTGGGGTGAAGCAGGGACTGTTGGGAAAAAGGAAGGGAACCAGTGAGAGAGACGTCTACACAATCAGCTCTCTCGCACTTCTAGTGGCTAAATTTCGTGGTGGGAGGAGTTTCCATCAAGAAGATATCAACTGCGTATCCTACAATTTACTTCAGTTCTGGCACTACTTGAAAGTAGCATCAGGTCCCATATTTTAATGGCACAGTCTCAGAAAACAAATTCCCACTTCAGAGTCCAACCTCAATCCAAGGGCAAATTAAAGCAAAGTCTAATAATATATTTGAAAATGTCACAATGAAGCCATTTCTTTGTATGGTTTTATATATATATATACATATATACATATATATATATATTTATGAACAATGATAACTAAAATACTTGATGACATTATATAAATGCATGTGTGTTTATGGTGTGTGTGTGTGTGTGTGTGTGTGTGTGTGTGTGTGTGTGTGTGTACCAACAGAAAAATTACTGTCTTGTAGTAAATTTATACTAAGGTCATTTTAATAAAGAAATGCAACTGTTAAGTTACAAAGAAATAACAAAATGTAGCGAAGAAGATTTTAGTTGAAAAGTCATAAGAAGGAAAATCATTCCAATCAAGACATATTCTGACTCCCCTGTCCCTTTATGGATTCATCTGTTTATTTGAAAGTTTGTATATAGCATCTGTCATGTCCAGACAGAATCTGCACTCTAGAGATAGAGCAGGGAGTACAGTCACAAAGTCCTGTCCCTACTGGCCTTGCACTCCAGTGGAGAGTCACTCCTGTGTAAAATCAATTCCAATAAGGAAAGCAAAGCATAACTGCTTATGATGGTAAATGATAGCAGACCACCAAGCACAACATAAGAAATCCAAAATTTTAAATAACTACTCTTCCCATTATCCAACCACAAAGCTGTATGAGATAAGTGTTCATCTGTTCCACCCAGGAGCCCAACAAGAATCACCTCATTAGAATAAAAGATAGTCCTGTCATTCAAAGGATAGAAGCTCTGTGCTAATCACTGGGTGTTAACGAATGAATATTAGAACAAGTGTGATTGGTGGGCTTGTTCACTCCCATCAGTCAGAAATAGGTGGGGATTTAGGGGTTCTCTGCTGGAAACCAAGGCAAGACCAGATGGACATTTCTGATTATACCAAGTGCAGTAGTAAGTACTGGGGGAAGTAGCATAACATGGCATGGAAGTATAATCACAAGTTTCTCCCTGAGCAATGTGAAGAGAACTGAAGGTTAGCACGGACGTCATGCCTTAGTTTTACAACAGTCTAGAAAGATATCTGCGATTTCTATCAATTATATGTTTGTTTGTTTTTTTAAAAAGCAGGTTGTAGAGCAAGGTTGTAAGTGGGAAAGTACAGGACAACACAGAAAGACTATCTTGCAAAGAATGAAAGCAGAAAGAGCACCAGAGGAGTAGCAAGTAGCAACATGGAAAGGCAGCACAGGACACAAGCTTTCAGAGATGCTAACTTGCCAACTTCACCAAGTGTCATGTTAAGCTCTATGATTGCCTGTTGGCAATGGGCTGTGGCCATTAGGGCAGTGCAGCACAGTAGGGGTCCCTGATATTGTTGTCTCATTGCAGATAGCAATAAATGTTAAGCTGTTATTTAATTTTTCTTTAAAGGAAGGGATTGTCTTATTGAAAAAATTGTATACTTTTTGAAATACATTGAATATATATTGAAATATATATTGAATATTTTTAATCATGTTTCCCCTCCCCCCAATTCTGCTCAGCATTTCCCCACCTCCCTGCCCACCCAACTTTATGTTCTTTTTCACTCTCATTCAAAAACAATTTTAAAAATGAAACACACGTATACACAAAAAAAACAGAAATCAAAATAATAAAGCAAAACCCAAAGATCAGTAAGTCAAAAACTGCCCAAAAAAGTAAAATGAAACAAAAGTCTACAAAAATACCCTTCAGTTTGTTATGTTGGCCAACTATTCCTGGACATAGAGCCTTCCCTGAAGTGTACTTAATATACCCACAGAGATGTCACTGGAGAAAATGGATTCTCCTGTTGCCAGTGGGTATAAATTGGTGATAGCTTCTTGGTTAGGGGTAGGAGCCCATGTCCACTTACCCCCTCGATGCCAGGACGCATCTGGCTTGAACCTTTGCATGTCTTATGTGTACTGCCATATAACTGTAAGTACATACATGCAACAGTCCACTATTTCCTTGGAGTCAACATAATCTCTGGCTTTTAAAATCTTTCTGCCTTCTCTGGTCTCTGAGCCTTGAGGAGAGGGATTTGATGAAGACGCCTTATGTGCAACTGAATACTCCAAAGTCTCTCACACTGTCAACATTACCTAGTTGTGTGTCTCTGTGTTTCTTCTCAACTGCTGCAAGAAGAAGCTTCCCAGATGAGGGCTGAGAAAGGCACTGGTCCATGGATATAGCAGCATGTCATCAGGAATCATTTTATTGCTATGTTCCTTTAGCCTGTGATGTTTGAAAATTTCCACAGAGCCCCTTTGGCCAATGACTCAACAAATGTAACCCATTCCTGGCACTGGAAGTTTTACTTGGTGGCATAGTATGTATAGTTGAGGCGGTCTCCCCTATTATTTGGTGAGTACATTTAGAGTCCTTTATATGTGTATATTTTAGGAAGCTTCTATGATAGTAGGTTTCCATATGGTTTTCCAAAAGGCCTTTAGGGTTAGTTGCCTCTCCCCATATCTCCCCCTTTACTCTGCTCTCCTATCCCCATCCCTACCAAATCCTTGCATTACAGTTTCCACTTTGTCTCTCTGTATCAATATATTCTATTTCCCCTTCCTTGGGTGAGTCTCTCTTCTCCCCTAGTCCCTTCCTATGTGACTGTGGTTATTCAGATAGTAGTACACATATCAAACACTTAAAAGATAATATTTACATATGAGAGAAAACTACAATTTTTGTTTTCTTTGGTTGAGTTACCTCACTCAGGATGAGTTTTTTTTTTCCTGTTTCCATCCATTTACCTGTGAATTTCATGACTTCATTTTTAACAGCTAAATATTCCATTGTGTAAATGTACCAAATTTTCATTGTCCATTCTCCTGTTGGTGGACACCTAGGCTGTTTTCCAATTTCTGACCATTGTGACTAGAGCAACAATGAACAAGAAGGAGCAAGGGTCCCTATAGTAGAATGTAAAGTTCTTTAGGTATATGCACAAGAGTGGTACAGCTGGATCTTGAGGTAGATCTACTCCCAGCTTCCTGAGGATCCACCACACTGATAATCATGGTGGCTGCACAAGTTCACAAGTCTGCACTCCCCCAGTAATACACACATGACCTTACCACACATCCTCACCACCATGAACTGTTGTTTTCTGGATCTTTGCCATATGAACGGTGTAAGATGAAATCTCAAAGTAATTTTGATTTGCATTTTCCTGATGGCTGAGAATGCTGGAGGTTTTATTAAGTATTTCTTAGCCATTTGTGTTTAATCATTTGAGCTCTCTGCTTAGTTCTCACCCTTTTTTAACGGGGTTGTTTCCTTATGTTCAGGCTTTGGAGGGGAGGTTGAGCTTTTTATACATTTATAGACTAACCCTCTACTACATGTAAAATTGAAAAAGGTGTTTTCCCATTCTGTAGGCTACCACTTTGTCCAAATGATGGTGTCTTTCACCATAGAGAAACTTTCCAGTTTCATGAGGTCCCATTTAGTAATTGTTGGTCTTAGTGTCTGTGCTACCAGTGTCCTGTTTAGAAAGTTTTCTTATGCGACAATGGAATAAAGCCTATTGACCACTTTCTCATCTATCAAATCCAGAGTATCTGGTTTTGTATTGAGGTCCTTGGTTCACCTGGAATTGAGTTTTGTTCAAGGTGATAAAATGAATCATTCTGGATTCTTTGACATGCAGCCGTCCAGTTTGACAGTGCCATTTGTGAAAGATTCTGTCTTCTCTCCAGTGTGTATTTTTGGATTCTTTGTCAAAAATCAGGTGCCCATAGGTGGGTGGATTTATGTCTTGGTCTTGAATTTGATTCCATTGACTAATGTATCTGTTTTTATGCCAACACGATGCCATTTTTATTACTGTCTTTATTACAATTTAGCATAATTTGATATTTGATATTGGGACTAGAATACTTTCAGTAGTTCTTTTATTATTCAGAATTGTTGTAGGTGTCCTGTTCTTGTTTGTTTGTTTGTTCCCACATAAAGCTGTAAATTGTCCTTTCAATTTCTGTGAGATATTCTGTTGAAATTTTGATGAGGATTGTGTTTAATCTGTACATTGCTTTTGGTGTAATGACCATTTTCACTATATTAAACCTGCCAATGCATGAGCTCTAGAGATCTCTCACCCTCTGATATCTTCATCAACTTCTTTTTTCAATGTCTTAAAGTTTTTATTACACAAGTCTTTCACTTTCTTGGTTAGAGTCACTCCAAGATATTTTTAATTTTTTGTGAGGCTATTGTGAAAGGTATTGTTTCCCTGATTTCTTTCTCAGTCCATTTGTCAGTTGTATATAGAAAGGCTGCTGATTTTTATGAGTTATCTTTGTATCCTGCTAATTTGCTGAAAGTGTTTATCAGTTGTAGAAGTTTCCTAATGGCATTTTAGGGTCTTTTATGTATGAAATCATATCATTTGCAAACATAGATACTTTGACTTCTTCCTTTCCTATTTGTATCCCCTTGATCTCCTTCAATTGTCTTCTTACCCTCACTAAGATTTCAAGTACTGCCAGGAAGTGGTGGCACATGCCTTTAGTCTCAGCACTCAGGAAGCAGAGGCAGGCAGATCTCTGTGAGTTCAAGGCCAGCCTGGTCTACAGAGTGAGTTCCATGACAGCCAGAGTTACAACAGAGAAACCCTGTCTCAAAAAACAAACAAACAACAAAAAAGATCTTCAAGTACTATATTGAACCGGTATAGAGACAGTGGACATCCTTATCTTGCTTCTGATTTTAGTAGAAATGCTTTGAATTTCTCTCCTTTTCAGGTGTTGTTGACTATGGACTTGCTGCAAGTTGTCTTTATTATGTTGAGGAGAGATTTTTATCATGAAGGGGTGTTCAAGTTTGCCAAAGGCTTTTCTGCATCTAATGAGATAGTCATGTGGAGAGACAGTCTTTCTGCCTGTTTATATGGTGGATTACATTTATTGACTTACATATGTTCAACCATTCCTCCATCTCTGGGGTGAAGACTACTTGATTATGGCAGATAATCTTTTTGATGTGTTCTTGGATTTGGTCTTCAAGTGATTGTTCAGAATTTTTACATCAATGTTCATAGATATGGGTCTATAATTTTATTTGTTAAGTCTATGTGAGATTTGAGTATCAGGATAATAGTAGCCTCTAAAAAGAATTAGAAAATATTTCTTCAGTTTCTAACTGTTCTTGCTGACTGAAGTGTGTCAACCAGGATGTGGTTTATGTACATAAAAGACAAAGAATGGTGTGGCTTGGTGCTGCATGATTTGGGTAAGTTCCCCATGCAACCACCAGCCAACAATACAGACTTTCTATTTGGCTTTAAGAATGTCCATGAGTGTTCTCTAGTGGACTAACTTTGTAACAATTGACAGTTTTCCTTGATGTAATAGTCTGGGCTGGTATCTGTGGTTTCTCAGAGTTTGAAAAACGTTGTTCTAAGCCCTTTTAGTTTTAGAGTCTCCATTGAGAACCCAGGTGTAATTCTAATAGGTCTGCCTTTATATGTTACTTGGTCTTTTCCCCTTCAGCTTTTAATATCTTTTCTTCGTTCTGGATGTTTAGTGTTTTGTTCTGTATGTTTAGTGTTTGAATATTATGTGTTGAGGGAAATTTCTTTTCTGGTCCAGTCTATTTGGTACTCTGTGTGCATCTTGTGCCTGAATGGGCACTTCTTTCTTTAAGTTGGAGACATTTTCTTCTATCATTTTGTTGAAAATCTGGAAAACCTGAGTTTCTCCTCCTTCTTCTATCCCTATTATTTGTAGATTTAGACTTTTCATAGTGTCCCAGATATCATGGATGCTTTGTGGCTGGCTTCTTTTAGATTTAAGATTTTCTATGACTGGAATATTCATTTCTTCTACCTTGTCTTTAAATGTCTAAGATTCTCTCTTCTATATCTTGTAATCAATTGGTGAGACTTACCTCTGAAGTAAGGTAGAAGGAGGGTCTCTTCCCAGCAGGCTGTAGTAGGATAAAGTCTGGAGACACAGGGATTAAAGGGCTGGGGGACCCTGGGTCCACACCAAAAGGTAGAGCCATCAGGGAATGGAGGTGGAGGGCCTCCTACAAGCAGGCTGTGACTGTCCTGAGAGTAAGTCTGTAAATATAATGGAGGACAGAAAGAATAGTGAAAATCACCTACCTGAGTCCCAGCCCATTGTGGCTACTGGGGGTCCCTGGTAGAAAGTATTTCTGCAGAAAACCAGATGACACAAAGGAATGGGTATGGTCTAGAAGAGAAGGCCAAGAGGAGCAGCAGGAAAGACCTAAGCTGGGTTAGCTTGAGTTGAGTCCCCGGGGAGTGCAGATGAGGTGGAGGAGGGGCTCCTGTGGGCACAATGCAGGTGAACAAAGAATAAATCTAGAGAAACAGGGATGATAGGGTGGAGGATCTTGGTCCACCAAGAGGTGGAGTTCCCATGGGATTAGAAGAGATATTTTTAAGGACAGCTGTTATAGAAAGGACAGCAGACCAAGAAATTTAAAGTATTGTAAAATAGACTCCTCTGGGCTCTCCTGATTTTCAGATTTGTATTTATAGCACCCTCTAGACTTCTTCCTGAAGTTCCTTGGGCACCTCTAACTTAACATGTCCTAAGATGAACTCTGTATCCTGTTCAATATCCCATTTCATCATCTCCATCTCCAGTTCCACTGTCCATTCAGACTGGTAAGATGCAAACCTGGAAATACACACACACAAACACACACACACACAAACACACACACACACACTCACACACACACACTCACACACACACACACTCACACACACGCACTCACACACACACACTCACACACACACACATACTCTCATACACACACATACTCTCACACACACACACAGCTGTAGATCTCTGCTCTTCATTGTGCCATTGTTTGAAGCTAGGTCATCATTAGGGTTCTGCTCTTCCAGACTTCATTCCATACTGTTGAAGCCATCTTCCTTTAAACATTCCATTTCTTTATGGAGGCAGCGGGGTTGGCTAATGATTAGAGCTGGAAACTGGAGAGACATTTAAACTGGACTACACGACACTTTTTAGCCAGCTCACAAATATTTTCTCCTAGGAATCCACATGTGCTTTGGAATTGGTGGGTTTTTAATTGTAATCTGCAGGAGCTAGATGCTACAGACATCACCAGGCAGTGCGTGATTCCTGTGATCTGTCAACTAATGCCTCTTTTACTGTCCATCTTAATAAAACACCATCAGAGCTTGGTAATGATCACTTCCATCTCAGTCTTGCACTCTATCAGCCATATATTTGTAAGTGGTTCTCTGTGGTGTGTCTCCTGAGGTTACAAATTGTATCTAAGGCAGTATTATAACTTAGCAAAGACTCAAGGGGCAGGAGCAGGGGCAGGGATGGGGGAATCAGTCAGACAGAGAAGGGGTTGAGCAAAACATTCACAACTAAATTAATAAACTCTGCATCTCCTTTCAAATCCTGTGTGTTGGATATTTATAGAAGCATGAAATATCAACTGTCAGAATATCAGGGAATTGTCACGCTTTACAAAGGCATTTATTGGGAAATAGTTTTATTGAGTGTAGTCACTGACATATGTGTTCAGAGACAACACAAGATTGAAATCAAAACCATGACTCAGTGCCCAGCAGCATATATCTTATACCTCCATTGGATTTTGGATTTTACAGCAGACATTAGTGTTTATCTCATCTAAATATATGGAATATGGGAAGATATATGTGGCAGCTTTCGCTGATATAATCTTAGCCCTTTAGCACAACCCCAGTTTCCTGAAAATCATTTTATTTTTCTCCCATTGTTATCAGAAAATTTTACTCATTTGTGAACTTATTTTTTACTTGAAAGGCTATAGTATAATGTTCCCATGAGCATGACCAGAAAGGCACAAGGATGACCTGGGATAATTTTATCCTGATGAGTTTCTCCCACTTTTTGTTTTGACTTCATACTTTACACACATAAATCCATCCAAGTTTTAAAAAAAAAATGACCATCAAAAATGTCATCAAAATTGTCTTGTGTTGTTGTATTTTTGCTCATTTAAGGTGGGTCTGCTACCTGAGGGGAAAAAATGGAAGATATTCCCTAGCTGGTATGTCACAGATGATTCTGGATGACCAGTGCCTGAAGTAGTCTGGCAGCTGTTTTCCTTGCTGATATTGTATGACAACAGCACAACATTAATGATCCCCCAAAAATGACACACAGTACTGCAATCACCCGACTGGAAATTTCCGCTAACCTCCTGCTATAGCTAAATTGTTTTCAGTTTAATTTTATCCCTAACTTTCTCAAAATGGGTCACTGATATTATTCACAGTCACCAAAATTCTTACTTTCCCATTCCCTTTGAGTAAATAGTTTCTGAAAGTTGGAACTCAGCATAACTTCCTTTAAGAAAAGAAATGTGAGAGAAGACTTGGCGTCATTAGTTCGTGAAAGCAGTCAGGTTTGGTGTGCAGTTCTTCCTGCTCCCTTTCCTGTTATGTGCTCATGGAGATGTCAAAGGAACGACGCAGGCTAGAAAGTCAATCATCAAGGACAGCTTCCCTAGAGTCTTTTTGTGTATTCAACCACTGAGATTTAGGGAGCATTTGTTACAGCAGAAGAGTCTGCCCTACCCTGAAGGACACAGTCTCTCACCAGTTCCATTCACGATGACCATTCTCTTCGAAACAGCTCACAGCTGCTCATGAGGCTGTTACACCAGTAAGTCTCATTCACATATGTATTGATGACAGTTGTTGAAGACAAAGTCTGAAGGAAATACCAAGGAACTGCCTGAAGATAGCTGAGATAAATCATACTGTGTGTTTCACATCCTTTCCAGATTCCTAGATCACTAATGGAGGGTAGCCCAGTGAAGGCAGCCATCTTGGTTTAACATGGAGAAGGTATCTGTTTTATGAGAGGAAGAAGTTTAATTTAGAGCACACTAAAGGCTGCTGGAAAATCCAGTGGAAATGCATAGCGAGTACTTGGAATGCAGACGTGGAAGAAGTTAAGGATGTAGATGCGGATTTAGAGGTAATCTCAACACACTTGAAAGCTGAACTGCATCAGGAATTTGTGAGGCAACTTGGATGAGAAGGGAAGAATTAGTCTTAGAAACACCTATATTCAGAGCACAGAGAGAAAAGGACAAGCAAGGAATGGGAAGTATGATGACATCCCCATTCATCCTGAGAGCTAAGAATATCGGATCTTCATTAATAAAGCCATTTACATTTCGAGGTTTTTAATGAGGAGGGAACATGTTCAGCTCCTTAACAATTCATTTACTCGCTCCAATATTAAAATAGATTACCCATCCGACAGGCAGCTGGGCATTATCTGTAATGAAAAGCAAAATGATTTTTTAATTCAATGTCCGAGAACCAATTCATCCCGATTTAAAGTAGAAAATGAACTTTTGAACAAGTATGAGTTACTGTGCACTGTTGAAGAAGTTTATTTTTAGTTATGTTTAAAACCATTTTAAACACTGTTGGGTTAGGGGCTAAGTTTGGGCATTTTGTATTGTCTGCAGGTATTGGATTTATGCGGGGGGGGGGGTGTTTGATTGCTAATGATCTATAAGTAGAACATCTGAGGGGTTCCGTATCAATAAAAACTCCTCTGCTGAAAGGCTCAGGGTTCCACTGCCCAGTATGATGCTGGCCAAGATAGTGGTTCCCTCTGCAGAGGTCTGCAAGGGTTTGCACCTATGAAAATTCCTCCGTCTCTTCCTTGCTGAGCCCACAGAGTGGCTAACTACTACACTGCACTGTGGTCAATTTTTATTCATTCCACAAACATCTAGATCTCCGCATGTCTGGTGTGCTGTGGGAATGGATAGATGGCGATTTGTTCTCACTGAACCTGCAGTGAGCTGGGTATTCATGCTGTGATGGTTAATACCGTCAAGTTGGCAGGATCTAGAATTACACAGGAGACAAGTCTCCGGGCATGTTTGTGAGATTGCATTAACCCAGGTAGAGGGACCCACCCTAAACGTGGGTAACACCAGTCCATGGGCTGTGGTTCCAGAATGAATAAAAAGGAGAAAGCAAGCTGAGCAGCATTCATCGCTCTTGGCTGCCTCACACTCCTGCAGCCATTCCTTCCCTGAACTGATGGAAAATAAACCCCTCCTCCCTTGAGTTGCATTTGCTGGCATTTTCTCATAGCAACATAGAGAATAATTAATACCAGTCCCATCTTACAGCCTGAGAGTCAAGCAGTCAAGACGCAACAAGGGCTAGGTAGCCAGCGTCCACGAGTGTGCTCTAAGCCTTGAATTTAAGTGTGATCCTCAAACTAGCACTTGTGTCACCTAGGTGTTTACTAGACACACGGCATCTCAGCTCAAAGCTAGACCCGCTCACATCAGAACTGGGTTCTAATAAGGTCCTCAAGGGATCCTTCTGCACAAGGAGCTGGGTGAGTGCTGTGCTAAGTCAACCCCTACAAGGACTCTGTTTAATGAACACTGATGGGATGCATTCCCGCTTGGTTAGCAGGGTAGGGTGGGACCTCAGGGTGAGGCTGATCTTGCCCTCTGGGGACCAAACGAAGGAGTCCTACAACAATATGTTTTGGTTTCAGACACTGGAACATATTGTGAACTGCAGGGGTCGGGACTTCCTCCAAGAGTAACAGATACTGAGCTGGGTCTTGAGGCCAGAACATTTTCTTAGTTTATTTCACTTAAAAAAAAAAAAAAAAAAAAAAAAAAAAAACCAGCAGACAAGTACCCACACCAGTCTTCTGGAATGAGCCTCCTGGGTCTGGAACCTGTTTTCCAGCTAGAATCCAAGTATCAACACAATCAAAAGGTAGATTTGGAACTTCAATGCAGCGCGCAGTTTCTAAATCATTAATCGCGCCATTCGGCTAAGAGGTGCTTCTTTTATTAATATTCGTTAAAAAAAAAATAGTTTGCCTCTCATTAGTCACCAGGCCCTAGGACTGAGTGCAAATAGTTTCGGGATGACTTGCAGACCCCAGGCGCAGGTACTTCTTTCAGGGTAGGGCGACGCCTTTTGGGTCCTTTCTGCAAGCCTGGCCCTCCTGCTCCGGGGCTGGATGCAGCCATCAGTCGTCCTCTCCTTTCTCCCCCGGGGCATTTTCCCCCAGTCGCAAGTTCAGCCAGCCTGACCTCTTTGAATCACCTCGCACCTGCGGGTCCCCTCCCCAGATGGAGTCTCCGCCTGCACCCGGCACCCGGGGAAGAGGCGTCGCCGAGGGGGCTCTCCCGAGTGGACTCTGACGGTGGCAGACGGCGAGTCACGTGAGTCTGTGGAGGCGGAGCGTGGCCGGCTGAGGGGGTGGAGAAAACAAAGCCCCCAGCTGTCAGCAGAAGAAGGAGGCGATAACGCCGGAACAGGTGAGTCAAGTACATTCAAAGCCGTACAGCCCAGGCGCACCCCTACGCCCTTTGCCCTGGGTCGGTCCCTCCCAGCCCCGCGTTGGCCGCGCCTTCCCTACCCTCGCTCGGGTCTACTGTCTGTAGATGGAGGAGCGAGTGGATCCTGGGGTCTCTGAGCTCATCAAGAAGTTATTCAGCCCGGGGGTGTGTACGCAGCCACGCTCCTACGGGTCGCCCCTCTCTTTGGGTGGGTAGGGGGACTCGAGCGGTACACCCCTAGAAAAGGAAGGGAGTCAGAGCTGCCACGCTGGCAGACACAAAGTGCACTGGCCAAAGAGTGAAGGCTGGGGCCACCTAGGAGAGGGGGCCTTGTAGGTGCGAGCCCTAGGGGCTCGGCCCCTCCTGATGGAGGACTAGGGTGCGGGAGCTGAGCGCCCCTGGAGCTGCTAGAAGCTGCGCACTTTGAGGCAGACCAGGAAGTGCCGCGCGCGCGTCCATGGTCTGGAGTGCATCCACGGACCCCTCAAGCTCTGCTGCCACCCCTGGTGCGTCCTGACCTGGGACACCGGTCTCACGGCTGGGATCGATCACTGCTGGATCTGGGACTTGGCAGCCGGGTGGGTGGCAAGAAAAGTGGGTTGCTAGCCTCGCCTGAGTGGTTTGGCGGGGAACACCCGCAAAGAGCGCGCGCGGCTACTCGGAGACCACCACTCAGATTTGGAGGGGAGTTCTTCAGTTTACCCTTCCAAGTGCTGTGTCGAAGCCAGAAGTATGCCACAAAGGCCCAGAAAGAAGGGTGGAATCAAGAAGATCCTCCTCTCTGAATCTGAGCCTTAGGTAACAAGGACTTCCAGCCAGAGAGAGCGAAAGGGTCTGGTCATCCCTTGAGTCATTTTGCCAGTCCAGTGTCAACCGCGCAGCTGCAGCCTCAGAGGAAGGGAGTTGCGGCCATTGGACCAGGAGCCTTTGTCTTAACCTCCCGTCCCCTTCTGCTAGTCTTCGTTGGGTCAGTGGCGCGCTGAATAATTAATATTCCAAACATTAGCTGTCCCTTCACCTCAGCACCAGAAGGCCCTGCTGATCTTCCTTCCGCCCCCTACCTCCCCATGGAAATCCACTTCTTCCCTGAAAAAAAGAAAAGAAAAGAAAAGAAAAAAGTGATTCGGACCCACTAGGCAAAAAGATGACTGCCAAAAGCACTAAAGAGGGGTCAATGCAAAAATCAAGGGTTAAGTAGGAGCGAGGGAGTCGTAAGAACGTTCTTGATTAGCATAAGTATCTGCCCCGGGGCCGCGATGAGAGGCGGAGGCTCTGCCCTAGCCTAGGTGCAAGAGTTCAGTCTTCAGTGAAGTCTGAGCTGGACCGGCTTCTAATCTGAGAGCGCCCGGGAGATGCGACTTGGCAGAACAGGACGCTAGGATGAAACAGAACAGAGATCAGAAGGTACTCAGAAAGGTAACTCTTGGACACTAGGTTTTAGCAAGCAAATTGGTGGGGTAGGGTAAGGGGCTGGCCCAGGTGGCGTCCCTCTTGGAAACACCTCGCTTTGCTGTCACTTTTGTCTACCAAGATGAAACTTTAGCTGGGAAAAAGAGTGTTATGCGCCATTGATCTCTGAATCAGGATGGGTTTTAGGTAAGCTTACAGTGAAGCTTCCTTTGCAAGTGATGCTGCTTCGAAGCTCTGATTTCCAAACTTGGCTTCGTCGTGGAATCACCTGTGGAGATTTGGGAATTCCCTCCTAAACCATTTAAGTCAGATTGTTAAAGGGGAGGGGGAGAGAACTCAGCATTATTGGTATTAAGCAAAGCTTCCAGGTGATTCCACTGCATAACAGCAGGATGAGAACCACTTTGGTAACAGCGACGTGGTTGTGAGACAAGTGCTACTTTAACTACTTGAGTGGGCGAGAGAGAGAGAAGATACTGAAACTGGGGTGCCTGTGAGTCACACCGTAGGTCAGGTGACTGTCATCTGGAGACCTGGCAGGCTGTGACATCTCCCTACAGCATTTTCCCCTTCCCTGCCTGGAGTCTGCTGGAGATTTGCAAGTTCACTGTCCATGCCTAGTGTGTGCACTGTTGTTAAGGGAGAGGGATAGAAACTTTCATTTTGGCAGTGACGCGTGTGTGCAGGCAGCAGGGAAACCCAGCCGAAATAAACCAGGAGCTGGTGAGTCAGCAGGCTGCGCTCCAGTGCCCGCCCAGTGAATAGGAAGCAATTATGGCTTGTCGTTATTGACACACACACACTCCACTCCTTTGAAAGCACATCTTAATATCTGATCAGGATGTTTGCTTGACGGAGCCTCTCCCTCCACCGACATGCCATCCTACCTGCTTTGAATAATTCTAGCTGCTGTTAGCAGGGGAACTGAAGCCAACTAGACAGCTTGTCCTTTCTTTTGTGGAAGGCATATTTTAAAAGGCTTCTGGGAAAATGTAGCTTGGCTTTCTCAGTTATAAGAAATAGAGAGGAGGAATATGCAGTATGTACATTTTTAATTGTTTTTAAAGGCCAGACTGTTTGATATGTTCAGGCTGAATTCAGTGAGCTGCTTAAATAGAAATGGCTATACCTACATTTCATATGAAATTCTGTTTATTGTTGACCAAACAAACCTCTGTGGTGTGTGTGTGTGTGTGTGTGTGTGTGTGTGTGTGTGTGGTGTGTACCAGTTGGGTATACCTGTGTACACTAGAGATTGAACTAGGGCCTCATGTCTAGGTAAGTAGTCTGCTGAGCTACATACATCCCAAGCTCATAGGTGTTTAACTTAAATAGAACAGACTCAGAAAGTCAAAAAGTCAGAAAGGACAAGTTCCACATTTTTCTCTCATTTACACATCTTTGACTTTACTTTTTATATGTGTGTATGTATATGGGTGGTGGTGGTAATAAACTGGAACGGTGACCATAGGAGGGAAGGAAAAGATCTTAAGAGGGGAAATGGAAAGCATAATAAACTACATGGGACCTGTGAACAGGAGGGTTTTCAGGAGGTGGAAAGGGTGCTACCAGAGGGGAGGGAGGGGGAAGGGATAGGAGGATCAACCAGAACAAAGTCTGTATGAAAATACCATAATGAAGCCCATTACTTTGTAGATTGATTTTAATAAAAACTATATGCTATTTTTAAAATGGATATATATATATATATATATATATATATATATATATATATATTCATAAGCCAGGCTCACACCTGTAATCCCCAGCACTCTGGAGGCTGAGACAGGATGAGGCAGGAGGATTACCATGGAGTTTGAGACCTACCTAGACTTTAGAGTGAGACCCTGTCTACAAATAAATAAATAAATAAATAAGAACTAGCATCCAAAGGACAACTCTCATATATTTTGTTAAATACACTTATTTTCTCTCTCTTCTGTTGCTGTTACTGTCATTTCCTAGTCTCCTGGCCTCGTGTCCTTTTGTCACAATCACCCATTATACCACTGGCCGAATGCTTTCTTCCCCATTCTCAGTTTCTTCCAGAGGGCCGACATTGCCTGGTATATAGCAGGCACTCGATGCTTGTCAGCTGTTGCACTTCACATGGACCTGTGTTACAGTCCCTATATACACTGTTTGGGATTCTGTTTTCTCCCAAGGATCTTTATGTCTTCAGGCCCTGCACAGGCCCGTGTGCAGACATGGGGCTCTTTGTCTAAGAAATGCTGCTTGTTTGTTCTCAAGACTATCAGAAGGTGAGGAGATCCCTGGGAAACAATGCCTCCTAAGTACATTGAGCTTCCATTAATTTTTAAGATATGTGTTCTGGATCTGTAGGAGCCAAAAATCTCTTGTAGCTCTGAGATGCTATAAAATGACAGCTAATGTGTTCACTAAGTTTCTTTGAGTAACAGTGTACTCTGAGCATAACTAATAATTGTTATAGCATTGGAATCACACTCATGGATCAAAGATTCATTTCACAGAAGTTCACCCTCATAAGAAAAGAGCATGTCTAACTGTGCCTTGAGGAGTTCATTAATCTAGGAGTCAGTTCAGAATAGGTTAATCGTTAACCTGCTTTTATTCTCATCTGCCTACTGATCATCTTAAGATAGGGCATGGAAAGAGCTTAATGGTAAAACACTGCTTAGCATATTCAAGGACCTGGGTTCAATGCCCAGTCCATACACAAAAGAACAAGCTTCAATATCTTTAAAGGTAGGAATTTCAATTTACTTTGACATGTACTACCCCCCCTCCAAATAAAGGTTTATAAGATTTTCCAAAGGCTAATGTGATGTAAATAGATCCATTCCTACTTTCTAAAATTTTGGCCATCTTTTCGGGAGCTATAAGAAATTGAGGGGCCGCAGTGCTTAGCAATATATATAGCAAGAACTAGAGGTGGTGGACTATTATAAGGAAACAGCATCTTCCAGACACAACAGAGCAGATGCACATAGGAACTCACAGAGACTGTGACAGCATACACAAGACCTGCACAAATTCGAGCCAGACAGAACTCCCGGCAAAGGAGAGGAAGTAGGCACAAAGCCCTGCCCCTAGCCAAAAAAGCTATTTGAGAATGATAACTGCTAGGAGAGAGAAAAGAAATCAGTCCTCTTTAAGTGGCACTGAGCACAGCAACATGGCACTGAGCAACATACCCCAGGGCAGGCCGTGCGCAGGAGCAGTTGGCCAACCCACATTGGACTCCACGTTTTAGTCGCTTTTTTCTTTCACTGTTTTTTGTTTGTTTGTTTTTGTTTCTTAGAAAGAGATAACATGAATTTGGGTGTGTGGGGAATCCTGGAGGAGGTGGGAGATGGGAAAGAATATGATAAAAACATACTGTGTGAAATTCTCAAAGCATAAATTTTATTTTAAAGCAAAGTCACATGGTAACTGCTGGCCAACTCTAGGCCCTGGCATAGACATTGAAGTGAAGTTAAACTCACAGCTTCATGTAATTCACAGACTATGACCCACCATCTGTTTTTATAAGATTAGTCTTTATAGTTTTTCTCATAATTGGAAAATACTTAGAAGCCCTTGAAAATACTGTGAAACTCAAAATTTGGAGTCCAAAGTAAAATTTCACCAGACTGTCTCATAGACTGCCTCCTGCCTGTTTGCTTACATGTATGTTCCCACTGGCTTCTTCTGTACAGCTCTGCCTCAGTGGCAAAGTTGTATGAAGGATGTGCTGTCCACAAAGCCTAGAACATTTGCTGAATGTTTACAGAAAATTTTTCAGATAGACATCTCATTTACCCCACCTCATTCTACACCAATCTAAATATGCATTCGTTCACTTAAATCTTTGCTGTAAATTTTTTTCCCTTCTAGTAGAGCAAACAAAACCTACTAAACCTAGGTCAGATAATCACTAAAAATAAAAGATAGTTTCTTTCCTATTTTCTTGTGTATATATTTACTTTGTAAGAATGGTATATTCCTGAATAATGTAGACTCTACTAATACTGTTAAACATAGGACTTCTAACCCTAAATAAGCCCAAATGATACAATTTTAACCTGTCATTGTTTCTAGAGTTCTAGAAAAATGTAAAAACATGTCCTCTAGTGAGCTCTTGCTTTAGGCCTTTAGTAATGAGGGCTTCCCTTTCTCACTGTGTAGTCCTAGCTGACCTAGAACTTGCTCTACAGACAAAGCTGTCCACAGATTGGCAGCAAGCTTCTGGCCTCTGCCTCCCAGGCTGAGACTCCAGGCGTGCACACTATATGTACATTTACTCTTTCAGCATAAATTTTTAGATTTATTCAATTATAGACATTTTTCATCATTGCTTTATAAGTGTGTAGGGGAAGCGTTGGGAAATGATACTCCTTTTCCAAAGTCAAAAGTAAACATAGAAAATAAGACCTACATAGCATTCCTAACTCTGCTGAGGGCTGGCATTGCATCATTTTATCAGGCCATGTACAATTGCTTTAGACTTTTCAAATTTGAAAATAAGATTATGATTCAGGAATTCACATGAGTCCCTCTAGTAGGACTGGACCAATAACTACTGATTCGAATTCTAGAAGGCATATTGAAAAGAGTTACTGCATTGATAGAAACTTGTCTCTGTGTTTTATCGTTTCCTGACAGAAGACTTCCTTCAGTTAGGGACTTCCCCCTTTGGATGACTTGTCAGTGCCACAGAAGAAGTTTGCAAATGAGTTTCACTTCAAATAGAGCCACCACATGGATGGCTGGAATCCTCTTCATTCCTTCGGATCTATCCACTGGTGATTTAGGAAAAAGGGTGTCCTTTTCTTCTCTAAGTTCAACCAAGTGTTATTGTAAAATTTGGGGTAACTGACATAAGCCAAGTCATTTCTAAAAACAGAATTCAAAATCATAAATACATTTACCTGTCTCCAGGATTACTGATAGTGATGCTCTCTTCAAATCACTGATTTCAAAGCAACTTTACCAACTTTACTTCCTCCTGGAGCCACTGAGAATCTGTGATCTCCAGGTGGTCCATTAGAGACAGTAACCTTTGTGGAACTGGACTCTGAGAAGCACTTTGTAGCCCCCTAACCATTGCTCCACCAGTGATCCAGGTCCACCCATCCTAACAGGGTAAGGCTGTTTTGTAATACCTTTCATGAATCATTTGAAGGTTGTAATAGTCTCTACTGAGCCATCACTCTGGCGCATCCACAGTGCTTGTCAGGCAAGAGTTCAAAGTCCGTTGGTAGAACAAATATCCCTTCTGCCTAAAACACCAATGTCTATTAAATCCCAGTACCTCTGAGGAGTCACACTTTAGGCTGCTATGAAGGTTCTCAGTTGGCCGGTTTGGAGAGGTTTGGTGGAGCAATGTACACATAAAGCTTTCCAAGAGAAGGTAAAGAACACCTTCTAGTGGCTGGGAAAGGTGCACAGTGAATGTCCTGCAGGTACAAGGCTGTTTTCTTCTTGAATCATAAGCATCTTTTCCCCTATTCAAAAATCCTACACATCTCATAACTTTAAAATCTCAGGCTGTGACTTTCTTCCCCATGTTCTGCTTCTTATCTATAGCAAACACCATCCAACTCTGTATTCAAAGAGACTCACCCTGGAATTACTCTCCCTCATCCTAGGCTGTCAAAAGTACTTCTACAGTGAGGTTTCTATATAGATATTAAATATACTAACCAACAGTGCTGGGTGGGATGGCTCAGCAGTTAAGAACACTTGCTGCTCTTGCACAGGACCCAGGTTTAGTTCCCAGAAACCACATTCAGTGATCCACAACTGCCTATACCTCCAATTCCAGGAGATCCAATGCCTTCTTCAGGCCTAAGCAGGCACATGTGGTACACAAGCTCACACAGGCATACACACACATATACATAACATTTACAAACATACTAAGCAACAAAAGAGAGTTAAATAACTTGTGTTGTTGTTGTTGTTGTAGAATGAATGTTCTGTGAACTTACGGACCAACAGTTTAAAGGAGCCAGGAGGAATCAGCCCTTAGCCTCTGTTTTGAGTATGTAAGGGCCAGTTAGGACTTTGGAATCATGTTGTGCCCCAAATCAGAACCGTCTGTTGGACAGAGCTATTGTTCATTTTATGTGAAAGGAACCCGAGGCTCCTGGTACTACTTACCAACAGCACTCACAATCAACCACACAGACTACAAGGAGTGTGATTATATTCAAGAATCTGTGACCCTTTTTTCCTTCTTAGTGTATTCTGCCTATGTCTGTCACTGTGGACGCAAATGCTGCCCACTTGTACATCTGAGTCAGGCTTCACCACCTTTGGGAAGAGTACATTATGTGTTCTTTCTGTTCTCCACTTTATCTTCTCAGTGCGTGTGTGGTAACACTCTTCAGGGTAATTTGCTCAGACCTGGGACTCGGGTGGAGTTGGGAAGAGTCATCTTGACACCTTCCGGGAGTGCCATGTTAGGCAATAGATGCAGGTGAGCCAGCAGCTTGGGTAGAACAATGATTGTGTCTGATGCCCAGAAACATCAAGCCATGCTCACCTGAGTCATTTTTTCCCATGGGTTAAGTGCCCATCCCAACGGGAAGAAATTCTTAACTGTCCACTTTGTTGGGGTGGTATTGTTTTGGAGGTTGCTGTTGGAATCTAAAAACTCTGTGGACTTTTAAAAAAATTACATTTTTGAAGTTTTTTTTTTTTTTTAAACCATAGAGAATGGCTAATACATTGGGTTTTGTCACTAAGTTGCTGTTACCCTGGTGGTGATATCTCTTTGCTTGAGAGACTTCATGCCCTTCACTTCTCTGAAAATTTGTTGTTGTTGTTGTTTGTTGATCTTAAGTAGAGGTGCTAGAGGTTTTAAAAATTAAAACAGCAAATAATGAAGACAAGAGGAATTAGAGAAATGATTGTCAAAGGAGGCAAAAGGAACATCTACTAAAATGTCCTAAGGAAAGCAGGAGTTAGGATCAAGAGTGATCATCCCTAATTCCCCCTCTTCACTCAAAATGTAACTCCTAAGCAATGATCTTGGTTAAATACTTACTCAAGTCAGGTACAAGATTGTTCTGTTTTTCTTAATCACTTTAAGGGAGTTTGAACTGATAGTCAGGAAATCTGATTCTTGTTTCAGCTGTGCATAAAGTACAACTTTGGGCAGCTCAGTGCACCGTTGTGGGCACCAGTCTTATCAGGAAATGGGAGCATCATGTCTTTATCTGTCCCCTGTCCACAAACATCTCTGTGCTCTAAAGGGAGGTTAGTAATTCATTTTTATAGTAAAAATACAATGGGTAATGTGTTCTTTCCTTTGAAGAATCCATAAATTATTTTCTAAATGTGAGAAAGATATGTAGCTTTAATAATCTGCTAGCATATTGAATTATTTAGTTATACTGGAATTGGCAGCAGTAGCGGTAAGTTCAACTATCAAGTAATTTGATGTATATAGAGTGTCATGCCGGCTCCTCAAAACCCTAAAGCTATGTGATATATACATTGATATTAAAATCACCCACTCATGGCCAGAAATGGTAGCATAGATCTGAAACCCCAGCTATTTGTGAGGCTGAAAGAATAGTGTGGGTTCTAGGCCAGCCTGAGTTACACTGTAAGACTCTGTGTTAAAAAAATAATTAATCAGCAATAAAGCAAAAACATCCTCTTCGAAACCTCCCAGCTGTTCACACATCCCTGCCTAGGCAATGGTTTCCCATTAATGGCTACCATTGGGTCCTCCCTCATCAATCAACTAGGCCTAGAAAAAAAGACACTATCTACAATGTCTTGCTGCAGATGAGAGAAGATAAGAAAAACTCAGAACTAGTGACCAGGTCTATCATTATGCTATATTCCATTCATTCCTCAAGGTACAGAGATACAGAGATACAAGATACATTCCTCAAGAGAGGTTGTATCACATGGTCTCCTGTTACTGCTTAGTTCACAGATAGTGACATGTCACCTGCCTATGGCTAGAGCATGCAAGGACAAGAAGTAAAGAGGCTTTAGTCTCAGGGGTAAACCAGGCTTGATAAAGCATTGCCCTTAGCCTAATAAAAAAAAGGAGTTTCCTCTTTTGAAGGCTGAGTTGAGTTCTCCTGAGTATATAGAAGTCCCACATCAATAATTGTGAACAGATGGATAAATTGTGGGTTCAATGTCCTCTAAAGGAAAAACAAAGATTAGAGGAATTCTCTTGATCTGTTTTAGGTATTGGGCTTTCCTAGAGTTGATTCTATTTATTACTTCTGACTCTGCGACACTCTCATCCAGTCCTCAAAAAGAGTGTTCAAATCAGTGTGCGTGTGTGTGTGTGTGCGCACACACACACATCTGTTGGTGTATAAGTGCATTTATGATGTGAGTTCACATGGAGGACAGAAGACGACCTCAGCTCTCCTTCCTCAGGAGACATCCACTTTGTTATTGTTGATGAGGGGCTGGGAGCTGGTTGGTTTGAAACAAGGTCTCTCTTGGTAGCCCAGAGGCTAGGCCAGCTGGCCAGCAAGCCTCAGGGATATGACTGTCTCTACTGCTTTAGCACTGAGGTTACAGACATGCAGCAACACACCCAGATTTTTATGTGGGTTCTGCAGATAGCTCTCAGGTTTTCATGCTTGCAGCAAGTACTTTACCAACGGAGCTATCACCCAGCATGTCAGTGTTTAATAATGACCATAAAGTTGTCTTTTCCACTTGTGTAGCTATTTATGGCTGCTAAGGAATTTTTATATACAGCATCAATTCTTTATGTAGACACACTTTATAGAAAACTATAAACACAAGAGCCCAGAGTTTAAATGGCATGCCCAAAGTCACATAATCAGGGAAGTGTTGAGCCCAGGAATCTTCACTGCAGCTCCAGTACTTCCACCAGACAGGCTTGCAAATCAGAGCTGGATTCTCAGGGTGGCCCTCAGAAGTCCTATTAACCAATGAATACTGAACTGCAGCAGTGGCCCAACCTCCAGTGACCTCATGTTTCTCTCAGAAAGAGGCATAACATTTCAAAACTGAGGAGGCAAAGTTATGGGTCACAGTCCATCATAGACATTCTGGAATTCATAGACATTTCTCTGTTCCACTTTCCCAGTGCATCAAGGGATGGTCTGATCAGCTGTCAAGGAATGTGGCTGAAAGTACAGGCCATCTCAGAGATGTTTAGAATCAGGTGCCTTGGGGCAGAGTGATGGTACAAGCACATAGTCTCAAGGTAGATCTGTGAACAACCTCAGTACAAGTTGTTTGGAAACAACAAACACTCTGGATGTTTGTGTGATGGTTTAGAGGCTGCATTATCCACACAAATAAAAATAACAGGAGCTAAAGAGAGACTCAGTTGCAAGGGCTTACCTCAGAAGCATTACAACCCAAGTTTGGTCCCCTGCATCCTTATAAAAAAGAGAGAGAGAGAAGAAAAGAAACAGGACAACACATGCCTGTAAGCCTAACACTGGAGAGACAGAGAAGAGACGGGGGCAGGGGGGTGACTCTGGGGTTCATTGGCTAGCCAGTGTGGATAAATTAGTTCAGTAATAAACCTTGTCTTATGAATAAACAAAAAAGATGAAGCATTGAGGAAGACACCCATGTAAGCCTCTAGCCTCCACCATGCATGCACACAGATATACATATGCATGCACACAGGTATACGTATACATGCGCACAGCTACACATATGCAGGCACACAGATATACATAGGCATGCACACCAGTATACATATGCATGCACACAGACACACACAAGAAAAATAACAGTTACTTTACTGAAGGTGCTCATATAATGAGATCCAGAGCTATCCATTCTGGTCAGCAGAGGGGAAATAATAAATGTTCATTATAAGCAATCTCAGTGTATTTGCAAAGTAATTCAGTAACTAATTGAGTCCATATCACCTTAGACAGAAGAGGACGTTCCCTCAGGAGCTGAGACACTAGACAAATACATTATCCTGAAGGATTAGAGGTGTGAAGGACAGAGAAAGTGACAGGAAACTAGATACCCCAAGGATGGACTTTCCACCTTAATTTTGTCTTGGTCCTTTGCAAGGTCTCGACTATGAATGAATGCATTTGAATCAGGATCGGCTGAGTGAATGGGCCATCTGGCTAAGTATGTTAGGTTGCCATAGTAGCAAGTTTTTGGAAACAGCCCTGAAAGAGGTCATGTGGCTTGCAATTCAAGGAGTGGTTCCCAGACCAGCAGCTTCACAGCCACCTGAAAGCTTTTAAAGGTGGGGGGAGGGGGGATATTGGCCTCCTACACCCACCCGTTCCTACTGAGTCATAATCTGCATTTTTTTTCAAATATATGTCTTTTAAGATTGCCAAGTGACTCATAAAGTCTGAAAAACACTGCTGAGATTGAGAAACAAGATGCTCATTTTCAGAGTGAAAAACGTAAATGACTTTCACACTCTGCACACTAGTCAGGGCAATAGCAGTTATAAATCTTTCCCTTTCGTGTGTCCACTCTCCCTGCCATTTAGCAGTGCATTCACAGCCTTGGGTTGTGACTATTAATTTATGTGTTTGTCACCTGACTAGGCTGTAAGTTGGCTGGCTGCACAGTGCAGATCTTCTTCATCTAACGTAGTGCCTGACATATGACAGGTGTGTGTGGCGGTAGCAAAACCTCCGGCTGCACAGGCTAGCAAACATGGGCTTGGGTCCCAGCCCTGCCACAGCCTCAGTTCCTGCATCCATGAGACAGGAATGCAGAAGCATGTCCCTCCTGGATTTGGAAGGAAGGAGCCTGACTGATGCAGTGCACTAGCACAGCTCCTGGTGCACACTAGCTGCTCGTCAGTGGCGCTGACTCCTATGTGCTCAGTGACTGCTGAACAAATGAAAACATAGGAACCTCGTATACAAGTTTTAAAGCTGAGACAGTGGGTTCCTGTGAATGCTAGCATACATAAAGCTGAGTTTTAAATCATGACACACAAAGAAAGTGTAGCATGTGAAAAGGAAAAGGCGATCAGGGTCAGAACGAACTTGCAGGAAATGTGTGCTGTTAAGGATCAGAAGACCAGTATTTGACCAGCTGCATCCATGTTAACTGTTATATTTCTATGCCTTGCTTTCTCCACCCAAAGAGTAAAATCCATTAAATCCTCTTTATTTCTTAGCGCTCTAATGGGAGCATCCTACAGCTTGCAGTGTGGGAAGTCAGGGCTTACCTTATTCATACCCGTATCCCTACCTACTTCATAAGAGTACCAGAAGAGATGGTCACAGTGCAGGAGTGTCCAGTGAGAATCACGCATGTGCTCTCTGTGGGGATGAAAAACTAACTCTTAGCACAATATTCTGGGGGTTCAAGAGAGCTGGCTAGAGGACAAACGTCTGAAAGGGTTTCTTGCAGGTGGGGGCGGGGCAGATAAGAGAGAAAGTGATGGGGAGAGGTGAAGAAATACTGAGTCAGAGGTTTGTATCTATAAGTCAGAGTCCAGGAGAGTTCCCACAGAAGCATCTTAAAGGAGAGAAAATCCTCTACCAAAAGGCAGCCAGGGGAATCTCTAGGGGAAGTAGCAGATGAGTTATGAACTGGATGAGCTGATTGGTATATATGAAGACTTTTGCAAACTTTTGCAGTAGCTAATTGTAGTAGCACTTGCCTATAATCCCAGTATTTGGGAGGCAGAGGCAGGAGGATCACTGCAGGTTTCAAGACAACCTGGTCTATATAGCAACTTCCAAGCCAACATGGCCTACACAGCAAGACCCCGTCCCCCACCACACACACACACACACACACACACACAAAAATCCAAAGAGTGGGGGTTCAATAGGTCAATAGCTGCTCTTGCAAAGGACTCATGTTCAGTTTCCAGCACCAAATGGTGGCCCATAACAGTCATAACTCCAGTCCCAGAGGAGCCAGTGCTGCCTCTGACCTCTGCAGGCACAGGCATGCACATGGGATACATATATACATGCAGACAAAGCACTGATACACATAAAAATATGAAAGGAAAAAATGTAAAGAAAAAGCAGCAATAGATAGGAAAAGAAAGTTCCCTATCTTCAGGGAGACTGGTGAGATGCTCAGCCAGCAAAGAGTTGGCTAGGCAAGAATAAGTGCCCAAGTTCAATCCCTAGAAACTACGTAAGAAATCCAAGAATGATAGGATATTGTAGCCTCCTCAGTGAGCTCGGCCTAAAAGGAGACTCTAACTCAAAGAAATAAGAGGAATGGCACCTGAGGCACAACCCTGCAGGTTGACCTCTAGGTTCCACATACAGGTGAACACACACACGTGCACCCACATGTGCACATAAACACATGCAAATATTTTCACACTGGACATTTTGGTTGGACTTCCAGGACTTCATCCTAAAACACCTTCATCCCTAAAACACCTTCTTCCTGACAGTGCTATTGGAGCTTCACCTCTGGCACACCCTAGAATATTTCCTGGTCAGATGGAGTTCAGTACGTGTCTGCAGTAGACTCGTCTACAAGGCAAAACCCACAGCAGAGACACCAAGAGCAGTCCTGGGCTCTTCACATGGGCCTAGGCAGGAACCCTGTGCCCAGAGGCTGTGCTGGCATTCCCACAGTTTCATTCACTTACTAACACATTACACATACTCTGTTGAAAAATATTAAGAAACAATTGAGAATTTTAGAAGATTTCCACAGTATAAAAGGTGAAGGCCGTCTGTGTTTAATAGGAGTTCATGTGGCCCTCAACACCAGTGTCCTAACAGTTGTTTCCCTGCCAAAGCCTTATGGGTTGTTACCCTTGTAACACTTTTAATATGCTGCTTCCTTAGTGGGCCAGAAGAATAACAGATCACAAAGACGGAGTACATGGAGAACATGTCCGCAGTTCCCCCTGTGTCCCAAACACTGTTTGTATCGTAAGTGTTCGTATTAAACATGAAACTGAAGTTCTCCAGGCTACACTCCTGTTTTGCTTCATTTTGGTATCAATCATACACAGAGTGAAGGACTATTCAATACCTACAATGACGTATGATTGAAAATGGATAAAAGGGTTGGCTTTGATGGTGCAATTATAAAAAACATTTTGTGGGGTTTAGAGGGCATGCAGCGTTTCTTACAGATGTATTTTGCCTGATCGTCCTTTTGAAAGAATTTTACTTTCACAGCACCACTCTTTTATAAAAAATATAAAATAGAAAGGGCACTCTTAAAAATTATTTCTGTTCTGGTTCACGTGGGAAGCAACAGATGGATAGACAAGGATTCCAAGACGAGCTGGTTCCTACGCTATGCTCGAAGGAAAAGGAGCCAAATCTGTAGATAGCATTTGGGGATCGTTCTTTCAGTGTGTGGAAACCAAATCATGTAACCCTGAGAAGTTTATACCACCATCACCACCCTCAGTATATGCCTCCCAAATCCCTTTATCATGGAGCAATATTTTTGAAAGTCCTTAAATATACAGCACGGATCATTTGGTAATTTGTCTTTCTTAAGGAGAATGAGTCATACCAGACTTAATATCCAAGATCCCGTGTAACCTGACCTCCTTCGCCAGCACATACCCTCCTCCTTTGGTTTTTGGTTTCTCTGGTGCATGCTGAGCTCTGTGTTTCCCGGCACTGAGCCCCTGAGCAGCCCTAGGCTGCCCCTGGAGAGGCAACAATCCCAGCCTAAGACCACTAATTGATGTGGGGCTTGCGGGATGTTGGTATCAAGCAAGATCAGTCTCAGGATTAATAGCATGTGCCTCTCTGTTAATGTTTATAAGATACCCTGTTCCTAGAAAGCTGTGGACCTCCCACAGGAAAGAATATGATCTACAGCTGGAGCCACTCAGTGTCTCAGAGTGCAGTGGGGAATTTGAAATTCAGGATACAACTCATTCTGAAGACCCAACAGCAGAATCAAACCCTGAGAGGAAGCCGAGGCTCCAGCCCCAGCCCTTCCATCTTCCTGGAAAATGTGGGAGCAGCTGGAGAGGCCTGATGCTGTCTATGAACAGAATACTTTGACTTTGTATAGATCAGAAGCTATATTGGCCAGCTAAAAAGCAATGAAGAAGAATTTATCCAATGGCATGCATGCTTGGAAGTACTTTTATATCCGTGTTTCCATCCTGATGTGTCTGTCATGTTCCTGTGGTCTTATGGCCGGGCATAAAGACTGCTCAGAAGTGGGGAAATCTTCCTAGGTCAAACAATATCTGCTAGCCTTGAGTGTGAGATGCTAGAATTCTGAGTTTGCTGAAGAAAAAAAAAAAAAGAGGATTGGAAACTTCTAGAGGGTAGACTTGTGTGAAAATAGAGAATCCTGTCTTGATTTGTATCCTAATAATGTGTTTGCTTTTTTTCAATTTAAAAAAAGGTCCTAGAGAGCAGAGCTAGCTGTTGCTCATTTCTAAAGAGTTGCTGGGTGCTCAAAAGGACAGAAGATTGCAAGTCTGTGTGATATGATTAAGTGAGGGCCATGTTGTGGTCCAGTTTAGAAACAGACCACCTGCCTTGTCTAAAAATCCCAGAAAAGAATAAAATCGTATGCAGACAGATGTGGGGGTTCAGGGGAGGTCCTGCTCAGTGTGATGCCAGAGGCTATAGATTCATTAAAAGGCTTGAAGTTTAGAACTTACTTTTGGTTTTCATATATGCATCTGTATCAATAGTGTGAAATTTGATGAAGAATTGGACAGGTGAGAGGCTGGAGAGATGGCTCAGAGGTTAAGAGCATTTGTAACTCTTGTGGAGGACCTGGGTCAGGTTCCCAGGATCCTCTTAGTGGCTCACAACTCTCTGTAACTCCACTTCCAGGAGATCTAAAATCTTCATGGGAAGCAGGCACTCATGTGCTGCACAGAAATTCATTCAGGCAGGCAAACACATGAACACTCATACACATGAATTAAATTAAAAATTTAGAAGAGTAAATGTAAAAAGTAAAGTAAATGTAAAGAGAAAGTGGGATTTAGGTCGGAGAAAACTTTAAATTATTCCATCGAGGAAATTCTTGGAAGGTTCATCATGTAGCTTTTATCAAAAGCTGAGCCTTTTTCTTCTGAGTCTCACAAACATCATGCAGTCTAGTCTGACTCCTTGCCCTAGTGTCATGTTGTCCCTAGGTTTCGTTTCAGCGAGCCTAATATTCACATACTTACGTCTTATCATTTAATGGTCATCTACCTGATGCCCGGTGGCACCGAGTTTCATTTCTTGTGCTTGTTTTGCTCTCTGCCATCCTTATTCAGTTAAATGTTTCTTATCCTTTGCTCATTTTCAATTGATTTTTTTCTGGCTGTTGAGTTTTGATGTCCCAGATTTTAGTTCTTTCTCAGATATAAACAAATGTTTCTTCTAGTTCATAATTTGCATTTATGTGTACTTCACATGGGCAAAAGTTTTTATTTTGATAAAGACAAATGTATCCATTTTCTTTTAACAGACTGTAATTCTGACTTCAAGACTAAGAATATTTGCTAGTCCCTGGATCCCAAAAATTTTCTCCTTTTTCACTTATGTCTTTTTTTTTTTTTTTAGCAGTTTCTAAGATGTAGCAAAGGACTGGCTTTTTAAAAAGGATTTATTTGTATTTTCTATGTATGTGAGTTTTGCTTGGCTGTGTGGATATGCTGTGTGCCTTCAGAGGCCAGAAGAGGGCGTTGGATCTCCTGTAATTAGAGTTGTGGTCAGTTAGCTCCTGTAACTAGAGTTACGGTTAGTTATGAACTGCCCTGTGGGTGCTTGGAACCGAACCTGGATCCCCTGCAAAAGCAGCAAGTGCTCTTATCCAGCGTCATCTCTCCAGCCCCAAAGGCTTTTAAGATTTGGGGTGTGAGGAAAGAGAGAGCAGATGATAAGGTCTGTGAGGTACAGTCCCTGCGAGTGGCATAGCTGGCTGGTCGCCCCTTGAATCTAAGTCTCCATTTTGTCTATAATAGGCTGGTTGTAATAATTAAATTAGATAAAATCTGTGAGCTGTCTAGCACATAAAGGGTCCCATGGATGTTCTCGCAATTCCAAGCTGATCTGTCACAGCTGCTGAGATATTAGTAACTGGCTGTTTTGAGTAAACAGAGAAAGGTCACTTGTAGATAGATTCTGTCTCAGAATCTTCTAAGGGCTAATTATCTAGCTTGTAGATAAGCTTGTGCTCCTGCTTCCAAGCTTGGTGGCCAGTTTTTTGTTTTTGTTTTTTTGGGTTTTTTGTTTTGTTTTGTTTTAACATAGCTAACTAACTGGGACCAGTTAAATAAAAAAGGCAAATGAAAATTTTATTCTGATTCATTTAAGATTTCTGAAAAATTGGAAGACTTTAGAAAGAGAGTCGATGTTGATGAGAGCTAGGTTTTTTAATCTGGATTTTAGTTTATTAAACTAGTAATAAATTATAGAAACATATGAAATGCCTTGACAGATGTAAATTCTGTTATAAAACATCAAGAGCATTCATTATACTTGTTCAATATAATATATTGAATAATATGATATATATGTAAACTCATATATATATATATATATATATATATAGTGATATAAATATGTAAATATATATGTGTGTGAGAGAGAAAGAGTTTACCTGAATTCAATTCTTAAAATCATTAATGTGAAATCTTCTGAGTTTTAAATAAGCCAGAGAATGTAAGTTTTCTTCAGAACTTTGAACACTGCAGGTGGGTTTCTCTTATCTGAAGTGCTTGGCACCAGAGATGAGATTTCAACTGTTTTAAATATTTTTAAATTTTAGCATACATATAATGAGTTCTCTGAAGGATGAGACCCAGGTCTAAGCACAGAATTCATTGTGTTTCATATATACCTTGGGCATATAGCCCCAAAGTCATTTTATATAATATTTTAAATAGTTTCCTGCAGGAAACAGTTTCAGAGTGTGACATTCTCTCCTTGTGGCTCATGTAACCATTCAAGGATGCTCAGAATTTGAAGACTTTGGGGTTTCGGACCCCTAGTCTAGGGGATGTGCCCCCTGCGTGATATTAACAATCCAGCTGTCATCCATGCTTTTATTCACTCAACATTTACCATTTTATTTTTTTCTTTTTTAATTACCCTAATATATAAAAATTTTTCTCCCTATTCACCTTTTAAAAATCAGCAGTAGCTGCTAGGTGGTAGTGGCACACACCTTTAACCCCAGCACTCCAGAGCCAGAGGCAGGTGGATCTCTGCGAGTTCAAGGTCAGCCTGGTCTACAGAGTTCCAGGAAAGGTGGAATTACAACAGAGAAACCCTGTCTCAAAAAAACAAAAAACAGAAAACAGAAATCAGCAGTAGTACCTTTAGAACTTTATCCAGGATGAATCTCATCCTGTTAAATTTGCTGTAAATATGTTCTTATTTTGTGTGGTTGGTTCTAGATAAAGACCAAAAGGATTTCTGAGTTGATCACAGACAGAAAACATAGCACAAGTGGTTGTCAACCTTCCTGACGCTGTGGCCCTTTAAGACAGTTCTCCGTGCTGTGGTATCCTCCAACAATACAATTATTTTCATTTGCTACTTCATAACTTTAATTTTGCTACTGATATGAATCACATTATAAATATCTGATATGCAGATGGTCTTAGGTGACCCCTGTGAAAGGGTCGCTTGACCCCTGAAGGGGTCACTACCTACAGGTAGTGACCCACTGACACAGCAGATATGAAAGTTCAGGGAGAGAATCCAGGTGGAAGGTGGGAGGGATCATCTTTCACTCGTTGCTAGAGGTGATGGGAAAGACAGATGAGACTGTGCATCCGTGCACGTCACTTCTAGCAATATCTGACGGGACCATTACCAGTCTCCCCAATAACTATCGATGTCCCTGTGGTAGGCCTCCAAGTCAGGACCTTCCTAATCTCTCAGACTCCAGGACTGGGTTTATCCCTCATCAACCATATGGTTCAGCCAGATAGCATTTTGGAGAGAAGTATGAACTCATAGAAAACAATAAATTTGTTATGTGTATCTTTTCAAGTTTGACTTGACATTGTTTATAATGCTTATGTTGTGCAAATTAGCCAGAAATGTTTTTAGCTAGATTAAACCCATATTGATACTAGATTAAAGCAACAACAATAACATCAGCAACAGCAAAGCCTGCAAATTAGCCTGAGTTTGAGCGAGTCGGAACTCTAACTGATGTTGGCACATGACGCCCCAGTAGAGGCCCTGCTTCTGGGTTATCTGATGGCACAGGACTTTAGTCACATCACACCATGCTGGGGAGATTGGGAAACAAAGTAATTCTTTTCATAGATCTGCCATTAATACTAAAATTTCAAATTTTCAGGTAAGATCAGAGTTGGTTTTGGATATTTGGGGCATGCTTTTTCTTTAAATTCTTTTCCCGTTGCTCTACTGTGATGTTTTCATGACATTGCTTTCTCTCTCTCATTTTTTTCTGTTTGTTTTTTCCTCTTCCAGGGTCCCATCTCCGAGAGGAACCGTTCATTTCAACAGCCAGGGAGAGTGCCTGGATGTTCAAAGTAAGGTTTTTAACATGACCTATCTTGTAGATTCCTTGTCTGTGGGCTAAGTTGAAGTGACTGATGCTACTGCCTGAATGAGCAGCTTGCTTTAGAAACTCCTCTGCATGGTTAAAGCCAGTGTTTGAATAAATGTACTCCTCAAAGACACTTGCTCTTCAGTGATGCCCTCCTTCCCTAGTGTTCCAAGAGCTAACAAAAAGTCCTCTGAAACATGTCCAATCCAATTAAAGTTTAATTTGGGGTATCTTATTAATAATGATCATTGGATGGAGAAATATCAAGATATGGTCAAAATAATCCTGTGACATTTCTAGTTATTTTTAAATAAGTAGAGTTTTATTTGTTATTTGTTAAGAATATAAGGTGACCTTCTGCAAGGCGGGGGGGGGCAGGATGGAGAAGGAAGGAAGGATAGAGGAAAGGAAAGAGGGAGAGAGGGAGGAAGAGAAAGGAAGGGAGAGAGGGGATTATGGAATAAATGCGTATATCATACCAATGGCAAGGCCCAGGAAGCACGTTTTTTTCTTCGTTTTCTGGTTTGTTTGTTTTTTTTTTTTTTTTTATCATTTTTATCTTCAGCTGTTTCCCACTGGTATCCTAAATCTCTGCCTGATAATGCCTTCAAAGTTCACCTCCAGGGGCTCCCTAGAACAAAGGAACAATTAACTAAAAATCCACCAGATGGCAATATTTGGAAAGCCATTCGGAGAGATTTCAAAGCTATGCGCCGTAATTGTTCATTTGGGGACTGGTCTCATCTGTCCTAGATTTCATCAAAAGTGTTTTATTTTTCTCCTTTTCCTCCATAATATTCAAAACTGTGTAGAAAGATATGTATGAGAGTGTGTGTGTTGTTTTCTTCTTTTAACTTCTGAAATGATAAAATTAGAAACCTCATCTTCAAATAAACCTCTAGAAGGTATTGGTAACTGTGACTAATTCTCCAACAGGCACTGATTGGTCCGCATTCAAGTCTCAAATCTGTGGGTGAGGCACATTTGCTTCCATCCCTCATTGTAAGAAATGCTAGGGATGATGGACAGTGTTAAGAGGCTCCTTTGAATCGAGAAGCCTGAAGCTCCTCCCCTAAGGTGGCTCATTAGGAAGTCACCTGGATATTAAACCAAGAGAAATTTGCATGTACAGAATTTGTATTAGTGTGGGATGATTAAGAGTTATCAGAGGGAATGAGCAAACCCCTCTCTTTCACTCTAGTGATGTAGAAATCTGGACAACTGATAAATCAGGGCCCAGAGCAGGCTTTAGGGCAGAATAGGGTCTGAGAGTAGAAAGGCAGCTAAAAGCAATTGAACCTGGAAAGACCAAGAAGAGAAGCCTCCTGAACTTCCCCTGTACCACAGGAAGTCGTCCCTGGGAAGGTACAGGGAGCCTTGTGGAAATAAATCGTGTGTTATTGGCCCCTCTGGTGGGACCCCATCTGCCCTGTCTCTCTAGAATAATCCTGATTAACTACTAGTGCCCCTATCTGTCCTCAAAAATGTCTTCACTGATGTTAAGTCATGTCATCAATCCTGCATCCCCATCCAACTGGCATGGTTGGAGACGGACTAGAGAAAGATGAGCCATTATCTAAATAGACTACATGTCTTTATACATCTTCTGTCTGGAGCTACGGGACAAATACTTTTTAAATTTTACTTTATTAATTTCCATACAAGTAGATGTGGAGACAGCTCATTCAATAAAGTACCCACTGTACAAGCATAAGGTCCTGAGTTCGACCCCTAAAACCCATGTAAAAAACCCAGACATGAACTGGAGTGATGGCTCAACACTTAAGAGCGCTTGCTGTTCTTGCAGAGGACCCATGTTTGGTTCCCAACACCTCCTACATGGCAGCTCACAACCATCCTTAATTCCAGTTCCAAGGGATCAGTGCCCCCTTCAGATCACTGGCAACAGGCTCACACATACACGTGTACAGACATATGTGCAGGCAAAATACTCATACATAAAATAAAGTAAGTAAATGCTTTTAAACATTAAAACAAAACCTTTAAAAACTACTCCAAGCATTGTGATCTCAGCACTGAGGAGGTGAGAATAGGTGATCCCTAGGACTCATTAGCTAGTCAGCATAGTCTTCTTGGCAAGCTCTAGCCAATGAGAGATCCTGCCTCAGAGATGAACAGAAGAGGGATAGCTTCTGAGGAACAGCATCCAAGGTTGACCTATGACCTCCACGTGCAATCATACCTGCCCACACATGCACACTCTCCCATCACCCTTCCTGTTGCTATTTTTTGTTCCCTTAGACATGTTTCATTTCTTTCATGTCATACACACATAAATGATTTAATGTATCTGTATAAAATCTAGAAAGCACATGTGATATAAAATCATGACATTTGTTTTTGTGAGACAGACTTAATTTTCTTCATAAGATTACCTCCAGCCACATTCATTTTCCTGCAAACTACATAGCTTTGTCTTTCTTTATGGCTAAAATAGTTCCATTGTATATATAAATCACATCTCCTTTACCCGTTTGCTGTTACTGAACAGCTGGTTTGGTTCCATACCTTGGCTGTTGTTGTGAATAATGCTGTAGTAAGCACCCAAGTGCATGTATCTCTGTGATCTGTGGACTTGAACCCTTAAGGTAAGCGTCAGGGAGAAGAACAGTTCCGTCATATGGCAGATTTAAGTTTTGAGAAGCCTCCAACTGGCTTCTACAGTAGCTGCACTAGTTTGCAATCCAACCAACAGTGTGCTAAGGGTTCATTGCTGTCCTGTTCTCGTCAGCATTATCTGATAGCTGTGTCATTAGTGACCAGCCTTCTGACGGGGGTGAGATGGAATCTCCTTGTACTTACATTTGCCTTCCTCTGATGGCTAGTAAGTTGAAAATGTTTTTCCTGTGTTTACTGGCTATTTCATTCTTTAGCAGCTGTCTGCCTATTTTATTAGCTCATTATTAATGGTGTTATCTGCTTTCTTCTTGTTTAGTTTTTCAGTTCTTTGATTATTCTAGATATTAATCTTCTGTCAGATGTATAGCTGGCAGGGAGCTGAGAAGACGGCTCAGTGGGCAAAGTACTTGCTGAGCACTATGAAGACCTGAGTTCAGATCTCCAGTATACATAAAAAGCTGGCATCTCAGTGCTGGTAGACAGAGACAGGAGCATCCCAGGCTCAGTGGCAACCAGGCTAGCCAATCAGTGAGGAGCTCCAGGTTCACTGAGAGACTATCTCAAAAAATAAGGTGGAGGACAATAGAAGAAGACATTTGATGTTGATCTGTGGCCTCCAGCCACACACACACAGGCACATACAGTCATATGCACACATAAGCATGTACACACACACACACACACACACGAAAAGTCCATAGCTGGTGAAGATTTTCTCCCACTCTGTAAGCTGACTCTTCACTCCATTAAGAGCTCTTCTATTGCATAGAGGCTTTCTGATGTCACGAGGTCCCATAGGCCAATTTTCAGCCTTATTTCCTGAGCAACCAGAATCCCATTAAGAAAGTCCTTATCTTGAGATCATTGGTCGAATCTTATCTATCAGGTTTATCTATTTCATAAAGACAGAATTCTAGATTGGGAGTCTCAAGTCTCTAACCATTTTTATAATTTTTAATCTAGTTTACCACATTTTACCATAAGAATCATTTCCAAACATACACAGTTTGAGGCTATTATTTTCACTGCAATTTTATCAGAAACAGTCAATAATGTATTAGTAATATTATTTTGACATATATGAAATTTATATATAAATGAGCAATGTCCTTGTTGCACATTTATCATGTGCCTAATATGAATGACATATTACAGTGTTTTAATCATTAGCAAAAAAAAGGCTTCTGTCTCAAAGTTTGATTTTACTAGAGCTAAAGATATATACATAAATGACTATAATAAAATGTAGATAAAAGACTCACTGTAGGAGAAATGGACATTTGAGGGGGCATAATGGTGAACTGAACTGAACCATGAAAATTAGGTGGTTTTAGATATTCAGGGATGATGATGCTTTCTTCCCGTTCATTCCATAAACCTCAACTGACGCCAGTTGTTTTCCAAGTTCTGTGCTAAGAGCTCTGGATTAAAGGTGAGTAACAGAACTTCAACCCATGCTTTCTAGTAGAGCAGAGAATTTTAAACAATCAAAACCTGGGGCTGGGGAGACAGCTCAGTTGATAAAACACTTGCCTTGCAAGCATGAGGACCTGAGTCTGATCCCCAGAACCGACATAAAAAGGTGGGTGTGGTGGTGTGCATTTACAACCCTTGCTGGAGACGGGAAGACAGATGGGTTCCTAGGGCTTACCAGTCAACCTACCCTACTGATGAGTTGTTCTGGGTCAGCAAGAAACCCCATTTTCAAACAAAATAAAATGGTGGACAACACCCAGAGAAAGAGAGACAGAGAGAGACAGACATGGAGACAGAGACACCCAGAGAGAGACAGAGAAAACCTATAAGCATGTGAGTAGGCTAGCTTGTCTTGCAGACAGTGGGTGGAATTGGGTAAGGGGAGGTTCCTTTGGAGTGAGGGCTTTCTGAGACTCCTTTGAAGTCAGCTGACATAAGCAGTGACATCCTTAGTAAGAGTGCACAGGTAGGCATAGGGTGAGCAAGATCATAGCTGATGGCCCTCTTTGGCTAGTGACTGCCTAAGAATTACATTGATTCCTGTGTTTTGTGTTTTAAACAGCAGGAAAAAAAAATCTCAGTGGCAATCTAATTTGCTCATTTTCGAGACCAGCATTCTTGGCTGAGAAGAGCTGAATGACTGGCCTAGGGTCAGATGGTTGGCATCTGTGTTTTCATGTTCTGTGTTCACTGCTTTATCTTTTCCCTGCCTCATCTGTACTGTTAGTTAATAAGAACTAGAAGAATAAACCTGACAATGAATGTATGTTTTACATCTTATACAAATTATTTTATTTAAAACTTTAGAGAGAAATAAGGACACGAGTTAGGGGAAACGAGGGAAAGCTGAGACACATTCTTCCATTTGCTTCTTATGCCTAGGACTCTGGAAAGCAGCTTGCCTTTACCAAGCCCCACACACTTCACCTTCAAAATAAAGGCATACTACATCCTTTGTTGAGAGGATAACTCGAAGTAACTTATGTCCCGGATACATCACGAATGCTCCAAAAGTGTCTTCTCTCACCTTCCCTTCTACATCTACTAGATCTTCAGGGGGCCCTTTTTGTGGGCTAGTGGGTTTGCCTTGTGAATCTCACAAGAAATAAATGGTAGGCTGGGAGAACAGGTGAAGAACCCCCTGGAATGGAGATTTTTGCTCTTGTTTCTGGCTCAGTTAATTTTGCTTATGGAAAGAAGAGTTTCTGTTCACAATACTTTGCTCTCCTTTTCTTCGGTTATGTGGATTGTGTGTTCTGTGAGCATGTTCCAGGACTGGAGAATTCATTCATCCTCTCTGTCATTGACTTTGAAATGATTTGTCAAGTGACTTTAAGACGATGGATGACTAGATGAAGACAATGTGGTTGAATGGTAACGATTTCTGGATACAGCTAGTAAGTGTGGATATATGTTATATTCTTGTATATGTCCCTTTATTTCTGGATATTTAAATTTTTCCAGGCCATTTTTTGAGGAAATATGTATTAAATATTAATAGACATTTTACTATTACCCAATCATCATTGTGCAAGACCAAAGGACACATTTTAGGGCTAGTCAGTGTCTCAGCCCTTGAGGAGCCTTGGAGGAGATGATTATGAAACAGGTGGTCCCCTTACAGGCTGCTGAGTGATGGGTTAGAAGTGGAAGACACTGTGGGCGCCTTAGCAGATGCAACTAAGCCCAAGCTTGTATGGGAAGGTCAGACAAAGCTTCAAAATCAGTGACATCCAGCTCAGTCCAAAAGGAAGGAGGAGTATCCACCTCCTTCCTTTTGGGGATACGGAGCTGGGGACGGGATGAAAGAAAGGGGTTAGAGAAATGTTGGCAGAAAGAGCAGCAGCTTCAGAGGATCTGTAAAGAAAATAAGAGAACCATGAGGCATGTGGCTGCAGTAGGAAGGAGTGACCAGGGACAGAGCTGAGAAGACACAGCAGGGACTGAGAGGTAAGAAGGCCACTTTCTATCTCAGATCTGCCCCTCTGGCAGCTGTGTGACAACTGGATCATAGAGGGATGCAAGAATAGAAGTAGAAATCCAGGTGAAAGTTAATAAGCCTCTGGCTGTGGTAGCTGCCTGGAGTGAGGGAAATGAGTGTGAAATAGGATTATGCAAAGAAGAAGAAAAGTATTCATTCACATACTCAACAAATACATATTCTTTTATTTTTTAATTTGTATTATTATTATTATTATTATTATTATTATTATTATTATTATTATCATTTTGGTTTTTCAGGACAGGACTTCTCTGTTGTAACTCTGGCTGTCCTGGAACTCATTCCTTAGACCAGGCTGGCCTTGAACCCACAGAGACCCACCTGCCTCTGCCTCCTGAGTGCTGAGATTAAAGGCTTGCGCTACCACCACCCGGCTTATATTCTTTTATTTAAAAAAAAATTACATTTATATATTTTAGTGGGGTTGGCACCCATGTGGAAGTCACAGAACAACACCGACTTGGTTCACTTCTTCTACCATGTGAGTTCCAAAGATCAGACTCAGGTCATCATTCTTGGTTGCAAGTGTGTTCACCTGTCTCACTGGCCCAGCAATGGAAAATGTTCAGAAGACATGAGTCCCTTGTGAACTATATCCCACAAATGCCTGGACATCCCACTGGCACCAGGACTTCCCACAGACACCCAAATATTCCACAGGCACCCAAACATTCTGCATGCACCAGAGCCTCCCACAGGTACCAGGGTCCCCCACAGGAACCCAGACATCTTGAAGGTACCAGGGCCTTCTACATGTGCCCAGACATCCCACAGGTACTCACACCTCCTACATTCATCTGGCCCTTTGACAGGGACCTGGCTATCCCACAGGTATCTGCAGGCACCTGAGCTTCCCACAGGCACCTGGATGTCACACAGGCACCCAGACTTCATGCAAGCCTCTGGACTCTAGGCAGGCACCCAAATTTCATGCAGGTACCAAACAGTCTTCCAGAATGCCAGGATAAGTGCCCCATGAAGCCAGGTTCAATAACACAGTGAATTCTGACAGTGTCAGCAATGCAGACAGATCTCTAATTGTCCTGGTCCACGTGAACATCTTGAGGTTTCTAAGATCCCTCTCAAAAGGAGGAGACTCAACCCCTAGTAAGGACTATTCTTCAGCTGGGACATCTTGCTGTTGCTCAGGATCATCGTGATCCTGAGGTTTGGCAGAGTGTTCAGAGTCAGGACTTGCTTGAGCTCCGATTGTTGAACATGCACAACCCCCTTATTACACTTATCACTATCCATCCTGAGGCCTTGGCATTCATGCTTACAAGCCTTGGGTAGCGCCATGGTCTATGATCTCCCCCACCCTATCAGGAAAATTACTACACATAGCAGCCACAGCCACGGGAGTGGCAGATTTGGCCTGATGGGAGGTGAAAAAGCCAGGTAGATCTATTGATAACCAGAGGACAGGTCTCATGTGTGGAGACTCAGTCCAGGAAATGACACACTCTTCATCTGGACTATCCTGTTATTGCTCAGGAGCAGGGTGATCCCGTGGTTTGGCAGTTAGTTTGGGGACAGGACCTGGTCCGGCTCCAGACTGCTGGATCCCACCCTGCCCTCATCATCTGGCCTTTGTGCCCCTAGCCTGTGGTGGTACCATAGCAATGCTCTCTCCTATCCATCAGGGAGGGTAATACAAATGGCAGCGGGGCCACAGGAGTGGCAGAACTAGCCTGGCAGGCAGTGGAGATCCAGGAAAGTCTGATGGCAGACTGAGGACCTATCCTTTGTCTACTCTGGGTGCACACTCATGCCTGTCCCCATCTCCAGCATGTGTCTCCCAGTGACACCATTCCCCTGTCTGCCTGGTCCCCGGTCTACCTTTCTTTGCAGTGTGCATGCATTCTCAGAGTGGCAGCTCCGGCCTGGCAGGTTGCTATAGAGTGAACAGATTGTGGCCTCAGCCTCATAGCATCCCAAGCACCCTTCCCTCTCAGGGACACCTGGCTCCCTGGTCCTCTATCCTGTTCATGCTTGTGTCTCCAGTTCAGTGTCCTCTGCAGTCCTGTTCCTCCATGTTTCTTCTCAATTCACGGCCCAAGGTTCCTCCAGATCTGTCACCACTGCTGTGTATCACCAAACTCTCCAGATTCTCAGAGTTTCTCTTGTTGGACCCAGCACCAATGTAGCATCTCCTGTTCCATGTACATGTGAGCAGCTGTGGCCCCCTTTAGTGGGGAGTGGGGAGGCAGTAGGGCAGCTTCTAGAGCCCTGATGGACTCTGCTCACTACCCCACCACCAACATGAATCCAGCCAGAACTGGAATTTTGAATACAGATTGTGAATAGTGCCAACCCAGGAAGCTCACTCCAGGCTGGTGGCCGCACAAGTCTGTCCTGGTCCTGCCATAAGCAAGAGGGTGGTAGCAAAGGGATTCTACTTGGTGTGAAAGCGTATGTCTATGTCTGGGAGAGAAACAAGTCTGAGAACCAGTAGCCATGGTGGGTCATTTCTTCCTGGATACCAGAGTCCTGTGTACAAAGGGAAAAATGTGGAAGAACAATATTTATCTGATGACTGCAATGTACCAGCATTCTGTTAGCAACTGGACTTATGCCATCTCATTGTTTCATTAGCCATAATATATCCTATATGAAGCTTTTAATGCCTTTTAAGTGTGGAAATTGAGTTTCGAATGGGTTAGTGACTTTGCTGTTTAAGACTGGTCATTTAAATAGTAAGTCCTATTCAGAACCAAGATTAGAACCCAAGCAGAGATGAATCCACATCTCATTATCTCCAACATGTACAGGCAGGCAGTGTCCTCAGCTAGATATTCATGCTTAGAGATATGACCTCTAGCCTGGGACGGAGGCAGAATAGAGAAAATGCAGTACAGATAGTCTTACTACCCTCTATTTCTCCTCCGCCCCCTCCATCTCCTCTGTCTCCTGTCCTCCCTTCTTTCTCTATCACTTCAATTGTTTCATGTTAGCTTTTCTTTGACGTAATAGAAAATGTACATTCGATCATTTTATTAAGATTACTCAAGAAACAAAGTCATATTACATCACCTCAGCTAACATCTAGGTGCTCATATGTATTTATATATTAACAAGAAATAGATGGTATCCTCTGTAATCATTTAATGGTGTAACAAAGAATCTACTGGTTCCTGCATGGCTTCTCCATGTCTCTTACATATGGGTTTTTGTCTTCTGTTTTTGTAGTGTTTTCAAATTTTCACTAGTAAAAATTGTATAGAAATGGAGGACTGAAGAGATTGCTCAGAGGTTAAAAACACTGACTGCTCTTGCAGAGGGCCTGAGTTCTATTCTCAGCATCCACACAGCAGCCAACAACTGTCTGTAGCTCCAATGCCAGGGGATCTGACACCGTGTTTCCAGGACACCAGGCATGGATGTGATGCACAGACATACATATAAGCAAAACTCTCACTCAGACACTAAAAGGAAACAATAACAGTGTTTTTAAAAGAATATGTCCACCATCTTAGAGTTGGTCACTTGTTGCTCTTTTATCAAAACAGCTATGAAAGTCTACTCACTTAGCATGACTTCCTACACCATATAATTGTATCCATGGACTCCTGTTGTACGTTACATACCTAGAGCCATCCCTCCCCTGTGTCTGCTACTGTTGTATATTACATTTCTAGAGCCTCCATCCCATGTGTCTGATATTGTTATACATGACCTCTCTTAAGCCATCCATCCCATGTGTCTAGCAAATCTGTTGTGCATTGCATCTCTAAAGCCCTCTATCCCTGTATCTGCTGCTGTCATACATCACATCTCTAGGGCTGTCCATCCCACGTATCAGGTACAGTTGAACATCACATCCCTTGTGTCTACTGCTTTGTAGCCTCCATTTTGTTTGCCTTTTCCTTCCAGTCCTCATTCACATTCCATTTAGCTGTTGTCAGACCTTGTGCACATTCTGTACTTTGTTGTTTGTTTCCTATTGTATCATGAGCTGTTCTGTGTGCTCCTATGCACATTGATGGCTGGAGTTTTAATGTCTGAAATGCAGTTTACAGCATCATATACCATCATTTAAACAGCCTAGCATTGTTTGCTGTATGGAGTCTGTTTCAAAGTTAACTTGTATGTATTATAACCATATAGGTTGGAAATGGTTATTTAATACCCCTAAGTGGGTTCAGACCTGTTTGTTCCCACATCCCCTGCAAATTCAGCTTTAATTATACTATGGACTTTCTGACTGGATATTACCTCTGATTTTAAAAACTCTTCACATGCTTTATCTTTCCTTTTGAAATGTAGTATTCTCTATAGTAATAGATGATACGTCCTAATTATTCTGCAGGCATTGAGCAGTTGATATGTGCTTTCTGAGTTCTGTAGAGTCTGTAAATGGGCTCAGAATCAGGTTGCTTTGGCTGCTTGTACTGTAGATGACACAGACTATCAGCATCCCTGACCTCAAATATCGCTCAGCTTCAAATGTGCACATTCATGCATTTGTCTGTGTTCTGACATCAGCTGTGTCTCAGTGTTAAGACAGTACTTCACAAGAGTTACAGATTGTCAGGTTAAGAGCCAGCTGCTACGGAGGATTTAAACAGTAAAGGTTAAAAAGAGCCTGTGAGCACCTCCCAGAAAGACTTGATTCTAGACTGTCAGGACTTCCTATCTGCCAGCTGGATTCTAAACCACTGCTCTGCGTGCTGGCTTGGTACTCTGTTATGACTCTGTATAAGCTTGTCAGCACTGCTCTCATGGAATTCTGGTGTCTTTGTTGTTAGGTTTGCTTCTCGGGAATGATATGACTCAGGCCCATGTAGCATTGCTTTGGTTTTAAAGTCACCTGGACTATTAGTATTCTCTTCCACACTTAGTCTACAGAAAAGTTTCCCTTGGTTTGCATAAAATATGAATTGAGTGCTTACAACATTGTGTAACAACATTATTTCTTCCATCAAGGAGCCACAAATGTCTCTAATGGTGCCCTGGAAAAAGACTATCTAACCGCTTTGGGCTCTTACTTGAGGCAACATTGTCCCCACATTATAAAATAAAACTTGCCAGGTTCAGTGACACTGATTATTTTAGAAGAATGACCTCAAAAGTTGATATTTACATTACATATTAAGATACCAAAACATAAAGCTTCATTTTAATCCTACTTAAGAAAAATTATTTTGAACTATATTGCCAGAAAGGGAGAGAGGAGAACTGTGGTCAGGAAAATTGGAGTTGTTAGCACAAATTGTGGAATCATTTGTCTAACTGCTGCTTCACTATACTTTTAACTGTTAGAGAATCAGGTGTATTTTATAATGGTCACACACACACACACACACACACACACACACACACACAAAGACTTTGAGAACTGTAGAGAAATAGGCCTGTGTGAAAGCTAGGAAGGGTCTATATTCCAGGATCTATATGAAGGAATCTCTGGATAGATTGTAGAAAGAATGTTAGCAATGTGGTACACACCTTTAGTCCCGTATTCAGAAAGCAATAGTAGCAAACAACTTTAATCCCAGTATTCAGAAGGCAGTAGTGGTCATGCCTTTAATCCCTAAAACAGAAACAAAGTATGGAAGCAGACACAGGAAACAGAGCTCAGAAAGAGTCAGTGTCACAGAAATGACTGAGATGAGTCAGTGAAGGATAGACCAAGTGATTAATCAGAGAAATAATTAGCAGAATGAGTGAAGACACCCCCCCACACACAACTCTCGCTATGTAAAAGCAGGTTCTCAGCCCAGAGCAGTCAGTTATGGCAAGCAGTGTGTGGCATGCAGTCTGAAGCAGGCAGATAGAGGACAAGACACAGGGACAACGAAGTGGTTTGACTGAGGAGCAGAGAGGCTGACTGAGGCAGTGTGGGAAAATGAGAGCTCAGGGAGAGATACAGAGACACAGAGGCAGCCTGGCAGAAGAAGTCAGTATCAGATGAGAAGAGTGAATCAGTTTAAAGCTGAGCAGAGCAGTTCAGTCTGAGGCAGTCAGAGAGTCAGCAAGAATCTGCCAGAGTCAGAAGAGTTTGGTCAGAAAAAGTAAGTCTGCTCAGAAGGTCAATTTGAACCAGTCAGCTTGGAGAAGAGTTTGAGCCAGAGCAGTGAATGAGTTGAACCAAAAGAGTCAGAGTTCAGAAGGAGCTAGTCAGAGTGGCTCAGTCAGCAGTAAGTCTCAGTTGGTTAGGTTGTACAGAGGTTTAAATGCTTTAGATTGTACTAAGGCTAAAGCCTTCCAGTTCTAGGCTTAAGAGTAAATTGTATGGAGAACAAAATGCTCTACGTCTCCAGGCTAGAACGGGTGATTTAATTAGCCAAAGAATTGCAGAGATTAGACTTTAAACCCAGGCTACCTTTTTAAAGTAGTGGTTAGCAAGGAGAAATGATACTCAAGTCATAAGTCATCTTAAGGGGTGGGAAAGCATATAAATAATGTAGAATTGAGGGAGAAAAAGAAGCTAGGCCCAGATCTAGCTGTGCCATATCCCAAACACCAGACTGTTGTTAATGTCAGTATTTTAGGGTATGGGGTAAATATCAAACAAAATGCAAGTACCCTAGTAAAAGTTGCAGATCTTACTGCAGTATAGCTAGGTGTGGTGGCTCATATCTGTAATCCAAACACTAAGGAGTCTACGAGTCTAAAGATGGCCTGAACTATGGTAAGACCCTATTTCAAAAAGACCAAAGCAAACCAGGTGGTGGTAGCACATACCTTTAACTCCAGCACTCAGGAGGCAGAGGCAGGCAGATCTTTGTGAGTTCGAGGCCAGCCTGGTCTACAAAGTGAGTTCCAGGACAGCCAGAGTTGCAACAGAGAAACCCTATCTCGGGGGGGGGGGGGGGGAGAAGGGGGGCGGGGAGGGGAAAAGAGGAGGAGGAGGAAAAGACCAAAAAGAAGAAAAGACTGAACAAAGCAAAGTCAAAACGACAGAAGTTCCATTTAAATACAGTTTTGCTTCTGCCTTCTGTAGCTCTTCCACTGGATTGGATCAGGTCATACTACTGTACATGTGTGGGAATGCCACATTGAACTAGGTTAGTAGGTATAGCTTACATGTTAGTAAAATTAAGGGAATTACTGGAAAAAATAAAGAGGCCAGGCATCATGGTACATACCTATAAGGACACAGAGACATGATGGTTATGAGTTTGAGACCCACTACTACATAGCAAAACCCATCTCAAAAAACAACAGCAAAATCATAAAGTAGAAACAGGATCAAATACACCATAGTTTTGGAAACATGGGTGGGGACCAGAAACTGACAAAGTTCTAGAAGATGAAAAGGTTACGGGCTTACATTTTGAGTAAATGGAAAGAGCACAGGGCTAGGGAGATACCTCCAAGGTGAGGAACACTTGCTGCTCTTGCAGAGGACTGGAATTCAATTCCTATAACCCATGTCAGGTAGCTGACAACTAACTTCAGGTCCAGGAAATCTGATGCTTGGTTCATCATTGTCAGGTCTTTTCCATGCTATAAATGACCATGGGATAAAATCTGAGGATGGAAATCAATGGTTCCCTTGCTCATAGGAAAAGAAGGGGAAATCAAAAGAAAAGTGGTGGGTCATAGGGGGACACTAGGAAATGGCTTCCACATCTTTTTAGGTACACTCAGCTTCTCATCTTGGTGTTACTAGCAAAGCTGTATTTCTTCTCCTAATCGGAATGTGTCCTTTGTGGAGTGTTTGTACAGGGCATGACATAAGCATGGATCTGCAGCTGTTTCATAACCACTGTGAAGTCGGTTGGCTGCACTCCACAGCACCATGTCCAAACTTCAGGATGGTTTTCAGGCGGAGTGTGAGTGTGGGCGGAGTCTGCTCTGCAGTGGTTTGCTTGCCCAGAGTTGAGCGGTCTGCGTGCAGAATGTGAGGCTGCTATTCTGCTGGTTGTGTCCAAAACAACCAGTCAAAGAAACTTGTTTTTGTCTTTTTTTAACTTGTCATCTAGCCTCAGCACTTACTCTCTGTGGATCTTTTAAGTGTTCTAGCCGTCAGCAGGAAACAGTAACGTTTTGAGTCCTCATTTCTCCAAATCAATACTTCCCTATAAATTTTAAAGCTGCTTTAGGCTGCTGAAAACATTGTAATTCTGCCTTTAATGATGTAATCTGATTACAGTCAAAGCAGTTGTAAAGACGAGGCTTTGGTGGCTGAACATCGCAGGCTCTGTCTTTCTCTCTCAGGAGGAAACAACTGCTACACTGTTACATGTACAGCATTATAATTCATTTCACTAAATTGCTGTCATCTCCCTTGCTTCTTAATGAAGCAACCAAAGTTCTTTCCAAATGGCACTTAGCAGACAGGGCCCAATGGAGAAATAAAGAACAACTTCTACCCAAACCCTTGTGAAAAATTCAAATAGAGAAGCCTTTGCTGATAACAGCTGGTCACCCGGAAGTAGACCTAATGCATCCTGTTCAAAGGCCACCAAATATAATGTTACTCTTATCCTACATAGTTGGGCAGGAGGAGTGAATCCTAAGGTAGGTTGTTTAGGGCCAGAATTACTAAGGTAAGACTTGGAAACTTTATCTTGAAATGACAGGAGGCCACTGAAGATTTTTCTTTAAATGGAGGGAAGGAATGTAGAGGTGATGTGTAGATTGATTGAGAAGAAAGAAACTCTCCAGAAAGACTCAGGAGCTGGAGGACAAGGGTTGTGAAGTAGCCTATGAGCTATGGGAGAGGGAAGGAAAGGACTTACAAGATCAGGTGAAGGAAAAGCTATGGTGATCAGATCAGAGAGACACGGAGGGAGAAAGGGCTTAAAGGATAGAAGCTGAGCGCTGGTTATGAGTCGAGCCTAGAAGGTCTGGAAATGGCCAGAGGAGACTAGTATTCTTGTTAAGCACTGTAGAAACCAGTGTTGCTGAGTGAACTCATGCTTCTCTGAGTAAGCTGGGGAGGGTGGTTATGCATATAGACAGTATAGCACCAGCCCATACTTTTACAAGGTGCTGCTGGAAAGTTACATGGATCCTTGATTTTTCTCCCTTGCTGTTGTGGCAGGTTCCTTCCTTGGAAATGCACATGGTCAGCAGAGCCCTGTTCTCTGATGGCTTTTCTGTCCCTACCAATGGAGTATTTGGCAGCACTGCAGAAAACCTAGTGTTGCCCCAGCCCTTTCTTTACCTGAAGCTGGGCCCTCTGGTCCTTGTGCTGAGGTGACTCAGGAGGAACCTCCCAGGACTTTGGCATCCAGATATAAGCAGAAAACAAATTCTCTCTGATCTTAGATTCCAAAGCTATGAGGTGTGGCTGGAAAGTAGGAGAGGCAGAGCAGGGTTCTTTCTCTGGGACACATACCAGGCTTAGCAGTCTGAGACCAGTCATAATCTTGCGGCTTGGGCTGTGAACTTTCAAGTCCAAGTATTTCAATGATTTTAAGCTTTGGATACTTGAAAGTTAAACTTCTGAGGCTGACAACTTTTTTATTTTTCCTGCATGTTATTCTGTCTGGTTTGAGCTTTTACATCAGTCTCAGAACTCAGTCCTCAGGTGCTGATTTCTTCTTCGATATTTCTGCTTTAACAGTCTTACGCTGTAGACACAGAAAGTGAGAAGTCAAATCAGAGTGTGTGTGGTATAGCAGAATGCTCTTTCCAAAGATGGCCACCAGAGACTCCTTCAACCTATGTTTCTCTTACAGTGTGTGGGTGACATCCTTCCCACTGAGGGTGTCTAAGAGCTTCCTCTTAAATCCAAGTGGACCTTCCTGCCTGCCTGGATTGGTTGTTGTGGAAATGATGTGCTGTGATTTCTAGAATGCCTTTCTGCCTGTTTTTTTGTCCCTTGGACCCCAGTTGCTATATGAGAGAGTCCATGCCTCGTAGAAAGGTCTTATCTAGGTGTTCTAACCATAGCAACATAGAAATTTCTAACAAAAAGACATCACTCACCAAACATGAGACAGAAGAAACCTAAAGATGACTTCAGTAGGCAGCTGTCTTTTGACTACAGCTATGTGAGGAACCATAAGCCCAATCAACCTCAAGATTTACAGGCAAGAACAAATGCTGACTCTCTTTTAACCCAGTAAATGTGGGGCAGTAGAGAACCAATAGAGTAGTGCTTTGTAAGAGAACACCTCAAAACTTGCTAACTTGAAATAACCATTTTGTTATTCTTATGGTTTGTAAATAAGATGTTAAGGAAGGTCACAGCTAGGCAACTGTCTCTGATCCATGTGTCCATATAGTTAGCCTTGGTGACGAGATTCTTCTTTAGTCATGTCTTTGGATCCCTGATATTCTGTGTAGTCTCTCCCCCAGCTTTCCTCCATCTCTTCACGGAGTCTCACCCTCAGGGCCTCTGCACACAGCATATAGTTTCATAGCACACACACACACACACACACACACACACACACACACACACACTGCAGTTCTACGTTCAGAACACCTTAAAGAAACATCCTAAATGGGCCACTGAGCCAACCCTCATAGCCTAGCTCTGCTAAACCTCCAGATTTGAAGAACTATTTATTCCCAGAAAAAGGGTGGAGCAATAATATTCACTGCCCATGCTCTATGCACAGGCCCATTTCTCATCTGTGATGACTCTGTGGTGCCCTTGAAGGCTGTTGAGAGGACTCTCTGAAGAGGCTAGAATTTGGCCTGGAGGGCATTGAGAAGAAGCTGAGTAACAGAGTTAATCCTGAGAATTGATTCTAGATCTGTCCTCTGACTGATGATTCAATGTGTCTCCCTATAAGTGGTTAGGACTGAGTGAGACTGAGATCCTAGGCTGGAAAGATGACTCAGTGGTTAAGAGCACTGGCTGCTCTTCCAGAGAACCTGGGCCCAGTTCCTAACACCCACACAGTGGCTCACAACCATCTGTAATTCTAGTTCTGGGGGATCTGGCGCCCTCTTTTGGTCTCCTTGGGCACTAGGCATGCAGGCATACATACATACACACATACATACACACACACACTCAGGTACACAGAATTAAATAAAACAATTTCTTTTAATTAAAAGACTGAGATCCTTTCAGATGAGATAGAAGCTAAGTGGAAGCTTCTTGAGGTGGCCCACTGTGTTTTTGTGTGCTACCATCTGTGAGTAGACCCCTAACGTTCATGCTCACAATTCACTTTCCTAGCCAGGTGATGGTGGTGCACACCTTTAATCCAAGCACTCGGGAGGCAGAGGCAAATGGATCTCTGTGAGTTCGAAGCCAGCATTGGCCTACAAAGCAAGTTCCAGGGCAGCCAGAGTTACATATAACAGAGAAACCCTGTCTTGAAAAAAAAAAAAAAAAAAAAAAAAAAAAATTTCCTGTTCCTGTTCTATAGATGCCGAGCCAATTAAGAACATGAAGACACTGAGTACTCTAAGATCTAATTAAAGCCATTTCTGATGAACAAACTATGAACATTAATTAAAACATTTCTGGTGGAAACTTAGTCTTACTTCATAATTTCCAGTTGCATTCCTCTTTTTTTTTTTTTTCTTCATAATGAAGTAAGCTGCTTTAATTTTCTTTTTAAAAATTTTATTTACATGAGGTCAGAAATTGGGGGATTCCTCTTCCATTACTTATGCTTCCAGCTGCTGGCCTCTTGTTCCCTTGACACACAGTAGGGGAGGCATCCCCGAGTAGCAGCTCTGCTGTGGTACACACCACCCTGAACAGAGGAGCCCCAAGCTCATGAAGACCCTTCCTCCAGTGTCTCTGCGCTCTGAGTGGCTCTGAAAGTCTAGAGTATCTGATAAAGCAACTGCTTCCCCACTTCTGGCTTCATGGCTACATTAAGGAACCTATCTGCTTGGTTTCAACTTTGCAGTATCAGATTCAGCAAATAATGCTCAATAGGTTGGCTGACATTTGAGAATCCCTGAGGAAATCTTCTCTTGAGAGCTTTGGAATCTTCTGGAAGGTTATTGATTTGTTAGTGGTACTTAGAGTCTCTTCATTTCTCTCCCTCTCGGACTGAGTCCTGCATGCCTCCTACCCCATCTAAGATGTTCTATCCAGTCACTTTGTAAAGATATGTTCCACTTTTAGCATGGAAATAAAGCAGGAGAAGGAATAAAGGAATTTCATAAATTCAGGCACAGACTCATTTTAGTGAAAGCGTTCAAATAGCCATGTCTGGAGCTGGGTGGGTGAATTACAACATCTTGGCATAGTAAAAATGAAAACAGATTTTAGCTTTGAATATAAATACCAAAAAGTGCCTGTGGTCTCCTCTCTTTCCAGAAGGCATCCAAGAAATGGACACTGCTAGTTGAGGCTTACACCAAAATAAAATCATTAATCACAATAAATCAGGGTAGAAAATTCTTTCTTTCATTCTCTCTCTCTCTCAATCATAGATACTGGTAATCCAAAATCCTAGTATTTCTTCCCCCTACCCCCTAGCTCCTTTTCTCTCAGTCATAACTTATTTCTGTCTTCATTTCTCCCAATCCCTCTTTCCTATTACCACCATCCCCACCCCCCACTCCCCACTGTCTACCCTACCCCCACCCCACCCCATAACCCCTCATGGCCTCTGATCTCAGTTCCCTCTCCTTCTGTCTCAGCCTGGGCCTCACTTTACATTCCTTGCTTCCTACATTCCTTTGACACTAAGCTGTCTTCTTTTGCCTCTGACCTTTGGCAGTTTCGCCCCTCCCCCTCCCCGACCCGGATTCTGCATTCCTCTTCTCAGGTTAACCAGACCCCAGTGAAAGGTGAGCTGAGCAAGGGAAGGATGACGTCTTTGACATATGACAGGCACGTTCATGCCCAGCTCTGCCACATCCTCCTGGCTGTTGATCTCACAAAGTCAGCTAGCTAGTTACCTCCTTACAAATGGGACTTAAAATAGCCCCTTTCTTTGACATTTCTTTGAGGATTAAAATACTGACACATTGTAAAGCATAACATTTTGGCCCATAAAAAGCACTGAAATATTAGGTGCTGTTCTTACTACAATTGGGGAGCATTCCACATGTGTGCCCACACTCACACTGCTGACACTGCTACATATGAATGGTTTCTAACATTGGCTTTGAGCCAAAGACTTTTACAATGAATTTTCAAAGCACATTCTGGCTTCTCTGTGATCTTTCTGACCTCATTCCCAACAGCTACCGACCTGCAGCACACATGCAAGCACAAGCTTTCTGCTACAAACACACCTGATTCTCCTCCTGTTTCTAAAGTCATTCTCCCACCCCAGGGCCTTTGCACTTCCTGTGGCCTATGCCCATTTTCCTCACTTCCAAGTCATGGAATAAGTATCGCCATTACAGCAATGCCTGCACTGGAGAGTCCATTTAAAATTATGCCATCCTTTTTCTGTACCCCTTCTCCTGGCTTTATTTTTCCTGTAGTGTTAACCACCATTGGACACACTGTTTATTATCTCTATTTACCCCACCAAATGAGCATTCTTACAAGTAGGTGTAAGTTCATGAGGATGAGGAATTTTGACTGTAAATTTATTTCTCCAGTGCTAAATTAGCCCCAGCACATAGTAAGTACTCAATAAATAATCAAATGAGAGGTTAAGTCCCAAGGCAAACACTGCCCCCACAGTGGGGCTTCCTTGGTTTCTGCAAGCATGGTTGTTTTGTTTTCTGTATTCATATGATAATAAATTTTTCATTATGTTTATTACTCTGTATTTCTCTGGAAAATGTGTTTAACACTCTGAGATTTAACCAGATGCTATAGTTCAAAAACACATTTTATTTAATGGACTGGAATCTGACATTGCATATTTGATTGAATGACTGCAAAAATTGTAATGTTCTGCAAGTGTTTTAAAATTGCATTCACATCATGTTCTGTAAGTTATTCCAAAAAACTAAACCCAAGCTTTTAAAATTTTAAGAAAAGTAAATTAGATAAGTCCCAACATGGAATTTTTACCATATATGGTGGGATAGTCTACATTTTAACATGAAATCTCGCTATTTTGCTGGCATACTGGAAGGAGACCTGTAAAACACTGCCTTTTGAACAAATCCACTGAGCTATCAGCTTGGCTCATAAAGAACATGCACAGACAGATGATCTCAAAAGTCAGTACTAGGGGCTGAAGAGATTACTCTACGGTTAAGAGCGCTTTCCAGAGGACCTGAGTTTGGATCCTAACACCTACATCAGTGGCTCACAACTGCCTGTAACTCCAGCTCCAAGGGGTTGGATGCCCTTTTCTGGCCTCTGTGGCCAGTCAGACTAGTTGTGAGGGAGAGGGAGAAAGAGAGAAAGAATATATCATATCACTGATATATGTGAGGGGTCTAGTTGAAGAAACCAGGTGATGTTTCCCCTTTGGCTATTATTATCCTGCCTCTGGATCTCAGTCCTCTGGGTCTGCCTGAGGAGCCCTGCTTGCCAAATATACATTTTAAATAACTCAGTTTGCATTTATTTGTTGTTTTAGCTTTTTGCATATGTGGATACTGACTCCATTAGAGTTTGGGGGAGGGAGGCACAGTGTCAATACAGCTGTATGTGGTATATAAGGCATACTCATTAATTAATTAATTAGTACAGTTAATACATTCCGAGACTGCCAGAAGCATTTTAGGGCAAATGCTCACTGAGCATTTATTTACTGATACTATGTAAAAGATATCTTTTCTTTCCTTAATATCTTGGTTTAATCAGAAAACACATTTTCAGTGAGAATTGCAGCTTTACTCCTCCTTTCTTTACTGATGGGTCTAATCTGAAATCTACCCCTTAAAAATATCTTGGGAACAACTTATCAAATGGAGTAAATACTTCTCTGTTTTTATCTAATTCAAACTTTCTGGGACATTTGGTCCTGGAGACCTTGTTCTCCCTGTGAAGTCTGTAAGACACTCCTTCCTTGGACTTGAAGCCCTAGGCAAACTCCTTCGAGGCTCCTTTCTGCATCTTATCACTCAGCCTTTAAAGAATTCTAGAGGGTCTTATGAGCCGCCTAAATGAGGGCTGCAACAGTTTTAGTCATCACTTAGGACACAGTTATCCACAAACTAGTGTATATCCACATCAAACACATCTGATAAGATTAAGACCTACACATATTCAACAAATATTGAAAGACTAACCCTTGCATGTGAAGCCCAAGGACTCACTACTAATAGCATGTCCATGTCTGGTAGGATTTTCTCACATTTCTTTAACTCTGGTTGTCCTGGAACTCACTGTGTAGACCAGGCTAGCCTTGAACTCACAAAGATCCACCTGCTTCTGCCTCCCAAGTGCTGGGATTAAAGGCTTGTGCCACCACTGGCCAGCAAAATTTTCTCTATGACTAAAATACATTTTGAGAAACTTTCTTCCAAAAAGTAAATAAATAAATAAATAAATTTAAGTAGATTAAATAAAAAGCAATTTAATCTGCATTCCTAAGCTTCCTAAATGATATTATTATGTACTAGGTCACCAAGCCACAAGCTTGGGCTCCATCTGAGATGCTTCTGTCTCCTTTGCTATCTACCCTTAACCCACACCCATCACCTGACTCATATCCAGTTATCTACCAAATTCTAACTTTTATAGTCTTTGAATTTTCAAATGTGTGCCTTCTTCTACAGTCCTTTGGTCTGCTGGTCTAAGTCTTCATTGTTTTGATTTTGTTTTTGTTTTTTTTTTTTTTTGGCTTGGGGGCTGGTTTTAATCTTCAATAAAGCATTGGTTTTAATCTTCAATGAAGCATCTCCCTGCTATCACTGTCGGAACTTGATATGTAAATTCCATCATTCGCAGCTCTCTCTGTGCTTCCTGATTGTAGATCACCTACAGATTCAGATGTTGATGAGCTTGGCCATAGATGACCTTCTTTCTGTTGGGCCTGCCATTGTGCACCCTGCTTCCCTTTCATATAATGCAGTCTGCAGTGTTCTGTACCCTTTCCTGCTCTGTAAAAAGCCTTTCTACACCATTCTTCCTCTCTACACCATTCTTTGTAATGACAGCATTGCCTACTGGATAAACATCTCAACTGATGGGCCAGAAACTCTGATGTCCAACCACCAGCAAATTGCTCCTCCCCTAAAACATCCTCTGAAAAAATGAATGATTGTATTCATTTAGTGCCAGTCACCTGCTCTGTTCTGGGAGCTGCAGACATGGCTGTGAAAGCCACAGTAGAAGGCCCTTCCCTAAGGACCATGCATTCTGTCTGTTGCATGGGAAGTGAGCAAAAAAGGCTACTGTTGTTATTATCCTACACAGATGCCAGCTACCCAGAGAATTCTCAGACCCTCCTTCCCAATTCCACCATGAGTTTGGTGATCTTAACGCTTGTACTGTTACTACATTGTACCTGCTCATCACACTGTAAGTGTCTTGAGGTCAGAGTCTGAGTTTTTTCATCTTGCTTTATCAACTGCTAGGACACAAGAAAGGGAACTGTGTTAAATGATGAAATGAACATTATTTTAAAAATATAATACCGCTAGTAGGACTTGCTGTATGTTGGTCTCAATGTCAGGCGCGTTCAGTGCATTATGTAATTTAACCCCACAGTAACACTGCGAAACCAGTATTATTACAGCTGCTTTCTAGATCAGGGAACAAGATCTTAAAGATATGAAACAAATTGTTAAAATTACATAGCAGTGACTGGCCAAGCCAAGCCCAGCACCCCGGCTGCCTGAGTCAAGAGCTTGGTGAGAGTAGTAATTTTTCCCCCACCTGCAGCTGGAGCCATAGGGCCATGGTTTGCACACAATTTTAGGTAGCCCTCTGGGTACACAACAAAACTGTAATCAGCAGTCAGACATACATAGACATTTTAGTTTCTTACTTCTTCCTTCCTTTCATTCATGTGACTTTCCTTAGCCTTCTAGGAACTAGGGAAACCAGAAAGTTTTAAGCTTGCCAGCTCGCCATATTACAGTATTTTCCAGTTTAGGCACCTTTGGGTTCTATCTCTTGAACAAATAGTCAATTTTTATAAGCCTCTACCATTTCCCTGCTGTCTTGGGGATGGACTGGATGAGAAGGGCTTGTAGAAAGCCAGAGGCTGGGTGGGGTGGGGCTCCTTGTCCCATACCAGTCCTTGGGTTTGCATTCTGATCTGATGCCATCCTCAGGCATTCTGTTGGTGTTCTACGCCAACTCCTTAGCAGCACTTTCTCTCTGCAGAGTTGGCTGATATTGTGTCCATTTTTCTCACTGCTAGCTATTTCTCCTATTTGAATTCCATCCTTAATGTTCCTTTGCATCTGTAGTGGTAATAGTGTCGTCACACCACCACCATAAACTCGGGTCTCTGAAGCATAAACCTCCTGCTTATTTCCTAGAGGGCAGACAGAAACTTCTAAACCTTGCTCTCCTCAAGTGACTGATCAGACTTCACTGTGATGGGGCTGTGGTGGGACATACATTGTTAGGGGGGGGTGCCTTGTTAGCAGAGGGGTCCTCACTATGATGGGACCATCGCTTGTTAAAGAAAGAGTTCTTTACTGTGGTTCAGGGCTGGACCTTGTCAAGCAAGGAAGTCCTCGCTGGGAGAGGCTGCACATCTTTTGGAGATGGAAAGAATTAGTGAGACATTCTTTCAGAGATAGCTGTTTCCTAGATTTTTCAATGTGAAATGAGATGAGAGAAAGTCCCTTAAATTTTGGCTGTACCTTCAGCCTATTTGACATTCTTCTAGGACACAGACCAGGAGACAGTTGCTTTTTTTTTCTTTTTTTTCTTAACTTTCATTCCTACATCCAACTATGTCTTGAAAAGATGGACTCTCTTTACCTACTTCCGCCTTTTCTGCATTTCCCAATATTGTGTCATCCTCTCCCCCAAATGGTATTTGCCTTCCTCTTTCCCCCAAGGCTAAATTGGAGAATGACTGCCAGGTAATCTGATTTATGGGGAGAGGAATGAAACGCATCTGTTTAATGTTTTCAAATCATTGCCCCTGTTCCCCCTGAATCTTAGAGGGTAATGGCTGGCCTCAGGAGCCCTCCAGGTCCCTTTATAGTAGCCTGGCTCAGAGCAGCCATAGAGGAAGATTTACAAGAGCTTGAGGGTCCTCCCCTGCCTGCCATACTAACTCTCCCTTTTTAGCCTATCAACTAAATTTTTACCCATTGTCCCCCCTTATTAAGCAACTGGATGGGGGTAGAGGGGTAGGAGTGTTTACTCTGAAAACTTCTGATAGAAATGAATTTAAATTAATGACCAAGGTAATCTTCATCATAGCACCAATTATGTCTAACATATCTAAAGATGGGATCATGCAAAAGTGAGCTCCATGAAAGAACTCCTATTGAGAGGGCACAGTGTGAAAACAGACTATTTGATCTGTGGACAGTATCTTTCAAGTTTAGACCGACTGCAGGCAAGGGAAAGCTTTTGTGAGAGGAAACAAGTCAGTAGAGAACCTGACAAGTGGGTCAAGTAACAGAAATAGTAAGAGGAAGTGTGAATCGTCTCAGCAATGGCCAGGGCCACACTCCTGTGTCCCCTGAGCTAGTTGCTGAATGTGAATGAAACTTGGTATGCCCCTCTTGTACTTAGACAGCCTTCATGAACCTTATTACATCTTAGGTCAGAATTGGATCCTGAGCATATGAGAAAAATAACCATTAGAAGATGATTCAGATGAAGAAATCGGTTTTCGTCCTGGAGAACTAACTGAATAGGCAGAAAAATAAAAATTATTAAAATAACTGGCCCAAAGTACAGTGTAAAATAGAAAGGAAATGGGGAGGGGCTTGCTTGAGATTATCATTACCATCTGGGCTGTGAAACATTTGATTCCAATCCCAGAAGCTTGACAACAGAAATAACTTATAACCGGGGACACATGCTGTTGAATTTTCAGGAATGACAGAATTTTTGTTATTAATATCTGTATCACAAAATGGGGAAGCTGACCGGCCATATAGTGGCCAGTGGTGGAGTAAAGCCAGAGCTGAGATCTTTTTGCCCTTCATCCTCATTCATATGGTGCCTTTTACACCTCCAATTTTTCTTCCTCTCCCACCCTATGGATGTCCAGAGATAGCTTCTAATGAGTAGAGAATCCAGACCCTCTTATCTCTGGAAAAGACAGCACTGGTCCCATGTGGGAGCTGGTTAGAGTCTGTTATCAAATCCTCAGGTTTTGTATAGTACTTGTAATTCTGCACACAGCTGTCTTTTCACAATAGTTTGGGTATGTGCCCGAGATACTCACTTCTTACCTAGGTTTGTAATAGCACAGATAACTAGTGTGTGGTCACACTGGTAAATGTGTCTTACCTCTTCCTGTAAGATCTCTAGTGTACTCGTTTTTAAAACAGAGATAATGGTTCCTGAGTTGCAGGCAAATTATTTGAAAACAATTGCATTACTAAAATAACCTGAGCCTTGAGCTTCCAAATGTTATATGAGGTAGTCATTTGTTTAATTCACATGGTAATAAAGGACAGAGAATCGTAGACATGAGTCAGAGGGCAGGGTAAAGAATTAGACGATAACTGAGCTTTGTGGCATTTTTAATCCTAGCACTTTGTAGGCTGAGCAAGGCAATCATAAGTTCAAGACCTGCCTAGACCTAGCAGGAGCCTGCTTTAAAAAATAAAAGAAAAAAGGTGTCCTGTAACGGTGACACTGTAAACTGTAAACTGGTGGTTACATAAGTATATTTATTTTTAATCCCTCTTGGGGAATTCTTTCGCACAGAGTCTAATTTTGCAATGGTCGTCCTTACAGCATGGTCTTGGAAGCCGGCAGCTTCCTCGCAGGTTTTATTTTTCTGCTTCTTTTAAGCTGCTTTAGAGTAGGGGACGCGGGAAAATTTAACCCTTTTATTTCCCCACCTTTTCTAGAAGCTAGCCACCAGGTCTTTGTGGGTTTGTCCTGCAACCTGACCACGTTTCCTGTCCGGGGCCTAGGAGCTTCCCCAGGCCTGGGCATGAATCCTTTTGTGTGTACAGCTGCAGGGGCAGCTTGGTCGAGAGGAAGCAGCTAGAGGAAGAGCGGGTTCTCAGTCGGGCGCAGGGCGGGTCCGTGCCAGATGCCCGCCAGCCCCGTGCTCTGCAGCCTGAAGCCCGGGGCGCTCGTGCTGCGAGGCTCTGCGTGAACCTAAGCAAGGCGACGAGTTAGCGGGTTGCCATGACGACAGGTGGACATGTGACCAGCCGCTGCCGCTGCAGCAGGCGCCCTGACGTGGGAGGGCGGGGCCTTTGAGGGCGGGGCCTCTGGAGGGCGGGGCCGGCTCAGAGCAGGAGCAGAGCGCGGCTGCAGGGTGAGCAGCAGCGAGCAGCGAGCAGCGGAGAGACACAGCCCTCCGCCCCAGCCAGCCTCCGCGTGTGTTCCCTCTGTCGGGAGAGCGCCAATGCCCGGGCCGACCCAAACCCTGTCCCCAAATGGCGAGAACAATAACGACATCATCCAGGATAACGGGACCATCATTCCTTTCCGGAAGCACACAGTGCGCGGGGAGCGGTCCTACAGGTACTGGCGCGGGCGGCTGCGGACCGTCCGTCCCGTTACGTAACGCGGAGGCCAGGATGGATTGATTGCAGGGTCCTGGGTCGGTGGGGTGAGCATGGAGGCTTCCGCCGGTGAATAGGTCTGTTGCCTGCAAGGGGTCGGTCTCCCTCCATCTCTTCCTTGCATGCCATCTTCCTGCATCCCCAAAGGGACACAAGCTCTGCACTTCCTCTCGTCCTTCCCTTTTAGCATTTAAAGGAACCATTAGGTGGCGGGCACTAAAGGAGCAAACAAACGGGAGAATGGCGAGAAAGGGAGGATGGTGAGGAGCGCGCTTGCGCTTAACCTGGGGAGCATGCATGCAGGAAAAGATGGAATCCTCTAGATGAAGCTGCAGTGTGTGATGTTAAACCGCCAGATTGATGGAGCTTTGTAAGAATTCTGCACGCTGATTGGTGCAAGGATTGACAGCAGAGGTCACAGTGTCAGACATTCACCAAAATTCTCTCCATGGAAGGCTAGGCTGATTAGAAAGAGACTGGACTGTTTCAGGTCTACGGGGAAAACACAAAAACCGGAGCCGCTATGCTTTTTCTTAGGAGTTTTATGGCTTCTGGATGGGTGGGGGAGCCCTTCCTTCTTATTTACAGTAGAAAGGTGATTCCTGATATTTTGCTGAGGTCTAATTTGAGGACATGAGTGTTATCGGTCATTGTATTGTAAGCCTTTTGATTAATGAGTTGCCTGTGCGGTTGGCATCATTTTTTGCATTAACATATCTGGCAATATGTTCCCATAGATAAGCTCATTAAAATTGTTTGCATTGTTTGATAAGGATAACAATGTGATGCAGAATGTAGCTTGGGTCTTAGCATCTCAAGGCCAGATGTAGAGGGAGACAGATAGCTTAGGTTGTATTTCCTCTCAAGTTCTTTTGTACTGAGGTGTGTGTGTGTGTTTTTTAAATGTAACCTTCATAACCACCCAAAGCTTTAAAGCTTTTACTTTAAAATAGAGCACATAGATGTAAAGTGCATCCTCTCAGCCAGTGAACAACAGGAAATAGCTCTTCTTTAAAATAAGCTTCTGGCTGAATTTTTGAATTGTATTATGGGCAGAATATTATTCTGTGTTCAAATTCTGTGTGCATATCATAAAGTAGAACCCAAAGCTTCCTCTTTCTCTTTGAGCAGAGACACCATTTGTTAACTCAAAAAAAGGGGGTAGGGAGGACTAAAAGCAACCCTTTGCCCTGTCATCTGTGGCAGTTACATAAATACTTGAAGTTAATTTTGGCTGTACCCATGAGGTCACCAGGTCTTACATCTCATGGTTCCAATGACTAGAATTGGCACAGCACCCTTACAGATTTCAAGTGATTGCTGTTATTCTAATGTAAGCCACAGTTGATCCTAAACTTCTGGGACTCTTTTTGGGGGACCCTGCAGTTTGAAAATTCATCTCCTCATCTCTCTCCTCTGGGAACATTCACCTCAAAACCTAAAAAGAGAATTTAAAAATGAACAGAATCAAATTGCTTTGAAACCCCAGTTATTGGAACTGTTCTTGTAGGCAGTAAATTTGAAGCCCTCATTTCCTAAGTGATTTAATTCCTGCTATGTCAGTAGCTGCTGCTCTTAGGATGGAGTACACATTTTACCACGTGGGCCAGAGGAAGTTGCCTAGTTGGATTTTATTACTCATGTGAACCAACTCGAAGTGGTAATGGAAACCGTTTGACAGAAAGGTCAAATGGGCTTTTCTTGTGGGAAAAAAAAAAAGTATTGCTTTAAAATGCAACTGTATTTGTGTTTTTAATTCAGGTTATTCCTTCCGGTTATTAAATGATTTCTGCCTTGCTTTTTGATTTCTTATAGTGGTGCCTAAAATTGTATAGAATTTAAAAAAAAAAAAGAAAAACCTGAATTTTGGTAAAGCTAGGACTAAACAAGTGGCTTTACTGGAAGCATCATTGTGCTTGTATTCTGTAGAATAGGATTGCTGGGCGCTGTAATGAGAGACGCCACGGACTCAATGAAGAAAGTGGCGGGTGTCCACAATTCCATTTGTGTTGTGTGATGTGCAAGACGCACTTGGAAACAAACACACTGGATGTTCCCCTTGGTCTGCTTTCTTTCAAAGTGAATGAGAATACAATCTAACTACTGCATATTTTTTGGAGAGACCTAAGGGGAGGGAAGAATGTGACACATTTTTCTATCCAGGAAGCATTCCATCATTATTTTGGCATCCTAAGACTGGAATAAGACTGCAGCCATCTGACTGCTGAGGAAACTTGGAAGGCAATTTGAAAGCCACAATAGAGATTTAACCAAGTAAAAGTTTGACCTTGGCTGTAGGCGTGAGGTAGCTCTCAACAGTGAGATATGGCTGGAAGTTTTCTGTGCAGTCCCTAGGGGAGCCCAAATGTACGAGGGCCCTGGCAAGACCAGAAGCAATTTTGTTTTTGGCTGCTTCGCTGATTGCTAGCCTTTATCTCAGTCTTTATATCCTGACGTTGCTTCTCACAATGAAGGATATATAGACCTATCATTTTATTTTATTTTATGTCTATTTTGCCTGCATGTATGTCTATTCACCATGTTTATATAGTGCCCTCCAAGGCCAGATGAAGGTGTCATATTACCCGGGACGGAGTTATAGACAGTTGTGAGCCACCATAGGGGTGCAGGGAATTGAACCCAGCACCTCTGTAAGAGCAGCCAGTGCTGTTAACTACTACCGAGCCATCTCTCTAGTCCCTATAATTCTATTCTCAAAGAGATATGAGGTTAACTCCTAAGGCATGGGTTCAATCCCCAGCAGAGCATACATGCAGGCATGCAGGTATGTAAACAGGAAGAATGCCTTGTTACCAAAAGGACACTTTTAGGAGCTTAGACTGGAGTACAGCCCATTCTGGCAGTGCAGGCAAAAGAAGGCAGAAACAGAAAGGATGATGGCTTCCCACAAGGACCACTAATGTGTAATCAGTCACTGTTTTCTTTTTGTTAATGCTTGTATTTATTTAGGGTGGGTGCGCATGCCACAGATAAAAACTTGAGTGTGTTCTCTCCTTCCACCAGGTGGGTTCTGGGGATCAAACTCAGGCCACTGTGCTTGAAGGCTAGTACCTTTACCTGCTGAGCCGTCCCCTGGGCCAAATAACAGATTGTTCACAATCAAAAATGAGACTTGGTCCTGGCCTAGACATCCTAAGTCAGATATCAATGCCTGTAAACAGGGTCCGTTTACAGCCTGAAGTCGAACAGGTAACAAATCATTACTTGTGTGCTGCGATTAGAACAGCAGACTTCCCTTAGAAAAACACAACTGTGTTGGAAATTGTGCTTGAAACAGTCAAGTGTCAAAATGGCCCAGTAAAGCTGCTTGCACGAATGTCTAAATCCACTGCATGGGAGAGTGTCTCCAGCCCCAGCTTTTCCACTGCATTCAGGAATCCATATATTTTGAGAGCTGCTTAAAAAATAAATATGGTGAGGGCCATCTGAGGTGACACTCTTTAATTCAAAGAGCGAATGAGTCGTGGTCTGGATCTCCCTGGAGAGGCTACTCCCTACAGCTCCGTCCCATGCAGATGCCGCTCGGAAATGAGATTTATTAACTGGCCTTCTGCCCACGGCATCTTTGTTTGCATACTCCAGGCTTTGGAGAATGAGTGTATAGAGAGGACTGTCTCAGAACGGGTGCTCCAGCACGCAGCTACAGTAGCTTGTGTGTCTGGATACTTTAAAAAAAAAAAAAAAAATTTTTTTTTAACTTGGCCCCAGGAAATGAACTGTAAAGAAAAGCAGAAGTGAAGTATAAACCCAAAACATTCATCTAGAACATCTAGTTTTTGCCAGTTTTGTTTTGTTTTAAAGTGAACTACTGTTTAAGAACATAGAGAAATATCCTGTGTATAGATCTAGAAAATATAGGATTGTGAAGTGTGTTTCAATCAGTAGAGGCTATGGTAATATGCCTCACTATTACCAGGATGTACATTTCAGATGGTACCCCCAAATCCCAGAAGAGCAGTTACACATACCAAAGGTCTAGCCTCACCTGTCTCCGGTATCTATGGATTAGTGTTGAAGGAGAGTTTTATAAATACTGGTTTTGACTTAGTGCTCATAAAATCCAGGAGGTTACTTAATGCTGTGCTAGGCACTCAACTTTGAGACTTTGGTTTGGGGCCTAACTCAGAGCCTCTATGGAAGGAGTGAGGATGCTCGTGCCTTTGGGAAGAGGCTGGCCTACTCTGTGGTGTCCATATGTGGTACAGGATCTCAACAGAGCAGCAGTATGAGCTTGTCCTCTGGATTCAGGGTTGCTGTCTGAATACAGAATCTTTTCTGTTCTTAGGGACCATGTGAAGCTGAAATGAATAATCCCTCAGATTCAAGGAAGGGCCACTACTGAGAGTGATATAAATATTCCATTTGAATGATAAAATTCAACGAATGTTTGATTGTCTTCTCTGGCCAGTGTGTCCATGCTGGATGCCCCTTCAAGGATCTCCAGTGCTAACAAAGTTCAGGGTAGAAACAGCTCATCATCCTGTAGCAGATTTTTGCTGCTGTCAATATTTTGCTTAGTCAGCTAGCAATAGTGGTTTGCATTTCCTGAACCCACAGTAACTCCAAGTAAGAAAAGATATCCTCCATTTGCCATGAGAAAACTCAAGACTTGTAACCAGCAGCGATCAGGACAAGGGAGATGGCTGTCGCTGGCTCAGGGTATCTCTCCTGGTGGAGAAGCAATGAATGCAGCTTACTTCATAAAGGCATAGGCACTGGAGTCACCGTCCCAGCCAGCAGTCTGATTAAGGAGCTAATGTAGAGCCCTTGAACTAGCTGGATCCTCAAAAGCTCAGAACAGAATGCCTGATGCAGCAGAGTGAGGGATGCAGTAGGAGGTGTAGTGTGGCCAAGGGTACTCAGATAATCCAGAGTCATCCTCTTGATGGAGGTCTCAGAAGTGACCTGAAAGTTTACCCTGTGCCATCTGATCATGTCTTAAATTTTGTTGATTTCAAGGACAAATAGTTTTGCAACCTTTATATGAAAAATAACATTTTCCCACAATGAGTTATGTTAGAGTACTTTCAAAAGCTGGGTGCGGTGGAACATGCCTGTTCCATACTCCCAGCACTCGAGACAGGAGGATCAGGCTATGCGAGCCCCTATCTCAACACAGAAAAATAAAACAATGGTTTTCTTTTCAGGCTATCTTTTAGCTGTGTGACTATGTAATACTACTACTGAAATGGATATATTATATTCAGCCAGTATCACGTAACTGTTCAAATGGGTCTGTCTCTTACAACACTGCTCACACAGCCCACTGGTGTTCTGGGAGCCTTACTCCTCGGCTCATCTTAAGAGTCTCATTGTTTATCTTAATATCTTTGGCCCTTGGGGTTTATTTTGAGAGATTTTTTTTCCCAGGTGAAAACCCCCAGTTCCCATATGCAATGAGTAAATAAATGGTATGCAACTTTCGCTTAATGAATCAAAAATTTTGTTAATTGCATCTCTAGAGCTGGACTGTTTATTTTAATGAAAATAAATTATCAGCAAGACTGAGCAGACTTGTACAGACCAGCACAAAAGAATTTCTTAATAAATTACCACTAAAAAAGATGCATGTATATATTTTCGATGTCAGTCACCCCATGTTAATTAGGATTTTACTAACTTGAACCAGGGATTTTTTTTTTTTTTTTAATTTTTCGAGACAGGATTTCTCTGTTGTATTTCTGGCTGTCCTCTGTCCTAGAACTCACTCTGTAAACCAGGCTGATCTCAAACTCACAGAGCTCTGCCTGCCTCTGCCTCTCGAGTGCTGGGATTGAAGGTGTGTGCCACCACTGCTCGGCTAGGACAGACTTTCTTAAAAGTCTTTTCTTTCTTCTGAAGGAGGAGGCTTGTTGGCAGATATATAGGGTGACCGAATTGATGGCAGCTTTTAGTGGTGGTTCCCTCAATGCTTTGCTAGCTAAGAAAATAGAGTTCCGTTTTCCTAGTGTGTCTGCATCTAGCCTGGTTCCGTCAGGTTAAATGGCTGTGCCACAAAAATCTGATTTTGGTCATGACTTTGGAATAGGAAAAGATGCAAGTGAGGGACTAAAGGAGGAAAAGAAGTTTGGATGAGTTGCGCACAGTGCATATGGACGTGTAGCTGCACATATGTACACATGCACATTGGCAAACGTCTGCATTTTCAGTACCAACGCTATTGTTTCTGATGTCACTTTGGTGTCTGTAACATTCTATGGGACAGATCTTGTGGAAATCTAAATTTTAATTGTCCACAGGGGGCCATATGCGAGGGCGTTCCCTATATTCTTGGCACCAGGGCTGCTTAGAAAGGAGGATCTTGCATTTGAAGACAGCCTAGGCAACACAGCAAGAACTTAACTTAAAAAAAAAAAAAAAGCACAGACTTGACCTTGAGAGTTACAGTTGACGCTTTCTGTCGTCTGAGCCCAGGTGACAGTGTGGCTCCTGGGAGGTGCGCTGGACGGTCTGTAATACCTCTTATTTGCTTTGCTTCTCTTTAAAGACCTTAATTTCTTGTTCCTTATTCAGTGCCAGCCTACCCTGGCAAAGCTCAGAGACATAAGTTATCAGAGTTGCCTGAGGCATTGACTAATCTGGAACCTCTCTTATGTTCACCGTTCACCCCAAACTCGAACAGTGGCGTCCCTTACCTAGGAGCCTGCCACGATGGCTGCAAGGCTTTCACAGCACAGGAAAGCAGCGCTGCTGGAAGGGGCTCCTCCACTACTGTGACCCATGTCACCCTCTTTCAAGTCATCCTAGGGTGCCCGGACTTGTTTTCAGCCTGGAAAAAGTAAACATTTTAAGTTGCCATCATTGAATGTTATGCAGTTGCCGCTATGTTAATCCTTAAACCCCAATTTTCCCTTTCGCAAGCAGACTTTGTTTTATCTGCCAGTTTTCTCATGGGGCCCTTAGAACACAAGGGTGAATAATGCAGCACCTCACTGAAGGAGAGAGGCCAGAGGCCTAGACAGCAGCAAAGAGAGAGTCCTGATGGAGGGGCCCAAAGTGGAGAGATGCCCACACATGGCCCCAGAGAGGACCCTTTTGTCTGTGTTATCTGGGGTGTGGCTGACATTGGCTCACCAGATTCAACCAGCCCTGGCCCCAAGGGTCTTCCTGTCTCTGCCTCCCCAGCACCAGAAGTTTAGGCACATACTGCTGTACACTACATTTCTGTGGATGTCAGGGATCAAACTCGGGTCTTTCTACTTGTCTCACAAGCACTTTACCAACTGAGCTGTCTCTTGTCTCTTCACTCCCCACTCCCGCCTCTTATTTTGAAGCAGGGTCTTATATACCCCAGGCTGGCCCAAAACTCACGTTTGTCCAAGGCTAGTCTCAAATTCCTCATCCTTCTGCTTCCCCAAGTGCTGGAGTTTCAACATGTTCTGTTCAGGCCCAGCTGCAAGTACTACTTTAAAATCTTGTTATTATGTATTCAGTGTGTGTGTGTGTGTGTGTGCACACGCGTATGTGTGTTTGTGTGTGCATGAGCGCACTTGTGGAAGGCAGAGGACAATTCTGTATGTTCTCTTTTCTCCTTCCACTTTTACGTGGGTTCCAGGGATTGAATTTAGGTTTCTAGGTTTGCACAGTAAGTGCTTCCCCTCCCAGCCACCATCGCAGCAGCTGTGTCAGCACTGTTCCTGTGTTAGAGCACCCCAAGTCACAGAGGAGCAATGAATGCTGCTCGGTGTCTGCCCGGAGGTTCCCCACTACAGACACCACCCATCCTTCTCACTTTGTTTCCATTCCTCCCATGCACGCTGTGCTGGTTTTGGTGGTGCGTCCAGCCTGCTTAGTATGCTCAGTGGATCTTAGCCTAACTGCACAGTAATCCTCGGCAAGGATTATTTTTCAATATCCTCTTTGCAGTTTCATTTTCTTTCTATTAATTGAGCACCTGCTGTTTGTCAGGTACTATGTGGGGGTCCTAACATTGTATGGGGACAAGAAACTGCCATTTTTCAGTCACTCTGACCACAGGCCTCTGACCACTGATCCACCTAACCTGGCACTTTAGGGCAGATAAACACACACACACACACACACACACACACACACACACACACACACACACACCAGTATCTGCCCTTAGAGTAACCCCTAGATCCCATGATGATGGCCAGGCAGCCAGCCATCCCCGTAGAGCATGCCTTCCTGCACAGGCAGCCTCCTCACCCAGCAGCCTGGATGAAGTCTGAGAGCACCCCAGGGACACTGCCAGTTAAGAAACAAAGGACACCTTTGCGTGCAGTAACTGCACTGTGGAGCAGGAAAGCCTTGAAATAAACAGACCTTGAAGCTTATAGTCAAAAGGACTCTGCTAGAACAGGAGGAAGCAGAAGCAGGGGTCCCGGGAGGGCGGGGCTCTCATCTGCAGTTGTGTGTGATGTGTGGAGAAGGGTGAGGGTTTCTGGGGTGAGTGTGTCCCGCCTTCCCTCACCGCTGTCTGCCTCTCTTTCTTTCACTCTGGGCAGAGTGAATCTGCTCCCCCAGCAAGCCTAGAGTAGCACATAGTGAGTACTATGTGAACCTAGGCTGGGCGTGATCACAGGTAGTGGGAACCACCTGGGTCTCCCCCAGATCTCTTTCCGGGGCCTGGAACTCATGATAAATCCACAAGTATTTGGTATTTGGGGAATGATTTTCCTCTCCCTGGAAGTTCTGGAAAGCATATAGCTTCTTCAGCTCCTGTGCATTTTCTGCCTGGAGCTGGCACCTCCTTCCTGCCATGCACTGGGATCTGGTGGGGAATTCAGAATGCCCAGCCTGGGAGCTACTTGGACTCCAGTGGGCAGGGCTTGACTCTGGCATAAGACATATATTCTCTGTCTCAGCCTCAACCAAACTGTCTGATCCAGGGCAAATGCTTTCTGCCTCTTTAAGCCTCGTTTTCCTATTGTACCTAGGGAGATAACAGCAGCAACCTCACACGGTTTTTATGTGAACAGAATGAGCTAGGAACACAAAGAACACACACTGCTGCCTAGGGCAAAGTCAGTCCTGTAGAGAATGCTAGCTACTAGTTTTGAGTCTGTGACTTTTTACCCGCCATCATAATCTGTGATCTTCTGTCCTAAATACCTAGCACAATACATGACACAGAACAGATGTTCATTAACAATCTCTCCATCCACTTCTTCAAGAATACATTGAGAGCTGGATGGTGGTAGTGCATGCCTTTAATCCCAGCACTCTGGAGGCAGAAGCAGGCAGATCCCTGCAAGTTTGAGGCCAGCCTGGTCTACAGAGTGAGTTCCAGAATAGCCAGAATTACGACAGAGAAACCCTGTCTCAAAAAACTACATCTATTTTAAATGTGTAGATCAGTGGGTTTGAGTAGGGTCAGCCCTGAACATTCCCATCACGGCCCCAAATTCCTTGTGCCCTTTACAGCCCGTTTCCTCTGTTCACGGCCCTAGGAACCACTGAGTCACTTTTTCTGTCACAACAGTTTATATGAAGTGGAGTCAGATGGAAGGCATCTCAGCATCTGGCTGTTTTGACTCATGAGTGTCATGAATTTGAGATCCATCCATATTGGCTGTATCTACAGTTGTACAGCTCCTTACTCTTTACTGCTGAGTAGTATTCCATCATCTGGCACGCCATATTTTGTTTATCTGCTCACCAGTTGCTAACCATTAGCATTTCCAATAGAGGATGGTTAGGAATAAATCTTTTGTGAATATGCATGTGCAAATCTTTGTGGGGACTTTTCATTTCTCTGGGGTAAATGCCTAGGAGTGAAATGATTGTGTTTAATGGAGTGTCTGTAGGGGGTGTGGGGGAGGGAGAGAGATAGAGCTCACCAGAGAATAATCTCAAGTATTCCTGGGGCACTTTCTGCCTTGTTTTTTAGGACAGGGTCTCCTACTAACCTGAAACTCACCACAGGCTAACCAGTGAGCCCCAGGGACCCACCCACCTGTCTCCACCTCCATAGCTCTGGGGTTAGAAGCTTGTGCTGTGCCACCATGCCTGGCCCTCTAAATGGGTGTTGAGACCCCTGGTGCTCATTCTTGCACAGCAAACTTTTTTTTTTTTTTAAACCAACTGAGGGCCCTGAACCCTGGTGTTTAACTTGGAAGAACCTGGTGGTTGTGCCATCTCCAGCCTCATCAGAGCCCTTGGAAATGTGCTCAGATTTTGGACACCCTTTTATGGGTGGGTAGAGGAGTCTTGTTGAGATTGCAAATTACAATTTCTTGATGAGTGATGGTGTTAAGAATCTTTTCATGTGCATATTGAGCATTTGAATACATCCTTTAACGACATGCCTGACTCTTTAGCCTGTTTTTAAAAGTTGCTAATACAAGAGGGTAGCTAAAAGTATATTCTAAGCCAGGCAGTGGTGGCACACCTTTAATCCCAGGACTCAGGAGGCAGGCAGATCTCTTGAGTTCGAGGCCAGCCTGGTCTACAGAGGGCGTTCCAGGAAAACCAGAGCTACACAGAGAAACCCTGTCTTGAAAATAAACAAAACAAAACAAAAGAATATTCTAAATACTTTAATGTAATCTCGATTTAGATTTTAATTTATATGGGTCTTGTGTTTTTAACCTGCACATAAAATAAAAAAAAGAAAAATAGGCTGCTTCTCTTGGCCTCTCTACAGATCTGCAGCAGTAATGTAGTCATGTTTTAAGTGCAGGTTAAAATGCCCTCATGCAGAATGCCTAGCACCAAAACCTTTCCTATTTCTAATGTGTTCAAATCTGGGAGTGCCCCAGAGCACTGCTAGGAGCATCACTAGCCTGAGACTCTGACCGCCTGTCAGTGTCCCCAAAAGTCAGATTCTAGAGCATTTGATACCTCAGACTTGGGGATTAAAGGTGCTCAGCCTGTGTCATCAGATGGTACTTTGAGGAGGCAGAAAATTGTAACAGAATAATTATGACAGCTCAGAAAAACTACTAAATCCTCTTTTTAAATGTCATGTAAGGTATTAAGTTTGAGAGCTGGGTTTTCTTTACTGTCTGGATAGACATGAAGCTTTTTTATTTCTGTGGAGAACACAATAATTATGTAGATAATCTTTTCTTTGTGTTGTGTGTCCTTTTAGTGCTAGATCAAAAGTCCTGCTATTAAGTTTAAGAACAAAATGTGTGTAGAAGTGGTTTCTATTTCCTTTAAAGCAAACGAGGAACCATTTGCCTGTTTTCAAAATCTTGCCTGGAGAACTAAACAGTGACTGCCCTCTCATCTAAAATTCTGCAGCAGACACCCACCCCTTACTCTCTCTGCATTCTGTCTGATTTGACAGGGATTGCTTGTTTGTTTTGTAGGGTTTGAGCCATTGCACATTTACAATGTACACAAAGCAGATTCCCTCCATAATCTTCTGTCCTACCCTTCCTGCCCTCCCCATCCCATTAGTCTTCCTTGTTCCCCTAGATTATTTGACTTTTATTTTCATGTCATCTTTACGTGTGTGATGTTCTGTACCTATAAAATCTAGAACCCACAGTAAGGGAAAATATATTTGTGTAAGACTAACTTAATTCACTTTGTATGTTTACCTCCAGTTACATCCATTTTCTTGCAAATGATGTAACTTTTTTCTTCTTTATGGCTGAAGATAATTCCATTGTTTATATGTACATTTTCTTTATTCAGTCCTCTGTCGACAGACACCTAGGCTGGTTCCATCATTTAGCCTTGTGAATCGTGCTGCACCAAACACGGATGTGCAAATGTCTCTGAGGTGTGTTGACTTAGACTCTTTAGTGTAAATGCTCACGCTTGATGTTTTTAGCCTTTGAGACAAGAGCTCACTCAGTTTCCCAGGCTGGCCTTGGAACAGGTTTTCTGCAGGTGCTATCTCGAGAGGGTGAGCATGCTTCGCTTCAGAATCTGCTCACACCCAGTTACATATCCACATCTGTTTCCAAGTCCAAAGATACTATAACACAGAAGTTCTTTGTGACTTCACAGGTGCCCTAGGCCTACTAAGTCGATTTTGTGATAACTTATTTCCTCAGTCATTTTTCATTTTACTGCCAAACCTTCAAGGCCTTCCTTGAGGACAGCAGCTTCTTACCCTCCAGCTGCAGAAGGTGGTTCTCTTTGTTCTAGTTGGGATTAAGCCGGCCACGGCCATTGAACAATGAGTGGAGAGTTGAGACATCCTTTTGCTTTAATTGGAGCTATTCTGTGAAAGGAAGCTGAGTACTATCAGACAGGACATCCTGTGATCCCCTAGTTTACTATGGTGCTGACAGGCTTTTCATTTAAATACTAGGATGGTCTCCTGTTTCCTTCCCTGTTACCTAGGGAGCCCAGTGTGTTGATTTCTCTTTCACTTTGACTCTCCAGCAAACAACACACTCCCAAAAAAATCACCCCAGAACTCACAGATTGAAAACATCCATGGCTTTTTACGTGAACTAGTGATGATTTAAGCAACTACATTTCTGTTGCCTTCCAATAATTAGCTGAATAACATGGGAAACAGAGAAGTTCTTTAAATTAAACATATTAATATACAGTTCCAGACTTGGGTCTCTTATGATATACCTACACACTTGAATATAATATAAACATAATCGGCGAAGATACGAAACATGTTCACAAGGTGTTAACAGAAACAGGTTGGGTGTTACCAAAGCTGTTCACTTGTCTTCTTAGTTTCTGAAGGCTTCCACACTGGACTGCTGTACACTGGGCGATTTAGCCTTTACCCTCTCCCACTGGTGAGGCTGGAGTGCTCTCAAGCCTCTGGCAGTGCCATGCTCCCTCAGCAGGCTCTAGGAAAGAGTTCTGGTGGCCCCATGTGTTCCGTGGTGTATAGATTCAATACTCAATCTCTGCCTCTAATTATCTTGCCTCCTTCTTCATCTGTGTATTTTTTTGGGGCCATCTTTAAAAAATACCAGTAGCTCAGCAGACCCTAATCCAATATCTTCATTTTAACTAATTCATTTGTAGAGACCCTATTTGCAAATTAGGTCACATTCAGAGGCTTCAGATACACAGGACTTTAAGAGAAGGGGCAGTCTTCAACTCTGTGTGTACTCAGAAGAATAATGTATACACTGATTATGTGCCTGTGAACTCATTTTAAAGTATGTATGTGTGAAAATGCATGCATATGTTCTGCTAAACATACAAAAGATTTTTTTTGTTTTTGTTTTTTGAGATAAGGTCTCTTGTAGCCCAGGTTCACTTGTGAACCGATAGTACAGCCAAAGATGGCTTTGAACTCCTGATCATCCTGACTCTGCCTTCCAAGTACTGGGATTACAGGTTTGTACTCACCATGCCTGGCTACTTACAAGAAAATTAGAAAGATGCATGACTGAATGAGGAAATAAAAGCTTTTTTTTTTAATGTTGGAAATTAAACTTTTGATCTGGTGTGTGGTAGGCACCAGGTTAATCCCTAGCCTGAAATAATGGTTATTTAAATTTTTAAATCTTACTTTTTCCTGTATTTTCTGCTCTTTCTATAGTACAAAAATGTACAAAGTTTTTAACACAAAAATTTTTTTTTAAAAGAAAAAGCACTTTGGCATTTAAAAAAGTCATTTGTTCTTTGATTTATCAAATGAGTATGAACAATTTGAACTTATTTAATGACTTAATTATCTTTTTAACATATATGCACACACTTAAATACATGAATGGATTTGTTGATGTTTGTTAGATCTCAGACCCAGAGATTAACATATCAAAGCAGACTCTGGTCTTCCATGTTCTCCAGGCTTCCCTCAGTTCCTGCAAGGTCCTCCTGGCTGGCATACCTCACTGCCTGCTCTAAACTTCTCCAGCCCAGGGGCTGGTCTGCTCTCTCCACAGCTCCTCTGGCCCCTATATAACTTAGCCATCCCTCCCTGTCTCTCTTCACATGGTCTGGCTCAGTCTGGCCATCTTCACTCTGGACTCTCCCAGATGTCTCTGTCCCTGCCTCTGAGTGTATATTCCCTTTTATCTACAATAAATCTTCTCCTCCACCATTCCTAGGGGCAGTCATGCCCTCTTTTTATTTCTTTTTTTCATTCAATGTTTTTATGGAATTGAGTATTTATTGTGCTTAATACTATATTGATTGTAACAGTAGCTAAGGCCGAAATAATGTAAAATAACATAGTCATTGAGACCTTGATGCAAACTCTGTGGCTTCAAACTCTTTGGCTCAAATTTGAAAGTCAAAATAAAGTTCGGCTTATTTAGTTAACGATTGAATTAAAAACTGATTTTCAAAGCATGTTTTAACATTTCTAAGTCAAATGAATCCTGGGAATCTAGAAACTGGGCTTGGGGACAGGGTGTGAATGCTTCCGGATTGGTAGGTTTCATCAGTTCACATTGGCCCAAAAGCTGAGCAGAGGTTATCACACAGAGCCAGTGTAGACCTGACTGCAGCCTCACTCTGCTGGTCTTAGATGGGTCAGTCAGTAGTTACTCAGCTGCTATTTACGAATCCGATGTCTTGGGGCTGTGGAGATGGTGTGGTGGGAGAGAAAACGCGTATAAGGAGTGAAGTTAGAATCCCCTGTACCTTTGTGAAAACCCGGGTTTAGCTCTGCATGCCCATAACCCCAACATCGGGGGTGCGAAGGGGGTATCCCAGAAGCTTGCTGGTACATTAGCCAGTGTGGCAAAAAAGCAAGCTTTGTCTTAGTGAGACCCTGTATCAAGGTAGCGAGGTAAAGACGGATAGCAGTGTGTACACAAACACAAAAAAATAACAATTTTAGGAAGAACTTCAAGTTTAGTAAGTAAAACACTTAAGTTCAGTAGAGACCGTGAATCACCCACATTGGACTACCACTGCTATTGGCTTCTTTGTTCAAACTGCTCTCCTTCTCCTCTCCCTCAAACCAAGGGTCTTACCGTCTGTTATTTTTGTGCCGGATCCAGTTTGGCCATAGCCTGCCTGACTCCTACCCACTCAAGTGCTCGGTTTTCTCTCTTCCCAATGAAAACTTTAGTGCTAATACACCCTTGCTGGAAATGTCGTAACTTCTAACCCGTAACTAAAACAAGAGAGAGAGAGAGCAAAGAAATACTGCAATGTGTGTGTGTGTGTGTGTGTGTGTGTATATACCTGTGCAAGAGTGCGTAGCTTTCAATCTGTAACAAGACTGCAAAGAGGAGAGCAACAGTGTGTGTGTGTGTGTGTGTGTGTGTGTGTGTGTGTATGTGTGTGCAAGAGCATGTAACTTTTGATAAACCTGTAACAAGACTGCAGAGAGGAAAGCAAGGAGATGCTGCCAATCTCTTCCTCTCTCCTGTCGTCCTTCTCCCCACCTCTGCTATGGGGTGAATTGGAGTTTCTCTGGATAATTCCAATATAAAAAGATGGTTAGTCTCTTCATTCTAGTATTAGTGAGTTTGTTGATTTAAAAGAAAAATTCTTCTAATATACAAGATGGTATTTGAATGTCCTAGACAAGAATAAGAAGCTCAGCTGAGATGTTGCTTAGTGGTAGAGCACTTGTCTAGCATGCTCAAGCCTTTGGTTCAAGTCCCAGCACTGCAAAATAAACAGGAAAAGTGTTCTCTTGGTTTACTCTTCATTGTCAACTTGACCAGAGTTAGAATTACCAAGGAAATATATATATATGGAGGTGTTTCCAGATTGGTTTATCTGAAGAGGGAAGACCTACCCTGATTGTAGTTAGAACCATCCAGTGAGCTGGTTGAATAAAAACAGGGGTGGGGGTGGGCAGGAAGCAGTCAGCTGAGCACCAGCACCCCTACTTCTCTCCTTCCTGACTGCAGACTCCTCACAACAAACCTCTGCTGGCAGGAAGTTACCTTTGGGGGAAGATGCTGTGGTGAAAGGCAGTGAAATAGCTCTCCTGGTTTGAGTAGTATTTCCCACTCCAACAACTGTTTGGCTGAAATCTCTCAGCTCAGCTACAGCAGTGACTAGAGCATTCATTATTGGCATGTTCAGGAGAGGTCTCCTTTTCATATATGTAATGTGCACTGTGGTCTCTGGGGTTGTAGAGTGGGTTTAGTGTAGATTATCATGCAAGGATGTTCAACCTGCTGCCTGCTGCCTGTTGGCGACATGTGACCCGGGACAACTAGAATGTGGCCCAATGCAAAATCATAATTTTTCTTAAAATGCTATTTTTGCGATTTTTTTTTTTTTGTAACTCAATTGCACAGTTGTCAGTTCTAAACTTTGTAGATGACAGTGTGACTCAAAGCTGCCAGGCGGAAGCTTCTCAGTACCTCGCCCACTCCAGGTAGGAGCTGAAAAGTTAATAGTATTTTGTTCCCTGATTTGGAGATTTCCATTTGATTGTATGTCTGAGCCTTCTTTGGAAAGAGTTTAGAGAAGATGGGCACAGGAAGGCTCAGGGGATGAGTGTCTGTTACCCAATTTGGACTTAAATCTGCTAGGGTATCTCCAAGCGTTAGCCGGAACTTTATTATCTCATTAATAGTCTCAGCTTTAATGGCACTTCATTTTCATTTCAAAATGTTCTCATGTGTTTAAAAATCATTTTTCCCGTAATGAAAATGCAGATATTTGGACAGTCTTTGAGAGTGAGATACCAAGATGATATTTTTAAGGATATATTATTCTAAACACATACTCAAGGTACCAATCTGAAGTCTTTCATTAGCTTTGAAAAAAAAATTATAAGCAGTGATGTCCATTTTGACTAATCTACCACAAAAAGTAAATTGAGTCTTGGCTCCAAAATATAGAGTAGCTAAAAACGTAAAATGTGGCAGTTCCTGAAATACTAGCATGGCTTATGTGTTCCAGCTGCCAGGTGCTCCCCCCAGAAAGTGTTCCCAGCAGTAAACTGAGGAAATTTCACCCAAATCATCACTGTTCAGACCTTTCTTCATGGAAACATATGTTTAAAAGTCATTGGGGTTTAGTGCCTGCCTGGGCTACAGAAGGAGTTCAGGGCTGTCCAGGGGAATTTAGTTGAGCCCCAGGCTCAAAATAAAATCAGAAGGCTGGGAATATAGCTCATGGTACAGAACGCTTGAGCACCTTGCATACTCCAGCCCCGGATTTGAGCCTCTGTATAAAAATGAGGATTTGGTACAGTTACTAAAGAGCTTTACTAGAGGCCACAGCTGTATCTTCCCCTGCAGTTTCTTCCCTCACTCTCCGGGTATGTGTACGGCGCAAGGGTGGGTGGTGGCTTGCATCGACAACAGCCAACCTAGGTCTCCAAACCCCAGCTTGCTGCTCGATAGCTGTCAAATCACAGAACCTGTGGCTTTTCCAGCATCAGGGCATAAAAGCAGCTACAAGGCATTGTTGGGAAGACAAAATCCGTGCTGATGGTTTACAGTAGACATGAGTAATTGCTAAATACCATCATATCATGTTCCCTAGTCCCTGTGCTTTTCCAGTGATGCAAAGGAAGTCTATTGTGGAGGCACGTGAGTGACCAAGCTTACCCAACTAGTTGGTGAAGACTCTGGGTCTAGAAGCTGGTGCCCTTGACTCCTAGACCTGCAAATCAGCTAGAGAGCATTTCATAGCTGGCATGAAAAATGCATATTACTCACTTTTTCCTTTCCATTTTTTTTTAAATGAAAAATAAAGTCCTTTAGTCCACTCAAGCCTAATTCATTTCCTGCAAGTTGCCTCAGAGCACAGGGATATGTGGGAACAGTTGCCTGTATGGTTTGATTTTGAGCATCCCGAGGCTTTCCCTTCCCCACCAAATTCTCACAAACACTTATTCCTTCAGCATGGACTTACAGTTTTGGGCACACCCTGGAGATATGGCATAAGACATACATTGTAAAGTTCCTGCCATCATAGAGCTTGCGTTGGGAGACAGGAGGTGGTGAGCGGGGAGTAAACAAACAAGCTAATCACAGACTGTTATATCCTGATCAAGAGCAGAGTGATGTAAGAGTAACTGGAGAGGCCACCTCAGCAGGTAGGCAGGGAGGGCTTGCTGAGGAGCTGACATTGGAGCTGGACCTGAAGCATGAGGTGCAGCGACTGTGCCAAGTTCTGGAAAGAGCTTCACTTTCATTGCCTAAGCCTGCACCCCAGCCATCCCTTAAGGATTAGCTGGGTGCTGCCATCCATCACTAGAAGGCAGACTGAGGATACTGACATGGGAAAGGCAGCAGCACCTGAGCCCATTTGGTTTCCATGCTCTTCTGCTGTGTCTTACACACTTGGTTTTACAGTGTAGCTGAACAACTGAGCATGACCACCCAATGGAACCCTGTGCGCCATGTCCTGAAAGGTTAATCAGGGGCCATGCTGACTGGGGGCAACTTGGGCCCTGACTTAAAAATTACGTAGGATCCTGGGAGAGAGCAAAGGTCAGAGTGACGGGGAACGAGGCCAAGCCTGGCTGGGAAAGTAAACAGAAGGCATATGGAAGAGAAGAAGTGGGTGTAGAGGAAGCCAAGAGGGGAAGGCGGGGCTGCTGGGCAGAAGTTGGTGCCCCGAGGAGACCAGCCAAGTCTTGTGGCATGGGAACAAGCCCTGGGTTATTGGAATTATTTTCAGAACATGGACAAAGCCACCCACTGCTTGGAACAGATGGATATTTAGGCAAATATCATCAGATGATCAGCTGCATTTCTGACATGTGATGAGACATGTCTCCACTGTGCATGTGTGAATGTGTGCGCATTATATGTGCGTGTGAGACCATAGCTACTTTCTCACTATTTGAAGTTAGCTTCCATTCATATCCCTGAACAAAAAGCTTTTTTTAGAATTCTCTTTTTTTTTTTTTTTAAATTCTTGGATAAGAGCCAAATTTCTGATTTATCTCAGGACCATAGATACCAACTTCGTTCTGAGTTAAAAATCAAAACAGCAAAAATGTCTACCTGTATTTGGCATCTGAAGGTTTCATTTTTCTTGGTCAGTAAGCAATCAGAGGACTGTACAGGAGACACCCAATGAAACCCGATGGCGCTGCAGTGGCAGCTAGCCTCTAAAGGCAGAAGAGGCATATGCAAGGCAAGCTGTGGTGCCTCGTTTTGCAGATGGTTGCAGAAATCTGGGAATTGTAGTCATATTCTAGTTTAAAGGGGGGCAGGGCTAGAGAGATGTTCAATGGGTAAAAGTGCTTACTGCACAAGCACAAAGACCTGAGTTCAAATCCCAAGCACCCATGTAAGAAGCCAGGCTTCATAGGGGTTGGAGACAGGAGGATTACTGGGGCTTGCTGGCTGCCAGCTTGCCCGTGGCAAGACCCTGAGTCTTGCCATTGAGAGACCTGAGAGACCCTGAGTGGAGAGCAGGATTATGTCCTTCTCTGCCTTTCACATGCTTGTAGGCACATACACATGTGCATACAGTATAAACACACACAAATAGAATAAAAAGTTGAAGGTAATGATTAATTACCAAAGGGGCAGACACCCTTGTTATTTTTTATTCACTCTTTCCAGGAAGTGGCAGTAATTAGCAGGAGCTACAAGTTATGATAGCCAAGCTAAACAAAACTTTATGCTCACATTGATAACATCAAGCAGTAAATGATAACCTAGCAGCCTAGAAAAGCCTGGAGGACAGCAGACAACCCAGCCCTCTTCTGTAACTCAATTTCCTCTTAACATTTGTCCTCAAAGCACCTTTGTGTAAAAGCCCTTTCACTGATTTCTTAGCTAGTTTAATACAGATGCCTAATTTGAGGAGAAAATGGTGTATCTCAGTGTGCGGTGTAATAACCTTTCCATCCTTGTGTGAACTTAGCTCTGGGCTCAGACCTCTGCCACCTCGGAGGTCTCCCTTTTCTCAAGGAGCTTGGCTTGCCTTGTCTATCTCATCCCATCACAGGACCATAAAACCCAGTAAAGTAAAGTTTATGAATCTGCCCACAGCTTTGTCATTTCTACATGGAGGCAGTGTGGCATCTTTAATTTCCTTCCTCATCATATACATCAGAAACTTCAGTATACCATCTTCAGTGAAACTTCCCAGTGTTTGTAATCCCTCTTGGGGATAACTGTGTCTTTTCAAAGTTTTTCTTTTGATGATACCCTCTGGACCCCCTCTGCTTAGTCCTGATCACTGCCTTGGACAAATCCTGCCCCCCCCATATCTGGGTCATGAATGAATGAAAAGAAAGTGATGAATAAATGAAGAGAAAATGATGAATGAATTAATGAAGAGAAAGTAATGAATGAATGAATCAATTAATTAATTAATAGAAAGTGATGAATGGGGCATGGCACAGAGATATTCTTTCCTTGGTGAAGCACCTCAGTCCCGCCCCTTACAGCTCCTCATTTGGGAAATGAATTGTACACAAATGAAAAGCACGGAGCTGTAAATGTGTGTCTAGGGCACACATTTATGTCCTTGCTCCCTATGGAAACCCCCAGTTCATCATGAAGCACTGGCCATGGGAGACTTAACACCAGCCTTTTGTTCTGGGGGAGTTAGGACCAGTGTGTATGTTGTCACAGGGCTTTTCAGGAAAATTCACTCATTTGAGTGAGAATGATTCTCTTACCACCCACCTTCATATAAACAGAATAGACTATATGGAAGGATTGGTCTTTGAGAGCAATGTGGAGGTTTCTTCCTTTGACTCATTTTCTTTTTTAGTTATTGTTGTTTGAGGTTTTTTTGTTTTTTGTTTTTGCGTCAGGGTATCCCTGTATAGCCCTGGTTGGCCTGAAGCATGCCATGTAGACCAGGCTTTTCTAGAACTCACAGATCCACCTACCTCTGCCTTCCAAGTGCTGAACTTAAAGGCATGTGCCAACACACCCAGCCAATGAATGTCTTAATCTGTGGGCATAGATTTACTTTTTTTTTCTTTAAAATATTTATATTTATAATTATTCTAGAGATTATAACTGGTAAACATAGGATCATTATTATATCATAAACTTGATACATCTCTTTTAAACATATTTGAGGATGCCAAAAGTGTTCATAAAGAGCTACTTTTATTAGAGCAGTCCTAACATGATCTTTCTGAGTAAAGAATTCTGTTAGAAGTTTGAAACACAGCCTAACCTTGTTTGCGGAGTGCTCTAACTTTACAATTCTAAAAATTTTAACCAAAGAACAGTCTATGATGTGGGAATCCAGTGTTGCCTTTAAATGAGCCAGGTGCGAGTCCAGTGGTTGATAGAGAAAAGGGGTACTTAGGGACCACAGGTGCTTCTCTACCCCATCACATATGGGAAACTTCCAATAGTCCTTAACACCTAGTCACCCTAATTTGCCTTAAGTGATGTACTGATTTTTTTTTTTAATTAGCTAAGCTATTCCTGGTCATGGACCTTTATAGGGCCCTTGCAAATAGTTATATACTTAAACTCAAATATGTAAGTTGCTCACATGAAAGAGAAATAGCATTCCCTCACATATCTTTCCAATCTACTCTTTTTTCTTTTTTAATGTAAAATGGAGTTAAAATATATTTTTCTTAGATTCTTGGGTGGTAGATTACTTCTCCAGGTGATGATTGAATTGCTGAAAATAGAGATTGTTTGTAGAGAAGAAAGATAGTCACAGTTACAGACACAGTCAACACAAAATATGTGCATGGAATATATTGGTGTAGCTGGCTAAAATTTCTGAACATTTAATAGCAAACATGAAGTTTCCAGTTGAGTATAGACTCCTTAAAGGAGTGATCAAAGAAGATAACCAAAGTCCTTAGTGCCTTTAAAGAACTGTTTTTACATGTATGTGTGTGCCTGTGTGAGCTTATGTGCACCATGTGCATGTAGGTGCCTTTGGAGTCCAGAAGAGGGCATCAGATCCCCTGGAACTAGAGTTGGGGTGGGTGAATTAGTTGAAATGGGTGCTGGGAACTGAACCCAGATCATCTGCAAAGCAGTAAGCACTCTTAACCAATGGGCCATGGTTCCAGCCTCCATAATGTCTTTTAAAGGTTTAGCTTCAACTCAAGCTTTGGCATATGAAAGCTAAATTGAGCCTCTGCCCAGAGCAGCAGACGGGAGTCCGCTGCATACAGAGGGCTGTTCTTCTGCAGATGGACCTGTCTAAACTTGGGAAGTCTATGAACCCAGACGTTAGCTGTTAAAGAAGAATCAAAATAGATTCCACATGCTCATTCCTCAAATTAATTCCCGAATTCATTCTGATGCAGACAACCCAAAGCAAGACCAGGATCCTGGAACACCTGACCTATCATTCATCACTTTGGGGGAGCTGTGAAACCATGAGTTGTCCTTACAAAGGGTTGGCTGTGAATGTGTGAAAGAGAAAATGGGGACTGTGGCTGTGGTGGTTCTTTTGGTGAGACTGGGTGGGGCAAAGAGACAATGAATGACCTAAGAACTAATTTCAGTTAGTCAGTGACACTGACATTTTACATACTTGCTTAACTTTGAAACCTATTCCTCCAAAATAATTCATAAACCTTGCCAAATTGATTCTTGGACAAGCCTACAGATTATTTTGTAATTGTGTTTGGGGGCTCATGACTGGTAAGGCTAGGTAGAATTCATATTTTGATTTTTCCCTCTTTGGGGCTTGCCAAGCCTTAGTCCAAGCTAACTTGTCTCATTGACTCACAGAAAATTCCATTTGTTCTAGTAAGCAGAAATGCAGTGTCTAATTTTACATGGCTCAATAATCGCTGCAAAGCGTAAGCTCGCTGTGCCTCTCCATCCAGCCCCACCATCAAATGTCAAATACTGGGGGAAGCTGGGCAAATCAGCAGGACACTGGGCCTCAGGCTGAGGCTGTCCTTTATCAGAAGTCACTGTCCATGGAAAGGCCAGAGTTGCAACTTTGCTTCCTGGGGATAGGAAGGGGTTTCTGGTTTGTTTTGTTTTGGTGGGTTTTGTTTTTTTTCTTTCATGCTTTTAGACAGGAGAATTTCTACCTTCCTAGAAGAGCATTCATAAAAGCAATACATAAATATATTGTGGCTCTTGATTCCTTTCCAGGTAGAAATAATGAGTATAAATTTATGTTATATTAAAAGATGAAGGTATAGTGACCCAGGGACTGTAACTTTTCAAAAATGTCTCTTACTTGCTTCTTTTTCCTTTTGTGAATGTGTGCATATTAGTATGTGTGTAGTGCATGTGGGTTGTGGCCTCGTGGGCGCACACATTGTGAATGCCTGTGGAGGCCAGAGGACATTGAATGCTATTCCCCAAACACCATTGCCTTTGTCTTTGAGACAAGGTGTCTCAGTGTGGCTTGGGGCTCACCTGCTAGGCTGTACTGACTGGCCAGTATCCCCAAGGATATACCTGTCCCTACCTCCTCAGGGCTGCTGGGGTGACAGTATGAGCTACAGTGCCTGATTTTTCTGTGGGTTTTGGGATCTACTTCTGGTCTTCGTGTTTGCACATCAAGCACTGTATGAATCGAGCCGTCTCCCCAACTGTCCTTATCTCTACTATTGAATTTAACCAGGTCTTGAAGTCACAATGTGGGCACAGTGCTTTGACCCCTTGTAAGGTTGGCAAAGAGAGCTAGTTCTGTCCCAGAGGCCGCATGGTAGGCCATCTGATAACCCACTGACATTTCCATCTAAAAGACCCACTGAAACTCCAGACATGAGCACCAGCCCCGTGTTGTCATTGGCGTTCAGTGTGACCTTGCTTTTCATAGTTTGACATTTATCTTGGTAAAAATTTCAGAAGTTAGTCAGTTTTTAAAAAATTGATATCTTGGGTCTGAAGAGGTGGCTCCGTGGTTAAGAGCACTTGCTGTTCTTGCAGAGAGCCTTGCATTCAGTTCCCAGCATCTGCATGGTAGTTGACAACCACTCCTAACTCCATTTCCAGGGGCTCCAGTGCTCTCTTCTCACCTTCGAGGGCACCAAGCATGCACCCAGTACACATATATACATGTAGGCAAAACACACACGCATAAAATAAAATAACCTAATAAAATAATCTAATAAATAATTATTTATAAATAAACCTAATAAAAAATTAAAACCAACATTTTGAATTATTATAATTTCTGTCTTCACTGGAATGTGTGTCTTGTGATGGTCCAAAGCCAGGCACACCAGCCTGAAATTTGTTTCTCTTGGTGAACTGGTACAATGACCTTGCAAATGGCACGTCACATTCTCATTTGTAAGGGAGGACTGTGACTCCTGCCTGCATTCCTCCCAGGAGCAGCATGAACTGACTTTATCTCTGAGATGATGTCAAACTCCCTTGTGCTAACCACATAGCATTCCTGCTAGGCAAGGGGCAGGGGCTTTTGCCTTTAACTTGCCATATAGATCAAGAAGCAAGAAATTATAATGAAACCTTAGAATTTCAGAATATATCTGCGGAAAGGGTAAGATTATTTAATTCTCATCTGAGGCTAATGTTTAGAAAAGTATGAGAAATTTTAGTCATCTGGATAATTTTGGATTGAATATATTAAAACTGTGTAGAAAAAAGTGGGAGGGGCTGGAAAGAGAAACGATGATGTCATCATAGAAGTAGAAACACACACTCAACACACAGAGAGACATGCATACACACACACACACACACACACCACACACACACAAGGTGGGAGGCACACAGACACTGTGACTTGCTAAAGTTCACAAGGGCACTTCCCCTTGGGGCAGAGGGCATGCCAAGCCAAAACTGCCAGGCCTAAAATCAGAAAGCTGGTGTGTATGGCTGGGCAGCTAACAAACGACACCACAAAGCCAAGTGAACACAGTGGTATCTTGCTGAAAAAATAGTCTGTTTTGAGATTCTGTTTCACCCTAGTCAGAATGCCTCCATCAAAAAGATGGATGACAGCAAATGTTAGCCAGGAATGGGGGTTGGGGGACAGTGTTCACTAATGGTCAGAGTATGAACTAGAACAAACATGGAAGTTAGCGTAGAAGAGGGTTTTCAAAGAATTAAAATTGAACTTCCATATCATCCAGCTCTACCAGTCCTTTATGCATGCCCAAAGGACTCTACCTCCTACCACAGAGACACTTGTTCGTTCATATTTACTGCTGCTCTACTCATAGCAGCAAGAAAATAGAACCAACTAGATGTCCATCATCAGATGAATGCATAATGAAAATGTGATTGATATATATACACACACACACACAAGTGATTAACACACAGGAATTTTGTTTAGCTATCAAGAAAAAGGAAACCTGCAGGAAAATGGATGACTCTGAAAAACATTCTATTAAGCCAAGTGGCACAGACTTGCACAGACAGATGTTCTCTCTCATATAGATCCTGACTTTCAGTGTTTACATGCATATGTATGGATGGTGGTGCAAGTGTAGGCTATGAAACCAGACAGAGGACCATCAGAGGGCAAATAGAAGTGCTGAAGACAGTGAAGGCAGCAGAATGCACGACATGAATGCAGAGAGGAGGCCACTGTGGGAGAAAGGCAGCAGGGATGGCTGGGAGTAGGAGAGAAGAGGTGGCTAGGAGAATCGACCAAAGCAAATTCTGCTCAAAAACACTATAGCAAAGTCTTATACTTTGCATGGTAGTTAATAAATGACATCTTTCTGAAGTTTGGAAGGACATGGAGTATAAGAATGTTCCAGTCAGTATAGATAGCTCATAGAAATGTATGTTGATCTGTTGCTGTTGATTCAAATACCTATTGAGAATGTGTTGACTATGTCAGCCATGCTTTCTCTTAGCAAATGTTGGAGTGCTCCTGCCTTTCATTGGGCTATCCTTCCTCTGGCTCTGTCCACTTTCCTAGTTATCCCACCAGGGCCTCCCGCTCCAGCACTTCCAGGACTGCAGGTATGTTGTAGGAGGAGTTGGAGAGTGAGACTGATAACTAGTTAACCAGAGGTTTCTAAAGCACAAACCTGGTGTTGTTTTCAGTGTTTGCCCTTTGTCTTAATGAGCTCTCTGAAGGCATATTGTGCCTGATTTGTGGCTGAACAAATGCCTGGATTATGAAAGGACAGTTGTCCTTGGGTGAATGTTATCACCTAAGAACTGGAGGGAAGTGCTAGCTGGACGACAGCAACCCACTTCTCCCGTGGGTTGGATGCCACCTAGCATGACTTCGACTGGGCCTGGACACTTAGCCTTCCATCAGTCCATTGCTGGGAAATGTAAAGGCTTTTTATTACCACATGAAAAAATCATTAAGAAAGTACATCAACTGCCAAAAGTTATGTCAGTATATAAAAATCACGTCAAACAGTCCAAAATACTTTAAATAATGAATTATTTATCCTTATGGAGGTTTTATATAATTTATAAAGGTGGTGAAAGGCGATTGTGTTGTAAAAGTAAATGGTTTCTCTTAGTAAACGGTCTTCTAAAGAAAATGGTGAAAGTTATTGACTGAAGAACAAAAGAGCCTTTAATAGAAGTGTAGAAAAGCCATAGTCACAGTCACATTAACTGGGATTCAATGCTGGCAGAATGCGTTCAGGTCTCCAGAGAAAGAGAATTTAGAGTGCTTGGGAGAACATGCGGATGCCATGTTTATAAACTCTCCGTTTAGTACCTCAAAGCACAAAGCAGATTGGTATCACTTTAATGAAAGTAAACAATTCCAAGCACAGTCGTTTAAATATATAAACCTTTTGTAGAGAGCCTATAAACTTTAGATTTTGGTATTTCATCTAGTCATGTTTAAAACATTTACTTCTATATCACCAAGTCCTGTCCGTTACAGAGAGGAGACCGGGGCCCTTGGAGAAGTGACTGGTTTTAGGTTAGAAGTGAGGAACTTACCAGTTGAGCCTGGAACATTTGTCACAGCAGAAAACAAGGAAGGAATTTATCAAAAGAAATGAAAAGCTAGCCTAAATGAGCATACATACACTCAGATATGTCTTTTATCAATCGATATATAAACTGCAATGGACCAAAGCATGTCAAGTTTGCTAAAGCTCTGTGAGTTCATGCTTATATTTCACAAAATAAAAATAAAAATCATGTTGTTCAGAAAATAATTGGAGTGCCCCCATTACGTGAAAAGTGCAGAGTAAAGAAGGAAGCAGGACCTGCTCTGTGTTGTGTCCACGAACTGACCTCAGAAGGGGATATCTCTTTGTGGGATTATTACAGATGATAAGTTAATGAAGTCACTAATGGACTCTTGGATTGAGGCAAATATCACGATGTCTACCAGCATGACAAAGGAGTCAGACATTCTCTTATATCTAGTGAAAGTTCATTGACTACATGAAGGCATCTTTGACCTCACTCGCCAGATTAGGGCCTGAACCAGACAAAGCCTATATGTCCAATCCTAGGGGTATAGGAAAGCAAAGGCCAGGGCACATTAAACCACAGCAGTGTGACAGATGGAGTGGACACATCCAGACTGGGAAACTCTGTCAAGGAATGTATTTCAATAGTAATTACCAAGTCTACATGGAAGAAGACAAGCCTGCAGTTAATAGGAAAAGAACGAGCCCACCAAGGAAGCACAGTATCTATACAGTACATGAATTCATATTTGGACTAAGACAAAATGACCAGCCATTGTAACGCTTATCATATTGAAACAATGGTCTTTTCAGTGTGACAATACTATTGTATTTGTTGCTTAATGTTTTCTGATGTCTTTATCATTCCAAAACACACTGAAATATCTATAACTAAAATGACTCAATACTTGGCATTTACTCTAAATAATGTAGCCTGCAGGGCTAGAAATGGTATTGGCAGAACAAGTTGATGGGGCTGTAAGTAAAACAAGCCTGGCTGAGAATCAATTGTTGCTGAATCCAACTGGTTTGTTATCCTGCTTCATTTCTTTTTTTTGCATACATTTGACTGTTGCTGAAATAAAAATTAATATGTTTATCATATTTATGTATATAAACATTCTATGAAATTCATAGACGTGCAAAGGTCTTACCCACATTTAAATGTTACAGAGAATCCTTTAGTACTACACAGCTGTTAGAAGGGACAGCTTCTGAGACACTAGCATTTCAAGTACTTGTAATAAAGGTTCTGAGAGAAGGTGTAAAACTACAAGACTGCCTTGCTGGATGGTGGTAGTGCACGCCTTTAATCCCAGCACTTTGGAGGCAGAGGCAGGCAGATCAGTGTGAGTTCCAGGCCAGCCCGGTCTACAGAGTGAGTTCCAGGGCACCCAGAGTTACAACAGAGAAACCCTGTCTCAAAAAAAGAAACAAAAGCAAAATGTGAGACTATAAATTCTGTTGTAAATTAAGAATCTCAGAGCCTGAGAAACGTTAGGATCTCGAGAGGGGAGATGTGAAGTGGTAACGCAGGAAAAATACAGGAAATGTGATCCAGACAGGCAGTTACAAGGAACTGAGGAGAGAAAGGGCAACAAGTGGGTTTGGCCGAGTCATGCCTGCTGTGCTAACTAGAGTACAGCTGGTGAAACTTCTCACGCCAAACACCCTCCCCACCCCCAAATAGGAACACAGATCAAACACTTATGACAGCAAATCATAAAGAACTTTAAAACAGTCCATTGGTATACATGTGATTTTACCTTTTAGCTGGGCACAACGGCTCATACCTTAACAATGGGAAACAGAGCCAGAAGTTCACTGCACATTTCCAGGCCAGCCTGGTCTACATAGTAAGTTCCAGGCCAGCCAGAGGTAGATAGTAGTAAGACCCTGTCTCAAAATGAAAAGACAAAAGACAAAAAAAAAAAAAAAACAATGAAAGCAAATTTACATACTCATGAGATGGGTGTACTTGTTCATCTTAGCACAATACAATCCAAAAATACATTGTTTTGATACTTGCGTGTAAGGGCTGACAGCAGGAAAATATTAAAAGCCTTGTTTTCTATAATTAAGCCAGCATGTTTCTGTAAGAGCAGAAAGCTTTGTGTGTACATCGAAACTAACTGCATTTAACAAAACACAGTAGTCTCGAATCCGAGCCAGGGTGTTTCAGGCGGTGGTCGTTGGCGTTGCGTGGAGTCACGGCATGCGGTGGGGAGTGCGTGTGGCATGTGCTCAGAGTGAAGGCTGCAGTGAAGTCTCCTGACGCAACATGGGCAAGCACTGCCAGGAACACTTCAGATTCATTACACATCTGATTATGAACTAATTGTTGGCTGTTGCTCGTTCAGAAACCGCTTACTGTTGCCAGATTTTTCACCACCTCTCTGTGCCGTTCTACCACCCAAATGTGGGGTCGGGGCCCCACATTTTAAGAAACTGTGTTGTAAAGCTCCACCAGTAATGTCCTCCTTGATTATGTGTCTTTTAGATTTCTAAGTTAATTTTTTTCTTGAGAGTAAATAAACTTATTTTTGTTTGTTTTATCCTAGTTGGGGAATGGCGGTCAATGTGTATTCTACCTCGATAACCCAGGAGACTATGAGCAGGCATGACATCATTGCATGGGTTAATGACATCGTGTCTCTAAACTACACAAAAGTGGAGCAGCTCTGTTCAGGTAAGAGATTGTCTTTTTAGTCTTTTACCCGAATTGTTTACTGGCATTTAAATTTGATTCTTATGAACCACACATGACATATATGGGGTAAGACAAAAACATGTATATGTATGTATAGCTATATAATTAAAAGGGGAAACTTGGCTGTAACTGAAGAACATATGGGGAAAAAATGTCTGAGAACATCTAAGAGCACACAGCCATCCAGATGGCGTGTGAGCCACTTCGGGCTCGCTGTCTGCCACACCCCTCTGTAATGCTGGCTGCTAGCCTCTGTTCCATGACCCCATTATCACTATGCATATGGCTTCAGACACGGCAGAGCTTGGCCTGGTGGTACACGGCCCTAATCCCAGCTGCTCAGGAGGCTGAAACAGGACTATCACAAGTACAAGGCCTGCCTGAAACACAACCAGCTCAAGGCCAGCCTGGGTAACCTAGTAGAAACTTGTTCCAAAACAAAAAACAAAAACAGCTGGGGGTATAGCTGAGAGGTAGAACAAACAAACAACAAAGCCGATATTGAGTCTTGGACATTTGGGGCTTCCAGTTGCCCTTCTCAGTTCCATCGTCCACATCTCTCTCCCCAGAGCCATAGCACCACAGAAGCACTCTCTAAAGACTCCTTCCCTTTGGCACTCCATAGTTTCTTCATGCTTCCTGGGTTTTTCCTCCTCTTGATGTGTGTAGTAACACAGTTCAGTCGGCCTCACCTACTATCCACTCTGGGAAGACTTCCCCAGGTTCCGTGGTTTTCCCCAAACCCTGCCCATCCATCCAGGATAACATCTGTCATACTGTATGTAGTATCTGACTTCCAATCCCAGGAGGTACCAGGAGTTCTTAAAAACAGGCCTGTAATATACTTTTTGTCTAATGTCCAATGCACCACTCTACCTGATACCGAGTAGTTCTGTAGGGAATGTATTGGGTTAAACCTGTTTGAAAAAAAGATGCAGTTTCAAAAATTAAGTCTGAGTTTGTTGAAGTTATCTGCCTTTAGCTTTGAGTGTAAATTGAAATAAAGTATTCTCCTTTGCAAAGTAAATATTTTCTTGTAAACTCAAAGATAAAGAGATTTCTTCTCTGCCTGTGGCCCTAACATAAACATGTTAGGAAATAGCACATATTACTGAAATGTGTTTGTGTAAAGGCACTTAGGTGTGGTGGAGTTCTTAGTTTTAGCTGACACACCGGTATTGGATTGTAAACTCTCTTTCCAGCTGGTCATTTTATGTAAAAAAGATTTCATGCAATACAGTCAGAATTTGCAAAGTCCCCAGTATTAAATGAATGTTTCCTTTCTGCTTTGAGACACATTTCTGACTGGAAAACAAGTGTGAATCCTTGTTGGAGAAAGACAGGCAGTGGTTCTCTCTCTATAAACAGAACCCCGCATGTCTGCTCTCCTGGGAACTGCTGAAACAGCAGAGATACAGTACCCTTGGTCCTCTCACTCAGAACCTCTGGGACTGGAGCCTCGGTACTTGCACTTGATAAACCAGCCTGGGTACATCTGTCTGCAGTCTGCAGCTTACAGTGCATTTTTGAGAAACCTCAAACCACTAAAAGTGAAGTTTAGGTAACCCAAACCTGTCTGGCACCGTTTCCATGTTCTTAGTTTAATTTTGTTATCAGCAATGACATTTGGCAAGAAGAAATGGTCTTTCTATTTATTTATTTATGAATTCATTTCTCTGTCCTCATTCTAGAAGACATTGAAGGCAGGTTGGACAGTGCCACTTGGGTGAAAGCAAATCTAAATGCCGTTGACCTAAGTGATTTGTCCTTATCGTACTTAGGAATGCTCAGATTTATGGAGTATAATGTCTTGGGTGTTTATTTTAGTTCCTTGTAGCTTATTGCGTGGTGTTTTATTTAGTAGTGTGCTCTGAGACGATACGCACAGATCACCTGCACGTTTCTGCAGGCTGTACTTTCCAACACCGCATCCCGCCCTCATGAAGACTTCCATTCCACTCCACACCTGACGGTTGGTTTCCCTTCTACATTTCTCCCTTGGATGTCACTCTCCTTGTTTTATTCCCAGCTAACAGATCTCCCCCAAAGCCAGTGTTAAAACAAACATCAATTAGAATATATGAAGTTCTAACTATCCTTGAGATATATAGACTTTGGGACTGATTACTTTGTGTGTGTTTACGTGTGCGTGTTTAATTTGGAAGCTCTCTACAATAAAATTTTAATAATTTCTTTAATCAATATAAGGCAAGGTAGAAAAAAAATGAACATCAATTTTTCTATAGTTTGCAAAAAGCTGAAATACAGCTATAGTGCTGGACTTGCCTCTGAACTTTCTGCCTTTAGCTGACATTTCTTTCTTCCCCATAAACATTTTAAACAGTCTCTAAAGTAAAAGTTGTGGGTCGGGGTGGCCATAGCTCAGTGGTAGAGCCCTTGTCTAATGTGTACAAGGCTCTGGGTTCAAATCCCATCACCATAATAGGTAGGTAAATAAATAAATAAATAAATCACATGGATACACCTTGTAATACATTGCAAAATAATGAAAATTACTCTTATTTCTAGTTATTTTACCCCCTTCCCATGTAACTTTATGACCTCTTTCTTTGAACATTAAATCAGGGTCCTGGACCTGAATTCATGTTTGGATTGCATTTATTTCTTGCAAAAAGCAATCTGTTTCAAGGAAAGAGTGAGCTGTATCCATTTTGTACAGCTCGTTGCCTGGATCTGCTTTTAAATGCAGTCATGTTGGCTTCCCCTTGTGGAGTGGAAGGTTGAGCACTGTGTGCCATCACACTGGTTCAGCTTAGGAATAGTCTCTGTTTTCATTCAGTTGCTTTGTAAAATTTATAGGGCTTTTAAAGGGAGTGGTCAGGGGATGGCCACTTATTTTTGTTTTAGTTCCAGATCAAACCAGTTTCGTAGATATTTTCCAAGGTCATGAAGAGGGGAAATGGTCGGGGTGGTCTAAAAGTTCCTAAGAGCACCTTCTGAGACTTGAGACACCTTGTTGATGGTGACAGAAAAGAACTGGACTGTGTGGGAGGAAGGAGGGAAGGAAATGGGAAGGAAGTTTGCCCTGAGGCAGAGGATTGCATCGCTTCACCCTTCACCCCTGCTCTGCCATCCCATGCCTCCTTTGAAACTTCAACTTACTTTTGCCCCCACTCCTCATTTTGCTATGTCTGGGTCTTCTCTCCTAGGCTGGGTGTGACTGCAAAACCAGCTTCCCAACTGGCCTTTTTCTCAAGTCTGTGCCTCTTGCCCCTCTCCTGCCCATTCTCACAGGACAAGGGAGCACCGGCAGCAGATAACCAGCAGGCATTCCACACTGACGGGGACCACTGCCAGTATCTTCACTCAGCCCCGTCACTCAGCCCCGTGCTGGCACTGCAGCTGGTGGAAGGCTCAGTGATTTTCCTGAGCATCTGAGTCTTTAAATAAAATGCCATTTGAGTGAAAGCTTTTTTGAAAATTTTAAATATTTTTCTTGATTGACTTTTTTTAAAAGGTAGAAAAAAATGATTTTTTGATTTGGGGGTTTGATTCACATTCAATATGTGTTTCTCCAGATGGGTTCGAGCTTTGTATTGGATCAAGTTTCTGGTATTTTCTTATTCTGGGAAAGCTGAGTTTGGCTGATGAAGTTGTAGTAACAATTTACAAATCTCAATAGACAGACGATGGAAAGGAATATGCTCTGTAGTATACCCCGGGCCTCTGGCAGGTGTGGCCATCAGGCATCCTGGAAACCTGGAGGGCAGGTCCTCTGTGCTCCCACCCCAATGGTAGCCATTCCTGTGTTTAGTAGCAAGTTCTTTGTGACCATTTTTGGCTGCAGATCTGTGCTTGTTAAATAGGTTGGTTCCAGCCTAGTGCTGTGTCCCCTGTGCCTTCTCTCTTGTGTCAGCAGAGAAGACAGGTTAGTGATGAAATCAGCTCAGAGGCTAAATATAGCAGGGCTGATCTTTCTGGCTCTCTCCTATTGAAACCAAGTAAGGGTATTCCGTCAGTGTCTGTGGCTTTATAAAATCAGAGGTTTATTGTTTTCTGTAAGAAAGTGAGCCATTTCAGAATGTGACTGTGGTTAGAGAGGTCATTGTATGCTAATGGAATAGTATCCGTGCTTAGAGGCATTGTGTAGAGATTTTGTCTAGGCTAAGTATTTCTTTTCTCCTTAATTTATTTGAGGAGCTAATTTCAAAATCCATTTACTTGGTTTCAGCATACCAAATAATTGGAGAAGAGAGGAGTAACAAGTAAGATGGGCCAGGTCTGTGTGTGGTCCAGCTGGAGGGTGGATTGCTGCAGCGGGTAGCATATTCAATTCTCCACTAATTCACTGGCTAAATGCATCTTATGGTTTGAGTAGAGAATAAAGAACATAAGAGGGTTTTTCCTCGCTTATAATTTTGTATATTTCTATTATCTTGATACTTTGTTATTGAAGAAAAATATAAACTGGTGGGATTGGAGGATGTTGGTTTGGTTTGGTTTGGGGTTTTGCCCTGGAAGTTTTGTGTGTGTGCTTGCCCGCCTTTGTAACACCAAATACCAGTGCAGGAGGGAGTATACAATCACCTTGACTTACCAAACTGCTCCTAGGAATTTCTGATTTTTTTTCACATGCATATGTTTGATCCCGGAAACAGTTGCCTCGTACTCACCCGTCTCCTTGCCGTTCTTGTTCGGACTGCTCCTGTAACTTTACTCAGCAAAACCTGTTTTGAACCCTGAGATAAATAGGACAGAATTGTCCTTGAAGCCTTCGACAGGGCTCTGTACAGCCGACTGCTGCCCTACAAAAGGCTGAGGCCACACTGCGGCGAATGACACTGAAGAGAGATGGAAATGTACAAGAATGTGCAGATGTTCAATACAGAGAGGTGGGGACAGAGGGAGTCAGTCAGCAGAAAAGACACTCCTATTCTTTGGGTGCCGCAGGTGCCCCTATGCGACAGCCAAGTGCAAGGGACCCCCAGAAAGGCTGTCCTCCTTCTAGAGTCAGGTGGGGTGGCTATTGTGTAGGAGCTCATATAGGGTGCTGAGTTTCTTTAGTGAACAGCCTCCCGAAAGCCAGGGTCGCCTGTGTCCCTGCCTTCAGGAATGCATGTTGTCACTCTCAGTCCTTGGATTCATGAAGTACAGGAGTGCGTGAACAGTTTTAAAGCCTCTGTACATGTGTGAGATGTTTCAGGGAACCATAGAGTATCTACGCCTCTGTATGTGTATAAGACATCTCAGGGAACAATAGTGTCTAACATTGTCTTTGGGAGGAACGAAGCAGCTGCATCTCAGTTCCAGAAGCCAAACTGGTAAGTCTCTAACCGGATAGGTGTCAGATGACTGTTAGCATTGATATCTATCCCTGTATCCCGTTTTCAGCTTCTGCTGGAGTCCCCTCAGCATGGTGATAAGCACCATAAATGAAGACAAAAACAATTGGCCAGGTGAAAATAGATGACCTAAAATGTATATGGATTTGATTGAGAGCTGTGTGTGTACGTACATACATATTAGTGAAAGGTCAAAGGGCACACGTTAATGTTGAACTCAATAACATCACATAGCTAGTGGAATAAAGCAAAAATTGTGACATATTATTAGAAACTTAAACCAATAAATTGTGAATTCTTAATAAGATCACAAAACTAATTTGAGGAATTTACACAAAGCAATATCCTTAGTTATACCCTGTGTTTTGATCTCATTCTTTTCCTGTTACCCCAGGGAAAATGCCACATGTGGTAGATGTATAATCTTCACAATTCTGGCTGAAATGTCCTGCAGATTCCTAACTGTCTTGTATCCATGCTAGGCTCTACCTGTCCCCAAGCCCACCAACCTGTATGAGTGTACTTAGAGAAAAGAGCTGTGCTCTTCAAGAGAACAGTGTGGAATCTGGAGCTAATGGCAGCCCCAGCATAAACTCCAAGTCCAGAGCCCAGGCAGCTTCTTAAGAGGTGTGGAAAGCTGTGATAGAGCCAAGTGCCTGAGGGTTTTAAGACTTGTTGAGTATGGAAACATAATCATAATCATAATTGGGGCAACTCTCAGAGCCCCCTGCCCTGTGACTTTGTCTCTGTAATGTGCTTACTTGCTTGTGTTTGTTTTGTGACTGTCTCCCTCTTTAGCTTAGGCTGGCCTTATCTTCCAAAGTGTGTCCCCGGTGATATAGTGGTTAGAATTTAGTGATCTTTGGATACTTCCATTATAATTATACACCACTGCACATGGCCTAAAATACTATTCTTGTCTTGTTTTGTTTTGTCTTTTGGTTTGAGTTTTGGCTTTCTCGTTTGCTTGGTTGGTTGGGGTTTTGCTTGTTTTGTTGTTTTGTCTTGTCTTGTTTTGTTGAGACAAGGTCTCACTCAGTAGGCCAGGCTGGGGGACACAGACAGTCAGTTCTTTTTATAAGTGAGTTTTCTGTGTGACGTAAGCACCTGTATGTTTTTCTAAGAAAAGACCCAAGGACTGGAGAACCTCAGGGTTTTATTTCCCAGCAGACGAGCCAGAGCATCTCAGGATACGTGTGCTCACCATTCTGTGCGTGGGAGAAGCTGGACGTTCCATCTCGTCCTTCGGATCTAAAACTCATTTTCATATCTCATATCTGAAACAGTCCAGCTCAAACCCATTCATTTTTAGAGCTCTGCATGTTTTAACCAGGCTGATAACACAGGCCTTCATGCTTCAGGGGCATGATGATGTCATATCCCTCAGCTTTTGTCTCGTTCTCTTTGCCATTCTCAGTGTGCTTTGTAGAGGCGCTATCCCTTTTCATTCTTATGGTTCCTGTAGGAACTAGAGTAAGGCATTTTATCCCTGTTTTACATATAAAGGTCCTCAGAGAAGCCATGTGTTCCCACTTGGTCCCTGTGCACTTTTGGCTGTACTTATGTCCCACACATGTGTGTGTGCCCACACGAGGATGTTCCAAGTTCATTTATCCTGAGTCCCCTAAGCATCTCCCTAGGAACATAGAGAAGGGAAAAGAATCTTCCCTCTTTCAGTCCTAATCAAAGAAATAATACGTATTCGATAACAATTATCCTAAAGAATAGACCGTGTTCCCATTGACACCATCATCATAATCAAGGAGTGTTGAAAAAGGAAATTTAAACTAACAGCAGTAAAGAAAAGAAAGACTGTATTACCTAAAGACATGAGCCTTGCAGGAGCAGGGACACAGACACCTGTCCCCAGCTCTGTGGACCTTCCTGCTGTGTGGCCTTCCTTTCCCTCTGCTGCTCTTAAACCACCCCCCACCCCCAAGGGGAGAAGTGACTGATGTTTCCTGCCTACCACAGATACCTTTTAGGTCTCTCAGAACAATTCTAGTACAAGGCAAAGACAACCAGGACAGTGCCCCTCAGAGACCACACATCTACACTTTTCGTGAACTGCTGCTTGGACCCCAAAGTGTGGTACTTTCCTCACCTCGGCCTCACCTGAGCAAGTTATTCCTTCAAGGGCTTCGTGTCCTCAATTTAACCATTTTATGCTGCTGAGGAACACAATAGCTACAATAATCTTATTGCAAGCTTGGACCCTGCACACACACATCCATAGATACATACACAAACACACATACATATGCATACACTGTGCATTCACATGCATATACATATGTGCATACATGAACATTCACATACACACACATACATGTGTCTACTGCATTTACACACATACACATATGTGCAAATGCATACACATTCACCCATGCACTTATGTATTGCACACTGAATTCACACACATCCACATCCACATATGCACATGTACACACATACAAACACATACTTATATGCATTCACACACAGAGACATACACACCAAAGGACTTATTCACCAGGGCATGGCTGCCTCTTTGTGTTTGACCCAGTCCAGTGTACCCGTATTGAGTGTCTGCTGGCTGCTCTAAGGCTCCCTCAACACTTCTCTGGCCACTTCTTGAATATGAAAGTTGATGTTTTCTTGTTGTGTATACAAGAGCCTGCTGGTTCAGCATTTCAGGAGAATTACCCCTTAGCATCCATTTTTACCATTTCATTCCCAAATGTCTGCTAGCTCCACCCAGGCTGCAGGACCTAAAGCATTTCCATGTGGGGATTTCAGAGATGCCAGCCATTGCTAACACATTAGAACAGAGAATCGGCTATCATTCCCAGTTGTGTTCATCAGCCTGCTATCACTAGAACGGAATACCTGAGACTATCAACTTATTTTTTTAGAAGTTTTATTCTAGCTCACAGTTTTGATGATTCTAGTATACAATTTATTGGCTTGTTTCTGTGGGCCTGTGGACAGAGTATGTAGGAACAGATACATTCAGCTCATGGTGGCCAGGAAGGAAGAGAGAGGAAGAAGAAAGGCCCAGGGTTCCACAATCCCATCAGAGTGTCCCCAGTGACCAAAGGACCCCACAGAACCCACTTCCCAAGGTTCTGCTGGCTCCCTGTAGCACCAGCCTGTCGACTGAGCCTTTAATGTGTGTCTTTCAGGGACAGTCAGAATCCGAAATGATAGCATAGTCTTAAAGATTGTCATTCAGGCACAGTAACTAATTAAACTGCCTGTGAGTCTGCCCCTGGGCTCCCTTAGCCAGTCAAGTGAAAATCATAAATTGAGAACAGTAAAAGCTTCCTAGAAAGGTGACATTGGACTAAGCTTTGAGAATGAGAAATGTCTAAGTGTTACAAAGGGACATTTTAGGTTAAAAAAAGTTTGAGGCAGGGAGTGGTCAGGTGCTTTTCGGATTAACGGTGCACATAGATTCCTGTGATATGTATTAGAATTTGAGGCAGCATGCACAGTAATGCTTCAGGTAGTAAGCACTGTGTATTCAAGGAAAAGAAAGATTTGTCTTCGCTTGTTTGGGTCCGAGGCCAAGTTGCCATGTAGATTTGGTGAATGACCGATAGGTATTATGAAGTGGAATTGAGATGCGTTCAGACAGGGCTGCTAACATGAATAGGATGCAAGCTGAGAAAAGGAAGGTAGCGGCTTCCAGTACACGTGCCATTTCAGTATTCTGAGGTTCTGCACACTCTTGTTTATTCCTGGAGTCATCAGGGGCTGACTGAGTACTTACACTGGGGCCAGCATCTTAGGACCCAGCAAACTAACACAGATCACACCCTGCTGGGGCTGTCCCTTCACTTGTAGAGTCTCTCTGTCACATTCCTAACCAGAGCTCTCAGGCTCTATCTGTCGGCTTATCCAGAAACAAAGGAGAGGGAGAGTGGAGGGAGGGGGCACACAAGGTCCCTGGCCAAAAGAGGTGCCCAGCCTTTCTTACTGTCAGTCCCCAGCACTGAGGAGCAGTGTGTGGCTGGCGACATCTGAGAAGCTAGTCAGACTATAGTTTCTTCATACCGTAATGATCAAGTAAGGTGGTTTCAAGTTCTACTGCTCTTCAGAATAATGCATTTCCTTAATTCATTTCCTCTGAATTGTATTTTTAATGTGTAGCTTTTCAGATGTGATCTAAACAGATGAAAAGAGGTATCGGAAATCACTTAGAAACAGAGTAATCGAAATGCTTCAAATAACCAATGTAGCCATAGATTCCCAGATGGAGATTCAGGGCAAGGGTGGTTTATTCTTATGTCTAATTCAATCCCAGTCCTAGTCCTGGAGCCCTGGAGTTTCGGCCTGTGTACTATCTAAAAAGTTTAAGCTTCTGAGGCTTGTTGCTGACTGAGCCACTCTGACTAGCTCCTTCTGAACTCAGGGTTATACTGAGCTCAACTCACTCGCTGTTCTGGCTCCAAGCTGGCTGGCTCAAACTGACCTTCTGAGCTGGCTTAGGCTTATTGTTTCTGACCAAACTCTTCTGACTTTGGCAGACTCTGGCTAACTCCTGCAACTTGTCAGCACTGCTTAGCTTTAAACTGACTCACTCTTCCCATCTGATACTGACTTCTTCTGTTGAACTGCCTCTGTGTCTCTGCCTCAGACTCCTCTTTGCTTCTGTGTCTTGTCCCACTGTGAGCTCTCACAGCTCCATACTGCCTCAGTCAGCCTCTCTGCTTCTCTATCTTATCCTCAGCCCGACTGCTTCATTGTCTCTGTGTCTTGTTCTCTCTCTGCCTCTCATCTTGACTCTGAGCTGAAAGCCTGCTTTTATATCATGAGAAATGGGCATGTCATCACTCTTACTCTGCCAACTCTTCCTCTGATTCGTCACTTTGCCTTCACTTACTCATCTCAGATGTCACTTTCTGTCTGACACTGACTCCTTCTGAGTTCTGATTTCTGGCTATGAGCTCTGCTTCCTGTCTTCCAAATGCTGGTATTAAAGGCATGCACCACCACTGCCTGACCTAGAGCAAAGGGCAAAATAGTTCTCATCTGAAGCAAGGCATCTAGACCCAGGGACGGGGACTTCTGTCACCAGAAGAGCCACTCGCAAAGGTGTGCTCCACAAACGTGGACTGCAGGCCTGCGTTTGCTTCCTCCATACCTCTCCATCTTGCCAGTGTTCATAGCTTCTCCATGGAATCCCACATCTGACTTCACATGGTGGCCTGGAGTAGGTAATTGTCCCTTAAATGATGTTGGCAGTGTCAGGAGAGATTCTCTGAGAAAATGGGATTCTTATCCTTAATTTATTGTGTTCTAAAAATAGGTACAGTCTGAAAATCAAAGCTTTAAAATGGAATCATTCAGAAACCCGTTCTCTGAAGTTGCTTAGAGCTGGAGATCAGCGTTGCTTCCCTGCAGCCGTCCTCATTAACTCAAGCTGACACTCTGTGGCATTTAAAACCTGCTGCTTACCTGCCTGTAGTTGACGCTTGTCCACACACGTCACTGTTCCCTAGCTTCACTCAAATGCCCTTTGAGGGCTCCCACATGCCCATTTCCGCCTTGTCTCCTGACCGCCCTCAGCAAGGATCCTTGAGAATTGAAAAATGATGCTGTGATGCCCCTATTTGTGGGTTGATGCAGATTTCTCTCTAGACCTCTGCCCTGGATCTCTTAGTATGTCTGTGCCCCTGCGTTTATTTAGCGCTTGCAGTTGCTTTTGCTGGGTTCTCTGTTGTAGTTCAGTCTTTCTGAATTCTATATGTCAGTATTTTTCTGGTCTTTCAAAATTCAGTTACTTGACCCTTTGAAGGAGATCATTTTCTTTGGGAAGAATGTTTTAGGGGATTCACTATGTAGCTCTGGCTGTCCTGTAATAGTCTGTGTAGACCAGGCTGGCCTTGAACTCAGAAACTCACTTTCCTCTGCCTCCCAACTGCTGGGATTAAAGGCATGCACCACCACACACAGCAGTTTGCTGTTTTTTGGCTTGTTTTTTTTTCATTAAGTAATAAGAAAGGAGTATTCCCATGTGCCACCTACAGATGGGCATTTGCTTAGAGGTGACCTGTCCCCACAAAAGTTAGATGTGGATACTTATGTATTTTCAGATTCTTGCCGTAGGTCAAGCTTATCTTCATTTCAGCGTGTCAGCATGTCTTAGAGTCTAAGAGCAAGCAAGCAAACAAAAGGCAAATCGAACCAAACCTTGTCTGCAAAAGTATAGAGACAATCCTAAAAACAGAAGCGTGAAAACCCTTCCTAATGCGTGTAGGAAACTGTAGTGGGACGCTGGAAAAGTTTTTGTTATTTCCGTTTCTTTAAAAACTCGAAATGGTGTTTGGACTGGGCTTATGTTCCCGCCCCAGGTGTGGTGGATGAGTGTGAGTCTGATTTGGAATGTTTGATGGCGGTGGCTAATCTGGTTAGGTGCAGCTGTTTTGGCACGTATAGCTTATTCTTGGGATTGTGTGCTGCTTGGGTTTATGGGAACTTTTGCTTAGAGTATAAAAGATTTGAAGCCCCGAGAGCCAGGGTGAGTTGTTGGTTGGTGGTTCCTTGTTTGGTTTGTTCATCCTTAGTGTGTTGATTCTTGCATAGAGGAACATCAGTTGCAGAGACTGAGCTTGTAGATAGTGAGCGAGACGCTAGTCTGACTCTGTCAGCTGGACCTCTCCAAGCTTAGGACAGCCTAAAAAGACTGTAAAGATTTCTACCTATCTTTCTCTATCAAGGCTGCCTGCAAAAGCAGTGAAAATTTCTTTCTATCCTTCCTTTCTCTTCCCTTGAACTGAGGATAAAAGACTGTAGTGTACTACTACAGTGGCATACCAATGTGGGGCTGAGGAGAAGGGGATAGAGAAGAAAAGGGGAAATTTTGAGTTCAAATATCATAGAGGGAAAGGCAGAAGATGAAGGTTTGAATACTTTGGTTCAAGAATCTAGAAAGGTGTTATAGCGACTGTGACCCACTGGGATAATCCTACTTTGTTCCCAGTGGGGATATTTTTCTTTTTCTACTTTCTCTTTTGTCTATCTTTCTTCTCAAAAAAGATCAAGGAAGTGGTTAGGCAACTAGAAGAGTTGTGGAAGGAAATGGAGGTTGCTGAGTGAGGAAAAAACAGAGCCAAAGAGAGAACACAAGAGCCCTTTTTTTTTTTTCTTCCTCTTCAAAAAAGGTTATGAAATTGGTGGTACTGTTAGAAGAAATATTGAGGAAATTAGGAAAGAATTGGCGGTGTTATTAGAAGAAATATGGGGAAAATTAAAATTAACTGTACTTCTGCTCCAGGTAAAGGGTGAAGGTCCTGATAGGAAAACAGGGGAGGCATCTATACAGGAGAATGATCAGATCAGGCAGCCCTCCCCAAGCAAGGTGTCTAATTGTGAACCCTTAGCACCACTTGAGCTGGAAGAAATACAGCTTAGGGTCACAAAAACGCCCTTAGTGTATCCTGTGGAAATTCAGCATATTCCAACAGATAGGGATAACCCCCAAGAATATAATGAAATGAGATGGCTGTTGATAGAAATGAGTGATTTAAGGAGATTGAAGGAAGCTGTGGTAGTGTATGGCACACGTTCACCTTGCTCCTTGGCAGCTTTACGAGCTTGGGAGAAGATGGCAGAACTAGACAAGAAATCCACCTCGTTTAGCAAGATCATTCAAGGTTCAAGTGAAGCCTTCATGGATTTTCTGCAAAGACTAACTGCAGCCGTAAACAGGGCTATCTCAGACCCTAAAGCAAGACAGATCTTAATTGAGACCGTGGCATTTGAAAATGCAAACAGAGAGTGTAAAAAAGTTTTATGGCCTCTAAAGGCAAACTCGGCACCCATGGATCAGTGGATTTGAGCTACTGCAGATATCAGTTCAAATACTTATGTGGCCACTCTGATAGGAGAAGCTGTAGTAAAGAGGCTGAAATATCACAATGTTCACTTCTTTAATTGTGGAAGATACGGCCACTTGCAAAGGGATTCCTACCAAGCTGCTTCCAAAGACAATAGTTTCTTTAAATATGAGTCAGAGAAAAGGAGCAGATTGCCAGGGTTGTGCAGATGGTGTGGAAAGGGTCAACACTAGGTGAATGAGTGTAAATCCCAGAAAGATATATACACCGCAATGCCTTGCCATCAGGAAACACAGCAGGGGGCTGAACTCTGGCCTGGGAGAAGAACCAAGCAGGCTGATTCATGTCAGAACTGAAGTAGCATGCAGACAGAGAAACGCAAACTCAGTGTTGGAGATCGGACTCATGCTACTGAAGGCAGTGCTGCATTAGATCTGGCCATAGACAGACAGCTCATCCTATCCCCAAAAGTGGAATGCTGTAAGCTTGCTATTGGAGTCTATGGTCCTTTGTCCCCAGGAACAGTAAGAATGATCCTGGGTAGGAGCAGCCTGAAGGGTTCCACATACATCCTGGAATTGTAGACAGATTTCAGAGGAGAAATAAAAATCATGACATATGTAGCCAGAGACCTGGAGTTTAAAGCAGGGGTAGGATTGTGCAGCTGCTACTGTTTCCCTATGTCAAAAGGAAAACCGCCCCTTAGGCGTACTGCTACAGAAAATAGTATTCCTGATGCCATCATTTTCTAGAACCTTCTTTCTTCATGACCCTATTAAGAAAACTGAATCTCTTCCTCTTGGGTTCTGTTTATACCTTCCTAAATTGTTTTTTATTTTTGATAAAGACTTGTTTTAAGTCCTCCTTCGCCCTCTGTCTGGAATGCTAAGTTCTAACTTTAGCTCTGGTCTCAGACTCGGACCTCTGCTTCCAGTTTCAGAACTGAGCACCTGGAAGCCAGTGACATTTTGTACTGAGTCTCAATCCTGCTTCTGCCCCACCCCCCGATCCTCCTGCTTTCTGAACTCGCTGTGGAAGCCAAGTGTCACAACATGGGGCAGGATATGTTTAGTAAAATTTGATGAGCATGTTGCCTGATTGGAAATTGCATGTTGGGAACTGGTATGAAACTAAGTACCTAGGACTGGCTCAACCCTTAGTTGGTAAAAATCCTGCTAATGTTTCAAACCAACAGGCTCAGTCTTCAGCTGCCATGTTCTTTCCCCTTCAACTGTCATGATCTTTTTCTGTGTCGTTAGACAAGTTTGAAGCTTTGTATTTTTACCTAAAACATTAAGACACAAGTTGAAATGCTAGAGTTGTGGGGTAATATGGTGGCTGAATAAACCACTACAAATAGACAAATGACACTAGGGGTACAGTCAGGGTGTCTGACATGAGTGCTCTAGCTTTCAGTGCACAGCTTTAAAGATGAGTTTCTAAGAGTTGTCTTTCCTGCTGACACTCAAACAGCAGCCCTTGTCTGTACTGCAAATCTCCAGCCGTCGTGTACTTCTCGGTGCTTCTCTGAAGTTTACCTTTTAACAAAAATATTCACCCTACATCTCGGCAAGGACTGTTGGGAGCTTGACTTCTACTGCCCTGAATTTCTTTTTGGAAGATGGAGTGTTCTGTCTTCCATGACCTAGGCTGCACTTTAATCCACTCTCACTGATTGTCACATGTCACCAGATTCTGTACAGCTGGACTAGCTGTCTGTGGTGCTCTGCAGGCCTCTCTGTGCTGGGGACGAGTCTCTCACTGGGCCCTGGAACTCGCCTATTCGGCCAGGGTGGCCAGCCAGGAAGGCCCTGGGATTTACTGTCACCACACCAGGATTACCATCTCATGTCACTGCGCTCTGGTTTTCACATGGGGTCCAGGGATTAAACTCGGATCCTTGTGATTGGCGCTTTATTAAGCTGTCTCCCCAGTCTCTTAAACACAATGTGTTTGTATAGAGAGAGAGGTTTTTGCTGACCTGCTAGAAATATAACCCTGTGTTTTGCAGTGTCACTTTCCTCTTTAGTGACCCCAATTTCCAACAGGGACACTTCCTTCAATAGGAGGTTTGGGCTTCGGTGGCAGATGCAGTCCTGCAGGCATATCAGTTCAAAGAATGACCTAGCCAAACACAAAGAGATAGCAGGCCTCTGAGATTGTAATCTATCATGGTCTATTATGAAAGCTCTTTTAATTGTCAATATGTGACTGTTGAGGTAGCAGAAAATAGTTATATTGTTAAATATGAGAATGTCAGGAGCTCAGAGAAGAAATGTGACAGTAAGTCACCAGAGAGGAGCCAGTGCTTCTGGAAACATTCAGCGTTTGAAGGCCTCTCTGACATAAACTACAAGGAAAGATGGGGCGGCCAGAAGAAAAGAGTGTTGGCAGGCATCTGAGATTTACAGAGGTGAAATGTCACTGTCTTCTAATTAGCAGAAATTTCAAGTAGCCTTTAAAAGAGAAGTTGGTAGCAGCCTGAGAACTAGATAATCATCTAATTTTAGGGCTGAGCACTCTATCCAACCCTGACGTTTTGCAGATAAGAATATTGTTGGCTCAGAAGGATGTGATGACATGTCACAACCTATTCAAGATGGGCTCTTGTCCCTTCAGAGCCAAGGGCCAGCACTCCACTTCTCCTCCTCCCTCCCTCACATCCCCGCTAACAGAGGCCTGAGGACATGTGTTGTTGCTGTTCTAACAATTTCTTTACCTGTTGTGATTCCTGTAATGAAAGATTTGATCACATCAGTATGTCAAGTAAATTAAGGCTGTAATTCCTCCCCTCATCAGTAGAAAGAGAACAGGAAGCTGTAGCTCAGTCCCTCAGTGACTGGGCACCTCTGGGAAAGTCAGATGGGCAATTCGGGGAGCTGCTTGTTGGCCAAACCCAGTGTGGCTGGACGTCTCTACAGACCAGGTTGCATTTCAAGGAATGTGCTGTGAGATTTTTCTTTTTTCAGCAATAGAAGTGAGGGAGAGAGTAGGAGAGATCTGAGAACAATAGGACTATATAGATAGAGATGTTTATTTTATCTTATATACACACTATATATACTTAAGATGGAATGCTTATGAGTGTATAATTTTGAAGTAGATTTACAATATGTCCAGTCTAATTTTCTGCTGTATAATAACCAGTTGCTTTAGTTTACTTTCTGTTGGCTGTGATAAAGACCATGCCCAAAAGCATGGAGAGGTAAGAGTTTATTGGCTTACATGTCTATGTCGAGATCTATCATTGAGGGAAGTCATGGCAGGAACTGAAGCAGGGACCTGGAGACTGGGACAGAAGAAGCCATGGAGGAATGCTGCTCACTGGCTTGTTCCCCCCATGGCTTGGTCAGTGTGCTTTCTTATACACCTCAGGACCACCTGGCAAGGGTGAGGGTGGTACCACCCAAAGTGGTCTGTACCCTTCCACATCAATCATCAGTTAAGAAAATGCCCCCAGCTGGGTGGTGGTGATGGTGGCGGCAGTGGCACACGCCTTTAATCCCAGCACTCGGAAAGCAGAGGCAGGTGGATCTCCGTGAGTTGGAGACCATCCTGGTCTACAGAGTGAGTTCCAGGACGGCCAGAGTTACAACAGAGAAACTGACTCGAAAAACAACAACAAAATACTAGACATAAAACCTGAGTGAGGTAATAAGGAGTGATTGCAGGGCCTCTCTGGGATGACACCCTAGGCAGGAAGGATCTGAAGGAAGCAGAGCATGAGGTTCGAGGTGGCACGCGGGGTATGCAAGTCCCAGTACAAAATCACAGGAAGCGTTCTAGGAACAGCAGGGAAGCCTGAGTGAAGGAGCTTCCTTAAGGGGAGCTGTGAGCAAGGGAGGTATTGATGTGACCTCTGGGCGCGGGTAGGCCAGGGAAGGAGTGTGGATCTGACTGTGGTGTTCTTAGAGTGTCATCCAGTCTGGGTCCTGGTGGCTTTGGCATAGTGTGTTAAGAGTGAGATCCAGCACAACAGACCATGCCATGGCAAGGATAATGAAACAACCCCAGATCCATGTACCTGTCGATGAACTTCTGATTGCTGACTGGCTAAGACTTCCCAACAGAGGCAGTGATTTCTAAATGTTCCCCTAGTTAGGTAGCATCCATTTTTCAAACTAAGGGAGAAAATGTGGAATTTCAAGAATGGGGGCTAAGTGCTGCTGAGTGGTCCAGTAGAATGATAGGAAAGAGCTGCTGGTTCCATAACAGCATACTGCAGACAGCCTTGACCAGAATGTAAGGTTGGAGGACAGTTGCTAGCAACTGAGGAGAATTAGCACAGGAAGCAACAGTCTGGTACAATGGTGGTATGAAGTTGAGAAAAGTGTTTTTGTTTCATGTTGTCAAAGGGTGCCAAAGCACACTTGCATGTTTTATAAACGATCTTTACAGAGGGGAATTTGCATTGCAAGAGAGGGTGGGGTTGTTGGCAGGAGTTACTCAATGAGAAGGCAAGACAGTTGTGACCCAGAATCTGTTTGATAGAATCCTCATTTGGGTTACGCCCTGGTAAAGCTCCTGTCCCCATGGTCACCTCTAAAGATGCTCTTGATGGTGTCAGTTGACTTCAAGGTACCCATTTCATGATGTGTTATCTACATGCTCCTTACAAGATACAGGGAACCAAGACCCAAAAGTGGCCAGGTGCACTCAGCCGTACGTGACAGCAGCGTGACTTCTGCACAGCTCCACAAGTCAGCTCAGGGTCTCCTTTGACTCTAAAAGGCTGACATGTGTCATGACTCGTAAATGCACATGTAGCATGTCCTCGCTGTAGGCGCTCTGTGTCGTGCTCCTTCGACATCGGTTCCTACAGAGCAGTTACTCTTCTGCTGTGCTGCCCGAACGCTTCTGAAATGCCTAGGAAGGCATGGAAGGCTGGGGATGCACAGCGAGTGAATTACACGGTGAGGATTCCAACCGAACCATTTATTTTTAGCCTCAGTGCTCAAGCTTCTCAAAAATACGAAATGCTTCCCAAATTATCTTCCCAATGTAAAGGAACCATGGTAAGAAGGTAGTATACAACGCCACAGACAGCTCGTGAGTGTTTGTGAATATAGGCCAGCACTGCAATGAAGGCTTAGTAAGCGGGAATTATTCCAGAAATGCAGAGTTCAGAACTAGAAAATCAACAGATGTGATTGATCATATTAGTAAATTAAAGGGAAAAAAAGATTTTTTATCTGTTTTTAAAAGTAGTAGTTGATAAAATTCAGTGAAACTCAATTGTTTAGTAAAACTTGAGAGTATTTCCTTAATATCAAACATCTGTGGCCAGTAGCACACTTGTGTGGGGAGGACACACAGTATACCCCCCACCCCACCCCCTTTTTCTTTTGAGACTGGGTTTTTCTGTGTAGTCCTGGCTGTCCTGGAACTCAGCTCTTTAGACCAGGCTGGCCTCAACTCATGGATCTGCCTGCCTCTGCCTCCTAAATGCTGGGATTAAAGGCATGCACCACCACTGCCAAGGCTGAAACCCAGTGTATTCTGATTAAGTTTCAAGTTTACATTCCCACCAGCAGTGTATAAAAGTTCTCTTCTGGGCACCCTCATCTACATTTGATAGTATTTGTTTGCTTAAACTCCCTTCAATAGCTCAGTTGGTAGAGTGGAGGACTGTAGATGGTTATTTACTTAATGCTTTACGTTCTAATATCGATACGGTTTCCTTTGCATTTCTCTGATGGCTATTGAAGTTGAACATTTTTTCATACATTTATTGGCCATTTGTACTTTATTTTTGAGAACTGTCTGCTTATTTCACTAGCCCAATAACAGTTGGGTTTCTTATTCAGTGCTACAGAGCATCTCCTACACACTGACGAGAAAGCTAACACATCCAAGAGGTTACAGGAAAGAACAGACCATGATAGAATAGCAAATGCAGAATAGCACCAATCAGATGGCAGGAATAATTTAGCACACTTTTCAAAGATAACTCTGGATGTTAATGATCTCAGCTCCAGTGAGAATACAGGCTAGCAACCTACTAAGAACATGATCCATTGATTTATTCCTTCCAAGAAAGGCACCTCACCGTGGCAGACAAACAACCTTAAGGTGAGAGAGTAATAACGGACATACAGACAAATGGAACTAGAAAGCAAATGGGTGTCACCAACTGTCCCAATACCTATCAAAATAAGCTTCAAATAAAAATTAGCCAAATGTTATAAAAGTCACTTAATATTGGTTAAGAATACTATGTAGAAAAAATAATTTTAAGGATACACAACAAACTTGGGTGGATAAAACAAATGGTGCAGACGTTAAGACACAGGTGGATGCCAGCACAGTAATAGAGGATTTGCTTTGTGTGTGTGTGGTGCTAGGGATTCAACTCATGGCATTGTGAATAGTAGGTAGTAGTAGGCAGGGGCTCTACTACTAAGCTATATCCCAGCACCAGGGATTTACTTTTAATTTCAAAACTTACTACAGAGTTACAGTAATCAAGACAATGTGTGTTACTGGCATAAAGATAGACATGTAGATAGAATAGAGTTGAAAGTCTAGAAGAAAAAGAGTAATTAAATATAAGCTTTTTTTTTTTTTTTTTTTTTTTTTTTTTTTTTTTTTACTAAGAGTGCCAAGACAGTTAAATGTTGGCAGAGTAGTTTGGATGGGGTGGATGGGGTGGTGGGGGACTGAAGGAGATGGCTCAGTGGTTAAGAGTATTTGTTGTTTGCAGAGGACCTGGGTTGGATTCTCAGCACCCATGTGGTGACTCACATGGAACTCCAGTTCCAGGGGATCTGATGCCCTCTTCTGACCAACATGCATAGACATACATGTAAACAAAGCACTCACATATAAATAAATAAATCATTTTTTAAATTTGTGAATGATTCTGGGATAACGGTATTCACATCCAAAATCACATTCAACCTTACCCTATCTACAAGAGTCAGCTCAAAAATGGACCATAAACCTGAATATAAAAAGTAAGGCCATGCAGCTTTTAGAAGAAAGCACTGGTTGCGGATCTTCACCACCTCGGGTTAGGCAGTGTAGGTGTGGATCTTCACCACCTTGGGTTAGGCAGTGTAGGTGTGAATCTTCACCACCTTGGATTAGGCAGTGTAGGTGTGGATCTTCACCACCTTGGGTTAGGCAGTGTAGGTGTGGATCTTCACAATCTTGGGTTGGGCAGTGTAGGTGTGAATCTTTATCACCTTTGGTTAGACAGTGTAGGTTTGCATCATCACTACCTTGGGTTGCACACTGAAGGTGTGGACTGTCCCACCTTGGGTTGGACACTGTAGGTGTGAGTCTTCACTACCTTGGGTTGGACACTCTAGGTATGAGTCTTCACCACCTTGGGTTGGACACTCTAGGTGTGGGTCTTCACCACCTTGCAGCAGGCAGTGGCTTCTTAACCATGACAACAAAAAGCACAAGCAATGAAAGGTTAAATTGGATTGGTTCAAAATTGAAAGCATGCACTGCAGATGATACAGTCAGAAAGAGTCCACAGAACAAGGTGGAGTATTTGCAAATCACATGGTTCAGGAACTGTATCTAGAACATAGTGTATGTAGCTCAGTTTAAAAACAGGTAAAGTATTTACAGTGATTCCTCCAAAGACAGTGTACAAATGGCCTCAAAGCACTTTAGGAAGATGTTCAGCACTGTTAGTGATGAGTGAAATCCATCTAAAGTCATTATGAAGCACCAGGAGAACTAGGAGAACTAGGATCAAAATAACAGACAATAGCAAGTGTGAAGTTGAAGTCCATGTACAATGCTGGTGGGAAAATAAGATATTGTGCCTGCTTTGGAAAACAGATGACAAGTCTTCAAGATGTTTATCACGAAGACACCACATGATTCAGCAGAGATTCCACCTTACAGCCAATAGAATTGAAAACATATGTCACACAGGAACTTACAAATGTTCTTAGCAGCTTTACTCAATAGTCCCAGAATGGCCCAGATGCCCACTGACTGATGGATGGATTGATAAAATGTGGTATATTTATACAATGAAATATAATCCGTAAAAAGGATTAGGGTTCTAATGAACCTTGAAAAGTTTTTCTGAGTAAAAGAGCCAAACTCTGTGGCCACGGACTGTGATTCCCTTTATGTGAAATCTGGGGGAAAGGCAGATACACAGGTTAGAGTAACAGTTGCTACTGCATAGGGGAGAGAAAGTAGAGAGATGGCTGCCAGTGGCTTGAAGTCTGTGTGTGGTGATAAAAATTTTCTGGAATTAGATACCCTGGTGTTGGATTTACCATCCTGTGAATATATTGAATCACACACTTAAGATTTCATAGATGACTTATATCTGAATGTTTTTAAAAGGCTATTTTATGTATGCTTTTAAATTCAAAACTACAATGGAAAGAAATGAATGATTAATTTTTTTTAATTTCTTAGAGAGAAGTTGAGAGGTTTTTTGTTTTTTTTTTTTTCATTGTTTTTTATTTGGTTGTTTTGGTTTGTTTGGCTTGGTTTGGTTTTTGAGACGGGGTTTGTGTGGGGGAGCCCTAGCTGTCCCAGAACTCACTCTGTAGATCAGCATGGCCTTGAACTCAGAGACCTGCCTACCTCTGCCTCCCAAGCACCGGGATTAACGGTGTGTGCCACCACTGCCTGGTAGGAGAAGAGAAGTAAAACACAGGACCTATTAATACAGAACATAAGTTTATATAGCTAAGAAGATAGGACTATCACGAGGACAGATTAAACCACAGGATTCACAGTCTGATTAGAGTCCTCGGCACATGCATTAGGAAAGCAGTCATAGTAAAGACGAGCTCCTCGTCAGGACCCAAGTGTTGATTACCTGTCACAGGTAGTGTCAAGATCTGGCTAACTTTATCAGTTGGCACTTTAAAAAATTATGGAAAGTAATCTTGGCATGCTTGCGAAGAAAAGAATTTCTAGGAGAGACTTTAGGTAGTTCAGCATCCATGGGAAGCCAAGATCAGAGGTGAAGGAACCTCCTTGTGCCAGGGGAAACGGATAGTTAGAACAGGATATGCCGTTCTGTCACTTCCTAGTGTTCCAGACACTGCTGCCGCAATGACAAGCTCTTTCAGTCTCCGTATTTCTCTCCTCCCTCCGTTAATGGAGGCAGAAATGTCCACAGCAGAGCCCGGGTCATGCCCCCCCCCTTTAGTGTGGGGACAGGAAAAGGAGACTCACCCACATCTACCTACTGGGGCATGAGGCGGGGCCCTGTAGCACCTCCCCAGGTAAGAAGATGCCCAAATGCAGAGGAGTCAAAAATGACAGATCTCCACTAACATTTGGAATGCCTAAAATTAGAACCATACTTTCTATCACAAACCAAAATAAATTCCACATGGATCCAGAATTTGAATGTAAAACTAGAGAGTCATAAAAGCACTTAGAGAAACTATGCATGAATATTTATGGCATCTTGGTTGAGGGAAGTTGCTAAGCATGATATAAATACCAAAATGCCACTAAAATGTTGATAGAGAATATTAAATGACCCAGAAAAGGACCTGAGGTTTGGTAGCGTGCTTACGTAGCATGTACAAGGCCCTGGGTTTGATCCTTAGCACCACGGAAACAAAAGTGTTCATTTTAAAAATAGATATGATTGCATTTTACAAGTGTTATCACATTTAGTAAAAATAAATAAATGTATAAACCACCCTCACGCCCCCCAACCCCATGCGCATGAGCATGCCAGAACACAAGCAGGGGTTAGTTACCTGTCGGGTGATGGATATTAGAGATGGTTTTTCCTAACTTTCCCCACTGTACTGATCCCCCCCCAAAAAAAAAAGTGTTACTTTTAAATTTGAAAAGTAGAGGGTTTGATTGGTTGGTTTATGGGGATATGTAACATCTGGGTCTCCAGAGGCAAATTTAATGCTAAACTCCAGAAAAATGAGGCTAACTTTGCAGAGTGGGTCAGAGGCAGCACCTCCACACGCCCACCTGTGTGGTTACGTTGCATGCAAGGGGTGGGCGTTTGCTCCATCTAGTGGCACTTTTAAAAGGAGGATTTGATCACTGAACCACCAACCCCCCATCCTGATGTTTATTTTATCTCCCCCGTGTTTTGGGTTTGCGTTTGCCATGCCTTGTCTTGTTTTTAAGAGAAGCCATCTGCTTAGGAAGAAACTCTTAATTCACAGTGTTGGCATCTAAGAGGAAGCCAGATGCCTCTGTTTCATCTCTTCATGGCCTTACCTACAAAGAATGAGTTACCCCAGCATTCCCTGTCCCACGACTTCAGATTCTAGTATTTTGTCTCTCTTCTGAGACTCTGCCTCCTGGAGGATTTGGCATAAGACACAGCCATGTCCTAACCAAAAGGAAGTCTCCCACTTGGAGGTCAAGACTTCCCAGAAGCCTTGATAGTAAATGATGAGGGAGGGAGGACCCCTCATGGTCCAGAAAGACTAATCAATAGCATGTCATGGAAATACTGCAAACTATCTAGATATGACGAAGAAAGAAAAAATTCTAAGTGCCATGCCACCTGTTTCCGCTCCTGGCACTCAGTTGCTCCTCTCATGAGACAGAGGAGTTGCTCTCACAGGTCTAGGGTTACATGCCCTTGGTCTTTACCGTCCTGGTAAGAGCCAAGTAAATGCCCTCTTGTTGGGTTTTTCTAATTGAGATTAGCAGAACCCAGAGTTCTTCCTTCACGTTTAAAAGTAAAAACCTTTTTGCTAGGACAGTCTCCTTGGAGGTCCCATTGAATATTTCTGCGCACTTCCCTCATTTGTAAATGCTGTGACTCTGAGCACCTGTATGTTTCAGGTGGTCCCTGGCTTCATCCTGTCTGCTCATGAGGGAGGCCTGTTGCTCTTGGGCTGGAATGAGACTTGCACACAGCTGCTTCTAGTATTAGAAGTGATACAGTTTCCTGCCCAGTTACTTTGCAAGATGACTATAAAACAGCATGAGCATATGTATTTGGGCCACAGATCCCATAAGAACCTGTGTCCGTCTCTCGTGGTTCTCATGTTCTGTGCTTTTTCTTCTTAAGTTGACTTTGATGACAGGGAGCAGGACACTAGCTGGGTAGAAGGGCACTGCTATGTCCCTTTCCTCTGACAGAAGCAGCAAGAATATTCTTGCCAGGGCCTCTTTGGCATCAGTGGAGGACTCCACCTGTTGGTCATGGGAACTGAATACACAGTGGCCCTGACAGGGAAGTGACAGGCTCTGTTCTGTTGAGACATGGCCTCTTCTCTCTGGTACCCAGCCCGTGCTGTGGAGAAGGTGTAAGTGCAGTGGTTAAAGGGACACTTCTCAGGAGGCTCTGCTCTGTATCATGGTGCCTATAATCATGACCTCCATCACATCTGGGTACAGCCAGACTCATCCATGCCTCTAATTGTCTCTTTCTAGGAGCGGCGTATTGCCAGTTCATGGACATGCTCTTCCCAGGCTGTATTAGTTTGAAGAAAGTAAAATTCCAAGCAAAGTTGGAGCATGAGTATATTCACAATTTTAAACTTCTGCAAGCATCATTTAAGCGAATGAATGTTGACAAGGTAAGAGGTTTATTAGTAGCCCTGTATAATGTACTCTGCTTTTAATATTATTTTTAAATCATGTGTATACGTGTGTGTTTATATATGTGTTTGTATGTGTAAGTGCAGCTTGTGAAGGCCATAAGAGGGTGTGGGATTCTCCAGGAATCAGAGTTACAGGTACCTGAAAGCCACACGGTGTGGGTGTTAGAAACTCCATTCCTTTGGAAGAGCACTACTCAGATCTTAGGCACCTATCCCGCACTCTCAAAGTGGGGTGTAATCAAAAATGAAAAAGTCTAAGAACATATCCATGAGGGGATGATACACTTAGATATCTCACCATGTGGGGGCCTGCACATACGTAAACACCAGCCCTGACTTCCCGTGTGCACGTGAGCCTTTAGTTTAAGAAATCCTTAACCCTGTAGCCATTCGACTGAAACCTCTTAGCAGGAATCCTAAATGTCATAGCATGTCATTAGCTTCTCAGTGTTGCAAATGAGTTGCTTTTATGTTTACCAGATGCTTCTGTGGCTCTTTGAGTATTTTGTTCCTTTGGAAAAATAACATGTTACAGGGAAACCATCATATGTTTGAATCTCAGTTCCATGACCGAAGCAAGTAATTTACATTTTTTATGTGTCTGAGCCAGTTCCTCTGTAAAAGAGGAGGACTGGGACCCTCCTTCCTCGTGGTTATGAAGCTGTAATGAGGAGATGCCTGTGACAGGGCCCAGCACAGCGCATCCCTCAGATCCCAACATCTGTGAGTGCTGCTTTTCTCCATTGAAGATGCTCTAGAGTGACATGAATGGAAATCTCAGTGCCTGTGACCTTTTTTTCTCCCAATAAGGGACTTAGGGGCTAAGACCCATGGGTCTCTCTCTGTGAGTGCTGACTGCTATTCAAATGTCCCCTTACTAATAGTATGTGTTCGTTATTTAGAGTATTTCTCCAAGAATAAGCATGATAGGCTACAGAATAAAAAAAAATAGACAGTGGGTTATAAGAGCTAAAGGTTAAAGAAAGATGTAATAATTCAATATAATTCACTGCTTCCCTGGGTAAGAAGCATTCTTACCAGAATGTTGAGCAAATCTGGCTTCTTTTCTCAGAATTCTTATTTTAAATTGCACAGTCTCAGCCAGGAGGCATGGCAGTGCATACCTGTTGGTCCCAGCTACTCCTATGAGGCAGGAGGATTGCTTGAGCTTAAGAGTTCAAGAACATGCTGGACAATACGTCCAAGACCACCCATCTCAAATCAAAAAGAAAAGAAACGGAAGTGTGTTTCTCTGAAACATCTTAACTTATTTCTCCTGCTGCGGCTCATTCCCAGTTAGCTCTGTCCATGCATCCCCGCTGTGGCCTCGCCTTACTTTTAGGATAACAGCACCACTAACATCTTTCGTTTTTTCCACTTTTAAATCCGTGCTTGTACATTAGAAAGAAGAAACACCTGTCCTGGTTTCTGTTTGGAGAGTGTTGTGAATCAAAGAGCTTTTTTCCAGAAATTAGCACACAGAGAGAGAATGGAAAAGCTAAGAATGTTGAAAAACAAGTTTGCCGTGGGAGGGGGCTGGCCCATCAGGCCACTAGCATCAAGGCCTGTGATTCCCCAAATCCCTAGAGAGATGCAGTGTCATGCGCCCCATTGTGTCTGTCAGAGCCCAGGGTGTTACAGGGCTCAGTTGAAGCTTGTGTCCCTGAAACCAGGGATGCAAAATTAAGTCAACAGAAGTCAGAGCTGCTCCTTAGCTTCCGTGTACTGCTGTCACGTAAAGGTCTCACATGTAGGTAGGCAGCCGACAGATGGCTTCAGTTGTTCACAAAGGACCTTGTGCTCTAAGTCATTTATCAGTCATCAGTCAGTATCTCCAAAAGCAGCAGTAAAACTCATAAGACATTAACTGTAATAAAATCTACAGTGAAGGGCGAAGGGGTAGGAACTCTTCCAGCGAGACTTCAAGGGAAGCCAGAGAAAGGACAAGGCAGCACCCGAGCCTCCAAGATCATCACTTGATGAAAACTATCCCTTCCAGAAACTTCTCATTTTGTTCTGCACCTAGATTGGTTTCTGTTGCAGCTGAACTTAAACAAATATTTTTGGAAAATACATCACTGGTGGCTTAGCTGAACATGTAGCGTAAGCTGCATCCCTCAATTTTTTTCCAAGTGATGGTTGATACTTAGGGCTTTCTGGTTTGTTTGGTTTTTTTTTTTTTCAATTGTTTCTTTTATTTTTAAGATTATAATATAATTGTATCATTTCCTCCTTCCCTTTCTCCTCTCCAAAACCACTCATATGCTTGCTCCCTTTCAAATTCATGGGCCCCTTTTTTTTTTTCCATAAATTGTTGTTACGGTACGAGAAAATCCCACGCAAGCTTCCAAAGGAGGGAGACAACCAACACCTGCGTAGCATGATGACCCTAAGAGTACAGTGGTACACATATCTTGGAGGTAACCAACAGCTCTCTAATTGGACTTAAGACCCTCTTGATGGTACATGGCTGGTACAGGAAACCTAACCCAGAGCTAGTGAAGTCATGGATCGTGAAGGGGAACCTACAGCCACCATTTTCTGTTCTTTTTAAAGTGGCTCTATTGGCACTTATGCCCATCAGTGGCATATGGTTTCCAAGGTGGCAAAGCTTTGCTTCAGGGTTAGTCTCTTCAGTTTCCATTCATGCTGTCATGCTACTGAGCTGTGTTTCCTGTACACTAGGCTTCTGTCTAAATCATGCACATACACATATGCACCCTGACTTACCTCTTAGTTCTATCACTTTCTCACAGTTCCCATTCAGCTGTCACCCAGTGATAGAGGAAGTAAAATCTAGTAATCGTGCTGTGTGAGAAGCAGGCCATTCCATTTTCCTTAAAAAAAAAAAAAAAGTGGTCCACTGAATTACAGCTGAGCAATCAAGGCTTAATTCTTTGTCATAATTCCAGAGGTTCCTGTGAGAGTCATCAGGGAATCCTGGCTGACCCTTCAAGTAGTAGTGAAAAGGTTACTCTGAAAAGTTGAACTCCTGTCTCTGAAGCTGATGTGCCTGTCACTTGCCTTCTTTGTTTGCTCTCATGACCCCCTTAATGAGCCTCTTTCCTCTGCACTTCCATGGAGCCTTAGCTGTGCCCTGGGTAGCTGAGGATTCCTGGACCCTATTCTGTGATTCTGTGACATTTTAATGAGCTCTGTTTCCTGAGGCTCATTAGCTTGGAATCCATTTTTACTGACCTGCCCCTGGTTTACGTGCTTCATCTAGTAGCTATAATCCTTTAGTTTATCTCAATACAGCGGGGCCAAGGGTTTACAAAAAACTAGGAAACCCTTCCAACTCTGAAACTGCACAAAATCCCAAGCTTGTATACTTTTTGGGGAGATTGTTTCACTATAAATGTCCTACATGAGAGATAGGCCTCACTATTTATTTCTGGGTTTTTGTTGTTGGCTTTTTTGCGAGAAGGCCTATGTAGCCCAGTTCGATCTCAAACTCATAATCTTGCCTTAGTCTCTCAAGTGCTAGGATTACAGGCATGTGCTACCACCAGACCTGGCAAATCATCCCCTCTTGACAGCTAAGGATATCCCATTTTTAGTTGTTCAGGAAGTATTAAAATTTCCAAGACACTATACTCTGCTGTTTGTTTGGGTTTTGTTTGTTTGTTTGTTTGTTTTTTAATAAATTCTTTAAGTAGTAAAAATTGTATTAATTCTAGAATACTGCTGAGAAGACAGGCAGAGAAACAATCAGTGGTCAAGAGTTGCAGGCAATGGGGCCAAAGACATGGCTCAGTGGCTAAAAGCACTTGCTACTCCTACAGAGGACTCTGGTTCAGTTCCCAGCCCCAACATCTGGTGGCTCTCAACCATCTGTAACTTCAGTTACAAGGGGTCCAGTAACCTCTTCTGGCCTCAGCCTGCACTGCATGCATATGGTGCACATACAGACAAGCAGGCACACACCACACAGACATAAATAAAAATAATACAATTTTTGAACTTTTGTTTACAGAAGAATGGGAAGCAAACAATTCTGAGGATATAACTGCATAAAACCCTAAACAGAGATCCGTGACTCGTGTCGTGACTTGACGTTGCAGGTTATTCCAGTGGAGAAGCTGGTGAAAGGACGTTTCCAAGACAACCTGGATTTTATTCAGTGGTTTAAGAAATTCTACGATGCTAACTATGATGGAAAGGAGTATGATCCTGTCGAGGCACGACAAGGGCAAGATGCAATCCCTCCCCCTGACCCTGGCGAACAGATCTTCAACCTGCCCAAGAAGTCTCACCATGCAAACTCTCCAACAGCAGGTATGTCACCAGGAAACCTGTCACTCTCCTCCTAGGAGATGGCTCAGACTCTCCTGTGCCGCCATCTGTGTGTGATTGATAGTATTTTCATGCCTCTGAGTGGGTTTTCAGTATTGTCTGTGTGACCACGCTGTTCTTTCTATGACCCATTTGTCATGAGGCTATTGATCCTGATTTCAGATATTAAAATGGCAGAGCTGCACCTGCTGTGTCTCTGGAGCTGGCTGTTGAGATAATGCCCTGGGGGTAGATTCATTTTCTCTCTAATTTTTCTGACAAATTTTAAGTAGTCTGTTTAGATTTTGATCAGAATATTTTTACTGTTTAATCGCTGGCCGTACAGACCATAATATGAACTGACTTATGCTGTTAAGTGTGGATCATTTCCTATAGGCATTCAAAGGAAATTAGTGACCTTTTTTATATATTAACATGGACCCTTCATCATTTATTGTGCATCGTTGTCCTAAAAAGTGAAATCATCGAAGACACACACCTAGAACTTTTGAGAGATTTTAAACTTTTGTGAATAAAAAAAAAAAAAAAACTCTCAGAAATATCTTAGAAATATCCTCAGCCATAAACAGCCAACTTTACCAGACAGCATATGTTCTTGTGAAATGTGTCATTAGTATAATAAAGGTCAGTTGTGTGCTAGACCATTAACAGTGACGTTCTCAGAGACTTTGTTCCATCTCAAATGTTGAGCTAGTTATTCAGACCTATTAAAATACAGACTTTTATTTCTGCCCATCATTTATTGTCAGTATGGATTAGACATGATTAATAGTACATATAGGTAGCTTTCTAAATATACTTTTCCTCACTACTTAGAAACCTCTCCCCCTTTTCTATATGAATCCATAGCTATATTCAAGATAATCTGTATCTTTTGGAAATCAACATCTTCAAAAGATTTTTAAATTTTTGTTTTAAAAAACAATGTTAGAGATAACAGGATCAGTAGGTATACTTACCAGTCTTTTAAATGTGGTCTTCTTCATGTGGAATAACATTGCAGAAGAAAAAAAAGACATACTTCTTACAGCATTTCTCAACCTATGGGTCTCAACCCCTTTGCGGGGTCAAACGACCCTTTTACGGGGGTCACCCTAAGACCATCTGTATATCAGATACTTACATTACAATTCATAACACTAGCAAAATTACAGTTATGAAGTAACAACAAAATAATTGTATGGTTAGGGGTCACCACAACATGAAAAACTGAATTAAGGGTCACAGCCTTAGGAAGGTTGAGAACCACTGGTAGGAGAGATTCAGGACATTTTGGTAATGGGTGGATCCTGGAGTGAACAAATGAGCTGCCAAGTGTTACTTCTTGGTTTGTCTCCCACGCTTGGAGGGATGGGGTTATCATTCAGTAAGTGCTGACAGAAAGCTGGATTTAAGAATAAAAGATTTCTTCAGGTTTCTTTGCAATATCCAAAAGATGATTTAAATAGAGTGTGTGTGTGTGCGTGTGTGTGTGTGTGTGTGTGTGTGTGTGTGTATGTGTGCGTGCGTGTGTGTGTGTGTGGCTCAGAAGTGTGGTCAGGAGACATTGAAGCGGAAAGTGAATAAAGTATGATAAGGAAAGGGTGCTCTCAGGAATCCCCAACAGCCATGGGTGAGTAGAGGAGAAGAAACTTTGCTGGAATGCAGAGAAGATGCCAAAGAGATCGGAAGAAATGAAGGAGTGGCTTTCAGGGGAGCAACAAGAGGGAGCCAGAATGATCAGTTTCTGACTCTGCTGGGGAGTGGAGAAAGATGAGGCCTGGGGGAATCCGTTGGATTGCCCAACTTGAAAATCATCCATGGAATGATGAGATAAGGACCAAATCAAGGGATGAGCTGGATAAGACACTGAGTCGGTATCCAAGTCGAGCCTTAGACTCAGTGAGCTGGAGGGATAAAGAGCACTGAGCACAGATTTTTGGGAGCCAGGCACATGTGGAGGAGAGGACAGATACAGGCAAGAAAGTCGGGAGAACTCAAATCATTGTTAGTGTGCAAAATTGGATAGATGCAGAGTGTTTTTCTTTCTCCCACAATCATACTGTGACCTTATTTTTTTTTTCTGCTTCAGATCCAACACTTCTCTTCCAAACTGAACTGCCATATGTTGCCTTGTCCTCATTTTCTAAGAATTCCCTCATCTGTGTCTCACAGAACAAACAGGAAGTTTCTAGAAAGAAGGTCACCAACAAGGCTGAATATTAATCGTAAAAATATGATATACGATGAAACTTAAAAATAGTATGTAGAAAGCTGACTCCTAGGGGGTGATTAATAATCTTTCAGAGATTATTAATTTCAGTCCCCTGAGATGCTGGGCACTGGGGCCTGGATTGCAGCAATTGAACAAGGCCAGGTGGGCTGTGGAAGTGAGGTGGTAACAGGTAACAACTTTGCCAAGGAAAATAATAAGCATTTGATTGTTGTCGGAGAGAGAGAAGCTTGAGGAGGGAGCAGAGAATGGTGTTCTTTCATGTTTGCTTTAAGGATAAGGCAAAATTAATCAGATTTGTAAGATCAGAGAAGAATTTCTGATGAGCCAAGGGAGAGAAAGAGGAGAAATAAGAGGACCATGACCCTGAACTTGAAGGAGAAGATGAGGTCAAGGGCTTAGGTGGGGGGTTAATGGTAAAGGGAAGATGTATTTTTCTGGAGCAGAAGCGAAGGGAGAGATTGGATGAAAACCATAACAAAATCTCCAGTTTCTACCAATCTCAAACTGGTCACCTGCTTTTGTCAGCGGCTTTTATCTGAGATGGAGCAGAGCCAGGCTGATGCATGTCCTCCCCGGGTGGCATGTGAAGTGAGCGGGCTCCCGTGAGAACCCAAGGCAGGCTGCTGTTCCCTACTTAATGTCATGATTTTTTGTAGCTGTTACTGGTGGACAGATGGATTTTGAAATTCAACTGCATTTTTAAAATTCTGATAATAAACCTCAGAATATTTTCATCCACAATAATAATATTTATCTTCTTTTTTAACCTTTTATCACTAACTACTATTCAACCCACAACTAGGCTACACAGACCAGCCCTCCCACAGAAGCCACAGAGAAATTTGGGCTGTTATTAGAATGCATGAACCTAAAAGAGAAATCTGTGTTTTCTAGAGCTTAACCTCTCAGGTGACCAAACTCAGGGAACATTGAAGTCAACAGTTAATAAATTTGACTTTTTGGTGTTCCAGAAGGTAGTTGTTTCAGATACTGAGCCCATACGTGATTGTGTTTACTTTGTTGGTCTTACTTGAGAAGGAATGGTATTTTTCAGGAGGCAAATGAATCATCCCCCTTTAATTAAATGTGTCCTGAATAGTAGACATTGTGGGACAGTAAAATTCTACTGGAGAAAACTTATCTCAGGACATAGATTACATATGGGACATAGTCTTTAAAGACCTCAATAGCAGAAGTCCCTAGAAATGCAGAAGGATTTGATTTTTCTAGAAGTCCTGTATCCTGTTCCAGATGAGGAACATGGCCAAGAAAATGTTAAGTCAAGTGTTCCCTGAAAGTCAGGAGAGGTGCTGTGAAGGCCATTTATAATATTCACTCACTTCAGTCAAGGGTTTCTAGGGACCTTTCCAGAGTATGTTCCTTTTTCAACAAGACATACATGTACTATAGAACATGAGGATATGAGTTCCCAGCGCATGCCCAGTTAGGACAGGATATTAGGTACCAAAGCACCAACAGCAGCGTAAGATACAAGAGTCGTATGTTGGGAAGTTTACCAGAGTCTGTTAGCCTGGATATGTGCGTTTCAAATCCAGCTGTTGCATGAGTCTCATGTGTGTGTAAATGGATGTAGTAGGTCTCAGGGTTCTTTTAGAATTCTTTGTCCAGAACACTGACCCATAATCTCTACTGGTCTTGCTGCATATGGTATGAGTTATTCTTCACCCAAGATCTAATCTGACTTGTCCATTCAAAACTTGGGATGAATTGAAGTGCTTGATGAAGTGGGGGACACCTGTCAGGTGCTAGGTCAATAACATCTAGCCATCATTTTGTTCTCACATTGAAACCCCGATCTCTTCTTACTTATCTGTATCCGTGGAAACAAGTATTGGCTTGTATAGTTGAAACAGGGTGGGGAAGGTAGCACTTTGGAATAGTTGATTGATTTTGCAGTGGATGGATCTCTCCTCACAGATAGGCCGTGGGCTGACTTAACTTGCATGCTTGGCAACCTCAAAGTCTTGTATGACTAAGGGACCAGATTAGAGTGGGAAGGTCATGTGGAATGTAAGGTCCGTGTTACATGTAACGTAATTGAGAGGACCCTGTCTATGGTAGCAAGGAAAGAAATCCATGCTATATGTAGCCATGCACCAGAGATGGTTTCCTCTCACCACACATTTGGTGAATTCTTTTTGAGAGCATGTTAGATTTCTCTCCCATTTCAAAGCAGATACAAACTTTTCTCCTATGGAGTCAACGAAGCATAAAGTTGGTTTGTTATCTGTGCGTAGGTGGGCAACTTACCTTTACTATAATCAACTTCAGTACAAACAGATTTCATATAAGGATGAATAGCTGCCAAGTAAGATCAGTTCTGACTGCGTTCTGAGGAGTTGTGTTTTCAACTGATTTTGACCTACCTACCACCCACAGCTATGCCTTTAAATGCACATGTCACAGTGATAGCTGTCTGTTGAGTACATCATTGTGAATCGTGATGTTTATAAATGTAATTGCCCTGATCCTACTTGCAATTCAATAGCTGTCTGAGGAGGTAGGTTTTATGTATGAACACTTAAAAAATTTAAAAGGAAATTCAACTTTATGGTTTCTATAGCAACTGCAGCTCAGACACATTGCAGATTCACATACGCTAATGTATTTAAATCAGACTCCCAAATATAAATATAGTCCGATAGATTTGGAGTTGCTATGGGAATTGAGCTTTCTCTCTTCCTTAGAGACCAATGTTCCAGCCTTAAAATCGGGTTGGAGAAATGCTAGAAAAGTGATTTTAAAATGGAAACTACCTAGGCAGTGTGAACCAGGTGTCTGAATAATCCTCATTAAATCCCTAAATGTAGATTTTAGTAAATCCTAATTGTATTTTTTTTTTTTCAAAAAACTGTTGAACATTGAATCCTCCTACTCCGTTACTCCAGGCATTGGTGAAGCCTTAAAATGTGACCGTGCTTCTCCGTTTATTTGCTTAGCAATATACGAGCATTGGTTGAGCATCTAAAATCTAGATAGACACCACCTCTCACTTCTTTGGGGAAAGAAAAGTTCCTTTTTACTTTATTGTGTTTTTATGTTAGTTTTGTTTCTTAAGCAAGGTAATGAAATACAACAGTCACAGTGATGTTTTTGGTTTTTTGTTTGTTTTTTGCCTCATTTTGGTCTTAGTTTTAAAGCTTGGAATGTGTCCCTTTTAGTTAAAGTACCACATGCGTTTGAAAAGGATGTATGCTTTTCACTTGAACAGTGCTTTGCAAATATGTAAAGCCAAGGTGTTTGGCAGTGTGCTTCAAATTCTCTGTGGTTTAATGGGAGGGGCTTGCCTATCTCTAATAATTGTTGCAAAAAATGATTTTTAGTCTTTGTACATTAATTGTGAAGTTGTCTGTTCCTCCCTTTAATTGTTTTCTGGCTTTGCTTTCTGTTTTTGAAGGCTCCTTTACTAATGTATATGTATTCATGATTAAGTCACCCTATTGAATTGAACTTATGTTTTTGAAACTACTGCTTGTCTTAAAGATGATGATAATGATAAACCAGCCACTGTTGCTTTCTTATATTTACTCTTTGAACAGTATATCTTTCTTTTTAATAAGGTAAACACTCACCTATCTGTGCTTTTATATGTAAAGTATGCCTTTAACCACTGTATGATTGGGCCCTTCCTTTTAACTCATTTTGGTGATCTCTGCCTCTTAGAATGATCACTAGTCCATTTATATTTAGTGTAACTAGTGATTTTTCTTGATTTAGATCTACCAAATTATTATTAGTTTCCTGTTTGTTCCTCTGTTACTAAAAGGTTTAGTTTTTATATTTTATCATATTCAGTTTCTTCATTTCTAAATATTTGAGTTCCATACATATTCTTTAAACTGAAGAACATTTAATGTTTCCTATAGTGATGAGCTGAGTAGTAAAATACTGTTTAACTTTCCTTTTTCTGGACAGGTCTTCATTGTGTATTCTTTCCTAGTGTTTTCACTAGACAAAGCACTGCTGAGGCCTCTAAACATGAGTGCATGATTCAGACACCCTTTCCCCAAATTTTTCTCCTTATCTTCTGTTTTCTGTTTTAACTCTGATACCTGACCGTGGTTCTTTCTGAATTTATTTTGGAGTTCCTTACCTTTCCTGACTCTAAGGCTTCATGGTTAGAGGATTCACAGCATCTCTCTTCAGATATTTTCTCAGCCCCATTCTTTTCCATCCAGCCCACCGAGAAGTCATTGACCTGTGTGACTGAGCATTTGAGAGTACAGGTTTCTGAAGTGATGATGACCTCTTTGCAGTCTTTGATCTCTCCTCTTTGCATTAGAGGTTTCTGTTAATGTATCTTCAAATTTACCTTCTCTTTCCTCTGCCATCTCTCTTCTAGTACTGAATCAAATTTATTTTGGTTATTTTGTTTTTCAGTTTTTAATTTTTTCTCCTTTTCTGCTGAGTTTGCCTACCGTTTCATTCATTGTGAGCATAATTTCTTTTAGTTCACTGAGCACAGTTATGGCTGCTTAGTGTTCCCCCCTCCAACTTCACCCTTCAGCTGCCTCACAGTTGGCATCTGTTGATTGTCTTTTCCTTTAAGAATAATTTCATGTTTCATAGCTGTTCATATGTTGGGTAATTTTGCAATGTTCTAGATTTATGAATATTGATGTATAGAGACAGGATTTTGCTGTATTGCTACAAGGAATATTAATGTACTTTGTTCACCAGACAGTTTCCCTAGAGTCTAAAGAGAAAGCACTCAAGAAGTTGAATGCCATTCAAGGAATCCTGCTTTTGTCCTCAGGCCTGTTCCTCGGCTCCCTTTTCCTTTTGAAAAGCCCTTCCCATTTAACCACACACTGGTTTCACCCCTGAGCCTCTAAGAAATGCTTCTGCTGATGTCTGCTGTTTAGACCAGGACAATTCATGATGACGTCTGACTTCTCAGAACCCAGTAGCGTGGGCACAGGCATCCCTCTTGGTCTCTTCATCAGATGAGTCGTTCTTGCTTATACTTACAACTTCTTAGCAGGTGCCTGCTTGGTGCCTCTCTCCCACAGTCCCCTGTCACCTGTCCAAGAACTAGCTCAGTACCTATGTTAGGGATCAGTTGTTCCTTTTCAGACATCATACAGTAGTAACTAAGTACTGAGGAGGGGTGCGTGTTTCTTACCAGCATCATATTAAACATCTTGTCAGATGGCTGTTACCAGTCCTCGCTGTGTACAGAACAGTGTTTGTGTCTCACTCGGCCCCTGCCCCTCACCACCATTCTGTTCCATTGGCCTGCTCATGTTAAGAAACTAATATTGCTAAGTTGCATGTGGTTACTCCTTAGCTATATAAAGGCCTGGAGAAAAATGTAAAGCAACGCATTAATGGCTCAGCTAATTAAATTCTTAGAGGGAACCCCCTACTCTCTATTTGAAAAGGAGTGTCAGCAGTGTTCTTTCCGTTACACGTCTATCACATCAGAGATGAGTGAGAGATACCATTAGGCATCGGGATACTTTCTTCTCAAAAAGTAATCAAGCCTGTATTTTTCTACTGTCTGCGTTTAAGGTGCTATAGTTAAGTAGCATAAACTTACAAACAACAGAAATAGGAGGACCAGCAAGTCCAAAAACAAAGTGCTGGGAGAGTCGGTGTCTGATGAGGACCTGTTTCCCATGGACATTCCTCAGAGATGACCCCTCTCACTATGTCCTGAGGTGACACGGTGGTTCTCCAGGCAAACTCTCTTGAGCCTCTTTTCTAAGAATACCGCCTCCGCTCCTTCGGTCTCTCCCCTCATAACTTCTTCCCCTCTGAAAGCCCTCACATCTTAGGATTATCGTATTGAAGGTGAGTTTCAACGTATGAGTCGGTGTAGGGATGGGTAACAAGGTTTTACCACACGGTACCTACCTATCATGGTCCCCAAACTACAGCAGAAAATATAAATATAATTCTACCAGACCATACCTTCAGGATACCTGTGTTAGAGTATCAGACATAAGGAGCAAAGAAAGAAGAATTCAGGAGTATCAACTAGGAGCCTTTGGCAGTGTCTGTCTCTTCTATCCAGGTATGTTTGCGTGCTAGGTTGGCATTTTTGACAGATAATATGAATCCAGTTTGTATTTTTTAATTATTTGGCTTTCTTGAATCAAAGTTATGACCATAGTTTTCTTTAAAACTAGATTTTTTGAAAACCTGGAGGCCAGAAGATATTAAAATCTCCATTTACCGAGACTCAAACTTTTTCACAAACTTTAGGGAAGTATTTAAATTACAAAATATAAAATGTAAATAAACATGTAAAAGGAGTTGGTCATACCCATGGGCATTTTTGCAGTGCACAGTAAGCACCACCTGTTCTAAGCATTCGGTTCAGTTTGGCCTCACAACCCAAACAGACCACTGTTAACATCAGCCTTGTTTGAGCATCTAGGAAACTGGAACGAGAGCTCCAGGAACTTAGGCAGCGACTCTTAGGCAAAGTAAGGGATATGAAGTCTGAGGCGTGACCCTGATTTCAGAACCGTTGCTTCTCACTGGACCCCCTCTCTCAAATCTCACAGATACAGCCTTGGGTTTTATATTCTCCCCACACCGTATTGAACCACAGTCATTTTCACAACCCAGAAAATCACAATGCAAAGTGCAGCAAGGAGATGAAGGCTGTTGGTGTTAGTAATGAGATGGCTCCTGGGGTACCACTCCCGCCTTTAAGTCTAAAGCATCCCCATTTATCTCTGCAGTTGAATGAGAAGAGGTACTGTATAGGTCACCATATTAATAAATGTAGGAAATGTTAAGTCACTTATTCTTGGATGTTTATCTCTGGTTTCCAGATTTTCCTATCCAAATACATCTCTGAACAAATAATATGAGGGATATTGAAGTAAAGAGTAAGCCCCATCAGCAAAATTGGCATATAGGTCTGCCCAAGAGGACTGTTGGTGGCCTCCTGCAGGTCTTCTCATGGCTTCTGCAGCTGTCTTGGCTGCTTCCAAAGTGTCAGGTCCTCATAGCCAGCGTGGGCTGTTCTTGCTTGGGCAGTCTGCTCCCTGAATATGCTGAAATGTGTGTTCCCTTTGTCTCTATATACACACCATAAGGTGAAGCTTTGTTTTTCAGCTTGACAGTAAACGTCATCAGTTCTCAAAAGAAAATGGTGTTGCAGTTACTCTTGGAGTTACTCTTATAATTCCATAACCAGGATACAACAGCATGCCTGTGAACCTGGTTTTTATCATGAGTGTCTTCCTTCATCATTTCATATGTTGCACAAAGTAAAAATCAGGGTGTGAGTTTGTGTGTGTGTCTGTCTGCCTGCCTGCCTGTGCATGCATGTGTGTATGCACGTGTGTGTGAATATACATATGTATATGTATATGTATTATGTATGTGTGCATGTTTGTATATATATACAGTGTGTGTGTGTGTGCGCGCACACGCGTGCGCACATGCATGTGTGCCACAGCATTATAACAAGGCCAGAGGACAACCTTTAGGAGCTCTCACTTTCCACCTTGTTGAGACAGGGTCTCTTACTGTTTCCGTCACTCTCCTCCAGGCTAGCTGAGCTGTGAGCTTCCAGGCAGTTCTGTCATCCATCCCACTGCAGGAATGCTGGGATTCAGATACGCATGCTGAACCTGGCTCTTTACATGGCTTGTCATGAATTAGGGTCATCAGGCTGGTGCAGCCAATGCTTTTACCTACAAAGCAATTAGCAGCACTTTTTACAGTCCCTTTCGAAGGAACAATCTGAACTAGAAGCCAGTTCGTTTGGTCATTGTTTCGCGGCTACCCGACACAGAGAGACTTACCTTCCTGCTGAACTTGAGTTGTTGCAGTATTTGTTTAGCCCAAAAGAGGTGTGGTGCATCCCAAAGTCTGTCCAGCTGTTTCCATCGCCTGCCTGCCACGCACCTCACCGTAACGTGGAAAACAACACAGTATCCTACGCAGTAGCAGCTCAGAAAATACTAGAACAACAAACCATTCCTCTCTTTCTTTGGTCCCTTGCCTTTTTGTGACAGCTTTGCTTGAATTGTATTCACTCATGTGTTCCTGAGGCATTGCCGAGACATTGTAAGGGATTCTGAAGGAACAGAGTGATCCCATCAAGATCCCTGTTTTCAGGGAGTCTTGTGAGAGAGTGAACTGAGGCGAGCGTGCTCGGGGAGTGTTTTGAGGAAGCCCACCTGAACTGGCCTCATAGCCTCTACAAAGGTTTCCTGGGAAAGAGAACTTCAGCTGAGATTTAAGGATGAGTAGAGGTTAGCCAGATGAGAGACACGGCCAAGAACATTCCAGACAGAACAGAATATTGAGGTCATAAGAGAATGTGTTCAGTTCAATGAAATTGTTTTGTTTACATGTTTTGAGCCTGTAGAGGTGAACGGGTCCCTTGTTACTGCTTCCCAAAAAAAAGGAAAGAAAACAACAGTCTTGGCAGCTGAGAAGAGTGTGTATGTTGTCTCACGTGCAGCACAGCTCAGCTGGGTACTCTGATGTGGAACCTACAGCAACCCAGTATCCATGCGGTGAGGATCTCATGGGGCTTACGTGGGGAAAGAGTCACTTGCAGTTGTTTCTTGCCTCTACAGGGCTGAGTCTCTCTGGCTTCTTTCCACAGTCCATTCTTGGTCCTGGAAGTCACTTGCACCACTCCATGTGGGCCTTTCCAACAAAACGCTGTCTCCACAGCAGCTACTTCTTCATGAGTAGCAGGGAAAGTATACCTATTGTGTCTGCCAGCAAGAGTCCTAATACAGTGATCTTTGTCATAGTCTCTTGGTTCCCCTCCATGTTCCAGGATGAATGTTATACAAATGTGTAAACACCAGCAGACTGAGATCATTGGAATGGGTGTCATGTTCAAGGCTATTTGTTGCAGAGGTTTACAGAGCTCATACTTTGTCATGGGACCTGTTGGGAGCCATTGAGATGCTAAAGCAGTATTTGCTCTGCCTTACAATAGCTTATATAGAAGGGGTGTGCTTGTCCATATTAGCATACAGTCTCAACACTAGCTAACTGTGGAGAAGAGAAAACAGCAGTCTGGAAGATGGTTGCAGTGTACACTACCAACTTCAGAGATACAGTCAACTCGGTGCATGATGAGTGTGATATGCGAAGTCAAGGGGAAAGGAAGTATGAGTCACTGTTAACGCGCACTTGTGATTGGCTTGGCGGTTGGTTGGTAGAAGCAGCAAACCCTGGTACGGAAGCCAGACGCAGTAAGTGAGGGAGACTGGGTAGCTGAAGTGTGCTCTGCTCATCGTCGCACTTCCTGAGCTCTGACTCTTTTCTGGGAAGTCCGGATAAGATTGTGCTGTTGGAATACAACAGGCTCACCACCATCAGAAAAGGGACATTGCATGTGAACAGGAACTCAGCCTGAAATTAAAGGACAGCACATCTAAAGTAATTAAATACGGAGGTGCCCCAGAAATGGCCTTCTTACTTTATAAGCTTCTTTCTTAAATGAGTATTGCATGCCAGTACAGTGGCGCCCACGATGGTGTTGCCATGGCAACGCTGGCTCATTCTGCTGGCTCCATCAGCCACTCCCTTCCCTGGTACTGCAGAAAGCAGGCATGGGGGCTGTTGCTGTCAATTAGTGCTGGGATGGGATGTGGGGACCATTCACTGGGGTAAAAGGATCCCCACTGTTTCTATTTCTCTGACAGCAAATGAAAAATACAAACTTAAACTAAGATGGTGATTGGATTAGGCATGCAATATGTTTGAAAGCTAGATTAATCTTCTGCCAAAATGCGAGAAACATGGAAAGTCATCAGTTTATTGTAAAATATACATTCCATATTGAAATAGCTATTTAAAAGTTATGATTTTTAAAACTTAAGGCATTTCAAGACATCTTTCTTGCAGTTCCCCCCCCCCCCTTATGAGAAATTCTCTGAAACCAGAGTGACTCAAGCAGAGCCTGGAAAATACTGAAGAATCACATGATGCCTAAAAATAAGTATATCATTCCCAGCAGGGACGGTGAGCAGGGCAGCAGTAAGAGTATGTAAATGCTCCGATGTAGGCATGCTCCGTGCGCTCAGCCCTCTACCCATCCCAGGAGCTGCCTTTGTGCAGTCAGCAGCGAGAGGGGGTCCCGAGGGGGTCGTCTGGCACTGCTTACTCTTCTGTGACAGCCACACCCTCAGCGGTAAGGACTCCTGCCTAGCAGGGAGCCTCCATGGTGGTTCCCCCAGGGCAGAGCCAATCATCATGTTGTATAATGACCCAGGAGCAATGACTGGGAGTGGCCGACTCCCAGCTCTGTCTCTGCCTGGCTCTCTCACTGGAATCAATAGCACAAGCTGTTTGTCTGAGAATGTTTCCTTTTTTTTTCTGTTAACATTCACATTACACAAAATATAAATTGTGTGAAAATGAACATCTGGTGGCTGCTGTAAATGGTGTAGAATAAGGTTTTTAAACTGTAGCATCTCAAGCACTGCCCAAAACAAAACAAAATCCGTGGTATGTGTACCCAGATAAATGACTGCAGTGGCCTCCTTACTGGCCTTTTGTGGCTCTGCCCTCACAGTCTGCCCTGAGAGCCAGCATTAGGACATGCCCCTCTGCTCAGGACCCTGATCCTGACAGAAGCCTGGGAAGAGCTGGGCAGCTGATCCTCCAGTGTCTGTACCTCTGCCCTGTGCTTCCTCTACCACAGGAGCCTGGTCTGGGCCTAAGCTAGTAAGGTGGAACCCACACACATCAAGCCTCCACACAGCCTGCTCTCTCCACCTGGTCAGATGGCCACATTCCGTGCTTCCATCACATCTTGGTTTAAATCTTGCCTTCTTGTTGAGGTCTTGAGAACCAAAGGATGACTCCTGCCACTTCTGTGTCCTTTGCAGGTATCCTGGATGCTGAAAATTAGAAGTTCTAAGAGCCATTAGCCTCTGAGGAGTGAAACTTTTAATACAAGGTGGCCAACTCCTCCTCCCCAACACACACACACACACACACACACACACACACTCACCAGGCTCCTGGCTTTTGCTGCTCTTCTGGTACATAGTTCCTGAGCACCAGTGTCAGAAGACTCAGCTCCAGTGGCCTGTGGAAACCCCGCAGGTCTAAGAGAAGAGTTGAAACTGGAGAAGACCAGGGCCTATGTAAAATCACTTATCACCCAGCTCAACCCTCCTCATGCATACTAGGCCTCCTTATCCATCCTGCCCCATCTTGTCTCAAAGCAGAAATGTTCTCATTGGCTCTGTTACTTACCAGCTTATCGTGTTACTGTTTGGTTCCATACTCCCAGATGGAACATAAACTCCACACAGACAGGCGTCTTTGGTGTTTCGTCCACTAGTTGATGCCAGCATCTATTTAGCTTGCTAGCTACATGATTGGAGTTCAGTAAATATTTGTTGCATGAATGAATGAATGAATGAATGGGTAGAGGTAGTTTAAGAACAGGCTTGCACTGTAGCACCCTGATTTTCAGTAGCTAGAGAATAAGTGGAGGAGGGGCAGCCTCTGCCTTGGAGCTCGCTGGTTGATACGGAGGCTTTGTTAGAGATGAGTCTCTTCTTTCAGCGCTGCTGTTTTATTTTGCTAGTGTGTGGAATAGGGAGCCAGTGCATTTACCCGCTTTGTTGAGTTAGCTCTCATTTGCTGAGAAATAATAGCAGTAACACAGTGAGTAGTTTATACTAGGCTTTAGAGTAAGAATTTTCCATGGTTTAAGCCAGGTGTGGTGGCACATGCTTTTAATCCCAGCATTTGGGAGGCAGAAACAGGTGAATCTGTGAGTTTGAGGCTAGCCTGATCTACATAGTGAGTTCTAAGATAGCCAGGGCTATACAGAGAAACCCTGTCTTGCTTGAAAAGCCAGGGGAAAAAGGTTTCCCACTTTTTAAATTTGTTTGGTGTGTGTGTGTGAGAGAGAGAGACAGACACAGAGAGAGAGAGACACACACACACACACAGAAAGAGATTGTTTAAGTGCACTACGTACATGCAAGTGCCTTTGGGGACCAGAGGAGACATCAGCTCCCCTAGAACTGGAGTTACAGGTGGTTGCTGGGAGCCAGGAACTCTGCAAGAGCAGAAGCACTCCTGAATGCTGATCCAGCTCTCTCCATCCCCGTGTTCTGTGTTTTAACTCTGGAAAGCAACACTGTTCTTCCTGTCTTGAATTTAAAACCAGTAAGGTGGCAGCAAGTCACCCCACTCAGCAAGCCCAAGGTTCTTTGGACCTATGGGGCCACTGGGCTCCATTAGTAAGCGCCACATCCCGCTGTCACCAGAGATGAACTGAAGGATGCCCAGTGCCATGCCAGGTCTTCATTCCCACGGGATCAGTGTGATTCATGCTCTGTGCAGCCCCGAGCTGCTCCTAGAGGAGCTGCCATGTTATAAGCTGATGTTGAGTTAGAGCAGCAGCCAGGCTTCACCACGGGCTCTGTTGCTGAGGACAGAGCCAGAAGGGCTCTGAATTCCTGATTGTGAAATAAAAAGTCAGCATCTCAAAGGGCTCATGAGCCAGGGACCCCAAAACCCGACTAAAGTTCCCTCAGAACTGAACTCTAGCCACTACTGAGATCTTGATTTTTTTTTTCTCCTCCCTCAGAGTAAAACTAACCACAGTCTACAAAGTGAAGGGATAGCACCAGTTTTTGAAGGAAAGACAAAGTCTTTATTCCTTGAATTTGTAGTAACCAGTTCCATACAGGAGCAGTCTGTCTGCCTGCAGTCTGATGGCTCTGGTGTGAGTTAATCACAGACGAAGGCTTCCCTGCGCCGCTGGGGCTTCTTTCCTCATCAGTCCATCCCAGCTGCTTTCCCCCAGCCATAGCCTTTTGTTTGATTTTAAAGCAAGTTCATTATCGCAATTAAAAAGATAAAGTATGTTTGCCAAGGTGCCGGGGGATAAGGAAGTGACGTCGGATTCATCCGCGAATGATTAATCAATGCATTTGTGATGTGCCGTCTGCCTGCTGTGTTTCAGTTGTCCTGTGGGGTTTTCCTGAGTGAGGGTTGCGGGGGTGGGGCAGGAGAGGAGCAGGCTCTCAAATTAAGGAAGAGGTCAGTAGCTTTGTGTCGGAGTTGGGGTGGAGAGACGGTGTACATTCGTTCATACACTTGTGTTTAAACACTGCTACGGTTCTTGATAAGAGTATTAATGTCATATAACCAGCTCCTCTCTGTTTATGATTTTTGGCAAAGGAATACAGCAGATTATGAGAAGAGCTTCTGAGGTCTAACTGAGTCCTGGCTGGGAAGGGCAGAGCCTGCTACGCTGCTTCCGTTTACTTCTCCCTTCGGAATCTGTTTAGCCTCCTTGCTCCAGATGCAGCATTTTCCATACACACCAAGCAAGCTGCTAATTACAGACATTAGACAGCAGTGCTCTGACTTCACCGAGGCACTGAATCAGACCACTCGCTCCTTTCTACAACTACGGTTAAAATATCTTAGAATCATATTTATGCCCAAAGCCTAAAAGCATTCATTAAGATGGGACTGCTCAAAGACAGGCATTGTGAATCATGTCCGTGTCCAGTGGGGAAATTCTTGAGAATTACAGGGACTTGGGCAGAATTTATGTCAATTTTCCTCTGCTCCTGCAACCTCTTTTTATTTTGAAAGGGAAAATTAAGGGGGAGGAGAGAAGCTTAAGGGCAGAACAATTGTGGATAAAACAGGGCTACTGCTAATTATGGTCTCAGGACATCATCAAATGCAGCTTGAAAGAAATTGAAGTGTTTGGTAGCTGTAAGGAAAAAGCTCTGTATCTGAGATGTAGCCGGAGTGGCTGCATCACCTTTAAAAGCCATGACGCCAATGTTTTCCACATGTGCGGCCTTGAGGCACGATACCAGGGAAGACAGAGGTGTCCCTGTGGAGGGGGGCGTTTGGGTTGCTGGGAAGGCAGCCATTGGGGCAACCTTAGTCTCTGAAGCCAAGATTGAACACTAGACGTGATGTTACTGGTCACTTGAGAAGATTGCAAAGCAAGTAGTAGTTTACCTAAATGTATTATACCAACACTCACTTTACAGATATTGATAACTACGTTCTCTTGATAACAGCTTTAGGGTGGTCGATCCCAGTAAATGAGAAAAAAAATGCCTGGCTCCAGAAGCTAGATACACTTTTCAGTGTGGTTGTTTGAAGTAAGGAGGGTATGGCAGGAAGACATGACTTATAAAGAAACAGAAACTTCTCTGAGCTGACAAGGGATATACAGAGCTCTGCGCTCACATCCCCACTATAGGGGCTCTTAAGAGAAAGAATGATGTCAGTGAATTGAGGAAGCCAGAGATTGCAGCTGTACTTCTTTTGCCTGTAGTGTTTCTCTGGGTGTGTGAGTTATGTGAGGGTAAGTCTGCCCGTGTCCATCGCAGCAGGTGATGCTTTAAGACAGTCGCTCTGCTCTGCATCTCTCTGAAGAGGACCTTTCAGTCTGACGCTCTGGGGTGTGTGTGTGTGTGTGTGTGTGTGTGTGTGTGTTGATGATGATGATGATGATGCTGATGCTGATGATGATGCTAAGATGTCCTCATTCTTGAGTTTCTCACAGCTTTCTCATTAGGAGCTACATCCTCATTTGTCATTGATTTTTCTCTATCTGCTTCTCTCCAAACAACATAATCAGAATTGCAAAACCTCCCTCATTTGAAATATCAAATGTAAAGTACTTTTGATCCGTTACTAAGTTCATGTGTGCTACACACCATGCCCTCTGTGTGGGAGCTGTGATCTCCCACCAGATGTGTGTCGGGGGTAGGGGTGTGCTGAGACTGTGGGCTTTGAGAATCCACAGAGGGGTCTGCTGAGCTCTGGCCACAACAAAGATGTGTTTCCACAAGGAAAAGACAGTTTTGCTGAGAGGCTGTGTGGCTGCAACCACTCTGCCACCAGCTCTGGCCTCTCTTCCATGAGCCACGTAAGGCTTGACACCCCAGCCTCCATCGAGAATTGGCTTACCATGCCCCTGCTCCTTTTTATCTAACTGCATTTGATAATATCCTGCAGTCATAATTAGAGGTATCTTTGTGTTGACAAGCTTTAACAACCTTCTGCCTCTTCTGTGCCCCTTTGTTTTTGAACTGATGTCAAAATGTGAGGGCGTAACGGCCTGGTGACCTGAGCTTAGTTTCTGTCACCGACCATATCTTTTGATGACCCACTTAGGAAGAACTACCTGGAGTGGGGCGTATGTATGCACTCCCTTAGGTTGCCCTTTCTGTGAGAAGAGGCCAGTGGCAGAGATGTAGACAGCCCAGCACCCACCACCTGGCTCCTAACCCATTCATACATCAGCTGACTGCACTCACTCCATCAGAGGATTGGCCAAACTCCACGTATAAGGAGCCCTGTGTCATAACTCACAAAGGGGAACTGGAAAGGAGACATAGGAAGGGCCCAGCTGCTCCCCGTGATGCCCAAATGGTTTCTTTCATGTTGACTCTTCAAACCAGTGACTTTGACATTAGCATCAGTGCCTTGGACTTTTCTGGGTGTCATTGCTGATTCACTGCCTCTGCTGAGTATTTAACGACTTCTGACAGTTCAGAATGTGTCCAGGTCAGGTGCTGTACTTGGTGTACTCATTGTGACAAACAAAATAGATGCAACTCCAGCATCCTGGAGTTATGGCCAGTGCAAGGGGCATTCAATGGCACCACATCGATGTAGTTGGTATACCCTCTGAAGGAAATAAACGACCAGGGTACTGTGGCCTCGAGGGGATACAACAGCACAAGCCAGCTAGACCTGAGAGATGGGAGTTGGCCTTGGCCAGAAGGGAGAGGAGGGTGCTGCATGCAGAGGGAATACAGCCCCAGTCACTCTGGGCATGGTGCCCCAGAACACTGGCCTGTTCCCAAGAAGGCCAAGAGGGTACCATGTCTGGAGAATCTTAGGTGACTGTTTGTCTGGGAGAGACTTCATCTTTATCATTTCAGCAGCCCCTGTGCATGGCCAGGGTGGACACTTAATATGGGTTTTTAGATAAGAAGTACTGCTCTTTGCACTCTTTTCATTAGATTTCTATCTATTAAAATGTCAGTCTTGTTTGTTTGTTTGTTTCTTTCTTTCTTTAAAAAAAATCTGAAAGGGCCTGATTGTTGTGAACGTGGCCTTCCCTGCTACCAGGTTGGTGGCTGTCGAAGAAGGCTGTTGTGTTTGCTGCCTGCTTCTCCATAGTCTGTTCTACAGCTGAAGAAGCTGTGTGGTAAAACTGAGAAGTCAGGTTCTGGAAGCATTCTGTGTGGGCTTCTACAGAGAGAAAGGTTCTTACAGCACTTTACCCATTCCAAGAAAACCACAGCTCCCTAGAGGCCCCAGTCCACTCTGTGTGTAGGTGAGGTTTCTGGGCCTCCAATGATTGACCTCTCCAGAACGCAGAGCTGTGTAAGTCATTCACAGTCTAATCATTTCAAGTCTGTTTGGCCCTGTCCTGTTCTTTTAGTGAAGGTTCTTTTTTTTCCCCTGTTAAAATAAAGAGGCTTTTTTTAGTTTTAAAGGCCATGACACTGTCAAGACTTCCCAGAGGTGTGTATGACTCCCATCTGTAACCAATGACTCCAGGCACCTTAAGACACACCATATAAATTTTACAGCCTTCCTGTTGGCTATGTTGTAATTAGGGTATTGGTTGAAACTTGCAGCTGCTATTACATGCCTGCCTTTATAATCCCTTGCCTCTGTCAGAAAAACTGGAAACTGTGAAGTTGGAAACCACAAAACCAAGTTTTAATTGCCGGTTTATCTATTTGTCTAAAGTAGTTCCTCCACCAAATGTGTTTAAGCTAACATGGTACAAGGCACTGAGGTTGCCAACATGAGTAAGACATGTTCCCTGCCCTCAGAGGACCTTTGAGAAGGGGAGAGAATGAGGGATTGTGGTGGGAAATTAACTGGGCAGAGGGAACACACAGGAGACACATGCAGACAGGGAAACCAGAGCTATTGCCTGCCTGGGACTGTGTTCAAAACAAATGCAGAGGTTTGCGGAGACCCCAGCAGCGGCCCAGTCTGTACCCTGAAGCACATGACCTTCTCTGCATATACCTAGTTGCTTCTGTTTGGGCTCCAGAAGCCATTCCCATGTCTGTGCTGTGCTCTAGACAGTAAGTCCACTGTGGGCTGAGTGCCAAGGTGTGAGGCCTTACCTGAAATACCAGTGTGCTGTACCTGTGGGGCTGGCACTCACCCCAGAACTCCCCACTATGAAGATTCTCTCCCTTTGCATGTCCTTCTCTCATCTAATGCCTCAACACTCATTAAGGAGCCATTTGGGGGTTAACTCCTCATTAGGGGTACCATATACCTGTATTTTCTAACGTTTCCTCACATTCCCTGATGGTCAGTTTATCAGCTGTTTACCTCCCTCCCCTCATCGTGGACTGATAGACTCCATGTACCCAAAGAATTTTATAAGTTACATTCTTCATGCCAGACAGACCTCCCCCCTCCCAACTGGTCCTTGTGCCTCCTGCCCTGAGTGTGTCTTTGCTTCTTGCCATAGCTCCTCGAGCTCACCTTCGCAGCCCTGCTCTATCCCTGGCATCAGTGGCTTCTCAAGAAGCCCTTTTGTTAAAGAGAGACATGTAAAAGCCAAGATTAGGACATTAGGACATTAGGAAGTGGAGATGTCGCAGCTCGTGTTCTTTCCATTATGGAAGCTACAGTGTACTAAAAGAGAAAGCACATACCTGTGCACCAGTGTTCCTTCTAAAGTTTGAACCTGCGGGGCCTCTGCTCTTAGAAACACATGCGGTAATTATTTGTGATGACTGAAAAACATTCCTCTCATTCATTTTTAATCATTCATGTGTGTGAGATGTGTACACGTGTTCATGTGTGTGGGTCCATGCATGCACCACAGGTGGAGGAGAAAGTGCAGCTCAGCGGGGGGTGGGGGGGCTTGTTTGAGACAGCTCTCTCCATGTTTGTCTCAGTGAATCTCTAGAAATTCTCCTGACTCTACCTCCCACCTCACAGTAGGAGCCCTGGGCTATCACATTGGCTTCTCAGGGGTTCTCAGGGTCTAAACTCAGCTCCTCGGGCTTGTACTATAAGCTCTTGACTCACTGAGCAATCTTCAGCACTCAAAGCCTTTCCTCTGACTCAGGTTCATTGTAGCTGTGATCTTGGGCCTGGGCTTAACCTCCTCCACTTCAGGAGCAGCTGTTCTCCAGACTTTCAGCGCATTGTTGCCCGAGGACACTGGTGGTGTGCCTTTTGCTGGAGCCGCTTGTTCTGACTGTTTTGAGGAGGAATTGGCACATTGCTTGTGGTTTTTAGGATGCTCATTTTATATCATGCATTTGTTGTATATCCGAAAATCATTTTTAATGTTGACCATACTCTTAATGCATCCCGCTTGCTTCTAGGTGCGGCTAAATCAAGTCCAGCATCTAAGCCGGGATCCACACCTTCTCGTCCCTCATCTGCCAAAAGGGCTTCATCCAGTGGCTCAGCATCCAGATCTGACAAAGATTTAGAAACGCAGGTCATACAGCTCAACGAGCAGGTAACTCCTTGTCTCCACCCATGTCTCTGAGAACAGTGATGTGTCTGTGAGGGTTGAGGAAGTCACACCCACAGGCCTGGGGTAAGGAAGAGGAGGTGAGACAGAGCCAGTGAGAGTAGGAGAGCCTGCTCAGGAAGGGAAACACAGCAGTGTTAGTCACAAGGCTTGACGCCGAGCATGAGGAAGATGACCCGGCCTGGGGCGGGCCGTCCTCCCAGCTCTCAGTGCCCATCCTGAACTCCAGGCCTAGCCTGCCCAGCCCTGGCCAGTCTAAAAAAGTTTCTGGCTGTGTTAGAGTTCAGCTTGCTCCCTCTCTATCCCTTCCTTTCTTTCAGCAGGCTCAAGCCTGTTTATGTGACAGACACTGCTTAATTCTGGTGGCATACTGATAGCAAGGTGGGTGACATTTTCCCTTCACTCAGAGCTGTTGACAGCAGTTACACTCCAGAACTTCCTACTAAACTTAAACAACCAAAAGTAGTAGTAGTAGTAGTAGTAATAATAATAATAATAATAATAGTAATAATAATAATAATAACCCTCTCTACAGTGGAAGAAGTAAGTTACCTGGGAGGCCTGAAAAGCAACATCTGTATTCTAAATAGAAATTTCCTTCTGACCTAACAACCCCTCATGATTATGGTACACCTAGCTATACCAACTACCATTTCCAACGTGAAACCTCAAGTATGGGGGTGGGACCTAGCTTTGGAGAACACCAGTCTAGCATGCAGGGGGAACTGGGTTTGATCCAAAAGCACGGGTGTGTTTTCTGACTTGCAGTACTAATTTTACCTGCAGTAATACAGCTTAAGAGTACTGGGGAGTGCAATGCCCACTGCAAAACCACCTGCTTCCTGCACCAGGCCCCCGGCCATTGTGAAGGAACTTTTGGCAGCAGATCTAGGCTGTTTCCAGCTACTAGCTGGGCCTGTCCTAGTAATTAGACCAATGCTTGATAAGGCAAGAGTTTGAAAACAGTTTTTGTTTGTTTGTTTGTTTTCATAATTGTGCATTTTTAGTCAGGAATATAGTACAGAGGCAGCTGCTTAAGGAGGGTGCTTCAGGTTGGTCACATTAGCACTTCAGATAAAAATCTGAAGCCACTTTAGGAGTCTGATTGGGTAGGTGGAGAATGTTCTGTTTACCTGATGATCTTCTGCTGGACATCAGAAGGTTTTCAGTAATGATTTCTGTTAAGATTTAAAAAAAAAAAAAAAAAAGATGCAGTAATGAGCCTCAGGCCACAAGCTTAAGACTCCACAGACATCTGAGTGGACCTGGTGAAGATTGAGCCTCATCATCATACTCTAGATTTATGACCCTTCCCCAGAGCAGCTCAAATTCTTCTGACATCACTAGCAACTTGTGCTCAAGAATCCTGTCCCCCTGTCTTTTCCTTCCACCCCACTGTAGTTTCCAACCCAGTGGCCCAAGTTCTGACAACATGGAAACCTCCAGTTCTTCAGTTGCCCCCAGTCTTTTATGGCCTCCACTGGTCAGCCGCTTCCTCACCTTGGTTGGGGCTGACTCTTAGCTCCTATTAGTTCTCAAATCACATACAGAGAGTCTAGTTCCAAAATGTCTTAGTGATCCTTAATGCCACTCAAGAGAGGACAGAAGGGGCTGGAGAGGGGAATAGTCTGTCTGCTGCTGTCCTTCCTAAAGTCCTTCTGAGAGAGGCCTGGCTCCCCTTCCTGTCCCCAGCGCCTTGACATTGAGAGGGGCATCCCTACCCCCACTCCGCCCTTCAGAGAACAGGTGAGGCACAGCCCAAACCGGGGAGATAATTACTAAGCTCTTGCTCCAAGTTCTTTTCCCTGGTGACCTGCGTCCAGGTGCCTGCCCTTGAAGCCTTCAGGAGGAGGGCCCTGAGGCTAATGGGTGGCCACACAAGTGTCCCAGTGTTGGAACTGAGAGCACGGGGACAAGGAGAAGCCAAGTGGAAGTGCAGAGGCAGAAGCATGAATTATGGTGGTAATAGAAAAAGTGACGACTGCCATAAACTTAAAGAATTTTCATTTACTTGGCCCCGTTCCTTTATTCAGGCAGCCCCATGATATACGACAGAAGCACGCTGTGCTACACAGTTCAGTGATAGCAATGAATCCCAAGTGGAAGGGAGGAAGAGTTGTAAATGAAACGGTTAGGGATTCTTTCTGGACGGGTGAGATAGCCAACAGGAAATGGACTGGAGTCAGTGCAGTTGCAGGGCCTCTGGGGGACCCGTAGCCTGTAGAAGCTTCTGGGAAGAGTTTGGGAAGTTGTAAAAGAAAATTTCCCCTGCGGGGCCTTTGAACTCTACTTTTCTTAGCCTCCGCCACTTAGGCATCTGCCGTGACCTGTGAGGAATGGGATTGGCCATTTGTCTTTTAGTATGCTGTTCAGATGGAATTATATTTGCCAGTTGATCATTTAAAGTAGCTACTGCCAGGATTTTCTTTTTTTCCTTGTAGCCCAAACTAGCTTTGAACCCACAGTGATTCTCCTGCCTCAGTCTCTTGAGCACCAGAATTACAGGTGTGCACCACCAAGCCCAGCTGCTGTCAGGGGTGGGGGCGGGGGGGTGGATGTTGACAGCTCCTTACCCCTTCACTAGCATATGAGGAATGCCAGCCTGGCCCAGCACAAACTGAGTATTTCCACAGAAGCCTCAGTGTGCTATGTAAACCACTGTCCAGAGGCCAAACCTGGGCTTTGTAGGTTAAATGTGTCTGCTGTGATCAGAATGTGAATACCACCCCTGTCCCCCTCATGTGATTTAACACTTGGTTTCCAGCTGGCAGCGCTATTAGCAGAGGTTGTGGAAACTAGGAGTTGAGACCTAGCTGGAAGAAGTGGGGTACCAAATGTGGTGGGCCTTGAAGGGAATATAGCTCAGCCCCACTTGTGGTCTAGGTTGCTACTCTTGTCTAGCACTGTGTAACAAGCAGCTGCTGCTGGTTCCTACTGGCTCCTGGTGCCACAGCCCTGCCCTCTGCGATGCCTGCCATGATGGGCTCTAACCCCCGAACTGTGGATCACAGTAAATTCTCCCTAAAGTTGCACCTGTGGAAGGGAGCTAATGCAATGCCCTTGCTTGGTTTGGGGGAGCTGCAGGTTGTGATCCTTCTGCCTGTGCAGGTGCTGAGCTGGGAGGGATTCTATGGCTAAGTTCAGAGACAGGATATAGAATTAAAGAGTTTTCTTCTATTGAAGTGCAAGGTGGTCACCTTGTGTTTTTGCAAATGTGTAGTCTTAAAAGGAATAAAAATTAAGGGTTAAGGAACTGAACTCACACACGTTTGCCAGTAGCTATGGGAAGGCTTCCGTGAGGTCCATGCTAAGGGCCCTCTTCCAGCATATATCTGTCTGTCAGGTGCAGGGTAAAGGAATGGCTGTGTGGACCAGTATCGTTTGAATTTCAGTGATTCCAGGAATCAGGTACCAAAGGCCCAACATATTAAACAAGAGATTTTTGTACCTCAAAGTAATCATTAAAAATAACGTACAGAATTTTTTTAATATACCGAAAAGCAAACTTCACCTAAAGAAACCATGAGACTTCATTTATTCCCTGACGTTGGCCATGGCATGGCTTCTTCAGCTTTCTGCACCCACAGCCTCATTTCACTCTGGAAATTTCATGTGACCCAAGGTTTATAGGAATGTAAAAGGGTACACAAAACAAATTAGCTGGTAATAAATCATAAGGAAATTTTATTTTAAAACAATTCTTTGGAGCCAGCATGGTGGTGGCACACCTCACTCTCAGGTCTCAGAAGGCAGAGGCAGGTGGATCTCAGTGCGTTCCAGGCCAGACAGGACTCTGTCTAAGAAGAAAAAAAAAAAAAAGGCAATTTGCATACTAATGAGATGCTGCTGCTTCTTTGTCTAACAATACCATTCAGCCAAACTAATTTGCTACTTGCTTGCTAAGGAGTGATAGTGGGGAAGTGTTAGTGTTTGTTTTCTGTAATTAGACCATCATGTTTCTGTTAGAACAGTGTGTAGACTCAAAGTACTGCCATTCTTGACTCAGAAAGCTCCAGTGTGAGTGGAGGTGTCTATCCAGGGCAGCATGTGTTGGCAATGGGCGGCCCGGCAGCATGCACAGTGTCAAAGAGTTCAGAACCAAAGCTGCAGTGACGTCACGCGATGTGGCACGGGAGAGCTCTGCCAGAAACACCTCAAATCCGTTGTGCATTTGATTTCTAAATTAAGAATCTGGGGGAGACACAGACACCTGGACCATAGCAACAAGATATGGGTCTGTGCTACCAAGAGAGGAAAGGCTGTCTAAGCCCAGGTGCAGCTGTGTGAGAGACTGGAACACCCTGACTGAGGGACTGGAACACCCAACTGAGGGACTGGAACACCCGACTGGTTGATACTCAGTAGCAGGAAGTGGCCAGCATGCTCCAGAGACTGGGCGGCAGGCCTCTTGCCTCTCTCCCTCGCGCTTGCGCTTCCGTTCATTTTTGTATCTGGCTCCACGTGTTTTCCTTCATTGTACACAGACATAGTAACTCATTTCTTACTGTATTTTGGGGCTTACCTCTCCACCCCACTCTTCTGCAGGTACATTCATTGAAACTTGCCCTAGAAGGTGTAGAGAAGGAGAGGGATTTCTACTTCGGGAAGTTGAGAGAGATTGAGCTGCTGTGCCAAGAACATGGGCAGGAAAACGATGACCTCGTGCAGCGACTCATGGAGGTACTCTATGCTTCAGACGAACAGGTGGGTGTGTGGAGCCCCGGCTCCTGAGTTCTAAAACAACTCTGTTCAAAGTGCAGCACACCCATGTATCTTAGATACTTCCCCGGGGTCGTAATGAGGTTACAGCTTAGCTGGCAGCCGTGATGGTCCCAGAGAAATAAGTGTGCTTGTCATCAAGGTCTGTTCTCCCATGCCTATGGGAGGAGTCAGGCAGAGGTGAGGCCTGGAACTGAAACACACAGCCAGACCCCAAGAGGTTTTCAGCTTAGAGCAAATGGACAGTAACAGTTGTGTGAAGACCTGGTTTTTTTTTTTTTTTGAGAATGATAAAAAGAGAAAACTTCCCATCCCTGTGAGCCCACAGCCATCTACTTTTAATTATATAGCTGGTTGCCGTGGTTACTGAGTGCCAGGACAGACCAGACTGTGGCACAGACCTTTGTCGAAAATACTTCTTTGCAGGGAGGAAGCTGTCCCTGAGCAAGCGTGCAGGGGGAGACTTGGGTGTGGCTTTGCGAAGGCAATGAAAAGATGTGCTGGGTGTAGGGGAGGCACCTGTCACCCTGGCATTCGGGAGGTGGAGGCAGAAGTGTCAGGAGCTGCACAGTGAATCCAGGGCTGGGCTACGAGAGACCCTGTTTTTTTAAAAAGACAAAATGGAAGCCAGCGGTGGTGGCACACACCTTTAATCCCAGCACTCAGGAGGCTGAGGCCGGTGGATCTCTATGAGTTCAAGGCCAGCCAGGTCTACAGAGTGAGACCCTGTCTCAACCAACCAACAAAGAAACAAACAAGGAAAATAGAGGAGAAGGGGAAGGAAGAGGAAGGAAAAAAGAAGAGGGAGAGAGGAATGGAGGGAAGGGAAGAATAGACTCTGGGGGCAGGCAAGGACACTATGGACCAAACAGTTGACAGGCAGGATAAACTGCAGAGACTTTGGTGAGTCAGCAAAGTCTGTGTGTGCCAGGAGGGCAAAACCTGGCCCATGGCAGAAGTCAGAGACCTGTTGGAGCTTCCCTCTCTTACAGAGCTGAGCTATGGGAGGCAAGAGGCCAGGGCTGGGCTCCGAGAGCTTCTTATGCTAAGTCGAAGCTGGTAAAATGTTTGGCTTTGTAACCTGGAGGCCTGTGGGTACCCTGAGGGTACGCAGTGGGGGAATCACATGTGTTAGTGTTTCCATAGGGCATAGTAAGCCACCAGAAAGTTTATTTTGTCTCATTCCAGCCAAAGGCAGATGTTTACTCCACATATGGCTTAAAAATCCTAGCACTGAAACTTCCGTCGGCTACAGGGAACTGTGCCAGGTTTGGGAACTCCCCACCAATGCTTTCATTTCTGTCAAAAAATGAAAATTGTAACTTCTATCTTGGTTATGAGTAGCTGGAAGTGTGGATTTTGAAGCCTTGGGATTCTGCCTCGTTAAGTCCCCGAGGCCATGATGATGTCATAGAATGTGGCTCTCATCATGGAAGCTGGTTTGTAACATGCCTGTGACCATTTGGCTATATGTGATGATCTGTATGTGGCAGGCTCTGGGGCTTGGTTGAGATGACATCAGATGAGCACGTCACATCCTGGGAGCGAGTGCGTGGGACTGCCATCTGTGGTCATGGGTGCCAGCAGGAGCAGGCCCAGCATGCATTCTGGGAGCTTCCCGTCTCTGTCCTCGTGGCAGTAAGGAAAATCTATTCAAAGCCAGAACTGGTCCCAAGAAGGAGACCTAGTGTTGGAGTGTGGCCTGGTGAATTGTCTGACACACTGGCTGAGGACAGGCAGGTGAGCTTGAGCCTTTGCTGTCCTCCAGGCTGTGACTTGAGGTCCTGCCTGGATGTCCACAGTGTTTTATTCGCCCGTTCCAGTCCCCCCACACCCTAGTGCACCTTGCCACTCACTAGAACCACAGGACACTTGTTGACCTGTGGACATGGTTACAGAGCAGATGGCCCAGGAGTGCTTGTGCTTACAGCTCCGTCAGAGAGCAAGGCCATTCGAGTTCGTTAGACCCTTTCTCAGACACCTGCAGTGGGGCCTTTGTGCTCTGTGTAGCACTCTATCAGATCCTGTAATTGTCTTGAGAATCTTACCAAGTACATATTGTGTCCTGTTTTACAGATGAAAGGAAACTGCGGCAGCAAAGAGCTTCAATGTTTTGTAAGCAACTAGAATCTGAGTCTCGAGCCCATGCTCTCCCTTCTCTGAGGGTTGTGAGGTGTGGGGTTGCTTATTTGTGGGATGTTTGGTGCTGGGAATTAAACTCAGTCATGTGCTTGCCAGGCACATGCTCTACCGCTGAGCAGCTCCTTAGCCCGGATTATCATCAACGGAAGAGAAATGTGTCCAGAGAGACCAAGACATGCGCATATCCACTTACCTATCCACAGCCAGGGAGAGTTAGAGGAACCAAACGTTATCCAGAGGGAGAATAGACTTCATCTCTGTGTGGGACTGCAGCAGCGGCTTCACATGCAGTCCCTGGCTTACTGTTTCCAGTTCAGGACATATTACATTGCAACTCTGTGCCTGGAAAATTCCCAAGAGACATCAGGCTGCAATGAGATTCCCGTGGGCCATAAGGCATTTGATCTGTATAAACCAGGAGTCCTTGCTTAGAATGTGATAAGAACTAAGACCAAGATTTCTAGACCTTGATTCTACAGTTAGAAAAGGAAGACTTTTGCATAGACACCATGCTGGATGGGTGTTTACATGCTGTGTGCACGCACACACACACACAACACACACAGGCCTGTGCAGAGGCTCTGGAGCAGCTGGCCCGCTCTCTGTCTGCTTTCCCGTTGGGAGCACAAGGAGTCAGCCAAGAAACCTCAGAGACTTCAAGCACTGGCCTTCCTCTCCGAGGAGCATGAGTCTTGATTCTGTGGCAGCCTCCCTGGAATATAACCCACACTAGAGAGGAGTGGGTCTAAGAAAGGCTTCCTACCCGTGAAGGGCATCACTTTAGAAACGCATGCTCAGTGGCCTCCGTGTCATCCTACGCTCCCACTCACAACCCTCAGATCCTCCTTTTGTCCCACTGTCCGTGCCCTGATGCCATGTCCTGTTTCCGGGCCATCCCCACACCTGGGTGGTGGACAAGTTTGTCTCCTATGTGGGTGTGATGTGTATGGAGTCCAGGAGGAAACGTCTGTGTTTCGTTTGAGGCTCAGCATGAGTGTGTGTAGCCACCGGGGATGGCGGAGGCGTCTGGCTGGCTGACGTTCCTGGAGGTGGAATATGGGCTGAGGAATCAATGTCTGCATTGTCGTGTGTGTTCTTCAGTTAAACTGTATGAACATGGCTTGACTCCCCAGGAGGAGTATTTGCTGGGCGATCTCTTCCCATGAGTGGTCTTAAGATTTTCTTTTCCTGGTGACTGGTCTCTGATTCTTAGAGTTAAGCAATCCCAGAATGTGACGTTTAGAAGATGTAAAAACCCCTGCTACCTCATGGACCCAGTCAGCAGAGGTGTACCAGCGATGAACAGTTGCTCACTTCCTGAGCCACTGTTAAAATGACCTCACACATTTTAGAAACAGGCTGCGATTCTGTCCGTGGGGAATTTGTGCGCTCCACTGGACTTGAAATGCTAGGTATACAGAGATAGACGCAGCTGCTACCTCAGAAAGACTCACGGACCTAAGGAGGGACACAGCCTGACACGGCTGGCTGGAAAATGTGGCAGATCGTGATAAATGTGATAACAGAGACATAAATAACTGTGTGTGGCACACGTGGCCTGGAGAGCCAGGAGATGTCACTGTGAAAACGGCGTTTGGAGGTTCAACTGTGGCTAGGGACATCAGCAGTTACAGAGCCCAGATGGGAGAGAGAGGAACACTGTGGCTGGCACCAAGTCGGGGGTGGGCTGAGTCTCCCATCTAAGGGGCAGAAGCGTCAGCTTCTGGTGAGCTTGGACCTTGTTTTCCATTCACCATGACCAGGAAGCTCCTCTGGCACCTTCTCCCTGCCTGCCTCCGTCCTGATGGTTATAGTAAAAGTAAAGAATAGTAACAGCACTCACAACTAAGCACTTAGAGAACTGCAAGGGGTCACCATGGAAATGTTAGTATCTCCCTGGTGATACAGCAATGTATCAGTCCTGTGTTCAGCATAGGTTCTGCCTAGCCGCCTGTGGGGAGCCTATGGTGGCATTGTGAGGGTCCTCTGAGTCAACCTGTGCCCGCATTAGCAAAGCAGCTAAATGGGCATGTTGGCTGTTTGTTTCTATGGCAATGTTGCCCGATAAGTATCCTTGGAGATCGGCAGTCCTTGTGGGTGTGTGGTATCACCATCAGTTCCCCATAGCTAGTACTTCTGCCTGATGCATGTAGAAAACTGCCTTCTCCAGCTAGAGACCACAGAACAACCTCCTCCATCCACCTGGACCTGAGGACCTTGACTAGTGGCCAGGAGTCAGGACCTGCAGCCCTGGCTCTGTGCTTTCTAGAGTTCGTTCTTCCCGCCTTCAGTCCTGGAGTAACTGTTATCTCACAGTTACCTCCCAGTGGTGATGAGATTCTCTATAAAACACAAAGCACACCCCATGTCTGAGGCCACACACAAAAACAGTTATGTTGGCAAAGTGTGCTTATAGCAACTGAGGACCAAGGGGTTCAGTATGGAAAACAGCACAGCAGCCTGAGGACTTAGGATAATGAGTAAGTCAACATCCCCAGTGTGGTGGGGTTAGCGCTTGGCTACAGAGGAAGCTGGGTGCTTACTCACAGAACTGTAGTAGAATACACATAGAACCAAGAATGGAGGATGGAAGCTTAGCCAGAGCAACCATTAATATGGAAGCAAGGGTAGGGAAGGGGGCTTCCAGAAGCGTTTTCATGTGGGGAATGGACCCTGTACCCTCCCATATTCTCCTAGCGCAGAAAGCACCTGCTCCCTGATCTGTGACTATCCACATTGCCAGTTCCCCTTGACAGTGCCACTGTCAGCTGAGGTCCTGATTCCTTAAGCTACTACCACACATGTCGAGCAGTGGGTAAAGCAGCTGGTGGAGGATGCTGCCTGAAATGCAGCCATAGCCCTGGGGTCTGGAGTGTGAGTAAGGATCAGAAAAACAGAAGACACAGTAGGATATTTGCCTTCACCTCCCGAAGACGGGACTGTCCTGGGAGGTGATGACAGTGTGGTCATGGGCACAGTTAGAGTTCACATTTACCAAATCATGCGGCCATTGACCCAGAGCCAGTAAGGACAAGTGCTAGAGGCAGTCTCGGGTCTTCAATTTGACGTGACTTTCCTCTAATTGTTTGCACATCTGAAAGTGTTCTCCCACTAACGAATTATAACCACAGCTCACACTTAGAATATTGACTATGAAAAGCCTCCAGATAGGCATGCTACCAGTCTTAACTTCCTGGTTCCTCTCTTGGACTCAGTGAATGCATTGTTGAATTGATCAGAGAAACAGACTATGAACTCAGCTACCTGAGTATTCTTACTGCCCCACGTCTTACAGTTGAGAAAACTGAGCTGCAGAGCCATTGCATTCTAAGCCCAGAGCCCCACAGGTTTCGAATTGCAGAGCAGGGCAGAGCACTCTACAGTCAGCTAACATAACCTGAACAGTATACGGTCTCTGAGAAAATGCCATACAGCTGATAGTCTGTCGTGGCCGTCCACTCTGGAATCTGACTTCCTCCTCTTGACGTGACATATGCTGAGTGCTGTAGTGAAAGAGGTGTGATTCAACTGAGCTAGGATGCTCACCCCAAGAGCCGCAGGCGCCGATAGACGAGGCCCCAGACTGACAGAACTCCAAGTGAGTTTTGTTTCGGGAGTTGAGAGAGATGGTTGGGTTTTATTTTTTGTTTTATTTTATTTGTTTTGTAATGCTGGAGATCAAAATCTATTGCCTTGTGAATGCTGAGCGTGCACTCTACCACATACCCCCAGCCCCAAGTAAGTTTTACAGATGCAGGAGGGAGAGGGACGATGCAGGTCTGACACAGGGAGATGGTGAAGTCCTGCCTGAATTGGATCTTGACTGGTTTGTCTCGGGCTACAGGAAATAGGGCCAGGTAGGAAGAGTATGGGCTTAGCAGACCAGGAATGGGTGTCAAATGTCTGGATGTGCCAGTGTGCATGCCAGCGAGCACCTTGAGTCCTCTGCCATTCCCGAGGGACAGTCAGCTGCTATCAGTTTGCCTCACTCCTGCTTGGGTGATAAAGAACTAATTATTCTTCGTGGCATCAAAAAAAGAAAGGAAGGAAGGATTTGCAGCTGATGCTGAGATGATGCCTGTGATCTACTTCACTGGGTAAATAGGACGCATGGAGCCAAGTTAAGGAACACTGAGCCTATCTGCTTTCTATTCAGTGTGCAGAAGGTAAGCAGATAGGGCCTCGCACACACTAAAGACCGAGGCAAGGACCTGGAGCTAGAGCTTCTGCCTACAGCAGCCCCCAAAATGTGTCTGTCACCCCTCCCTTTCTCCTCAGAAACTAACAAGTTTCTTCTCTGGTACCTTAAAGTCTACCTCATATTGTTATTAGATGATAGAAAGGATCTGCTTCAGGCAGACACTACTAACTACTAGGCATGAATGGCAGCATCAGAGAGAACAGGAAGTCAGTCAGAAGCAATGCATCATGGGCCATTAGGGGAGGAACAGCCATCCTACCCACACATCTGAGGTCTTGTTTTCAGCTTCTCTGTGGTTCTGAGGCTGTGGAGTTGGCTGTGTTTGGCATATCGATTCTTACTGAGGGAAGGAAAGTGTAGTGTGTCCTATGAAGATTTCCTGGTAAGCTGTCATAAGAAAAAAATGAGTCCTTAACACCTGATGGTGGTGCTTTGCAGAATGGTCCTTCTTGGATGGCACAGGGATGTGAAGGTGTTCCTGTATCTGGTGTTGACACCTGAAAGCTGAGAAACATTTGCATGTTGAGTTCTGCCTGAGCCTGGAATACTCCAGTGCCTGGTGGCACCATGTTTCATGATGATTAGGCCTGCACAGGGCCTGGAAGTAAAATCAGTTTAGCTGAAACTTCTCCCCTACCCCACAGGAAGGCCAAACGGAAGAGCCGGAAGCAGACGAGCAAGCGCATGACCAGCAGCCCCAGCAGCAGGAGGAGTACTGAACCGCCTCAGCAGCTCTTGACATGACCATCGTGTGTGGGGACTCTTCTTCTGGAGAATTGGAACGTGTGTGGCCTGGAGCTCAGTAGAAACCAGCTGTTCCCAACCTGCCGTTACCATCAACAACGATATTGCATCCGCCAGCCATTGCTCTTGGTCCCCATTTCCTTCGCCAAGATGCATTAGCAGATGGCCATTCTGGCCACCTACCTGCGAGATCGTAGGTCACATACCTTCAACTTCACCACTTGGCTGCTTGAGATCGGTTCTACTCTTTCCTCATTTCTTTCCAGAACAACTCTTTCCCCCTCCCACCCACCCATCCACCCCCACCACCACCACCACTACCACCACTACCATCCCTTTTTATCCTGGTGTGAAACAATGGTAATTTGATATATGGTATTTATATTGGCATTTCTCAACCCAGTGTCACTAGATGTCACGCGCATTTGTGGTGCTTTGATGTTTGCGAGTCTAACCTCCTATCCTGAATTTGGTCAGATAATTAATTGGAACAAAGGGAAACAGATACTTGATATGAAAGCCATATGACAGTAGCTTGTGTCGTGGGGAAAACAGTTTCTCCCTCTACTCACAACACTAAAGGGAAAAAAAAAATGGATTCAAAAACTAGGACTTCAGGCCCAGCAGTGTTGATAGAGCAGCTTATTAGACAACCACACAGTTGTTAGTCTTCAGGCATTCACTCACGGACAGCACCATCTCAGCTTTGCCCTTGCTCCGTGTGCCCCTCCTCGCCCCTCCCCGCTTCCCAGGTTCTCACGTTATTTTCTTTCTCAGGGTCCTCTTTGGTGGGGGTCCACTCCCCGCAAGATGTTGTCATTGGCAATCTTCAGTTGCAAAGGTGGGGTCTCAGAAGGCACGAGGCTTCCTGCCTCATCCCTCTTCCTCCTTGTAAGGACTGCAACCCAAGTCCTGCCAGTTGCAGTAGGGGATCCATGCGAAAGGGTTACTTGAGAGAGTATACCTCCATGCCAGCCTTCTGCATCATGTTGTGCTGGCTGCAAGGTTGGAAGTAAAGACTTGATTGGCAGCATGCTTTCAAGGTAGACATGTGGCTCTGCTCAGAACACTGATGACTCCCATTACTTTCTGGGGTAAAGAATCTCCCCCTCTGCAACACAGGGGCCCTCCCTGTCATTGACATTTGCTAAACCATGGCAATTCATAAACAGAAAACTTTAATGAATTGAAAGCATTCCTTGTTTTTACTAATATTTGCACATTTTCTTAGTCTCTTTCCTGATTGTTGCCTGTCTTTCCCCTTTTGACAGATGATGTCCCTTCCTAGACACCTCCTTTTGTTTGATTTGAACCTTAGGTTTACTGTCACTGGTCATTTGGCCAGCAAGTGCAGAAAAAAAAGAAACAAATGTGCCCGCCCCACCTTCCACTTAAAGTCTCAAAATAAATTTCTGAATTATGCATCATAAAGCTTTGAAATTTCTTTATTAATTGGTGAAATACTAACTTTAAATTCTAGCGTTGAAGCTTTGCACCAAGAGAAGGCTTTCCAAAATAAACCTTTGCAGCAGAGGTGTATGTACCGAGGTCTATGTGGAAAAGATGGCTTGTATTTTTGAGATGATCACAACACACTGTGCAGAAGTGGACAGATGTTCCATGGTGTTTGGTTCCCTTTTCTTCTCTCTCCTGCTCACTCAGCCCTACAGCAGCAGCTCGTCTCTCCGAGGCTGGAAAGCCTGGCTCCTTGCAGTGACATCCTCCCACACCTGTTTGCAGGTAGTGGCTGTGCTATACACAGCGTCGGGCTTATTGGTTTGTGGCTCTCCTGAGCCTGTTTCATTCACTCGCTTTGGTTTGGTTTGGTTTTGTTAGCTATTTTGATAGCTGTTGTAGAGGTTCAATAAACAGCTACTCACAGAGATCTGAGCTATTCCTTTACCTACCTGGACATCTCAGCGATACCTAAGGCTGGGTGATTCATGGCCACACTCCTGTGAATGCGTACCAGGGAGTCAGGATCCTGTCTTCTCCCAAGCCTCTTAATGCTATTGAACTTGCATAAAGCTCCCCCCCCAGCACCCCCCACCCCCCGTGCCTCTTGCCGGAAGCACTCTGTTCCTCTCCACCTCCCTGGACTACATAGCTGGAGACCTACTAGCCACAATGTCTCAGCCTGAAAAGAATGTTCCCCAGCTGGCATACTCCATTCTCCTAACCAGTGGTCCAGGCCAGGCCATTCATCCATTTAGAGAAAAGCTGTACCTTCTCTTCCTGTGCCCATCTAGAATATCTCCTGTAGTGCTGTGTCCCAGGAGATGCCATGGATGCTTTGGGAAATCCTTCACAGCTATTTCCAAGTTATCCTTAGGCTGGAAGCCTCCCTGCCTCTGGGTACCCAGCGCTCATGGATGGTGGGACACACTCACCCTCTTAGCTAGGCATTCAGGGCACACATTCCTGTAAGCCCCACCCCAGTCACATGACATCATAATGGGTCCAGAGGCATCCCAGCATGTGCTCCTCCCTCAGGAAGTCTGATTTTTTTTCTTGGTCTCCCCACACCTACCGTTGGCTGTGATAGCACTTCCATTACCACTGTCAGATTGGAAGTGATCGAAGCAGGGGACGAAGAGAAAGCTCATATTCATTCTAAATAGAGAAGCAGGAAAAAAAGATTAAACAGATAAACACCCTATTGGACTGAGAGAAGTAAACCCCAGAAGGGAACCAAGATTTCTTCCCTTCCCTGGTGAGTGTTTCCATTATTCCGTTAAGGTTTAATATGCATTCAGATTACTTTTACTAAATAGTACACCATGAAGCTTTTGTTATATATTAAATGTAAACTGAAAGGAATGTAAACATATGTATTGTTAATTATAAATATCGATAAGTAATGGCATAATAGATGAAGAGGTCTTATTCAGATGCATCATGTTCATTTTCCATTACCCACCTATTGTCGCATGGTAGGATAGCTTTTTGTCTCTGAATATGTGAATAACTTGACTTGCGTTGATCTTTTTACATATTTAATAAAAAAAATATATGTTAAAATCTGCCTGGACTTATAGATTCTTACAATCTTATACTAACAGTTGTCTTTTCAGTGAGCACCTGTCTGTGTAACAGGATTCACACGTTAATCCACACTCTGTTAGTGACTTACATAGGGAAGGGAGGGGGTCTTTATATTTGTTGATGGATTAATGTCTTAGCAGGAAATACAGATTCTTATTTAAAACCAAATGTAGCAAATGTATTATCTTAGAAAACCATTTTACCAGGTGTCATAGTTAAGGTTCTTATTGCTGTGATGAAACACAATGACCAAAGCAACTTGGAGAGAGAAAGTTTTATTTGGCTTACAAATCCTGAGTCACAATCCACTGAGGGAAGCCAAGGCAGGAACTCAAACATGGCAGGAACCTGGAAGCAGGAACTGATGCAGAGGCAGTGGAAGAGAGGTGCTTACTGGCTTGCTCAGCAGCCTGCTTTGTTATAGAACCCAGTACCTCCAGCCCAAGGTGGTACCACCCCAAATGGGCTGGGCTGGGCCCTCCCACATCAATCACTAATTAAGGAAACACCCTACAGACTTGCCTACCAGAGGCATTTACTCAATTGAGTTTCCCTCTTCTCAGGTGACTATAGCTTGTGTCAAGTTGGCATAAAACTAGTGTACACACCAAATGTGTGTGTGTGTGTGTGTGAAAAATACTCTCTTAGAAGCTTAGTACTTGTGAGTATGAGTAACAGCTTTCCTGGCACCTGCAGGTCCAGTTTGCCCAACCTGGGCAAGATAGTGTTGGAAAAATAGCTTTAGGGAAAAGCCAATGTGGTGGCAATTTGTGGTTGTCAACTTGACTACATCTGGGATTAACTAAAACCCAAATGGCTGGGCACACCTGTGAGGCATTTTTTCTTAATCAAATCATTTAGGTAGGAAGATCTTTTTCTAATCTGGATATTTGGGGTGGGAAGATAGAAAGAACCTAAAGGTATTGGAATGGATGAAAAAGAAATATATTTGACCCAACAGAGAAGAGATTTTCTGAGGCATGAAGGTTAGAATATGTAAGAAACCAATGTCAGAGGACTGGGAACTCCTCTGACCTCAGGTTACATGCAGCAAAACAGAGCTTGTACACGGAGTCGGCAGGAGTCAAAATCACCAAGTACCAGAAAAGGCAAGTGCTGTGTAAATGACCAATAAGGGATTCTTTTGGCTCAGAGCCCTCGAACTCCAGACCATTCCCAGTTCTCTGAACAACTTCAGTTCTTGGGAGTCTTTCCCTTACTTAAACTATGACATCATCATCACCATCACCACCACCACCACCATCATCATAATGGTGAGGGAACTGGAGAGATGAGCATGTTGCTCTTCCAGAAGACCTGGGTTTTGTTCCTACCACCTACGTGATAGTTAATAACCATCTGTAACTACAGTTCCAGAAAATCTAATGCCCTCCTTTGGCCTCCACTGGTACTACATGCATATGGTACACAGACATACATGGAGACAAAACACTCAAAAATATAAAATAAAAATGAATGTTTAGAAAATATATATATATTTTTTTTAAAACTGATCCAGGTGACACTAGGACAAGTGGTAGTCCCTTGTAGACTTGAACTGAAGGTAGCTGAGGTTTGTCTCTGATGTGTTTCCCACCCTGGTTGGCTTTCAGGCACTAGAGGTCAGCTAGGCTCCTGAACCACTCTTTGGCAAGGCTCTTCTGCTCTCTTAGAAGTGGGGAGACAACTAGAGACTACACACCATCACTGTTGTTCATCATTTCTTCCCAAGGGATGTAAGCGGTAGAGGTCTTCAAGCCAGTGCCCAAGTTATGAGGTCTATGATTGAAGCACATGGCTGCTGCCTTCTTTAATTCACCACTATGAGCTTTAAACACTGGATCTCAGAGTTAGACGCCAGCACAAATCGTAAAATATGTGATTCATCTTCTTTAAAGGACACTCAGAGTACTCAAGAAAGCCTGCTCCTACCGTTGTGTTAAATATGTTCATCTAGGAATGTAATACACTGCTGTTGGTGTGAGGGGGCTCCCCAGTCCACAGACAGAATAAATAAATTAATAGAATCCTACTGTTCACCCTATCAAGATGCCTATCAAGATGCGTTCTTGTGATGGCTATTCTTGGTTGTCAACTTGACTAAACCTGGAATTAACTAAAACCTAAGAATAGAGGGAACACTTGTGAAGGATCTTTGCTTAATTTGAAGTGGGAAGATATACTTCTAATTTGAGTCTTTGAGGTGGGAAGATACACCTTAAATCCTGATCTTTAATCCAGATCTAATCTGGGCCATGATTTCTGCTGGAAGCCTATTTCAGGACGTGGAAGGAGGAAGCTTTTGCTCTTTGCCCACTTGCTCTCACATTGCTAGTGTGTCCATTCCTTCCCTGACATTAGAGTCTACTTCAGAATTTAAGCATATACTGAAGACCAGCTGAGATATCCAACCTCACAGACCGAGCAACTACTGGATTCTTGGACTTTATGTTCATAGCCAGCCATTGTTGGATTAGCTGGACCACAGCCTGGAAGTCATCCTAGTAAGTCCTCTTTCTATATTTAAAGAGAAATTTATTCTGCAAGTTCTATTCCTCTAGAGAACCCTGACTGATGCAATTATCTAAAATTAAATAGGCAGCTTCGTTAGACTGAGTATGAAGGCTACTACTAGTAAACATTGCTATTGCTGTTTCCAGTGTTAAGGCGGTTCCAGAGGGCATAGGAGTTGGATTTGAGTCTCTCAGTTCCTGTTTTGCTGTACTGGGAACTCACAGAAGAGCTTTACAGTGTGCCTGAAGGGAAGCTGAGCTGAAGGGGGAAACTGCTGATGCTCCAAGGTTCTTCTCGCATCCCAAGGACTTGGACTCACAGTGCAGAGTGGGCTCTGACTGGCCCTTATAAAGCATATGACAGGCCCAGCTAAAGTTAATACATTGACTGACTTTTTATTTCCTCTGAAAGAAAGCTTGAAGCATGTTCAGCTGATAAATTTTAGTCTCTTAATCAGGTTTCTTGTAATGTTTTGAACTCCTTTATCAAGACTGGGTATAAATGCTGAGTTTCTTAAAAGTAATGATGCTTTAATATACCTTTAAATGTATGAATTATCAGTAGGAACCAGCCCTGTAGCCCAGTGTGTTCTCCCAGAGAATTAAAAGATAAGCGCGCACTTCCTCCTGAGCAGTAAGTGATCTCACATCTTCACATCACAGCATGGCCTCGGGTCTTGCAGGTCATCTGTTCAAAGCAAAAGGTTTTAAAGGGTAGGTTTCCAAGGTTGAGTGCATAGCTCAACTCTAGAACACTTACTTATCTAGAATGTCTGAGGACCTAGGTTCAATCCCAGGAGCAGATTTCTCTTGGTGAAAGGTTGTCCACTCTGACCACTGAGTGAGCCTATAGGAACTAGAAAGGACTGGAAAATCCACATTTGCATGTGTAGAATTTCACTCTGACCAAATTCACAGCTTACTACTGGTGTGCTCCCTTCCAGTGGGATATAGTTATTAGACAGATGAACTGTGAAACTTTTAAGGAGCTTGGATGACCCCCCCCAAAAAAAATACCAGTGAAAGTGAGTTTATGTTAGTTTCTTTCAATTTTTTGAAATTTTTGTTGTTGTTGTTGTTGTTGTTATTATTATTATTATTATGACAGGATCTCACTGTGTACCTACCTTTGGCTGGCTTGAAGCTCACCATGTAGACCAGACTGTCCTTGAATTCACAGAGACCCACCTGCCAAGTGCTGGAATTACAAGCATGTGCCACCATGTCTGGCCCTATATCATCATCTGGTCGTCATCATCATCATCATCCTCAGGGGGCATGTGTGTCACAGCAGACACATGGGGTCAGAGGACAACTCTGAAGGAGGTTCTCTCCCTCCATGATGGGTTCTAAGGATAAAATTCAGGCTATCACACAGCGAGAACCTTTATCTGCTGAGCCATCTCACCGTCCCTGTAGTTAGCTTCTTATGGGTTAAATTACGTCAAGATAGACTCTTGGATGTCAGAGACATTGTCCGGACATGTTAGCCTTAAGAGAGAGTAGGAAAGAGAGTCGTTCTGAAGGGAGACAGGAAGCTTCCAAGCCATACCTGAGATGCACAGCATCCTCTGCTGAGCTGAGCTTTGCTTCTGAGGACAAGGTGAGTGACTGTACTTCCAGCCCGCATACGTCTAAAGGGCTCATTTGACAACACCATGATGGAAATCCAGTGTGGTCTAGCAGCATAACTTTTACTAAACAAAGACTACACTGCAGGCAACTCCTAGTTCACGCGTGTGATTCTTCTTAAATCATAGTTTACACTTAGCTTAGCAATTTTACCTTCAACTACAAGCTATACACTTATCAGATGGCATCATGAACTGACATCATTGGCTGCTAAGACGCTAACAGTGTGGCCATCTCATATGCCTTTTCCCCCAACTGGCTTACAGGCTGCCGTAAAAGCCTCCCCTGTCATATTCTGTGTGGCTGTCCTTAGTGCCACATTCCACAGAGCAGGAAAAAAAAATGGGGGAGGTACATGGGTGCATAGGAACGGCCCCATGTCCAACGAGGATGTTTGGTAACATTAAACTCAATGCAGGCTTTGTGAAGGCTAAACTAGGGTTCAACACTGTGTTTTTGAGGTTTGGGGTGCCCTGGCCAAACCCCTCCATGCTGGGACCCCCACCACACCACCTTCCAGCTGAAAGAATAAGGAGGAGTGGAAAAGATGACAGCAGTGTGAGAGAGCTGTCACCCAGGACAGAATGTCAACACTTGAAACTGTGTGCCTTTTCCTCTGAGAAATGTGCCCATAAATGAACATTGTCTGTGAAACGGCCACCAGCTTCTCCTTTGGTTCAGTTGGTAAAGGGCTTGCCTTGCAAACTGGCCATAGCAGCACGATCTTGTAATCCCAATGCTGAGGGGGTGGAGGTGGGCCGATCCCTGGAGATCGCCAGCCAGCCAGCCTAGCATGTTTGATGAGTCCCAGGCCAGTGAGAAACCATATCTCAAAAAGAAAAAGCTCCTGAGGAACACCACCCGGGTTGTCCTCTGGCCTCTACACACACACACACACACACACACACACACACACTCCACTGGAAGAAAATTCTCAGTCAGGGCACTGATGCTTAATTAAGCCTGAGGGATTTCTGCATGGCTCCTGCTAGGTGCCATTCTAAGATGACTTAGGGAGCCTGTCTCTCAGCACATAAAGTGACTATCCCAGCCAATCCTGACAACATAATGACAAGATGCAGGTCAGTAGGATGCCGTCCATCAGGGACCAAAATTGGGCATGTAACAGTTCCTGGGAACTGGCTTGCATCCCAGCAAAGGCAAAGTATTCAAGGGTGGAGGAGAAGACCAGCCCTACTGCTTGCAGTGTTAGTTCAGCTAAACACTGACTGGCAGGGCGTGACCTTATACAGCCCAATTAGTACTATAGGGCAGACGCTAAATGCTGCTGATTAAGGGACTTGTCTTTCCCAGAAGTCAACAAAATTACAGGTGGAGCAGCTCTCAGGGTAATGCTGAGGATCCTGGCCAGGCAGGCCACCTCACCCTTCTGGGGATGAGGGAGGGACAGTCTCACAGAGACACAGCTTACCAAAAGCATGGCCAAGGGTGAGACTTCTAGGAGTTTGTTCCTGTTTGTTTGGTTTTTCAGTGTAAAATGATTAGCTTTCACTCCTTGAGATCTTAAAATTACGCTAGAGAGATCCAGAATAAAACTCAGTGGTAGAGCATTTGCTTAGCACGTGCAGGTCCCCAGATAGCCATCCTCAGCACCAAAGAGTTAAATTAAATTAAATCTAAAAGCCTTTCCTGGAGAAAATCTTCTGACAGCTGGTGTGTTTCCCAAGTCTAAATCTGAAAGGAGTCAGGGAGACAGTGGATCAGCTGTGACTGTAGAACCACTCCACCATGCAAAATGGTTTCCCACATGATAATCAGACAGAGGAGGAAGAGAACTTAGAAAATGCCTGAACTGGACTCTTCCCAGCTACACCACTCGAGCTGTATCATGTTAAGTAAACTGTCGTCCATTCTCCCTTTCTTTGTTTCGAATTTGTAGTACATGTATGTATTCATTTGTTCGGCAGAAGCATACACGCCACAGTGTGTATGTAGAGGTCTGAGGACAACTTTCCAAAGTCGGCTCTTTCTTTCCACCACGTGGGTCCTACAGATCAAACCCAGGTCCTTGTGCCTGGTGGCAAGCACCTTCACCCATGAAATCATCTTTTGGGTCCTCTTCATTTGAATATATACATTATGCCTACCTTACACAGTTTTTTTAAAAAGAAACTAAAATAATGGATATAGAATGCTTTGCATGGAGTAGATAATAAATGGTAGATATCTTTAGTAATCTTGGCTTCGATAGCAGTGCTGTGGGGGGAGGGGAATGTACATGGTATAATATTATATTACCCTGGTGCCAAGCATTTCAGCACTGTTCCAGCTTGAAGCTGGCACAGGCCCAGGCAGTGTGTTAGTCACATGACCCTGAAAGGACCTCTCACCCAAGAGTGGTATTAGGAACCCAGCAGTCACAAGATTTGACCCTCTGAGCTAAGTAATTAGATGCTTTCCTGCCCACTTCTTTCTATGTACTGAGCAGGAGTGGGGGGCCTTCAAAGTGAGCTTGAGCCTAAAGGTTGGGAGGGCAGGAAGCCCCAAGGAATGCTGTGGAGCAGAAGTTAAACATAAACAGTTGTTCTGAAATGAAAAGACAAAAATGGAGTGTTGTGGAAGTTTATTTTTAGTTATGTATAAAATAACTATTTCGTGCACTGTTGGGTGAGGGGCTGCCTAGGTCTTGGCGTTTTGTATTGTCTGCAGGTGTTGGATTTATGTGGGGGAAGTTGATTGCTGATGATCTGCATGTGCTATCAGTAGAACACCTGAGGAGTTCTGAATCACCTGAGCTCAGATGCTTGGGTTTCCACTGTCCAGTATGGCCCTTGCCATAATGGTGGTTCCCTCTGCTGAGGTCTGGCAGAGTTTGCACCTATGAAAATGTGTCCATCTTTTCCTAGCTGAGCCTACACAGTGGCTAAATATGAAATGGATAACACAGAAGAGCAAACCCTCAGAAATGAACCAAGGAGTATTCTAGCTAAGACTTTCTGAAACCTGTTTGGTCTGTTTTCTAGAGGCTATGTGTGTGAGAGAGCCAAAGGCAAGGGAAACTTGCAAGTCCTCTCTCTTGTCACGTAGAACTTTATAGTGAGATAGGCCTGGAGAGAGAATAACTTCTCTGAGTTTCTAGACCAGAGGGAACTTTCAGAAAGATGACCACCAGGTCCAACCAAGCCCCTAGATAACAGCCAGCTCACTTGCCAGCTCCATGCCAACCCCCTGCCAGCCGCAATGGGGTCTGAGCATCCAGCCATGTGATAGCAATCTCAGAGGGACCCTGAGTGGGCATTACCCAGCTATGCCATGGGGCCATGGGAAACTGTAATGACTAGGGTGGCTTGTTAGGCAACCATGGGTAATTGGAGAAGCATGATGATTATGAAGGGCAGATTTTATTTTGATGTCTGTACAGGCATCATGCAAAAGGAATGTTATTTCTGTAATAGATATCAAATGACTCAAACATATCACTTTGGTAAGCTTCACAGAACATAAATATGAAATGAGAGGGTTAGACTAGACTACATGATCTTTGAGTTACCTTCAAGGTCTAAGAAATTGTCAATTCTAATAAGCAATACATTGGAAGGATGGCCCTGAGCTATGTATTCCTACCATAGAAGTGTGTGTGTGTGTGTGTGTGTGTGTGTGTGTGTGTGTGTGTGTGTGTGTAAAACTACTTTTGTAGGCTGCTTCCTAAAATGTAGCAGGTTCCAAAAGTATTATTTGAATTGAAAGGTCACTTTCATGGGTACTTGAATTCATCCTCACTCAACTATTTGATCTGAGTTTACTCTCCATGCAAATGAGTGAAGGAAGAGAAATCACAAACGGTCCAAAGAGAATTTTCAATGTGAAGTTGTTTAGTTTTTGTTTTAATTTCTAAAGCTCTGTGTCATTCCTTCACTGTCCTTGGTACATATTTGCCAAAATCCCCGAGGCTTTCCACACAAGTCCACACTGAGCAGGACTGTTACCTCCTCTTATCTGTCCCAAGGCTGCCACGCAGGTGGAAGTCACAGGTACTTGTGTGTGTCACACTTATCTTTTCGTGTGCCCCTCTACCATAAAGACACAGACTTGTGTCTTCCAACACATTTATGCCCTTCTCCCTCCACTCCCAAAATCCATTAAAAGACCATGTGTTTACCGTGTAGATTCTGCCATGAATGTGACACCATTTTTGGAGCAGTGATGTGCCCAGCTGAGTCTCTCCACCCTTTCCAATGGCTCCATAATGATGAATAGGACTGAAAGGCCAAGAAAAAAAAACTGGAGCAGAGATGGAACTCTGATGTCAAACTCATCTGGTCTGCATCCCTCTGCACAGATGATGAAGCTACCATGTGTCAAGGTGGTGGAGAGACCAAATAGGCTAAAGAAGGCTCATTAAAAGTCACCATTATCTACAAAAGCTTCCTCTTCCTGCCTTATAGTCTCCCCCAAACTTCCTCCTGAAAATGCCTTCCTTGTATTGAGGGCTAGGAAACCTGGGCTCCATCCAATGAAGAGGTTATAGGAAGTGTGTCCTTCGAATAAACTTCTTCCATTTGATGTAATTTAAAAAACAGCTTTGGGGTAATTTAAAGCACTATTTTGCCAACACAATGTTAACTTTTAACACAGAAATTGCACTCCCAACTTCTGAACATTCAAGAAGAGAGACTAGCCATTGACTTTTTCATCAGGATAATGGCTCTCAGTCGCCTGGTGAGATACCTCAGCACATTGCTTTAGCCACCTGTGATGACACAGTGCAGAATATGGTGATTGTTATGGATTCAGCATGTCCTCCCTAGAGTGTGTGTTAGAAGCTCAATCCCCAACACAAAAGTGATGGGTGGTGGGACCAAATGGGAGGTGATGAAGTCCTAAGCACTCCATCCTCATTGATGACTTACTGCCCATTCCGGAAGGCCTTGGAGACATACATTTAATAGCTTACCGTCTTTTAACCATGAGATGATGCAGCCCCCTCAACCTTAGACTTCCAAGACTCCAGAACCATAAGAAATAAATATTCATGACCACCAAGATGGCCAGGAGGGTAAGGGTGCTTGCTCCTAAGCCTGACAACCTGAGCTCAACAATGGGACCCACGAGGTAGAAATAAGGAATCAACTCCTGCAAACTGTCCTCTGACCTTCACATGTGCACACACACAAATTAATTAATTAATTAATTGTAATTTTTAAAATTAAAAGAAAAGAAATATCTGTTCTTTGTGACAACCTTGTCTCAGTCATGTCTTGGCCTTCTGGCTGAGACCAAGCTTAGGAAAATGTCCATCCTGGGTGTTCTCCGAAGGCAGAAGACAGGCTCCAACAAGGGTGGTCTCTCACAGACACACTCCACCTGTTTCAATGACCCTCCTAGTAGCACAGTAGATAAGTCCCCATCTCTGCAGTCTGTCTGCTTATCATGCTATTCACTGAGACTTATACATGTTCCTTACCTGAAACACAGGGATTATAACAGTACCCCTAACACATGCTCACGGTCTGGTTCATGATAACTGCTCAATAGAAGTTATATACATGAGCCAGGAGTGGTGATCATGCCTTTAATCCCAGCACCTGAGAGGCAGAGGTAGGTAGGTTTCTGTAAATTCAAGGTCAGCCTGTTCTACCAAATGAGTTCCAGATCATTCAGGACTATCCAAAGAGACTCTGTCTCAAAACAAACAAAAACAAAAATTATTTACAGAAACACTCAGCACAATATATAGCTGTGTACATTTTTTAGTGAGATTATTTCTCTAATTATAATACTAAATAATATAATTATTATTAGCTATGTTATTTATATTAGTATATATTTATTTAGTTTTTTATTTTATATATAAATGTATATATATATAAATATATTTATATTAGAATAATAATAACTATTATACTAAAGTTTTCACTTCCAAACTCCATGTACGCATCTAGGCTGTATTTGTTTGGCTTAGCATCTCAACCGTATCACCTAGCACAGAGTAAACACGTAAAGGAATATGAAACCCGAATGAATGAAAAGAACCCATATGTATGTTGTTACAAGGATTTAGTAAAACAACGGATGCAGAGTTCAGCAATGAGCTCACAGTGTGATTAGTGCTTGCTACGTCCATCAGCAGCAGCTGTGACTGATTAGTGGCGGCAATGGGGCACTGGTGCCGCTTCTTTCCATCTCTAGCTAAAAGGAAGTGTGATGTGATGTGACAAGGGGCAGTATTCGGAGACTGCCTACACCCCTGCTCTTTTTCAGATCCCGCCCACCACCGTTTTCAGTTCTAACTCCTCCCCTCCTGACAATTGACCACACACTCAAACTCTTCTGGCTTATGTAACTCCCAGAACAGAAATTCTTTGATCTGAATGTTGAGCAAAGGAGATCTCTGGATCCACACATCCTAAATGGTTTCTTTTGAGACACCGGGACTGGATGTCTTTGTTCACCTTCTACTGTCTGAGAAGAGAGAAAAGAAGATGGTGAGGTGGATTATTAGGTAAAAAGCACTCGCCACCCAAGCCGATGATTTGAGTTTAACCCCTGCAGCCCACCGTGGAAAGAGAGGAGTGACTCCCAGAGCTGTCTTCTGTCTTCTGATCGCCACGGGTATGGCGCCATGGTGCACCTACTACTGCTCTCACACACATCACGTATATCATATCTCACACATCACACACGCACACAAATAAGTAAAATGTCGTAAAAAGTATTACAGAGAAGAGAGCAGCACCCACCGTGTCACTCGGGCTTCACCTGAAGCAGCTAAGCCACCGGCAGATTACATGTGCCCACTGCTGTGGATGCTGTTCCTACTGGGGACCATCCTTGGGACCATTTGCTCTGTAAATTTAATACCTCCAGCCTCTGCTAATATTGAACATTTATGAAAACGCAGTTTACCAAATAAAAATGAAAGAAAGGGAAAGCGTCACAGCAGAATTTCATACCGATGTTATTTGCTGTAAATCCATTTTGCCCTCCATCTACACTGAGAACAAAATTTGATTTACACTAGAGAAAATGACAATCCGAGAGGTCTGAACAAAAGAGATGAAATCATGTATGGGTGGAAGAAATGAAGTATAGCTGCCTCTGGGCATGGAAGACAAGCATCGTGATCATTAAAGCTACCGCTTCATCATAGGCTAAAGCTTAGAGACGAATCAATCTTATCAACACACATTATATGGCAGTGTTTAATTTAGACTTTCCTTTTATAAAACCATATGACTAAAACCAAAAGGTCATGAGCAAGAAAAATAAAATGCCAAGTTAGAAAAAGACACAGCAGTTTTCTACACCAGTGATTCTCAAAATGCTGTCCCTGAGCCTTTGGAGTCCCTAAGCGCCCTCCACTGAGTACTTGGAATCAAAATAATCTTCCTGACGATGCTAAGATATTTCTTGCCTTTTCACTTACTCTTTCATGGGTATACAGTAGGTCTACATCTACATGTGGTGTGTGTGGCATCCCAGAGAACAACACAGAAGCTGACACAACAGTGCAACTGGCAGAGTGCAGCTGCAAACAGCCAGACTGAGACCAGGAGGGAAGGCTGAGACCAGGAGGGAAGGTTGAGACCAGGAGGGAAGGCTGAGACCAGGAGGGAAGGCTGACACCGGGAGGGAAGACTGAGACCAGGAGAGAGGGAAGGCTGAGACCAGGAGGGAAGGCTGACACAGGGAGGGAAGGCTGACACTGGGAGAGAGGGAAGGCTGAGACCAGGAGGGAGGGCTGACACCCGGAGAGAGGGATGCTGCACCCTGGGTTGGATGGCAGGTGCTGAAAGCTGAGATGTCCTGCAAACAAAGATGTCAGAGCCAGTAGTGTGGGTTTAAAAGTTAGCCCTCTGCAGTGCCAGGAGCATCCCAAACATAAACTTGGAACATGGAGCTGTTCAAGCAGGAACCTAGGGGGAAGGAACATTTAGGGGGTATAGTTGGGAAATGACCTGCTCATGAACTGATATAACTGCAAAGTCCTCTCCAAAAATGCTTTACAAATCCAGTGGATGGGGGGACGATGGAAGGAAGGACAATTAAAAAAAACATAAGAAGAAAAAGATTCACAGACTGATTGGACAGCAATAGCACAGCTGTGGGAAAGGCAAAAATTAGACATTTTGAGAAACCTTAGGATTTGGCAAGAACTGGGTCCCTGTCAACTTCAAAAGGCTTTTTTAACTAGAGTAGTAAAATAAAACACTTCCTGGGGGAGAGTGTAACAGCCAATGGAAAGACATAAGAAAGATGAGCCAAAGAAAAGAAAATCAAATTCTGGTCTAGTATGGTGGTGCTCACCTATAATCCCAGTGGTCAGAGAGCAGAGGCAGGAGGAGCAGGGATGCAAGGATGTAACCATCCTTGGTTACAGGGCAAGTCTGAGGCCAGTTATGGGCTTTGCAAGACCTAGGGAGGGAGGGAGGGAGAGGGGATGGAGATGGGGGAGAGGAGGAAGAAGGAGCAGGAGGAGGAGAGGAGGAGAAGGAGAAGGAAGAGGAGAAGGAGGAGGAGGAGAGGAAGAGGAGAGGAGAGGAGGACAAGAGGAGGAGGAAGAGGGAGAGAAATAAGAAAGAGTAGAAAAAGAAGGAAGAGGACCTGGTAAGAATTTCTGTTATCTAAGCCAGGCCCACCTGTATATGGACAGAACAGATATCCCCAAAAGCTTCACAGCCATGGATGGGCTAAATACAAAGGGAAAGACAGAGGGCACCAGGATTCCCAGACTCATTTTCAAGCCATCATGTTTATAAGACCATTTCCTGGTCAGTGGAGACAGAAAATCTTACGGAATCCTGTAGTTCAGAGATCAGACAATACCGGGATGGGAGGCCCAGGTTAAACACCCTACTATGGGCAGACACTTGGAAGAAGGGGTGCTTAGATTGACAGAGGCCATGCCTCACTCTGAGGAGCTTTCCATACTAAGACTCAAGCAACAGCGCTTCACATGGGGTGGGAACTGCTGTAACAATCACTGCTCAGTCCCCACAAAAAATAGAAACAGAAACCAGAATGAGAAAATCATAGAGAAATGTCACTTTTTCTGATTTAGAAACAGTTTCAGCTATTATTCCTCAATGTCTGTTGATTTGACTCTACTATGGGAGCAGGAAAATATCCCTGTATTTCAATAGTTACTCTGTATTCCAACTTAAAATGAGTTGGTCATCAGATATGGAAATGAAACTGGGAACCAAAACCATCTAATGACTTACTCTACCAAGATACTAGTGCTCCCTTCACTGTTAATCTCATCTACTTGTCTATCTGATGCAGTCTCACAATACACCCTGGCTCCCCTTGAACTCACTAAGATGCCCAAGCTACTGTCAACTAGCTATCCACCCACCACCACCTCTTAGAAGTTAGCATTACAGGCATGTGCCAGCAGGCCTGTCCATTCACTATTAACTCCTAATATGTGAAGGGTCGAATATTAAAGGACAGGCTGCACAGAACATTGTACTGCAGTTGAAACAGTAAAGGCACAAGGCACATCACAGGGAGCAGCTGCATCGCTGCATCTTTGACTGCCTGATGGAGATACTTCAAATCAGTTGTAAGGGAACAAAAGTGCTCCCTTCTCTTCTCCAGCATCTTCTCTAAACTGGATGATTTCTAGACTCTGCTATTACTTTCAATTAGGAGGATGGTAGAGCAGGGCAGAATTCAAGACCCACCAGCTTCTCTTGCAATAACCGGAGCAGTTTCTGGACCCAGTCACACAAAGCCAGAACAATAAGACCTGCAAGCCCAGCCCAGAAAGCATCCTGTGGCTTCATCTCATGCACAGCAATTTCCTTTACTAATCTGACTGCAGAGAGTTCTCCAGTTCACTGAGTTTTCCAAATCTGCCAAGGGCTTTTAGAGCTGTGCCTTCTACTTACCCTCTTGAATATCCAGCAGTTCGTTTACTGGCCTCAGATACCTTCTCATAGTTGTATGCCTAGACTTTTTTCTCTTTCTTTAAAATAATGAAAATAAAATCAGGGTCTCACTCTGTAGCCTGGGCTACACAGTGATCCTCTTCCCTCTACCTCCTAGCTGATGGGACTGCAGGCATGCACCACTGCTCCTGTCTCCAGATTTTCCTCTCTGCTCTAACTTCTCATCTTATTCCTTACCCCACTTGAGCTTTGGCTGAGATGCTGTCATTCACTCTCCTCTGGCTCTGTGTTCTGCAGTAGGAGCCAAGTCAGGCCTGCCCTCCTCCCAAATTCATTTCCACCTCCACACATTCTGATCTGTTAGCACTTTAAGAAACTTCCTTGCCAAGTAGAGTAGTTTGGATGTGGATCAGTTCTGTCTACAGGTGTTCCCTAACAGTAATGGACTTTCCCCTGTGCTATCAAAGCACAGCCTACTCCAAACAGAGGAAAAGTGGTGGCCGAGTTCAGTGTGCCTGACAAGAAAATCACACATGGGAGTCGTTTTGATGCTGCAGTACACGTCCCTTGGATTAGGCAAACTAAACTCTGCCAAACTGTGATAGGTTAATTAAAAACTAGAACATTGATGGCATCCTATGAAGAATTAGTTTCACTGGGTCCTCCATTAGTAAATTTCCAAGACAACCTATAATTATCAGCAGGTACAAATGTCAAAACACCTGAATTAACTTTGGGTTCTATAGATCCAAGGTCTTCAGTAATGAGCTGTATTGGTCATTTTTCTCATCACTGTGACAAAATACCTCACAGAAGCAACCTCAGACAGGAAGGGTTTAATTTGGCTCACAGTTTCATGAGATCTTAATCCATCATGGTAGAAAGAACATGCTAGAAGGAGCAGCTCAGAAGTACGAGGTGATTGGCCACATTACAGTGGCCACAGAAAGAAGAAAGTGGGAGCAAAAGCAGGGCCAGCTAAACTTCAAAGGTCTTTCTTACTGACTTACTTTTGCCAGCCAGGACCTAGATCACAAATATTCCACAACTCAAAACAGCACCACCGGCTGGGGACCAGGTACTCAAACACATGATCCTGTGGGGGATGTTTCACAATGAAACCATAGGGATCTTCTGTATAGGTACAATTTTAAATATCAATAAGACCAAGAAAGCACAATACATTTTAAGACAACTTTAACTATCTCAGCCCTGTGAGGCACGACATGCTGTTGCCAAAAACAGAGCTATGGAATACTCTGTGTCGAAGCTTATCAAAGCAATCGTGGTTCAAAGACTCACCACCACTTTGGAAGAAACAAGTTCTACTGAAACCTGTGATCTTAATTCACGGTAGAGAATGCCAGATATGAATATAAGCTCTCTGAGATGCCTGGCCAACATGTCACATGGGATAAAGCCACCGACAGAGTAAGGAGAGAAAACAAGATTTGTGACACTGAAGGGAGCAAAACTTCATACGAGCTCTTCAGGATCCTCTTTAGATCAGCCTTACACACACACACACACACACACACACACACACAGGGGGGGAGGGAAGGGGGAGGGAGAGAGAGCAGATTTCCTACTAATTTCAGAAGTCTGATACATTTTCACTTTTGTTACACAAAAGTTTTTGAGCTAAATCCTACCTTACAAAACCATCACAGCCCTCACTGTTGAGCATGTCCTGGTTTCCTTGCCTTTCTGCTCTTTCCTCTGCCACAATCCACCAGACAAGGGTGAAAGCCCATGACACATATGAGAAAAGAGGATGCATAGGTTTGGTGTTGCCTTTAGCCCACTTTCCCACCCCTTGTTTCAAAAAAAAAAAAAAAAAAATCCCTGAGCCCAGCTGGGAGCAGCCATATCTCTTAGAAAATATGTTCCTCTCTAGGCAGAGGACCTGTGCCAAGCAGAACTTCAGGGATCCAAAGTGGTTTTCCAAAAAATCTAAAAAGCTGGAGACTCGCTGGCCATGAGGCTAGTAAGTTTCACATCTGGCTTTTTATTTCAGGCTATTCTGAACCAATAGCCCTTCACTTTCTTTCATTCTGTTTACCTTGTAGGACATGTCCTGCCATATAAATACTGTTCAGAGTCTGACTAAAGGCAAGGCTGCATAGAGACTTGTACATGACAAGTAGGAGGAGGATAGAACAATCATAAATTGTACCAAGTAAAACTTAAAGGGATATTTTATTGTCTTATTATACCAGATACACACAGTTGCTGCCCATAGTGACAGGAGCACCACTAACACAGTAAATGTTGTTATTAGTGTATCTATATATGTTATTTTAGAAGTACCAGCTGATATGAGTTGTTTAAGTTTTTAAAAACCAGGTGCCTACCATTCCTAATGAACACACAATAGAAACTTTAAATTCCAAAGAAAATATCAGAACCAAAACAATAAGTGATTTTAAATGTTGCTTCCCATAGACTGCTGATTCTACACACCATAGCTATATACCACATGTAACATCAGCACATTTACTGGTACACAGCAGAGGAGATGTGAACAGGACTTCAAATTGTCAGTTTCTACAGATTAAATAGTCAAGTTCTATAAACACTGCCAGTGCTGAGAGTACTGAGCTAAAAGCCTCAAGGGGCTGGAGACCAGCCAGCCATCAAGGTACTAAGACATTGACTAGATCTCCGTTGTAGAACACAATCCTTTGGGCATGACATGGTCATTACCCTCTTGAACTCTCAGCAGCCATAATTACTTACAGGAGACCTGAAGAAGACTGGGCACATTAACTTCCCACCGTAGGGTAGGTGAGGGGATCACAAGACCTTGCTCCTCCCAGAGAAGTCTGGGCAGTTAACAATTGCTAGTAAGGAGAAACTCATGAGGCCCCTTCCTGAAAATACATAAGCTGTTAAAGGTTGCTGAGAAAGGGAGAGATGCTTTTATTCCTTCAGTAGTATAACTGCCCATAAGTTGTCCATGAACCTCCTGTGAGGAACCCCAATTAAGCGTATTGGCTCACCAAGCTACACTTGATATAATTGTTTGTCATTGGCAACCTATCTAGGGTGAGTGAACATTTGTTTGTCTCCTCAAGAAAAGTTCACATGACACATACCGGACATACTGGACACGTGCTGGAATGATGCCAGTCACCTGGCTGCTTTGACCAACAGCTACAAACCCCAGGAAAAGCCACCATTCCATATCTGGACAGTTCTGATTGTGTCATGACTAGTCATAACTCCCAGAGCACAAAAATCTGTGATGCCTGAGGACATTTGCATGTGGTTATTTTTCTTAGTAATACAAATAAACAAAAACTTTTGTAATCACATAAATCTGGAGATAGCATACTTTGTGTTGCATTTCTTTTCAGACTATTGGAAGATCAGGTCACTAGACCTATAAAGAAACAATACATAGGCCACATACAGAGGCTCACAGTATGTGTCCACATTATACAGTGGGTTTGTTCCTCTCTTAAATAAACTTGCCACCAAGCTAAAATAAAAACTCAGATAATTGATTAAGCAGGTGAATATGGTGAGGTTCACTACATCGCAGAGTGATATGCTGTTCTCCTCTGACAAGCTGGTGAGGAGGAGTAACTTCCTGCACAGAGCAGAACCTGGACACTGGGACAGTCCCCGAGCTATTCAGATGATTGGTGGAAACTTGTGAAACTGTACAATTCGAAGGAGAAAGTACAGGCAGGGTGGACTCAGAATGTGCTGGAAAGTGATATCCCAGCCACCCTAGGCTGTCCAGGTAATGAACTGACACGACTCAAAGCAAAGAACACTGAAGAGGGGCACTTTTCCAAAGAACACTTCGTTTTTCTATTTCTGTTTCGTTTTTTGTGTCTTTTTTTTTTTTTTCCCAGAAGAGATGTTTTTCCCTCAAACACTGCAACAGTTTAGGGTTTGCCACTATGTAAATAGCCTAAATATATCCCCCTCCATGTACATACTCAAAATTACAGCTTGTATTTTCTGAGTTTAACGAACACTGGACTGTTTCCCATTACAAAGAGAAGAGGAGTAGAGCAGACTCAATGTGTGTTCAAATCAAATAAAGCCATCTTAACATCTGTGTTACATTAGAAGAGACACCAGACAAAACACTGACTCTTGAGATTAAATCTAAATTTCCTGCTGGAGTCCTGAAAGAGCTTGAGAGTCTAGATCCAAAAATCAACAAAGGAAAGAGATCCAAATATGTCCTTAACTCAAGATCCAAAAAAGCTCCTTAGGTTTTTCTCTAAAGCACTGATTTAGTCAGCAATTACCCCAAAGCCACGCAAACAAAACTCAGTAGGGATTCTGCTTTGTGATCAAGCCCCTCTCCACATTACAGGATACACACCTGGAGTCCGTGTGTCATGGGAAATGACGAAGCTCCCCTCCAATTCTCTTTTCCAAGATGTTCCCGAATTCCTATATCTTCCTCCCCAGAAAATACAACACACTTAAATTTCTAAAGATATTATTTCAGTGCCCTTTTGAGATCGATTGGCCTTTATGTTCATAATACACTTCTAAAAGAAGGCCCAAGCCTTCCGCAGATCAAAACAGCAAATAGAACAGTTTATAACAGCAAAAAGCAAGAAGTATGAGGCCAGAACAGGGACTTAAGAAGCTGCTCTTAAGCCTACAGTTCTTCCTTGTTGAGCCTTCAAGGAAGAAATACTGACCTACTGTGTGATTACACGAACGCTTCTGTAAAATGCTTCCATTGCACTCATACTGCATTCACACAAATACAAGCTTTCCGAGGGCAGAAATGTCATTGTAGTTGTGTTTACTGGTGGGGTGGTTGTCTTAGATATTTTTCTATTGCTGTGAAGAGACACCATGATCAAAGTAACTTGTTTTTTAAAAAGCACTTAAATTTGGGGCTCACAGTTCCAGAGAGTACTGGAGTCCATAACCATCATGGCAGAGAGCATGGCAGCAGGCAGGCAGGCAGGAATGATGTTGGAGCAATATCTGAGAGCTTACATCTGATCTACAAAGCATGAGGCAGAGAAAGGGAGAGAGACTAGGAATGATTCGGGCTTTTGAAATCTCAACACACACACACAACCCGCCCAGTGACACACTTCCTCCAATGAGGCCACACCTTCTAATCCTTCCCAAAGAGTTCCACCAATTAGGACCAGGCATTCAAACATATGACTCTATGGGTACTATTCTCATTCAAACCACCACAACGCTTAACCTTCATTTTCAGCTTAACTGTATTTAGAATCATCAGGGAAGCACATTTCAGGTTGTGTCTATGAGGTTGTTTCCAGAGGGTTTAACTGAGTTACCTGGATCAACTGACCATAGTCCCTTACTTTTTGAGTCAATAAGCAATTGAGTTTTTTGGTTTCAGTTGCATCATTCAAATCATATTCTAAATGAGGAGAAATGTAAGATACTGTTATAAAATCTATATTTCATCGAAGTTCTCTTGGTGGCTGATATATATGGGTTCCTGGATCTTTCATACACATGAGATTTGGAATAATTTTGCATGCAGACAAAAAACTTCAGATTTTTTTCTCTCCTGTTGAGCCTTCAGTTCCCATGGCATCTACCCAGCCTCATCCTTCCTGTAGGTAAATGTCAAGAACTCATTTTTCCCATTACTCTAATATGGACAGGTCTGAAAGAGTAATTGAAGCTTAAATATATCTGACAGATATTGATTACTTTCCATTAAATGAAGAATCACAATTAGTACATCCAGATATGCAAATAAGTTCCTGATACTGAAAATTATAGTAATAATTCTAGCATGTACTGGGCTGCTTTAATAAAGTACCAGATGCTTCCTATATTTTATCTTTAATTGTCATAAAAACTATGCAGGAAAGATGTTATCTTCTATTTTACTAGAGGGAACATGAAATTCAAGAAGACTAAGTGGAGGCTGGGGAGATATCTCAGTCAGCAAAGTATTTGCCATGAGAGCATGAAGACTCTTGAGTCCAACCCCTACAGCACATATAAACATATATGCTTTGTAGTGGTTTGAATGAGAATGTCCCCCACAGGCTCGGATATCTGAACACTTGGTCCCCGGTTAGTGGTGCTGTCTGTGGAGGTTCGGGAGATCTAGCCTTGCTGGAGGAAGTATGCCGCTAAGGACAGATTTTGAGAATTAAAGCTTCATCCTACTTCTAGTTTTCTCTCTTTGCTTCATGCTCCTGGTGGAGATGTGAGCCTTCTGTGCCTGCTGCCGTGCCTCCCCCCATCCCTATGGAACCACAACCAAAACTTACTTGCATGAATTGCCTTGTCATGGTGTTTTATACAGTAACAGAAAAGTAATCCCAGCACTGGGACACGGAGACAAGAGGATCCTGGGGCTCAAAAGCCATAGCCTATCCTAATCAGCAACCTTCAGGTCAGTGAGAAACCTGTCTTAAACAATAAAAAAAAATTTTTTTAAGGCAAACAGATCCTGGGAAGCAATGTCGGAGACAGTAAAAACTGACTGTGTGCAGGTACACTAGCACATGAGAGCATGTTTTGGCCAGAAATTGACATCAGGATGTTTTCCCCAATCATTTTGAGTGCAGGCTCTCTCACTGAACCTGGAGCTTGCCATTTTGGCTAAACTGTCTGTCTGTCTGTCTGTCTCTGCTTTACAGCATTGGTGCTTATAGAGAGGGGAATAGACAGAAGTCGATCAAAATAAATAAATAATAAGATGATAAACTCCTCTCTGTAGAGAGAAGAGAGTGTCCAAACACCACACGATCCTGAGTCCCAGTGATTAGAATACCAGGGCTGGGGCCTGAAAACTAAGAGAGAAGAGACATGTTAGGATAAACATGCCAAATAATAGACATGATGTAATCAAAACAATGCCTGTAGTGAGGATACTTATTTTACAATGCATGTGAATTTTTTCTCCCAAACATGATGGATTAACCGTATTTACCTGCCTACCCAAAAGGACTAGTGGTAGGGGAGACTACATATGTGAAACAATGGTTTTCAAATCACTGGATGTCAGGTGATGAACAATCATTTATGATAAATGAGGAGCAAATGGGGTGAACCCCATGATTTTCCCAACACACTGGCTTGAATGAATTTTCAGGCCATGGTCCAGGGAAAGGGAATGGAACTGCACCCCAATTATGCGAGTCCACTAAAACAGTACTTAAAATGAAATGTATAGTTTCAACAACCTAAAAGAAAGAAGAAATGTCTCAAAACAACAACTTCGGCTCCTATCTTAAATTAGAGGGAAAGAAGAACGAGGTCAAAAGGCATCATGTGTGAACCTGGTAAAGAAACGAGGAAGCAGGTTTCTATGTAGGAAGGATAAAGGCGGGAGGCAAGAGCCACCACAGAAGGCTTCTCTGTGTGTCTTTGGCTTCCTCCCAACATGGTGGCTGGTCTCAAGAGAGAGCCAGCCAAGAGCTCTGTCATATCTTCTAATTAGGCCTTTTAAGTTATACCAGTCATTAACATCAAGTACCGATAGGTGGTCCATACTAAAACAAAAAACATTAGACTCACATCTCTGACAAGAAGAAGTGAAAGGATTGTCAGTTACTGCACCTCAGATGGAGCAGACTCTTCACATTCCTTCCAAACGTGTGACTGCATCAGGAACTAAACACTACAGCTTCACATTCTGGCACGTGTTTGAAGCTCTCAGCATTTATGAACCCAGATTCTGTACCCAAAATACAGATAGGAATCTGATGTATTCCAGTGAGGTCAAAAGGGGTGGGGAGGGGGGAAGATGGAAGAAAGATATATTGAAGTATTTAGCTTCAAAAAGCAGTAAAGGTAACAGACAAACTGCAGTATCTAAACGCCATAAGGAACATTTAAAGTCACATATAGGTCAGTAATCAAGTTTGAAGAATAGAAGAGGAGAATAGAAAGGAGAATAGAAATGGGCAGGCCAGCAGCCACCACCATGGAAGTTTGCGGTGGGTTATCAGGAAGCTCTGAGCCTGGGTTTTGGTATCTCATTCCTAGGAAAGACTGTGTTCGCTCTAGACAACATTTCTGCTCTTGTTGCATTAGTTCAGCTGGTGCCACCATTGCATGTCTGTATAAACAGTTCTACCAAACTAACACTCCGAAGAGCAGAGAACAGGATTTATTGATGTATTGATTTATTTGCTATTTTCTGTACCTGACAAGTGCCTCTAGTGCTCAGGACTTAGCAAGTGAGCATGAGTGAGTTGACCTGAACTATCAAAAAGAGAGAAAGCTTAGAAAAAAGATCAAGACAGGACTTAGAACTTGGGAAAATAAAAGTCTAGTTATTGAACTATGTAATTAGTCTATGGACTACAACCAACAAGTATCAGCTTTCCAATTCAACTATTTTTAAATATTTTTAAATAAATGTGTGTGGGTGTGTCAGAGAGAGAGAGAGAGAGAGAGAGAGAGAGAGAGAGAGAGAGATGCATGTGTGTGAGTGCACTGAGCCATGCCACAAGTATGGAGGTCAGAGGACAACTTTTGGAAGTCAGTTCTCTTTCAACTGTGTGTTCCAAACTTGGGTAGTCAGGCTTAGATAGTGAATGCTTCTTCCACTGAGCCATTTCACTGTCCACAGTTCAGTTCTGAGGTACTGTGTGACTGACAACTTAAGCTGGATCCTCTCCCCCCCCCATCCCCCACCCCACCCCCTGCCACCCCCCACACAAAACCCTAAAGGCTAGGAATTCTCACTGGAAGGGAACAAAGCTGGGATCAAGAGCTGCTAGCTAGATTCAGATGGCTCCAGGCACTGATTCTCTTAGATGCCCTAGTATGCTGGCCCCCTGAAGGCCCTCCCTCTCCCACCTAGGATACTCTTCATTTTCTGCCTCGACAGCTTATCAGGGCAGCCACTACAGTAGCTACCAGAAGCAGCCCTTCCCACCTCGGCATCTGGAAATCTCACTTAGACAGCATTTCAGACCTTATGTGCCAGGAACAACCTTTTAAATTTAGTGACTAGAAGCTGTTATTTTTAAAACACATCTGGTGAGGAACCTCTTAGGACTTGGAGTTTATAATTCTTTTCAAAATTTGAGTCCTAGAAAATTTAGTTTCAAGAACTGTTAAATTTTGGATTATATTACTAAAACAGTAGCCACCCAATCGTATTTATTACCTACATCAACAAAAGCATCTTTTAGTTACCAAAACTCTGTACTGTTAGGTTTTTTAATTTCATCAAGGTTCTCAACGTCCACTAAAAATGAGCCATTCATGATGTCATGCTTAAGAAGGGAAGCAGGGCCAAGGAGATGGCTCCACATTTTAAGTGTGGACCTGTGCTGGGCTCCCCAGAACCAGGGCTGGTGTGGCAGCCTGTCTTGTAATTCCAGCCTCAGAAAGCAGAGGCAGGAGATCCCTGGAGCAAGCTGGCCAGCAAGACTAGCAACATCGTGAGCTCTGGCTTTGATTGAGAGACTCAGACCCAGCTGATGGAGGATGATGATTCCAGAGGTCAGTCTCAGGCTTCCACATGTATACCACACACACATGTGAAAACAGAAGAAGAAAAAGAGACAAGGAAATAAACTGGCTTTAGAAGTACTTCCCATATGGCGGACACTTTAGATTTGCTATAACCCTGAGATGCAGGTGTAACCACACCCACTTCAGAGCCAAAGGAATTCCAAACCAGAGTGATTATGTTGAAAACATTTAATTCATACCACAGCAGCAACGAAAAAGAACTCTGATAGTAACGTGCTGGAATGGTGAGCTTGACAGTGAGAAAACTGGGTAAGCAGATGTTCCCGTGTGGCTCTCCCTAAGCCCGAGATAGTGAATAATAAAAGCAAACCAATAGCTGATGGTATGCATCTCCCCAAAATACAGTGCTAATAGGGACAGAGACCTGCCTGTATTCCCATCTGTTTGATTTAAAAGTTCATGGATTTCCCACAATGCTGTGTTGCCTTCCTCAAAGGAAAATTCTGAGAATGCTTTATGAGCCCATAACCAAGTAAGATCCGAGCGAGGTGCAGCTCGCTGCCGGACTCTATAGCAGTACTGGTGACACACTGGGACAAATACTCTGGATTCACGTCAACCTTTTCCCCAAAGTATTTTTTTTTCCAATTAAAATGTAGCTACGTCACTTTTCCCTTTCTCTTTCCTCCCACCAAACCCTGTCATGCCCCTCCTTGCTCCCTTTCAAATTCATGGCCTCTTTTTCTTTAATTGTTATTGTTACACATATATGTACACAAACATACATAAATGTATACATACAACCTGCTTGGTCCAGTTTAGTATTGCTTGTTTGCCATGATTTCAGGGCTGACCACTTGGATAACCAATGAGGGAGTTCATCCCTGGGGAAGACTGCTTCTCCTGCTTTCAGCAGTTGCCTGCTTACTGGGAAAGTTATCCCTCTTTCCTAAGAAGCATTTTAGGATATAGTGTATAAACTTAGAAGTAGCCTCTCTTTTTCAGAATCCAAGGAGGAATTTAAATTAGTCTCTCTAAGGCTAGGGAGGTGGCTCAATAAGTCAGGTGCCAGCTGGCCAAGCATAAATACCTAAGTTCAGATCCCAACACCCATGTAAAAAGTTAGGTGTAGTGGCCCATGGCTGTAAATCCCAGTGCTAAGGAGAGCAGAGACATGAGACTCCTTGGGGTTCATTGGCCAGCCAGTCTAGCCAAACTAATGATCTCCAGATTCAATGAGAGACCGTCCCAAAATACAAGACAGAGGAAGACATCCAATCCTGACCTCTGACCTCCACATGCACACACATGCATGTACACCCACATACACTCACATGTGCATGTACATAGCACCTATATACGCAAACACACCCAGAGAGACAGAGACAGGCCAAATGCAGTAAATACTGTGAGGAAAGAAGGAAAAACAAGTGAAAACAGAGATTAAGTGGGAAGGAGGCAGCTGAGCATGCTTGGAAGAGGAATGTGGGAGAATTCTCAGCGTGGAGATGCTAAGGAGAGAAGACAGGATGGATGTGATTACATAAAGAGAAACATAAAAATAAGCAAGATCGGGTAAATTCTTGGAACAAAGAAAAAAAGAGTTACAGAAAGAAAAAGGAATATAGATTGAGAAAATTTTAAAATCACTGAAAAAAAGAGAGACAAAAAAAAAAAGAAACAGGGATGTAAGATGAATGACAGAAAAGAAGGCAGGCAAGGCTTCCAGTCATTGCACAAATTAGTTCAATGCCCTGCCATGTGGGGTTTTCCCTCCCTTTCCTGACATTCACGGGATCAGCAACTTTGAGTGATACATCTTGCAATAGCAGGGTAATAAATTGAAAGCATCAGTGAGCAAACAGACCCTCACAATGAAAATTAAGCTCTGAGGAATGCAAATTAAAGTCACACAATGACATAATGCTTCAAAATGTGGCACATGGCGCTGAGACCGGGCCACATTCTGAAGTCATTTTCATTCCAAAGTGAGTTTCCACACCACAGGATGCTGCTACAGATTTTATTTCTACCATCCTTTGTCCACCAAAGCTGTAGACTGGAATCCTACTCCATCTTTACTACTGAGCCTGCGGGGGGACTCTTCATAAGCATCGCTGAAGCTCACACATACCCTACCAGCTTTCTTAACCAACCACGTGATGCCTGGACCACTGCATCCACAGCAACGAGCATCCATGCACTGTTCCAAAAGACCTCTCTCTCTCTGATTCAGGGAGTTTATAAATCACACTCCAGTATGCAGACCCTTTACTATGCCTGCAGTTGAAATAGGTGCTTCTTCCACACTTACTAGTCTCCTTTTTAAAGATAAATATTTCTTCTTTCAAAGGTAGTTAAGATACATAAAGCTGGGGCTAGAGTGTGACTCAACGGTAGACACCTAGGATGCCCAAAGCCCAGGTCCCACCACCAGCACTGCAAAAACTAAACAAAACATGTGTGTGTGTGTGTGTGTGTGTGTGAGAGAGAGAGAGAGAGAGAGAGAGAGAGAGAGACAGAGACAGAGACAGAGGCAGAGAGATAGAGAGACAGAAAGTTAGAGGGGAATTTAGTCAAGTATTAGTTCTTCAAATGGGGATAAATTAAAAATTAAAAAAAAAAAAAAAACAGAAAGGCAGATCTGAGGATATAGCTTAGGGGTAGAGCACTTGTCTAGCTTGCTTAGGCCCTGGGTTGGATTCCCAATACTGAAAAAGTAGTGGGGACTGGGAATGGGGGGAGGGAAGGGAAAGAGAGGAAGGGAGGCAATTAGGAAAGGTGTCCTGTGGCTCTTGTTTTTAAAAGATGTGTTTTATTAAATCCAGAAGTGTCTCATTAAAGGATTCAAGCTAAATATTTAACAAGTGCCAGCTTCTAACAAGGCCCTGGGACCTGAATTACACAAGAATCTAATTAAAGCATCAGCTCTGTGCTAGATAATCTACTCAAGTAAAAATCAACTTTTCGGGCAGGCAGCACTGTGAACCAAAACAGCAAGCACAACTTGCCCACGCGGCCACTATTTGCCATCACTGAGAACTGCAGCTTCCCCCCACGGTATTGGGTATCTAAACTAGAATCCACAGAGCCCGTGGTCCTCACTCCCAGCCCTGCTCCTCCTTGGCTGTCAATCAACACTGCAGCCTTCCTCAGCAGATTCCACCCATCTCCTAGCCTTTCTCCTACTGCACAGCTATGTGCTTCCTGCATGGATACCCTGGTGCAGAGACCACAGACTGCATTCCTACACAAAATTAGTGGAGGAACAGTCACTGACCTCCAACCAAGACAGGCTGAACTTTGATCCCAAGCCCTCCATTCACTAACTGTGCAGCACCAGTTTACTGAACCTCCCAGAGCTTTGCTGAGTTTTTCATAGGATTGCTATGAAGGTGTTATGAGGTTGATACATGGGAAGGAAGGTGATATTTACTTATTCATGAAGGGGTTGTGAGCTTGATACATGGGAAGGAAGGTGATATTTACTTGTTCAGAACTGTGCCATGGTAAGATGTGGTCTGATTTTACGAATTACATTATAATGGGAAAGAGACTGGCCTAAAGGTATCTTTGAGGAGTTGTAGACCCAGCCCTGGCTCTCCTGGATAACATTAACCTAATCACTTAGCCTCTGTGATCCACTGCACAGCCTAGTGGTTTTACTAACTTGAAGGTCCCTGAAGAGCCTTCAAGTACTAGTAAAGTTGGTTTACAGCGGCTTTGTTCAGTACATTTATGTTTTAAAAAAGGTTTTAAGAGAAAGCCTGGGGGTGGCCTAGCAATGCAGTATTGCTTATGCAGAAGTAAATTCTGAATTCTGAAAACCAACTTATTTAGTAGACTTTTGGAATAAAAGGAATTCACAGTTTGGAGACTGTTTGAACCACTATGGTAGATTTTCCATAAAACTGCAAAAATCAAAAAACTTTGGAGAAATTAGGAAATCTCTCCCATGCTTCTCTGGAATAGATTTACCACTTGTGCTTTCATACTGAGTGAAATGCAGGTTGTATTCAGATTTTTAGTTAGACAAACACTACTGAGTCAGAGGACAAGACTGATTTCCCTTGGCACACAGTAGGTGTGTATATGTGCATATGTGTATGCATGTATGTATATGTGTGCCAGCCCCCACCTAACTTCCTAATTTCAGCTCAAATGCAGTATCCATCCTGCCAGTAGACTCTGTTAATTCAAGATTTGGTTCAAAGCTCCTTGAGTCCCTCCTTTTAAAATCAAGAATCCAATGAGCAACGACAATGTCACAAAAGCAAAATAAAGAGACCTCATTGGAAAACAGCTCATTTGCACCACACTCCATTCGAGGTCCCGTGCTCTTCCCGATCCCCAAATTCATTATAAACAGGAGCCATATTGGGTTAGGGCATGCATGACTTTATTTAACGTAACTGCCCCTTTGCAGGTCTCCCCTCCAAATACACTGGCTAACATCTTAGTAAATACACTGAGGTTATGGGGGGTGTTAGGACTTCAGCATGTGGTTTTCAGAGGACACACTTCAACCTACAATCTATGTGTTACAGACTTTATTGCTGCAGCTTTTGTTGTTGTAACAATGCTGCAGTGAATGTTATTGTATGTGCATTTTTGTACATGCGTGAGCGTAGCGGCAGGATTAACTCCTCGAAGTAGAACTGCTTAGTCCAAGGAATGCATTCACATGTACATTGTTAGATGGCCCCCAAATTTCTGTGTGACTGAAACTCCCTCCGGCAGTGAATGAGAGCTGTCACTTCCCCTCACACACAACACATGGCCTGCCATCAGACCCGTCCGTCTTGCAATCTGTCCGTTTTAAGTTGCCTTATTTTGATCTGCTTATTTTAGTTCTAGGTTTATACTGTGTGTGTTCTCTAAGATGAAGCTGCAGCCAGTGTGTATCTTCATAATAAGATGCCATTCTTCTTACAGTGACTAAGTGTTCACTTTCTAGATATTAAAGTAGTGAATCAAAAACCCTTTAGTCTCTGTAATGGTTAACCTTGCCAATTTGACAGGATTTAGAATCTCTCAGGAGACAAATCTCTGAGCATGCGTGTGAGGGTGTTTCCAGAGAGCATTAACCTCGAATGTGGGTAGTGTCATCCCATAGGCTGGGGTCCCATGCTGAATAAAAAAGAGAAATAAGTAGTGTGCTGGCATCCATCCCTCTCTGCTTCCAAACTGTGAACGGACTGTGGCCAACTGCCTCAAGCTCCTGACACCATGCGTGCCCCTCCATGATAGAGGAAAACTCTGAGCCAAAATAAGCTCCTCTTTCCTTAAGGTGTTTCTGTCTGGCATTTTGGGGTAGCAATGAGAAAAACAACCAAAACAGCATCTTTATTGGGGTTTACAAGCAGGCACAGAAACGTGGGTCCAGTATGGTCCAGTGAGAAGCAGAGCCCCAGATGTTCCGCAGAAAGGCTGTTCTAAGAAAGTACTTGCTGAGGGAAACTGGTCCCTGGGCGATTCCATCCGTCCTTGGTAGGAGTAGTACAAATCCCTAATTATCTGTGCCTGGCTGAGTGGCTGCATGCACGTCTTTAGTAACTTTAAATTAATGAAGACTTTTTCGTCCACTGATTTTCTTCCAGTTGATATGTTTGCCATGATTTGACCTGATGTTTTCAAATGGCATTGAAAGAAACAGTTGTTTTTCATTTTAAGCTTCTCCGGAAAATTTTGGCAAGTAAGTCCAATTTAATTTTTAGTCTCTGTCTAGGATACATCACACTGTTTCTGCACACGGCCACATCTTTAGAAACTGCAAAGCATGGCCCGCAAGCAGGAGCTGCTATGGGAAACAGATGCGTTTAATGAACAAAGTGTCGAGGAAATAGACAAGATGCTGGAAGGAGATGAGTACGTTTGCCATGGGTCATACATTTTTAAAAAGAAAAACGGCATGCAGATTTTTGGTATGAGTGTCCGTATTAGGATATGGACCCCGCAATGGGGAAGACGGTCCTTCTGTATCTAACAGAACTGCCTGTGTTTCCTGAGTGACTTCTAATAGCAACAGCGATACTTATGAACACATACACCAGTTGATTCTGCCAGCCACATGTAAATCTGAAGTGCGCATTAAGGTTTCCGTGCCTCAGGGTTTCATCATGCTTTTGGCAAGTCTGTGCACATAAGGAGACCTTTTGTCAAACCACATAACTCTGACTTGTTTATGAGCTCTAAAATTAAATTATCTTACATAAATGCTCAGAAGGTAATGTTCATATTAGTCTCAATGGTCCATAGTGCCACCACAAAAGACACAGTCACAATTCATTCGGTGACACTGGGCAGCCCTTTAGCTTCCTTGGTGGTACAATGTGCTGCTTCATGGGAGTTTTGCGACCTACAGACTCTCACGAGTTTGGAGTGAAGAGTAGCTGGAAGCACTTCAGCCAGATCTGTAGCAAAAGCATTCACTATTGAACAAAGAAAATACATGAATGTAAAAGAACAAAAACACTACTTCAGAGCCTTTGTCTGTGTGGGACCAAATAGTAAACATTTTACATTTTCCAAGCCATACAGTCTAGGTTTATGGGAAACTACTAAATTTTGCTATTGCATCATAAAAATAGCCATAGATAATACATAAATGAACAGGCACTGTCAGCGTTCTAATAAAACTTTATTTGAATAAAATAGATGGCCAGCCAGATTTGGTCTGTGGGCCATATACTCTACAGAAACATACAAATTGCTCTGGACTGTGTTGTCTCCCCTTCTCTATGCTCTGCTTTTGTAGATATACACGGTTAATACATACCAGACCCTGATAGGCTTTTAAAAAATATTTAATGCCTGATGTAGTGGCAAAAGATTGTAATCCCAATACTCAGGAGGTAAAGTAAAGTCAGGAACATCAGGAGTTCAAGACAGCCTTGTCACATAGTGGGTTCAAGGGCAATGGGCTGGCTACATGAGACTTTGTGTCAAAATAATAATTGTCACTGGGGCTAGGGAAATGGCTCCATGGGTTAAGTTCTTGCTGTGCAAGCACTACAACTTGCGTTAAGATCCCAACATCCATGTAAAAATCGGCTTGGCTGGGCACACCTGTGAACCCATGCCAGAAGCATGGTGAGTGGATCCCTGGAGTTCTCTGGCCAGCCAATCATACCAGTAGCTTTTCCTAAGAAGTAATCTTGGGTTATATACTATGCTACCAAATGTGACATTTAAAAAAAACAAGGGTAAACACTAGAAAATTATCATGTTTTGGGTGAAATTAGTGAGTACAGGGATAAAAATATAGACTCTCCCACTGTGTGAGGGCATGGCTAACAGGTCCCATGTATAAACCAAACAGTGGCCCCCATCAGACACCAAATCTGCTTCCACCTTGGCCCTGAATTTTCCTTCTAGAACTGTAAAATATATATGTGTGTATGTATGCATATATTATTATTATTTGCAAATTAAAAAAGAAACGGAGATGCTGTCCACAGTTCTATAATACAAAATTACGAGTCATGGGGATGAAAAGAGATGATCTCTTACTTCCTGTAAGTGGTGGACACTCGGAGCTGTGGAATTTGTCCAAGACTCTGCCCACTAGTGTCCTGATGGCACTCAGAACAGGAGTTGGATTGTGTTGTCGCTTGCCCAATATTCTGCACAGTTTCAGCTTCTCTCACCCTGCCTTCCATCATGCCATATAGAGTTTCCTTTTGATTAAAATTTACCTCCTCTGGCAAGATGAAAGCTACTAGCATCCCAAGTAAATGAGAAAGCAAATTGAGCACCTGCTTTGGGAGCACAGACATTTTCTACAGTTGCCAGAAAGAATTTGCTATTTTGAATATTGAGATTCAATCAAATCAGCAATTACAAATTACCAGCTTTGTACAAAGACAAAATAGAAGTAAAACTACAAAAGAGGTTATATCCAAAAGAACCTCTGGGAAAGAAAAGTGGGTATTTTCATATCCCATTCATAAACCCTAACTGCAAACCCATAATCTATACCATGGTCTTTATTGCAGAAAAACAACAACAACAGTAACAACAACAAGATGCTGTTTTTATTTGTTAGAATGCCTCCGTGAGCATCAGACACTCACGCAATATACATACATATAGTCAGGCAACACACACACACACACACACCACACATAAAATAAATTAATTTTAAAACAATAGATTTTTGTTATGTAAATATGTTTTGTCATTGACTAGAAAACAGAACACTATTGTAGTACTATAACCTCAGTTCCTAAGAAGCTCTGAAGATTTGGAGATCTGTTTGTTTAAGTATAATACTTTTATTAATTCTTTGAGAATCTCATACACGCATACTTTGATCATCTTTAGTGCCCGTTCCTTCCCCTATCTCTTTCCAGACCCACCCTCGTACGTGCCAACCTCCGCCAACTTGGTGTACTATTTTCTTGTTATAACTCACCAAATCCATTTTATGCTGCCCATATACTCATGGATGTGGGGCTGTCCACTGGAGCATGGTGGACCGACCAGCGGCAACACCCTTAAAGAAAACTTACTCTTCTTTTTCCTCAAGCCATCAATTATTACTAGCTCCTCAGCTAAGAGTGGAGGCTCAACAGGTGGTGGTAGAGCACACCTTTAATACCTTCACCCGGGAGGCAGAGGCAGGAAGATCTCTGTGAGTTCAAGGTCAGCCTGGTCTACAGAGTGAGTTCCAGGACAGGCAGAGTTACAGCACAGAAACACTGTCTGGAGAAAAAAAAAGAAAGAAAGAAAAGAGTGGAGGCCCACGAGCCTCTTCCCAGCCCATGCAGGAATGTTGACTGGCTTGATCTTGTGCAAGTGTTCTGCAAACAATCACAGCTGATGTGAGTTCATACTACAGCATACTCTACATACTACATACTCTACATACTACAGCAGCTCTGTCATGTCCAGAAAATACTGTTTTATTCTAGTCCTCCCTGGCCTCTGGAACTTACAATCTTTCTGCCCCCTCTTCTGGAATGGAATGACACTTATTCTCTGGATTTTGGTTAGTTTTGAGTTTCTCCATAAATCACCATCCACTGTACAAAAAAAAAAAAAAGAAGAAGAAGAAAAAACCTCTCTGGTGAGGCCAGAGAGCAGTTTGCTACTATGCCTTATCAAAATGACAGCAGGAGGTTCACCCTTGGCAGCAGGAGCTTCCATAGGTTCGTGGCCAGATTCACAGTAATATTTCCTCCTGCGGTATGGGTCTTAAATCAAGTTTGTAAAAGTAGTTTGTCACCCTAACATTCATTCCGCTATTACACGCATACTACATATCTTGACACACCAGTCATTGCTGCAGCTCACAGGCTTCACAGCTAGATAATACAGTTGAACACATACACAGAGACAGACAGAAAGAGGGACGGGACAGAGAGAGAGAGAGAAAGAGGGAGAGAGATCACCAGCAAGGAGGAGCCTACCTCCTCAGCACAAACTTGATTTCTCCATGTCCTGTGCCCACAGTGTGTGGTGTCTTCTGCAATAAACTCTGAAGTGTTTATTGAATACGAAAAGCATGAAAAGATAGAAGAGAAAACATGGGAGTCCTACTATGTGCCTGGCCCTGTATTAGTAGCATAACTGTTACACTAAAAAATAGCTAACCTATAACGGTAATTTTTAGGTTCAAGTTTTGGAGATCGTTGATTCTTATTTGAATTTCTTTTTTTCATTTGAGGCTCTGTTTGGAAAATTTTGACTGGGAAAGCATTTCTTTCTTTTAACTAACACCTTTATTTAAAGGAGACCAAGAATTCTCTCTTCTGTTTGAGGTCAAAGGTTGTGTCTGCCGTCTATAACTGCCATCTGAGCACCATTTTCAGTTATCCCTCCTCTCCACCACAGGTCAATACATTCTCCAATAGGAAGGCCCTGTGCGCGCATTGCTGTGATAAATGAGGCATGGCTAAAGTGGCTTTGCCAGCAGCAGGGATACCCCCGAAGCCGCCATTTATAGAATTAAACATTGGAGCATCTGACTCCTTTGCCTGAAGAACTTCTGAAGCGGAGTTGGATAGGTCTTGCAGTTGATTCCCCCCGCTACACCTCAGCCCTTGATTCACCATGCCTCCAGGGACCTGGAGAGCTGCTTCAGCAACTCACTTCTCCCTCAAGTCCCGTCCCAGGCCTGGAGAGCTGTTTTGGACACCAAGGGCTGCCCTCTCTTCACATTTTTCTCCTGTGTTTTGATACAAAGTCACTTAAAACTAACTTAACCTTTTTTGTTGTTTTCTATGTATCTTTGTCTTTCTTTTGGCAATATTAGCTTAGCAAACACTATTTTAAGATTTCAGGCATACGAAGCTCGCATTGGTTATTTTTTCCGTCGCTATGACCAGTCACCTGGCAAGAAGCAACTTAGGGGAGGAAGTACTTCCGTTCGTGGTTTGAGAGGATACAATCCATCACGGTGGGACATCAGTATGCTGGATGGAAGCTACAGCAGAGGCAGTTCCATGGCAGCTTGTTCACATCTGGAACCAAGGCTAGCTATAACCCTCAGGCCCCACGCCTGTGGCTCTACATCTGCCAGCCAGGCCCCATGCCCAGAAGGCCTACAGCCTCCAAAAACAGCACCACCAGCTATGAACCAAGTGTTTAGACACAAGCGACTGGGGGAGGTATTTCATATCAAAACCACAACAGAACCCCATCACCGCTTGCAAGCACCCATGAACAGGTGTAATGCTCTTAGCTCTATTTAGATAATCTATGCTTTGCACCAATAATTCCATTCTCCTAAAGCTATCCCTCCAGCCACCCTGTTAGGTATGTGTTGCTGTCCCCGCTGCACGGAAGTGGAACTCGAACCTAAGACATTCAGTTATCCATGGATAGGATGGTGATAAAGATCCAACCGCTCTTCGCCGTGAGGCAACTCTGCTCTTTGAGCAGCTAACATAAAATGGTGACTGTATCCTCATAAGTTATCTCCACTGTCTCTTTAAACTTCATCTTTTTTTGAAAAACATTTTTTGTAATATTAAATTTAGATTTTGGGGGCCTGGAGAGATGGCTCAGTGGTTTAGAGCACTGACTGCTCTTCCAGAGGACCTGGGTTCACTTCTCAGCACCCACATGGCAGCTCACAACTGTCTCTAATTCCTGCCACAGGGGATCCGACACTCTCACACAGACATATATGCAAGCAAAAAGCCAATGTACACAAAACAAAAAATAAATAAAATACACTTTTAAAAAATTTTAGATTTTGTGGTTCTTTACATTATTTCAGTTGTAGATGCCACAGGGAATTAAATACTATGGGCCCTCCACCAAGAAATAAAATGCACATGTCATACGTATAACACGTGCAGATGCTGCCAGCTTAGATGGCGTTCCGGATAGATCAGATGCCTTCTCATCCGTGTGCTAATGTTGCTGGTCACCTCTGTAGAAATGCGCAGCTAGTTCTCTTTCATCCTTTGCTTTTATTTTTGACTGATGTAAACTGTCATGATGCAGGGGAATGACTCACAGTGAACTCCCATACTGCAGATCCTATCTTCAACAATGGTGGCAATGAGAACATGGCCCTTACCCCCATCAACCTCAAAGATATGGTATTGTTTTGCTACTGCCACTGCACTCCCCCTCACACTCAGATAGTCTTGACTCATGTATTACATACATATAAATACATGTATTTATTTTAGCATGTATGTCTGTGTGAGGATGTCAGATCCTCTGGAACTGGAGTTACAGATAGTTTTGAGAGGGCATGTGGGTGCTGGGAATTGAACCCCAGGTCCTCTGGAAGAGCAGCCAGTGCTTTTAACTGCTGAGCTACCACTCCAGCCCCTAAAACATACTTTTTATAGAAAAAATTTCATATAAAATATTCTGATCATACTTTTTCCTTCAACTCCTCCCAAGTCCTCTCTACCCACCCAACATCATGCCCTTTCTCTCTCACTCTTTAAAAAACAGACACAAACCACAGAAACCAAAATACATAACCAAAACATCAATAAGACAAAAAATGCCCAAACAAAACAACATGAGACAAAAAGCATACAAAAATACTATGTGTTGACCATCTACCCCTGGGCATGGGGCCCTGCCCTGAAGTGTGATTAATATACCCATTGAGAAAACCAATTCTTCCTTTGTGAGCAGGTATCAGTTGTAGATAGCTTCCTGGTTAGGGGTGGGACGTCATGTCCACTTCCCCCTTTCAGCACTGGGACCCCATCCAGCTTGAATCTGGGCAGGCCTTGTGCACACTGCCAATCTCTGTGAGTTCATATGTGCACTGGTCCTATTGCGTCTGGAAGACACTGTTTCCCTAAAGTCAACCATCATCTCTGGCTCTTACAATCCTTCTGCCTCCTCTTTCACATAGATCACTGAGTCCTGAGTCCCAGCCCAATGTGGTCACTGGAAGTTTCTAGTAGAAAGTATTTCTGAGAATTAGAGGCTGACACAGAGGAATAGAGATGGGTTAGAAGAGAAGGCTCATAGGGTTAGCAGAAAAGAGCTAAGCTAAGAGGCAGAGTCCCTCAGAGAGTGGGAGGAGGGGCTCCTGTAAGCAGGCTGCCACAGGACTGAAAAATAACCCAAGCTTTGATGACTATGGCTTCAAATGTTGGTTGTGCCATCTACTTCCTGTGTGGCCTTGAATGACTTCTATCCCTCTCCCCTAATCCATTCGGAGCTTCTTCATCTACAAAATGGAGATAATTTTACACATTTTGCATGGTGTGTATTAATGTCAAATGAGATCAGGTGAAAAATTCACAGAGCTTGACACTGGATAATGCACTATAATTTTTGTAATTTTCAGTGCTCTGGCAATCTGGAATAATTGTAGAGAAAGGATGTTCATGTCAATAGTAGACATATAGACTGGTCTACCATTGTTAAAGCAGTAGATGGCTCAGAGGTTAGGAACTCTTTTTCCAGAACACCCGAGTTCAGTTCCCACCACCCATATCAGGCATCTCACAGCAACCTATAACTCCAACTTAGGGGATCTGGCGCCTTCTTCTGGCCTCCAAGGGTACCACATTCATAAACACATGCATATGCACACACTCCACACACTAACATGTAGGATTAAACTATGGAACTTTTGCCTGTTCCCCAAAGGAAACCCAATCAATTGGATTTCAGATTTTATTGTGATTTTGAGTTTCTGATTTTTAAGCAGATCTAAAAACACTGGGCCAGAGAGATAGTTCAACAGGCAAAGCACTGGTCAGGCAAGCATCACAACATGAACTCCATTCCTGAAACCCAAGTTAAGGTTGGGGGAGAGGACCAGTTACACAATGCCATCCTTTAACCCCACACCCATGCCATGGCAGGCGTGCATCCCCACACATATCAGACACATCATCATCATCATAACAGTGAAGACCTTTAATAATAATAACACTTAAAGATGAAATCACATGACTTATACTACCTTTATTTATTTGTAAAGGTCCATATGGCTAGGATATACTAATAAATATCCATCATTATTACTGTACAGTAGACACGCAGATGTACAGAGTAAGAGAAATTGTCAGACCATAAAATATCAATTATACTTTACTGTAGTCAACCATTTTGTGATATATGCTTTTATTTTTATAATATTTTTATTTATTCTTGAAAATTTCATACATGTTGTCTTAGTTATTGCTGCAATGAAACATCATGACCAAAAAGCAAATTGGGGAGGAAAGGGTTTATTCGGCTTATGCTTCCACATCGTAGTCCATCATTGAAGGAAGCCAGGACAGGAATTCAAACAGGGCAGTACCTTGGAGGCAGGAACTTATGAAGAGGCCATGGAGGAATGCTGCTTACTGGTTTGCACTTCATAGTTTGCTCATCCTGTTTTTTTCCTTCTTTCCTTTATTTATTTATTTAATTTATTTATTTATTCATTTACTTTTATTTTATGTACATTGGTGTTTTACTTGAATGTCTGTGTGAGGGGGTGGAATCCTCTGGAACTGGAGTTAGAGACAGTTGTGACCTGCCATGTGGGTGCTGAGTACAGAGCACCCTGGTCCTCTGGAAGAACAGTCAGTGGTCTTAACCACTGAGCCATCTCTCCACCCCTCAGCCTGCTTTGGGACCACAGAAGATGCCCTACAGCTGGATCTTATGGAGACATTTTCTTAATTGAGGCTCCCTCCTTTCAGATGACTCTAGCATGTGTCAAGTTGACATAAATCTAGTCAGGACACATGTACACAATGTATACTGACCATAACCACCAGGTCCCCTTATGCATTTATTAAAAAATCACCTGGAGCCAGGCATTGTGGCTCATGCCAGTAATCCCAGCACTAGGGAGGTAGAGGCAAGAGGATATGAAGTTTAAAGTCATCCTCAGCTATATAGCAAGTTCAAGGCCAGCCTGGGCTTCATGAGACTCTGTATCAAACACAACAAAAGTGAGAAGAAGTTGTCTGGAAAATGTAATTTTGAATGATACTGAGATAGTGTTGGGTAATCAATGTAAGGTCCTCTATTAAATTAAAGGCCAAACTGGAAAACAGCAATGCTAGATACTCTCCAAATAATTTAGGTATTTGACTTATTATTTCCTCTACTCTCCAGTGGGCTAAAGATTAGACCTATTTCACATGTGAGCCAACTGCATGTTAGAAAGTTTAATTTCTAATATACACATTTAGTAAGTGATATAAAGTAACTACTAATTAGTGAATCAAGACTCTAATCCTGGCCTAACTTCCCAACCCAGGTTGTTCATACCCATTCTGCAGCTTGCCAAACTTTACAGAATAAAATAAATAGTTTTCAAACCAGTCAGGAGCTCTGCCCACAAAATATCTACCACCCACCACCACCTAACCCCTACCATATTCAGTCTGATGACTCCTAAGTGGGGGATAGAGGTACGAAGAATCTGGTCCTCTAGAGTAAACAGGGAGATTTCAAATTCAAAAAAGCAGAAGGTGGGAAAAAAAATTCCGTAGCTCTCTGATCTGATACAACCATTTAATTAAAAATTACAACACTCTTTTTGGCTTGTAATTCGCCATCACATAAATGAGCTACATCCTAAACTAATTAGAACTACAAGTTATATAAATATATCTTGGCAATTTGATTACTTACTAATTTGAATAAGGCATTGCAAAGGGCACAGGAAAACTTTACGCATAAATCAAGGGAATTTCTCCAATTCCAGTGAATCATATTTTCAGGAGTTAAGTCACAGTTAAAAGTGAGTTTAGATGCCAATTAAGGAAGCTACAATTTAAATAGCTTGCCTGTGCCTGGAGTGAAATGTAATTAATCTAGGATCCTTTCCTTTTCATCGCTTCTAAGAAAATGGTAGTAACTTAATTGTGTGATTATAAACAAGAAATTGAAAAAATAAAATTATTAGAACCCAAGCTATGAACAGAAATCAACAGGCATGCTGACCTGAGCAGACACTTGGGCACTTCATAGGTGTTGCTCATGAGAAATGGACACTAGTCGTACAACCATTTGTAGTCTTCTCAGGGATCCCTCCTTTTTCGTGTTTACAGAGTTCTAAATCAGTAGAAATATACTGTATACAAATTTCTCTTTTTCACTTAAAGTACTTCTCGAGGAGGATTTCATCCTGGTGTCACTATAGCCTTTCATTCTTCCCATCAAGTGTGTGGTGATTCAACACATGGGCCTACCATAATGTATTTACCTAATCCCTACAGAATACCAAATAATCTTTACTGTTGTAAATAATGCTGCAGCAAGCATTCTAGAACCTACATTTTTAGTGCAAATGTGCCAGTACATTAGCAGATAAAATCCTTGCCACAGATCTTAAGTTTCTGTTCAGGTTAGCAGCCTGGTTATTTCATAGTGGATACTGCATACAGTAAACATTTCCATATTGCTCTATAGTCTCCAAGATGGAAGTGTTAACAATTTTATTATGAGCTATCCAAGAGACATGCTCAATCTCCCTTCTTTTGGGTTAAGTCTTTTCAATTACATGTTTCCATATCAAATGCAGAGGCCTTCCTAGGGTCCTGTGTCTGCCCCTGTATCTGGCCCCTTGTCACTGCATTCCTCTTCTTCACAGTGAGAGGTATCCTGGAACATGTTCTGGTCCCGGTGGCCTTAGATCCTATGTGATCTCAAGCCAATTTCTGAACCCATGTGGTCTTCCTCCCTGGGTGTCAAGGCTGCTAGGGCAGCGTGGAGGGGCTGCAGGCTGGTTCCCTACAGGATACACACATGGGCCTTGCCTGGTAGGACTAAACCAGGGAATAGTTCTTGGGTCTCCATTTATACTGTCCCACTCCAGGCTCCCCAAATGTTAAAATGGTTCTTCCATGACACTCAATATTTTCTCAGGCTTCATAGAGTTCTCTGAGTAGAACCACCAGCCTAAAAGTAGAAGAAACAAAAAAAAAAAAAATCCTCTTCTAAATTATATGTAAACTTACTTCTGTACCTCAGCTGCCAAAAATTTTGATTTGCCAAATTTAAAGTCTTAATCCTTGAGGGGTAAATTGAAGTTGCCTAAGAGTGGGCTGGGAGCAGGCTGGCTTTCCCTGATTTTTTTTATTTGCTTTCTGATTCTGCCCCACCCAGACACAGGAAACCAGAGGGTGATGTACCACTGGTTTTGACATCTTGAGATGAGCCCCTCCCTGTGCCCATGTTTCACCTCACCATATTCTAGAACGATCCTCCTACATAGCTGCATTTGTTCCCTTTCAATCTTGAGTCCACTCCACACTTAGTCATGCACAACACATTGTCAACATTGAAATCTAAACTTCACCTAGTCCTCTAGCTGGATCCATTACAACATATACATATTGCTTAATAAAGAAGGAACATTGCCCAGCTCTAAAATTAAACAGGGAACTGTAAACACAGTCATCCCCTCTGCCAAGCTAAAACAAGAAATAACATAAAACAATTCATTTGGGAGTGCTCGAATGTTCTCAGCAAAAGTCAAGTATCAATCCAGATTCTAAGTAGCCTTTGTAAACTTTAAAATAATAATAGACTTGGTTTATTTCCTTTCAGATTGCTTAACAAATGGAATAACCTATACTCAATTCCAGATAAAATTAGCCTATATTTAACCTAAAGTTCAAGCTTATTCTAATTAGTTGAGAGGTGTCTAGACAGTGATAACCAGCCGAAAGGGAAGAAACTCGTGATTAAGCAAGCAGATGGCCCCTTGTGCTTTAATGAACAGACAGTTTTTTTATTTAGATTGATGGTCCAACTAAAGAAGGTATTTAGTTTAAGCTGCTCCCTGGAGAACAATAGATGGCCGGACTCCAGTGATTAGTTCAGATTTGAGTCTTCCTCCTAACAGAAGTGGCTTCCATAATTCATAAAGCCTTGTGTTTCTGATGAGCAAGCACAGAGCAGATACCCACACTCCTTCAGATGGCATGCTAACTTACTCTATTTCCGGCCTCAGAAAAGCAGAGTAGAAAAGGAAAGGCCCTTTCCGTCTTCCAAAGATCACATCAAAAATAAAGAAAAGAAAGAAGATCAGAGCAACTGTTCCTCATTTAAATAATTTTCAACAAGGGACTTCAATTTCGTAACATGTTCATAAAAGTTTGTTGAAGCTAAGTGCCCACGGAGGTAGAACTCAAGGCAGGACCCAGTGGTGGACACAGGGCATTGACTGCAAGTTGCTCTCACTTCACATACTTGCCAATTTTACACCTTGTGCTCCCATGACCAGCTTTAAGAGCCCTTCCCTAGAAAACTTCACAGATCAAAAAGTGCTGCCAAGCCTGAAAACTTGAATTAGGTCTCTGGGACCTACATGGTGGCTCCTACAAGTTGTCCTCCGACATCACAAGCACACCGAGACGGCATGCACATACACGCAATACACATGCACGCACACACGCACACACGCGCGCACATGCACTACGCGTGCACGCACACTCTAAACGGGTGTTGTAAAAAGTGTTTATTAAGTTGTAAGAGACATATAGAATAGGAGAAGATCTAAAACGAACAGATGTTTCTCATGAAGTGGATAAAGTAAAATACATGCGTGGACTAAGCATTGTCTCTCTCACATAACGGCTGGAAAAACAAGGTGACGCAACGTGTGGGAAGAGAGGTTGTTGCTCGTTCTGCTTCTGTTTTTCACGAAGTTACCACCCGAGAAGCATTTAAATAAAACAAAATTGTATGGAGTTGTTTGGTCTGGGGCCAGGGTGTTTGTTTTCGTTTTCGTTTTGTTTGAGAGAGACAGTCTCACTATACAACCCAAACTGGCCTGGACCTCCCCGTGCAGCCCAGGCTGGCCTCAAACTCACGATCTTCCCTCAATTTGCTGCTCACTGGAGGAGAAAATGGTGGTTTTTAAATTCAGTCTGAGGTTACTACCATAATCTATTGGGTTTGTTTGTTCGTGTTTGTGTTTTCTTTCTTTGTCTTAAAAGAATTATATATGGTTCCCTGTACTAAACCTTCTAAATTGCATACTTTACCAAATTTTTCTCAGATTCATTATCTTGATAGGAAAAAAAAATTCTAACTTGGAGATTTAAGAATTAAAACTTGGTCTTCTTTTTCAAATAACTTTACAAACATGTCAAACAGGAAAAGGAAATCAGAGTTAGAAAGTGGGAGGCCATAAGAATGTTTTTTTCTGGACGATGTGATGTGAATTCCAACAATCCCACAGTGGTTTTAGCTGCTTTCCAGAGAAGAATGTGATAATGGTTGCTGGGTAGAACCATTTTGGCTGGCCTGGATTAAACTGAAGCTTTAAACTTACAGAGGACAGCTTGGGCTGCCATGTCTTGTCTTCCTTTTTTTTTAAAAAAAAGAAACCAAGTTATACTTGCCTCCTTGCTACTTTGCCAGCTTCGGGACAGCTGGAATCTGACACTGATTAAGCGCTAACAAGGCCAGCTGTAATGCCCGGGCTAATATACACAATGCAACTTGAGTAGAACTATGAGTGTTGGTCTCCCTGAATTCTGTATGTGTAAATTTGGGAAACAGCCCCAATCCAATGGGCTGTGAGGTCCTTTTCTTTTATTATTAAGCTTCCAGAAAGGAATCAGTCCTAGAGCAAATGAGTGGCTACAGCAGGTGGGCTCTCTCTGCTGCTCAGGCTGGCCTTGAACTCCTGATCTTCCCGCTTCAGTTTCCCCAGTGTCGAGGTTAATGTGTGAGCCAACCCGACTGGTCTTGGCTGATACTGCTTACACTCTGTGGTTTTGTTTTCTTTTTTTCCTTTGAGTAAATGAGTTACTCTACATTCCCTAGGAGTACATTTGGACTTTGCATCTGATATCTTACTCTTTGCCCTTGGCATTTTCTTGTGACTTCCGGACACAAAAATGTAATCCCACAGGTGCTGATTGTAGAATATTTGAAAGAAAAAAAATTCAGCTGTAGGTTGGCAGCTCCATGAGTTCCTGTTTTCTAAATCTGAACACAAATACTGCGACATATTTAAAGCTACTCCATGGGTTTCTGATCCAAGAACAAAGTGAGGTAAAGGAATTCTTCCTGCAAAGTAAGCTAAAATTGTGTGTGTGTGTGTGTGTGTGTGTGTGTGTGGTGTGGTGTATACACATATGTATACATATGCGAAATGTATATATGACAAGAGGCACACTGGCTAAGGACCTTAGGTTCCAAGACAGATGATAAGTCCTTGGTATTCATAAATACCAGACTTAGAGCCAAAAAAAGCATCAACTCAGAAATATCAATGAGCCCAACAAAAATTAAAGAAGGAGGAGAATAAAATCAAATATATTGGCAAAGTGTTTTTGTTTCTTTGTTTTGTTTTAGTTTTTGGGGTTTTGGTGGTGGTGGTGGTGTTTTTTGTTTGTTTTGTCTTCAATTGTTTTGTTTTTTTTAGCACTCAGGAGATTGAAGCAGGAGGATCACATGTTCACTGGCCAGTCTGAGATACAGAGTTGGAGGCTAGCCTAGGCTACATGAGATCCTGTCTTAAATAACAAAACAATAACAAAAAAAAAAAAAACTGCCTCGAGAAAATACACACAGCTGCCTACCACAGGCTGAAGGCTGAGGATAAGAAACTGCTACTGTTCTAAGAGCTGAAACTTTTCAAAATAACCAGGGTTCACCTATCTAAGCAGTCCCCTGGAACATGGAAGCCTTCAATAGACTCAAAGTTCCAAAATACTCGCATCAAACAGGTTCTGCCAAAAGGTCATTGTCTAGGTGGGGAGGCTGATTCCCAGGCTTCTAGTCGGCTACATTCTCAGAGAGGCGCTATGAGAGAGCTACACACATTACAGATATTCACATCTTGTGTGGCTCTTATGTTCATCTTCCCTAGAACTTACATCTGATCTAATGTCTGGGGACACAGGACAAGGGTACATGTAACATCTCTCCAGCATTATTGCAGCTTTCTATAAACCCAGAGTTAAATAGACAGATAGATAGATAGATAGATAGATAGATAGATAGATAGATAGATACAGAGATAGATACAGAGATAGATACAGAGATAGATTCAGAGATACAGAGAAAAAACAAAACTTAACTAAAAAACAAAAGAAGATATTGACTTTCCACCATTCCCTGTGTGAGCTGAAGTTCATTTAATTCGCCCCATTCATGCCTTAGTCTTTTTCTTTCTTTCTTTCTTTTTTTTTAATGTCCATTGGTGTAAGGGAGTCAGATCTCTTGGAACTGGAGTGAGCTGCCATGTGGGTGCCGGGAATTGAATCCTAGTCCTTTGGAAGAACAGCCAGTGCTCTTAGCCACTGAACCATCTCTCCAGCTCCTGTGCTTTGGTCTTGACATCCACAAAAATGGACTAATGCTACATTATCTGCCTCCTTACAGTAATAAATAACTAGGGTGATACATTAAAAAAAATAGTTAATCTATGCATACTTGGTGGTTGTTCCTGTGTTGCAGAACTGGATAAAATCAAGCCTTCCTTTAGTCTATAGCTATCTGCATGGTCTAGACCAAGAATACATGGCTGATAAAACATTTTAAGCATATGTAAGAAAATTCTGGACTGCAGAATGAAGTCTTGCGACAAGCGACAGACATGGAACATATCCAGGGTAGAGAGAGGCAACTCTGCAATCTAGCTTTAATCTGGCCTTACCTTGAAAATCAATACTACTTCCAAAGAACAAGGTGTTTAAAACCCTGTGCTATTCGTCAAACAGACAAAATAATCATTAATATTTAATAAGCAAAATGCCAGTTAAGAAGCTTTGCATGTGTATAAATAAGCAAAACCAGAGGAACCGAGCAGGATAGAAAGCAAGAAATAAATCACAGAGGGCTGGGGACACAGCCCAGTGGCAGAAAGCTTGCCCAGTGTGCATGAGGCCCAAGGTTCAATCCTAAGTACTGTCAACAATAAGTAAATATAAATTTTTAAAAATCACATGTATATGGGGATGTTGTATATGGATACGGTGTCATCTGAAATTAGTAGGGGAAAGGTGAACTATTTGATAAGTAGTACAGTACAAATTTGGGGAAAAGTAAAGTTTAGACTCACTGGGTAACTTAGCTATCCATCATTGTGACAAAAATACCTGGGGAGGAAGAAAGATTGTTTGAGTTCATGATTCTAGAGGTCATGGTCCACAGTCACTTGCTCACATTGTCTTAGGCATACAGAGGGGAAGCGCAAATGCAGCAGCTCTGCCTGCAGAGGAAGGCTGCTAAGTTCATGGAAGCCATGAAACAAAAGGAAAACTAGCTCAGTCTCATCCTTAACAATGCTGCTTTCCCCCCAAGCCCATTAAGCTGTGAGTCCCTAACTGGACCGATCCACTCACGACGGTGCAGTGTGAACAGTGAGTTACTAGGGAGAAGAAGAAATGTCAGAGTAAAGCCGTGACGACGAGAAGCAAGGGCTTACAGCTGGCTACAAGACAACCAAATAGACTTGGTGAGAGAAGGACAAGTCGGTGGGCTGAGGAAAATGACTAAGGCACTGCTGCCCTTCCATTTATTACTTCTAATGCAGCTCACTGTATCAGACTTGATCGTAAGGATGGCTTCTAACTAGAGAAGGGACCCCCTCTGTCACCCCATAGACCAAGCTGTAGGGTATGAGGTAACCAACAAAGTGATGGTAGCTGGGATAGTTAGTTCTCTACCATAGGAGTGAGCTGGTCATGTAGATGTGAAAATAAAGATTGTTGTAGGATAAGCAGCTAGCAGACGCTGCCAAGGCCTAAGAGCAGCAACACAGGAAGGACCCCGTGATTTGTAAGGGTGGCAGGAGTTAATGACCTAGTAGCAAACAGTTAATGTCAACAGCTGGCAAGTGAGTCAGAGGTGGACAAAAGGGTGCTCTTATCTAAAAGGGTGCTAACTGGACAAGTATGCACAACCAAAGCAATGGAACCCTGAGGCCTACCAACGCCGCATGATATGATATGGACACACATATAAGAAAAAGAACCAGAAGGCATGCAATCAGCAGGGAAGAGCAAGTGGCTTCTGCAGGAAACAGATGCCCACCAAAACGGAGCAAGGATCTGCGGGTTGTTGCAGCAGTGCAAATATTCCAACAGCTTGCACATACATGTATGGTATGAGTGTTGTGGTTGCCTATTTGTTCGTTCATTTTATTTATTTATTCTTGACAGGCTGGCAAGTTGGGCTCTCATTTTAGATGAAGTATTTAAGGGCAGAAGGGAATTATAGTCTCAAAACTTGATAAGCCTACAAAGATGAAAATCAATTTAAGGAAGCAATTATTTTTTTTTTACAGACCATTAACCTAAATTATAAGATTAGGAATGGCATGATTATAATGAACAGTTATGAAAATCAGAAGTGCTTATTGCTGAGACACTGAATGTTGATTTCAGAGAGATTTTGAGTATGCACATTCTCAGAGCCACTCATGACTTCCTGACTTCCTGACTTCTGGCTAAGCTTCTAGAGGAAACTACGTACATTGCCACACTGGGACTGTGGGAAGAGGCCACACACAATTTTAAACTTTGAGGTTTTTTCCTCAAGAGATAAACAAGAAGAAATTGATGATGGGTAACACATAGAATATATAAATTTAAGGCTCTGTCTGCTAGAGCCCAGTCTGTTTCATTCTCTGTAATCCTAAGTGGGCTGAGTTCTCATCCATCCACAGTGCTCTCTGTTTCTGCATCTTCTCCTGTGTGTTAGAATTCTGTTGCTGCTCCTGTCTCATCTGCTAATGTGTTTCTGGACAAGGATCCCTATCTTTTATTTACTCCGATGTCACAGAACTGAGTAGTCTTGGTGCTTATTAAGTTTTTTTTTTTTTTTACTTAATTATCAAAATTTTAAAAGTTACAGCACACATTTTATATATCAGTGACTCTTTAAATATCCAACAGCTTCATTTAGTCAAATTTATTTTGTTTTCATATATTCCATCAATTAAAAGTTCAATTTACAAGCTAGGTATGGTGCTACCACGCCTTTAATCCCAGCATTTTAGAGGCAGAGACAGGCGGATCTCTGTGAGTTTGAGGACTACATAGAGAGGCCTTGTCTCAAAAATGAAAAAAAAAAATGTCAGTTTATAAAGCTAATAAGAAAAACTGAATCTTAAGGACAACACTGTAGTCCTTTGTGTATATATTGTGGCTTCTGGTTTTGTGTTTTTATGGGATTCCTGTGGGTGAGAATTGTGTGTGTGTGTGTGTGTGTGTTTCTTGTGTTTTTTCTTTGACCCCTTTTGCTTGTTTTGTACTATTTCAATTGGTCTGTTTTTGTTTTATCTTACTATATTTTATTATTATCCCATAGATGGCTATTTGTTTTCTAACAAAAGACAGAAATGGTGAGGATTCTGAGGAGAAGAAATTTTAATTAAAATATATTGTGGGGTAAAAATCTATTTTCAATAAAATAAAAAGAAAGAGTATCACTGTAGCATCATAGTGGAGTTCTCCAATGCTAGTTTTGTTTTTGTGACCCAAGCAGCTGTTCAAGAGTTAACTTTTTCCATCATCTCTGTGTTCAAGTCATAGAAATTATTGAAGATTTATTTGGCTCCTTCGAACGTTATATTCTTTTTCTTTATGGTTTAAATATTGTTTGACACCTGTAGATATAAAAAAAAAAAATCCAAATTTCTGTGTTGAAAAGGTGTTTATCTGTTAGCGGAAACGGGGAGCCGCACTATAAACGCTACCAGCCTCATCTGAAGCGGCCCTGCCTTGTGTGGCCAGGAGGTGGCAGCATGCTCCAGCGAAATGTCACCAGATTGCTGTGCATCACCTTCTTTGTTTTCAGAATCGCTTCTTAACTCCCGGTCTCTAGAAAATCCCATAAACAAAGAGCTTTCTGGTTCCAGCGGACTGTTTTCAAAGCAACAGGGATCATGTAGTGAATTCAACCAACTGATAACTGGATCCACTGCTACTAATTATAACCTGCTTGTTAATTCAAAATAGTGTGATACAGCAACATCCTCACAGGGCAGGGAGCAGGGAAGAGAGGGAAGAAGAACAACAACATCAAACGTTAAAGGAACCTGGAAAACCTCATATCTACATACTTAATGACCTTTCAACTCAATACACATGATTAACATGGAGGTATATTTGTACTGTTTTCAAGGCTAACCCTTTATCTACTAACATAGATAACTACTAATTGTAATGAAATCAAACAGCTACAATAACTAATAGGGATTTTTAAATTGGTTAACATACTGATTCTGTGGATATGTAAATCCTCATTTTTCTCAAAGAATTTGTCCCTGGAGCAAGTACTTCTGTTTAGACTGACATTCACTATCCTCACACCATGTATCAAGCCTATAAGATGTTACTGGCATTTAATCTTTGTGCAGAATAATGAAACTGTGATTTTAGATAAATAGATTTTAAAACAGATATGCAATTAGTTGTCTATTTGGTTGAGTTTGATTTGGTCAATAGCAAAATGTATTAATATGTATATCTCCCTAATTTGTATATCTTCCTTAGTTTGTTTTATTCTACCAGGCTGACATGCTTGCTTACAAACCATTAGCACCCTTGAATTAAACCTCACAGAGTTCCTGGAATGCTTTTTAAACCATTTATTTGAATTCTTACTTCCTGCACAATTCCCTAGGAAACAGAAAGATCAGCTACTATTTAAAACACACACACACAACTGACTTGTCAGCTTAGTCTTGTTTTGTCTTCAATAACGAAGAGCAAAAAGGTTATTAAAGACATTTTGGGGGCTGGAGAGACAGCTCAGTGGTTAAGAGAGCTAGCTTGCTACTTTCCCAGGAGGCGTTTAGTTCAGTTCACAGCACCCATATCAGGCAATTCACAACCAGCTATAACTCCAACTCCAAGGTATCTGATGCCTTCTCCTGGCTTCAAGGGCTCCCTGAACACATGACATATATACACAGACATGCACATAGACATATAAATTTAAAATAAAATAAGATAAAATAAAATAAAATCTTGTTTTATAGACATTCTCCAGAGCTAAGGCAAAGAAATGGGTAGAGTGAAGTCAGAGAAATACGTAAAGAATGAGTAAATTAACTGACCAAAGATCCTCATTACTTACTTAATTACAACATAACATCTATGTTAATGGTTGTAGTTACATGCAGAAAGGGAGTATTTCTCTTTATTCTTTCTTCAAGACTATCATCAACAGAAAAAAAAATCACATATTAATTCCATTATCAAATTGCTGAAAGTATATTTGATACTTATATAGAACTATAAGTTACTGATCCCTAGGTTTAGAAAGTGTCAAGCAAATAAGTAGAGTGTGAATCAAGTTCTGGTCCGCTATTTCACACAAAACCTGAAGCCTTGGTGAAATACCCTGTCCACAGGCCCCGCCAGTGCCCTATAGCAGACCAACCACAGAAGTGTAGTTACTTAGCATCACTCCCAGTCTAGTACAAAGTTCACTAAGTTGTTGAGTGCTGCTGGCCAGAGTCTTCTGTACTCTGCATGTGCTCTAGAGATTTGGTTGTAGTTGTTAGGCTGCTGTGTAAGCTCGTAAGGAAGACAAGGAGGTATATCCATAGGTGCAAACCTTGCCAGACCTCAACAGAGGGAAACACTTATCATGGCAAGTGCCATACTGAACAGTAGAAACCTGAGCATCTGAGCTCAGGTGTTTTTATTGATCCAGAACTCCTAAGGTATAGCACGTGTAGATCATATGCAATCAAACAGCCCCCACATAATCCAGCACCTGCAGACAATACAAAATGCCAAGACCTAGGCAGCCCCTCACCCAACAGTACACGAAACAATTATTTTATACATTTCTAAAAATAAACGTCCATGACATTTGGTCAATGCAAGGATGGAAAGGAAAATATTGGCTTAATGCACAAAGAACTCAAACAAAGGAAATTTACCAAAGAATGAAACAGAAATGGTAATAAAAACTATTTCTTAAAGATAATTGCTGAAAATGGCCACATCCAGCACAGCAGAAGCTAGAACTAAGTAAATCCCACAGGTTGAGAATAAGACCATCACCACAATTTTAAGCCAAATTTAAGCAAGCTTTGTAGTGGGACATTTTAAAGGAGTTTTGTGATTTTTTTGTTTTCTTTAAAAACACAAAATGCCATTTGGACTATGTTTTTGTTCCCATCCTAGGTATAGTGGGTGATAATGAGAGCTTGATTTAGACTGTTCCTTACTGGTCGCTATAATTTGGCTACTGCAACTATTTTTGCCACGTGTAGCTTGTCCTTATGATTGCATGCTGCTTGGACTTCTGGGAACTTTGCTTAGAGTATGTATTGGTTGATACCCAGAGACCCGGAGTTGAGTGGTTACTGGTCATTGTTTGGTTGGTTTGTTGCTTGGTGGATTATTGTGTAGAGGAACTTTGGTTGGAGAAATTAGGTTCAAGGATATTGTACCGACTCTAGTCCAGTTCACTATCTGTCCCTGCTCTCAAAGCTTCGGACAACCAAAAAGGGCTATGAATATTTACTCCTCTCTTTCTTTTTCTTCTTTCTTTCTTCCTTCTTCCTTCCTCCCTCCCTCCCTCCCTCCCTCTCTCTCTCTCTCTCTCTCTCTCTCTCTCTCTCTCTCTTTTCTTTCTTTCTTTCTTTCTTTCTCTTTCCAGGCTGCCTAAAAGGGTGATAAAGATTTCTTTCTTTCCATTCTTCCTTTTTCTTTCCTGAACTAGAGGGCAAAAAAGCATGGTAGCAACCTGCTACAAAGCTTTAATTAAATTAACTAAATACTGGCCAGTAAGATGGACTCTGACCAGGTCCATTTCAAGGTTCCCCCCTCGGGGTTCACTTGGGAACTCCAGGGTTCCCAAGAAATGGCACTGATCACATGTAGTAGATGCTTATAAAGGTAGAACCCATAAGGCTACGGACTTCCCACCAGGTCCAATCAGGGGCAAGCATATATCAATGATATATTTCTTGTCTAAGTATCTCCCACCTACAAGTGACAAAGCACACCCAGTGCATTTGAATACATTCAGTGCAATTGGTTTAACCAAAGAGAATCTACACATGTGGCCAGTTATCACACATGAACAGCTCCCACCCAGCATTCCAGGAAGTTATCTCTCCTCTTGTTTTATAGATCTCTTAGGCACAGTAATTAAAATTTAAAACATAACTTTTGCTCTTATACTTGGAGATGCTGGAAGAGAAAAGCAATGACTGTGCACAAGGATTCACATGGTGTCTCTGGGTTTCTTTTATGGTGAAAAGAGAACAAATTTATTTTACAGTTTGGTGAATTTAAAGGGCAGAGCAGGGTTCCTGAGAATGTCAGACCTTATCTAGAGCTTTAGACGTCACAAAAGCTCAGAGATATCTCATGAATTCACTTCCCCCAAAAGCGCACTTGAAAGGTACTTTCCTTCTGGCTATCAGATTGACCTGTAATACTCTGCAAAGACATTTGAACGTCAAAAAGAGGATTAACTGAATCACAGATTGTCCTTTAATTTAGGTTTGCCCTTGATGAAAGCTTTTTAAAAGTAATTAATAGCTTCTAAGTGCTTTCTTCTAAGTGCTTTAGAAGTTCCTGGAGAAACAAATGTAAGTGTTGGCAAAGAGGTGGGGGAGGCAGGAAATGTGATCTCAACAGTTTGCATCTACTATGAAAATGTCATAATGAATCCCACGGTTATATATAATTAATAAATGGGAAAAAACTTTTTAAAAAATTGGAAGAATAAAGAGAAAGCCCAATAGTTAAGAGCACTTGGTAATCTGTCATGAGGACTCAATCTGGGTCCCAGAATCCACATTGCTCACAAATGTTACAGGTCTGGGATCATTCAGAGATTCACCATCTGACCATAAACAGATTTTAATAATCAAGAGGCTTTATTAATTACTGGACAGGCCATGGACACTGACCAGGTCCATACCTTTGCTTCCCAAGAGTATGGCCACAGTCAGATTTTGCAGAGGTTATAAAGGCAGAACCCATAAGGCTATGTATTTCCCACAAGATTCAATCAGGGACAAGTATATATCCTGATGTACTTCCTTCCTGTTTAGCCCCCACCTATGTCCAATCAGGGGCAAGCATACATTCTGATGTACTTCCTATGAGTGTCCCACCTACATGTGCTCAAACACATCTGGTACAGTTGGAATATATCTGGAGCAGTTGGATTAACCAAGCTTGCTTAGGGAATAAAAACACAGGGCCTGTTATCTCACATTAACAGCCCTACAGCATTCCAGGAAGTTATCTATCCTCAGGCAAGTGGGGATTACAAGACTATCTGTCTTTTTGTTTTATAGATGCAGTAATTAAAACTTAAAAATGATTTTAGCTCTTACAACAAACACCTGTAACTCTAGCTCCAAAGGATCCAACACCTTCTTCTAGATTTCTTGAATACACACACATACACAAACACACACTGACACACACAAAATATTTAACAAGTCAAAAATATTTGTGGTGTGGTAGACAAGTCAGTGGTGGAATCTGAATTTTAGGTTTATTTATCTGTAAAAGAGTAAAATTATTCCTTCAGGGAAGGAATAGAGAAAGAGATAAGAATTCTGAAGCCAAGCCTAGCAGAAGCCTAGATGAAAGACATAGGTTACACAGATGAGCTAGTTGGAGACCAGGGAGTAGAGGACATAGTAGAGAAAAATAGTGCCTTGAAACTTCAAACGGCTGTCGCCAATAAAAAATGCTAGAGTTCAGAAAGAGTAGATATTGGAAAGGCATTGTTTTCAAGAGTTCAGTTCAGGGAAGAAGAAACAGAACTGTATCAGGCTAACAGTAAAATAAGTAGGTATTTTGATTTCCATGCCTCCATCATTTCTAAAAATCATACCTTAAAGTAAAATCATAGCCTTAAACTAGGAATTCAATACATCAGTACACTCTTTTTCAAGACTTTAAATGTGAAGCACATTTAGAATGAGCAAAAATATGGGTCATTTTGGCTTTTGAGGAGATAAGCATCACCTATATAAAATGTCACCTAAACAAAGCCTCGGGTTAAGATGCAGCTTGGCTGATGAACTCGTGTATGAAGCCCTGGGCTCAGTGTGAACATCATGGCACAGCACACTTGTAACCCCAGAAGGTGGAGGGGTGACAATCAGAAGTTCAAGCTCATCCTGAAAGCCAACCTGTACACCTGCATCAAATATAGTAAAAAGATTCAAAGAAAATTGTGTTTTCAACTAAGGTCCAAAGAAAACTGAATCTGGTAACCTTTCTTTAATCAATGGGTTCGATTTCCCATTAAAAAGTTTAAGGCCATCCTGGACTATATAGTGAGTGGCAGGCCATCCAGAGATGGCAAAAGCAAGACCCTGATTCAAAAATCAACGAAGAACACAGTATTTTAATACCTCTTTTAAAATATCAAGTTGAACTGCATTCTTATATCAACTTTAAAACTTGTGTTCTTACCTGGGCAGTGGTGGCACGCCACTTGGGAGACAGAGGCAGGCAGATCTCTGTGAGTTCGAGGCCAGCCTTGTCTACATAGTGAGTGCCAGGACAGCCAGAACAACACAAGAGAAACCTTGTCTCAAAAATAAAAAAGAAACAAACAAAAAACTTGTGTTAATTCATTACTGAAAATCAAACAAAACAAACAGAGTTACAGTTCCTGCTTTGACCGAAGAACTTTTCAACTTAATTCAGACAACGGTCAAATCCTATTGGTATTTAGTGACATCAGAGAAATAAATTACTTTCCAATGGTACTTTTGGCTTTTACAAGAAGCCATGAGAAAATTGGAAATATTCCTGTGTTTGGTTATCCTGAGATTGGGGCGGGGGGGGGGGGGGTGCGCTAAAATCCAATGGCCTGCTTCTGTCATCATCCCTTTCCAAAGGTACTTTGATAGCATGTGTCACATCAAGCTATGAAACTTGACAATAGCCAACGAGACAATAAATTCAGAAGTTCCAACTTAAGGAAACAAAATCTGGTTGTTCTGGAGTGTCAAAGAGTTCAATTTCTCACTGAAATGTAAAACTACATAAACAACTTCCTTACCACCATCAAGCTACCAAACATCAAACTACCTTGTCCTGTCTTATCTGGCTGCCTGTTTCTCTCTGTTTCCCTCTCTCTCTCTCTCTCTCCCCTCTCCCTCCCTCTCCCTCTCCCTTCCCCCTCCCCCCCTCCCCCCACATGATGCACTGGACCATGGTTTATTGCTTAGAAACAACTAATGGGAATTAAAACAGATAAAGTCTGTTAGGATAAAGGGGAGAGAGTTTTGTTTTTTTTTTTTTTTTTTTTTTGTCAGTACTGCTTTTTGCCATTATCTCCAACACTTAAACAATCTAAATATCATGATTTAGTGAACAGATAAAACTTCTGAGTAAAAAATGTGTGATCCCGAGGTCTAGATTCTAGCTACCATATCAGGACCCAAACTAACTGACAATAAGAATCATCTTGTAGTCTGGTGTGATGGCTCAGTAGGTAAAGGCTAAGGAAAGTTATTAATGAAGACCCTAATTTCAGTCATCCTCTGCTTCCTGATCCACGATAATGTCCACAGCTGCTGCTTTGCTCTCCAGCGCCACAGACGAAGCCATGCCACCATGCCTTTCCCACTGCAATACACTACAAAAGCCATCTGCAACTATGAGCCAAAATTAATCCTTCCTCCTTTTTCTCTGTGGATATTTTTGGTCACAATGACATGAGCAACTGATACACAAAGCCAAAAGAATTATATCTTATTTCCCCACTCCATGTTCGATAATTTATGAGATAAAGATTTCACATTAAAACAGTCCCTGTGTATGTAATACGAGGGGAAGGACCTTCAAAGGCACTAGCATAACTGAGAACAGTAAACACTAAATGAGGTATATATAAAAGGTAATTTTTGAAACAGGATTCAAGTGTCAATTTAGCTGATATCCCAAATCTGAATATATATATATATATACATATATATATATATATATATATATATATATATATATATATATATATATATTAAGTAATTGCTGTGTATTTTTAAAACATGTGACTATTGCTTTTTTTCTCTTATCGTATGATGTCCATTCCGGTTAAATGTAGCACTTCACAAACCATGCTCGTGACTTACAGAGGAGAAAGAAGTAGTAAGCGGAAAGTTGAAATTTTTTTTTAAAAGATGTTAAATGGTCAAAAATCATTTCTATGTGAAGGAGTCAGAGTTTGGTTCTGTCTGCCCTTTTCCAGATATCCTCTTGTGTCCAGGGATACATCCCCTAGGTCTACAGAGTCATTGTTTAGTGGGTGTGAGGAGTTACTTGCTCCACTCAACTCAAGCAGAATAGGCCAATGATTCTAAAGGTTTACAACTCACATACCACTTCCATCTCAAAGGTGACTTTGGGACTTTAACCTTTCCTCTATTTTGTGTTTTCCAAATACATTCTACAATCCCAGTCAGGATTCTCCTCAGAAATATAGTAAGTTTCAAAGAGCTCAATCCATCATGATGGGGAAGACATGGAAGAACAGCTTACAACAATGCATAAGAAACAGATGGGCCAGATAGCAACTTGTAAGAAACGATATGTGCCTAAGATTTTTCTTAGTGTTTCATCCTATATACTCAGGAACCTGATGACCTACTGAAATGGACGCTACTGTTGCACACCCAACATCCCTCTATTTATCCCACCCTTCTACCTGTCACATAATCCTAATTTCATGCACCCTTCCAAGGAGATCTGTGTCCTTCAGAAGAGGCCGGCTTCCTTCTCAGTGCTGGGCTATGAATGTTAATTGGCACAGACGGGCCTTCTTTCCACCCCTTGCCTAAGCATAAGTAATCCCAGAGATTTTAGTTAAGGAGATACAAGGAGAAAATCTACTTGGTAAGAGGATTTCCTTAGTCTTGAAACAGAGACAAAAGCAGTGTACTCTCTTCCTGCCTCAGACACCACCTGTCACCTGGATCTGAGAACACCACTTTGGGGTCTGAAAAGGAAACCAGAGACGAACAAACCAGTGTGAAAGATGGCCCAAGATAATTTGGCTCTGGACCTGCAACATCCCAAACTCTCTAAGTCACTTAAGTTCTCAGCAGTTCTCAACCTGTGGGATGTGACCCTTTTGGGGTCAAACAACCCTTTTAGAGGGGTCACCTAAGACCATCTGCATATCAGATATTTACATCACAATTCATAACAGTAGCAAAATTACAGTTATGAAATAGCAATGAAAATAATTTTAAGGTTGGCGGTCACCACAACAGGAAGAACTGTATTAAAGGGTCGCAGCATTAGGAAGGGTGAGAACCAATCTGTTGTCAGCCTTGCAAAGGTTAATTTAAAGGTATAGCTTCTTTCTGGGAAGTTTTGCTCACACTTACCAATTTGCTAGTTTTAAATTGCCATTATTATTGAGTTATACAATGCCTATGCTTATTGAGTTATTAATAGCTCTAGAGGCAAATGGACATTGTTTCCAAATTTAAGTGTTAAATTTAACACCTTAAGTGTTAGCTCACAAAAGAGAACTTACTTGTGTCTATGTTATCACCTTTTTACCCTTTTTATTAACGTTTAAAACTAATTACGAGTAAATAGAAATTTATGAAAAATAACTTGCACTTAAAAATACAAGATATCTCACAAAGTGAAGAACCTTAACTTTTAAAAAGGTATAGCTAGGGCTAGGGAAATGGCTCATCAGTTAAGAACATTTGCTGCTCTTCCAGAGAACCATGATCTGTTCCCAGCACCCACATCAGGGGACTTACATATACCTGTAACTCCAGTTTCGAGGGACCCAACGCCCTCACCTGATCTCTGTGGGTACTGTACACACATGCCATATAAACACACACACGCACACACACAAATAAAAATAGTAAAAGTAAACATTTTTAAATGAAGACAAAGGGGCCTGGAAAGATGGTTCAGAGGTGAAGAACACTTGCTGTTCTTGCAAGGTTCTGTTCCCAGTACCTACGTGGTGGTTCACAACCACCATCACTCCAGTCCCAGGCCCTCCTCTGGCCTCTGCCTGGTAATGTGTGATGCACATACATACACGTAGGCAAGACATTTATACACATAAGCAACATTTTTTTTTAAAGCTAGGAAAACCACGACTTCCAGGCGTGCCTGGAACCTGAGTCTGTTAGAACCTGGACTGCAAGGCTCAGTCACAGGGGGTTGGTTTCGATCAATGCCGAGGGCGGCCAATAGGGGACGGTGCGGCTGCCGCGCAGAGCGAGTCTGTGGTCACTTTTGCTCAGTCCACTTACTCATAGGTTTACTCTTGTCATGGATCACGAAAAACAGCTGTTACGACAGGAAAATCTCAACACAGAACTGGAAATTTGTGAAAGTGAGAAAGGACGGAGACGACAAAGCACCTCTGTCGGCAGTAAGAGGAAAGTGGCGAGCGCAGAGACACAGCTTTTGTGTGAGCGCGAGCGGAAGGGGCGGGACAGACGGAGGGTCGGGTGCGCGCGAGCGGAAGGGGCGGGGCCGTGCCTCGGGTCTTTGTGGCCGGTGTACGCCTCTAGGGCTGCTCCGTACTGTCGCTGAGGGCTTGGCTCCAGTCAGAGGCAAGGCGGGTGGCTCGTCCTGAAGAGGCCCCGCAAGCCGCGCTTCCCGCGGGACGGCGCGGTGGTGTCCCCCGCCAAGGCCCGCGCCTCCGCGGAGCTTTAACCCGGAAGCTGAAAGGGTGCGTGCCGCTGGCTGCCGAGGAAGACAGGTTTGTAGCGGGCGTTTCGTTAGCCGGTTGGGAGTCGGCGCTCTGGGACCTCACGGAGCCGAGGCGCAGTGAGGGAGAGGACGGGGCGTCCGAGGGGCGCTGAGTGGGCCGGCGAACGCCGTGGCAGGCGTGAGGGAGTCTGAAGGAGCACTTCGAGGACTCAGGCTTAGTTAATGTGTGGCCCGAGATGCGTTACCAGTAGGGAAAGCGAGGCTACTTGGCAGGGTCAGGGTTCTCCGGTTGGGAGTGGGGCTGCCGTCCCGGGCGACGGCTGGTGGGGAAGAGCTCATTCCGCCCTCAGCCTTGCGGGTGCAGGGCCGGGCTTACTGTAAACTGAAGGGCATACAGGTCTCTGGCTAACCGCTATCCAAACTTAGGTCGTGGTTGTTCTGTCCTAAAATCTAGTCCGTGATTATTACCATATTTCGTTTGGTAATTATTACCGTATTTGGTTAGAATACTCCAGCTTTTGAGAACTGAAGCTGATTTCTTGAGTCCATAATAGCATATTTTTTAACACAAGCATTTTACAGTTACTGAATTCCTCACTAAATTCATTCATAAGCCAAACCTGTCCACAATACTAGCTCAGAGCAAGGCCCACACACAGTAAGTGCCTCCGTGTTCGTTGAAAAATTCAGTATACCAACGGGACTAAATGACAAATACAAAGCAAAATTTTATTTATACAAAAATCATGTTTAGTGCGAATTTTAAAATGTTACTACCTTAAATATAGACCAACTGAAAAATTTTAAGCTAGCATTAAATTCTGCCAAAAGCTGGGCGTGGTATTGTACTTCTTTGATCGAAGCACTTCAGAGGCACAGACGGGAGGATCTCTGTGACTTTGAGGTCAGCCTAGACTATATTGCAGGTTCCAGAACTTAGAGATAACCTGTCTCAAAAAACAGAATCTGCAGCCTGTATGTTATTAAAATTTTCTGTGGCTGGGATCAAGCCCAGTTGTACTGTTTGTCTAACATGGTGAAGGACCTGAGTCCAATCCCCAGCACTGTCAAAAGGGGAGCAAGGATGTGCAGCTTAGTAGCAAAGTGAAAGTGCTCGCATACCATTCATAAGCACTGAAAAAAGTTCTTACAGAAAAAAATTTAATCAGGATTGAAACATAATTGAAAAGGAAATAATCTCACTTTGAAATTCATATTAAATTGCATTCTTGTCCTTCTAAAAAATTTTGTCCTTAGCGGTAGTTCTGTGAAGTAGGAGGCATGATTCTTGATGCTTTGTCAATTTATTTAGTTTTAAACCTATTCCCTACAGATGTTACAAGTTTTTAGAGATTTTTTTTTCTATGCTGTAAGTTAACAGTGCTTTCATGTCTTATAGGAAAGAAGAGGTTACTTAGGAAACTCCTCCTCAAGCACAAAACCCTTTTTTGTAAGCTATCTCAGCGCAGAATGGCTATGGAATCCAGAGCAATTTCAAGTTTAAAACCTCAGGATCATCAGGAAGAAGAATTAATACTAGTGAAAATAGAAGATAGCTTTTCTTGGAGTCAGAAATGTAAACAGAATGGGAGTACCCAATCTTGCCAAGAGTTGTTTCGACAGCAGTTCAGAAAGTTTTGCTACCATGAAACACCTGGGCCCCGAGAGGCTCTGGGCCGACTCCAGGAACTTTGCTATCAGTGGCTAATGCCAGAGTTACACACAAAGGAGCAGATACTAGAATTGCTAGTGCTGGAGCAGTTCCTGAGCATCCTACCTGAAGAGCTAAAGATATGGGTTCAACAACATGGTCCAAAAAGTGGTGAGGAAGCTGTGACTCTGCTGGAGGATTTGGAGAAAGAGTTTGATGATCCAGGGCAGCAGGTGGGAACAGAGATGTGATATGTTGTAGGGGAAAAAAAAATGCAGCCTATAGTACGTAGTATCTTGTCAAAATGTTGTCTCTGAGGGAACCACAGCCTTGATGTAATAACACATACCTGTCTCTAACCTCTTCCCTCCCCTATCCATCTGTGGCAATGATCTCATTAACCTGGAGAGTTTTACTAAGCATATTTTATTGGTTTCAGGTCACAGATAGTTCACAAGGACCATCAGTGTCATGGAAAGATTTGACATATCTCAGAGCATCCCAAGACTCAACAAGCATCCAATTCCGGCCTTTGAAGACACAGCTGAAATCCTGGAAACCTTGCCTTTCTAAAAGTGGTAAGAAATAGAAATTTACCTTCAAGTTTATGTAAGTTAGGCCTCTGGTTTTGAAGGTGCAGACTTACATTTATAAACTTGTATGTGAATATCACTTGTATTAATCAAAACCATAGGTGCTTACTTAAGTAGCTTTGTATTCATTGACCCTCATGAGTTTTAGTCATCCTTCCTAGTATCCTGTTTCCCTGTCACTGGTTCACATAATCATTTTATAACTTCATAGAGTACTAAAAAATGTCTAATACTGTGGTAGATACTGTGTATCCAGCTTCAAGTAACTTTCAGAAAAGCAGATGTATTCTAATGCACTGAATTATGGAATACAAGTAGGCACTGTGTGGATACTGTGGCAGCACATAAAATGAGACCAAGCCCAATATGAGATTCAAGGAGGGTTTGGAGAGTTGGCTCAGTGGTTAAGAACATTTGTTTCTCTTGCGGAAGGGCCTGCGTTCAACTCCTGGCACCCACAAGGCAGCTTACAATCTGTAACTCCAAACCCAACACCCTTTACTGACCTCCTCAGGTACCATGTATGCACATGGTGCATAACATACATACAGGCAAAACATCCATACACATGAAATAATAAAATAAATCTAAAAAAATAAAGATTCAAGGAACACATCTGGAGGAACAAACACCTAAGCTATAATTAAACTGAGTCGCAGAAAGCAAGGTTAAATAGGTAGTATGAAGCCATTAAGGCGAGAGAATACAAACCATCATGGAAACTATAGAAGCTTCAGGTTGACTTGAGAATTGACAAGGGAAGGGATAATGAAAGAGAGCCTAAAGGAGATTAAAGCTAAATCCTATTCCTCAGCATTGAAAGTGCATTGCAATAGATGATCGTTTTTAAAAGCAGATCATGAAATAAAAATTTGAACATGATCAAGTTTCAGTCTTGAACAACTTGATTAAAATGGTACTATTCATGTAAAAGAAAGGGAAAAAAAACATTGGATGTGTTTAATGTGGGGCATTTGGGTACAAATACAAGCAAAAGTCCAGTATGACACTCTAGAGCTCAAGGTAGAATTGGAGATCTCCTGCAAAGACATGAGCTTAGACATAAGTAGTAATCTAGGGAGAGAGTTTCAACAGAAAGGATAAATAAAAACTTTGAGTTACTAGCCCTAAAATCTGAAAGGAAAACTACAAAAATCAGAAGGAGTGTTGTGTCTCATATTTTTCATTCCAGCCTTTGGGTGGCTATAGGATTGCCCTAAGTTTGAGGCCAGTCTGGGTTGCAGTGAGACCCTGTCTCATTAAGAAAAAGAGAACAATGAAGGTGTGGATCTTACTACAGAAAGGCTAAATGAGATCCCAAAAGTACCCACTCAATTATATATAGTCATAAGATTGGTGACCTTGACCAGACTACTATCAGTGGAAGTAGCAGTTCAAGAGGAAGATAAACTAGAAATCAGACTGCAGAATAGAAATGACTCCAGACTAAAACCCTTTCAAAAAATTTTACTATGAATATAAGTAAAGTTACTCAACAGATACATAGGCAGGAGCTTGGTTTTTAAGGAGGAATGGAGTTGCTTGAGCTTAAGCTGATGGTCAGATTGTCATCAGGGGTTTTTTTTGTTTTGTTTTTTTATCTTGTTTTAGTTGTTGGGAGGGGCATAGGGGTAGGAGGGGAGGACTGGGGAGGAATGAGAAGAGGGTGTGATTGAGATATACTGTATAAAATTTAAGTAATTAATAAAAGTATTATGTTGAAAAATATTAAAATTTAAAAATACTCTAGCAAAAGCAACTTAGGGGGAAAATAATTTGTTTTACTTCACGATTCCAGATTTTATATAGCTCATCACTGAATTGATGAACTATATAAATTGAAGTAGCTAATAACATCCACAGTAAAGATCAGAAAAAGGAGGAATATATTTATGCCTACTGCTACACTCATTTTGTCCACTCTTATACAGTCCAGGACCCATATCCAGAAATGATACACTGCACAATGGGCTAGGGCTTTTCACATCAATTAAGACAGTCCTCCCACCAACATTTACATAAGCCAACCTGATCTAGACAGTCTCACTGAGACTTTCTTCCGAGATGATCCTAGATTGTATCGGTTGAAATTTAAAAACTAACCATTATAGGAAGTCAATCTAGAAAGAAACTGAAAATAATGAAAAGAAGTAGTGAGCAATTGATCAGTTGAAGTCTTAAAGGGAAGAAAAGATGAAAGTCAAAAGGAAGATGTAGCATTACGAAGGAGAAAAAGATTCCAGGGGATAGTGATATCTTTGTAAGTAGATCCTTTCTCTTACATAAAGAGTAACTAAACTAGCCATAGTGGAGATGACCTATAATCCCAACTACTTGGAAACTGAGTAGAAGAATCCCTTGAGACCAAATGTACCAAGCTAACCCAAGGAACACAAGATCCTTTCTTTTTACTTATATATATTTAAAAAATAAAAAACACTTGAGAATAATGGAATTTAAATTCTGAGGGCTTATTGATTTTATTTTGTTTTGCTTTTACCATTTCAGATTCTAAGAACAATGAAACAGCAAAAGAGGATATTTCAGAAGAAAAATCACTGGAACTCTCTTGGGATCCTTCATTTAGAAGTGTCAGTGAGCACAAAAACGATTTAGAGTGGCAGCAAAGAAGTGCCCCTCTCCACAGGGGTAATTTTAGTCAAGTAATCTTCACACACAAATCCTTAGCAAAGGGAGACCATCATGATGAATCTCAACGATGCTTGATTCTAAGTACAAACTCTGTAACATGTCAGAAAGTTTCTACAGAAGACAGACCTTACAGATGTGATGTATGTGGGCATAGCTTTAAACAACATTTCTCTCTAACCCAACATCAGAGAATCCATACTGGAGAAAAGCCTTATAAATGTAATCAGTGTGGGAAAGCCTTTAGTTTGAGATCATATCTTATTATTCACCAGAAAATCCATAGTGGTGAAAAAGCGTATGAATGCAGTGAATGTGGAAAAGCCTTCAATCAGAGCTCAGCCCTCACTAGACATCGGAAAATTCACACAGGTGAGAAAGCTTGTAAATGTAATGAGTGTGGCAAAGCATTCAGTCAAAGTTCTTATCTAATTATACATCAAAGAATTCACACTGGTGAGAAACCCTATGAGTGTAATGAATGTGGGAAAACCTTTAGCCAGAGCTCAAAGCTTATTAGACATCAGCGAATTCATACAGGAGAGAGACCCTATGAATGTAATGAATGTGGAAAAGCTTTCAAGCAGAGCTCAGAGCTGATTACCCATCAGAGGATACACAGTGGAGAGAAACCCTATGAATGTAATGAGTGTGGGAAAGCCTTCAGTCTAAATTCAAACCTCATAAGACATCAGAGAATTCACAGTGGAGAGGAACCTTATCAGTGTAATGACTGTGGCAAAACCTTCAAAAGGAGTTCAGCCCTTGTTCAGCACCAGAGAATCCATTCTGGAGATGAAGCTTATATATGTAACGAATGTGGGAAGGCTTTTAGGCACAGGTCAGTGTTGATGCGCCATCAGAGGGTCCATGCTGTTAAGTAGCAATACAAGGACTTATAAATTACATAAGTATATCTTTCTCTATATTAATTAAAAGGTTGACTTTGGAGCAAGATTCCATAAAGGTAGTTTTAAACAGTATTTAGTCAGTCTAACTTGCTTTGTGTAGCACTTCCCAATGCTAGTGCAAATTTCCTTTGAATAGTCCTGTGACTTATCAGAACCAGATAAAACCCATTACTTCAAGCCTTGCTCTTAATATTAGGAATACTCAGGAATATAAAAAGCAGGATTGTAATATTGAGACCTCATTTTCTATGAGAATGTCATAGGAAAGAGCTTCATTCTGCCTGTCACCACATCTGATTGTCAGTGTGACAGACTGTGAGACAGTATGGATAGCATGAGAGACTGACTGCTTAAGGAACTCAAAAGTTTTTACTCAGCAGTAGCCAGTCATCAAGAAAAGTGAGGAAACAGTTTCATCAACTATTTGTTGATCCCAAGACAGGCCCAAAATGGAATGAACTTGAAAAGAAAAAGATACAAATTAAGTTATACAAGTTAAGGGCCCTGGCCCCTCTACTGCCCGACCAGTGCAGGGAACTGAACTTAGGGCCTCTCACATGCTAAGCAGGTGATCAGTCCTGTGTTATTAATACCTGCTTTGTGCCAGGATAAGAACTATAATGAGAAAAGATAATTTCTACAATCTAATGGCAATGCCAGTCAGGTAATGACACTTTACTGTGATCAGTGCTATATGACTGAGTGATTCTTTAGCACTTTCCCCATTTCCTTGTCCAAGAACATGGATAAAGAAACTGAAATGATATGAAGAATGAACAGTTAACCAGGAAGGGAGGCCAGGTAACAAAGGAAGAGATGATTGTTGTTGTTGTTGTTGTTTAAAGCCAAGAACAAAACATGGAACATTGCCTATTGAGTTCTGAATTGGAATCACATCTGTGAGAAGTATGACTGCAGTCAGACTTTCAAGCTCTGCATATGAGCTTAAAAAGTTTATTAATAGAGAAAACCTAGAGTCCTTGGTCACAGTTCCATGAAGAGCTTTGTCTTATTCAATGGAAAGGGCTAATACGTTGTTGCATAGCACAACCTGTAGACAACATTTAAATTTGTACAGAGAATGGTAGGAGTGAAATATATGAGACAGCCTAAATATGGACTCTTTGGGGTCTTTAGACAGTATTGGAGTTACTGTGTTAGAAGATGCCATAGCAACTACTTCCAAGTTCTAGTATAATTGTGCTCAGGTACCCAAAATGTCAATTTCTGAGTCTTTGGCTGTTTCTCCAAATACCTCAACACATGTTTTGTCTTACGCCAGCCATATTTAGCAGTATCTTGAAGAATTTTAAGGTCAGCACTACAGAAGTAACAACAGAAGGTAGTAATTATTGTTAGTCAAGACCTTCCCTCTTAGGAGGAGGAGTATCCTAAGGCTGTTGCATAGTGCAAAAAGCCATGTCATCCTTCACTCTACATAGTGAGACAAAACGATGAGGCATTCCTGGCCAGTTTGAGCTACATAATGGGACCTTATCTCAAAAATATTAGAGAAAAAAGTCAATTAAAAGACCTAATAGTTGAGAGGAATAACATACCTTACCCAAATCAAATCTGTAGGAACATAGAAAAATATTTTTATAAGCATACAAAAGTAATGCTATTGGACATTTGTAGGTATGTACTAATAAAAATAATAGGCTAAATGCCTAATATAGATGTTAAGTAGGATAATGTTGCAAAAAGGGAGCTCTTATGTAGATCAGAAGGAAATGTAACAGATATTTGCCAACGGCTTCGTGTATTTGTTGGTCATTAGTACAGATCATTTGTACATAGAAAGTAGAGGCTATCACAGCTAAAAGGTCAGAACTTGAATTCAGAACCCTGTTCTAGAAGCACTTTATACATCCATGAAAAAGTCCCATTTACATTTAAACATCACAGAAGTGCCAGTGAACAATACATCTATTCTTACATGTTGCAGTTATATTGAAGTAGGAGTGAAGGTGGTTTCCATATAAAATTAACAAGGATTTGAGCAAATTAAGACTCCCCTGCTACTTATGTGAATACATATCTCTGGCAATCAATACCAGAAGCCTTAAGCACTACCTTTGACTTTAAAATTCTACCCAGAAATATACTTAAACCAGGAATATGCCACCTTACAAGCTGTTAAAACATGTTAAATATTCATGGTATATTAAACACACAATGTATACAACATCAACTCATGTAAAACACATGCATTAAAAATAATGGAAGTAAACAATGTTGAGATGTTATACTGGTTCCTTCTGGGTGGTGAAGTTACAAGTAACATATTTTGATTACAAGTTTTGCTACAAAATCCCGTAGTGTTAATATTAGAGGGAGGGGCTGGAGAATATAGCTTAGTTGTAAAGCATAAACTTACCATGACTAAGACCCCAGGTTTAATCTCTAGATCCCCACCTGGGGGTGAGGGGTGAACAGAAACCCAGAATAGTGTGAAAATAAGCATTTGTTTTCCATGACATCCCTGTCTCAAGTCTTAAACTTAATTCTGATCTTTCATTATTGATGTAATCATCAATGCAGACTTACCTATTTCTTAATATTAGAAGAATCCTCTTCAAATAATAAATGCCTGTGCAGGTCACTTAAATGAAGATTTTAGCTGAGAAAATAAGTCTTAAATGGTTAAGAACTCTTAACAGTGCTTTTCTATGAATTTAGCAGGCATAAACATGTTATCTCATGACCATATTTTCATGTTAAAGTTGCTGATGATGCTCTTATGGTCAAAAGTTTTCATCTATGAAACTATGGTGTGGACCCTAATATCAACTGAAAGAAAGTTGTTTTTTCTTCCAATAGCCTTTTCTGAAAGAAAGAAACTAATGATCTTCCCTCTGCCGTGTTTTTTTCCCTCTTGCTCCCATGGCAGTCTGTAAAGCCTGCAAAGCAGTGATTGCCTTACATTTCTCTTTCACCCTCACTTCAACAACCTGCAGCTGAAACAGAGGACCAATTTTTAAGTCATTTGACAGTGACCTAATTTATGAATTGCTGAAGAAGAAAGTCACATCTTTTGGGCCAGCCTCAGCTTCATATGAGACCCTGTCTCAAAATTACACAAAACATGGAACTAGAGAGATGGCTCTGTGGTTAAGAGCAGTACTTGCTCTTATAGAGGACCAGAGTTTCATTTCTAGCACCCACTTTGGATGGTTTATCCTTTGTTAACTCTACTTCAAGGGGATCCAGTGCCCTCTTCTGGCCTCTGCAGGCATTTGTATTCACAAGCACATAAAGTCATTCCAAAGAGCTTTCTCAGCATTTATTAAAGATATCTTGGTGGATGCAGTATGTGTATGAGTTTAAGAGGTTTTTGCTCTCATTCCCATGCTCCACAACTCAAAGTATGGCTGTCATCACTTCCTGATATTTATTTAATCCAGGAAATAGAAACTGAGCGTGCTACTTCCCTTTTTCCCACTCTCCAGCCTAACTCCATTCATGTTATTATGTTCCTTTACCTGAAGAATTTAAAGGCAAAACCTTAAAATTTCAGGTTTATTATAGTACAATCCATAACATGCTGATACTAAGCAGCTGAAGTACATATTGAACATATGAATGTTAAAATTAGCAAAAAAATTATACTAAAAATTTTTACCAAAAGTTAATGTTGTTATGGCTAATGGGATTATAGACGATTTATACTTATCAACATTTACAGCTAGAAAAGGATTAAATGATATTTAAAACATTGAATCATTCACTTGTCACCTATAAAGCAATTCACTGTCCATCTGAATGATCCCTTGAAGTTAAATCTTGAGTGATAATTGCACAACTTTTGGAAATGAGAACAATATCCAATTTTACCTCCCCAATTCACAATAGCTGTCGCCACCAAGTCTTCAAAAATGGTGCATTCTCGTAGGTAGAAATTATCCTTAGGGGGTAGAGAGATGGCTCACTGGCTATGAGCACTGATTGCTCTTCCAGAAGACCTAGGTTCAATTCACAGCACCCACACAGCACCCACTCAAAACTATCTGTAACTCTAGGTCCAGGGGATTTGACCTCATACCAGTGCACATAAATTATTTTCACAAAATTATCCTCAGCAATTGTGGGTTGATTAGAACTGCCAAGTTAAAAATCAAGGAAGTTCTATAGAATTTGAGGGATTGACTCAATATGTATTTTCCACAAGTGACTTATCATCTGTAAACCTAGTGCTGAGAGAGCCTCTGCAGTCTCCTGTGTCTTTCAGCTTCCCATGTATGCTGTTTTCTTGGTATAAATATAACTTTACATTAGAAACACAGGGTTTTTTTTTTCTACCACTCTAATTCTGAATACTCCTGGATCATATATGTCACTTGTGATCTGAAACAAGTTATCCAACTCAGGTTATTACAAACAGAAAAAGAAAGCAACCTGGCTTCTGAATTAGAGTCAAAGACAATTTCTAGCAGGAATTGACAGGAAGTGGATACAGGAATGTCTCCAGATCCTCTTCTCATCCTGCCATATATGTGTTATAACCTCTGCCCCAGATCTCTTGCCATCAGCCAGGCTAACTTTAGTTAACTCATAGATCATGTAAATTATCACTGAAACATTTTCCAACAGAACCATGAATTTGTCTGGCAAAGTTATTCCCACACTCTTATTGTAATAACTTGTTTAATAAATATGTATATTCCACTAACCCTTAATTTTGAGAAGGCAATGACCAAGCTTATTCTCTCAATGGCTATGACCAGCAGGTACCAAATAAGTACAACAGGAAGCTCAGGGTTTGAAGAACTGGCAAGGGTGCAGAAAGAGCTTCCATTCCTCCAACATTACTAAACTGATCCAGGATGTGACACTTTATAGCCTCAATTCAACATTTCAGAGTTCAGTAACTTAAAACATGCCTACTTCCCACAAGCACTTTGGCTGGACAATGATCCTTGCTATCTTATAAGGAAATCTTGCAGGATCTGTGCCTCAATCATGGACTTACATGAAGGTACTCAATGGCAGTTCTATCTGGAGTGGAGAATAGGATGAGGAGTGTATTGGTGAGAGTCCTCATCAAGAAATGGGTAAGCCTTTTTTACTTTTTTTTTTTAGAAAATATCATTCTTTGTAGACAAAATCTGGATAAAATTCTTATTTCAATATGCAAACATTTTTGTGTGGATCTCTTTTTACAGAACTGAACTAGGCTGAAAAGACAGAAGTCCTGCTATCAGGAAACTTCTATCTAATGTGGAATATCACCTTCAAAGTGAATTCCTTGCATCCCACAATTACACAACTCTTACCCACAGAGTTGAACTCTGGTGTGCAATCTCTGATGTTGTGTAAGACCTGACCTATGCCTAAATATTTTGCTACATTCATTACATTCATAAGGCTTCTCCCCAGTATGGGTTCTGTGGTGCTGGATGAGTGCTGAGCTTTGATTAAAGGGTTTTTCACATTCATTACATTCAAAAGGCCTCTTGCTAGTATGGATTCTTTGATGTTCCATAAGAACAGAACTTCTCCTAAAAAACTTACCACATTCAGTACATTCATAGCCTTTGTCTGCACTGTGAATCTTTTTGTGCTGAATAAGAGTAGAGCTCTGGCTAAAGGCTTTCCCACATTCATCACAACCATAGGGTTTCTCTCCAGTATGAACTCTCCTATGCCTAATGAGCCCTGAGCTGCCCCTGAAAGCTTTTCCACAATCACAACATTTATAGGGTTTTTCACCACTGTGAATTCTGAGATGGCTAACAAGGTCTGTTCTGAAACTAAAGGCTTTTCCACATTCTTTACATATATAAGGTCTCTCTCCAGTATGACTTCTCTGATGTCTAATCAGCTTTGATCTATGGCAAAAAGCTTTCCCACAATCCAAGCACTCATGGAGCAGTTTCCCCGTGTGAGCTCTGGGCTGTGAAGTAGTACCGTCTAAGTTTAGACTGAGAATTCCTTCACTTTCATCATACTCAAAGATGTTCTGTTGTATCAGAGTTTTCTTATTAAATGTTGCCATACTGGAAGAAAGCTGACTTTTGTTGCTTGTAGTATCACTTCCTCTTTGCTTCTCAGTGTTGTCCAGACATCCCATGGTTTCTTCAACTATCTGTACTGGAGAAGTTTCCCTAGGAAGTCGTCCTGGAGATTCCATTGCCACAGATGCAACACCTTCAATAATTTCTTGCTTTGCTGTCAATACTTTGTCAATGACCGTCTTGCTATCTAAAAACGTGAATAGGATGTGTCATTTTTTTTCATGTTAAAAATGATATAGGAGGAACAGCATATAAACCAAAAGAAAGGGGTAAGTGCTGGGTCTGGAGAGATGGCTCAGTGGCTAAGAGTGCATACTCTTCTTGTAGAGGACCCTGATTCAGTTCCCAATACCTACATAGTAGCTTATGTCCATCCCTAACTCCAAGAGATCCAACACCCTCTTCTGGCCTCTGTAGGGACCAGGCATGCAGATGGTGCATATATATACATGCAGGCAAACACTTATATACGTTAAAAAAAAGAACAGAACTGGACATACAGCCCAGTGATAGAGTGTTTGCAAACATGAAGCCCTAGGTTTGATCTCCAGGATTGGGGAAGGGATAGGGGAGCAGAAATGACAATTAGCTTCCCAATGTAGAACTCAAGAGAGTAAAGTGAACAAAGAACATAAGTCAGTACTGGAGACATTAAGTAACAAACAAGAAAACAATACTTAAGAGGTGACAAACGGTAATGCCAGTCATAAACCAGAAAGGAAGAGACAATTCTAGATTAGATGATATGAGAAAGGAAAAGAAGCAATACAAAATAATCAGGAATAAGATGTCTTAAGAGTTGTAGCTCAGCAAACATCTAACAAAGCAGATGATACTATGTACATGATACTATACAATGTTTAGGGGATAAGTATTAGATACAGGGACTTAGGCAAGAAATAGAAAGCATGAAGACATTTGCAAATTCTGGCAGGTTCCAGATAGGACAAATAAATATAAGCAGTAGAGAAGGAAACACAAAGCATTTAAAAAGAAATACTGTGGATTCTTTACTCATTCTGGGTCAGATGGGAGTATTAGTAATTCACCTCACAAGCATAAACGGTCAAAGAAAATGGATGTAAACAATTGTCACATAGCATGCCCTTTTCTAAATTTCTAGTATCTCAAAACAGGAGCTACTAGAGATAGTTTAACATAAATTAGATTATTTTAAGGTAAAATTTGAACTGTTAAATTATTTTTATTCCTTCAAAAATCCTCAAAAAATATGCATTTTTCAAATCAGGAAACTGAAGCTTTCAAGGGCTATGGGAAGCTATAAGATTAATACTTGGTAGTCAAGATTAAAAACGGCTAACTTCAAAATTTATGGACATTCCCCAAATTACCTGCCTGAGGAAGCAGACCTGTAGTTGCACTGAGACAAATAATAATCATTTGAAACTAATTTATTTCAACTTTGGAAAAGTGGTACATTTACATGAAAATAAGTATTTCTGATATTCAAGTTTCACACATCTTGAAAAGAATATAGGATTATAGTGGATGCCTAGCAAATGCTGAGGTAGCTGGCTTCCTTTTCTACCATTCCTTATGAAAATTAGAGACAGCAAAGATAAGACCTGAACAATGAAATATGTATTGTACTGGGATTTTAGAAAGCTAAATCTTTAGTTATATCAACAACTTATTCAAAATTGTGCTTATCTTTAAAAGGGTAGATATATCTGTCCTAAGAGATTTAGACATCATTTTTGTTAGATGCTGTTTGTTCTCCAAGGCTTATCTGTTGGGAGCTTGGTCCCCAGTATGATATAGCAACTGATGGAGCCTTTGAGAGGGCAGGCCTATTAGGAGATCTCAAGGTCAACTGCAGTGCCCTCAAAAAGGATTAAGATGTTTCTCATGGTACTCTGGTTAGTTCTTGCAAGGATTGTTCTAAAAGCCTGAGCCAAACCCCTAGAGTTGCTGTCTCTGCTTCCTGCTTTTATGTGATCACTTGTTTCTGTCTGTACTCTAATAACCAACATGATACAGTGTTGTAGAAAGGGCCCTAACCAGAAATGAATCAATGCAGGTAACACAGCCTTAAACCTCTAAAAGCATGAGCTAATAAACCACTTTTTTTTTTCTAACATTAGTTGCTTTGGGTATTTCATTATACTGATTAAAAACTAGTACAGACATTTAGATATTATTATCTATTAATAGATAGTTCCCTGTAAGGCAAGAGATATAAGATCATTTTTTTCAAAATGCATTTTAATGTACCTACTACTTAATATACAGGCATTTAAGAGGGCAGTGAGTAAGTAGAAGGTTGAGTGGGTGTTTCTAAAGAAACCTCAGTAGATAACTGATGTGATTACTTTGATGAACTCTCATGGTCTAAGGTCAAGCCTCAGGCTTGTGTCCTCTTTTTTTTCTTTTTTTGGTTTTTCGATAGTTCTCTGTTGTAACTCTGGCTACCCTGGAACTAACTCTGTAGGCCAGGCTGACCTCAAACTCACAGAAATCTACCTGCCCTGCCTCACAAGTGCTGGGACTAAAGGCATGTGCCACCACTGCCTGGCAGGCTTGTGTCCTCTTATACCAAATTCTATCAACATACAGTGAACAGATTTACCTCTTAGGATAGACTCATACTAGCCAAGCTCTTGTAACTATGCAGTATAACCATAAGAACAATATAAATTATGTAGACTTGACTGAACTGGGGCATCCTCTTAATATAGTTAAGCTTCATGGTAAGGTAACAGGACTGCTTGGTGAAAATGAAACAGAAGATATAACAACAAGCTGATAAACTTGATGTGGCTGCTATCCATATGGATGTTGCCAATAACTTAAAGTCCTTTTGGTTCTAATCCTTTATCAATATCCTATCTATAATACTTGCATTATGCTAGCTTATGCACTTTTATCAGTTAAGGGAAGGACAGTGGAGGAAAAGGAGACTTTTCTGTTCACTCCTATGGCAAACTACAACACATACCCAAATAAGTTTCAGAGGAACTGTACTCCTTGGCAGCTTCCCAGCAAATTTTATGCTAAGTCAAATCTCCTGGCAGGCTTTTGGCACCCTAGAGATGGTTCATACTGAATCTAGCCTGCTGAGCATTTCAGACAACGTCTCTGCCTCCATCTGTGACTGCGTCTTCTCTTAACAAGATCAGGACCTCAGCCCTAGCAGAGCAGTGAAACACGACACCCTCTTGCATATATTCTTCTGAGGACTTTCTACTTTTGCTCTGTATGTTCTAGAGTTTGGCTTTTAGTTATACTATATAGTGGTCAATATCTTGCTACTTTTCTTCTTTAAGACAATCTCATTATATAGTCCAGGCTATCCTGGAACATGTAACCTTCCTATCTCTCAGCCTTTGAAGCCAGTACTGGTAGTACAGGTGTATGCCACCACATCTGACTTGCAGCTGACAATTTTTAATATTAAGTTTTCCCTTTTCCAAATTATGAGACTTTATTTACTGACACAATATTCTTGTCCCTCTTAGAAACTGCCTTGTTAGTATGACAAAAAACTCTTTAAAAACAGTAGTCTTAGAATATGGCATTAGAAAATCTTATAAAGACTTCTTTTGATTATTTTTGTTTTTCAAGACAGGATTTCTCTGTTGTAACTCTGGCTGTCGAATTCACAGAGATCTGCTGCCTCTGGCTCCTGAGTGCTGGGATTAAGGGCATGTGCCACTATCACCCAGCAAGACTTCTATTCTTAATCCAAATTAAAAATTATGTTGAAATTTCAGATTCTAGACTGAGCTAATAGAATATTTCAAGGCAAGCAGGACTTTCTACAATACTTAGTGTCAGTACAAGTGACGGTCATTAAGCAAGTGAGCCCTGGAACATTTGATAGTCCTCACCTCCGTCCTCAACCCTAGTGGATGGTAGAGTTGCCTGATTTCTCTCATGGAAAACCTGGGGCTCCTGGGGTTCACTCCTGCAATGGTTCTCCAAGGACTGCAGTGGGCTACTCAGAGACTTCAGTGTTCCCATGAGTGTCATTTCTTTGCAGATCATTTCTTGGCCATGAGCTGTGTCCTAGAGTAACAAGTACCAGCACTGTGACTGAGGATATACAGAAGAAAAACTCTACAGCAACGGGGCAAGATAGAAGAACCAGAAAACTGTTCAGATGGCTAGGAAAAAAAAAAAAAAAAGGAGAACAAAACCAAGACCCCCATGACTTGAACTAATGGGTGAATAATTACCAAGAGACAGAAACTGGTTAAGTTCCCTGAGAGTTGAGTCAGTGCTACTTACAATGGCTTCTGTATTAACCACAACAGATCAAAACCAACAAAAATCCTATACCTTACCTCTTGCTTAGGTTCATCATATTCTTTCTCCAGCTCCTCCAGCAGAGTCACAGCCTCCTCTCCACTTCTGGGCCTGTACTCCTGCACCCAGGCCTGCAGCTCCATAGGCAGAATGGCCATGAACTGCTCCAGCACCAGAAGCTCCAGAATCTGTTCCTTGGAGTGCTCCTCCGGCCTTAGCCACTGCTGGCAAAGCTTCTGCAGTTGGTTCAGAGCCTCTCGGGGCCCAGGGAAGTCAGAGTAGTCGAACTGTCTGAACTGCTGGCGGAATACCTCCTGGCTCTGGAGGATTCCCTGAAGACTGAAATCCTGCCTCCAAACACCATTTTCTTCTTCAACTTTCACAAAGCTGAGTCCATTTTGTCCTTTTGGAGCATTGCAGGCCAAGGCTGTGGCCTCTCTGAACATCCTGGGCAGGACAATCTGAAAAGACTACCTAGCTGAAGCAGAGAGGAGGTGGATCCAAAGAGTCCCTGAGGTGAACAGTGCTCATGTTACATAGAGAAAGCATGTGCTTGGGATGTAAATACATATTTATGATAGACAGTCACTTGGGTACATACCACTGTAAAAATAAAACTAACTAGCAGAGCTAAGAAATGCAGCTCACTGGTTACAGAGCCTGTGTAGGAAACTGACTAAAAGGACACTTCCACACAAATGATAATCTATAGAATTATTCAATTGTTTTCAGGATGTGAGACAGAAAATTTTAGTATAGCTAAAATCATGTGACCTTTAGTAATAATGTTAGGAATAGCACTAGGGATAATAAAACAGCGTTCCATAAGGACAATCTTGTTTTTGTCCACTCTCCAAATGAGTCTTCTAAGGATCATAAGCTTACCAAAGACACTCAGCTAATGAACAGCAAAGCTGAACTTTGCAAGGAAAGTATTTAGCTCTATTATGCCATGGACTCTCCCAAAAGACAGAACTCAAAACATAACACTTGCAATGGGCCAGGCAGTTCACAAGAGCTATTTTAATGGGTCTCAACAATAACACTGTGCAGAAAATATCATCCCAATGTTTTACAGATGAATCTTGAATTTTCCCAAGTGCCCAAACTGGTGAGGATGTGAAGCTAGGTTTGCCTGACTCTCAATCATTAGCTGTTTTTATTCCAGAATGAGTTTCCCAGAACAATCTTGGTGGTTTGTACAAATTAGGAGTGATGGGTCACAGGGAATGTCCATGAATGCACACAGAGGGAAAGAGTATGCCTGAGTAAGTCACAGCAGTCACAGCACAAAAGAGTCATGGATTCCCTTCATCCATTATTTCACAAATACTTAAGAATTTACTATGTACTATACAAAAAGTTCTCTTCCAAAGGGACTCTTAGTTCAGTGTGGGAAAACAAAAGGTAAACGGTATGATAAATCAAAGAAAGATAAACACAAGGAAAAGACCAATGACTAAGACCAGAGAAGAGGCTAAAGAGTCATGGAGAGCAGCCTGCAAGATAAATCTCAGAGGAGTCTGATTGGAGTGACATGAATGGGTGTAAGAGGACATGGCCCACTGAAGAAAATGACAGTGGTTTAGGACAGCAGAATATCATCACCTCCACTTAAAGTTCAATTGTCAACCATGGGAGATGGAGCCTATGACAGATTCAGTCACAATCTTCAGGAATATGGCTTTAGTAAATGTCCCAGGTATTTCTATGCTCCTAGGTTTAACAGTCTATGCCAGACCCTGGAACACTAATGGACAGTAAGAAAAAAACACACCTATAGCAGAACAGCCAAGCACCCATGGTCTGAGTGGTTGAACCGCAAGGTCACAGGCATAGCTGAAAGGTCTGTCTTCTATGCAAAGTTGTGTGCAGAAGAGATGGGGGGCTACAACCATTCAGGTAAGAGACCTTAATGGCTTGGAACAGGAGCCAAAAATACAGAACTGAACAAGACTTAGAGACTTCTTGATAAGGGTTTGGAAGACAGAGGAGTCTTAAGTTTGTAATACCAAACATTTACTAGGCTGAGGCAAGAAGACTGAGTTCCAGGCAGCTCAAAGTATAAAGTAAATTTTATCCAACACACTGAGATCCTGTCTCTAAAGAGGGAATGACAAACTCAAGTTTCTGGGCACCTCTAGTGGCTGGAAGATAACTGTGTCATAAACTGAACTATTCAGTAAGAGATTTCTTCTGTGCTTTGACAGATACTGACAGATGCTTCATAAATAGCCAAACATATATCCAGGGATAAATAACATGTACAGTACATATATATACAGTTTTGAGATAGGATCTTGCTATTCAACGAGAGCTAGTCCCAAAACTCAACAATCCTCCTTACCTCTGCCTCCTAAGCACCTCCCAAACTTTCTTAAATTTTAGTCTAAGAGAAAAACTAATTACTTTAGTCCTTACTAAGTAAGTCAGGATTTAAGAAATTTCAGGGCTACATACTAATACCTTGACTCAAAGAGGGGTGGAAGGACAAGATGGCACAGTAGACACTTGCCACAAAGCCTAAAGATCCATCTTTGATACCTGGGACACAGCTGGTAAAAGTATTCCTGCACGCACGCATGCGCATGCAGACATGCAGACACACACACTCCAAATAAAAGAAACAAAAGATTTGTGCCATGCTGTCTGTTATGGTGTGTCACAGCATTTTTCAGGGCTGTACAGAAGTGATTTTCACTTAGTGATCATAAGTCTGTTACGTCTCTAGCCTTTCAATTCCAGTGTTCGTGACACTACTCAGTTTTTTAAATTTCTTTTTTAAGATTTATTTTTAATTATGTGCGTGCATGTATGTGTTCATGCATGCAACCCACAGGGGCTAGAAAGGGATATTGGATTCCCCCAAGCTGGAAGTATAGGAGGTTTTAAGTCAGCCAACATGGATGCTAGAAACCGAACTTAGGTCCTCTGCAAGAGCAGTGTAAGCCCTGAGCCACCTCACCAGCCCTTACTCAATTTTTATTACAAATACTATGCCTCAACCACTTGTCCTTCAGGCGTGTGTGGCTGAGGGAAGTTTATAATCATAAGGAATTGTTTCTGCTCCTCCAGTTCCTTCCCAGCACCTCCCATAAAATTAGTCCTAGCATTCCCTCTTACTGCCCCCTCCATGCTTCCCAAGACGTCCATACCCTCACTTTCAGCTAATATCCATCACCCAATCTAGAACTCCCACCTGATCTCCAGACCTACTTACCCACAGCTGCTCAATCTCACCAGGAATTCTCTTGAATCTTCAAAAGGACTTGAGATGGAACCCAGGGTTGCACCACCTCATGACTCTTGGCACCTTGAACCTGTGCTCAATAGTTAGGAATATCCACCTGGCTGTATGGCCAGTAACAGACACATCTGTAATAGTCCTCTGTCCCCTTCTTTCTATTCATATTACACCCCACTGGTTTTATTTCCTATCTCTAGACTCTGCCCTTCCTCATCTAGCCACCATCCTAAAACTATCCCACGTGTCAAACCACACAACTTAACACTCGGCTCCCACACTCACTCAGTCCCAATCAGTCTGTTAGTCAACTGTAACCAGAGTGGTTTTCAAATTGAAAATATGATTATATTCCTTTGACCAACTTTTGCTCACAGTGGTATTTACCAATCAGGGTCAGCTGTTGGTTTTGACTTTTGATACCTAATGTGATTGTAATGTGCTATCAAAACTGTTATTGGGAAGCTGGAGGGATGGCTCCGGGGTTAAGAGCACTGACTGCTTTTCCAGAGGACCTGGGTTCAAGTCCATAACCTGCATGGCAGCTGACAGCAGTCTGTAACTTGAGTTCCAGAGGATCTACCACCCTCTGCTGGGCACTGCAAACATGCAGCACATACACTGTGCAGGCAAAACACCCAAGAACATAAGTAAAAAGTAAATTAATTTTAAAAAATAAACAAAGACTGTTATGGACCAGACTAAGTTTTCACAGTGCATCATTCACTAGCTAGCAATTGATTCTGTATGTCAGCTAGGTATGTTATTAGTAAGAATTCTACATGTACTCCATGTGCCTCTGGCTAGTTAAAAAAAAAAAAAAACTCTTAGGATGAAACCCATCTCATTCACTTGGGATGTGCTATAGCTAGTCAGATACTCCTTGATCAGATCCCAATAACTACATCTGTAACACAGTCCACAAATGATCTTGAGGTGCGTCAGTGCTGAGAACCCTGACTTAGTCAAGGAGACATCAGACACAAGGTTAAGGGAACTGCATTTCCCTTGAAGCACTTAACTTTTTGTAAAAAAAAGAAACACTTTACTGGGTTGGAGAGGGTGAGCTGAGATGGTTCCATGTTTAAGTACATTTACTGCTTACTGCTGTTATAGAGAACTCAGGTTCAGTTGCCAGCACCCACATAGTGGCTCACAACCACAAGTAACTCTAGTTCCAGAGACTCGTATGTCCATGGTCCACATACACTCAAATAGGTTCACACACATACACAACAATAAATACATAAATTAATACACTTTAATGGGACTATTGGTCTCCTCCATGACTACACAAGCTACACTATTTTGGCTCACCACTATATTTCCATCACTCAACCCAATGAATCACATGACACTACATATCATACATAGGATTATATGACTGAACATATTATACATGTGTATACATATGTGTGTGCTATTATGTGTGTGTATGTATGTATGATGTCATTGTAATCAAAAGAGAATTTCCAAGAAGCACTGGTCAACACTGTCAAGTACCTAATACAAACTGAAAAGCATTTCCACAGCATTTAGCAGATTTCAGGTAAGTGATCTAGCTCACAAAAAGTGTTGGAGTCAGGCAATCCAAATTAGCCAGGTAATTATGGTGAGACGTTTACTCAGCAGCTGAACTTTTCTGGGATTCCATTCCCTCTCCTGGGAAGAGCTAATAACGTAACACTGAAGTGCTATAGGAGCTGGAGCTGCATGGTATGTTAAACACACGTTTTTATTTCGATGTTTTCACACCAATAGTCTCTCTAAGGGCTAGCAGTTCCCACAGCAGTAAGCAACTAAGTGTGAGTATCCCTTTCACTGGAACTAACAGACCCAGAATCCCCTCCTCCCAAGGTCTCTGTAAGGCTCCTGCCCTTAAGACCATCACTTTCTAATCACTTCAAGGTCAGCACCAAACAAAGAGGGCATCTTATCCCCATTTCCCAGAGTGCACTGAAGTGATTCAAACAAGCAAATACTAAATGTGTTTATGCTGCTTCGCCTATTCCTTCTTACAGCAATCACAGCCAAGGTTCTTGCCATTTCCCCTTGTTTTTTCTGCCTCCTGACTCAGGGCTTTCCTATCAAGGTCTGCCCCATCTCCTGAGAACTTTAAGAACAAACTACCTTTCCAATCCAAATCATCTCCGGTTCTGTTGTCTTCACCACTCCTGAGTAATAATAAAACCACAGATATTCAAGGCAAGAGGTAAATTCCACTTCACAAAGAATGGGTTACAGAATAGGCTTCACTGTGGGAAATGTACCAAAAGGACATTCAAAATAAAAAGCAAGCCCAGGCCCCCTGATTCTTCCGTCCTCTCACAGGAGGCAAGTCTAGAGAGAGGCGTTCCAGTGTTTCTAGGCAGCACTCCCACTTCCTCCGGGACAAGTCTTAGGATACTTGTCCTTGAGGGTATAAAGTAACTGCTTTTGGTAAGAAAACTTGGATTTCAGTATCATCCTAAAAACGGTCAAGGGGAATAGAGAAGCAGTAGGCTCTGAGTTTGGGTACAAGCCCTCCCTACTGGAAAGTAAACTGGCCCCTAACTAGCCATCAGTCTAACAAAGAGGAAACCCCCAGGGCACTTTTGGGCAACCTTCCACTGGCAGAAGCAGGCTGTCACTACTAATGCGTCTGCACTGAAATGTAATGTGTCAGAATGTAATGTGCACAGAACATAAATCACTACTTGATTGCTTAATAATTACCAGTACACTGAGCCTTTATAGTAGATAGCTGCACTGTCAATCCATTTTAATGCCTCAGTTTACTTTGTTTCACACCATGCTACAGTGTAAATTCAATTGTTCGAAGAGAAACAATATATGCAAGTTTTCCCACCCCAAGTTGCTTGGGAGGTAATCCAGACTCGTGTTGGTTTGAGCTGGTCTTTAACAATCTGGTCCTCCTGCCTCCCCCACTTAGGTCTGACTTATTATAGGTCCTTGGTCTTGGATGACTCCTCTGCTGAAATGCTGGTTAATATCTGCATTACTCATATAGTCAAAGGGCTCATCACTTTGACTCAAAGAGGTCCTCGGTTTTTCACAAATTTGTTGGTATTTATTGTGTGCAGACATTATATTAGGGGCTGGGCAGTTATCAAGACATTGCCCCTGCTATTACAGAACTTAACAGCAGGGAGAGAGAGACATATGTTAAATAGAAGCATACATATGTATATAATTGTGAATACTAACTACAGAGAGGCATACCTGGTGAAACAGGGCTGTGAGCCCAGCTGCTTGTAAAACTGAGGTAAGAGTCGTCACATTCAAGATCAGCCTGGGCTAGAGTGAGCTCAGGCCCATTCTGGGCAAACTGGTAAGATTCTGCCTCAGATTTTTAAATAATAATAATCTATATAGACGCTGGTGCTTTTCGGGTGTCTAAGGAAAAGCCAAGACCATGCCTGAGACCCGGCCCTGGAACGAGCTCGGTCCATAGCAAGGAGCCTGCCAGCTCTGACACACAGGAAGCGCGGTAAGCGGAGGGGCAATGGTGCAAAAACACCGCGGGTGGGCGCGCGGCAAGTCGAGGCAGCCGCTGGCCTGCGAAGCGGCCCCCGCCCAGCTCCAGGCTCTCCCCGAGACAGAGCCGGGCGACGGGTAACGGGGAAGGTGGACGGGAGGACTGCGGACCGACCAGAGGTTGTCTGGACAGCACCGAAGCTGGATAGCTGCACCCCCGTACTCACCTCGCTCCGCAAGTTGCCCGCACCGACCTGGGAAGCGGGAAAGCCGCTAGAAGCTCGCGCGCCGGAAGTGGGGGCGGGCGTGCCCCTCTAGGAACCCCGGAGGACTACCGTTCTGTGGCCTCTTGTGCCTCTTCGGGGTTGTCGGCTAGAGAGGGGTGTCCAGGGAAAACGGAAGTGACTGAAATCATGATAAAATTGCAGTCAAAGGTTACAGTAAACCAAATCTTGAGAGGCGAATCAAGTCAGTGCGTGGAAAAGACTATTAGGTTTTCAAGGTGTGTTCAATCTGTGCTATCCAATTTGGATTCCATTGGCCACATGAAGCTACTGATGACTTAAAATACATATGTACTTTGCCCTCAAATTGATCTGGCAGTAAAGGACTCCCTGTTGGTGATGAGTCTTTCTCAATTTTAAGAAGATCTTTGTTTTGAGACATACAGCTTTCCTGAGTGTCAAAGGGGGATTAAATCAAAATATTCGTGTTGAGCCTGTTACATCTAAGTTAAGCCAGTTCTGAAATATCCTTCAGAAACCAACATCCATTTCTTTCAGGACTCAGATGGTAAAGTACATACAGGTCTACTAGCAAAGCTGGTCATTTAAATGCATTGGGTTTTTTTGTTTTTGTTTTTTTCCTTAAAAACACTACCACAAACAGCAACAAAAAGGACAGTATTCCTTCTGCTTTCTCTAGCCCTAGTTCTTTCCTTTACTGAGCTTTGTATACTGTATAATTTTGTAGTCATGATGCATGATTCTGCATGCATCTCCTTACTTCTTCCATGAGTCTCCAAGCTAAGAGGGCTCAGGTTGTTTTTGAATACCATTCTAAATGTTGTATGTTGTAGCAGTATCTAATATAAAAAATACCCATCGAATGAATAAATTCATAGTCCTAAAAATAAATTCTAATGTTAGTGTGACATGTTGCCTACACCTTTAACCCCAGCATTTAGGAGGCAGAGGCAGGCAGATCTCTGTGAGTTCCACACCAGCCTGGTCTATATAATGAGTTTCAGAACAGCCAGAGCTACATAATAAACACCCTTCCTCCAAAACAAATGAACAAACAAAAAACAGAATAATGTTAGTCCAAGGTTTCATTTTATGATTGTGAGGCTCAGCTTACATTTGTGGCTCCTAGCCTGACTGTGCTTTCCTCTACTTTAATCCTATCTTCCTTTCTGCTTTGTCAATATCAAACACACGAGCACTACAAGAATATCAGACCAGCTCTTATACAACGCATGCATACAACTACTATTATTATGCTCTCTGTTTGAACAGTGATGCTTTATCAGTAAAGAAAAGCATTTCGTGATGAGGAGGAAGGGGTGTAGTAGTGCACACCTGAAATCTCATCACCAGGAACCTGAGGCAAGAAGACCAGGTTGCATAGAGCTATACAGCTAGGCCCTGTCTCAAAATACAAAACAAAAATTAAAATAAAAAAATAAACCACCACCATGAGGCTTGCAAGGTGGCTCAGTGGCTAAAGGCACTTGCTGCAGAGGCTAATGACCTGAATTTGATTCCTAGGTCTCAACAAAATGGAAGGAGACAACCAACTAATGCAATTTTTCCTTATGACCTCCATGCTGTTACAGGATATGCAAAGACACATACACTCTAAGTAAATAAAGTAATCTTCAGAGAGGAGGAGAGAGTAAGAAATGAGCCAGTCCTGGTGACACATGCCAGTAATCCCGACAATTCAGTAGGCTCAGGCAGAAGAACTGAAAATTCAAGGTCTGAGCCTCGGTGTTTTGTTTTGTTTTATTTGTTTGTTGGAGGCTGGGGGTGGGGAAGAGAACTGGGTATACAGTCCAGTAGAAGAATGCTTGACTAGCATGTCCAGTCTTCTGTATGGAAGAATAGCAGGGAGGGAGGGAAGGAAGGAAGGAAAAGCGGGAAATAACTTTAGAAAGTTCACTTGGGAAAGTGATTATGTGCTGGAGTTGAGAGGGAGAGGAGAAACAGAGACAGATACAGAAAAGAAGCATCATGAAAAGTTAATCGTTGGTCAGAAAAAATATCCTGCCCTAGAGAGTTTTTCTGAAAGATGATGGATTCCGACAGTAAACCAGTAGACCAATAAAGCCAGTAAACCGCAGCAAAGGATGAGCTTTGAGCCAGGCGGGCCCCTTACTGCTAATGATGGGAGCTGCTTTTCAGAAAACTTCTCAGGTTCCTAACTGACAACCCCAGCATGAGGATGAACCATAGAGCTGTGATCCTCCAAGATTCCTAGAGCAGCCCAGCGAGGATTGTCTCCTTGCTTTGCATCTGACAGGAAGGTGGAAGGACTGTGTGTGGTGTTTGACAGGCAGTTTCCACAGCGCTGGAGAGCCAGAGTGGCTTCTTGGGCATGGAGAGCGAGTGGGTTTATGACCTAGTGTTCTGCGGACAGCTACTCCGTGCTCACTAGGCCTTCGATTCAATTGCATGAACCTCCGAAATGTTGGGGTGCTGGAGGAATCACGGACTGTATGAACCCACTGCGGAGCTGGAAAGGAGATACCTGACTTGTGTTAGAAGCGAAGGAAAGACAGAGAACAATCTTAATTTCTAATGCAAATACTAAATCCCTCCCTGCATTATCGTTCCAGTTACACACACCCCTAGTTTAATATTATTAATTTCCAATTTTGTTTGAACATCTCTCCACTTGTACAGGGAATTGTGTCGGAGCGGGTTAATGCTCACCTTCTGGATGATCAAAAAGGAAGCTTTCACCAAGAGGAAAAGCGCATGGAAGAGAAATAAGACTTTTCTCCTTCACTTTTTCCACGTCTAGAAGCTACTTCTGGTACTCTGGTAGCAGAAATGACATCTCTGTGCACAGTGGCTCCCTTCTGAGCTCAGGGCTACCACGTTGTCTGAGGGCTTCAGACCATCATGTGGACAAGAGGATCTTACAGAAGAAATGGTAATTCTCCAGTTGCTTCCTGAGTGTCCAGTCGTGCTGCATGGAAATCCAATTCAGTTATGAATCTCAAGAGCATCACCTTCTGTCAGGTGAGGAGCCGTGTATTGCATGTTACTTCCGGTGACACCAGTATTCTTTATTGCCAACACCCTATCTGTTAAGCAATACCGTGTCTTTAGTGCTCCAAGCAAAGTCATACAATTTTGTTTTGAATTCTAGCAGTCCAATTTTTATTCAGTTGCCTCTTCTTTTTAAAAATAGATTATCTTTTATTAATTCTTTGACAATTTTGTACATGTAAACAATGCATTTTGATCACATTCATCTCCAACTCCCCATAGGAGTTTCCCAGACATCCCTCTCCACTCATTTTTTTTTTTTTTTGTAAGCTGCCGGTAGGAATGTTGACATATTTTACCAGCTTGATCTCGTGCAGATGATCATAGCTGAAATGAGTGCAATGACAATGTCATGCCCAAAAGATAGTATTTCACAGCATTCCTCCCCATCTCCCAGCTCATCCATTCTTTCTGCTCTGTCTTCTGGGATGTTCCCTGAGCCTAGGGAGTAGGGGGTTTATAATAGCTGTCCAATTTAGGACTTAGTAGTCAGTAGTCCCTTTTTCTGGGTACTTTGGCCAGTTATTAGTCTCTGCAGTAACTGCTGACCACTGCAGAGAGAAGCTTCTCTGGCCAAGCTTCTAGTGAGAGAAGCACTAACTATGTGTATAAACATAAATATGTAGAAGGCAGTTTGACAGCATGTCCATTTAGCAAGAAGACAGAAATGAGTTCTCCACTATGGGCTATAGCTTTTAACCAAATTTACAGTGCTGGGCATGAATTGCCTCCTGTGGAGCAGGCTCAGATCCAGTCCAAATGCAATAGTGGTTTGAATAAGAATGGCCCCCATAGACTCATACACTTGAATGCTTAGTCATCAGGAAGCGACCCTACTTGAGAATGATTAGGAGGCACAGCCTTGTTGGAGGAAGTGTGTCACTAGGGGTGGGCTTTGAGGTTTCAAAAGCCCAAGCCAGGCCCACTGTTACTTTCTTCCTGCTGCCTGTGGATCCAGATGTAGAACTTTCAGCTACTTCACCATGTCTGCCTGCATGCCCCCATGCCCCTGCCATGATGATAATGGACTTAACCTCTGAAACTAAGCAAGCACCAATTAAATGTTTTTTCTCTTTATAAGAAAGTACCGTGGTCATGATGTCTTTTCACAGCACTTGAACTGTGACGAAGACACCGCCCTTATTATATTATTATACCAGTAGGCACGTCTTGCCTGTCAGGTCAATGGTTTTCTATGGCTGTGCTATGATATCATAACCAAGGCAACCAAGGTAGAGAAGAGTTTATTGGAAGCTTACTTACAGTTTCAGAGAGTTAATGTCCGTGACCATCATGTCGGGGAATGTGGGGGCAAGCAGGCATGATGCTGGAACAGTATCGCAGAGCTCACATCTTGAGACACAACCACAAGGCAGAGAGAGCTAACTGGGAATGGTGTGGGCTTTTGAAACTTCAAAGTCCACCCCAGTGACACATCTTCTCCAACAAGGCCATACCTCCTAACCCTTCCCAAATAAGTTTTACCAACTGGGAACCAAGCATTCAAATATATGAGCCTATAGGGGAATTCTCATTCAAACCACCAGTCAGTATTACAGCATGCAGGTTTTGTAGCTGGGTAATACCATTGATGGGTTTTATCTCCCAGTGGCCTGCACAACACTTTCAAGCACCTATGAAAGCTACTCTGCAGGGAGAAATCTTCAGTTTGGTTCAAGCTTGATTGCTCTATCTCCTGCAACCAGAATTTGTTGTATTTAATAGTCTGCTGCTTGGTAGCAGTGCAGGGGAAGCCATGCAGCCAGCAGTGGAGCTTCAGGGGTACAGCCTACTGTTTAACAATGGGACAATGGGTTTTTTCCCTTGGCCCTCCAGGGGATTGTCTCCTTAATGGCCCCTTCTGCTGCTGGTGTTGGACTCTGACATGCTAATTGCTATCATAGTCACTTTTTTCTGTCTAGTGGTACAAAAATTCCGGGGGCTGGGTCTTTAGTCTCTCACTAAATAATGTAAATAAAGTGCATTATAACAGTGGTGATTTTCTAAAAGGCAGTACCACTCAGTTGAATTGTTGAGTCTATTGAAATCCTAGAAAGAACAACTAATCAATAACATCAGATTAGGGTGTTTCACCAAGCTGCTTTGGAACAAGTAATCTAGGGAACTACATAGAAAAACACATTCTTGATAGCTGAAGACTTGGCCAAGGTTAGCGAGGAAGAACAAAGGAAGCCTGATTGCTAAGGCCTATGAGGTTTGTCTACGAGAGACGCCTCGGTATAACAAATGAGCTTCAGTGCCCTCTGTCAAGTATTAACTTCCTTGACCACAATTACTTTGATATTTTCCTAGTTTTTTACAATTATAAAACCACTAATGAGTTTTTATGTGTGCCTTGGGGGCATAGGGCTATGTGGCATGTAGACTAGACAGATTCTCCTTTACTTAAGAAAAACAAAAAGACCCCTGACTTAAAGTTTTCTAGTTAATAACAAACTTATTTCACTGTGTTCACTAAATAAGAACTGTGTTAAGTTAGTACAATGATGCGCACTCGTTTCCTAGTAACTGCAAGACTGCTACCTGCCAGCTACAATAGAAGCTGCCTGCGAGAATACTTGGCTTGCTTAAACTCTGTTAATCTATTATAACAATTTTTTTTGTTTTGGGGGTTTAAATGTATTATGTGTGGGGGAAAGTACATGGAGAACTGGGTGTTCATGTATAATCATGTGTGGATATTGAAAGCAACCTGTTTTTTAATATGTTTTTTAAATATGTAACTTGTACTCATTCACTTAGAAAAATGGGACTTGTGATTATGATGTGATTTCTTCTTATGTAGAGAGTACTGTACTTATGTAGAGAGTATTGTTTAAAAGGTATATAGGTGTATGGGAAAAATAAGGAAAGGAGAAGCTTATAAGATGTATGAGTAAGATATATGTGTCTGAGTTTTGCTTCTTCCATACGAAAAAGGAAGTTTACAAGATGGGTATGGGTAAGGTGCGGGGTGTGTTAAAGCTTATAAGATATATGTGTGCGTGAGGTGAGTGTATATTGAAGCTTTGCTTCCTCCACAAGTGGTATAATGTATAAATGAGTGTGTTTTTGTAGAGATGGGAAAGAATAAGGTTGTTGAAGCTTTGCTTCTTCCACAAGATGTGTGTTTGTATGTGTGTGTGTGATTTTGTGGGAAGAATACAGTAGAGAATACCTTTAAATAAAAGAAAGAAATTGTACAGAGAGGAAAAGCTTGGATTGTATAGAAGAAAACACACAGAGAGAGAGAAGGAGGAGGAGAAGAAGAAGAAGAAGAAGAAGAGCCAAAATAGCTTTGACCTGACCAGAAGACTTGTGCCTTTACACCTCCTTACATTCCCTGGCCCATTACTGGTGCTGGTCTCCTGCAAGAGTCTTATCATCTAGTTCTGCTGGGCAGCCAAGAGCAATAGCAATAGCCTGTGCTGTTTAGTGGAGCCTGATATTAACTCACAGGAAGGTATCCCATGCCTGGCACTAAGATTTTCATTTAATAACCCATGTCTTCTGGAGGAAATGTTGTCTATCCATGTAGGGCACTTGTGTTCAAAGTCCATTTGTACACTATAGAATGCCTTAGTCAACTTTTCCCATTGCTGTGATGAAATACCCTGACAGATGCAGCTTAAGAGAGGAAAGATTCATTCTGGCACACAGCTCAGGATTACAGTCCACCATGGTGGAAAAATCGCAACAACAGGAACTTGAGGCATTTGGTCACACTGCATGTGCAGCCAAGAAGCAGAGAAGGGTAATTGCTTATCCTCTGCCCACTTTCTCCCTTTTATACACTAATTATTCAAGGTAATCCTCTACATGCGATGATGCAGTATTATTAAAATATCTCTTACATTCTAAGAGACTGGAACTTTTGCTGGACCTCACAGCCAGAGTTACTTAAGACTGCTGTCCTACTGTGTACTCAGCCTGTTTGTTTAACCTGTCCTTAAGAGAACAATATAACAGCCAACTTTACTTGCCTTAGATTTCCCATGTAATCAACTTTTGCAACCTAAATTAATGCATAGCTGCAATCTTAAATCCTGAGTTATAGTACAGAGTTCTTTATCTAGTTCATAATATAAACTCTATTTCCTACATTACTTAAGTCCTTGATGAGGTTTTCTCTTACAGGCTCTTCAGAGTAACATTGTTTGAGTCTAAAATTAGACTTGAGAAGAGAGGTACCCCAAAGAATTGCATTGCATACAACAACAACTTATTCCTTGGGATTGGGACTAGTCATTCTGACCACAACTTCTATAGAATGAAGAGCCCAAAATGGCCAGGAGGCAAATTTAATAGCAATTGTTAATACATGTTCCATGGTAGAAGCATCTCTCCAGTGCTACAACTTCAAACTTATCAGACCCAGGATTGGGGATCGAAAGCAAAAATAACCCAAGTGGATTGTTAAGTATATAACGGGGGTGGGGGAGCTGATGAGATGGCTTAGCAGGTTAAGGCTATACTGCCCAGCATGATGACCTGAGTTCAATCTCTAGGACCCACATGGGTGGAAGGAGAGAACTGACTCACACAGTTGTTCTCTGGCCTCCACAAGCACACCATGGCATACACACACACACACACACACACACACACACACACTATATATATATATATATATATATATATATATAACTTGACAACTTAACTTGACAAAAGCTAAAGTCATCTGAGAGGATGGAACTTCAGTTGAGAAAATGCCTCCATTAGATCAGGCTGTAGGCAAGCCTGTAAGGCATTTTCTTAGTCAGTGATTGATGGGGGAGGGCCTAGCTCATTGTGGGTGGTTCCACCCCTGGGCTGCTGGTCCTAGATGACATAAAAAAGCAGGCTGAGCAAGCCAGTAAGCAGCATTCCTCCATGGCCTCCATGGAATATTTCAGGTTCCTGCCTTGTTCGAATTCCTGCCTTTAGCTTCCCTTAATGGACTATGACTCTGGATCTGTAAGCCAAATAAACCCTTTTCTCCCCAACTTGCTTTTGGTTGTGTTTTATCACAGCAATAGTAACCCTAACTAAGACATGTCCTCCACTCTTGGTTCCTGTAACTACATATGTATTCTGGCCATTAAGAAAAAATATATATCTATTTTATTTCTTCGGCTTAGAGCACATAGTGTATCCTCTATGACAGCACCCCTGACTTAGCCTTTAAGTCATCCCATCATAATAGAATAAGATTCATGGGCTACACACATATGTGAGCTCACTGTTGTATTTCTCCTGTAAGATTACTCTTTTGGAGGTAGTATTATATAGGATAGCATGGTAACAAACAGAATTTCCATAATTAAGTACTATTGTATCTAAACTATGAATGTAAGCCTTTGAAAACAAATTTCCTCTATCTTCATGACAGAACTGGTCCCGTGCAATTAATTTGTCTCCAACACACTGATCCCTCTTCAGGAGGGTTGGTATGTAGTGTTGACTCTTGTCGAATATTCAGGTGTATAGAATTAAAAATAGGCATATCAACCTTGGAGCCTTATTTTTGAAGCCATATATAGCCTTCATCCTTGCTGCCATAACCTTATGTACATGAATCAACAAGGCCAGCATTAGAATAAAGACTGATTGACCTTACCCTTTACCATCTTGGCCTGCCACCAGCAGCCAAGACCACTGTCATGTCTCCACTGTTTTAGTGTCTCTATTGCTACAATTTGTAGTACCAGCTCAGCCCCCACTACTAAAGGTAGGCAGGAAAAGATACCTGAGTAAAGCCTTATATTGGACCTAATATTACAATGTCACTGAAGGCAACAGAAAAAAATGTCTCCAAGTAGCTTGCTTATTTAGTCTAAGAAGAGATGTTTAAGTCAGTCATTTTTTTTTTAATTTGGACCAATTGCAGCTAATTGTTTGGACCAGTCTCAGCCTTTTCTCTTAGCAGCAGACACAGTTAGTTACTGGTCCAGCCTTGCTTTTTAATACTAGTCATGGCGGTGTCTCTCCTAGACCACCAGGGCAAGTGCACCCTCCTGGCCTAGATGAAAATGGTTGCAGAGTCAAATAGGATGCACTGAGCTTGTGATAAACCCTCTAGCCGAAACTACTTCAGACAGCCCTGGATGAGGCTGTGCAAACAGCTATGATCTTTCTGTTATTTTCTCAAGGTGTCTGTGGAGTGTTTTAGATGGCTGGTTAGGCATAAAGTAGTCCAGCTGGCCGGCTGACCGTCTTTTACTCAAGTTAGCCAAGGCAACAAGGGGGGCAGGTGTCAATGTTTTGTCTTGTTCACAGGAAAATAAATTTAAAGAACATACCATTTATATTAATAGTGATTTTTTAGCACATTTTAATAGTACTTAGCACATTCCCGTTGCCTAGAGATAGCTAAATGAAGGGTTCCTGCTAAGAAGGCAGGTGCCAAACTCCCAAATGGTGTCCTAACTGTGCTGTGGTTGCCACCAACTGTCCTTAGAGCAACTTCCTCACCAACGGAATGGTCAGTCTCAGACTCATTCTCTTGTTTGTAACAACCAGTAATTGAAACGCATCCTGAGAATATCTAAGTTCCCACCTGCCGAAGTGTATACCTGCACACACAAAAGGGGAGACATTTCTGATCACTAGGGAAAGAAATCAGGTGAATTACTAGCACTGGGGTTACTTTATTTGAATGGAGGTTAATTAGCCTAAAGTCTAAGGAAAAATAAAAACAAGTCTGGTGATTTACATGATGAACAGGAAAGAACTGAGGGTCACTTCCAGACAATTCTTGCTGAAGATCCAGGTGTTCAGACTTCAGTGCTAAGACCCAGACTCTGAAGAGTTCTGGAAGAGGAGGCCATTACTGGAGAGTTGTGCTGGGGCATCATACTGCAGGATTCTGCTGGGGGTCACACCCAAGAGCTTGGCCTTCTGAGTCAGGTGCACAGTCATTGGTGCTTAGGCAGCAGCTCTGTGGAGGTCAGCGCTGGGGTGGCCCTCAAGGGTCAGGCCCTTTAGAGTTGGGCACTGAGGAAACAGGCTCTTTGGAGTTCAGAGCTGAGAGGACAGGCTCTTTAGAGTGGTGAGCTGAGGGAACAGGCTCTTTAGAGTGGGGTGCTGAGGGGACAGGCTCTTTAGAGTGGGGAGCTGAGGGAACAGGCTCTTTAGAGTGGGGAGCTGAGGGAACAGGCTCTTTAGAGTGGGGAGCTGAGGGAACAGGCTCTTTGGAGAGGATTGGGTCCTGATAAGCTAACTGAGGAACCAAGAGAATTTCTGCTAAAGTGGTTCCAGAAGAGTTCCTGCTGAGGAGTCTGGGGCTGAAGAGTTTTCTCTGACAAGTGGGGTCACAGTTTATACCAAGTACTTGGGAGCTAAAGAGTTCAATGTGAGGAAAATAGCCAGGCAGTTGCTCTGCTTGCTGTAGCCTGTGAACTGGAGCAAGCTTTCCTGATTGTCCAAATGCTGGTTTGGCTTGATATAGTATTAAGTAGTATAAGGCGCCTCAGCAAGGCAGAGAAGGAGGCACTTTCATAGGTGTAAACATTTCCAGATCTCAGCAAAGGGAACCACCATGCTGGCCAGCGCTATACTGGACAGTGGAACCCCCAGCATCTGAGCTCAGGTGTTTTTGATTCAGAACTCCTCAGGTGCAGATCATAAGCAGTCAAACATCTCCCACAGAAATCCAACACCTGCAGACAGTACAGAATGCCAAGGCCTAGGCGGTCCCTAACCCAACAGTGCACGAAACAATATTTTAAACACAACTAAAAATAAATTTCTACAACAGCTTGACTTCTAAGGGAAGCAACGGCCCTTCCAGACATGCTCGCCTCTGAATCCGCAACTCCAGCAATCACCCGAAGGACTTTTTAGGGACATAAGAACAAGACAAATGATGGCCTTCTAATTGACCAAATTGAATCATTTGTGCTATTGATCACTGCTCACAGACAACCTTTTTTTTTTCCCCCAATATAATGCTGCCAGTGTATGTGTGAAAGATCTATGCCTTCAGGTTGTGTGGAGTCTGGAGAAGCCCTAGAGCGCAGCTGGCTAGACATGGTCAGCTGGCTCTGTGAAGATACGGCAGACAACTTCAGTGTGTGGAAAGGACCTGGACCAACTCACTCAGAAGCACACTGAAAGTCAGGGGATGGTAAATGAGACTGAAAACTTCACTAGCATTCCTGAGTCCAAACTTTTGATGGAACTGATAAGAACTGGTTATGTTCTTGGAGGTAAATTTGTTCCATGCTTTAAAAGAAATAAATATGCTCCATAACTTAAAAGAAAGTTAAATGGAGATCTAGGGTGTACCTCGATAGGCACTTGCCTATGAGGTGCAAAGTCCTGGATTCAGTCCCTAGTATGCTAAAAACCACCACTAAACAGCACAGTGAGTTAAACATCAGAAGGTATCTCTTAGTGTTTGTACTTTTTTAGCACCAACTCTGACTGGGGTCACCTCTTCAAAATTGGTAGCTAAAAATGATCTTGAACCCTTCATCCTTCTGCCTTCTCTCCATAGGTGGTAGGATTATGGGAATGGGTCATCCAATCTAACTTAAGTTAGAGGCCTAATTAGTAAGTTGTAGTCTTGTTCATTCAGTAACACACCTCCAATATTTTTGATTGAAAATGTGGAAAGAGAAGAGTGTGTGCTGGGATAGAAAAGCCCTGTGTGCCTCTGTGTGACAGTCTTGGGATTTAAAGGTAACTGCTAGTGCTATGTTCAATGTTGCCCTTAATTTTTTGTTGCTGTTGAATATTTGTTGATTAAATTCATTCTATGACAGTTTCATACATGTATATAGTACATTCTTGTATATTAATAAGTTGTTAGCTCTAATTTAATCACACTTTCATTATCATAATCAATTTCAGTATTCCCAGGTCTTCTGTGGCAAACATACCTTTGTGTCTGAGAAGTCCCTTCTTATTAAGAAAGTGTGATCCATTACTTGTTGATACTTCCCAGTTTTCCTCAGTATTTTTCAATGGGAAGCCTTGCCTCTCCTTTGCAGTCCATCATCTGAACCATGCGGGGCTACCTTATGCTATGTTCTCCCCTCTTGTTGTGGTACCAATAGGTAAATACTGACTTGCTTCACCTGGAACTTTCTAACAACGCGGAGCATATTTTCCATTTGGGTTTTGTTTACTGTTCCAGATGGTGAGACTAAGATCAAGACTGGAGAGTCAGCTTCAGAGGAGGAAATGACAGGAAAAACTGAAACACCAACTAAAAAATCTGACAGCCTTAAGGAAGATGTTCTCCAGAATTCCACAGGCAAAAAATTCTTTGAATTTGGGGGTGAATTGAATGATCAGAACCTCTTGAAAAGAAGACAGTATACCTGTGATAAATGTGGCCAAAGCTTTGCTTGCAATACGGGTCTCATTAGGCACCAAAGAACTCATTGGGAGAAACCTTATGAATGTGATGAATGTGGAAAGGCCTTTCGTATGAGCTCAGCCCTGGTTCTGCACCAGAGAATTCATACTGGAGAGAAACCCTATCCTTGTAATTGGTGTATTAAAAGTTTTAGTCGGAGCTCAGATCTTATTAAACATCAAAGAGTCCACACTGGTGAAAAGCCTTACAAATGTGATGAATGTGGGAAAGCCTTCAGTCAGAGCTCAGATCTTATTATACACCATAGAATCCATACAGGAGAAAAACCCTATCAGTGCAGTCATTGTAGTAAAAGTTTTAGCCAGCGCTCAGACATGGCTAAACATCAGAGAGTCCACACTGGAGAGAAGCCTTATATGTGTAACCAGTGTAACAAGCATTTCAGCCAGAGCTCTGATCTTATAAAACATCAAAGAATCCACACCGGGGAGAAGCCATACAAGTGTGACATGTGTGGGAAGGCCTTTAGTCAGAGCTCCGATCTTATTCTACATCAGAGAATCCACACCGGGGAGAAGCCATATCCATGCAATGAGTGTAACAAAAGTTTTAGTCAGAATTCAGACCTTCTTAAACACAGAAGGATTCACACTGGAGAGAAACCGTATAAATGTAGTGAATGTGGAAAGGCTTTTAATCAGAGCTCAGTCCTTATCCTGCATCAAAGAATTCATACTGGAGAGAAACCCTATCTGTGTAATCAGTGTACCAAAACCTTCAGTAGACTCTCAGATCTTATTAATCATCAACGAATTCACACCGGAGAGAAGCCCTACCCGTGTAGTCAGTGCAGTAAAATGTTTAGCAGAAGGTCAGACCTTGTTAAGCATTATAGAATCCATACTGGTGAGAAGCCCTATGAATGTGATGAATGTGGTAAAACTTTCAGTCAGAGTTCCAACCTTATTCTCCACCAGAGAATCCACACCGGAGAAAAACCGTATCCGTGCAATGGTTGTTCTAAAAGTTTTAGTCGTTGTTCAGATCTCATAAAGCATCAAAGAATACATACTGGAGAAAAACCATATACATGTAATCTGTGCGATAAAAGTTTTAGTCAAAGTTCAGACCTCACTAAACACCAGAGAGTGCATTCTGGTGAAAGACCCTACCACTGTGATGGTTGTGGCAAATCCTTTAGTCAGAGCTCCGACCTTATCCTTCACCATAGAATTCACACAGGCGAAAAACCGATTCCGTGCACACAGTACACCAGAAGTTTCAGTCAGAAGTCAGACCTTATTAAACACCAGCGAATCCACACCGGAGAGAAACCGTATAAATGTGATGTGTGTGGGAAGGCTTTCAGTCAGTGCTCAGCTCTTACCCTTCACCAGAGAATCCACACTGGAGAGAAACCGTACCCATGTGCTCAATGTGGCAAAAGCTTTAGCCGGCGCTCTGATCTCGTTAACCATCAAAGAATCCACACTGGTGAAAACCTACAAATATGATACCTGTGAGAAGACCTTCAGCACTGTGGCAGATCTTCCTGAACACCAGGGGATCCACATAGAGGAGAAACTCTACCCTCATGTTCAGGGTAGCAGATGTCTTGACAAACCTGATCTTAAGAAAATCCATTCTAGCAAGGTAGCTTAAAGGTTTAACCCTTTAATCTCAGCACTCAAAAGGAAGAGGCAGGCAGATCTCTAAGTTCAAGGACAGCCTGGTCTACAGAGTGAGTTGCAAGACAGCCAGAGTTACAACAGAGAAACTCTATTGATAGAATGGGGTGAGGATGAAAAGAAAAAAGGAAAAGATCCATTCTGAGGAGGAGGACTGCATAAATGTGGTAAATCTAGGAAAACCTGTAGTGTACAAGTTCAGATACTATACTAGAACAAAAATCGTATCAATGCTATTATTAATGACCATGAAAAAGGTTTTCATCAATGTCCAAACAATACTCCATTTTAAAAATTCTGGAAAATGAATTTTATAACAATTTAACTTAGAGCTCATAATTACTGATATTATGGAAATTGTAAGGGGCTCTGGGAGTTGTGCAAAAACCATTGTTCATAATTTTAAAAAAATGAATCAATAGGCAAAAATAGAAATTCTTACTGTTGCTATAATCTAATGAAATCTCTTTTATTGAGACACAATTCACAGATGTTTACATCATTTTAAAAATGCATTAACATTAAGCTGGGCGGTAGTGGCACACACCTTTAATCTCATCACTCAGGAGGCAGAGGCAGGCAGATCTCTGAGTTAGAGGGCAGCCTGGTCTACAGAGTGAGTTCCAGGACAGCCAGAGTTATAACAGAGAAACCATGTCTGGAAAAACAAAAACAAAACAAAACAACAACCAAAAAAAAAAAAACCCAATGTGAATATTTTTTCATCTGTTGAACAAAATGGAAGTGTGGTACTGTGGTTTCGTAAATACAATAATTCCACGGTATCCATAGGGACTATGTCCCAAGGTATAGAACTTTATCAATCAGCAGATAGATAATGAATAGGCAAAGTGCAACCCTTTGTGTTGGTACTTGAAGTTCTCATTTCCTAACATTAACAGCTCCAAACTTTGAGTGTCAGTGACTCAAACCTTAGGGTTAGTTTCTTTACTGCTCTTCTCACAGTCAGAGCCATCAGCTACCAGAAGATCTTATCATTTTCCAACAGATGAAGCTAGCTGTGCCCAGCACTGGTTACTAACCACTATCAGTGATTACAGCTCTAGAGAAACCAATCAGTCTGCTCTATCCAGAAGCCATAAATATGCAAAACCATCCAGAAGAATGTCATTGGTACTCCTGCTGCTGTGGTGTAAGGGCTGACCAGATAAGGATGAGACATGGGGAAGATTATATAGGCAAAAGGAATAGACTTGTATGTATTCAGGGCATCCTGTTGGTGAACTGCAGATTCTAAGCAACTGTAGGTTATAAACAGGGGAGGGGACCCTGTATGGTTTTGAATGGAGACAGCCAAAGCAGCTAAAGGATGGATGACAGTATCTGCTGGTATAAAACTGTTATATAACCAAAGCAAAGGTCTCTCACCATGGCAGTGCATTTCGGAAGATTTTGGCCCTTCTGCGTTGCTTGGGCAGTACTACAATCCTAACACTGCTTCCTCACTTAAGCGCTTTCTGTGCACTATGGCTATAACTTGCACTTTGAAATATCTGAATAATAATAAATTCTTCTCTTTATAATTTCACAAAAGATTCATTCTTACTGTAGACCTTAATATCCTCAGATTTTTTTCTTCCCTTAAGTGAAAACTTTACACTTTTTCACTTAGAGATAATACTGTCTTCTCTTCAGCATACCTTAAGTGCCAGCATCGGTGCTCGTCACTTCAGTAGAGTAAGGATTATTTGAACATAGACAATGAGGGTTTTGGAAACTGAGTCTGATGACCCAGGCAGCTACTAAGTGACTAATGGGGAAATAACACATGCAAAATGGACACCTTGACAAGGCAATGATTCACATCCTGGTGGATGTGCAGAAGGGTTCAGGGTTTCATCATATTGCTCATAAATTGAATTACTTCTAGAATTTACATTTATATTTTAAAAAAAGGTTAATCAGGTAACTAAGATTTGAGAAAGCAAAACTATGGAGACAACTATATTTGCCTATCATCTCTGACATGTCATTTCTAAAACCCTTGGACTTCCCTAAGTTATAAGAACAATTAAAGTAGGGGCTGGAAGCCCAGCAGTGTGGTGCATGCCTTTAATCCCAGCACTCAGGAGGCAGAGGCAGGCTGATGATCTCTGTGAGTTAGAGGCCAGCCTGGTCTACAGAGAGTTCCAGGACTGCCAGAGTTACAATAGAGAAACCCTGTCTGGGGGGAGGGGGAGGGACTGACGAGATGGCTTAGCAGTTAAGAGCACTGGCTACTCTTCCAGAGGACTTAGGGTTCAATTCCCAGCATCCCCATGGCAGCTCACAGCTATCTGTAAATCTAGTTCCAGGGGATCCAATGCCTATGTCTGACTTCTGAAAGCATCAGGCACACATGGTGTACATGCAGACAAAACAACATATTTTTAAATGTTTATTTAAAGAAGTTGTTACAACAAACCCTCTTTTAAGCCCACAAAACTTTGTTTATGAAGTAATTTTGGAAAGACCTTAGAACAATGGGAGCTGGTTGTCAAATGATTAGAGAACTGAAACTCAATCCCACTCCACCCCAACTTGACCTCCAAGAAATGAGAAGAGCCGGAGGTAAAGTTCAATTACCAATAACCAATGATTTGTTAATATATGTATAAGGAATCTCTGTGGAAAGCCTAAAAGACAAGATTCAGAGTATCTAAGGCACTCTTGAAGATGAAAGATCTGTCCCTTCTGGAACACCCTGTCATATGCATTTCTTCTGTCGTGTTGGGTTGTATTCTTTGTTAATAATCACTAACCTAGTTAAGTAAACTATTTTCCTGTTTAATGGAATCACTGTAGCAAGCAATCAAGCCCATGGATGGGTTTGTAGAAACTTGACATATATCAGCCCAAAGCACCAGTGAGAAAAATAGATATGCAATCTTGGGCTAAAGTTGGAGGGGCAGTCTTGTATGACTGAGACCTTCCCCTAAGGGCTCTGTGATAATTCTGTAGTAAGTTGTCCTCTGACCTACACATACACGATAGCACACAAGCATGCACACACACACACACACACACACACTGAAAGAAATGTAAATACTTTGCTTTCAGACTTTTATTAAAGTTACTGATGAGAGATCTGACATTCTATATGCTTCTCTTTATAGATGAGTTGGTATTCTTTGCTTCCAGCTCTTTATATTATTCCTTTTTTTTTTTTTTTTTTTTTTACAACTTGAGTATGTCAGCAAGAGTTTTAAACTTACTGCATTTGGATGTTTGTTTCTCCAAAAAAATCTTTGATTCATAGACGCTGTTTTTGTCTTTGTTTTCTCTTTTATCCTGAGTATTCTTAAGTTTGTTTTTTTGATCCTATTCCTAGAATTTTGGAAGTTGTGGTCATGCTTTCACATCTTTTGATTTGGCTAGTTGGTTTGGTTTGGTTTTCTTACTGATGTTTGAATTTAGTATATGCCTTCCATTTCTAACATTCTTCAGCATGGTCAAATGTTTTGATTTTTTTCCACCGTATTTTTTAGTTCACTGAACTTTTTATTTCCAATTTTTCTGTTTTTTCCAAATCTCAACTTCCATGCGTTCTCTTTCTTTCATCCTGTTACTTTATCATCCACCAAGAACACCCATTTTGCTTTTTCCTTTGTGTTGCTAACTTTTCTCCTGAATGAACCCATCACCTTTGTAATCTCTTGGAGGTCACTGGTCAGTTTTACTAGTGTAATAGTTGCTTTTTTTATTGCTGTGACAAAATGCCTGGACAAAAGCAACTCAAGGAAGCAAAGATTTGCCTTGGCTCAGTTTGAGGGTGCAGTCCATCACGGCAGGGAAACTACAGCACCAGGAGTGTGAGGATTATATCTTTACTGAGGAGTCAGAGAAAAGACAAATGCTAGTGTACAATCACTTTCTTCAAGTGTATGTTGTGTGCACAGGTATGTGTGTGTTTTTGTGAAGATCCAGAGGGCAGAGGTCAACACTGGGTTTCTTCCTTTGTGGCTCTCAGCCTTTATTTTTGAGACAAGACCTCTCTCACTATGTCTGGAGCTTACCAATTGGCTAGATAGGCTGTCCAGTGATCCCCTGGGATCTGTCTTCTTCCCACCAGTACTGAGATTAACGATGTATGGCCCACTGAGCCGTCTCCCCAGGTCCTCACTTTCTCCTTTTTATTCAGTTTGGGACCACAACCTATGTCCTTCCTGAGTTAAAACTCAGTAATGTCCAGATAAACCTGAAGTCGTGTCTCCTAGGTGGTTCCAAATCCCATCAGGCTGACAGTGTACATAACCATCATGAGTCTACTCTTGGCCAATTTGACATCCAAGCACATCATTTTTAAATCATTCATTCCACCCTGGGCCCTCAAAGGCTCATGTCTTGTGGGACTGTCATAGAGCTAAGAGTGGGTCGAAACTGGCTTGGAACCCCACGTCATCCCAGGAGATGAGAACGGCAGGCATTTAGCTGCTCCCCACCTTAGTCCTGGTCAGAACCCAGCTAGATTATTAAATTATTATTAGATATTAATTAAATATTGCCTGCTTCACAGAGGTCATTAAGAAAGTAATGTGGCTTGGTTGGTGCTTATCTGCCCTGTAGCTGGAAGCATAGGGATGAGTCCATTTACTGATAAAGTACCTTCCTCTTTTTCCTTGTGGAACCACACCTTATGCAGAAGGTGCCCTAGCAAGACCTTGATGCTTAGACTTGAGCTCCACAGGCAAAAGAGGCTACTCCAGCAATGGATCCCAACCTTGGGTACCAAAGACCCTCCCCCTGCCTGTAACCTATAAATGTAACTACCCTTGCGTTAATAAATGAGAGCTATGCTCCTCTGACAGTCTCTCCCGAGAATCTGATTCGCTCTTGCCCACTCTTGGTCTGCTGATCTGAGACCTGCCAGGATGCATTGACTCATGACCTGCGCTTTCCTTCCAGGGGGCTGAGCTGGTGGCCGATAGCTCAGTCATGCTCCTGGGAGGGAAGCGAGAAAAAGAAAACAACAATGTCCACTTCATAATTCAAATGCACTCAGTCCTACCTACTTCAAAGGTCACCACAGGGTTTAACATACCCAACACTGTTCGAAGGGTAGTCTTTTCTGAGACTCAACTGATCCTTTCTAAAATCAAAACATGAGTTACCTACTTCTAAAACACACTGGCACAAGGTACACATTCCTACCCAAAACTACATTTAAAATTGTCTTAATTAGCTTATCAAATGGCAGGTTTCTTATGCCGTTCTTTTAAATACTTGGTTTTGATTAACCCTTCCCCACTCTCTCATCTTTCTGGTCCCAGGCCCTCTTCAACACTTCCACTCCCAATATTCCCCCTTCTACTTTCGTATTTCATGTGTCCTACCACTCTTCATCCCTCCCTCCCTCGAACTTTCTTTCAATCCTTTCACAGGCTCCTTTTTAATTTCTTGGCCTCTGCACACACTCCCACATAAATATACTATATGAGAACTAAAAGTTAGGATGTACATATGAGAACATGCAGAGCCTATGTTACCACGTGTTTTCCAGCTCTCTCCATTTTCCTAAAATTTGTTTCCTTTATGGCTGAATAAAATTCTATTGAGTATATCTACCATTGTACTGGACCTTGTACAAATTTTGTTAAACTCAAAACTAAGAATTTTGTTTCTAAGGTACTAATGTGACAGCATTCTAACTTTTTGGTTTTATTTTGCAATGCTGTGACTCTAAACCAGAACTGTGTGCATGCTAGGCAGGCATCGGGGCACTGAGCTATACTCCCACCAAGGTATTTTTACCTTCATATTTCACTTATTCATTGATATGTCTTAGAATTTCTCTTGCTGTGATAAAATGTGACCAAAAGCAACTTGAGGAGGAAGGGGTTTATTTCACCTTATAACTCTCAGGTCACATTCCATCCCTGAAGGAAGTCATGGCAGGAACTGAAGCAGAAGCCATATGGTAGCACTGATTACTGGTTTGCTGAGCCTGCTTTCTTATAGCACCCAGGACCACCTGTCCAGGGATGGCACTGTCCTCTTGTGCTAGACCCACCCACACTAGTCATTAATCAAGAAAATGTCCTACAGATGTGCCTACAGGCAATCTGGATGGAGGCATTTTCTCATTTGAGGTCATTCTTTACAAGATAACTCAAGCATGGGTCAAGTTGGCAAAAATAACTTGGGCATGTGGTATGTGGTAAAACTCTATAAACGTTTTTGATTGGATGCCAAATGTGTATATTTTGTAACCTGATCTTAACACATAGGCCTGGTTAGCCTTCAGCTTCTGATCCTCTTGACTCTGCTTCCCAAGTGAAGGGAGGTGCCACCACACTAGGCTTTACAGTATCTTGCTGGTACTGAAGATCTTAATTGTTCTGGATCTGCTTATTTTTATGCTTCCAAGTATTAGCTTTTAAGTTTTGTTCAAACCACATTTAATTTAGGGTTCTTTTCTGGATTTTACACGACCCTTCCTGGTACTCTAACCCCAAATTTCTCAACTACAAGCCAGTTGTGGCTAATAAAATTATGCACTGTACACTGTTTAGCTGCCTCTCTGGCCTTTACCAATTAGATGCCAATAGTAGCATCTCAGTCTCTCACAGTCTCTCAATGCAACACAGCAAAGAAGCAATATGATAGCTAAGACTAGTGTGGAGAACAAAGACCATCCAGTTTAATTCTTTTTTGTTGGTGTTGTTTTGTTTTGATACAAGGTTTCTGTTTTAACTTTGGCTGTCTTGACTCACTCAGTAGACCAGGCCTCTAACTCACAGATACTTATTCACCTGCCTCTGCCTCCAGAGTTCTGTGATTAAAGGCATGTGCCACCACTGCCCAGCCCAATTTAATTCTTAAATGCTTCTTTATAGTTTGGGTCTTGTTGTTGTTGTTTTTTTAGACTGAATCTCACTATGTAGATGAAGTTGGCCTGAAAATCAAGCGATCTGATCTGTCTCCACTGGGACAAAAGGCATCCACATCTTTTATGTATTTTCTTATGGAGGACATATAGTAGAAAATATGTAAAAATAAAAAATTCCCCAAAACTTGAGTCCGTAATCCAAGTAGTATGTGTGTGTGTGTATACACACACATACACATATAGTTACATGTGTATGTGTGTATCTTAAGACGTTTCTATTGCTATAAGACACCATGATCAAAAGCAACTTCAGGAATTAAACAGTCTATTCTGCTTAGACTTCCATATCATGATTTTCATGGAAGGAACTCAAACTGGGCAAGAACCTGGAGAAAAAAACTGATGAAAAGACCAAGGAGGAATGCTGCTTACTGGCTTGCTCAGTCCACATTCTTATGTCATCTAGGACCACCTCACTAGGTGTGGCACTACCCACAGTGGACTGGGTCCTTCCACATCAATCATGAAAATGCCCTACAGATTTGCATAAGATTCTACACACACAAACACACACACTCAGGTATTGAGCTTGTATAGCTTCAAGACCATGAAGCTAAAATAAAATGTCTCTCCCATAAACTCATGTTGGGTAAAGATAATTGTGAAGGACTCCAAAGACCACATACAGTAGAAATTTGGAGGCACTGCCCTAAGAGCAGTGTTAGCTAGATACAGCAGTACTGGCTATTTTATGCCAACCTGATACAAGCTAGAATCATTCTAGAAGACAGAATCTCAGCTGAAAAAAATGCCTCCACCATATTGGCCCGTGAACGAGCATGTGATGCATTTTCTTGATTGAAAACTGATGAGAGAGAGCCCAGTTCACTGTGGGTAGTGTCACTCTGGGCTGGTGGTCCTGGGTGTTGTAAGAAAGCAGGTTCAAGAAGCCATTAGGTACAAGCCAATAAGCAGAGTTCTTTTTTGCCATTTTTATCTTGAGTTCATGTCCTCAACTCAGACACAGGAGTGTAACCTGAGAGTTTTAAGATGATGGGGCTGGAGAGATGGCTCAGTGGTTAAAAGCACTGTCTGCTCTTCCAGATGTCCCAAGTTCAAATCCCAGACAAACATGCAGACCAAGCACTCATGTACATGAATAAATTAAAAAGAAAAAAGATTAAATAAACCTCTTCCTTCCCAAGATGCTTTTGGTCATGGTGTCTTTATCATAGCAATAAAAGCCCTAAGACAAGCAGATTCAGCAGTATAACACACCTGGAGTCACGTGAATCTGGGAGGAGAAAACTGTTGGAGGCAACGTATGAAAAGTTGTTCAGACATGAAAGCCAGCATTAAGTAACTGTTAGAATGTCAAGTATGTAAATGGAATGAGAATTGGGGAGAGAGGAGAGTAAAGCAACAATGGCAGAGGTTGACAGAGCCCAAATCACAGAAGGCCATGCTAATTTTATTAACTTATATAATGCAGTAAGTCTAGAATTTAAAACAACAAAGGTTTTCTACAAATTAATAAGAAAATACAAATACCCTATATTAATTAGGACAGCAGCCAAATACAATTATCTTAAACAAGAAAGGGACTTTATTGGCTCACAAAACTTTAAAGTCCAGAGGTAGGGCAGGCTTTAGGCACAACTGGATCTAGGGCCTCCAGAAAAATGACATCAGGACTTAGTTTGCTCACCATCTCTGCTAGCCTCTGAATTCCTCCTCAGATACTGTCTCCATATGGTGAAAACGCAGGCTCATACAGTCCTTGGGTCTCCGGTATGTCTACCAAGTCTTCTTTCCAGTAGTGGCAGTTCTGTTGAGCACTCTCCTTAGCCTGCTTTAAATTGCATGCCTACTCTTTAATCACTTTGGCTAGGATGCTGTGTGGCTAAGGAAGCCAGGCCTGCTCATGTGCTCACCAACACCATATGGAATGGGTTAACCACAATAAATAAGGATTCTGTTACCATAAATGAGGGAAGAGATGCTGAACAAACACAGACATACACATAACCCAATACAAAGGCAGTAGAAGCTATGAATGAACAATCCTCAGGAAATTATAAATGACCAATAAACATGAAAACTCAACTTCACTATTCATCAGGGTAATGCAGTAAGGGGGTTTCTTTTTTCTCTCTTCTTTTCCCATCAAGTGCAGGTAAGGCTACATGAGGAAATAGAGCTTTTCAAAGTTGGTGAAGATGTTACAGATGTCTTTTTGAAGACTAAGGAGTGTCAGACAGCAAATGTTTTACAGCCAACCATCCACCTTACAGGAATTGAAAGACCAGAATATATAAGACAAAGGTATCTTAAAATTCATATGTAATCCTGTTTATTTAAAAGGTGTCCACATTTCTGTGTACACACATGGAAATGTGCGCAAACTGTAATAGGATGTACAGTAAACTGGAGAGAAGAACCGACCAGAAGCCCTGGAGAAAATGGCCTATATGCTCTCATATTTGTCTAAGTTTTGTATAATGTTAACTGTAGTCATTTATACTTTCATAATTAAAAGAAATGGGCAAGACCAGAGCAGGACATAAAAATAGCCAATGAACAAATGAACAAAAGATGTTCCTCCTTACAAATAAAGGCACAATAAGAAAAAGAACTGGCCTGTAAAATAAGCTAAACATTTGTAGGATGCAGCACTGATAGGAGCACAGGCAGACAGGCATTCTTACTATTAATGGAGTTATTCCTGACCAAACAAATCTATTCCTAGTTATCGTGCTATAGAAACAACTTAGGCAGTAAAATGTATGTCTACAGATGTTAACCATATCCGTTATTATAAAGAACCTACTAACCCTAAGTTTGAGGTTGGTTAGATAGACTGTGAGTGTATTCATGCAATGGAATACTATGTAGCTATGAAAATGTCCACCATCAGTGTGCGGAGGGAAAGCAAGTCTCACTACAGCAAATGTACAATGGAGCTGTAACTACCTCAGGTTTGCTGAGGATCAAAGTTTAATCCATAGTAAAGCACTTCAGTTGATGCCTGTACTCAACCCCAAGGGTCAGCTATTATTTTAACAAATATTTGTTTAAATGTATATAGAGCTAAATTGAGAAGGACAATAAACCAAATTACCACAATTTCTGGCTAAATCTAACAAAGGAGATGTCTTATCATCTTATGTTTCTGCTTTGTGAAAAATTCAAATAAGCATATATAACACCTTTCAAGTTAACTGAAAAAGATAAAAGATGTAGTGCTTACTAAGCAGAATTTAAACTCTTGATTTAAACTCTTGAGAGAACAAAAAATCTGGCAAAACCTGGTCTTGGGAGTTCACAGAACTAGGTTTGTATTTTAGCTCTAACTGGCTACTTCCAAGTCATGTGATCGTTGGGTCCTGTTTTTCTAGTCCACAAATCTAGGTGAGATTAGGTATTCCAATACAGTGATCAGCATGCATGTTTTTATTCCAGGAAGCTCACACAGATGTAAGACAGCTTGCCTAATAGTCAAGCATCAACCAGGTGTGAACATATAGAACAGTAAACACCATTAAACAGCCTGTTGGGCCAGTTAGTGTATGTCCCGTAACATGACTGCTAGTCTAACCAGGAGCTGATTAGGCCACTGTTTGGCACCTGCTGCATGACTACTTCATTTGACTGGGTATCTCCAAAACTATGATAATCTGTGTTGGATAGAAGTCTGAAATCACTAACAGTAACTGTAAATTACTTTCTCTAGTGGGGACTTATGCCTAGCCAGAGTCAGTTAAGGATATATCCTATTGCTTCCTTTTTCTGTACACCACCCTCCAGGGTTTTTAGACCAATCCCCTCCCCCAGAGCCTTGCCTGAGCTTCCTTCCCAACATACACAGGTGTCAGAGCTGGCAGGACAACACATATTTGCCAATTCTAATGCCATCTTCTCTGTGCTTTCACATTACCAAACAACTTTGGCCTTTATGACAAAAAAACTGTTAAATCTGATAGTCCACCCTGAGAGGTTACTCCCCCTTACCTGCTGTGAGTAAGAATCCTGTCACCCCAGCAGTCTTTCAAATGAGCCACCTCAAAACCTACTGGGAAAGAAGCCGGTCACAAATAAACACGTAAAGCAATTCCAGGCTACTTTACCTTAAAGCAGAGGAGCTGACAGCTTTATTGGACATTAACTTTTTTCCTCAGCCACAGAGAAAAAGACCCAAACAAAAGTCCCTACATTTTCTTGTATAACTTAAAAATACATTATAGCATTACTACATATTTATACTTCAATAAATCTTAATCTATAAAGCACATTTCTTATAATTGTTATCAGAAAACCTATGAACAAGCTTCTGCCTCATTTCATCAGCTGGCTTCTCACATTTATTAGTTTTCCAATAGGTTCACGGAAAAACCTTACTTTTCATTTTAAAATTTGACCAAGCACCAGATATAACCCAAATCACTGCAACTATGAAGTATCTGTACTCATGGATCATGTTCCATGTAAAGATGCCTGTCTTAAGATAAAAAAAGCCTCTTCTCATATTCAATGCTCTAACTTCCAGAGTTCTCCATTCAACAGTAGAACCACAATACTTGGATTCTTAGCCAAGGCATACAGAACCCTACTACAAAAATGTATTACTTTTAATACATTTTTAAAAAAAGTGTGTTAAGACTGTAAATTAAAAAAATGTTTAATCAATTCTGAAAGTTAATAAACTAGTTATTAATAGTCTAGTTGTTTATTTTTAAAGTAGAATGGTCCATTAAAACCACAATGCTACTAGAAATTATGTTTGGATTTTTAAGATTCAACACTTTCAAACTACAAGAGTGTATCTTGAACTCACCTCCGAAGAATGCCGAGTTGACTAGCTAGCTCTATGAGATGACACCTCTCCCTCCAAGCACAATACACTGCTAAGAGAACTACAACTCTGGGAACTCAGAGGTGACTTGGGAATGCTGATGGGGAAACCACTTATGACTTAACAGTGGAACAAGTACCCATCTACTTACAGTAGGATTACAGTACCTAGCACAGTGCATTGTCGGTAGAAATATTTAGTAATAAATGCATGGCTGTTTTAGCCTGGTGTTTAACCCTTTTGTACCAAAGGAATAAAAATAGCAAACCTGATAGTGTTACCCACCCCTTTCAAGGAATTTTCTGTCCTTAACTAAGATGAGGGCAAAATGAGTTAGATTTGTGGATTTTTTCTAAAAGCCATGTCATGTAATTACCTTAATTTTACAATTGCCTTTAAACACTAGTATTCACTACAAATTTTTCCTTAGTGTTACATCTATACCTTCACTTTTACAACTATTTTTACGCAGGAAAACCATTTTCAATAGTAAGATGCCCGCAAGTTAGGTAAAATCAGGTTTTTAGTTTTCCTGCAGAAGGATGACTGTACTTAACTGGCACACTTCGGTGTGTAACTTCCCCAGTTTCTCCCCTTCGCTCTTTGAAGTCTTGCTGCCATTACTCATCTGAGATCTTAAGGCTCGTTTGACTCTGAGGCTTTGGCCATCCTTCATCTCCTATTTTCTCACATATATACTCAAACTGAACAAAAGGAAACAGGAAGTTTTCAAAGACATTTTTAAATGCTTGAAGATAGGATTTTAGATTTTACAATTCCTATGTTGCCTTTTAAAATAGGAAGGTATATATCCTTACAAAACATTCCAATGACCAACACAGAAATAAAGTGTTTGTCTGAAAAGGAAACTTTAAGGACAAAGAATCAGGTAGCTCATTAATTGGGGTAGGGGAGATATAAACATCACATGGAAATTTAGGTATTAAAACCTGAATTATTCAAAATTTCAGTTTCTAGGCAGGTATAACACCATTTCTTTCAAGATAAAATAGTAATGGTGAATAAAGATTTTTGTGTATTTCCCAGTGGATTTTTCTCAGTCAACAGGGAAAATCATTTCTGTATCACTTCATGTTTTTAATTTTGTCTTCATTTCAGAAGACAAAGACCTGAGTGCTGATTGTTTCCCCCTAATTTCTTAAACTTTTACAACATTCAAAAGTTTTTCTGCATTGTGTCTTCTCTGATGTCTAAAAAGATTTGAGCTTTGACTATAGGATTTCCCACACTGAACACATTCATAAGGTTTCTCCCCAGTGTGGATTCGCTGATGATTAATAAGCCCAGAATTCTGGCTAAAGGCTTTCCCACATTCAAGACATTTGTAAGGTTTTTCTCCAGTATGGACTCTCTGGTGTTGCACAAGGATGGAACTTCTGCTGAAGGCTTTTCCACACTCAACACATCCATAAGGTTTCTCCCCACTGTGGATTCTCTGATGAAGAATAAGGGCTGAGCCCTGACTGAAGTGTTTTCCACATTCATCACATATGTGTTGTTTCTTTCGAGAGGGATTTCTCTTTCTTTCAAACCTGCCCTTGGGAAAACAGGTTTCTCCATATTTAAAAATTTGAGGAACACCTATATTGAGAGTGCTAGGAACTTCATGAGATTCTGCCGCTGAAGCAATCTCCTGTTTTGGAGCCAGCGCTCCATTTTCTGTCCTAGCATCGTCATCTGCAATAAAGAGAAAACGTAAATATCATTTATTTCCTATACAGAGAGAAAAGAACTTGAAGGAAAAAAAGTGTTTTGTTGTTGTTATTGAGACAAGGTCTCATTATGTAGCCATTGCCATCCTGAAACTTGCTATGTAGATTAGGCTGGCCTCAAATTCAGAGCTCTGCCCGCCTCTGCCTCTAAAATGCTGGGATTAAAAGAATGTACCACCACTCCTGGTAACAAAAAGTTTTTGAGAATACCTGCACTCACAGTCACATACTCACACACAACTACACATGATTTTTAAAAGAAAGATAATTTTTTTTTTTTTTAAGTTTCTTAAAGGGGCTGGAGGATGGCTCAGTGGTTGAGCACTGGCTGTTCTTCCTTTAATTCCCAGCACCCACATGACAGCTCACAACCACCAGTACTCCAGTTCCTAGAGATTTGATTCCCTTTCTGACTTCCAAGGACACACATGAAGGCAAAATACCTGTGTACATAAAATAAAAATGGGGGGTCTTAATTAAAAAAAAAAAAGACTATAGGTAGATTATTGAAGCAAAAAACAGAAATAGCTGAAATTTTAGGAAGACTTCAGTGATACAATACACAAAAAGCTTGAAGACATCAAATAATTTCACTGAATCAATATGATTAGGCAGGAGTCTAACAGCAAGAGCATAAAACAGATGATAGACAAGCAATGTCATATACAAAATAGACATGGTCTACAGGTAGGCACTGACTCACAGTAAGGCAAACGTGAGCCCAAAATGGACAGATCTTCATGAAATAAAGGCTAAAGATGTTAATGTCTAGGAGTAAAAACACCCGATGCCAGTGAATCAATCACTAGCAAAAGCCATGCTCTTAACAGTACAGGTATTTCTAAAACATCAGCTTAAGTTTTTTGCCACAAGAACAAACAAACCACTCTGAAAGAAGGCCCACATGGTATTTTGGTCCTCACCACAGTGCCTTAGAGAGTGGAGTTCCCAGGATGCCCACTTGAGCTGGTTCTCTACAGCATCAAGCTCAGAACTTGGTAATCCCTGAGCGTCTTCTTGAGATACTATCTCCTCTACAAGTACTTCCCGTTTCCGCCGACGAAGAGAAACCTGAAAACAACATTGTATTTGGTTGAGAAGGAAGTTTGATACTAAGCACTAAGAGAAGCCACACAAAAATACACTACAAAGTCCTAGATAGTAGAGCTGCACGGATACTGCAGAGTGGCAAGTGAACTAGAAGGGAGACAGAAACATAATTCTAACTTAGTCAAGAGAAACTAATTCAGCAGTTTGCCTATTGCTACATTAGTGTTTCTGACTTGGGGAAAATGAGGCGAGCATGCTCACCGGCTGTCCAGGGTCATCAAGTTCACTCTCTAAGTCCTCTAAAACAGTCACTGCTTCCTCTCCATTCTCTGGGTGATGTTCTCGAACCCAAGTCTGTAGCTCCTTGGGTAGGATAGCAACAAACTGTTCCAACACTACCAGCTCCAATATCTGTTCTTTTGTGTGTGTCTCTGGTCTGAGCCACAGGCGGCATAGTTCTCGGAGCTGGCTCACAGCCTCACGGGGCCCTGGTGAATCCTGGTATCCAAATTGCCTGAACCGCTGTCGGAAAACCTCTGGGTCAGGGAGGTGGTTCCAGGAAATGCTCGATCCCTCTTCACCATCAGGATCCTCCTCTAGTTTCACTCTCAGAATTTTTTCTTCTTCCTCTGGATTTGGGATGATAAGTATTGAATCTTCTTCCACTGACTGTGCAGACATCCTGTTACAATACTTCAAGAAATGGCAATTGAGGCAGGATATAGACTTTAGAGGAATAGCCTATTTCCTCAAAGGTATTCCTAAGGTACAAGAAATAAAAGGCACATAAGTCACAAATACCCCAAGATATTCAAAAGCAGCAGAAAAAGATATGGTGTTTTACTAGATTAAAAATTACAATCAATAGCCTATATTTACTGAAATACTACCGTAGTTGGTAAACTACAGTCAAATCTAGCCTGCTGCCTATCACACTATTCATAGCAAGGTAAGTGTAAAATTTGCAAATGGCTAAAAAGCATACAAACATTTCATGATAGGAAAATATGATTCATCTGTCTAAGGACAACAAAGTCACTCAGCTGGGTAAAGATATCTGCTGCCAAGCCTGAAGACCTGAGTCAATAACCTGCAAGGACACAGAGGGAACTTACTCCTGCAAGTTGTTCTCTGTCCTCTGCACGTGTGACATGACATGTGCATGCCTTCACACAAATACACAAATAAAATGTAAAAATATTTTTAAAGTTTGTGTCTATAAATCATTAAATAAAATCATGGTTCAGGCTATAGTGATAGAGTTTCGAGGGTTCAACAATTTCAGTTGAGATCTAAAACAACTTAATATTATCTATCTGGCCCTTTCCAGAAAAAGATTGCTAGTCTGTGACATACAGTCAACAAAATGTAATTTAATAACCTAAAGAATCCATGTAGAAATTGGCCTATCTCAGTGTTCTCCAAATGTTCTGTACCCTTGGGGCTGAAGCATTGGTTCATCAATAAAGAACACTTGTTATCCTTGCCAAGGACCCAGGTGGAGTTCCCAACACCACAAAACTCTCTTCAGTCCTCCTTAGGTACCAAGCAGACACATGGTGCTCATATATAGAAAATAGTAAACTAAATGTTCAGAATCGTAGAATACTTAAAATGTTTTTGACATTTATTTTGTGTTTGAACATATCAGGTGCGGCGGTCAGAGGACAACATGCAGGAGTTAGTTCCCTTAATCTGGGATCCAACACAGAGCCATCCCATGTGATGAGCCATCTAGCCCACCTCACTTTTCTTTTTTGTAAATCTGGAGTAGGACTCCCCCCTCCGCCCCTGAATTAGACTGTATCCAGGGACCTTACATATTTGCTCTACCACTGAGCCAATGCTCAAAATTGCACACACATATATATATATATGCGCACATATATGTATGTATGTATATACTTTAAAGTTAAGACATATTAAGTTGTTGTTTAGGGACTCCTTAAATTTGAAATACATGTGAAAAATGTTCACTAGTAGCTGGGTGTGGTGTCCTAAATCTGTAACCCCAGCACTTAGGTAGAAGCAAGATTATCCTCATTTACATAGCAAAGCCAACCTGGGGTATTAGATCTTGTCACAGATTTACTTTTACACAGTTCCGTAACAGATCTTGGTAACACTGGGGAAGAAACTATTTCACATAACATGCAAATGTTATTCAGGCATCCATCACACAGTACATACGTTTAAACTTACACCGACGGTCATCAACTGCAGCAAATTCTATTAGGAAAACTTCTCACAGTGACCTGGAGTCTTTTTCCTTATGTAGCTTCCTCTAACTTTTTCTTTGGGGAAATCTGTGAGCTATTTTCTGAACCTTTTAGTATTTGCAAAATCATATCCGTGCCACGGTTAACAGCACATTAAAAATAAGCTTTACGGCTACTATTTATCAGAGCCAAGAAACAGAGCCAAAAAACAGAAACTTAAGAAAACCTTATTGAAATCGGTCAAGATGAAGACAAAGAATAAGAAAATACTGTTTCAGACAGACAGGCCATAAAGATCCATTAGATACTCTTGAGCGGGATGGCCTAAGAACAGACTCCAATAGTTAAGTTATTTGTTCCTATCTTTGGACGCGACCCTATCAACGGCTCGAGCATTTCTACCTAATAGAAATTGCTTTTTCTTCTATTTTGTACTGCACCAGGCCTGTGGGAAGTGGAGAAACGCCATCCGGCGCTTGGCGCGACCTCCCGCCTCACAGCACCAAGCCCAGCCAGCCTCACCACCAACACAGGCGTCCTCTTCCCATCTTTCACCGCGAAGGGCGGCAGAGGACCCAGAACCACCTGACACAGGACAGGCACTTCCGCCCCGGGCCGGCGGGACTACAAGTCCCAGCAGGCAGCGCGCAAGGACCGCCGGATCCTACATCGGTTTGAGCGGCTCCCAGAACCCTCCGCGAGCCGCCAGAGCCTCGAAATAGAACAAAACCGGTCGGTGGGGGAGGGGAGGACAGGACGGCGAGGGTGCCGGCACAGGAGGCCCTGAGGACACCCGAAGCGCAGCAGGCCACCGCCGCCGCCCTTCCGCCACGGGCCCGAGCCACGGCCTTCTCCACGCTCGCCCTTCCGCCTATCGACGCAGGACGCCGGGCCCCGACCCGCGCCCCCTCCTCCTCGAACCCTGCCGCGGCGCCCCGCTGACCTCTTGCTCGGTACCCGCTGCAGCCTTGCCGTCCCGGGCAGACGCAGCACCGCCGCTCACAGCCGCTTCCCACAAGCCCCCGGCGCGCACGGCTTCCGGTCCGCAGGCCGGGGAGGGGGGAGGAATACGAAGCCCCGAGTTGCCATGGGGACGCGCGGCGAGCGGGGGAGGTGCTGCCTGATGACAATGGCCGCATTGACGCTGTGCTTGGCCTTGCGCCCTTGCTGGAGTGGCCGGTGCTCTCCGTTCCACTTCAGAGAAAGGAAAGGGGAGCGAGAGGAAGGTGGGCGGCAGTGTCACGAGTGTCCCATGCTCCTCTCAGGAACCCTCTGGAGTAACTAACGAAAGTGAACACTCCTCTGTATCACAGTCGTGCCAGGCGCAGTCCCTGTGCTCTACGTGTAAATCATTTTCTTTACACATCCTGTAGTGCAGGAACTTTTATTATTCCGGATTCAGGGCCGAAATAAGTAGGAAGCAAGGTTTTCATCTAAACGTGGCTCAAGCCGTTATCTCTCACTAGCCAGTGTTACAAAGATCATGACAAGTTATCAAAGAAACAAGGTGAGTCTAGCTGAGAATTTTGGTTAATTGCCACAGGGAAATTGCAGAATACATGCATGCTGGTTATTTCATGTCAAAAAGCAGCTGCAGGCATAATCACATAAATTAGACCACCTCACTTCCCCTTTTAAAGTCTTCTTATAGATCCCAATTACCTTAGCTGCGACTTTCAAAATTCTCTACATTGCCCGGCAGGTCATCTGTGGTCTGTTTTTTGGTTTTTTGGGGTTTTTTTTCCCCCTCTGACCATGACTCAGGCTTATTATGGAGGCTCAACCTCCCTGACCAATATTCTTTCCTCCAGGTGGCCTCTATATGCTTGGGGGCATTCTTAAAAATGATCTTATTATTTAGCTGTGCTTAGTTTGAAAGTCCAGTAAAGATTGGATTGTCTTTGTTCTGGTTACCACTTTGTCCTGGTTACCACAGTAACCCCACCTATTCTCAGGATGGTGGCTGCTGCATAGAAAACTCAGTGAGTACATTTTTTTTTTTTTTTCTGAATAAATGAATGAATCGTGGGCTGGTCACATTGCACCCTTTGCTAAGTCACTTGTCAAGTCTCAGAAATCGCACAAAAGAGCCCTGTTGTGGAAAGTCTTGCTAGAAGGGTAGGTCAAGCCTTGCAGAACATTCAAAAGATCAAGCTTTGCCCTATTGTCTTACTCAGGAAAGGACCTCTGCAAAGTGTCCTTAGCCTCTGTTGGGTTAGTGAATGAGAGAGCAGTAAACAAGCAGCTGCCCAAATAGCAAGACTTTTCATCCCAACCAGAGCTCACCTTCCCATAACCCCTGTTAACTCTTCTTTCTCTGTTGTGAAGCTTTAATCCAGCATTTTCCCTCTCCTGTTTGGCTCCAGCCAGGATCCAGCTTGGGGGCTCTCTGCAGCCTTTTCCCCATTTGTGACTCTCAAGAGCTAACAGCATACCGTTTTGTTTTAAAAGACATTTTACAGAAAATTAATACTGAAAAACAAAAATAATTACCACTCAAGTCAAATGTGACATTTTGTAATCTGCTTTTTAAAGTAGCAAAAGGGAACCATAGTGGGAATTTCCTTACACCACTTCTGTGAAGGCACCCACTTTTGAGTCCTAATACGAGAACTTTTTTTCCAGAATGGTAACCCTTCTTGTCTCCTTAAAAATCTAGTTAAACTGGAGCACCCCTGAGCTGGAGAGACAGCTCAGGTAAGAGCTCCTACTGCTGTCCAGCAGCTTCAGGGGATCCAACAACCTCTTCTGTCTCCAACGCACTTGCATAAACATAGCACATACATATACACACAAACATATACATACGTACATTTAAAAACCTTTTTAAAGAAAGATTTTTATTTTATTATTACTTTAGATTTTACTTATTTTTATTTATGAGTGCTCTATCTGTATGTACACTTGCATTCCAGAAGAGGGCATCTGATTCCATTATAGATGGTTGTGAGCCACCATGTATTTGCTGGGAATTGAACTCAGGACCTCTGGAAGAACAGCCAGTGCTCTTAACCACTGAGCCACCTCTCCAGCCCCTTAAAAATAAATCTTAAAATAATTAGTGCATTCTCTTCCTCTGGGCAGCCTGAGTTAGGGAGTAGTCTCATACCAGAGCTGACAACCTTGCACTCCATCCACACAGGCCTCATAGGCTAGGCTCAAACCACAGCTCAGCTGAGGCTTGGGAGGACACTGGATCCTCTTAGAACAACAAGATTGATGGGAAGCTTGTGAGGACTTAACTACACCATTTCCTTCCAACCCTCCCTACAAGGTTGTCTTGGTACTTTTTCACGGCCTTGTGAGGACACTGCCTTGCCTTCCTAAGAGAATAGGTACAAACTTTGAAACCCCACCACAACATTGGTGTCCCATCAATGAGATGTTCTATAATTCATTTTGGCCCTTTTGTATTGAGATCATCATTTAAATGTGAGAGACAAAATTACTTGCAGATCTATCACCTCTGGCTAATCTTGCTTGCATTTTCTTTTTGTGGAATTCCATCTGAATTAAAAGTGCCAGGCATGGTAGCACACGTTTTTAATCTTGGCATTTGGGAAGCAGGGGGTAGGCCAATCTCTGTGAATACAAGGCCTGATCTATATGTCAAGCTTCAGGCTAGCTGTGGTTGAGACCCTATCTCAAAACAGGCTCATTTTTTAAAGATTTATTTTTATTTTTAATTATGTGTATGCATGTATCACTGTATAAGCGTGAGGGTATCCTTGAACACAGAGGGCATCAGGGCATCAGATCATCTAGAGCTGGAGTTACAGGCAGTTGTGAGCTACCTGGAATAGGCACTTGGAACCATGCAGTCCTCTTCCGAAGCAGTATGAGATCTTAAGCTCTGAGCTTTATTTGCTCCAAAGATTAATGGGTGTTTTGCCACATATGTGGCTGTTGCTCTTGGAGGCCAGAAGAGGCATCGGGATCCTCTTGAATTGGAGTTACAGATGGTTGTAAGTTGGTGGAAACCTATCTGGGTTCTTTGAAATAACAGCCAGTGCTCTTAACTTTTGGGCCCCATTTCTTTACCAGCTAAATCTATCTAGTCTTGCTTTGTCTTTAAAAAGCCTCTCATCATTAATTTGCAAAAACAAGCCAACAGAAAACAGACAGGCACTGCCTGGGTGCCAGAATCTTAGATATGAACACAATGTAATTATGATTCTTAGATCAAAGACTAACTTGCTACGGAAATAATGAGATGAGAAAGTATTTCCCCAGAATTGTGGAAATGCTACAGTAGAAAGGAACAGAAGAGCAACAGTAGGAAGTGCAGTGTGCTGGGAGGAAAGCCAGGCACCCTGAGCGGATGAGGACCATCACAAATAGAACCACCCTACGGACAAGTTTCTAATGAACAGGCTTGATTTTTTTTGTTTTTTCTTTAAAAAAAGTTTAAAACTTCTTGTGAGTACGTATAAGTGCCTGAATGAGTTTGTGTACAGCATGTGCAAGCAAGTGTCTATGGAGGTCAAAAGAGGGCACTGTATTCTACGATGGTTTAAATGAGAATGGCCCCTATAGGTCATATGTTTGCATGCTTGGTACAGTTGGGTGGAACTGTTTTTGAAGGACTAGGAGGTATGGCTTGTTGGAGGGGGTGTGTTACCAGGGTGGGCTTTGAGGTTGCAAAAATCAAATGCAGTCCCAGTTAAATAATTAGCATGCTTGCTTGCTCACTCTCTCCCACCACCTACTGCCACCACCGCCTATGCTTGTGGGTCAGATGTACACTCTCAGATGCTGCCTCACCATCATGGCTGCCTATACCAAACTCCCTGCCATGGTGGACATGATCATGATGGTGATACCCTCTGGAACCCCTCTGAAAGTACCATGTGACATGCTTTCTTGATGGTTATGATCTTTGTCACAAAAGAACAGTAACCAAGAAAGGCCAGCCAATCAAAAGTTCCTGGAGCAGCTCAGAGACCCCTAGGTTCTGGCAAATCCCAGTAGTCAAACTGCCTAAATCACTGGCAGAAGTCTCCAGGCTGGAGCAGTGACACCAGTTAAGGCTCAGGTCTAGACCACAGGCCCACTCCTCTTGTGTCTTCCCTATTTGAATCCTATATCCTATCTTCCAGAGTCTATAGAAGGTGTGTTGATGACTCTTTTAACTCTGCAGACATGATGCCTGGCAGTAGCTCAGGGATATTGGGCTTAATCCCAAAGATGTGGGGCTCCTCTTACAGATGCTCCTAAAATACACTAGAGATAGAAATGGAAACAAGACAAAGGACAGAAATTCTTCTTACAACCAAACAGGTAAGATCAGAAACACAAGAACTGCCCTCAACCACTTTGAAAGATGTCTTTCTTAAGATAACCAAAGAGCTGAGATTTGTTAACTCAAGTATATGAGTGACTTCCCACTTCTGAGAAACCCTTGCCCAAGAGGGTGATGAAATCTTACAATGAGAGCAGCCAGGGTTGCAAAGGACCTGCCAGTGAACAGGAACAAGAGAACACTAAGAAAAGCGCTCCACCCTGGAGTAGTTTCAAAGAGCCCAAAGAAATAGCCTCATGGGAAAAGGACTTTTGGGTGGATTTTTCAACTTCTGATACCTGTTAAAACAATTGTTTATGAGACCTGAAGCCCAGGGTCTTGGTCTTGTGCATGGTAGGCAAGCACTTTACCACTGATCTAGCTCCAGCTCCAACAATATTATTTTGGTATTAGAGGAACCATTAAAAAAAAAAAAGCAACCATATATCCTCATCTTAAGGTATTCTAATTTTTGTAGTCTTTTATTTCTCATTTTGATGATCAATATTTTTACTTAACTATTATTTTCTGTTGAATACTTGCCTTCTGTCTAATTTTCATGATTACAGATACTGCCAGCAGGTACATCTTCATGAATACACAAGTTTCTCCTTTCAGATTATTGGCTTCAAGTATGTCCCAAGGCAGCCTCATATTGGGGTCAAAGGACAGTGTCAAATCCTGCTTTGTATATTACCAAATTAACTGCAAAACAGAATGTCAGTCACAGAGCCACCAGCAACACAATAATTTGTCAGGGCAATGGTTTCTGCATGCATTCCTTTACTAACAAAAAGGAAGACCATTTTAATGTATGAATCACTAGCAACAAATTTAAAAAACTGGACAGTGTATGTAGCAGTATAACTTCAGCCACAACTGATACACAAATCCTACGGGTGCCCCTGTCTCCCCTCTTTATGTAGCTCGTTTTGTCCACCTCATTCCAAGTACTATGCAGGGCAGTGACATAGCTGTGACTAGAGTAATACCAACGTGGACTGGCTGGATAAAGTAACTGCAGCCAGTTCCTTCAGGACCTAGCATCTGTTTTCCCTAACAGCCAATGCCTATATGTTCTAGGCAGTTTTGCTGCATAGTGCCTCCCTGAGCTACCTGGTGATATTTGGTTCTCCCTTGCACCTTAGAGGAAAGATTTCTGCAAGTTCCAGAGGGTGTATTTCTAACCACTTTATTTTATTTCATTATTTACTTATTTATTTTTGGTTTTTTGAGACAGGGTTTCCCTGTGTAGCCCAGGCTGCCCCGAAACTTGCTCTGAAGACCATGCTGGACTCAAACTCAGACATCCACTGTCTCTACTTTCTGAGTGCTGGCATTGAAGGTGTGTGCCACCACCATCTGGCTCCAGCCACATTAAATACCATGGCACAAGCCTGGCTTTTCTGCTATCCAGTGAACCATGACTATGTGCCCTGGTGCAGGAGACAGACAAGATACTCATGTGGTGGGTACTAGTGGGACTGCAAGTGTGTGCTACAACACCTGGCTGTTCCGTTGTAAGTGAAGTTACTCATAGGAATAGGTTAGGATAAAGGTATCTTATAGGGAAGATTTTCATTTGCTACTAACCAGACAGCAGGGAGCAGTTCTACTAGTCCAAGGCCACTTTAAACCACATGCAAGCCTAGAAACTTCCCCCACCACCCAGGTTGTTCAAAACTGACCTGTGATTCTGTAGGAAAAGTTTCTCTCCCCTACCCGAGAGAAGGTTTGTAAGCCCCTCTAGGAGGGAGAGTGGTCAGGTCCTGCCCTACAGAAAAAAAGCCAGGAGACCAGGACACAAAAAAATCCCACCAATTCCTGAGCTTGCTCCAAGATCAGGCTACAAAAATCTCACCAATCCCAGGCCATCCTGAAAGCTCCATCCCCCTCTCCCCCAACAACCCTATATAAAGTCTGCCTTCTGCTCATTTCTTCGCTGCTTTTCTCCTTCCTCCCGTTCTTTCTTTTTCTTTCTTTCTTTCTTTCTTTCTTTCTTTCTTTCTTTCTTTCTTTCTTTCTTTCTTTCTTTCTTTCTTTCTTTCTTCCCTTCCTTCCTTCCTTCCTTCCTTCCTTCCTTCCTTCCTTCCTTCCTTCCTTTCTTTCAAGACAAGATCTATGTGGCTCAGGCTGGCCTTGAACTTGTTATGTAGCCAAGGATGACCTTAAATTCTTGATCCTCTGCTTGTACAGGGATTTTAGGTGTGAGCAACCATTCCTGGTTTATGCAGTGTTAAAGATAGATCTGGGATTTGCTAGGCAAATAATCTAATCTCTGAGCTATATCCTAGCCCCAGAAACTGAATGTAGATTCTTATTTTACACTATATAAAAATATTTTTAAATGGAAAACAAATACATTAGTGCTGCTTGGGTTTTGTTTGTTTGTTTGTCAGCTGGACATGAGCTAGGAAAAGGAAACCTCAATCTAGAAAATGCCTTTGTAATATTGGCCCATAGGCAAGTCTTTGGGGCATTTTCTAGATTAATGATAGATGTGGGAGGCCCCAGCCCATCATAGGTGGTACCATTCTAAGGCAGATGGTTCTGGTTGTATAGAAAAACAAGTTGAATGGCCCACAGGGAGCAGGCAGTAAGCATTCCTCCATTGATCCTGCTGCAGCTTCCATTTCTACTTTTCTGCCTGGACTCCCCTTTATGACAGGCTACAAACTGTAAGATGAAATAATCCTTTTCTTCCCCATGCTGCTTTTGGTCTGGTGTTTTATCACACCAATAGGAAGCAAACTAAGACAGCATGCAAGATCTAAAACTAAAAGCCGATTTTTGTTTTATTTTGACTATTTTGATTTTTGAGACAGGGTTTCTCTGTTGTAACTCTGGCTATTCTGGTCTCTGTGAGTCTGAGGCTTGGTCTTCCAAGTGAGTTTCATGCCAGGAGAGTTGCAGGATGAGACCCTGTCTTAAGAAACAAAACAAAACAAACACAATAACAATGGGGAGGGGGGAAAAATGGAAAGAAAAATTTTGCAAACTATACCTAGTAATGAATTTGTCATCCGAGTATATAAAACTCTTACAAGGCAATTAGACAAAAGAAACCAAGTTGAAAAGCAGCAGAAGGGCTGGGAGTGTCCCTCAGTGGTAGAATGAAAGCCTAGTATGAAGAAGGCCCTGGGTTCAGATCCCAGAAACCTACACACACACACACACACACAGAGACAGTGAGTTAAACATGTAAATAAAACCACGGTGCTCTGGCAGTTCTTGAATGTGTCCTAGAAAGACAGATCTTCAGCAGACTTTCAGCTTCTCCATTTTCTGTTGTTGCTGGAGTCAAGTCGAAGTTCTTAGACTAAAACCCGGCAACGTTCTTGTGCTGTAGCACCAGATACTGCCCTTCTACATGCATCTTGGTCTCAAGCCCAGCTGGCAGGGTTTCTGAAGGAGACTCAGATCTATACAAGAGCCAGGGAAAGCTGGACAGCAAATTTTCCTGGAATATTTTAGAAAGATCTGTGGTCGTTGGCAGTGGATTTGCTCCAGCAGAGCAGACTGTGTTCCCGCTCTCAGCTACTGGCCTCTGCTTCTGTTTTTGTTCCTCTGTGGTTTTCAGCCAGGGGAACCCATAGGAGAGTGATTTCTCTAAATTCCTTAGATGTGCTGCATGGAGAGGACAGTTGCTACTATGAGTTTTGGTTTTCAAAAACATTCAGAATGGCAAAACACAAACCTTCATTGGGACACAGGTGTCTCCTATGAAGTGCAACCTTTGATACATTTTCGTTTGTTTGTGTACATGTTTTTTGGGGAGGGAACGTGTGTAAGTGTACATGTGTATATGGGCAAGTGGCACCAGAGGTTACTGTTGGGTGTCTTCCTCAACCACACTCCGTCTTATTTTTTTGGAATCAGAAAAGGGTCCCTCACTGAACCTGGAGCTCAGTGATTCAGCTAGACCGGCTGCTCCAAACATCCCAAGGGTCCTTTTGCCTCCATCTTCCCAGACTGGAATTACAGATGCAAACTGCTGTGCGTGGCTTTTTACATAGGTGCTGGGGACTGAACTCAGGCCTTCATACTTGCCCATCAAGCACTTTGCTGATGAGCCATCTCCCCAGCCCCTTGATCAAATAAGTTTATCAATGAAAACATAGTTTAGCATTTCAAATGACTTCAAGAGCTGGTGCAACACTATTGTGCACACAATCACATATTTCTTTTTCAGGAAGTACTTTGTTAAACACCTGTAACAACTTGGATGAGAAACCCCTAATGTTAAAATGTGGCTCTAATCAGAGTACAAGATATTCTCCCTACCCAACAGGCCTGTTTTGTTGTGACGTGGTAGTGCTTGTGATCTGGATAAAGAGTCCTTTTTTGGAATTTTACACATTGATGAAGAAAGACACTCCTTCCTCTGGGAAAATGAACTCTAGTGTGGAATTATTCTAAATTTTCCAAATTCACAGTAGCTAGCCAAAGAGCTATATGCTAGATTTCCCTTTCCTATCTGGGAAGTCAATTCACGAACACTAGCTACATTATTACATTGTAAGGCAATGCTGTGTTGCAGAAGTTAATATCCTGTGGCAAGCATTTCATTGCATCATCCCTCTGCACACCCAAAGGGGCTGATGCCACTGAACAAGAGCTGATCTCCTTTCCAGAACCTGGTCCTTTTGTATTCCAGAGAGCCCTACAGGATGAAAGTTTTGGGGGCAAAGGCTGCTCAGGACTGTGAGGAGTCCCAGGACCCTGAAAGGGGCTTCACCGGGGTCACTCTGCCTAGAGCCTTGTCTTAGAATTCTGTTGCTGTGAAGAGATACAATGACCCCAGCAACTCTTATAAAAGCATTTATTGGGGCTTGTTTACAGTTTCAGAAGTGTCCTCCATTATCATCAAGGTGGGGAGCACAGTGCATGAAGACAGACATGGTGCTAGAGAAGTAGCTGAGAGTTCTACATCTGAATCCACAGGTAGCAGGAAGAGAGAGAGACACTAACCCGTGCATGGGCCTTTGAAACCTCAAAGCCCACCCTCAGTGATACACTTCCTTCAACAAGGCCACACCTCCTAATCTTTTCAAATAGTGCCACTCCTATACCATTCAAATATATGATCCTTTATATGATCCTTTGGGGGCCATTCTTATTGAAACCACCACAGGCCCTTTACTGAAGACCCTCACTGACTGGAACACACATTCCCGGTCCCTTTTCACAGAACTGGAGTGTGTGTGTGTATGCATGCATGTGCACATGAGTATGGAGGCCAGAAGTGGTACTTAGGTGTTGTTCCTTAGATAGTGTGTCACCTTTTTTATTTCTGAGACAGTCCCTCAGGGTCAGAAGCTTAACAAGTAAACTAGACTAGCTGGTTAGCAAGCCCCAGAGACTTGCCTATCCTCACTTCCCAGTGCTGGCATCACAGCTCATACTGCTGTGCCTGGATTTGACAGTGAAGATCAAACTTACTTTTGTGGCAAGTATTTTACTGACCAAGCTGTGTTCCCAAGCAGAACTAAGATCTCAGAGCAGTCGACACTGCCTGAGAGGCCACAGTTGCAAACACAGGCACCATTACCTTCCTACCACTAAAGTCAGCTTGTGAGCCTAAGGTACTGTTTCAGAAGACAGAAAAACACAGAATTATTTTTCAACCCAAGAACATAAATAATCTTTAAAGCCAAGACTTTTAATTACCTCAATTGGCCTTTTCTTCTAAAAAGAAGAGGAGGAGGGCTTTTTGAAGAATTTCTTCATTCTTTTTCTTTCTTTCCTTGAGTTATAAAAAATTGTTTTGGGCATGAAAGTAGAAGTGGAACTGTTTAGGGAGAGGAAAGAGTCCAATAAGAGTTGGCCAAAGATGGGATTTGAGGGTGAACATGAGCAAAGGGCACGATACATATGTATGAAAATGTCGGATTAACACACCTTTTTCCCCCTCTTTTTGAGATGAACACATTTAACATTTGCACATTTAAACCACATTAGCAGCCAGGGCTGGCAAAGAGACTTAGTCTTACTAACAAGAACACATTTTAAAAAATCCAGAAAGCTTTGGGGGTAAGACTATTACTTTTGACCAACAAAAACATCCCACTCCCCCTGTCCCCCGCCTTTTATTCTTTGCTTGCAGGCAGTTCCCAGTCCTGCCAGTTTTGTAGACACAAACTGAAGGATGAAACTCAAACAGGTGAAGGCTGGAAAGATAGTGCACAAAATACCCTCCCTCAGGGACAGCTTAGCCACAGGAACCTGGGAATGTGCAGCTTTAAGTCACAGATATATTGACACTTGCTAGTAAACTAACTTTAAGAGATACCTGAGGTTATCCAGGGGGACCCAGTGAAGTCACAGGGTCCTTTAAAGTGGAATACGAATTGTGAAAAAATTCTGAGAACATTTTTTAAAGAGTAAGGATAGGACTTGTTCTGAAAACACAGGACAGCTGGTCAGGAGTGAGACATAATGGCACAACCAACCGGGTTAACTTGTGGAAAATATTTGAAGAACTATAGTAAATATTTATGGTCCCTGTTGTTAAAACAACTGAATAAGAAGAGGTAGGAAAAACTAATCCTTATCTTCTAGGACAAACAGTGGTGTTTGTTCTTTTGCCACTAGAGGGCAGAAAGTGAATGAAAGTTTTCAACTGCATTTCCATCAGCAAGTTACCTCCTACTCTCATTCTAGTGGACTTGACAAATTGTTTTGCACAGTTTGTTTTGTTTTTGTGACAGGGTCTCACTAAGTAGCCCTGGCTAACCTGGAGCTCACTATGTAGACCAGGTTGGCCTTGAGCTCACAGAGATCCACTTGCCTCTGCCTCCCAAGTGCTAGGATTAAAGGCATGTATCACCACAAATTGTGGTTGTGAACATTTTAATGTTAGGGCTCAGAAAAATTCTACTCCCAAATATCACATGATCTAGTTACATCACTTCCATGTATATACCCAAAAGACTCAAAGGCAATCTACAATAGAGATATCGGCACACCCATGTTTATCATGACTCTTTTCACACTTGTCCAGTTATGGAATTAAATGAGGCATCCATGGTTGTAACAATGTGTATACTGCCACTGTCCAGTGCCAGCTCTGGCTCCGGCTTGTGGAGCTCCAGCTGAAGGAATAAGTATGGATGATTTTATACCATGGCTTTAGTAAAGTAGACTGCCTATTGGGATAAAGGGAAGAATAAGAGCAGTATTCCACTGTAAAGAAACTGTGTTGCCTACAAGAAAATGGGCATATCTAGAGTTCATGTTAAGCACAATAAACCAGACAGAAAAAGCAAATGTTATGCTTTTTTTTCTCATATGTGGAATTTCTGGAGGTGAATGGAGACAGGAAAGTGCATGGGAGGGGCTATTAGGGAAGGGGAACAGATGGTAGGACAAGAAAGAATTGTGTGTGGGGGGGGTACATATGACATGTGTGGGTGAAAATGTTACAATGAAACCCTTTCTTATGTGTAATTACTAGACACTAATAAAAACTAATTTCAATGAAAGAAAAAGACAATGGATAGTATATGACCAATAAATGACATATATTAATGGCCAGCTCTGGTGGCCACCACTGTGCTTTTTAAGAATTTGACTCAAGTGAAGTCACACAGCATCAGACTTTGTGACCGGCTTGCTTTAGTTCATGTGATGACTTAAGGATCATTCATGTTATACTGGATGGCAGGATTTCCATCCTGAGTGCAAAAATACTCTGCTTTCTTCATCTGTAACTGCACATTAGCTCACCTGTGAGAACGTTTCTGCAGTGAACATGGAGTGCACATCTTTTCTAAATCCTGTTTCAGTTCATTTAGTTCTACATCCAGATGTGGGTTCACAAATCAATTAATTATTAAGCTTTATAGGCTGTGCCACCACAAGCACTCTTGGTATATTAGCCTTCGATCTGGCTATAAAATGTGATGATGAGGCTGGAGAGATGGCTCAGTTTGCAAAGTACTTGTTGTACAAGCATGAGGATTTGGTCCCTAGCACCCAGATAAAAAGCTACATAGAGCTGCATGCCTATATAATGCTAGAAGGGTGGAGGCAAGAGGACCCCTGGGGCTTTCTGGTCAACCACCAGTCTAGCTGAACCACTAAATGCCAGATTCAGAGAGGGAGTGTAAGAGAGAGATCTAGTGACAAAAACTAAGGTGGAGAGCAATTGAGGGAGATACTTGTCATCAGCATCTGGCCTCCACATGCAAACACACACACACACACACACACACACACACACACATACATACACACATGAGCATTACACACATATGCACAGGTGATAGCTCATTAGTGTCATCTGTATCTGGTTAACATCTACTGATAATTAACATCTGCATGCATGTGTGCACAGCCTGCTGGTGTTTAGGCTTTTCTGAATAGTCTTTTACTCTCTCTGTGTCATAGTAACTTTAAAGAAATTGCTGCACACATGAGCCAGCATTTATCATCTATTTTGAGAGTCCTTATTTGTATTTTGAAATCTGCGAAGTTTTTTACTTTTTAAAAAAATTGTGTGGGCAAATTGTTATCTATGCTGTGGAGCAAAGCAATGAGAAGCTGACTTTTTAAATTGTTACTTTTTAATTTTTGAAAAATATCTAAATTAAATTTATTCATTTTATTTTATGTGTGAGTGTTTTGCCTGCATGTATCTCTGGTTACCATATGTATACTTGATGCCTGTGGAGGCCAGAAGAGAATATTAGATCCCCTGGAACCGGAGTTAGGGATGGTTGTAAACCACCGTGTGCGTGCTGGGAATCAAACATGGGTTCTCCACTGAGCCATTTCTCCAGTGCCCAGCCCTTTACTTATAAATACTGTTTCCATGAAATTAAAGGATGATGTTGTTTTAGTCTTCGTGTCTATCTGTCTTTTATAATTTGAAACATAATTAAAATATAATTGAAAAATACTTCCACTTTTTAATTATTTGTAATATTCTTTGATTCCATCTTTGTCTATCTTTTAAATTTTGTTTATTTATCCACTTATTTATTATTTATTGTAGTGTTAGGGATTAGACCCAGAGCCTCCTGCATGCTAGGCAAGCTCTCTACCACTGACCCTAGCCACCGTGATGGTTTTAAAGACCAATCCTAACACCAGTGTTGAATAGTCACCTTCCACTCACTGACTTGAAGTGCCCTTCTCATGCCATTCACAGTTGTTTGAAGTGCTTGGGTGGTTGCTCTTTTCCTTCGTCGTTCTATTTTTTCTTTGATTTTAGCATACACATTGTTCCAATTCTTGTAACTTGATCTGTTTTGAAATCTCACCTGTGCCACATTCTTAGACATTTTTTCCCAGACATTTTCTTGTCATTCTCAGCATCTTATATTCTAATAAAGGATTTTGAACTTTTTTTTTTAAGTTTATAAAGAATCACTTCACTTTTGTATTAGAAGAGAAATAAATGCCACTAAAGGCAAGAAACCTTAGTATGTGAGGCACTTTGAGCTAAAGGAGTTTGGAAGCTCTCAGAAGCAGCCTCCCTGACCTCTGCCCATCTATCCACTGCATCCTTGAAACCAGGATTCCTCTTTCCCAGGGTGAGTGGTAGAAACTAGAAGCCCTTTCCTCAAACGTAAGCCGTAAAATCTGGAAAGTCCTCTCCCTTCCTCCATCCTTGAACCCGTTATTCCAGAAGGCCGTGGCTTAAGCCCCAGCAGAAGGGATGCTGCACTGAGAGGCCAGGAAGAACCTGTCCAGACTGTCTCATAGAGGAGCATTGATTGTCACCCTTAGGATGGATATAAAAAGGGCCCACCTCTTTCCACCCCTGCGTAAAAAGCTGACATTCAAAGGGTACCCAGATGAATAAGACTCAGTTCAAAGCACTGTCTACAGTGGTCAGAGATAAGATGGATGCACTGGGACTGGGGTGTAGCAGAGTACTTGCCTAGCCTACAAAAGACTTTGAAATAAAGCTTTTAAAAAGACACACTTGGAGGACATGTCTCAACGGCATTGGGCTGGAGGTACTGGAGTAGAGACAGGGAGCTGAGGAGGGATGTATACTCCACGGCAACATCAGCAGTGTGTTTGGATGAGACAGGAGGATGAGTTAGATGCACATGAGAAAGCTAGTCTGGGGAGTAATGAGAGCCCAGGGCGGCTGCAGGAATGTGGGCAGTCACTCACTAGACTCATGGCAGCTAATGAAAGACATGAGGTTTCTTTGCCAAGGCTGCCTCTAACACTGGGCAGACTCTGAGATTTCCTCTCAAGTCCGTCAATACCCCTTCCCAAATGCACCTAACGCACAACAGAAAGTTCTTTTCTCCCACAAGTCTGCTCTGTTCCCACACACTCTGTGATCTTCACATATTCCTCCCAGCCCATCCACCCTCCACCCTCCCTGAGCTTATGACCGTCTGCAGGCTGCATTCTACCCTCCTGGCCACGTAGTGGGTATTCTCTGTGTTCAGAAAAATTTCTACTTAGACATCAGTGTTTGTTTTTTTGTTTGCTATGCCTTTCCTTATTATTCTCCCCCCCCCACCCAGTTTTGAAATATCAAGGCAGACTTCCTGTAGTCCAGGATCTACAAGCTCTTCTGGTCTTAGGTATTCCTTCCCTAAGCTTCTTTGCTCTCTAATCCTCTTTTTGTTTTGTTTTGTTTTGTTATTTTAAGACAGGGTCTCACTATGTAACCCTGGCTATCCTGGAATTCAACTCACTATATAGATTAGGCTAGCCTCAAACTCACAGAAATCTGCCTGCCTCTGCCTCCCAAATTCTGGGATTAAAAGCATGCGCCATTATGCCCTCTAAGCCTCTTTTTATCCCTTGCTCCGAGATTGCTCTCCTTCCTCCCTGAGTTTCTTATCTGTCAGCTGGGCAGAGTACCTCACGGTGGTCTGGCCTTGGTCTGGCCTTGGTCTGGCCTCATGGATACAGTGGACGCAGTGTTTTGTGCCTCTATCATTTCTTTTGTTGCACAGTCTTCATGCTCCACTGTTGCATGACAATCTGATACCACAGAGCAAGGAAAAGTGGACCCTTGTCTCCCAGATCCCCAAGTGCTTCTAGAAGATTAGTCCCTTTAAGCATGTCTGCAGGGCAGAGTCATGACAAAAGGGAGCAGGAGTCTCAGAGGCTGTGTTTTCCCCTGGGGCTGTCCCTTTCTCGAGAGAACAAGAGTGAATGTTTTCTCTCCTGTGAAATGCTGGCATCAGCTCTCCAGACATTCCTGAGAAACCCATGGTGCTGTCAAGTCTCACACTCACTGAAAAGATATGGCCACCACTATAATTATCTCTGTTTTCTCATTGGCGAAACTCAGGTGGGACTCTTGGTGGGGGGGGGGAGTGTTCTCCCAGGGTTTCTTTCTCCATTTTTTGTCAAGTTTGTTGATTTATAGACTGCAATCTGAATAACCTGTGGAAAGAAGAGAAGGAAGACATCAAAGAAGGGACACACTGTCCTGGCTCTGTTCCAGTGACTTCTTCAGGCTGAGGTTCCCACACTCTCCTTCCTTGCAGCCTTTGTACTGTACTGTCCATCCTGTACTGGGCTGGGCTGTACCCTGCCAGCAATTTGGCACATGGCTGTGGACCCTCTGCAGCACCAGCCCCTAACAGCCCAGGCAGCACAGGAGAAACGGGGGTGTGAGGGTTGGGTGTGGAGGCAAGGGCTCTCCTGGTGTCTTGAGAGTCCCTACCTTAGATCCTCCTCTGTCGAGCCCCACCCAAGGCACGCCTTGGCCCTTAATCCCTCTCTGTTGAGAAAGCAAGTGGCTCTGTTTTGCTCGTGGATTGTACAGGGGCCCATATGGAGAGTCAGCATGGGCCACTGGAGTGCATGGCCAGATCATAGCTATCATTGCCACCTGCTCATTTTCAGATTTCTGGTTATTAGCAGGATCTGAGGACAGCATGCTGGTTGCTGCAAGCAGCCTGCTCCACACCGATACACTCTAACAACATCTTGCATAGCTTGAGGATGGGTAGGTTTTTTGGGCCTGAGGGAAAGGCTGGCCCCTCCCTAATGCCAAGTCCTGCCCCTTCTCTTTCTGACAGTTCTGTGTCTGTCTTTTCACTATCTTCCTGCTTTAAAATGGCAGCAAACAGGAAGCAGTAAACCTCACTAGGCACTCACCCAGGCCTGGCAAGGTTTGCATCTGGAACAACACTTGGCTCAGATTGGGCTAGTTGATAGCTAGTGCTACATTCTCAAATAGAGAATAATGAGTTCAAGGCCAACCTGAGCAAGACGTGTATCTTTTAAAAATAAGGAAAGAAAGAAAGAAAAAAAAAAGAGTAAGTATCTTTTCATTCCAAAGGATGCTGTCAGGGCTGGGGATTTAGCTCAGTGGTAGAGTGCTTTCCTCGCATGCACAAGTCCATGAGGTCCTGGGTTTGGTGCCCAGTACTGCAACAAACAAAACAAAACAAAAGATGCTTCTAAAAACTGGTTTGTGATCCAGCTAGCCTGTAACCATTGGCCTAGAACAGAACTGCACATGGCCGAGAAAGGATTTTTAGGGAAAGTAGCTAGTGTACTAGTGTACTGAGAGCAGATGCAAAAGTTGCTGTAGAACAAGGAGGGTGAGCAAGAGGTGAGTAGACTCAGGCACAGGAAGGGGTGTGGTTACAGAAGTTTCCAGAAGCTCAAACGGAAGGATGACTGAGTTGGTAAAGGCCCTCGCTGCCAAGCCTGACAACCTGCGTTCCCATACGGAATCCCCATGTGGGAAGGAGAGAATTGGTTCCTACAAGTTACCCTCTGACACCGACATGTGTGACACAGACACACCAAGATAATAAGTAATTGTAAAAAAAAAAAAAAAAAAAATTGTAAGAGCTTTTCAGAAGCGCAAACAGAAGGAAGGAGAAAGGGATCTGGATGACTGGGATGATCAGAAGGTTATGGCTGAGGTGCCTCCTTTCCACATTCTGAGTTGACTTGGACCTGGGCCGTTGCTTGACCTGCATTGACTGCCTACCCCCTCTCCTTGTCTTCTCATCACTGATACCATCCAGTCTGTTGGTGGAACGTGGTCAGCCTGGGACTGGGACAGCCTGGACTGGTCTCCCTGTTGCCTCTTCTCTTCACTCAGAGTAGGAAATTGTTTGCCTAGTTCAGTGGCTGCTAAGTTGTTACAGCAGGCCTCTCTGGTAGTACCTTGTGACAGGCAGCTGTGGCTGAGCTGCCCCAAGCCTCGCCATCCCTCTGCTTCTCCCCTCCCCTCCTGCCCCCCATTCTCAGGAATCTCCAGGCTCATCTGTCAGTGCTCAGAGTGTGAAGAGCTTCAGGGGCTGCTGTGACGGACGGCCCTGCCCTCAAGAAGCCTACAGAGTGGCAGGTGAAAGACTTGTCCATGGTGAGGATTCCTCAGACACTCATATGTGGGACCATGGATGAGTTCCTGGGTGAGGTGACTTCAAGCTTAGCTGGGAAGGACCGTGGAGTCTTGGCAGGAAAGAAGATTTCCAGGCTGAGACTGTTTAGACCCCCAGCCGTAGAAGGACAGCTTATTGTCCACAATTACGGGTGTATCAACAGATAGATCTGAATGGTCTCAGCAATTTGGGACAGTGGGATCCCATTCAGCTCCCTGATTGATATATTACTCTGCATTTGTATGAAATGTCAGCTGTGATACTATTCTTACCATGGGAACCTGCCTTGCATATTCTGGATACCCAAGCCACTGTTGACTTGTCAGCATTCAGACACCACGCCTAGGAGCAACAGGTGTGTCCTCACGCCATTCTCATTCAGCTGGCTTGATTCTCCTCTGCAGAAATCCTCTTGGGGCCTAATACATGACCTGGAACACTCCCTTGATTACAAAGTTGTCTTATTCTTTGATGCAGCCCTTCATCAGACAGTAGTCATCAAAGCCACTGGAGCTGTGGATTCTCCTGCAAAAGATCAGGCAAAGCCCTAAGGACTAATACAAGAGTGGGAGGGGTCAGAAAGAGAATGGAGGAAGGCCAGGAGGGTGGGTCTGCAGCTATAAGCAAGATGAGGCATGAAGGGCTGAGAGACGCTCTGGGAGGCTGAGAATAGCTAGCCAAAGCTAGATCAACATAGGGCCTGGTGTGAGGTTGTGAAGGGAGCAAGCAGAGACACTTCCTTTAAGAAGGCTGGGCTGAGAAAGGGCAGGGATAAATGGAGTAATAGCTGCAGGGAGGGTGTGTTTATGACAGGTGAGGTTTGAACAGAACAGAAAACCTGCTTTTCCTTTAAATAGTTCTTGGTTGTAGCATGTCAAAGACAATGTGCCATCAAGTTGGCCTGTGGGGAGGGACTCACACAGCGTCTACCCCTAACAATACTGCTAATGATATACTGATGTCATATGCCTTCCATAGTGCCCATAGAGCAGAGTTCACACCCAGGAGAGTCCGAGCTGGGCAGAAGGAAGCTGGAGCTTGTAGAAGTACAACTGACCAAAGGATAGAAATAGAGAAAGAGGAGAAAAATGCTAAGCAATATCTTTGGGTAAATGGAGACTGATTTTAGAAATCTACAAATATCCAAAAGTTAACTGGGCTGGGTTTTAAAACACATGTCAAAAACCTCCAGAACCCCAAGGTTTGTATAGAGCCAGGGTTTCTGAACAGCTGGTGAGTGTGAGTGGGCATGGCCCATGATGTGATCACACCTGCTCCAGGGGAAGCCAGCTCTGGTCACGGAGCATCTGTAGACTAAGGACAGCAGCAGCGGCTTATACACGCTGCTGTCCCCAGAGACTGGGAAAAGAGGCTCTGAAACCTGATTGCCACTTGCTGATTACAGGAAAGGAAGTTAATTTAGAAGAAATGGGTGTATCTTATGCAATATAGTCTATGAAAGGGTACTTCAGGTTGGTTGTTGTCTTGGTTAAAATATAATGAAATGTCCATGTCGCCAAGAAAGTGGAAATGAGCATTTGAGTTAACTAAAATGAGAACAGAATAAACATAACTCTCTAAACTAAAACACATAAAGTGTGTGTGTGTGTGTGTGTGTGTATAGGCACATATATATATATATGTATATATGTGTGTGTATTATATATTATAGGGAGAGAGAGAAAGAGAGAGATTCATTCTAAAAGTTCTATTACTCTAGAGAATCCTAATATAGTTTTTTGTTTGTTTTTTTGTTTGCTTTTTGAGACAAAGTCTCTCTGTATAGTCCTGGTTGTCCTGGAACTCACTCTGTAGACCAGGTTGGCTTCAAACTCCCAGAGATCTGCCTGCCTCTGTCTCCCTCAGTGCTGAGATTAAAGGCAGCATCACTGAAACCAACCTGCTTGTTTGTTTGTTTGAGCTAGGATCTTTCACCTTTACCATGCGTTCAATAAGAAGGTTAGGCTGACTGACCAGTGAGCCCCAGGGATCTGCCTGTCTCTACTTATCCATCTTGGGATTACAAGTGTGATCCACTACACCTGGCTTTCTTTTGAAATAAGTTTCAGGGATCAAACTCAGATCCGGATGCTTGTGTGACCAACATTTTACACACTGAGCCACCTCCCCAGGCAACATAAATTATGTTTTAAAAGAAAAGCAGACTTTAGCTCTTAATCAAGGTAAAGTAAAAGAAATTGTATTTACCCTCCCGTAGGAAGCAACCCCCAAAGCAGGCATGGAGGATGGACAAAATATAGAAAACAATGGTTCTCAGGGTCCTCGGCATGAGCGACCAAAGCGTTGACCTTGGCATGAGGGAAGCAAATGATTTCCTTCAGCTTATTCACAGCCCCTAAAACCCAGCAGGAAATCCAGAGAATAAAGCTGACTCTGAAATAATTGCTTGTTGTGATCTTTGATAAATGAAAGATGAAATTATTTGAAAAAAAAATCAAAGACAAATTTTAAAAAACTGTGAATATGGAAGGACAGACACTGGAGGAAGAGATTAATGAACTTCTGATGGGTCAGAAGAGAATCTCAAATACAGCAGCAAAAGTAAAGAACAAAGGAACTATGGAAAGGGATCTGAGATGGGGAGAAAGTAGGTGAGATGGAAGCCAGATTCCGAGAGCTTATAGATGACTTAAAGTTGACTAGAACATTAAAGCTCTGAGTAAACACTGGGTGGCGCATGGTGGTCCAGCACTTGGAAGGTGGAGATAGGGGACCCCGGGAGCTGTGTTAGTGACCTGTGGCTTCAGTTGAGAGACTCCGCCTCAGTGGATAAGATGGAGAGAGTGAGGAAAACTGCTGACACCAGCCCCAAGCCTCCACACATGCACGTGTGCATGCACCTGCACACATACTGTGAACACACACCACACACAATGCACATAAACTATTTTAATTCAACATAGGCCATCAAGATGGCTTAGAGGGAAAAAGCACTTACTGAACAAACCTGACAACCTGGATCCCACAGCGGAAGGCAAGAATGGACTCCTGAAAGTTGTTCTCTGACATCTATAGCGCACTATGGCACAATAATAATAAATTTTAAAATCAAACCATTAATCCATAGCTGAATTCTCAGCAGAAATGACAGGATCTGAAAGACAATAGGATGTCTGTAAAAATGAAAACACGAGGTGAAGAACACCGTGGACATGTGCTCCAGCAGTTCATAAGCAGTATTCACAAAGTACTACAGAGTATGAAAGGGTCTCAGGAGGAGTGAGGGGGTTGACCAGTTGTCTAAGGAAACTTCAGGAGATACTCCTCAGCAGGGGAGAAGAAACCTGCTTAAGGCTGGAACACTGAGTGAATCAACTTGGAGGAAGCAGTGCTTCTGGTACTAGGAGGAGGATAGATGTTGAGGCTGGAAAGGGGCAGTGGAGGCAAGAGGGGGAAGGACCCGAGTCCGCAGACAGTGAGGTACTGAAGAATTTCCACAGTATCTCCATCTTGCTTCTCATTTCTCAGTGGGACTCCCCTAGTCTGAGCAGTCTCACATTTCCTTAAGTATTGCTGTGTCCTGCAATCTTTTCTTTCCTTACTTGGAGTGCTGCAAAATATATATAAATATCAGGTTCAGCCTAAACTGGACTTTTGCTCCCTTGAGAGGAAGTATTACTAAGTTGGCATTTTGAAAGAATCCGATCACAGGAACTCTGTTTCCACTTTCACTTGTTCCTCTGGGGCCAGTTTGAGACATTCACAGACAAGAGAAAGCAAGTTAGTTCCCCTTCAAAGTTGCTTCCACACAGCTGACCTGTCTAAGCACAAGCTTCTGTTCATCATAGCCTTCCTCCTTCTGTCTCCATGAGGGCAGACGTTCCTCATGTATCCACACACTGTCACCAGCAGCCCGCATGATCTCTAAACTGCTTAGGTTTCCTCATCGCTGAAGGTCCCTTTGGTTTGCTTTGTTCCTCTGCAGTTCTGCTCTGATGTGTCTGATATACATCCTTCTGTATATATAGTGTGTGTTTCAAGTTACATCAATGGTGTTGTGTTTTTAGGATCCTGTAACCTGGCCTACTAGACAGAAACATGTATTCCCAATATTTTCTATTTTGTTTGCGTGTCTAGAGTTTTTAGTTTGGGTAGGATCTAGTTTCTTTAGGATTTCTCAGCTTTAGCATTTGGTGATTTAACATTTCAGTTATAATCTGGGTTTAGTGATGCATGCCTATATTCCCAGGACATAAGAAGCTGAAGTGGGGGGATTATCATGAGTTTAAGGACATCTTGGGCTGCCCAGTGAATATAAGGAAAGCCAATGCTACTTAACAAGACATTGTCTCAAAACCAAAAAGTGCAATTGTCAGGGACACTTTAGAGATTTCCAAAACAATACAGCTCTTGGTTCCCAACCAGAACCTGACAGTAGAAGTCTACTGATGAAAATGCTGGAGAATTTTATCACAGGACAGAGAAATCAAACTGAAATGAGCTAGAAGCTTCTTTCATACTAGCTAATTTTCATACTGTCAAAGGGTGCTATATAGCATGCTGTGGAGAAATAATCAACAATCTTGCCCAGCTGTAAATCCTGCAGCTATAATAGCAACCTGCTAGGCAAGTTTTATCAGATAGTGCAATAGTGGCATGACTGTTATGGAGGTCACCAACTGCTTAATGCTTGGATTTAAGTCCCTACAGGAAGGAGTTCATGCCTGATTATATAAAGTTGGTCATGAGCCTGTGGTTGAGAGGTGTCTTCGTTAGGATTTCTATTACTGTGAAGGGACAAAATGACCACAGCAATTCTTACAAAGGAAAATATTTAACAGAGGCTAGCTTACAGGTTCAGAAATTTAGTTCATTATTGACATGATAGCAAGCATGGCAGCACACACATGATGCTGGAGAAGAACCCAGAATTCTACATCTAGATCAGCAGAAAACAGGAAGAAAGAGTGACACTGGGCCTGCCTTGAGCTTCTACAACCTTAAAGCCCATCCCCAGTGACACACTTCCTCCAATAAGGCCACACCTATTCAAACAAGGCCACACTTTCTAATCCTTTCAAATAATGCCACTCCCTATGAGCCCATGGGGGGTGCATTTTTATTCATACCACCACAGGCGGTCATAGGCCTTGGGAGAACCTACTACTATTGCTTTGTTTAAAAGTCATGGTGTCAAACTACCTTCTAAATACTTAATGTTTATATCTATAGATTAGTGCTATGCTCAGTCTTCAGAAGAAAAGCTTCTTATTCCAGGGGATGATGGTTAATAATGAAACCCATAATTGGCCAGAGTGTCAAGAGTAAGTGGTGGTGGAGTGTTCATCAGTTAATGGAGCATCTATCTGATCTCCTCCAAGGCTCAGAGTGGAAAGAATATAAAAGCCAGAGGATTAGGAGATGTGGAGCAAAAGGTTATATTCCGGATGTAACATAGCCATTGTACATCGTAATTCACAAAGCTGTGGCTACCCATATAAAACCTGCACAATATTGTACGTCATCAATTTCTCATCATGAATGATAGAGGAACTGTGAGTTCTCAGCCATCCCTGAGGGTCTATTAGTAGTAAATGCTTTCTTGGAATGTGGGGCAGGGGGCAGACTGGGAGTTGGAGAGTAATTTTCTTCAGTAATGTAGCCACTGATGTGTTGCCTATGCTGTAAGTAACTTTCTACCCACACTCACTCAAGAGACTCAAATTAAATTTGGTGGGTCACATACTAAAAGAAGACATGACAGTGAGAGATGGACCTGCTAGGAAGAAGAAAGATCGTAATGGTAGAAAGAGGAGAGGAATGGGGGTGAAATGACTGAAATGTATTATTTAGATGTATGAAACTGTCAAAGAATTTTTAAAAGCAAGGAAGCAAACAAAACACAATCAATCAAAACAAAAAAAAAAAACTTTCTTGCTATAAAGCTGGTAAGTGTTCTTCTTCTGATGGCCATTTGTAAGAAGAAAGGAATTCACCAAGGAACTTCAGTGCCATGGGTGTTTACATTCATTTAGTTGAAGTAGACAATGACAGGTGTTTCTAGAATAGCCATAGCATTCCAAACCCCTACTGTCAACATATGAAGCTTCCATTTGATATTGCTCAGCTTTCAACATTAATCAATCTTACAGGTATAAAGAAGTGAACTTCTAACTATTTGGGTTTTCATTTGCTATACCCATTGCCCGCTTTTCTAATGGGTTTCTTATCTTTACTGTTTTCTCTTGTGATGTGAAACAACCTCTATGTCTTAGAACGCTTCTGTTATATAAAGCTAATGAGTTATGGAAATATGTCTGTGCATTTAAACACAGCAAACACTGCTGCGAGCAGATATAGAGTGCTGGAGATGTGGATGATTGGCTTTTTAGGAAGAAGGTTCTTCTCTAGGATGGACTCTCTACTGAGCTCAGTTTTACCAGTTATTCCCCAGCAGGCTGAGGAGGTGGCTTAGCGGGTAAGAACACGTACTACACAAGCATGAGGACCTGACTTTGGATCCCCAGCACCAATGTAAAGACTAGGTGTGACCAGTGACACCTGCATCCCCAGTGCTGGACAACAGAGACAGGGAGCTGAGACTTGCTGAGCAGTCAACAGAGCTGAAAAAACGGTGAACCCTGGATTCAGTGAGAGCCCCTGTCTCAAGGGAATAAAGCAGAGCACAATAGAGCAGGGCACCCACTGTCGTCTGGCCTCTGCCCGCCCAAATGGATGCACACACGCATGCACACAGATGCTCATAAATCCTCCAACATCTTCTATGATTTTAAAGTTTGACCTTCAATGTTTAGTTCTTTAATCTGATCCATGTTTATACACTGGGCAAATAAACTTTTACTTCATTTTTATCCAGAGGGAAGGCAGCCTTCTCAGCACTACCTACTAGACGATGCCTCCTTTCCTTCCAGAGTGTGGGGACATCTTTAGAAAGGTCATTAAGCGTGAGTGGCATCAAGGCACATTTCAGTTCTGCATCATGCACTCATCTCCATTTGCCTGCTCCTGTGCAGGTCGCCCTGTATCGACACCATTCCTCAGCAGCATTTATGGGTAATTGTTAGGACAACTCACCCTTCTTTGCTTTTCATTATCAAATCGACTTAGTTATTTGGTAATAGATAATTATACGTCCGTTAGGGCGTGCATGTCTTTATACTGAAATTGCATTTTTTAATAGGTGGCATATAGCTGACTTGTGCTTTTAAAAAACCCAACCTGATAATCTGAGCATTCTCACTGACTGTGATCACTGATGTCATTGTGCTGAAATTTTTCATCTTGATGTTTATTTCCTGTGGGTACCCCTGTTCTTTGTTCCCCTAGCTTCCTTCTTTGCTGCTGCTGCTATTTTGTGGCCCCGTCTTAATCTCATTTGTTGCCTCATTGGCAGTCACTCTTTGTCATGTTATTGTTGTCTTGCTTTAGGGCTATAGTATCCGTCTTTACGCACCAGATTATGTCATCTTACCCATATGTGCTGCAGGAATCTTACAGCAGTGTGCTCCCATCTCCCCTCCAGGCCTGTGTAGTATTGTTGTCATATATTTTACCTCTAAACCCAACAAGGTATGGTTACTGCTTTTGCTTTAAGCAGCCCATTATCTTCATACGAGATTTAAAAAAAAATAAAAACATCTTTCTATTTCCTCATACAATTACTGTTTCTAGCTCTTATTTCTTTGAGGAAATCTAATTCTCTGTCTAATGTCATTGTCCTATCTGCAGGACGTCTCTCAGATGCTTCTTGCAATGTGAGTTTTCTGGTGATGGATTTCTTCTACTTTTGTTTGAAAAACAGTTTTCCTTTGTCTTCTGTTTTGGAAGATAATCTTGTTGAATAAGGAACTTTAGATTGATTGATTTTAATATCCCCCCAATACATTAAAGAGGTTGTTTCTTTTTTTTTTTCTTACAGTGTTTCTAGCAAGGGGTCTGTTGTTCATGCCTGTAACATTCCCCCCAAGAAACCATGGAAGAACACTGCACTGCTGCTCATAAGATGCTTTTGACTGGGCCTTCTGATGTAGACCCAGGGTCAGGGTCCCCCTAGTTTTCCCTGCCTCCTCTTCCATCCTTTCCTTCTAGCCCATCTTCATTCCTTTGTGACTATCTGTCTACAGAACAGCTTTGTACAGAGACCCCACAGCTTGTCTAGGACCTAGAGTGGGCAACCAAAGAATGTAACACCCACCCAAAGAGGCAAGACCAGATATCTATACCTAGAAACACTTAAAAATGTCATAACTTCAGATGCCTAGATCCCAGTGCGAAAACAAACGTGAACAAGATAATATGCCTCCTCTAGAAGGCAGGAAGCCTATTGCAGTTCGAGAAAAACAACTAACTGAAGCATAAGACAGGACTACAAAATAGCAATTATGAGTACTTTCAAAGACCTTAAAGAGGACATGAATAAACGATTTAAAGAAGACCAGGAAAATACAAACAGTTGGATGAAATAATGAAAAAAATTCAAGTTATGAAAGTAGAACTTAACAATGAGATAGAATCACTAAAGAAAACCCAAACTGAGGTAAAGCTAGAAATTAAAAACTAGGATGTCAAACAAAAACCTCAGAGGTGCCTCATCAACAGATTAAAGACACAGAAAGGAGAATTTTAGGCACGGTAGAAGAAAAGGATATCTCAATCAAAGACAAATTTAAATATTAAAAACTTCAAGAAATCTGGGACACTATGCAAAGACCAAACCTACAAATAACAGGTATAGAGGAAGGAGAAGAAACCTAGGTCAAAGGCACAGAAATTATTTTTAACAAAATCATAAAAGCTTTACAGAACATCAAATAGGCAGAACAAGAAAAGAAATTCCCCATGATACATAATAATCAAAACACTAAATGTGCGCGGGGGGGGGGGGGGGGCAGTGGTGGCACGTCTTTAATCCCAGCACTTGGGAGGCAGAGGAAGGCGGATCTCTGTGAGTCCGACTTCAGCCTGGCCTACAGAGTGAGTTCCAGGACAGCCAGAGTTACAACAGAGAAACCTTGTCTCAAAAAAACCAAAAACCAAAACCACCACCACCACCAACAACAACAACAATAAGCAAAAACAAACACTAAATGTACATAACCAAGAAGGGATATTAAAATCTGGAAGGAAAAAAGACCAAGTCATATATAAAGGCAGTCCCATTTGAATAACACCTGACTTCAGTAGAAACTCTGGAAGCCAGAAAGGCCTAGATGGACAAGCTCTGAGAGGCTACAGATGCCAACCCAAACTACTATACCCAACAAAACTATCAATTGCAATTGGGAGAGAGAGGAGAACATTTTACGATAAGAACAATTTTAAGCAATTTCTGTACAGCAATCCAGTTCTACAGAAGGAAGGAAAACTTCAGTCTGAAGAGAAAGTTAGCCACTCGTAAGAAGACATAAGGAATAAATAATCTCAAAGGAGGGAACCCACACCACCACAACAAAATAAAAGAAATTAATAAACAGTGCACATTAACTTGCAATATTAATGGTCTCAATTCTCCAATAACAAGACACAGATTAACAGGTTGGATTAGAAAACATCTTTCTGTTGCATCAGAAACACATCTCAACATCATGGAAAAAGATATTCTAAGCAAATGGAAAAAGCAACACCAAGGATCAATGAAATGAAGAATTGGTTCTTTGAGAAAATCAACACGGTTGATAAACCTCTAGTCAAATTAACCCCAAAATAGTGAAGGTCCAAATTAATAAAATTAGAGTTGAAAAAGAATACATTATAACAGATACCAATGAAATTCAGAGAATCTTAAGGACATACTTTAAAAATCTGTAGTCCACCAAACTGAAAAACCTAAAAGAAATTGATAAATGTCTTCATATATATTTCAAGACATTTATCAATTTATCAAATATACCTATATATCCTCCCAAGGTTAAATCAAGATGAAATAAACAATTTGAAACTAGTCCAGGCCCATAACTGCTAGTGAAATAGAAGCAGTAATTTTCCAAGCAGAGACTGGAGAAATAACTCTATAATTAAGAGTACATACACTGCTGTCCCACTGTATCTGGAATTCCACTCCCAGCACGGTAGCTCACAGCTGTCTATAACTCCAGTTCCAGGAAATTTGATGCCCTAGAATGCCTAAGGTACAGAACTAAACAAAGATATCAAAAATGCAAATGGCTGAGAAACACTTTAAAAACATTCAACATCTTTAGACATCAAGGAAGTGAAAATTAAAACTACTTTGAGATTTCATCTTACCGCAGGCAGAATGACTAAGATCAATGAGAGAAATGACAGCGTCTGCTAGGGAGGATTCGGGGAAAAGGGAACACTTATTCATTGCTGGTAGAAGTGCAGACTAGTACAGATACTATGTACATTAGTGTGGAAGTCCCTCAATAAGTTACAAATTTAGCTATACTGCTCTAAGGCATATACTCAAAGGACTCTGCATGTCACTACAGACATACTTGCTCTTCCATATTGATTGCTGCTTTATTCATAATAGCCAGAAATTGGAATAAGCTTAGATGCCCATCAACTGATGAATGGATACTAAAATTGTGGTACATCTACACAACGAGGTATTATTCAGCTGTTAAGAACAAATGAAATTTGCATATAAATGGATAGAGTTAGAAACAGTCATCCTGAGTGAGGTGACCACGATCTCAGAAGACAAATATTGCATGCATTAGCTTTTAAGCTTTATATGTCTGTGCTTCAATCAGAATAACCACTGAGGTTAGGTAGTTAGTAAGGGACCAGGGTCAGGAGGAAGAAATTTTCCAAGGAAGAGGAAATACAATATAGTGTTATGGGGAAACTAGAATATGAAGATTAAATATAGAGGGGCATGGGACAGAAGGGTGAAAGAAAGAATATGGGGAAAGACAACATTTGAAACCCATATGAACATGGTGGCACCTGCCTTTAATCTCAGCATTTGGGAAGCAGAGGCAGGCAGATCTCTGTGAGTTCGAGGTCAGCTTATTCTACAGAGTGAGTTCTAGGACAGCCAGAGCTACGTAGTGTGACCCTGTCTCAAACAAACGAGAAAGGAAGGAAGTAAAGAAGGAAAGAAGCAATGAAGGATGGAAGGAGGAAGGAGAGAGTGGAGAGAAAGGAAGAAACCCATATGGAAACCTACTACTGTACAAGCTTTCTAAAATATAAACACATAAGAAAGAAAGTTGAATGGAGTCACCATATAATGAGGTGCAATGCAATTGCACAAACTGGATACCTTATGGCACCAAATAAAACTTTCAGTGCCAGGAATGGGTTACATCTTGTTGTGTCTTTGGCCAAAGCATCCCATAGACTGCTCTCTCCCAGCCCCCTGAAACAGTGCAAGCTATTTTTAAGGCTTTTGGCTACTCTCCACAACCTGATAGTGAGGCCCCAAATACCTCTTTCTCATGTCATTAAACATGGAAAAAAATCTAGCTGGTGCCCACCTAGAAGCTTCACTCCTACTAACTAGTATTCATGATGCTAGAAGGTACTCTGCACTATACCAGATGAGGGAGGTATCCATCAATATCACCAACTATAAACCCTTCAACCTACAACAGTGACACGTCTGAAAGATATACTGGTAGAATAGTGGCACAAATGTGGGAGTAACCAACCAACTATCTTCTGATTGAAGTTAAGGCCTACTCCATGACATGTAATCCATGTCTGACACTGCTAACTTGACCAAGAATCTGAGACTAGACAGGTCTTGGGCCTAGGAGAAAATCTGCTACTATTATTTTACTAAAGGAACATAAGCAATAAAATAACTCCTAATGACATTCTGCTATACCCATAGATCAGAGCATCACTCAACCCTCGTCAGAGAAGTGTCTTCCTGCAGTAGGTGGTAATTAACACAGATCCACAATGGAGCAGTATGTGGAGAGTGAGAGAATTTGGGTCAATCAGCCCTAAATGGGATATCTTCATCAAACCCTTCCCTATGTGAAAGAAGAGGTGGAAAGATTGTAAGAGCCAGAGGTGATAAATGACTCCAAAGAAACAGTGTCTTGCAGACACAACAGAACTGATGCACATACGAACTCACAGAGACTGTGACAGCATGTGCAAGATCTGGACAGGTTCAAACCAGACAAAATCCCAGCACAAGGGGAAAGGGGAGTTGACACAGAGTCCCACCCCTAACCAAGAAGCTATTTGTAATTGACCTGCTGAGAAAGAGTATCAGTTTTTTTCCAATGGAGTATCATTGGGCATATCAACTACACTCTAGGGCAAGCCACATGCCCAAGGACAAATTGACTATTACAAACAGACTCCACATTCATAAGTATGTGCATTTTGTTTTGCTTTGATATTGTGTGTGTGTGTGTGTGTGTGTGTGTGTGTGTGTATGTGTGTATGTGAAAGGGGGGGAGATTAGAATTTTTGTTTGTTTTGGTTTTCATTGTTTTTTAGAAAGAGGTAAAGAGAATGTGAAATTGGGCATGTAGGGAGGTAAAGAGTTAGGGAAGGGAAAGAATATGATCAAAATATATTGTATAAGAAAAGTTTTAATTAAAGAAAACAATTGTTTAAAAAATGTTTTCATTAATAAAATAGTTTGCCTTGGTGTGGTTTTCTTTATGCACCTAATTGTCTAGGGTTCAGTGAGTTTATTAGATCTTTATAGATTCCAAAACACATGGGAACTTTTGGTCAGGTTTCTCGATCTCTTGACTCTCCTTTAAGATTCCATTTATACAAACACTGGCAGCCAGCTGCCATCCACTGCTTGCTGCTGCCCTCCCTCTCGCCCTCCCTCCCTCCCTCACCTTCTTTCCTCTCTTTCTGCTTCTTTTTTATTATTCCCTTCCCTCTCCTTTCTGCTTTTTCTTTCTGAAGGAAGCTCTTATTATTTGAATGTTAGGTTTCCTAGACAAACCTCTAACTTTCTTTCTCTTTTCTTTTAAAATTACACTTATTTATTTAGTGTGTATGAGTGTGTGTGTGCGTGCATGTGTGTGTGTGTGTGTTTGTGTGTACAGATGTAAAGTTGGATTCATACACACAGCATGTATGTCTAGGTCAGAGGACACCTTGTAGGAGTTGGTTTTCTCCTTCCACTGAGTGGGTCCTGGGGATGGAACCCAGGTCATCAGTTACTAGCCCGGACCTCTATCTCACCAGCCCACAGCTGCTTACTTTCTATTCCTTTTCCTTCCTCCTGTTGTCTGTCAATCTATCAGTTTCTTTTTGTACTTCTGTTGAATCTTTAGTTTCTCCTGTTATACTTTTAATTCACCAGAGATGTCTCCTATTCCTTTTAACACTTAACATAAGAACACTATGGGCCTGTGTTCTTGTTTAATATACACAATAACTCATCTATCTAAAATATTAATTATGTTTGTAAACATTTCTTCTGTCTACACACTCTTGTCTTCCGAATACCCTTTTCAAATCATTTATTTGATTTCAGGATTTTATGCTTTCTTTTTCTGTAAGCTGATCCTGGCTTATTCACATTTGAGAAGAAACACTTAAAATCTAATTGGAAATCCTAGTCCATTTATATAACAGTAAAATCTGTGTTTATAGATTAAACTTGACCAAATTGTATACTCACCTGTATATCTCTCATTGAAAGTACCTTTTTATTCTCATTTTTATTATTTCAAGATTCTTCCTTCAAGGTTGCCATTAAAAGGGGACTTTGAGGGGCTAGGCACGCAGCTCAGATGACAGAGTACTTGGACAGTATGCATGGAGCCCTAGTTCAGTCTCTAACATCTCAGTCACTGTGGTTCCCGGGAGGTAGAGACAGGAGGATCAGTTCAAAGTTATCCTTCGCTACATAGTAAGTTCAAGGCCAGCCTTGGTTATACTGGACCCTTTCCCCAAAACAACAAAAACAAAGGAGACATTATATACTTTTTGTGTGGTCGAGTCCATCATTATTTCACTTTTACAAAGAATCCAGATACAAATGTTGAATTCAAATCTTTTCCTATAATATAATACCACCATCACATGACGGATCCTTGCATGCCAACAGTAGTTGTTAGCTGATCTAATGTCTACCTTGTACTAGGATGTCTGTAGGTACTCACCAATACTGTCCTTTTATTTTTATTTTTATTTTTTCCCTCCAAAATATTTCTAATGAAGCCAAGTTACCAGGTCTTTCTCCAAAAAAGGATAAGGACTTGATGTGCTTAAACCCTGCCTGCACTCATGGCTAATGCCTCCCACAAGATTCACGAGGCTGGTCACTGACCTGCACAACACACCCAGCAGCTGAAGAAACATCTAGCTGAAGAATCATGGGCTTCACTTTTTGCAGTGCTGAGGATAGAATCAAAGACCTGCACATGCTAGGCTCAGCACCTCTACCATTGAGCAATATCCCCAGCTCTTTCATGGAGTAGTAGAAAACACAAAGCCCTTCAGCTGTTTGCTCCTGGGAACATTCTGAAGCAGTAAGTACTCAGAGGGAGGGAAGGCTCAAGGGAGATGGAAAGAGAGACAGGTCCGGGTTCCATCTGTTTCTGTGTCCTCCCTAAGGTCTCTATGCAAGCCTGTTTGGTAAGGAAGGAGAAGTATGATTGGGCTTCGGGGTGACAATATGCTGGTGATGTTCTGAAGCACAGTGATCCTGCAGTAGAGAAAGATTTTGAAGAAGGGTTAGAGGAACAAACAACTGGTAGCCTCCAGTCTGTTTTGCTATCACCTATATATGGTTTCAATGTGAAATGTCCCCCATGGGATCATGTGTTCAAACATTTGGTCACTAGCTGATAGCTCTGTTCAGGAAGGCTGTGGAAACTTCAGAACATGAAGCCTGGCTGAAGGAAGTAGGTTACTTGGGGTAAGGCCTTGAGGTTTACAGGTAGGCCCCACATCTGTCTCTCCTTACTTCCTGACCAACATCCCAATCCCACACTCTCACATTGTCATGTCGTGCCCCCACGCCTTCCCTTCCCCATGCCTCCCCTGCCCCCATACCTTCCCTGCCCCCAAAGTCTTTCCTGTCATCATAGACTGTAGTTTCTTAAACCGTGATCCAAAATAAATATTTTCTTTCTTAAGTTGCTTTTGTCCTGTATTTAACCATTGCAACCAGAAGAGCAACTAATATACTAACACAGTCTCGAGATCCAGAGATTGGGTTGTGAATGTCTTTAGGGTGCTTTCTACAATAGCTCCTCATCAAGCTGCTTAGCAGTAGGTTTCAGGCATATGGTTGGGAATAGAAGCCAGAGAAGCAAAGTGACCACAGGATCTGAGAAACCAAGCAAGAACGGATTTGAACTCTATAGAAGCTACAAGAGATCTCTGTGTTTTGGTTTCATTTCTATGACCTTGATAAAAAATACCCCGAGAAAAAGGAACCCGGGGAAGAAATAATTTATTTTAGCTCATAATTCCAGGTTACAGTCCATTGTGGCAGGTAAGTCAAGATGTCAAAAACTTAAAACTTAAAAATTTAAAACAACCATATCCAGAGTCAAGAGCAGAGAGAAATAAATGCATGCATGCCTACTGCTCAACTGGCCTTCTCTACACATTCAAGACCCAGGGAATGGTGCCGCCCACAGAGGCCTGGGTCTTGCTATATCAATTAGCAATCATGACAGTCCTTCACAGGTAAACCCACAGGCAACACAATCCAGATAATTCTTTCTTGAGACTCTTCCCAGCTGTTCTAGATTGTGTCCAGCTGACAATGAAAACTATCACCTTAAGCCAAGTGTGGTGGCATACACCCCTAATCCCAGCACTTGGGAGGTCACATGTAGATCTCAGGGGTCATTCCTAGCCACAAAATGCCTTTCTTGCAAACCAGAGTTTATGGCCAAGCTCACCTTGCTCAAAGACAGCCCATCTGCAACAATCACTAACTCATAGTCATCTACACTTGCTGCCGCTTCTCATTTTGCTGAAACTTCTTGATTTCATGGCTAATTTGGAAATCATTTCCAGATACTATCCCATTTATATTCCTCACTTATGTATTCTCTATGGTAGATGATTGTGTGTCGTTAATGTGACACAATCTTGGTATTTAGGGCTGGTGAAGTGGCTCAGTGGGTAAAGGCACTCGATGGCAAGCCTGAGGGTCTGAGTTTGATTCCCAGTAACCACATGGTAGAAAGAGAAAACTGGTTCCTAGAAGTTGTCCTCTGACACACACACACACACCAAATAAATGCAAACAAAAATGTTTAAATCTTGGTACCATGTTTTACTACCTAGCAATACTTTGCTGTGTGTGTCATGATATGTGTAGGTGTGTGTCTATTGGTGCTTCACACTTTAATTTACATATTTAAATAAAGGAACCAAGTAAATAGTGTTCTGTTTCCATATTGTGGTAGTTAGTTTTAAATATCAACTTGCCACAGCCTAGAATCACCCAGAAGAGGGTTCAAATAAGGGACAGCGTAGATAAGGTTGCCTAATAGGTGGGCTGTGGGCTGTGGGCTGTGGGGCATTGTCTTGATTGTTAACTGAGGTAGGAAAACCCACTCTAAATGTGGGGGCACCGTTCCATGGGCTGGACTCTGAACTGTATGAGAGCGATGAGAGCTAGCTATGAGCGAGCAAGAAGACAGCATGGAAACGTTTGTTGGTCTCCGTTCTCCAATGTGGATGTGCTCTGGCTAACTGTCTGAGTTCCTATTGACTTCCTGGAAATGGTGGAATGAAATCTGGAATTGTAACCAAAACAACCCTTCTCCTCTTCGACATTGCTTTTTGTCAGTCTTTGTCAGAGCAACAGGAATGAAACTAGAAGGCGTACTCAGAAGACTTTGTAAAGAATCGTGGGACTGGAGTGAGTGTGAGGACGACACGAGGGTGGGTTAAGTCAAATCAGGCAAAGCATTGGAGCGCTTTCCTCTTTCACCTGAATTCTTATTTTATACCAAAAATCATGGCTACAACACAGATAGTGCTCCTTGTGTTTACTCACTTGGCTTCTGAAGAAAAGGCAGCTCAGTTTTTACTTTGTGTAGCAGGAGTCTGGAGACAGGAGCCTCGTGAGTGTCCGGATTCCCTATACCAGTTCTCTATTTCTTTTAATAAACTCCATCTCTACTTCAGACAGGCTCACTCTGAAATTCATTCAAATGTCAAAGGCAAGGATTTGGTTTTTCCTGAGTCAATGTCTCTAAAGACCAAAGGAACTCCCTGTGCTCCTTTAATTGCCATGTGAAACTGTGTTGTGTCTTCTTCCCTGTTGCCACCTAACAGGAAGAAAGTAAGGGGATGGGGCACCACTGAAGTTGAGCTCCAGGCTCTCACTGTTGGCTGTGTTGTTGGACTTCATGAGAACCTGTGTCCTGATTTGAAGCACTTCTCAATTCCTGGCCATACCTGAGCCTGGAACTCTACACAGGTTGGGGAGCCATTCAGGTCCAAAATTATGGAAAACTGTGAGGACTCTGTAGTCTACTGTCATTTGTCAAGAAGACTCTTGTCTCCTGTTTCTCTGTTGGGAGAAAGTTTGGGAAAATATAAATGTCCCTATGTATGCTACAAGGATAAACATAATGAGCAATGAGAGAAACAGAAAGGCCAGAGACACGCGGAAAGACAGATGGGTTCATCTCTGTTTGGGTGAGAACTTAACTCTGTAACAACAAGCATGAGTTGTGGCTTGTGACCAAGGCCCTGGCAAAGGACATCCACGCCAGGCGGAGATCCAGGGACTCGGGAACCAGGCTTTGTAGTGCCTTGCAGGTTTCCACTGGTCATTTCTTTAAAGCTGAGGAGTTATAATTAAAATAGAAATGTGTCCAATTATTTCTCTGTCCTGTCTGAAAGGCTGTAGCTGTAATTAGAATCACATGTCTCTCTCAGCTGTGCCTCTTTCTATTTCCAAGCAAGCTGCCCCACGAGAGAAATTCCTTCTATTCAGCAAAGCTCAGAAAGCCACACTTCCCTCTCATTCTTGGCTACTGTGGTCGTGTGCTACTTTTTACGAGTCCCAGCTACGGGCTGCTCATAAATGTCATGGAAAATGTTTTCACTTCTCTCTCTGCTCTTTCCTTTATAAGGTGTGACAGGGTGACAGGACACAGCCTTTTATTTCAAAGAGCTAGATCAGAAGAGTGGAAATATTCAGTTCCATCCAGGTACGATGCAATTTATCAGGAGCGTCAGGCAAAGAGCTGGAACGCTGCCACTCAGGGTATGGTTAGGCGATGAGAGCAATGTAAGAGGCAATCAGGTGGCCGGGAGAGAGCAGCCTTGGGAACAAGTTTATCTACTACATGAATGAGGCTCCACTGACATGACGACATGCTCTGAAAAAGGCAGGGTTTTGAGACAGAATGTCATGGCTACCAGCAATGAACCACGTTACAGACAAGTTCTCTTTTTTGCTTGTTTGTTTGGTTTTTTTGATCATTTGTTTTTGATTTTTACCATTTGACTCCTCAGAGATTTGACCTAGGCCTCACAGATTCTAGGAAAGCAAGACAACACCTACCCCAACTCCGGCCACCTGCAGAGCCAGCCCCAAGATGCTATGCAACATCCACACTTGTCAGGAGGTATTTCCAGGCACTTCTCTAGTCATTTGAATATCATTGTTAGTGAAATCCCTGTGAAAATCTTTGGCTTATTCTCAGATTGAGTTACTTGACTTAAAAACTGATAAACTGTAAGGGGTCCTTTAAAAGAAGATTTATTGCTGGGCGATGGCACATGCTTTTAATCCCAGCACTTAGGAGGAGAGGCAGGCAGATCTCTGTGAGTTCAAGGCCAGCCTGGTCTACAGAGTGAGTTCCAGGACAGCCAAAGTTAAACAGAGAAACCCCGTCTTGAAAAACAAAATCAAAAACAAAAACAAAAGGTTTATTTTATTTTATTTTATTTTATTTATGTATGAGTGTGTGCTTGCACACGTATGTGTGCACCATGTGCATTTGGTGATTATTCAGGCCAGGAGAAGGCATTGGCTCTCCTGTAGCTGGGCTTAGAGGTTGTTATGAGTGATCGTGTTGGAGCTGGGAACCAAACCTGACTTTTCCACAGAGCAACAAGTGCGCTAACTACTGATAAACTTCTCAAAATCTTTATATATTCTAGGAACAAATCCCTTATGGCATATAAATATCTCTCATGGTTTGTAGTTTGTCTTCATATGTTTTTTTGTTTGTTTGTTTGCTTTTTGTTTTGTTTTATTTTGTTTTTAGACAGGGTCTATTGTAGCTAAGGATGAGGAGACTCTGAGATTCTAATCTTCCTGTCTCTATCTCCCTGGTGTTTTGCTTACAGCCATGCCTGATTTATGTGGTACTAGGGATTGCACCCAGGGTTTTGCTCATGCTACGAAGACTCTCTACTAGTTAATTGAGCTATTTCCAGATCCTTTCTTGAACTGGTTGGTTGAACAGCAAAAGTTTGAATTTTGATCAAGTCTAATTTATAGCTTGGTTTTCTTTTTCGTGTGTGTGTTTGCTTTTTTCTTTTTTCTTTTTTCTTTCTTTCTTTTTTTTTTTTTTACTGTAGTGTGCTTCTCAAGTTCTATTGAAGATCTCTATACCCAATCCCAAATTGCATTGCTTTTTCTGTAATGTTTTCCCACTGTGCCTCATGAGTTTTACTCATAAGCCCTTGCTACATGTAGGGTCAATTTTCATATATATCTTGAAGGGTCTATGTGAATTTTCCCACTTAAGGAAAATAATTGTTCCAGCAAGATTTGTGGAAGGCTATTCTTTATCAATGGAACTACTTCACCATTTTTGTTCAAAATCAGTTGATGATAAATTCATGAAGCAAGTTCTTCTAGGCTTGCCATGGCCATTAGCCATCATGGAGCAGAGGCTGCTGTGGTAACCTTTGATCTTGTAGCCATGGTGATGACCTCAAAGGTTACCACAGCAACCTCTGCTCCATGATGGTCAATGGTTATGGCAGGCCTGGAGTAACTGCTTCATCACAACACCTTTTCTCTTTTTAAGTTGATCACCTCCAGGTGCTGTGTTATACTAACAGCAAGCTGACCATCACACTGAAAGACATCTTTTAGCATTTTTTTAGTGGGGGGCATTTAAGTCAGGACTGTTAACAATATAGCATTTCATTCCTTCTTTATCTGAGAACGTGCTTGAATGTTAGTTTTGCTGGATGTAAATTTATTAGGCTGACAATTATTTCTTTCAACACTTGGAGATGTCTTTCCTCTTCTTTTGTCTCCCATTGTTTCTGATGAGATTACAGCCTTTATAAAATTGTTGTTTCTCTAGAGATGTTTTTTCTCTTGTTTTCAACTTTTTACTTTACATTTTGTTCTCAATAATTTGATGCAATAGGTGAAGACTTCTTTGCGTTTTTCCACTTGGAGTTTATGGGGATTCTTTTGTTTTCAATTAAAGCAAATGCTTCTTTTATGTGGCGCAACCTAGTTTACATATGTAATATTCTAATAAAATGATCTGATACAATTTTAAACAAAAAAGAAAAAATTTTCAGGTTACAGAACACCCCCCCCCAAACAAATTTCTTCTTCTGTTTGTAAATCCGTTTTTCTAAGTGGGCCAGTGTGACACGTGTACTCAGCGACTAGTCAGGTCTCCTTTCCAGTGCACTAATGGCCTCTGGGATTAAAAAGAAAACCCAGCTTTGAGTCTTGAACCTCCAATTAGTGCTTCTCGTTCAAATTAGGGGAGTGCTCAGCCAATACTTGTTGGCATTCCTTCCTCCCTTTCTCTCTCTCTTCTTGAGTTTGCAGCTGGTGGGCTTATGCTACCCACGGATTCTGAGACTTCTCTCCATTTTCTTTCTTTCCTCTTTGCTTTTCAGACTGCATAACATTTTATCTACTTGCAAACTCACTAAAATACTGATATTTCAAGTCTACTCCTGACCACATGCAATCAGTATTTCTCTTTGCTGTGAAATTTTTCAACTCTAGACTTTTCCATGTGGTTTTTCAAAAATCTCATTTCTTTATTGATATTTCTACTTCTTGAGTGATTTTCATAATATTTTCCTTAAATTTTTAAACACGGCTTTCTTCAGTTTTTTTTCAACATATTTCAAATAGCAACTTTCAACTGTTTGCTGAATCCAACGTCTGGACCACTCAAAGTCAGTTTCCATGGACTTTCCCCATGAAGGCTCACAGTTTGCTGTCTTCTTGTATAATTCACAAGTTTTTGTTTAAATGTGAATATCTTTAGAAATATATAGAATCATTTCTGGATTCTGTTTTCTTTTTCTCTCTGAAAATCTTATTTATTACTGTAGTGTGTGTGTGTGTGTGTGTGTGTGTGTGTGTGTGTGTGTGTATTTTTCAAGTTATTTTTATATGTATGAATATTCTGCCTGTATACATATATGTTTACCTTGTATGTTCCTGGTGCCCACGGATGCCAAGAGACAGCATCTGACCCCCTGAGACAGGAGTTATAGACAGCTGTGAGCTGCCACCACATGGGTACTGGGAATCTAACCCAGGGCCTGTAGAAGAATGAGTGCTCTTAACCACTGAACTACCTCTCCAGTCCATATAAATATATGCTGTGACTTGATTTTCAGAATCTATTGGCTTGAAGTATGCATTTCTTGATATTTCTGCTTAATTTTTAAAACAATTTTGCCAATACCTGTTTTGGATGGGATGTCTTAGTCACTGATCTTTTGCTGTGAAGAGACACCAAGGCAACTCTTATAAAAGAACACATTTAATTGGAGCCTTGCTTACAGTTTCAGAGGCTTAGTGCATTATCATCACGGTGGGGAGATGACACTGGAGCTGGGGCTGAAAGCTACCCACAGGCCAAAAGAGACAGAGAGGACCTGAGCTTGATGTGAGCTTTTTAAATCTCAAAGATTCACATACACACACACACACACACACAGTGACACACTTTCACCAACAAAGCCTCACTTCCTAATCCTTCCAATCCTATCAAAGAGGTCCATTCCCTGGTGACTAAGTACTCAAATATATGATCCTATGGGGGTCAGTCTTATTCAAACCACCACACAGAGGTACGGGACTGTTTTCTCATGAGTCACATCTGTCTATGTAGCTCAGTGGCCATTCAGTGACTGGTTAGAGGCTGCATTCTGTTGCTACATCTCTGATTTCGGGGAATATATTAAAATCAGGGCCATTTTCAATTCTAACCCAATATTCCTTTAACTCCAGACTCGTTTGAGTCTTTACTGTGCATGCTGCTGCTGGAAAGCCAAGCATGTATGGAATGTTGATCAAGCCAATCATATTACCTCAGTTCCAGGATCTTCCTGTGAAATTTCTGTCCCGTCCAATATTGCTCATCTCAGTCATATGCAATGTCAGGCCGTATCTGTAAGTTTTTTCCCACTTATTGTTGGTTGTGGGTTTCCATCCTCCACTCTAAATCAATGAAGGCGGTAAAAGTACAATCCAGTAAGCATGGAGGGCACAGGCAGGCCCAGGAAAAGTGCCACACACAGATCCATACAGTTCCACTGGGTTGACATGATTTTTGTTTGTGTGTTTGTTTGTTTGACTGAGTTTCTTGATTTGTTGCTCAACAACTCCGTACTATTTGTTTTGAGAGGGGAGACTCTGTCGAACCTTCACTCCGATAACAATTAGTGTGGGCTACATGCATTCCCAAAGAAAAACAGGTTAGAACATTTGGATATGAAGCAGTAGTAAAAATTAAGGTTAAATTTAGCAAAACTGCAATGGTGTGACATTGACATTTCACCCTCAGAAGCCAAACATGTTCTTTAATAGGCATTAGGAGCTCATTCTGAAGATCTGAATCTTTGATTTGAAAAAAAAAATCTACTTGTCCAAACAGCGAGAGTTTCGTATTTTCCCGGCAGGAAATTATTTAAAGTGTCTTAATTTAGCAACAACCATATACATTAATTAGAGCCCAGATTAAAGAACTCTAAACTTAATTTTGACCTTGTTTGTTACTGAGGCTGATATCAATGCTTCTCTGGTGTCCTGTGAGAGGTTGGAAGGAGTTCTGAGGCCATTTTCCATAATTTCCATTCATTTTCCATCCTCACCGAAATAGGAAAGCTGCTGAGGTCAATGTAAATTCTCAGCCTGACCACTTCCCTGGGCGTCCCCAGCCCATATCTCCCTGCCTGAGCATTCATCCTGCAGCTGGTACTGCTGCAGGCCAGCTCCAGCTTCAGCCAAGGGTTGTAAAGGGGGTGTGAAGTCAGCAGGAAAAAGAGGAACAGGCACGAGTCTTCCGGATGGGTCAAAGGAGCTCTCTTTATTTTGGCTTATTTTCTTTCCTTGTCTCTCTCTATTCAACCTTTTTCCTCTCTATGCAATTCAATCTTTTCCTCTCTATACAATTCCTTTCTCTTATTTAAACTTATTCTCTACTGTATTCTTCCCATAAAACCACACAATACACACATGCAAAAATCTTGTGGATGAAATGAAACGTCAACACACACATGCTCATTAACACACATCTTGTGGAAGAAGCAGAGCTTAATACACACTTGTAGACATGCGCTCGTGCGAACACACACCCACACACACACACACACGCACACACATCTTGTAAGCTTTAACACACACTCACCTTACCCATACCCATCTTGTAAACTTTCTCCTTCTCTTTTGGAAGAAGCAAAACCCTAAGACACATACATCTTACCCATACATCTTGTAAGCTTCCTTTTTCCCATGTTTTCCCGTGCACCTATACACCTTTTAAACAACACCCTTTACATAAGAAGAAATCACATCATACTCACCAATACTATTTTTCCAAATGAATGCTTATAAGTTACTTATTTAAAAAACAAGTTATTAACTAATACCCATACACGATTACACATGAAAACCCAATTTTCTATGTACTTTTTCTTCACAACGCATCTACACCTCCCAAATAATAATTTTGTTATTATAGATTAACAGAGTTTAAGCAAACCAAATATTCTCACAGCCGGCTTCTATTGTGGCCGGCAGGTAGCAGTCTTGCAGTTACTAGGAAACGAGTGCACGTCATAGTACCCTAACTAAACACAGTTCTTACTTAGCTAACACAGTGAAACAAGTTTGTTGTTAACTAGAAAACATTAAGTCAGGGGTCTTTTTGTTTCTCTTAGGTAAAGGAGAGCCTGTGCGGTCTACGTGCCACATAGGTATACACAAAAACCTATCAACTGTAAAAACTAGGAAAATATCAAATAATTGTAGTCAAGAGAGTTTGAACTTAGCAGTGGGCACGACAATTCATTTGTTATACTTAATAATAGGCCTGTCTCTCATAGATAAGACTCATGGGCCCTAGCAAACAGGCTTTCTTTGTCTTTACTCTCTGACCCTTACCAAAACAAGTCTTCAGCTTCAGAATGTATTTTCTTATGTAGCTCCCTAGGTTACTCGTTCCAAAGCAGCTTGGAGGAACACCCTAATCTGATGTTATTGATTAGATATACTTGCTGAGTTTCAATAGAATCATCAACTCAACAGAGTAGCACTGCCTTTTAGAAAATCACCACTGCTGTTATGTGTGCCGGTAACACTGCCTAGTGAGGGGCTAGAGACCCCTTTTGAGATTTCACACCACTCATACCAGGAAAGGGAAGTATGAGGATGCCAAGCAGCAGGAGACATTCAGGAGGCCTAGTTCTCCAGGCCTTGCCCTTGTGAGACACATTCATTGTGGTTTTGCTAACCAGTGGGCTGTACTCCTCAGACCCCAATGCAGGCTGCAATTCTGGCCAATGGCATGCCATGATATGGCAAGAGGATTAGGAAGACATCCATGCCTTGTCTACGACCCTCAAAATGGTGTAAAGAAGAAGGCATCTGCAGAGGAAGGTCTTCCTAATTGGAGGTACTACACACTTTGCCCCTTTGTCCCCTACTGCTTGGAACAAAAACACCCCTTGCTTGTTTGTCCTGCAGACTCTGGTTTTTAGGCTGGAGTCACCCATCACACTCTGGCCTCTCCATCTCCTGGAAGGGCTCCATGGATCATATCTATCTCTCCAAGGTCAGAGGCACTTACCTCTGTTCCCATCTTGATAATTCCAAGTCCTAGCTCTTTGTGCCCTCATCCTGCCATCTCTAGTCTAGGAGACACTGTATCTCCTATGCTGCTCCTCTACTGAAGACCTAGATGGCTCTCTTCAAGTCTACCCAAACCAGTCAAGATCCTGCTGACTCCCTGAGTTTTCATGATCTGATCTATCTTTATCTGTCTACTTCCCAACTGGAGCTGCGAGGGAAAGGGATGAAGATCAAGAATGCACCACTAACTAAATGCTCTTGTCTTTAGGAATAAAAACACATTTTCTAGTTAAAAAAAACAGTTACAATGTATGTGTTATATATCAAATCAGACTATCCCACTTGGGCTGGCAATACTCATCCCAAGAGTCATCTAACAAAATCTCCAATACCAGACATTAGAAGCCACCTTTTGACCTGTTGGTCAGGGTTGTCCAAAAGACTCCCAAAACAATTAGGCTATCACCTGGTTGCCTCTCAGAGGTTGAAGGTAAGTAAGTTCCTATTGTAAAGATATCATCCATTTCAGATACAAGAGGTTGCCTCTCAGAGGTTGAAGGTAAGTTCCTGTTGTAAAGACAACATGCATTTCAGATACAAGACATGGAGGATCTAAGTGGATCTGACCTAAAACCCTCCTCCCTGAGGATTAGCTGTTCTAGTCCTGAAAGGTGCTGTGCAAGCTTTCAAAGAAGGGCAGCAACCAGAGGTCCTACCCAGCCACAATGCCTATGAACGACCATGACAAGCATGGCATGATAACCCTAAAAGTGCAGTAGTGGCAGCCATTTCTTGATGGTAACCAACAACTCTCTAATTGGACTTAAGACTTTTTCAGCAAAAGGGAAATCATGCCTGGTTAGCCCAGGCTAATGGGCTAGTGAAGTCATGGATCTTAGCAGAGAACCTTATGCTGCCCCTTTACTAAACCAACACAATTCCTAACTTTGCTTTAAATGTCTATCATTATATCCACAGACAGTGACTCTCACCCCTCAGCAAAAAAAAAAAAAAATCCAAGCAAAAAACATTTCTTTGCAACAGAAGGAGACCATTACAGACTACCATAACCAGTCAAAATACAGAGAACAATGATTATAGGGTGCCCAGCCCCAGCTGATACATTACAATTCCTGTACCTAAGGCTCAGGAAACATGGCAAAAGACAGGGAAGGAAGATTTTAAGAGTCAAATGACCAGGCAATATGCTATGAGATTGTCTCCTAGAAATGACAAGGAAGCTCACCCATAATACCACAACAGTATGGCTGTCTAAACAAGACCCAAACAAGTACAACACAAATAGACAGGTTACCATGGAAGGGGGAAATCCCACTGGACCCTACCCACAGATAAAGAACTATAGGCAACTACAGAATGCTAAGAGTAAAGGAAACAATCCTCCTCAGAGATGAGCCCCCTAATTGATTATCCCACACCAAGTGGTCAGCCCTTAAAACATAGGCGTCAAGTAACACTAAATGGACTGAGCAGTTTGTAGTTATATATTTAGGCATATACATGTGTATATACATAAATATGTTACCAATAACAAAGAAAAAGAGGCCATAATTTTGAAACAGAGTAAGAGAGGTATATGGAAGGGATTGGAGGGAGGAAAGGGAAGGGGAAATGATGTAATCATATTTTAAGTTTTAAAATAAATAACAAAATATTATACTCACTTGGGAATGACATTCCCAAAGTCATATACACTGTACGTTGGAAAGGTACAAAATAAAATCAGTTTTTTGTGAGAAAAAAGAAAGTTACAGAAACGGTTACAGTATGTTTCAAAGGTGTTAGTGGGAGTGACTCACAGTCAGCCGACCCAGGGTGTGGACATGAGCTCAGAGAGGCTGCTCTGATCCAGTATTTGCAGTTTAGTCCCACAGAACAAGGGCCGCCCTCCCATTACTGTTTCTTTCCAGGCTTGGTCTGCTTGTGGGCTGAACTGTGTCACACAAAAGCATCTGCTGACGTCCTAAGCCTCAGATTGTGCTCCTGTTTGGAAATAAGGCTATGGCAGGGGTAACTAACTGAGGTGAGCTCACTGGGTGGGGCTTAATCCAGTCTGACTAGCGTCACAGGAAGAAGGAAATGTTCTGAAGACAAAGGCACAGGAGCAGAGGGTGTGTGAAGATGGAGCAGAGCTGAGTGAGGCTGATGGAAGCCAAGGAACTCCAGGGCTTCCTGGAATCCAGGAGGAGCTGGAGAGAGAGCAGCAAGGATGTGCTGTATCACTCTAGTGCTGGACGTCGCCGTCTCCCAACATCTTGTAAATGTACAGCAGCATCTTGTAAAGGTACACACAATAACACAGCCAGGATACGCACATTTACACAGTCAAGTGCAAAGGGTTCCCAAATGACCGCCCCTCAAATCACCCTTTTATAGCCATGCACGCACGTCCCTTCCCCTTACCTTCTCCATAGCCCCTCGGAGCCCCTCATCTGTTTTCCATTTCTATAACCTTGTCCTTTTGAGAATGTTATGTATATGAGAAGATACAGTATGGAACTTTTAGGTGGTTGGGTTTTTTTTCCATTAAAAACAATTCTCTGACAATTCACTAGACTAAGGGTATTAATAGTTTGTTCTCTCTTTAGTTGTTGAGTAGTATTCCGTGACACGCATATACCACAGTGTGTTCAAACCGTCTTCTGGTTAAAGGGCCATTATTATACTCTTTCAAGTTTGTGGCCATTACACACAAAGCTGCTATGAAAATTCAGTTGTAGGTTTTGTATGAACACAGGTTTTCATTTCTCTGGCATAAATACCTACAGATACAATGATTAGGCCGCATGCTATTGGCAAATTTCTTTTTAAAGGACCTCCGGCCATTTCATTTTGAACTATAACCTCCCTGCCTCTTCCTGCCCCTCCTTGCCACCTTTTACCCTGAATATCTTTCAGAATTACCGATGCAGTAGCAGATCGGAGGCCAGTCTTCACACACAAGGGCCTCAGCACCGCAACCGCACACTTTAGTTATAATGAGAGGACCGACCTGGGCATGTGACCTCCAGACAGAGGAACCCACAGAATTATAAGAAAAAAAGGTAAAGCAGCACCAGCCTCAAATAAAGCTTGCCACCACAAGGAAGTTGAGCATACATTTTCCTGATTCATAAGCTATCCAAGCAGAGCTGTGTTCTAAGCAGAACCCTCCTCTCCAGTGAAGCTTCCAGGCACCCACCAGTCCCAGGGGAAGCCTTCTCTTTACAAATGAGCAGAAAGACTCTAGTTAGAAACATTCACACAGCCCCAGATGCAGAGGAATCAAGATATGTCTTTATTTCATGCTAGAAAGTGAGAACCAAATAAATAAAACTCCCTGTCATGGCAACAGGCCAGCTCAACTGTGGGAGTAAACATCAAAAACATGCCTGGGTTCTGCAGAAGCCCTGGAACAAATTCAGAATCCTATGTACTCAGCTGGCCCTAGCCTGGGCTGAAGAGAGGTATTATTATTACCTAAATTAATTTCTTACTTCTTATTATGTTGATTCCCATTACTTTGGGCATTTGTTTGTCATTTGTACTTGTTAGGTGCCTGCTGGAAGAGACCATTCAATAATATTGTAAAATAATGCTTTGGCTTGACTTAGAATGGAAACATTTATAGCATCCCACTGACGCCAGATGGTGTCAGCCTGACTACTGTGCTGCTGTTTCAAAAACACGTGGAGTTGAAGGAAACTCCACCAACAAGCCTAAGTGAGCCAAAGCTCTCAGGCCTTTTCTTCATATATGCACTGTGGCAGGACTCGATTTAGAATTGCCATGGAAACCACCCTGAGGTGTGTCCATGAGGGTGTTTACAGAAAGGTTTAATTGGATGTGGTATCCCATAGGTGGAAGCCTGGGCTGAATAAGAAGGAACAAGCGAGCTGAGCACCAGCAGTCATATCTTGCTGTTTCCTGGCTGTGAGAACAACATGACTAGCTGCCTCCCTCTCATCCCACCATGCTTTCCCCATGCAATGGGCCATATCCTCTCAAACTGCGAACCAAAACACATTCTTTTTTGTTGTTGTTGTTTTTGTTTTTGTTTTTTCAAAACAGGGTTTCTCTGTTGTAACTCTGACTGTCCCGGAACTCACTCAGTAGACCAGGCTGGCCTTAACCTCGCAGAGATCTGCCTGCCTCTGCCTCCTGAGCGCTGGGATTAAAGACCACCAGCACCCGGCTCATTCTTTCTTTCTTAAGTTAGTTTTGTAAAGTATTTTAGTCACAGCAATGGGAAAAGTAACTAGTATACATACTCTTCCCTTCTGCGACGTGATCCTGTGGAAAGCCCGTGAGCATCCATCCATGTGGTAGGCGTCCAGGTGTGGTGGCTCTGACTGTTAGAAACTTTTGTGTCTCCGCATCTAAAAACAATAGAATAATAGAAAACTGGGGTGGGTGTGAGGGTCTAAGGAAAGAGTTTTCACTTCAATGCGACTTCTGAGAAAGTTAATCAATTTGTGGGAGAAAAGCAGAACTGATTTGGGGAATCTTCAAAGACAAAACTACAAAGTGTAATGGGCACTGTGGGGCATGGATAGGAGAAAAGGAAGGTGCCTGTCCAGGCCTGCAGTGCCTGCAGAAAACCGTATCCTTAGCATCCATCAGAGGCCTCAGAGCTTGAGTGGATGAGCCAGTAAATATTGGGCCTGTTTCATGGAGCTCCTATGTTAGTCTGCTTGGGCTGTCATAACAGAGTATTGTATAATGAGTTGTATGAAGAGCAGGGCTTTAGTTTTTGTAGTCTTGAGTTTAGAAAATCAGGATGAAGGTCTGTAGCCAATTAGACTCTCTTCCTATCTTAGAGACAGTGAAAGGAGGGGAGAGAGGCAGCTCCCAGTGTCTCAATTGTTTGAGTTGTTTGGATATGTTTGGAGTGAAACATTGTCCTCTATATGGTAGTGTTGAAGTAGTCAAACCTATAAAGGAATGGCCTGGTGAGAGGTGGTTAGGTCATTGGGAAGTTGCCTCCGTGGTTTGAATGAGACTGGCCCCTATAAGCTCATATGTTTGAATGCTTGGATAGAAGTTGGTGGAACTGTTTGGGAAGGATTGGGAGATGTGTCCTTGTTAGAGAAGATGTGTCTATGGAGATGGCCTTTGAGGTTTCAAAAACCAGAGCCATTCCCAGTATCTCTCTCTTTCTGCCTTGTATTTGTGAATCAAGACATAGGCTCTCAGCTACTGCTCCAGTGCTGTGCCTGTCTGCTTGTTGTCATGCTCCGCACCATGATGGTCCTGGACTTAAATCCTCTGGAACGATGAGCCCCAAATTAATACTTTCTTTTATAAGTCGTCTTAGTTATAGTGTTTTAACACAGCAATTGAAAATTAACTGAAACACTGCCTTTAGAAGGTATTGATGTATTTCTTTTAGAATTCCATGTAATTTCTGGAAGAATAAATTGTACAAGAGAGCAATGTTGGTTCATCCTCCTGATCTCTAGCTTCCTGCATCACATTCTCTCTCTCTCTTTCCCTCCCTCTCTCTCTCTCTCTTCTCTCTCTCTCTCTCTCTCTCTCTCTCTCTCTCTCTCTCTCTTTCTCTCACTCTCTTGCATGCACTTTAACCATGATGCCATCCACCATGATGGATCTTAGCCAGGGGCAACTCATCAGAGGCTGACTCAATGGTTCCACCCAATCTTGGATTTTTCACCCTCCCAAACTGTGACCTTAATAAACCACTTTCACCACAAATTGCACCCAGCTTCAGGTGTTTTGTTATATCAACAAAAAAGTGAATGTACTAATTCTATTGGATCAGGACTCCACCATTAATGACCTCACTGAGCCTTAACTTCCTTCTTAAATGTACTGTTTCCAAATACATAATGATTTTAGGCTTCAACATGTGAATTTTTTGGTGGATACAAGTTTATAACAAGTCCCTAGGACATGGTGTTCCATTTCCCTAATTGGAAAAGGACCGATGATACTTTAGACATTGGCATTGATCATGGCTTGCTTATGAAGCATGTTGAGTGACAGTCACTGCGGAGGAGGCTGGGGCCACGACGGAGGCAGAGCACTTTGCCTTAGCAAAGCCTCACTGAGGTTGTGGACATTGTTACACAATAGACGCTGAGCTCATGTGTCTGACTTCAGTCTTGAGAGACTGGGAGATGGACAAAAAAAGAACAGGGAGGGTTTGGCCACTGGTGCCTGAAAACAGCACACTGATCTGCACGCATCCTTCCTTCCCACACTCAAGCAATAGGGTTACCGCGGTGGACACTGTGCATGGGAACGTTTCCTCTGCCTCTCCTTCACTGCTCTGCCATAAGATGAGCAGTTTTGGCCCAATATGTGTTTTTTGGGGTTTTTTTGGGTTTTTTTTGTTTTTGTTTCTGTTTTTTGTCACATGCTGCCTCAGCCAGGGCCCCGAGTAGCAGGGCCAGTCCTTCATTGGAATCTCCAAAGCCACAAGCCAAAATAAAGCTTTTCTCTTTGTAAATTCATAATCTCAGGTATCTGACTAACACAAACCCTAATCCAAAACCAGACAAAGACATTACAAGAAAAGAAAACCACAGACCAATATTCCTCATGGATACAGACACAAAAATTCTTAACAAAATAATATCAAATTGAATCCAGCATTTTGTTTTAAAAGGACAATACAGTACGACCCAGTGGACCTGCTCCCAGGAATTCAAGATTGTTTTATTATTTCAATACCAATCACTTAGAATAATCCATCACATTATTGGAATTAACAAGAAAAAAAAATATAATCATCTCAGAAGATATAAGGACAGCATGTAATAAAATTTAATGCTTCATCATGATCCAGATTCTCAGCATAGTGGAAAGAGTGTCCTCAGTCTGACACAAGTAGTTAAAAAAACAAAAACTTCCAGTTAACACCATGAAATAAAAATGTTTCTTCTAAGAACAGACAATGTAGCAAGAATGTCCACTCTAACTACCAGTCCACATTTACTGGAAACCACTGTTTATTCAAATAATAAAGCAAAGAAGGTGAACTAAAGGCTAGGAAAGACTGGAAAGAACTAAAATGAACCTTTGAGTGAACTTCAAGCATCTCTGGATGCAAGAGTGTTTTATAAACATTATCTGTATACTTAGGTACCAATAATAAATAATTATAAATAAAATTATTAAAATTTCCATTTGACTACAATGTTAATAATAGTCTACGTTTGATTTTTTTCAAGGTATTTATTACAAGCCATGAAAATCTCAGGGATTCAATCCCCGGGAGGCTAGGCAGAGACTTCACTCCATGGCCTCCTCTCACCCTGCTCTCCTCCCTGGTTCTCCTCCTCCACCCCAGCCCTAGGTACCTTTTTGATTCCAACTCCTCCTGTCTCCACCCAGAACTTCAATATACAAATGAATGGAACCTAACCTTCATCTCCATTAATGTCCTGTTCATATGGAGATTTTGGTGGCCACTCCCTTGTTTAGCAGGTAGAAAGCGGTTCCTAAAACACCCTTCCCCTTTTCAAAGCATACAGGAATATTATACATAACTATGAAATATCCCACAACACTACAAAGATTGAGAGACTACTCAACAGTTGATCAGTACTCACACCCTCACACACATGTGCACATCAAACAAACATGTGCATATCAACACACATGTTCATATCACACACATACATATGCACATCAACCACATCTCCCCATACACTTTAAAGTCCTGTATATCAAATTGCATGATCACAAGAGGTGAAAAGCTAGCTTACAGAATAGAACAGAACATTCTCAGGCCATATATGTGAATCCAGAATATTGAAAGATCTTTCTAACTCTACAGCAAAAAAGATAACCAACCTAATAGCGAAATAGAAGCAGGACTTTCATGAACACTTCTTCCACAAACATAAAGGGGCAACAAGCATACAAAAAAGAGACTCAGCATCATTAGTGTAACGCAAACGGCAGTGAGGTAACCCTTCATACCGACTAGGATGGAAACAACATGAGCAAGTGCTGGTGAGTATTATGAAGAAACAGAAACATGCGCACATTGCTGGTGGCGTGTGAACCTGTACTGCCACTCTGTGAAAGAGCTCAGTAGTTCTTGACAAAGCTAAACACAGAGTTATTTTATGACTCAGCAATTCTATTCCTAGATGGACACTCAAAAAAATTGAAAACAATTATTTTAAAAAAAGATGTGTTGTGTCCGGCAGGGGCTGCACCAGTGAATATCCCTGTGTCTTCTTTGGTGAGCCACCACTGTAGGTGTTTAACCACTACAAATGGTGGACCAATGTGGGACGCTGGCATCACATCAGCTACATCCAACATGGAGACAAGGAAGAATGAGAAAAACTCCAGACCTCACAGAGCCTGTTTTGTTTTGTTTTGTGTAAACCAGTTACTGGTGAGGTGAGGCGGTCCTGACAAAACACATCCGATATGGTAATGAGAACTCCACCCCATGAGGGAACCTTTCCTGCAGACAAGGTTACTAGTTGTTTTTTCCTGCAAATCAGACTCTATTTTAAAATCTGGAAAGTGTTTCCTCAGGGTCAGCACACAGAAGCTGTCTTTCCAGAACTGGCCAAGGTTGCATCTCGTGCTGGTAGTCGAACTTGGTACTGTAAGATTCACCCAGATGGTGATGGTTTTGAAGGAAGGCATGAAGCAGTCTTTGGAGAGTAGCTGAGGCTTGGCAATGTGAGAGGCCAGGAGAGGCCATTGGTAACCGCCTCAGTGGCAGTTGGAGGCTGAGATTGAAGGGGTCATGTAGAGAAGTTGAGGTTTGGCACCATGAAGAGAGCCCAGGAAAGGCTATTGGTGAAAATGCAGCCCAGTTGCAGCATTTTGGAGATGCCAGTACCATGGGATGACCACCAAGAACAGCAGCAGCAGCAGTGGAGTAGAGCCAGCTGGAGCCTGGAGGACAAGCTGTGTGTCCTGTAGAAGGCAGAGCCAGAGAAGTGATCCAAGACCTTTGGAGGAGCCCAGAAGATCATGAGTGAATTCCAGATAATTGGACACTGATAATGTTTTTCTGCTGTCCAAAGACACTGTGAAAAGCTTGATAGATGTTTGGTATCATTTGGTCTTGTGCATTAGCAACCCTCATGTTTGTTCCTCTTGAAAATAGCTGGTGTAGTGTTAAATTGTGTTGTAGAGATAAAGAAAATTTTTGATTGGCTTATACAGAAAAGGGGAAATGTGGAAGTTTATTTTTAGTTATGTATAAAATATTTTGTGAACTGTTGGGTGAGGGGCTACCTAGGTCTTGGAGTTTTGTATTGTCTGCAGGTGTTGGATTTATGTGGGGGGATGTTTGATTGCTATGATCTGCACATGCTATCAACAGAATCCCTGAGGAGCTCTGGATCAATAAAAGACCTGAGCTCAGATGCTCGGGGTTCAACTGTCCAGTATGGCACTTGCCATGATAGTGGTTCCCTCTGCTGAGTCTGGAAGGGTTCGCACCAATGAATATGCCTCCTTGTCTCCCTTGATAACCTGCCACAGCAGCCCAACCACTACATAGACGTCCATGGGCATAGTGGTCACAAGACACACAGATAGGTGTTCATGGGTGCAATACAAGACACAAGCATGGGTGCTTACAGGCATAGTGTTTACAAGACATGTGCATTGGTGTTCATGAGCACAGTATTCACAAGACACATTGTCTTAGTATTTCTACTGCTGTGATTAAATATCATTATCAAAGGCAATTTGAGGAGGAAAAGGTTTATTTCATTCACACTTCCATATCACAGTTCATCATCAAGGGTAGTCATGGCAAGAACTCAAACAGGGCAGGAACCTGGAGGCAGGAGCTGATGCAGAGGCCATAGAAGAGTACCATTTACTGGTGTGCTCCTTATGGCTTGCTCAACCTGCTTCTTATAGAACGTAGGACTACCAGCCCAAGGGTGGCTCCACCCACAGTAGACTGGGCTCTTCCGAATCAATCACTAATAAGAGCTCCTACAGGCCTACCTAGAGTCTGATCTTATGGAGGAATTCTCTCTGTGGAGGTTTCCTCTTCTCAGAAGACTCTAACTTGAGTCAAGTTGATATAAAAACTAGCCAGCACACATGTACATACATATGTATTCATCGGTACAGTGCTCATAAGACATGTGCTATATTTCTATAAAATACCCAGAACAGATGAGTCTATAGAGACAGGAAGTAGGTGAGTGATTAAGAGGGGAAGGTTGGAAAGTGTGACTGTCAATCAATGTGGAATTTCTTGTGGGGGTGGAAGACATAGGGGTGATAGTTGTACAACCTTGTGAATATACTAAAATTATTCATGTATACTTTAAAATGATTTTTAAGTTTTTTATTAATATTTTTTATTAATAACTGCCAATAACACACTCTTCCCATTCCACCCTGGTCCATCCTCCCATCCCTGTGCCCTCAAAAAAATTAAAATAAAAAATAAAAAAAATTAAGTCCAGCTTGTGTGGCAGGAGCATGGATCACAGGCATCACCATGTAGTTTGGTGGCAGCAGGCTTCTCTAATCATAGACATTCACTTTGGCTATATTAGCCTGAGATTAAGTATAACAAAGTTTGACTTGACATTGGGATTTACTGCCCAAACCCACAGGCATCATTCAGGCACTTGGACATCCCACAGGCACCAGGGCACCCTGCTAATACTAGGGCATCACACAGGCACTGGGCCAACCCAAAGACACCCAGACATCACACAGACACCCAGGCATCCCACAGGCACTCAGCCAAACCATAGACAACCTGATATCACACAGGGACGAGGCATCTCACAGGCGCCTGGACATCCCCTGGGCACCTGGATATCCTGCAGGGTCCCAGAATTCCTGCATTAAAGTGATTTTTAAAAAGATTTATTTATTTTATGTTATGTGTATGAATTTTTTGCCATCATATTTATATACATATTACATATGTTGCTGGTACCTATATAGATTAGAAAAGAATATCAGATCTCCTGGAAATGGAGTTATGGATGGTTGTAAGCTGCCATGTGAGTTCTAGAACCCAAACCCAGCTCTTCTGCAAAATCAACAAGTGCTCTTAACTGCTGAGTCATCTCTCTAGACCTTAAAATGCTTCTCTTTTTTTTTTTTGCCGCATATAAATTATCTCTCATTTTTTCCAAAACAAGACTCTAGAAATATAAAAATATTTTAAAGGAGGGAACCAAGAGATGGCTCAGTAATTAAGAGCACTGACTGCTCTTCCAGAGAACCTGAGTTCAATTCCCAGCACCTACATGGTGGCTCCCAACCATCTGCAACTCCAGTTCCTGGGGATCTGATGCCCCTTTTATCCTCCTCTACAGATACTATGCACCTACATGGTGCTCAGATGTACATGCACACAAAACACTGGTACACATAGAAAGATAATTTAGAAAGAAAATTTAAAAAGTATATACTACTGTGTAAATAGTTAAATATTACTTACAATAACAATTAAAACCCATAAATATTAGGAACAAATTTAATGAAATATATGAAAAAATTGTATATTAAAAGCTATGAAGAGCTGCTAAGAACTGTTAAAAAGGACTTACATTACTGGACAGATGAGTCAAGTTTATGTTTAGAATACTCAATAGTGTTAAGATGCTCAGTCTTCTTGAACTATCTGTAGACTCAAATCAAAACCCTAGCATGCCATGTTGTTTTTAAAGAAACCAAAAGTCTGGCTTACCTGTTACTTGGGGGAACAAGGACCTGGAGTCGCCAGGACAATCTTGGAAAAGACAAAGCAGAAGCCTTACAAGACCTGGTCTCAGTAAATTTGTAATGGGGCTGGAGAGGTGGCTCAGTGGGTAAGAACAAGAACTGTTCCTGCAGAGAATTTGAGTTTGGTTCCCAGCTCTATGTCAAGTGGCTGCCAGCTGCCTGTAAAGAGCTCTGAGGATCCAAATACTTAGGTGCACAACCCCCCGTGGGCACCTTACATTCACATGCACGTACACACACACACACACACACACACACACACACAATTTTAAAATGAAATAAATCTATAGTAACTATGAAGATTGACTGTTGGTGTAGAGAGGTCAATGGGACAGAGCAGAAAGAGAAGGAATGGCTCCACACAGATGTCCAACTGGTTTTCAGGGCAGGTAACCACTGCCTTTCACAGGGGAAGGAAACCCTCAGGTATTGTACTTGAACAACAGAATGTCTATATGAGTGATAATAAAAAATAAAAATAAAAAATAAAACAAAATAAGAACCTTACTCACCACTGCACATCATACACAAAATAATTTGTTAGGCAACAAGCCTTTTAGAATAGGAAAACAATGATGATTCCCAAGACAAGCAGGGAAGTATATCTTCATGACTTTAGGGGATGGGTAGGGACAAAGCTTTCTTAGGACACACACACAAAGAAAAGAAGAGGAAAAGGAAAAAGAAAACCATGAGACATACAAGAAAAAGATCCAAAAAGGACATCAAAATAAAAATTCAGCTCATCATAATGAAATAATGAACACCATGTAGCTTCATGGAGACCCCGCTCCTTAGCCAGACTCCATCTCTCAGCTTCAGAAGACTGTATCCTTTAAAAGCCCCCGTCAGCTCCCACGCACCTCTCTGCCACACTGACTGACAGGGTTGCCAGGTTGTGAGAAATGAGTGCAGCTCCCAGTCAAGATCTTTCCCATCTAACAGCAAAGCCCACACTTTTAATGTCACGTCTGTAGATACCTCTGGGTCATGGCTTTCTCCACATTCCCTTAGCTCTGAATTGGTGGCTGATTTCCAGGCACTTGAGGCATTAAGAATCAAGTTTTGAGTATCATGGTAAAACTAATAGTTCTGACATGCCTATACCGTACCCAGGCATGAGGAGTGCTTTATACCGAAGACACTGAAGCACTTGTGTTTGTGATGAGGGGGTGGGATTACTCCTGGAACTCACTATGTAGACCAATGGCCTCATAGCAATCCTCCTGCCTCAGCCACGAGCACTAGGACCATAGACGTAAACAACCAGCATCAACATACACTCCTATCAGTAACACATAGCAAAGCATTTCTGTATAGAGTTTCATAAGAATCCTGACAGTGGAACCACTCCTTCTCCCGAAGATGAAAGCATCGAGGCCTCTCACATTCTTGTACTGACCCTCATGCACTGATGTCAAACCTAGATCCCAGACTCTAAGACTAGTGCTTCCACTTTATCCTTAGACCTGGGCCTAAGAGAACAGGGCTCAGCCACTGACTGCTGCATCAGCACAAGGAGAGCTCAGTAAAGGGAACAAACTTTACTGAACTTACAGAATGGTCAGGGAGCCAGCCAGGCATTTTTGCCTATGTCTGTGTTAACACTGTGCTTAGTAAGGGGCCATCCTGCTGCCCCAGAAGGCCCTGGGAGCTCCAGCTTGTGTTGTGGTAGTAAGCACCCTAGAAACCCCAGAGCCAGAAGACTAGTTGGATTCTGAGTCACTCAGGGACCCTCTAACTCACTAATTACCAAACAAATGGAAATAAGGAAACTCAGGGACATAGTTCATTGGGTTTGGGAGATTTGGTTGGGCTCTCTCTCTCTCTCTCTCTCTCTGTCTCTCATTTTCTGTGTATGTGTGTATGTGTGTGTGTGTGTGTGTGTGTGTATGTCTGTGTGTGTGTGTGTGTGTGTGTGTCTGTGTTCCCTTGGGTGTCCTTTCTCAGATGCTCCCCATCATGTTTCTGAGACAAGGTCTCTCCCTAGCCTGAAACTCACCAAGTAGTCTAAGTGGCTGCCCAGTGAGCCCCAGGGACCCATCTCTGCCTCTCCAGTGCTGGGATTACAAGCCTGCACCCTCCCGCCTCCCAATGGTTTTGTCCTTTTTCTGTGACTTCAATTATATTGTGCGTGATGTATCACAATAGACAAATCAAGACCCTATAGTTGCTGAACTTGGTGCACACATCTGTAATCTGAGACAGAGATGGGGGCGGGAATCAGTTCAAGGTCATCCTCAGCTACAGAGCAAATTTATGACCAGCCTGGGCTATATGAGAATCTGTCTCAAAGCAAAAACAAAGAGCTCAGGGCTGGAGAGAAGGCACGCATGCTAGTAAATCCAGCACACTGGAGGTGGAAGCAGGAAGACCAGAAGTTCAAGGTCATCCTCTGCTACAGAGCAAACTCTTGGCTAGTCTGGACTACATGAGACTTTGTCTCAAAACATAAGTAATAAAATGTAATGAACAAAAAACTTAAAAAGACTCTAATGTTATAGCTAAGGCATTTCTTCTGGAAACAGAAAACTTTTATTCAAATTTCCCCCTTGGTTAACCTCTTTCTCCCAGTGATGCAACCACATTGTGAGAGACTCAGATTGGATGAAAATGGGAGTGGCGTGAATTTATAAATCACACATCACTGCAAGAAAGGATGGACTGGACACTGCAGCTGCAGTCAGGTGGGGGTTTGAAGTTCATCACAGCGGCTACCGCTGGAAATGACTGCTTCCCTCCACAGTCTCTCCTGGCTGGAATGTAGTGGGGTGAGAGGACATTCAGATCATTTCCAAAACATCTCTTAAGAGAAATTCTGCAATACACCATTTAAGGCAGAAACCATTTTGACAATAATTTCTTGTTTTTTCAAGTCTTATCTAGTCTGCCTTTTGAATAAAAAAAATAAGTTAATCCAGGACTTTAAAGTACATATTAATAGTTCCTGTGGGTTGCATAACAGGTATCTGAAGAACTGATAAAGGACTAAGAGTGGGTGAGTGCTCACTCGGTAAGCAGTGTCTCCTTACCATTCCTGAGGTCCAAAAGGCTGTGTTAAGATTCACAAGCGTGATGGCTACACTTGACAGGGTTTAGGATCACCCAGAAGGCACACTTATGTTCATGTCTTTTAGGGCACTTCTAGAGAAGCTTAACTAAGGAGGGGGCACTCACCCTAAATATGGCCAGCACATTTTGGTGAATTGGAATCCTGGACTGAATAAAAAAGAGAAAGTGAGCTGAACACCTGCATTCTTCTCTCTCTGCTTCCTGACTCTGGATGCAATGTGGCCAGCTCCCCACGCTCCTAACTATGCGACGCCACCACCCCGAACGCCTCATGCTACCGACACCACGCCATGCTACCAACCTAAAGGCCTTACGCTCCTAATACCAAGAAATGCGCCACCAACCTGTCCAGCTATGATGGACTGTGCTCTTGAACTGTGAACCAAAACAAATCTTTCCTCCCTTCAGTTACTTTTATGGGGTTATTTTGTCATTATAATGAGAAAAGCAAACAATACAATGAATAAGATTTCCCTTCACGATACCTACAATGACTAAGATGTCCCTTCGTGACCTCTGACAAAGATGCTGCTGCTCCACAGTGGGCGGGGTGAATATGACTTTCAATTTTTCATTATTCTTCATCTAAGTTTTAAAATAGTTTAGATTTTCAGAATAGGTGCAAAAGTCCTAGACACACTTCCCATAACCCCAATACCCAGGTTCCCCTATTGCTACCATCTTAACCTTAGTATGGTGTATTTGTCAGAATTAATGAACCAATATCGATACAGTATTAACTAAGGTATATAGTTGATTCAGATTTCCTTGGTTTATACCAGTGCTCTCTCCACCCCATGATTTCATTCAGATCTTATACTACATTTAGTTGCCAATCTCCTGGGCTCCTCTTGACTAGCACATTTTTTCAGACTTTCTTATTTTTGATGACCTGGCCAATTTTGAGTACTCTTAACACATTTTGTAGAGTGTCCTTTGAGAAGGATTTATCTGCTGTTCTCATGACTAGTCTGGGGTTACTGGGTCAGGGCTGGAGACCACAGGAGGGCAAGCGCCATTCTCATTGTGTCTTAGCTAGGGCACATACTACCAAAGTGACTGTGTACTATGAGTAGCAAAGGGCTGCTTTCTAGTTTCAGCAATGGAGAAAGGGAAAGAAACCTGACCAAGCAGGATCCATCTGCTTCACCTGCCTATCGGGAAGCTCCAGTGACACGCTGCTGAGTGAAGGTGACTGCTTCAAAGAAGGAAGGATATGCCCTCCCTCCTGGACTCACTGGGTGTCTAGTGAGTAAATGTCCAGGAAGTGTACTGACTGGGCAATAAGGAAGCTGGTCTAGGAGCCCTGGAGTGGGAGTGGCAGCAGTTCACGTGAGTTGTTCATCAGTGTGGGTATTTGCTTAGGAAGCACAGCCATGTTCAGAATGAGGCCTGTCTGCCACAGCACCCCATTTCTTCAGTTTTGTTACTGTTCTTAATATTGAGGGTTGAACTCGGGACTCTGAACATTCTAGGCAAGTGCTCTATCACTCAGTCATCCCAACCCAGAGTACCCTCGGTACATTAAGTAAGACACAAGCATGGCATGTGTGTGACATGAATGTAGCAGAATCATCCTGCAATTTGAACCATAGGCTCAGAGCTACAGGGCCTGGAAGCACCCCAGTGTAGCCTTCGAAAGTATTCAACACAGTACATGGACAGAAGCCTGCAGGATCTGTGATGCAGCCGTCCGTGGGATCCACTGGACTTCAGCAGCATCGTGCCCCAGTGATGGAGAAAGCACTTCTAGTTTCCTCTTGCTTATCCTCAACGTTCTGCCTGGCGTGCAAGCCAGAGTTCTTGGGGGCTGTGGGTTGCTCCCACATGGAAAGTCCCAAGGCCGCTGCAGGATGTCCTCCGAAGTGCCCCATCCTGTGCTTATCACAGCTGCAGCAGCCTGAGCCACATTCCTCCCCCCTGAGTCACGGCTGCAGGCCCGGGCTCCTGGCTCTGCCTGCTCCATCTTTGACTTGTCCTTTTCTTTTCCACACACGTTACAAACTTCTTTTTAATTGCAGTAGGAAATGACGATCATCCAAGGAAAGTTTTCTGTTCTTACCCTCTTGCCTTTCCTGTGTCCTCAAATCTAGCCTATCCCATCCCTGCTTCTGATTATAACATGAAAATAGACTTCTTTTACTTACTTCTCCCTGAATATTCCAACACCATCTTTTGAAGAGAGCCTGTTCTGGTTGATTCAGCCCAGATCCCATCATCCTTCTGGGGTACTTCATGCTTACCCGCATCTTCTTGGCCACCACCACCAGTGTCTTACCACTGTCACATCTTCACCCCACTCCCTTTTGAGATAAGGTCTCACTGTATGACTCAGGCTGGCTTGAATTTGCTGTGTTGCTTAGGTTGGACTCAAATTCACAATCCTCCTGCCTCAGCCTCCCAAGTGTTGAGATTACAGGTGTGTGTCACCATGCCCAGCTACCTTGACCATCATTTAAACTCTTATACAGCAGGATATGTCTTGCCATTCCTCGGGTGGATGGATAAAGAAATGAAATAGAGCTGTGTAGATGGCTCAGCAGGTAAAGGCACTTGATGCACCACATGAAGAACAGAGTTCAAATCCCTAGCACTCTTGTAGAAGAACAGGTGTGGCTATGTGCACATGTAATCCCAGCACTGTAGGGGCAGAAACAGAAAGATCACTGGAGTTTGCTAGCTAACAACCTAGTTCCAGGTTCAGTAAGAGAACCTGTCTTGGCTTCTCTTAAGATGGAAATTGATAGAACAGGATCACTTGATGTCTTTCTCTGGGCTACATACTCCCCACATGCACATATACTACATACAAGGAAAAAAGAAAGAAAGAAAGAAAGAAAGAAAGAAAGAAAGAAAGAAAGAAAGAAAGAAAGAAAGAAAGAAAGAAAGAGAGAGAGAGAGAGAGAGAGAGAAAGAAAGAAAGAAAGAAAGAAAGAAAGAAAGAAAGAAAGAAAGAAAGAAAGAAAGAAAGAAAGAAAGAAGGAAAGGAAGGAAGGAAGGAAGGAAGGAAGGAAGGGAGAAAGAAAATGCTGCCAAACATCTAAACCTAATTATTTTGAATTTGTATCAACTAGAAATTTTGAGACCAGGTAGACTTCAGTCTCTTAAATAAAATTATGATCAATAATGTCATGCTAAATTTCAAGGTCAACATAGTTATAATATATAGTTGGGCTAAATTTTGCTTTTATTACAATATACTAGAGATGCCACAGGAATGGTTTAGCAAATGTCCGGGAAGAAGACTTTCAGTTGCAAACTTTCTCTTTTATGGTCCTTGGCAGTTTGACTCAGAAGAGTGGTGTTACTCAACTCAATGTCCCCTTGGTTTGAGTACTTAGCATCACAATTCTCCCACTTCCGGTTACATTCATTCATCGTGTGTGTGTGTGTGTGTGTGTGTGTGTGTGTGTCTGTGTGTGTGTCTGTGTCTATGTGTCTGTGTGTGTGTCTGTGTGTGTAGCTCAGAGTACAGAGTATAGCTTGCAAGTGTCAATTCTCTCCTTCTACCATGGAATCTGACACAGATCATAAGGCTTGGTGGCAAGTACCTTCACCTCTAACCATCTCCGCTCCCCCGCCCCTCACCACCACCACTTTGAAGAACTAGTTATTATCCTGTAAATTTTGAGTATGCACATTATAGGTGATGCTAGGTATTTCTGGTTATTTTCCTCCATCGAAAACTTCCTTCTCTTCCTAGCTCAGTAATACTTAATAGTTAGTATTAGATACTCTACGCTAGACTGGAACTCACCATGCAGCCAAGACTGACCTTGAACTTCTGATCCTCTTGTCTCCATTTCCCAAGTGGAGATAAGGCCTGGTTTTATGTGATTCTGGGGATTGAGCCTGGGGTTTTGTACATGCTAAGCAAGCACTCTACCAGCTGAGCTACAGCCCCAGCCCCTTTGTGAGCTCTTCTTTGCCCAATTTTTCTCTTTCTTTCTTTCTTTCTTTCTTTCTTTCTTTCTTTCTTTCTTTTTCTTTCTTTCTTTCTTTCTTTCTTTCTTTCCTTCCTTTCTTTCTTTCTTTCTTTCTTTCTTTCTTTCTTTCTTTCTCTCTTTCTCTCTTTCTCTCTTTCTCTCTTTCTCTCTTTCTCTCTTTCTCCCCCCTCCCCTGCCCCACCGCCTCATGGAATCCAGACTGGTCTCAAACCAGTATATAGCTGAGGATAACCTTGAACTCCAGATCCTCCTGCCTCTATGTTCCTCAAAGTGCTGGGATTACAGGCATGCACCACCATAACTGGAAGGTGTTTCCAGAGCTCTATTGCATTCAGAGCAAACAGGGAGTCAGTCTTTTCCAGACCACAAGGGTCTCATTCCTGGTGAGCAAGGCAGCTAGGAAGTGGAGATCCAGGGGAGAATGTTAAGGCCAGTAAAGGGACATTGAAGTTTTCCAGAATAAGCAACTCCTGAACTGAGTGCTGATGGATAATTGGCTGTTCTGGGTGACAGGGATGGAGAATGAGCTTGCCATGATGTAGGGGGAGGGGAGGAGTGACATCGGATACAATTTATTTCAGGAGATATTAGACCACAAATGTCTGTCCATGTGACTTATGAAGCATTCTCCTATGTCCAGAGCGCAGTTCTGAGAACCGTGAAGCAAGGATGCAAAGCTGCAAGCCTTCGCCAGGATCTGCTCTTCAGAAATGGTAAGGATGGTTAAGTAGGGAGGTCAGGAGAGTCAGCAGTCTCCTCCTAACAATCCCCCTGAAATTTTCCCTTCCCAGAGGCCTCAGCACAGGCTTGGGCCATGACTCTCATGTAGCTTGGGCTGATGGACCACTGTCCCCAAGACTGTTTTCCTTCATGGTTAATAATGAAGTGATGATGTTGTTTTGTAAGTACTGATGAGACATTACATGACCTGCTCACAAACACAACCAACAGACTCTGGTTGCCACCAATTACAGAATGGGCTGGGGTCATCATTGAGGAAGAAACTGCACAACAAGGCTACTTGTGACAGTACTGCCTGCCTTACAGCTCCTCTTCTGGCCCTTAGACCACCAGCTTACTCTGATTGTGCATGGTAGTATATGTGTACGTGTGCATATGTGTGTGCGCAGGTATGTGCTTGGATGTGTGCATGAGCACATGTCGTGTGCGTGCACGCGTGTGGAGGCCAGGGGTCAATGCCAGGCGCATCCTCTATCACGCTACACCTTATTTTGAGACAGTCTCTCACTGAACCTGGAGCTCACCAATTTTGCCAGATTGGTTGGCTTAAAAGTCCCAGGCCTCCTACTGCCTCCACCTCCCCAGCAGTAGGATGGCAGGTGTGCCCTGCCAGTCTTTGGCTGGATGCTAGAGCTGGAACTCAGGTCCTCAGGCCTGTATGACAAGCACTTTACCGACTGGGCCATCTCCCCGGCCCTCCCATCCTCCATTACTTTAAGAGGCAAAACAAAAACTAGTGTTTCCGGAATGGCAGTGGTCAGCAACTCTTCAGAAATGAAAAGAACCTCACTGCCTATTGTTTCCGGCTCTGGCCCACCAGGTTCACCGACACAAATTCAGTTCTATTAGATTCAATGACTCCTAAAGGAACAAAGCAAATATTTAAAGACATATCACTGCTGACAAAGACATCAAACATCTTCGCTCTTGCATTGGTTTTTTTTTACCCAGAAATTTCCAAAGCACATATAATAGGTGAAACTCACTTCTAGCCTGGTAATGCCAGTGAAAAGTGGGCTTAATTAAATGTGTCTAGCCAATCTTCCCGTCCAAGTGTATCAGTCAGAGTTCCTCAGAGAAACGGAGTAAGATGGACATACATTACTGTAAGGGCCTGGGGACCTCATTCTTTCTCTTTTACTTCTTTCAGGCCTTCAACAGATCTGAGGCCAATCTGTATGTTGGTGGGTAACACAGTTTACTCAATCCTCTCTGGTTTAAACATTAATTTCATCTTCAAAGTACCTCTTCGGCAACATCCAGGCACATTTGACCAAATCCCTGAGTCCTGTCACAGATGCAGTGTGGAATCACCCGTTGCGGGATAATCTGGTTCTGCTTCCCCAAGCAGAGTCCCTGTCTCCTTCAGTTAACTCTAGGCTTCCTCTTCAGAGGAAGCAGGCCATGGACAGAGGCCTGGCTCATAACCCTCCCTGCTCCCTAGCAGCTGTGCCATTTACCCTTGAACTTCAGGTTCTCTAGGTATGAGGTGAGCATTTCCCAGGACTGTTGTGAGCGTGAGACACGCACGATGAGAACAGATGCTTCGTGTTTCCCTAGGAATGGCCACTGCCCTATCAGGAATGGCTGCAGATCTCTGAGGGTCCCACACCAAGTATGTGATCCTGAGTTCCAAGGGAAGGCATCAGCAATTTTTTAATCTTGAGCAAAATAGAATTTCTCTCTTTTTCCAAATATTTAAGTTCTCCTTCTTTACCACCTTCCACCCCAAACAATCCATGAATCCTAGGATTCACCTCTGACTTTCTTGGCATGAATCATTTCATATTTTCTTGCATTATTGTTTTTAAATATAAAATGACATTTGTGATGATCTGTCTTCTGCTACTATAACAGAATACCACATACCAAGTAAATCAGAAACAACGGAAGTTTGCTGTGCCCCTAGTTCCCGAGGCTGGACGTGCAGAAGCATGGTATGCGCACCTGAAGGGGGCCTTGATTGTAGCCTGTGCTAAGGTGGGAAGAAAGTGGTAAAGATCAGCGGTGGAGCTGTGGGGAGGGGCAGTACACGCTCTCCCTAAGTCTCCCCTTTCCTAGAGGCCTCAGGCAGACTCAGCCTGTGTTTCTGTGTTTCCGGTGGGGATGACCCAATGGCCCTGAGACTGCTTCCTTCACAGAAAGGCAAGTGAGTACAAGGGCACAAATCCTCAGTTACAGTTTCTCTACAAAACGTATCAGACACTCAAGCAAGAAGAGTGGGCAACTGTACAAAAGAGATCTCTTGAGACATTGTTTTCAAGGTCTGGTATTGTCTTTGGAGAGACTTTTTCTTTGAAAAGACCAGAAACTCTCATCTTTATCTCTGGTTACCAGTTTCCTCCCCAGTTGTTATTAGGGAGATATCAGTCACCAAGGCCTTGCCTGGATCGCTGTAAAAAAAAAAAAAGCCCTTCAATACTACAACTCTAGGCCATGCTGACCCACGTGCATGACGGAAAGAGCCAAGACTCCACGTCACCAGGCTGGTGGATGTGACTCATCTTCCTGATCCCAGTGAGGAGAGAGCTGTGTTTGGTGTACACTGTGCACCTGTCAGCAGCCAGCATCCGGTAGGCCAGGAAAACACTGGCTCTTCCAGGAAGAGCGTTGTCTGCAGTTGGAACAGAAGTGCCAGGGAACAGAGGCCACTGAGTCATGGAAGAAACCCAGGTGGATCCAATAGGAAGGTTTACAATAGGAAGGATTCCGTCTCCACCCTGCTCAGTCACCAACACAAGCAGACAACTAGCGCTCATTTTTGTTTGCTTTTAAGGGTTTATGGTCTGTTATCCATGGGGAACACATAAGGGTAGGGTACACGAGGCATACCAAAGAATACATAAGGAACTAAGGTTGCTGAGGAGGCCCAGCAAGCACTTTTGCTGGGCTGCTTGATCTTGACTCTGCAAGAGCTTTTCTTAGGGTCTCTGCTCTCCACCCACCATGCTCGCTCCCTCCAGGTCTGTTACAAATCATCTTCCTCCTTTCCTCCCTCCCTCCCTCCCTCTCTCTCCCTCTCTTCTCTCTCCTCGTCCTTGTCCTCCTCGTCCTCGTCCTCCTCCTCCTCCTCCTCCTCCTCCTCCTCCTCCTCCTCCTCCTCCTCCTCCTCCTCCTCCTCCTCTTCTTCTTCTTCTTCTTCTTCTTCTTCTTCTTCTTTCTCTCTCTCTCTCTTTGGAGACAGGGTCTCAGGAGCCTAAGCTGGCTTCAAACTTACTAGTTAGTTGAGGCTGACTTTAAACTTGTGAGTTTCCTGCCTCTACCTCCCAAATGCTGGGATTACGGGTGTGTGCCACCAGGAGCAGTTTTCTGTAGTGCTGGGGATCAAATCCCAGCTTCAAGCATGCTAGGCAAAGCACTTTGTCAAACAAACTACTTCTTCAGTCCCTTCTAGTTATTTATTTAGCCACTTATCTACTCTTTCCTTTAGCTCGTAAAAAAAGAAGTAGTTTGTTAAAATACACAAAATAAAAGGTGGAGTGCATGATCTAAGATAAACAATAAGAACAAATGACAGAACTCAAACACGAGCACATGAAGATTCCTGTCATGGGATGCTCAGTTGCCATACATAGGGCTGCAAGTTTGGATCCAAGAGGAATGAGAAAAACAGTCAAGCAGAAGATTCAGATGGGGAAAGACTCACCTTTCTAATGCAGACTGAGGGAGGTAGAAGATCCCAGCCAGACCTCACTCAAAGGGATGAATGTAATGCTCTGCTAAGTTTTTCCAGTTTGCCCCTAATCCTGTTTGTTGAGTCTATCAGGATGTGCACTTTATGAAAAAGGATGAATAATTTAAGACTGAACTAGAAACTGGTCTAGACTACAGGATTAGTCAGTTGTAGAAGCAGAACAAAACATAACTCAAGCCCAGGTCTGAGTGCTGTGCCCAAAAGCTCACCTTGGGGGGGCAGTAGGAGACCCTGGGATGTGTTTATGCAACAGATACAATAGGTGTCTGTGCTGGCTAGTTTTATGTCAACTTGACACAAGCTAGAGTTATCTAAAAGGAGGGAACCTCAACTAAGCCTCCATAAGATCTGGCTGTAGAGCATCTTCTTAGTGATTGATTGGAGGGGGTGGGGTGCGGGTCATAACCCATTGTGGGTGGTGCCATCCTGGGCTGGTGGTCTTGGTTTCAATTAAAAAAAAAAGTAGCTGATCAAGCTATGAGGAGCAAGCCAGTAAGCAGCACCTCTCTATGAGCTCCTGCCTCCAAGTTCCTGCTCTAACTTCCTCACTGATGTTACCTGGAAGTGTAAGCTGAAATAAACCCTTTTCTCTCCAAGTTGCTTTGGTCATGGTGTTTCATCACAGCAACAGTAACCCTAACTATGACTGTTTCTGTAGGGCTGTGTCCCCTCCCCTCCCAGGTCCTTCCATAGTGAGGTACAAGCCCAGCTGAGGCTCAGTGACAGCAGTTTCTTTCACCCCACCAGTTTGTCTGTGCTTGGTGCTTTGAAGATCTAATTTCCTGTGTGTTTGCAGTTTGAATGCTGGTGAGTGTGGTCTGGGGTTTTGTAGTGTGGAATATTACAAGGGCCTTTTGTAGCAAGTCAGCCCAGGCCTTGGTGACTGTTATCTCTCTTGACAACAAATGGGAGGAAACTGCTATCTAGAGATAAAGATGAGTTTCTGGCCTTTCTAAAGAAAAAGCCCCTTCAGAGACAATACCAGGTATTTAGAATGATGTTATGAATGCATCAGTTTGTCTTTTCTGCATTTCTCCTTGCTTGACTGTCTGGGAAATTCTGTAGAGACAGAACAGCTGTATCTGTGCTGACAGGCTCCAGATCTTCACCATGTGCAGCAGGAATACAATTGACAGGTGTTTTCCCAAGTCACAGACAGCCATCCTGATGTACCCCCAAACCCCCTCTCATATAACTGTATCCAAAAAAATTCAAAACTAATGCTACACCCCCCTACCCCCCATCCCCGCAGAAGGCTTATGCATTGAAAGCTTGGTCCCAGATGGTGGCTCACTTGAGAGGTGACTAGATCATGAGTATGCTAACATTTTCAGGTTTTGTTACAGCAACAGAAAGTTGACCAACACAGTTCTCTGACTCCAGGACACCAAAGATGACCTCAATTCAGAGCATTGAGAGGATAGTTCTACTGCCTTCCTAACCTACTCTTTATGTGCAAAGCTTCAGAAACTGAGTATTTTCTCTTTTCAACTGTTAGTAACAAAAATAACCATGTCCCTGTATTAAGTAGAAATTCAAACACAGAGTAGAATGGTGTAACGAATTTCCGTGTACTTAGTGCTCAGTTTTAACAATAGTTGACTTGTGGCCAATCTTGTTTCAACACTACTTCCCTCCATTTCCTCTCTCCCACATCATCCTAAAACAAATCCAAGATATCATATCACTCTGTCCATAAATGGTTCAGCCTTTGTCTCTAAAACATGAACCCTTTCCATTAATGATACTAGCATTCCAACTAAAAGTATTCATAAGTATTCCTAAATAACTTCACACATCAAAATCTATCAAGTTTATACTTGTCCCAGAAATATTTTAAGCTTTTTGTTTGAACCAGGATCCAAATAAAACTCTCACATTCTCTCAGATGAGAATATTATTGGAACTAACATTGATGGTTTCATGTAAGAAGACATCATTTGTGACCTCTCCATAGGTCCTATCTGATTATGTGTCAAGTCCTATAATCTCTTCCCAAGAGGCAAGGGTTCAGAAAATAGTGATATCTGGTGGGAAATACTTTGGCCCACTCTTAGGTGCCATTATCAATTACAAAACACATTTGAAGTCTAGGTAGGTCTATGCTTTAACTCAGCAGACATGGTGTAGTGATTTGAATGTGAAATATGTTTAAGTACTTGGTGCCCAGCTGGTGGGCAGCAGTTTTAAGTTGTTGAGTTGTGCCATGGTGGCAGAGCATCTCTGGAGGTAGTAGGTTCCTGAAGGCAGGCCTTGACCTCACTTCTTGTCTGCTATTTCATGATCATGGATACAATGTGGCCAGCTGCCTCATGCTTCTGCTGTCATGCCTTCTCTGCAGTGTAGTGGGATATTTGAATTAGGTATTGGATAGCTATACACTGTCTTTATGGAATGATGCTCATGTGGACCTGCCTTCTGTGCTGTATGGAGGGGCTGGCAGTACAATTCCTGTGTTTTGCAGCTTGCTTCCTGCACCTGTTAATACCTGTGCTAAAAGCAATGGATGAAGCCTCCTAAGATCTTTACATACATAAGCCATTTGTTTATGTTAATGCAACTGAAGGATCCCTAAGGCTCTTACAAATGATGCAGCTGGAAACTAGAGAAGACTGGTTTTCTGAGTTTGGAATCGCACGCCGCCTCCACCAATACCATAGGTGACATATCAGCTGGCAGACCCCGAGGGGTGTGAGATTCTATTGTTTGTGTAAATAAGGCCTTTGTTGGGGTAGAAGCACGTACTGAATGAATAAAGGACCTAGAGGCAGAAGCAGGGAGAAGCCATGTGAGGCAAGATCTTTGCCTAAGCTGTCCAGGTATTGCATCTCTGAGTTGTCCTTGCTCTTTATTGAAACTGTCCTAGATATTAATATTTCCTTTACACCACACCAGTGGACATGTATTCCTTCTTGTTAGGCATTTGGTCATTGCAAGAAAAGTAACTACAGGCGAGAAGGTCTCCCGCACCCCAGTTCTGCAAGGTGAACATCTAACATGCTCACTCTAAGGTGTACCTTGTAGCTCCTTTCTTACAGTGCAGACGTACAGAAGGTATTAGGACTCATCAGGTCAGACTAGGCTGGGAACTAGTGTAGCCTTAAGAAGAAAATACAATTTTTGAAAAAGATTTACTTTTATTTGTATGAGAGTTTGTCTGCATGTATGTATGTACATGCCCAGTGTCCTCAGAGGTCGGAAGAGGGTACTGGATGTCCTGGAACTGGAGTTAGAGACGGTTGTAAGTCACCATGTACGTGCTGGGAACCAAACCTGGGTCCCTTGCAAAAGCAGCAAGTGATCTTAATTGCTAAGCCTCCAAAATTTTTTTCCTTCAATCTAGCTAATTACTCTTCCTTTTAAGAGCTGAATTAATCCTTTAGACCCTGGAGGCCAATGTCTCAATTCACCATGCATCAGAGACAAAGAAATCACCAGCAGGCATGCCATGATGGGTAAAGTCATTCAAAGTCTCAAAACTCCCTGAGAGCACAGTAGAAAACAGACAAAAGTGTCTGATCCATGGAAAGGCAGCATGCTTGCTGGGCTCCAGAACAATCCAGACCTGGGAATGTGTCTTCATCATAGTCTTTGAAAATGTTGGATGAGAGAGTTCACAACTTGCAAACAAAATCCAGGGATTTGCTTGAGTTAATTTAAATGTATAATTTTACTGTATTTCCTTATCAAACAATTTGTACTTGTGGCAACAACTAAAGTATGATTTAAGTCAACGAGGATTGTCACACATGGAGGGAAAACACAGGAAAACCCTCACATGTCTGGAAAGCCAGGCATTCTTTCCAAGGCACAGAGCTGACATTTTCAGATTGACAGCAGAGCACGTTTGTTTCCATGAAACATCCCAAGTCCAGAGTCTGCTTTTGAGGCTGTTTCCAATTCATTTCCACTTCCCAGGTTCAGGGAACAATGCTCGTGGCCTTCCTCAAGGCCAGGTAGCCTGTGACCACGTCAGACGGGAGCCTCCGAATGTAGGAAAACTCTTCAATGGTGCTGAACCGCAGTTTGCTCTGAGGGTCTGTGTAGTTGGCCTGGGTGAGAAACAGGCAGAGGGAAGGATAGAAAGTTGTTGTCAGTGATATTTTAAGTACAGACTTTTTCTACTTTACTCAAAGTAAAATACATCTTCATTATGTTTCACTGTCACCAAGAACACTAAATTGCTCACTTTGGCAAAGACTCATTCATCTTTCCAGACTTGAAAAACACTGCAAGAGGCAGTCTGGAGGAAGAGCAAACAGTCTCATCAGATCCTGGGACACTTCTTATTGGTATCTTGAGGAAGCAGCAGCAGATCCAAGACTTGTTTCATAATGGTCACATGTCCTGCCTTCTAACTCCCACCCCATGAAGAGGCACACAACTGGTCAAAGCGCTGAGAATAAGTGACGGTTGAGTGTTCAGCCTGTAGTGTACATCTCTCACCCCTTCCAAGGCTCAAGAACAAGGGAAGAAAGACGTGTGAGAGCCAGAGGACAGGAAGGAATGCTGCCAAATGCTGTCTCCTGTGAATTGTGTTTCCTTTGATGACAGCAACATCAGGACAGGCTTGATTTGAAACACAGTGACAAAGCTGCTTTGGGGAGCCTGTGGCTGTACAGCTACCTGTCAGGGACAAGCCACATTCATGTTCTCAGCAAGGTGCAGGCTCATGAATTTGGCTTGGATTGTCTGGCTCCATATAAACCTATGACTAGCATCAGCGTGGCTCCATCTATGGCAGCCTCGCCCCTACCACCAAACTGTGCTGAGCTGGCCTGGCCACCCAAGTCCACACCTCACTGCCAAGGATGCTGTATAAACAATTTGGAATACAGAGATTTTGTGGCACAGAAAGAATAGTCACCAATAAAAGCTGGAACAGACCAGACCCAGGAGCCAATTATACAGTACTCTGAATAGAAGAGTGTGTCAAACAGTATCCCTGAGCTAGATGAGTAAAGGCTCCTCTGAATTCTGTCCCTTGAGACTGGAGGAAAAAACAGGCTGCCTGCCAAGGGGACTCAGCAAACTTACCTCTTACCCCCAACTTTAGAATGGTAGGCAGTATTCACAATTCCCCCATAGCCACAACATTCATCCTAGCTTTGTAAAGAGGGTTCAATGCAGGCCATGCAACACACACCCATGTCCAAGCAAGATGAACTATATTGTCTTCTAAAAAATAAAATCCAAGCATTGCACAGAGGATGAAAGTACCGATTATCAACGTCTTATACCTCAAAGTAGTTTGCTTCCCCTGAGGAAGCCACTGTTAGATGGGGACCCTTCCAAACTTTTAAAATTGATAGCCTTACTAAACAAACCAAGCAGAGAAATTACCCAGTGGGTGTATGTATGTGGGTGTCTTTATGTAACGACAACACACAGTTCACACTGCTTGGCATCTTCTACTCAGGAGTGTACCCTGGAACTTCATCCATGCTGTTACACATGGATCCGGCTCACAAACTAGCAGGATCTATCTCAGCATGGGACCCAAACACTCTGCTAATAGTCTCTCAGAAACATTTCTGGCTAAGTTCCTTGAACATCCTATTTCTCCAGGGAGCTGCACAGAAGGCAAATTTCCAGGTCATAGGATTAAAAAATGAACAAACAAAGTGCAAAATTGTCCTTCAAAGGAGCTACAACAATGCCTTCCTCCTACTCCCAAACAGCAGTGTATGAACACAAAATGTTTTACACGCAGGCTGAAATATACAACCAAACACCATCAGCTCTTTATCTGCAGGTCTCTTTCCAGCTACCAGTGAGGTTGAACACCTGCCTGGTCATCTGCATTTCCTCTGTCACTGCCTAGCGCTTCTACATTTCCTCTAAAGAACTGCCTGTCAGTGGTTTGGTAGTAGGGTTCTATGCTCTGAAGGCCTTAATTCTTACATGCAGTGCTTAGGTAACTCTGCTGATGCCACTGAGGCCGAGGCCTGGAATAATGTTTTTCAAAATGCTGCTTACGCCTCTTTAAGGTGAAAACCACTGCACCTACTGACAGCTGCTTGCCATGGTTGAGGAGAAAGTGGACACACCAAGGGACCAGTCCCCGAGTCTGCTCATAAACCATAGCTTCCAGCTTCTCAAAATGGCACAGCTGTGGCGAGATTCCCATTTGGGGACATAACAGTAACTGGGGCCACACCAGCTCTTCTGCTTCAGACAACCACTGAAATGAGCGAAGCACAAAGCACAACAGACAAGAGGCACCAAGAGGTCGATGATTGGAAAAACAGCAGTCAACCATGTGATTCAGGAAGTAATTCTAGCAAAAAGCTGTGGGTTCAGATTGTTAGATGGACATATACAACCAAAGAAGAAAAGCCAGGAACGGAATAAACAAAGAAAAAATTCTTTAAAAATTTTGTTTCTCTAAGAGATAACTAAAGCAATAACTAATATAGTCGACTTTGTGTTATAAGAATGCACAAGCAAACATGACAAGAAAGAACAGAAGAATGCGCTCCGGAAAGAGATTAGTTCAAGAGCCTCGCACTCCAGATAGAGTGGCGTAATGTTGAAATAAATTCATACAAACATTAGGACTGCGAGGGCAACCATTCAGCTTTTTAAAAAAGAGGCAAAAATAAAAATTTAAATGTCCAAATAACCTGGCACCCTCATGAGGAAAGCATGCGACACATTTCCATAGTATAGCATTCTACAAAGAATATGACTAGCAATTCTTAAGATACCAAGTAAGCCAGCTGTTGTGGCATATGCCTGTAATCCCAGCACTTATGAGGCTGAAGCAGGAGGGTCCTGTGAGCTCAGGAGTTCAAGACTAGCTAGAGAAGTACAGCAAGACTACCAATCTTAAAACAACACAAACAAAAAACCTGTGACAAAGTTGTCAAAAACAAGGAAAATTTGAGAAGCTGCCCAAGTCAAGATGGGTCTAAAGAGTTATGGCAACTAAATACAATATGGTTTCCTAGACAGAATAAGACACTAGGCTTGGGCAAAACTAAGAAAATGTCCCTCCCTCCCTTCCTTCACGCCCCTCTTTCCAGCCTGCCCTTCTCTCTCCCTATGCCTCTACCTCTCTTTCTCTATCTCCCTATTGGTGCTACTAGGGATCAAACCACCTTGTGCATGTGAGGCAAAGCTTTATCACTGGGCTACATCCTGGCCCCAAACTAAGAAAATTCAAATAAATTGTGGGCTTTGTTAATAACAATGCCATCTCTACTGGTTCACAAATCATAACAAATGCACCACAGATGTTAATAATAGAATGAGCTAAATCTGGAGTCTGTGAGAACTCCCCCTAGAACAGTCTCTCAGTTTTACTGTTCCTAAAACTGTTCCAAAAGTGTTTAAAAAGTACCTAATTAGACTGACAGAAGACCAAAACAAGGAATAAAGGCACACAGATGGAATAAAAAAAAAAAGCAGCTGACCAGAAGGTAGGTTAAACTCACCCACATTAGTGGTCACTGGAAATGTGAACCACATAAAGCTATCACCTCAGATATCATGTGGGTATAAAGCAATACTCTCTACAAGAAACTCACTCTATATACAAAGATACAGACAAAGGCAAAAAACTCATGAGAGGTATTCCATGCAACTTGTACAAAAACAAAGCTGGAACAGTGTTCTAGTTCATTCTGTGCTGCTATTCAAAAAATACCTGGATGCTTTATAAAGAAATGAGGTTTATGGTGCTGGAGAGATAGATGGTTCAATGGTTAGGAGCACCTGCTGTTCTCAGAGAAGACTCAGCTCCAGGGTATTTCCTTAGAGGGCACTAGGCACACACTTTTACATATAAAGTTTATACACACACACACACACACACACACACATCAAGAAAAGAGGCTTAGTTTGATCTCAATGTTGGCATTCTGGTGAGGGCCCCATCTGGCTGTTGCTGGCTGCATTTCAACATGGTGTGAAGAGAACAGGCCAAGCACAGGAAAGGTACATATGCAAGCAAAGAAAGAGAAAGAGAGGGCACCTTTTATGACAGCCCTCTCTTGCAGAAACTAGTCCATTCCTATAGGAGCTGATTATTTTTAAGAAATATCAATTCATCAGGCCCACCTCTTAATGGCCAAACTTCACCATACTGTGGCCTAAGCTCACAGCAATTGAGTCTTTAGGAGAATACCCTAACCCAGAGGTTCTCAATCTTCCGAATGCTGAGACAGACCCTTTAATACAGTTGCTCATGTTGTGGTGACCCCCAATCACACAATTATTTTCTTTACTACTTCATAACTGTAATTTTGTTACTGTTATGAATCGTAATGTAAACACCTGGTATGCAGTTGGTCTGAAGCGACCCCTGTGAAAGGGTCAATCAACCATCAAAGGGGTCACAAACCACGTGTTGAGAATACGTGAGAATGGTTGCCTAAGCATGCAGCTGTATGAATTCAGAAAGAGCACACCTCAGAACAATGAAAAGGACCAGGAGTTGAGGGAGGAGATTACGTGGCGACAGAAGAAGCAATTCTCTTGGTATAAGGTATAGAATTATTTTGGCCAGTTTGTGACAGATGGTGGACACAGTTATCCTCGTTAAACTGCAAAGCACTTAAATGATAAACAGGTGAATTTTAGAAGTAGTACGCATCTTCATTTCTTTAATTAGCAGAAAAAAAAACACTTTTCAAATTTACAATAGATGAAGGATGAAGGTAAACTGGAATGTCTCTATCGGCTCTGCACCCACTCTTATTTGGCAAGAGTGAGGCAGGCTCTCGGTGCCTGAGTGTCAGCACCTGCCTCACCCCACACCTCCAGCTCCGCTCCAGAAGCACTGGAGGGGTCACTGTGGACTGGGGAGGACAGAGGACCAGGTCCACGCAGTACCACATGGACAGAGGGGCTCCCGCTCTTTTAGATATGTGGGTTACATACACTGCTTCATTTGGAAAAAGGCTAAAAATTTGTTTGTTCTGACTTAAAGATCCACTCTATGGTGTTGGGCATGCTAAGAAGGTGCTCTACTACTGAGCCAGCCCAGCTCAGAATATATTTTTAAGTATCACTGATTGTGTAAAGTGTTTAAAACATTAAAAGTGAAAACAGAAATGGGTGTTTCACTAATGCTGTCTCATACAGTTAACTATTAGAGAAAAAGGAAGTGAAAAATATGTTTTGCTTTCCAGGGCAATGGCCCCTCCAGGCTATCCACACAGATAGTCAAGTCAGGTCACAGCATGAACTCCAGCCAGGACCTTGGATTAGACAGACATAACTGTGAAATCTTATATTTAATACTAATACGAACAGATGTAATTATACTCACAAGAAGGCCTGAAACATCAGAATACTTCTTAGCTGGCTTAAAGGATGGAGGAGCATCAATACTAAAGTCTAAAAAGAAGAAGAGAAAAAGATGACCGAACAACCTTCAAAATATCCAATTGCCCCTCATTTATTCTAAACTAACATATGATAATAGTCCTGACATTTTCCTTTGTGATTACACACTCACAAAAGCCTCTAGGGATTAATCAGAGAAATAAGGGAGGCGTTTCAAAGATAATACAGTATGTCACAGACTAAGTGCAGGCCCCAGTTAGGGTCCTGCCCTGCCACCAGAGACAAGCTACCCCTGGCAGCAGAGCTGCCAGGCTCATCTACCCACAGGCTAGATTACAGTTTTCAGCTAAGATGGGCTGCTGGTGACGAAAGGCCACACAGCCACTAACTGGGTTCGCACACCCAGACTCAAGCAGTCCACACCCAGATGACTAACTTGTCACCGTCTGAGTCACCCCCATGAAAGATGCACAGCAGGACAGGAGGGGAGAGATTTTGAAACCTAAAGTTTCAAGTGTAGTTGAGCAGAACATCTACCGGGTTTTGCCCAGGTCTAGACACACCACAGCAGGAGGGATTTACTCAGAGAGTGAGAGTGTGGCATGTTAGCTACTTGCTAGAGATTCTCCAAAATCTCACCTTACAGGTGGGCAATGTTGTTTGTGAAAACAAGTTCAAAGAGTGGGTTTTCAAATAAGAAGTCTAGTAGAAACATCGACATTATCCCAGTGGAACCTACTTCTCCAGACTGAAATTTTAAATAATGACACTAAAAACTACCCACCCGTGACAACATAAACAAACAGACTCAATACAGACACAGTGAAAAGGGAACACATGCATAATATCCCTGGATGGACGCCACTGTACAGTTCTCAAGCTAAGAACATTTTCCTGCAATAACACAAACACGAGCAAATATCGTAGGCTTGTTGTAAAGAAGTTCCTGTCTGCATTACAAACACATGGAAGGCTCTGGACAGCTCACAGTTAGGATCATTCAGTTGCCATGGCAATGCCCTTTCAGCAGCGAGGATCTGTTTGAGGTTCTTCCAGGTTCTATTCTTCTTGCCAGCTACTGCGCCGCCGTGGCCAGAGTGCTCAAATTAAAAGTGGGTTAGAAGAGAAGCGTCAGTGGAAGATGAGCCTGGAGAATTGGACACTGTGCCCATTAGAGCTGTCAGGCACCTCGCAGACTATCAGCAGCTATTTGTGCTGATGAGATCTCTAAAAGCACCTCACAATACACTTTAATGTTTGTTTAAAAGAACATAGTTTTTAGCTATTCAATGGTGGATATATCTATGTACTAATCCCAGCACTCAGGAAGTAGAGGCAGAAGGACCAGAAGTTCAAGGCCAGCTTGGGCTACAGGAGACCCTTTCTTTAAAAAACAAACAAACAAACAAAAAACTTATAAATAAGCAAACAAAAAAGAACTTTGGGGCTATCCAAACCCACAAGTTTGCTGGTGATGGAACAGAAATAAATGACTATTTCTTAGCATGCATGCACACAGGAAATTCTTTACTGGGTCCCACCTAGTTGATTTCACTCATGACCTCATCCCTTTAAAATAAGTTTACCACAAAGTTGGGTTTAATCTCAAGCCTACATCTCTACATTCCCTTCTGAGGATGTGTCACTCTGCCTCATAATCACTAGTGGTCCTGGAAAACTCAAATAAGCATCAATCGTGGCATGGCAAGCCTTCTGGAAATTTCTTTCTGTGGTATAAGGCTTTTTAAAAATTAAACAGAAAAGACTATTAATATATTTGCATTATAATGGCTTGCCAAAACTCATTAACAACAACAAAAATTTAAAAGTATAATTACCACTGTTCCTTATCTAAGTGCAATAGCTTAGATTTAAAGAAATTAGTGCTGGGCAGTGGTAGCACACACCTTTAATTACAGCACTCAGGAGGCAGAGGCAGGTGGCTCTCGTGAGTTCGAGACCAGCCTGGTCTACGGAGTGAGTTCCAGGACAGCCAGAGTTATCAGAGATACCCCGTCTCGAAAAAGTGACAAAAAATAAAATTAAAAAAATAAGTAAGGACTGCTCCTATTTTAGTTATCTACTTCAAGCTTCTTTTAAAATTATTTAAGGCCAATAAAAAGGGTAGAGAAACTATAGGAAAGACACATGTCAAAGTTCTATCCTCTGGGTCGTTCTGAAGCGGCCTGGCACACTGGGAGATAACAAAAGGCCTTCTCCATCTCTTTCATCTTCAACAGCCCAAGGGAAGAGATGGCAAATGGGACTGAGATGCAGCTGTTCACCCCTGTATAACACCTTAGGTGCTTACCACGAAGTTGGGATCCTTAAATGGCAGCGGTTTGGCAGCTTTTTCCACAGGTCCCGAGCTAAACTCAGAGGACGCCATTTTATTCTCACTCATGGCTTCAATGCCGACACCCTTGAAACACAGAAAAAAAAACCCTTTGAAATCACTTGGGTTCCCCACTCTGCTTTCAGCAAGACAGTCAGGCAAAGGCCAGGCCAAGGGCTCCAGCAGGGGGTCTGCCCTGGAGGCTGGGGAACACTATCTGTGTAAGCAGAGGCCACTGCAGACACAAGCAATACCCCAGATACCGTGCTTCTTGGTTCCCTTAGTGCCAAGCTTAGGGACTGCTGTCCTAATCCAGTTGTCCCATTTAATTCTGACAACTGCTACAAAAGAGGTACGATTATCCCTACTTTACAGAAAACTGAGGCTTATAGGGATGGCTTAAGTCTACACAGTACACAGCTTTTCAATTCAAATCTATTCCACAATATTAAATAGTGCTTCTATCCTGGTGATCTTGTCAACTACATCTTGAAATATGAAGGCTAGCCTTAAGAGTCTGGTCCTTGGGCGGGAGAGATGGCTCAGTGGGTAAGATATTGGCTGCTCTTCCAGAGGACTTGGGCTCAATTCCCAGCACCAACAGGGCAAGTTAGAACTGTTCGTAACTCCAGTTCCTGTGGATCCATCTCCTTCACACAGACACACTTGCAGGCCAAACACCAATGTACACAAAATAAGTCTATTTGGTCAGAAAACCCAGGCTGGAGCTAGTTTGCATTTGGGACAACAGGACATGGGAATTTTGGAAGAGGAGAGAGGAAGCTGGAGGTACATGGGCCAGCTGGCTGCAGCTGGAGTACAGTGTCCTGACAAGCTGATCTGCTTTAAAACAAGTGCCTGTAAGCTAACAGTCACAAAGAGAAAAGAAGCAGAAATAAGAAATGTTGTCTGACTTGGAAATCAATTCCAAAACAAACCTTTTAAGAACAGAGGCATTGTTTTCACAGAGCGAAGTGCATGTATGTCAGGTACAGGTTTCATGAGTTTCTCAGTATTGACACTGGTACAAGCAGATCCTTTCCAAAGTATACTCCCACCATTCCAGAACACTCCATTGCCCCTTCCTGGCCAATCCCTTCCAGACCCAAGGGCAACCACTGTTCTGACTCTTCTCTACCATTTTCACCTTTTCCAGAACTTCTTGTAAGTGAAATTTGTCAGTATCTAGCTTGTACCTGGGCCTCTCTAGTTCAGAATGGAGTTTTGAGGCCTCTACTTGGCTCCATAGTTTACTTCAATTTTCCTGTTTTTCGGCAGAGTAGAGTTCATTACATGGATGTGCTAAAGCCTATTTATTCATTGTTTTCTGTTGAACATTTGGTTTTCAATGTTCAATTATAGAGCTGCCATGAGTGTGTACACCCTCCCACATGCAGCCATGTAATACACATGTAACTAAATAAAGCTGTTGGTTAGTTGTTGTTGTCAACTTGACACACGTCACCTAGGAATGAGAGATCGACAGTAAAGAACTGTCTTGATCAGACTGGCCTGTGGCCATGTCTACCAGGAACTGTCTTGACTGATGACTGATGTGAGACTAGTTTACTGTGGGTACCACCATCCCTAAACAGGCAGGTCTAGGATATATAAGAAAAAGTTAGCAAGGCAAGCTAAATAGAGCTAGTAAGCAGCAATCGTCCATGGTACCCTGACTCAAACAAAGCACCCATCAAAAGAAAGAAACTAGAACAACTGCCATGCTTTCATTTCTGTTGGGTATTTAACCAGGAGTGAAGTGACTGCGTTCCCATGAAAGTGCATATTTAACATAAGGTGTGTATGTGTGCGCGTGTGTGCCCTCTCCATGAAATCTGTGGCAGCAACAGAAATAGGAACATAGGGCCATTCACTGTCACAACAGTTCTCAGAAAGGTCTCTCCTAGACACCTTTCCAGACTCCTCTCCAGGGTCTCCAAATGAGTCTGGACTCCTCAACTCTGCTCATACCACTCCTCAGTGTTGACAGCTCTCCCATCATCCTCCATCACTCTAGCCTTCCCAGCATTATGCAAAACCTTGTGCCTTAAGAACTCACATTGAAATCTATCATGTATTTTTATTTGTGGGTGTGTGCAAGTACACACATGCTGCAATGGCACCTCAACTCACAGAGCAATCTCACTGGTCCTGAAATATATCTTTTAAGAGGCTGCAATCCAGAGCAAAAGGGAGAAAGGACAATTAGAGACAATCAGAGGATCTCAGGAGATCTGCCAATGTTAGAAAGAAAGAGGTCATCTGGGACAATCAAGCCTAACTGCTAAGGAAACAAAGAGATATTAAAGGGAAAAGCAACCAGGGCCCTAACACCTCTGATTGTGACAGTGACAAGAGTTCTGTGGGCAATATGTCGCCAATTCCAGCACTCCATCCTCCAGGGGTGATGCAATTCACTGAGATGAGGCATGTGGAGTGTCTCCAGAGGCTCCTGTGAAAAGCACTCACCGCAGCAAGCCACTGTAGACTAGACAATCATCAAGTTCTACCAGGGAGAGGCCCCCACCAAACGAAGTGCTTCTGCTGACAGCAACGGAGGTGAAGGTAGCCAGAAGCTTGCTGTTCCAGGAAGCAGCCTAGAGACGAGTGCAGAAGGGAACGTAGGTCTGGGAATTGGCTCAGTGGTAGAGCACCTGCTTTGTATTATAGAAGGGTTGCTGCTTCTCCAACAGCAGAAGGTTCTATCCCATCTCTAACCAGAAAAAGCCCAGAGAGGTTATCCTGGTTTCTGTTTGCCTGTCCTCTTCAACCCACTCCCATGGACTCCCCTTGTTCCTCAGTTCCTCTCATTCAGTCTCCATGAGACTGTCAGTGTCAGTGTTTGAGTCAGGAAGACAGGAAGGTCTTTAGTCAGAGGGAGGATCTATGATGCTCTGCCACAATAAAATAAGATACAAGATGATCTAGTTTCTGTATTATAAAAGTGCCATTAACACTAAGAGACTTTATGAGATGGGATATCTGGCCCTGAGACATGAAAGGCTCAATGGAGATGAAGAAATAATGCCTAGAGCTAAGGGATATGCCCTCTTTGCATTACTGAAAGAGATGGTGTAAGTTCCGGGTAGAGAAACTAGCCTCCTGTAACACAGTGGAGTCAACAAGGCCTAGGGGCCCCACCTGCCTCTGCTAAACAAATGGCTTCTGTCAAGAGCAGCCTCAGGACTAGGATTCAGACTTCAGAATGACCTTGCCTTCCCTCTGTGGTGTTTTTAAAAGAAAGGGGATGGGGTTTTTGTCATCACTTAAGAATCAAACACAGCAATATGGGATAGTAATGTGGACTAAGAAGTCCAGCCTGGGCTACAAGGTGAATTTATAGTCAGCCTGGGCTTTATAGCACTTTCTCAAAAAGTTTAAAAAAAAAAAAGAAAAAGGCTAACTCAGACCAGGTGTGGCAGTACATACCTCTAATACCAGGAATTAGAGGGCTTAGGAGGGAGGACTGCACAAAACCATTTTGGGCTATACAATGATTTCCAGGCCAACAGAGTCTACAGGGCATGGTTGAACAGGTCTACAATCTCAGCACTGGGAGGCAGAGGCTAGCCTGGTCTACATACCACAAATTCCAAGACAATCAAGGGTACATTGTTGAGAGTCTATATGAAAAAACAAAAAGACCTATGAAGAAACAAAACTCATCTTAATGTAGTGACTATATTGTTTGGTCTCAGCATAAGTAAACAGTAAATCACATTATGAGTGGACTAAAAGAGAATACTCAAAATTCAGCTCATGAAGACACAGTAAAGAGTACATAATTTTGCAGGGTGGTAGTGGGTTCACATCTTTAATCCCAGCACATGGGAGGTAGGGGCAAGTGGATCTCTGAGTTCAAAGCCAAAAAAAAAACAAAAACAAACAAACAAACAAACAAAAAAGTACATAATCACAACATTCAGGAACCTGAAACAAGAGGATCAGAAATTTGAGGTCAACTTGAGTTCTAAGCCAGTTTAAGAAACTTAATAATATCCTATTTCAAAAAAGAAAGGGGGGTTCATAGAGAAAAAATTGGGCAATTAATTTAATCCAGTACTAGAGAGACTGAGCCAGGATTATGAGTTCAATACCAGTGTGCCTTACATTTTTCTTGTCTCAAAGGAACAAGAACCACCAATTTATAAGAGGGAGACAATTACATCAGCATTTGCTTTAATTATTAACTGGGAGACAAGAATGTGTTCTGTATGGTTCCATTTACATTACGTTTTAAAACAAGCCTAGTGGCACGGAGTGAAGAGTATAGTGACAGAGACTGAAACGCTAAGGCCTGGGGACAAGGTCAGCAGAAATTTTCAGGGCCTCTCAGGACTGCTCTTATCTGGAGACTACCCATGGTTTGCCGCTGCATGCAAACATATTAACCCAATAAAATGCTAAAAGAGGGTGGAGGGAGCGCCAATTACTGGGCAACATGCCACACAAGCTGGGCAGCATAAACATCCTCGTCAAGTACAAGGGCTGGGAAAGCAAGAACCCAACCAAGCCACTCCTGGTCTCCTCTTAGTTCTAACTAGTCTGTGGGCCAACACGCTGTGCTCATCACTTCCGTCATTAACCTAAACCTCTTCTTTTGTTTGTGTGTTTCTCGAGACAGGGCGTCTCTGTTGTGACTTTGGCTGTCCTTGAACTTACTCTGTACACCAGGCTGGCCTCGAACTCACAGAGATCCTCCTGCCTCTGTCTCCCGAGTGCTGGGATTGCCTCACCACCGCCCTGCTCGATCTCAACCTCTAAACCTCCAGATCTCACATATGTAAGAAGAATGAAGGACCCCACGGGTATCAGCCATCTTTGTATTCCTCCATGGTGTACACCGGAGAGACCCTTCAGCCTCTCATCGCGTGTCTGCGGGGATGCGCTATGGGTGACCCGCCAACTTCCATGCAGAGAGACAAGTCGCCACGGAGCTGGGCGGCCCTTCTACTAAATCACCTATAACCTCCCCCACACTATATGACGCGGTGACTTTTTAACCAAAGCCGTAGGTGCAACCTATGACAGAAAATATTGACTCCCACCAAGAACTACGAGGTTCCTCGATGCACACTGGCCCGCACCACCGCTGACACTGCGCACGCGCATCAGCCTCCGCCCCGCCCCGCGCAAACGTTCTCAGCGCCTCTCGGGCCTGCGCATGCGCTCTGGTCGCCGGGCGGTGCGGACGGTATACCTGAGCAAAGCCTGAGGCGGACAGCTTTTTCTTCTTACTGGCGCTATATGCCCCTCCGCTGCCGTTGTGGGAAGGGCTGGCTGGCCTCTTCTTGCTGTTCCTGGCTATGGCGGGGGAAGAAGTAGCAGCCACAATTGGAATCTGAGCCGCCATCCTGCCCGCAGTCCGCCAGCTGCTCCCCGCCCCCACCTCCCGAGGCGGGCCCTGGAACTTCCGGCTGGAGGTTACTTCCGTGTTGAGGCTCCGAAACTCCGCCGGCCTCCTGGAGCTTAACTGTCTCCTCGCCTGCTCTTAGGAGGCGGAGCTCCGGTTGAAAGGCGTCGGGATGATTACTGCCTCTGGTATTGTGAGCCTCGGTGTGGGGCACGTGCCTGGTGGGCACCAGTAAGCATCCGATCTTTTAGTAACTATGACTTTTTCTCTTGTTTTTTTTTGCCAGGGTTTCACCTATAGCTCTGGCTGGCCTGCAACTCGCCAGGTGTAACAGGCTGACCTCAAATTCACGTAGAGATTGTACTTGAATTCCAAACCCTCCATCCTCCCACCTCCCAAATGCCAGGATTACAGGCAGGTGCCACAGTGTCCATCTCAATGTCTGTAAGAACGTTAAATTTATCAGTGCACTAGTATATTTCCAAGCTATTTGCTTTCTCTTATTTCTTACCTGGGTTGAAGTTTATGTATCAGTCCTGCACAGTAGACTAGAAAGGTGAGTGTTCTGACTTCTAAGAGTCCAAGACCACTTGTTGCCATGGAACTGATATTCCTCCTTCTCTACTCTCCTCACCAAGTGCATGCCAACAGACAAAATTTTACATACAAATGGCAGGGAGGGGTCACATATGTAAAACCAATTCATGAATCTCAGTGCCTCAGGCCTTGTTCTTTGCCTCATACTGTCCTGCACTTCCCCAGAGACTTTATGCCATTATCTTAACTTAATGGTTTCTAACTAAGCGACATATCTTCTAGCTAGGCTATAATAATATCTCTGTAAGGAGACAACCAGCTGTGTCTTTCAACTGGAGATAACTGTATCTGTCCCCCAGTTACAGTGATTTGCAAGTCTTTGGTATGCTTTAATTATGTTTGAGTGAAGTAATAAAGGAATGAATCCCTACAAGTTAGTAGCTAAAGCAGCATCTGTGAATCTGGATATTTAAATGAAACAGGCTGCAGACTGATGCAGAAGTGAGGGAACAGTTAAGGGACAGATCAGTATTGTTACTGTGGCCTCCTCTAATGTTGAAATGTCTCCCTTGTCAGATCTCCTCCCCTAGCCTCATCTGAATCTGTTTTCCTTATTCCTTGTCTCAAGGACTCATGCCTCCAACCAGCAATCAGCCAAGCAAGCCTCATTCCAGCCACCCCTTGAGCTTTCTTCTCATGTTCACTGTTCCTACCCAGTGACTCCACCTTCTATGTGATCCCTGTGACAGTCTCCAAATGGAAGCCTTGAGTTGCCATCATTTCCTAATCCATCCTTGGCTCCAAGGCCCTCTCTCCCACTGGCTTTTAAATCTGACTGTAGCACTTAACTTTCTTATATACAGAACCCCTTTATCCTCTAGATAAAAACCAGATAACTTTTTAGTTTGGCACATTAAGTCCTTAACAACTGAGGCTTAACCCTCTTCTTTTGTTCAACTCCCAACAACAAAGTCTTTGTGCCCCTGCCAGGGACAAATTCTGTTTCCTAGAGTATTCTGGTCTCTGGATTCGTACATTTGTTTCCTAAGAATGCCTAGCTCTTGACTGGTGACTATCCATTTTGCCTCAGTTCAAATTCTACTTCTAAAAAGCAGCTGATGTACCCTTTTTCCCTTTGCACCCATCTGAATTTTGTGCATGTGTCTTTGAGGACTTTGGATGTGGGGCACTCTATTGCCTGTCTTTTTGTAATATTTACTGAGTTTAAAGATAGCATTGATTGCATTCTTCCTGAAATTCTCCCCTTGGTTTCTAAAATGTCAACATCCTATTTATTCCTAAACTCTGGTTGTCTCTATGACAGTTGTCTTGTTTTTACCAAGTGCTTTGTGATGCTACTACAGGGTTTTCAAAATATTTAGTGGACTCTCCCTAGAGATACACATTCTTTATGTGTCCCAGGAGCCATCATGAGTTGCTGTGATTGAACCAGAATCTTCTTGCTCTATTCTTTTACACTGAGAGTTCTTCGATGTCTAAGGCCCTCTGCCCTTCAGAGTCTACAAATGTCCCAGCCACTCCAATAACACCTAGGCCCTGAATTGCCATCTCCCTTATGAGTTGTCTCCTTGCTTCCAATTTTGGTGCCTATAGCCAAGCCAATTACATTATTACAGACTCTGCATTTCATCTCATGCTCCCTATTTGATACCCTTGTTGTCTTCTGACTTCTGCAGTCCCTAGAATGGAGCTCATGGTCCATAACATTGTTTTGAAGGCCTTCAGAAACCTGACATCTCTCATACTCACCTCCTACTCAGGTCTCTGCACTCCTCCTCAGCTTCCATTTTTGCTAGTGCCAACAACCAGCTGTATTATCTTCCTTCCTCAGGGCCTAGACACACATTGTCCCTCCTGTGTGGAAATTACTTTTATTGCAGTGCCACCCACCTGGTAATTTCCACTCACCCTTGCATTCTTGGTTGACATTGGCTTATTTTTAGCTTTCCCCATTCTTCTGATCCAGTTCTGTGTTACCACAAGTCTTAGTCACTCAGTACCTGTTGATTGCCTTTTGTACACTAATTCTGGAGGATGGAGATTAGAAAGAGCAGGAAGACTATCAGTTCCTGTTCTCGGGGAGCCCCAGTCTAGTAGGGAAGAAAGATTCTGTCTTCCCAGTAGGATGTAAGCTGCCTGAGTGCAGTTGTCAGAATCAAGGATTGGGCAGCAGAGCACCAACAGACAGTGGCAACGAAAATCATGAGGAAAATGCTGGAGGACATCACAGAAGGTACAGACGCTTTAAGTTGACCAGAAACCTGCTCTATAGCAACTATAGAAGTACTGGTTACTGCCCACTGCTGGCATATGCAGAGACTTCTTAAACCTCTCTTGTGGAAGTTTATTTTTAGTTACATATAAAGTAATTGTTTTGTGCACTGTTGGGTGAGGGGCTGACTAAGTCTTTGCATTTTGTATTGTCTGCAGGTATTGGATTTATGTGGGGGATATTTGCACATGATCTGCACTTGCTGTCAGTAAAACACCTGAGGAATTCTGAATCAATAAAAACACTTGAGCTCAGACGTTTGGGGTTCCACTGTCCAGTTTGGTGCTGGCCATGACAGTGATTCCATCTGCTGAGGTCAGGCAAACTTTGCATCTTTGATTATGCCTTCATGTCTTCTTTGGTGAGCTCCTGCAGTAGGTGAACAACCACACACCTCACTGCATGAATAACTCACACATTACCCATGAGCACTGGAATGGAGCAGTGAACATCTATGACCCATATTCAGCTAGCTGACTTTCTCCTAAACTCCTAGTCATTCCTGAAGCTGGGAAGGCATGTCTCACCTTTGCTACAAGATGTGCTCTTTTGTGAGCTGCCTCTGCAGCCTCCTTATGGGTCCTTAAAGCTCTGGGTCCCTTGCCAGTGCCACAGTTCTTTCACTGGAGGCTACCAAAGCTTTCCTGTGATGGTACTGACACTAGACTGAGTGTACCAGTTAAGCAGAGTTTTGATCCCAGTTAAGACTTGAAGATTACAAGTAAATAAAGTGCTTGTTAAGCTATTCCATATTTTGAGACAGAGAGTACCTGGCTTATTGTCTCTCAAAAGAGCTCAGGAAATACAGTGGATATTTGGGATCAGGCTGTTGCTGGCTGGGAAACAAGCTGTGCATTTTCTCTTGATAATGTGCATGAAGTATGCAAATCATATCTTACCCTGCTAAAAATGGCTAATAAAGGACTCCCTGATGATGGGAAGAAACCATGAAACTACTGAAGTCAAGATCCCAAGAAATCTCTCCCAGCTACCGTAGCACGTTGCTCCTCAGTTCATCATGTGGAGCTTCAAACTTGAGTCCAACCACAGCCTCCTGCTGACCACCACTTAGGACTTTGGGAAGATGCTTTGAACCTAGGAACAAGGTCCTCAGTGGCCCTGAAAAGGGTGTAAGCCGATGTGAGCAAGAGATTCTGAGGTCCTCAGTACCTAGAGTAAGTTCTCAAAGTGTAAGCCAAGGACCTGGGTAGACATTTTTCCTTGTTTCTACTTCCTTGCTTAATGTAGAAAGGCAAAGTCAAAAGAGGGCCTTTTTGCCCAGTTCAGATTTCCAGGTTTCAGTCCAGAGGAGGCCCCAGATGAATCTGAGTGAGGGGTAGGTGTGGCGGTCTGAATGAAAATGGCCTCCATGGGCTCATAGGGAGTGGCACTATTAGGAGGTGTGGCCTTGTTGGAGGAAGTGTGTCACTGTGGGAGAGCTTTGAGGTTTCAGATGCTCAAGTCAGGCCTAGTGCAACTCTCTCTCCCTGCTACTTGCTGATCTAGATGTAGAACTTTCAGCTTCCTTTCGAGCACCATGTCTGCCTACACACTGCCACGCTCCCCACCATAACAATGGATTAAACTTCTGAAACTGTAAGCAACCTTCAGTTAAATTCTTTCCTTTATAAGTGTTGCCATTGTTATGTTGTCTCTTCACAGCAATAAAACCCTAAAACAGTAGGGAACTCTAGCTTTTCTTACTGCTGAGCTAGGGAGAGAAAGGTGGGTCCAAGAGGAGAAAACTGTTATTTGAGGTGAGGAAGGTGAGGTGATCTCCATCTCTTAGGCCCAATTTTCACAAAAAGTGGGGAGAGAAGGGAACCACGCCATGTCCTAGGTGGAGGGAAGTATTAAAGACTTCAGAAGGTCCACAGCAAGGCTTGGCAAAGCCACTCTTTAGGGTGTTGTGAGGCATGACCCCCTGACAGGGTACTTGGGCCCTGCTCATTTCAACCCATTTATAGGTACTCTAATGAGAAAGGCAGACAGTGTTCCTTTCCCACAGATACACCTGACACACCTAGGCTCCTTCAATTTCCTCTCTGAATTTGATCTCCACATGTTGTTGCTTTACAAAGTTTGAATAAAGGAAAATAGATTTTTTCAACCATTTGCTCACTGGAATGACTTCTTAAATGATAAGCAAATACCAATTTAGCATTACAAATAAAGGCCTCAAAGGGCTGACAAAAGACTTTCCAGTAGTGGGCTCCTCTTCTTTCATTGTGAGAGGTGGGACCCTGCAAAAGAATGAGATTTCCCTGGCCCTTGGAACCCATCTCTTTGTCTCTGCCTCTGGACATTGCTCTTCCCTTCTCTCTTACCAGAGGCCTCACCCATCACTTAGCATAAGCTGTTATTTTTACACATACTTTTTGTGCATACCGTAGAGAAAAAAACGATGATTACTGTAATTCTCCCATCTCTGAGGTTCTCTCCCTTATGCTTTCCCCAAACCTCAAACCTGCCAAGTCCTCAACTGGGACACACTTGCCTTCTTAAATTATCAGCCTGCTTTATTTCCCCCTGTATCATTTTCCTAACTGCTGCTCTGCTGTTCATTTTTGTTTTTCTTTATTTATACATAACATTTGGTTTCTGTGGTACCAGCACACTGAGATAGTACTAGAGAAGGCCAATCTAAAAGCTTTAGCGACAGTTGCTTATGGAATTAACAAAGATAAAGACCTGTTTTGTAGCTCTAGGTGGAAAAAAAACTCCCAAAGCCTGAGAAACCAAGGCCTCTGCCAAGACGTCTCTTACTCAACCCTCATAAGAATTCCTGATCCTGCTCTTTAGTAGCTGAACCAAACAGTCCAGCTCCCACAATGCTCCAGCCTAGGGGCACAAGGGGCAGGGCAAGTGGAGGGTGTGGCTAGGGGGAGGGAAATTCATTCTGAGCAAAGGAACAATATGAAACCAGAGGCAGCAGTCCTCTTCCTGGACACAGCCCTAGACAGAACCCAGAGGTTGGTGGAACAAAGAGAGTTCCTTTCTCAGGCCATGCCCAAGGGAGCTGCTGCTGTTTGGAAGTACAAGAGAGTGAATGTGCACCTGTTTGTTTTTGTTTTTTGAAACAGAGTGTCTCTGTTGTAACTTTGGCTGTTCTGGAACTCACTCTGTAGACCAGGCTGGCCTCAAACTCACAGAGATCTGCCTGCCTCTGCCTCCCAAGAGCTGGGACTAAAGGCTTTTACGCCACTACGACCCAACTGTTGTTGTTTTTCATCTTTGGTCCTATAAAGACTCAAACTACATAGGATGACCCATGTCACAACTCTTCATCTTTCCTTTGAAAATCTCACCAGGCACACTTGATCACACTTGATCGCTGAACAGCTGCCATCCAAGTCCAGCTGAGCACATTAGCCCATTCTACCTGAGCCAGGATCCATTACTGCCTTGGCTCTTTTGATCCCATTCCTGGACTTATGTGGCTAGTGTTTCTGACTTCTTCCCTCAACCCACATCCACTTTCACGATTCCCAGCCCTGCAGTGGGACTTTTTCGGAAATGTATGTTTTGTATTCTCTGGCTGTTCACACTGTCATCTCTGAACTTCAGAGGAGGAATGCAGGTTGTTGATGAGAGCTGCGTGGCATTTGGATTCTGTTGTAATACAAGCAGGTGCACAGAACCTTTCTCTTCATGCTACTAGCCCTGCATGCAGATGCTGTTTGGGTGCTTGCCTTCAGCTTCTCCATTTCTGTCTTCGAAGACTGGCTTTAGACATTTCCCTCAGCACACACATATTCTTAACAGAATTTATGCCTTGAAAATACCATGGACTGAATGACAAGCTGCCACAGTCCTAGAAGCATATCTAAAATGGTCACAGGTGTCCATGAGTTAAGGCCCTAGGATGGTGTGTTTCCAGAGACCAAAGGCACAAGGCCAGTGCCTTTGACGGAAATTTAAAATTTAGTTTGTCTGATCAGGAACTTTGGTAAGCCTTGTGCCTTTCTTTTGGTTGAGGTTGAGTGGGGAGGAACAAGGGCTTCAGTTTCATTATCTCCATAAAGGCCTGATTTTTGACAGAGGAAGGGTCAGGGAGGACATATGTGTGCCTGCATGTACATGGAGGCCAGAGGTAGATGTCAGTGTTCTCCTCAGTGCTCCACCTCATTATCTTTAACACTTTGTGTGTGTGTGTATGTGGGTGCCATGGTGTGTGTGTGAAAGTCAGAGGTCAACTTGTATGAGGTGGTTCTCCCCTTCCATCATGCGGGTCCTAGACATCAAACTAAGGCTGTCAGACTTCATGGCAAGCACTTATGTCCCTGAGCCACTTTGGTGGCTTCCCATCATACTGTTTGACTCTAACTGAACCTGGAGCTCACCGATTCAGAAAGATTGGCAGGCCAGCAAACTCCTGGGATCCTCCGATCCCTTCTTCCCATGGCACTGGGGTTACAATTGTGCACTGCCTAGCCTGGCTTTTCATGTGGGTGCTGGGGGATCTGAACTCACTTGGGTCTCCATGCATGTGAAGCAAACATTTTACTGACTCAGTCCCTAGAGAAGGTTTCTCTTAAAGCATACCTCACAAAACATCCTCAGTTTGTGTAGATAAGCAGGTAAATTTTTACAAAATAAATACATTCGGTAATCCAGCTTAAGAAACAGAAGGTTGCTCTTCTGGTCTCTTTGGGCTTGGTGGCAGAAGAAATATGAGGAAGGGAACATGATCATTTGGAAAGTGTCACAGTGAGATGTACACATTGGCTGACTTCAAGAGAAAGTACAACTGGAGTGTCATGGCTGAGAGACAGAACGACCAGGACGGGCAAATGAGACACCTAAAAATTTGTCTATCACAGATTCAGACACAGAATGCAGGAATGGATGACACTCGGTAAAGAGGATGGCTGCAGCTCCCAGCTCATCTTGAGGTTTTCATGTTCAGTTGTAAATGTTTTGTTTTCAAAACTGTTAAAAAAAAAAAAAAAGCATTATCATTGCCAATCCAATCACCAAAGACTACCATACCCCCATATGTCACTGTCTCAGTTTCTTGCTCAATAATGGTTCAGAACTTCATGGTGACACAGTCATCCACACATTGCATCTCCTCTTATGTGTCTCTCTGCTCTGGTGAGATTCCTTCCATGGCAAGGGACAGTTCTTCACTGTAATTTCTGCACAGTTTTTCATGCAATACAGGATGACAGTACTCTGAAGGGTGTCTGTTCTTCTACAGGGTATTTAGGGTCTTTCCAGGGCACTAGCCTAGCATGCACAAGGCCCTAGTTAATCCCTAGCACCAACAAACACACACACATAGAGAGAGAGAGAGAGAGAGAGAGAGAAGAGAGAACTAAAAAAAAAATTTAACCCATGAATACAGTCATTTAACCAGCAAACTTCAAAAGAAGGTGCTTTGAATACTGCCTCTCCGTGTTTTATCTTAACATCATGTGTACATGTGTTTGAATGTGTGTAGATACACATTATTGTTGGATTGCACCAAGAATGGCATTTTGAGATGCCAGAGTATGGCTTAGTAGATAGTTTGGAGAAACAATTGTACGGGTCTACCTTCACACCAGCTGCAAATGAGAGTTCCAGGTTTTCCACATGACTGAGACTTTTCTGCTGTACTTTATGAATCACAAACTATTTTTTACCAAATAAATGCCCCTTGCATATGGTAAGAGGCCATATGCTGTACTTTGAAGCATACAGCCATTCTGGACCATAAAGCCCTAGCGTCTAAAAGTATTGGCTCATTTTGTGCTTTTCATGAAAAAAAAGCTTCCTATGGTTCACAGTTTCTGGTGTCTTGCTGAATTAGTCCCAGGACCAGCTTTAGGTGGACACTGAACCCCATGCTGCATCTGTGCCCTCCAGGCTCCACCTCCAGTGCAGGTTCTGAAGTGGTAAAAGGCTACTGGCCAGCTGAATTGCTTATGAAATGTGGGTGGGAAATAAGAGGCAATTGAGAGAAATTCTTGGTACCAGAATGGTGTTACTTTGCTCCAGGCAGCAAAGCAGAGCTGGCAGCAGAGGCAGAGTTCTAATGGAGCCAATCACAGAGGTGTATTATTATAGTCACCGTGGATGAGGTATCACACAGTCTTAGTGTTCTATTGCTGTGAAGAGACACCACGACCATGGCAACTCCTTTAAAAGAAAGCATTCAATTGGATCTTGCTTACAGTTTCAGAGGTTTAATCCATTGTTATCATGGTGGGGAGCATGGTGGAATGCAGGCAGACTTGGTGCTGGAGAAGTAGCTGAGGAGTTCTACGTCAGGATTCACAGGCAGCAGGAAGAGACTCTGAGTTTGGAATGGGCTTTTTGAAACCTCAAAACCCATCCCCAGTGACACACTGCCTTCAACAAAGCCATACATCATAATCCTTTTAAATAGTGTCATGCTTTGATGACCCAGTATTCAAATCTGTGAGCCTGTGAGGGCTGTTCTCATTCAAACCGGCACTCACTGACTTGGTGGCAAACACCTGCTCTTCATACTCAGACAGGCAGGTGTTCTACCACCTCTGTCAGCCATCCCATGAATCTTTTCCTGAATAAAGTTTGATCTGGTTGTGGTGACATGGGCCAATAGTGTCCTGGTTAGATTTTTTTCTGTGTGTCAACTTGGCACTAGTCAGTCATCTGGAAAGAGGAAAACTGAGAAAATGCCTCCTTCAGATTGCCTGTGGGTAATCTTGAAGTATGGCAGTCTTTGGTGATTGCAGATTGCCTGTAAGTAATCTTGAGGTATGGCAGTCTTTGGCAACTGGATTCACAATGGGGATAAAGCTTTAAGGTGCTGATAATGTTCTACTTTTTAAAAAACAATTGTTTGTTTAAACTGAAACATCTATTTTATGACTGAGTATTGAAGTCTTCAAGATGAGCTGGATATGGCAGCCTCCCTCTTGGGTTTACATGTGTTCATTTACGGAATCCTTGCCTGAATCAAGACAATATTCTTAATTAGCGATGTGTGTGTGAGGGCACAGCTCACTGTGGGCGGTGCCATCCCTGGGCTGGCAGCCCTGGGTTCTATAAGAAAGTTAGCTGAGCAAGCCATGAGGAGTAAGACCATAAACAGCATTCCTTCATAAGCTCTGCTTCAGTTTCTGCCCCCAGGGTACTACCTTACTTGAGTTCCTGCCCCGACTTCCCTCAGTGATGGACTGTTATCTGGAAGAGTAAGATGAAATAAACCTTTTTCCTCCCCAAGTTGCTTTGGTTGTGCTTTTTATCACAGTAGTAGAAACCTGACTAAGACAGATAGGAAATGCTGAAGAGGCAGAGGATTGTAAATTCAAAGCCAGGCTGAGCTATACCTGAAGCTGAGGAGATAGCTCTGTGGTTAAGATCAGTCACTTCACAAGAATGCAGACCTGAACTCTAAGCCTCAGTACTCATGGAAAAACCCTAACTGCAGTGCCGTGGGAGGTGGCGATAAGAGGATCAATCACTGGGGCTTATTGGCTGCCAGCTTAGCTCCAGGTTCAGTGAGAGACCCTCCAAAGGAGTAAGGTGGAGAGTAACAGAGCAGAATACCCAATGTCCTCCTCTGGTCTCCCCCACGATTGTGCACATATAACACACATGCACACAAAGCTTAGGCTAGCACACTGAGCATGTGGGGCCTTACGATAGGGAGACTCAGAGAATATGAATCTGGCATCCTGGCCTCTGTAGATGGAAAGGGTTCAGGTTTCAGACTGTTAGACCTTGGTTGCTGTTAATAGCAAAGCCAAAGTCATTGCTGATCATTCTTTCTCAATTTTCTAAGATCACAGCTAAATGGAGTTAAAATGGAACTATTCTTCATTTTACTTATTTTTTTTCCTCATTATTTTCTATAGATAAAGCTCCCAGGATCCATTCCTTAGACCAAGCCTGCCCCCAAGGACACAACTGCTATGTGTATGAAGGTACACAGGAGGATGTGCCAAAGCCAAGGTGGCCAGAGCAAGCTGCTCTAATTCCCCATCACCAGAGGCAGCCTTCTTAACAGGACATGTTTTGTTCCCAGGGAGTCGGGTCTTCTCCCTCTCTTCCTCAAGCAAATTCCTGGTCAGGTACTCATTCCAACAGCAGAGGAAATCTTTCTCCCATCTTCCTCCCCAGAAGCACGGCTGCATGATAACAAGGACACAGCACAACACAGCAGTGTCCATCTCTTTAGCTCCCAGTCCCCTCTCAACCTGCGGCTGACCAGACCATCTGGCTTTTATATGGCGGGGTCTTCCTCATGGGGGTCAGCTGTGGGTAGACTGACATAACAGTCACATGCGTGTCTCTTCCCCATCCTCCCCTCTTTCCCGTGTGGCACTTTCTCTAGAAAGTGTGCCTCATTCTCTCATGAAGACCGTTGACCTACCTCCTCTACTTCCTGCTACAGGACAAGCAAGCAGTCAATGCTGCTGACAACAGGAGACTGTGTACACAGAATATGGCCTGGGTAGGAACCCTGGTGGCCCTGTCACATCCTGGAGAACTCCTGAGCCATTGCCTTAACCATGGAACCTCTTTAACAGATGTTTCTCAGAGAAGTCAAGTGTTAAGTCCCAGCTCCTGGGGTGCTCTCAGCTCGTTTTGTCAGGTCACTTTCCCATGCTCCAGGAGTCTTTGGGGACAGGTCAGAGACACTGTGTGAATTAGCTTTCCTGTGTAAAAAGGGATGGGCTCATTTTGGCTCATGGCTCCAGGGTGTGGAGCACCTTCATGGCACGGACAGCACAGCAGCAGGCACATGAGGCAGGCCCCGGTGGTCAACAGCATTGACTGATGGATCACATTATGCCTGCAGTGGGCAGCAGAAAGAGGGATGTTAGTGCTCAACTCACTGTTTCATTTTCATCCAGGCATGAAATAGTGCTGTTCATACTCAGGGTGAGTCAGTTAGCCTCAGTTAACCTCATCTAGAAACTCCCTCGAATACATGCGCAGAGGTTTGTCTCCCGAGCGATTCTAGAGCCTGTCAAGGTGACACTATTAGCCCTCACAGGAGGGCTCTTGCTGACATCTCACCCAGGGCTCTCAGGTGTCCTGCCTCTTTCCAGTGACCTCCTTTGTCCTACCAGAGAGGAGAAGAGGAACAGCCCAAGCTGGCTCCCTACCCATTGGGTTCTGTGGCTGATACCACCTAGCAGATACTGGGCCACATCTCTGGGGAGGCACCAGTGCTCCTTCACGAATCTGGTCTAGTGCAAGTTTGCTAAAGGTTTTTCTTCAGGAGTGAAGGTTGGATTTCATCAAATGTTTGTTTATTCTGTATCTAGTAAAGGCACCACATAGCCTGTTTTTGCTTTTGTTTTAAGACCATTATCGTGACACGTTAGTGGCTAGAGAAATGACTCGGTGGTTAAGAGCACATACTGTTCTTGCAGAGGACCTGAGCTCAGTTCCTGCACCCATGTCAGGTGGCTACAAGTGCCTTTCTGGCCTCTTTAGGCACCTGCACTCACATGCACATAGCCAGACACAGACATATGTATCACATTATCATTATCATTATCATTATTATTATTATTAGAGTTGTCTTATTTCTTTGAGACAGAGTCTCACTGTGTAGCTATAGCTGTTCTGGAACTCCCTGTGTAGACCAGGCTGGCCTCAAATTCACAAAGCTCTTCCTGCCTCTGCTTCCTGAGAGCTGAGATTAAAGGCATGTGCCACCACACACAGCTCACATAATTTTTTAAATGACAAATTAGATGATTTTTTTTATCCCCTAAAGTTAAATTAACTTTGAATTCCTGTTGGATTTTATTTGCTACGCTATTTAAAAAAATTGTAACTATATCCATGAGAATGTATTGACCTGTAATGTCTTTCCTCATCATGTCTTTGATAGGTTTGGATTAGGGTAACACTAGCCTCACAGAATGAATTTACAAGCTAGTCCTTCCTCTCTAGTTTTCTGAAAAATTTCCTATATTATTTCTTCTAAGTATGTTTGCCTGTGCTCACTAATAAAGCTAATTGTGACTATTTGGGGACTGTTATTACTCCTATAATAATCCGGCAAATCTCAATGATTCCAATTGTCATTGCTAATATAAATATCCTAACCATCAACAGACAATGTCATTAATTTTAATCGTCCCTATCAGCTCACGGGAAGAGTAAAGCTGGCATCTGAATGACATTCTAGTTGTAACTAGTGGGGTGATTCACAAAGAGCTTCTGTCACAGTTGATCTAAATATTTCAGAAACCAATGGCTTCTGATATGAGTTCTATTTAAATTGCCACAGGATGTTTTGGGGGGTTTTGTTTGTTTGTATGCCAGCTGATGTCCCCATCATGGCTAAGTCTCACCCCTTTCTCTGCACAAATACCCTCTACCTCCAAATATACTCCCTCTGGTGCATGCTTCTGATTCTCTGCCTCCCTCCAGATCCAGTTGATGCCTTCCCAGTTTCCTCAGGAATGTGCCAACATCACGCAGATCTTTCTTTGAATTCCGGACACCCTGATGGCCAAACTACAGCAGATTTTGTTACATCTCTTTTGTGCTTTTATTGTTGGGTGTTTATATTTTCCCAACTAGGTTGTAAACTATTCACCTTATACTTAGAGTGCCTGATGGGAAGTTGATTGCTTTATAGCTTATCACTATAGCTTGTGTGTGTGAGAGTTCTAAATTAATAAATTAATAAAAGCTTGAGCATCTCAAAATTGCTCCACTAGAAAGCAAATATTAGGAAGATGGTTTCTATATACAATGTTCTCATACATGTTTGTTTGGTTTTTGTTTTATTGAGACAATTTCTCTCTGTGTAGTCCTGGCTGCCCTGGAACTCACTTGTAGACCAGGCTGGCCTCAAACTCTCTGCGTCTGAGTGCTGAGATTAAAAGTGTGCACCATTACACTTGACTTATTGCATATGTTGTATATCAAATCCATGCTTCTGTTAAACATAACTTCACTTTTCTGTCAGCAAAATGAAAACACTTAAAACATATGACTGTATCAGTCACTATTCTCCTCTGATGTAAGCAGCTGAAGAGAAGCAGGATTTGAGAGTGCTGTCCAAGTTGGCAAGGGAGACACTTGGCAGAAGCAGTTGCAACGGTAGCCTGGGGATGCTTGCTTATCTCCACAGATCAGCAAGTCTGGGAGAGCAGGAAGTGAGGCCAGGCTATAAGCCTCAAGGCCCACCCACCACTGACCTACTTCCTCTAGTTAGCCTGATCCCCTAAAGGTTCAACAACCTTCCAAAACAACTGTGAACATAGTATTCAAATACATAAGCCCGGATGAACATTTCACATCCAGCTCCTTACAATCTCCTAATATCTGAAATGTTTTTTACATTTTGTCTAGGTAGAGAGAGCAAGTTTCATTTTTCCATGACACTATTGTACGTACTCTGTACATGTGTTTGACTCCCATTATTCATCCCTGCGTACCCCTACCTGCTGTTCTATGCCCTAGGCCTCATGTTGTTTCCTTGGACTGGAAATCTATGAGGGTCCATTATGTAGACACACACACACACACACACACACACCTGCAAGTTAATGTTCCCTAAGCAGAATTAATCCTGCTTGAATACTAATCTATTGTTAAAAACATATACTCTTGCTTGGCATGGTCATGCATGCTTTTAATCCCAGCGCTTGGGAAGCAGAGGCAGGTGGATCCCTGTGACTTCTGGGACATCCAGGGCTACATAGAAAAACATTGTCTGAAAATTGTGTGTGTGTGTGTGTGTGTGTACATACTTCTTACCACCAAAACCCATCAACTCAGAACATTATCTCTCTATTTTCTACTTCTACATTTTTAAAATTCTTGTTCATCTGGGAATGTGTCTTGAGTGTCTCTTTGCATCTGTGTATAGCCCTGCACCTAACTCAGCCTGTGCCTGCAGTTATTCCATTTTACAAAATCCCCGGAGTCCAGCTGTTATCTCAAGTCTGAGTTGCAAATGCCAAGTGCCTTAGAACCACCTGATCCTGAGTGTAGGAGGAACTCAGCTCACATCTCCCCAGGTCACATGAAAATTGGCTGACACTATGGTCACATGGCTTTTATGTGATTATATTTTTGCTTCTATTAATAGATTAAAATTGTTTTGAGATAAAATAGCCTTCTGGCCTTAAAGTCCAATTGTATGCCTTTTAGCTCTTTGGCTTAGGATTTCTCCTGTTTTATCTATCTGAGAGCTCATGGACTCACTTTTCTGATGTGCTTATCTAAAATGAGAAAGCACTCATCCCTGACAAATGATCTTCCAGATGTGCTCTCTGATCTTCCCCCCTCCTTCACACACACACACACACAGACACACACACACACACACACACACAGTTGATTAGATGAACAAATCAAAACCTCTGCAGCCTCTGCCCACCAAGCAGGTGAACAGGACTGGGTATTTATTCTCTCAGCTCTCTCTGGACAAGGTCCCTTTGAGTAAGCCAAGTCACTGAACTGAGGATTTGGAGGGCCTGGTTCCTTCCAGGTGGCTTCTCCTTCCTGGTTCCCGTGACAGCCCTATGACTATTGCTTTATTCCTGTGGTCTCCTGACTCCCAACCACTGCCTTTCTAAACTGTTATGTCATTAAGTTCTCCACAAGTTTTTTCCAGTTTGAACATGTCATTGACAACCTGCCAAAAGACTCTAAAGTACCAAAATCTTTATTCAGAAGTAATGGCAGGTCAAAATGTCACTCCACAGTAGGATGTAGACAACTGACACACTTGCACAACAGAGGGGCACACCCAAGTCAGATGAGAACAGACTGCAGGTCCTTTGAATTCACTCTGGAGAACTGCATCTCAAATAGATCATTTATTTAATGCAAAGTTCCCACAATGACCCAAATTCAATAACTGTGGAGGGAACCAGCCTTTCCCACAGATGGGTTCACGGAAACTCTACGCAGGAGGAGTACGAGCGCAGGAAAAATGAGGAATGACAAACAAACAGGGTAGTTCGTTCTTTTATGGGACCCGAGGAAATGACACGCGTGATTGCGCTTTAACGTGACACGTGGAGCACGCTTTAGAAGTAAAACGCAGGAGCGTGTTTAATAGGGGAATTAACAGTGTGCATATTAAGGAAGAGAGGGGCAAGAGAGAGACTGACAATGCAATGCATCGTGTCAGTGGAAAAACCACACCAAGAAGAGGAGGAGGGAGAGGCTGACAACATGCATTACCAGGGAGAGGGCCACACCAGAAAGAGGGAAAAATGCTCTGGGAAGAGGTTTAAAAAGCCAGATAGTTTTTTGATATGCAGATGTTGCTCAGGCCTTCACAGGTTTCGTATGTAGATGCAGTCACGCCCAGGATGGGGGTTGGGAGTCCTTCCTCCTGCGACTTATCTTGTTTGCTAAGAAAGAACATTTGTCTAAATACTGTTAGCTGAATAATATCTCCATCTGCCCCAAACAGAGCAGAGTGCCATGTAGGCAAAGAAGGTTCCTATTTTACAATTTTTAGCTGTTTGGTGCGTATTTATTTTTTCTCTATCTAGGCCCCTTTTGCTTCTGTCTGTTACTATCAACATGAATGGGTAGCTTTACACATGCCAGGACTCAGAAGCCTGCAAGATATTTTACAAAGACAATTACTTTTGAGTAAAGAATGGCCGCTTCTCCTTCTCAGCTAACACCGGCCAGCTAAGGTATCACTAGGCCATGCAGACATAATGAAAGACTTTTGTTGCCATTACGGCAAAGGGGAGGAAGGGGCAGAATGGCTGGTAAGCCGAAGTTCCCCACTGGGGAGTCTGGAACCTTGTCGACAGACTTCAACCTCATTGCCAGGGTACTGGGGCCCCAGCAAATAACCTGTCCTGAAACTCACATAGTTGAAGTGAGAACACTTCAATGGCTCGGTGAGGAAAGGTACCTGCTAGCCAAGCCCAATAACCTGAATTCAGTCTCTGGGACCCACACAATAGAAGGAGAGAACTGACTTAGTGTTTTGTTTGATTTTGTTTTCCTCAGACAGGGTTTCTCTGTTGTAACTCCGGCTGTCGTGGAACTCACTCTGTAGACCAGGCTGGCCTCCAACTCACAGAGATTACCTGCCTCTGCCTCCCGAGCCCCCACTGACCAGTGAGAACTGACTTCTTTAAGCTGCCGTCAACCTCCAGACATGTACCATGAGACACATGCACCCTCCCAAATAAATACATAAAATGTAATAAAAATTTTATGGATTGGTTAAAGCCTAAATGTCACAAAATTACTATGAAAGGAGTAGATACTGTCAATGCTATTGTGAACCACGTTTTCAATTACCCTTGAATTTTAGGATCATGGATATTTTAAAATTCTTTTTGTTTTCTCCATGAAGGATTGGGGCAGTCACATTGGCATAAGCAACTCCACAGCTATGCTAGCTGAAGCCACCTGGGAAGTTTGGTAAGGCCAATGCTCATTCTGTGAACTGAGCCTTGCGAATGAGAATTTCTGCAAATAAGCTACAAAGGCTGATTAAAACTTCAAGGACTGTGCAGAATTTGGAATGTTACAGGTCTCTTGGGCTATCTTCAGTCCAACAAAGAGCCATTCCTGTCTACCTCTGTATCAGACCTAACTGATAAACAGATAAAACCCCCTGGAATGTATTAACAAAACCCTACCCTGATGGCCCAGAATGCCATCAGGTAGCATCTGAGGCCTGTAGTTGACATTCCTCCATTTTGCAGTAGTCTACCTCCCTGGTTTTCCACCAACATATTTTTTAAATGCCTTGATTTGTAACTTTCTTTGTTCTGTCACCATGAAAGTGCTATAAGATCGCTTCCGCTGTTTCATCCTACCACAGGGACACTTGCTCAACCACATTCATTGCTGCTCTATTCATAATAATACGAAATTGAAAACAATCTAGATGTCCCTCAACAGAAGGATGGATAAAACAAAACAAAACAAAACAAAACATGGTCATTTATTTCTAAAATGGAGTATATTCAGCTGTTTTTAAAAAATGAAATTTGCAGGCAAATGGATGGAACTAGAAAAAAGCATCCTGAGTGAGGTAACCTAGACCCAGAGAGACAAATATGGTATGTATTCACTTACACGTGGATATTAGACATTAGATAAATGATAACAGAGCTACAGTCTGTAGACCCAAAGAGGTTAGGTATAGTGGAAGGGGAGAGCACATGGATCTCCCTGGGAGAGGGAAATAGATTTTATGAGTGGGCTGGAGGTGGGGAGGGTTGGGACAGGAACAGGAAGCTCAGGTGAAGAGGGAGAAAAAAGATGGACTAGAGGTGGAAAATGCTGGAAGAGACAGAATTGAGGGACATTTGAGGGATGGTATGGAAGCCTAGTGCAGCGGAAACTTCCTAAAATATATGAAGATGGTCCTAATGAAATCTCCAAATAATGAGGGGATCTGAGTTCCAACTGGCCATCTCTTGTCACCAAATGAAGCTTCCAATACTGGGACCGGGTTACATCTAATTGAGTTGTTGGCCAAAGGGGTCCCATGGAAATCCCCAAACAACTCAGGCTATTGCCAAGACAGTAGGTTGCTCTCCACAAACTGACATCATGGCCCCATTGCTGAAGACAACACCCACACAACCCATTAAACACAGAGAAGTTGAACTGATACCTACATAGAAACTTTTTTCTAGTGTCTTTGGTACAGAAAGGTACTCTGCAGGCTACCAAAAGAGAAATGTAAATGCCAACCCAGCCACAAAACCTTTGATCTACAATGCTATCTTGCCTGCAAAATATGCTAGGGCAATGGTGGCACAAAGCTTGCGAATTAAGCAACCAATGTCTGATTTGATTTAAGGCCCACTCCACAAGATAGAACCCATAACTACTACCCAACACTGCTTAGGTGATCAAGAACCAGAGACTAGATAGCCCACAGACCTATGGTAAAACCAAATACTACTGGTGTAAAAGAGAAAAAGGAATAATAAAATGACCCTATATTCTGCTAGACTCATAGATCTGTGCCTTATTCAGCCATGATCAGAGAAGCTTCCTCCTGCAGCAGCTGGAAACACATACAGAGACCCACAGCCAAAGATTACACACACACAGAGACCTTGAAACACATAGCCCTAAATGAGATGTCTCTTTCAAATCCCTCTCATCAGAGCTCAGGGAACACCAAGGAAGAGGAGGCAGGAGTGTGGGAGCCAGAGGAGATAGAGGACACCAGGAGAACAGGGCCTTCCAAGTCAATGGAGCAAAGCTCGTATGAACTCACAGAGACTGAAGCAGCAAGCGTAGGGCCAACACATGTCTGCACCAGGTCCTCTTCGTATATATGATAGCTTTCAATTCAGTATTCTTATGGGATTCCTGAGTGTGTAAACAAGTGGGTCTCTGGTTCTTGTACCTTCCTTTGGCACTCCTTTTCTCTGTTGGTTTGCTTTGTCCAACTTTGATGTGATGGTTTTTGTTTCATCTGGGCCTACCGCCCAGTCTTATGTTTCCGACTTCTGCAGTCTCAGTCGCGGTTCCCTCCTCCTCTCAGATGACTCTAGCCTGTGTCAAGTTGACATAAAATTAACCAGCACAGCATCCGAAGTGTTGAGATTACAAGTGTGTGCTGCCATACCCGGCCCCTTGTGCATGTAAGACTACAGGGTTTCTTACTGGCACTCCAATAATGAAGACAAACTGGCTCTACAGCCACCATTCCCTGCACACCCAACTCCTAAAGACAGGTGGTAGGTGGAAGACTGAGTTCAAGCTAGTGTGTCATTGCTGGACAAAATAATCACATCTGTAATCTCAGCTCTTGGGAAGCTGTCAATTCCCAGGGTAGCCTGGACTATAGGCTGAGACCCTGTTTCTAAAAGAATAGCTTGATTAGTATGCACAAAGCCCTGGTTCCAATCCCTAATACCACGTAAAACTGGGTATGATTGTGCATGCCTGTAATCCCAACACTCGGGAGGTAGAGACAGGATGACTGGAAGTTCAAGTCATCTTTGGCTACATAGTGAGTTCCAAGTAAGTCTGGGATACACAAGAGTCTGTCTCAATTTTTTTTTTTTAAAGTGATAAATTAACTAAATTAAATGTTAGTGCCCAGCACTGAATGCCCATCACTGAGGAAGGACATGGGCTCTCTTTGTTCTTCCCTGCCCAGGTTATACAGTACCAAGATGAGGGGCCTGGAGTAGGCAATGTTGGGAACAATTAACTTCTGTCTTCTGTCTTCTCACATAAATGACCTCTTCTGGTCCTGGGTCCTTGGCAATCTCTATCCCATGTATGCCTTAGGAAAGTAACTCTGGGTCAAAGCAGCTTATAGGCTAAGTTCACAAGCAATTCATAGGCTCCAGGCCATGCACGGACATGAGCAGAGATGGAAGGTCTCTCTCCTGCTTCCTTCCTCTTGTTTCCTCCTTTTGTTTTTTGAGAAAGGGCCTCTGTAATCAAGACTGGTCTAGGCTGGCCTTGAACTGACTGTGGTCATCCTGCCCAAGCCTCTCATTTGTACCACCATGCCCAGCTTCTCACATTCACATCCTAAAGAGCATTCCCACAGAACAAACCAAGGGAAGGCTCACCTGGCCCATCTGCCTCAGTTGCACATTCAGGTCACAGAGGAGGGCTGAAATTCAAGGGAGAGTTCCCTGAAGGATCAGAGTGACTCAAGAGTGAGGTGGCTTCTCCTTGCTTCTGGAACACACTGCAGAATAAGGGAGGGGGAAGGGAAGCCAGAGAAAAGAGGGAGCTGACATTTCCACAAAAAGCCTCTGAGGCTTACAAGTCTAAGAGTAAAGGTTATCCTAAGCTGTCACAGAGTCAAGAATGGAAATTCAACTAAATGGCTCTGAAGATAGAGAAAGGAGAGAAAATAAAGCCATTTCCTGTCTGCACCCTTGCTGGGTCAGCCAGCTCAGAGAGTGACTTTCTTTAACCCCTAAAGACTCAGCCTAGCCAAGGAAATCCCTCCCTTTGTGTATAGCCCAAGCTATCTAGGTCTGAGCTAAGAGCACAGATTTGGGGAAGACGATTCCTGAGGGAAATTAAGACAGTTAACTGCAGGCCAGGAAAGAAGAAAGACAAAAGCATAAAGAAATTATTCTCACAGCACATTAGCCCAGACACACCAGTTACTAACAAACAACCAGAGATCACGCCAGTAAAGAGTTAAGGTCCCCGAGACCTTCCTGTGGGCAGGGTTGGTGTCTTCACCTTACAGAGGACCCCAGAGGTTAAACCAACAAGACAATATCTATCTGGTGGCTTGGGCTCCCTGACTGCCAAATAGATGCCAAGAACTGGTTCCAGCAATGTCGTAGAAGTGGCATGGAGTCAAACACGATTTCATGGGCTTAGATGAAAACGAAACTAAGAACTCTGCACACAGGCATTCTGTACCCAAATGTCTCTGGACATCACCATGGCCCGTGGAGGATGTTCTGGACACTGGTTCCATTATGGAAATATTCTGAGCATCCTTTCTATGTAGCTCTTTGGAACTTTGACATCTGGTATTATACTAATTTTAAATAGCCACAGGCCCAGCTTACAAACAAGTTGTATTCTAAAAGTAAAGCTGCATGTTGGTTACTTGGCACTCAGATTTCCGTTTTTACATAAAACCAAAGCTCAAGCTAATTCATAATACATGTGGAATCACAGTCATGGAAAACAGTGCTGTTATATTACGGGGAAAATGCCTCTGTGTGTGTGTGTGAGAGAGAGAGAGAGAGACAGAGAGACAGAGAGACAGAGAGACAGAAAGATAGAGAGACAGAGACAGAAAGAGAAATGAGAACACAAGGCTGAGAAGATGGCTCAGTAAAGGTACTTTTCCCCCACCTAATGATGAGTTCAATCCCCTACCTACATGCTGGGAGAACTGACTACCCCCCCCCCCCCCACACACACACACGCAAGCACACACGAATGAAAAGTGAGTACACACATTCAAGATGACGGGGATGGCTCAGTGGCTAAAACGCTTGCCGTGCAGGCGTAAATATCTGAGCTTTAATTCCCAGGACTCCTACAATACTGCATATCTGTGATCCCACTGCTCTTAGTAGAAGAGGAGACAGGAGAAGCCCTAGGAACTCACAAAGCCAAGGGGCCTAGCGAGCGACTGCAGCAGTAAACAACAGAGGTCCTGCCTCAAACAGGGTGGAGGTTGATAACTGACACCCAAGCGTCCACCAATCTCCATATACACATACACGTTCTCTCTCTCTCTCTCTCTCTCTCTGTCGCACATATGTACTAGCATAAGCCAGATACTTTGACACTGTCCTTAAACTTTGCCGTGCCGGGTTTGGCATCTTGAAGGCTTATGCTGGGCAAGACAGGCTGTGGCAAATTGCCTCGGAATTCCTGACAAGTCAGGGGCCACCCACATGTTTCTCCTCTAGGACCTCGCTGAGCCACGGCCTGCTTCTCCTCCTACCATCTCTCCCACCGCCTCTGTCCACTGGCCACTTTTCTGACTCACCTCACCTTTCCTACATTTTCCCATTTCCCTACCCCATTGCACCATGGGATGATAGCCACACAGGAGGTAGGAGAGAAAGTTTGGGGGAAGGAAAGGTTGACATTTCTACTTTTAAATTTACTAAAACAATTTAATTGCAAAGAGAGAAAATTGCAGGTTTTCTAAATGCAAGGTTCTTACTCAGCCTGCCCTATAATGGTAGTATGTGCTAAGGTGTCACCACACTGGGATACAGGACTCATGGGTCCATTGGAGAGTCAGTCTCTTTCTCTATATCTATCATGGCTTCCACCACTGAAGGCCAGGACCAGTTAACACAATTTGTAGGTTCCAGTGCAGATGACAAAAATATTAAGAATTTCAAGACACTGACATCAGAGCCTCTGTACATATAAACTTTCCTCCTGTTTATTGAGACTCTTTACTAAAATCTCTCTATTCTTACTGTGAGAATCCAAGAGCCATGCTGTGCCCTTTACACACAATTGCTAATCCAATGCTACAACCCTAGAGGCTGAATACTAGCATGCTTGGATTCAACCTGCATATAGAGGAAACAGGAGCTACCACCCCACCCATCTCTGTGGCCGGTTGGAGTTGGATTGCTCTTGTTCTGGGTGAGATCTCATGTAGCTGCTGTGTACTTTGGCTAGAGGCTACAGAACCTCTCTCTCCAAGCTGCACCCAGTTTGCAGAGCAGTATTCTACTGTCCTCAGTTCTCCTTTCCGGGACATGAGCCCTTTGCCATGATCAAAGCCACATAGTAACTGCTGTCTGTACATGCCAAGTGCATTTCCCATACCTCTCATTCTCTTTCTCTGGGATGTTCCCCTCCTACATCAATCTCGGTTCCATCTTGCCTGCTCATCTCAGAGCTGACTTTTTCTGTGTCCTCTTCCTGGCACAAGTCCGGTGCTGTTTCACGTCAGCTTTTTCATGTGTCACCCTCATTAGCCCAAGGAAAGCTGTGGAGGACAGTTTACTGTGTGACCCCATCAGTTGCTCATGCCTACATGCAAACCTCTGTGACTTCACCTACCAAGGGTCAGTCTCAGGGACCACTAGATGGCTTGGTGGATAAAGGAGCAGCAGGCCTGGTGACACAAGTTCGATTCTCCAGAACCTATAGCAGAAAGAGAAAATCAACTCTACAATGTTCTCTGACTTTCAACACATACACTGTGGCATACATGCACCCACACACATGCAACATGTGTACACACACAATAATAATTTTTAAAAAAAGAGTCATTTTCTTCTGTCTTATCTATTTGATTCTGAGCTGGATACTGGATATGACTTTGCCAATGGAATGTTAGAAAACTCTGAAGTCACCATGTAAGGAGCCTTTGTTAGCCAGGGAAGCTAACAAAAGAAGCTTCAAGAAACAGTGATCTCAACTGTCCAACCTAAGGTGAGTGGTCCTGTGCAAGCTGATCAACTACCAGATGTAAGAAGGAAACCATCCCAAATCATCCAAGTAGACTAGGACAAGAAGACCAGGTTGGTCAAGCTAGGAATTGTAAATTAATCAACAAATGCTCATTTTTATGTCAGTGTGTCTAGGGATTGCTTGCTATGCAGCAAACGCTAACACATGCAAGTTTCTAAACTTTAGGTGCTGAGCTATGACCCACCTTACTGACTTCTCAGATTTGCAAATGAGATCAGATCCTCAGTAAATGCTTGCTATTTCATTTTGCTTTATTCTGATTTGGTTTGGTTAATGTTTGATATAGGAGTCTCACTGTATAGACTGGGCTGGCCTTAAACACAAAATTATCCTGCCTCATCTTGTTGATTAAAGGGATTTCAAATGTGCACTCCCATATCTAGCCAAATGTTTGCTTTTGTGTGTGTGTGTGTGTGTGTGTGTGCGCGCGCGCGCGCGCGCGCGCGCGTACATGTGTACACAAGCCTGCTCATCTGTATGGGTATATGTGGAAGGCATAGGTTTATGTCAGGTGTCTTTCTCAATTGTTTTTCCATTTTATTTTTGAGACACAGTATCTCAGTGAACCTGGACCTCACCGTTTTGGCTGGTTGGCCACAAGGCCCTGGGATCTGCTTGTCTCCACCCTCTAGCCCTGTGGTTACAGATGTTGCTGCCATGCCTAGATTCTATGTGACTGCTGGGCATCTCAAGTCAACTCCTCATCTTGACCTGCAAGTGCTTTTACCTGCTGAGCCATCTCCCCAGCCACTAAATGTTTCCTTTTGATGATAACAATTGGAAAATTGGAACCTGGAATACTGAGAATGGAGTTTGAGGGGGGGACAGGCTTAACTGGCAGAAAGGAAGGAACCTGGGAGTGCTTAGGAGAAGCTGACACTTGCTTAATATCTGGACAGGTCAACTGGGCAATGTCTGGGTATATGTGAACCTACCTAAACTATGGAATTTCTGTCATGAAATTCCCTTATCTTGAACTGGTGAGATGACTCAGCAGGTAAAAGCGCTTTGCAAACCTAAAGACTAGATTTGATCCATGGAATCCACAGTGGAAGGAGAGAACCCTATTTCTGAAAGTTGTCCTCTGAGCTCCACACCCACACCGAATCCACACACATACACAATAATTAATAATAATAATAAGTAAGACATTTCTTCATCTTACATAGCTCAACTGTGTACTAATTTAGAAAACACATGCTCAATTAGCTGATATAGTGGCAGAAGAGATGCAGCCTGGGAAATGAGCATAATCATTTCCTGCATTCATCAATCATGCGCCTGGTGTGCTGGGAACCAGAAGTAAAGAAATAAATCAAGAAGCTCTAGGTATAGAGAGGACAAGTCTCAGAACACACCTGAGCACAGCAGCTCAAGTTCAAGAGGAAGAAAAGATAGCCATGGGGCTCCTTGGCGCTAAGACATGAATTGAGCTCATTTCTCTGAAGAAAACTGATCACGCTACTCCTTTCCCTCTTCCTTGTGGGAGTTTATAGATAATTTCCCTAAGGTCATAAGTTTGCGTTCGCTGTCTCTGTCTCTGTCTCTCCCCCTTTTCTTCCTTTCTTTTTTTTTTTTTTTTGGTTTTGTTTTGTTTAATTTTTTTCTTTTGACTTTTCAAGACAGGATTCTTTATTTAGCTCTACTGTCCTGGAACTCGCTCTGTAGACCAGGATGGCCTTGAATTCAGAGATCCCCCTGCCTCTGCCTCCTGAGTACTGGGGATAAAAGGCAATGCCCCACCACTGCCTGGCCATTTGTGTTTTCTTAACCAAATTTGTTAGGAACAAACTCTTTTGGAGATGGCCATGCTATCTGTGTACCAGGTTCTAGGTAGCACATACTCTGGCAACATCAAAACTTCAAATTATGTAATCAAAGAACAAACTAGCAGTGACCCATGGTGTCCTTCAAAGCTCAGTGACATCCTTCCTGACATCCTGGGCCCTGACCGCAGCTCCCCAGATGGATAACCGTATTGAGCACTGAGTATTCACCATATGCTAATGACTATAGACACTTAATCCTTCTTAATCCTTTTAGCAGCCTCCTGAGAAGACTTCAGTACTTCTCTTTCATAGATGAAGAAGCTGAAGTACGAAGAAATTAAGTAAATTGCTGAAAGTCACACAACTAGGGAGTGGTAGATTTGGGCCCCAGAGCCAAGTGCTTTTGTTTTGGGCCCCTATCCGTACAGCTTGTACCACCCCAGGTCCCAAGTTCATCGTGGGTGCTGCCCTTAGGGGGAAGAGTGTCCTCATCAAGAACTGAACTGAGTGCTCATAAAAGAGTTTAACAAATAGCAAAACTGGCTCCTCCCCAGTTGTTCTCTACATCTTCTGGTCTTTCTATGGGGCCTCATTCTTTCGTGTATTCACACCACAGCGTGACAGAGTCCATCATGCCGGCTTGCTGGGGGTGCCAGATCTCCAGAACTGTGAGCTAACAATCCGTGTGTGTGTGTGTGTGTGTGTGTGTGTGTGTGTGTGTGTGCCTAGCCTCAGGTATTTTGCTATGGCAATGGATAGCGGGCTTTTTACACAGCTCTTTACTTCTTGTTCACTTTATTTTTTTCTACCTCAAAACAAGAGAGAGCCTGATCTTCCCCCCAGGAGCCTTCTGAAGGAGAAGCTACAGAACTGTCAGCCAGCACTTTGCTGACACCAGCTTGTAAGTGACTTGGGGAGAATATGTGAAGTCACTGTGTTCACATTTCCCCACCTGGCAGTGTGCCTGGTGAGCCCCAGCCCCAGCAGGCAGGGGTGGGGGACAAATGAATGCACAAGGGGGGAACAACCTCACTGGTTATTCCTGTCCTTGCCTTTCCAGCATCTAATTATAGAACCTCAAAAAAAAAAAAAAAAAAAAAAGCCTAGCAAGAAAACCTGGAAGAGCTTTCCCTTCCCAGCGCCCCAGTCTTCTCTTCGCTTTCCTTTCATTTTTCTGGAGGGTGTGGAAGAGACCTGTGTGGAGGTCTCTTGGAGGTTCTGTGTCCACCAAAATTGTGGGGTTTTCTCTCCAGTGTGGCTAAGGGTGTGAATTGCTGGGGTGGGCTTCATGCTCCCCACCATCAGTGTGCCTGCTTGGGGCCGGCTGTCAGCTGGGGGCTTTTGTATCCTCTATGATTGTTTTCCTTCTAAATTAATTTTTTTAGTTAGCACACAAAAATAATGGGTTTCATGGTGGCCTTTTCATAAATACCTCATTGTAATTTACACACATTTGTCACACACCCCGACCCGGTGGTCCCTTCTTGAGCCAATTATATCTCTTCTCCTGGCCTCACCCATCTCTCTGCTCTTTCCTCTCCTTTTCCTCCTCACACTCTGGTTAGTTCCAGCCCTAGAGTGATTGACACCTAGCTCAGACCAGGCTTCCTATATGACTGAGAAGTCTGAAGAGACTAAGGCTTTTAGCAAGGCCACTTCCCCCCATTTGTTTCCGGGGTGACCTATCATTCCCTGCTTGCCCCTTGCCAGCTGGAACAGAACTTCAGCCCCAGATTTCAAGCATCTTTAAGTGCTTTGTCTTGCTTGTTTGGTTTTTTTGAAAAAAAAAATTTTTTTCAGACTAGATCTCATGATATTTAGCAGGCTGGCTTCAAATCCCTGAGCTCAGGGTTCTCCTGCCTCAGCCTCCCATGTTGTTAGGAGCTAGGATTATGACACGTACCACAGCACCTGGCTTTTAAAGTATTTATTTATTTATATTTATGAGACAGAATCTAATTATGAAGCTCTGGCTGTGCTGGAACTCACTATATAGGCCAGGCTGGCCTCAAACTCACAGAGATCCACCTGCCTTTGCCTCCAGAGTAGTGGTAATGAAGTTGCTTGCCACCATACTTGATTTTAAAGTATTTTTTAAGTGGTCATCTATTGAGTTACTTCCAAATACAGCAGTTCCATTTTCTCCATGAACTCTCAGTTGAACAGTGAGGAAGGCAAGAGCACACCTGAAACCTGACCAGGCATGCTTGTAAAAACTCCAGCCATGGAACACTAAGTCTTTCACAAAAGCTCTGCCCAGAGAGCAGTAAGATGGCCCCAACAGAAGACTTTTCAGGGCAAGTTACAGAGCTAGAGGGATGAGTAGCTAGCTGGAGGAAATGTTGCCCTTTTCCAGTGGGAAGTGCTCCTTGAGAGGGAGAATCAGCACTGGCCTTGAGTCTCACACAGGGAACAGCACAGCTGGGTAACAGTGGGAATTCCTCTCTTCAATCTCTGGTCTACCAGAGTGAGTCCTGGAGGAGCTGGCAGCAGTCAGTGGTCAGGGCAATGAAGATTGACTAGTTAGGGAGGCAAAGGGAAGACTGGTCGCTCCCATGCCTCCTCACACACCACACTTCCTAGCCATGATGGTTAATGCTGACTGTCGGTTTGATGGGATCTAGAATTGCTAGGTGACAATCTTAGGAGGGACTTTCTGGATGAGATTCACCGAGAAGGGAGGATCTACTCTAACTGTGGATGGCACCATCCCATGGGCTAGGATCCCAGACTGAATGAAAAAGAGAGAAAGCTGGCTGAGCACCAACATACAGCTGGACTGTGGACACAATGTGAGCAGCTGCCTCAAGCTCCTGCCGCCATGACCTTCCCAGCTTGCTGGACTGTGCCCTCCAACTGCGAGCCAAAATAAATCCTTCAGTCCTTAAACTGCTTTGGCCTGGTATTTTGTCACAGTTTAAAAAACAACAACAAAAAACAAAAAACAGTACATTATCTACCACAGCTTTATCTGGGGCAGGAGCTTGAAGTGGAAAACAAAAACGAAAACAAAAACATAAAACATGTTCTTTAATATTAGGCTAGCCTGGACATTTTAATAGTTAAGTATGACTGGAAAAGGCTATAAAGTTGTCAGAAATTTTGTCTTGGACTGGGAAAAGGAATGACTCAATAGAGTTTTGTTTTGTTTTTAGGATTTATTTTTATATGTATGTGCTATGTATGTAATGTGCTATTTTATATGTGTGCTATGTAGATCCCATGTGCATGCAGTGCCCAAGAAGGCCAGAAGAAGGTGTCAGATCCCTCAGAGCTGGAGTTAACAGGCAGTTGTGAACCAGCTGATGGGTGCTGGGAACCAACTCAGGTCCTCTGGAAGAGCAGCAAGCACCCTTAACCCCAGAGCCATCTCTCCAGCACTCAATAGAGTTTTCTTAAAGGCAGTTGTGTATGTGTGGGAGGAAAAGGCTACTGTATTCACAGCACCAGCTGGGAGTACATAAGCACGTGGTCAAAGACTCACAGACCCAGAAGTCAACTTGGCTGGACTCAAGAGCCTGGATATGGAAGTGCCTTGTGCATTTGGAAACACACATACACACACACACACACACACACACACACACACTTAAACCTTTCTTGTGGCTTCTGTCTCAAATACAGGATAAATATATCTCTTCAAAACAAGTGAGCAAGACCCAAGGCCGTTTCATATGATGATCTCACAAGGTTCTCCAAGACCCCCTTCCAGGAGCCACATTTTAGATCTTCCCTGGATCTCCCTTATTGCCTCCTTCAGAGCTTCCCATCTCCAAGCATACAGGTTAGACTCCACACACAGGAAGTCTTAAAGCCCAAGACATAGGTAGTTTTGACTTTGTTTCATGTTGAATCTCAGGAATTCTGGAAGTTGAGGAAGCCTCTCTCTATTGTAGCTTTAACTAGCCTCAAACTTGAGATCCTGCTGCCTCTGCCTCCCAGGTGTTGGGATTACAGGTATGCATCACCACATCTGGGGATCAGACCCTTTTGGGGGAGACTTTTCCAAAATGGATGGGTTTCAAATTAAGAAAGTTCAGAGAAGACTCAATCATCTAAAGAACTGACTGTATATCAAAAAGCCATTTGCCATAGTGACTTCAATTCAAATGGCTGTTACTGACTGCAACTACGAACCATGGATAGATTATATGGAAACAAGTCCAAGGGCTTGGCTGGGGCAACAATAACGGGAAGATTGGGGAAGAACACCAGAATATCAGAAAAGACTGGAGTGTGAGTTTCCAGGAGCCTGCAACAGCCCCTCACCCTCAATCAGAATAATAACTAAGACACTGTCTTCCCACTTCTTAACTTTGGGAGTGAGATGCAGTCAGAAATGTCAGAGTGGGGAAACTGAAGTTCAGGCTTTCTAGCCAGAAGACCAAGGGAAAGCTGGAGAAATGGCTCAGCAGTTAAGAGTGCAAAGGACCCAGGTTCAGTTCCCAGCACCCACATGGCAGCTCACAACCATTTGCAATTCCTTTTCCAGGGGATCCAAGACATCCTGTTCTACCTCCTCAAGCACTTCATATATCTGGTGCACGAATATACACACAGACAAAAAAATGCATACACCCAAAATAAAAATAAAAACGTCTTTAAAAAGAAGACGCCTTTAATCCCAGCACTTGAGAGGCAGAGGCAGCCACCTGCCTCTGTGAGTTTAGGCCAGCCTGGTCTGCGTAGTAATTTTTGATAGCCAGGACTACGTAGAGAGGATTTTGTCTCAGAAGAAAAAGAAAGAAAGAAAGAAAGAAAGAAAGAAAGAAAGAAAGAAAGAAAGAAAGAAAGAAAGAAAGAAAGAAAGAAAGAAAGAAAGAAAAAAGAAAAGAGAGAGAGGGGGAGAGAGAGAGAGAGAGAGAGAGAGCAAGCAGCTTAACAATTCCCAATAACAAATACCATCAAAGGACAGCAACTCCAAGAGGTGGGTCAACTTGAATTATAAGATGAAAATTCCAAAGCTGCTATTGCAAAAAGGCCTTTATAAATAAGCAACAATTACCTTGATAAACAAACAAGAGTGGTCTTAGAATGACTGGAAAGTCTAGGCAGAGGTGTGTGTGTGTGTGTGTGTGTGTGTGTGTGTGTGTAATAAAAACTTTGGAACTTAAGTATAAAATAACTAAAACAAAAATTCACTGGAAGATCCCAAAAGTAGAACAAAAATAAAAGGAAAGAATCTGGAAATTTGAAGAGAAATTATACACTGGGAACTTCGGAACCATGAGGAAAATCTCAATTTTGAATCACCAGAGAACCAGAGAAGGGAAAAAGAGTGTGGTTACAAAGCATTTGAAAACTAATGTCTGGAAACTTCTGGAATTTACTGGAAGACATAGATGCACAGATTTAACAAACTGAGCAGATCACAAAGAAGAAGAACTCTAAGAATTCACATTTACATGACATATAAATAGTCCTGACACACCAATGAAAAGGGATTAATATTGAAAACGTTTTTTTAAGCAAAATATAGCTATGTGTTGTCTACAAGATTTTCAGATCTCACTGTAAATATAATTATAGAGAGAGGAAGGATAAGAAAGATGTGCCATGCAACCACTAATCAAAGCTTGAACTGATGAAATAGTGTTAAAAAAAAAAAAAAAAAAGCTGACCTTGGAGCAGACCTGCAATTCCAGCGCTCCAGAATTGTTAGTTTTAGGGTGGCCTGTGTGCGTGTGTGTGTGTGTGTGTGTGTGTGTGTGTGTGTGTGTGTGTGTGCTATAGAACAAGACATTGTCAGAGGAGGAGGAGAAACAAGAGGAGTGAGAGAGGAGGAGGTGGTGGCAGCCAGCCGGCAGACGAAATAGATCTCAGAGTAAAGAAAATTATTAGGTATAACACACACACATACACATAGATAGATAAAGATGTATATCTCCTAAATGAATATACACAAGGCAACAGCTTTAAAATATATAAAGCAAAAAAGACAAGACTGAAAGAGCAAATAAATACAGAAATATATTTGGAGATTCTAGCACTCATTCCTTAGGCACTAATAAAACAAATCGATGAAAAATCTGGCAAAAATTTAGAGCTGAACACCAAAAGGTTAATGCCTGAAGTACCTCAGGTGGACTGCAAAGCTCTGGACAGGAAAGCTGACGTCACTGGTAACACCAGTGGGCTGTTAGAGTCCAGAGATTCTAATAAGAGGATCCACATATCTTTCTGAGACTACAGGGGAACTGACCAGGGGATGGGGTCTTCCATACCCCAAGGTCCCCAAACACCTGCTTTCTGTTATTTCCGCATTACCCCCATTGATCCCTACCTAAGAAACACCACCACCAACAGCTGGATTTGACACTTAAACATTATACCCAATTATTTAAGATATTCTCAGAACCATCAAACAAACACTGAAAAAGAAACAACAAAAGAATTAAACCCTATAAAGATTTATCTCTGCCCTCATTGAAATTGAACTGCAAATGAACAATAGAAGTGTAAGTGGAAAAAAAAAAAAAACTCAGAATACTAATAAATAAAACAGCTCTAAACAATTGTATCAGAGAGTACCCATCTGGCCTTTGTGAGACACTGTTTTGAAACAATGGTATCAAAAAAGAAACTCTCAAGAGAAATTTGAAACTATTTCAAGTTGAAGGAAAATGAAAATACTATAAATTAAAATGTGCAGGATGGGGCTGGCAGGATGGCTCAGTGGGGGAAAGCACTTGATTTTTAACTATGGTAGATTAGGATCCACCCTGGTATCCTTCTTTGAACTTGATGTCTCCAAACACAGTCACAGGTAAAAGGTACTGGGAATTAGGACTTTAACAGGTGAGTTTGGGGATGTGAAGTTCTGTCCATTACACTATAATGCTACCCCCAGCTCTCAGTGCCTGGGGGACAGAGCAGTCTCAATAACTGTCAAATGGATGAATGACAGGACATCAAAACTGCTGCCTGACCACTCCTCTCTCTGTGATGTCTGCTCCCTGTAGTGTTAGGATGGACATCCTCCTGCCTCAGCCAGTGGGCCTGAGTTTGTAGCATGGTGGGGGTTGGGGGGGTGTATCAGAACTGTTGCTAAGAGAGCTGAGTCCTGTGGCTCCCATAGCTGTGACTGGTTCTGTGGTGAGATCTGATTGCAGGGATGTGGTCTAGTTAGAAGCAAGATAATAAGATGAGGTGCATTGCCCCAGGCAGGATCCCATGATGCCTGATAGAACCTCAGATCCCCAGGATCCATGCTTTCTCCAATCGTAGCCACAACTTAAACTGAGTACTCAGAACCCAGAGCTGAGAGACAAGGAGGCAGATCACAGCACTAGCAGGTGGAGCTCTGTTGATGGTTGGAGGTGGGAAAGCCTCCTCAGGACAGCATTACACACAGATAACCTGAATGAGACCAGAATATAAATGATATAACAAGCAGAGTGAATCTTTCCATCTCCGGTATTTTAACTGCTCAGTGTAGAACCATTACCCCCACTACCCCCTTTTTTTTTGCACATGATGATAAGAGAAAATGAAACAGCTCAAACTTATTGAAAACATAGACCACTTTTAAATCCTGTTTCAAGCACCTATATTAGGCAATTATAGAAATATTAAAGCATTTTGGAAGGGTGCTATTTAAGTTATTTTCTTCTTTCCTTTTTAAATTTCTGGCTCACAAATCTTACAAAAACATTTTGTTTTTTAAAAGATATTTTTCCTAATTGCAGAAGTAGTACATGTTCACTGAAGAAAAAAATTAAAGAAACAGTAAAGACATAAAGAAAAATAGACTCCCATAGTCTCGATCTTGAACACCTACCCCTCCACCCCACCCCGGTTCTCCTCCCAAAGCCTCCGAGTGCTGAGGTAACCATCTTATAGCTCTGTGTACTGGCTTTAAAGGTATGTACCACCAAACTCAGCTCAGAAGTTTAATTTCTCATTAATTTCAATTTTTTATCTTTTGAAACAAGGTCTTATTTCGTAACTCAGTTTGGCCTCGGATTCACTATGTTACCCAGGCCGCCTTAAAACTCATGGCTCTTCTGTCTCAGCTTCTCAAGTGCTGGTTTTACAGGTGTGAACCACTTTGTCCAACTGAAAGTTTATCTTTTGTTTTTGTTTTTGTGGGTTTTCAAGACGGGGTTTCTCTGTTGTAGCTCTGGCTGTCCTGGAACTCACTCTGTAGACCAGGTTGGCCTTGAACTCACAGAGATCTGCCTGCCTCTGCCTCCAGAGTACTGGGATTAAAAGCATGTGCCATCACAGCCCAGCTCTAAAAGTTTATTCTTAAGTGTACGACAGGCTCCAATAAAATGTTTCATCCTAATCATGTAAGTAGCAAGAAATGTTTTGCCTTGTTGCTGGGACCTTGCAACAAGCTGTAGGGCGACCCCATGAATGACAGCAGACCTTGTCACTGTCCTGCCAGCTGAGACCTGGCCCTCCACGTCATCAGCTATTCTGGAAGGGTTTTCTTCCTGGTGTCCTCTGGTCATCTCTGTCCAAAGATGAGGAGAGGAACCTCCTCTCCCAGAGGTGCTCCTTTTCATTGCACAAATTCTTCTTTGCAACAGGTTTCCAAAATCTTGTGGATTTAAAGTAAGCCTGTGCCTTTTGCTTTGTTTGGGTGTAAGCAATGAGAAGCCTTTAGCCTGGGCCCTTTGGACTCTCTAGGAGAGACTGTGATTAAACATGAAACAGGAGTTGTGATAAAATCAAACAAATAAAATGTACAAAAGGAATGCAGAGAAATAGGCAGTTCAGGGTTTCTCGGAGTCAAACAGTTTGGTAGAGTAAACGACTCTTCTCCTCCAATAAGGAAATGATGCTGGAAAAAGCTAATACAAAAATTATGAACTCCAAATCCCCCTCTCTCACCTCCCAAGCACTGAGATTATAAGTGTAAGCCACTACACCCAGCTTGCTTTGATTTATAAGAAAGGATCTCACACTATGATTCAAACTGGACTGGAATTTATATGTGCCCCAGGCTGGCCTGGAACTTGCAGCAATCCTCCTGCTCCAGTCTCCAGTGTGCTAAGATTATGGGGGTAAGCCATCATACTTGTAATAGAGAGGTATTAAATTTGTGGTTGTGCTTTGAAAGCAGGATCTGAGAAAGACAGTGGCGAGCAGTTAGGGGAAGGTATGCTTATAGTTCAGCTGTTGGCATTCATTTAATTTGCCCGGTTGCCATGACTACGTATCACCTCCTGTGGCTACCACACCTGCATTCCCATCTCTGAGTCAACTATGTAATAATGGAAGCTAGCCTTGAACTTCTTATCTTCTTGCCTCTGCCTCCAGAGTGCTAGCTGGGATTACAAGAATGCACCACCACGCTTAGCCAGCTACAAAATTGACAAAAACCAGTACAAGTTGAAAATGAAATGCAGGACACCTTATTCAAAAAGTATTTAGAATTTCAATGTGGCAATGAGGATGATGGGTAATCCTTGTCGAGCTGGCTGATTTAGAATCACCTAGAAACACACGCCAATTTTAGGAGGAGCTTCCTCTTGAGATGGAACTGCCAGGTGCTTTGAGAATGCAAGGGTCTGCACAAAGCTGAAACTATGCTCACTGCTTTCCATAAATGCTGATGCCGTGGCTTCCCAGGGAGACTTGGCACAGAGTCTGAAGGATCGAGGCACTGCTTCAACTCTGAATTGCCTGTAGAGACCCACTCTTAGCTCTTTCCCTTCTATTTGGACATTCATACCCTGGCCTACAGGTTTAGAGGATCTAGATCTTACCCTGTTTTCCTAAATATTCAGCTACAGGTTCTTGGCAATGAGGATGCCAATGGTGGTAGAGTACACGCACTGCTCAGGGATTTTTGGGCTAAGGTTGGCAGAAACCGAGGTAATATAAAGTAGCAAGGGAGTTTTGGGTAAGGTAAATTTGTGACAAAACAGAGTAAAGGCCTCAAGGATAACAGTGACCCATTCTCTGTCCTTATGCCTTGGCATCTGCCTGTATGTGGTTCTCATGCTCTCATACTAGTGCCAACAGTAGAGGCTCTGCCATTGGACATTCAGAGCCAGGCTAAGGCTAGCAATCATCTACTCTTACACTTATAATCGCATGAAGATATCTATCATTTGTCACAGAACTAGCAGAATAAATGCGGTAATAAGTGCTCCATTTTATGAGATAAGAGCAGCTGTCAGGGTTTGTATCTCTCTATAGGCAAAATGTGAATGAAACAGGAGTGAATCAGAGTAGAGCAGAATGCTATCAGTGTGAACCTTTGATCTCAGACTTCTGAGGTCAGCCATGAAATGAACCATGTAACTGAGGAGCACAGGAAATAACAGGAGCAGAGGGTTGCACTGCTCTGCACCTGAGTAAACAGACTCATGAGGCTCATCCTCACATCCCTTCATCAAAAGCCAATCCCCCTCCTCCTCCTCTCCTTCCTCCTCCTCTCCTTCCTCCCCCTCTTTCCCCTCCCCGTCCCCCTTCTCCTCCTTTTCCTCTTTCCCTCCCCTCCTCCTCTTTTACGTTTTTTGAGATGGGATTTCTCTGTGTTGTCCTGACTGTTCTGGAACTTGCTCTGTAGACCAGGCTGGCCTTGAACTCAGATGGATCTGCCTCTGCCTCAGGAGTGCTGGGATTAAAGGTGTGTGCCAATACCGCCCGACTCTAATTCTCTTCTTAAAAGGGATGACTCATAGTTCTGAATTTGTATTTTCTTGGTTAAACGAGCAACTCTATATTATTCTGATGCCAACTGAGGCAGGAAAAATTCCTTGATCTGTTAGAAATAATAATCTACCAGAAGGAAGAGAACCAGGAAATGTATGATTCTGAGGAAGTGAGTAGAAGTAAAACCTCAGCCAAAATACTGACAACCAGTAGGGAGCAGAGGGCTCAGTGTGTATCAGGGAAGAGCACTTGTCTAGCACACATGAGACCCCGAGCTCAGTTCCTACCACAGATACACCATTTGAATCTACATAATAGTTACAGGCATCACCTAAAGTGCTTTGGTTCTTTTTTAAAATATTTGTTTATTTTTATTTTAAGGGTATAGTGTTTTGCTTGCACGAATGTCTGTGTGCCACATGCATGCAGTATCCTTAGAGGCTGGCAGAGGATGTCAGATCCCCTGAGAATGTAGTTATAGATGATTGTGAGCCACCAGTGGTGCTGAGAACCAAACCTAGGTCCTCTGCAAGAACAGCTGGTGTTCTTAACCACTGAGCTGCCTCTCCGGTCCATCATGCTGCCTTCTTGATGAGATGCTGGAGGGATCTTACCTCAGACTCACACACAGATAGGCACATATTCTGATTTAAAGAAGTAGTGGTACTGTTTGAGAAGGGCCAGAAATGTCTGTTTGTTTTGTTTTTTGAGACAGGGTCTCTCTATACATAACTCTGGCTGTCCTAGAACTCACTATGTAGACCAGACTGGCCTCAAACTTACAGACATTGTAAATCCCACCACCACAATTGAGTCAAATTTGAAGCAAGCTTTAATTAAATTAATTAAATACTGGCCAGGAAGATAGACTCTGACAAGGTCCATTCCGAGGTTCCCATGAAGTGTACCTGCCACCTCTGGAATTCCTATAGAATGGCCCTCGAGTCACGTGACACAGATGCTTAAAAAGGCAGAACCCATAAGGCTATATACTTCCCACCAGGTCCAATCAGTGGCAAGCATCTATCCTAATGTACTTCCTGCCTGGGTTATCTTCCGCCTCCAAATGATTAAGTATATCTGGTGCATTTGGAGCATATCCGGTGCAGTAGGATTAACTAAATAGGATCTTGACATTCTCTACCCAACATTCCAGGAGGTTATCTGTCCTTGGGCAAGTGAGATTACAGGATTATGTCTTTCTACCTCACTTGAACAACCCCACCCAGCACTCTAGGAAGTTCTATTCTCTTAGGCACAGTAATTAAAATTTAAAACATAACTCTTGCTCTTACAAGATCCACCTGCCTCTACCTCCCAAGTCCTGGGATTAAAAGCATGTGCCACCAAGCCCAGCAAAGATTTTTAAATACTCTTAGTGATTAGGAGACTCCCAGACTAAGGATACATGTGGTAATTGTACAAGGTATCTATGAAATGATGTGGGCTTTTTCCATAATAGAAATCACTTTTCTAGTTCTTCAAGATAACTTGATGCTCTACAATTCAACTGACACTGCTTACCAGGAGCTGATGCCAGATCCTCAGGGTAAGGACTCAGCCTCACCAGACTGCCTCCCTTCAGATATCAATCGCTAGTCTCAGGTACCTGTACTTCTGACCAACCAGCTACAAATTGAGGGTTTTCACAACCCCTCATCATGATAATTTGCTCTAACAGCCCACAAAACCCAAGGGAATATTTACTTACGTTTGCAGGTTTATTATAAAGGAGATAGGCTGAATACAGGGCAAGGTCTGGAAAGGTCCTCCAGTTTCCATGGAGATAAGAGTACACCACCCTTTCTACACAAAAATCTATTCAGTAGCCCCAAAGGTTTCCTGAATCTATTATTTAATGCTTCTATGGAGGCTCTATTATGTAAGCATTATTGATTATATAGTTAGTCACTGGTGATTAAAGTTAATCTCCAGCCACCTTCCAAGGAAGTAGGGGGTGGGGGCTGGGATCCTCTAGCAACCAGCTCCTTCCTGATGCTGTCTAGGGGCTGTCAGCTACCAGTCATTCATTATCGTAGAAAATGACACTCCTACCTTGCAAATTCAGTCTTGGCTTCTTTTCCAGAAGCTGTGATGGAATACTCTGGCAAAAGCAACTTGAAGGAGAAAGGGCTTATTTTGGCTCAGGGTCTAATGGTGAGCACAGCAGCAGGAGCTTGACGTGGCTGATCACATGGCATCCTTAGTGAAGATGCAGATAGCCAAAAATGCTTGCCAGCTCACTTTTTCCTTTTTATACAGCCCAGGATCCAAACCCAGGGAATGGTGCCACACGAGTTTAGGGCGGATCCTTCCATCTCAATTAACTTAATGAACACTGTCCCTCACAGGTGTGCCCAGAAGATACAAAAGCCCTCACAGGTATTCCTGGAGTCTCCTAGGTGACTGAAGTTCCTGTCAAGTGACAACACTAACAATCACAGAGTCCCAAAGTCTGAAACTAAGATCAAATACCACAGATGTCTCTACCACATGGGCATTTCCAAGCTTTTCTTAAAATCTCTTGGAAGCTGTATACAGCTATGAAGTAGAAACCAAGTATCTATTTCTTACTATGCCACATAGAGACTTTGGGGGAGAAATCTATTCATTCATTCATTCATTCATTTAATTTACCCCCCAGAGGATATCGGGGCATTTAACATTCCAGATTTTAACATAAAGAGCTGGAATGAAAAGTTTTAACTAATGATGAATTGACTCCTTCCCTGAGAAATGAAATGGCATGTGGAAAACCAGTGTCACAGGGTCACAGGTGGTAAAACTAAACAAGAAAAGGGAAGATTTTATCCGACAAAGAGATAATTTATTGTACCACACTGTAAGACAACAATGGGTGAGTTTCCAGAAAGGATATCGCACCCCTGAGAAGTTGGGGAGAGTCTTGTACAGTTGTCAAGGGAGAAGTCACTTGGGGCCAGCATCTGAGGGGATAGGAGCACCTCTCATCTTATGAAGTAGTGGATTTTACAGTCTTGACACCGGCCATTTGTGTAAGCCATACTGAGTCGTTAGCAGTTAGGCACCAGATGTCTGTGTAAGGTACATGATGCTGTCTTTTAATTGTCAGTTGGATACAATCTAGAATCAGTGGGGAGTCTCAACCAGAGCCTAGATCAGGGTAGCTTATGGGCCTGTCTGTGAGGAATTTTATAGTTGGGTTCACTGAGGTAGGAAAACACACCCTGATTGTGAGTGGCACCATTTCTTGGACTGGGTGCTGAACTGAATGAAACGAAAGGAGCCAGCCGAGGACTGGTGAGCATTCATTCTCTCTGCTCTTGGCAGTGGATGTTACCAGTTGCTTCAAGTTCTTGTCGCCCTGACTTCCCCACAGTGATAGCCCAACTGTAACCTGAAGTTACAAATCAAGTAAACTTTCTCTCTTATTTTGCTTTTGCCAGGATATTTTATCACAGCAACAGAAATTCAACTAAGACAGAAATCATGGGTCAATCTCTAAATGGCTGTGACCTGATCGTTAGAGTGTGAGAATCTGGCTTTTATTTTGGGCCTTTCATTTCTACAGACCCCACAGTCACGGAAGAATAGCTTTGTTTGGAGACTAGATAATTTTTCAGGGGAGTTTCTTTTTTTATTTTAAATGTGGGTCTGTGTGTCATGGCATGACCGTGGAGGTCAGACAGCGACTTTTAGGGAGTTAGTTCTTTCCTTCCACAGCACATCCCATGGACTGAACATGTTGAGAAGTTAGCCATCTCACTGGTTTCAGGAACAATTTTAACACTGTATTAGAGATAAAAGTATATTAAAAGATATGTAGGGAGAGGAAAACAAAACAATTCAAATGTCCACCTTACGAAGTAAATCTCAATATTAAATAATAAATAATCTATGTACGTGTGAAAGAATTGAAACTACCTAAAATGTTCAATACAAAATATGAAAGAAGAAAGGGAAAAGGAAAAAGCATGTGCAGCTTGAGAGAGTGGCTAGAAAACAAAGCACTGTGGCCTCAGTTTCCTCACCATTTTTAGCACAAATTAGACAAATTCACAGTTTTAATGTGAGACTAGGTAAGGAGATTCAAAAGCAGAAGACAGGGGCCAGGCTGAGAGGCAGAACACTTGCCAAGCATATGCCAGACCCTGGGTCTGATTCCCAGCACTGTAAATGCCTCCTTTAGAAACACAACAAAAATAAAGGAAAGGCACAGTAGGTGGATAACCAAGACAGCATGCAGAGGCCTTCATGAAGTGAACAGGCATTGTTGGGCATGTGTGAGTGGGCACGGTCAGACATGCATGAGTGGGTACTGTCAGACATAGGGATATTCCAAGAGATGCACTAGGTGTTAGAGCCAGATACTTGTTTTTGAAGAGCCTGTAGTCTAGAATCCTAAATTGCTTTAAGAATTCCAGCAGGCATGAAAAAATATATAGCATTTCCAAGCATGGTGGTACATGCTCATAATCCCAGCATCAGGGAGATAGAGGCGGGCAGATCTCTGTTAGTTTGAGGCCAGCCAGGTCTATACAGTGAGTTCCAGGTCTGCCAGAGCTACATACTGAGACCCTGTGTCTCAGTCGCTATGGTATTGCTATGAAGAGACACCATGAGTAAGTCAACTCTCATAAAAAAAGAAAGCATTTAATTGGGGGTTTTCTTACACTTTCAGGGGCTTAGTCTATTATCCTCACGGTGGAAAACATGGCAGCATGAGAGTTACATCCTGATCTGCAGGCTGAGAGAAAGATGCTGGGCCTGGTGTGGGCTTTTGAAACTTCAATACTCATCCCCAGTGACACACTTCCTTTAACAAAGCCACACCTCCTAATCCTTCTCAAGTAGTGCTACTCCCTGATGTCTAAGTATTAAAATATATAAGCCTAGGGGACCCATTCTTATTCAAACTACCATACCCTGTCTCAAAACAAAAAATCCTGAAAATATGCCATTAAATGTTATCAGTTCTTTTTGTTTGTTTGCTTGTTTATTGTTTTTCAAGACAGGGTTTCTCTGTTGTAACCTTGGCTGTCCTGGAATTCACTCTGTAGACCAGGCTGGCCTTGAACTCACAGAGATTCACCTGCCTCTGCCTCCCAAGTGCTGGGATCAAAGGTGTGTGCCACCACGATCCTGCTATCAGCTGTTCTTATTAGAAAATGAGGGCACAACTGCAAGAAAACTTAGTTTTTGGAAGCTCTACCAGATGAGTTTTTGGTTGTTGTTGTTTTGGTCTGGCGGGGTGGGGGATAGGGATAGAGGGTTTGCTTTTGTTTTTTGAGATATAATTGGATGATATAATTCAAATTAGCCTGGAACTCAATATCAAACTGGTGGCATGACTCCTAAGTGCTGAGATTATAGATGTGAGATACCAGGACTGCTTATGACCAGTTTAGAAAACAAAACACAAGCCCCCAAAAAACAAATAACAAAAACAAACTTGTAGAAGGTGTACAGAAGGGAGAAGAACCAAGGAAGACCTTGCTGACTTAAGCAGCTGAGGAGAAAAGACATTGGAGGGATGATGCAGAAGGTGGGGAGGAGCTCCATATTTCCTATAGTACCATCTTTACTGAATTACAGTATAAATACCCCAAAGCACAGCAATATAGTGAGCAGCTCAAGTCATTGTTGTGGAAGTTTACTTTTAGTTGTGTTTAAGATAATTGTTTTTGTGCACTGCTGAAAAAGGGATGCATAGGCCTTGGCATTTTGTATTGTCTTTGGGGCATGTTTGATTGCTTATGATCTGCACCTGAGGAGTTCTGAATCAATAACAACACCTGAGCTCAGATGCTCAGGGTTCCACTGTCCAGTATGGTGCTGGCCATGACAGTGGTTCCCTCTGCTGAGATCTGGCAGGGCTTCCATGTATGAAAATGCCTCCATGTTGTCCTTGATGAGCCACCACAGCAGACATACAGCTACAATTCATTTTCACAGCCTAAACATGCCTATGTAACTGGCACCCAGATCAGAATGCAAAGGATTGCTGCATCTCCAGAGCACCCTTATGACCTCTAATGAGGGAGCACCCAGCCACCTCTTACCGTCACCTCAGCTAATGGCTGACTTGACATCTTACTCTATTCCTTCATTTTGTCAAAAGCAGCTCATTGTCATAAAATGACTTTGTTAAGATACTGACGTCAGGCATTTAACGTATAAAATTAATTACTATAAAATGTAGATCATAAACATTCCCAGCATCTCTCTGGAGGTGGCCTCTTCTCCCTCTGTGATCCATCTCTCCTTCTACCTTGTCTACATATATTTTCTGATCTCTTTATATGGATTCTTCCAGTTTCTTGGATTTAATACAGCTGGGATCACACATTAAATACCTTCTTCCTTGAGGGTGGGAGAGACAGTATATACAACTCTAAAGGCAGAGTGTGTTTGATAACTTTAATGCTTGAAGCCCTGACTTCAACCCTCAAAACCATATAAACTAAGCATGGTAGAACACACCTGTAATCCCAGTCAGTACTCAGGAGATGGAGCCAGGAGGATCAGAAGTTAAAGATCATCCTCAGCTACACACATTATTTTTCTTGTTTATTTGGTCCAAATTCTTTCACCTACCATGATGACTTTGAGATCTATCCGTGTTTTTGTGTTTCAGGGGCTTGTTCTTTGATGTTGCTGAGTGACATTCTAGCATACAAAGTTACCACCATTGCCTGTGCTCCTGTTGACAACATTTGGCTGTTTATGGCTTATGGCTAATACAAATAAAGTTGCTAAGAACAGAATGTGTAACAAAGTCTTTTAACACAAGCTTTCCTTTTTCTTGGGCAAATTCCATGACCAAATCATCTGACCAGAGTTGTGTTTAAGTTTTTAAGAGCCAAGCTGTCTTCCAAAGCTCTCTGCCATTTTGTAAACACAGCAGCAGTTTGCAAGAATGCCAGTTTGGCCACTTCCTTGCCAATATTTGATATTATCAGTCTTTTAAGTCTGAGTCATTGTAATGAGTGTTTGATCAAATCTCCTTGTGGGTTTTATTTGCATTTTCCAGGTGACTAGTGATGGTAAGCATCTGCACAAGTTTTATTGACAATTTTAGACTCTCTTTGGTGAACTTCAGAGATCTTTTTTTTTTAAATGTCATGCCCATTAAAAAGGACTTAAATAAGTATTCACAGCCAGGCTGGCAAGATAGCTCAGAGGAAAAAGGCATTTACTGATGACCTGTGTTTGATCTCAGGGACCAGTATGGTGGAAGGAAAGAATGAATGCCCATATGTTGTCTTCTGCCCTCCATATGTATGACATGCTACATATGCAATATACATATGATTAATAAATATAACATATAAAAATAGCTTAGGGCTAGTGAGACAGCTCAGCAAGTAAATGCGCTTGCTGCCAATCCTGACAGCCTGATTTGAGCCTCAGAACCCACGTGGTGGAAAGAGAGGACCCACTAACGAAAGTTGTACTCTGACCTCCACAAGTACATTGTGGCACATGTGCATCCCCACAAAGACAAACACACTCACACACAAAATAAATACATGTAATAAACATTGTTTTAAATTAAAGAAAAATGTTCAGAGCCAACAGAGGCGAGAGTAATAGATGTGATGTTTCCAGGTAAGAAGGGCAATGTGAGTTCTCTAACACCTATTCTGCTCCAGCTCTTCTTTTCAAGGGAGATGTGTTCTGGTTACTGTGAGAAAGAGCAGCCCCTCAGCACCAAAAGCAACAGCTTCACAAGGCAACCTGGAAAGTGAGGAGGAGAGCTAGTCACATCAACATCCATCTGCCATGGTTTGAATGAGAATGGTCCCCATAGGCTCATAGATTTGAATGCTTGGCCACCAGGGAGTGGCACTATTGGAAAGGATTAGGAGATGTGGCCTTGTTGGAGGAAGTGTGTCACTGGGAGTGAACTCTGAGGTTTCAAGGGCCCAAGCCAGGCCCAGTGTGACTGACTTTCTTCCTGCTGCCTGTGAATCCTGGTGTAGAACTCTCAGCTACTTTCTCCAGCACCATGTCTGCTTGCATGCCGCCATACTCCCTCATCATGATAATGGACTAAACCTCTGAAACTGTAAGCAAGAGTAAGATAAGACTCCATCTCTTTCTTTTTTCTTCTGAGCTTACGAGTTCATGGGGGCAACACTCTCTTTTCACTGAGGACTTAGAGAATTCCCAAGGTGCAAGACTTCCAGTGCAGTGTTAAAGCCAAGAAGTCCCAGGGAAATCAGAATGAGCTGGTCCTTTAAGGTAGGCCCTTCACCAAGGCCCCAAATGAAGATGATTATTTCTCAGCGTCATTGTCAGATATATGTAGCCACGTGTTTAAGCTCTGACCGATGAAATTAAAGCAAAAAGGATGTATGAATTTCCAGAGTTTTCACACGGAAGCAAGTCCCCTACTTTTCCCCTTCCCATCTTCCAACTGGTTCAGATAAACAGAACTGAACAGAAGTATGAGCATTCCAGCTCAGATAATAAGGAGGGAGTCGACTGTTAAGAACCTCAAAGCAAGCTACATGGGCGGCACACACCTTAGTCCCAGTGCTTGGCGTGCTAAAGTAGGAGGGTGGTGAGTTTGGGGTCAGGTTCTACCAAGGAAAGAGCCTTGAGAAAGATACCAGGTCCTGATTATTATGGGATAGCCTACCAGTTTTTGTGTGTTCTAGGTAGCATGATCTCCTGTGCTTGGGGCCTCCTTTTCCAGCTGCCTACTTAAAGAGTGTGTGTCAGAACACAGCCAGCGAGGCTGAATGGCTTTGGAGAGTTAAGCAGAAAGAGGGAGGAAGCAAGTGCTTGTTGAGCATCCTGAATGCTGAACATTTTGCCACTGGTCTCTTTCTTAAGATATACTTTATTTTTTAAGTTGTGTATGTGTATGTTGGGGTGTGGGGCATGTGGCACATGAGTGCAGTGCCCCAGGAGGCCAGAGACTTGGGATCCTCTGAGACTAGAGTCACAGGTAAGTATGAGCCTTCCAACATGAGTCCTCTCTAGGAGCAGAAAACACTCTTAACCACTGAGCCATCTCTCCAACCCCTGCTTTTTCTTTATGTGAGATATTTCATTTGTCTTTCACAGAAGAACTAACTCAGCAAGAGAAGTTGTTGAAATGTAGTAGGAAACAGGAAACGTAGTGAGAAGGGTGGGATTTTTATTTTCAGAGGAAGGTGCCATAAATTCCCAGCTAGCGAGTTTGATGGCACTTGGGCTATTTTCTGAACTGGGTTCATAAAAGAGATTGGTGAAACATTTTAAAAGGCAGCAGCAATCACTACTTCCCAAGCAGATGCACCAAGAACTGGTCTGGTTCATTTATCTCAGTTTCAGTCTTAGGAGAAGGTTGTTACACAGGTAGATTTGAAAAACTCACACTTGCAGCAAGGCTATGAACAAGAACACATACGGCAACTCTGCAGACTTGTTCTGGGGACAGCACATGACATACATACATGTACATGACAGTACATGCATGGTAACTCTGCAGACAACTAGGAGGGTTTGTAAGTAGTTAAACAATCATACCCAAATGACATGAAATAACAAACATGGACATCAGCTTGAGGAAAGAGCTGAGGAAACACGCCTTGATCTCTAGAGGTTGGAGAGATGGCTTATGGCTGACACCGCTTCGGTTCCCAGCATCCACATCAGGGTCCCAACCACGTGTAACGCCAGTTCTGGGGGGAACTGATGCCTCTGATCTACACAGGCGTCTGCACTCTCACATTCCTGTACTCACATTCACATAACCCGCAGCCCCCAACCCGTACATACACATAATCAAAAATCTTAAAAAGAAACATATTTATCACTGAGAGAGTGAAGACCACGAAGTTGACAGAAGACACGGGACCAAGGAAGATAGTTACTTTTCTCATCGCTGCTACCGGATACCCGACAGGAAGTGACTTAAGGTAAGAAGGACCTATTTTGACTCACAGCTTGGTGACTAGTCCTCCATGGCGGAGAAGGCATAGTTTTGGGCAGCTCCGTCTGTGGTGTGGGGACCTGCAGCTGCGATCTCTCCTCTTCACACACGCTCCTGAGAACAGGAAGCAGAACCTGACGCAGAAGCCATGGCCGGGCTATTAACCCCAAAGCCTTCTCTCTCTCTCAGGGACCTGCTTCCTCTCGGCAGGCCCTACCTCCCACAGTTTCTACAAGCTTCCAAAAGAGCGCCACCAGGTGGGACAGGATGTTAGAGCACATGAGCCCGTGGGGGGACATTTTCTATCCAAACCACAACAGCAGTAAACACTAGAGAAGACAAAACCAGAACCAGAAGCTTTTGATTCAAAAGACAAATGTGTGTTATACACTCAAGTTCTTAAAGCAAACCCCTATCCAATTACTTAAGAACTAGGAGAGGGTCTGGAGAGATGGAGCAACACTTAAGAGCACACTCGTTACTCCTGCAGAGGACCCTGGTTCCATTTCTAGCCATCACACAGTAGTGCCCCTGTAACTCCAGTTCTAGTGAATATGACCCCCACATTGTGACCTCTGCAGGCACCAGGCATGCATGTGGTGCACATACTTAAATATAGGCAAAATCATCATACACATAAAATAAATAAAAATATAGATATATAGAAATATAGACATATATAAGATATATATATATATATTATATAGACCTATATAGATATACAGATATGTGGAGAGAGGTATAAAGATATATAGATATATAGAAAATAAGGAAAGATCAGGAGATGAGTTATTATTAGGAAAATAATTGGTATTTTAGGTGACAGACTGCACAGGAGTCAGTGTAGCAAAGCTAAAGCATTCAGGCTGACTACATTGGAGAGACAGTGTCAGCTCTAAGAAGCTGAAGCACAGTTTTGCTAACAACATCCACCGTCTCATGACATAGCATGAGAGCTGACATGACACAACTGTGGAAGTTTTAGGGAGACACGAAGCTGTTGCTTTGGTTGGGTTACACTGTGGCATTCTGGCTCCAGAGTCAAGCAGATGGATCCACTGACTCTTACTCTTCACCCCCCTATTTTATCTGACTATACACCTGTTCCTGGTCTTTAGCTCAGCACCCCATTACTTGGCCTGATACTTTAGCTCTTCCTGTTCTTTTTGCTGTGGTTATACTCTCTTCCTGACCAGAGACTGGTACCCTGCCTGCTGAGGGGCCATAAAATCCTGGAGGTGCTAATGGTGAGGAGTTAGTTCTGACTCTGTAAAAGAAGGTAGTTGAAATGGGACTTGTAAGCCCTATCTTTTCTCTAAACCACAGCAGTTGCTAGCCAGCCATGGTGACTCATGCTTGTATTCAAAGCACTATGGAGGCTGAGACAGAAAGACCATGAGTTTGAGGTCAGCCTGCGATACATAATGAAATCGTGTCTCTAAAAATGAATTATCTAAAAACCAAATGTAGATGTAGATTCAGGGTAAAGATGGTTTATTATTTGCCTCATTAAATCACATTTCTAGCCTGGAGCCCTGAAGCATTAAGGCCTTTATACTCGTACTCTTAAACCTAGAACTGGAAGGCTTTGATGCCTTCATACAATCTAGAACATTTAAACCTCCATACAATCTAAAATGTTTAAGCCTCCAAGACTTGCTGCTGACTGAGCCACTCTGACTAGCTCCTTCTGAACTCTGACTCTTTTGGTTCAACTCAAGTCACTTGCTGTTTTGGCCCAAACTCTTCTCCAAACTGCCTGGTACAAACTGACCTTCTGAGCTGGCTTACTGTTTCTAACCAAACTCTTCAGACTTTGGCAAATTCTGGTGGACTCTCTGACTGCCTCAGACTAAACCGCTCTGCTCAGTTTCCAACTGACTCACTCTTCCTGTCTGATACTGACTTTTTCTGAGCTGCCTCTCTGTTCCTGTGTCCCTGTCTGCCTGCTTTAGACTGCTCACCTCATACTGCCTACTGTAACTCACTGCTATAACTGACTCTGCTCTGAGCGGAGAGCCCGCTTTTATAACATGACTTACTCTGCTAACTCTTCCTCTGAGTTGTCACTTTGCCTGTCCTTCACTCTGACTCATCTGAGATGAGTCCTGTGTGACACTGACTCCTGAGTTCTGCTTGCTGTGTCTGCTTCCATACACTATAAGCAAAGAAAGTTTTGGGAAATAAAAATGGAGTAGCATTTCCAGAGCTAGGCAGACGATTAGAAGATGAGAGATCAAGCATGGTGATGCATACCTTTGAACTTAGTACTGGGTAGGCAGAGGCAGAAGGATCTTTGTGAGTTCAATGCCAGCCTGGTCTACAAAGCAAGTTGCAGGCTAGCCAGGGCTACACAGAGAGATCCTGTTTCAAACAAAACAAAACAAAACAAAACAAAACAAAACAAAACAGAACAGAACAAAGCATATGGCAGAGGCTGATGAGATGGCTCAGTGGATAAAGGTACTTGCTGCCCAGACGATGACTTGAGTTTGATCCCCAGAATCCACACGGTGGGAGAGGAGAAGTGACTGCTCAAAGTGTCTTTTGACCTCCACAAGGATAGCATGCCTGTGCCCCACTCCCACATGCACACACACACAAATAAAGAGAATAAGTTAAGGAGATGACTTAAGCAATAATATCAGCTACTCCAAATGAACATGCACAGACTATACCTTAAATCCCTCTCCTCCAGAGAGCAATTGAGACCCTGAATAACATTTGAAATGCACACATCTGTAAATGAACTGGAGAGCTTGCAAGGCAGTAGGAAAGGCTCCTGTGACAAAAATAGAAGGAAAGTTGAAATCCAGATAAGAAAGTCAGCCATGGGCTTGGCTCTCACTTTGAGGCTCAACCCTGCTGAACTTGAGCCCTCACTGGACGGCACTGCCGGGCATGACAGACAGGAGCTCCACTTGAAAGCCTGCCTGAAGTTCAGAGTCTAAAAGGATATGCCTTACATAGAGTTGAGGACCCCAAAGGGTACATCACTGACAGAATGATAAACTGCAAATGAGTTCTCCCCAAAGAAAAAGACAGCAAGGAAACTTGTCTGCCTTAAATCTGCCATGGAATAGAGCCCTGACCATGTGTAATCCTCAGTAGGATTACACATATGGGTTTTAGCTTGAATTCAAACTACCCAGGAGGTTTTGAAAACCTCAGCCTGGAAACTGAAAGCAGCCTCAGGCGCCCATAGAAGCAAGCCAAATCTTTTATGAAAGAAGATGCCTTGAAGTCAGGGCTCAAAGGAGTTCCAGTAGGCTTCGCGGAACTCTCAAGTATTAAGGAAAATATAAGAAAACAAAGTAATAGGAGTGAGAGTTAGACAATAACAGATTCCTTTCACATAGACTACCTACTGCACTTGTCAGATATTAAATGTTGGTTTACTGTGTATAGAGAAATAAAAAGAAAGCAAAATATGACCAGAGAGAAAGTGCCAGCAAGAATACTCAGCACAATTTTAAATTTACAACAATTTTAAACTTTATTATTGATTTTGTCTTTAGAGGGGGCATGGTGTATAATTCTAAAAGGGCCAAAAAGAAATTCTAGAGATGAACTAAATCTATTTTATATGCATTGAAGTGTAATAATAGTTCAAGAACCAGACAAAGAATCGCTTAAGACAGACTTCTCTGTACCTTGAATCTCATTAATAACAATGAAGTCACATTTACTCTCCCTGCTTCTGTCAGGCAGAAGTTAGGAATCCGTCACCTCCATGGTGCTACTACTATCTATTTAATGTTAATATTCTTCTAATCTGTTCCAAAATTGTCACCTAAAAACATATTGAGATTCAGTTATCCTTTGGACTAAGTGTTGCTAATAAAAGTCTTACTGATCTATCTGGGAAAAACATTTGAGGGGTTAACTTGCACTATATTGACCAAGAGAAGAAAAGGGAAGATTGGACCACTAAGAACAGCAGTGAAAGAAAAGGTCACAGCTGACCTTTAATAAACAAACAAACAAACAAAAACGATGTAAGAAAACAAGGAAAACTGTATACTAACAAATTAGACGAACAAAAGGAAATGAACAAAATTTTAGAAAGAAGGATATTATCCAAACTGACTCAAACTAGGTTGGTAATGCAGGTCTGTCCTCCCAGATAATGGAGAGGCTGAAGCAGGAGAATCGCAAGCTCAAGGTTTGTCTGGGTTACAGAATGAATTGAAGGCTGGCTTAGATAACTTAGTGAGACCATGTTCAGAAGTAACAACTAAAAGGAGAGTTGTATATACTCAGTGGCAGAGCACTTGTCTAGCACTACACTCTAGGTTCAGTCCCCAGAAACACACACACACACACATAAGGGGAGAGGTGCGGAAAGCAATAAGATAATATAATAGACTAATAATGGTCTAATAAGTATAACCAAGTTGAATGGTGTGGTATCAAAATATAAAAATTAATTATATTCTACAGGAGCAATAATAAACTAAAAATAAAAATTTGACAGAATTACATTTATAAGATCAAAAGGAATCAAATATTTAGAAATCTATTTTGTTTTGTGGTGCTGGTATTTAACCCAGGGCCTCGTGCATAATAGGTGAGTGTTCTACTATTGAGCTACATCCTCAGTCCTAGAAATATGTGTTTGTTTGTTGAGACAGGGTCTGTCCTGATAGCTTTGGCTGTCCTGGAACTCACCGTGTAGACCTGGCTGGCCTTGAAGTTCCTGAGATCTGCCTGCCTCTGCCTTTGAATGCTGAGATTAAAGGCATGCAGCACCATGCCTAACCCTAGAAATATGTTTTTAAAAGAAATGCAAAACCTGTACACTGAAAACTGCCAGAACGCATTGAAAGAAAAAGCAAATCTAAATAAATAGAGAGAGCCTTTGTTCATGAATTAGAAGGCTGTGTTAAAATGGCAAAGATCTCCAAACTGGTATACACATTAAAAACAACCCCTATCAAAATCTTATTGACCATGATACACTGACCCAAAAATTTACAAAGAGATGAAGGGGTGTAGAATCGTCAAAGAACCCTTAAAAAAGAAAGACATTGTTGAATAACTCACGAATTTAAAATCTCACTGCAAGGGTACAATAAGAATAGAAATAGGGATCAATGAAATAAAACTGAGAATCCGCAAATAATCCCTTTATAGTTATTGCTTTAGTGGACAGGTGCTGGGGATTAAATACAGTGATCTGGGCATGCTAAGCACGCATTCTACTGCTGACAACACTATAACTCCAGCTCCGGGGAACCTAACACCCTCTTCTGGACTCCATAGGCACTGAACTTATATGCATATTCCCCTTCCCCACAATTTAAAAATAAAATAAAACTTTTAAAAATCGATAAAGGATTTGATTAGAGCTTTATCCAAAAGAAGTACACAAATAGCCAATCACCACATGAAAAAAACGCTCAACATCATTAGTCACTAGGGGATTTATAATCAAAACCACAAGGACATGCTACCACCCATACCAACAAGGATGTGGATGTAATACAAATGATGGAAATGATAAGTACTGGCAAGGATGTAGGAAAATTGGATCCCTCACATATTGCTAGTAGGAATGTTAAATCATGCAGCTGATTTGGAAAAGTATTTGGCAGCTCCCCAAATGATTAAACATAGAGTTACCATATTATCCAACAATCCTACTCCTATATATAAAATAACCGAGGGAATTGAAAACATATGTTCATACAAAAATTTGTACACGAATGTTCACAGCAGCATAATTCATAACAGCTGAAAAGTAAAAGCAGCACACCAGTGTCTATCAACTGCTGAACAGAAAGGTCATGTGGCTGTAGTATGTACATATTCTGCAATAATATGGAGTAGAACACTGATATGGTGTGGATAAAACTCGAGTGTATCACACCAAACAAACACAGGCTAAATTCTGGAGGAGTCTATCTACATGAAATGTCCAGAAAAGACAAACTTATAGAGATAAGAGTAATAGTTTCCAAGGGTTGGGAGGATTGGAGACTGACAGATAATGGACACAAAATTTCTTTCTGAGCTTGTGACAATGTTCTGGACATTGATAGTGGTCATGGACACACAATTTACTGTGAATTTACTAAGAAATAGGGGACTTTTGAAAGAGTTAACTTTTGGTATGTGAATTATACCATAATAAAGTTGTTACGAAAGTAATAATTGATATTAAAAAAACACAGTGAATGCATTAAAACACTTGAAATAAAAATAAACTGGACTGTAAATCTGAGAATACAACCCAGAGCAGAATACAAGATGATACACAGAGAGGAAAATTATACTAGTTAAGAGTCATAGAGGACAGATGAGAACATTTCACATCTGTCTGTCTAACCAGAGTTTCAGAAGGAAAGAAAAGTGTTGGATAGTGATTATTTTTCAGAATAATTTAATAAATAACCCCGCATATGTGTGTGATGTTCTATGTTGCATGTATACATGTTTGTGGGTGTATGTGTCCATGTGTGCATGTGTGGAGGCTAGAGATCCACATTGGGAGTCTTCCTCAGTCACTCTCCACGTTATATTTTGAGGCAGGATCTCTCATTGGACCTGGAGCTTGTATTTTCAGAGATTAGCTGGCAAGCGAGACTTTCAGATTCACCTGTCAGCAAACCACTCCCGAAGCACTGAGGTCCTAGATGCACACAACCATACCTGAGCTTTAAGAAGGTGCCAGGGGTGCAAATTCAGGTCCCATGTCCCTCATGCTTACATAACCAGCACAGTACCCACTAAGCCAGCTCCCCAGCATCCAATCATATAACTTCTTTAATTAAGAAAGCAGGAAAAATATACAGAAGATTTTTTACAGAGAAGAAAGAAAGAAAGAAAGAAAGAAAGAAAGAAAGAAAGAAAGAAAGAAAGAGAGAAAGGAAGAAAGAAACCTCTTAGACACACTGTACATATCTCCAGAACACCAAAACCAATCTGAAGCTCTTAAAAAAGCCAGTTGACTCACAAGCAACAAGAAAGACCAAATTATTAACATATCCTCTACAGTTGAATGGATTTTGTGAATATTAGACTGAATAAGGGGGGAAAGCCATTCCCTAAAGGTCACAGGCAGGGCATTAGCATATTAAGGAAGCCATAAATGATGTCACACACACTGAGTAGCTTAAATAACAAGCATTTATTTTCTCCCAATTCTGGAAGCTATTAAGTCTCGAATCAAGGTTTAACAGAGGCAATTTCTAGCAAGGGTTCTTCCTGGCTTGCAGACAGCTACCTTCTTTCTGTGTCTCTCCTCGAGGTGAGTGTGTGTGAGAGAGAGGGTTGGGGGCCTTCCTGATGTCTCATCATTTAACTTTAATTACTTCATGAAGGCTTTGGCTCCAATTGCAGTCAAATTGAGGGTTAGGGTTTCAACATATGGATTCTGAGATGTAATTCAGTCCATAGCATTCAGCATGTTTCCATTTATACAACATTCTCAAAAATACATTTTGTAGGGCAAATTAGTAGTTGCTAGGAGTGAGGCACGGTAGGGGATTTGGATGTTATTATAACCAGCATCGTGAAGATTTTTGTGGCGACGAGACTGTTGAGTCTTGAAATCAGAGGTGTTTACAGGAGTCTGCACATGAGATATAGTGACACCGAACAGTATGCACATGTTAATAGCCATGTCCCCTGTATATGTATATATATATATTACATATATATGTAATATAACATATATTATATTTTATATATTACTAATATAATAAATAATGTATGACCCATTGGAAAACCTGAAAAAATCCCAAAAGGCCTCTCTGCAATATTTTTGTAAATTGTATGTGTATAAACGTGTGTGCAGGTGAGCGGGACCATACATGCCTTGTTTCCTTGACACAGGGTCTCTTCACTGACTCTGAAGCTCACAATTTAGTCTAGCCTGGCTCATCAGTCAACTTCAAGATCCACCTATGTCCACTTCCCAGACAGTGGGGTTACCTACGCAAAGGTAATTCATGGCTTCTTTCATGAGTGCTGGGCATGGGATTTGCTTGCACAAGCCTTCTCTCCAGCCCTGTAACTTACCTTGAATATGTAATTATTCCAAAAATGAAAAAAGAAGTACTCAGAAACAACAACAACAACAAAGCACCCTCAATTTCTGCCTAGTAAATAGAAACCTATTTGGAATTAGTTTCTCAGTGGGGAGATTGTGGAGACATATCTTCAATGTGCCAAGACAGCTGTTAGCCCAGGACTGTATTCTTGTCAGACTCTTCCAAGAGTCAAGATGAAATAAAGACATGTCCTGACACAGAAAAAGTATAATGCTGGTAGAATCTTCCCACTGCTAATACTGAGGGCTCCAGGTAAACAGTGTGAGAGAACGCCTGACACACAAGAAGAAATGGTGAAGCAGTAGATCAATAAACAGTCAGCACATCTAAAGATCGTTAATTCCCTAGCAGAGGGCCAGAGAGGTGGCTCAGTGGGTAAAGGCACCTGCTGCTAAGCCTGAGGATCTGAGTTTAATCCCCAGAACCCACAGCTTGGAAGGAAAGAATCAACTCCCCCAAATTGTCCTCTGACTCCCACACTTGCTCTGTGTATTCCCACCTCCTGAACCACCCCCCACGCACAATAAATAAAACAAAAATTTAAAAAACAAGAGAAATTCTCCAGCATAAGCAGACGTGGAAACATAATAATCTCTAAACTAGTGTGTGGGTGGAAAGAAAATGATGGATGGCAAAGAAAAAAACAAAACAAAACAAACAAACAAAAAAAAACAGAAAAAAAATTTTAGTAGAGAAAAAAATTGAAAGGAAAATAAGAGAAAGAATGGCCCTACAATGAGTAGCAGAAATATGAACAAATAAGTTTTTGTCATGTGTGCATGGTATGCATACACATGTTCGAGCATGTTCATAAGTGTGTGGGCAGGTGGAGGTCGGAGGCTAACGTCTTCTCCATTGCGCTCCTTTATTGATGGAGGCACAGCTGCTCGCTGAATCTGGCGCTCACAGATTCTGGCAGCCTAACTAGTCAGCTTGCCCTGGGGATCCTATCTCTCTGCCTCCTGAGGCTAGGATTCTGGGTAACTGCCAAGCTTGACTGGCTCTTAGAGATCCCAACTCGGGCTCTCATGCTTGCTTGATCAGTGCTTTATCTACTGAACCATCACTCCAGGCCCCCAATACAATCGTCATCAGAGTAAATCCAGTTAAGGAAAAGTTTGTTGTAGAGCTAAAGATCAAAAACCTATTCAAATGCCACTTGCAGGGTACACATCTGAAGCAGGAGGTGGGGAAAGTTGAAAATGAAAATGAATAGAACTCAGAAACAGGCGGTATCACTGTTTCGGTGTCAATGAAACTGACACTAGGTGAAACTACAGACTCCAGATCCCATTGGTTAAGGAGGCAGTCTCTAATAAGGGGAGGAGACGCATGACCTCTGGAGTCTCTCCCGTTCCTGGCATCCACTGAGAAATTCGGATCTGAGCTGATGATCACACGGCCCCGGATGTCAGTGAAGACACTGAACCACCAGATAAAGAGCAGGGCTTGAGGATCATACAGTCTCCCCAGTCCCCCGGATCCTTAATTTCAAATGATTTCATTTTCTCATGGCTGGGAGTTTTTCTGACCAATCGGGTGTCAGAAGCAGTGTTCTGGCATTGCCCGCTGCTTATGAACTCTCCTTTCTTCAGTGAGAAGCCGTGTGTGTGTGTGTGTGTGTGTGTGTGTGTGTGTGTGTGTGTGTTGTTTGTATGTAAGAACATGACTTTATGTGCTAGAGTGTAGTTGCAGTGTAGTATATAGTATACACTTACAAACATCTACTGTTAAGAATTCAACTTTTCTGCTTTAGGATTTACTTGAGATCATTTGTCTGAGAAAATATATTGAGAAATTTCCCTAAGGGAAAATTTTAATGTTCTTTTTTATCTAACTGAGTCAGCAATAGTTAGCTGTCCAAGTTACTAACATATTCAAAGAAATGCAAGCACTGTAAGGCCTCCTGAACCTGGCAAGCCTCCTGAGGGTGGGGTAGGTAGCAACTGTTTGGCTATTGCAGCTGGTTCTTTTGCAAGATGGAGCCTTAGCTTCGTAACTATGAGATCAAGATCAATTGTAAAAGAATTCTCAAAGACTTTTCTGGAAGGTCTTGGGGACTGGGTGGTGATGGAGTGGCTCTACCTACTGGAATAGCAAGGCCAGGAGAGCTGTGTGCTGAACACACATCTCCAAGCACTTCGAAATCATGCTATAGACTGAGGAAGATAATGTTGAGATAGCTCATGGCTTTAGCTTAAAAGAAGTATGCTCTTTTTCCATACTTAAAAAAATTTCTTTTTCTCCTGTACAAGATCTGGCCTGTTAACATTACATTGAGAAAGGGGGAGGGGCTCATGAGGCCACACCCTCCTCGAGAGTTTATATGCAGATAATGGTTGATGGAGGAGGGAAGATATTTTTTTCAGTGGTATAGTCACCGGTGCATGGTCCTGCAAACAAACCTTCACCCACACTCCTGCAAGCAATCCTAATGAAACCTACTGGGTCATTAAAAAAAAAAAAGACATGAAGATAGAAGGAAAGAAGTTGGGAAGAAGAGGACCAGCCAGAGGAGGACAGGAACGAATAATGTGGTGAATGTGACCAGAACACACCATATACGTGTATGAAAACACCAAACCAAAAAAGCTAATACATCAATGTCTGTGGAATATTCCTTGGTTGGTTGTTTTTGTTCACTGGAGACAGGGCTGGGGGTGGGGGTGGGGGGTAATGGGCATGGCACTTGGAGGCACGGTTCACACTTGACTCCGTGGAACCCTATGGGACGTATATTTTCCATCACAGCACATTTACTCTGACTGACTTTAAAAGAATCGGTTGTATGTTCTTATTTACTGTGGTAGCAGGAATCTGGTCTGAGGCCACATGTAGGATAGCTACAAGGAAAAGCAAAAATGCTCAGAGATGTCATTTCTATGAGCCTAGAGCAGAATGTAAGTCAAGGCTCATGAAGGCAAACCAGCAATAAGCTTGTTGCAGATAAAAAGCAGGAAAGGAAAAGAAACAATTTACTAAGTAAACAGCCTGTTGTGATGCACTTTGAAATATTTTAAAAGTGAGAGTAATGGAGAAGAATTAGTAGAAAAAGTAATTCTAAATTTATACAAAAGAGACAAGAAATGACTGTCTGTGTTCTGTTTTTACGAAGTTGTGAAATATTTTTACCAGAAGATGGAAAAGAAAGTGACCTACAATAACCTCACCAGACTCAAAACAAATGATCAAATTCAATCAGACTTTTTAAGGATTTGTTGTATAAGAAGCACCTACTCAGCCACTCCTTTGGGAGACTCTAAATGCATCCTTACAGACTGAAACTCGGAAAGACAATTGTGCATCATCTGTATGTTCTCCACATCATAGGCACTACTGAGCTTGTATAAAGTGTAAGCCTATTTGGTATATCGTTAGAGAGAAACCACCAAAGAGCTTCCTGGGAACAGAAACAACTCATTTGCAGAGGGATGAGAATCACATTGGTGTTTGGATTTTTCAGCTTTATATAGAAATACAAATGGAACAATGCCTTGAAATGGCTAATGGAGAGTGGCTTGGGACAGAGTTCCATGCCCAGCCAAGTTATCAGTCTGCAAGTCAGAGAGAACAGGCTCAGTATCTAATTAAAATCCATGTGAGCATACACGCTAGGGAAATGAAAGCTACAAAGGATGAAGACAGAGAATCTAAGACATAATTGTTACAGCTCAGAGACTCTACAAGAAGAGCCCTGTAGGCTATAGCTGGGCAGCAGAAGCAAAGTGGTTTGTTCAAATTAAACAAGTAGTCAGAAGGCTTCCAGATTCCTGGATTTGATAAGAAAGCTGGGCCTACTTCAGCAAATACACAGGAGTTCATGGCAGCTCACACCTGCAGTTCTGGCACTTGGGAGGCTGAGGCAGCAGGATAATTATAAGTTTGAGATTAGTCTGGCTACAGAGTGAGACCTTGTCTCAAATAAATAAATAAATAAATAAACTATAGAAGAAATACAGAAAAGAAATTGTTAACTTATGAGAGGATGAAAATGATTTTTTTTCCTGTCAAGACAAAAAAAAAAAAAAAAGAAAGAAATTCCCTTAAAATTAAAACTCTTTGGCAAAAAGCATAGTTTATATAAAACAAATTAAATGTAGCATGATCCAGAATATAATCCATGATAAATTATTTGAGTTTAGATTTGGAAGATTTTTTTTACTTTTTTACTTTTGTGTACATGAGGGTGGGCAGAAAAGAAACTGCTGACATGATAGCTCCATTTTTAGGGGGTGATGGCTGTTGCTGGTTGTCAATTTGATATATCTGGAATTAACTAAAACTCAAGTGGCAGGGTACACCTGTGAGGGATTTTTTCTAATTAAATCATTTGAAGTGGGAAGACCCACTTTTAATCTGCACCTTCTGAGGTGGGAAGAGCTACATGTAATCCAGATCTTTTGAGATGGGAAGATCCACCTTTAATCTGGACCACACCTTCTGCTGGCAGCCTAGATGAAGGACATGGAAGAAGAAAGCTCTCTCTTTCTTGGCTTACTTGCTCTTACTGACTCGTTCATTCCTTCACTGGCATCAGAGCTTACTTCTTCAGGATTCCAACATACGCTGAAGACCAGCTGAGACATCCAGCCTTGTGGACTGAACAACTACTGGATTATTGGATTTTCCTTTTGTAGATAATCTTTGTTGGATAGGTGAACCACAGCCTGTAAGCCATTATAATAACGTATATATGTAAATATATATATTATACAATATATGTAAAAATATATACATAACATATATATGTTCATTCATTCATTCTATGAGTTCTATTCCTCTAGAGAACCCTGACTAATACATATTTTGGTACCAGAAGTGGGGTATTGCTGTGGCAGACCTGACCATGTTGTTTTGGGGAGGACTGTGGAAAGACTTTGGAACTTTGGGCTAGAAAAGCCAAGGAGTGTTCAAAACTTGGTGAGCTTTTCTGTGGGAGCAAGCCAATAAGCAGGATTCTTCCATGGCCTCTGCATTAGCTCCTGTCTCTGGGTTCCTAGAGTTCCTGTGTTGATTTCCTTTGATGAGAACTATGATGTAGAAGTGTAAGCCAAATAAACCTTTTCTTCTCCAAGTTACATTTGGTTATGGTATTTCAACACAACAATAGTAACCCTAACAAGATTAAATTGGTACTGGGAATGTATAATTGGGATAGATATATTTAAAAGTTGCAATATTTCTCACATTGGTTCCCTAACCTGTGGGGTGAGGGTTAATATGTTTGGAAAGTATTGGAAGCATTAGAGTTGTCTCTGTCAAGGAAAATAATGAATCAAAAACAGTATCACACTCCTGGAGGAATTGCAGAATTTAGTGACACCATCAAGGACTTGAAAAGATGTGGGTGTGGGCTTGGGGGTTCCTACCACATTTCCCTTTAATTCTTCTTTCTGGCCAGTGCAGAAGACAGGTGGCTCATGAAGAATGACAGTTGACTATCAAAAATTCAAACAAGTAGTGACTCCAATTATAGCCGCTGTACCAGATGTGGTGTCCTTACTTGAGCAGATTAACACAACTCCTGGACCACCAGAAGCAATTTGCTTTCAGTTGGCAAGGCCAGCAGTACATCTTCACTATTTACCTTCACAATATCCCTCAGGTATATATGAACTCAGCATCCCTGTGTCATAACTTAGTTTGAAGAGCTCTTGATCATCTGTCTCTTCTACAGAACACCGTATTGGTTTACTACATTGGTGACGTTATGCTGATTGGACCAAGGGAGCTGGAGATAACAATGACGTTGGACTTGTTGGTAGCATTTATGTGCATCAGAGGATGGGAAATAAATCCAACCAAAATTCAACCACCTTCCACCTCAGTGAAATTCTTAAGAGTCCAGTGGTATGGAGCATGCAGAGATATTCCTTACAAGGTAAAGGATAAGTCATTGCACCTGGCCCCTCCCACCACCAAGAAAGGAGCAGGTTTAGTAGGCCTATTTGGATTCTGGAGACAGCACATTTCTCTCTTGGGTGTGTTACTCAGGTCCATATACCAAGTGACTTGGAAAGCTGCTGGCTTTGAATGAGGCCTGGTTCAGGAGAAGGCTCTTCAACAGGTCCAGACTCCTGTGCAGGATGTTCTATCACTTGGACCATATGATCCCCCAGAACTTATGGTACTTGAGATGTCAGTGGCAGATAGGGAATCTGCAGCTTGGAATCTTTGGCAGTCTCCTAGAAGTGAATCACAGAAGAATCCTTTGGGATTTTGGACAAGACTCTACAGTCATCGGCAGTCAATTCTTCTCCCTTTCAGAGACAACTCTCAGTCTGCTATTGAGCCTTTTCATGATGTAGGAGTTAGAAGGAAAGGGAAGAATGAAGAGGTCTGAAAATCAGTGTGAACTTCTGATCCTCCTGTCTGTATGTACTTATGACATGACTGCTTCATAGCATGGGAAGGTTTTTATTGTAGATATGAAGTCAGAGGCATCTGGAAGAGCCCAGAGCAGAGAGGTAAAGTAGGTTGAACATGCCAACAGACTGAACATGGCCAGGGCTATCTGCAAGAGAGGGGAGACTAGCAAGGGATAGAGAACAGAAAAAGCATAGTGAGAATAACAGGGTTAAAAGAAGAGTAAGTAGCTGGGGAAAGGGAAGGCCAGGAGACTGGTGTGGGGGCTTTGAAATCGTTAGTAGGGACTAGGGGAGCCTGGAGCCTAGCATGAACCTTGATATGCTGATAGGTGCCACAAGCATCTGTTAATCGGAGAGCCGTATGTCCCTTCTGCTGGAAGTAAGGGAAATGAATCCTTCTGGTAGCCAGAATTGGCTTCACAAGTTCCTGCGGAATGCTGGCTTTTATCTAACTGCCAAAATATTCTCCTATGGTCCAGTTTGAGCTCATTTCTGGATACTTGGACTGTCTTTCGGAGTTTGGGAAATGGAGTTTCCTTTGGATGGGACATTGTCTCCACTTTCTCAGTGCTGGGATTACAGGTGTGGGTCACTACACATGCTTTTGTGCAACGCTGGGGATTGAACTCAGGGCCTTATGCATACATGCTAGGTACTCTACCAATTAAGACCAATTAAGTTAAACTGACAGCCCCTATAGCATCACGTTTTTTTTTTGTGTGTGTGTGTGTGTGTGTTTTTGTTTTTTTTGTTTTTTTGTTTTTTTTGAGACAGAATCTCTTTACGTAGCCCTGGATGGCTGGAACTCATTATGTAGAGCATGCTGGCCTTTAATTCATGGAGCTCCACCTGCCTCTGCCTCCCAAGTGCTATGATTAAAGGTGTGCGTCATCATGCCCAGTTCGTCCTCACTTTTTATGTTTGCTTTTGGTTTTTGAGACAGCGTTTGTTGTTAACTCTGGCTGTCCTGGAACTCACTCTGTAGACCAGGCTGGCCTCAAACTCACAGAGATCTGCCTGCTTCTGCCTCTCGAGTGCTGGGATTAAAGGCATGCACCACCACTGCCCGGCTCCATCCTCACTTTTAATAGTGAAAACCTGAGATACTATTTAAATGCTGAATGATTTCAGCTTGTCAAGTAAACCAGTATAAGAAATACAAAGCATACAACTCCAACAGTTTTAGGGGCACAAAGGGTGATGCAATTAATTTCAGTCCCTTCCCTTTGATAAGTGGGCTTTGAGAAAGGTCTGTGTAGTGTAGAGTGGGTCGTTGTTCCTGTGGTTCACGGTTCATCGAACCCCTACTGAAATATACACCCCAAGTAAGGTTTTGGTAGTGAGACTTTTGCTATGCCTCCTGGCATGGCACTCATGGTGTCATCCCTACCTGCTGACTTTAGATTTGGTCATGTGAACTATATTGAATAATAGAATATGGAGGAGGAAGGGACAATGGCCAAACCTGAACACAGGCTTTTAAAAACAATTTCTCTGGTCCTGTGACTCTTTGTCATGGGAACACTGCTCCGAGCAATGGCTGCTCCCTTAAGCCAAGTCTCAAAGTGAGAAGACACACAGCTATTCCCGTTCAAGTCTAAAATTTTAAAATTCTAGTTCCCACGTCGACATTCTTATTAGTACAGCTTAATCTGAAAATGTCTGACCGCAGGCATGTTCATTATTTCCCTTTGGAATTGTTGAAGTCAGAGGGAAAAAATTAAATTTATTTTGAATACAGACCATTAAAAGTATTCACTTCATGTGGTCTTGAGTGTTTATATTTAAAGCTTTTTTTCTCTTCAAATGAAGTTCTAAGTTCCATTCAAGATTCTTTTTAATATGGAAAAGGCTAAACGGAACAAAGCCAGCACTATATCTTCTGTAACGATGAGCTTACAAAACAATATCAGAGGGCCAGGCATACTAGGTATGACATGAAAGTGTATTCACTGAAAGGAGAAGGGGAAACACAACCACAACCATCCTGAAAAATCCGACCAAGTCCTTGACTCCATCTATGCTCAGCTATTTCATAAATACCACAAGAGAACTGGACAGTTTGAGATGAAACTTAGAAAAATGTCCTTTCCCAAGAAGTCAGTGTGTAAACTTTTCTGTTTCTCTCCTCTTCCATTGTGTTGAAGAGACACTGCTGCTCTTCCATATTTTGGATTAGGTGAGTGTTCCAAGCTGACTGGACTCTCTATTTCACTGTCTTTAATACTTTTTATCTTAGATTTTCCCTTCTAGCTCCATTATTGCTTTCTTTAAAAAAAAAAAACATATTGATGACTTGTCTAGCTTTATTCCATTTATTTATTTTGCATGTATGGGTGCATGTGCATGTATAAGATGTTGTGTATTTGGAGGTCAGAGGACAACTTGCAGGAGTTGGTTCCCCCTTTCTACCACATGGGTCCCCAGATGTCAGGCTTGGTGGTGCGATCTTTACCTCCTGAGCGATCTCACCTAAAGTTTCAGTTTCTAGGGTTCATTTTTGCCAGTGACCCTGTTCCCCTTCATTGACCATGTATTCAGACAAAATGTTGTAGCCTCATCTATACAAGCCCCAATTTTATTGACAAGCCCCTCCTGAGTTTCTGGCTTTTTATTCTCATTAGTTGCGCCAACCTTCCCATTACTTCATACTTGGATCTGTGGTCCCTAATCAAATGCCCTCTCTTCCTACTAGACTAACGGATGGGGCATATTTCCTATAACAATAACAAATGTGTATGTGTGTGTGTATGTATGTGTGTGCATGTGTGTGTGTAACTATATTGCACAAAAGCAATGCAGTTTATATTACCAAGAATAAATTTAATTATTTTCTGCATATAAAAGAATAGCCCAAAGACCTGGATATTACATATAGAATAGAAGACTCAGAAAAGGAGAAAGAGGAAGGCAATTGACTAGGGATCTTGAGACTTGAGGGACAATTGTTGCTTGAAAGTTTCTTCTTGCCTCATAGATCCTGAACTAGTACAGGAGAAACGAGCAGATTTCTTTTAAAAATCTAAGAAACGCCTGCTTTCTCTAGCCAGAGGGCCTGGAAAAGGGCAATGTAGCTAGCTATACAGAAGATTTCTTTTGGACAATAACTGCCTATTCCAGCCAAACACTGCAAGGAAAACAAAAGAAAATGTGACCTCGTTTCTACTCCAGTCAGCAGAGGCTGAACTGAGAACCTGATTCCTATACCTTCATCAGGCATCCTTCCTGCCCCCTCCCTCCTGCTGGGATAGTGTCAGAAAAGACTAACTGGAAGCTGGAATTTTACCTCCTGGGTAGTGACAAGAGTGGTTATCACAGAAAGATGACCCAACCATTTGCAAAGGGCATCATTCAGACTAAAATAGATAATCTCTAAAGGTTACATACTGTCTGCTTTCATTTATGTACACTCTTGGAATGACAAAATTATAATAGAGCTGGAGAACAGATTAGTGGTTACAAGGGGTTAGAGATAGTGAAGGGAGTGACAATAAAAGATGAGCTTGATTCTGGAGGTTAGACCCAGGAATCCGTATGCAGTAAAACGACAGACAGACAGACACACACATACACAGTCTGTATCAGCCTGCTGGTTCTGCTATTATACATTTATACCAAGAGTAATGGAGCTAGGTGAGGACGGATCACAACCCCAACTCTCAGTTTTCAGAAGTTTAAGGCTACTAGGCCTTTGACTGGCAAAGGAAAAAATAGTGAATTGAAAAAACAACATCAAAAGATAGTGCATGAATGTTTTATTCAATTTTATATTCTTAGGTCATTTGGCTTTGTGGTTTAGTCTGATTATTTCCCCTTAGCCATACCTTAAGCCCTTCTTCTTTTCAGATTAGGTCTTGATAATTCACCTAGGCTGGTCTTGAATTTGCCATCTTCCTGCTTCAGCCTGGAGTAGCTGGGTTTAAAAGCATGCAGCAACATTCACCATCTTTGTCATTCCTATGGGTGCTTGATACTCAATTTTATTTTTTTTTACGATTGAATTTTTCTTTTCTTTTTTTTTATAATACTTTTATTAATAATTTGAGTTTTGTACAATGTATCTCAATAACACCCTCTTTCCATTGCTCCCTGTTCCACCCTCTCATATCTGTGCTCTTGAAAATAAAAAGGAAAATTAAGTAGAGCTTGTGTGGCAAGAGCATGGATTTCGGGTATCACCATGTTCTTTTGAGGCAGAAAGCTGCTCTGATCATGGACATTCACTTGGTCCATACTAGCTCAATAAATCATGACCGAATTCTACCTGAAGTTGGGGCTCACTGCCCAAACCTGGACATCAAGCAGGCTCCCTGGTATCCTGCAAGCACTGGGACATCCCACAGACTCCCCAACATCCCATAGGGACCAGGGCCTCCCACAGGCACCCAGACATTCTGCAGAGATCCAGATATTCTGCAAGCACCCAGATATCCTGTAGGCACCAGGACCTCCTGTGGGCACCAGGGAATCCTGCAGATGCAGGCATCCAGTCTTTCTATAAGTGCCCTCGAGCATCTGGTCATCTCACAGGGACCTGGACCTCCCACAGCCAGGACCTCTTACATGTACCAGAGCAACTTGCAGGTGCAATACTCAATTTTATATAACCAGTCTCTTCTCCCTTTTACTCCTATTGCTTTGGTCAATTGTTCTTGGGCAGTTTACTCTGCAGCAGGCAGCATCATTGGACTTTCTAGTTTCTTTGATAAAATATTTGATAAAGGTATCTTAAGGGGGGGTGGATTTATTTTGGTCTACAGTGTCATGGTTGTCATGGCACAATCTGTCATGGTTGCAGGAGGCATGGCCATACTACATGCACAATCAGGAAGTAGAGATAAACACAATGTTCCACTTCCTTCTGTTTATTCAGTCTGGGACCTTAGGACAAGGACTAGGGATACCCACAGTCAAGGTGGGTCTTCTCATCTAGGAAACATTCCTACAGACACATAGAGGGATATCTGTCTTCTAGGTAATTCTGAATCCTGAAAAGATTAATCACCCCACTTACACATCTCTCCATTAAAAAGATACATCACAAGAGCCATTTTTTTTGCCCTTTGGCTAGGTGGGAACAAACGACTAGGACTATTTATGATGGTGGGAATAAAAAAAATTCATTTAAAGATTCATCAAATTAAAAAAAAAATCTGACCTGTATTATAATCCAGCCCAAAGGCAGTGCTGCTCCTCAGGCTCATACTGGTATCATCGGGAGAAATCTGAGCTCTGGGGCAGCGTGTGAATGGGAAGTAATGACAAAGAAAAACATCGGGAAAAATTATGTGGATTATTCCTTAGTTTGGATTCCCTCATCTGTTATTTCAGATAACCTGGTCAATGCCCTTTTGCCTACTCCTTGACAAATCTTGAACCTGAAGAAACATCTAGTTCTTTCCTGCCACTAAAACATGCCCTTTTTCTAACTTGTTTAATGGATGAACTTGAGTTCAAGAAACACTTTGAATGACTATTAGTAGGTAATAACCCCTAAGGTAACAAAGGGGTAAGTATACTTGGTTAGACAATCCATGGGGGAAACTCCGTTTTATTACATCATACAATACAAACAATATACAGTTTTCTATTTGATTTTAGGTCTTTTTAATTGCAAAAGATTCTGTAAGGAGATAAAAAGGTATTGTTAATTGAAAGCTTAATGAATACAAGGAATCTTTAAAATTTGTTTTATTGAAGCAATTTGACATAACATTTTTGGTTCACCTACAGATGTGGATAGTCATTTTATTGTTTTTAAAAAAATTCTAACACTACAAAAAGATCTGCCGCATACTTTTGCAGTTAGTCTTCATAGTCCCACCCCAGCCTTAAGCAACTGACAATCAGTATCTGTGTGATTTTTCTAGATATTTAAGTTGAATCATGTATGTGCGCTTTTGCTTTAGTCTCCCCCACTTAGCTTATTACTATTATTTTGACACAGGGCCTCCTTTGGCCACGTTGATCTCAAACTAGCTATGTAACAAGGCTGTTCTAAACTCTAGATCCTCCTGCCCCATACAACCTATTGCTGGTATTACAGAAATGAACCTTTATGCCTCACTTTGGGTTACTGGTTTTGAAGTTTCTCAGTGTGGGATTTTTTTTTTTTTAATAAATACTTTGTTCCTTTTTCATATACATTTTGTTGATCTTTTCAGAAATTCTTGGCCATTTGGATTTTTTTTTTTGGGGGGGCCACTATAAATAATGACGTGAATATTTATGAACAGTTAGAAGAACCTCTTTTCAATTTTCTGAGGGAATTATCTCTAAGTGGGATTGCAGGAGACTGTGTGTAACTTTCTAAGAACTCAGCAAACCTTTCCAAGGTGGCTCCACTGTTTTACAGTCCCATAATACACGAACGTTGCAATTTGTCCACCTCCTCAACATTCTTGTCTGGGCTTGTACTTTTTTAATTGCAACCATTGTAGTGGGTGTGAAGAGTTTTCCCATTGTGCTTTTAATTTGTATTTCCCTAAATGACTAATGATGCTGAACATCACTTGTAGTCATCTAAATATTTTGATAAAACGTTATTCTTTCATCCACTTGTAAGTGGATTATTAGCCTTCTTTATTGAGTTCAAGGAGTGCTTTAACATAATCTGCATATGAAAATAAGATACATGGTTTGCAAATCTTTATTTCCAAGCTAGGATACTCTTCTCATTTTTTGGGATATATTCTTTTAAAGACCACATTTTAGTCAAACTATAACTTCCTTGTGAACCATTAACAGGCTAATGATTGACTTGCTTTCAAAATATTACATTAGTATTTTTAAAACGGCACCTTTTAGGCCATGCAGGCACTGTTGCCCAGCTTGTAATCCCAGCATTTGAGAGATGGATTTGCTCTCGGAAATATCCACTCGGAACATGTGGATAAGAGTGAAACAAGATAGTAAAACTGTAGAGATAATTTTTAATGCCATTTTCTGAGGAGCCAGAACCCTAACTCAAGGCCCTGTACAAGGTTCCACTCCCAATCTATTGACAATAAATATCTAAAAGATCAAAATGGGGTCATTAACATCTCTAAGAGGTCTTACCGTGGAGTTCAGCACCTGGCTGGCAAGCAGTTAAGACACAAGCCTTTCCATGAGCTATTAGGGAAAATGCAAGAGGCTGGTTGGTTGCACCTGGGTGATGGCCGAGTCTGTCTAGCACAGTGCAAGGCCAAACTGCGTTCTGAGAATGAGTAGTGAGGAGGTCTGCTTCACCAGGGACAGGGGTGGAAGGCATCAGCGAGCTGCCCCCATTCTGCGGGAGGGTGGGAGGGGCGCCTTTTTTTTTTTTTTCCTGGTCCCCCGAGGTCCGGCGGCCTCTTCCGGCGCTGCGGGCCGGTGGCCTTCCCTCACCGCCCACCCCCGATCATTCATCCAGTCGCTGGAGCCGGGCTCGGCCGAACCACTCATGCCGCCACAGGTGGCTCCGCATCAGGCGTGGCCTTGTGCGGCGCCCCGGGCCTGAGCGCTGCGACCGCGCCTTCGTTCTCTGCCTCCCGCGACCGACTCCCCCAGGCTTTCTGTACTTGCTGCCGCCGTCTTTGTCCGGACACAGGTGGGCAACCTCTCCTGCCCCGAGGCGATACCCCGATTCCGCGCCTCGGGGCGGGCGGGACAGGAAGCGACGGCCGCGGCCGCACGCCGGAACCAACCGAGGCCGGGGCCAGGGGCTCAGCCGGCGGCGGCCGAGGGGCGCTTGCCGCGGGGGAGGGGTCGGGCATCCGGTGAGCGCGGGCCCCCGCCTCCCCCGCGCAGCCGCACCGGCCGCCGCGGCCCAGCCCGTCCTGTGAGGACTGTGCCCGGGCAGCCTGGCGCGCGCACCACGTAGAGGGGTACGCCGGGCGAGCGCCTGCCGCGGCCGCATGAGGCGCGGCGGGAACTAGCGCGCCGAGCCCGCGAGGCCCGGTGCCGAGGCTGGGGGGGCGGGCGCGGCGGAGGCGGAGCTCGTGCCGGGCCCGCCCGCCCGCGGGGGCGCCGCCGGCAGAGGCCGAGGAGGCGGCGCGGCGGACGGCGGCCCTAGAGGAGCGCCCGCGCTGCGGCCCGCGGGAGCGCGCCGCCACCGCCCGCGCCGGCCTGAGGAGCGCCCGCCGCCGCGCGGGCCGAGGTGAGTGCGCGGCGGGCCGGCCGGTGGCGCGGGAGCGGGGCGAGGCGGAGGCCCCGGAGCGGCAGCGTCCTCGGCCTTTTGTGGCCGCGCGGCCGGGGCGCGGGGTCCGGCGGCGGGGGGACGCCCGGGCCGCCCGGCGCGCGGCGTCTCCCTCTGCCGGGCGGCGGCGCAGAGCCGGGAGTTGGCGTCCTAGTTTGACATTGAGTTAGGAACCGTTTTTCTTCAGAAGACGGAAGTTTGTTTTATTGACAGAGGTAGAGCTAAACATGGCTCCTGGCTTCGGCGGTGCGGGACTTGCTGCCGCGGTACCGGGCTGACCCCGGCTGGTCTGGAGCGACGGGGGAGGGCGCACAGGCCGATGTCCGTGCCTAGGAAGTAGCGGGCTTCAGACGTGGGAATGAATGGACAGGAGGCCGCTCACCCACAGCACGATGCCGGGAGACTGACCGGGAATGAGGATGACTTGCACCATCACTGCCTCTTACCTAGTCAGCCTTGCAGAGGGGACCCCCTCCGACCTCCCACCAAATTTATGACCTTGGCCTTATTTCAAAGCCGCTGAACCAAACTCCCCGGGCATTTCTGGTACGTGTGGGCAAAAGGCAGAATAATCTTTGTGATCTTGAGTTATTTCTGGAGGAGAGATAATGTCACTTGAACCACACTTGGTGTTTAATAGTAAGTAGTGCATTTCTTTATTATCGTATCAAGAGCTCTAGGAAGTAAGAGATCTTGTCCTAATATTCATAGATGAAGATGAAGCCCCAAGAAGTTCAAGTTTCCAGGTCACATGCTAAGCCGCAGAGTTGAGATTTAGACCTGGACTTTGGTTCGCCCAGTGCTCTTTCCTTTGGATTTGTGTCTAGACCTGGATCGTCCAGAGTGGTAGCCACTAACCACATGTGGTTACTTAAATTTAAATTTTCAAAGTTCAGCTCCTCACTCAGTAGCCACATTTCAAGGATTCAAGAGCCAAATGTTCTATAATTGAATAGCACTTGTCTTGACCATCCGTTTATTTATCTGGTAAATATTTATTGAGTGCCCTCTGTTTAGTGTTAAGTCCTGGGAAGACTGTGGTGAATGAAAGAGACAAAGTGTACTTGCTTTTATGGAGCTTGCATTTTACAAGATAGGTTGAAGATTTTTCCATGGTACCTCAGAGCCTTTTTCTTTTCTTTTTTTTTTTAAATGTGGTTCATGGACTAGAAATATCTTCACTACCTGGGGAGTCTCAAAGAAATATTTCAGGCACCCATTCACATCGACTGAATTAGTAATTGTTTGAACAGCATTCCAGGTTGTAAGTGGTTTGAAATCTGAGAAGCCTTTATTCAAAAGTCAATGATAACTGGGTTTAGGGATTGTTCCTTGGTTTGTTTGGTACTTGTTTTATTATTATTTTTAAAACGTGTATGAGTATTTTGCATTCACATATGTCTGTGCACCACATTGGTGTTAGAAGAGGGCTTGATCCCTTGGAACTGATCCCTACAGACTGTTGTGAGCTGCTATGTGGGTGCTGGGAATGGAACCTGAGTCTTCTGGAAGAGCAGCCAGTGCTCTTCACCACTGAGTCATCTCTTCAGCTCCATTTGTTTTAAGCAGCAGACTGTACAACTTTTGGGAATGCACATCATTTATGCAAACAAATGTCTTGACTTCTCAGTGAAGTTTAAACTTAATGAGAGCAGAAATTGTCATAGCTTTCTTCCCTAGCCATGTGCCTCTATAGACTGTACAGTCTTTGATAAGTAGTAGACACTCAATAGATGTGTGCTGAGTAAATGAAGGAGCCTCTTGAATGGGTAAGACTGGTTGTCAGTCAAGCACTTAGTGGCATCTGGTGAGATCATGAGGCAGAGTTAAAAAGAAGGTATTTATATCTTGGAAATCCTAGCTACCTGAATGGAGTTTTGCTCCTGGAACGCCTTTTTGTTTTGAGACATGGTCACTCTGGCCTAGGCTGGTCTCAGCTCCAGAAATATTGCAGCTCAGCATCCCAAAGGCTGGGATTATAAGCAGGAGCCAACATGCCTGGCTTCATTATGCTGTTTTTTTTTTGTTTGTTTGTTTGTTTTTGGTGGATACATGGTCTCACTATTGTAGCTCCTTGTTGATACAGTGTAGTGCATTGACTTCCAACTTGGTGATATTCTTACTTTAGGCTATCAAGTGTAGAGATAGGCAGTAGGTCTGCTTATCTCTCTTTAGTAACATGAAGTCATATTACTAAATTCAATTTTAATCATATGCTTGTGCCTATTGTGTGTATCTTTTTTCTAAAGATTTATTTGTATTTATGTGTGTGGGTGTTTTGCCTGTATGTATGTCTGTGTACCTAGTGAATGCAGTGTCTCTGGAAACCAGGTGTCTGATCTCCCGGGATTGGAGTAACCATTTGGTGCTGGAAAATGAACCCAAGTCCTCTGAAAGAGAAGCCAAGCCAGTTAGTTCTCTTAACTGCTGAGCCATCTCTCTAGCCCCTCATAAGAGTTTCTTTAAAAAACTAAATTCCACACTTCATTTGGGTTTTTCCAGTTTTTCCATTAATATCCTCCTTTGCTCTAGAATCTAATCCAAGACACTGCATTGTGTTTAAGCAGCATGTCTCCTAGCCTTTTGTCTGTGACATTTTTTCTCAAACTTGCCTTGTTTTTTGTAAGTTTGGCCTGGAAGAATGTTGGCATTTTCTTTTTTGCTGTGTTTTATTTTCTTGAGATAGGTTTTTTTGCTTGGGCAGTTAAGATCTCTTGGACTCAAGTAATCCTCTTGCCTCAGCCCCATGGGGCTAGAGGTACGGACCACATTGCCAGGCTTTTGTTGTGTTTGTTTGTTTGTTTATGGGTAACTTAGCTTCTAAAGACCAAATAAATCATCCAGTCTTGGAGTAGACTCTCATTCTATGGAAAATAACACAATAGAGGTAATATTGTTTCTAGAACATTCAGTTATGTACTACGTACACTTCTCATGCTTGGGAGGAAAGGAATGCAGCAGCTTTGCTGTAGTATTCAAGTGCAGTATTGAATATTACTAAGACTAGATGCTGCATGCTCATTTGTTCAGTTAACATTGTGAACAATGTTAACATTGTTAACATTGATTGGTGATTAATGTATGACAGATCCCAAAGTAGACTAGAGAATAGGACAGCATTAAATAATACAGATGAGTCTAGACTTAATGACCATAGTTTGCACAGTGCTATAGAGAATGGTGGAGAGACTGGGTTGTATGAGGATGAGTGATTTCCTTTCTTCCAAGATTACCACTTTCCATCCCTGCTTGTGAAAATTCTGCTGCTTGTTCAGAGATTGGATCACATTACATATCCTTTATGAAACCTTCACTGTTGAATTATGCTGTGCTTGTCTGTACTTGAGTGTGTGATGTTTGAGGGTAGGCATAGCATTTGATATTTGTGTCTGTGCGTATTCGATGTCTAGCGTGAAGGATTGGTAAAGGGCTAACTAAGCTCTGCTATTCACATTTGGAACACTTTAGAACAGCCAGTGAAGGTATATGTTTTTTAGTTAAACTTTTTTTTAAATTTTAGCTTATTGTTTTATGTGTATGGGTTTTTTGCCAGCATGTAAGTAAGTGTTTGATGTACTTGGGTGACTGGTGCCCATAGAGACCAGATGGTATGGATTTCCTGGGTCTGGAGTTAGAAATGGTTGAGATGCCATGTGGATACTAGGAATCAAACCTAGTCTTCTGGAAAAGCAGCCAGTGCTCTTAATTGCAAAGACATCTCTCCATCCCCCTAAATTAAACTTCTCTGGGTTTTTTTGGTTTTTCAATACTAGTTTTTCTCTTTGTAGCCCTAGCTGTCTTAGAACTCGGCCTGTAGAACAGGTTGGCCTCAAAACTTAAGGATCTCCCTCTGCCTCTTCCTCCTGAGTGCTGGGATTAAAGGTGTGCACCCCTGCTGCCCAGCTAAATGAAACTTTTATTATATACGTCCACATGTGGTTCTAAGAACAGTTCAGGAAGGTTCCTTGTATCTTTTATCCAGTTATTTCTGCTGGTGTCATCTTGTAAACTATAGCACAAGGTTAAATCCACAGTAGCACTCTGGTACAGTGACATTTCAAAGGATTTTCACCTCACAAGATTTACTTATGTTTCTGCTTTAAAAAAGAAAAGAAAAGATTTATTATTATTTTATGTGTATGAGTGTTTGCCTGCTTGTGTATGCAGTGCCTGCAGAGGCCAGAAGAGGGAGTCAGATTTCCCTGTAATGAGAAATAAATGGTTGTGAGCTTTCTTGTAGTTGCTGGGATCAGGAAGCAAAGCTCCTAACAGCTGAGCCATCTCTCCAGCCCTATTTACTGGTTTTTAATTATACTTTTGGCTTGCCTCCACCATTCCATAAACTCTGAAATCATTAATTCTTTCTTTGTTTCTGTTTTATCATTTCAGAAAAATTTTATAAATGGAATTGTATAATAACTACCTTTGAATTGACTTTTTCCACTCTAGAAAAGTGTTTTAGATACAGTATATTTTTATAATTCTTTTAACCATTTAAAAGTTTTGGACATCTGGTTACTTCCAGTTTTTGATGTTACAAATGAAAGTGTTAATAAGCATTCATGTACAGCAGCAGTTCTCAACCTTTGGGCCACAACTCCTTTGTGGGAGAGAGAGAGAGAGTGTGTGTGTGTGTGTGTGTGTGTGTGTGAATAGCCTTTTCGTATCTGCATATCAGATATTTATATTACAATTCATAACAGTAGCACAGTTATAGTTATGAAGTAGTAGCAGTGAAAATAATTTTGTGGTTGGGGGTTACCACAGCATGAGGGACTGTATTAAAGGGTTACAGCATTAGGGAGGTTGAGAACACTGATATACAGGTTCTTGTGTTCTGTTCTTTCTTTTGTTTTTCTGAACCAAGGTCTTATGTAGATTAAGCTGCATGATAGGCCTATACCACCATGTTTGGCTTCTTGTAAAGGTTCTTAACTGAACCTAAGTCTGTGTTTCTGATTCTCTGGGCAGAAGTTCAGCTGTTAGGTTGGTTGAGTTATGTGGCAGCTGTTTTCTAAGGTGACTGTAACATTTTGCATTTATTATGAGGCACCAATGATCGCCTTCTCTGTATCCTCACCATGTTATATGTTATCACTGTTTTTTGCACTACCCAGTCTGATAGGTTTGTAATTATAGCTCACTGTGGTTTTAATGTGCTTTTCCCTAATGGCTAATGGTGAGGTTTTTTTTTTTTTTTTTTTTTTTTTAATGTCCTTTTCTTGACTTACTGCATTGATTAAAGTTTTCTGCTATGTTGAAGAGGGGGGTGAGAAAAGATATCTTTTCAAGTGTTCATTCTTTCTCTTTTGTGAGTAACGCTAGCTGTATTTTTCATAGGTGCTCTCGTCAAGTTGAAGAACTTTCCTCTATTATGTTTCTGAGAGTTTTTAAGAGTGAATGTTTAATTCTGTCAACTGTTTTATGCATCAGCTAATACATGACCTACAACCTTTCTTCTTCACCTTCCCTCCCTTTCCTTTTCCCTATTTCTTTCTTCTATTCCCTTTCTTTTCCTTTCTACTCCCTTCCTGTCCTTTATTCTCTCTTCTCCCCTCTTTTCCATGGAACTCTCACAGTGCTACATTTCACCCAATTAATAAGCTACATTTCAGACCCTTTTTGATATAGGATGCATTCTATTGATTGTTTTTAAATTAATTTTACATCCATAAATAAACTTCACTTTGTCATGGTATATAATTCTTTTTTTTAACTTTTTATTTTATTTATTTTATTGAAAATAAAGTTTTTTCATACTATATATTCTGATAACAGTTTCTCCTCCCAGATCCTCCTCACATCTCTACCTATTCATCTCTCTTAAGAAAACAAACAGGCAAAATACCCCTCAACCAAACAACAGCAAAAAAAAAACCCCACATGAATACGTACACACAAATAAAGAAAGCAAAAAGTACAAGTAACAAATACACAAAACCATAAAACCACAAAATTTGAAACCATAATACAAACAAAAGACCAGTAAGACTTGGGGGCAGGGGTCAGTCAGACAAAGCAATATGAGACAAAAAAATACACAAAAGTACATTTTGTGTTGGCCATCTACTGTTCTGCATGGGGCCTACTGGTATGTAATTATTTTCTTTTGTGGGGGTTAGGAGGAGGTGGTGGTTTGAGACTAAATCTTAGGTAGCCCAGGCTAATCTCTAGTAGGGAAAGATTGAATTCCTGATCTTCTGCCTCCACCTCCTCAGTGTTTGTATTACAGGCATGTATCACCATGCCCAACTTGCCTTGTTTTTAACGTTTGTCTTAGTCACTGTTCTATTGCTGTGAAGAGACACCACAACCAAAGCAACTCTTATGAAAGAAAACATTTAATTGGGGGCTTGCTTATAGTTTCAGAGTTTTAGTCCATCATCATAATGGCAGGAAGCATGGTGGCATGCAGATAGACACTGGAGCAGTAGCTGAGAACTACATCCTGATATGGAGGGAAGGAGAGGTGGGGGGAGAAGAGAGTCTGACTGATTGATTTGACTGACTGACTGACTGACTGACTGACTGACTGACTCTGGGCTTGGCATGGGCTTTTGAAACCTCAAAGCCCACCCCCAGTGACACACTTCCTCCAACAAGGCCTTATGCACCTCCTAATCCTTTAATCCTTTCAAATAGTGCCATTCCCTGATGGCTAAGCATTCAAATATATTAGCTTAGGGGGCCATTCTTATTCAAACCTCTATAATATTGTATCTTTATGTTCTGTCAGTTCAGTGTATATTTTTGTTTCCCTTGGGAGACCCCTTTGATCCACGAGTTATTTTAAAGTATACTTTGTTAAGCAGTTAGAGATTTTATGTTATCTTTCTGGTTTGGTTTATAGTTTATTTATTTATTTTATTATTTTAAATACATAATTTATTTTATGTTCATTGGTGTTTTGCCTGCATGTATGTCTCTGTGAGGTGTCAGAAGCCCTGAAACTGGAGTTACAGTCAGGTGCGAGCGGTCATTTTGGTTCTGGGAATTGAACTCTGGTCCTCTGAAGAATAGCCAGTGCTCTTAACTGCTGAGCCATTTCTCTAGCCCCTCAGTTTATAATTTAATTCCACTGTTGCTGCAAAGCATACTCTATGTTTTAAAGTTTTTTACATTTGTTGAAGTTCGTTTTATGATCCAGAGTATGAACTATCTTGATATTTCATGAGTTCTTGAATAGACTGCTTTCTGCTGAAGTTAGGTGAAGTATTATCTTAGTTCCTAATGAGATTCTGACTGTTAATTGAAGGAATTGCTGAATTGCCTCCTTTCCTTACTTCTTTTTTTCCCTTGAAATTTGAATCAAGTCTTGTACCTGCTAAGCCATCATTCTACCACTGAGTTACACCCTCCTTGTATATTTTTTGTTTAGTTTTTTAAAATTAAATGTTAATTGAGATATGTTAAAGTTTCTGATCAGAATAGTAGGTTTGTTTCTTTAAGTACTGTCAGTCTTTACCTACTTGTAATTCTGTGTAAGTTTGTTTTACACACACAAACACAAACACACCTGCCACTTGATTCTTCCTGGTTTTTCTTTTTCAGACTTGTGGATTACTTGAACATTTAAACTTTTTTTCTCTCTTTGATCTATATTTTGAAGTGTACTTCCTTAGTTTTTCTTCCTTTTGATTTTAAGATCTTTTCAGAGAGTGGAATGGGATAGGATATGGACAAGAAGACCAATCTCAGTCTCGCTCTGGCTGGTCTAGAAGTCACTATGAAAGCCAAGCTGACCTTGAGCATCTTCTCATGATTACTGGTGTGCACCACCATGCTTGACTAAGAACTCTTGTCATTGTTTTAAGATAGGTCTATGAAAAATTCTTTTCCCTTTCCTTTGTGTGAGAATATCAGTTCCTTTTCAGCTTTCTTTGGGTAGAGGTTTTTTATACTAATAACTTTGAAAAGCACTTGCTTTCCTTCTGGTCCTTGTGGTTTCAGGTGAGAAATTTTACTCTCATTCAAGTCACTTTTCCTTTGTAGTTATGGCCTCTTTTCTCTTATTATTCTTAGAACTTTTTCTTTCATTTTTGTATTTTCTGATTCTTGTAGTACCTTTTGGTATGGATTTCTTTGAGTTTATCCTGTTTGGGGTTTACTCAGCATCACAAATCTTTAGGTTTATGTCTTTTGCAAAGTAAAAGTTTTCACCTTTGTTTTGTTGAGTACTTTTTTAGCCTTATATTTTTCTGTTCCTCTTCCTTGTATGACTGACAACTTGAGCAATAGCTCTTTTGCTAACAGTTCAAGAGTATCTGTGATTTGCCTATTGTTTTTCAATCTTTCTGTTGTTCTGGTTGGATACTTTGTGCTACTCTGGCTTCCTGTGTATTTCCTCTGTCCCTTTATACTGCTGTTGAATCTGCCCATCTAGATTTTTGATATTTTTCTGCTTTTTAAATTTCCGTTTGGGTCTTTATCTGCTACTTATTTACTTAGACATTTTATTTTTAACTTGTTTAGACTTGTAATTGTTGAAGTATTCCTGTCAAGGCTATTGTAAAGTTGAAGTGTGTGGATTGTGGGGGGGGGGGGGGCAGAGAAAGAGAATGAATGATATTAAAGCCTGGATATTTGTTGTTGTTTTTTTTTTTTTTTCAAGACAGGGTTTCTCTGTGTAACCCTGGCTGTCCTGAAACTCACTCTGTAGACCAGGCTGGCTTGCTTTGCCTCTGCCTCCCAAGTGCTGAGGTTAAAGGTATGTGCCAGCATTCCCTGGCAAACCTGGATATTTTCATGTTCTCTGCTATTCTAGTTCTTTTTTAAGATTTCTGTTTTCCCTGGAGTTTGGAGTGGTATCACTTCAGCAGAGAAAATGAGGGGAAACATTGGTTGCTACCTTGTTATCATCACTAAAAGGAATCAGAAGTATAAGACTCAACTTATTCAGTTGGCAGGTGAGATGGCTGGTGTAGAAGGAATACCTTATTCTGAGCTGATGTGGATGAAAGCTTTGGCTCCTGTTGATTGAATGTGGAACATCTCCCATAGGTTCATATGTTTGAACTTTTGGTCCCTAACTAGTGACACTATTTGGGAAGCTATGGGGCTTAATAGGAGGTAGAATCTTAATGGAAGAAGTGGGTCACTCAGGTGGCCTTGGGACTTATAGTCTAGCTCTAATTCTTGCTCATACTCTGCATCTGGAGTGTGAGTGAAGTGTGACCAGTCAGCCTCTGCTTCCTGCCATCATGCCTTCCCTGCCTGTTGTCATGTGTTTAAGACTGCATCCCTTGGAACTATAAGCCAGAGTAAGCCCTTTCTCTCTTAAGTTGTTTTTGTCGGGATATTTTACAATAGCTGCCTACCTTGACTTCTGTAGAGCTTCCCTGGTGGGGAAAGCTTAGGGTCTGGTTACAGCTTCTGTGCGTAAATCTAACCTGCTCACTTCAGTTGGCGTCTAGGTGTTTGGTATAATTTCTCCTTAAAAGCATTGTGCTAGGATGCCTCTTTCCAAGTCCTCAGGATTACCCAAGCAGACTTATGTTGGGAGTTTGTTAATGCCTGGTTTCATTTCCAAATTGTTGGCATGAGGCAAAAACAAATCATAGGAATTTCTTATTTGTATTGCAGCTCTCTTGTACTGAAGTTCATGGCCTGTCTGCTGCCTTCTTTCCAATTCTTTAAAAGTGATCTTCCCTAGCCCTACCAGATGAGCAAATAACAACAAATCCTAGCCTTCTCATGTTTATGTGTAATATCCCCATTTTTATATATCTACTTCACTGTCAGAAACAAATACCCCTGAAGAACTAGTATTTGACATTTCTATTTCCCATGGAATAATTTTTTTTTAGTACATGTAAAACATGAATTGCAAAAAAAAAAAAAAAAAAAGAAAGAAAGCTGTTGTATATAATTCCTATCTTAAAAGTTGTTTGATTTTTCTATCTGTTTCTGAGTACTTTGAGTCTCCTAGTGAACCAGGTACCAGGTGGTTGTCTAGGGACTATATTTTGACTAATATTGCCTGATGTTAGCTGCTTCTTTTGAAAACGGAGTTCAATTACTTTAAAATTTTTATTTTGTGCATGTGTGTTTGTATACATGCCACAGTGCATGTGTGGAGGTCAGAGGAAAACTTTCCAGGAATTGGTTCTCTTTTTCTACCATGTGGGTCCCTGGGATAAATCACATGCCCAAGCCTTGGGTCACCAGGCTTGGAGGTACGTACCTATCTTTACCTACAGAGCTATCTCACGGGCTTGCTTCTTTTTAAAACATTAAGCCAGTGATTAGCCATCCACTTTAACTTTTCTTCTGATGTTTTCCTTGTATTTTTGTAGTAACATCTTTAATATTCAAGGTATATAGAACAAAGTAATGAGAGTTGAGAGGACATCTCAGATTTAAGATGATCTGTTTTTTCTTTGATTTTCAGAATTCTTGTAAGTTCTTAGAAATTACAAAATAATTGGCTTGGGGAGATGGCTCAGAAGGCTGAGGCATTTACCAGCAATCTTAATGACCTGAGTTTGATCTCTCAGACCCCTGTGGTTGAAGGAGAGAACTGACTGTCACAATTTGTCATTTGACCTCTACATGTACAACATGGCACATACTTTTGGTCATGCTGAAATCTGCCCATTCCCTACCACTTACCCCCTACCCCACCTTTGATGACTCAGCACACCAAGATAATGTCATCTCTAATGGTCAAGGCAACACACTCCTTGCACATGCTCCACTACCCCCTGCCCCTCTTAAAAGTGTGACATCATAGCCAGTCTGGTGCTGTTTCCACCTATCCCCTCTCTGAGGCAGCTGCTTTGTGTATCTCTCCAGCTCCATCCCCAATAAATCTCTAGTGTGGGATTCTGCATGGCGTGACTTTGTGATCCCCCCTCCCCATCACTGAGATGCCCATCCTCAGCAAAAAGCCTTTCACATACCCTTCCTCAAATAAATACAGTAACTTTTTAAGAATTATACAGTAATTATGTTTTTTTCTAAGACTCTTTTATAATCATTGTCATTTTTGACTTTTTGAAGACAAAACTGTTTTGGGTCTATAAGGCTCTTTAGGCAGAGTGTTATGGCTTGAGTCTGAAGTATCCTCCACAGGCTCGTGCTTTGAGTGCTGGGCTCCCAGCTGGTGTTATTTTGAAGGCTGTAGAGCTTTTTCTTAAAGCTGGTAGAAGCAGATCAGTAGAGGAGGCCTTTGGAAATTATACCTGCTTCCAGCTCTGTTTGATCTTCCTGCTTTCTGGGAAGCCTGCTGTGATGGAGGTGCCTCTGCCACATGCTCCTGCTACCAAGAACTCTACTATACCGACTCCATTGTGTTAGATTGCAACCTTCTGAAACGACATCTGAAACAAACCTTTTTTCCTTAAGCTTTTTCCTCCTTGGGTCCAAAGAAGACCTTTCTTGGAAATGATTTGAAGACTAGTCTTTAGGTTAGATGGCCTAGTTCTTGCAAGATTTTTGTGTCTTTAACAGTTACCATTTCTTTTCTGCCCCCCCCCCCCCCGCCCCTTATAGAAAGGAATGGTTTTCACTGATTGGTAGAGCCACATGGACAGTTAAGTTACTAGATTGTTCTAAAGATTATATACTGTACTTGATAATTTATTGTCCAAGTTGAAGATTGGATAAAAATTTCTGGGAAATTTTTTGTTGTTTTTGTTTGTCTGTTTTGTTTTTTTTAAATTTGAGACTGGGTCTTATTAGCTTTAGCTGTTTTGGAACTCATTATGTATACCAGGTTGGCCTCAAACTCACAGAAATCTGCCTGGATCTGCCTCTGCCTCTGGCTCTGCCTTACAAGTGCCAAATTAAATATGTATGCCACTATACCTGGCAATTTTGGAGAATATTAAAGCTCTTGTTTTAACATTCCTAGGAATTCACAAGTCATCAGTAAATACTTTACTAGTATTACCTATTCCTGTGTAAAGCAGATGCCCTAAGAAGATAGAAAGGCAGCACTCATAATTGTGAGGCCCGACTACTTTAGAGATTAAAATCCATATTCTGTTCCTATTAGAGGGTAAGAACTAATTTTAATTATTTTAAGTGTTTTCCTGCAAAGAGAATACAATTTGAAATTAGACAGTTGTAGGGAGAGTAGCCATTTCCACCCAGATAGGAACATAAGAAAACTGAAACAGCATTGCCACTGGGGATAGACATGTGGCAAGATGTTCTCTGATCTGCAGCTTGGGGGTGTGAAAGTCAAGGGAAGACTGGGCCAGTTGTAGGCCGAGAGTCTTTGAATGGGCTGGGAATTCTGTGAGGAGTAAATGTTGGGACATTTCGGGGCATGAGATATATAAATGCTCTTGGGAAGACAAGGAGCTTTTGACTGAAAGTGCTTTCAAGTGAGAGCAGGGTTACAAAACTGGCAGCTTATTGACTGATGCTTATCCTGTGGTGAACTGTGACCTCAGAAGGGAAAGGCTGAAGATGGATGCAACAGTCAGTTTCAACAGATTGGAATGTGGGTTGTTAATAATTGAAAATGTAGCTGTAAAACACTATGGATAGTATTGGCTGAGGGCCAAGCATTGTTCTAAGTGCTCTACTTACATTAACTCATCTGGTCTTTAGAAGTTTAAAGAACGTGGATAGGTTAAGTGGCAGAACTGTGTTTTCATCTTTTTCCTTGTCTTTTAACATGTCAGTCTGACTCCAGAGTTTATGGGTTTGACTATCCAACTAGATTGGCTAGGGAGAGGTTTGAGATGGGAGCTCATATAACTCAGGCTGGCCATGATGTTGCTATATACATGTCTGACCTTGAACTCCTAGTCTTCCTGTCTCTACCTTCCAAGTGCTGGAATGACAGGTGTGTGCTGCTGCTTTGGGTTTGAGAGGGCCTCTGAAATACCAAGTAGAAGGGTGTGGATGGTGAGAAAGCCACGAAGGAGCCACTGAAGAGATTGATGAGGACATTGAATCATACGGTTGGAATACGTCCTGAATATACATGGGGATATATATGTAATCGTTATTTCAAAAGACCATAGGTAAGAAATGAGGCTGCACATGACTGTGCAAGAACGTTCAGGTGTACTTTTAGAGAGGAATCAAGCATCAACAGTGGATAAAAGAGCATATTATCATTTGACCTCTGAAGGGATACCATCATTAACAACATGGGGTAAAAATTAAGAGCATTATAAATAGAATAATGGATGTGTTTGAGTGCTTTTTTCTATCAGTGCTGAGAATTGAATCCAGAGTGTGCTAGGCAAGTACTGTGTCATTGAATTACTACCCTATCCCTCAGAAGTGTCTTTTGACATGTCCAGTTGTGAGTGCTAGAGAGGGACTCCAGGTAGCTCTAACTGCAGGTGTCATAGTTGAAGGACAGGACCTTGTTAGGAGAGGTGAAGACTGGAGTTTCAAGTTAAAATCTTGAAAGGGCTAAGGTATAAATCTAAGGGAATGAATACTTGTAGTTCGGGTCCATAAACATGAAAAGATTGAACACATTTTTATTCTCTCCTGTGGACCAAGTGCTATGAATACAGATAGAACAAAACAGATGTTTTCTGTCTTTGTTGGCCATATAATCCAATGAAGCATACAAAATTAGAAAACAAGTCAGTAATAGAGAAATGACATCTTAGTGGAGACCCAGAAGTCAAAAGATTTTGTAAATTTTGTTTTCTAATTTTTGTAAATCTTTGTAAAAAGTAGTAGCAAGACGATTCTCATTAAGAGGAATAGTATGTGCAGAGTCCACATAGCAGGAGAGGGCATAGTCAGTGTATAGAACTAGAAAATAAGTGTGCCTGAAGGACCCTGGGGCAAGAGAATGGGATCATTGGAAAATTGTCATGGCCAGATATGCTCAGAAGTATTGAACCTTTGAACAGAAACAGTGAGCTTGAATATGATTACTTAGAGTAGTAGAGATTTTATTTTTCTTTTTTTGCCAGAGAAGACAAAAGACAAAAAAAAAAAAAAAAAAAAAAAAAAAAAAAAAAATTGAGTCAGGGTCCTGCTTTAGTATAGGCTGGCCCTGAACTTGTGATCTTCCTGCCTCAGCCTCCAAGTTCAGGGATTATAGGCTTGTGCTACTATACTTGGCTCAGAAGTTATGTTTATCTGTTTGTTTCCCCAAGTGTAATGCCCTAATATTTTTGTTTGTTTGTTGGTTGGTTGGTTGGTTTTTGGTTTTTCAAGGCAAGGTTTCTCTGTTGTAATTCTGGCTGTCCTGGAACTCACTCTGTAGACCAGGCTGGCCTGCAACTCCCAGAGATCAGCCTGCCTGCCTCCTGAGTGCTGAGATTAGAGGGCACACCACCACCACTTGACAATGCCTTAAGTTTTAAATACTTATAATTTAATCTCAAATCTTTTGGGGTAAGAGGGAAGGAAGGTATATTTCTGCACAGATTGACATTTCTGAAAGTTGCCCTAAGAAAAAGATTTGGTGTAGTCATTTGGTTAGTGGGAGAGGGAAAGAGTGATTTGTGGATCTAAGAAGGGAAAGGAATATTAACTTATTCTTCAAAGTCATTATTCTGAAACTAGTAGGGAAACCAGGTCACTTTAGTTTGGTGTTTTAAATTGCCCTTGTGCCTGAAAACTTGTAGGTATACATTTATGGAATCACAGTATTTGAATGCCAATGAATAGGACTAGTAATACAGTTTATGAATTCAAAATGACATGGAAATGAGTCCTTTTATTTAAAAAAAAGAAACTTTTAAAAGCTTCAAGACAATAACAGATTGTTAAACCAAATGCAAAATTACTTCTAAGGTGGAACTCAATGTGACTGTATATTTTATGGGTCCATAAAGTCTGACCTGAAAGGAAAGTTTTAGAATTCATTTAGTACTGGAACCTCCTTTTTATAGAAAATGGTGTATAGAATTATACACAATTAGACACTGGTAGTTATTGCTGTATAGTGGGACTTAAACATTAAAATATGCCTTTGGATGTTTTGTTTCCTTTATAGATCTGTAGGCGTACTGAGAGTATAATTATTTGCATGTGTATGTTGTGCTTGCACCTGAGTGTGAGTGTTTGCATGTATGTAAGTGTATATGTGTGCCTGAGAATATAGAATTTGACATCTCCAGTGAGGCAGTATCTCTCAGTTGAACCCAGAGTTCACTAATAAAATTAGTTTATCCAGACAGTTTACTGGGGGATCCCCTGTAATTACTATTAGTTTCAATTGTGGGCATAAAAGAATGTGAAATAAGTAATTCCAAAGAAATTTATACTAATATATTTCCCAGTTCTCCAACAAATTTTTAATTTTTTAAAATTTATTAATTTATTTTTTTGACATAGAGGTTAGAGATGTAGTTCAGTAATAGAGAAAGACTTTGGATCCAGTATCTAACATCTAAATTTATAAAAAATAATTTTTTCCATAGTTGCTATCTGCCCCACTGATAAATGTGCTGGTTTATTTCCTTGTAAGTTCTGAGAAGTCAAAATTTATTGGCCATGTGTACTTATTTGAGAGCTGTCTGTTTTAGTTCACAGAGATTCACAGAATGAAGAGAAGCAAAAGACCTTTGTAACAGTGGTGATGGTATCTCTGATTGATGATAGCTGGGGATGGTGCTTAAGTACATGTGACGCATACTCTGCTGTCAGTAGTCACATGGAAGAATAGCCAGCTAGTATGTATGAACACCTGCTACACACGTCTCTGTTAATAGGTGTTTCTATTTTTTAAATTAAGCTAATTTTAGCAGTAGTTGTTTCTTCTTCTAAATCACTTTAAACTTAGGTAAAACTAGTTTTTGTGATTACTGAAGGAAATAAATTGAAGCAGCTAGATGATTAAATGTAATTCATTATTTAATCATTTTAAAATGTGGATGTTGACCTTCTTAATGACTACTCTGGCATATTCAATTTTGTTTTATTAGTTTGCTAATTTGTAAACAGTATATTTATTGCAAATTAGACCTTGTCTTCCAGCATTGTAGACTCAGGTGAATAAATTGGATAAACAACTGAAGAGAATCTCTAGAAAAGCTTTCTGGAATCTCTAGAAATATGAATAAACAAACTATTGATAGCAAGTGAATGGAGTAAGGAAGTTTGTAAGGTGAGCAGCTCCTGTCTTAATAGAGCTGCTTTACCATAGAGATAGCTCACTGTGTTGGAAACAAGAGCTAGCAGGTAAAGAATATGGTTACCATTTACCACTATACAGACTGTGTGCAGTTGCTGGCTGGAATACTAAATACAACTTTGAGTGTTTTGACTGATGTTAGTAAAAATCTGGCATCTAACAAGAAGATTCTCCTTCCTCTAAATACCAACCCAGGGAACTGAGACTTTTGATGTTGGATACCTGTCACTTTCACTGCTAAAGTAGACACAGAACTGGAATATTCCTGGTTATGCTGCTTTTTACTAGGTGGCTTTGAAAAAGTATAAAGTATTTTACAGATTGAAATTACTTAGGTAATCTGACAACCATTTATGGAATATATGTGACATATATGTCCTGTGTTAGTCTCACTGGGTGGTAGACAGATGAATAGATGAGTAAGACTTAATTCTGACTGTCAAAGGTCAGAGGTAAGAGTAGCTACAATTAGTATAAAAATGTAATTCATTTGCCTTAATCATTTGTCTGATAGCAATTAAGCACTTACTGCTTTAAGCCGGGCACTATGGTCTGCAGTGAAAATTCAAAAATACCTTCCAGAAATTCAGTCAAATGAGTAAACTTGACATATAGACATAAAACTATATGTTGACATTATTGAAATGAAGCCACTATGGTGAGTTCCAGCAGCCTGTCAGCTGCCTCAGTCCTATAGCTGAATAAGGATAAACAGAGGTTCTTTTAGATGGAGGAAATAACAACTATGAAGACATTGAGGAAAAAGAAAGTATGAGATATTTGGGCAGCAGGAATAGTTAGATGTGAGTGTTTCTAATATTTTTGTCTTGAAAAGGAGATCACAACAAAAGTTTCCTATAAACTTCACATTTTCCACAGATAAACTGAATACTTTAGATTCTGTCCTTTGGTGTTTTATCTGACAGACAACTTAAAGTGCGTTTATTACTTCATTCTCATTAAGAAGGTATTAATATGTGAAGTCTCATTTTATAATCTAATTTTGGGAAAAAAAGCAAAAATGAAAGATAAAGAGAAAAGCATTAAAAATAGAGGCTGCAGAGATTGGATTTGGAAGGTTTTGGGGGACAGGTTATATGGGGGTCAGAGGTTGTCATTGAGTGTCTTCCTCAATTGCTCTCCACTGCTTTTGTTTTCTTTTAGTTTTTTTATATGTATGAGTGTTTTGTGTACATATATGTGTACCATATGCATGTCTTGTGCCTGCAGAGGCCAGAAGAAAGCATTAAATCCCCTGGAACTGGAGTTACAGATGGTTGCGAGCCACCATGTAGAATCTGGGAATCTAACTTAAGCTCTCAGGAAAAGCAGTCAGTGCTCTTAACTTCTGAGCTCTCTCTCCAGCCCCTGGAATATTCATTCATTCTCTGTGTCTCTGTCTCTCTCTGGCTGATTTAATTTAATAGCTTTATACTCTATTTATATACAGAGAGAAAAGCCTGCTTTTTAAAGAGTTAATAAGTACATCTTCATAAAAGATATAATGAGAAAATTGGACAAGTTGCCTTCCAAGATGAGTTTACCCTTCAAAAGAACTGACTAATAGTGACCTAATAAAATTTTAATTACCTTTAGAAGTATGAAAGGTATTTCTGTTCATTTAGACATTATTTTAATAAATATTAAGTACTTTGGTCCTATTATATATTTTATCATTTTATTTTAAATTTTCATTTACTAAACGTTTTTGAATAGGGAGCATCTTAACTCTTTGAGCAGCATCTTTCAAGTATTCATATTGAAGTGTGCCCTGGTTTCTTTGAAGTGAATAAGTCATGCAATATTAGCATCTCTGTGGCTCATCTGCCTTTCTACCTCATACAAAGAGGAAATTACTTATAGTTCTTACAATCTTATGTTTAATTAAAAAAGTAGTAGTGTGTTAGGGGGAAATGTTTTAATAGTAGCTGTTGTTTAGGATAATAGTCCCCACACTATCAGTTATGTGTGTGTGTATATGTTCTCCTAGGGATTGAACTCAGAGGCTCACACATAGTATTCAAACTTTTTACCATTGAGACTACAGCCTCAACACAAATACTTGAGATCTTTTTCTTGTTTGACCACTTGAGTTTTACTTTCTTCTTATTGTTCTTACTACCTTCTATAGTATAATGCAATTTCACTGTGTTTATTGATTGATATTTTTCTTTTATCCAGTTTTAGCACTTTGAATGTATTAATTTTTGTTTAGTTTACTGATGTGTGCTAAGTGCCTAGAAATATGTTTGGCACATATTTGTTAATGAAACAGTTTCCTTTGGCTTTAAGTAGTGTTGATAAATTTCTTTTAGGGATAAATACTTAGTGAGCTAAAAAATATTGGGTTGGAGAGATGGCTCAGGGGTTAAGAACACTGGCTGCTCTTCCAGAAGACATGGGTTCAGTTTCCAGCACCTATATACATGACAGCTCACAAGTTTCTGTAACTTTAGTCCAAGAGATCTGAAAGCCTCTTCTAGCCTCCTTGGATACCAGGGACACACATAGGATGCTGACATACATGCAGGCAAAACACTCATACACATAAAAATAAATAAATACAAATAGATTTAGAAAATAAAAACATGAACTCACAATCAAAAAAGTAAGAAAAAACTTGATCAATGATTTAATCAGCAGAGCAAATAAACTATAATCAAGTGCTCCAAAGTTATAGATATGCTATGCCAGATGTGGCACATTAAATAAATATATATTTTTAAAGACTTGTTTTTATTTATATGTACATGTATGATGGTTTGGATAAGAATGGACTCCAAATGTTTGAATGTTTGGTTTCCAGTTAGTAGAATAGTTTGGGAAGGACTAGGAGTTGTGGCCTTGTTGGAGGAGGTATGTCATTGAGTTGGGCTTTGAGGTTTCAAATTCCCCCAGTTTAGCTCTCTGACGCTCCTGTCTCCTACATGTAGGCAAGGATATAAGCTCTCAGCTACTGCACCAGCACCATGCCTGCTTGACTGCTGCCATCTTCCCCGCCATGATGATCATAGACTGACCCTCTGAATAAGTGAGCCCCCAGTTAAATGCTTCATTTTAATAAACTGTCTTGTAAAATATAAGTTGTCATTGTGCTGGCTAGTTTTATCTCTACTTGACACAATGTATAGTTATCAGGGAGGAGGGGACCTCCTGAAAATGCCTCCATTTGATCATGCTGTAGGCAAACCTGTTGGGCATTTTCTTAATTTAGTGATAGATTTAGGAGGACCCACCCTATTGTGAGCGTTGCCACCCTGGGCTGATAGTCCTGTGTTCTATAAGAAAGCAGACCAAGCCAGCCAGTAGGAGCAAGCCTCCATGGCCTCTGCATTAGTTCTGCCTTTAGGCTTCTGTCTTGAGTTCCTGTCCTGACTTTCTTCAATGATGAACAGTGATATGGAAATGTAAGCCAAATAAACCCTTTCTATTTCTCCCCAAGTTGCTTTGGTCATAGTATTTCATCACAATAGTAACCCTAACTAAAATGACATTATAGTCATAGTGCCTTTCCCAGTAAAAAGATGTGTGTGTATGTGTGTGTTGGGTGGTGTCTGTGGGTCTGTGTTTTTGGGTGGATGCTACATGTGTGCTGGGAACCAAATTCAGGTCCTCTGGAAGAGCAGCAAGCATTTTAACGGATGAGCCATCTCTCTAGCCATAGATATAATTAATATATTTGAAGAGTATAAATGCATGTCTAAGAAGCAAGAAGCTGCTAAAATTAGATAAGCTGTATTCAGTAAGGTGTAAGGAAATAGTTATATTTAAAAATAAGGTTTTAGTAGGCAAATTTGGTTCTACATTTTAAAAGTCTACTAATGTAATTATCTATACAAGCAGTTTAAAACCTAGATTGAGCCCAGGGCCTTATACTAGACAATGCTCTGCCACTCAACTATGTCCTCAGCACATGAGCAGTTTTAAGAAAAAAAGCCAGTGCCTTTAAGATGCAGAAAATCAATCAATTAAATCTTTTATATGGCCTGTTACAGACTTAGGGTAGAAAGGTAATTCTTTGACCTGATAAAAGCTATTGACTTAGTTACTTTTCTACTGTTGTCACAAAGCACCAAAACCAATGCAGCTTGTAAAAGAAAGAGTATATTGGGAGCTTACAGTTTTAGAGAGTGAATCCATGACCAGCATGTCATAGGAGGGATCATGACAGCAGGCAGGCATGGTGCTGGTGCAGTAGCTGAGAATTTACATCCTTATCTGCAAGTAGGAGGTGATGGTGGGCAAAGGGAACTAACTGGGAATGGTGTAGGCTTTTGAAACCTTATAACCCACCCTCAGTGACACCTCCAACAAGACTATATACACCTCCTAAGCCTTCCCAAACAGTTCTACCAACTCAGGACTAACTTTTAAGTATATGAGTCTTTGGGAGCCATTTTAATCCAAGCCAGCACAGATATCTATGAAAGGCCTACAGCAAGTATCATACTTGGTAGCAAGACATTGATAGTATTCCCTTAGATGTCAGCAGCGGCACCTGTTATTGTCCTTCATCTCTATCTAGCACTGCATTACATCTCTCCTCCTGATGACCCTGAGCAATAGAATTCACTAGGTTAAAAGAAATAACCAAGTTATTAAATAGAAAATTTAAGAGTCTACAGAGAAATTTTTTAAAATTGTAATAGTTTATTAACTTGTTTTATATTAAGATTACTACAGTAAAGTTGGTTTTGTTGCTCTAAACTAGCAACAAATAAAAATGTAATCTTGTTTCAGAATAGTTAAAAATCCACCTAATTAAGTGTTTCAGTATGTGCCTTTAGGATTGTGTTAAAGTCAGCTTTCCATCCTGTAAAAAATACCTAAGATAAACCAACTTTAAGAGCAAAACTTTATGTTGGCTCATGATTTCAGAGGTCTTTCTTAGTCCAGAGTTGATTATCTCTAACGATTGGGGCATGTCGAAGCATAGTTGGGAACATGTGCTGCAGTAGTCTTATCTACCTCAGCAGCTGGGAAGTAGAGAAATAGGAAGGGACCTTAGTTCCAGTATCTCTCCCTTCAAAGGCTCCTCTCCCTCTATGACCGACTGCCTCCCATTAGTTCCCTATCTTAAAAAAGGCCCACCACTTCCTAATAGCAAAACTGGCTTGTGATCAAGATTTAAAGTGTGGGTCTTATGAGAATATTTTTAAGATCCAAATGATAGCAGGGAGAGCAAGACCTTTTAATAGAAAAGTTATAAAAGTAAACCAAAAGACATCACAGCAGACCTAAAGACATTTTTGGATGTAGCCATAAAGGGGAAAAAAGACTAATTTCTCATGAAAATGCCAATTAAACTGCTAATAATGTATATATTTATTGGTATTTTTAGAAAATGAGGTAGTGTACTTTTGTTTGTTTTTCTGGAACTAACAAGTTAATTCTAAATCTATTTGGAAATAAAAGGCCAGAAATGGCCAAGATATTCTAGAAGCAAATGCTTATCGTATGAAATTTTAAGATTTAGTGCAAGCCTGGATATGTAACTAAGTGACGGTTATTGTTTTGACATATGTGAAACCCTGGGTTTGGTTCTGGTTCAGTACTGCCAGAAAAACCAAAGCCAAATAAATATATACATACATACATAAATGAAACTTTAATGATTGAAGGACTATAGTATTTGGCACAGGTAGACAGAAAGCAGAAGGAAATCAAAGTATAAAATAGAATTGACCATGCTTAGAATCTGACATATGACTTAGTGTTACAGGTTGTGTATGGAAATGGAATACTCTTTAAATAGTATTGATATTGTTGTTTAGCTACGTGAAAAGAAAAATGGTTTCCTTTTTTATTTTTTGTTGAGGTGGGTTTTCCTATGTAGTCAGATTGACCTTTAGTTTTTTCCTTTTCTTTTCTGTTTACATTTGTAAAGCTATTTGTCGAATACTCCCTTTAACTCTGGGCCATACTTCACTTCTAAACTCAGAGTACTGAGCTGCCTGGCAGAGTTCAGAGAGTAGTAAATTTTAACATAGGAATGAACTACTAAGAAAATGAAGAGGAATTGCTAGTAGATGTCCATTCACACTACTACTATCCCTCAACTTTATTGTTTTAACAATCTCTTTTTACTGTTTTCATTTGATGTTTGAATAAAAAGCTCAACATCAATTAAATATCTGTCCTACATATGAACTTGGAGACCTTAAATTTTTATTTTCAGTCACTCTTCTCCCTTCTCATGTGTGTTTTCTAGTATTTCTCATTCTTGTAATAATTATTGAATTTCTTCCTGTCTTGTGCCAAGAACTGCAAGATGCTATAGACAGAATATGGAATTAGAATATGGGCCTTGCATCTATGCAGCTCATATGACAATAAGCTGAGTAAATATGTTGAATTATAGAAATAGGTGGGTGATACTAGAGTAGAAAATAGAGCATTGGAAAAGATACACAATAACCCTGGGAGTAAATGCTGTCACAGATGTTAGCTCTTTTGACACATTGAATGATATTTTCTACAATTTCAAGGTACAGGTGTGAAAAACATAGTTCCCATGCTCTAAAAGCTTATAATCTAACCAGAACCCCAAGAAGATAAAGATGGGAGTGGTTAGCACATGGTGGCTAAAATTGTGCTAATGGTAAGTTTTCCAAGGAGAGTGTAATATGTAATGTCAAGTGGCCTAAAACTGTCTCCTCAGTAGAGGTGGGGGTTTCGGGGTGGGCAGTGAAGAAGACTAAAGTCCAGAAACCAAGAGAAGTAATAATTTTTATAATTCTTACTCTTCCTGTTTCAAACATAATTAAAGATGGCTAAAACCTCAAGTAAATATGACTGAAAAAGAGATTGGTGATGTTGGTAGGATAGTAGAGTGATTTCATCAGGAAGTCATTTCACTGATGTGAAGTCACTTTAGAGGATAAAGACCACTTGCACAGAAGAGAATGGAGATCTGAAAATGATAATTTGAGGGAAATAAGGCAGAATTATGGAGTTTTGCTAAGATTGGTAGTGTGGTAAAAATACAGAGGAAATCCTTGGAAACTGTGGGAATTCTGTGACTAGAAAATAGTGTTGGCCCCTGGTCTGGGGAAGCTCCTGCTGGATCCTTTCCTTCACAGAAACTGCTTTCCAGAATGATAATGTTTGGTGTTGTTTTCTAGGTCTCAGGTTTTTGGCTAGGGGAAACCTAACACATAACTCTTTTCTAATGTATAGGCATTTGTGTTGAAGAAATAAAAATGATAGAAGAAATCAATGGCTTAACCTTGGTATTGTTTTTCAGATGCCTTCGAATGTAGCCAAGAATTCCTGTTCATTGTGTACCTTTGAACAATGAGCTCCTAATTATGTTTGCTATTAGTAGACATTCCTACATTTTTCTGCTTCTGTGTTTTAGTTTAGTTTATGTATATATACTTTTGCCTTTTTCCTATCATAAAACAAATTGATCTTTCTCCCCACCAGGTTTTTCCTTACAATCTGTGTCTTCTCATACTCTTGGAACTTTATATAAAAGCACTTTGTAAATTACGATGTGTTCTATCACCAACTTATCACGTATGAAGATCAGGTTTATTAGGGCAGGATCTATTAGTTCATTTTGTGTTTCTCCCACAGAATTCTTGAAATGAATTATAAATACAAACAATGTATTATCTTAATTTTGGAGGCTAAAAAGTCCAATATCAAGGAGTCAGAATCTGGTGAGGACTTTCTGTGTTATAACATGGTGGAGGGGCATCATATTGTAAAAGCCAGTAGACAAGGCAGGCATGGCAATGCACGCCTTTAATCCTATCACTCAGAGAGCAGAGGCAACTGGATCTCTATGAATTTAAGGCCAGCCTTGTCTACAGAGTGAGTTCCAGGACAGCCAGAGGTACAACAGAGAAACCTTGTCTTAATAAAAACAAAAAAAAAAAGGGTGGGGGGAGTTTCTAACATACAGTCTTTGGGAGGAACACAAAATTACACCAGAAACTGAACAACTTTTTCATCTTTTTTTTTTTTTTCCTGTCTGTTAACAAAGTATCTTGTATATAATTGACAGAGTTTGAACATACTGGGGTTATGTGATCTTCTGTTGAATAGCTATAGCCATATACTATATAACAGGATTTCAGACAGAGGTAGACCAAATACACAGTGATATATACAATAGAACCTAGATTTCTAGCAGGCTTTGCTGCTAAATTCATGTAGGCAACACTTTTATACTCACACAGTAATGAAATCACTTTGTAACATGTTTCTCAGAACACACCCTTGTTAAATGGCACATGACCATAATTTCATTTCTAAGATTGATATGTCACACCAAGTTCTAATTTATAGTCAGTAGTTAAATTTATGTTAAGATTCTTCTCTAGACTGGTCCTCTACTGTTTACACTTTCATTTATTCCTTCATAGGATACATTCTGATCTGTATCAGTAATTGTAGCTTGCAGGGTGTATTGGGGAGTTTTTGACTGTGGGAGCACAATACCTCATAACTGAGAGCTTTATCATCTCATAAATGAAATGTTTTCGAGGTTGTTCTGGCTTCATGATACTGTCCAGGCCCTATTGCTTTCCATAGTTTCACTTTGCTGTACTCAGCATGATAAAGGATTTCCTTTTATAAAGGCTTTCTTATGGCTTCAAGATAGCTACAGGACTTGAAGTGTGTGTTGATTCAAACAGTGTCTAGAGGTAGAAAGATACCATTTCTCCTTTATCATCTTTTTTCCCTAAAGAGAGAACTTTTCCCAAATGCTTTCTAACAGATTTCCCTATAGGTCCCATTGATCATGGTATAGTTTTGTACATTGGCAAGATAAATACAGTGTCTGTGGTTGGCATGGGACAGTCAGGAATAGGTGGCCTAGTAGAGAATTATCACTAGAATTTCATTGGGATCTAATATGATGAAAATTTTGGGTGTGAAATAAGGAGTGAGCAGTATCCACTGAAGATGCTATCTACCTGTCTTTGGCCTTCATCTGAAAAGTTGGTGCCATCATCATTTTTTAAAAAGATATTTTATACTATTTCCATGAGTTTTTGCTGTTCTTAGTAATTTTATTAATTAGCTCACTCCTTCTTATAATAGACATAACTGGAGTGCATGTGCCTCAAGTGTTATACTTAGCTTTGGGGAAGTAGCTAAATAATTAATGACTCTTGGCATCCAAGTGGGCGGCTGGTCTACAGTCTGGTGTTTGGGACAGTGGAGGTAAGGGAGGAGGAAAGAGTTACTCTGAAATACACTGATTTTAGGAAATTTATTTTTCAGGTGATGTGAGATATGTGGATTTGTGATATAAATTCATTTGAAAAGCCACTTTGGGGTAAGTTAATAACAATTGGAAACCAGTGATTTTTAAAGTTTTACTTCTCCATGGATTTTAAAACTTGTATTTGTTGGATTTTATGCTGTATATACATATATTAGAATTAAAAAAAACCAAACCAGATTTCACTATGGTCCTGGCTACCCTCAAACTTACAGAGATCCACCTGTCTCTGTTCCCTCCTCACCCCCATGCTGGCATTAAAGGTAAGCGACACCATGCTCAACTCTAGAAGGGTTTTGTGCTAAGTTCTTACTTTAATAAAATTTGAGAAAATAGCAATAAAGTATACTACTTTTAGTACTTTTATATTTATTTCTCATTAGCAGGTCAGTTTGAAGACTAAATGAAGACCAGGTTCAGAAAAGAACTAAACTAGAACTAAACTTAACCCATAATCTTCTCATGTGACTGGGAAGTCATTTACTGTAACAGTGTTGATGATACTGGAGTAGAGTTTATCTTTGAGCTTCTCTTGGCAAGATTCCAGATGGCTTCTTTTTTTTTTTTTTTTTTTTTTTTGGCATCCATGCATGTGTAAAAGAATTATGATTGTTTCATTTGAGAGCACCTTTAGACACACCACTTACTATTTGTCAGGCCTCTATTTTTGCAGTGAAACTGTAAGGTGGGTATATTTTTCTTTTAAAGAAACAAAGAGGCTACATGGGTTTTGTTTGTTGCAAATAAAGTAAATTGACCTTGCTAAGGCCACATAACTAGTAAGTGTTAGAACTAAAATTTGAACTTAAGCATTTGGCTTAGTTAGCATTTCCTTCTGTTTAATATGTCAGTTGTATTGAGGTTCCTAAGACCACCCCCAGATCTTCTAATTGGCCTGGAGAACTCAAAAGACTTGAGCACAATGGTACTAACAGTGAAGATACATTGAAGCAGAAGGACACAAAATCTGAAGGAAACCAGGAGTGAGCTTGCAAGTTTCCTCTCCCAGAGGGATAGCAGGGGAACAATTATGACAACATGTGAAATATTGCCTACCAGGGAAAGTCAGAAACTTGTGTCCAAGGTTTTTACTTTGGCTGGTCATATAGAGGTACCTTATATCTAGCACATACTAAAATTCCAGAGTCACAAAAGGAAAAGATACTTAGCATAAATCAGATTGTTCATAGAGTAAACCAGATTGTTTGTAGAAGTAAGGTGCAGTACGGCACACTTGTCATCTAGAGAAAGTTTAGTATCACTATAGAGAACTGTTTTATCATTCAAATTCCCTGATTTGAGTTAAGAGCCAACCTTGCTTACATAACTCCTGGCTAAGATTTATCATAGCAAAAGAGAACTACAGGAAGACATGCTGGGTGGGGTAATACCCTGTTTTGTAATTTTAGCACTCAGGTGGATGCAGACCTGTCTTAAAGTTGGGGTGACTTAATGGGAGAGTGCTTCTTTACCATGTGCAAGGCCCTGGTGATCCTCACCATTAATGGGGGAGGATGGAGAGAATAGTTTTGCTGGGTATGCTATCTACAGTTGTAATCTCACTGCTAACCATAGTACCTTAAAAAACAAACAAACAAAAGATATATGGAGATGTTGATTAGCTATAGCCAGGATTTCAGACAGAGGTAGACCAAATAAATATACAGTGATATATATCATAGAACCTAGATTTGTAGCAAGCTTTGCTGCTAGGTTCATGTAGGCAATACTTTGGTGCTCACATAGTAATGAAATCACCTTGTGACATATTTCTCAGAACACACCCTTGTTAAATGGCACATGACTATAATGTCATTACTAAGATGTTTATTAGAGCAGTGGGGCACAGGCTTCCAGATGCTCTTTCTATGAGAATCATACAGATATGCTTTCCTCAAGTATGAATGGTAGAGACAAGGCTGGCCTTCAACTCACAGAGTTCTGCCTGCCTCTGCTTCTGCCTCTGCCTCCTGAGTGCTGGGATTAAAGGTCTGTGCCACCACTGCCCAGCAAGGTCTATAGTTCTTGTGATGATTCAGGAGTAATGAAGTTTTCACATTTTTAAGTGGTTAAAAAATATAAGTGATTTGTAATATGAAATTCAATAAGTAAATTCATAAGTAAATGGTTGGAATGTTGCTGTGTTTATTTATGACTGCTTTCTTCCTACCACACCAGAGTTTGACAGAAATTTACCATTTGTTCTTTGATAATAACTGCCCTAAGTAAACTCTCTTATACCTGTATGGAGATATGGTTACCACCTAGTGCTCAAAATAACAGAAACCTGTGTTGAATTATGGCATGTTTGTCCTGAATGGCTAAAAAGACACTTAGACACTAATAGTGGAATGTAACTGGGACAGTAGTTTATGGCAGTCTTGAAGTTTTACTTTTCTGTGTTTGGAGAATTCTTTATATTTAGCATATAGTATTTTATAAATAGAAATATAAAATTTTATGGTACTGTTAAAAGCCAAATCAATTTATCACCTTTAGAAACTGATAAACTAGTCAAAATATTCAACATTGCATGCCCCAAATAGACATACTTGAGTCTGTAAGCTCCGTTAAGAGTCTCTACCAATATTCCAAGTCATGTTTGTTCTCCTGACCTGTAAATTTGGAATAATAACTCAGAAAAATACCACAGTGATCACAAAAGTGATTTTTAAATTGAGTAATGTTTCACTCTTTATATGTATAGCTTGTATGAATATCCTTAATTAGAAATCTAAAGTGCTCTCAAATCTGAAACATTGAATACAGATGAGACACTCAAAAAGTTTTAGATTTTGGAACATTTTGGATTTTGGATTGTGATGGAGCTCAGCGAATTAAGTCTATGCAAATATTGCAAAATCTGAAAAACTCCAAAATACGGAACAGTTTTTATTCCAAGCATTTTGTAAGAAGGATGCTAAAAAAATATTGCACACAGGTTATGTAGATGTATTTTCTTTCTCCTTAGTTATCTGAATGTGAAAAGACATGTTTTAAAATATAAATGAACTGACAGTAATACATATTAGAGTAATGGTATTTAGATTTTAAAGAATGGGTCTGGGGGGTGTAGCTCAGTTATTAAAGGACTTGCCTATGATACATGAGATCCTGTGTTTGATTCCTGTCTCCACATAAACCTATTGTTGTGGTGCATACCTATAATTCCAGCACTGGAAATGTAGAGGCAGGAAGATCAGAAATTTAAGGTCATCCTTTACTCTCTAGAGTTTTAGGCCCTCCTGGTCTACATGAGACCCTGGTTTTTGTTGTTGTTTTTGTTTTGTTTTGTTTGTTTTTAAAGCCATTGCATTAGCAGCCAGACTCTTTGCCAGTTTGTCTTCATGTGAAATGGCTCAAATATAAACTTACACACCTAGCTTTTGTGGTGAGAGCTATTCTTTTGTGACATTGTATTGTGTAATTCTTTCACTTTTCGCCATGATTATTAGTAACTATTCACTGCATCTGACACAATCAAATGCCACATTGAATAGGCATAATAATGAGGCAGAAAAAGTCAGTAGCACCCTTGTTTTCTCTCACTTTGCAGTCAGAGAATGCTGTTCTAATGAAAGAACATATGTACGAGATCAAAGTCCTCAGAGACTCGAGCAGAAGTAAAAATTCTTTATGCTTACAAGCATCATTAGTACCTTTTCGGGTGATTTTTCTGGCTGTTGTCTAGCAACTTTGGAAAGAATTACTCTTAAGTATTTCATAGATGAACTCACCTGTCCTGAATTGTTCAGATAACCCATCTTTGCTGGCTACCCCTATAAGAAGCTGGTACATCCCCTGTCAGCCTGCTTCTTCAAGGCATCAGCTTACATTAATTTCAGCATGTACAGGGATGTACAAGGGATTTCCTGTTTACTTGATTGATTGCATTTGGTCAGCAGTGACACAGCCCTTTGAGCATTTGTGTTAGCTGCTCAGTAGAAACAATTTTGGTCAGAGTATCTCAATTGATAATTCAGAGTTGTAGATATGTTCTTCCCATCACTTTCTAATAATATAAGAGTGTCATGGAACATAGAAATATGGGGAATAGAAACTAAAGAATTAGAGACATCAGAGCTAAGAGTAGAGACATCTTAGGTCTTGGAATTCCTTCCCTTTTCTGCAGTGCATTCTGTGAATGTTTTCTGAGTGTAGTGACTTGAGGATTTGCTGGGGAAAGGAAGACAGGAATTAGCCTGAAAAACTGTTCAATACAGGCTGTAGGAAGAACTGGATAGTCAGAGAAGGATCGCTGGTTGCTGAAGGTCTTGTGCTAATTAATAGCTTGACTTTTGTCTTAGAAGTCAGTAGAACATTTGAACAGAAAAGGAGTGTTTTGATGAGACTGACATAGTAGCTTACTGCTGTTTTAATTTACATATCCAGTTACAGGAAATTAAGCACATTTTTAACATGTATTGGCTATTTAGATTTCTCACCTGTAAATCCTACTTACATCCTTTACCCATTTTTCTATTGGATATTGCTTTGTAAGAGTTACTTATATAATAATGGAAATTGTTATTAATGAAATTATTCATGTCTTAATATTTTATAATGTCAAATTGATCGTATCTGTTTTTTCCCTTCTTTATAGGGTATGTCTGTGATTTCTGATGAACCCAGATTGGAATAATTTTCATGATATTTGTATATTTATATATATATATATATTTTAAAATTTTACATTTGACAAAGTGCCATGAGAAAATTTGCATATTGCAAGGTGGTTCTAGCCACCTCCTTGGTTTGGGTACTCTTGGACATGTTCCTGCTGCTTTACTTCAGTGAATGCAACAAATGTGATGAGAAAAAGGAGAGAGGACTTCCTGCTGGAGATGGTGAGTGGCCCTTTATATAACTGTTTTCTTAAGTATATTGGTCATTTTGCTAATATGAATAATAAAATTTTATATTTAAATTTTAGATTTGTAGCTGTATAGATTTGTATAAATTTAAATATTATATAAAATTAAAATTTGTATTAAGGTTTGAAATTTAAGATGAATCATAATCCTCAAGGACCTTTGTCGGTGATTATATTTCTTACAATGTTGTAGTTGGCTCTTCTGAGGGTTGAATGTTAAAGTGTCATTGAATTGCTCAGTTTAGTTTTTTATAATTTAATATTAAATACAATTAATTTTCTATAAATTACATTACCAAATGATATAGGGAATCTCATAGTTGAAACTATCAAAATTGTACCAAAGATTGACCTAATGCCATAAGCAGAATAGAACAGTAAACTTTGTTAGCAAGTGTCAAGACTTCTCTTTGGCTATCTCATTCTCAAAGGGAAGAAGTCTTTAAAGGTACATTAGACTGGGGAGTTCTTTTTGCTCACACAGACATTTTGGCAGAAAACCTGGAAAATTCAGGGTTTGAGGGATTTTTTTTTTGTTTTGTTTTTTGAGTTAGGGTTTTTCTCTGTAGCCCAGGCTGTCCTTGAACTCTCTCAGTAAATCAGTCTGGCCTCCAATTCAGAGATCCACCTGCTTCTGCCTCCTGAGTGCTGGGATTAAAGGTGTGTGCCACCATGCCTGGCTTGGCATTTTTACTATTTGTAGAAATATGTGGTTACTCTTCCAGTACAGCTTTTCTTTGACTTTATTTTTTTTTATAAGGAGGAAGCTTCTTGGTCCCCCAAAATTTATGATCTAAAAGTCAATTATTTGTGTTAGTAATTGTGCCTGCTTAATCATAATTTTTATAGGTGAGCTTATATAACCAGTTCCACTTAATTGCTAGAACCAGGATGTTAATAATACCTAGGATAGCCGTATCATTCTGCTTATAAATTCATAAAATATTTACTTTTATGGTTCTGCTGCTTTATAACATTGCTGAGTGACAAAACATTGTCTTTCTAACTGTTGATAGAGCTATACACCCTGTTCCCTTTAGAGCAAAGGGCAAGTGTTACCTTTCAATGGTAAGAAACTTGATGTTCTTTTCCCAGAGTGGCTTACCTTTCTTTTACCCTACTTTAATGAATTGTCAGTTACAGTGGCAGCTTATGGTGTTCTTTCTGGAATGCAGAGATTTAAAAGCAAGAGAGAATAGTTGCATGTGAAATCTGTTGCACGTGAAAATTCACTTGGAGAATACATTGTAAGCTCTGATAGATGGTGGACAAGCAATACACAACTGAACAAGAGCAGAAAAAGGAGCTGGAATGATGGCTCAGTTTGGTGATACAGACTCCTAGAGGAGGAGCAGCTTGGATGAGACTCTGGGTTTTAGGAACCCCAGAATAAGTTTTGTGCAAGTATTACTGAGATGTAGTTTGTTTTCCTTCCCTGCCCCTCTCACACCTATACACCACTCTTCTCTGTTCTTCCCATTTTCTTCTTTTGGCTTTTTAAATGCTGGGTTGCAAAATGAACTGTTTCTGATATGTTTGATAATAAAGTTTCCGATGATCCTTATAAGTGCCATTTCAGAGAATGTTAAGTATGGAGGCCAGTAATTGAGTATACTATTGAAAAGCAGAGATGTGCAGCTTCTTTAGGAGACTTCAGCATAAATGAAGTGGGTAATACAAAGCTAAAGAAATATCTGTGCACATGTGTGGGTTTTTTTCTTTTTTAATTTTTTTTGAGACGGGTATCTCTGTTGTAACTCTGACTGTCCTGGAACTCACTCTGTAGACTAGACTGGCCTTCTCACAGAGATCTGCCTGCCCTGTACCTCCTGAGTGCTGGGATTAAAGGCATGTGCCACCACCAGCTGGCCAGCTCTTCTTTTCAAGGGAGATGTATTCTGGTTACTGTGAGAAAGAGCAGCCCCTCAGCACCAAAAGCAACAGCTTCACAGGGCAACCTGGAGAGTGAGGAGGAGAGCTAGTCACATCAACATCCATCTGCCATAGTTTGAATGAGAATAGGGAGTGGTGCTATTGGAAAGGATTAGGAGGTGTGGCCTTGTTGGAGGAAGTGTGTCACTGGGAGTGAACTCTGAGGTTTCAAGGGCCCAAGCCAGGCCCAGTGTGACTGACTTTCTTCCTGCTGCCTGTGAATCCTGGTGTAGAACTCTCAGCTACTTTCTCCAGCACCATGTCTGCTTGCATGCCGCCATACTCCCTCCTCATGATAATGGACTAAACCTCTGAAACTGTAAGCAAGAGTAAGATAAGACTCCATCTCTTTCTTTTTTCTTCTGAGCTTACGAGTTCATGGGGGCAACACTCTTTTTACTGAAAACTTAGAGAATTGTGAGAACCACTAGTGGCATAGACTTCAAACAAAAGGAGTAACTTTCATATGAAAGTACAAAGTAATGGAGAAATGGGTTAGAAATAATGGCATGAAACTGGGTGATAACACCATTGCTTCTAGAGAAAAAAATGAACATAAAATCTTCTCAGAAAGGTTATGAGGTTAGTGGGTTCTGGAGGAAAACTGGATTTGAGTTAGATCTTAAGAGGGAACAGATGAAGTTTTGTGATATCTTGGGGGTGTCTGTTGTTGAACTGAGAAGGACATCAGCAGTGGGAGAATATTACTTTGGAGAGACACTGCTATCTTTCTGCCACTATGACAGCATGTAAGATAAATCATTGTTGCTTTTAGCCATGGAAAGTCCAGTGCATCATGGTGAGGGCAGAATGTATAGTGGAGGTTACTGCTCACCTGTGATGTCCAGGAAACAAAAAAGCAGGTGTGTGTGTACCTGAGTATCCTCTTCATGGGTACATAACTCATGACCGGAAAATGTGGTAGTCCCACCTCTTAAAGGTTCACTTGCTTAGCACACAGTAGGCAGGATTTGTTTTTTAAAACTACATTACTTGAGTTTCCTATAATTCCAAATATTTTAATGTAGTTAAAATCACAGCAAGCCCAGTGGTAGTGGTGATACACTCCTTTATTTAATACTAGCACTCAGGCAGAGGCAGGCAGATCTCTGTGAGTTTGAGGCCAGCCTAGTCTATAGAGTGAGTTCCAGGACAGCCAGAGTTACAACACAGAAACCCTGTCTCAAGAAATCAGGGGCTGGAAGAGATGGGAGCTCAGTGGTTAAGAGCACTGACTGTTCTTCCAGAGGACCTGGGTTCAATTCCCAGCATCCACATGGCAGCTTACAACTGTCTATAACTCTAGTTCCAGGGGATCTGATACCCTCACACTACAAATGCATATAAATTAAAAATAAATTATTTTTTTAAATCACAGCAACAATGGGGAAATTATTATTTATCTTTTTTCTTAGTGAATCTATGGATACATTTTTATATTCTTGAGAGAGTTGTTGAAAATTCACTGAGTAGCTTTGTATTTTATAGGTGTGGTGTTCCCAGGATCTTGCTCTGGTGTCCCTTCTGCTCTTCTGTTCTTAAGATCTCTGCTGAAAGAATTCAGATGGAACACAGAGAATAGTGTAAACAGTCTGTTACATAATGAACTAAGCTACCCTCAAGAGATGAGAATGGGCAGTGGCCAAAGAGATCATTGCAGAATAGGGCACTGAGAATGACCAGAAAGACCATTATGGAGTGTAGGACACTGATAGGTTAGAGTGGCCAGTGGCTAGGACGACCATTGTGCTCACCTACAGTTCTTCATAGGTTTGTATTGCTTCTAAAGTCTTTGGACCACATAGTTCTGTCCGGGTGACTGACAGACCCATCTTTCAGACAGTCTAGAATGTTACATCTCTACCCAGAGCCAGAGGTACAACTCAGATCTCATTCTTTTGAAACAGTAATCATTTAATAGAGTAGATTAAAAGAATAAAAATGAATTTATAAAAATAATTGTTTTATAACCCAGTTTTTTACAACACTTTTTTAACAGCCTTCCCCTGATGGGTTTCAACAAAGCTCTGCTACCTCTTTTTCTTTCAGCTCTTTCTGTTCCTTTATATAAGTGTACGGATGACATGGTATATGTAACAAAGTCACAGGACAACTTTGGGGAGTTGTTTCTTCTCTTCCCTTGTTTAAGGCTGATTTTTGTTTGTTTGGTTGGTTGGTTGGGTTTTTTTGTTTGTTTTCGTTGCTGTGCTCTACATTACAGGCTAACTGGCTAACAGGCTAACTTTAAGCTTCTTGGTGATTGTCCTGTTTTTTCTTCCCTGCTCTCTGTAGGAGTGCTAGGATTGCAGATGTACACCATCATATGTAAGGATCCATAGTTTCACTGATAGAATTGTGCTTTTCAGCTTGTGTAGCAAGCACTTTAACCACTGGACCATCTGCTTGGCCCTGTACTGTCCTTTCAGTGACGTTTTAAAGTTTAACAAGAGACAGCTGTGGTAATACTTTTCCTTCTTTCATAGGATACTTTGGTTTGTAGAGTAGGTGGCATATGCATATGTGTATACTTACATTTGTGTGTAGCACACAGAAGCCTCAGTTGATGTCTGGTGTCTTCCTCTGCCACTTTGTCTTTTTATTATTATTACTATTCTATTTTATGTGCATCTTTTGCCTGCATAGATGTCTGTGCACCACATAAGTGCCTGTCGCCTATGGAGGCCAGAAGTAGGGGTTGGATCTCCTAGGACTGGAGTTAGAGGTAGTTATGAACCACCATGTGAGTGCTAGGCATTGAACCTTGGTCCTCTGGAGGTCAGCTAGTGCTTAACCACTGAACCATTGCTCCAGCCCTCTTGTGTCTTATTTTTTGAGACAGGGTTTCTTAACCTGAAGCTCACTTATTGGGCAAGATTATCCCCCAAGGGGCCTCCTGTCTGCCTCCCTAGCAAAGGAACCACATGCTGCTCCACTCAACTTTCTGGCAAACACTTTACCAACTTCATTTCTAGTGTTAAGGAGAGACAGTTGGGATATTTATTTCTTCTTTTAGCTATTACTGTTTTTCACACACTAAATTAGTGTGCTAAAAAAGATGGTAGAGTGGACAAAGCTTGTTTTCAAGGAAAAGGTGGAACAAGCCTCTGCTCTACAGATCTGCTGGTTGTAGAACATGTCCAAGGACAAAACCCCTACCAAGCATCAGATCTTCTATCCATTGTCCTCAGAGTCTAGACTAGACTAGACATGAATAACACTTAGTAGCAGGACCTTCAGGAACCAGCAACAGTTTAAACTTTAATCTATATTTTCTACTTATCTATAGAGTATTGTGTGTGGCACATGTTCCATGTATATGTTGGAGATGAGAGAATTACCTGCAGGACTGGGTCCTTCCCTTTCACTCTGCGGATTCTAGGCAACAAACTCAGATTGTTGAGCTTGGTGGCAAGCACTCTTTTCTACTGAGCTATTTCAGCAGCCCCTGATAACAACTGAGAGAGAGCCTACAATTTCAGATCTTGGTTTTACAAGCTGCTGATTATAAGGAAGGCTCTCAGTGATCTGCAAGCCTGCTGATAGTATCTGACTAGCTACTTTGTAGTATTGGTAGTTGTTTGTACCACATCTCAGACAGTCCCTACTGACTAGTACTTGTGCAGATGATGTCAATTGAGAAGACTTTTCTTCTCTCTTAAAGTTACCATTTTTGTGTAGAAACACTTTTAGAACGCTTAAAAAACTTAGTTCCAAAGAATAAAACTTTCAGGTTTAAAAATAAGTAAGTGGGCTGGAGAAGTAGCTCAACAGTTAAGAGCACTTGTTGTTCTTGAAGAAGACCAGGTTTGATTCTCAGAACCCACATGATGGCACACAACCATCTGTAACTTCAGTCCTAAGCGATTAGATTCCCTCTTCTGACTTCCTGCCCACTAGTCATGCCCATGGCAAAACACATGCAGGCAAAATACTCATGCCCATAAAATAAATAAAAACAATAAACAAATAGTACACAAACCTTAATTTTTATGTCATTCTTGGTCTTAGTGTATTCTCTTATCCATGTAGATTAGAGATTTAATACAATAGCTTCTAAGTTTTGCCCAAAATTTCTTGGAACATTTTTTTATCTCAGAAGCATAGAAGAAAGAGCAGAGGCTGCAAATGCTCATGATCTGGCACAGTGCTTTTGCTCACAATACATTCACCTCCATATAATATTACTCACAATTAGTTATTCGTGGTGCTCTGCCTTGCATGCTTACTATAATATCTATTATAAACTAGTATTTTCATCTAAACCTACATATTAATTCAGGGTAAACATACTGTAAAACACTCTATTAAACTTCTCTAGAACATACACGGCGGAGTCATAATCTAGTGGGCTGTACTTGTGTGAAGTTTAGTAATCATAAGAGATGGTGACTAATGAGAGACATAGAAATCCTAGAAGGACAAATTATGCGGCGGTGGAGTGATGATAGTTTGCTCTGAGCCAAATGTAAATGACAGTGCCCAAGAACATGGATTTGTGTTGCTCACATTGACATGTTTCACTATGAGAGTGATAACATGAGCTTCTCTTCATCACAGAACAAATGAAAGTTACAACTCAGCACATTACCAGATTCATTGGTGGCAACTACAGGTAGACAGGTTATAATAAAGTGAGGAGTAGACTCCAATGAGTATGTAATGATATTCTTAGCTTTTGGATTGGTAGTTGTTAGTCTTCTACTAAGTATACATGTCAAAGATTTCATCACATAGTCAAAAGTAACCAAAGATCGTGGCTCTGGATCTGCAATATTCCAAATCTCAATAATTACAGAATTCTGATCAGTCAGCCAGCATTGTAGAATCTTCAACATAGGCTTGGCTTTGGGGAACTTCAGGTTATAAGAGTAATCAATGACTTTTTTAGAAAGGAAAGAAAGGCCATTTTAGAGGAGCTTAAAAGGTGGGGTAGTAGTTTCCTATGGCAAAGATAGAACTGGGAAGGGGACATCAGAGGAGGCAGCCTGAGTGAACAAAGCAAGGGAGGCTGAGACACAAATGAAGAGAAGTGACAGCTGTTGGACTAAAGGAGGGAATGCTGGGGAGTAGCTAGCAGGTTTGGAAAGTTAGGTTAAATTCTATTAAAAGAAGTTAAAGTTTAAGAAATCATAGGAGTAACAGTGAAGGCTTTTTATTTTTTTGCCTAGAAAGGCTGTAGGAGTGGTATCTGAGGTATCTGCAAAGCTATTTAGCATTCTAAACAAATGGAACATGCTGAGAGGCCTGCACAGCTCCTTGAGGCATGAACAGACTAGGAGGGCCCAGAAGAGGCTCTGCTTGTTGAGAGCACAGTCTTAATGAATGTTGTTATACAAAATCATGAGTCAGTTGCTGTGAAATTAGTAACAGTTAAGCTTCTTCTTTCTTCTTAGTTCTAGAACCAGTGCAGAAGCCTCATGAAGGTCCTGGAGAAATGGGGAAACCAGTCGTGATTCCTAAAGAGGATCAAGAAAAGATGAAAGAGATGTTTAAAATCAATCAGTTCAATTTAATGGCAAGTGAGATGATTGCACTCAACAGATCTCTACCAGATGTGAGGTTAGAGGGGTAAGTACATAGTGTGGTCCTGGTTGCATTTGAATGGAAAGTTTGTCTACATTCCCAGGAAATGCTTTGCCTTAGTGTTGGCTGTTTTTGTCACAGTTACTGTTGAACTATATTGAAGTCTTAAGTTAAATGCTGATAAAGTAATATCCCAGGTGTTACTGTTCTGCTAACTTGGGAAGTAGGAAAATAATTACTTCTCTTAATGGATTAGTAGAAGTTCTAAACACTTACAGAAATATTCATGTGTTCAACCTTTTACAAAAAGATTTTAGTTGTATGTAACTTGAAACAATGAAGTGCATAAGTCCTATGTGAACAGCTTACTGAATTTTTATGTATAAGTACACAGCTCTGTAGCATCATCCAGACCAAGCATAACCCCTTAAAGTTACCTCCATTTTCTTTTCCTGTTACTTCTCCCTCCTCCAGAGACAACCATTGTTTTGACCCTTGTAAACATAGACGATAAACTTTCTCCATTGTGTAAGACTAGAGATTCTAGATTTCTGCTGTACAACACTGTATCTATAGACAGCAGTATCAAATTGCATTCATAAAAATGCTTTTAAAAGGAGCTGGAAAGATGTGGCTCAGTTAAGAGTATGTACTGTTCTTGCAGAGGATCCAAGTTTAACTCCCAAGAACCTACACTGGGCAGCACATAACCACTTATAACTCCAGCTTTAGGAGGATCTAACTCTCTCTTCTGGTCTGTAAAGGTACTCTCATTCACATGCACATTTCATATACATACACACAAATACAAAAGAATTTATTTCTTCTCGCCCTCCTCCTCCCTCCTTTTTTCTTTTTCTTTTTTTCCTTTCCTTTCCTTTTCTTTTCTTTTCTTTTCTTTTCTTTTCTTTTCTTTTCTTTTCTTTTCTTTTCTTTTCTTTTCTTTTCTTTTCTTTTCTTTTCTTTTCTTTTCTTTTCTTTTCTTTTTTTTTTTTTTGTATTTTGAGACTGGTTTTCTCTGGGTAGCCATGGCTGTCCTGGAACTTGCTCTGTATCTGTAGCCTAGACTGGCCAGAACTCAGAGATCTGCCTGGCTCTGCTTTGCAAGTGCTGGGATTAAAGGTGTACACCACCACTGCTCAGATAGAAAAATAATTTAAAAAAAAAAATCTTGACATATGTAGATGTCTGTGCTTTTGCAAGTATTTAAAAATTTAGATCAAGACCTTTTAATGCCTTTAATCTCAGCACTTGGGAGGTAGAGGCAGGCATATTTCTGAGTTAAAGGCCAGCCTGTTCAACATAGTGAGATCTGGGATATATACAAAGACCCTGTTTAAAAAAACAAAACAAAACAAAAACAAAAAGACCCAAACAAACAAAAAACAATGGAAATTTTAAGTCAAATTATCAGTACCTACAAAAATATAGTTGATGCTAGAGAAAAGTAAAAACTGTAAAATAGTATAATTATTAAATCAATAAATTACTCAAGACCTTTTACATAATCAAATAATAACAAACTCAGTCATGCACAGCTTTGTCACTGAATTATATTTTATGTACATCTAAGGAAGAAACAAAACCAGTCTTATTACCATAAAAAGAAGGACCATACCAGTGTGCATCATGAAGTCAGTATGGTCACCGTGAAAATTAGATAAGGACAAAACAAACAATGAGTGTTAGCCTAATCTCATTGATAGCATAGACACACTTACAAGTGAAAAGTTAATTGAATCTAGCAATATGTAAATTTCATACATTCAAGCCAAGCTGGTATATTCCAGACATAGGAAGTTGGTTAAGTTATTTTAAAGTTGTTGAAATTGACCAAAGTAATAGAAAAGGGATATGTTGATGTGATTATTTCATTAAATACAGATAAAATATTTGATAAAATTTGTTGTCATGTTATACCTTAGGAACTTCAAAGGGGACTTTCTTAATCTGATCTGCAAGGTATCTAGACAGAGCAACACAAATACCCATGTTGAATAATATTTCTGAAAGATCAGGAACATGCACAATGCACATTGTCACTACTTCTATTCAGTGTTATACTGGAGGTCTTGGCCAGGCAAGACAGTACATAAGAGTTTTAAGAATTTGAAAGATGTTAAAACATTTTCTTCATGCCAGGTATGGTAGACACTCTGCACTCAGGAGGCTGAGACAAGAGGATTGTGGTTTTGTAGAAAGCTTGGGGATATATAGGTCCTGTCTCAACCTTATTTTCAACCTCCCACCTCCAAATGGATTATAGAGGATTATAATACATTAATGTTTTGTAAGGTTTGGAGTTCAGTATTTCTAAGGAAAAGATAATTAGTATATGTTAGTTGCTTTTAGTCAAAAGCTAGAAGATACATATTATGTGCATTGGTGTTTTTGCCTGTCTGTATGAGGGTATCGGGTCCCCTGGAATTGCAGTTATAGGCAATTGTGAGCTGTCATGTGGGGACTGGGAATTGAACCCAGGTCCTTTGGAAGAGCAGCCAGTGTTACTAACCACTGAGCCATCTCTCTAGCCCCCAGAAGGTACTTTTTGAAATGTCATTTTTAGATATTATTAGAGCACATCAAATGTGGGGGATCTACTCTTTGAAGGAAATTTTAAAATACTATTGAGAAAAATGAAATATCTAAATAAATGAAGAAAATAACCTATTTTCATGATCAGTATTATAGAGATGTTGATTCTCTCAAGTTTGTTAATTTAGTGTAGCTCTAGTCATAATCTTGTGTGTGTGTGTTTATAATTTGATTAGTTGATTGTTGATTGTGTCACTGAAAATACAAAGAGCTGGAAGAGACAGACATTATGTTGTAGAATTGTCAATATTTCTTTAAGAGCTATAGTAATCAAGATATTATGATGTTCTTATAAGAATAAGACAGATCAGTTGAGCAAAATAGGGATTTTATCTCACATCTCATCCATACTTGAACACTTAATTAATAACTAAGAAGTCACTGTGAAACCCTGGAAGGATGATCTTTTAAGCAACAAAGGCCATTCGGTGCCTCATGTAATTAAGGGCAAAAGAGGAATTGCACCTTTACTTCCAGCATAGAGAACAGTCTATATTCTGTGTGTTATAAACATAAATACAAAGGCAGAGCCATAAATGATTATGTAGAATATCTCTTTAAACTTGGGAAAGATTTCTTAAACAGATCATAAGTTGCACACACCAAAAAGGGGAGGAGGAGTTGATGCAGGGTCAAACTCAAGGACTTGTTCCTGCTAGGCCAAGTGCTCTACCATTGATCTGTATAACCAACCCCCTTAAAGACTTTCTGTTCATCAAATAAGAGATAAAAATATATCAAATCAAGTTATTGCTAAGAAGATTATTTGGAACATTCATAACCAGAAATCTAGAAATATAGTTTCTACATAGCAATAAAAAAAACAGTAGAAAAATGAGAGACTTGAGTGTCATTTTTTTAAGAAGGGATTATCCAAATAACTGCAAGGATATGGCTTGTTAACAATGATTTTAAAAAACAACTTATTGGCATACTATTTGATACTATTGGAAAATAATTTGGTGTAGCCATATTGAAAATGTGTCAGTACTTGTAAATCAGCATTTACGTCCTTCATGACCCAGCAATTTCACTCCTAGGTTTATTAGAAATGTATATATGTATGCAACAGGAGACAAAAGCAAAACATTTATAGCAGTAAGTCTGTATTGATTCCAAAATTTAAAATATCTGAACTTCTGTTAATAGTAAAATTAAAAGTAAATATAAACATAACAAAGTAGAAAGTCAGGCACAGTGGTGCTTGCCTTTAATCACAGCACTTGGGAGGCAGAGGGAGAGGCAGAGGCCGAAGGATCTCTTCAAGTTCAAGGCCAGTCTGGCCTACAGAGTGAGTTCCAGGCCAATTAGGGCTACACAGTGAGACCCTGTCTCAAACAACAGCAAATAGTAAATAGAATAGGATACTTTGTAGTAGTAGAAATGAGCAAAAGCTACATGCCTTTCCAAGGATGAATCTCACCAACATAATAAATAGCAAAATAATAGCATAATATATAGAGAATAATATTGTTTGTGAGAAAGTCAAAACAGACAAAGTAAAACTCTTTAGAAACACCATAGTTTTTCCTTTAGGGACAAATGAGATGGTAACAGCAACAGGGTAGTTTGTAAGGATGTGGCAGTGTTTTCTTCTCACGTAATGATAGTTACATGGTCGTTTGCTCTATACTAGCTCATTTAGCTCACGTTTGTTGGGTGTGTTTGTTTTGTTTTTGCAGTTCTGGGAATTAAGCCCAACAAATTTGTTTTGTGTACTCTGTGTTTGCTATACTAAATAATAAAACCAATCTGGGAATGAGTGGGATGTGAGCACTTTATTGCAGTGCATCTGAGGAAAGGCAACAAGGGTTAGATAAACAGGTAGGGAGATAGTATAGAGTAGTCTTTGCCTGTTGATGGATATGACCCAGTTGAAAAGAAAACTTTTAAAAAGAGATGTTAAAAGCAAAGACTTTGGACCCCAATAGGTGAGAAGGTGTGTAGACAAGAACAGGTCATTCAAGCCCTCTATAGAGGAAATGGTTTGATTTTATAGTCCAGATAGTTACAGGATGGTGTGTGTATATTGGTAGCATTATGGAAATTAACTTCTGGTAACTTTATTTCCATTGTGAAATTGGAAACAGTTGTAAGTAAGGGGTAGGAGCGGTTTTAGATGTGAGATGTGAGAGAGTTTGAAGTTGTCTAAGAAAGTATTAGTGCTGCTCGAGTGTGGGGGAACCCACATGAGGGTCATATAGTTAATTTAAAATTAAACTGTTCAGCCTAGTAGGTTTTTGTGAACCACATAGAATAACCCAAGCACAGATATACAACTATGGCAAAGTTGGATTGAGCTAAGTTTTCATTAAATTTGACTTACTCTAGCTTTCTGCTTATTATCTTTTTCATTTTGTTTTCTTCTTTCCTGTTTTGCTAATAGACACAGTTTGAGCTTATACAGATTTCAGCTTCCAGCTATTGCTTTGAAGCTGTACTTTTTTTTTTTAAATTTACTCAGTGTAGCATCTAGGTATGCCGCAGTGGTCAAGGTATAGATTTACTTATTTACATACTTGTTCATATCTATGTAATACAGTTTTGATCTGAGGATTCATATTTTATTTAAGTTTTGGGCATTTCTCAGATATAGCTGCTTCACTATTAATTTTAGTTTGTTCTTCTGGACTAACTTGTATATAATACCTTGATAGTAACATAGTCCCAGTCTGGCTCTGGTTACCAGACTCTGCGGTATCTCAAAATTCTTATCTGTAAAACAAGGATGACTAAATGACTTATCTCAACTGTACCTAGCAAGTGACCCAAATGAAGTTAGATTTCTAGTCTCCATGGCTATACTACTGCTTTTATGACTAATCTCAGTTGAACCTGACATGAGAGCATTTAGGAGAGACCTGTAACAGTACCAATCACTGCTTAATACATATCCAGCTTCTTGTGAAATGTAACGTAATTATTGGTAAAAACTAGTAATTGACCAAAATTTGTAGGTCATAACCAATACATGAAAAGCATAATTCATTTAGAGAGACAAGGAGAAAAGGATTGGAGTATATGTGATACATGTTTTTACCTTTACTTGAAAATCCTCTTTTCTAGGTTCTGTCACTACAGTGTTTGGCATATATGGATAATGAGGTCCAAATTTTATCATAAATGTTGGATTTGATATGTGGTTATAACACTTACTAGCTGTCAATTTGACCAAGCCTCTTCATTTCTCTAATATTAGTTTCCTCATCTGAAAAACTCCTAAATTCAGGACCTAATTAAAAGTTAATTAGCAGGACCATTGCAGACCAGTGCCCTAAGAGTTATGATAGCATGAACTTTAACCATTGAAAACAAAAGTACTCTGGAGAAACTTCATCTCTTGCTTGTCTAAGGGACAACACAGGATTGGAGGGGAGCTATTTCCTCTTTTCTCATCTTTCTCCTTCTTTGCTCCTACAGCTTTCAGGCAGTTTTGCATAAGCAATACAGAAGTGACAGCAGTGAATAGATAAGAGAAGTCCTTCTTTGACAGAGGCTCTCTAGTTCTCAGAGCATGGACAGAATCACCACTTCTTTCCTTTCTCTGCTTCCTGCCACTACATATAATAGTACAGATTTAGAAGTGCTGATGTCTATCAATATTGAATGAAAATAAATTACTATATATATTCATAGGATAGATAGTATATGGCAATAAAAATAAACTTGAAAGCTGGCTCAGCAGTTGAGAGCACTGACTGCTCGGATCTAGCATTGAGTCCCAGCACCAACATGACTGCTCACAAAACATCAGTAACACAAGTTCGAGGGAATCCTCTTTTGACCTCTGCGGGCACCAGAGCACACACAGCACACAGATATGCACACAGGCAAAACACCCATACACATAAAATAAAAATTAAAAATAAATACACCGTTATACATTACAGTATGGATGTTATACAACATAATGTTTAGTGAAAAGAATTCAGACCAAAGATATGCTGTGTACCAGTTGTTCTTAGTTGCCCTGAAACTTAGTTTTCTTTGAGACCTTGTCAAGGAATCTGCAAGGTGAGAACCTTAATTCTTCAACTAGTACTAACTAGACAAAAGGCAGATCATATAAAATTGTTTGAGTAGGGAAAGTTTATTGTAAGAGCTATTGACTATAACGGGTCCAACCATAAGGGGTGTCTTAGTTACTTTTCTATTACTGTGAAGAGACACCATGACCAGGATAATTTATAATAGAAACCATTTAGTTAGGGATTTGCTTACAGTTTCAAGGGGTTAGTTAATGATCATCATAAGTGTGGTGGCAGGGCAGGCAGGCATGGTGCTGGAGTAGTAGCTGAGAGCTTATATCCTGATCCAAGAGCAGGAGGCAGAGAGACTGAGACTGGTGTAAGCACTTTGAAACTTCAAGGTGCACCCCTAGTGACACACCTCTTCCAACACTTCCTAATATTCAAATATATAAGTCTGTAGGGCCATTCTCATTCAAACCATCACAAAGGGTTAAGACAATTATAATAGATACCGTAGGATTTGAGGGAAAGTGTCAAGAAGAAAAATTGTAGAAGGAGCCCTTAATCCCTGTAGTTTGTACTTCTTTGGAGGTCTGATTTTAGTTTACTAATGGCAGAAAAGTATGTTGGTTTTCCCTAGTTAGATTTAGTGATCTTCAGAATGGGAACTGTCAGTCAAGCCTAACAAAGCAGGAAATGCAATGTACTTGAACAGGAAATCAAGACCAAAATGGACAAATAAGAACCACCTTTCCACACATAGCAAAACCTGGCAAGCAAGTTGCTGGGCTGCCTGGGAGATTTCCTGAAAATCTGCCTGCTGGGATGCTACTGAAATTCAGTGGGACTTCTTTAAAGGAGGCTTTGTTGTAGTGCATTGATAGGTGTTGGGTGCTATCTGTACTCCACTCCATCCTCTCTGCTGGAAGGAGAAGAAAGCATGTGAACACAAACCAGAAGGCAAGTTTCTTCCTTTGTCATGTTCCTCTACCATTCTCTGCTGATGGAGTTTATTAGTGCATTACACCAGCTACAGGGAAGGTCACTTAACAGGGGCCAGTCCCATTATTACAGAGCAGATGATGACAGTGTAGAGCTAGGAAACAATAAGTAGATAATATATACATTATTTGACAGTGGTGAATACTTTCTGATATCTGATGTCAAATATGTTTATGAATTCTTGGTTTTTTTTTTAAGATTTATTTATTTTATTTATACCAGTGCTCTATCTGCATGTACACCTGCATGCCAGAAGAAAGCATCTAAGCTTATTATAGATAGTTGTGAGCCACCATGTGGTTGCTGAGAATTGAACTCAGTACCTCTGGAAGAGCAGTCAGTGCTCCTAACTGCTAACCGCTGAGCCATCATTCCAGCCTGAATTCTTATATTTTTAAAAGCACACTTTAATTTGTAACATGATAGATTTATCAGTAGATAGAACTCACACAAACAAAAATGCTTCAGAATCCTCAGTTTTCAAACCAGTAAAGGAACCATAAGTTTAAGAAGTACTGCTTTCCAAACAGTCAGAATGCTTACATAATGCTCAAGTCCAGTAGAGAAAGGGAGTAAAGGAAGCCTTTAGGTGCTTTCTCATCTGTGTGTGCTCCTTCACTTGGGTTATTCAGCTGTACAGTGAAGGTCTGTCAGCATTTTGTGTATATATTTCAGTACAAATTTTCCTTTTCTCTTTAAGCCCATATCCTTTTGTTAAACATTATGAAACATAAAAATAACTCATACTTAACACTGGGGGTTGTCATAATGGAATATGATACTTTACTGGAAGAAGGTAGTAGAATGCTGATCGTTACTGTGGCTTTTTTGCTTACCCTTTGTTTTGTGAATTCCCCCTAATACACATGCAAATGTGCGTGGTACACAACCCACACACATGGTGTGTATTAGTCCTTTCTCAATAATAACAACAACAATAACCAAGAGTTGTTAAGAGATTTATCTACTGTTTTTGAAGGTGCAAAGTCTACAACAACAGCTCAAGACTTGTTAAGGGATTTATCTACTGTTCCTGAAGGTGCAAGCAAAGTCTATAGCATGGCATAGGCTTCCCATCATAGTTGCCATCATGGCTGGAGTACATGTGAGAGGGATAAATCCCCTAAGACAGCAAAGCAGAAGAATTTAGAGTTGTCTCCACTTTTTATAACAACCTTAAGAAAACTCACCTGTAATAAGTGGTTCCAAGTTTTCTGTTTTACAGAATGACTACCAAAATTAAGAACATGATATATGATAGACATTCAGTAAATGTAGTTTGCCTGTTTGTTTTTCTTTATGAAAGTTACAGTTTTGTTAAGGTTATTTGATTTTTTTTTTCCATAAGCCAATTGATTCCTGGAGTACAGTTTGAGACCGATAATATAGCCTTAGTTCATTCTCCATTAAAATAAGTTAGTCAGGTGTGGTGGCACATGCCTTTAAATCTGTTGGATTTAAAGCAACTTGGGAGACAGAGGCAGACAAATTTCTCTGAGCTCTAGGTGAGCTTGGTCTGATTCCAGGCTAGCCAGGACTACATAGTGAGGCCCTGTTTAAAAAACAAACATAAAATCATAAAAAATAAAGTAAGTGAGTCAATCCAAAAACTTTTATTAGGAGAGCTTATTTTAAGAATATAGGCAATATCTTTTAAGTAGTTTTAATTTAAATCCTTTAAATAATTTTTATTTAAACATATTACTTTTTGCTGTATTACTTATTACACATGAAACATTAATCAAAACTTAAAGGAAAACCACTAAGAATCTTAACCATTAGCTCAAACTTTATTGTTCTGTCAACTTTTCTAGTACAGAGTCACTTATTATAGTGTCTTAAAGTCACTTTTATAAAGGGATTTGTTTTGTCTCTAGGTGTAAAACAAAAGTGTATCCAGATAACCTTCCTACAACAAGCGTGGTGATTGTTTTCCACAATGAGGCATGGACCACACTTCTTCGAACAGTTCATAGTGTCATTAATCGCTCACCGAGACACATGATAGAAGAGATTGTTCTTGTAGATGATGCCAGTGAAAGAGGTAAATTTTGCATTTTAATGCCAGTGATATCAGACCTTTTATCACTAACAGATTTCAAACTATTGCTATAATTTTAAACCTAATAATTGTATGTAAACTTCAAATTTATCTAAAAATTTTTGGCATTTAAACTTCATTCACATAGTGAAAGGTATAGCAATCTGAAACTTAAAGTATTAGTGTCTAATTGTGCTGCATCTTAATCTTACCAACAATACTTTAAAATGTAATGTTGATGCAGAAACAGGGAAAAACCCACAGTTTTTTTTTAGAATTTTCTCTGCAGAAAGCTGCAGTCCTGATCAGCCAATGGAGAAATTTAGTTCTGAGTATCAGGAAGAACTTTTGACAGCAAAATAGAGTCCAGACTAGAGTTCTCTGGATTCTTCTGAAATTTTCCTGTTTCCTTCCTTTAGACATTTCAGGAATGATCTGAGTTGGGTACATGAAACAATTGAGCACAATTAAAATGTGATATGTAATCTGACTCTATTCTTAAAATTTTCTGTCACATACTTGCTCAAATACCCCATTGAGAATATCAGAAATTTTCACAGATTTAGAATATCCTAATTTGTTTCACAAAATACTCTTTTAGGAAAAGATACACTAATTAAAGGTAACTTGGACCACCACTGTTTATTCTGGATTTGTCTCAGAGATTTCACATTGCAGAATGCTATAGAAATGACTGCACTTGCTAAAATCAGAAACCATCCAGTATTTCCCAATTGCTTTATTTTTTCCCATTGCCCTTCTGTGTAGTGTCGTGTGTTGTGCCTCTGTTCACAACATGTGTTGTGTCTCTGTTCACATGGGAAAGATTTGGAGAGAACTACAGGAAATAGATTCTTACTGTCCACTCTCCCTCTCTCCCTTTCAAAAAAGTATTTTTAATTATGTGTCTGTGTGTGGACTTGTGCACATGAATGCAGGTGCACATGTAAGCCAGAAGAGGGCATCAGATTCCCCTCGAGCTGGAGGTACAGGTAGTTCTGAGCCTCCAATGTGATTTTTGTAAACTGAACTTCCATCCTCTGTAAGATTAGCAAGTGCTCTTAACCCCTGAACCATCTCTCCAGCCCTTCATATCTTTCTTAATGAACTTTAAGCTTCATAGCCCATCATTTTCACTTCTTTGGATGGAAGCAGCTTTTTTGTCTGTTCTCTTATTGCATCTGATGAGATGATTGCAGTCAATTTATTACCCTCTTCTAACTGTGCCCATACTTTGTATATTTAAAAGTAGTTATATCTAGTCATATCATACATTAGTTACTGGGAATAGTTTATGTATTAGTAATAGTTTAAGTCTTATTATTTTGCCAGATTGTACAAGTGCAAGTGAAAAATGAGATAGTTCTTAAATACCCTTATCTGACTTCCTTAATCTAATCAAATAAATAATTTGTAAGCCCAGAAGTCATTTAAATGTGTAGTATATAGCATAATTAAATGTTAGAATGAGAGTTATTATTAATTAAATAGACCACACTTAAAGCATAATTATTACCACCACCAACCTCCTCTCCCAAATAGGGGATGTTTTACATAGATTATTAAGCTGGGTGGTGGTGACGCACACCTTTAATCCCAGCACTCGAGAGGCAGAGGCATAGGCAGACGGATCTCTGTGAATTCAAGGACAGCTTGGTCCACAGAAAGAGTTCTAGGACAGCCAGAGTTAAAACAGAGAAACCTATATTGAAAAACAAAAAAGAATAACTGTTGACAGGCCAGGTGACATGGTTCAGGAGGTAAAGTTACTTGAATTCAGTCCCAGGAACCCACAATAGAAGAAAACTGACTCTTAAAAGTTGTGCCTTCACCTCATATGCCTGTTGTGGCATCTGTGCACCTGGTCTCACACCTATATCATATACACACACAATAATAATAAAGAAAATGATAAAATGAAAGGTTTTTAAAATGTCAGAAAAGAAAAGAATAATTTGAAAATTGATATAAACCATATGCTGATAATTTTTAGCTAGGAACCAATTCTTTTAGAAAATTAGGTTAGTTTAAGGACTAGTATATGCAGTATACCCTGCTTAATGATGGTGATAGTTCTAAGATTATCACCAGATAATTTTTGCCATTGTACAAATACACAGTATACTTAACTGAATTAAAATGGCTGTAATATCATTAAGCATTATCATCTTACAGTCTGTTGCCTTATATATTCTCTATCATGAACGGAAATGCCATTCTGCAACACACGAGTGTACACACATTAATCTTTCCAGTGACTTGTGCTTGGTTTATTTACTTATGGAGAGTATATTTTTCTCAGAAAAAATTAAATTTCTGTCCCTAACCCCTGAAGTTTTTCTTATTCTGTGAGTGCCCAATAAGGCTGTATAGAATAGGAAGTTTTTGTAAGATGTGGTTCTATTAGAAATGTGCATATACCCACAACTCTGAAATGACATAAACTCACACATAGCAGATCTTTCTTCCCTTTTCTAATGTGGGCCTTTCTTACCATCCCAGAGTATAGACCTGTGAGAGAAAACTTGTGTGGGCAGATACCCACTTTGATGCTGTACTAAGGCTCTTTGTTACTAGATGGGGTCTTCAGAATGCTACCCCAGATTCCTTTACTGGGGGTCTGAGTCTCCTTTTATCTTCCTACCTAGAAAGTCTTGAGACCCCTGTTCCCTGTTTCTGGCATCTGGGAACCATGAGTTACTACATTCTGCAGTTAAGATTGCATGCAGGTTATATTCTATAACCATACAGTCAGAGAGTTATAGAATGTAGTTTTACTTGGCATCACTGTTTAGACAGTAATTGTGGACTGAGTAACCAGAGCAAACTTCACTTTTATGTAATTCTGTGAGTCTGCTTTTTCCTATTCTAGAGATATATTTCTCACCTGGGCTCGGAAATAGACCAGTCAGTCCTGTCTCTGTGTTAGTGTTCACTTTTCCCCATCTGTTCTCCACAGTACACGTAGAGTAAGCATTTAAGACAAAACATGCAGGGCTCAGCAGTTAAGAGCACTGGCTGCTCTTCCAGAGGATCTGAGTTCTATTCCCAACACCCATGTGGTAGCTCACAACCATCTTTAATTTCAGCCACAGGGGATCCAGTATCCTCTTCTGGCCTCCTCAGACCCCAGGCACACATGTGGTGAAGAGACATAATACAGGCAAAACACCCATACACAAAAAATAAAAGTAAATAAACCTTTAAGTACAGAAATATGATGGTTGCTTGTATGACCTGGCCCCATCTGGCAACTCTAGTCTTATCTTGAGCCATATACTGCTACCTTATTTCTATACTCCTGTTTTTGTCCACAGCTTCCTTTGAATTTGTTCAAACTGTAACCCTCTTCCTGCCTTGGATCTTTACCTGTGTTGGTGATGCTCCCATGCCTAGAGCACTGTTCTTTAGGAAATGTTCTCTACCATCTTCCCAGAGTGGTTACCATCTAATCACCCTCAAAGCTCAAGTCTGATGACTTATTTACAGAAGAGTTCCTTGGACTTCCCAGACTTGTACTATCATAGGGACTGCCTGTGCTCTCCTAAACACACCTGGGAACACAGCTCTCAACAGACTTTCAAGATGGTATATCTATGGTTTCTCACCAGCCCTAAGCTTAGTTGGCATGGCTGTACTTTTTTTTTTTTTTTTTAAGTATTCTAACTAATATTTCTCAAGTGTTGCTGGGAAGAGCACCCTTTTAACTTTTTTTTTTTTTTTTTAAATACATAGATTTCTGCTTGGTACATGGTGCATATTGTTTTTGTAGTTTTTAGTGAACTGAGGTAGAAATATCTAATACAGGACTCTGCCTGTATAATACACTTGTAACGTAAAGTGAAGTATTTCATAGAACTATATCTTTATGAACAAGTCAGGTGGAAGTGAAAACTTTCTGTATACTTCTGGAGTGAAAAAGTACAATCCTTAGTGGCTTAGTAGGACTGTGATGCTAAATGTAGGCTCAAAGTGCTGTGTAAGAAGCTCATCTGTAAATTTAATAATGTAACTAACTTCCTGTTAGGTTAGCTCAATGCCCAAAAGCACACAGGTTACATTTCCCCCAAAGTTGTCTCTGTGTGATTAGTAAGGGGCAAGGAATGTGTGTCCAGTAAAGTAACAATGACTGTATTGTGGCTATTATTTATTTATTTATTATGTGTGAATTTTTTTTTGTGTGTGTGTGTGAGAGAGAGAGAGAGAGAGCGCGAGTGAGCGTAGGGATTGGGGAGAGACTTGCTGCCTACACCCCAAGGTTCATAAGTAGGTGTCCTCTAACAACTTTTTGGAATCTGTTCTCTCTTTCCACCACCATTTGGGTCGCAGGAATGAAACTTAGGTTGCAGGCTTGGAAACAAGCACTTTTACCCAATTGAGTCACCTCACAAGTCTCTTGTAACTATTTTTTGCCACATTGTAAGGAATGGAAATGTTTTATATTTCCAGTTGAATCTTAGAGCACTCTCTAAGAGCACTATAATAAATTTTGTGAGTGTTTTAGAATGTTGTCAGTGGGAACACAAAAAATGTGAGGTAAATCTACCCTTGCTAAAAAACCTTTGAAGTCAGAAATTATTAACAGTTAAAGCACTGCAAAATATTCGTATATGTACAAATGTACAAATTTCAGCAGTAACAGCAAGTGGCAAAACTCTGACAATCTCCCACTGTGTGGCGGAGTGATACTTAGGGTTCTATTGATAGCACAACAGTTAGCAGATTAGCTAAAGATGAAGGTTTCTAATCATCATATATACCTTCCCAGGACTTGATTTTTAAAAAATTATGTATGAACTGAAGACACACGTTTCTTAGTGTCCATTGTATAAAGTCACAAAGATGTCAGAAGTGTCGAGGTAATTTGTTACAGTGCTACAGAATCATGCATTAAAATATTTTGTTGTTCATAGACATGACAGTATTATTTGAATTTAAGTATTTCTGAAAGTATAGCTTTCAGAAATGTGGGATTTAGGAATTAGATTGCTTTGGTTTATAAGATGTTTTAAACTAACTGTTTTAGAAAAACCTGTTAGGAGACATTGTTTATGATACAATCAACTTTGATCAATTTAAGATGTTGGAGCATACCTCATACTCCACCACAGGTGATTCTATTCAGTTCTAGACCTGTAGACTAAATGCTAATCCATATTTGTGCCAGATTAAGTGTTCCACACTCCTGTGCTCGCTTTAGAGATCCTTCTATTATGTCTTATTTGCTTGTTGGGTTGTTTTTTTTTTCAGACAGGGTCTTGCATTAAATAAAGCCCAGGTTGGTCTGACCTCAAACTTAAGACCCTCATGCCTCTGTTCCATCCTCCCAAGTACCTGGAGTACAGGTATTCCCCACTATACCTGGCCAGTACTCATACAGTGCTCTGTCCAGCATAAGGTGATGAGTTTGAAGTTAGGCAATAACAAACTGCCTTGATCAAATTCATGTAATATTTTGAGCTTTAGATACTCATTTCTAAAGTATTGCCTACAGCACAACCTTACAGGTCATTGTGAAGATTAAGTAAATTTAACATTATGCTGACTAGTCACAAACTCACTCATTGCTACCACAAAAATGTTTTTCTCAGATTGGCATTGTTCACATCTCTTTACTCAGAATCTGGTTATATTCTTCTCACCTTATGACTTAGTTCATGAAATCATAGTGCTATTTTGAAATACCATTTTTAGTACAAATATTAGGAAATAAGTTAACAGACAAAGAGATTAGTAATCTGATATAGCCCTGTCTTTTTGGAGGGTTTTGAATTTCTGGTGACTTTACTAATGTCTCATTCTGATCTTACCAAACAGAATCATTTTGCTTCTATTTTCTTTCCCACTCCATCTTATAGGAAGCATTTTGGATCTCTACCTCCAGTATTTAAGTAGCCCCTTAGTCATGCTACTTCATTTCTATGAATTGCTGAAGTCTTAGAGGAAAGAGCTAGTCATAGGAATATACACATCTGTTAACTCACATTAGTTAGAAAGACATGTGGTCCCATCACTATCAATAGTTTAAAATTCACACTTGTCAGGCAAAGATCTTTCTTTGCCTTTCAGTTTCTGTCTAGCATTTCTTTTAACAAGATTTTCATTTCCTGCCTCCTGCTAAAATTATAGTCAGAAACTGGTGATCAATAACACTTTGTTTCAGCTTTGGAAGAAATCTAACAATTTTTAAAACTATAATAGCTGTGACATACTGTTTCTTCTCTCAGCCTACCTCTGTCTCCCAAAGCTTGGGATCAAAGGCATGTACTGTAGCAGGATTTTTGAAGTGGCCTATGCAGCCTTCCTTGAATGCTGCTTGAACTTCTGGGAACAGCTTAGGGTATAAAAGAGGCAGTGGGTAGTTGATAGACAGTTGATGGGAAAGCAAGCAAGTACCAGTTCATGTTAGAGAAAGAGTTGGTAGGATGGTAGAGTTAGTGAGATAGAAGAGGATACATGTTAGTTCAGTGCTCCCAGACAGATGATAGAGTTACAAGTTAGGAATGTGTTACAGTAACATCCAATTAAAAGTGGTACTCCAGCGTGGGGCACGAAAACAGCCTTCAGTTATAAGAGGAATGGCAACCAGGGGTAAAAAGTTCAGTTACAGATAAAGAGCCAGAGTTCAATTACAATGCACCATCACTACCTTGCTTAAATTTATTTATTAATCCATCTATCTATCTATCTATCTATCTATCTATCTATCTATCTATCTATCTATCTATCTGGTTTTTTGAGGCGGGGTGGAACTCACTCTGTAGACCCAGCTGGTCTTGAACTCACAGAGATCCGCCTGCCTCTTCCTCCTGAGTGCTGGTATTAAAGGTGTGCGCCACCTTAATATTCTTAAGCTGCTTTTTCTGCTTTGTGGGATGGTTTTTTGTTTGGGTTTTTTTTTTTTTTTTTTTTTTGTGCTTTCTTTCTTTGGTTTTGTTTGTTTTGTCTCTGTGTGTTGTTGTTTTGTTTTTTGAGACAGGATCTCAAAACTCCTTGTGGCCTACACTGGCTTCAGACTCAGGAAAATTCTACTTCTGCCATCCAAGTGTTGGAATTACAAGTGTGTACTGCTGGACCTGGCTGAGATACTTTGCTTCTGTTGAAGATTCTTCGGCATGATTAGGAAAATAATTGTGAAACCTGATAGATGCATGGTGACATGCCTGTCCTGGGCAAGACATGAATCATAGATACTGTCTTAGTGTTCATTTATGGCAAGATAGAGGCCGCTAGTTCATGCCCTCATGAAATTAGACTTCCTTCAGGGAATGGCATTGATGGGGCAAGGAGCCTCATTAGGAGTACATTGTCAGTGTATATATGTTGAAGGAATGCTGCAAATCAACATTGCTTTACATTTGGGTAATGCCAGTTCATGCCTTTTTCATTTCATTCTTTTGTTTTGTTATATTTTCAGACTTTTTGAAAAGACCTCTAGAGAGTTATGTGAAAAAACTCAAAGTGCCAGTTCATGTAATTCGAATGGAACAACGTTCTGGGTTGATCAGAGCTAGATTAAAAGGAGCTGCTGTGTCCAAAGGCCAAGTAATCACCTTCTTAGATGCTCACTGTGAGTGCACAGCAGGGTGGCTGGAGCCTCTCTTAGCCAGGATCAAACACGACAGGTAATTTTCTAGAATTTGTGATTTTGTTCTTAGTACTCTTATCTTAAACTGCAGAACATTGCAAAATTCTGTTTTTAAATAAATCCAAAAATACCATCCTTTCAAATTGCCTTTAAAATGCCTTCAAGAGTGCTCCAAACAAAAGTTAAACAAGACCACATTCTTAAAGTCTGACAGTTGAAAAATTTGCAAATTATTCTAATTGAGATGAATTAGACAGCATGTTGTAGAATAATTACTTTGTGCTCTGTTGACCACATAGGACCAGAACAGACAATGAACTCAGGGAAAGCTTGCTTGTCCCTGCTTTCAAAGATTACCTACCACTGGGGTAGGCAGATTATGTCATCTTCGTTCACTGGGAGTGTAGCTCTCTTGTAGCACAAGGTTGAAGAAAGGCACACTGTACCTTGAAATCTTCAGTTGTGTATGGAATAGTCCTATAATCTTATTAATACAGAACAAGCATTGCCACAGTGTTGTCTGTGGATGTTGTCTTTCATATTACATGCTTTCAGAAGAATTGTCTGACTGTCTTGGTTCTTAAACCAGGAAAGACGAAACTTGAGTCTGTTTGACCTGTATTAGTTGAATTTTTGCTTGCTATGGCTATTTGACCTTGAAGCTGTTTGCATCAATTGTAATGTTCAGTTCAGATTAATAGACTAGATTTTTACTAGCCCAGTGGAGAACAGAGCGGGTAAGGTAAGGCCAGTATACTTATCCTGTTTGTTAGCAAATAGTGGTGCTACAGCTATATTTGTTCTCAGAGACACAAAACAAACCAGCATTAGACCAAAGGACTCAAAACATTTTTAAAAAGAGACCATTGCCCTGAAGAATTAATAGAGTATCTCTAAATATTTTTCTGAAGTAAGAAAGGAAATATTTGCTTGTGTAAAGAAAACACATAAACTTTAGAAATGTGATCCTGAACCCATACAGAAAAGGCAGTGTGTGATATATAGAAGAGAATTAACTAAAACAACAACCAAAATAATTTAGAGTTTGGGCTATGTGGTAGATTATATATTCTGAATAATTTCCAACTGATAAAGTGCTGTATAAATACAAAAACATATTTTTTTAATGCACTATTGAGTTGACACAAAAGTTTTTTTAAAAAATGTAAATCACAAAGTGAAAGCAAAAAGCTGTCCATTCACTGAAGCCAGCTGGCATTTGTGGTGTCTGTGCCGAATTCTGGGGTACTATTCGTCCCTTGATAAATGTACAGGGTGAGAGTGACAGGAGCAAAGCCCAGGCTCTACTCATGGTGAGACTTGCTATTGATCTTAACAGCAAATACTGCTGTAAAGCTGGGATACTGAAATCTATACCCAATGAGAATGAGAACTAGATCAGACACATCAGAGGAAACTGGTGAGGAAAAGGGGGATAACATTCCCTAAGATGTTTAGACAGAATATAGAAAAAGTAGGAAAGTGAACTATTTTTATGAGGCTAGAATAATTTTAATTAAAAAAAAAAGAAAACAGTGAAGACCTCCGATCAAAATTTTTTAAATTATGAGTGCAGGTGGTGTGTATGTGTGTTTAAAATCATAGGACACATTTTAGGAGTTGGTTCTCTTCTACCATATGAGTCCTAGTAATCAAACTCAGGTTGTTAGTCTTGGTAGCAGGCACCTTTAACTACTGAACCATCTTGCTGGCCCCAGAAAAGAACTATGAGAAAAAAACCTGTGGTGCTCTTGTAGAGGTCAAGGTACAACTTTGGTAAGTTGGTTTTCCCCTTCTACAATGTAGATCCTATGACTTGAACTCAGCTGATTAAGTTCTTTACTCTCTGAGCCATCTCATTAGCCAATATGAAAGATTTCTTTAAACACCAATAGAATAGATATGATATCACATCTTATAAACTATATCTACTGAAGGCTGTACTTGGGACACTTTTCCTTCAGAAGAACTGTTCTCATTTATGTTTTTAGTTGTTTTTTTTAAAAACCAACTGGAAAATTCATTATTATATAAATACGTAGTCTGTATGGAGAAATATAAACTAGAAATAAAAAAAAAATTCCCTTCTAGTAAGTAAAAATATAAAATTACAGCTGATTGTGGTGGTACATACTTTTAGTCCCAGAATTTGGAAGACAGAGGCAGAATCTCTGTGAATTCGAGGCCAGTCTGGTCTACATAGTGAGTTCTAGGACAACCAGGGATACATAAAGAGACCTCGTCTCAAAAAACAAGAGCCAAATAAGCAAACAAAATTATGTATATAGTAAATCAAAAAGTCCTGAGCTTTTATTTATTTAATGTAATTCAATTAATATAAGAAATCCACTCCAAAATTGATGGCATTATGGTGAAGCTACAGGGAAGAATATGTACATAATTTATATAACATGACCAGAAAACAGTGATGAATGTTGCCTTTAATTAAGTAACATTAGTACTGGACATTTTTCCTGAAAGCTGAAGATAGTGTACATGAACATACTCAGTTTTTCACTTGCAAAAATCTGAACAGAATGAGTCGTTTATAAAGAAAAATTTTGCCTAAAAAAGATGAAATATGTAGTCACTAAAATTTAAATTTTGAAATACTTTATAACATTTTCCATGTGGAAATAGTAAAAAGTATGTATTAAGAAATACAGAAGGACAGAAGGTTCTCGGCCAACAAATGGTTATAATACTGGTTTGGTATTATAGGTATTACAGGAAATTTTTTTAACCGTTGTTTTGTTGTACAGTTGTTATAGCAAGTAGGAACATTTGAAAGATTTTAAATTTGCTTTTATGACATCAGGAGAACAGTGGTGTGTCCTATCATTGATGTGATCAGTGATGATACTTTCGAGTACATGGCAGGCTCTGATATGACCTATGGCGGATTCAACTGGAAGCTCAATTTTCGTTGGTATCCTGTTCCCCAAAGAGAAATGGACAGAAGGAAAGGTGACCGGACTCTTCCTGTCAGGTAATTTATCAGACGTTTCCTTTATAGTATACTGAAGAGAGTTGTGACATTTTAATCAATAGGGCCGAAGGTATACTTTGAGAAACACAAAGCAATTGTATACTCTGTATGTAGTCAAGAGCTGTATTTCACATATATCTATTTCTTAAAGAATTTCCCCCTCAAGTTAATAAAGTGAGATTTTTTTTCATTCTGTGAACTCTAGTACACAAGGGAAATGATGACATCAAACTTTGTTCTTTCTTTCCCATATGAAACATTACAAATTTCTAAGTTTAATCTGTGTTTAATCAAACTACTTCTAAATTATTTATGTCATTATGTTAAGTACTAGCTCAAAGTTGTATCTTTCACTGTAACATTTTTACTAATTGTTAATTTTACTAATGTTTAACTATCATCTGGATGGTAGTTATTAACTAGTAAGGTTAGAAAAGCTATTTTTACACATACAAATAGCCAAAATTAACAGGGTATAAAGGGATTTCCATTAATTACTTTGTTTTCTTTTTTTATTATACTTGATCACATGTTGCTTTTTTTCAGAAAAGCATGAAAATCATGCTGGTAAGGACATGAAACTGAGACTTTGAGCTACCTAGACCATCCTAGTATTTATCCCAGTTGCATCCACTGCAACTTCTATAGTAATTGAACTCCACTTTCTCTTAGTCTAAGCTTCTCTGGTCTGCTTTCCAATTCTGGAGAAGTCAAATATCTCCCCGACACACACTCATTACATTCACTTCCAGAGCTAGCCTGAGTTCTTACCAGTACATGGAAGCTCTTAGTTCAATTCAGTGTTGAGTCAAGGACTCTTATACATTTGAAAACTTTTCAGCTTTCACTTGGAAGAAAATGCTGCTGCCCTAGAGAGGCCTGGAGTAGCGCATATCGTGACTTACGAACTTAGGAACCTTACAGTATTCTTGGATCTAAGAACTTAATTATTTTCTCCTGTAGACTCAATTTTTTCCCCCCTTCACATTCATCCTTCAGGGAAACCAATGGTTAACTGAACCACTGATACTCAGTCATTTAAATCCTCCTTCATTATAATTTCTCTGGGTAATTCTCCATGCTTCTTCCTCCACCCACCCTGTGTATATCTGGACTTCTCTTTTGCAGAAAACATACCACTGGTACTCTGTACTGCATCTCCTCCTTTCCTTTAAGATTTCTGTAGACCTAGGAAAGAGTCTCTGTTTTTATCCTGTTTTAACCTGCCATTTTTGCAGTATTTTCTACCTTTTAGAACTTGGCATTTTAACCCTAATCTGAGTCTAGGTGAATACAATAGTCAACTACCTTTATACTTGCTAGTTTTTGGAGTCAAGTGCCTGATCAAATGGAGAAGATGAGAAATACATTCAGTTTAAGGAGTCTAAGATAGAAAGTCAGTCAGTACCGAGGATCAAGAAAAGTGCTAAGGACAGGTAGGGTGCAGATCATGTCTGACACAGAAAACTCTGACAGTATAAACATTTCTGAAGAGGGTAAGAATAAGCATTATTCTTTAGTTATAAATAGCTATAAAACTATAGCACTTTTAAAAACAAACACTGGTTATAAATTTTAAATTATTAAAATTAATGGTATAGTATTATGATTGAATTTCAGAACACCTACAATGGCCGGAGGCCTTTTTTCAATAGACAGAGATTACTTTCAGGAAATTGGAACATATGATGCTGGAATGGATATTTGGGGAGGAGAAAACCTAGAAATTTCCTTTAGGGTAAGTTCCCTTTGACAAAAAATAAAATCTTTTACTTAATCACAAATATGTGTTCATTATTCTTGTTGTCTATAGAAGAAGTAAAATTTAGTGAGTTTAATCTGACTTCAGAATCTTCAGCCTATAAAAAGTATGATGACACTATGGAAAATTTGTTAAAAACTATGTCAGCAAATAATCTAGTTATCTTTATTATTCTAGCTGTTAAACCTATACATAATTCTTCAGGTCTCAATTTCTGTTATTTTTAAGGAAGTAATTCAACTTTCAACAACTAAATAGAAACAATTTGTAATTTAAACAGGCTGCTTTGGTACCAAACTGTAAAAACATAATTTCACATTATATCTTTATATATTTTTAAATTATTATATACTTCTCTAATTGAAGAATTGTTCTCTTATATTAAATCTGTTTGGCTTATCAGTTTTATGTTTTTCAATAAAAGGTAACAACCATTATGAAGATGGCTTAGTTAGTAAAATGCTTGCCACATACATATGGGGATTTGAGTTCATTCCTACTCCCATCTGACAAAAGCTAGGCATGGATCTGCTGAGATAGCTCAATGGGTAAAGACACTTCTTGTAGTCTGAGCTAGTCCCCAGGATCAACACAGTAGAAGGAGAGAACTGACTCCCACAAGTTGGTGTCTGACATGTACATACCAAATAAATTAAATGCTTAAAAAATTGTTTTTAAAGGCTGGGGATGACAATGCATGCTATAATTCCAGTGCTGGAGAGACAGACAAATCCATAGCTAAATGAGTAAGCTCTAGTTTAGTTAGAGACCCTGTCCCAAAAAACGAAGATGGAGAGTTATATAGAAAGATACCTGATATTAACCTCTGCCCGACACACGCACAGGCATACACACATACACCACAAAAAGGAGGGGGAAAGGCAAAGCAGTTCTGAAATTATTTTTTAGTTAATTCAACCTAGTTGATCTTTCATTTTGTGTAATATCTATATCTATAATATCATGTTAGATGATATTGTCTCCTGCTAAATAGCTTCTGACACATGGTATATTATATTAGGGATAAACTGAGTGTGCTGTAGTGTGTAGTGTGAGGCAGGAAGCTTATTTGCTCCCAGAGACTCTCTTTGCCTACTTGGAAAAGGAAACTCTAATGCGAGTTTTAATTGTAACTATGAGATTTTTCTTATATATATTTTGAAACACTTGCACTGAATTAAGAATATAAGCCTAGGGCTGGAGCGATGTCTCACTGATTAAGAGCACTCATTTCTTCCAGAGAAGCTGGATTTAGTTCCAGCTCTCACATGGCAGCTAACATCTCTCTGTAACTCCAGTTCCAGGGTTTCTAACACCTTCACACAGACTTACAAAACACCAATAAACATAAAATAAAAAAAAACTATAAGCCCAGCAGTGGTGGTACATGCCTTTAATCCCAACATTCGGGAGGCAGAGGCAGGTGGATCTCTGTGAGTTTGAGGCCAGCCTAGTCTACAGAGTGAGTTCCAAGACAACCAGAGTTACAACAGAGAAACCCTGTCTCAAAAAACAAACAAAAAAGAATATAAGCCTATACTTGATTTTCCTTTTGTTCTGTGCATTTTATTGTTTGAACAAATAGAACAAAACGTGCTGTCTTTATCTTGTTGAAGAAATCATGATGAGTATCTGTTCTGTATAAGGATTTGTTAGTAGTGGCACAAGTTTGGAGAGGCAGAAATAGAAAAGAAATTGGCTGGATACTCCATGATCATGGGTCTGTGTATACTGGAGTGTTAAATCATGAGCCACATCAAACATGTCACATACATAAAACAAAATAATATTGAGCATTTCCTAAAATAATGTGTTCTTGTTGACAAGAGTTGTTTGCAGTTCAGCAGTTTTAATTTATGATTCTGTGAGTCATCATCTGCATTTAGAGAGTTGCTGCTGTACGTCTCACTCTTTTATATATAGTTCGTAACCTGTTTATTCTGTATTGTAATCTGATTTTGTCTAAAAGTTTAAAAACACTCGATTCTGGGGAAGCATTGGATACCAGAGCAGGATCTCTGAGCCCTGAACTTTGTTGTTTATTTTTGAGATGGGGTCTCACTATGTAGCACTGGCTAGCCTGGAACTCATTATGTATACCAGGCTAGCCTTAACTCATGGAAATCCATTGCTTCTAGCTCCTGAATGCTGAGATTAAAGGCATAGGCCACTATAGCCGGACTTCTGCCCTGAGCTTTAAACTACATGTCCAATGAAGTCTGCTTGCTCTTTTATTCAGATTTGGTAGTTTGAAGCTGGGCAGTGATGGCATACACCTTTAATCCCAACATTCAGGAGTCAGAGGCAGGTAGCTCTCTGTGAATTCAAGGCCAGCCTGGTCTACAGAATGAGTTTGAATGAGTTCCAGGACAGCCAGAGTTACAACAGAGAAACCTTGTCTCAAAACACCAAACAAAAACAAAAACAGATTTAGTAGTTTGGAAACATTTTAGAAAAATTTTACCAGTAACTAGATTTTCCATTCAAGTTTATAAATAAAAGCCAAACTCCTGTTGAATTGAAAAGAAAAATATTGCACAAATACTACAGGTACCTTTGGGAGGTGGTTACTAAGTTGCTTCCTGCTGTTTTCAGATTTGGCAGTGTGGAGGAACTTTGGAAATTGTGACATGCTCCCATGTTGGTCATGTGTTTCGGAAAGCTACACCTTACACATTCCCAGGAGGGACAGGGCAGATTATCAATAAAAATAACAGGCGGCTTGCAGAAGTATGGATGGATGAATTCAAGAATTTCTTCTATATAATTTCTCCAGGTTAGTGTATTTTACATGATATATACAAGAGTGTACCTTTCTTTTTGCGTGTGTATGTATGTATGTATATATGTATGTATATTATATATGAGTATAAATATATATATGTGTGTGTGTGTATATGTGTATATATATATATATATATATTTTTTTTTTTAATCTGGACTGGGGGGGGTGCTTGTGCCATAGCTCATGTGTGAAGGCCAAATTCAACTTCTGGGAGTTGATCCTCTTTCTATCATATGGGTCCCTGGATTGAACTCAGATATTCAGGTTTTGGTAGCAAGAAACTTTATCCATTGAGACACACACATCACTGGCTCAAGTTTCTATCTTTCTTGTCCCTGATTCTAAGGAGAAGTAAGGAAGGTTGGAAGCAAAGATTTAATAAGATCATTATGAGGAGTGGTAAAAATCATAGTACAGAAAAATCTAGGCAGTATGCCAGAGATAGTATTAACAGTAATACTAAATATCTTGGTCAATTTTGCTGGCCCAGAGTTGTACAGGTGTGAGTGTGTCTTACTGTGTCTCTGTCTCTGTCTCTGCCTCTGTCTGTATATGTCTCTCTGTCTCTTTCTCAATTTTCTTTTTACCTTATTACAGCATTTGACATTTATTCCTGTGAGAGTTCATCTTGTTAATTTTAGTAATTTTCCTAGCTTACAAAGCACTTCCTCTGAACATTTTTTTTTATCCAACATAAAAATAACTAGTATTTATGTATTTATATATCTCTGTAGAGACAGGGTCTCATGTATCCCAGACTGGCCTTGAACTCACTATGTGGCTGAGGATGTCCTTGAACTTCTGATCCTTCTGCCTCCATCTCCCAAGTGCTGTGATAAGGGTCTTGCATGACCATACCTGTTTTATGTGATGCTGGAGATTGGACCCAGTGTTTCATGTAATGCTAGATAAGTACTCCCAACTGAGCCACATCCCCTGCCCCATAAAACTACCACCTCAGAAGCAGGATATGAGCATTCTCCATGAGCAGGCCCTTAATGCTGCTGTATAAGGCTTTTATGAAACCATCTCATGTCACAAAGCCAGTAGAGACCCTATAGCATTCCTCAAGAGATTCTCTCCAAGAGTTTTACTCTGCTAGTCAGGCTTTTACATATCCCTTTTCTCCTCAGCAATAAGCCTGTCTGAAATTATTAAATGTCTTCTGCCTTGGTTGTTCAGTTATAATACTTCAAGACTTAAGTGAGTATGAACACAGTTCAGTGAGTTATGTGAGAGAAAGCTGACTAGAAATAGTTATACTGTTTAATCTTTGCACCAAATAGATCTTAATTTTTAAATTTTTACCTTACTATATAAAATTTTCTAATCCCTTTATAGCTTATTGTTGTTTGATATTAGTATGTATTACATTCTCACATGAATTTAAGTTTCCTTTGAAAAAAATCAAAGCACATGTTAATGCCTTCTCTTTGTTTTCTGGGGTGTGGGTCCATAGCATATTACTTGTAGTGTCGTGCATCACTTTATAATCCCTCATTTCCCACTCAGCTGCTTTGTGAAAATGGGCATATAAGTAGATGTGTGTTACCAGATAGAACTCCAGTAAATCAATTATTTCTTTCAACAGGTGTTACAAAGGTAGACTATGGAGATATATCATCAAGACTTGGTCTGAGACATAAACTACAATGCAAGCCTTTCTCTTGGTACCTAGAAAATATTTACCCTGATTCTCAAATTCCACGTCACTATTTCTCACTGGGAGAGGTAAAAACAAATATATCTATATTATATATGAATATATATTTTGTAAAGTTATTATGTATCTTTATGAAGTTAAAACTTCAGCCAGGCGGTGGTGGCATACCCCTTTAATCCCAGCACTCAACAGGCAGAGGCAGGAGGATCTCTATGAGTTCGAGACCAGCCTGGTCTACAGAATGAGTTCCAGGACAGCCAGAGGTACAACAGAGAAACCCTGTTTTCAGAAAACAAAAATAAAATATGTAGATCTTTGGAGGGGAAATTTTTTTTTTTTTTTTTTTTTTTTTAACCAAGAAGATTCTTGTTCACTATAGCAGTGTCTTCAGTGGACTTATTTTAACAAACTAAGCCTTTACTTGAAACCTGTGCTTCTAAAGCTAATATCCTTGGATTAGTCCAAATCAAAACCTGAGAAATTTCAGAATGAAGATAACTTAATAAGGAGGGTTGAAACACTGTCCTGTACATAAGTTTGGGGCACATGTTTGTTTTCCTGTGGGAATTTAAATTTCATAGTTTAAAGGAGAAAACGCTGAAAAATATGTTTGTTTCTGGTGATTCTCAAGTTGCTTCTCTTAGAATTCAGCATTATTTTTCTTGAAATAATTGGCTTACTAATGCTTATAAATAAGACAAATTTGCAAATAGTTGTACTTTTTATCTTGGTTGATGCCTGTACTAAGAGATCTAGTATGAAAAATATCTTGCCTTCTGTAATGATGACTGACACTAAACCATTTCTTTCTTTTTTTGGTTTGTTGAGATAGGTTTGTTGTAACTTTGGCTGTCCTGGAACTCACTCTGTAGACCAGGCTGGCCTCGAACTCACAGAGATCCACCTGCCTCTGCCTCCTGAGTACTGGGATTAAAGATGTGTGCTACCACTTCCCAGCTGTAAACCATTTCTTGTACTGTTTATTGAATTCCAGTTAACTATCAGCTCTGACTCCTAGCTAGACCTTTGTTCTATGTTTAAGAATTCAAATTGGAGTTGAATGTGATGACACAGGCCTTTAATCTGAGCACTAGAAGGCAGAGGCAGGCAGATCTCTGTGAGTTTGAGCTACATAATTGAGAGATGTTGTCTCAGTAATAATAATGATCATCATCATCATCATCAGATTGGTCTTTCTTAGACTAGACGTCTGGTCTTTTTAACTTGTTGTTTGAAAAGTTGGCCTCTAAATCAGAGTTCTCCTAGACACCTGAGTTATTCCTTCTTTTGGAAGAAAACCAACCATCTTCCTGGTAGCTTTGGTAACTCTTTTCATCCCTTCATTCCCAAGAAAGGAGCCATTTCTTTTTATTCAAATTTACTCTCGACTTCTTCTTAGTGGTTGTCATGTCTCTGTTTCCATGGTCATCCTAGAGATTCCTGTGTGCATCACTACTACTTAATGAATACTTTATCACCTGTAATTTGATTACCCCCACCCTGAGTTCTTGAAGCAAAAACATTGGACTACTCCTTCATTAGAGTAAAATATTCTGGCCTATTAAACCATAAAGATTTGAGGTATCTTCTCCTAGTAATTTTCTAACTCCCCAAGATCCTATTTGTTAGCTCAAGACAGTAATTTTCAACACCCTAGTATAGATTTTGCATCAGTCTCGCTGCTTATAATAATAATAATCTCCGAACAAATGTATGAAAGCATGTTAAAGGAATTTGTTTTTACTAGACTGTGAGGTTAAAATACATTTTTTATTGTCAATTAGGAGTTTGAAACTGTCTTTAAGATTCTCCTTTGAGTAGCATTATTTTTATAGGACTTATCATCTGATGTTTTCTGGTTATTGGCTCTTTTTCATTGCCTACCTTTCTGTCTTTTCCAAGGGACACAGGACTTCTACCTTGTCGCATAGTCAGTCATTCCTTTCCCTCCTCCTCCCTCTAAAACTCCTTTGATTGGAATTTGGTTCAATTTTCTTCTGAGAAACTCTTGGCAGTTAAAATACTTTATATGGCATAGGCACCCTTAGCATCCTTGTTGGGACTCCATAATCATTGGGTTTACAGAAAGATTTCAGAGATGGCAAAGGGAAGTTCTTTCAGGCTCATAAGGCATATTGACTGTCTCTGCCAGGGGTAGAACACTTCTGTCTGTAGGGTAAATCCAGCCTGTTAACTGCCTTGGACCACTTCTGTATTATGGCACTGTAGCTGAGCAGTTGTCTTAGAGACTAGATGGCTCACAAATTGAAAATGTTTATTCCCTGGCCCTTGGGGCAAACAGTTAGGAACAATCATTGATGTATTCCTTATCCTCATGTATTGGTCCACCTAGTCTTTGATTGCTTGGGTCTTCATTGAGCATATTTCTCCAGTTGGGAAAACTAAACTTGTTTTCCTTCCTTCCTTTTTACTTGGTAGTATAAATATTATGCTTTTTCTCTCTCCTCCTCCCCAAAAGTTCAGTTTCCACTGGGTTGATATACCAGAGATATGTTCTTGCCTTTCTCCCAACTGTTGCTCCACTGTAACAGTGGAACATTTAGGAACAGTCGTTCCCTACAGTTCTTCATGCACTTGTAATTACAACGCTAACTTTAAAAAAAATTGCAAAACCAAATTGTGGCAGGGGGGCGGGTAGCTGTTAGGACAGATTTCCTTTTGTAAGCCATAGCTGCACATGAGTATATGAGTCAGGAGGGCCGTAGCCATATCCTTGCCTTCAGTCTCCCTGACACTCTGGGTGTATAAACCCAACTCCACAAGAGGTGGATTTCTTCCCTGGTTTTTAGTCATTCAACAACTATTTGAGTGTCTACTAATGGAACATGACATAAAATAACGTGAAAATTCCACTCTTGTTGATCTTATAGTCTGTTTGGGGAAAATTAATGAAAAATACACAGTATATCAGTATACAGTATGTCAGATAGTGGCAAGAACAGATGAGATAGAGGACGACTGGTGAACATGAAAGTTATGCTGTTTTACATAGGGCAGTTGGGGAAGGCACCCCTAATTTGCTGGTGGAAACCTGAAGAAAGTGAATAACAAAACCATATACATTGCTGAGGTAAAAATTTCAGATCAGGGGAGAATGAGTACAGTGGTTTCTAAGATGAGTGTTATACTTGGCATGTTCCAAAAATAAAAGAAAGGATACTTGTCTTAAAAAACAAAAAACAAGTAGATGGGTAATAAAGATTAGGACAAAAGCATAATGAGGGTGAGCTGGGGAGATGGCTCAATGGGTAAAGAATTTTTCTCACAAACATGAGGACCTGAGTTCAAATCCCCAGAACCCATGTAAGACTGAGCACAAGTGTATGTTTCTGTAATCCCAGTGCACCTGTGGTGAGATGGGAGGCAGAGAAAGGAGAATTCCTGAAATTCCTGGGTCAGTTAGCCTGGTTTATGCAGTGGCAAACAGCAAAGAGAAAAGAAAGGCTTCATTTCAAAGTGAAGACTGACACCCGAGGTTGTCCTCTGACCTCTACATGCTCACCGTGGTAAGCGTGAACCTTCACTTATACACACGAATATACACAACATATATACACGTATGTACATCGTTGTACACACACACAAAGCATATAGAAGATTAAATGATAAAGGACCCAGCCATAAGCAGCTGGTACAGTTTGAAAGTCATGGACATTATTAAGCTTAGTACTTGGTAGGGCAAAGGCAGGATTGCACATTTGAGGCCAGCCTGGTCTACATAGTGAGTTCCAGACCTACATAATGAGACCCTGTCTCAAAAATCAAAAAAGTAACATAAACAATAAATTAGAAGGAAAACCAGGAGACTCTTGTTGCAGAGACTTAAGTGATAGGTTTGTCTCAAAGGGGAAGTGCTTGACTGTGTTGAATACTGTAGAGAAGATGGATCACATGAGTATGATGAAATGGTCAGGAAGATGTTGTTAGTACCTTCTGCCTCAGTATTGAGTGTGGATAGTATTAGGGACTTCGGTGGCTTCAAGAGAGTGGGAGATGTGTAGATCCTGAATGTGGACCAGTCTTGCAAGGCAAGGCATTTTGCTGTAAAGTAATAGAGAATTGAATGATGGCTACAGAGAATGTAGGAAAGGTGAGATAATTTATTCTTACGAAAATAAAACGGTGTGCTGAGCTTTTTCCAGTCAGTTTTCAGGGTCTGTTGCAGCCTGAGGCTGTGGTTGTGCCAGAATTCTTCAAAGCTTTATTAAGAATGCCTGGGTCCCCTTGACCCAGGTTTACAAGGACATTTGTGTAAGAATGGGTTGATGACCTTCATCATTTATAAAATCAGGAGTGATGGTAAAAGAAGTAATGCTTTGGGCAGAGAGTTGGCTCAGATGTTATAAATGCTTGCTGCTCTTGCAGAGGACCTGGGTTTGATTACTAACTAGCACCCATATGGTGGCTTACAACCATCTGTCTGTAACTACAATCCCAAGGAATTGGATGCCCTCTCCTCACTTCTATGGGCAGCAGGCACACACGTAATACACAGACATACATGTACGCAAATACTCGGACACTTTGGACAAATCTTTAACAGATTTTAAAGACTCAAGTCTTATACCTGCTCATGGTCATTATTAACTGGCTTTCTGAGTCCAGTCAGAATGAGTTGTATGCCAGCCTATAAACTTAAGCAAGCTATGTTAGGTGGAAACATGGAGTCTTGCTGTACACTTGTCTACATATTATTAGTAATGTGGTATTGATAACTGTATTTTTGAGATGCACCACTACCTGTGGGTACTACTCTCTGTGCCCCCTGAAGAGGTCCTTTGTAATACAACAGGCTCTGTCAGAACCTCACTGAGGTACCTACCCTCTGAAGAATGAGGAGCACAGTCTCTGTTGCCTAAGGATTGGTGGTCATGAATAGATTCAGACTTAGATCCCAATATTCAATACATATTTGTTAAGTAGGTTTTATACTTTAAAAAGAAAGAAGGAAAGAAGCCTGTGTAGATGAGAAAGACCATGCCAGCTTCCCACTCCATAAGATAATTTCTGTCAAAAAAAAACAAGGATAGGCAAGGATGTGGGAGAGTTAGGACATATGTATAGTGTTGGTGGTACTATAAAATGGTACAGGTGCTCTGGAAAGTAATACAGAGTACCTCCAAAAGTTAACACTACAGGAATGGGATATGACTCAGTGTTAGTGCTCTTGACCAAAACAGTTGTACCATTTTATAGTATCATTTCTGGGACAAGATTATTAGGATGTCTGTCATCTACCAGTCTGCTGTCTAGAACTTGTACTGTAGGATTTGGAACCAAAATAAATGTTTTATCATAAGAACTAATTTAAAAAAAAAAATTAGCCAGGTCGTGGTGGTGCATGCCTTTAATCCCAGCACAAGGGAGGCAGAGGCAGGTGGATCTCTGTGAGTTCAAGGCCAACCTGGTCTACAGAGCTACACAGAGAAACCCTGTCTGGGGGGTGGGGTGGGGAGGAACAAAAAGAGCTAATAGTTAATCCATTGAGTGTTATAAACAACCACAAAGAAATAGATACAACTCAGGCCTTTCCTGGTTTAGCTAGTGTTGTGTCAGAGCAGTCTCTCACTGATAAGGCAGATCTAGTGGTTCTTACATTGATTTAGCATCTACTTTGTGTTAAGCAGTAGGAGTACTTTATGAATATTCAGATATTCCTCTTCAGATGACTCAGTTAAACAGAAAGAAAACTGATTCCCCCTCTCTTAACAGCCATTGATTGCCTATAGTTCTTCATGAGATTTCCCCCATCCTCTTTGGCATGTCAACTGGTGCTGACATTATGCAGGTCATGTTTAGGTGACCATATTGTTGAGATATAACTGATGCAAGTTCCCCATCGTACATAGAAGACACTATCTCTAAGCAGCTACCCTGATCCTCTGACTATTACAGTTTTTCTGTTCCTTCTATGATGTTCCCTGAGCCTTTGTTGTAGGGGTTATGTTATATCAATTGGGGCTGAGCATCCTAGTCTATTCTTGGTGTTTTAACTAGTTGTGGTTTTCGGTGATGGTCTCCATCAGTTTCAAAAAGAAGCTTCTTTAATGAAAGCCAAGAGCTACCCACGTAAGTATTTACAACACAGTTAGAAATTATACTGGTTTAGGAAAATGGCAGTCCTAGGTTCTCCACTAGGGTCCATGCCTTTACCAGTTGCATGTGGGTGGCTAGATCTTTACTAGACCAAGCATGAATTCCTTCTTACTGAGTAGGCCCTAAGTCTGTTTAGACAACAGTTGATTATACTCAAGATATAAGTGCCACTAAAGAAATAATAAAGGATTGACTTTTAGTGTATATGTATGCACCTCTTTTCTAGTTAAGCTCCAGCATTTAACTCCTGATGTCTTTATTTTCCCACAGATACGAAATGTGGAAACAAATCAGTGTCTAGATAACATGGCTAGAAAAGAGAATGAGAAGGTTGGAATTTTCAATTGTCATGGTATGGGAGGTAATCAGGTGAGTATCTTGGTAAACTTTTAAATAGCTTTTAATTTGGTTTACTTTGTTCTTTTAATCACATAGCATTATTTAGGAAATATTTTTATATCTTTAAAGAAAAAGTAATAAAGAGTATTAGGTAAAGGGTCCTTTCAATCTAATGATTGGTATATATTTATTTTACTTTTTACATAGGTCTTACTGTGTGACCTGGCTAGCTTACAACTTACAATATAGAAGAAGATGGCCTTGAACTCAGAGATCTACCTGCTGTTCTAATTTTTTAATAAAACATTTTTAGCTGGGTGGTGATGGCACACTCCTTTAATCCCAGCACTTGGGAGACAGAGGCAGGCAGATCTCTGTGAGTTCGAGGCCAGCCTGGTCTACAGAGTGAGTTCCATGACAGCCACACTGTGTAGCTCTGGTGTGCATCACCACCACCTAGCTAAAATAAAACATTTTTAAAAGGCTTCCTTGACAACTAAATTAACATTGCTGAGCACAAAACTTATTTTCTTCTTTTTGGGAAAGAAAAAAAAACCACATGACTGATCTTAATAACACACTTAGCCTACAGAGAACTAAGGTGGTTTTTACTTTCTTCTGTGTAAAATTGGTGTAACTTTTCTGAATCTTTCATTCTCCATTACTTTAACAATGTACAAAAATCGTGTGTCTTGAAATAGTTTCAAGAGTTTCAATAGTTTCTTGAAATAGGTTATTTCAGAGTAGCCCAGGGAGATTTTAAACTTGAGTTTCAGTGTGCATCAGTATACTCATATGCTCCTCTTTGTCTATTGAAGCTAATTCCTGATGTTTTCATTGTCTCGTAGCTACTCAATGTAGAAATGCTGACATCTAAAATGATGACTAATTTCTTTTTACTATTAAAGCTTAAATAGGTTCATGTTTGCTTTTCAGGTTTTCTCTTATACTGCCAACAAAGAAATTAGAACAGATGACCTTTGTTTGGATGTTTCTAAACTTAATGGCCCAGTTACCATGCTCAAATGCCACCACCTAAAAGGCAACCAGCTCTGGGAGTACGACCCAGTGGTGAGTTACCCAGTTGCCTGTAAGAATAAAAGATGTCACTGGGCACATTTACATTTTATAGCTAATGTGGTTAATAGTAACTAATATAGTTAAGATAGCCATTAGATGTGGTACAAATGTTCTCTTCTTATTTCTGAATGTGTGTTACTGCCATTGTGGGTGTGACTATCCCTTGGCAGTCTTGAAGGATGTACAATATCTCTATTTCCTCATAGCAGGTGCCAGTGGCACAACTATTGTAAAAACCAATAGTTTATTGGAATATAACAGTATATTAATTAGGCAGTATTAAATATTTTAAGTTAAACTGTTAAAAGGCATTGTGAAATGAGATGGTTCAGAGACTGGAGATATGGCTCAGTGGTTAAAAGCACTGGCTGCTCTACCAAAGGGCCCACATTCAATTCCCAGCACCTACATGGGATTCACAACCATCTATAACTCCAGTTCTAGGGGATCCGATGCCCTTTTCTGTCCTCTGAAAGTAAGAAAGCCCAAGTTGCCTAGGCTATGAGCCCAGTCTTCTAGGTTCCTGTGCTCTTGTATGTGACAGTACCTCCCTCCATCACAAGGATAACTTCTGGATTTGATATCTTAGGCTTAAGATTAATGGTACTATGTCTTAGCCACCCTAACATTCTTATATTTTGAGTCTTTAGAAGGACCCAAGTTTCTTTTTGTTGTTGTTTGTTTGTTGTTTTGTTTTTTTGAGAAAGGGTTTCTCTTTTGTAACTCTGGCTGTCCTGGAACTAGCTCTGTAGACCAGGTTGGCCTTGAACTCCCAGAGATCTACCTGCCTCTGCTTCCTAAGTGCTATAATTAAACGTGTGCGTCACCATCACCCGGCAGATGCATGTTTCTTAAAGCTTAAGGTTTAGAATCACAGAATCAAACAGCCCTGTCACAGAGAAATGAAAAAAAAAATAATTGAAACAGTTTTTTCAGATTATGTTGGAGGAACCTAGTTTAGTAGTCACTAACCTGGCTTGGACTTTTCTTTTTGCTAAAGGAAACTGTTGAGGGTGGGAGTGATAGGGGGTGATGGCAGCAATAGCAACAGCATACAACTTTAATCCCAGTACATAGGAGGCAGAGGTAGGTAGATGTCTGGGAGTTCAAGGCCTGCCTGATCTGCATAGCAAGGCAAGGCCAACCAGGGCTACATATGCTATGCTGTCTCAAAAAAGAGGGGGAGGTGGGGGTTTGCTGTGGTATTGCTTTTCTTTACTTTCTAGTTAAGGTGTGTTTTCCCCCTGCCACTTTCAGAAATTAACCCTGCAGCATGTGAACAGTAATCAGTGCCTGGATAAAGCCACAGAGGAGGACAGCCAGGTGCCCAGCATTAGAGACTGCACTGGAAGCCGGTCCCAGCAGTGGCTTCTTCGAAATGTCACCCTTCCAGAAATATTCTGAGACCAAATTGACAACAACAGACAAAAAAAAGAAAGAGAAAGAGAGGAAGAAAAGAAGAAAGAAATAAGAATTGACTGGGCTACCTCAGTATACATTTCTGCCACATTCTTAAGTAGCAAAAAAGGAAGTGTTTTCCTCTTCTGTGGGATGTAGGTTTATCAGTCATTAAAACTCAGACACCCGAGATTTCACTTGCTGTGAACCAGCCTTCCTGTCCCAGGACATGAGACTGCAAAGTAGTGAGACTGTGCACACTGATGTTTACAAGACTGGAAGAGTCTTCATCAAGTACAGTGGCAAAAAGCCTTCAGATCCCAAAACACTTGCAGGATGTGCTCTCTGGATAGATGCACCTTCCATGGATTTTGTGCACATCAGCTCTTTCTGCTGAATGTGTCTCGTGAAGAAGAGATCACCTGATTAGATCCAGTAGCCAGAATAATAAATATTGATAGAAAGATAAGTGGAAAAGAACTGGAACCAGGTTCAGAATCATGAAAACATTTTTACAACAATAAAAATTATATCAAACAGGGTTTAAAGGAAATTAAAACAGAATTATGAGAAGTACAATTTGTTATAGTATAGTATCAGATTTCTATATAGATTTTATACCTCAGTGGGGAAAAATTGATTCCAGTGACATTCATTTTGTTTTCATCTGTGATAGTCATGGATGCTTTTATTTTCCTTGGGGGTGCTGAATGAGCTAGGGGTGGGGTGGAACTCTCTGAACATAGTTTTAATTTCTTTACAATATTTTAATTTGTGGGATATTGGAATTGTAAGTTTTAATTGCCGCCTTTAAAAAGAAATTGAAGATTTAACATGCCTGGTCTCAATTGAAAAGTTAGAGATATCTCAGTTGCTCTTGGATCAACTGGCACACACTCTTTCACACACATACACACACACACACACACACACACACACTTCTTATGTTTTCAACTTCTTAACTTGATTCAACTGAGTATCCTTAATACCCAAGACTCATGCTACTGTACTACAGATTTGTTTTCACAGCAATAACTTCTCAGTTCCCTATGAGTCACTTAACAAAAGGCTTACAAAGAGTGGTTGTTTATTTGGGTATTGAGAGATCATACATTTGATGGGGTTTTTGAAAACCTTTTTTTACTCCAAACACAGATGTGTTTCACTTGTCAGGTGCACATTTAGATTAGTCTTGAGTTGTGATATTGATTTACTGCTTTTAAAAAAATAAAAAATAAAAATTGACTGAAAATATTTAATTGGCATTTTTTAATCAGTTAGCCAAAGAAGTGCAGCTATGATTCCATATTACAATTCTGCATTTCATCCCTAAATTCCATTTTGTTAATTGATTTTCTTTACTCTGTTTTTTAGTAACAGAATCACGTATTAAAAGTTGATGTTAATTAAAGTTTACTTTTTGATCTCACAGAAATCTCATTGTGACATTTGTCCATAGCAACCCACTGGCCAAAATGCATTCGTTTTGCCTCCCTATTTGTCAGATTATATTTAATGGTATTCTTTTCACTGATTATCAAAAATTCACTACAGGAAATGCTATTTCTTGTCTTTAAGAATGTTCTTGGAAGTCATGTCCCCAGTGATATTTGCCCAGTTGAATACACACCATTTTTTACATCATCCACTCAGCATTGAACAAACGGACGCTTGGGGTAAGACTGTCCTTCAGGCTGCAGAGACTCCTCAGGAAATCTGAGATGAAGCAAGTGGCTGGAATACTTTTTCTCCTCTGTGAGCTGTGTTAATTCTATCTCCAATGGGCCCAGTGTTTGAAAAGTCAGATGTCTAATAAATTATTTTCATGCTCAGAATTTCAGAATTTTGTACCCTGGCATAGCATGGTCTTATTCCTTGTTGTAAAATTTTAACAGCATTGTGATTTAAAATTTTGTCTCACTTTTTAAGTGGGGGGATGTGAGTGACTTAATTCATGGGTACTTTTAGAACCTGATAGATAATCTCATTGCCTTTATTTTTCTAATTAAAATATTCTTAAATACTTTGAAAATATAAAGTATTCCTGAGTAGTTGTGCCTTACATTGGTTTTACTAGGAGGTAAAATGGATCCTTTCACCATAGCTATTCATGGATTAGGCAGATACTCATCTCTATTGGAATCCAATTGAGAAGAAAAGAGGAGAAAAAGAAATTGAAGATACAAAAATGAACTATTTTTGGCCAGTGAAGTATTCAGAAGTATGACAGGTAAAGGTCTGTTTTATTTTGTTTTTTAATACAAGCCTTACTCTATAGCCCAGACTAGCCTAGAACTCAACAATAGTCCTCCTGCCTCAGCCTTCATCCAAGTACTGGAATTAAAGGCATGAACCACCAAATGTGACCAAAGATAGTTTGAACCTCACCGATCTTTTCACCCTACATCAGTCACAGTCTGTTGGAAAGTTTTTCAGTCCCAGTTGTTATCTTGATTAATGGTGTTTTGTTCACCATGATGTCATGTAAGCCATGTTCTCACTTCTTTTATTCTGAAAAACAAGTCCTTTGTAAGAAATTGATTCTTCCCTCATCTTCCAAGAAGTACATGAAAGTGAGTTGCACTCCACAGCTAACATATTCTTTAAAAAAGACATTTAGAAGGCAGTGTTCTAAAGTGATGGCTATAGCAGGTGTACAGAAGAAAGGTGCTTTATTCCTTTTGGAAGTTAAGTCCTTTGCAAGTGCTGAGCATATCTTCTGTTCTCTGATTTCTTTAAAGAACATTTTGCTTGGTAAATTTATAAGAATTGTTCTTTCAGAGCCTTTCAGCCTCTGTACAGTCTAAAATGTTTACACTGCTGACTGAGCCCCTAAGACTAGCGCCTTCTGAACTCTTGAATCTTCTGGTTCAACTCACTTGATGCTCTGGTTCAAACTTCTCTCCAAAGACTGGTTTCTTCTGAGATTGCTGGCTGTTTCTGATCAAACTCTTCTGACTTTGTGAGACTTTGGCTGCTTCTCTGACTTCCTCAGACTGAACTGCTCTGCTCAGCTTCAGACTGACTCACTCCTCCCATCTGATACTGACTTATTCTGCAGAACTGCCTCTGTGTCTCTGCCTCAGACTCCTCTCTTTGCCTTTGTCTTGTCCCGCTCTGAGCTCACACTCCTCCATACTGCCTCAGTCAGCCTCTCTGCTTCTCTGCCTTATCCTCAGTCAGATGCTCCATTATCTCTGTATCTTGCTCTTTCTCTGTCTCTTATCCTGACTCTCTGAGATGAAAGTCTGCTTTTATTTTGTAAGAGTTGGGCATGTCTTCACACTGCTAACTCTTCTGCTAACTCATCACTTTGCCTGCCCTTCACTCCACTTCCTGTCTGACACTGACTCCTTCTGAGCTCTGCTTCCTGTTTGCCAAATGCTGGGATTAAAGGTGTCTATCACCACTGCTTTCTGAATACTGGGATTAAAGGTGTGTACCAACATTCTTTCTACCCTAGAGCAGGGTAGAAAGGTATAATCCTACCCTGGATTAAACGATTAAATGTTCTACACAAAAGGCTTTTTGTAGGTTTTGTGTGTGTGTGTGTGCGTGTGCGCAGGCGTGCAAGCATCCATCTGTGTTTGTGGGAATGCAGTAATTACAGACTAGCCAAGATAATGTTGAAGAAAAATAAAATTGGAGGCCTCCCATTTCCCTCAAGATTTGCTCTAAAACTTCTCTAAGTGCAAATGTGGGTAGAGTAGGATAAACAGGTAGATGGTAGAAATAGATTTTCTGTTTCTATCTTTTCTTTAGCAAAAAATTAAAGCAGTTAATTCAGGAAGTAAGATTTTCCTGTTGGAACTGAAGTTTGTTTGTTTTTGTTGTTGTGCTTTTTTTTTATTTGTTTGTTTTGAGACAGGGTCTTACTATGTATTCCTGGCTGGCCTGGAACTTATACAGGGGTTCTTAAGAGTTTCCATAAAAGGTGTTTGTTACCACTCTTGGTTGGAGTGCTCTTTTGTGTTGCTTTGTTTTTAATCTGTTAGCCCTGAGGGAATGAAGGATACTGCTCTTGTGCCTAATGAAGGCATCAGCTCACAGGCTCTGAACTCTTCCATCCACAAGCCCTTCTAGCTGACTTACTTGTTACCTCTAGACCTCTGGGATCTGTAATTATTTTCTTTACTGTGATGAATCTTTGTTTCATTTCATTGTGTCTTGCCTGACACACACTTGAATCTAACTTTTCATTATTTGGGGCTCTCACTAGTGACTTGGCTTCTGGCTACTGTTCCATAAGACCAAATCAGAAATATTAACCAGAGAAATTCCAATGGCCAATACTTTCCAAATTGATGTACAGATGCAGTGCAGTCCCTATATCTCAAGTGGCTTTTTTTTTTTCTTCAGAAATTGACAAACAAATCCTAAAATTGTTACGGAAAATTGTAGGACCCAGAGTACTACAAGGATAAAAATTAACTGAACAGAATAGACAGTCCAGAAAACCTTCTATAGTATAATCAATTGTTTTTCAAGAATACAAGAAAATGTAGTGGAATCATGTATTTATGATTTCCACTTTGTAGACAGCTAAGCAAGAAGCAATACTCCTATATCATACCATTAAAAAAATATGTAAAAACTAAATCTATGGGAGTCATTTGAGACAGGACCTGAGGAAGCCAAGGCTAATCATGAATTTACTCTGTAGTAGAGGATCAACATCTGATCCTTCTGCATGTACTTTGTAAGTGCTGGGATTACAGGTGTGTACCATCATGCCTACATTATGCAGTACTGGAGATTGAATTTAGAGCTTGATGATGGCAAGAACTCTACAAACTTGAGCTACATCTTAGCCCTATAAAATTTCTAAAAGGAAACAATTAGGCAGTGGTTTTCTTGATATAAAACTAAAAACACCAGCAAGAGGTTTTTTGTTGTTGTTGTTTGTTCATTTTTAATTAAAAGATAAATTGAACTCTATACAACTTAAAAGTCGTCCTTCTAAGGACATCATCAGGGGTGTATGTAGCTTGAGGGTAGAGTCCTAGTGTATATGGAGTCAACACCCAGCACCACAGGGGAAGGGGGCAAAGGATATTCCATAGAATGGGACAGAACATCAGTTGGTTGTATTTTAAAATCTTGTATTTAAAATACAAGAAAATCTAGAATGCAAGGAGATGGGCCATTTCTTTTGTCTGGGTAAAATGTTTAAATAGGCTTTCCCCAAAGATAAGAAATGACAAGTGATGATGTAAGAAGGTACTCTAGGCTGGTAGTATGACTTGGAGGTTAAGAAGACTGGATACTCTTCCAGAGGACTCTGGTTTGATTTCTAGCACCCTTGTAGTGACTTAACAACCACCATAACTCTGGTCTCAGGGAATCTGATGCCCTATTCTGGCCTCCTGGAACACCAGGTACACACATGGGGCACAGACTTACATACATGTGGGCAAAACACCCATACATACAGGATAAATACATTTTAAAAGTAAAAACATGTTTAAAAGATACTTTACATCATTAGTAGCCAATGCTAAAAATACAGTATCATAGGTTTAAAAAATAGGAGCTGAGAGATGGGTCAATGGTTAAGAGCATTTGCTGTTCTTTGAGAAGTCTGGAATTCTCAGCACCCACATAGCTGCACACAACTGTCTGTAGTTGGTTTCAGTGTCCTCTTCAGGCCTCAGTACTGCATGCTAACCCGACTGCAGGCACAGGACTTTTACTATAACACTGATAACACTACTTATGGAAAAGATGTTAATGAATGCAGAAGTGCACATAAACCAGAAGATGCAAAAGTAAAGCCTAGTGTGATTTCTGAGGACCTCAGAAGTTCCTATAGATAAAGGGACTGGCTCAGCAGAGCATTTGGGATTCATCCAGAGGGAACTGCTATAACTCCAGTTCCAAGGGATGCAATGCCTTCTTTTAGCCTTTATGGGCACCTGTACAATGGGTCATCTATGCACATACACATAAGTAAAAAAAAAAAAAACTTTTAAAATTATTTCTAAAATTGATCTATAATTTACATGGGAAGGAAAAGGATAACTAAGACAGTTTAAAATAGTAATAAAATGGGGCTAGAGAGTTGGCCCTCTTCAAGAGGACCCAGGTTCAATTCCCAACACCCACATAATAGCTCACAACTGTTACTCCAGTTCCAGGGGATCTGACACCCTCTCTGGCTACTGCAGGCACCAGGCATGCATATGTTACACAGACAGGCATACAAGCAAAACATCCATGCACATAAATATGAGAATTCTACCCCATTGTGAGGTTTATGATAGTAGGGGAAAAGGACAGTGTCTTCAAGGACCTTTATCCTATATCACAAGTACACTTCAAAGTTCTAAATGTAAGACCTAAAATTGTAAAAGGCTTTCAGGAATGCATAAGGAACACATTGCATGACTGGGGCTGGTAGTGATTTGTAAAATAGGACAGCAATAATGTGGACTACAAGCTAAACACAGATTTTTTTAGTTGTAGAATTGCAGGCAAAGAGTGGTAGACAACCCACTGACACCTGCCTTTCATCTCAGCACTCAGGAGGGAGAGAGTGAGATCCCTGTGAGTTCCAAGCTAGCTTGGTCCACACACTGATTTCCAGGGCTACATAATGAGACTGTTTAAAAAATCAAGTCACATTTTAAAGATTTCTTTTTAATTATGTGTAGGGGGTGTGTATGGGTATGTGCATGTGGATACAGAGGACAAAAGGCATCAGATAACCTGGACCTGGAGCTGTGAGCTGCTGGATATGGGTACTGGGAACCAAATGTGGGTCTCTTAACCACTTAACACATGGGTGTTCTTAGCTACTGAGCCATCTCTTCAATGCTATTTAAAAGTGATTGAACTTTATTGATTGATTGAACTTAAATCATGTTTAATCATCTAGCTACTTCCATTTAGTTCTGTCAGCAGATAGTAATATTAATGATTGAAACTTTTAGCAGGACTGTAAATGATGTAATTGTTATAGAAAGCAGTAGAGAGGTTGCTCAAAAATAAAAAGGATCCAGCCACTTACCACTGTGATTTTATGCCCAAAGACTGGAATGCAAGTGTTGGTACAGCCCCGCTCATAACACTCCTTACATAGCCAGAAGACTTGGTTCTGCTCCCTGCTGGTCTGCTTCATCCAGACACTGAATCTTGACCTTGACTGGGTATCACTCTCCTCCCTCTTCCAAGTTTTTAATGGGGCAGTATGTTGGGGGAAGGTGTGCCCCCCCATCTCAACTTCACCCTTATTCACATATTTCTAGAGTCGGGGTGGTCCTCTGATGCCAGCTCTAGGGGATCAGACCTTTGCCACCTGACTTTTTTTTTCTTTTTTTTAGCCTTTCATATAGTTAAGCGGAGTCTCCAGCCCAAGACCCCTGTGCTCAGGCAGTTCTGACCCTCTCTGAGAAACCTCAATAAGACCACAACTAAGATGAGCAGTAGCCTTCCTCTCCAGGAAGTCCACAAGTTCCACTATCTTTGATGTCAGGAGGGGTGAAGGGAAAGGCTGGCTGCAGAAGGTAGAGCCCTGTCCCACCTGTTCTGTTCCTACCTACTCTGTTAGTAGTTCTTTGTTAGTAGTACTCAGGCAGTTCCCACCTACTCTGTTCTGATGCTGCGATTAGTTCTGTCATGCAGGTAACCTTCAGCCTCACTAGCATCAAGAACTTGCCACTTTCGAGCTTAGCTCAGTTTGGTAAAGTGTTGACCATGCAAACATTGGGCCTAAGTTTAATCTTCAGATACCACGTTTTAAAAAATTTTTTAAATTAGCCAGGTGGTGGTGACACATACCTTTAATTCCAGCATTTAGGAGGCAGAGGCAGGTGGATCTCAAGTTCAAGGCCAGCCTGGTCTACAGAGGGAGTTCCAGGACATCCAGAGTAACAACAGAAATCCTGTCTCGGAAATAAATAAATAGATAGATAGATAGATAAATTAAATAAATAAATAGAATAAGAAATACCAGGTGCAGTGACATTCACAGCGCTACAGATCCCTTGAACTCACTGGCCAGCAGTTAGTGAGCTTTGGGCCAGTGGGAGATTCTCCCTCAAAAATCAAGGTGGATGGATAGCACCTCAAGGATGAGAAGTAAGGTTGCCCTGGGGCCTCCACATGAAAGCTGGGGTTGGAGTGGGGGGATGTCCCCCTTTCTGTCCTCAGCTTTGAGTCTCAGCATTGTATTGCATTTCCTGTGGGGGTTGCAGGGACAGAAAGGGACAGAGTCTCTTCAGAACTGCCATTGGAACTGATAGATGAGCAGGTTGTATGTGAGAGGAGTTGGTCTGGCTTACAGAGACAGCACAGGACTTGAAGTCCAGTAGCTATGGGTACAGTGAACATTTGATAAAAACAACTCCCAACAACTCATGGAAAAAGCATGTGCTTAGCATGCCTTTTCAAAACTGCTCCATGTTAATTTTTCTTGAAACCACAGCCAGTATTATATTTAGCCACAGCCCCTAGAGACCTCACTATTTGAATCAAGAACAAAGCAAGGATGCCTGTGATCTCCATTATGGCATGACTGTTCAGGAAGTGCAGCCTGCAGGACATGAAAAAGAAAGGAGAGGCAACAATATCAAGACAACAATTTGTTCCTGCTTTTTGCAGGTGGCTGTCATTTATTAAACTCAATGCACACTGTCCCCTACCATTCAGAATGCTGAACTCCGTGTCCTTATAGAGCTGCCAGTGGTTGAGGCGGGAAAAGACCAGGTAAAAAACAAGGGGCTGGAGATATGGCTCAATCATTAAGAGCACTTGAAGCTTTTCCGGAAGACAGGAGTTGAGTTCCCAGCACCCACATGATGGCCCACAACTGTCTGTAATTGCAATTACAGGGATCCAGTGCCCTCTTCTGGCCTCTGTGGGCACGAATGTGTATGGTGTGCAGACTTGCATACAGGCAGAACACCCATACACAAAAGTTAAAAAAAAAAATTTATCAGTCATACTGGAGATTGTTTTTTTTAACTTAAAAAAAATAAATTTAAAAAAATTAATGATTTTATTTTAGGGTGCCAGAACTAGAGTTGCAGACAGTTGTGAGCTGCAATGTGGGTGTCGGAAATTGAACCCAGCTCTTTTGGAAGAGTAGCCATTGTTCTTAACCACTGAGCCATCTCTACAGCCTCAGAGGGGAATTTTTTTTTTTTTTAAATAAATCAGCAACAAATTGAGCCAGAGAGACACTAAGCCAGGGGAGGAACCATTCTTGAACAGGGGACACCTCACCTGAAGAGAGAGATTTAACCACGGACAATGCCCAAAGGACAAGCCATGAGTGAGCAGTGTTCCAATGGGGAGCAGTTAGAGCAAAGGCCCTAGCTCTCAGGCACCATGAGCATGCTGGGAACCCAGCAGAGTTGTTTGGGCAGGCTTGGTAAGGAGTCGGGGAGGATCTGAGACCTGAGCCAGACTGTATAAGCTTAGCAACAGTGGCAAGAACTCTGGCTCTGTGTGTTCTAGGAAGGATGCTTGTGGGGCAAGAAGTAGGTGCACTGATGCCTCAATGCTGCCACGCTGGCCATTGTGTGGAAGACCTCCTGTTAGGATGAGCAGTGGTAGTAGGAGCACAGGAAAAGTGTTCTCTTTACACACCAGTGAACAAGAGGACTTGGGACAGGATAGGAGCATGGAGTTGCAAACTTTGAAGATAAAACCAGCACTTGTGAGACTAAGGGTTTAGTGGTAGAGCGTGCACACATACACACACACACACACACACACACACACACAAGTGCACATCTGTGCTCAGTTCTCACTGAATGCAGATGTTAGAGACAAGTGAGCCCAGGAAATGCTATAGCTTTTGACCTGAGGGATGGGTACCAATGACTTTAACTAGAGTCCTATGGTGATGGGTTCAGGAGATGTGCACTTAAAACACAAAATGTCCACTTCCACTTATGTTCCAGCCTGGATCTCAAGAGAAGCCCAAAATAGTCTCAGTAATCAGGGAATAGGTAGATAATCTTGCCCCAGAACATTTTAAACACGGAGCACCTCTCATCTGATTCAAGCAATGACATTTGGGGATTTGGAGCTAATAAGATGCAGATCAGATGTGGGGCTTGGGGCTGTGATGGACTGAGACTTCCATGCATCTTGGACTGGGGACCTTGCATGAGAGATGCTGGTGAATCTTGTGGAGAGTCCAAGGGTGTGACATGGAAGGCATGGTGATGACACCCCCAGACCATGCTGTAGTCCCTCGAGCATGTCTATTGGAGTAAGGGTACTAATGAGGTGATCTAGAATGGGGAAGTTGTCTTAGATTGGACAGCTCCAATATCATCATTTGTCTTACGCTATGGAAGAAAGGGGCAATATCATCCATCACGTGATTCAAGTCACTTTGAAGATGAAAAGGGGCAATCAGCCAAAGAGCACAGGCAGCCCTGAGAGCCAGGAAAAGGTAAGAAAACATTATCCTCTAACCCTCCAGGAAGGAACACAGCTTATTGATTCCTTGCTTTAGCTCAGTAAAGCTCATTGTAGATTTATGATCTCCACAACTGGAAGATAATAAAATCTTTTCTTAATTTTTTTCTTATTTATTTGTTGGTGTGTATATGTATATGTGTATGTGTGTTCAGGTGCCCGTGGACAGGCCAGAGGAAGTCATTGGGTTCTCTGGAGCTAGAGTTACAGGCTCTTGTGAGCCACCTGAAATGAGTGCTGAAAACCAAACTGCAGTCCTCTTAAAGAGCAGGAAGGGCTCTTAACTGCTGAGCTGTCTTTCTGGATTTTTTTAACCTGCTGTTTTGTGGTAATTTGCTATAGCAGCACTATGAAGCTAATACAGTGAGAGATTACACTGACTGGCTTTCAGATGCTGAATCTGCCTTGTATCCCTGGAATAAACCCTGTTAAAACCAGGTATAGATCCAGTGGTGGTGGTGCATGCTTTTAATCCCAGCACTTGGAGGAATAGGCAGACAAATCTCTGAGTTTGAGTCCAGCCTGGTCTACAGAGTGAGTTCCAGGACAGCCAAGGCTACACAGAGAAACTCTGTCTTGAAAAACCTAAAAAACAAAACAAAACAAAAAACCTGGTATAGAATTCTTTTATAGATTAGTGGGCTGGGATTTCCAACATTTTGTTAAGTATCTCAGCGTTGCCTTGGTTGACTCTCCCGTTTTCACATTATGTTTTTATTGTCACCCAGATCAATGTTTTTCCTTTGGATTGCCCTTGATGGCTTCTCTGTGGCTCACAAGGGATGCTGCGCTGTGGTTTATTGCACTATGATTTTGTGGTCCATAAAGCTAGTTAATGCTGATTTCATAAAATATGAACTCTTCCCTCCTTTTCTATTCTCAGCTTGAATAGAAATAATTTAGAACTCTTCAGACATTTAATAGAATTCTGGACTCAGAACTCTGTATCTTTCCACCCCTACCCAACAGGGACTGAGACCTCTGGAACTTTCTTAACGGTATTTTTTAAACAACATTTTCACTTTCTCTAAGTAATTACAGGGAAATTAAAATTTTTCTATTTCACATTCAATGTGTTTGGTAGTTGTACCTTCTGAAGAATTGGTCCACTTCACCTAAGGTGCTGAAGTTTTGTCTCTTGGGTTTGTAGTATTTATCCCCTTGCAATCATTTTTATTTCTGCAGAGCATGTACTGATCTCTGCCTAACACACTTCCTGATGCTGCTGGTTTTGTCTGATTGCTGGAAGTGTGTCAGTGTTGTTGATCTCTTCATTGAGTCTGTTTTTCACCAATTTTCTTTCATTTTTTAGTTCTACTGATCTCTTTCTCCCCCTTCCTCTCCTCTTCCCTCTTCCTCTCCATCCCCCTCTCCCTCCCTCCCTCTCCCTCTCCTTCTCGTCCTTGTGTTATTTCCTTTGTTGTCTGTAGGGCTTGCTTCACTCTGGTTTCCTCAGGTAGGAGCTTACTTTTTTGCTGTGAGCTGACCATTCATGCCTGCAAAGCTCTTGTGCTGTAGATTCTCTTCTTGGCTTGGTTCTCTCTCATGTTTGGTTGTGCTGTTTTCATTGACACTCAGTCCATCTCTGTGCTGCTGCTTTCTCAGTTGTCCTTGGTATTTCCTCTTGTCCATGAATTATTTAGAAATATGTCACCTAGTTTCAAGTATTTAGAGGTTTTCCCAATTTTTTTGGGTGTATCGATTTCTGATTTGAACCCATTATGGTTACAGAGAGAATCTGTCCGAGTTCAATTCCTTTAAATTTGTTGAGGTTTGCTTGATTTATATTGGCTAATGTCCCATGGGCATTCAGACAGAATATGCATTGTGCTGCTGTGTGAGCATTGTAGAAATGTCAGTAGAGTCTCTTGGATGATGTTGAGTTCTTCTTGTTAACTTTCATCCTTGTTGTTCTATGACTTATCATAGCAAAATTGCCAAGTCCCCAGGCATATACGTGGATATCTGTTTCTATGTCCGGGTCTGTCAGTTTTGCTACACAGATTCTACAGTTCTGTTGTTGGGTACATTAATATATAATTCAGCTGTAAACTTGTGCTGTGTATACCACATTGAGTCCATTGAGTCTTTTCTCTTTCATCATGTTCCAGTCTGTCTCCGGAAAGTTTCTTTGCTCTGAAGGCTTTGTATTTACACAGGATTTCACACTGTAGCCCAGGCTGGTCTGGAATTCACTGTGCAGTACAAACTGGACTTAAATTTGAGAAAATCCTCCTGTCTCAGCCTCCCAAGTACTGGGATTATAGCCATCTGCCAGCATACTTAACTCTCTGACCACACTCAGCTGTTCCCTGAAGTCTGATTCTCTGATAATACAGTCATGCCTTTGGTTCAATAAATGTCTGTATGGTATATCATACCCTATCCTTTTTTTCTCAACCTTCACGTAACATATAAAGAAGTAAATTTCTTATATCATATAGTCATGATAATTTGATATTCAACAAGTCAGTCTTTGTCTTTTCATTGCTGTGTTTAGGTCATTTACAGTGAATTTGATTGCCAATGTTATGCTTAAGCCTGGCATCGTAGTTTTGCTTCATGGTTTCCTCTGCTTTTAATGTTGTCTCTTTCTTATATGCTAGTTCTAGACTTCCATTTGTGCTAACATTTTGGACTTTACTTTCTTTTTTAAAAGATTTATTTGCCTGTGAGTGCACCTATGTGTGCACACATGTACATTTGAGTGTAGGTATACACATAGAGGGCATCAGAGCCCCTGAAGCGCGAGGTACAGGTGGTTGTGAGCTACCCAGTGTGGGTGCTGGGAACTGAATTTGGGTCCTCTGCAAGAGCAACAGTGAGCAGTTAACCACCGAGCAGCCTTTCCAGTCCTGGGGTTTTTATTTTCCTACAATGTTTTTTATTTTCTTTGTACGTTCACATAATTATACACAATGAATTGTTCTCTCAATTTTAGAACAATTCATTACTGCAAAAAGAAACTCCATCCCTTGAGCTCTCACAACCTAATATGCATTTTTCTCTTCTGTCCTAGGAAACCACTAATCTAATTTCTCCCTCAGTAGAGTTGCCTGCTCTTGGTATTCCATTTCAATATGATGTTGCATGCACTGTTTCCTTTGGCTTCTTTTTAATGTGTATAAATGTTTTACTTGCATGTAAGTCTGTGCACCATTTGTATGCCCTACAGAGACCAAAGAAGGGCATTGGATCTCCTGGAACTGGAGGTACAGACAGTTGTGAGCCACCATGTAGGTGCTGGGAATCAAGCCCAGGTCCTCTGAAAGAACAGCCAGTTCTCTTAAGCTGCTGAGCCATCTCTCCAGCCTTTGTTTTCACTTTCCTCATGGTATCTTTATAAACTTGTAAGTCTTAATTTTTAATAAAATACAGGTTGTTTTCACTGTTGTTCAGTTGGTATCAGAGTTCAGAAACCACTGCCAAAACCAAAGTTACATTGATTTACTCCTGTGCATTCTTAGAAGGGTTTTAGGGTTTGGGTTTTTTATTCAGATCTTCAGCTATTTTATAACGGGGTTTTATTATGTTGCCCTGACTGGCTTTAAAACTCCTGGACTCAAAGTGCCCTTACTCATCCTTGCCTATAGCTGGGACTCTAGGTAGGTGCCACTGTACCCAGCTTTGAGTTAATTTTTATATCTGCAAACAGGTGTGTGGGGAAAGGGAGAATGTCAAGGTCCATTCTTTCATTGTTTTTTGTGTGCAGTAACTTCTTATAGCCATTCTTGTACGGTAACTTTGTGAGCAACAAATCTTCTCGGTTTTCCTTCAATCTGAACAAACTTTTATCCACCCTGCATTCCTAAGGCATATCTTCATTGGACACAAAATTCTGAATTGATGACAGTTCTTTCTCTTAGCACTTGAAAAATGCTGTACCACTTCCTCCAGCCACTGGTTTCAGATGGGAAATCTGCTATCCTTTGAATCGTTTTTCCTTTATAGACAAAATGCCATTTCTCTTTTGCAGTTAAGAATTCTTATTTTGATGTGTCTTGATAGAGGTGTTTTTTTTTGTTTTTTTTTTTTTTTTTTTTTTTTTTTTGCTTATCTGGAGTGAAGTTCATTCAGTTCCTAGAGTCTATAGGGTTATCTCTTTCGCCAAATTTGAGATATTTTCAGTCATTTTTTCCCTTTGCACAATTCTTCAGCCCACAAGTTCTCATCTTATCCCACAGCTCTACTGACACAAGTATTGCTCTTTGTTATAGTCGTGGACCTCCTGAGGCTCTGTTTGATAAGTTTGCCATTACTCTTGTTAGGGAAAGATGGAAGAGACCCCCGAGAAATCACCAGGACTCGAGATCGATGCAAAAGCAGGAGGTTTATTTCCAACACTTTGGGGTCCGCTCCCACAGATTCCTCAGGCGAGGCAGGTGGGAGTGACAAATTAGCACACTCTGAGCATGCTTTATATATGTTTTTCAAAGGCAGAGCTCAGCAACAGATTAGCAGGCGTGAGTCTATAGTGATGTGAGTATTAACCTTTAAACTGATTGGTGCTGGCATATAGCAAGGTCTCAGGCACTGGAAAATGTAAACTTTAGGGTCTTAGTCAATGTGGGTGGGGGGAGATCCTTAGCCCAAGGCCATTAGTCAGCAGTCCATATCTTGTTTGCCTTAGAAATTGTTTTTCTTACAGAAATTGTTTCTCTTACTTCAGTTTTGGGAACTGTTCTGAGTCACATTGCCCCTGACTTGGGCCTATACAATTTTGGTGCTTTCAAAAGCCTGACAAAAGTTTGGCTGCTTTGGTCTTGTCCTTTCACTCTACCTAGTTTGGGTAATTTCTGTTGCTCTGTGTTCTACCTCACTAGTCATTTTCCCCTCTTATCCATCATGCTGCTTAGTCTATCCATTTGATACCATTCTTGTCACTTTTAGATCAAATATCCCATTCCTCCCTTACATCTCCTGGTTCTTCCACATGCTTTCTGTTATTTGCTAAGCCCTTTATTTTTTCATGTTCTCAATTCCATGTCAGATAATTTCCAGGTGTGGGCTGTATCTCTGCTTCCTAACTGTGGATGCAATGTGGCCAGCCTCTCCAAGCTCCTGTTGCCATGCCTTCCTCTCCATGATGGACTGTATCCTCAAACTGTGAGCTAAAATAAACCCCTTCTCCCTTAAGTCGCTTTTGTCGGGGTATTTTATTGTGGCCACAGGGAAGTAGCTAACACAGGATTATGTGAATAATCTGTGGATAATAATTATGTGGATAGTTAAGCTAGCTGTTTAGCATGAATTCCTCACTCTGTAAGAGTGGATATGGAAGTTTCCTAGCACAGCCTCCACTGATACCCCAGAGGAGGACCTTCATTCCTGCTGGGTCCAGTGAAAGTTGAGATTACTATGGCTTTTTCTCACCTCCCTGGATCAGGATGGAAGTGTTACCTGTTATTCTCTGGCAAGGGAGAAAAGCTTAGGCATCCCATTTGACCTTTACAGACAAGGGTAGAGTGGGGTCATTACCGCTCCCAATACTGTGGTGTTTCAGCTGCCTTTCGTTTGTTCATTTATCTTAACATTTCCTATTGCCTTTCTCGCTAAACTGCCAGTTCCTTGGTCCCTTCACTAACCTTGTCTTAGAGCACTTTGCTGTATTCACTGGTTTGTCAGGCTTGCAGACGTCTTGAGCACCCAGTGTGTGCACGCGCATGTGCATACACACACACACACACACACACACACACACACACACACGCACGCAAGGCAAAAACAACACAGAACAGAAAATTCCCAGAGGATTCACCACCACATTGTATTTCCAGCCCCTCGCCACCTTTCAGTGCCTTCCTGGTTGTTTTATTAGGAGATCTAAGGCAACAGTTCTCAACCTGTGGGTTGTGACCCCTTTGAGACCATCAGAAAACACATACATAACAGTAACAAAATTACAGTTACAAAGTAGCAATGAAAATAGTTCTATGGATGGTGGTCACCACAACACAAGGAACTGTATTAAAGGGTCTCAGCATGAGGAAGGTTAAGAACTGATAAGGTTTAGCAGGACAAGTAGGGAGGAGTCTTGTCTGGAGCCCTATCTCCCTTGCATTAAATGTTTGTAAATACGGTCATGTTCCTGAGGTATGGTGCTGGGAGCCCCAATCCCCTGGTAACATGGATAAAGTCTGCATGACAAGGTTCCAGACTCCCTGGCCGGGGAATTTCAGCTCACCAGCCATTTTGCCCCTTTCTTCTCTTTGCTGTAATGGCGACAAAAAGCCTTTCACCAATAATATGTCTGCATGGCCTAGTAATACCTTAGCTGGCTGGTGTTGGCTGAGAAGAGGAAGCAGCCATTTTTACTCAAAAGTAATTGTCATTGTAAAATACCTTGCAGGATTCTAAGTCCTGGCATGTCTAAAGCTACCTATTCATACTGATAGTACATTGTAAAGGCTATTCCTGGGGTGGGTGTTGGCTCTCCCAAGAAGAGCCAAGCCTTTAACAAAAGCAAAAAAGAGCCTAGATAGAGAAAAAAATAAATATGCACCAAAGAGCTAAAACCATAAAATAAAAACCTTCTTTGGTGCCTACATGACACCTTGCTCTGCTCTGAGGGAGATGGAGATATTATTCAGCTAACAGTAACGTTCAACCAATTGTGGGTTATTGAGTCCAATGTTCTTTCATAGTAAATAAGATAACTTTGAAGTTTGTAAGTTGCAGGAGGAAGGACACCCAGCTCCTCCCTGGGCCTGATCAACTTCTACTAGCAACTACATCTGCATATCAAATTGGTTCCTCTGGAGGCCCGACCAACATCTACAAAACAAAAAAGCTACTTTTGGCTTTTTAAACTTCTTGCCAGAGCAGTTCTCTCTCTTTTCTTTCTGGTGTGGGCTCCTTCCCTCAGTAATGTACACTGTCAGTCTCTCCCTCCTTCTCTTCTTGGTTTGGGTTTTTTCACTGGCAAGACACATTGTCAGTCTCTCTCTTGCCCCTCTCTTATCTGTTAATTCCCCTATTAAAAACACTCCTGCGTTTTACTTCTAAAGCGCTCTACGTGTCATTTTAAAGCAAAACTGTGCATGCCATTTCTATTAGTTCCCTTAAAAGAACGAACTGCTCTGTTTGTTTGCCATTCCTCATTTTCCCCACATTTGTACTCCCTCCTGTGTAGAGTTTTCGTGAACCTGAAAGGACCGGCGGGGCTAGTGCTTGCCTGGGGTCTCAGGGCAAGGGGCGACCTCCAAGGAAGGCAAGTGACTCCAGATCGATGCAATTGCATGAGGCTTTATTATCCAACCCGTTGGGGTGAACTCTCACGTATCCTAAGTCAGAATAGGAGAGCCAACCACGAAAAGCTTCCAGCAAGACTTTTTAAAGGGAGCAGGGGATCTCTCTGATTGGTCAGAACTGGATTGACTCGTTAAATGCTATGTGGCAACAGGGATTTCTGGTAAAACAGAGAGTTTATGGGATAGTGAGTACTATAGTAAGTGCGTACTTACATTAAATGGAGGAGAGGTTGGTGCCTTTACCACTAGGGACGCTGGGCTTTTCAAACCCATTTGTGGAAAAGGCTGATTCCCTCTGCAGTTGGGGCCCATTCCAGAATGGCTGTTAGATACTATGCAGAGCCTCCTTTATGAACCCCATGGCACATCATACCATTGTGCTCAGGGCCTTTGCCTTTACCAGCTCTTCATTTTCTGTGAAACAGGTTTAACACAGCACAGTTTTAAACATCAGAAGCATATACAACAGTTCTGTGGGCTAGAAGTCTGACATGGGCTACAAGTAAGATGTCAGCCATGCTGTGTTATTTGATGAGGGACATCTTCTCTTGGCTTTTTCTGCTTCTGGGGAGATTGCTTGTGTCCCTTATCTGTTCCTCAGTCTTCAGAGCTAGACAGTGATCAGATGAAGTAGGTCAGGGGCTCACATTTTATTATCTAACCTGTTTTTCTCCTCTTCAACTCCTTCATCCACTTTAAGGATCCTTCTGGTGATTAGCATGGGCTCCTTGGATCAAGTGGGCAGAGATCCTGATATCTCACATTTGCTCTCAGATCACATCTATCCCTCATCAGCCCTATAGAAGATGTGCCCAGCTCCTGGGCTTAGCGAGTGTACCACTGCACAGCCCCCGGATCCATCTTCAGTGGCTTGCCAGCGGTTGCTCTGCTGTCACTGCCATGACCTTCCTTACTGTTACCAGCTCAACTTGCTCTACGAATGGGTACTAGAAGCTGGCAAGAAAACAGCACTGTTAAAATAACGTTATGTCGCTTAACGGAGAGTCCAGAGTTGAATTTTCCAATGCTCTTTATTAATCACAAACCATGTCAAATCTCAGGGAATTCTAATACCCGGGCAGCTAGGCCGAGAGCTCACTCCAAGGCTTCTTCCCCCATTGCTCTCCTCTTGGTTCTTCTCCCTCTCCTTCTCCTCTCTCTCGTCCTCCTCATACTCTCCTCCACCTCCTACTCCTACTCCCTCCTTGCTCCACCCCTCAATCCCCAGGTGTTTTCTTCCTGTTTTCACACAGACCCTCAATCAACAAATAACAGGAACCTCCTGTGGGGGGTGGAAGCTGGGGATGGCACAGAGGTGTAAACAAGTAAGAGACTAATCTTAACTAAGATATTATCCACAACTAAACATACCACAACACAGCACCAAAGAGATGCCTTTAAGTTCTGGGGAGATGGCTTGCTGAGTTCAGAGCCCTGGTACTTACATAAAAGCCAGCCAATCTAGCCAAAACTGAACTCTGCGTTCAATGATAGACCATGTCTCAAAAAATAAGGTAGAGAGGGCTAGAGACAGACATTTAATATGGACTTCTGACGTCCAATCAGGCACACATAGGTGATTGCACACACACACACACACACCACACACACACACGCACCAGCACAAGCTTGTCTCCCAGTTGGATGTCCAAGAGATACAAGCAGCCTTCTTAGATAGTCTGGGGTGTTTGCACTAATCTCAGTAGACCTTCATCCAGATGAGGGATTGTGCTTTTGCCAAGCATGGCATTGTCTCTTTTATACCCACAAGTCACAACAGTCCTGCTGGGCCACCAGGTGAAGGGCTCTTCTCATGGCCTGGGTGGAAATGGCTGCAGCAAAATCACCAGGAGATGCTTAAAATAGTTGCAGTGGGGCCACACCCTCAGGAGCCAGAGCAAGCATGCTGGTCATTGTGTAGATTCCCCAGGGCATCTGTAGAGTGTTCAAAATGGCTCTCTCGCTGGTAGAAGGCATCTGATGGCTATTTTAACAGTTCTTTTGCCCCAAGGCAGCATGGCCGCAGCAGAGAGTCCAAAAGCTGTCAATGAGGCAGTCAAACCACCTTTCTGCTTATTTACAAGAAAATATACATCAAACGGAGTTCTTAAATATCTTACTGTTAACACTAATGGTGATTCTTGACATGTTTGAGTGCTTTTAGGAATGCTCAATGCCCACCCCATACTCCAGGGCAAGGTAAGTCTCCTTTACCTATTTCACAAAGGCCAGTAAGGCTCACTTGGATCTCAGCAGAGATAAAGGTGAAAGGGATGCATGAAGCCCTTTGTCTTAACAGAACCCTTGAGTCCAAGCACAATTCACCAGGGAAAAAATGTCCTAGGAATTTCCTACAAAGGGGCACCCAAGATGGTTATCTAGCCAGGCAAACTCAACAAGACCTCAGCCCTTAGACAGTCTGAGTCCCCTCTCCCTGCCTCAGGTAGTCACTGCTAAGGTGATGGCTTGGGGACATCCTGTCCTCTGGGTCTCAGGCTGCGGCAGCAAGGTAATGGTCAAGTAGGCAATCAGGATTCTTCCATGGTGCATCCTGCTTCAACTATGGTCCCAGGTCCTGGGAAGTCTTGATCACAAGTCTGTGACATGAAGTGTCTCTTCACAAGAGGGCATCCAGGAGAGTTAACAAAGGTACTTCCTAAATTTACCCTCCCAAAGCTTTGTGTCTGCCTTAGAAGTCCCAGCAAATTTTTAATATATATTTTTTTTAATTTTTGAGATTATAGTATGACATCATTTTCCCCATTCTCTTCTCATCCTTCCAAACTTTCCATGTATATTCCCCTTGCTTTCTTTTAAAATTATGGTCTCTTTTTCTTTTATCATTGTTGCGTGTGTGTGTGTCACTAAGTATAACCTGCTCAGTCTGTATATATGTTTTCAGGGCTGACCATTTGGTATTGATAACCAATTGGTGTCTATTCCCTGGAGAAGACTATTTCTCCAGCTCTCAGCATTCCTTAGTTGGCTGTAGCTCTTTGTGTAGGATTAAGGCCTCGTGAACTTTCCTCCATCCATGTTAGCATGCCTGTTGGTGTTGTCCTTGTTTAGGTCATGTTTAGGCAGCCATGGTAGTGAAACTTCGTGTAATAATTATACACATGGAGACAGTGGACGGAGTTTAGACAGACCCTGACAAGTTTTAGCAAAGGTTTAGTAGTTATGGGGGAGGGGGAGGGGAGTCGGGTAGAACAGGACCCTGTAGACATACAGAAAGGGGGACAGAGGGAAAGGGGGGGACAGCTGGGTGACAGACCAAGAAGGGAAGAAGAGAAGAGAGGGAGGGAGAGAAGGGGGGAGGGACAGAGGGAGAGAGGGAAAGAAAGAGAGATAGCATGGTGAGTGTTGTACCCAGAGTCCAAAATACCCCTCCACAAGTACCACCAGGAACCCAGTTCTGATGCAAAAGCAAGGAGCCTTTATACTGCAGAGCAAATCAGCCTGCTGGGGTCAGGCACCAGGTGAAATGGCTGACCCTGAACAAAGGCTTGCTGGCTTTTTTATAGACACTAAGAGGGAGTTTCAACATAGGTGAGGTAGCCTGGTTTCTAATTGGAGAACAGAAATGCAGTTTACAAATGTTTAGTTTTGATTGGCTTGTGCTCAAAGGGCTAACTCTCCACATTCTTAAGCTATATCTGATTAGCCATCAAAGTCAAGACATTTGGTTTATGGCCCCTAGGCCGTCTGGTCAGATAAGATAGAGGCCATACCTGCATTGCTTCTTTTCTCTGATTGGTTGCCCTCAGAGTAGAGGTTCTTTCTCAGGTTATCTAAGCCCCCTTTGTCGGATACATCCATCATCCTAGCCCCTGTCAGTCAGCTGTTTGGTCTAGGGAAGGGACTCCTGCAGTCTTTCCCAAGGACCAGGGTGGGAGTGGGGCCCTTTTGAGTCCTAAGGGCCCGTGGCTCTTCCATGGTGGAAGCCCTTTCCCTCAGAAAGAATCCTCCAGGTCTAACAGTGAGAGGTATGGGGGCAGAGAGAGACAGAGAGAGACAGAGAGAGACCGAAGCCCACAAGGGTTATATGGGAATCGGCACCAGCCCCCGCTGATGTCTCAGGACAGGTGGCTGATACCATTCTGATACCTGACAACAGAGGTGGGAGTATCTCTGGGGCAGAGCTGGGGCAGAGCTAGGGTGTGGGGGCCCAGGCAGCTCTGGGCAATTCACAACACTTCATGGATGTAGCTTCTCACATTTCTAGAAGATAGCAAAGTCCTGGATCCTCTGGCTGTTACAGTCGTCCTCCTCCCTTTTCCACAATGATCCCTGAGCCTTAGGTGCAGGAGTTGTGTTATGGATGTATCCACTGGATCTGGGCTCTAAAAGTTTTGATCAGTTGTGGTTTTCTATCTCTTGCAAAAAGACATTTCCTTGATGAAGGGAGAAGACTGTGGGTGTAAGGACAAATATTTAGGGTGTAGTTAGGGATACACTGGTTTAGTAAAATGGTGATTGTAGGTTCTCCTCCAAAATCCATGACTTCACTAGCCCTGGATGGTGGACTAGGTTTCCAGTACCGTGTATGATCCCACTTTCCTCTTGTTGAGCTTTCTGTTTATTTATTTAGAGACAGGGTATGTATCACTATGTAGCTCTGGCTGTTCTGAAACTATATAAGTCAGGCTGACCTCAAACTCACAGAGATCTGCCTGATTCTGCCTTCCAAGAGCTGAGATTAAAGGTTTGTTGAGCCAGTCTTAAGTCCAACTGGACAGCTGTTGGTTACCACTGGTAGATCAGGATTGAGCTAGACAACATGAATGTAAAAGACCTACCTCTTCAGAATCCAAACTACTCTTTAATCCGAACAATCGAAGGGCCACAGCCTCTCTGGGGGAGTGGAGACTGTACCACATGATGCAGGGAGTGCTTTTATTAGGCCGAAAGGAGGAACTTTGGGGATGGAAGATCCTACCTGCGTGTCTGTTTGCCCACAGTCTTAAAGGGGTAAATGCCTAGAGAGAAGGTTCCTACCCAGAAGCATCCTGGTCCCTAGCAGCCCACAGGTGTTATCAGTTAAGTCAACTTTCCTATCAGGAGTGTCTCAGCTCACCTGAGGCTGTTACTTCCTTAACCCTTCAATCACCAAGAGGCAGCCCTTGTTTTAAGGCACAGGTGGTAGCTGTATGAGTTAAGAGCACACAGCCTAGGCCAACTTGCACATTGTGGATGATACGGAAGGAGTGTTGTCTAGGAGAAGAATGGCTTCAACTCCATTGTTTGTCTGGGCTACAATTGACATAAAACACACTAACAGAAACTCCTGGTATGTTTTATATACTTAGGCATGAGAGTCCCAAAAGAAGAGAGTCAAAAGAGGGTCCAGATGACAGAGGCTTCCCAAGGACCGAGAAGGGCTATGGGGTTCTGCAGAGCTTACCAGTAGAAGAATTATGGGAAAAGGGAGGAAGTGTAGGGGGTTGGGGAACAAAGGTTGCTTTGTTATGTGGATAGGCCTTGGCCCTCTTCTGACACACATTCTTCCCTAAACTAGCTGTCCTTCAGTGAGAGTCTTTTGAGGAAAAGAACAGCTTTTCCATGTATCTGCAGTTCTCAGAATAACCCACTCAAAATATACACCACAGAACTAGATTTCGAGATGGCACATTCTGGTCTCCTATAGCTGTATTTTGAGGCCATGTGTCCCCAGGCTCAGCAGCTCTGCTATTCCGATCCCCCCAGCTGTGCCACTTGGAGTCTCTAAGAATAGAGACTGCGGATCAGGGAGATGGTGTCTGGGAGGTGCCTTGGGGGTCTTGGGGATTTGGCTTTCCATTAATCCAGGAGAATTTTCCCTCACAACAGAGCACTGCCACCCAAGGATGCCCTCAGACTGTCCAGACTTCTCAGAGTATGAGCCACAGACTCGTTAGACAGTCCACTCCCAGGGCCCTGCCCAGACCTAGTGGTCAGAAAGCCTGGAGAGACCAAAGTTTCTGCTAAAGCAGACTGACTTGTGAGGAGGTAAACCCAACACTGCTCAATGTCTCACTTTGCATTTCACGAAAGACGAGCCCAAAGGATGCTTCAGCCAATGGCTTCACACCAGCGACACCGATCAAAATGATTTCCAAATGGCTCCCCAACTATCTTTTCCACCTGGAGCAGAGCCATCTCTCCAGCAGAAGTCATGTCCAAAGTTAAGAGCCTTTTCTGTTGCTGCCCTGAAACTAGATGACTCCACAGGACAAATACCTCAGGGTTTCACTAGCATGGTAGGCAGGCCTTGGGCTGGGTAGACAGACCAGAAAGTTATGGGAAGAAGAAGCCTCTTACCCTGGATCCTGGCTGAAGCTCTCTCCAGCTGAAAAGCAGAAATTCCAGCAGAGCTAAAAAGTGTTCAAGGCCCTCTCCTTTCCCTTCTTCACCCTGCAGGTCTCTGGGAGTCCCACCAGGAACCCCATTTATAGAGAATAGGCAAGTATTTGACTCCTTGTCCATCCCAGAGGCTCCTGGCTTATATCACAGGATTATAATTCCATCCATGGAATCTCCAGAGCCACGCTATAATAATATGACTTACCTAGACAAAAGGAAAAGCAATCAAGTTTCTTAGCAACCTTTTAAAACGTAACCAGAGAGTCACCAAAATGTCTCATGCAGCCAGTACTAAGGTGGTGACTGGGTGTGTTTTACTTTCTTTCTGAGTGACTCTCTTTCTCCTAATCCTCATGTTTAAAGTTTATATTAAATTATCTTTAATAAAATTTCCAACTCTGTTCCCAAAGGGCTAGGCTGTGAATCTGCATTTGACCTGAGTTGAATTCCTTAAAAGATTAAGGGAAGAGCCTCAGGCTGCTGAGGGTCACAGCGTGGAGCTGTGTGTCCATCTTCTCCACCCTGTTGTATTCCCATCCACTTTTGTTTTGTTTTGTTTTTTAACGAATAATAGATATTTTAAAAATGAGCATGTTCAGAAATGTGCCCACTTTCACATGTGACGCTGAGGTTTGCCTGTGTGATTGTTTTTCTGATTTAAGGAAGAAAGAAAGAGAGAGAAAGAAAGGAAAGAAGATAGAAAGAAAGGGAAAAAGAAAAAAGAAAGAGAAAGAAAGAAAAGGAACAGCTAGGCTCCCCTGTCCTCAGAGATTATCGGGGTTACCTTCCAGGATATGCCTGCCTGTGGGATTATCTCCAGCTCTCAGGAGCTGCACCTGCCTTTCTTCCCTCTTCACGTCCTGCTTATTTATATCAGCTTTGCATTCTCTGAAGACACTCTTCTACAGCATTTCTTCTGCATCATGCCTGTAATCCAGGCACTCAGGAGTCTGAGGGAGAAGGATCACTATGAATTCCAGGTCAGTCTGGGTGACATAGTGAGTTCTAGGCCAGCCTGGGCCAGAGTGGGAACTTGGCTCAAAATGCCACAGTGAATGACCCTAGGACCATGTATATACATCAGCTGCACTGATGGGACGCAGTGGGTTAAGACAGGTAAATACATGGCTATAAAAGAAGTGACGGAGGATCCGGGGAAATGGGGTTTGCCCAGGACACACTGTATACATGTGTGGTCTTTTCGAAGAGAAGGTTTTAAAGACTGAAACAACAAAAGAGAAAAGAATTTCCAGCTGAAAAGACCCAACAAGAGTTGGTTAGTACAGGGCCCCCAGCCCTATCACCCTTCCCCATGAATGGAAGAGGCCTAGGAAGTCCCAATAGGAGCTCAAGTTTCCATGGCTTTGTAGTAACACACCCTGCAATGCCTTAGAACCTCGAGGAGTAAATAATTTTTATTGGAGACTAAAATATTTTTGTTCCCAAAAGAAATAGATTTGTCAGAGATTAAATAAACTTTAATCACTGATAATAGTACAAGTCTTCAGAGAAAAATCAACCCAACAACTAGACTTGCCTCTAAAACATTAAGGTGTGATTTTTTTTTTTTTTTACTATTTTCTTTAGTGTGTGTGTGTGTGTGGTGTGTGTTACACAACCACCTGTAACTCCAGCTCCACAGGGGTCAGATACCTCTGGCCCCCCTGGGTTAGCTTCAGTTTCTCTATCAAATAATTCAGCTCTGTAAAACAGTAGAACACCTCTCCAAATTACATGGTGTCTGGCACAGTAGGTGATAAACATGTTGGCAGAGTCATAGACTCCATTGGGCCTCCTCTTATGGAGATTGGATTCCCTGTTCTTGGAAGAGGGTTACTCATAGCAGCTGATCTAGGTATTAGCAAATCTTCACTGTATAGTGGAGTTTGACTTTTGAGTAGAAAACTGACAAGAGACAAAACACAACACCATGAACTCATTAGCCATTATTTGCCCAGGGGCATCGCATGAAAGAAAAGCGAAAATATGCAGCATGGTGAACAAGGTTCTGCAACCTCAGCATAAGAGACTGGAAGGGAGAACAAGTAGGCAGCCTGGGCACAGCTGGAAAGAAGAATGGGCTCACACGTGAACAGATGACAGCCTGTCTGGACCACGTGGACAACCTTAGACTCTTTCCCCTATGGGGTTTAGCTCTAAGAATGTCAAGAACCTGGGGCTGGAGCAATGGCTTAGTGGTTAAGAGTACTGGCTGCTTTTTCAGAGGACCAGGGTTTAATTTCCTGCATCTGCATGGCAGCTCACAATCTTCTGTAATTCCAGTCCCAGGGGATCCAATGCCCTTTTCTGACATCTGGAAGCACTTCAGACACGTAGAACACAGATAGTCATGAGACAAAATACACATACATATAACAAAATAGAATAACTTAATTTTTCCCCTAGTGATACAGATCTAGAAACTGAGTTTGTCAAAGATGAAAGCCTCTGATGCAAGCCAGACTTCTGTGAGCAGGGTGCCCTCTGGAGGAAGTCCCTATAGATGCAACCTAGGATGCAACCTAGCTTCCTTTAGACCACATAAAATGGGTTGCAATTACAAGTCCTGTGAATGGGGAGTGAGGAGTGGAGAGGGGGGCTCAGGAAATTTGACAACACTGAATGGTTTCTGAACAAGAAACATCCTGAAAATTCAAGGGAATGGAGAGATTCCTCCATGGTTAGTTGCACTGCATGCTCTTGCAGAGGACATGGGTTCTATTCCCAGTACCCACATGTTGGCTCACAAGCATCTATAACTCCAGTCCCAGGGAATCCAACACATCTCCCTTCTTGCCTCTGTAGGCACTGGGCACACACACAGGGTCCACAGACGTGCACACAGACAAAACACTCATACACATAAATTGAATAATTAAAAAAAAACCCTCAAAATCAAACACATAATGAATCTGAGGCACATCTGGCAGTGATTGGCAGTGTTTGCTTGTGCAACTTCACTGCAGCCTGGCTTCTGAGAACTCAGCACATGCTCTTTGTCCTGTAGCCATGGAGCACAAAAAATGTCTGAGACCTCAGCTATACTATGTGGTTAAAAATGGAAATGCTCAACTATAGAAAACAGAATCTTTTAATATTTTCCTGCTCCCATTCCTAAGTATGTAAGTAACAAATTAGTAAATTTTGAGATTTATTGTATCAGAAGGTTTGATTTAATTTATTTATTTGTTTGTTTATTTATTTATTTATAAAGACAGAGTCTCACTATGTAGCTCAGCTGTCCTGGACCTCACTCTGTAGACCAGGCTGGCCTTGAGCTCACAGAGATCCACCTGTCTCTGCCTCCCAAGTGCTGGAATTAAAGGCATTTGCCATCACCTGGCTAGAGTTGACTTGTTAACACTTGATTTCAGGTTTTAATTCTTCTTCTTCTTTTCTTTTTTTTTTTTTAACTAATTTTAACTGTTTCTTATTTTTTGTTGAGTTAGCTATGCCCAGATAAAGAATGTTTGGTTTTAAAATGTGCTGTTTGAGAACTAAAGAGATAGCTTACAGCAAGAAGACAAAGATTCTTTTTGAGTTACTGACTCACATTTCATAAAAAAGTCATTATCAATGGGACAGAGATGGTTCAGTGGTAAGAGCCCATACTGCTCTTTGCAAGGACCAGAGTTTGGTTCCCAGAATCCATGAAACTCCAGGGAGATCTGACACTCTCTTCTGACATCCATAGGCACCTTACACACACACACACACACACACACACACACACACACACAAATTTTAAAAAATCGTTAGGGACAGGAGGGTGACTTGTCATTAAGAGCATTTGCTACTCATGCAGCAAACCCAGGCTCAATTCTCAACACCCATTTTTAACTCTAGTCCCAGGGGACCCAGCACCCTCTTCTGGCATGTGGGCACAAGGGACACACGTGGTGCACAGACATACACAGACAGTAAGTTAAATGAAGAGTAAGTACTCTGCCAGGCGTGACGGCACACACCTTTAAATCCCAGCACTTGGGAGGCAGGTGGATCTCTGTGAATTCGAGGCCAGCCTGGTCTACAGAGTGAGTTCGTGGACAAACAGAGTTAAAACAGAGAAACCCTGTCTGGAAAAACCAAAAAAAAAAAAAAAAAAAAAGCCAAAAGAAAAAACCAACCAACCAACCAAACAAATAAAACCAACCCAAAATAAAATAAACAACAACAAAAATAAATAAATAAAAGACCATCCTGGTCTACATAGTGAGACCCTGTCTTGAAAAATCAAAGGAGAGGGTGATGGGAGAGAGACAGAGACGACAGAGAGGAGGGGAGGAGGAGGGGGAGAGGGAGAGAATATGTGGTCTAAGGTTTGAAAAATCAAGTAGAATTTAAATTTTTTTTCCTGAGTGGAAAAGTTTAAGTAGCCCCAAGATAGAGCAAGGACCATCTTTATGGTAGATTCTGAGGTGGGGGTGAAGAGACTTGTGTGGGTTGTGCTGAGCTTTAATAGAACTGTGATTCTGGGAGAAACAAGTCTTCCTGCAACCCCAGTCTGTGGCTTGTATCTCTGGGAAATGGAGGACCTCACTGGCGACTCAGGAATCTTTCTCAAGAGGAGCCACTAGAGGGAGCCGGGGTCCCATTGGATGCCTGCATTGTTGAGGCATGATTTTGTGTGTGTGTGTGTGAGGGGGGGGGGGAAGAGAGGGAGGGAGACAGAGGGAGGGAGCGCACTGGCACTACAGTATATGTATGGCGGTCAGATGACAATCTTCATGTTAGTCTTTGCCTTCCATCTTGTTTGAGTTTCTCGTTCTCCACTGTGCACACCAGGCTAGCTGGGGGGCAAACTTGAGGGTTCTCTTGTGTTCACTTCCCATCTCGACCAGGGAACACTGGGACTACAGATGCATACACTGCTGTGTCTGGCTTTACATGAGTTCTGGACTTTACCCCAGGAAGCCATCTCTCAGCCCTGACTTTACCATTCTTGTTTCATAGGATCCTCCTGCCTGCGTCAAGGCACCTAGTATTAGTCACTTTTCTCACCACTATGACAGATCCCTGACAAATAATATAAGGGTGGACAGGTTTATCTGGGCTCACTTCGCTGGGGAGCTTCAGTGCATCACGATGGAGCCATCCATGGTGGCAGGAGATGCAGCAGACTCTTCTCATGGTGACTGACAGAGAAGGGCAGCTCTGGCCAGAGGCAGAAACAAGCACCCTGGCAAAGGCTGTTTTGGTTACTGTGATGTAAAAGGCAACTCAGGAGGAAAGGGCAGAAACCTGGAGGTGGGAACCACTGTCCAGGCCCCTCTTCCTAAAGGCTCCTGTAGTAATCTGAATGAGAAATGTCCCTGTAATCTTAGGCATATGAACACTTGGTCCTCAATTAGAGATGCTATTTGGAGAGATTCAGATGGTACAGCCTTTGTGAAGAAACGATGTCACTGGGGCAGGCCTTGGGAGTACAAAGCCTCACATACTTCAAGTTTACTCGCTGCTTTATGCTTATAGTAAAGGACCCAAACTCTCAATGTTAGCTTCCTGCTCCAGTGCCTGCTGCCTGCTGCCTGCTGCCTGCTGCCTGCTGCCTGCTGCCATTCTGTCTCTATCATTATGCATTCTCACCTTCTGGAACTATTGGCCCAAAAAACCTTTTATTTATTTATTTATTTATTTATTTATTTATTTATTTATTTATTTATTATTTTTTTCTGTAAGTTGCTTTGGTCATGGTGTCTTATCACAGCAATAGAAAAGTGACTAATACAGTTCTACAACTTCTCTGAACAGCATCACCAACGGGAGATCAAATACACTGGCCTCTTGGGAACATTGCAAACCACAACACACCCTAAAAATCTGCATGTGGATCCGGTATGGATGTCTTGTTTGGGGAAGTGACCCCAAGCACCCCCATGGCAACATACAACTGTCTGAACTCTAGTTCCAGAGGATTCAATGCTCTTTTCTGGCCTCCCAGGGCACTGCATGCATGTAGGCAAAACACCCACACATAGAAAGAAAAAATAATATTAAAAAAGTTAGCAAATATTAACTATAATAGCAGGGTTCATCAGGGGAGTGCAGCTCTCTAGGCATTAGGGCCCTGGCATGCTCTGCCCACTGAGCAGACACCTCTGCATGCTGAGGGCTGAACAGCTTCAGCAATATTATAAACCTGGCTGAGTCCTGAGGAAGCCAGGCCCAAGACTTTAGAGGAAATCACTGTGAACTGAGCACTGCACTGGGACAGGGCTTTGCTTTAGGACAGAAAGGGAGCATAATGTCCCTCTTGGCAATTTCAACTACTTTTTGATGTATAACCAAGATGTGACTGGGTTTGGCCAACTGAATTTAGGATATACCATATCTTGTTAAACTTGGAGGTCTGATTCCCACCTTACCTTCTTAGTAGTTGAACAAGTCTATCCATCCCCAAACAGGATGCCAAGCTGAAGAGACAGAAAACATTTTCTATCAAAAAATGGTAACAGGAAGCTCTTCCTGTTCTCCATCATGGTGCAAGGTCAAGGTAGAAGGACCCCATGTGGGAACTTCACATCTGCAAGCCCTGCCTCAGTATCTGTTTGGGGGAGAGTGGAGACAGATTGACCCAGGCAGCCGTGGTCCAAGCAGTTCATATGCCAGATACTTGCATTTCACAAAGCTATATACATTGTCAGGTCCTTAGGCATCAGGAGAAATGAACACCTTACTATTTACTGCACAGTCCATGGAGCCAAAGCAGAAGGAATCCCGGAGAAAGGTCTGAAGGTACAGGAATATAAGTTACAGAAAAAGAACTTCTCGGATACTGGAAACTGGTTTGGGGATTCAAGAACACATTGATCTGGGCAGCAGAATATGACCCAAGCATTAGGATCTACGGCCTGGACTTCTGTGTGTTGTGAGGTAGACCAGGTTTTAGCATCCCAGACAAAAAGCACATTGGAGCCAAACACAGAATCAGTGAAGAGTAGGTCATGCACTGGTTCTAGCAGAAGTATGCCTGAATCATTCTTCTTGGGGAGTAAAGTTTTCATCCAAAAAGCCAATAAAATTTTCTTAGAAATGGAAAAAAAAAGTAGCAAGATCCTTAACAGCATTAAAAAATGTAAAGTGTTTGGTGACTTTTTCCAGCAGGTGGCGTGAGTACACTGGGAAATGTTCTCTGAGAAGCAGAGCAGCCATTAGATCTTTAAAAGTGCCTTTCTTCTGCTGTGGTTCGACATTGTCTCTACTAGGGATTATTCAGGGAGCTCGGGGAGGTGTGGAACTGTGGAGTGTGATGAAATAGCAAATGTCTGCTAGGTATGACAGGTGCTTCTCCACGGATAGCTGTTACAGGCAGAAATGATAACACCATTCAGAAGACTCTCTAATGTAAATGGTAAGAAAGCAGCACACACCTTTAATCCCAGCACTTGGAGTTTGAGGCAGGTGGATCTCTGGATGTGCATGAGTTTGAGACCAGACTGGTCTACATAGTGAGCTGCAGGCCAGCCAGGGCTACACAGTGAGAAATTGTCTCAATAAAAAGCAAACAGAAGGAAGAGAAAGATGACACCAGCTACAACAACCAGAGGAGGGCAGGGAGCACAGAGGAGATAGAGGAAGGTGGGGATGGAAATGAATGAGAATAAAGATGCCACAATGAAACCCATTAGGTATGCTAACTGTATTAGTAAGGGTTCTCTAGAGAAACGAAACTTATAGAACTAATCTCTCTCTCTCTCTCTCTCTCTCTCTGTGTGTGTGTGTGTGTGTGTGTGTGTGTGTGTAAAAAGGGAATTTATTAGAATGGTTTACAGAGTGTAGTCCAGCTAATCCAACAGTGGCTGAGTATGAAAAGAAGGTCCAAGAATCCAGTAGTTCTGCAGTCCACAAGGCTGGATTGATCAGCTGGTCTTCAGTTACTCTGGAATTCCAAAGAAGTAGACTCCGATGCCAGTAACAGAATGGACTTGTCATTGAGTGAGAGAGCAAGCAGGGAAAGAGAGAACTTCCTTCTTCCGTGTCCTTTATATAGGCTAACAGCAGAAAGTGTGATCCATATTAAAAATTTATCTTCTCACTTCCAAAGATCTGGATTAAAGGTTTATCTTCCTACCTCAAAGATCCAGATTAGAAGGTGGGTCTTTTCATTTCAAATGATTTAATTAAAAAAAAAAAAAAGTCCCTTATAGGTGTGCCCAGTCATTTGGGTTTTAGTTCAGATGTAGTCAAGTTGACAAGCAAGAATAGCCATCACACTAACTTAAAATATTAATGAAAATAAAAGGCTGTAAAAAGTCAAGCACAAACCCTGCAACCCTAGAACACTAGCAACTACACCAGGAGAGAATGTTAAAAGCATATTAGTGTCTGTAGAGACAGCTGGCTACTTAAGAGCAGTGGCTCCTCTTGCAGAGGACCCAGGTTTGATTCCCAACACCCACATGGCAACACACAACTGTTTTTAATTCCAGTCCCAAGGGACCCAATGCCATCTTTGTCCTCCTTGGGCACTGTAAGAATGTAGCACACAGACATACATATGTGCAGGCAAAACATCTGTATATATAAAATAAACATTTCTTTAAAAAGAAAAACATATTAGAAGCCAGGTGGTGGTCATGCACGCCTTTAATCCCAGCACTTGGGAGGCAGAGGCAGGCGGGTCTCTGTGAGTTCAAGGCCAGCCTGAGTGAGTTCCAGGACAGCCAGAATTACACCAGAGAAACCCTGTTTTGAAAAACAAAACAAAACAAACAAACAAACAAACAAGCATATTAGAGGGCTGGGAGATGGCTCAGTTGGCAATGCCCACTATGTAAGTGTGAGGACACAAGTTCAGTTCCCCAAAACCTACATAAAAACCTGTATATAACTGCAGCACTGGGAGTGTGGAAACAGACAAATCCCTGAAGCTCATTGGCCAGCCAGCCTAACGAAATCGGTAAGCTTCAGGTGCCATAGAGGCCTCGTCACAACAAAAGGATGGGCAGTGATTGAGGAAGACACCTGACATTGACCTTGGCCTCAGCACAAATGTGAGCATCCACATACATACATGTACACACCATACTAACAATAATCTCTACTGTACACACAAACATATTAGAAGCTGAGCGTGCTGGCTAGTATCTGTAATTCTAGCACTTGGAGGATCTCAAGTTTGAAGCAAGCTGGGACTACTTAACAAATACTGTCTTAAAAATTAAAGAAGGGGCATGAGGAGGATGACTTGGAGGAGGCAGTGCTTGTTGTATGAGCATGAGGACCTGGGGTCGGATCCCCAGCACCCATGCACAAGTTGACTGTAGCTGTTAGCCATTGTGTGGGCTCAGCAATGAAGAGATGGAGGAATTTTCATAGGTGCAAACCCTGCCAGACCTCAGCAGAGGGAACCACCATCATGGCAAGTGCCATACCGGACAGTGGAACCCTGAGCATCCAGCTCAGGGTGTTTTTTATCGATACAGAACTCCTCAGGTGTTCTACTGATAGCGAGTGCAGATCACAAGCAATTAAACATTCTCCACATAAAGCCAACACCTGAATATAAAATGCCAAAACCTAAGCACATCCTCACCCAACAGCGCACAAAACAATTATTTTATATATAACAAAAAATAAACTTCTATAACAATTCCCCTTTTCTGGACACCCAGTCAAAAAATTGTTTTATCTCTATAACACAATTTATCACTACACCAGCAAAACTATTCACAAGAGGTATAATCACAAAGGTTGCTAATATACAGGACCAAATAAAACCAAACATTTATCAAGCTTTTCACAATATCTTTGGACAGCAGAAAAAGATTACCAATGTCCAATTATCTGGAATTCACTCACGATCTTCTGGGCTCCTCCAAAGGTGGGTCACTTCTTCGGCTCTGCCTTTGCAGCACACACAGTTTGTCTTCCAGGTTCTGCCTGGCTCCCCTCCACCACTGCTGCTGTTCTTGGTGATCATCCCATGGTACAGGCATCTTCAGAAAGCTGGAGTCTTGCCTTGCTGCAACTGGGCTGCACTTTCACCAATAGCCTCTCCTGGGCTGTCTTTCGTGGTGCCAAGCCTCAACTTCTCCCCAAGACTCCTTCAAGCTGGGCCTTCAACTGCCACTGAGGCTGCACCTTCACAAATAGCCTCTTCTGCAGTTTCTTCATGGTGCCAAGCCTCAGCTTATTTACATGACCCCTTCAGTCTGGTTCTTAACTACTACTAGGCTGCACTTTTACCAGTGGCTTCTCTCACAGTGCCAAGTCTTAGCTGCTCTCCAAAGACCCCTTCATGCCTTCAAAACCAGTAAGATCTGGGTGACTCTTACAGTACCAAGTTTGGCTACCAGCATGAGATACAACCTTGGCCAGTTCTGGAAGATGGCTTCTGTGTGCTGACCCTGAGGAAACATTTCCCAGATTTTAAGATAGAGTCTGGTTTACTGGAAAAACAACTGGTAATCTTGTCTGCAGGAAGGGTTCCGCTCATGGGGTGGAGTGTTGTAGAAGTTTATTTTTAGTTGTGTTTAAAGTATTGTGCACTTTTGGGTGAGGGGCTGCCTAGGTCTTGGTGTTTTGTTTGTCTGCAGGTGTTGGATTTATGTGGGGGACGTTTGGTTGCTAATGATCTGCATGTGCTATCAGTAGAACACCTGAGGAGTTCTGAATCAATAAAAACACCTGAGCTGGGATGCTCAGGGTTCCACTGTCCAGGATGGCACTTGCCGTGATGGTGTTCCCTCTGCAGAGGTCTGGCAGAGTTGACACCTGTGAAAGCGCCTCCTTGTCTTCTTTGCTGAGCAATACCAAAGGTGTATTGCTGCAGTAGAGTTCTCATCACCAAAGCAGAAGCATCTTGTCAGAACCGCCTCACCTCACCTCACCTCACCTCACCTCACCTCACCACACCACACTAGTATCTGGACAGGTTTGCAGAAAATAAAACAAAACAAACTAAAGTCTGGAATTTCTTTTTCTTCTTCCCTGTCTCCACATTGGATGTGCTGGTGTGATATTGTGCCCCATGTGATAGGCACCATTTGTAGTTGTTATGCTGCTGTGGCAGCTGGGCAAGGATAACAAGGAGGCATAATCATAGGTGCAATCCCTGCCAGACCTCAGCAGAGGGAACCACCATCATGACCAGTGCTGTACTAGACAGTGGAACCCTGAGTGTCTGACTCAGGTGTTTTTATTGATACAGAACTCCTCAGATCATGACTAATCAAACATTCCCCACATAAATCCAACACCTGCATACAATACAAAATGCCAAGACCTAGGCATCCCCTAACCCAACAGTGCACAAAACTATTATTTTATACATAACTAAAAATAAACTTCCACAACAGTTGACCATGGTGGCACAAGACTGCAATGTGGGGAGGGGAGACAGGCAGATCTCAGGGGCTCACTGGCCAGTCCAGACAAACCAGCCATTTCCAGTTCAGTGAAATACTCTGTCTCAAAAAGGAAGGGGGAGAGTGGTTAAGGAAGACACTTAGTGTCAACCTCTGGCCTCTGTCCACACTTACACACACATGTGCACACACATACAAAAACACACACAATTATACATTTTTAAAAAATAGCAAAACAATTCAATGAAATTAAAAACAAAAATTTTTTTTAATTAGTGGAAATAACAGATTAATAAAATTGGTGTATCTCTGGGGATACTGATAAAATTTTTAAAGAGATAAATTGCCAAATCAGGGAATTCAGCAACAACAGACCCCACAGATGCTAGGACAGTAATAAAATACCCACATAAATGAATTGGATTAAATCCTCAAAAGCTACAAACCATCAAAGCTCACCTGTAGTAAAGTCACCGCTCAGATAGTTCTATGATTATTTTAAGGATTGGATTTGTAATCTAAAACTGTATTTTAAAATCTCCAAAGCCTGATACAGTCACCGTGCTTCAGTATAACAATGTCGTTGTTGGGTAGCTCACACACTGTGTGGTTCACTGATCTGCAGTGAACATACTTCATAGCTTTTTCATGTATTCAGAGTTGTACAGCTGTCTCTAGGACGAATTTTAGAAAGTTTCATCACTCCCAACAGATACTTCATATCATTACCCATTCCATCCAAATTTCTACCCCAGGTGGCCAGTAACATCCTTTATTGACGGACTTGACTGTTTTAGGCATTTCATATCAGTGGAATCACGATGTGTGTGGAGTTTGTAACCGTCCTCACTAAACATGGTGTTTTCAATGCTTCTCTGTGCTGTCATATGGTCAAGATCTACTCCATATCCTCCTATTGTCAGTGTTCTGTTGTATGGTTACATCATATGTAAAGTTCTGGTAATAGCTTTAATATTAAAATATTATCAATTTAATAACCTATGATTCTGGAAAAGGGAAATCAATAAGAATAGACAACAGATTGAGGTTGAAAGAGGCCCACAAAGGGGGCTTTGAAGAGATTTCTCAGTGGTTAAGGGCACTGGCTCCTCTTACAGAGAACCTGGGTTGATTCCAAGCACCTGCATGGGTGGCACACAACCATCTATAACTCCAGTTCCAAGATATAACGTCCTCTTCTGACCTCTATAGGCACCGGTTACACATGTGGTGTGCATACATGTAGGCAGGCAAAACGCTCATACATATAAAAGTACAAGTAAACCTCTTTTTTAATGTTAGTATTTAATGAACCTCTCTGGTGGTTCCAAGACACCTGGACACAGGCTCCTCCAACATCCCTAGTCTTCTCCCCAACTCTGCTGAAGAATGCAGCCTTCACGATTGACAGGCTGCATAGGGAGCTTTGCCTTCCCCAGAACTTTGTTGTAGCCGGATTGAACAGCTCCAGTTTTGGTTTTTGCAGCATTAATTAACCTGCATCTGCTCTTTGACCAATGCCCACAATTTATCCAGGTTGACAGTTTGGTAGAAGCTCTGGTTCCTCTTTAAGTGGTAATTGTAGATGTAAATTCATGCCAGATATAGCCATTACTTCAGTGCAAAGGCTTTTTCTTCCATTTTATAATTCAATCACCAGTTCTAGTCTGGAGCCCTGGAGTGTTTCAGCCTCCACTCAACCACATTCCTACTCTGAAGTTCCAAAGTCTACATTCCTCCAATAAGCAGCATGGTCACGCCTGTCATAACAATACCCCAGTCCCTGGTACTACAACTTCATAGACTCAATTATTGACCTTCCAAAGTGCTTTCTCTTTTGTACAATATAAGTGTAATTATTTCCTTAATTTTCTTAATTTTATTTTTCCAGTCCAGTATTTTCTACATTTCAAGTCATGTCAACTGCCCATAGAGACAGTTTGAGGAATGGTCACATGAAGCAGTGCATGTGTTTTGCTGTGGTGAACTCCATAGCAACAGCCTGCCTGAGGCGTCCTTGCTGGGTGCTGCCTCTTCTCATCCTCCAGAGGGTCCTGCCCTCAGCAATCAGTCCTCTGTCATCACTGCTAGCTGGGCCTTCAAGAGAAGAGCTCCATGGAAGCTGCCCTTGTCTGCATCCATTGTGTGCCCTGAATAGCAACCTAAGCCCAGCATTGGACCCTGGATCCAGCTCTTCCCTTCAGGCAGAAAACAATTCCAGGCCGGAACTGTGTCCACCCCACTCACCACGATATGCCCTAAAACAAAGAAATATGAATGAATCGTGAAGGTTTTGCCATCCTTTTTCTCTTCCTCCCAAGTTAGGATCTCTGTTCCTGGGAGAAGTAAATTCTTTAAAGAGGACACAGGGTAGCTATGGGTAGAGTAATTAGCACTAGCACAGAAACCTTCACATCTAATGAAAAGGTGTGTTTGTGTGTGTGTGGGGGGGGGAGGATACCTCAGTGATCAGTGATGGGGAGCCAAAGGGATATTGCAAAGTCACACCACGCAAAATAATCTCACCCAAGAGATTTATTGGGCATGGGGGTGGGGAGAGACACAAAGTGATTGCCTCTGAACAGGAATGAATGGAGGCAGCAGCCAGCCAGCCATGTTGATATGCTTTAAAGAGAGGAGTATGGAGCATGCACATAGGAAACATGTCGCTTTGGCCATTAGTGATGATGAGGGTGCTGAGGCATTGAAAGCAGGGTGGGGTGTGGGGGATGGGGAAGCTCCAAGGAACACGGTTCTGGAAGGTGGACAAAGAACTTTTGGTGGTTCTTAGTATACACAAGATTCCTCCCTTTTGTTTATTATAAAAGACAAGAAAATAGAAAGGGTGACTAGTGAGGTAGGAATGGGGGTGCTGTGGTCTTTAGACCGCTTCCTGCTGTCTGCGGGCATTGACATCTTCGGAGCACTGCTGGTCCTCACCATCAGGACATACTTGGGAGTCATAAGTCTCCGGTTCTGTAGCTAGGGATTGGGAGTCCTGTAACAATAGCTGATTGATGACTTGATTAGAGATTTTTTTGAATTTGTTGTTGAAGAAACATAGAAAAGAAATTAATAAAGCAGGGTGCAATTAGTAAAAGAAGGGAAATGAGAAGGATGGGGTCCCGAGGGCAGTATCCAGTTCCGTATGGGATTCTCAAAGCCCCAGAGGTTGAAGGCATCAAGTTGTTCCTTAGGTTTTAGGAGATCTGTTGGTTGACAGTACTTATCTGAAGTCTCTTTGACCCTGTGTGAGGTGAATCCAAGTCTCATAACTCCCTGAAGCTTACAAGAATTTTTAAAGTTTATAAAAAGAGATGAAAGTTTTAGATATGTTAGTATTACCAACTATTTGTAATCTGTATTGAAATCCACATTGTAGAGGGAACAGTAGACTCACACCTTTGAGTCATAGTAAAAGTTTGGGGACCCAAAAATGAGTTTTGGTTAAAAGCATTAACACAGTTTCCAGAGGGCTGATATGGAGATTGGACAGAGATGTTTTTAGCACTACGAGAAGCATTTTCAAGTCTATACTTAGAAGACAACCAAAGGAGATTTAAATTTTTAAGCTTATGACTATGATAATACTAGCAGTGCTTTACCAGAGCTAAATTAATGTCTTAAAAGAAATCCACTGGTTAATGTTAAAATTCTGAACTTGCGTATAATAATAGCTTAGAGAGGGAACAAAATCAGACACATTTTTATTTTCATATACTTTAACTCACTTTCCTTGTCCCTTACATCTTACTTAAGCTTCATATCCTCAGAGAACATTTTCTTAGACCCTTACAACTTGCATTTACTCACCCTAAAAACTTTCCTCGACCCTCACAACTTTCTTAAAACACTTTCTTAAACTCTCAGAATTTACATTAACTTTAAACCTTTTGTATCCAATCATTTATCATGAGACACAGGTGCAGTCATTGTAAAGCAAGGTCCTTTAAATAAAGAAATAGTAAAAATGTTACTTTAAAACCTATTTTGTGAATCTGTCCCTTTTCAGAGTTTGTCTTTCTTAGCTAGAGGCCTAAGGCTTGATTTTTACATATGAAAAAAAAAAAAACTGGGAAGACAGAAGAATTGAGACAGCTGCTGAAGCCTTGATGCTTGCTGGGTGCTTGCTGGGTGCTTGCTGGGTGCTTGCTGGGTGCTTGCTGCTGTTCAACAAAGCTTGTTAGTCATCAAACCATTAGGGATCTGAGAAGGGTAATTATAGACTCTACATGGCCTATGTATCAGTTCAAATGACAAAGACCTGGACAATCAACTTAGGTTCCTCCATGGTAGTCTTATTTCACTGGGGGCAGAGGTTCCAGGGCAGCATCTGTCTTCATCCGCTGGGTGGAAGAGGAACTTGGGGAACTGTACTACATTGTCTAGGCAAAGTGGGGCAATCAACTCCCCAGTGTCTTGCTTGTCCACCATTTAGACAGGGTCCTGGCAGCAGACAAGGTGAAGGGCAGTTTCTTATCCAGTGCCCAGCTTTACCACATTTAAAGCAGGCCCCACTCAGGTGGTGTTCTTCTGTGTCCTGTTGCCTTCTTCAGAAGAAACTACAGGGCTGTTTCGAGGAACTGGAACTTCTGACTATCACGTGAAAACCTTTTCTGTCTTTTCCTACTCCTCTCTTCCATTAAACATTTTAAAAGTCATATTCAACAGATCTTTGAAGGGTTTGAGGACCATCTACCAAATATGTGAGCTACTCACTTTAGGCTTGAATATACATATAGGAGGCCTTGCTAAATAAAGCTTGTTGTTTAACGACTTAGCCTTTATAAGATTAAGATTATAAGATTTATAAGATTAAGGTTTTATAGCTTTATCTCTGTTATGTTTGAGCCTTGAAAATTTGAGTTGAAGATTTAATTGAAGACCTTTTAGCATAAACCATAAATACAGTTCACAGAGAGACTGGGAGCTTTATTTTCTTGATCGTTTTTATAGTGTACCGTTATAGAATATCATAGTTTCTTGTGAGAGTTAATTTATGCAAGTAGCTATAAGCTTTATAAAGTGAGCAAAAGCAAAGGAGCTAGACAACTATTACTGTGAACCTGAGTAGAATTTATCAATCTTATTTATCAAATACACCTATGTTGTTTTTTTATTTGAAAATTTCTAGAAGCCTGGTGTTGAGCAGCATTAGCAAAGATGTAAGTACTGGACATACATTTCTAAGCTAGGTTCTGTTAACCTGAGCATACCTTTATAACTTTAGAAATTTATCATCATATAAAAATCCATCCTACTCCAAAATAGTTTGGAAACCTGCTGCTGCTTTCTTAGTCTAAAAGGAGATACAATGATAAACAGAGGACTAAGGATAATTCAGTAGGACTAAGAAGCTTTGTAATTGGTGCCTTAGTTGGTTTATACCATGTGGTCATCTTAAGATGGTGGAGTCACATGGCTGCTATTTAAAACATCTATTTTTCTAGTAAGTTGTAGCAAATTAAGATTATCCCTGTTTAGTTTTTTAAAAAGAAAAAAAACTATAAGCCTTTTGTTACAAGTGTTAAGCCAAATATTTGTTAGAGATCTTATAGACTTTTAAAACCATATCCAGTGAACTCACGAATCCTGAGATAGAGTTTACAGCATAGTCTTAAGGGATTTTTTTTTTTTTTTTTTGAGAGCATAGAGCTAAAAAAAAAGACCAAAAAAAAAAAAAAAAACACAGCAATAAAGTATTTTAAGTTGAAAGTGAAAATAAGAGACTTCTGGAAGTGTAGAACAGAGAAAGATATAAGAGATTTGGGGATCATTTTTTAGTGCAGTGGCAGAAGTTGTTTACAATTTGCAAGAATTTGGAAATTGAACGTGCCAATCTTTGGCCATTGAGCTGTATTGAGAACAAGCAGTTATAGAAGCCATGAGCTGCAGGACTGCAGGCAGCTCCTAAGTGGAGTGGGTTTAACGGCTAGGATGAGTGGTGTGGGGGAACAGGAAGAGCAAAAAGAAGGCAAGGAGCATGTGTGGAGCGTGTGCATGCCGCAGCTGGCCTGTTCCTTTACTTCCTTCCTTTCCGGCTTGGCCTGGCTCCTGGTTCCCATTCTGCAACAACTTACAGATCCATCAACAGTAACTTAAAAATGCAAGACATTGACTCAGTGTGTGTGTGTGTGTGTGTGTGTGTGTGTGTGTGTGTGTGTGTGTAGAACAGACAAAAACAAATAGGGTTAGGAGTGGAGAAAAGAGAAAGTTTGAATATAGGGAATGGAAATCTCTCTAGAGATTTCTCACAGATCACTTGCAGTATTTCTAAAGGTCCCAAATTACCTGCGAAGGTGGGTGAGTTTAGAGGCTATTAAGTCAGGCACTAGGCAGAGAGGATAGAGCTCTTCTAAAAGGCATTCCAAAGGGAACTAAGAGGGTATGGAGGACTGTTCCCAAGGATGAGAAGGAAAAAGGAGGAAAAATGTCATTGCAGCCTGTAGTTGAGGGAGTCCCCTGGATTCAGGGAAGACAGAACAAGAACCAAGCAATTCAGCTGGTCATCACCACATTGAACGGGAGTCAGGGCAGAAAGTCTGAGGGGACTCAGGTACCCCAGCCATGGTTCCAGGACTTTCAACTGAAGCCAGAAGGTGAAAAACTGTGCTCAGGAATGAAATCCCATCCAAGGGAAAGGGGTGGGAGCAAGGTCTGTGAAAAGAGCCAGTTGTAGTCATAAAGACCATGGCTGCGGTAACCTCTGCCTAGGGCTGAGGGATACTCGCCAAATTGCTGCTGGTAGATGGGGATGACAAGCGATGAGTGCCTGTTGCACTGGATGAGGCGAGTCTGTTGCAGGCAGACTGACATGGAGGATAGGCTCCCAGTGCAGCTCAGTGCAGATAGGCACCAGGAGAGCCTATCTGAATCGCGGCACCAATGAAAGGGGTTTGTCAGTGGAAAGGCATCTCAGCAATCAGGTGCCAAAGGAATACCTCAAGGTCATACCACGTAAAAGAATGTATTACGGGTGGGATAGGGAGAGACACAAGTGAATGCCTCTGAGTGGAAATGGGTGGAGGCAGCAGTGGGCTGGCCATGACGACATGCTTTAAAGCGGGGGTGGGGGGTGGGGGGTGTATGGAACATGTGCATAGGAAACGCGTTCCCTTGGCCTTTAGTGATGATGGGACTGTTGTCTTGCTAAGTCATCAAAAGCAGGGAGGATGTGTATGTGTGTTGGTGGGGAGCTCAGAGGAGCATGGATCCAGAATATGGGCAAAGGACTTTTGGTGGTTCTTAGGATACACAACACGTAACTGAATGACTCCAAACAAACAAGAGGTTTAGGAAAAGAGCCATTTGGGAAACTCTACACCAGTATGGATGATGTACTGTTTTGTTACATTTCTGTTGTTGCAACAAATGTTCAAGATAAAGAGCTTATAAAGAGAAAAGATAACTGTGGCTCAGCTCTGCAGGCCTCGGTCCGGGCTCCGCTGGCTCTTGGCTCTTAGTTCTGACGTGAGGCCACAAGAGGTGCATGATGGAACAAACTACTCACTCCCATGTCAGGAGTAAAAAAAGCAAAAGAGAACGCGACCAGGGTCCTGTCATCCCTTCAAGGACACATGCTCCCAAAGGTCTGAAATCTCCCAAGAGCCTTTTGTCCTAGTTGTAAATGGATGAGCACAATGGTGAGTTGAGATGCAGGGAGTTTTAGCAAAGGTTTATTTCTTATCGGGGAGGGGGAGGAATGCTGAGTCTGGGGTAGAACAAGGCCCTGTAGACAGAGAGAAATAGGGGAGAGAGAGAGAGGAAAGAGAAGGGGGGAGAGGGAGAGAGAGGACAGAACAGTGGGGTAGAGGCACAGAAGGACAAAGAGAGAAAGATTGCAAGCCCACCAGGGTTCTATAGGAAATGACACCAGTTCCCTGCTGATGATGCAAGACAGGTGGCTGGGGGCAGGTACAACACTGGAGGTGGTTTCGTTACATACCTCCCTTTTTGTTATTAAAAAGGCAAGGAAATAGGAGCCTGACCGGTAAGGTAGGAATGGGGCTTTGTTGAGGACCCCAAAATGTTGCAATGTTGGTTGAGGCTGTGAAAAGCAGGCTGTTTCATTTGTCCAGGCTCTTTGACTGGACCAAAAAAATCAAGAGTGGCCAATTTATTGTATCCAATTAAGGCAATAGTGATTTAAGGGCCAACAGTAATTAGCAGAAGCAGAAGCGTCAAAGGTCCTGTGATGGCTGCAATTAGTTAGAACCATCTTAGATAGTGGATCTATCTATTGATATATCTGGGCCTACTTGGCTTTTAAATAAGTACCCCTCTTGGTATGCCAATCAGCATTACACAAGTTATTATGTCCCCAGGGTCAGGGAGTTTTCTTTTGACTAAAAGTTCCAGCCTGAGGAAATGGGGCATAGTAGTCTCTTAGATTACTTCCTGCTGAAACTGGGACATCATAGTCAGGGGCACCAGGAAGGCTGGTAAATTAGTCAAAAGCTGGGGGGGTTCAAGTAAATGGGGAATTCATCAGAAGCATCTGGTTCACTGATCCAGCTGAGTGGACAGGAGTGGTCACATTGGCTGAACTGGTTCACATCAGCTCTCAGCAAGTCCAGATCTCACAGCTGTTTGGAGCAGCCTGTAGTACAGAGCTGCTTTTGGGTGGTATCTGTCAGCCAAGTGGAAATCTATTGAAATATATGCTAGGAACAGAGGTTACAGTTTAGTAAACTTAGAGAAAAATCTTACATTTAGAACTGTTAGGTCCATAGTTTTAGCAGTGGGGAGGGGAAGGGTTGCCAAGCTAGAGAGGAGAGAGATAAATCTCATGAGTGACCAATTAGAGAGACTTAAGTCTGGAGTCTGACCTGTGGAAGGTGGGTCCATGTCAACTTCCCGAAGCTCACAAACATTCTCTTAAGTTTAGAAAAAGATGGATACTTTAGGTTACCACTGTTTGTAATCTGTACTGAAGTGCAGATCCATATCGTTGAGTCATAGCAAAAGCCATGTGCTGAAGTACATATTGCAGAGAAAGCAGTTACTAGATGTTTGTAAAATAGTTGGAACAGTTTGTAAGTGGAGCAGATCCATACCTTTGAGTCATCAAAAGCCATGGCCCTGGGCCAGAAGCATGAACATTTTGTCTGTCTAGAGAGCTGGGTACACAAATCAGACAGAAATGTTTTAGCTTTGTGAAAGCATCTCCAAGTTTACATTTTGAAGACAAATAACCAAAGAAAATTTAAAATCCTGTAATAGTGCTTCCAGCTATCAGAACACCATTAAGAATACTTATCTAGAGTTTTACCAATGTTAAAACTCTGAGTCTTTGAAATCCAAATATAACCAATCATTTATATATACCAATACCTTTACAACTTGTATCTATATAGTCTTAAAGCATCTTTTAGATCCTCAGAATTTGCATAGACTTTTATGTAATCATTTACCATGAGGGAGGTATAAGCACTGTAAGGCAAACTCCTTTGAATAACCAATCTCTTTTATATATCCTAATACTTTTACAAATTGTATCTGTATATCTTAAAAATATCTTTTAGATCTTCAGCTGGCGTAGACCTTTTATCTAATCATGGAGCTGGTAGATGTTTGATGCTCCTAAAACTATAGTTAGCGTCAAGCCATCAGAAATCTGAGGAAGGATAAATTATAGAGTCTGGATGGTCTATGTATCAATTAAAAATGACAGGGACCCATTATCTAAGCAGTTCCCTGAGGCTCCTATGGTCTGCTGGGGCCAGACGTCATCTGATGTGCAGAAGTAGAACGTATTTGATCTCCATCTGCCACACAGAATGGTGCAGGCCTCTGGCTGCCCAGGTCTGAAATGTTTTTTCTTGTGGGAAGGAACTTGGGAAACTGGTTATACCCTGGCTAGGCAGAGCAAAGCAGCCAATCAGAATGTGTCCACAGTTTGTGCAAAAACTGGTGGCAGGTGAGGCATAGGGCAGTTTATTCCAGTGGTTAGTGTTGCCACCATCCAGGTGAATTGTTCATTGTAGAGACCCATTAATATCTTAGAGACCTCGAGGGTTACCATTAGGAATGATCACTGTTTATTGTGGAAAACTAAAACATTTAAATGCCATATTCAGCAGACATCTGGAAGATGAGGACCATAATCTGTCAACTATATCTATAATTTATTAAGTATATCTATATATATATTAGCATATATTGGTTTTTAGTTACTTGGTTTAGACTTAAATTTGAAAATACATATAGGGAGTTAAATGAAATTTGCTTTTGAAATTAATCAGTACTCTGCATGACTAGAAAATGTATAACAGGAGGCTGAATTAATTAATATTTTGCATGACTATAAAATATATATAACAAGAGGCAGAATAAAGTTTATTTTTGAAATTAATAACTATCATTATTAATTGATAATAATTAATAACTACCATATAATATTATATAACCAGTAGTTATAATAGCAATTTAATATTATTTAATGGTACATTATATAATTAAATGTCCTATTTCAATTATTTATTAACTATAGATGTGATAATCAACATAATACAATAGATAATGTACTAATTATCTAGTAATTATATTTTAAATAGTATATAGTCTTATGAAGAATAGAATTAGGATGTCACAAATTAGGATGTTATAGATAATCTCAATTTAATATCATCAATATAATACAATAGATAATGTATTAATTATCTAGTAATTGCTATATATTAAATAGCATATAGTATTATGGAGAATAGAATTAGGATGTTATACTTTTTATCTCTGTTAAGTTTGAACCTTAGAATTTTGAGTTGAAGATTTAACATAATCAATAAATATATAAACCCAAAAATGTTGTTCGTAGAGGAACTGGTGTACAATTATAGAATATCAGTTTTTTATAAATCAGATATTTAAATAACTAAAGCTTAAACAAATATTACTGTGAACCTGAATAGACCACAGGAATCTGCAAGTCCTATTCATCAAGCACACTTGTTTTTTATCGTATAATTTTTTAAAAGCCTGATGTTGGACAGAGTTAGCCAAAAATGTAAGTGGCTATACACAGATTTTCAAAGCTGACCTTAAGTGGGAAGAGATTAATAAAGGCATAATAATATAAAACAGTTTATAGATTTAAAGTGTCCCACAGTTCTATAAACTTAAATGTTGTTTCTTTAAGAATATTAACTCTAAAATTTACTCTTAAAGTTTAAAATCTCTCACCTTTGTTTCTGTTCTATCGAAAGTAAAGTGCCTTTTTATTTAAAGAGAGAAACAGCAAGACAAAATTACAATCTGAGTAAAGCAAGACATAACTTTAATAGTAAAACATAAATTCAATAATTCAAGACAGCTCATAAAATCACAATTCAAAAAGATCAAAACATCTGCTGATTCTTACATGAAGAGGCTGTCAGTCACGTGGCTATCTTTTTTTTTTTTTTTTTAATGTAGAAAGAAGCCAAGATGGTGTAGGACCACATGGTGAATGGAGCTACATGTTAGTAACACAAAAATGGCTTAGTGAAAGTTTTACAGTTAAATCAAAACAAACCAAAGGACAAAGATTTTAAAGAACAGAGGAAAAAGGGGCCCAAATGGATTGGGCAGCTAAGAGAAGGAGGAGAGAGGCTGCTTGGCAAACTTGGGGTCAGGCAAATCAGGGGGAGCAAAAGAAATAGAGGCTCCCACTTTGACTAGAAGACCCCTTCCAAATAAGGGGATTGGACAAGTTGGTACCACCAGGAAGGAGTAGGTGACAGGCACACCCCTAAAAATGCAACTAAGCGGTGGGATTTGGCAAGGGTGGTAAGGTTGTCCCCCTACCCTGACAATAGGGAAATGAGAAGGAGAAGTGGGTCCCCAAAACTCCATCAGAACTGAGGTGGGTTCCCAAAATCCATCAGGACTGAGTAAGTGACCCCAGTGTCCAGGAGGGAGGAGATGGGTCACCCTGATACCTAGGACTCCCCTTTGAAGATGACAGTGGTTGGACCAAGGGAGCCCAGGCCCCTTCAGTCGTCCATGGCCAGGCCTAGAAGGTCGGCTGGCGGGTGATCTGGGCTTGATGTTCCCAGACCTCAAGGGGCCCAGGGGCAGTCAACGCTCCAATGCTCCTCTTGGTGGCACTTTAGACATGGTTGGGAAGGCCTGCAGGGGTTAGAGCAAGCCTGGGCCCAGTGGCCCTCATGGCCACATTTAAAGCAGGAATTTGGTGGTTCCCAGGCTTTAGGGGGCAAGGGAGCCTGGGCAGTCACTGAAGCTGGTTGCATGACTTTAGCCAGCATCTAGTATTTTTGTATGCAGGTTTTTCCATCTCTCCCATGGTACACCTTAAAAGCCAGCAATAAGACTTCTACCTGTGGAGTTACCCTCTGGATTTGCAGGGTCTAGGTTGGTATGCTGTCAGAGGGCCTTGTGAGGCATTCTAGAATTGAGATGAGTTTTCATGTTTGTCTTGGATGACTTCTTATAGTTTTTTATAATTTACTGGTTTGAGAGCAGCCTTATGGAGACCAGCCAGGAAGCAGGTTATAAATCGATCTCTAGCTATGGTATCTTCCAATGTACTGGAGTTCCATCTAGGATCCTGGTCAGGGACTGCCTCAGTCCTGGCTGTGTGTGTTGTATTAGTCAGGTATGTCCTATCTGCATGTGCCCTGGTCTGTTCCCAAACTTGCTTGTGCTCCTTGGGAAGTAGGTTGTTAATGAGAATTATAAATATGCCACGATAGATGAGATCATAGGATTGGGTAATATACTAGAACACCGTAATGAAATCAGAGGAGTTAGAAGTATAAGAGGAGAGAGGGTTAGAGCAGAGGAAAGAAAATGCATGTCTGTAGAGAACCTCTTTCCACTTGCATGACCGCTGGCAGTAGGTGAACAGATCCTGAGTAATATTGGGATCCAAAGTGCCATTACGTGGCCATTTATATTGATTCTCTAGGGGATATTGAGGCCAGATCTTATGCAAAGTTTGCTAAGTTTAGAGGCCCTCAAATTGGATACTAAGGGAAGGGACTAGAGGTTTTCTAAGAGACATCCTAAAGGGGTGTTGGAAGGTATGGTCAGTATTGTTCCCATGGTCGGGAGGAAGTTAGGCTCAGGACCTCAGCAGGGTATTCCCCAAGCTCAGGATTGTTGGGGCTCTGCAACAAGCAGAGTCCACAGCAGGATTCTGCACTGGAGAGTTCCGCCCCCCTACCCCCGCCACAGACATAGTCCACAACCCAGGGCTCCCCTCTGGGGGGTTCTGCCCCCCACCCCCAGTCTACAGCACAGACTTCTGTGGAGGTCTCCACCCCTGACATGCCCCTCCACATTTATCTATGATCAGCCTCCACCCCTGTGGAGGAAGCTCTGCCTTAGGCTGTCTCCCTTGACAGGCTCAACCTCCCCAGCTGTCTAACTGGAGGCAGTGAGAGGACCTAATTGAGGACTGGAATGTTGATTGCCTGCTCCCAGTCCAAGATGGCACCTCACAGCTGTCTGTGTTTCTACCAGGAACAAATCTGACTTTCCCCAGCAAGCCTAGCCCCTCCTACTGCCAACTGCTGTTCGGGGCTAATGCTTGCCTTCCTTGCCACCCTGCTAGGGACAGCCTGGTCACCACCTCTTGTGCCCACCATGAATCCCAAATGGTGCCAAGAACCACTGGGGAGCCAGTATATTTCCCCTTTGGGGAAGTCTGGGTTTCTGCAAGGCTGGGGAGTTCTAGGACTTGAGACTCCCCATAAGAAAGCTCCCTCCTGGGATGATTAGGAACCCCGCTCCCAGCCAGCTGCAAGGTCCCCCAACCTGGCAGAGCAGCATGGAAGTGGCCCCAACTAACACAAATAGCCCTAAACTGGGCCCCTCATCCTTCTCTGGATTTGAAAAAAATTCCACCAATCACAGGCCACCTTGGGAGGCTCTGCTCCCTCCAGGACTACATAAAAGAGCAGCGTTCTGGATTCTGGAGGAGAGCAGGGAGGAGGTATAGCTTCAGCTGCTATCTTCCTCCCAAGTGGAGGCAGCCACCAAGAAGCATGAAGAACACCTCAGCTAGGCCAGAAGCAAGAAGAACATCTCAGCTCGGCCAAAAGTAAAAACAGCTCAGCCAGGGATGTTTCCCTTCAGAGCTGCAACACTGGGGACACCTGACCAAAGGCAGAGCTGAATACCTTACCTCAGCCCTGCTGGGCTGAGAACCTCAGTCCTGTTGGGATATTCTCCCTTCAGGACTGCATCACCTCTACAGGGAGATTTCTCCCTTTTGCGTGCTGTGTGATCCCCGGGTTCCTGAAAGCCAGGCCACTTTTCCATCTGTTCCAGCTTAATAAAAATAAAAAACCCTAACAAGGATGAGCCACAAAATAGAGACCAATAATGTCTTAGCAGTTGTCATGGATAGACACAAGGTCGAAAGGAGACCCAGTTTGCCTGGTTCCAGGGCTTTTGGAACAAACAAAAGACCAGACTGTGTTTAGAGAACTATCCTACCCAAGGGAACAAGCCAGGAGAAGGGTTGGTTGTGGAGGGAAACAGCCTTTTCCACAAATGGGTTCACAAAAACTCTACACAGGAGGGAGTATGAGTGCCGGTAGGGGTGTGGGGGGGGGAGGGTGCGGGGGTGGGGAGATGGATGAGGAATGACAAACGAACTGAGTGGTTCGTTCTTTTATGGGACCTAAAGAAATGGCATGCAAGGTTGCACTTTAAAATGGCATATAGAACACTTTAGAAATAAAACACAGGAGCATTTTTAATAGGGGAATTAACAGTATACATTCTAAGAAAAGAGAGGGACGAGAGCGACTGACAATGTGCCTTGCCAGTGGAAAAACCCATACCAAGAAAAGAAGGAAGGAGAGACTGACAATGTACATTACCAAGGGAAGGGGCCCATGCCAGAAAGAAAAGAGAGAGAGAAAACTGCTCTGGCAAGAAGTTTAAAAAGCCAAATGCAGCTTTTTTGTTTTGTAGATGTTGGTCGGGCTTCCAGAGGAACCGGTTTGATATGCAGATGTAGTTGCTAGTAGAAGTCGATCAGGCCCAGGGAGGAGGTGGGTGTCCTTCCTCCTGCGACTTACAAACTTCAAGGTTATTTTATTTACTATGAAAGAACATTTGACTCAATAACCCATAATTGGTTGAATATTACTGTTAGCTGAATATTATCTCCATCTTCCTCAGAGCAGAGCAGGGTGCCATGTAGGCACCAAAGAAGGTTTTTATTTTATGGTTTTAGCTCTTTGGTGCATATTTATTTTTTCTCTTTCTAGGCTTTTTTTGCTTCTATCTGTTAAAGGCTTGTCTCTTCCTGGGAGGACCAACACCCACTCCGGGAATAGCCTTTACAATGTACTATCAGTATGAATAGGTAGCTCTACACATGCCAGGACTTAGGAGCCAGCAAGGTATTTTACAGTGACAATTACTTTTAAGTAAAAATGGGTGTGTCCCCTTCCCAGTCAACAGCAGCCAGCTCAGATATTACTAGGCCACTGAGAGTAATGAAAGGCTTTTTGTCACCATTTCAGCAAAGGGTAGAAGGGTGCAAAATGTCTGGTGAGCCGAAATTTCCTGGCCAGAGAGTCTGGAACCTTGTCATGCAGACTTCATCCATGTAACCACGGTATTGGGGCTCCCAGTAGTTGGTGAGAAGGGTCAGCCATAGTCTTATGTGACTGGGGGTACCTCCAACCCCAATAATACCAGAGGGTGTTCAACACACAATGTTTACTTCCTCAGACTCAAGGGGCTATTTACACTAACCTAGAGTGGAAACTTACCAATTGGCTGTTGGTGGATGAGGGGCCCAGCGGTCAGTTAAGTGAAAGGTGAGTCTGCTGTGGGTGGGGTAGACAGCTAGGTTCCTGGTGTTCTTGGGACTTTGAAATGCAGTGCTCTCTTAAACCAAGGCAGATTGGATGGAGGTGTTTCTTGTCCCCTCAGAGCAGGCTTAGCTTTTAGTGGGTCAGAGACCCTGTGACCTCTGCATCATAGGCTGTGGATGGCCACTCAGTCAGGTCAGGGAACTGGGGGCCTCACTGGTGGGAGTGAGTGCCTGGGTAAGTTTGTGCTCCTCTGCACTGTGACTGGGGAAGTGACACCTGGGTGCAGAGAAGGCTCCAGGAGTTCCTCAGCCCAAAGGCTGCCTGGTGGGTGCTAATTGCAAACATTGGGCACTCCTGCCAGCTCTGCCCTACAGGAGCCCAGAACTTCCCTCAGATCTTTTCCTACCCCAGGTAAATCATACCAACTGTGCTCTAATAGCACAGGACTTTTCAGAGACTGAAAAAATAACAACACTATTATAAGCAGAGGCTGCTGAGAGGCGGGCTGCGTCTCTTTCAGTGGGTTCTATGACACATTTGCATTTAAATAGCCTCTTGATCTCTTTTTCTGAGCTTCACAATAGCTTTGCCTTCAAAGTGCTGACTAACTGGGTGGCACTGCTTGGTTTTTACTTTTGGCTCAGTACTGATAGCTGTCTTGGTTGGCCATCCCAGTTTAGGTGACACTTGCAAATGCAAGGCTTAAATTAACTTTTTTGTTCTTTTCAGTTAAAACGAGGCAGCTCCTGGGCCTGCCTTCCTTCCTGTCCTAACTCTGAGGACTCTCCACGGGAGCAGGCCTCTGTCTTGTGGGATTGTTCTGTGGGTCAGGGTTGCCTGGAGCAGGTTAGAGACTGTCACCCAGCCCTCCTCCCAAGGGCTGGTTATTACATTTTCAGGCATTTTGCAATCTGCTTCCTCAGTAGTCATAGAGTAAATGATGTGAGACTGTGAGTAAGCGAGTTACATTCCAATGAAGGTGAATGCTCAAAGCTCACTATTGCCATTATTTCACCATATAGAGCCGTGAGGTCACTCACACAGATGTGTCTGTGGTGTAAGGACATAGGATGGCATTCAGTGAGCTTATGCTGCTGGTTTCAAACAAGTTACAGTGGTAGAATTTGCAAGGCAGTAGCCTCATTTTTTAATGCAAAGAGCTGGTTATTCACTGCTTACCACCATACCTACACCATTAACAACTCGCAAAAATGAGTAACTGCTGCCCTTCTTCTCAAAGAAGCCTAACACATCCTCGTCTGTCCTACAGCTTTCTGAGCCTCCCTTTCTGTTTCCCAACAGTCCTATATATGGAATATCTGTCAGCTCCCGATGGGACAGTGGAATAGTGTGATGGCGAAAAAACTGTTTCCTCTACCCCTCTAGGTTTCTTAGCCGCTCTGCTTTCTGTTGCTACAACAGAATCTGGATGCCATATAGAGAAAAGAGGTTTACTTAACTCCCAGTTTTATAGATCCAAGATCATGGCACCAGTGCCTCTACATGGTGGGATTTCACATGGTGGAATATGTGTATACACACAAATATTCTACACGAAATAAATCAGTAAATGTAAACCCTCTCTCTCTCTCTCTGTGTCAAAGAGGCTGATGAGCGAGGCTTATAAAACATTCTGTGCTGTAGAGAAGAACAGAGCTTGTGGGCTTCTAAAGGGCAACAGAGGCAAATTATGGGACGATATATATAAATAATTAATATTGTCTTATTATGCAGATAGCAATCTCTCAGGTTATAAAAAGTGCCCTTTGGTAGCATTCTATTCTGTGTTGCTTCTCTAATGGAAATTTTCTTTACAAACAAGGAATCTCATATTTCACTGTGGGTAGTTGAAAGAATAAAAAGACTTTCATACACTGGCTACTTTTAAATTTATTTTAGCTCAAAATAACCAATATGATAAAGTGACATATTTGGAGATGACATGTTTCAACAAACTGTTCTGACAAGGAAACTGCTCCATACCTATGGTGAGCAGCTGGTGTGGAGGAACTTCTCGATGCTTTTCTGTCAATGCCATCCAAAAGAGCAGCTGAGCGAAGGATCCCTGAAAGGGTCCACTAACGCTTTGCATCTTCTCCCTCTCCGCTCTGAGAAAACTCCTAAAGGGGCCTCGCTATAGTTTAGATGTTGAGACTTTCCCGAAGACCTGTGTGTTAAAGGCTTGATTTCCAGGGTGGTTCCTGTTGGAACCACCTCTCATGGGAGGTTTTCAGGTCATTGGAGGTATGCCCTTAAACGGGAGTGTGGGACCTGGCTCTGACATGAACCGTCAGCTTCTCACTGTGTTCCCACAGTGCTGAGCTACTCTTGTCAGAGACCTGGGTCTGTGGGTCTATGTGTGTGGGTCTATATGTGGATCTACTGAGTTTGGACTAGAGATTTCAAAACCATACGCCAAAACCACGCCTTTACTCTGCATATGTTGATTTCATTGTATTGACCAAAAGCTGACTAGCAGCCATCTCTACCTCACTCTCTCTTTCAGCCCTTTGCCCACCTCTCCTGTGAGAGCTTGGTGGCCTCAGGCTCAGATGAGGATAAGATTTAAGTCGAGGACCAGAGTCAAACATAGCTAAGCAGCCCAGGACAAGGTGTGATGCGGATCACTGATCCATCGTTGTCCTCCATTCAGATAATCTGACAAGCCAATCTCTTCCCAGGAGAAAAGTTTCCCTCTGGCTGGTGGTCCAGGCTTCAGACTTTCTCTTCTCCTGGAAAAATCACAATTTCTTGGAGTCCATTATTTCAGTAGACTGTTCGTGAGTGAGGGACAATAGTATCTCTAGAACATCTTCATCACTCAAGCCACACCCTGATCCTGACTTTTCCAAAGCCTGCATTCTCTCAGGACTCTCACAAAGGCCATCTTTCCCTCCAGTTCCTTGTCTCTTTAAAAAGTAAATGCCATCCATACATGGCACCCATGCATGCACATGTGCAGACAGTCATATAAAGACACATAAATATAAATAAAATAAACCTGTTTTTAAAGAAGCCAGTGGGGAAGGGTGAGGCGGTTCAGTGGGTACAAGCGCATGCTGCAGAGCCTGCAGTTGGATCCAGAACCCACATAGTGGAAAGAGAGAATGGACTCCTGAACTTGTCCTCTGAGCTCCACACACACAAGTGCAAGCCCACACACACACACACACACACACACACACACACACACACACATACACACACACATATACACACATATAAATTAGTGTTTAAGAAAAGAGAGTATAGTAGATTATATGAATGCTTTAAAAAGTATGAAAAGTCTGTTTATATACATTTTGAATATACTTTGAAAGGATTGTGAACTCAAACATCCAGAGTAGGAAGTGACAGGTCATTTCCATTACAAAAGGATTCTCTGCTCTGGGTAGGATTTGCTGTGGGGTGCAAAATGCCTTCTGTTGAATTCTGGTTTGTTTATTTGATTTGCAAATATTCTATTTCTGTGGGACTTTACATCCCAGACACTGTTTTAATCAGTTCAAAGACATTCCCTGTACACAGCTCTCCACAAAACAACAAATTTTTAAAACAAATTTGTGTCGCGCCTTCTCTGTGCCAAGCTGTAGGTTGCAGAGCAGAGGTGACTTTGGATTCTGCCGGTGGCTTGTGGGTCTGTGTGGCTCCTATTGTGTCTCAGTACCTAGCAGAGTTCTCTGAGGCTCCAGCAAATGAAGGAAGAAGAAAGCCAAGTACAACGTCATGCAAAAAAACAAAAAACCCAGCTCTGTAATGGTGAACAAAGAGGGAAGGAAAGAGAGGTTCCAGGGAAGTAGGAGAGGTCAGGGAAGGTGTCCTCATGGAGATTAGAGGACAATTTTCTCTTTCCACCATGCAGTCAAACTCAAGATTGTCAGGCTTGGTGGGAAGAGCCCTTACCAGCTGAGCCATCCACCTACGCCTATTATGTTCTTAACTAAGATTTTATCTTATTTTTATTTATGTATAAGTGTGTGTGTGTGTGTGTGTGTGTGTGTGTGTTAGATTTGCAAGTACCTGAAGAGGTCAGAAGAGGACAACAAACCCTCCCTCCCCACTGAGCTGATTCATGTGTGTGCTTCAATCCAAACTCATGTTCTTGAGATCCAATCTCAAACTCTTAACTGCTGAGCTATTTCTCCAGTGCAGCTCCTTGCCCCCATCATTAGATTCTGGAAGGGGCCTGTTTGTTGCTTTACAAGGATCATGAGACATGACTCCTTTGTTCCCTTCAAGTACTGTTTCAGTGGAGCCCTTACCTGGTGAAGCAAACATTGATAATTGTCTATTTTTGGAAGGTAGCTCTTCATTAGCCACAAGCTTCCATCTAGCCATCTTTAAGTGAGTCGCTAGGTCTGTGTGCTCAGTGAAAGTCCTTGTTTATAAAGCTTTCGAAGATGGAGATAGAAAAATATTTTCCCACTGTACTTCAAAGAGGCTGGAAGCAGCAAGCCCTATAAAAACATGAAACACTGGGGTTCTGCTCCAAAGGAGGGGGTTTTAGAAATATTCTGATTGAGAAAAAGAACTCTCAGCTTCAAGCTGTCTCTAGGACTCACATCTCAGTCAAGATGAAGGGCTTCTCCCCCTAAGGTTGCCATTGCAGGGGAAGTTTCAGAAGCCACAGTCTGTAAGCTGTACCTCTGGGGACCTGCTCAGAGCTCCAGCTCTTGCATTTGGAATGAAACCCTTTCCACCTTCACACCTGTTTCAGGTCAGCAACTCTGCATCCCATTTACAGCCATCATTATTATCCCTTCCCGAGTCAAAGGACAGCCCCTCTCTACCCCGCACTCCCTACTGGCTAGTGATGCTTACTGGCCTGCTCCTCAGCTAGCCCAGGCTTCTCCCGGTAATTCTTCAGAGAGACAAGTGGCTACCTCCCCCTACTACACACACACACACCTCATGAGCTTGCTGCCCTTAAGTGCCCCCTTCCAGAGCTTACTTCATGGAGTCATTCCTTCTATGAACCATCTGTCTATGCCACCCTTGTTGTCCACAAGAAGCACAGATGGAGGAGGGAGGAAGGGAGGGGAGGAGGCAGGGGGAAGCCTGGAGTCTATTCTGGACAAAATTGAACTACTTTGCTTCCCTAACCAAGGGTCAATGCTGAGCCCACAGGCCCCACCCACTGTTTGTTCCCCAGGTTCTCCAACCAAGCTGCCCAGCAGGGTGCTGCCTGAGCAGAAGCTGCCCATTGGCAGGAAATCCAGAATAGGCAAGGAAAACAGAAAACTGGCAAGAGAGTTGAGGCTGTCCCCTTTCCTCTGGCTTCCTGCTCCCGGTTAGATTTGTGACATCTCAAAGGGTTTCTGAAGTTCTTTCTCATTGACAGACATGGACATTGGGCATCAGCCTTCAAGGCCTTCAAGCTCCAGGGTCTAGGACAGGTTTGGATGAGCTAGGCAGGTTATCTTGCATAGCCCTCATGGTTAAAAAGGTATATTTCCAGTGCCAGTGAGATTGTTCAGAGGGGAAAGGCACTTGTGCCCAAGCCTGATGACTTGAACTCATGATGGAAGGAGAGAACCTACTCTCAAAAGTTTCCCTTTGACCTCCACACATGTTCCATGGCACATACATGCCTGCACAGACATATAGACACACACACACAGACACACAGACACACACACTCTGGGTTTGAATGAGAATGGTTCCCATAAGATCATATATTTGAGTGTTTGGTCCCCAATTTGAGAACTGTTTGAGAAGGATTAGGAGATGTGTCCCTGTTGGAGGTGTGCCACTGGGGTGTCTTTGAGGTTTAAGAAGCCTGCAATAGGCCCAGCCTTTCTCTGCCTGTTGCCTACAGATCAAAATCAGCTTCAGATACTGTTCCAGTGCTATGCCTGCCTGCCTGCTACCACGCTCCCCACCATGATGGTCATGGACTAATCCTCTGAAACTCTAAGCAAGCCTTCAATTAAAGACTTTCTTCTTCTATAAGTTGTCTTGATCAAGGGGAACAGTAACTAAGACACACACTGATGATATTAACAAATAAAGTAAAATGAGGTTATATTTCCAGAATGTTCAGTTTTGTTTTTGTTCATGTTCTACTACAGAAATGTCTACCTTTTAAAAGATTTTATTTATTATTTTCTGTGTATGAGTGCTTTTATTTTATTTTATGTTTATGGGTGATTGGCTTGCATGTAAATCTGTGCACTGTGTGTGTGCAGTGCCGACAGAGACCAGCAGAGGGTGATGGATGCCATGGAACTGCAGTTATAGATGGTTGTGAGCCACCATGTGGGTGCTGGGAACCAAACCCCAGTCCTTCAGGAAAGCAGCCATGTTGTTAACCACTAAGCTACCTTTCCGGACTAAACATTTTCTAATAGTTAATTTATTGGAAAAAAAAAAAAAACTACATTTTTTTTTCCACACAATATATTCTGATCACTGTTTTCCCTCCCCTATATCCTCTCAGATCCCCCATATCTCCCTACCTCCCCACCTCCCCACCTCCCCACTTCCCCATACACCCAACTCCAGGCCCTTTCTTTCTCCCTAGAAAACAGGCAAACAAAAGCAAACAACCTAGAACAAAGAGAAGAAAACACACACATACACACATGTACACACACACACACACACACACACCCCTCATAAAAACACAAAAAACAGAAAACACAATATACGAGCAATAGACTTGTAGTATAAAAAAATGCCCAAAGCAATAGGGGAAAAAAGTCTCCAAAAATACCATCGGTTTGTTTTGTATCGGCCATCTACTGCTGGGCATGAGGTCTACTCTTAAGTGTGGTTTGTATACTCAGTGAGTCTCCACTATTAGAAAAACGTTAAATTTTCCTTTGGAAGTAGATGCCAACTGGAGATAGCTTCCTGGTTGGGAGAGGGAGCCTGTGTTTACTTCCTCTCTCAGAGCTGGGGCTCTAGCTGGCTTGGACCTGTGCAGGCCTTGTGCAAGCTGCTTAAGCGGTTTTTGTTTCTTTGTTTGTTTGTTTTGTTTTTTACAAGGCCTAATAGAAGGATAAAGCTCTATGCCCCACCCGGCTTTGACATCTACACGGTGCTAATCCAGCTCATCTCTACTGCCCTCAGAGGAGGATCATTTTGAAGCAAATTCTGGACCTCATAGTATTTCATTTATAAACAATCCATATGTTTCTGAAGCATCAGGGATCTTTCATGCAAACACAACCACGAAGCAGAGAGTGCATCTAAAATGTTTTGACAATCCCCTCCCACAGTTAAGTGTGCGTTCAGTAGCCTCCTTTCCCTGGCTGTAGCCCGTGGTCACACTTTATGACTTGTATAAATCAGGTTCCAGGTAAGAGCATCTTCAGTGTTGCTTCAAGCTCTCTATATGAGCGCTTCTAGATTCCATGTTTTCCTTGTTGGAGAACATTACTCCACTTTGGACCTTTTTCTGTTTCTTGCCATTGACTCTGTCTTTCCTGTTAATCCTTGCTTTGCCTCTGTCCTCTCAAATGTCGGCTGGGCTTGGCTGCCCATTTGCTGAGAGTGAAGAAGTATTTTGGGGATGAGCATTTGCAGGTGAGCTCTGGGGTTGGTGGGCTTTCCTATAGCTGGTAGGCAGGGAAGATGAGAAGAGGGAGTGAGGACAAGGGGGAGGAGGGAGAGCACAGGAGCCTGCAGGGAGGAAGGTCTGAGTCAAAAGGCCCTCCAGGGGATTTAGTTGTGCTGCCAGTGAGAGTCCCTAACACCTGCCTGGGGGTGTGAGATAGATCTCTGGCTTCTGGGTCTCCTCTGCACCAAGTGGAGAAGGGTCTGGGAGCCCCTGAATTGTCCTCATCCGATAGTCTCTTGCTTTGTAGAAGGTGCCCCTTCCTTAGAAGGGCTCGCTGCTCCCAGACTTCTTTCTTAAGACATTCAGCTCTAGCTTAGTCTTTTTAGGTACCTTGTCTCAGTCTGCTGAAAACTGTCCTGACAGAATTACTGAGACAGGGTCACGCACAAAGAGAAGAATTTAGTTCTCACAGCTCCAGAGACTGGGACATCCAAAGCCAGAGCACTCCACCTGGACTCCAGGTCCTGGAGAGTGGCTGCTCTTTGTGTCAGAGATCAGCACACAGTGGGGAAGTGGGACCCACAGTGGAGAAGTGGGATCCACAGTGGGGAAGTGAGATCTATATTGGGGCAGCGGGATCCACAGTGGGGAAGTGAGATCTATATTGGGGCAGTGGGATCCACAGTGGGGAAGTGAGATCTATATTGGGGCAGTGGGATCCACAGTTGGGAAGTGAGATCTATATTGGGGCAGTGGGATCCACAGTTGGGAAGTAGGATCCACAGTGGGGAAGTGGGACCCTAGAAGGACTGGGACCATGGGAAGAGTAGGACCCTGGGGAGGAAATGGGACCAGATGAACAAGCCTGCCTCCATCTTGGGCCTAAAAGCCATCTTATAGTAAAGACAAACTAGGTTCATCCCTGTTTATGACTAACTCTGTTTTCAAGGATTGGGCTATGCCCCATCTGTAACCTTAACTGCAAATGGCTCTGTACTGCCTGTTCCAGGAGACAGCAACCATATTATTATAACCATCTTGCAACCCTGCTTTTGTTTCAGAAGGTTGTAATGACTACGTGTTGCTATGACTACTTCATTCCAACCACCTCGCAGCCATGCCTTTGTTTCAGGAGGTCATTATGACTAACTTGTTATGCTATGTTCTGCTCCTGTAATCCCGCCTATTTTCCCTACCAAGTCCTCCATTTGCAATCCTTCTATCCTTGAGCTATAACAACCTTGTCTTTCCCACATCCAAGGCTGACCTCTAGAACTGCCTTAGGGGGAAACCACCCGTGTACACCAATAAAAAAAGCTTGCTTTAATTAATTTGACCATGATGATTTGGGTTGGTGAACTTTCACCAAAGATGGTTGCATCTTTGGGATGAATAAACCCTGGGGAGGAAGTGAGATCCACAGGAGGAGAGTGAGATCCTGCATTTTAATTTAGTTCCTCCCCTTCCCTCTCTCTTTTCCCTTTTTGCTGGGGATTGAACTCAGGGCCTTCACATGCTAAGCAGGTCCTCTACCCTAATCTTTTTATCATCCTTTTATGAAATTAGTCATCTTGCTTTGGGACCCATCCTCATGACCTTATTTAACCCAAATTACCTTCTCCAAATCCCAACTCCAAATACAATAAAGTGTAAATTTAGGAGTTAGGGTTTAGGGTTTGTTGTCCACACGTGAACTTTAGGGAGCTATATCCAAACCGTGACTGTACCTCCCACCACTACCTGAACTGGGGCTGTGGGGTGGGAGGTGTTGATGTTTCTAGTCAAAGGCCACCAGGAACACCAATGGAGACCAATCCTGTGGGAATTCATGGCTGGCTTAGCAAGTGTCAGGCAAAGCCAAGAACTGCCCTTAAATTCTCTGGATGGAGGCTGGGAAGTAGGGACTAACCCTGTGAGTGAGAAGGAAGCAAGGCAGAAGTTGTGTTCAGTGAAGAGCCAAGCCACTTGCATTAGCAGACGAGATTACATGTCAGGTTTGAATGGTGTTCTTGTTTGTGCCGTCTTCAGCCTGCTTTTGTCTTCATCTACCATGGTTGCAGAGTGGCCTTGCATGATGCAGATAGTCTGTGAAATTACTGTTCCGAGGGAGACTGCTGAGGCTGGCTGTGGATGCCAGGCAGCTCTAGCTCCAGGCTAGAACTGTCTACATCAGGTCCTAACAGTGCTGTGCTTCCAGCTCATGGTCTGGCATGGAGCCCTGCAAGCTGTCCACTCACAGGGATGGCCAATCCACTCTCCTTCCTGATAGCCCTCAGCTGAAGCTTCCTCTGCTTTGCAGGCTTGGTTAGTGATCACCTAGAGATCTGTTTTTCATGTGTGTGTGTGTGTCTGTGTGTGTGTGTTGTAGTATGTGGAGGGTGTTCATGAGAGTGCAGGTACACATATGAGAGGGTTCATATGTACATGTTGCACATGCTTGTGAAGGCTCAGGTGTTGTTCTGTCCACCAGTGAGGCCCAGGAACCCCCTAGTCTTCTCCCCAGCCCTGGGCCTGCAAGGGTTAACACCACATACTGGCGTTTACCTGGGAGCTGACAGGAACCCAGCTCCCTATGTCTGAGTGGCTAGCACAGCTGCTGAGTTATGTCCAGAGCCCCTGGCTTCTGAATTTCTGTTTTTTGTTGCACTGTCTCCTAGTCCCCATCTCCCCGCCCTTTTCTTCTCACTGTTGCTGTCTTGCAGGACTTCAGGGAGGGAGCAGAAGTGGGTGGCTGCAGTGTGCAGTGTACTTTGCTCAAGTCCGATCTAGCTCTCAGCTCTGCTGACTTCTCAGAAAATTGCTCCTCCATGAGGTCCTCCTGTCCTCAGGAAGGGATGCCTGATTCTTGTGTTCAACATATCCCTTCTGTAATGACATGGAGAGACTGCGCGGACCACAGGCTGGTACAACATGATGAAAGTTTCCAGTTGCCTATTTAATGAGAACTGTATTTTTCTGAAGGCATTCTGCTTCATCATCAGGCTGGCCGCTGAGGCTGTGGCATCCTGGTGGAGTCACACGGATCCGTTTGCTTTCCAATGCAGATTTCCCGTGGCTAAAAGACTTTGTCCCTTTCTGTCTGGCACAGTAGACACATTTGCTTCCTGCAGACTGTCCAGGTAGCAAGTGGACAGTTGAAGGAGAGCCATGCTTCTCATCTGTGGGGTTCGGTGTTTTTAATCAGCTCATTGGACAGCTACCTGTCTCCTTTAACATATGCATTATTAATGGCCACAGGGAGGAAACATCCGTTTCATGCAATGATGAGCCTACATTGTCTGTCTCAGCAATTGGCTCCCCTCAGTTGGACTCTGTGGAGAAATAATGGCAAGATTGCAGAGGAATCATCATTAGGATGCCATCCTGGGGAGCCCAGGCTACCCCACCACATTCCTGGTAACATGTGAAGAAAACAGCACTGCTGGACCCCTCAAGGAGAAGGATGCCATTGAGATTGGAAAGTCTGGTTGTGTTCTACACACACACACACACACACACACACACACACACACTCACAAATGCAAACATAGACACACATGCATGCACACTCATGCACTCACACACATACATACACTCACATGTAATGGGGGCTGTGACTGACTAGTTTGGAGGAGACAGAAACAGGAGGCACGGAATCCATTCATGACACTTAAAAAAAAAAATCCTGCCTTGCTTTTCCCATTTGTTCTGCTTCCATTCTGCCTTGTGGAGACTCTTGAGTCCCACCCTTCCAACTGTAATAGGTTGAACAATCTCCCCCCTTAGCAGGAAGAGTTTCTTTGGGAAGTAATTCACCATGTCTTTCTTCAGTCCAGTCCAGCCTATGTTCCACTGAGTCACACACGTGCAGTAAAAACAGAGACTCCAATGTTCACATGTATGATCCTAGAAATAAAAGACAAGCATTGTTCCAAGAACCACAGGGCATCATCATAAAAAGTACTGCTAATTGTTGACTCCTGTAGTTGATCTATGCTTCTGTTTGGAAGCAATCCCATGTTCCCTGCAAAGTAAAGTTTTATCATGTTCCCATTAAAAGGAAAATCTGGGGTTAGGGAGATGGTTTATTGGGTACGAGCAATTACTGCACAGGCATGAGGCTCTACGTTTGTGATCCCCAGAGCCCATATAAAAGCCAGGTGTGTTTGCTCCACCCTGTAACCCCAGCGCTGAGGAGAGGGGCCAAGACAGGAAGATTTCTGGGGCTCATTTGCCAGACAGCCTAGCTGAACAATGGCAAGCTTAAAGTTCAATGACAGACTCTGTCTCCAAAGATGAGACGGTGTGTAGTACAGGAGGGCCCCTAGAGACACCGTCACAAGCGCTGCTTTCACTGGTGAACACCTACACACATGCGCATCACATCTGCGCCACACATGCGCATCACACACACCACACATATGCTCAGCCTTTGCTCTGCCAGGCATAGAGGCACAAGGCTGCCATCCTGGAAGTGCTTAGAGGGGTAAGGTATGAGGATGGTTAGACGAAACCAGCCCGTGCGAGTGAGTTCTCACCAGGATAGGCTAAATAAACAGTGAGGCCCCCAGACAGGCAGGCAGGCAGGCAGACAAACAGACGTCGTGCTCCTGTGTGTACTGTCATATTCTTGAGCTGCTATGGTTGCAGGTAGACTAGAATTTGATACTGGAAGTAAATGTACCCTCTGAGCTAGAGGCGATGGGAAGCAACCATTCTCACTCATTCACGAATCATGTAAGCATGTGACTTCCTGGCATTCTTAGGGCCAGCCTATATCCAGAGAGAGGTCACACATTGCTTCACAATGCTCATGCCCTTTTAAACTTCAAAGGAAGGTGAGACTGATGATGTACCTACTGCTAGGGAATGATGACACCTCTGGGACGGCTCTGCTCAGGATCTGCTGTGTGACTTTTCTTGAGGAAACTTGATAAACATACAGAGATCTGACACCAATGATAGAGCAGCAAAACTATTGCGGTGAAGTAGAACATGGTAAGCTGATGAATTTACTGTGATTACTTACAGGAGTATGGGTGACAGGTTACTTACAAGACCATGATAACTAAAAAGTGACTGTGTCACCAAAAATCTCACCCCAGCAAGGGTGACATCTCAGGGAAGCTGCATTCCTAGACCTTCCTGCATAATTTGCAGACACTTCTACAGGCCAGAGAGCCTCTTCTTCCCAGCAATCTTTGGGACCAAAAGGCTTTGTGAATCTTCTAAGTTTCAGGAACTCACTGAGACTTGTAAGTTGTTTATGTCCTCAATATAAACAAGCCTCTCTGCAGGATGGAATATTTATGTTCGGAGAAAATTGCCACACAATGGCATCCCTTCCTCCAAGAATTTTCTCTGACTGTCACATGAATTTTACTGTGACACTTTTGCCCCAGTCAGGTGACTCATGTGGGACTTTGCAGATCACAAGAATAAGATTTGTACCTCATCTATTCCCAGCCCCAGGTCCAAGCAGCCTCTGGATAAGTTCCTCAAACACACTCAAAGCCAGGTCACACCAACAGCTTCCAATGAGAGCACACCCAAATCCTTCCTCTTTCCTCTAAAGTGTTCCTGCTTCTCGGTCTGTCCTTGAGTTTCTGTTAGCATGTCACGATGACCATGGATGACTGTCTCACATACCTCTGCCTTCTTCCACTCAAGGGGCCTTTGTGTGTTTCCACAGATGTCTAAATGCATGAAGGATGTTTCGTGTATGCGTGTTGAGATGAGTAGAAACAAAACTCAACAAGTGAACAGGTTCTCTGTGGTGACACCTAGTGACCGCTGGTGATGAGAGAAATGCAGCGAGAACTGCTCTGAAGTACCCCAAAAATTCTTTCATTAAGAAGAATCGGTTAGAAACTGGGGAGACAGCTCAGCAGTTGAGATCATCTGCTGCTTTTCCAGAGGACCTGAATTTGGTTTCTAGCATCCATGTCTGGTGCTCACAACCATCGTTACTCAACTTCAGGGAGTGTGACATCTCTTCTGGCCTCCACAGACACCTGTTCCCAAGCACACACCCTGCTGCCTCACATACATATAATTATAAAATAATTTTTAAAAATCTTAAGGGACTGGAGAGATGGCTCAGCAGTTAAGAGAACTGGCTGCTCTTCCAGAGAATTTAGGTTTGATCCTAGCACTCACATGCAGCTCACAATGGTCCTTAACTCCCATTGCAGAAGATCAAATATCCTCCTCTGATCTCCATAGGCACCAGGCAAACTTGGGCTGCACATACATACATACATACACACATACATACATACATACATACATGGAAAACATTAAATACACACACAAATATATAATCTTTTAAAAAAAAAATCTTTGAAAAGACTAATTGGTTAAATTCTGCCTCTGCAGTTACCTTTGCTATACTTCTTGGCTTGATGTCCCACCCACTAGACAGGGTCTCTCTTCAGTGGGAAGCAGAAGTGACAGTTGTACTGTCAGGTTCTTGCCACTTTTGTCTGACCAGGGGCAGAGATGTTGGCAGTGTGTAATCAGCAGGACTTATTGCATATTGCCTGGAGAGAGGGAAGAAACGCAGGATCCACTGGGACTGTACGCTGGATCTGGAGCAGTGATTCAAGCCAACAGGTATAAGTCATGCCTCAGACATCCTTCTCTGACAAAGAACTACTGAGTAGGTCTAGAAATCTTTCCAATGTAGAAGACCATGTCTGAAAGTGGGAAAACAAGGTCTCAAATCCACAGCTACACAACACTGCTATAAAAAGCATACGGGGTCATGAAGTGTCATATTACTAGAGGTCAGTTCTGATAGAATAGGAGATGGAGGCTTCATCTTAATTCTGCCACCACCTTTCCCCCCTCTCCTCCCTTCTTTCCCTCCTTCCCTCCCCACCACACTCTCTTCAGATTGTGTGAAAGGACTGCTATCTCCTATAATGACTGGTTATTAGAGTTTTGAGGATTATCAGGTTAAGAGGAGAAACGTGGAAGATGGAACACCTTGTAAGACATCACAATGACAAGTCACCACAGGAAACATCACCAGTGAAAGGCCAGCTGGAAACCTGTGAGATCTCACTGTGAGAAAATATTCTACAGTTTAGAAGACCTTGTTGAAATTGTGTTGAAACATTGGCTAGTGAGGAATTTGTCAGCCTTCAGGTATTAAGAGTCACATGGAGCTCACGCCTGTGCCTGGTGGTTCCCTCTGATCCAGTGCTTTCTCATGAGCCCTCTGCCCAGCATTCTTCCCCTCTTCCTTCCTGTCTCTACTCCAAAAAGGCTACTGGAGAGAAAAGTAGCACCCCAGACTCGACCCCCTGAGTGTTCCTGTTTGCTGTATTTCTCCTGTCTGAGCACCACGCCTACGACAGCAGGGACCAGATCCGTTTGCACTGTTGCCGTATTGGGCCTTAACAACAGCTGTGAGAGGCACACATGGAGTACGTGTCTGAGGAACAAATGAATGAGCTAACGAGTGAAGTCAGCTAACGTTTCTGTGACGGTGCAAGTGTTATTTTGGGATGTTGGATCAAGGGACCCAGACTTTTCTCCCCAAGAACTCCCAGAGGATGATGGGTACACTAGAGACTAAAAGCAAGGATGTTGGCCCCAAATATCAATGTATTCTGTTCCCAGTGACCTCTTCAAGACCAGGAGAAGGGAACTTAAAGAAATCGGTCCTGGAGAACCTTTTGGCCCATAAAGTCAACTTCTGCCAAAAGTGAATCAGACATTCTTATAGAAATGTCTGATTTCCTTTCTAGGGTTGAAAGTGCATAAGAGGAGCCTGAGACCCCTCATCATGCTGGAAACAAGGCATGCTCAAGGACCACCAGAGCTATGACAGAAGAAAGCCCCAGAAGACATCTGGAAGAGTTTCCTGACACCAGACATGAGGCCATCCGAATAATAATGGCTGTTTTGAAATACATCAAATATAATAAAATCCATGAACTTGTATTGATTCCTTAAAATATCCAAAACAAAACAAAATTTAATTGGTCACCTTGGGAGATTGCTAGGATACAAAGTTATTATTCTGGAAATTGATAAAAAAAGAAGAGAAGAATTAAGTGCTTGTCCTGCTTTCGTTTACAGACTGTGTTAAGATAACTAACCAAGAGGGACTGCTGCTCTATAGAAAACCACTCAAGTTAATAAATGAAGAAGCAGTAAGAGAAACCACCATTTTGGAAATCCCACTGAGATAAAGGATGTGAGTAACAGTAATTAATGGTTGCTAACCATTAAGCAAAAGTCAATGGGAGATATTATAATGGGTTGATTGGAGTAAATCCTCCAAGGACAGCATTAGTGCTAATAAAAATGAGCGATCAGGTTCATGTTAGTTGGGCCAATGCATTGCAAGCACAGAACCAGCCAGGAACTAATTCTGCTTGTGTGAACATGTGCGTGCACACATATACACATATGTTTGAGATCATCAGAGAAAAATGAGCACACATCAAGTCTTAGATGCTATTAAGAATCATTTATTTTGCCGAATGTGATGGCATTGGAGTTACACTTCTCCATTACTGTCTTTAGAGTCATACATTGGATTCTCTAAATGTAAAATTACATGATGTCTGGGATTTGCTTGAAAAGACCCACCAAAAAATGTAAGGGGGAGAACAGCTGAGAGAATGTTGAAGGGTGAAGGGTGGGTTTTAGGGCTAGGGCTAGTTTGGACAGTGCTTTTTTGTAAGCGTGAGTTCCAGAGTTTCATCCCCAGAGCCCACTGGAATAATAATAAGTTTAAGAAAATCTGGACGTCATGGTTTGCTTGTAATCTGGCACCGAGGAGGCAGAGATGGACTGATCCCCGGGGGTTGTTGGCCAGTCAGACTAGCCTCTTGGGAGAGCCTCAACCCAGTGAGAGACCCTGCCCCCTCCAAAAAAAAACCCCAAAAAACAAAAAGCAAAAACAAAAACCAATAGAAATAATGGTACCTGAAGATTGTCCTCTGGCCTTCCAGGCTTGTGCACACACATCCACAAATATATACACACCCACGCACAAACACATTACCTGTCACACAGACACACACTTCCTCAGGTAAAAGACAAGTCAGCAAGAATGGATGCCAAATTCATACCTTTAAACACTGAATCAAACTGATTTCTTATCTTACAAACACATGAATTTGTTCCACATTTTATTCCTGACAGAATTATTTCCCCAACAGCTGCTGGACCTCAGCGTGTGATGAAACATTATTATGCTCCATTTCCGCATTACACATAAAAGGAAAATATTCTCCTTTAATGCATTCGCCTTTATGTAATTCACAGTTCCTAATCCATCACTGAATGCACAATTAGCTTATGTGATTGTTTTTCTTTTAGCAATAAGACTCTCCCGATGAAGGACGAAGGGCATGGACTACATCCTGTCAGAAGCTCCTTAATCCAGGGCTTGTTGAAGAGAGTTTACCAATCATTGTGTCCCTCTATCAGAACACCCTCTCCTTCACAGAACTTAAGTTCCAAACCACATTTGTTACCAATGTAGCCTTCCATGGTTTCATATAGTTCCCTGCTAGTTGTGCTAATTGGAAATAATGCTAAAAAGAATTCTTCATATTGCTGTATTTCAAACTGCATGCATGCTATGATTGCTACATTTGCAAAGCCAAACATTCTTTAAGTTTCAATAAAAACTTTTTCGGTGAATGTGTTTGTTCTTGGGGTTGTTTTTCTATGTCACTAGGCAGTCCCTGAGCACATCAGTTATGTTATTGAAAATAACACAGGTATAGAAATATTCTGGTTTTTACCTCCCAAATTTGACTAATAATTTGCTAAATTAAAAACAAATATGATAGCTGGGCAGTGGCACTTGCCTGTAATCCCAGCATTCAAGAGGCAAAGACAGGTGGATCTCTGTGAGTTCGAGGCCAGCCTGGTCTACAGAGTGAGTTCCAGGACAGCCAGAGTTACAACAGAGAAACCCTGTCTCGAAACAAACAAACAAACAAACGTTGTCCTTCTAGGACAACAGGGTGTAGCTAGGGACGTAGCTCAGTTGGTAGAGTGGTTGCCTAGCCTATGATACTGCCCTGAATTTGAACCTCAGTACCACATAAATTGGGAGTATACTTTTAACCACAGGACTCATGAGGTGGTAGCAAGAGGATCAAAAACTTGAGGCCAACCTTGGCTACACAGCTCGACTGAGGACAGACAGCCTGGATTACCTGAGACCCTGTCTTAACAACAGTAACAAAATAAGATTTAATAAAAATTAAAAATAGGTTATAAAATAGATACTTTTATTTTTCAGATTTTTAAAAAAGATTTGTTTTATTCATAGGAGAGCTCTATCTGTGTGTACACCTGCATGCCAGAAGAGGTCATCTGATTCTATTATAGATAGTTGTGAGCCATCATGTGGTTGCTGGGAATTGAACTCAGGACCCCTGGAAGAGCAGTCAGTGCTCTTAACTGCTGAGCAATCTCTCCAGGCCCCTATTTCTCAGATTTTTATATGCTTTTAGATTTCACTCACCAACTAAGCTTAAAGCTACACATGCTACTCATAGCTAGCAAACAGGTTACACTATACACTGTCACATGAGCTCAACTAATGAGAAGTATCTCTGTCTGCAGACCACCTTTGGAGGCTGTGTTAAGGTCAACCTACTATGGAAATTTCTCAGTGTTCACTCAGTTTCTGTGCACATTTCCCCAGGCACAGAACACTGAGGGTGGCGTGGATCCATGGAGCACACTCTGAGGAGTAGCATTTTACTCTTCTCTCATCTTCGTGTGTCCACACATTTCTATTAGTGTGTAACAAATCGCCACAACATTAGCAGTGTAAGACAGCACACACGTACTCTCTCCCAGTTCCCTGCTGGGAGTGCAGGCTTGTTTCTGGGTCTTCTGCTTAGAAGCTCAGGAGGCTGTTGTGAGGCTATCAGCTGGGCTGCATGCCCATCTAGAGGCCCAGCTTAGGAAGAGTGTGTTTCTAAGTGAGCCGCTCCTGCTGACCACCGTCCCCCCACTTTACAATGTGGCTGCCTCATGAGGGCAGTAGAGGAAGATGGAGTGCATGCTGACAGTCTCTTCAAGGATATGGTGGGTTCTGGTGAGCTTGCTTCCTGGTTGCAGACAGACATTTTCTGTGTTCTCTTGTGGCAGGGAGAGAAAGACACTCCTCTCTTCCTTTGTTCTTCTTTTCTTTCTAAGACAGAGTCCCAACAGCCTGGAATTCAGTCACAGATGTTAAATCAACCTCGAATTCCTGAGATACATTCTACTTATCTGTAATCTGAGCGTGTGTTTTAGAATCCAACGAAATTCTTGAGCATACAATTTTTTTAAAGGGAAACAAGGGGGTTGGAAGATGGCTCTGTGGTTAAAGTGTTTGTCATAAGGACTGGAATTTGGGTCTTCAGAATCCACATAAAATACTGTGAAGCTGTGACAGTCCACCTGTAATTCTAGCCTCAGGGGTAGGGTTAGAGGACTCCCAGAATAACCTGGCTAGTGAGATCAGCCATATCGGCGAGCTCTGGGTCTGATTGAAAGGTCCTGACTCAGGCAGGGAATAAGGTAGAAGAGCCCCATCGAGGGTGATTCCTAACATCAACCTTGGACCTCCACATGCATGTGCACACACATGCCCACACACATGAAAACATGTGTACATATACACCACACAAACATGAAAACAGATATGGTCCATAGTCATGACCAATACTGATATACGTAGATCTATTGTATTCTAATCCTGCAGGAATTATGGGTCTTCTGCAGCTTCAGCTTGGTTCTGTTATGGTGTAGGAACTTCCACCAGCCCTAGCTTCCCTGGAGGGATAGCACTGACTAAGAAACACAGCCTCATGGCATATTCTTGCTGAGGATAGCCCATCCAGTGCTGGAATCAACCCAGTAGATCTACTTACTATACTGCTCACCATAGTGAGAAGCTCAGCACACAGAAGACCCACACCGTGGCCACAATGACCTCTTTCCCTCTTCCCAGAGCCTTTTAGGTTTCAAGAAGGACTTTTGAAGATTAAAGACGATGTGGAATTTTCAATTTGGGGCTCGTTATTATTAGACCGATAGAGATCTAACTGTGTTGGATGGATGCTACAGTGTCCTGGGAACGCTCAGTGTTTTGGATTGACTATCACTGCTATCTTCAGCATTTTCAAATGCTGTATGTTTTAATAATGATTCGTTTCTATAGTTTTATGAATATTCAGACTTTCAGTGACGCTCAAGACTGAGTAAGTGCCTGGGCCAAAGACTATCCCGAACTAGCCACGCTGAATTTCGAGATCCACCCACACATTGCCCTTACACAGGAATATTTCCAACAGTTGGCTTCAACCTCTGACCTACCATTCTCAGTCCCTTTCTTAGCTCGAGTCAGCTTTTTAGTGGTAGTCATAAGAAGGGTCCTGCTAGAGTTCGGAGCAAAGAGTAAAGAAAGAGACAGAAGGCAGAAAGAAGCCAGAGTCTGACCTCAACAGATGATGAGCCTGTTTATTTCAAACAGCAAAGGACCGACTCTCCTCCATGGAATGGAGGTCCTGAGGGGAAACAACTGTCTAGGACCTTTTATAGAGGTGGGTGAGGGGCTTGGGAATGAGGAAGTTGGTGTAGCTTCAGGAGCTACGTGCAGGTCTGTGGTCTCTCCTCCCTGGAGCTTTTTTGCTCCGGCAAGTCGGACTGTCTCGGGGGACAGGCTGTCTCAGCAAGCACCACTCTTTGTGACTGACTGAAAAAGGTCGGCCGAGGCCAGCTGTAACCTCATAGGAACTCTGTTTTTACAGCTGAGACACTCTATCTGGCACTGCTCTCAGATACTAAAAATTTTAAAATCTGCCTGCTAGTTACTTCTTTGGCTTTTTCACTGCTGCCTCTTCCTTGCCCACCACAGCTACCCACCACCCACCACCCCAACTTCCTCCCTTGTGGTGAGCTACCCTATCAGGAGGAGGCACCATATTGGTCCAGAAGGAGTCTGGATCAGGGTGCAGTGGCTTGTGTCTGCTGCTGTCTGGTAACAGTCATGCACGGTGGTGGTGCATCGCACTTTTGACTGCTGTTTGTGGCAGAAGTTTATTTCTAGGTATGTTTAAAGCGGTTGGTTTTGTGCACTGTTTGGAAAAGGGCTGCCTAGGCCTTGGCATTTTGTATTATATGCAGGTGTTGGCTTTATGTAAATGATTCCTCATGACCTATATGTGCTATCAATAGAACACCCCCTAAGATGAGAGGCTCAGGGTTCCACTGTCCAGGATGGCGCTTACCATGATAGTGGTTCCCTCTGCAGAGGTCTGGCAGGGTTCACATCTATGAAGATGCCACCGTCTCTTTCTTTCTGAGCAACATAGTAGGTGAGCAGCTACAGCTATTATTATGACATTTTCATACATACGTATTATTACACTTTGCTCACATCCACTCTCTCCCATTGTCGTACATCAGCTGCTTGTTTTGTCAGCAAATACTTGACAAGAAGCAACTTAAAGGAGTAATTGTTGGTGAGGGGGGGTAGATGCTGGAGAAATGGTTCAGTGGTTAAGAGCACTGGCTGCTCTTGCAGGAGACCTGGGTGCTCAGAGGCATCTGTAACTCTAGTTCCAGGGACATCTGATGCCCCCTTCTGGCGCCTACAGATACTGCATGCATGTGGTGCACAGGCAACATACATGCGGGCAAAACAACCAGATGTATAAAATAAGAATAAGGGAAAAAAATTTAAATGAGGAAGGGTTCATTGGGCTTGTGGCTGAGGAATATGACACACACGAGCTCCGAGGCAATGGGATTGTGCCGTAGCAGGTGGCACACACTGCAGCAAACCAGGAAACTGGGCAAGGACAGGAAATAGGGCCTGGCTATAAACTTCCAAACCCTGTCTTCCACAAGGACCCACACATCCTCCAGCTGAGCCCCACTGTCTCCGGTTTCACAGCCTCCCAGACAGCTCCACCTTCTGGGGACTAAATGTTTAAACACAGGGAAGCATGACAGTTCGCTCTCAAACCATAGCACCTTCCCAGCACTTGGTGGGAGGCGGGAGTGGGGGCGGGCCCTCCTTCCAACCTCCAGATTGCACCCCCCAGCCCCATATTCCACATATACACAAAGTACAGATTCTGAGAGAAAGATGAGAACCGATAATTCTCTTTCCTCTACCACCTCTTCTTGTTTCCTCCCTCACTTCTCTTTAGATCCATTTCCCCCACAATCCTCCTTTAACTTCATGCCATCTGCATGGACCTAGTTAGTTTGTTGTCAACTTGACACAAGCTATAGTCATTTTGGAAGAGGGAACCTCAACTGAGAAAATGACCCCACAAGACTGACCTGTGGGTAAGCCTGTGGTGCATTTTCATGATCGATAGTTGGTGTGGGAGGGCCCAGCTCACTATGGGTGGAGCCACCCACAGGCAGGTGGTCCTGGATGCTACAAGAAAGCAGGATGAGCAAGCTACAAAGAGCAAGCCAGTAGGCATCGTTTCTTCCATTGCCGCTGCTCCAGTTCCTGCCTCCAGGCTTCTGTTTTGAGTTCCTATCCTGCCTCCCCTTAATAACAGACTGTAATCTGCCAGGTGAAATCAATCCTTTGCTCCCTGAGTTGCTTTTACTCTCGGTGTTTATCACAGTCATAGAAATGCATATGTAGATGTGTATATGTGCCTGAGTGTGTGTCCAAGTGAGAGAGAAAAAAAAGCACATTTTTTTCTGGCTTTAACATGATAACCTACAGTTCCGTTCACTTTTGTAAATGACATGATTTCATTCTTTTTTATGGTTGAATAAAACCATATGTATATCTATACCATGTTTTCTGAATCCAGTCACCTGTTGTTATATAGCATTTTCAAAGGATACTGTGATCCCAAACAGGTTGTTTCGTAAGCTAGATAATTAGTCTCTGTCACCGTACACCTGCTGCCTAAGAACAGTCCTAATCCACTGCTCAGGAAAGGCACGGAGAAAATGTGTTCCCTGGGGATGTGACTTCCCGCCCTCCCTTACACCAGTGTTAATAAGCTCAAACCTGTTGGGTTGAATATTGTAATGAATAGTAATGCCAACAGATGTCACCAAGATGTCCTAGAGTAATTGAATCAGTAGTGTTTATTGCTATGGATGCTGTCTGTTAACACTGCTGGAGAATTATGGCAGCTGTGTATTTGCACAAGAAAAGTGCTCTTTGGATAAAAAGAAGAGACAAAGGCTTTTGCCGAAGTAGCAGAACAATGATGTCTTGAGAACTTCATCATCCTGGGGGCCAGAGAATGCAGACATCACCATGAGGGCATTAAGAGATGGAATTGACACTGAGGGCAAGATGAAGCTGATGAGTAGATTTGCCTCAAGGAAAGCAATACGTCTGCCATCCGTTGGTCAGCGCTCTTAATGGGGCTTTAGTGCTGTTAATGAGGTTCCCAATTAGGGCTTCAGAACCCTGTGTTCGACCTTGTCACATTTTCCCAACAACAAGAACAACAAAAAATAAACTGATGATCATTCTATTTTCTAGTAAAAGAAACCAGGGAAAAACAGAGAAAGTGATAGACAACATAAACAAGATTTAGAACTCTCCTGGGGGTAGGAAATGTCCAGTTACAATGAAAGAGATTAATCTGCACTGCACGGAGGTTAGAATTTATGCCAACACCCCAGCCTGTCAGGCTCAGTGCCAATCAAATGTGTGGTGTGACAGATAACGAGGTGAGTCCACCCTGGGTCTGCATTAATCCTTACAGGAAAGCAGGAAGTCTGAGCTGCACTGGCTTCCCCTGGACCACCATGTCTGCGGGTTCTGTTCCACAGAGTCTTGCCAGTTTCAGTGTCTCCTGTCTTCACCTTCCTCTCTCTCCCTTATAGCTGGCGCCACCCAACCCTTAGTAAGGCCCGTTACTCCCCAAGTCAAGTGTAAAACCTTGGATCCATAGTCAAAAGCATGCTCCCTCTGTTAATTGTGTCTCTTTCTCTCCATGCTTTCTTATTTCCCCCAAAGCTGAGGACTTACCATTCTGTAAATATTTCCCTATATTCCCTGGGCCCTCACAGGAGGCCATCTCTGTCCAGTTTTCTAGCTGTGTCTGCTCAAGGCTCCCATGCTTGCTCCTCCTGTCACCTCGCCACGTCCACCCTGTCCTTCCTACCTCTAAAATTCCACACTTGCTTTTGCTGTCATCTAAGAACTTTTTATTCCAGTACTGATGATTGAACCTAGAACTGTGGGTGCTAGGCAAGCTCTCTCCCACTCAGCTGTATCTTCAGCCCGCTTATGGACTTTTAAGCTATATCTAACTTGCAAGTCTTAGCATTGTTAGGTAGAGTTCTATGCTAAAATGATATTGTGTTAGGGTCCTAAGAATGCTCATATCATGTGTCTCCTCTTCCTCCCCCTCACTAGGGGTTCAGATAGGAGTGCATTTGTAAGCAATAATAGCAAAACAAAGATAAAGTACTATTACTAAATTTAACCCAGTGCTCTAAATCCATAACATTTGCTGTTGCCCTAACTCACTGGAAAAATTAAACAAGGCTCTCCTCACTAGCACCTCCAGAGCAAAGAGACAGGCCAAAGGTGTAAGCAGAGGGTCTGCTTCCACAGTAGACACTTGAGGCAAAAACGGCTAACTGGCCTGCTACAAGCTTCCAATTTGTTCAGTATTACAGTCAGTTCTGGGTACGAGGAAAAGCAGAACACAGATGGGTGGTTGAGTAGAAAGCTCAGGGGGTAAGGAACCAGGGATATAAGGAGCAGCCTGTAGCAGCTGGCACCTCAGGGGAAAGGTGTCCAGGTTGTCCAAGGCTGCCTGGTAGCAGAGTCATCACAAACGGGGAGAACGTAGTACATGGCCAGATGGCTATACAGAGCCAGGACAATCATAGTAACAACTAATGCCTATACTCGCTTGCATAGTGTCCAAGTTCTGACTGTGAAATGCAATGCTGTCAACTACATATGTGTTGGGCCACATTCAAGCTATCCTGGGATCACGGGTTGAACACAGCTGCTAAAGAGAGAGACTGTGGCTGGTGACACAGAAATAGAAATATGGAGAGAGGGCATAGAATGTTCTATTCCCATCTAGAAACTCCTGGAAAAGAGGGACATTGTTTTTTACATTAATAAGTTATCTTGTGTGTGTGTGTGTGTGTGTGTGTGTGTGTGCGTGTGTGTGCACGCGCCCAGGCGCGCACGGGTGCCATGACATGCAGATCATCGGACAAGCTGTGGTAGTCAGTTCTCTACTTCCACCACGTGAGTCCTAAGAATCGAACTCAGGTCATCTGACTTGGGGGTTAGTATCATTTATACATTTAGTCATTTGCTGGCCCTTCATTATGTGTTTTTAATAGTATTTCTAGCAGGTAGTACTATATACACATTACACAATTTAATTTCTGATTTATACTTAAAGACTGGTGTGGACAAGTTTGAGTCAGCCTAGGATGTGATACCTAGATTGCAGACACATTTGGAAATATACGCTATGAGCAATCTTGCAGGACTGGGGTCATTTCTGCGAATGAGAGAAGTAGAATACAGATGAAGATTAAGGGGCAAGCTCAGGGGCTCAGCCTCAACAGGAGGGAGCCCCTCAGAGGAAAGGGGACTCTTCGAGGCTGCCTGAGCTCAGGGCAGCACAGTTTGGGAATTAGACTCCAGAGCTCTCAAATTGGAGTCTAAGAAAGCTGACTCCATGTGGAATTTGAGACAGAGATAAGGGGCTGGTGAGGCGAAACATTTAAACCTCGATTTACATTTTTTAAATCTCATTAAAAAAAGACAAAAGCAATCGGGTTTCTCTTCTCTGTGTCCACCCTGCAGACACGTAGATCAGAAGCTCAGCCCTCACTGCCTTTTAGTTAATCTATGTTGTCATTAGTTCTTCAGAGTCAGAGTCAGGCCTTGGGAATACTGGGGTTTGGCAGGGTTATGTTCTGAAGTCATTTATAACCAGACTCAAATGAATTCAAATAAATATAGTTTTTCCTCTGAAAGCTCAAGGTCGTCTGATTTGAAGCTGGTAGCTAACTTCGTTTGTAAGGACGTAGCTGGCATTTGAGAGGAAGTTTCAGCAGCAGATACCGGTTAAAGGTCGGACTCTACCGGTTTTCATTTTCCTCTATCAAACAATCTGTTGCAAAATTAACAAATCTGAAATAGTTCGGGGCAAACGACAGCCTCTATAAGTTTCAGTACATGAACTAATAAAAATCACATTCTGAAGCCAAGGAGAATGACACGTATTTATAATTTTACAACTGGCTGAGCGCTCTTTTAATTAATGTGGTGAACTTGTGAATTCGGTCAATTTAATTAGAGAGGAAATAACTGCATTTGGTTTATTGCCTCTTTAGTGCGATTAAAATTTACTGGGGAAAAAAAAATCATGCATGAGCAGTATTTTAACATTTTTCTAAATGCCTGGGTGACATTTGGTGCACAAAAATGAACTCTTATTTTCTACCTCGGGTTGAATTATATTTTGTGATCGCAAGCTGAGCTAGATTTGGTCAGAAGCAGCCTCTAGTAAATCAGCTGCTATTGCCGTATGGAATTCAGCAGAATAAAAATTATGGAAAGATTGTTTATTAACCCAAGCCCTTCTAAAGAAGTCATTTGCTGCAACTTCATTTCATACTTTCATTCCATTCTAATGCTCTCTCTTCATAAGTGTGTCAGTCCTTTCTTAGTGTTTCATATTAATATGTCAAAGTACACTTACACAATACTACAGACTGTTTGCCAGAGATTTGGATGGTATCGGGGAAGTCAACTCAAGTACATATCACAGGCCAAATGACAAGTACATTTGTGTGTGTGTGTTGTATGTGTTCATGTGTGGTGTATACACCCGTGTGTGTGCATGTGGAGGCCAGAGGTCAATGTCACCTCTTCCTCTAACACTCTCCCCTTTACTTTTTGAGGCAGGATCTTTCCCTGAACTTGGAACTCACTGTTTTTCAAGACTAGCTGGCCATCAGGCTGCAGGAACCCTCCCATCTCTGCCTCCCCAGCACCAGGGCTATAGGCAAGCCCCACCATGCCTAGCCTTTTATGTGGGTGCTTGTTATCAGAACCCAGACCCTCATGCTTGTGTGCCAAACACTTTACCAACTGAGTCGTCTTAGTATAACCAGCACAATAAATCCATCAAAAACTATTGAGTTTTTTGGTGATTTGAATGAGAAACATCCCCAACTTGTTGATAGTGTTGTTGAGAAAGTTATGGAACTTTTAGGAGGTAAAACCTTGCTGGAGGAAGTACATCCCTGGGACTGGATTCTGCAGATTTGTGGACTTACCTTACTTCTTGCTTTATCCTTCTTTGTGGATAAAAATGTGGTCAGCTAGCTTCTTGTTCCCGCCACCAGGCTTTCCCTGCCATGATCAACACTATCTCTCTGGAGTCATAACCCAAAATAACAGTTTCTTCCCTTATTGTTTTGTGTCAGGGTATTTGTTACAGCAGCAGACTGTAACTAATACAAGCATATTCTACATGACAGGGCTGTCCTGGATGAGCAATAAAGACCAGAGTCCTGGCTCTAGAAGCCAGCAGTGCAATGATGGAGACAAGCAGCACAAGCTCACAGCAGCAAGACATCCCACTGGATCATGAACCAAACGCTGAAAGCTATAAACCAAAACAAACCTTTTCTTCTTCTAACTTTATTACAGCAGGTATCTTCTTATAGGAATGTATAGCTGACCTACACTGGCATAGTCACAAAATAGTTTTGCTTTTATCTTACTTCCCCAAGGTAAAAACCTGGTTTTGTCTAGATACTGCTTATATGCTGTGAAAATTATTTCTATGTGCTTAATGTGGTAGTTTGAATAAGAAATGGACCCCATATTTGAATGCTTAGTCAACAGGAAGTGACACTATTTGAGAAGATTAAAAGGATTGGGAGATGTGGCCTTACCCAGGCAGTGGTGGTACATGTCTTTAATCCTGGCATTTAGGAGGTAGAGATAGGCAATCTCTGTGAGTTCAAGGTCAGCCTGGTCTACAGAGTAAGTTCCAAGACAGCCAGAGTTACCACAAAGAAACCCTGTCTCAAAAACAAAACAAAACAAAACAAACAAACAAACGAAAAAAACAAAAACAAAACATAAAAAAAGAAAGAAAAGAAAAGAAAAAGGAAGTGTGGCCTTGTTGGAGGAAGTGTGTCACTGGAGGCAGGCTTTGAGGTTTCAAAAGCCCATGACAAGTGCTCTCTCTCTCTCTCCCCCCCCCCCCCGCCTCTCTCTCTCTCTTCATATAGACTGGGATGTAGAACTCTCAGTTACTTCTCCAGCACCATGTCTACCTGTGTGCTGCCATTCTCCCTGGCATGATGATAATGGGCTAACTCTGAAACTGTAAGCAATCCCCCAGTTAAATGTTTTTTTCTATAAGAGTCACCTTGGTCATGATGTCTCTTCACAGTGATATAACAGTGACTAAGGTGTAAGGCAGTCTAATACTTCTGGATACTGGACATACTTTCTACCTTCTCATGCAGAATCATAAACAAAATGGTGTCCTTAGGCCTCTCAGTTAAAGTGCCTTTCTTTCTTTTCTGTTGCTATGATAAAATACCTTAACAAGAACAACCTAAGGGGTAAAGGGTTTATTTTGGGTCACATTTCTAGGTTAGAGTCTATCATAGCAGGGATGTTACAGCAAGAGCTTAAGGAAGCTGATCACATAATCAGGAACAGTGAGCAATGATGAATGAGTGCATTCTAATACTCAGCTCCTTTTCTCTAATACAGTCTAGAATCCTCTGACTAAGGGATGGTGCTACCCGCAGTGGGCAAGTCTTCCCACCTCAGTAAACATAAGATAATCCCCATAGACATACCCAGAGCCCCATCTCTCAGGAAACTCTAGATTTTGTCCTATTGACAACACTGACTGTGGGTCCTCGCTTCCTGGTCCCTTCCCCAGGATAGCCAAGCTGTTGGCCCAGCCTTGAGGAGGGAAGACACAGTCAGGAACTATCCAGGGTCCAAGCAAAGGCTTGGATGGAGGCTCAATAGTGAAGAGAAACATACTTCTTTGGAGGCAGTGTCAGTGAACATCTTGTTTATTGAAACAAACGGAGTGAGATATATATAGTAGAGGGAGGGGGAGAAATGTGGTGGTTTGTTATTGGTTAGGGCAGTGGTACTGAAAAAGCTCTATTTGTATGTGAAGGCTCACAATGAGGTATGGGTGGTCACAAGTTACTGTCCAGGACAAGTCTTGAGGAAGTCTCTTTTGCATAAACAGAGGCTTTACAGGGGCCAGAGAAGAGACCTTGTTGCAATACATTGCTGTTGTGGCTCGCCAAAGAAGACAGGAGGCATTGTTATGGATACGAACTCTGCCAGACTTCAGCAGAGGGAACTACCATCATGGCAAGCACCATACTGGACAGTGGAACCTCAAGCATCTGAGCTCAAGTATTTTTATTGATACAGAACTCCTCAGGTGTTCTACTGGCAGCACATGCAGATCATCAACAATCAAACATCCCCCACACCTGCAGACAATACAAAACGCCAAAGCCTAGGCAACCCTTCTCCCAACAGTGCACAAAACAATTATTTTATACATAACTAAAAACAAACTTCTACCACATGACCTTATAAGGTCATATAGGGAGAAAGGAAGTCCAGCCCAGGGCCCTCCAGCTGCAGTGGTCAGATAAATGACAATCATGCCATATACCTGGATAAGCAGGATTTTATCAGGTGCTACGTGACATAAGACATATCAACACTGGGAGGAACTTTACTAGCTGTTGGTGCTAGCTGGGGTCTGTCAGAGTAAGAAAAGGGAGCAGCTGAATGCCTTCTGCTCTCAGGGTGAGAAATCCAGAGTTCAAAGAATGCTTCAAACCCCCTATTAACTCTAGGCTAGCCCCATAACTGACCATCACAGAGTGGTTTTTAATACAGCAATAGATAACCAGTACAAATGCCAATTATGCTTTACAGGCTTTCCAATTCATTTCTCTTTCACCGCTGTGACTAAAAATACTATGAGACCCAACATGGAAGGACAGACAGACTGGTGAGATGGTTCAGTGGGTAAAGACCCTTGCCACCAGGCTTGACAGCCTTAGTTCAATTCTTGGAACCCATATAATGGAAGGAGAGGACTAACTCCATCAATTTGTCCTCTGACTCCATACAGGTGTGGCATGCTAGTACACACACACACACACACACACACACACACACACACACAGAGAGAGAGAGAGAGAGAGAGAGAGAGGGAAATGGAAAATGGAAGGCTTGGAGCTAAGCATTTAAAACATAATCCTGTGAGGGGACAGGCCCCTAGGAATGTCTTCCTTAACATCTGTGACAGGCACAGAGAGGTCCATGATGCAGTGTGTTTGAGCAATCCATTCAGTTCACATAGCCTTCTGTGGATCCAACTATCAAAGCTATGTTGAAGATGATTTGCTTAGTATATAAAACACCAGCCATTGCTGTGGATGGGGGGACAAGGGCAGTGACCCACTTCAAAGAGTCATATCAAACAGTTATTATTTCACCCCTTGAAGGGTCCATAAGCCAGGAATTAACTCCTGCTTTTTGACCAGGTGCTTTTAGCTTAAATCACTGTCAGCCAGCCCTGGGTAACTGTCTCCTGAGGACAGGTCAGGCTTCTTCAGTTATCTCGCTATCCAAAACTTTCAGTGAACTTAGAGAAGAAAAGTGGGGAGTAAATTTTATTCTCCTCTTATGAATGCTGTATGGCTGTTTCCTTTTGACAGTTTTTAAACGGGCTCAAACTTAACCAAGTTCTCTAAGGCTTACCCTCCCTCAGCTTCAAGAATGCTTCACTGTCAAAGCTGAGGACAGCTTTTATCAGATTGCCAATGTTGCGGGGCAGAAGAGCAAGATGACTGGAAAACCATCCTACTGGCTGCACAAAGAGAAAGTGAAGCTCAGTGGGAAAGCTGGGATATCTTCCTGTCAGACACTGAAGAGTACATGCTTTCTTTAAGGGTGTTGAATTTATATTTTATGTTTACTAGTCTCAGGGGACTTCTGAATTTCAATGGACCTTTTTCCCTTTCTGTTCTTAAAACAGTAGAGAACCAACCCAAGTGAGAAAACTGCAGCTGGCTGTAACCACACAACCATGGGGCTGGGGATGTAGCATGGTGAATGCCTAGCATGCATGAAGCCCTAGGTTCCACCCCAAGAACCTCCAAAAACTGAACACAGACACTCAGGAGGTGGAAGTCCAAGGTCATCCTCAGCTACATTGCAAGACTTTGGAGTACTTCTATTGGAAAAAAATGTCTGCTCTAGCTATCATGACCAATGGATATGTATAGAACAACCTTTCATTAGGCCTTGGAAGAGCTTATAATAGTTGGTGCATGTGCCACCATAGGCATGTCCGGGGAGAAAGGTGCTGATCCCATCCAAGTCCTGCTCCAGGCATATGACCAGTGCCTTGCTCTGTGGCTCTCATCAATCCATGGCCTTCTCCTCCTCTGCAGTTGACCACAGCTCAGGATTCTGGGACTATCCTCCATCTGCAGCATCACTTTGACAGGTGAGCAGCCCCTGGGGTGCTTCCCCTCAGTCTCTTGTGGCCACCTCAGGCACACATGTCTTTGCAATCCATACACACAGAGAGAGAGACATAGGGACTCTGTTTTTTGCGTGGCCTTTTTCATCACTGTGTGGAGCACTAGCTGAGCCCTTGTTCATCCTCCTCTGTCCAGAGCATGCCCAGGATATATCCCTTATCAAACAGCTAAGAGCCACAGCCTGGGTCAGGCCATGGCAGTTATCTCCCTTGGGCCAGACTGGAGTTCTTAGGAAGATGATGCCCCTCCTCCCCACATCTGCTCTCCACAGGACCCAGGGAAAGGTTAGTCCCTGGAGATTCATTTTCAGAGATGGGGAGTAAGAAGCAGACTCCCTTTTTTTTCTTTCTGCTGCATGTCACTTTTCTTTTTTAAAGCAAAGGATGCATCATTTATTATTTGAGAAAGTTTTATCAAAAGGAAGTTATTATAAGAAACAATAGAACCATCCAGAATATAGTCTGTGAGAATTCTGAGGCCAGGTAATGAAACCTAACAGTCGCTTCTGCATTTTGAGAGGAAGAAAAAAAAAATCCCACTGTGGCTGTCATCCTCACCAGAGAGGATGTTGAAGGTGTTTTATAATTAGCTCCCACTCCTCTGACAAAAGGAACGAGTGAACGAGAATATCTCAATTCCCTCCTTCAGAGCATCAGAAAGCAGCCCCGCACTAACACCGAAGCAGCCTCCTCCACCAGCACCTGCCAGTTCCCATACGGAGATTTTCTCCTGCCAATGATTCTCCATTCCCCTATCACCAGAGAACTGGCTGAGTTTTCCCCTTTGAACGTAATATTTCTGTTATTGCTTTTTGACAAAGTATAATAACTATGGTGTCAAACAGTAGCAGGCAGAAGAAACACACAGGGACGCAGATGAAAGGTTTCAGGATTTGCTCAACCTCCTGAACACACGGGTCTCCCGGGTGACAGGGGTGATCTACCTCATCGTCTCATGCTGTTCTTTTCCATACCTCCTCATACCTCTTTGTGCTCCCCCAGAGACCCCAGCACTTGATAGTTTCCATAGCATCCACCTATCAAGGCTGGTTTAGGGCAGCTGTACAGTATTTCTAGAATCCAACTTTTCCCTATTGACTACCAGGCAGAACTTACAGTGTGGCTCCCAGCTGATGATAGCAATCATTTGGCATGAGAAGTCCCTTAGCCACTGGTGTCCCTGTAACCTCCTTGCTCTGGGGCTCACTGTCTGGGGCAGGACACAGTCCCTACCATCTAAGTGATTAGTGTCCCCACTGCTGTTACTCCAGACTAACTAACAGTGATTTCTGAAATAACAACACATAGAGATATTTAAGAAGAAAGAAGGGAATTGTGGGTTCCTTGTTTCTGAACGGGGCATGGAGGAACACGTAGGACTCTTTCTCTTTCGTTTTGGCTGCATTTTCTGCAAAGTATTCTCTAAGAGCTGATCTTTGATGGAGGAATTTAATCTAGGAAATTGATCAGATGATCAGGCAATGGGAAAACAGGGGATTTAAACAGGGTTCAAGGGGAAAGGCAGACATTTAATGCTTCAGGAAATCACCATGCCAGGGCCCATGAGACAAGAAGAGCAGAGAGTGCAGCTAGAAACCTAAATCATAGATACTGAACCGGTTGGGCCGCTGGTGGGGAGCTAGAACCCCAGGGTAAGGGCAGGGCCATGGCAGAGACAGCCACTGCTGAGGTTCAAAAGGCAGAGCCAGAAGGGGTGGAGCACTGGGCTTTTCCTTTGTCCCTCCTGTTTTCTACCAGGTTCCCATTGGGCATGGCCACTAGAATTATCAGGTCAAAGAACCTGTGATCAAAAGAGCCACCAGAAGGAATGAAATAAATCTAAGACACACATTGCCAGCCAGGCTTTCTTGCTGCCTTAGTTTACAGTCAGAAAGACTAAGACTAAGAAGCCATAGGACCCATCCACACAAATCGAATCTTAGCTCTCTTGTCCCTGGCAAGAGGATCAAGAATGTGATCAGATGTAGAGATGAGAGAAGATCCCAGGAAGCATTTGGAACTCAAGGGGTTTGAGAAGGCAAACAGTAGATCTGCTTAGGTGGTGGTGGCAAGGATGGGTGAGTGCCAAGGTTGTCTTAGAAGGTAGCAGAAATGTAAGTCCTCACATTCCATTAGGAAACCTGGGCTAGAAGTGGTCTGTGCTAAAGAGAAGGGAGAGAAATGAAACTGAAGCCTCCAGTTGTATAAAGGTATGTGTGGACTTTTGTGGGTGCAGGGAATATCCTCGAGGTGGTGAGTGGCACGGAGTCACTAACCCAAGAAGCTCAGACTCCTGGAAAATGCCTTTGTGGTGCAAATCCACTTTATTTCTAAAGAAGCAGGGCTTTTATAGAGGACGGAGGGTGCTGCATAAGGAGGAGTCCAATCACTCGGATTCACGCTTACTAGACACTTCAATCGGCCTATCTAAAGCTTGCTGTAGCGGGACGGTGGATGGGATTGTAAGGTGGGGAAAGGCTCTAACATCTATAAGCTTGTATGGAAAAGCTCTTAGCCTATCTGTATTGCTGATGTTGATGAACAAGGTTTCTGGAAAGAAGGAGGAAGCTGGCACCACCTTGGCAGGGGCTTTGCCACCATTGGGGCTCAACTGGCGTGCCAGGCCACTATTTTAAGGTCCATGCCATGTCCTGCGGCCTGAAGTACTGGCCTAGCGCAGGTGCTGATGCCTGCCTCTCTCTCCACCAGTGGGATCCAGTTTCACCACCAGGTATGTTTAAGCCACGTGACTTGCCTGCGTTAGACAAATTACATGCTTTTGAACTGTCAGTGCTTTGTACTAGAATAAAATTGTCTTTGCATCTCATAAGGCTGAGGTAGGTAAGGGAACCACTGTGAGCTGAGACAGTATAATGGTTATAATGTTAATGCCACTGGATGAGAATCAGATTACTATCACAATTTTGAGCCAACTTTGAAGCAAGTTTTAATTTTATTGGGGTGCACTTGAGAGCTGGCCAGAGACTGTCTCCTAATTCGGATTAAAGAGAGCAGCCTTGAGTCCATTTCTTGGACTCCTTTTAAGAAGTAAAATCATGAGTAGCTGCAAAGCAGGTTTACATAGAGAGACAATGGAGTAGTAAGGGAATACAAAAAAAATCTCTGAAAACACCGTGTGGTCGCCATGTGATTAGAAAAGGTTAGGAAGGGCTAGGGAGGGGGATTAGGTAATTAGGGCTAGTGAGAATTAGAGAATTCTCAAAACAAACCAAGGTCATGGGTTGGGCAGGTGAGGTTATAGGTAACAGATTTAAAACAGCAACTCAGCTCTTAGAGTAAATGAAAACATATTTTTAACAATATAGTATTGTTTGTATTATTTTTATTAATTTACTATTTTTATTAAATTTTATTTTTATTTATTATTTATTCCTCAATAAGCCTAGCCAAGGGGCTGGAGAGATGGCTCAGCAGTTAAGATCACTGGCTGCTCTTCCAGAGGACTTGGGTTCAATTCCCAGCACTTACATGGCATCTCACAACTGTCTGTAACTCCTATTCCAGGGGATCCAACACCCTCACACAGATAGACATGCAGGCAAAACACCAATGTACATAAAATAAAAATAAAATATTTTTTAAAAATAACCTAGCCAAGCCTGGGCTAGAAGTCCAAGGCCATGTTCCTATCCTGGCCAGTGACAGTTTTCTTCTTTCTTCTGTCTCACAGAGTTGCTATAGCGGTCACACAAGACAATGAAGCACTTGGTAATCAGCCTGGCTCCCACAATGTGCTCAAATAATGTGACTGACCCTCTCACGACCTGGAACAAGGCCAGTCATTTCCAAGGACCCTTAAGTGCTTCCTTCCCAGGCTGAGCCAATGAGACCATGCAGTGGGTAAATGGCTTCCTTTCACCTCTTTTTACAGCTTTGCAAGAAAGGAGCCTGGAGCACATCCAGACTAAAGGTGGCAAATTGCTTTCCCAGATTATGGGTCTTTATCCCAAGAAAACACCCACAAACCACAATGTGTCAAGACAGTCCCAAAACAAAAAGATATCAGAAGAAAAATGCATCGGCTGACAAAATTTACAGCCTTCAGAGTTGCCTGTGAGAGTCCTGAGGTACTATGTGTATTCTGCTCAGTTTAGCAGCACATTTACCACAGTGAGAATAATGTGTATTGTTATGTGAGGGGGAAAGACCCTCAGGGGGATAGGGAAATCTACCGTGCCGTTCCCACTGTCTGATCTTAGGTTCACACTAATAGCTCAATTAGGCACTGAGAGATTTGTATGGATATACAAAGCACTTTATTTTCCTCAGGTTACATACTGACACCAGGGATGTTCAATTAAAAAAAAAAACATGGCAGCCCAGAAAGTTGGAGCCTTTTAAACCAGTCTCTAGGGGACTTCTCTGACTGCTCAGGACCTGAATACTGGATTAGCTGTTATACCTCTTGAAGAAGCAAGGGCTTCTGGGAAAGTGAGTACTTGACAGTAAGCAGAGAGGCAAGGTCTATGCCCATCGCTACTAGGAAGCACTGGTCCTCTCATTCCCCACCTTGAGTTGTATCCTGAGTCAAATCCTTTACTCTATAGATACGGTTAATTGGGATCTAATAATCATCGGGTTTATGTATCTAATTAAAGTCATTAATGATACAAGGGCCCACAGGAATTAGTGGAAACCGAAAGTTCAGAGGCCCTGCATTGGCTGACATTAGACAGAACCATCTGAGCTAATGCACCTATCTGTTGGTAGGGGACAGAATAGTGTCACTCAAGAAGCTGGGAGAAGAGGAGTGTGGGTGAGAAGAAGCTAGAGCCCAGGATCAAGAGCTGAAGATGAATTAAACAGTAACAATGAAAGTGATAGTGGGGACATCAGGGTCCCATCTTGGGGTTCTTAGTCTCATTAATAAGAGAACTTAAAATAAAGTTAGAAATTACTCTGATTTAGTAAAGTGGCAGTTGTAGGTGCCCCTCCAAGATCGATGACTTTACTAGATCATAATTAGGTTGTAGACTAGGTTTCCTGTACCCTGCATGATATCCCTACTGTTGAGTGGGACTTGCGTCCAATTAGAGAGCTGTTGGTTACTGCCAAGATATGTGTGCCACTACTGGGAACACCTCAGAAGAAGAAGCAGAAAGATTGTAAGAACCAGAGGAACACGAAGCCTGCTGTGAGAGTCCCTCTTTTAGAAATGTCAGAGACTCTAAACCCAGGAACTCCTAACAACATGGCTGTCTAAACAAGACCCAAACAATGTTAACATGGATGGAGAAATCTCCTGGAGTCCCAATTTCGTCTTGTAGACAAAGAACTACAAGCAACTAAGGAATGCTGAGAGTAGGAGAAATAATCTTCCCTGGGGAAGAGCTCCCCAATGGGCTATCCAATACCAGATGATCAGTTCTGAAAAACATATGTAGAAGTAACTTTATGCAGATTGAGCAGGGCGTATTTATTTATTGAGGAATCAGTGTGTGTGTGTGTGTGTCATGTGTGCGTGCAATTAAAGAAAAAGAGGCAGGATTTGCCTTAACCCATTCTAAAGTAAATTGCTGTAAGCCAATTTGAGAAAGAGGAGTGGAGAGACATGGGAAGGGTTATAAGGAAAGAAGGGAAGAGGAAAAATAATGTAATCATATTTTAATTTCAATAAATAAGTAAAATAATCGAAGAATGGACTCAAATGGAAGCTCAATGACAATTTTATTAGAGTTTAAAGGAAAAAAACCCGAGGATAGGCAAACCATGAATCTCAGAAGCTGCCCGGGGGAAGAAAATGGAAGAGAGAGAAAAAAGTCATGTTGCTTGAGTTAGGCAGCATGTAGGTCAACCGCATATTGGCAAGCAGGCACTCAATGGGGAAGAGAGCCTTAAAGAAAGAGTGAGAAAGTCCAAAGCATCAGAAAAAGCATACTTAGCTCAGAGGTTAGAGCACTTGTTCTTGCAGAGGACCTGCGTTCAACTCCCACATTACAATCATCCATAAACCCAGTTCCAGGAGATTTAACACCCTTTCCTGACTTCCACAGGCACCAGGCATGTACACGGTATACAGACATATATGCAGGCAAAACAGTTATACATATAAAAATTTAAAAAGCATACTTAGGTCTGGCCAGTACCTGAAAGAGAAAATTGGGAGGCTCCAGAACTTTCTGGCTGCTCAGCTTATAGAGACTGCACTAGGGTTGGGATTTCTGGGAAGGAAAAGTACAGTAACATATTAAAGGAATAGTTATTTAGCTTGTCTTGTTAGTATGGCTTACGGCAGCAGTTCTCAACCTGTGAGTCACAGCCCTTTTGTGGGTTGCCTAAGACCTTCTGCATGTCAGATATTTACGTTACAGTTCACACAGTAGCAAAATTATCGTTATGAAATAGCAACAATAATAGTTTTATGGATGGGGGTGACTACAACTTGAGTCAGAGCAATAGGAAGGTCGAGAACCACTGGCTTCAGGCAAAACTGCCTTTGGCCAGATGATTGACCCAGCCAGACTGAAATGTTAGGTCTCCACCAGGCCAGAGAGTCTATTCTCTTGACCAGATGTTTTCCATCAATGGGGTTTGTTGCTAACCAGGCCACAAGTGCTAGGCAGGCATGAGCACTTTACCATAGCTACCTTGTTCAGGAGGTGTGACTGGAGGAAGAGGATACTTCTGTGAGTCAGATGAACGTCCTGCTCCATAGGGGACTCAGGTGGAGTTCTGATCTGAGGATGATGGAAAGCGTTGGAATTGAATATTTTTGTGGAGGCATACAGCCTAGCAAAAGGGCAGAGATAGTACTACAAAGTCTGCTCTGGAGAACTAGTAGTTCCTGTTGAGCCCGAAATTTGCCTCCCCAAGGACCAGCGAGACCACATATATACAAAGCAAAGGCACTTTTATTCTGCAGAGAAAAACCAGCATGTTACGGTCAGACATCATGGAAGATGACTGACCCAGAGCTGAGAATTACAGCTTCTTCTATTGACAGAAAAAGGGGGTTTCCACATAGGTGAGGTAGTCTGGTTTCTAATTGGTGACTAAAGGTGCAGTTTACAAATGCCTGAGTGGCTAACTGTCTACATTCTTGAGTTTACATTCTTGAGCAAGTTAGTTATTAGAGTTACACATCTGGTTTTAGGGCCTTCAGACTACCTGGTCTGAGGAGATAGTTGTATGGCCTTCAGGGCTGTGGCTGGATGAGATAATTTGCCATTAGAATGGGGGCTTTTTACTAGCCTGCAAGGTCGGGCCCAGGTCGAGGCCCAGAGTACCTACACAAAATAGGGGCTCTGGTTTCTTCAGCATGTCTGGAAGGCTTCTTTCATCAGCTGCAAGGTATTGAGTTAATGTTGATGGAGAACAAAGCTAGTTAATGCTTCATCAGTAATTAACTTTATTGAGTTTGAGGGCCTCAGGCAAAACCAACAATTGAATGGTGATTTGCCGGCATTCTCTGAGAAGCAGCAGGTGGAGAACCTTGTCTTAAAGTGGCTTAGTACTGCAGGGCCAAGAGAGGGGTGAAGCCTGACTCTCTGAAGACTACCACCCTCCTCATCTCTGTCTCTCCTGCCCATGCTGCCCACAGTGGAGTCACTCTTGTAGGTCTGATGGAGACCCCCACAGCCTTTACAAATGTAAGAGTATTCACACCCTGGCACAGAAGTACCACTGCAGGCAAACCTGTCTCTACAGGTACACAGCTCCAAACTGGGCTCTGAGAACATATTCTGTATCACACAACTGCTAAAAACATAGTTAAGTACCATATAAACAGAAACACTTTTGGCAAACGGATAAATCATAATTTAAATGTTTGGAGCATTTAAATCAAAACAGAGTGAGGAAGACATCCGGATGAAGCTGCACCCAGGCTCCGTAGTTGAGGAGGCTTCTGCTTAGGAGGAAGCGGAGCTGAAGAGATGCGCTGCGCACGGGGGTCCGGGGTGGGGTGGGGTGGGGGGGTGGGGGGTGTTAGTCAAATGAGTGCATGTGCTAATGAAGCCAGGTTCCCCACTGATGGAAAGGAGACTTGCAGATTAGGAAAGAGAACAGTAGTGCCAACCTGGGGAGCTGGAGGAATTGGGAGCATCTGAAGGCTGGTGTGTATGTAAGCGATAACAAATATTACTGCCTACACAAATGTGTACAGACTTCTTTAGCTCAGGGAGTACAGTTAGCACCCAGATACTGGCTTTCTGAAAAGCTATTGATAGAATCCAGAGTTTTGAATCCACCAAGCATACATTCTTTCTAGTTGTCTGTATCTTTATTTCCCAGGTTCTGGCTTTAGTCATCGTTCTCCATTAAAAGAGCCCAGGACCACTGAGAGAAAAAGCTTACCATAGGGCAGTGATGTGACAGGGCAACACAGTGTACAGGGTCCTCCATCCAGTGTTCTTGCTTGATGCCACTTTAAGTTTGACTAAAACTTGACCTCGTTGATGGAAAGTCCCATGGAAAAGTACCCAACTCTACTCTAGGAGCCTATGGTCAACATGCTCCAAACTAATTTATCTTGGCTTCTGTAAAACTGCCTGCTTGTGCAAATGCACCTCTTCCAACCCCACTAACTGCTTATCTTAGTGAAAGGGCCCGAGAACCTGGGGTGAAAACGAGCCAGGATCAGATTCCTGAGTAAAACGATGACCCCTTCAAGTCTCAGGATTAAGCAACAAACTTCCTCAGGCTTCAATGCCCAGGTGCTAGCTGTCGTAAGGGACCCCCCTCCCCTTCCCCTGCACACCATAAAATGCCAAAAGACAAAGGAATCAGGGTTCGCCTCCCACTCTTCCTGCGTGGAGACTCAAGGAAGGTGAACCCCGAGGAGCCTGATATTAAAAGCCTCATGCGGTTGCATTGATCTTAAGTCTCATGGGTTTTTTGGAGGTCGTCTCTCGCGGGTAGACCTTGACAGCGGGTCTTTTCATTAGCTTTCATTGAATTGCTTGCTGTTGCAAAACCTTCTTATGAACTAGCCTGCCTCCATCTTGGGTTTAAAAGCCATCTTATATTAAAGACAAACTAGGATCATTCCTGTTAATGATTAAATTTGTTTCTTAAGGAGTGAGCTATGCACCACATGTAACCTTAACTACAAATGATTCTGTACTGCCTGTTAGAGGAAACAGCAATCATATCCGTGTTCCAAAAAGTTGAAATGACCACCTTGCAACCCTACCTTTGTTTCAAAAGGTTGTTATGACTACCTTATGGCCACCTTGCAGTCATGTCTTTGTTTCAGGAGGTCGTTATGATTAACTTGTTATGCTTATGTTCTGCTCCTGTAATCCCGCCTATTTGCCCACCAAATCCCTCAATCCCCTATTTGGAAACCACCTACCTATGAGCTATAAAAACCCTTGTCTTCCTCACATCCAATGCTGAATTCTCGAACTCCGTCTTAGGGGGAGGCAGTCTGTGTATGCGAACAAAAAATTCTTGCTATAATTAATTTGGCCATGATGATTTGGGTCAGTGGAATTCTCCCATTTGTGGGATTAACACTCCCCTTACACCTGCTAAGCAAAAACATGATGTGTGTTTTGCCTTTAAAAGCCTTGGGTCCCAAATACTAGAGTGTAGTCTCAGCACACTGGGATATATACTTTCAATTGGTTATAAACTGTGTCTGAGTGGTCTTCTTTAGTGGGCTCCCAGTAACAGTAAGAAACACACATGAGGCCCCTGGAGCATTCAGGCGGTGAGTAGGAGAGCACTCAAAGAATAACAGGAGGGTGTTGAAAGAATTTTGACCTGCAGACTGAATCTGGGACAAATTGAGCTTAAAAATAAACTATAGCATAAATGTTCATGGTTGAACAACTTATAATCATTACTCTATGCTTTAGGGAGAGACAGAGGGGTCTCAGATGCAGCTGTGGAAGGGGAAACCTCTTATTGATCTGGCTTTGCTAGGAGGGTTTGAGGACAGTCTAAGCATACAGGGTTTACTTGGGTTGTCTAGAAGTGGAGGCAATCCTATGATTGGATCTCTCATGCATGGAGTAGGACTGTCAATGGTGATAGGGACAGAGACAGAGCACCTCACCACATTGCCACCAGCAGCAGCTGGAGGGATTGTTTTCAGAGACCTCCACACAGGTGGAAAAAAGAGATTTGTGGTTTCAACAATGAAAAGAATCTCAAAGTGAGCCCATATGAAGCATAGTTAGAGTCTGCTAAAATAGAAAGGAAGGTACTCAAGGGAAGAATAAAGCTCACTGGTATAACAGGGCCCCAGACATTAAGCAGACCCTGAGACTTTAGCACAACTGACTCCATAATGGAAGTGTCATTCAGGTTGTAAGACTCAACATGTAGACAGTACAACCTGACAAAATTAAAACAAAGGCCTAATCCTTCAAAGTCTATATAGTTCTGGAAAAGCCTCAAAATGTACTAACCTTGCTTTTTAGCTTCTGTAGTTCTGCTTCTGGCTAACTGTTCATGTTGACTGAAGTGTGTTAACCCAAAGTATGGTTTTTGTGCTTAAGGTTTGGGTTGCACTAGGATCCTGAACATCCAGTGTAGTCACTAGCTGGTTAATAAAGACTTTCTATTGGCTTAACTCCATGTTCAAGCAGTCTTCTTCAGTAAATACCCCACAACTGAAAAGCAAAACTCACAAGGTTATGTACTTCCAGCCTTCATGAAATCAGGGGCAACCACACATCCTGTGCAAATTGGGGCAATCAAGCTTATTTACAGAAGTGAAAACACATGGCTTGTTATTTACATGAATAATAGCCACCAGCATTCCAGGAAGTTATTTTGTCCTGGGTAAGTACGGTTTACAGGTTAGAGGTGTTTTTGTTTTATAGATCTCTTAAGCACAGAAATTTAAACTTGAAACATAACATTAACCATCATATCAGCGTAATTTTCATCTTTCCTTTTCTTTTCTTTTCTTTTCTTTTTTTTCTTCCAAGACAGGGTTTCTCTGTTGTAACTCTGGCTATCTTGGAACTCACTCTGTAGACCAGGCTGGCCTTGAACTCACAGAGATCCACCTGCCTCTGCCTCCCAAACTCTAGCCTTTAATCCTATTTTCATCTTTTCAATCTGTCTCAGGAAGAATGGAGCCTGGTTAAGCTGTGGGAGGAAAGCAGCAGTGTCCTCTTGTAGCCAAGGCAACAGCACTTAGTGTTCGTAGGTCCATCTCAGATTGTGTTTAAATAAAATTATGATGTGGCCTCATTTTATCCCAAGTCCCATTATCTTACAGTGACCTGTCCACTGCTAGTGTCCTGTGACTGTGTAAGTCTCACAGAAAACCCCACAGCCCAGCTCCTGATAACACAGATGCCTGGCTAGGGGTATCAGACCAGTCAGCCCTCAGTTCTCAGGGACCACCCACCTATTCCTTCAGAATGGATCATAAGCCACAGGACAAAATAAAAGCCCAGATATTTTCAGATCTAGTTATTAATTAACTAATTGGAAGGATAAGAAGAGATTTTCTAAAACACATTATTGATCAGTGTATAGAGCAATGGGAGTCATTATGGCACTTTAAAAATTTTTTAAATAATTTATTTTATTTAATTTTATGTGCATTGGTGTCGGGATGTCAGATCCCCTAGAACTGGAGTTACAGACAGTTGTGAGCTGCTGTGTGGGTGCTGGGAATTGAACCCAGGTCCTCTGGAAGAGTGGCAGTGAGTACTCTTAACTGATGAGCCATCTTTCCAGCCTCATTATGGCACTTTCTTAAGTATGTGTCTTATTCTGTGCTACCCCTCCCCAGCTTTGCTCTGTAATAGAAGCAGCAGTGGCCAGTCAAAGAGAAGGCAGACATAATTCCCTTCCATGATGCTTTTTAGAACACAAGGCCATGACCCAGCCTCAAGACAGACAGGATGCAACACATGGGTTTTTGGTTGTTTGGTTTGGATTTGTGTGTGTGTGTGTGTGTTTGTTTTATGTTATTGTTCTTTGCTTGTTTTTTGTTTTGTTTGTAATGTGTATGTATGTTGTGTGTATGCAGGATTTTTTTGTTTGTTTGTTTTGGGGATTTTAAAATAAGGTCTTACTGTATAGCTCTGGCTGTGCTAGAACTCATTACATAGACCAGACTGACATTGAACTCACAGAGCACCACCTGCCTCTGCCTCCTGAGTGCTGGGATTAAAGGCATGCATCAGCACACCTGACTACTGTGTGCAGGTTTCTGGCCAGAGGTCAACCTGAGTCTTGCTCCTCCAGCACAATTCACCTTTTTTTACACAGAGGGAATCACTGGTCTGGACTCACTGATTGGCTAGGCTGGCCAGCCCACAGGCCCCAAAGATCTATCTATCTCTACTTCCCCAGAACTAGGATTAAAAATTTTTGCTCCTATACTTGTTTTTTTAATTTTTATTGTTTTTTTTTTTTTTTTAAACTTCGGTCTGGGACCCTGAGAACTCAAGTCCTCGTACTTGCAAGACAAGCACTTTATAAACTGAGCTATGTTCTCAGCCCCCTAACACCTGTTTTTGAGAAATAAAAAGTTAAAAAAAAAATCTTAAAAGGCAAAAGTAATTTTAGAGGGATTCTATAGATGCATACCTGGAAAAAAAATGAGAAATAACCAAGTGAAAACTATTAGGGAGAAGAGAATTTTAGCAAAGGGACTTTTAAAATAACAAAGGTAATAGCTTTCCTACATGTAACAAAAACCAGCTAGCAAGCATAACAGAATAAAAGATTCCACTTCAAAATGACACAAAGGGAAAACAAAGCTGCTAGACATAAGACTATTAAAGTTTGCAGAATGAAGGAAAAATTTACACTCAGTTGACAAAACTGAAAGGGCTTTAAAATAAGTGGAGACACAGTATGTCCAAGATAGGAAAATCGACTTTAAAAAGGTACCAGTTTGCTCTCATTTTACCTCCAAACATAATGGGATCCCAGTGAAAATAGCATCAATTCAACATCTCAGTAATGGGAACTTCAAAACTAAAGAATGAGAAAATGAGATGAAAAATTTATCAAAGAAATAATACCATTTCTCAAGCAAAACATTCAAGATTAAAACATTGGAGATTAAATCCCTGTTCAGTTCAGTACCATGAATGAGGAAGCAGAAGAGGCACCATGCCCAGGGGTATGAGTAAGAAATGTAGAAGAAAATTAACAGAAGAGCTTTCCTAGAAGGGGAGGAAGGAAGGCTCTGTACTACCCATACCAGCACACAGAAAAGCATTCAATGTTTCCAGAATGAATCCTCTGAGTTAGAAGACAGCGATGGAAAAATCCTTCAAACATCTGAGCAAAAAGCACTTCCAGCTCTGACTGCATTTTTGTTGGTGATGACAGTGGTTGTAGTTATTTTTTGCTTTCTCATTTGTGAATTTAAAACCTTATTTAGCCGGGCAGTGGTGGCACACGCCTTCAATCCCAGCACTCGGGAGGCAGAGGCAGGCAGATAGATTTCTGTGAGTTCAAAGCCAGCCTGATCTACAGAGTGAGTTCCAGGACAGTTAGAGTTACAACAGAGAAACCCTGTCTCAAAAAAAATAAAGTAAAATAATAAATAAATAAATAAATAAACAAACAAACAAACAAACCTAATTTATTGTAGAAAAACTCAAATACTTAAACAGTAGAGATATCTAACTCTCATGTCTCTAGCACCCAGCCTCAACGGTGATCAAATTGTGGCAATTCTCAGTTCACCTACATCACTCCTTCTCCTGTCCTGTTAATGTATTTCTTTGAAAGATAAGGACATAAAAATACAATATGACACCTGCACTCTACCTGAACTAAAATCAGACAGTATTAGCAGAATGGCCTAATAGGTACAGGTGCTTCTCATCAAGCCTCACAACCTGAGTTGGAATTCCAGAACCTGACTAGCCTGGGCCAGGTGAGTGTCCATCATCAGGGCAGCCTGCTGCCTCCAGGAACCATGGTGATGCCCATGATCCATGCTCTTGCCACACTAGCTGGGCTTAATTTTCTTTTATTTGTTTTCTTGAGGGCACAGGGTTGGGGCGGGGGCACTGGAACAGGGAGGGATGGAAAGAGGGTGTTATCGAGTTACATTGAAACTCAAATTATTAATATAATTATTATTAAAAAATCCCAGAACTTAGATGGCGAAGGGAGAATTGACTCTCGCAAGTTGTTCTTTGATCTGCACACACGCCATGGCATGTGTGGAACTGCACACCTACAGACCTATACACACACATACTTACACTAATGTTTTTAAAATTTTAAACAGTGTCATCAGAATCAAATGTTCCAATTTTCAACTGTCTCATTACTACCACAGATTTTTTTTAAGTATACTTTATTTGAATCAGGGTGCATATATGGCCCATACATTGTTGACGTTCAGTTTTTTCATCTAGACTTGTCTTTCTATGATTTTCATTACAAGTTATGGTCTAGGGAGTGCCTTTTCCCCTTGAAATGCATTTGACGAGGAAAGAGGGTTGTGTGACCTGCTGTGTCCATCCATTCCGGATTGTTTGGCTGACTGTGTTTCCCCGTGTTGATATTCTCCATCTACTCAATTTCCTGAACACTGGTGCAATGTTCAATCTGGCAGAGAGCAAAGACTTTCCTTGGCCCCTTTCTCAGAAACTAATGAAGATGTGTTCCACTGAAATGACGGAGCAGACCAAAGACCTGTGCCCCAACTCGGGAGAGAAGCCAGGAGGTTTACAAGGGTGAGCTTGGATGGCAGTATACGGCAGAGGTAGGGAGTGAAGTGCGGGTCAGGCAGAGTGAGAGGAGGCCCAAGGAGAACACCCCTAAAGCAAACACTAAAACTGACAGTCCACAGGATGATGAAACTTGAGGTTGATTGGTGATAACCAAATATACTGGGAGCCAGCCCCGGCAACTGACAGGGTCCAATGAGGAAATAAAGAGTAGATGAAGGGAGACTGAGTCAGAGACTGAGGCTGAGAGGATCTTGAAGCTCTGACTGACTAACAATCAGGGTGCTTTTTTATTTATACAGATTCCATGAAACAAAGACAAACTCATGGTTTCCAAGGGGATACAGACCATATCATTTTGTAAGTATCTGAGCCAGTTTAGGTGAGTCCCTCAAGCCTTGAACAATGTATAATAAAACTTTGGTGGTATAAAGTATAACCCTGAAAGCTTTTTCAGGCCTAAAAACCTCTGCAGCTGACTTGCTTTTTATGATCTCTATAAAAATCTGTTTGTTTAAGAGAATTCCTTTTGCTTCCTAGTTAAGTGACTTTCCCTTAACCTGGTGTAAGCCAGTCTTTTTATAAATGGCAAACCTTTATGCCTAGTTCTTTTTTCTTTTATGTCATACTACTATGTAGGGGAAAGGTTATTTTAGTCAATATAAACCTTGTTGCTAAGTTTCTTTTTCTCTGGGGGCATGTCATATACGGCCCCCCATCTCAGCTACATATCCAGGAAACTCAGCGTATGTAAGAGAAGGCCTCTGATCTGTCACTTCTCCTGGCTGGCTGGCATTTATCAGCTTTTCCAAAGTTTACATTGCCCTGATTGCTTCATTCCTGAGTTTGCTCAGGGGTAGACACACCAAGAAGATCCTGGATCCGTAGCCTCATAAAGAAATTCCTAGTGTTTTAGTGCTTATCACAATCTCCAAGGCTTAAGGAAGATTTCTGAGTAATGTCAGACAAGGCTAATTTCCTGAAAGCAGAAATGGCTGTAATAATTAGGACTTTCCTAAAGAGACTAAGAAGTAATTTTCTTGGGTAAAGACATAAATGAATCATAATCTAAAATAGTCCACTAGCAATGCAACATGTAGAGACCAAAACCTAGAGTGTGAGGCAGCATGACAGCAATCACAGCATTTGGCTCAGCTTTGTTGGAACTGTGTCAAACAGCTGTGCTGGCTTCATGGCTTTTGCTATATCCATAGGTCATGGCTGCACCACAAATAGAAAGCTAAGACATATGTATTTTTAAATCATTGATCAAGAAAGGAAAAGCAAAGCATAGTCTACTCCTGGTTCACCCATGGGTAATATGTATCAATTGTAATAATAAAATACTGAATACTGAGTTAGCTTAAAGTGGGAGGAATAACTGTACTGAGAAGATGGAAGAAGAGAAGTCTGTAGGTGTCCATGCTGGGAGAGGCAGGGCTGCAAAGCCAAACACTCATCCTCTACAGTAGGTAATCAGCCAGTGAAACCCACACTGATAAGCCAATAAGTTTCAGTAAAAGCTCATGGGTTATCTGAGACCCTCCAGATGTCCAGGTGCTCACCCCTAGAGCCTGTATTTACTAGTAAAATGACAAAAGAGCTGTCTAGTTAAATTCAAACCCTTAAAACCGAAGAGTTTTTCTTGAATTACTCCTAAATATCCCTGGATGAACCCTACTACAATTGTGTATCCTTGTGGGTAGAGGCAAATGGCAATTTGACTTTGGTAAAGGAGAAGGTTGCAAAGTTCTCAAAGGCAGAGACAGTGATAGAGCTGACTGAGAAAAACTTATATGCAGTCTCTTGGTACAGAAGAGGTGAGGAACAGGTTCTCCAGTTTCCTCTTGCAGAAGAGGCAAGTGACAGGTTAGCCCAGGGCCTCAGGAAGAACAGCTCTGGCAGCATCTTGGCCATGGTCCCTTAAGATATGATCTTCAGCAAATAAGTGTGTGTTACTTTAAGACACCATGTTTGTGGTATTCGTTACAGCAGAAAGCTAATGTAGCGCAATGCTCAGACATCTGAATGTGCAGTGCAGCAGCTGAAGTGCTAGATGAGGATGACTCCAAATTAGGACGGGTGAAATTTTATGTGAGTGGGTTTTTATTACAAGTGGTACCATTTGATTTTTTAAAATGCACATATATTATACTATGAGAAAAAATGAAAGTACAACTTAGAAATGTGCCAAAGCCAAGTGATTTTTAACAAGAGTTATGGCAGATACCCAAGAAATAAGCTAACAGTTCTGCAGAGTGGAAAGACAGGGGCTTCCCTCCATTCGCTCTGTGAGGTGGGAGTAACTGTGATGGTAACTGGGCAAAGGCAGTGGAGAGAGAAATTACAGGACAAAGTCACTACTACCAAACAGGCACAGAGCTGAATAAGGTAGAGACAATGAACATGAAATGTTGCTACTGTATGTCTGGTTTTTTTGATGCCACAACATATTAACAAAAGCAGAGGCTTAAGACACTCATCACCTTACATTTCTGTAGGTCTCAAGTCTAGTGTGTTCCCACTACACGACAGTCAAGGTACCTACAGGGACACATTCCTGTCTGGAAGTTCTACCTCTCCAGTTCCTTTAGGTAGTCTGAAGAATTCAGTCTCTTACACCTGTAGGTTGGGGAAATCTGTGTTGCTGGCTGTCAGCCGAGAGCTGCTGTCACCTTCAAAGCCAACAACCTCAGATTGCATCTTCCTCATGTGCTTCTTTGATCCATGCTTCTGCCTTCTCTTCTGATTTCAGAGGCTCTTCATTGTATGGAACCCATTCCACCCTGAAGTCTGTAATGTCTGTAAAGTCTGTAACTTTCCATGGGAAAGTTCCTGCTGACATGTAAAGTAACATTTTCATAGGTTCCAGGAATCGGAATACCAGTATCTTTGAACCACTATTCTGCCTAACACCATGGATACACATTTACATCCCGATCAAATAAGTTTTATCACAGCAGTGCTATAGAGGATTGTTTGTGATGGTTTAAAATTAGAAAATCTATTACTATAATTCATCACATTAACAAATAAAAGAGAAAAATAAATGCAATATAATTTCAATAAATTCAGAAAAAGTACTTGACAAGATTCAACACCCATTCATGATAAATATTCTAATTGAAATTAGAATTAGAAGAGTTCCTTACCATGGTATATGATAACAACATAATATCTTTTCATTTTTAAAGATGTGTTTTATTGTATTTAATTCTGTGTATATATGAGGGGGTTTGTGTGAAAGGGTCTTTGCAGTGAAAGAGTATCTCAGCGGTTGGGAGCCAAAGAGATACCACAAAGTCACACCATGCAAAATAATCTCATGCAATAGATTTATTGGGGGGAGGTGGCACATAAAGTGACTCCCTCTGAGCAGGACAGAGGCAGCAGAGGGCCCTGCTGTGATGGCAGGTTTTAATGGGGGCTATGGAGCATGTACATAGGAAAAACATGGCAAGGGCAAAGTGGAAATGTGTCTCATTGGCCAGCATTGGCCATTAGTGATGATGGTGCTGTTGGTGCTGAGTGACTGAAGGCAGAGTAGGGGTTGGGGGGTGGGGTGCACTTTTGGTGGTTCTTACTATGCCCAACAACGCGCACATGAGAATGCAGATTCCCACAGAGTCCAGGAAAGGCTGTCAATCCTCTGGATCTGGAGTTACAGTCAGTTGTGAGCCACCATGTGGGTGCTGGAAAACAAACTCAGGGCTTTAGCAGGAGCACTGTTAACCACTGTGATAGCTACTCTTGGTTGTCAATTGCCTACATCTGGAATTATCGAATGCTCCAAAATGGAAGACACACCTATGAGGGAATTTTGCTTAATTTGAAGTAGAAATATCCATTTCTAATCTGGGTCTTTGAGTTGGGAAGACACACCTTTAATTCAGATCATTAGAGCTGAGAAAACCCACCTCTGGTCTGGGCCACACCTTCTGCTGGAAGCCTGTATAAGGACATAGAAGAAAGCAGCTTTTGACGTTTGTCTGCTGTTACCACCTTGCTAGCAGGTGTTGCTTGTACCCATCCACGGGACCCTTCAGGAGACGGGATAGAGTTGGCGCAGAGGCAGGACAGACTCCGGGAATCAGGTGACTGACAAAAGACAGACTCCGTTTATTACAAGGTGGGAAGCCTATTATACCCTTCACCTGCCCAGTGTCCCATTGGCTGCCAGACTGAAGCTGCTCTCCCTGGGTGTGTCCAGGTAGATCTGTCTCTGGGCATGTCTCCTACTATGTGGATAGTGGTTTAGCTAGACCGCAGCCATGTTGCTTTAGCAATGACCTTAAAGTTTCTAAAGGAGCTTGCCCGTACAGGTTAAAATTTCAGTGTGGCTTCACAGCCCACCCACCTTAGTTCCCATGGAGTTACAGAAAAAGTAAAATTAAACAAAAAGGGTGAATATGTAGGAGAAAACTGGACTTGCCACTGAGCAGTACAAGGCCTGAGACCTTCGTGGACATATCTAGAGATGGACCTACCTGGACACACTCAGGGAGCAGCAGCTTCAGTCTGGCAGTCAATGGGACACTGAGCAGGGTGAAGGGTATAATAGGCTTCCCTCCCTGTAATAAATGGAGTCTGCCTTTTGCCACTCACCTGACTCCCGGAGTCTGTGTCCTGCCTCCGCGCCAACTCTACTCCCTTGCCTGAAGAATCCCGTGGATGGGCACAAGCAACAAGCAGGTCCATTCCTTCACTGGCATTAGCACCTACTTCTTCAGGATTCCAGCATATACTGAAGACCAGCTGAGACATTTAGCCTCGTGGACTGAGACTGAATTCTTGGACTTTCCATTCATAGCCAACAATCGTTGTATAAGCTAGGCCACAGCCTGTAAGTCATTCTAAAAAATCCTGTGTGTGTGTGTGTGTGTGTGTGTGTGTGTGTGTGTGTGTAGGGGGGGGATTCATTCTGTAAGTTCTGTTACTCTGGAGAACCCTGACTAATACAATCACTGAGCTACCTCATCAGCCCCAACAACCAAAAATATTAACCAAATACCATTCTCCATGGTACAGTGTCAAGCCATCCCTTTAAACTCAAAATAATGGCAAAAATACCTACTGTTTTCTTTTCTTCCCCACTTCGTACATGACTGAATTTTAATTTTGATTAAATTCACTCCTCACTCTGAACCCCCATCTCCTGCTAGGTACCCCTGACCCACTTACCGAGTCCAGCTAGTGTTGCCCACATACATATATAGTATAGGGCTAGCCACTGCGTGAGTGACCTATCTGAGGATCCATCTCTAAGGAAAACTGTCTTTCTCTCCCCTGTTGCCATCAACTGCCTGTAGCTTCTCAATTAGGAGTAGGGCCTTGTGAGCCCTCTCTCATTCATGCTGAGACATTGACCAGATTTCTTTTGTGCAGGTCTCATGTGAGCAGCTACAGCTGTTGAGAGCTCAAGAGGACAATTGCTCATCATGTCCAGAAGACACCTTTTGCATCAGTCTTTTCCCCTCATCTGCAATATTCCCTGAGCCTTGTGGGAAGTGCGATGTAGACATCCCATTTGGGGTGAATAGTCCACAGTCACTTATCCTCTGTACTCTGATCATTTGTGCTTCTCTGTGTTAATCTCTGTCCAATGCAAAAAGAAGTTTCTCTGCTGAGGGGTGAAGGCTGTAGTAGACTCTGGCTATAAGGATGAGTATTTAGATGGCAGCTGGATACTTACCTATTTAGCAAAGTGATAGTGGTAGGTTCTCTTCTAGGGTCTGTGACCCCTCTAGCCATGAGTTCCTGGACAAATTTACAGTACTGGGCATGAGTTCCTTCCTGTTAAATCTAGTCATTCAGCTAGCTGTTAGTCACCCTTCGAGACATCCGTTCCACTATTACACCAGTGGGCATATCTTTCCAGGTGTGCTACCTTTATAGTAGAAGAGTTTCACAACTGAGTGTCAGTAGCTTTTCTCTCTCTGATTCCTACTTAACATAGCACTGTGACCGCTGGCTACCAGGGAGGAGGTTCCCAGTGCAGTAACCACTTGATTTCTCCAAGTCCCACCAGGAAAGTACCAACACCCACTGTGGGAACACAGTTCATGTATGAAGCTGTGTGAAGAGAATGCTGAGCTGTGAGAAAACTTCAAGAAAACAGGACCAGTGTCTTGTGACCTCAGTCCTCTAAAGCACAGGGTTGTTCTTAGAATATATTTTTGTGCCTCTCCCAGGTATGGCAAATAGGAGTGGGTTTGCTTCAGATTACCCAAGGCTGCTTACTTACACAGCCTGTCCTTGTGATTGTATACACTTGAACTCATGTGAACTTTGCCTATCTGACCTTGCGTTACCATCAGAATAAAAATTGTCTGATGCTCTAAATAAACTTGGCTATTTCATGAGACTTTAGACCACCTCATTTGTAGGCTCCAGTCTCCCAGGTCCCGCTGCTGCTAGAGCAGTGACAACCGACTATTCACAGTACTAACATTGTGCTAGCCACTCTAGGTAACATAAGAAGACCAGGAAGATCAGTAAAAGTCACATAGGGACCAGGATGATCATTGTTCTCATGAAATGTGATCACCTGCATGAATCCCCATGAGAATCAACAGACTATGAGAAATAATAAGAGAATTTGGCTGCCTTGTTAAATTCAAGACCAACCAAAAATTCCTTCATATCACCAATAATCTGTATATGTATATTAATGCATGTCTTATTTATGTATATAAAATTTTAAAAATGCATAACATTTTAAGTGACAAGAAAGACTATAAACTACTTAGGAGCAAATTGAAGAAAACTTGTGCAGAAGTTTCCCTGGAGAAAAGTATAGCCTCCACTGAAAAGTATAATAAAGAATCTAAAAAAAAGCAGAGACACAGTACCCATGGAGGAAGTGATTTCAACACCCAAACAAGTCAAATTCAGGGTAGTGGTAACTGGCTCTTCACCAGGATTTTACAAAGTGTGTAGCAGTGGGTTGGTGTATTTATTTGTTCAAGTGCATCATTGTGTACATAGAGGCCACGGGTCAACCTCAAGTGTTACTCCTCAAGAGTCCATCTTGTTTTATGAGACAGGGCTTCTCATGGGGAACTGGAGCTCACTGGCTAGGCTGGCTCACCAGAGCCCCAGGGACCCACCTGTCTTTGCCAGCTCAGTGCTGGGATTGCAAGCACACTCTGCCATGCTGATCTTTTTCCGAGGGTGCTGGGAGATCAATACAGATCTTGATGTTTGCATACGAACACTGTACTGTCTGAACTTTCTGCTCAGCTCTACCTGTAGGTTTCTTTGTGGAATATACCAAGTTTACTTGAAAAAAAAAAATCCAGAATAACCAAGAAACCCCTGAAGAGAATAGAACACGTGTCCTTCCTAAAGATGGGGAAGGAAGAAGTACTGAGCACAGCACACTGTGATTGTGACTGTTCTTGGAGTATATTTCTGACCATGAGAACACCTTACTGCTTGTTATTTATTGCTCCTGGACCTTGAAGAAGGCTTAATGAGTTTGTTCATGTGTCTATCAGCTGTACTCTTTTGCTTCAAGTGTCATTTCCTGTGACTGGCTCTCTTGGTCTACAGTTTACATGGGGTCTCTGTGTCCCTGGTAACTATCCTCTGGGAAGTACATCCTTCCCAGTGGCCAGGCTCCACAGAGAGTATGCTCTTAGCTGCGTGCAGTGGCCACACCAGCAGCAGCTGCAAGCCTTTCATCCACGCTGGCTTATTGCAAACTAGCTCGTGTGTTCATGCATGAATAATGCTTGCTACTAGAATAAGATGGAGCTCAGCAAAGTTTCTTCCTGATTCTCATTTTCCTTTATGTCGGTATTGAATATCATCATTCTCATAAATAACAGATAAGAAAGAGATTTGTTATCATTCAGTCCATTCTCTTCACTCCTGTCAATTTCATGCCACATATCACAAATACATATATACAAGGTGATTGCATTTTTAAATTCTCAAACATTTTTCTGTGACTACAATACTCCAAATACTAAAATATTTCTTCTGTTTGATTTAAGAATAGTTATTAACAGTATGTGTTTATCTCGGTTTCTCTTCCTGTTGTGGTGATGAAATACTCTAAAAGATCCAACTTACAGAGGAAAGAGTTTATTTGAGCTCACAGTTCAAGGTATATCACAGCAGAGAAGCCGAGGAGGCTGGAGCTTGAAGCAGCTGGTCACGTGGCATCCACAGGAAAGAGCAATGGCCGAATGCACACATGCTGGTGCCTGGCTTGCTTTCTCTGCTTACACAGCCCAGGTCCCACCAGCAATTAGGAGGGTCTTCCCGAATTAATGAAACCAAGTATAACCTCACAGACAAGGCCCAGAAGACCATTTCCTAGTGATCGCAGGTCCTGTGGAGTTGAAAGTTAACATTAATCATCACAGTGCTTGCAGAGATTATACGTAATTTCATTTAATTACTTATTTGTTTGTTCATTATGTATTTATTTGAGAATAGTCTCGCTGTGTAACCCAGGCTATCCTAGAACTGTTATGTAACCCAGCTTTGCATTCTTAGTCTCTGCAAAGTTGAGACTGCAGTAGTGTGCTACCATGTTTGGTTGTATTATAAATTTTGATAAGTAGTTATTAAACAGAGAAAATTAGGAATCACACTTTTTTAGCCAGGCATGGTAGCACACAGCTTTAATGCCAGCTAGAGACAGAAGTGGGCAGATCTCCATGAGTTTAAGGCCAGCTTGGTCTACATAGTGAATTCTAGGACAGTCAGGACTTTATTGTGAGGTTGTGTCTCAAAATAAACAAAATAAAACAAACAGGAATTACATTTTCAAAATGTTACTGGCAAATATTACCCTTCAAAGAAATTGAAACAGTCTTTATGGTCACAAGAAGTTTTTATAAGATTTTATTTCAATTATAGATATTCTTTATTACAAATAAGCTTTAGGGGTGATGAATACAGAGAGATTGGAACAGGGACACTGAAGACCTAAGCTTGGAGCTGGAAACCTGAGTCTAAGAGTTGTGTTCTGGGTATCAAGAAGCCAAAGCTGGGGACTTGGGGTCCTAGGGTGTCCTTCTCTATACCTGTCTTTCTTACCCAGGATCACAGGTCTCTTTACATTTTTCAAATGTTCTTTGAGAACAAACATTGATATCTATTATTCCACATAATTTTTTCAATACATTCATATTCTATTTTCTTCCAAATTTTGAGGCAACTGACTATCATAAGAAACCTACTGCCTTCCAGACATGATTTGGGAAAATGTCATCTATGAGATGGTCATTTTTACCCACCTGCCCCACCAGAACTCTAAGCCAGAAATGCAGGTGTTTTGAGAATCCAGGGTTAGGGTTAGGGTTAGGGTTAGGGTTAGGGTTAGGGGCATCACTTTGGACCTATCAGCAGCAGAAATGAGGAAAGCAAAAACCTGGGCTTGGCCCAGGTACCTTTCAGTTGCTCCTACCCAAGAGAGGCTGGGGACAGCCAGAGAGCATCCAGGAAGGGTGTAGTTTGGAAGTGTTGCTCAGGGAGTGGATAAGATAGCTACAGAAGGGTTTTGTGGCGGAAGCATATCCCAGCAAAAGGGAGCCAAGAAATATTGAAAAATCATACTATGCGGCAGAATCCCACGCAGGAGGTTATTGGGGAGAGGCTGTGTGGGGAGTGAAATAATATCGTAGACTGTGGACTGGGCAGAATTCTATCGAAGGTTTATTTGTTAAGAGGTGAGGGACAGACAGCAGCACACTGAGTCTGGGGTAGAGCAGGACCCTACAGAGGGACAGATGCTGTATGGCTGGAGAGAAAGACTTGGAGACACAGAAGGACAAACTGAGAGAGTGAAGAGAAAGACAGCTGGTAGAGGGAGAAAGAGGAGAAACTCGAGGGAGACAGGACAGAGGTGGAGGGGAGGGGACGAGAACAGAGAGGCTGTTGGGTCTGCGAAATAGCTCAAGTAGACACTGAGAGAAACATGTGGCCATTTTAAAGTTAAAGCAGTTTATTTCCATCGGGTTATATACTGACATCCCAGGGCTAACCAATTAAAAAAACATGGCAGCCTCAAATGTGGTTACACAGGGGGTTTTAAGTGAAATAGCAGTCACTAGGGGGATCTCTCTGATTGGTCAAGACCTGAGCATGGGTCCTTACTGGATTGGTTCATTACATCTGGCAGGGAAGTGAGGGGTTCCTGGTAAAGTGTAGCCCGTGAGAGACGTGCAGAAAGCTCTAATTGGCCAGCAACTGGCTTCAGGGCTTTCTGAGAATTACCGGGGATTCCCAAAGAGCCAAGGTCGGGGCCTGCCCATCATGAGGGGGTGCCCTGGTGGTCCTCTCAAGGCCGATTGAGAGAGGGAGACCCCAGCATACCAGGGTTATGGGGAAGGAGTCGGCCAGTCCCTATGCTGAAGATGCAAGACACACAGGCGACTTGGGGCCGGTACTAGGCAGTCCAGGAGTGTTAAGAGGTGGTTCCACATCACAGGAGTCCGCCTCTTGTGTGTGTGTGGGGGCAATTGGCCAGGCCATATTATAGGGGGGTGGGAGTAGTACAGAGGAGAGCACACATAAGGAAAGTACAGAGAATGGGGAGGAATGAGTCAAGTAGTGATGGCAGGGGGCCCTTAGCTGGAGTCCTTGAAGGAGGGGTAGACTGTGGGGGATGGGAAAGCTCCAAGGAACAAGATTTCAGAATGTGGACAAACAACTTTTGGGTAGTTCTTAGCATGCACAGGACTCTCAGGGAAATGTTTTCAGATCAGACTAACAGGCCAAAGGGGCCACCCTAGCTTTGGACGGACCAAAGTTTGGCTGGAATTTCCAAGTGTCTTTGGGACCCTTATCTCTTTGTACTCTACATTTTAGCTTCATTTTGGCCAGCTGGCAGAAAAGAGTACCCAAACAGGTAGTGGGGCTAAGCCCCAATAGAACACACTCCCAGCATGGAAACCCCAACAGAAAAATACTGATTTCTGGTGCAGTCTGTGTATCAGTCCTAAAGAACATAGACAAGCCAGTGTTCAAGCAGCAGCTGGGGCCCATATCCCACGCTCACCTTCTAGGAGCAGCCTGTCATTACAGAAAGAATAAAAGGAAATGTGGTGGCCAAGTTAGAAAGTCACTCTATTGACCTCGACCTGTGTCCCTGTTATTCCCATGTAAGTGCCAGTTCTCCAGCCTGGTAGACAGAGTGGTACCCAGAGGAAGTGATTTTTTTTTTTTTTTTGCTCTTGTTAGCATGGTAAGGAAGACTTAATTCAAGATGATTACAATAAAGATATTTTGGAGAAAGGGGAGGAGGGTCAGGCTTAACTTTGAGTATAGCAAAGACAAAGAGGGAGTTAAAGTTGTAGGAGGCCAGAATATGCCACCCGAGATGAGCCTTTTGGCATAAGCATCATTTTGAGCCGATTATTTTGAGAAACTGCAGACGCAGGAAAAGCTCTGAAAACAGAGTGGGAGTTCCTCTTTTGTAAGGGAAATTTACATCTGTAAAGGAAATCTCCATTTGTAAGGGTGCCTTCCTCCCTGTACCAAGAATAAAGATGATTAAGTCTCTAGATGGAGAAAGCACCGACTTAAATCTGCTCGACAAACCTTAACCTTGCTCATGAGCTGTTTCTGCTCAATTTCCATAACCTTTCTTTCTTTCTTTGTTTCCTGCAAATGATGATCTTTAAGCCAGATGGTGCTATCAAACCGCTTGGAAACATACTCATTTCTCTGGATATTTCCTATGTGCACATGAGGTTTATAATTTATTAAACCTTGGTTTATCTTTTGGTAATCTGTCTTGGTAAGAGGGTCTACACCTAAGAATCCAGAGAGAGAGACAGAGAGAGAGAGAGGGAGAGAGAGAGAAGGAAATTATTTTTCCTCCTGTGCTTCGCCATGGAACAGGTTAAGGGGATCATAGAAAATAACTAAGTAGATTCTAGCTAAATGCCAGTCAAAAAAGTTAGATATCCAAGGTCAAAGATGAGGACATGTAACTGTTAAGTCCCCCAAAATAGCTCAAGTAGACACTGAGAGAAATGTATGGCCATACAAAGCAGTTTATTTCCATGGAGTACATTCCGGCATGCCAGGGTCAACCAATTAAAAAAACATGGTGACCCAGAGATGTAGCTGTGAGGGCCTTTTAAACGAAGCAGGCAGTGGCTAGGGTATATCTGTAATTGGTCAGAATCTGAACATTGGATTGGCTTGCTATATTTCCCAGGGAAGCGGAGAGCCAAGGTCAGGGCTTCTCACCACAAGGGGGTGCTGGTCCTCCCAGTAACAGCAAAAGTTATGTTTTAAATTTTAATTGCTGTGTCTAAGAGATCTATAGAACAAGGACAACAGGACATAACTTCCTGGAGTGCTAAGTAGGGCTGTTCAAGTGAGACACAGAAGGACATAATCTTGTAATCTCCCTTTCCCAAGGACAGAGAACCTCCTGGAATGGGTGGGGAGTGTCTGGATCCCATTTAGTTAGATCCTACTGCACCAGATGTGCTCTAAGTATACGGGATATGCTTAGTCACTTGTGGATGAGAAATAATCCAAACAGGAAGTACATCAAGATAGATGCTTGCCACTGATTGGACCTGGTGGGAAGTACATAGCCTTACGGGTTCTGCCTTTTTAAGCACCTGTGCCATGTGACTCAGGGCCATTCTATGGGAACTCTGGAGGTGACAAGTTGATTCCATGGGTACTTCAGAATAGACCTGGTCAGAGTCCATCTTCCTTGGCAATATTTAATTAATTTAATTAAAGCTTGTTTCAAATTCGGCTCAATTGTGGTAGTCTTATTCTCAACCAGTAGGATTTACAGAAGTTGACCAAATAGCAAGGCATTCCCAAATGAGGTGTTCTTTACCCACTGTATAGTATGTTAATTGTAGAGGAATAGGATTGTGTGAAAGCTAGGAAGGGCCTATATCCTAGGGGTCTGCATTCAGAGGCCTGTGTGGTCTGGATGGAATGGAGACACACCTTTAATCTCCGTATTCAGAAGGCAGTGGTGGTCCCATGCCTTTAATCCCTAAAAAGAACAGAGTGTGGAAGCAGACATAGGAGGTGGAGCTCAGAAGAAGCCAGTGTCACACAGGAAGTAATGTCTAAAATGAATCAGAATGAAGGACAGGCAAAGTGACTAATTAGAGGAAGAGTTAGGAGTCAGAATGAGTACACGTCCAACTCTCATGATATATAAGACAGATTCTCAGCTCAGAGTAGAGTCAGTTAAAGAATCAGTTGGAGAATGAGCTAGAGTCAGCTACAGAATCAGTATGTCAGTTACAGCAGGCAGTTTGAGGCAAGCAGTCTGAAGCAGGCAGATGGAGGGTGGGTTGGAGGACATAGAGACAATGAAATGGTCTGACTGAAGATAAAGCAGAGAGATTGACTGAGGAGTATGGAGCAGTAACTTACAGAAGCAAGCAGGCTGGTAGAGACACAGAGACAAAGAGGCAGTTCAGCAGAAGAAGTCAGTAACAAATAGAAAGAATGAGTCAGTTTGAAGCTAAGCAGGTCAGTTCAGTCAGAGGCAGTCAGAGAATCAGCCAGAATCTACCAGAGAAGAAGAATTTGGTCAAAAACAATAAGCCAGCTCAGAAGATCAGTTTGAACCAGTAGCTTGGAGAAGAGGTCAAGCCAGAGCAGCAACTGAGTTGAACCAGAAGAGTCAGTTGAGGTCAACCAGCTTTGAGTTCAGAGGGAGCTAGTCAGGGTGGTTCAGTTGACTGTGAGTCTCAGGGGTTTAAATGTTTTATATTATAAGGAAGTTGAAACGCTCCTGGGCTCCAGGAAAGAACCAGTAATTCAATTAGACAAAAGAATAAAAAAAACTTTTGTCCTGAATCAATGTGAATCTATGGCTATAGTTAATCACTGAAATTATGAGTTTTGCCTGTTAATCCTACAGATGTGAGGAGAAAGACCATTAACCCAAATCATGGCTAAATTAATTAAAGAAAGCTTTATTCTTGTGCACAGGTTGTCTCCCCTAAGGCAGGGTTCAAAAGATCAGCCCTAGACTCGGGGAGGATGGGGTTTTATAGCTCAGGAGTAGGGGGGAGGTTCTGCGGAGGTTGAGTCCAGCTCTAGTCTGCATGTAGGTTCTTCAGTCTCCACAAAAGAGGATAAACAACGAAAGTTATGACAAATGAACACAGTAGTTCATTCTTCTATGAGACCCAGTATGGCATGCTTTCATGCTTTAAAAAATGGCGTGCACAATTGTGCTTTAGAAATAAAATGCAGGAGCATTTTTAATAGGAAAATTAACAGTGTACATGTTAAGAGGAGAGGAAGACAAAACACACAGTTGGGGAAAACTCACCAAAAAGAGAGAGAGCTGCTACTGGCAAAAACTTTAAAAAGACCAATGCCGTTTTTGGTATGGAGATGTCAGTCAGGTCTTGGAAGGAGCTAGTTTTGGTATGCAGACTATGGTCACAAGCAGATGCCAGTCGTCTTGGCAGGAACCATCTTGGTATGCAGGTGTCAGTCTAGGCTGGAGCCAGTGTCCTCCCTTCTGCAGCCTGCAAGCTTTGAGGTTACTTCAAAGAACATTTGACACAATGACCTATTAGTGGTTGGATTCTCCTGTTGGCTGAATTCAGGTCTTTTGGTGCAGATTAATTTTCCAGGTGTGCTAATTTTCCTTTTAGCTTCTAACAGTTAAAGGATTATCTATCTCTTCCTGGACTATCAATACTCACCCTGGGGATGGCTTTTATGTTATGCTTGCAGTATGCATAGATAGCTCCTGCACATGCCAGGACTTAAAAGCCCGCAAAGGTTTTTCAGTGAAATGGCTGCATTCTTTTCTCAGCCAACAATAGCCAGGTTGGATAGGCCATGTAGACATTATTATTATTGATGAAAAGCTTTTTGTCCCCATCACAGCAAAGAAGGGGGGAAAGTAGCTGATGGGCCAAAAATTCCTTAGTTAGAGAATCTGGAACTTAGTCATGCAGACTCCATTCAGCATCAGGGATATTCATGAGCTTCAGCAGGGTTCCAAATGAGAAATTTGCCAGGCAAATAAGTGGGGTTACAGGAGCAGAATATGAGCATAACAAATTGGTCATAACAACCTCCTGAAACAAAGGTATGGGTGCAAGGTGGTCATAACAGGGTGATTATAACAAGGTGGTCATAACAACCTCTTGAAGCAAAGGCATGATTGCCATTTCCTGAAACAGACAGTACAGAACCATTTGTAGTTAAGGTTACAGTCCGATCCTTAAGAAACAGATTTAATCATAAATTATAAATCATAATCATAAATCATAAACAGGAATGAACTTAACTTCTTTTTATCGTAAGATGGCTTTTAAACCCAAGATAGAGGCAGGCTGATTTGCCAACATGAGAAAGTTGAAGCCTCAAACATGGAATCTGTCTCCTTGTAGATAGGGCTGAGGGTTATGCATGGAGAAAAGAATTAAAGTGAACTGAGGTTGTGAATGGTGATTGAAAGCAAGGAAAGATAAAATAACAAGTACTCTCTGCACACATGCAGTGAAACTTTTAGACTTTTAGTTTGTTTTCCAGGACCATATCATTTTGCCATGCTCTTCCATTTTAGATGAGCTGTGACAGTTCCTATAACTACAGTAACTTGGTTCACAGGACTAAAGTGACTTGTTTCTCTAAATTCTTCCCTGACCTCCTGGATCCCAAGTCGTACCCAGCAGGAAAGATGTTTATCGACTAACTAGCCTTCCTTTGCTGATGACTCACTTGCTACTCCTAGCATTTATCAACTGTGGGCCCCAACAGGAAACTGTTAACCTCCTTTCCCATGGTACCCCCTCTTCTAACCTTAACTACTCCAGTTTAGAAGCATCAGGACATGATTCTTACAGAGACCCTTCTGCTGGTTTTTTCCTCGAGTAAATACCTACATAGTTCTCCAGTCACTCATCATTTGTCTGTCTTTCCCTCTCTCTGACCTTTCAGAACATGGGTACATGTTCAGAAAAAGGCTGCATTAGGTTTTTACTCAGGTTTTGCTGAGCCAAGTCTTGGTTCTGTAACCTAAAGATGGAAGCCAATAAACAAGGCAGAGATCAAAGACGTAGGACTTTAGTCAGTGGGACAGTGAAGTCAGAACTAGAGTCAAACACTCAGATCATATCTCCTCACCCCCGAACACGCATGCATGCAAGCACTCATGCACCCTTTCTTAGGTAGATTAGTAAATGAGTAGAATATACATGACGTTTCCTGGATTTTATCACTGTGTCTCAAAGAATTCTGCCTTCCCCCTCCTTTGGGAGTAGCTGGCTAGTTCTAGGTGTTGTCATGGAAATTAAAAACTGTTCTGGCACTGGTGAGTGGAAAATTTACTATGGAGATGTATTAAAATGAGACAGCAATGAAGCTGGAAGGCAACCAATGGTCAAGATGGCTGCTCTGTCAGCTTAAAGCAGTCTGGCTCTGCTGGATCCAGCATTTTGTTTTCTATATAAACTCACCCTCTGAGGTGGTTTGAACAGGAAATGTCCCCTATAGGCTGGGTTATTTGAACCCCTAGTCTACAGTTGGTGGTGCTATTTGGGAAAGTTAAGGAAGTATGGCTTTACCAGAGGAAGTATGGTGCTGAGGGTAGGCTTTGGGATTATATAGCCCTGCCCTACTTCCAGTCCTTGTCTTTGATTGGTGTTTGCATTTGACGATGTGACCACTCAGCTTCCTGCCCTGGTCACTGTGCATGCCTATTGCCATGCCTCCTGCCATGATGGACACTTAACCCATCTGAAGCAATAAGCTCAATTAAATTCTTCCTTCTAAGTCGGGCAGTGGTGGTGGACACCTTTACTCACAGCACTCTGGAGGCAGAGCCAAGTGGCTCTCTGTGAGCTCATGGCCAGCCTGGACTAGAGCGAGTTCTAGGACAGCCAGAGTTACACTGAGAAGCCATATCTTGAAAAACCAAAACCAAAATAAATAAATAAATGAAATTCTTTCTTCTATAAATTACTCTGGCTATAAAAATTTATTGCAGTAAGAGAAATGCAATTAATATACCATCATAATGTCCACTGCACACTCTTAGTACACACACAGGTCATACAATATATGCAAAGTCAGGGCTCAGGAAAGGGAAGCAACTGGCAACTGTCTAAGAACTGATGGAAAGACATGCCTGGGAGGGCAAGAGTATTAGATCCCTCTGTGCTTGGGCTCTTCATTCTTGAGGAATGTCAAAGGCAAAGATCGTTTTCCTGTAACGTCCTCAGTCCTGTATGCTGGCGTGGGCCAAGTTGAAAGCCCCACAGAGACTTGGAAATTATGCCCTGCCAGCTGTCCAGAGACATAGAAATCCATCACTAACTGTTCTAATGAGATGAATAGGTCGGAAATGTTCCCTTGGAAGTGTTAGTCGGCAGCTTCCAATTGCTGTTGCTTTGATATGGAAACATTATAACCTAGAAGGCATAACTTTAGAGTTAAGGATTCTGGGACCAAAGAGTAATAAAATAACATTTTTAATGATGGGCCATATTGATTTCGAAATTCGACCCCCCAAAGACCTCCGAGACTACATATGCAAAAACAAAGCACTTTTATTCTGCAGAGCAAACCAGCACCCTGGGGTGAGGTACTATATAAGATGGCCGACCATGAACAAAGAATTACAGTTTCTTTTATAGACAGTAAGAGGGGGTTTCAGCATAGGTGAGATAACCTTGTTTTTAGTTGGCGAATAGAAATGCAGTTACAAATGTTTAGTTTTGATTGGTTTGTGCTCGAGGAGCTAACTGTTCACATTCCTGGGCTATAGTTGGTTACCCATTAAAGTTAAAACATCTGGATTTCATGGCCACCAGGGACATCTGGCCAGAAGAGATAGGGGCCTTCCTGTAATCTCATGGTTATCTATAACTTTTTTTTTCCTTTTGGTTGGCTGACTTCAGGGTGGTGGTAGGGGTGGGGGGTAGTTATGACTTGTTCCTGGAATTCACTTAGCTTGCAGGGTCAGGCCCAGGTCAGGGGCTTGAGCACTTACACTGCAGGCTGGAACCTGGCTTAGGACAGGCCTCCAAGCACATGAAATGGAGTCTCTCGTCCTTCAGGCTTAGCAAGGGGAGAAACCAACTGATGTGTGGTAAGGCTAATTTGATAGTAGCCTTAACAGTGGCAGCAATGTTGTTGTTAGCAGAGCTATGTAGTCCTTTTGCAGTGGCTGGACAGATGGCGCATCACAGAGCACGTCCTCATGGCCAGCCCGCTGCTGCCTCCGTCCGTTCCTGCTCAGAGGCACTCACTTGTGTCTCTCCCTCTCCCTCCCCCAGTAAATCTCTTGATTGATATTCTTTCACGTGCTGTGACTTTGTGGTATCCCTTTGGATCCTGATCATCTAGATATCTTTTTGCCACAAAACCCCTCTTGTTGGAACCATGGATAGGTGTTGCTTGTGCCCATCCACGGGATCCTTGCGGGAAGGGGGTAGAGTTGTTGCAGAGCCAAGACACACAGGCTCTGGGAGTCAGGTAAGTGGCAAGAAGCAGACTCAGTTTATTGCAGGAAGGGAAAGCCTTTTTATACCCTCCTCCCAGCCCAGCGTCCCATTGGCTGCCAGATTGCAGGTCGCTGCTTTGGTTCTTCTCATCTCTGGGCATGTCCACCAGCTCTGTCTCTGGGCACATCTAGGCAGGTCTCAGGCCTTGCTCTGCCCAGTGGCAGGTCTAGTTTCTCCTACAGATAGGTACTCCTGGTGCCTGTGCTACCTCACTTGGGGTTTGAGCCACACTGGGACCCTATCCTTCACTTCTAGTCTGCCTGTAACAGACACACCTTCTGGCTCACCAAATGGCCTGCCCTTTATCCACCACCAGTAAGGTAAGTTTCCCTCTAGGTTGGTGTAAATGCTTCCCTGAGTCCAAAGAAGCGACCCCCAAGTGTCCAGCATCCCTCTGATACTCTTGGAGGCAGAGATATCTCAAGCCACAGTCTTTGAAAGTGACTGTCCCTTTTCACCAACCCTGCTCCCCGTCCTTTCCCTTGGATGAGATTCTGTTCCTGAGCTCGGTTTCTTGCCTCCTAAGGGTTTCAGTTGAAAGTTCTGGTACCAGGTGTTGAGTCTCCTCAGAGTATTAACCCTGGCCTCCGATGAGTGAGATGGTGACCCGCTGAGTGGTTTGGTCCTCATTCATCCTCTCTGAGTACAGGGGACACCCTCGACTACAAGCTGCAGTGACACCCCCTCTTCTCACCCACAGGAATGGTGTCCTCCATACCCTTGCATTTTCCTTTGGGATTCCTTTTAGAAAACCTCCAGCCTCTCACTTGGAACCTGACTAAAGGTTCTCTAAACTTATTTGCCTTTGCAGTCAAATCTGGCCTCAATACCCCTTAAATAATCAATCCAAATGGCCAAGTAACAGCAACCCAGATCCCAATATCATTAGGAACCCTTACAAACACTGCAAATGATTGCAGAAATGGAAATATATTCCCCGTTCCCTACGTTCAAACTTCCTCTTCTCTTCTATCCCTCCACAGCACCCCTGCCTCTCTCCCAAAAAGCCCAATCTCCTCTCTTTTGTTTTCTTCCCAGATAATCGGAGATACCCCAACCCTTCTCCAACTGTACCTCCTGTTCTTCCCTTCCTGCCTAGAACCTTTTAAAACTTGCCATTTGTCCATGGGCCAAGTCTGTCTCGACTCTATCCAGAGGCAGTCCTTTGTCCCTACAGGACAAATATCTCTGCTCCTATTCCTGTCCCCTGTCCCCTGTCCCTGTCCCTGTTCCCTATCCCTGTCCTGTGTCCCCTGTCCCTGTCCATGTCCCCTGTCCCCTGTCCCCTGTCCCTGTCCCTGTTCCCTATCCCTGTCCTGTGTCCCCTGTCCCTGTCCATGTCCCCTGTCCCCTGTCCCCGTCCTTGTCCCCTGTCCCTGTCCCCTGTCCTTGTCCCCTTTCCCCTGTCCCTGTCCCCTGTCCCTGTCTCCTTTCCCCTGTCTCTGTCCCCTGTCCCAGTCCCTGTCCCTGTCCCCTTTCCCCTGTCCCTGTCCCCTGTCCTTGTCCCATGTCCCTGTCCCCTGTCCCTGTTCCTGTCCCCGTTCCCGTCCCTGTCTTCTTTTCCATCTCTGTCCCCTGTCCCTGTGCCCTGTCCCCTGTCCCTGTCCCCTGTCCCTGTTCTTGTTCTTGTTCCTGTCCCCTGTCCTTGTCCCCTGTCCCTGTATCCGTCCCTATCTCTGTCCCCTGTCCCTGTCCTCTGTCCCTGTCCCCCATCCCTGTCCCTTGTCCCTTGTCCCTGCCCTTCGTTCCCCCAGTGAAAATACACCTCTTTTATCCTAAGAATCTGCTGTCTGGGTGTGTTCTCTGCTGACTCCTAACTTTCAACTCCAGCTGAGAAAGATAGTTTACCTTGCTACCAGACTCTGAAAAACATAAACTCACAAAACAGGTTTCAAAGTAACTTTTTACTATTCTCTTATTTAAATAAACTTGCTTTATAATGACTGCACCTGTGTCTCGTGATAAAATGACTGGATAGAAAAGTTCAAATTGTATGTAAGTTTTGTGGGTCTAATAAAGTGTTGTAAGATGTGTATGTGAATGCTTAAAGTGGTGAGAATCTAAAAAAGTGTTTTAAGGTATATAAAAATGAGAAGTGTTTCAGAGTTCTTCCCCTCGTTATGCTATTGCTGTTATTGTTATATCAAGATTTCAAGGGTTCAGTTGCTCTCACCTCACCAGTCATCCCTTCATATTTCCTTGCCTTTTATAATAAACAAAAGGGAGGAATGTTGGGCATACTAAGAACTGCCAAAAGAGCTCCTCCATCCCCCCATCCCCTGTTCTGCCTTCAATGACTCAGCGCCAATGGGCTCCATCATCACTAACGGCCAATAAGAAATGTTTCCTATGCACATGGTCCATATCCCCCTTTAAAGCATGTTCAGCCTGACACTGCCTCCATTCCTTCTCAGAGACAGTCACTTTATTGGGGGTTGTCTCTCTCCCCACCAATAATGTCTTGTGAGACTCTTTTGCATGTTGTGAGTTTGTGATATCCCCTTGGCTCCTGATCACTGAGACACCCTTTCACTGCAAAACCATTTCAGTAAGACTCCACAAAAATCATCTCTCCCTCTCCTTCTACCACCATATATCAATTGCCAATAGCTCCTTGGTTAAGGGTGAGACATCTTGTCTACCTCCCTCTCCATGCTGGAGCTTGGTCTGGCCTGAGCTTGCACAGGGCCTGTGTATGTTGTCAAAACTGCTGTGACTTCACATACACAGCTGCCCTGTGATGTACAAAGGACATTGTATCTTTGTATTCGCTTACTGTGTTTGGCTCTTCCAGTCTTTCTGCCCCCTCTTCAATGATCAGTAAGCCTTGAGAGGAAGAGGCTCAGTCTAGATGTTCCATTTAGGGCTGAGCATGCACCTTGGCCAGAAAACAGACATTCTTAATGCATACACTGGTCACACTGGGTATTTGGTCAAAACTAAACAAAGGAGAACAAGAAGAAACAGTGAGGAACAGAGAGAAAGAACTGCCTGGCAAGGAGGGGTTTTAACACTCAGGCTATGGTGTTTTCTGCCCTCTGACACTTTCCAAGATCAGTAGCTCCGAAGGGTTTGAAACAGAAAAGACGCTTCCAAGTCAGACAGCTTAAGAAATGCCAACTCAGGGGTGTTTTCTACACAAAGCTGGTGGGAATTCACTCTTTGGGAATGTGAACTCTAAAGTGGAGACAAAAGTGATAAAAACAAATGATTTGTCAAAGGAGGCAGGAAAATTGGGAATTGTTGGTAAAGAGGTCAGATGTTCAATCATTAGTAACAAAAATTCCCAGGTATCTTATCACTGACCACAAGGTTAAAAATAAACTTAAGCCAAAATCATGTAGTTGGCTCTCTCTATAATCAGTGCTTATGTCTAGCTCTTGGGCTGTGCATGGACCTTGTTGCCCCATGAGATGCAAATGACCTCTATGCTATTGGAAAGAATACAGATTCAGGAAAGGATCCAGCACAAAATTATGATATAGAATGAGTTTTTATAGGAGAGACAGACTCAGGACTATGGGGAGTGCCGAGGGGGAATGTTGGGCCTTAAAGTGGGAAAGCAATTTGAACAGATACTGCATCATACCAGAGGCCTTGTTATGGGACCTTAAAGGAAGAGAGCCTTCCCTTCCAAACCTGAGACGAACTGCACTAAGAGTGATAGCCATCACATACAGCGTGGTGAAGGTCCTGAAGGGAAGCTTTCAAATCCCCCAGAACCTGGAGCACAAACAGGGTTTCTAATTCCATAAAATTCCAGAGGGGACGCACAAGCTTCCCACCACATGGCCTAGCATTGCCCAGCCTAAGTGATCTCTAGTGCAAGGCTATTACTAGATAGGACCATAAACTCATCTTATAGCTACAAGGCCACTCAGCAGGGCTTCTTATTATTCTGTGTCTCCTAGAGAGTTACAGTGGGTGTGGCCTGATTTTTGAGAAAGGGTCTGTGATCTAACATGTAGGACGGTTCACGAGCAGGATTAAACATCGGCAAGCCCAGCTTACTTTGACCTTCCACCACATGGAGATCAATGTCCCCTTCCAGCAACATATCCCATGCCAGTGTGTTTCCATAGAGACCAGGAAAAAGCAGAACACTGGTTTTAGTGTTCAGAGTCTCATATCACCCTGATTCTGAAAGGGCCCGGGAACTTGGGGTTCAGATTCAGAACCAGGATCAGATTCCTGAGTTAAACGATGACCCCTTCAAGTCTCAGGATTAAGCAACAAACTTCCTCAGGCTTCATTGCCCAAGTGCTAGCTGTCACGTACTCTTAAGGGACCCCCTTCCCGCAGCAGACAAGCAGAGCCAATCAGTTTAAAAGATAACAAAGGCAGATTCCTGTGCTCGGGAATCTGAGCCAATCAAAGTTGTGCATGCCCTATCCCCAGCCCCCTTCCCCTGTACGCCATAAAATGCCAAAAGACAAAGGAATTGGGGTTCACCTCCCACTCTTCCTGTGTGGAGACTTGTGGAAGGTGAACCCCGACCCACTGGATATTGAAAGCCTCGTGCGGTTGCATCGATCTTAAGTCTTGTGGGTTTTCTTTGGAGGTCATCTCTCACCGTAGAACCGGACAGGGGCTCAGGCCGTGGGGCGTGGGGCGTGGGGCCTGGATCTTTTCAATTCCATCTCAATCTTCAATTAAAGCTGCAAGGAACTTGATAAGTGTGCAACTGTTTTTTGGGGGTGGGGGTGGGGAGTCATTGTTTGTTTGTTTGCTCTTCCTAGAACATCTGTCTTCTCTGGAAGGGAGATGTGCTTCTGCTGTTCTTTCACTTGTTAATCCCACCAGTCAAGAATAAGACCACTACCACAATTTTTGAGCCAAATTTGAAGCAAGCTTTAATTAAATACTAGCCAGGATAATGGCCTTTGGCCAGGACCATTCACTGGGGTTCCCAGAAAATGGCAATGAGTCACATTTGCCAGAAGTTTATAAAGGCAAACCCATAAGGCTACATACTTTCCACCTTTGTCCAATTGGGGGCAAGCATGCATCCTAACATACTTCATGTCCTGGTATCTCCTGCCTACATGTGATTAAGCATATCCAGTGCCATTGGATTAACCAAGCTTGCTTAAGGAATCAAAAACAAATGACTTGTACATGAACAGCCCCCAGCATTTTAGGAAATTGTCTGTTCTTGGGCAAATGGGGATTACAGAATTATCTTTCTTTTTGTTTTATAGACCTCTTAGGCACAGTAATTAAAACTTAAAGCATAACTTTAGCTCTAACATATTTCCTCAAAAGCTTGTTTAGCCTGTCCTCTGCTCTCTTCCTTTGTGTGGGAGGTATGGAAAAGTGCTTTTATAGTTCACCATTAATAGGCTTATTTAGGATTTCCCCTGGTTTCAATGAATGAGGGATTCTCTAGTTCAGCAGGATTTTGCCTGTCTTCTGTAGGCAAAACACAGAAACAAAAGACAGAACACATAGAGAAGGCCAAGTTGAGGCCTAGGAAAGAGACACACTTAGAGGAGCCTGAAACTCCATCAAGGAAAAAATCTTTGCAAGAAAGAAAAAAAAAAAAAACTAACGGCAAGAAAACCTAGAGGCAATTATTTTTGTAATCAAGAGCCAGGAGAAACCCTAAAGTGTTGACCTAGAGTGAGAACACTCTGTGAAAGCCATGGGACTGCCCTGTATCTGAAAGGCTCTAAAAATGTGAATGATTTCTCCAAAGCAGAAGAAAACTGTTTGGAATTCATTCTGGAGCTTGGCTTGATGCTCCAAGGGGCTAGGTACAAAAAAGCTTGACGTTGATTGGCACATACCTGGCTACTGTTGGCATACAAAGGACTAGTGCAGTGTTGGATGTGGATCTGTAAGAGCAGAAGTTATAGTTTAAATTTTAATTACTCTACCAAAGAGATCTATGGAACAAGAACATAGCTTCCTTGAGTGCTAGGTGGAGCTGTTCAGATGAGAGAGCCCTGAATCTCCCTTGCTAAGGACATAATCTCTTGGATTGTTGGGTAGGGAGTATCTGGACCTCATTTAGTTGACCCTACTGCACAGGATATGCTCCAAATGCACTGGATATGCTTGGTTATTTGTAGGTGGTATATAACCCAGGCAGGAAGTACATCAGGATAGATGCTTGCCACTGATTGGACTTGGTGGAAAGTACATAGCTTTATGGGTTCTGTCTTTTCAAGGATCTGTGCCACATGACTCGATGCCATTTTGTGGGAACTTCAGAGGTTGCAGGATCACCCTGTGGCAACCTCAAAATGGACCTGGCCTCAGAGTCCATCTTCCTGGCCAGTATTTACTTAATTTAATTAAAGCGTGTTTGCTTCAATTTAGCTCAATTGTGTGGTCTTTTTCTCAACCAGATTTGGAATTTATTGATCTACAGACTAAACCCAAACTGCAAATGACCACTATCCAGTGGGCTTAGCTTTCTCATCCCATGGATTCTAATCCATTCTGTAGCTAAGTCAGAAGCTCTTCCCTGCGTTCCATTTCAAGGATAGTACTGTTTCTTTTCAAACAATTCCATTGTCTGAGCAAAGGACTTGATCAAGGCTTTCTACCAGTTTATGCAAATACTCACATAATGGTGGCTCTTGGGATGACTGAGCATCTCCCAGCAGAAGAGTTAAAACTGTCAACTTGAGCAGGTGGGAAGGGATTTTCTGGGACCCTACAGGTATGGATCTTAGTGGAGGGTGTGGGAGTAATTGATTTGCATAACTCTCACTTGCTTGGTTTAGATTCAAACTTACTGATTCAAATATGCAGAAAAGCCTGAGGCAGGGACTGAGTAGGTGTGAAAGACAGCCTGATGGCTTCGATTCGCATCAATTAGCATTTCAAAAAGTGTCAAGCTGCTGGAAGACCTTTTTTTAATTACTGCTGATCAGAGGTTCCAGAGGGAGCAAAGCACTGTCTGTGGGTACAAATCCCGTGCAGGAGAAAGGTGTCTAAAAAACTCTGTGTGTGTGTGTGTGTGTGTGTGTGTGTGTGTGTGTGTGGTGTTGTGTGTGTGTGTGTGTGTGTGTATGTGTATGTGGTGTGCTGGCTGTGAAGCTTCAGCTCTTAGTAGGAAAATGGCACCAAAACCAGGGGACTTGAGAATTCTCAACGCTTGGTTCTTTATGGAACTTCTTGAATTTCCCACTCATGGTGGAGCCTTGGCCTCGAGACACATGTGCTTTGTATTCTGTGTGGGTAATGCAGAGACAGTACCTAACACTGGGTGTGTGTGTGGGGGGGGGTGTTCATTCCTCTGCTGTTCCTTTGCTGTGTCTTAAAAGCAATAGAACCACCTCTGCCAACTCGTTGTTAAACTGGGGACATTTCTCTTTGAGCAGCTGAAGTGGTAAATGGGCAGAAAGCTGGTGACTTAGTGTGGAAATAAACAGACCACTCAAGTGAGAGAGGCAGAGGCCTGGGGTTCCTGCAAGGGCTCCAGCCACAGCCACCACTCCCTGTGCTGGCAGAATCTCAGGACAGGCAGGAGGTGGGAAGCTTTGCAGAGGAAAAGCAATGGCTTCAGATGTGCTCTGGCTAGAGGTTGTTGGCATGGAGAAAGCTGGAGGAGGCAGGCTGATCAGAAGAGGGGACATTATAAATGACTGGAGGCCAGTTGGCTTGAAACTCTGTGGTTCTCAGTAGAGGAGGGGCCTGGATGGAAAGTGGGTACGTTTCAGTCGCTGCCAAGTACTGACTCCTTGCAGAGGGTGGAGTTTGGCTGCCCAGAGCGGTTGCTATGGCTATGGTGGGTCAGAACGGTGCTGTTCTGCGTGGTGTCGCCACTGTCCGCTTGTATACTCAGCCTCTCACCAGGGTTCTATCTGTCACAGAAACTAAGATTAGGCAGAGGAAACAGCGCATTCTTGGAGCATGTAAGAGTCACTGCAATCTGGAACACAAATGGTAATCGGGTTAGAAATGCCTCCTGTTCCCCCTAAATGGTACTCGGGGGAGCCCCAGTCTTTGGCCACTGGGAAAGTGAACCTTTGGGTGACTGCTAGCCACAGATACACAGACTGGCTTGCTGAGGTCCTGTGACTGCCACAACACACACACACCCAGCCCCCACCCATGATCACCAGCCTTCTGGATGATCCATCCATCTGGAGACCTGGTCGGCAACTAGCACCTTGGATTTGGATGCCTGTTCCAGGGCTAGCGAAGGACAAGCTGTCTAAGCAACAGGCCAGGGATCAGGCCTGGCAGCCCTGGGGCCTCTGGGTTTCATCTGCTGACCTGTCGAAAAGGCCCCAGGTTCTAAGCGACTGCAGACAGTCATGAAAGATCAACAGAATACTTGATCCATGGAAAGCCAGAAAACCAGGGTATCCTGCTATTACCACAGATTGGAATAGGGACCATTTGAAACTTCAGCCCATATTGCTCAGAGTAGCACTAGGGGACAGGAGTGAGCTGAAGATTACCTGCCCATGAGGAGTGATTCACAAACAAGTTAGTTAGCTAGAGAAAAGCAGAATACATTTGCCTATCAAATGGCTACAGGCCAAATGAGGAGCCCAGCACTGCCTGTCTAGGTTCTTCTTGTCCTGTCAGTTGTAGCATTTCTTCCCAGGCATAGGGTGGGAATACTCTGGGAAGAAAACCTCTCTGGAATGAATGAATGACTTGTTGGCTTTATTCAGACAAGGATAGGCTAGAAGATTCTTTCCTTAAAATGATAGATAGATAGATAGATAGATAGATAGATAGATAGATAGATAGGGGATTTAGTTATTTTATGTGTATGGATGCTTTGTCTGCATGTATGTATATGTATCACATGTGTGCCTGGTCAGAAGAGGACATCAGGTCCTCTAGAACTGGAGCTATGGATGGTTGTGAGCTACCATATGGGTGCTGGAAACTGCACCTAGGTCTTCTGCCAGAACAAGTGCTCTTAACTGCTCAGCTATCTCTCCAGCCCAAGATGATTCCATTATGGTCCTGTTACTAGAGAGACCTGGCGAGTGTCCTGTGCCTTTGTGTCTCTGTTTTGTGACAGACTTTTCCTGGGGAGATGCAACACACACACATCTTACTCACCCAGCTAGGGAGCCTATGACAGACCAAAGTATGGATACCACTGGAGTTCAACTTGGTGAACCAATGGGTTATTTATTGGGGTTACTTATAGGAATATGAATAAGGGGCTACTTACAGGAGCAAAATGACTCAAAGACAGTTGTATCACCAAAGTTTTATCACAACTCATAAAAGCTGGGAACCTGGAGCACACTGCACATCCTGCAGGCAACTCACCAGGTTGGAGAGTGTCCTTTCCAGGCGCCCCAGTTGGTCTAAGTCCCTTCCAGGCAGTTGTTTCGGTCTTAGAGTCTTCTTGGCAGCTTGGCTCTTCTGAGAGTGACTCTCAGCTACCTTTACTGTTCATATAGTTTGGGGGATGGAGGAGGTCTAGTGATTGCACCAGTCATAGGCGATTAGTTTCCTTAGTTTCTTGAAGGGAGGTTTTATATCCTTGAGAGGGCCCAGGACAGTAAAAGGTTGATCTCTCTTTGTTGCAGCATTCCAGGTCTCAGGCACCTGTGCCTGTCCTTACCTTCCTGTCTCTGTCAGAACAAAAGGAAGATAGGGAAACATGAGAATATGTTCAGGCTTTGGGTCTTGCTTTGGGGATAATTCCCAGGTCTACAATTTGCTTTAGCAAAGAGGACGCCTCACTTTGTGGGGAGAATGAGGAGTGAGGGAGGGTAGGGCAGGAGAAGGTTGGAGAAATATGAGTTCTGTGGCTGCTTAGGAAGTCATCCAACCTCTAGTTCAAAGTACTCAGCATGCCTTTGGGTTATTTTTTTTTTTTTTTGAGCTCTCAAAATAGCAGGTGAAATAAGTGTTCTCAGCGGTGGCTGGTCCTGGAGAACAGACCACCCTAAGAGAACTCTATACTCTCTGAATCAAGAAACTGTATCACTCACAATGGGGACACCACTAACATGTCTAACAGACATGGCTTCCTTGTTCGCCTCCACTCTTCCATCTCCTGGACCTTTAAAGCTGGGTTCCCAAGCTAGAGAAGAGATATGAGCTCAATGAAATCCCTACTAGAAACCCTGACCTTGGTGGCATCTGTCTTCATTTCAGCTGAGAGAAAACCGGACCTCAAAACGAAGTGGAAGAAACTATTACCAGGAATTTTTGGGAGGCTAACGTTGGGTGTCATATGTTGCTGGAGAATTTTTTTTTTTTCCTTTTGGGTTCTTAGTCACATTAATAAAATAATTTTAAAAGGGACCTGGAAAGAAGCCCAAGGACAATTTTATTACAGCTTAAGAGAAAACAAAAGGGCAGGCAAGTTTTAAACCTTGGCATCTGCCAGGAGGAAAGAAAAGGAAGAGAGAAAGCCATATTCTTTATAGTAGCCACAAGAGTATGGGAGGGGGAAAGGAGCTTCAGAGAAAGAATGAGAAAGTCCAGAGCAACAGAGAAAGCATGATTAGGCTTTGGGAAAAGAAACAGAAAGAAGAATAAGAAAATAATGCTACATGATGGAAGTTCTGCAAGCATATGCACTGAGAGAAGGGATAATTATTCCTCCCACCTCCTTAGATTGGCTTTAGGTCAAGTATCTTTCTTGGTGGGTCATTTATTGACCAAGTGATTGACAAACTCAGCTGGATTAACTCGTAAGGGAGGAGGCAATGCTACTTAATGCTCTAATCTTTGGAGCAGATCAGAATGTTCTGTCTCCACCCAGGGCCAGAGACAGATTTCACTCTTGACCAGGAGGAAATAGCTTTCCCTCAATGGGTCTCATCAGAGCCCTGCTATCCTTAATGGCCTCTAAGACTAGTGTACCGGAACTTTCAGTTTAGAGTCAGGAGACTTGATGTCAAAAGACCTAGCAGAGGAACTTAAACTCTCACTGTTATTTTAGGACCTGACTGTTTTAGGAATGATGTCATATCTAGGCCAGTTGCATTTTCATTCTTTTTATTACAGAGTGACACAAAGACTCTAAAAAACAGATATCTGGGGAGGGGTTTCATTCTCTGGTTCCTTGTGAATAGTTAGTTGTGATGGTTAAAACTGGTCACTTGACAGGATCAGGAAACACACCTCGGCAAATGTCTGTGAGGGAGTTTCTAGGTTGGCTTATTTGAGGTGGGAAGATCCACCTTAAATGTTGGTGGCAGTATTCCACGAGCTAAGATGCCAGATTGAATAAAAAGGAGAAAGTTAGGTAAGAGCTAGAATGCATTCATCTTTCTCTCCCTGATTGTGACTCAATGCGAGCAGCCACCTCACATCCTGCCACCATGCCTTGCCCACCATGATGGACTGTACTCTCAAACTTTGAACCAAAGTGAGCTTCTCTTTCCTTAGATTATTTCTGTCCTGTGTTTTGTCATGGCAATAAGAAAAGTAACTTATACATAAGTCCTATAAAATCCATTCTGCATCCGGCAATTCCTTCCACTACCGCAAAAACTGTGGTCCTACACCTAGTTTAGACTTATTTATATTATTTATTATGCATATGAGTAGTTTTCTTGCATGTATGTATGTACATCATGTGGGTGCCTTGGGCTTGTGGAGGTCAGAAAAAGACATTGGATCTCCTGGAACTGAAGTTATGGATGGTTGTGAGCTGCTATGCATGCTGGAAACCAAACCCAGGCTTTCTGCAAGAGCAACGAGTACCCTTAATCACTGAGCAATCTCTGTAGCCAGCTCTACTTCTTTAAAAAAAAATTAAAGCCAAGATCTGTGTAGTCCAGGCCAGCCTGAAATTCACAGCATCATCCTGTCTCAGCTTCCCAAGTACTGGGATAACAGATGTGACATTATGCCTGGCCTTCTTTTCTTTCTTTTTTCTTTTTTGAGACAGCCTCTAGAACTTTCTCTATAGCCCAGTCTGACCTTGAACTAGAAATCCTCCTACCTCAGCTCCTGAGTGCTAGGTTTATAGGTATATACCACTATACCAAGCTGGTAACTTGGTAACTCTTCCTTCAGGGTAGAAGTTCAAGAGTAAAGTTCATGTCTAATCATAATGTACTTACTTCATAGGAGAACAGCAAGACAAACTTCCCTCTAGTCTTGACTAGAAATATTTTTCAACAAGCAAGCACAATATCTGAATAAAAAAGGGAAATCTTTTGAATTATAACTTGCACAGATTTTCTTGCTGTAGATACACAGCACTATCTGGAAAGGATACTATCAATCAAGCTTGCCTCACTTAGGAAAAAGAGCCATCTGCTGCAAAGAGAAGGAGAATCGCCCAGTGCTGACAAGGAGCTTTGCCCAGTCTTTCAAGACAGGGCTGCGGTTGTCCCAGCTTGTTCTCTGTTTATATTCTGGAGACCAGGACACAGGTGGAGGAGGGAATCCCTTGACATGAATAGAATTAATTTTCTTGCAAACATAGTGTATATGTGTTAAGAAAAGACAAGTTTTTATAGCAAGACATGGTGCCACATACCTTTAATCCTAGAACTCGGGAGGCTGAAGCAAGAGGATCAGGGATTTAAGGTTAGCCTGGGCTACATAGTAAGACCCTGTCAACAAACGAAAAAAATGCACACTGGTTTACCACACTGAGAAGTTTAACAAAGAAAGGAAGGAGGCCTAGGAGCTACTGTGGGGTTGAGCTTCCGGGAGTATAAAAGGTGGTGTGAGGTGTGGGCAGGTTGTTCAGTGTGCCCCATTCCACCCTGCCCAGTAGTTCACAAGGTCCCTACTTTAGTTCTATGTCTGTTTCAGTGATTCAAACACCCTGGATCCCCCCACCTCAACCAATTTAGGGAAGAGAGTGTTTATTTGGCTTATGAATTCAGGTTACAATCATCTTTGCAGGGAGTCAAGACAGGAGTGTCAAGCAGTCAGTCACATTGTGCCTCAGCCAAAAGCAGAGAGGAGAGACACACATTCAGACTCACACACTCATGGTTCAGTTCCAAACAAAAAAGTACTACTACTACTATTACTGCTGCTACTACTACTACTACTACTACTACTACTACTACTACTACTACTAATAATAATAATAATAATAATAATAATAATAACAACAACAGCAACAACTGTTATGAAGTTTTCAGGGTCTAGTACATGATCGGTATTGTCTGCATTCAAGATGTGTCTTCCCAACTCAGTTAACCCAAGAAAAGCTCTTCACAGGCCAACCTGAGGTAGGCAATCCTGCCTTGAAAATCCCCTTCTGAGGAGATTCCAGGTTGGGTCACGTTGAAAATTAAAGCTAACCATCAGAGTTCTTTTATGCCTGACCCTGCTGGCCACAGACAGCCAGGGATGTTAAAGACTTGCTTCGGGGGTCATGTGTGGCTACTTTTCATTTCATTTGCACTGTGGGTGACATTTGGGAACTCACCTTTATAATGGCTTTGGAGATAGCAATGTTTTGGAATATTCTAGTCGCTAAGGACCTACAGGCCAGTGTGGGCTGAGGTGTGTGGCCAGTGGCTTGATAAGGTCCAGAGGGTCTGAAAAACTGCTCCTGAGTAGGAGTGAGAGTAGATGTGTCAGACGCAGAATGCTAATCTCGGGAGGTTTTGACAGTCCATGGGGATAAATGTGAGGTGCTGAGGGTGAGCTGAACAGCAAACAGGGCCCCTAGAAAAGCAAAGCAGAAGTTTAGTTTTGGCAGATTTATATGAAAATCTTAGGGCTGGTGTTGAGAGGTATTGGAGTACTTAAGAGGCAGGATCTCATGGAAGAAAGATTATGTGACCTTAAAGAAGTATTGGGCCCCCAGACGTCTTCTGTTCTGTTTCCCTGCTTCCACAATAGCTTTCTCTTCTGTGTGCTGCTACCATGGTGTTCTGCCTTACTTATCACAGGCCCAAAGGCAATGGGCCCAGATGATCATGGGCTGAAGCCTGTGAAACTGTGAGCCAAAATAAACTTTTTCTCCTAATATGAGGATTATTCAGGAGTCTTTGTTACAGTGTCCAAAATCTAACACATGAATGTAGTTATAAATAAATAAATTTAGAAATATATTTATAATTATACCTATAAGTCTAGATATCAATATGACATACACGCACATGCAAACATATTCATGTAAGTATGTAGAATGAACATCAAGGGACTGATAGAGAAAAAAAAAAGTTTACTTGAAAATACTGGTGAGGGCTTTGGAATTTACAATAAAAGAAAAGAAAATACTGGTGGTTTTAGTTTTAGAGGAATACAAATCCAAGAGAAACCAAGATGTGACTAGGCTGCTAAACAAGCTAATGACACTCCAGGTCTCAGAAGAATCCATTTTCTGGGTTAATCAGGTCACTTTTTGACCAGGTTCTGACCCACAAATTACAATGGCTGTCACCACGCTGACATCTGGAGTGGCAGTGAGTCTAGACACCTTGTCCTTTGGACAATCTGAGGCAATGAGGGGACTTAGCCTTGGTGCAAAGACGTACTATCTAAAGTCTGACATAAAACTGGCAGTAGGTAGACGCTGCTGTGCTGGGATGTACGTCACATCTCAGCAGAGGGAAAAATTTTGTTGCAGTCTCAGGTGATGTTGGCCCACACCACTCAGTACCGTGAGGCAGAGCAGGCAGCTGCATAATGACAATGATTTTTGCATTGAATGAAGCAGCTCCTGTCTTGAATAATTAGAAATTGTAACAGCTAGTATTGTAAGCTCTAAATCATACAATGCTACAAAATAAAGCACGTTGTCTTCATTGTATGGATAGGAAAATCAATGCAGAGCGTGACAGAACCTCAGCCACATGTCTACTCATCGCTGAACCAAGATTCCAATTGGCTCTTCCTGTAGACTGCACACTCATCTCCTGGTGCTGTGACACCAGCCTGTCAGTTCACAGTTTCTTTCCTTTCCATCATTTCCTCTCGCCTTTCCGTGTCCACCTGACTGGTCACAATTAAGTCCAGCATAACACGTCTGCTTGTCACTTTATGCATCTCTGGTCAGAGCTGCCTCGGCTTTCTTGAGGAAACTCGAAGAGCTGCTAGAAGAAAAAATGCAAATGAAGAAATAGTCTTATGAGTCCTATTTTTAGTATACAGGTAATGAATTTTTTTCAAAGAAAATATTTTAGAAGACAAAATATGATTCTTAAAAACTCAAGGGCTGGCAAGATGGCTCAGCAGGGCACAGTTCCTGCCAAGTCGGATGACATGAGCTTATCCCCAGGACCTGCACAGGGAAGGAGAAAACCAACCATCACAAGCTGTCTTCCTGCCCCTACACCCAAGTCACAATAAGTGCACAAGCCCTGCCATGCACAGTAAATAAACAAACACACAAATAAGTAAAGTAAAAAACAAAAAACCAAGAGGCCGGGGAAATGACTCAGTCAGTAAAGCAGGCCTGCAAAATGATCTGTGTTCAGATCCCAGAATCCACGTATGATGACATGCATCTGGAATCTAGTGATCTCGAGACAGGAAGTGGAAACAGACTGATCCCCGGAAGTCCACAAGCTGACTAGGCTGGTCTACTTGGCAAAGCTCCAGGCCAGTAAGAGACCATGCCTCAAACAAAAAGGAGGACTGTGCCTGAGGACTATCACCATGGCTGTCTTCTAACCTCTACATGCTTGTTATGCGTGTGCTCAAAGGCCTTACATGAACACATGTGCGCATCCACACACAGCTACCCCAAGTTAACACAAAACCAAACTGGCACTAGTTCCCAAGGGGATAAAATGAACACTCCTTTTGCCCCTTCTCTCTGCACGACTACGAGAGGCTCAGTCAGCCGAGTGGGACTGTGACTGTGACCAGGGTTCATACCAGGACCCATGTCAAGGTCAAGGTGCCCCTAGGAACATCGTAGCAAGGTCTGCAGAGGACAGGAATGCTGGAAGCTCTTTGTGATTACACACTCTACTTCCTTCTAATTTTACACATGAAGAAGTTGAGGCCCAGGAGGTAGAGTGACTCTCCCCAAGGCTCAGAGGAAGTTGGTATGAGACTCTGGGAATAGAACCACAGCCTCTGCTCCACAGCAGGGCCAGTTCTATTAAACTGCAGAGGCAGTCCCACCCCAGCAACGGTGAACACATGTGGACATTTTTACTGCTCTACAGAGTAACTCACTGTGCCTACAGGGTGAAACAATTGCACTGTGGAAGCTCTTTTTCATCGGTATTTTTTTTTTTTAGTATATTTTTATTTCTTTGAGAATTTGGTACATGCATACAATGCATTCAGTCATTCTCACCTTGATCCTCAACTCCCCTCAGAACCCCCCACATGCCCTTCTTAACTTAATGCCTTTCTTTTTGTTTTCTTATAACCTACAGAGGGACACTTGCGCCGCCCATACACACAATGTGTCCACTGAGCGTGGCCAACCTACCAGGGGATCTAAAGAAAACTGACTATCTCTTCCTCGTGGCCATCACTTGCCAATTGGTCCTCAGCTAGGGGTGGGGCTGACAACCCCTCCCCCTCCCCCTCCCTCCTGGGTTGTTGGGTCCCTTGACTTGTGCAGGCAAGCACACCTGCCTAAATTCACAGGACATGGTTCTTTACACACTTCCTTTCATCTGCTAGACTATTATTTTTATTTCTGTTTTCATCTTTGTTTTGGTTTTTATTTTGAGACAGGGTCTCACTGTGTAGCCCTAGCTGGTCTAGAACTTGCTATGTAGACCAGGTTGTCCTTGAACTCACAGAAATATGCCTGTCTTGGCCTCTGCCTCTGAGTGCTGAGACTGAATGAGTGTGCCTCTATGCCTGGCTTTATGCTTGTTTTTATAACAACTTGTCTAAGATATAATTCATATGCTTTATAGTTCACTAACTCAGTCGGGTGGTGGTGGAGCACGCCTTTAATCCTAGCACTCAGGAGGCAGAGGCAGGTGGATCTCTGGGTCCAAGGCCAGCCTGGTCTACAGAGCAAGTTCCAGGACAGCCAGGGCTACACAGAGAAACTCTGTCTCAGAAAAAAAAAAAAATCAAAAACAAACAAAGAAAGAAAAAACAATTCACTAACTCAAAGTATGCTCATCAATAGAATTTTTTAAAGATTTATTTTTATTATTTTTAATTATGTATAGGTGTGTATCTGTATGGCTATGTGCATGTGAATGTAGGTGCCCAAATTGGCCAGAGGCATCAGACACCCTGGCACTGGAGTTACAGAGGATTGTGAGCTGCCTGTTGTGGATGTTGTGAACTGTACTTGGGTCCTCTGGAAGAGCAGCAAGTGCTCTGAACCACCAAGCCAACTTTCCAGCCATTTCAGCAGTTTTAGAATGTCGAGAGTCTTGGGACCAGAAGCACAAGCAGCTCTGAACATTCTCATCGTCTGGTCTGCACAGCCATCACAGCTACTCGCTGGTCTTCTGGCCTGTATGGCTTGGGGTAGGCCTGGGGATTTCCACTGGAGATGGTGAGTGGGGTTCCACTGGGTGTGGCCTCTCAATCTAGCAGGGAGTCTAAGCCTGGAGTCCCGGAGGCTTGCTTGGCCTCTAGTCCAGCAGGGAACTTCCACTGGAGTTGGGGACAGGGCAAGCAGCAGACATGGAGGAGAAGGAGAATTGGAAATAGGATGAGAGGGTACCAAGACAGAGGGGTTTTTATTTGTTTGTTTTGGTAATTTTTAGTTCCTGAGTTTTGTGAGATTGATTCAATTTTTCTTACTCTGTTTTGTTCTTTTGATAGTTTTCTTTAAAGACTCAAAATATATTACTTAATTTTTTAAAATCTTCATGCAAATATATATTGTATGTTGAGCATACCTCCCCATTTTTCGACTCTCATTCTTCCTGTTGGTCCCCTATGTCCCCCTGGACAATTTTACCCCTACTTTCATGTCATATACACACATGTAGTTCCATGTATCTGTATAAAATCTAGGATCCACAATGAGAGAAAACATGAAATCTCATTCTGAGACCGGCTTATTTCACTTAATATGATTGATCAACCTTCAGTTGCATCCATTTTCCTGACTTCATTCTTCTTTTAAAAAAAATCCATAAATACATTGTGTATTTTCTCTTTTCTTTTCTTTTTCTTTTTTTTTTTTATTTTGAGACAGAATTTCTCTGTTGTAACTGTGGCTGTCCTGGAACTCACTCTATAGACCAGGATGGCCTTGAACTCAGAGATCCACCTGCCTCAGCCTCCCAAGTGCTGGGATTAAAGGCGTGTGCCACCATGCCCAGCTGTATTTCATCATTTGAAAACTGTCTCAATTCATCAGCGCATTTATTGATTGAGTTGTTTGATGTCTTGTTTAGTTTTTTGTTTTTGTTTTTTGTACTTCGTATGTTACAGGTACTAATCTTTGCAAACATATGGTTAGCAAAGATTTCTCTCCCATTCCATACGTGGTCCAGCTTTTTAATTTCATGAGATCCCATTTATCAACAGTTGGCTTCATTTCATGAGCAACCAGAGTCATTACCTATGCCTGTATCTTGAAGTGTTTTTCCTATAAGTGTTTCAGTTCTTACTTTAAGGTTTTTGAACCATTTAGAGTTTATTTTTGTGCCAGGTGAGAAATAAAGGTCTAGTTTCATTCTTCTACATGTAGGTATCCAATTAAAAACACACATCTAAATGCTTATTTCTGTTAATTAGTATCAATTTAAGAAGATTCCCATTTGCTTTTATTTGCTCCTGCTTCATGTCAGGTCACAATTACCAGGGATTTCATACCCAATAAGAAAACTATTAAGAATAACTACAGCAATTTGAGTTATTTCTAGATCAAATTGCTCTATCCTGTAGCTTGCCTTAAGTAACTTACAACATGAATTCCTGTGATACTAGCATGTCTGAAGGGCATATGACACACCACCCAGGCAGGAAGTGGAAGTCAGAGCAGAACGTTAGACAGAAGAACCTGTGAATAAAAATTAAATAGAAAACAGGAAAGCAAAAGGAACAAGTACAAATGTAACCACAGAGTAAAAAATTCAAGTCTTCCTCAACACCAAAAGAAAATTTCTAAATGAAAAGACAAAGAAAACAGACTATTCAGAAAAACTCAACACACATAATAATTCTAACAAAATATTACCAAGCTGGAATGAACTACGGGGGTCATATTAAGATGCACAAGAGACTTAATTCAACAATTAAAGGAATAATTTTCCATCTGCCTCACAAAGCAAGACTCAGCTCTGTACAACACAAAGAAGATGTACAGGTTGACCTGAAAGGTTTTCAAAAGGAGAAAGCCCGGGTGGTGGTGGTGCATGCGTTTGATCCCAGCACTTGGGAGGCAGAGGCAGGTGACTCTCTGTGAGTTTGAGGCCAGCCAGAATTACAACAGAGAAAGCTTGTCTCGAAAAACAAACAAACAAAAAAGGGAGAACATGAAGTCAGTCATACCAAGCAATGTCAAATAACAAGGAAGCAAGGTTGACATTCTGACACAAGTAGATGTAACATAAGCCAAAATGTGTTGACATGGCAAAGAAGGACATGGTTAAGTGATAAAAGCACAATTCAAGATGATATAACTGCTCAGGCTAGACAATGGTGTCACACATTCCAGCACTTGGGAGGCAGAGACCGGCTACTCTCTGAGTTTGAGGCCAGTTTACAGAGCCTGGTCTACAGAGTGAGTTCCAGGACAGCCAGGGCTATACAGAGAACCCTGTCTCAAATAAACAAAACAAAACCAAAAACAAACAAAAAGGATGCTATAGCTATTTTGAAGATCTATGTACCAATACAGTTATCACCTCTCTAAGATAAAATCTACAGGAGCACAAGGAGAAATAGATGATAATAGGCAAAAAAGTTTACACAATACCCTAGAAAAACAAAAACAAAAATGAGCATAGAAGAGTCATACTCCAATCAGCAAACTGAATCTCTCTTGGGAGGTTGTATGTGAAATGGGGTTTTGCAAGTATCCCAGGCTATCCTGGAACTCAGTTCATAACTCAGGGTGGCTGTCAATCCTCCTATCTCTTATTCCCAGTGCTGGGATTCTGAGTATGTACCCTACACCCAATCAGCAAGGTAAATCTTATGGAGGTATATGTAAAATTGACAGAAGAAGCTGTCCTTGATCCTGATGAAAGAGAATGCACTGTCTACTAGAGAACACATGGGCAGCTACAAAAATTCTATTATCAGGTCTCAATAAAGCATAGGCTACTCACTAACAGGAATATTATAAGCATTCTCTTAGAGGAATATTTAGGTAAAGAATGATAATGAAATTAAGAATTTTAAACCAGGTCAGGTGTGGTGTCTAGAAGAATTTAACCCTTCAATCCATCAACAAGGCTGCCCTAGGGTAGAAAGAATGTTGGTAAACATCTTTAATCTGAGTAATCAGAAGGCAGTGGTGGTCCACCCCTTTAAACCCTATAAAAACAGAGTGGAAGCAGACACTGGAAGCCGAGCTCAGTAAGGAGTCAGTGTCACACAGGAAGTGGTGTCTGAGATGAGCCAGAGTAAATGGCAGGCAAAGTGACTAATCAGAGGAAGAATTAGCAGAGTGAGTCAGAGTAAGGACATGCCCAACTCTAATGAGAAAAAGGCAGACTTTCAGTTCAGACCAAGTTACAACAGAGTCAGTTACAGCAGTCAGTCAAGCAGGCAGTATGAGACAAACAGTCTGAGCAGGCAGATGAGGGACAAGACACAGAGCCAATGAAGCAGTCTGACTGGATAAGGCAGAGAAGCAGAGAGACACAGAGACACAGAGGTAGCTCAGTAGAAGTCACTATCAGATGGGAAGAGTGAGTCAATATGAAGCTGAGCAGAGCCTGAGGCTGTCAGAGAATCAGCTAGAATAAACTAGAGTCAGAAAAATTAGGTCAGTAACAGTAAACGGGCTCAGAAGATGTTTGAACCAGTCAGCTTGGAGAGGAGAGTTTGGGCCAGAACAGTGAGTTGAACCAGGAGAGCAAGAGCTCAGGAGTTAGTCAGAGTGGTTCAATCAGCAGTAGGTCTCAGAGGTTTAAGCTGGAGCCTTCTAGGTCCAGGTTAGATTATATGAAGCCTTCCAGTTCAAGGATTAAGACTAGGCTGTAAAGAGGACAAAACATTCATGTGTGTAAATTCATGCAGGCACACAATACATGTGCATAAATGAAACTAACTAAATCTTAAAAATAAAATGTTTTACAGAACCTTTGAAAATTAATGATAATGACACTACTATATTTCTGAAGGCATAGGATATATCTTAAAAAGTCATCAGAGAAAGACACACAGTTTTACATATTCATACAAATAAAAAATTTTTTAAAATATATAAAATCCTGATCAAAACACCTAGAGGGGCTGGAGATGTGGCTTAGCAGTTAAAAGCACTGACCGCTCTTGCAGAAAAATCAGGTATGGTTTTCTGAGCACACAGTGGCTCAGAACCATCTGTAACTCCAGTCTCAGAGATCAAATGCTCTCTTCTGGCCTCTGCAGATACTGTATGCACACAGTAGACACACACACACACAGAGGCAAAACATATTCGTCTGTAATGAAAAGGATTTTTTTGTTTTTTCCAGACAGGGTTTCTCTGTAACTCTGGCTGTCCTGGAACTCACTCTGTAGACCAGGCTGGCCTTGAACTCACAGAGATCTGCCTGCCTTTGCCTCCTGAGTGCTGGGATTAAAGGCCTGACCACAACCACCTGGCCAGTAAATCTTTTTTTTTAAACATCTAGAAAATACTTATCAAAGGAAAGCAAAAGCAAAAGAAAAGCAAAAAAAAGCACAAAACCGTAAACAATAGAGAACAGTGATATACATAACAGCCGCAGCCACTGCTGATCCCTGTGGACAAGTAGCGGAACAGATGGGCAGTGGCCACTGTAGGAGAAAACACAAGGCACAGCTCCGGGGAGTGGCCCTCTGGTTTAGCATATCCCTCCTGACACTCACCCTCATGCACAAACCTTGGCCATACTCTATCCGCTGTGATGTTCCCTCGAAGTGAACCGTAAGCCTCACGAGTGTCTAAGGGCCCCCGGCCACTGCCCTCTGTGGTCCTGGCCAGAGACCTTGAGAAAGCAGAGACCCATTGCCCACCATGACTCTAGCTCATTCTGGTTCTTGCTTTGGGGTCACTTTCCGACTTGTGATGCACAGAGCATTTATTAGCTTTGTCACTGCTGTAGCAAGTTATCGCAGGCGTAACAACGCTTTGCTGTCCCATTCCTACCCACTGAGCTAGTTCCAAACAAGCATCGGAGCTGTGCTCCACTCTGGAGGGTCTGGAGATGACCCATTCATCCCTTTGCATTTTCAACATTTAGAGGCTGTTGCTCACGGTTCCTTCCTCCAGCTTCAAGGCTGGGACCAGCAGGTTGAGTCTTCCACACTTTCTCCCTCTGGTCTTCTCTTCTGCTTTCTCACCTACTCTTCAGACAACAGCTTATTACACTGGTCCCGCTCAAAAATCCGGGCTCCTCTTTCTATCCTAAACTCAGCTCATTAGCAACCTAACTCCTCTTTGCTGTTTGATACAAGACATTTATTGGTCCTGGGATAAGCACAGGAACACCTTTAGGGGCGTATTAATCTGTCTATGCAGAGCTCAACTAGATTATGAGACCCTACTACAGATAGGAACTGTGATAAGGCCAAATTGTGCTTCCAAAATGAATAAAGTTTGAGAGGAAAGACCACAGATCTGTGGGAAATACATAAACATGAGCCTATCTCTACCTATATAACCTCCTGCACTCGCGCACGTGCACGCAGACACACACACACACACACACACACACACACACAGCAGGCCAGGGACTCTGGGAGCAGGTTTTCCAGAGTGCACAGAGAGAGTAAGACCAGCTTCAGGAGCTGGTGAGATAGTTCAGTGGGCAAAGTGTTCTCTGCATAAGAACAAGGACTCGAGTGTGGACCCCAGCACCCAAACACAAGGCTGGGCTTGGTACCCTGTGCTTGTAATCAGAGCTCTGAGGAGGTAGAGACGGCAGGATTCCTGGGACTCACTGGCCATCCAGCTTATCTGAATTGGAAGCCCCCAGGTCCCAGCCAGAGACTTTGTCTCATAAAAACAAGTAGGACGATTCCTGAGGAATGACACTAAGGTTGACCTGTGGCCTCCACATGAACACATACATGTGTGCACATGAAGACCAGCTTTCTGGAGAGAGTTTTGCCTGGATTGGTTTACCCAGAACCCAGTGACTTTATAGGGGCAAACCCAGTGATGATAGTAAAATGTCAGAGTCGAGGATTGAAAAGAATGAAAGAAAACCAAGTGAGCGCCACCTACGCTCTCATGACAGCCATAGACAGAAGGAAGCCAGGTGAGTGAGAGTGTCTTGTAAGAGCTGCATCCCACAGTGCACTTCACCTCAAGCCTGGGGATGCTCACGGATGAGATACTCACTAGAAACTGACCACTGCAAAAGAGGGGAAAGTCTTTTGGCTACACAGGCGACAAATGGCTCTCTAGCATGCCTGTGAGGTGACACCTGCCTTCGACAACCTGCAGAGAGGACCCATGTGGCTGCAGGTAATCAGTTAGGGTCTCACCAGGTAACAGATGGCTGCTCCAAAGGGCAAATGAGGAAAATGTAAAGGAGGGAGCTGTTTACAGAGGGCAGCTAAGGACTGAGTGACTAGAGAAGCAAGGGGGACCCCAGGGGACGGTCATGTTACATTGCTAGAGTTGTAGGGGGCAAGGAGTAGGACCCCCTACAGGAGCCCCATAGGAGCTGTGGGCTGAGGGCGGCTGGATGCTGGGTGGAGAACAGCTATTTCCTGCTCTCTGACCACAATCTGCTCATCTCCCCAGAAGCCCGAGGTCAGGAGCTTGCAACTGCCACAGTCCATAAAAGTCAGCCTTTGGAGGAGAATGGGAGCACAGAACAGGCCCAGGAAGGCTGGGGAGCACAGAAATATTCAACCACTGCTTGCTCATTTCCCAGTGATTCTAGAAACGACTGGATTTGGTGAAGCTTTCGCAAGGATGGTGGCCACGCACACTTTCATTTGCCTAAACAATAGCCCAGGGCTCAGGTGGCAAGGAAGGCAAGCCCCAGGAGGAGAAAGCAAGGACTCTGAAGAAGTGTCCTTGGAGGCAGAGTTGGGTGCGTGGGAGGTAGGCCGCTTTCTCAGCTCGTACCAAGCACAGGGCTGGGCCCCAAGCCCTTGGTTAAAAATCGGCGCGCTGGGCTGTTCACTCACCCGGAGCGCTTTCAGCAGCCCCACGTCTGCCTTTATCTTAGGTGTACTCCCGTGGCTCTCGCGCTGCTCCTGGGCCCATTCTTGGTATATTAAAGCACTTTTTAGGTTGTCACATCTTCCAAAGCAGAGAAAGCCTGATGGAAATGCAGCTTGAAAACCCGCAGCAATCAGCAGAGATCCATCAATTAGCATTCGGCATTAAGCAACCCAGAATATTTTCCGAGGCTCTCAAGGCCTCACACCTGAACATTTTACAGGCTCATTCTCCTCTTTTGAATAACGTTCAGGGCTCTTGACTAGCAGTTTTGACTGACAGACCTTTTTTTTTTTTTTCTTTCTCTCTCTCTCTCTCTCTCTCTCTCTCTGTGTGTGTGTGTGTGTGTGTGTGTGTGTGTGTGTGTGTGTGTGTGTTTTGTTTGGCTGCCAAAATAATATCAAGCTTCTTAAGGGAAGCTCTAACACAAATGGTTTAGCTCTTACAAGGCTCTTCACCACCCATTTCTCTCTCTCTCTTTTTTTAAGTATCTCTGCTTCAAACCACTAATTATAATTTATTGTAACAATACTTCCCAGGAAGTGAGTTCTCACTATAATTAACTGCTGGAGAGTAGGATGCAGCAACTGTTTATTTAGTTTCAATCTACTTGTTCAGAATTTGTTACCACTTGAAACGTAACTCATAATCAGATCTAAATTCCAAATGCTAGGAAACCATCATCACCGTGGGCTGCATATTTTCCAGCAATTTGCTCCTTTTTTTTTAACCTCCCTCAAGTTTTTTTAGGTGACGCCTGCCATTTTACATAGCTGAGAGGGAGAGGTTTTATCCAAAAATGTTAACATATTTATGCCTTTTCTGGAAGATTCAGATGCATGGCTCCCGGGCATCACGCATAGCTTTCAAGTGCTGGGTTGTGAGAACTGGAAATATACTCCTGTCTTGCTCCGTCGAGCATCGAAACGAAGAGGTGTTGTCTCCTGTGGTCTATCCCAAGACTTGGACTGACTCTGTCTCCTTATCTGTAAGATTCGGGTGATAACAGAGCTGTGCGACTGAGCATCAGCTAAGCATCTGGCAAAGGGCTTGGCAGCAAGCAAGCAATTCTGACTTAGATTTTGTGCCAGCAAACAAGGTCACAGTGGCAGCAACTAGAGAGATGAGAGAGTGAGGACTTGGGCTTATACTGAGCTGGGACAGGTACTGCCTACAAATGAACAAAGCAGCCCTTTCGTCTCCATGCAAGTCAGACTTCTAAGACGACTCTCAGTGCTTAATCCAAACACAGTCAGCAGAACCAAGTGGTTTTAAATTACTTGGCTCTCAGGTGGTCGGGTGTCAAACACTTCATTCGAATCACCTTCTTGTCACACCGCTACTGGCTTTTGGGTCCTTTGTCACCCTGGACTGGGATTTCTGTCTTGAGAATGAAGTAAAGAGTTTTGTTCCTGGACTCTGGTAATGTGAATTCATGAGGATACTTGCCAGGCTTTGGGAAAGCCTACCAATATTCACGCTTCATAGGGTACCATGTCACCTGCAGTTATTGAAATGTCACTCTGGTAATTCAGAGGGTTGGCATGTAAAGACGTAGCTTGGTGACACAATACTGAAATAACACTATGCAGATAAGTTTGAAGCATTGCCATTTTTGCAGAATAGAAATATTAATAGTTGAATCGTGCTGGGAGGGCACTCAGTTGATAGAGCGCTTGCCTACAAGAGCCCAGGCTCAGTCCCCAGTACTGCATGAATTGAGTGAGGTGGTGCACATCAGGGAGATAGAGGCAGAAGACTAAGAAATTCAAGACCATTCTTGGTGACATAGTGACTCTGAGACCAGAGTGGCATATATGAGACCCTGCCCCCCATCCTCTCAAAAAAGAGAGAAAGAAGTAGTTATTGTGTTTTGTGGTGGTAAAAATCAATACATGGTTATTATAAAAGTACTACAAATAAGAAAAGCATTGCATAATGAAGAATAAATCCATTAGCCTTGGACTACTCACAACCTCCAAGCTCCCTCTCTTCAAGACTGGTCCAGGACCCAGTTTTTGGGAGTATCCTATTTAGAGTGTATGTATTCTTGAGGCCTTAGCATCAGATAGTTTACACAACAATGGAATTTATAGTGAACAATGTCATATGCCAAGATTTTGGGCCAAACTGCATTGCTTTGACCTCTAAAATGCTGGTTATCTTAGTTACTATACCATTGTTGTGAAGAGACACCATGAACAATGTAGAGGAATAATCCTATGTGAAATCTAGGAAGGGTTTATATTCCAGGAGTCTATATGAAGGAATCATATCCAGAGATCTGTGTGGTCCAGATGAAATGTAAAAAGGATGTTAAGAACGTTGGTACACACCTTTAATCCCAGTAAAGCAGTGACAACAAACATCTTTAATGCCAGTATTCAGAAGGAAGTGGTGATTCATGTCTTAACACCCTAAGAGACAAACAGAGTATGGAAGCAGACAGGAAGCAGAACTCAGGAGTCAGTGTCACACAGGAAGTGTTGTCTGAGATGAGTCAGTGAGGGACAGACAAAGTGACTAATCTGAAAAAGAGTTAGCAGCGTGAATTAGAGTAAGGACATGCCCAACTCTCATGTTATAAAAGCAGGCTTTCAGCTAAGAGCAGTGTCAGTTACTGTAGTAGTTAGCCAGTGTGTGGGCTCACCAAGAAGGACAAGGAGGCATTCTCATACATGTAAACCTTTCCAGACCTCAACAGAGAGAACCACTATCATGGCCAATGTTATACTTAACAGTGGAACCCTGAGTGTCTGAGCTCAGGTGTTTTTATTCTTACAGAATCCTCAGGTATTCTACTGATAACACACATAGATCATAAGCAATCAAACATCCCCCACAGAAATCCAACACCTGCAGACAATACAAAACACCAAGACCTAAGATAGCCCCTCACAATTACTTTATATATAACTAAAAATAAACTTTTGCAACAAGTTACAGTAGGCAGTTATAGCAGGCAGTATGAGGTAAGCAGTCTGAAGCAGGCAGATGGGGACAAGACACAGAGACAATAAAGCAGTATGACAGAGGGGCAGAGAGGCAGACTGAGGCAGTATGGAGAGCAATAAGAGCTCAAAGAAAAATACAGAGATACAGAGGCAGCTCAGCAGAAGAAGTCAGTATCAGACAGAAAGAGTGAGTCAGTTTGAAGCCAAGCAGAGCAGTTCAGTCTGAGACAGTCAGAGAGTCAGTCAGAGTCTGCAGAGCCACAAGAGTTTAATCAGAAACAGTCAGCCAGCTCAGAAGGTCAGTTTGAACCAGGCAACTTGAAGAAGAATTTGAGACAGAACAAGAGTGAGTTGAACCAGAAGAGTCAGAGTCCAGAAGGAGCTATTCAGAGTGGCTCAGTCAGCAGTGGAGGCTTGAACATTCTAGGTTGTACTGAGGCTGAGGCTGAATCCTTCCAGTCCTAGACATAAGATCAGATTGTACGTTGGCCGAAATGCTCCAGGGCTCAAAGACTAGAACCAGTCATTGAGTTAGACAAAGAATAAGCTGCTTTTGAACCTGAATCAATGTCTACATCTGGTGAATCTACATCTACAAACTTATAAAAGAAAGTATTAATCAGAGTCTTGCTTACAGTTTCAGAGGGTTAGTCCATAATCATCATGGAGGAAAGCAGACAAGCATGGTGCTGGAGCAGTAGCTGAGAGCATTACATCCTGGTCTGTAGGCAGTAGGCAGAGAGAAACTGGGCATGGTGGGGCTCCTTAAACCTTAAAGCCCACTTTCAATGAAACAAGTCCTCCAACAAGGTCACACCTCATAGTCCTTCTCAAACAGTTCCACTAACTGGGGACCAAGCATTCAAACATATGCGCCTACACGGGCTGTTCTCATTCAAACCATCAGTCTGGGGCAAGGAGCTGAGGCTAGTTATACAGGCCCCTAGAGTCCACGAGACTACCCCCGGAATTCCAAAGCTCCAAAGTGTCATTGCATGGCAGCAGTTCTTATGTCATGTCAACACAGCTGGGAGCATCTGTGTGTGATTCTCCAGGTGTGAAAGTTAGGAGGGGTCCTTAGTTCTTCCTGTGCAGAATCCTATGCTCCTTTCCCCACTGATGATATTAATCTCTAGGATTTTGCTATAATAAATAAACTATCATCTTTTGGGGCTCTTATGAGCCTTCCAGTAAATCATCAGAAATGAGGATTATTTTGGGGACCCACAGTCCAAACATAAAAGAAAAATTATCCATTGTATACCTCCTAAATAAGTTAAATACATGGAGATAATACACACACTCAAGAGATTTTTTTTGTTTCTGCTTTTTATAGGAAACAGATTGTTCTCTGTTTAAAAAGCTTTCCTCGGTTAACACACAATGGATATATTTTCCTACATCCTTAAGTACAAGGATGTTATTTGTATGACATTCCATTGTATAGAATGTAGAGAATTTGAAGTATGTTTGTTTAATCAATTATTTGCAAATAGACATGTGGCTGCTTTTCTCTGTTCTTTGTATTATAAACAATGCTGCAGTAAACACTCTCATACATAATCTGTGAGCTTGTCTAATTGTCTGTGATATAACTGTAATGCAATTATTGTATCACAAGGATTGTGATGCTGAGCCAGCAAGTGAGCTCAGCAAGTTGAGGCACTTGCAGCCAAGACTAATGACATGAGTTTGAGTCCTGGTATCCACAAGATGGAAAGCTAGAATTCTTGTAAGTTGTCCTCTGATATCTATCAGAGTATCACATCAGGTGTGACCCCCCCAAATTAAAAAATATAATAAATTTTTTTAAAGACTATGATACAAAGATTTAAGAACTGTGATGAAATCAAGTGATAAATGAAGTGATGAATGAGGTGTGTTACAGCACAGGACTTCTACCAAGAGGAATTCTGATATTTAAAATGATTGGAAATTGGTCTACAATCTGAAGAACTCCTTACTTACATTAATGGATGCCTGCATTCCCACTATTTCTAATGTATCAACATCATAGGCTGTTACTTACTGTAAGACCAAAAATACGCAAAACTTTTCACTGAGATTTATTACAATCCATTTGTCAAAGGTTTTCAAGCTTTAAAAAGAAAAATAAAAAGAAAGGGGGAGGAGGGAGAGAGAGAGAGGAAGAAAGAAAGAAAGAAAGAAAGAAAAAGAAAGAAAGAAAGAAAGAAAGAAAGAAAGAAAGAAAGAAAGGAAGGAAGGAAGGAAGGAAGGAAGGAAGGAAGGAAGGAAGGAAGGAGGGAGGGAGGGGAGGGAGGGAAGGAAGATAGATACCTGGTCTATTGCCCAAATGGTAGAAGATCAAGTGTACCCATTCATAGTAATCTAGCCATCTAATCAATCTTAGACAAAGGCAACAGAGACCAGAGTCTATACCACATATCACAATGCCTCACAGAGGGAAAAAAATGATCAGAAAATGAAATCTATAATCAAGAGGAAATGGCAAATTAACAAGATCCATGTGTGACTAAGAGATCAGAATTGCCAAACAAAAACTTATAAAAATAATTATTATAGATATGTTAAATGACTTGAAATGAAAGACATAAATGAGTGGGCAGGTAGAAAATCACAAAATAGGGGAAAGGAACTCTTAAAAATAATCAGAATTTTACTCAGCTAAAGAAAAAGAAAGTGAAATTTGCAGAAAAGTGGATGGATTTGAAAAGTATATTAAGTAAGGTAACCCAAACTCAGATAGACAAAGTTTACACATTCCCCCTCAGATTTGTTCAAGTCCAGACTGGGTTACATGTCAAGGTCATGTCTCAAAAAAAATAGGAACAGAAAAAAAGAAAGAAAATGGGTCAAAGACATTAGTAGATTTTTTTCCCCAAGACAGATAGGCAGTAGCAGATAACTGTGAGAAAAGACTTCAGCATCACTGGCCATGAGGGAGAATTAAGACCACACTGAAATAGCGTCATAAACCTAATGGGTCAGTAAATAAAGTCTGCTCGGACTGCGAAGGGAGTGGATCTCACATGCAGACAATGGAATGTGAAATAGACACCATTCTGGAATCTGCTGGGAGGTTAACATCTACCCACCACTGGCCCAGCACCTGCAATCTTAGGAATTTATCCTTGAGGAATGAAACTATTGCTTCACCCAAAACTGTGCATGAATATTCCTAGGAAATTTATTCATAATTACCAAATATAGAAATGCCCAAATGCCCTTAACATATGTGGTGGTTTGAAAGGGAATAGCTCCCAAAGGTCCATATGTTTAAATACTTGGTCTCCAGGTGTAGAACTGTTTGGGAAGAATTAGGAGGTGTGGCCTTGTTGGAGGAGGTATGGCATGGGGGTGGGCTTTCCCACTTTGTCTCTCTCTCTCTCTCTCTCTCTCTCTCTCTCTCTGCCTCCTGCTTGTGGATCAGATATAAGTTCTCAGCTACTGCTTCAACACCATGCCTACTTGCCTCTACCATGCTCCCTGCCATGACGGTCACAGATTCACCCTCTCAAATTGTAAGCCCCAATAAACTCTTTCTTCTATAAGTTTCCTTGATTATCGTGTCTCATCGCAGCAATAGAAAAGTAATTAATGCAGTAGATAAATAGATAAATAAACCGTGACGGATTTCTATAACAGAACACTACCCAGCAATAAAAAGGGCAAACTATTGATCAGTGACACACAGTTGATTGGATTTTAGGGCATCATCATAGAGTAGAAAAGCCTGTCTTAAGAAGATAACAAGCCGGGCAGTAGGGGCACACACTTTAAACTCAGCGCTTGAGAGGCAGAGGCAGGCAGAGCTTTGTAACTTTGAGGCTAGCCTGGTCTACAGAAGGAGTTCCAGGATGGCCAGAATTACAACAGAGAAACCTTGTCTAGACAAAAACAAAAACAAAACCAAACAAAAAGAAGATAACCTACCATAAAAGTCAAATTCTACAACATCCTCAAATTAATTATAGAGAAAGAGAGCAAGTTTATAGGTACCAGGGGGACAGAGATCAGAGGGTTGAGAATAGTGTGATGCTAACATGATAGTGTGAGGTCATTCTTGTGCAGATGGACAGATCTCTATCGCGATCTCTAACGGGTAACTATATAAACCACACAAGCACAAACTGCATAAAGGCACACTCATGCACTTATCTGTGAAGACTGGAAACATCTGGGGGAAGAAACAGTCTGCAATATTCCATCAATACCAGTTTCCTGGCTTTGTGGTTGTGCTCAGGCAACATGTCGCTGCTTGGTGATGGTGAGGGTTAGACAGTCAGGATTTCCATGTTACTTCCTTCCTGCGAATCTATGGAAATTTTAAGCCAGTAGACTTTGAAAGACTATTCGTTGCCATAGGCAAAAGCAATAACTATGTTTCGAGGGGTTTGTAACACAGAGAGAAGGTAAAATACACAACAAAACAACACAAAGCAGGAAACAGCATGAAATACTGTTGTGTCTCTGACTGTGAAGTAGAGTAATATTAATTCAAGGTCAATTGTGGTGATTAAAGGGTATGTACGACATGTTACACAGCAATTAATCCTCTCCCTAGATTAATTAGTGATAGAAAAACAGACCAGGATGGTAGATCTCTGTCAGGTGCAGCTAGAAAACAAACAAGGAATAAAATACAATACTGCAAAGTTCAAATACTACTAATCCTCTAGGAAGGAGTACAGATGGGGTGAACAGAAGAGCAAAATGGCAGACTGAGCCTAACTGCCAGGATTCACCATGACTCCAAATGGGCTAAATACTGCAGTAAAAAAAAAATCTATATTGTCATTTGTGTGTGTGTGTGTGTGTGTGTGTGTTTTAAGTCTCCGGGTACCTGCTACTTACAGAAGGTACACACTAGATTTAAGGACAGGTGGGCCACAAGCAAAAGGTTTAAAAGATCCAAACACTAATCCTAAGAATGTTAATACAGCTCTGCTGTTAGAAAAATGGGCTTTGAGATTAGAAGTATGACCAATGAAGGGGAGAAATGGCAAAATGAGGGATGGAGATGGAGTCAAGTGGGCAGAGTGTTTGCCTGGCATGCTTGAGGCTCTGGGTTCCCTCTGCAGTGTGGCATAAACCAAGTAGAGTGATATACACCTGTAATCCCAGCACTTGGGAGCTATAGTTCAACATCATTTCAGGCTACACAGTGAATGTCAGGCCAGCCCGAATACAGGGAACCCTGAGTTGAAATAACAACAATGGTCAAACAACCATCTCGAAAGGACACAGTAACCTTAAACATACATATGAACCAATCTTCCTTTATGTACAGCTTATGAAGCAGAAGCTGAGGGCTGGAGTCAGGCATGGTGGTGCTCACCTTTAATCCCAGAACTCTATGAGTTCCAGGACAGTCTGGTCTACATAGTGAGTTCCATGAGAGTCAGGGTTATATAAAGAGACCCTGACTCAAAAAACAAACAAACAAAAAAAAAAAACAACCAACCAGTCAACCAAAAAACAAACAAACAACAAACATACAAAAAAACCCTGTGATCTGGAGATATGGCTCAGAGGTTAAGAGCACTTGTTGCTCTTGCAGAGGACCCAGGTTTGATTCCAGCATGGATCATCTGGTAGCATAAACAAAGGAATGGCTTCAAAAGTGCTGAGGGGGTTGGCAATAACATTGCAGTTTATTTCTAGTATATTTAAAATGGTTGTTTTGTGCGTTTGTTGGGGGAAGGGCTGCCTAGGCCTTGGCATTTGTATCATTTGTAGGTGTTGGCTTTATGTAAAAGATGTTTGATTTCTCATGATCTGCACATGCTCACTGCTCTTTCGGAAAGCCAGGCCTGTGGATGAGAGGGCAGAGTTTTTGTATCAGTAGAACACCTGAGGAGCTTCTGTATCGATAAAAACTCCCAAGTTCAGACGATCGAGGCTCCACTGTCCAGGATGGTACTTGCCACGACAGGTGGTTCCCTCTGCTGAGGTCTGGCAGGGTTTGCAGCTATGAAAGTGTCCCCTTGTCTTCTCTGCTGAGCTACCCAGTAGCTATCACCTACAGCTCAACAGACAAAACAAGCACTTGCCTTACACGCCTGATGGGAAAGAACTCCACAGAGTTGTCCACTGACCTCCATATGTGTATCCATATACCCCACATATGTCATACATACGACATGTATCATGTATGTGAGCATTAGTGTGGCTCACAGCTATGGGTAACTCCAGTTCCAGGGATCTGACACTCTCTTCTGAGATATACAGCCACCAAGCACATACACGCAGGCAAAACACTCATACATATAAAATAAATCTAACACAATTCTAAAGCAAAGAACAGAAGTGACATCTCTTGCTTAACATTCCTCTCAGTCTCTGCCTGCTTTTCAGGATGCTCAGTTTTTGAAAGTTATAGGTCAGTTAGTTTCTAGACTAGATCTCAGTTTCAGCTCATCTGGCTTCCTGGTGTTAGATTCAAGTCATTCGACTTTGGCAGGGGTCTCACAGGACTGATTGTGAGTCCATGGTACTAACAAAGATTGTGATACAGTCTGTTCTTTGTGGATGATAGCCACTCCAACCATTTGATGGAGGGAGGGACTGCCAGGTTCCTCTGTAGCAACACCATCCCTTCTGTGCTTCTGGGAACAGTGTAAAACTCTGTAAAACCTCATTGAGCACTCAGCTCATGCACTTTTTTTTTTTTTTTTTTCTGTCAGCATGGGCTCATGGTTTCTTACTTAAGTCTACATTACTATCAATATGTAGTTTGGTATGCCGGATGTGGTGGCACAAGCCTTTAAACCTAACACTCAGATCTCTAAGAGTTCAAGGCCAGCCTGACCTACATACATAGGCTTATTTTACATGTCTTATCCCAGACCCAGAAACAGACACTTCCTGAAGGAGCTCTGGACATTATTCATATGCAAACAAAGATCTGGGCATGAGGTGTGTTCTGTCTTATTGGGATAGCACAATCCTCAAGTCTCTCTGTCTGTCTCTCTGTCTATATCCCCCCCCACCCCCCGGTGCCCCATCTACATTGAAACCATAATCTGATGGTGTTGCTTTGATTCTACTTCAACACTACCATTTACTCTGGTGTTGTTAGTCTTCTCCCAGTTATAAAACAGTCTCTTTCCATCTTATAAGACTTCTCAGGACTGGAGAGATGGCTCAGCTGTTAAATGCATTTGTTGCTCTTGTAGAGGACCTGGGTTGAATTTCCAGCACCCACATGGTGGTTCACAACTATCCACCATCTGTAACTCCAGTTTAGTATCAAGTGCCATCTTCTGACTTCCATGGACACCAAGTATGCATGTGATACTCATTAGATGTAGGAAAAACACTGTGCATAAAATAAAATGACTAAATCTAATAAAAGAAACTTTTAAAAGACTTCCCTTTTGGTAGTAACACTGCTTATATTGCCCCTAATATGAATATTTATCTGATTGCTCCACTGTATGTAGCTCATTTTCCTAACAATGTCCCCAAACATAGTCATTGAAGATTAACCAGAATGCCTTAATTGCACACAGTTTATACCCAGTGTCTGTTTGTTTCCTTCATTTGCTGCCAGCTACACTTTTCCTGGTCTGATTTGAGTTTCACCGTGTCTATGTTTACAGATACAATGGGGCATGGCTGCCTTATCCTGGCAGTTACCTGTTCTGAGGTAGAACAGCTCTGTAGTCTCAATCCTTTCAAATTCCTAGTTTTCCCACTAGTTCAGATTAAAAAACAGCTTCTCTTCTTATTCAGTTTCCGTCCAAACCACTCAAGAGAAGGAAACAATACTGAACTAATTATATTTTAAAACCACTATATTTCTTGTGAAAAGGATCCCTGTAGACAGTGTGAGGCTTACTAACAGGGTGTCCAATCATTTGAAATTGCAACACTATGTTACACTATGTTGTCGTCTACAACATTCAAGGTAAAAAAACTACAGAGGAATACAACAAATAAAAACCACTTCATCTTGTTTCAGGTTTATGGTTCCATGTTGGAACCTAGCCTTGCTCCACACACGCAGCCGGCCTCCTCACCCTGCAGGCCCCAGGTTCCACACACCTGGATGAATGGATGAAGGAGCCTTGTGTTCAAGACCATGCCCTTCTGCCCTAGCTTTCCCAAAGTGCCCACCTCTGTTCCCTGTACCAAGACCCCCGGGAGCCACCAGGAAAGCTCTGCTGCAGACCTGCGGCCCTCCGGCTGCAACACAAGACACGAGGGGTCAGAGCAGCGCCCGGGTCCTGTGTTGTAGCCTGAGGACCCGCATCGTGTTCTGTGAGCCCAAGCAGCCTGCCCTGCCTGCATTGTTCCTCCTCTAGGTGGGCTGCTGGCTTCTGCTTGAGCAGTCCCATCTGCTGTGACCCGGATGCGGAAACTGTAAAAGAACAGAGGGCAGCATGGGTAGTGAGTGGGTTCTGGGAGTGGCGCTGTACTTTCACCGTTAGGGGAAAACCCAATAGGCAGAGTCGAGGTGAACTGTGCCAGGTGCAGAACTCCACCTAGGCCACCGGTCTGGTGGCGATGCTGAGAGCCAGAGGCTATGCATACACTCATGACTGTTTCCCTCCTCCTCTAAACAATGAATTATGGCTGTTTACAGGCCACTAATTACAGTTTATTACAATGACACTTCCTAGGAAGCAGCTCTTACTCTAAAACCATGATGAGAATTTCATGAATGTCAGGCTGATACAATGAATTGCCCTGGATTATAATAAATATCTTCACTGAGAGAGCGGCAGTAAACACAACATTATTGCTATTCACTTGCACTGGGCCTATAAAGAATTTATTGTTTATTTATGGCTTAGTTTTATTCAAAACTCTTGTATATCATTTTTTGTTTGGATTCTTTTGGGTGAGTCATTTAGTGTTTTCTTACAAAAACCAAACAAACTAGGTCTAGAGTCAAGACAGTGTCCTAATGTCAATTCCTCCAAAGCGACATGTTGATATTTTTTTCCAGACTCACTGTCAGCTAAACTCTTTACAGAGAAGTCCCTGGGCTTCAGGACCGAGGAGTGAAGTGTTGTATTCCCCTCCGTCTCTCCCTCCTTACTTCTTTCCTCGCTTTCATCCTTCCTTCTCCTCTCGTCCCCTCCCCCTTTTCCTCTGTCTATTTCTTTCTCCTTCATCTCCCCCCCCCCCTTTTCCTCTTCCTCCTTCAATCTTCCTGTGTTTCCTAGGCTAGTTTCTAATCTCCCCCCCCCCCGCCCCCACATAGCCTCAAGCAACAGCCTCTTGAGTAGCTGGGACCAAGGTGCATCCCTGGGTCCAGCTCTCACCTGGCTGGTGGACTCGGTGAAGCAGACATGTCTGTTGGCCCCAGCAGAAGGCAGTGGACTTTGGGGGGGCAGATTAGACATCGAGCTTAAGTGTAGAACTTAGGTGTCACACCTTTTTCTACCAATGAAAGAAATAGTACCATGCCCACCTGTGCGCCGGGATTTAAAATTGAACAGTTTACAGGGGAAATAAAATCCCTTCTCATGCCCAAATTATCAAAAAGATGTCTGCGAGGCTCTCCCCAGGTGGCACGGCACTCCGTGTTGTATCTGTCCAGCCATCCTCTCCCAGGACTGTAGGGCATGCTGGGCGGGAACAGAGGATGTGCGCATGCAGAGCAGTCTCTGCTGGCAGCCATCTTTTCTCCTTTCCCTACTTCTTCCTCTCTAGCAGAGGTGGTGACCACAGCTGAGTGACTGTTTTCTCTAGACTGAAATCTCCTCACCTCCAGAGGCAGGCAGGAGGCTCATAAAACGCCCGAGAAATGTCTAAGATTCACAAACCCCACCCAGAGATTATTTAAGTGGTAAATAATTACTGAGGGAGAGGAGACTTCGGAGGAACTGCCTATAAATTGTGCAAAAGCTCCAGCTTTTGTGATTTGTCATCACGCTAGCGAGGATGTTTTGTAGGCAACTGCTATAAGCCAGTGCTCCTGTAAGTAACCCCAATAAATCCACTGGCTCACCATGATAGACTTGGATGGAATCATTTGTCATTGGTACCCCATCTGGGATGATCAGATGTTTGTTCTTTGCCCTAGGAAAAGCCACACAGCACTTGGAAGGCTGTGGTACCCTGTGGAACGCTCACCCCGTGTGGTTGTGGGTAGAGGGCGCTGTTGCTGATGCTCTTATCCCAGAGAGCTGACAAACTTGGCCCGCCCCCCTGCATTGATAGATCAGGGTCCCACCAAAGTCCCATTCCCCTTCAGAAGGCCAGCTGTGATTGGCAGAATTGCTTACCTGTTTTAACCAATGCATAGCCCCTAGGTACTGGGGGATCCACCCCTTTCTGAACCCCGATAAATACAGCCTAACCCCTGCAATGAATCGAGTTTGCCTCTCTGACGGTTCTTCCGGAATTCTGTGCGTTCTGTGGACTCTAAAGATTCCCTGACCTAAGACCCGCTTGGACATGTGCAACCCATGCCCTAGTGCTTCCTTTCTGCCAGCCGCCAGCAGCTGGACCACATGGCCGGTGGTCCAGCCACGTGGGTGGGAAAGAATCGAGGCCAGCCAGGGACAGAAGCGAGGCCTGCCTGCAGACTGCCAGGGGGAGAGAGAAACAACCTGCAGAAGTCAAGATGAACCCCCACATCCCCAGGAACTAGGGACAAGCAACTGAAGTGTGGACCAGCAGGGGAAGAGCTATATGAGGGTCCTCCACATCTGCCTCATGGCTTGTCCTCCCAGGTGCCATGGCTGGGTCCTCTTCCCAGACCACATGCAAGCCTCGAACAGTGGAGGAGCAAGCCCAGGACAGCAAGGAAACACTTGGGCTGGAACAGTGGCAAGTGGGGCATGTAGCAAGCCAAGGGGAAAACAGCCTCCTGTCCCTGCTGGCTGCTAGGGATCATCCACATTCACCTTCTGTATACTGGAGAGAAGCAGCCACATCCTCTTGCCCACACTGAAAGGGCACTGCCTAGCTCCTCAGGCCAAGAGTGAAGAGAGAATGAAGCCAGGTGGTAGTGCGTGCCTTTAATTCCAGCACTAGGGAGGCAGAGGCAGGCAGATCTCTGTGAGTCCAAGGCTAGTCTGGCCTACAAAGCAAGTTCTGGGTCAGCCAGGGCTGTTACACAGAGAAACCCTGTCTCAAAAAACCAGGGAGAGAGAGATAGAGAAAGGGAGATAGAGGGAGGGGGGGAGAAAAAAAACAAGAGTGGAGTTGAGAATAGAACTTGAAGCACATGACTCCTCCCTAAATAACAAGAGAAGGGAGGGCATCAGGGACAGGACAAGGAGAAAGGGCTCTGGTCATTATAGTGACCACTGTGACAAGTGGACGGGGTCAGAAGCCTCCTGGGGATGGTGAAACCTGATATGGGATCAGATTGGGGAAGACAAAAAAAGTTCCTTACCGAATAGCCAGTGTGGTCTTGTTGGAGCGCAGCCAGATTCCAGGGCCAAAATAGGAGGCACCAAGTGTCCCAGCAGCTTCCCAACAAGCAGAGACAGAAGGGACGAGGCCTAAAGGAGAGGGCAGTGGCAGGGGATGTAGATCCCCAGGGGTCCCTAGTAACTATAGAACACATAATGACTTGGCCAGTGCTTTGCAGGGGGAAGGACTGAGCCAGAGGAGGGGTTTTGAAGCATGCATGTCTGGCTTTGCAGCCTGCACAGACGAGGCCAGTGTTAACTAAGAGGGCCTCTGTGACAGCCATTATTCCACCCTTGCTTGCCTGGCGCAGGGACATATCCGAGGCAAACAGTGAGGGCAAGACCATCAGGAGCAGAGGAGCACTGTTTTTGAGATGGCTTTTCAGGAACCTCAGAAATGGCTGTCATTAAGGAGATGGTGCTGCACACAAAACAGGCCCATCTGCCTTCCATTTACAGTAGGTTCTGTTCGAACTCGATTTTTCTCTATTCATTTCTACACCCTGAGCAAGGGGAGCCTGAACCTTAAGTAATCACCTTCCACCCATTTGCAATTCCCTCCCTCTGGTGAACATAACTCTCCACTGTATGATGACCATAGTAGACAATAAGTATGTTTCCTCCTTTGTCTTCAGTGTATAACAGGCCCCAAACCTTAGCATAACCGATGCCATGATAGAAGTACCATTCACGCCTTGGAACTCAACACATCTACTAAAACAAAAACAAAGACTTAATCCATCAAGTCAATAGTTTTGGGAAAGTCCCTAAATGTACCAACCTTGCTTTTTTCCTTCTATAGTTTCATTTATGGCTACCTGTTCTTGCTAACTGAGGTGTGTCAACCCAGGATGTGGTTTTTGTGCCTAAAATCTCACCCTGAGAAAGACTTGGGACTTCACTCGGTCAGGTCCTGAATGCCCAGTTTAATCGATGGTCAGACAATAAAGACTTCTGTTGGCTTGAACCCCTGTGAGAATGGTCTTCTCTGGCAGATACCCCACAACACAGAGCGGCCTCATAGCTGTTTCCAGAGCAGAACACAGGACCATTTGCTGGGGAGAGAAGGGGAGAAGAGAGGGAGCTCTGAGAAGCCAGTCCACTCCTCACAGAAAGCTTACCACATTTAGTAAATGTGAACATCAGTAAATAGCTACATCATTTTAAAAATAATGCTAATAACAAACACAGAATGCATCTTAGGTTCCACCTTGTTCTTTAGAGGAGGTACACTGATGGCAAAGAGGACTGACCTCAATATCAGACTCAGCCCTGCAAAGCCTTATTCTGCAGCTTTAGACAAGTCACCTACCATTTCTAAGCCTCACTTTCTTCCTCTGCAAAATGGGGCTAGAAAAGCACGTCGTGTGGCTGTAGAGATGGCTTAGCTGGTAAAGTGCTTACCATATGAATACAAGGACCTAAATTTGATCCCAGAATCCATATGAAGAATTGGGCATGGTGAGGTGTGCTTGACATCCCAGAGCTGGAAGGCAGAGACAAGCAGATCGCTGTGGCTTACTGACCAGCCAGGCTAACTGAATCAGTCAGTTCCAGGTAACGTGAGAGACTGTCTCAAAAATACAAAATGGAGGGTGACTGAGGAAGACACCTGGGATTGACCCCTGGCTTGTACATACACAGGCACACATGCACCTTGGCACCCACCCACACATGAACACACACACACACACCAAAAACAAAACCCCTGACCTTGCCTCTGGACAGCTATATTTACAGACAGCACAGAGTGGTGGGTCTTCACTGTGACCCCAGAAAAATCAATGCTTACAGGGAATGTTAACAACAAAATATTAGCAGATAATTACTTAAAGAAATGATTCACTCTGAATTCATATGTTGAGCCTATTACATACTAGGGTCTACACTACACACTGAAAAGGCAGTAAATGCCTCACCTGCTTGGGTTGAGGTCAGAGTCTGCCTTCCACAGCCAAATGCAATCCTGTTCCATATGCAAGGAGGAGTGCAGAGGCTAAGGACCTAACCTTTGCAGTCAGGTTGCTCTGAGTTCAAATCCAGCCATTGAGCTATGTGACTAGAAGACTGTCCCTCTGAAAACAAGTTTCTACATTTGAAAAACGGGAAGGGGCGACGAACATTGCAGGTATAGAATGACAGCAGGCTACGGTATAATGTTCGCAATAAAGGGCTCCCTTGGGCCTGGAGAAGATGGAGACCCCAGAACTCAATGCTTTTTGTTGTCATATGTAGCAGTGTGTTCAACTCACCTGTTGAAATCCTAATCCCTACTGTGCTCTCCTGTTGAAATCCTAACCCCTGCTGTAATTGTAGGTGGAAGAGGGAGCGATCACACGGTGAGACAGGAAACCAGGGAGAGATGGGACCGACCAGCCATTATATCTATCATCCATAACCACCAGTCTGCTACTCCTTAAGGGAAGTGAGGCTCCTTCACTTGTCTCCCTCAGCCTTTCCCCTCTCCTTGCTGTGCCACGTCTCCCCCGTGCCCACACACACATAGTATGGAAACGCTCCTTCCCCTTCCCGACCAGACTTCCGTTCCAACTGCCCTAATCAGTCTTCCCTTCTGATTGTCCCCTGCATGGCACCTATGAGTCACTCCATTTTCTAAGGTGTAGATCCGAGCCCTTGGCCGGCATTCCCCTGCCCTCTGCTCTCCCCACAGGAACTCCATGTCCAGAGGAACTGATTTGCTTACCTCTCCCTCCCCTTTGCCTTTGTCTCTACCTCTTTCAGAAGGCAGCCCTGCTCCTGCCCATGCTCCCAGGGCCAGCTGGGGTGGGGGTCCTCACGTCTCATCCTCCCATGTGTTTTGACTGTGCTGAGCTTCTGAGATTTGTTTATATCCCTGGGTTGGAAAATTCTGCCCTGCCAGAAACTGAATCCTATATCCCAAGGTCTCTACTGAAGAATAGTGACTGTCAAGGGCGTATAATAAACACTTGTTACATAAATCAATTGCTTCATAACTCCCCCCCCCCATTTTGTCACTGAGACAGCCTTTTCTTGGAGAGGTAACATAATTCGGTGTCTCAAAAGCTTTAACTGAGATCATTTTCTCAAGCATAGTTATTAATAATTTGCCTTAAAATGCTCATTTAAGTGCCCAACGCAGAGATAAGAGGTCTGCTTTCCTGTTGATGCTCACACTCAGCCATAATTATCTGTCACAAGAGGCATGGAGAGGTGTGAAGATGAAAGCTCTGTGGGTCCAGCCTGTCACTTCAGAATCCTGAGACGCTGCAATTAGCTGCAGCCTTTAAGTGCTGGGGTGGGAGGGGCACTGCTAATTGTCTGAGGCCAGTTGTTCTGAATGTCACAGAATTCAGTCTCCCCTCCTACACCACACACACACACACACACACAATCACGCACATGCACACACACAATCACACACATGCACACGCACGTGCACACATACACCCTTCTCCAAGTCACGAAGAAAGAGTCACACATTCAGAAGCACGGAGAGAACTGCACTATCCCAAGGTCCCCCTGGGATTGTCTTGCTTTCCTAAGCATGAGATTCCTGGCCTCACTCAGCCAGTCTCCTCCGATCAGGGTCACTGTCACGAGCATTATTCACAGCATCGTGTGTCTGTGGCTTTCTCAGAAGCTCTGTGCCTTTCCTTCTTGGTTGCTAAAATATTTAGTTTCTGTCTCTGTTTTTTTTTCCCCCATAACTTTCCAGTCTTGTCACTGTCAAGTTCCCTGTTGTTATGAGGGTACAGACCACAGAAGCAGTCCCTAGCCCCCAACAGACATTTTTACAAAGTCCAGGAAGATGGGCAGGTTGGCCAATCATGATCAGGCAAGATGGATGCTGTAATGAAGAGAGAAGGTGTCCCAGTACATTTATTCTGGAAACGCCGGTATCCTTTGCTGTGTAGTCCAGGCTTCTTCCAAACCCATTTCAATCCTCCTGCTTTGGCCAGTTAAGAGCTGGGATTAGAAGTGGGTGCTACCAAGCCAGGATCCTGGCAAGTTCAAGTGGTAAGTAAAGAGACTTGCTTTAAATGAAGAGAGAGGAGAGTTCTGTCTACTCCACTAGTGCGGATTTAATCTCAGTACGGCAACCTTCAACAAATTAAGTGAATACCACTAGTTTGGAAGTGTATTAGGTTTGTGGCTTTTGTGATACTTCATTTAGGAGTTTGTGTTGGCTTTAATAAGCTTGCACATGCTGAAGTAGCACTATAGTAACAAAGTCAGACCCGGAAAGCCACAGAATTTCCCTCCATTTTGCACTACAGAATCTCACTGCCTAACATTTGGCCTTGGCTCTTGGCTAGCGATGCTGCTGTTTGGTGCAACTGATATTTGACTAACTTCCTCCCTTTTCTTTTTATTTAGTCCAGGACCCACGCAGGGTAGGTCTCCCCTCCTCCTCTCTATGAACTCCCTCAAAGGCACACCCACGTATGTCTACTAGATGATTCTAAATCCCATCATAATGACAATGAAGAAGAGTCACATTGCACTCACTTACACATAGACCTGTTCTCCATTCAGAGTCTCTGTCTCATTCAGGTCACATCTGAAATCCTGAACATGGTCAAAATTGCTGTAAAACCTCCAGCATCCAGATGTTGTACCCACAACTGAATAAGGTCCCTGCCTATTTCTATTTTGATTGTCCCTCTGTGATATCCTCCTTTAGACAAGGTGAAAGTAGAGAGTGTGATCATGGGCACTTGGAAGAGTCCCAAGGTTAGGAAGACATGTAGTCCCAATCTAATGGTTTTCTAGTCACTCTGTGTACTTTCATGTTAGTTCTGACTGCCCCAGGCATGGATCTCCTGAAGAAAGTCCTACCTCCCCACTCCTGGCCAGTGCCCTCAGCCTGGTCAAAAAAGCCTGAGGACAAATGTTTGTATTTTAACCACAGGAGTGTTCGGTAGAAGGGAGAACAAGGTTTGAAACTCAAACACTGGCTATGGGCAATCTGAAACCTGCAGATGTGTAAAGTGGGGAGCAGAGGACCTGGTTCTCAGCACACTGGTTGAGATAGATGTTCTCTCCAGCCAAGGCCAGTATGAGGTCTCAGTGAGGAAGCTTGCTTGTGAGAGACACTAATCCATGAATGCCTCTCTCCTTCGCTGCTGGAGGAGACTACGCCATAGACCACACTTCATCAGCTGCTGAAGGGTTTGCAAACCCCATGCCTTCCCATTCCTTGATTCCTGACCTGTTTCTGGGTCACACCTCCCTTTGTCACTCCTGCCCCCTTCCCTCTCACAACAGCCCTGTGATTCTGCCTGACCACTCCAGGAAAAGCTCTAGCCACAAGGTCCTCTCACCCTCTGAGCAGTCACACATTTCCTGAATAAGGATGTGTGTACTCTGCTCGGGGACATTATTCTGTCTACAGCAACCAGTGTGATCCTGACAAGCTATCAAGCTCTCTGAGCCTGCTTCGTCCTATACATAATGAAGAATTAGACTAAATCATGCCATTTATTTATAAAATCCTATGATTCTGTAACCAAACACAATGACACACTTTGGTGAGATGGGAAGACAAACCAAGTGCCATTTCTCTGCTTAGGGGGTCCCCGAGGAAGCCACACAGCGAGGAGATGAGACGGAGACTTGTGGTTTAGTGCGTTAAATTCTGTTTCGAAGGCACTTGGCATAATATAAAAGATACTCCCAGGAAGTCATTCTCTGCTTTTTCTCTGTCTCGAGTACAGCTGTCTGGAAGAGCAAAGGTGTCTGCTGTTGTGCGTAGATTTAGACTTGCAGACTCACTCCTCAGAACAGTGTTTATTTTCCCTTGGATGCTCCCTTAGTTAACATAACACATTACTGTTGCCTGCATTCACCGCTTCCTTTGTCCTCCTCCCCTTTTCTGGTGTGCTCAGGGGAACTTCTCTTTCCCTCCCTCTGGTCTTCAAATCTCAGCCTCTTGTCTGGCCAAACTCACCTGGGGGCCAGTAGGAAGGACTCTACTTGGTGTATCCAGCTCGCCTTTTTCCCTCCTCCTAGCACAAAGATAGAATGGAGTGCAGAAGGGTGGGCAAGAAGGATCTGAAAATGTGGCTTCCTTTTTGTGGTGCCTCGTGGGCACCTGACAGCTGTGCTGTCCTCTGGAAAGGGGGCATTCAAATGCTGTAGACCCAAGAGGGAGGCAGGTTCCTCCACTGCCTGCAGCCTCCCTACCATACCTTTCCTTCACCATGGAACCCAGAAGAGCTGCCCCACTCTCCTCTTCCAGCCCTGCCCTGATCCAGCCTCCAGTAGCTCCTCCACCCCACATCCAGGTCCAACCACATGAACCACCACCGTCTCAACCATAAGAAAGGGCAGGCCAAGGGCTGCCCCACCAGAAGCAGTCCCTCTGTTCTCCATGCAGCACTCATGGGTTCTTGGTCCTTTGCCCAGAGTAGGTGCTGGAGGTGCCAACACCAAGCCAGAGAGGGGCACACAGTAGCTCTGCCCTTGGCCCCTCAATTTACTCAAAACCCTCTTGGGGGAAAGGTAAGGGAGGGACAGGCACCACTTACGGCACTGGGAATATAATAAGGAACCCCACCTGGTGGAACTTTCTTCCCACAAGTAATTTAAATGCTAACAGGGAAGAAATGGTGCTGAGCAAATGGGCAAGATAAAGAGCACCGAGACAAGGGGGTGGGGGATTTAAACGGAAACAGTTGAGTGAAGACTGAGGAAACTAAGAAGCAATGGGGTATTCCTGGGGCAGAAAGAACATAGGGAGTATCAGGAGGTTGGCTTAAAGGGGGAAGTGGGTAGGGCAAACAGCAGAAGACTTTATAGGCTACTATAGTAGTTTTGGTTTTGTTACTATAATGCAATAACCTGAGGCAGGCTACTTTATACAGAAAGGACAGCTACTGGACTCTGGGGTCTGGGGCATCATAAGGTGAGAGGTTTTGTGTGTGTCTCTGTGTGTGTGTGTCCCTTTCTTTGTATAAAGCCACCAGGATCCAATCTTGGAATCTACATTCTGAGAACCTTATTTAGTACTATTTCCCCTTTAGGGTCTACCCCTAAACATTACAGTCTAATTAAATCTCCCTCATCCTCACACCTCACAGTGGGACATTTGGGGGACCTCGAGGCTGTATCTATATAAGATCTCCAAAATTTCTCCTGAATCCAAGAGGGAGCTATTGGAACGAACTCACAGTTCCTTCCAATGGCAGGAACCTCTAGCTGCTCGGTGGAAAACAGACAATAGGTAGCAAAGAGGTGAAAGAGTGGGACCAGCAGGGTCAAAGGTGGGAAACTGGTTCTGAAGAAGAGTCAATGTTTCCTGCCATATTGATAAGGACTATGAGGGGATGACTGAGATCATGATTTGGGGCCCAAATAGCAAGAGAGATGGAGGAGAGGAGACAGGAAGCGAGTGATGGAGCACTGTTAGTTTGGATGTGATCCCTTTCTGTGTCTATTAGGCATCTAAGAGCAGACATCAGAGAGACAGTAGGTCTGTTCCTCTGACTTTGGGGGAGAAGTCCAGGCTGGACATATAAATTGAGAGCCATTAGCATCTAAATGATATTTAAAGCCATGACATGGGAAAATAGAAAACCCAGAAATAGACCCACAAGAAAACAGTCAACTGATCTCTGTCAAAGGAGCAAAGGCAATTAAGTAGAGAAAGAATAGTATTTTCAACAGCACTGGAGCAATTGGATACTGATAGAAAAAAATGAAATGGAAACAGACTGCCTTAGGCTTTTTATAAAAAGCGGTCACCATGGGTCATGGGTAGAGAGAGATGCAAACCATAAATCCAGGAAGCTTATGGAAGATACATGAGATAATCTAGGTGACCTGGGGTTTAGATGCAACACCAGAAGCAAAAGTCACTTTAGGGGCATGGGAGTGGACAGAAAGAAATAGTTAACCTTACTCAAAAAACAAAAAGCCACGAGACTGGACAAGACAACAAAGGTGTGCTCCCTAGTGAGCACACCTACGTCAGCTTGACACACAAACTAGAGATATGTGAAAGGCACGAAATGTAATTGAGAAAATGCCTCCATAAATCTGGCTGTAATGCATTTTCTTAATGAGTGATTGATGGGGAAGGGCCCAGCCTATTGTGGGTGGTTCCATCCCTGGGCTGGTAGTTCTGGGTTCTATAAGAGAGTAGGCTGAGCAAGCCAGTAAGCAGCACCACTCCATGCATTAGCTGCATTAGCTGCATTAGCTGCCTTAGCTGCATTAGCTAATTAGCTCTGCATTAGCTCCTGCTTCCAGGTTTCTGTTTCTTGTTTGTTGACCTGTTTGAGTTCCTGTCCTGGCTTCCTTTGGTGATAATAGCAATACGTAATATTGGAATAAACCATTTCCTCCCCAGTTTGCTTTTTGGTCATGGTGTTTCACTGCAATAGAAACCCTAACTAAGACAAAAGGGAATGTGGAAGAAGCAAAGCAGCCCAGGGAGAGGTGTTCTAACACTTTCAGCCTTTCCACAAACAATCCTCTGAACTTCTGTGGGCTTAGGATTGGATAGGGTTGGTGTGGGTTCACATCTAACCTTGAGATGATGTGAGAAGTGCCTAAAAGCTTAATTAGGCACACCTCATGCCAGTTGCTTTTCTCCTTGCTGACAAAATACCTGAGAAACAACTTGAGAGGAGAGGTTTGGGGCTGGAGAGATGGTCCAGTGGTCAAGAACACTTGCTTCTCATGCAGAGGATCCAGGTTCAATTCCCAGCACCTACATGGCAGCTTACAACCATGTGTAACTCCAGTTCCAGGGGAATCCAATGCCTTCTCCTGACAACCAAAGGCACCAGACACATGCATGTTGCACATGAATACATACATACAGGCAAAATACATATACAATAAAATAAATAAATCTAAAAGAGAGAGAGGAGAGGTCTATTTATGGGCACAGTTTCTAAGGATGTGGTCTATCATGGTGGCTGGAGGGGCTTGATCTATGGCAGAGGGAGCTCAAAGCACTTGTTCACAATTTAATGGGCCATGAGGCAAGAGGGTGGGACCCACTCCATGATCCCTTCCACCAGAGAGTCACCAAAACCTCTCCCCAAGAGAGCTTGATACCATGTGTTTAAACATCAGAGCCTACTAGGGATAGTTGACTTTCAAACTACAATAGAGGGAGACTGGCCCTGAGTATAGGTAGCACAGAAGTCTACAGACTTGGGGTCTGTATGTAATAAACGGGAGGAGGAGAAATCTCACCAGTGACTCCTTGGCCACTATAGGGGAGTAATCGGCTCCACCATGCCCTCCCCACATAATGACAGCAACCTTCAAAACCAGGCTCCAAAATAAATCTTTCCTTCCTCGGATTATGTTGCTCAGGTGTCAAGTCATAGAGAGAGAAAAGGGACTAACAGTCGAGATACAAACTTGGAAGTCAGCATGGAATGCATTTAAAGAACTTGCCAGTCTGTATGAGCTGACCCTGGAGTGTCCTGGGCAGAGGAAGGATAGCTAAAGAACCAAGCCAGGAAAGTCTCCACCAGGCATTGGCTGCATTAATGAACAGTAGCCTGCACAGCAGACTGACAAGGAACTAAAGGACAGTCCAGTCACAAGATCAGGCAACTCAGGTTTCTAGAAGGAAGCCTACTCAAAGTGTGACAGGCAACAGATAAGCCAAGAGAGTCTGAAGACTGACTACTGGATTGGCCAGGAGGGCTCTGCCTAGGGGGTATTCTGGAAGGAATCATGGAGTGGCTACTGGACAGCCCATAGGCAATTCTATCACAGAATTGTCTTGAAAGAGAATCAGACACAATAAACAATACGTGAAGGGGAAGTTAAGTCAAAGAGAGGAATTTTGTAAATGGAAGATATTTAAGCAAGCGGTGGCTATTGTCAATGATCTAGAAGACAGAGAGACAACTCGATCACACAGAATTGCCAGAGGAGAGGGCTGGGAGAGAGGGAGGGAATGGTTACACTCGGCCATCTATCACTGCAGAAAACAAGTGAGACTCAAAGCCATCTGGGAAATTCAAATGTTTGGCCCACTCCCTCATACTTTGGAAGAGCAACCCATACTCTGAGGAGTACCCAGGGGCAAAGTTAAACCAATGACACAGAACTTCAGAGGAAAATAAAAAGATAAGCAAAAATGAAAGTTGGGATCTTCAAGTCAGTCGATGACTGAACAGAACTTCCCTGCAGGGAGTACCAGGAGAGGTGTGAACAGGTAACTGCATCTTTTAGCACACTCAAGTTGCCAATCCTTTAATTTTGAGACTAAATATCATCTTATGCAAAAATAGTTAACTTAGCTATGTTTTGAATCAGTCCAGAAGCAGGACAGCTGTGCCTGAGAAGCACAGCTTCTCAAGATAGCCTGTATTCCCAGAGAAAGTACATCTGTGCTCACCTAGGCCTGAGGTAGCCACAGGATGCAGATGCAAAGATGGCAGAAGGCTCAGTCTGAAGTGATGGACGCTTCTGAAATCAGGCCATGTAATTAATCCACAACTCTAAGGATACATTTAAGTTCATCAAGCTGTGCACATCAAGCAGGTAAATAGTGTGGTGTATAAATTGTTATCTCAAAAAACTTATAAAAGGAGAAAACTGTTCATAGAAGATATGGGTGCTCTGGGAAGGGGCCACCCACCTCTATGTTCAGGATGTAATGTTCACAGCTCAGAAACAACAGCCAGTATTCCATGCTGCTTGATCTGAAAACTCCAAAGCCACCTGCAGAAATCAGGGCTCTATCCTGTGTCAACCAAACAAAGGCTAGCCCAGGGTATGTGTGGTTGGCTATTTAACCTACAATGACTTGATCGGCAGCTTACAAATACACTTATCAGCCAGTGAAGAACTCAGCATGGGCACTGTTTCACAGCCAAGGCAGTCTTCAGAGAAGGACAGAAAGGATTCACCGGAAGAGCCAGGGCTTGTTCATTGCAGTTGTCATTTTATTTTTTCTGTTATAACAAAATACCTGAAGCTGGGTAATAAAGAAAAGAGGATTTAGAGATCAAGGACATGGTGTCAACAGGTGGCGGCTCTGGTGATAACCTCATGGTAGATGACATCATGGCAGAAGTATTTGTATGTGGAAGAGGGTGAGATCAGACAGTAAGACAGGAAGCCAGGGATAAATTGGACAGGTCAGCCATCATTTTCACCCATAACCTCCTTAAGAAGATTAGCTAGGGCCTGTAACTACACCAGTTTTTTGTTGTTTTTTGTTTTTTTTTTTTTTTGCTAAAGAAGGGTACCAGTGATCTACTCAACTCTCAGCAGGCTCCACCTCTTAAAGGTATCATTACCTCTTAACACCACCATCCTGGAGAAGGAGCTTTTGATATATGAGGCCCTGTGGACATACTTCCCAAACCATAGTGCCCATCCAGACAAATCTTCCATGTTCAGTTTTATTTATCCAAATTCTCATTTTCTCCCTCTGGGTCTGTTTGGCTTTGCTCCTGACTACATCTCAGGATCTGCCTCTTGGATTACAGGCCCATGCATGTGACACACAATTCAGCATGGTCCTCTGTGAAAACTGCCCTGAGTTGAAAGTCTGAAAGCCACTGCGCCCTCGGAACTTGACAGGAAAAACTTGAGGAAGCTTTGGCTAGACATCTTACCAGCTGCCTCCTCCTCTGTGATCCCAGCATTATGGCTGTCTCTAACAGCAGCAGCCTCTTCTACAGTCTGACCTATGTGGACTAGATTTCCAGATGGGGTTTGCCTCCCTCTCGATCAAGGCTGCCTGTCTGCAGACTGCTCTCCTCAGCTCACACAGCCACTCTTCCCTTACCAGTCTGCCCTTCAGTCTTCTCTTCAATGGCACCTAACCCCTTCTCATCAACGCAAATCCTTCCTCTCTGATCTGAGCGGAGGTTTAAATCCCTCCTCCTTCTCCTATTTTCTGGGCACCTTGGGGAGCCATGCTGGGTTCCTCTGCTGTGAGATTAAATGGCTAATGCAGAGTGAGGTGTTTATTAGCACATTTGTCGCTAGCTCTTCCGGTGGCCAATGAGCCATGCCATCCTCTGCAATGCCTTTGGGAACTTTCAGGTCTGGGCACTTTCCAGATGCCTTTAATCTTGTTGCTTGTGACTCGGGGATGCCATTTTATTGCTGTGAACCTCACTCTCTTCTCTTTCACACTGCCACCCAAGTTCAAGATCACTGGGCTAGGGACTGAGAACAACAAGCTTGTTTTCTGCTACTTCTCTGTAGCTAGGTCCAGTGTCTTTGATAGCAGGGTGGCTCGAACCAGTCAGCATTTCCTTGTTCCCGTTTGTCCCTAGCCCTCCTTGGTTCTCACATCCTAGAAGCAGCAAGTGCATCTCCTCTATTTGTCAGCACTAACCCCTGGTCCTCTGTGGGGACCCATTTCCATCCTCAGCCCTAATTCTTTGCCCTTTTAGACCCAGCTATTATTGTTTCTAATCTGCATTGAACGGCCCCTTAGCAACCATCACACACGGCTTTGGATAAAACTCGCTTCTAATCCTGCTAGCTCCACCAGAATTGCAGCTCTTCCAGGGTACAATTTAATATGTGATAAACAGAGGCAGGAACGGCTTTCACCACATCCAGATACGCACATGCCCTCTACCGAATAACTACCCAGCTGCTCAGAAGGCATATCTGGGCTGGAGCATACTGTTCTTTGGCCACTAAAGACAGAAAAACTGATCTCAACAGTTTACTACCCTTGAAACACTATTAAAACCAAGACAGAGCTACTTCTGGTAGAATAGACTTGGAGTGGGAGACATCCAGACAAATGGGCAGTATATGCATGAAAATGTCCGGTATGACTGATAACCAGAAAAATGGAGACCAAAGCCACAATAAGATCTTTCCTCTCTCCAGTAAAGTGGTTGTTATACAAATAACCACTTTATTAAATAAACAAACAAACAAACAAATATATAAATAAATAAAGTTCGATAGAGAATTTAGAGAAAGGGGGAACTTTGCATGTTAATGGAAGAGTGAATTAGTATAGCCATTGTGAACAACTCTACAAAGATTTCTTTCCAAAATTATGAAGAGAACCACAGCTGGTATAGCGATGCCCATTCAGGAGGTTGAGGCACAAGGAGCTCTGTGGGTTTGAGGTCACCCTGGTCTATACGGCAAGTTCCAGACCTGCCACAAATATATAATGTGACTCTGTCTAAACAACAACAAACAAACAAACACCAGAAATACCCTGTGATCAAGCAATCCCACCACCAGGTGTGTATGCAAAGTAAATGAAATTCATGTTCTGAGAGACATCGGCACTCTGTTCCAGGCTGCATTGTTTGCCATAGCTACAAAATGGACACAATTGGGCTGGGGATGGAGCCCAGTTGGTAGTGCACTTGCCTAGCCTGCATAAAGCCCTTGGTTTGATCCCCAGCACTGCATGAAGGTGGAGGAGATGGCATATGCCTGTAGTCTGGCTCTCAGCCGGTGGAGGCAGGAGGATCAGAAGTTCAAGGCTATCCTTTGGGCTACACAGTTTGAGGCCAACCTGAACTACAGGACTACCCACCTGTTGAGGTGGGGTCAGGGAGAGAGTCAGAGACAGAGAGATAGAGATAGAGATAGAGATACAGAGAGAGACAAAGACTGAGAGAGGAAGAAGAGAAAGAAAAAGAAAGAAGGAGGGAAGGAAGCAACTTCAGTCCATCAACTAATAAGTGGATAGTGAAATGTCATACATATACACAACAAAATACTACTCAGCCAGAATCCTCATAAAATAGAATCCTGACATTTGAGACAACCTTCAATGGAACTGGAGAGCATTTAAGCAGACACTGAAAGACAAATACCACATGGTCCCAATAATTTGTACAATATAAAAACACTGACCTTTGAGGAGATGGAGGCTGGGGGAGCAGTGGGAGGAAGGTACGGGTTGAGGCTGACCAGAGAGTCCTATGGGGCAGCTGCACAGAAGTAAGACGTTCTGGTGTGTATCGAACCATAGGGTGGCTATAGATAATAAAATATTGCATATCCCAAAAATATGTGTTTGACGTGTGGACCCTGGTTTAAACAGTATACGAAGTACAGGTTTGCTGAAGTGTCTACCACCCGGAGCATCACTAACCTGGATGGTTATGCTTTAACGCATTAGTTAAAAATGATGCTCACAGCAGGGGGTGTTCGCACACGCCTTTAATCCTAGCACTCAGAGGCAGAGGCAGGTGGATCTCTATGAGTTCAAGGCCAGCCTGGTCTACAGAGTGAGTTCCAAGACAGTCAGAGAAATCCTGTCTTGAAAACAAAAAACAAAAACAAACAAAAAAAAAAAAAAGATTCTCACTTAAATTTTGAAAAGAATAAAGGAAAGACTATACACAAAGTATAATATTTAAGAAAGTAGATACTTTATATTATCCTTTAAAGAAATCACATTTAGCTAGATCCCACCTTTCCCAGAACAGATATAAGCAATGTGCTAGTTCCCCGGGTGGGAGTGGGGGACTGAAGGTCTAATTATAATGTCTCTTATATTTATGGTGTAAATGCCATAATGACGAGAAGTCCCACCATGGTGATTTCGAGTCATGAACTGTGTGAAAAGAGCTCACAACATTAATAAAGGTTCTGCATGTCAGTGAGAGCCAACCTAACGCCAACCTAAATACCAAATTCAGCAAGATAACATAAAAAATATGAAAGACAAAGGAATGAAGCAAGAACAGAGGTTAAAAATGGAGTCAGGGGGGCTGGGGTTTAGGTAGCTCCGTAGAATATTTGCCTCTCAAACTTGGGGATCTGCGTTCAATCCCCAGAACCCATGGGAAAAGCTTAGCTATGGTAGTGTGCCCTTGCAATGCCCGTGCCTGGAGACAGATACCTGAGACTTACTGGCCAACCTGCCTAGGCCATCTGGTGAGCTCCAGGCCAGTGAGAACTCTTGTGATGATCTGAGTTTGTTCCCCAGAGCCCACACAAAGGTGGAAGGAGAGAACCGACTCCACAGTGCTGTCCTTTGACACCATGCATACACAATAATAAACAAAATAGTATTTCAAGGCCCTTTGGAAGGGACTAAGAGTCTAATGATAAAAATAAAAATAAATAAATAACAAAATTAAAAATCTTAGAAAAAAAACTTTTATTCACTTTTAATTTTTTTATTTTTATTTTTAGTTTTTTGAGACAGGGTTTCTCTATTGTAACTATGGCTGTCCTGGAACTCACTCTGTAGACCAGGCTGACACAGAGATCCGCCTGCCTTTGCCGCCTGAGTGCTGGGTTTAAAAGCATGCGCCACCACTACCCAGTACAACTTTATTTTTTAAAGTGGACAATGACTGAGGAATAACACCTGGGGTTGTTTTCTGGGCTATACACATACACACACCATACACACCACACACACACAGGCAACGGATCTAGGCATCTGTAAATATAAACATGCATTGCCAAGAACAGTGGCACACTCCTGTAATCCCTGCACTCAGAATACTGAGGCAGGAGTGTGGAGTCTTAAACCCTGTCTTAAAACAACAGAAATAGGAACATCATGGAGTCCAAGACACATTTGAATACTTACATTTGTCTTCAAGGTGCCCCCAGCACTGTAAGGAAACACTTACCTGGTCCACCATGTTCTAAAGATAAAAAAGTCACATGCTGAGAAGTGCTACTTTCTTCTTCTGCAAGTAGGTCATGTTCCTCCACCTCCCCCGGGGCCTGTGAAGCAGCAACTGTGCCCTTCAGCACTTGCTCTCAGCATCAGCCTGGTGCTCTGACCTTAGGGCTGAGAGCTTGAGAAGGCCAGCCACAGGCCAGGGATGAAGGGGTGCAGGGCGCAGTGTCCCATTCCTGCTCTGCCCTGCTGGGCGGAGCTGGGGTATATGCCATGCCACAGCTTTGAAGGAGTCGTCCATTCTACACCAAAGATAAGACCTGCAAGTTTGAAACTGCTGTCCCTCCCAAAACACAGCTGCTGCCCTTATTCTCAAATACGTGAAATTGTGTGGGAAACTCTACTTTAAAAACAAGCTTTTATAACTGGGCATGATGACTTTTGCCTACAATCCCTATACTTGAGAAGTTGAGGCAGGAAGATTTCTGCAAGTTAAAGACTAGCCAGACTACAAAATGAGTTACAGACAGCCAGTACTACACAGTGAGACTGTCTCAAAACAAAACACACACACACACACACACCACATGGATCAGACTATGCCCTGCCCTAAGCTACTCCATATTGTAGAAAACACTGGTATCTCAGGCTGTGTGCTGGCCTAGGATACTTCGTTTGGCAAGTAGCTTTTGACTCTATTTTGAGTATGGAAGATGCTCTGCACTTGGGAGGGCATGTGAGTGATACTGTCTGTCGGGCACCATAGACTGCTAATGACTTTTCCATGGGAACACCCCACAGATTCATTGGAGTGAACTGAGACTGGAGGAACACATAGGTGAATTAAGATCCTATCAGTAAAACCAGGCCTAAGAACCTGACGGACACAGCAGACCAAGGAAAGGGTCTAACTCCTTCTCCTGACCCCATAAAGAGGTGGACACCTAGCAACAATCCCCACTCAGTGACCTGTCATCTGACCACCCAGAGTCAATGACCAACAGGTAGAGAACTTCCAGCTGACCCAGGGGTTTCAGCTCAATTTGGCCACTGCTGATGATGTGACCAACTGAGACCTGTCCTTCTGTTCACCCATACGGCCCTGAGGCCATCCACCCATTTGTTCATCTCTACTTTTGCCTTTCCAGTGGGGCTCCATTCTGCAACTTTCCTCTCAGTCCTGTGGCCTGTAGTGACCTAACTCACAACAGCAGCCTCTCCAGCTGGGGGTTCTTTGACCTCCCACAGAGGTGCCATTTGCCTTTCATCTATCAGCTTTCCTGCCTCTCTGGCCTCTGAACCCTGTTGTGGCCTCTCAGCCTATACAGCTATTCTGTAATCTACAGGTATACATATAGAGACATAGCCATGGAGCAATGTGTACTATGTGTACTATGTGTACTATGTTCACCTCAGTCAGAGCTACCAAGGAAAGTGGGGATCTGGCAGATTGGTGCCACTGTGGAAGCATACATACATGTTCACATATGTTGCCGGTAAGCACACTCACAGTGACAAAGTTTGTGTTGCAGTGTGGTACACACACAAGAAAGTTCAGAAATCATAATGAAAAGAGCCAGGACATCCACAGGCCCCTCTATAGAACATGGCCTGCCCCCAGTGACCCCCTTATGCTTCCTCCCAGGCACTTTTCCACAACCACTGACACCCCTGACTAATGGGGTCACTGATGAATGAACACATACAGTGAGTTGGAGAGAAAAGGCCATTAACACAAGACCAGAAAATGGAGCAGGTCCCTTTTACAGAATTTTTAGAAGCTTGGTCCAAAAATCTCCAACTGTTAGCCTGGGACGACTGTCACCTGACTTAACAGAGCCTCAGCCCCACACCTACTAACTAACTACCTGAACTTTGATCAACCAGGACTACCCTTATTTTCATGGCTCTTATTTGCAAGGCACAGATTGCATAACTGGAAATGCAATGAGTTAGTAGCTCACACTAACTTCTTATAACTCAACACTAGCCAGGCTGCACTGTCTCCCATCACTTGGCTCAAATTACATGCCAGGAAACTGAAAAGAAATGGAGACACCCCTAGCACTCATCTTCCTGTAGCCCATTACCCGAAACTGCAGGTAAAATTACTGCCCAGCCTGCTGTCTTCTTGCAATTTAGTCAATGAACGCTTCTTACTCTGTTCTAAAGTCATTTCATTCCCTGTCCACCAACCCTGCCCTCCTACTGCGAATCCACTGCACTAAGTAGTGTTTTGAGTTTCCTTTATTTATGCTTGTGGGATTCATCTACACAGTTACAAGTAGATCCTGACCATTCAGTATCGTTGCTGTAAGGGGAGTGTTTTGCTGTTTGAATATATCCCAGTGTGTCCAAAATTTTGCTTTCCAGCTACTATGAATAAAGCTTTTATTACCATTCTAGTACACATGTTTTGAGGATACATAAATGTTGTGGACATTCATTTTTAGTTATGCATAAAGTAATTGTTTTGTGCATTGTTGCTGAGGGACTGCCTAGATCTTGACATTTTGAATTGTCTGCAGGTGTGGGATTTATGTGGGGAGTGTTTCATTGCTCAGGATCTGCATGTGCTATCAGTAGAACACCTGAGGAGTTCTGAAGCAATAAAAATACCTGAGCTCAGATGCTTGGGGTTCTACTGTGCAGTATGGTGCTAGCCAGGATGGTGGTTCCCTCTGTTGAGGTCTGGCAGGGCCTGCACCTATGAAAATGCCTCTATCCCTTCCTTGCTGAGCCCTCAGAGTAGCTAATTACTACATATGTATATATGCACACATATATACGTATATATATACACACACGTGTATACGTATATACACACATATATATATATCTCAGTCTTTGGGGTTATGTGTACTCTAGAAACTAACTACCTTTATCATACCGCATTGCTTTATTAGAGGTTGCTATAACATTTTTTTTTAGAGTAATTGTACCAAACTGTAACATTTTATTTAGTCACTTAAATAAACAAAACTATTTTAAAGAGCAATGATTCATTTTGAAGTTGTGGCAGATTTGGCGCTCTAGCGTACAGCTTGCAACAGCTCTCTGCAGTCTAATATCACAGAGCACTGTGCAATAAAGAGACTTGCTAATTCAATGTGAAGATTTTAGGTTATTAGTCCAGAATGGAGAGGAGTAAGAATAAACCATCCAGGCAGTGTGCAACCATGACAGGGCTTGCTCCTCAGTAATTTCTACTATATACGAAACAGGGATGGATGCCTTCCTCTGGTCTGTTGTGCAGTGCTGTGTTGCAGGTAGTAGCCAACACATAGGGATTAGAGCCTGGCTTAGGGAAGTGCAAAAGAGGAAATCAGCTTATGTCTAACTGCAGATGACATGGGCTTACACATGCAAAAACCTGGAGAGTCAATGTGACTAACTCCACAAAACAGCCATCAAGGCAAAAGAGGAGAATGTAAACAGTTAGAAGCAATAGCCTTCATATGTCAAGACACAAGGCAAGAGCAAATCCTACCCATGAACAGCCCTAAGAAACAAAGTGAAATGTGTAGGACTAGGTGGTTAGAAATGTCTGAACCTTACTGATCAATGGCAGGAAAGGGGACCGAGCCTCTGCTCTCAGGTAGGAAGCTCCACATCCTAACAACATCAGTCTCATCTAATGTACAAGAGTCATGAAATGCCAGCTGTAGCAGTTTGAAGGGTAATATGGCCCCATAGGCTCATAGGTTTGGATGCTTGGTCCCCAGTTAGTGGAACTGTTCCAGAAAGAAGAGCAGGTATGGCCTCTTTGGAGGAGGTATGGCGCTGGGGTTGGACTTTGTGGTTTCAAAAGCCCACCCAGGCGCAGTGTCTCTGTGTCTGATAATCAGGACGTAGCTCTCAGCTACTTCCCAATTCCATGCCATGTCTGCCTGCCTGGAGCCATGCTCCCCACTATGATAATGAACTAGCCCACTGAAGCTGCAAGCAACCTCCCCCCAATTAAGTGCTTTCTTCTATAAGTTGCCTTAGTCATGGTGCCTCTTTACAACAATAGAACAGTAACTAAGATACCAACCAAAGCACCAATGAACATTGTCATCGAACTCTATAATTTGACACTAAAACGCATACGACCAGTCAACAAAGGCTACTGCATATTATATGAGTCTATTTATAGGAAATGTCTAAAAAAGAGAGACAGTTCATAGTGACAGAAATGTCAATGATTGCTTAAACAAGAAGGGTAGAAGGTAGAATAGGGATTGATAATTGGTAGATGGCTTCATTTAGGAGGGGCAAATTAGTCTAAGATTAGGTAGTAGTGGTGGCTTCAATGCCTTATGAATATACTAAGAACTATTGATTTGAATATTTTAAGTGGCTGAAGTATGTGGTATATAAGTTATAATCCCAAAAAAGCCATTTAAGATTTCATGTGGAAAAATAGCCATACAGAATTTGGAAAGCAATTTAAAAAAATCAAGGCAGGGCTAACCCTATGATACACTAAAACATTTGCTAAAACCTCTACATTTAAAATAGTAGGGGGCCTGGGCTGGAGAGTTGCTCAGCAGTAAGTGCACTGGCTGTTCTTGTGGAGGACCTGGGCTTGGTTCCCAGCGCTCACATGGTGGCACACAACTATCTCTGACTCTAATTTCAGGGGGGCTCAATGCTCCGTTGACCTCCAAAGGCATCAGGTATGCATGTGATACACAGACATACATGTAGACAAAACATCCACACATATAAAATAAAATAATTTTTTAAGAGTCATCCCCCATGCCTGGAAGAAGAGAGTTCCCATCTCGGGTACTCAAGAAATAAGTGTCTCATGCCCCACTCACTAAGCCTGAGAGAGCTGTGAGCCCAGCGCTGGGCTCCAGTGATAGGAGAGGAATGGTCCTTGCCCTGCAGGAGCCCTGGGCTGCACTAACCCACACTGCATATATACACAGATTATAAGGACTCTTCTTGCATAGACCTAAATTTGTACTGAGGGATGCAACTTGGGTGAAGAATGTTAGTCCCACTGGCCCCCTGGTCGTTTGTGCAAGGCAGTAACTATACAACCATGTGCAGCTGCCCTCACGGTCTCTGCATTGCCTGGCTTTGGAGTCCTGCCCTCTCTTCACTGGCAAGTGAGGCCTGAAACCAGAACAGGAACTCAGAACAGCAGTCCGTGTGCCTAGAGTGAGTCTCTCTGGAAACCCTACCTTTGCACACTGTTCACAAGTCAGAGCTTCTGCCCCAAGCCCTGACCAACAGGCTGGACCCAAGAATTGGAGCCTCAACTCAGCCTCTGTCTGTGCCCTGGGCAGATGAATCCAGGGCTTCCTAACCAAGCAGGGTAGAAAAGCAGGGTTCACTAAGGGGACATAGGCAGGGAAAGGAGGCCATTGCCCAGAACCTTCACCCCAGTTGGTAAGGCCCAGGCTGCCCCCCAGAGACAGCGCCCCCTTTCCGAGACTATTTTAAGCAAAGAAGTCTAAAGCAGCAAATGAACCACACGCGCTTGAGACCAGAGCATTTGCGACCTTAGGTTTACCACCTTAGCACCCTTTCCTCGTTTGTGACCTTAGGTTTACCACCTTAGCACCCTTTCCTCGTTTAAACCCAAGCGCTGCGCCTCAAAGAGCCACGCTACAGAAGGGAATCCTTAAAGAAGTCAGTATGCCAGCTCATATTATATTTACTTAATTTTTAAACTTTACTTAAATCCTAAATCTTTACTTAAGTTTTGCTTAATCTTTCAACCTTTTTGCAAATGACACTGCTTAGAAAGCCACGTAATTACTCTTGAAAAACCCACAGCCATGTGGCATTAGATATGTACTGTCCTTTTCCTAACTCTTTTTCTCCCTCTCCCCCTCCCCCTTTCTCTCCTCCCCCTCTTTCTTCTCTTCTCTACCCTGTGTATCGATCTGAAACATCTGCTTTTCTCTACTTAATAAACTCACTAACTTTGATCACCCTGGCTCATCCTGGAATTCTTCTCCCGTGTGGTCGAGTATCCAGCTTTTCCTGATGGACGCCTGAGAGTGGGCTCCTCTGGCTGTGGCGGCTCTGTCTCCCTGCCACTGCTGACAAGACGACCTCACAGCCCAGCATCCTTTGAGGGTCACCCCCTGCCCTGCCCTGCCCTTTGTAGCCTTTTCCCCTGCTGGTCCCCCCAGAGCACCCCTCCACTGAGCTCACCACCCTTCACTCCCCTCCCCAACTCCAGACAGATGGCACAGGGTGTGCAGCAGTGTTTCAGGGCAGGACACAACCTTGGTGCCCTCACTTAGCTTGTGCCATCACCAAAAGCACACTGGGTACAACAACTGCACTGGCAGTTCCAGGAGGAAGATGTGCTAACCCTGTCAGCAGTAACTGCTGAGAAGGTGCTACCTCCTGACGCTCCCGGCACCCTCCAGGTATAGAAACAGCCTGGGCCACCTCGGCCTGGTTTTCCTTATTAGGACAGAGTCACCAAGTTCTCAGCTCAGGGCGATGGAAGCCTGTGGCCTCATAGCAGTGGACAGGCTCCTAGAGTGTCCCCTCCCTGGCCGGCACACCTATTTTTTCTTCCTGGATTGTTTTCTTCCTAATGGGTATTGGAGCACACTGGCCAAGCCTCGGGTCGGCAGTGGGAACCCAGAAAGCACACTGCAGACCTCATGGTGCTCTGCAAGGACAGGGCCCTCTGCAGTGCTCCCCTCCTCCGGCGGCAGGGAAAGGGTGGTGGCAGTACAGGAAACAGTCCTAACCTATGAAGGGACAGGTGTGCTCTGAAAATAAACGGAAAGGGCAATGAAAGAGAAGGCTTTTCAAAATGGGATCTGGGGGCTTGGGAAGCAGGACACCGGCAGGATTCCGGCCTGGAATGCAAACTGCAGACACCTCTACCCTTCGGCTGCCACCAGAACCACTGGGTAACTGTAGTGTGCCCAAAGGCTCCTGACACAGATGAAGAGGTTTCTGACTCTTGCTTCACCTGTGTCTTCATCCTGTTCCCTCGGCCACTACTGCAGGAAGAGCCTGGTCCTTCTCCATAACCCTGCCATCTCCCGCTCCCCTTCCTCGGACACTCCCTGAAGCCAGGCCTACCTCAATCCCTGAAGTCCAAAATGAAGTTTCTACCTGGACAGATTTTTAGTTAGAACTTGTCCCGGGTTGGGGTACAGGTATGCTGAGTGTGTGTATGAGGAGTACATTCCCGGGGTTCCCTTTCCCATGAAGTCTGATGGTCCCCCACTAGCCACTGATACTAGGCATAGAATAGAACTACATATGTGAAAATACCGGTGGTGGTGAGAAAGAAAAAAGTAATTTTCTAAAGCAAATTGGAATAATCATTGGTTAATCCAGACAAAACCTTTTCTATAGCTCTCTTTATAGAACTGTATGAGGTGCGTTGGGATGGGGGGAGCGTGCTCACACACACGTGTAGAGGTGAGAGGGGATCGAACTCAAGATGCCAGGCTTGGCAGTAAGCACTTTACCCAAGATCTAACTCTCCTGCTGCTGTTTAGAGACAAGGTCTCACAGAGCCCAGGGGGCTAGGAGCGAGACAGGCGATGACTGAATTCCTCCTGATCCTCCTGCTTCCGCCTCCACAGTGACAGAGATTTCCACCTGTGTGCCACTGCCTTGGTTTAGGTGGCTTAGGGGGTTAAAGGGGCCTCTGGTGTGCTGAGCAGGCACCATACCAACCCAGCTACATCCCCAGCATTGCCTTCTTTTGACACAGGGTTTCCTGTAGCTAAGACTGAGTTTGCTAATGTCTTTGAGTTTAAGGGAATGAATGCCAGTGGTTGATGGGCCCATACAACTGCAAAGCTCTTGTCGGGGTGTGTGTGTGTGTGTGTGTGTGTGTGTAATACAACCAATACAGCTTAACACCTGTTCCATTCTGGAGGAATCACGAAGCTCATTCTTTCTGGAGTCCTGGTAGAATGGGAGCTTCCTGATGCTCTAGCCTGAATCTTAGCAGACAGTGGTACACGGCCTTGGAGGTGTACACCTGGGAATAGTCTCTTGTTCTCTCTTTACAAGTTGTATTGGAGGAGAAAACAAACATCCTGTCTCCCACCCTACCCACCCAACTGTAGTGGTCTCCCAGCTTCATGTGGGCCTCACCAGTCTAGTTCAGTTGAGGCATCTCTTTTGCTGTGGTGTTTGGTCCAGAGAAACATTCTTGCAGAGAGAGAATGGACCAAGCAGAACACACAGGGTCATGATCAGAGGCAGCTAACAACCCTCCCCCTGCTGGACTGTAGGTAAGCCCAAAACAGAACCAGAGAAGTAGAAAGAGAGAGCAAAAACCCAGAACCAACCCAGCCACACCTGTAAGCAAGCCCCCAATTAAATGCTTTCTTTTATAAGAGTTGCCTTGGTTATGTATAGTAATAGAACAGTGACTAAGATAATTATCCAGGAAAAAGGCCAATATATTATGAAACATCAATGAAATTTAGTTGTCATACTCACACAGTAAGCTGGGCACATCCTGCCAGCCAAGGAAAGAATTATAATCTTACTATCCAACAAGGAAAAGGATGCCTTTCCCTGGCAGCCAACAAACTCTTGAGAGGTGGAAGCTGGTTTGTAAAGTTTAGGCCCTTAAATGCTGACATTAGCAGAACCGCACTTCAGCTTATCTGTATTTCAAGCGACACCAAAAATGTCAACATTAATCTAAGTGCTGGCAGTGTTCGAATGTCACCAATTCTGGCAGAGAAACATTCACATCAGCACTTGCAGGAAAGCACAGCAGGCAGCAGTGAGGTTTTCAAAGGAAGCACTGCTTGCCAGCACAAGAGGGAGAGTACACTGAGGGTATGGCCTCTGCAGCCCCTCTGCAGACAGGCAAAGAGGGGGAGAAGAAGGCAGATGAGAGGGGAGGGGATGGAGGGCACTCAGCAGGACAGATCCAGCGGACACCTTGCTTCCTCCAGAACCAGGGAAGGGTGGAGTGCTGTGGCTACCTTAGGAGGAGCAAGTAAGCTGCACACAACTGCTAACCTGAAGACCTTGCATAACCTTGGCTAATCTTACCACAAGGTATGTTTGATGATATTTTTACTCCCCTTGCATTGATGAGGAAAATGCTTATTGGTTATTTGCCTAGGCTCTTATAGCTAGGGGACTGGTCCAAAAGCCACCTGCAGCCTTGTGGCTATAATCCACCCCGTCTTCCTACCTAACTGTCTGGGGACAGTTCCTTGTGAGCTGGGCTAGCAGCTCCATCTCTGAGCTTGTGCTGAGCCTTTTCACATCACCATGTGATCCCTCTACAGTGGTCCAGAAGTGCAAGATAATGAGCTGCCCTGGAAAGTTACAACCCATGGTCACCACGAGCTGATGAGAAACCAGAAGCCTTCAGGCCTTCTGCAGAGGGTTCTGAGAGCCCTTCAGCCCTGCAGCCCTTGGTCTTGCACAGAGCCTGACTCACACAGAAAACCTCACTCCTTCTCTATCTTGGTCTAGCTCTCCACATAAACCAGAACCTCTGCTAGAAACTTATACTGTGGTGGTTTGAATAAGAATGCTCTCCTAGGCTTATATATTTGAATGTGGGGCCATCAGGGAGTGATGCTACTTAGGAGGATTAGAAAGTGTGGCCTTGTTGGAGGAAGTGTGTCACTGAGGGTGGAATTTCAGGTTTCAATCAAGGCCCAGTGGCTTTCTCTCTTCCTGCTGCCTGTAGATCCAGATGTAGAGCCTCAGTTCCTTCTCCAGCATCACGTCTGCCTGCATGATGCCAGGCTTTCCACCATGATGATAATGGACTAACCCTCTGAAACTGTAAGTAAACTCCAATTAAATGCTCTGTTTTGTAAGAGTTGCCTTGGTCATGGTGTCTCTTCTGAGCAATAGAACAGTGACTATGAGATAAACTAAGAGAAGGCATTAGCATTGAAGAACATGACAGGATATCAGAGCCCCAGCAGGTTCAGGCCTTTGCTGCTGAAGTCACTGACTGCTACCTGCTACGGAAAGAGAAGCCACAGAGGAGCAGAGATAGAAGGAATGACTCCAGCCTCAGCCAAAGGCAAAAGATTTCCATGGACTCTGTCAAGCTACACATTTTCTGAAGGATGAATGCTCATTTCAAAGTGAACCAGGTCAAGGAGTCACGGGACCCTAGGGTTGTCACAGAACTTGTGGAGGTCTCAGAAAAAATGTATTTCAAAGCATTCTTTCATTCCTGGGCAATTGTGGGAGGCCAATGAGATGGATCTGGGAAGTTTCAGTGGAGCCCAAGCTTTTCATTTTAGGGAAAAAAGAAATAACTCTATTGATTCCATTTTCATATTCTAATGCTAGAAGCTCCCATAGCTATTAAATAAGCCATGGGGGGGTGGTGACAAGATGACTCAGTGGGAGAAGGAGCTTGCCACCAAGTCTGAAGACCTGAGTTTCATTTTCAAAATCCATATGGTGGAAGGAGAGAACCAACTCCAGCCAGCTGTCCTTTGACTCCAAATGTGCATCGTGGCACTGCACTCTGTGGTACCCTGTGCATCTGTATGAGTGTGTGCCCCACCACACGCACAGTAGGGTGTGTGTGTGTGTCTTGCACGTAGCCAGAAAGAATTGAAAATGTGTTGTTCAAAGCCCCCAGCCTCACGAATTTTTCTCTCAGGTTCCTTTGGCCCCAAGGTAACAGTCTCTGCCTGCCAAGAGAGGCATGGAGTGGCTACGTGACTTGTTCAGTAAAGAGACACCCTCACACCTACTCCTAACTTAACCCCACCCCAGATAGAGAAAACTAGGGATACAGAATGAGAGGAGACACGACCAAATAACTTTCTTCTGAATTAATGGTATTTGTTTGCTTGCTTGTTTGTTTTTCAAGACAGGGTTTCTCTGGGCAGCCCTGTCTGTCCTGGAGCTCACTCTGTAAACCAGGCTGGCCTCAAATTCAGAGGCAGGCCTGTCTCTGCCTCCCAAGTGCTGGGACTAAAGGCATGCATCACCACACCCAGCTTTTTTATTTCTAAGTAATTAAAAATATATTTACAGTATTTTGAATTAACTTGTTAAATATAGTAACAATATTAGCAAGAACCTTCTCAGTAGGAAAAAAAACTCTCAATTATATAATGGGCATCGAAGGAAAAATGTCTTTTGATTGACAGCTAAGACCTTAACAAATATTATTATATGTCTCAGTGGTTAAGAGCACACACTACTCTTCCATGACCTGACTTCAGTCCTCAACAACCACACTGGGACATTGAGCAGGTCACAACCACCTTTAACTTCAGCTCCAGGGGATTTGATACCCTCATTTGGCTTCTGTGGACATCTGCACTCAAGTGAACATACCCATACACAGCACACTCATACATACAATTCTTTAAAATGTTTTAATCTATTCGTTGACAATTTTGTAAATTGTCAAAAAATATACAATGTGCTTTCACCGATTATCCTCTTTTCTTCTCTCACTCCTGCCGAATCCCTCATTCTGCTCAGGAAGTTCCCTGTTTTTCTTTTCCCTGATAATACACTCTGACAGGAGCAACGTAAGGGAGAAAGGGCTTATTCTGGCTCACAGTTCAAGAGTATAGCCCATCGTGGCAGTGAAGCTAAGCAGCGGGCACCTAAGCAGCTGGACGCATCACCTCCACAGTTAGGAAGAAGAGGGCAACGAATGTGCACTGCTGCTCAGCTTCCTTTCTCCATGTACATCATGCAGGATCCCAGCGACAAAAAAGATGGGCCTCCAGAAATCGAGATGGCTCAGCAGATAAAGGAACTTGCCACTAAGCCTGGCAGCCTAAAGCAGACCCCAGAGACCAACACGGTGGAAAGAGAACGGACTCCCGAAGGCTCATCTCCCAAGTGATTCCAGACTGTCAAGTTGACGATCAGCACGAGCCATCACAGCAGCCACCCACTTTCAAGACTCTTTTTATTGTTGTTGATTCAGGAAGAAGAGGGCAAACCAGTGAGTCTAATTAGGGTTGCTTGCATGAGCATGGTGGACATGGGCAAATTACACTACTGATGAGAAACTACTCCCCTCCCCGAGCAGCCATCACCTTCCAATGGCTCTTGAGGAAGAGGTACAGCTAACTGTTCAAGGAACATTGATTCTGCCAACAAGATACTCAGCTGTTTACACAGGTGAAGCAAAACAGTAAGGGGACAGTCACCATTTACTGAGCACGTACTACAACCCTCATCTTTAATCTTGCAATAACACTCTGAAACGGACACCAGAAGCCTCGTTTTACAGGTATGGAAACCAAGGCAACATGCCACAATACACACTCAAGGTCACAGGGCCAGAAAGAAGCCTATCTAATTCTCTTAAAGCTCAAGGACAAATCCACCATACCGCAGAGACGTCCTTCTCTGCTCAGGCATGCTCATAAGCCTTGGTAACCACTCTCACCACAGTCCTGAAGGGAGCCTGCACCTGCCCCTCCCTCAGCAAGCTCGGAGAGCTGTGTCTCCTGCGGCATCTGGCTACAGAGGGCTGTGAGGACAACGCAGGTGTGGCAGTGAGCAAGGCTAGGCTGACACGGAGCTTGTCCTGCTTGTCAGCTGAGAACAGGAGCAAGGTGGCCAGGCACTGTGGCCAGAGCTGTGAGCATGCCAAGTGCTTAGGGTAGGCCAGGGCCCGGTGGGCACAGAAACCAGGACTAGAGGAAGAAGACCTGGGGCAGAACCCACAGGATGATGTGTTGGCACCAAAACAGAAGTCTCAGAGGGACATCTCCTGCCCCAACCTGCCGCCTGGTGCCTGGCGGCTGTGGCGGCTGCTACCTCTCTTTCCCATGTGGAGAAGATGGCCACCACTTTCTCTGTGATTATATTATATATATATTACATATTATATTATAACAGGGCCAGTGAAACCCAGGATCCAACCCACAAACGTCACTGCTGGAGGTCCTGGCACTTGGAGGGGCGCACGCATCTGTGTGTCTTCATAGTTCAGAAATGACCTGCCGCTTGTGACCACTGAGTTGGCTCAGAGTGGGTCTTACATTCTATGTGGGAACAACGGGGCCTGGGGCTGGCACACTGGGGCTGTTTCACAGCATGACTGATGGCTCAGCAGAGGCGGCTGGAAGAGCTGGAGGTTAACCACCGCCGTCATGGTTGTCCATCATCCAGCAACGAGGACGAAGCAACTTTACTCAGCAGCTGGATCCCAAGAAGGGGACCAAAAAAGGCCTTGCTGGACCTTTCAAAGCATTCTATTGGTCAAAATGGGACACAGTGGGCTACATAATGAGTTCCAGGACAGCCAGTGCTATGTAAAGAGATCCCAAAATACAAAAACAAACGAAACAAACTACAACAAAACTTAAAAAAAAAGAAAGAAAGAAAAGAAAAAGAAAAAGACAGAAAAAAGCAGATCATAGAACTAGCTCTGACTTAGGAAATGAAAAACAGAGTCCACTTCTTGATAGGAAAAGTGGCATGTACCTATAGGAGTTATTGGCAGACAATCTGCCACAAAAAAAATACAAGCAGACCAGTTACATAGATCTTTTTGCCTTTCTTTCTCCTTATCCCTGCCTGGAATGTAGGTGTGGTAACTGCAGCCATCTTGCATCCACCAGGCAACCTTGAAAATGAGAGCCGCACCCTGAGGAAAGGAGAGAAGGAGAGAAAAGGAGGAGGGTCCTCTTCCCCCAACAGAGAATCTGTCATACCAGGTTTGACTCCTCCCAGAGTCACCTGACACAAAGGTTATTTGATTTCTCCATTATAAAAAAGAATCACACAGATGGCCTACATTATAGTGTTTCCTAGTTTGTAAACTCTGTACCTAGGGACTGGGGATGTTTGGGTGACAGAGTGCACGCCTAGCTTACAAGATGTCCCAGGTTTGATCCCCACACTGGGCATGGTGGTGCACACATGTAATCCCAGCCCTCAGGAGGTGGAGGCAGAAGGATCAGGATCATCAAGCCGTCCTCCCCAGCAACGCGCAGAATTTGAGGCCTAGCCTGAGCTACAAGAGACTCTGTCTCCAAAACAGGGTGAACTGGAGAGGTGGCTTAGTGGTTAAGAGTGAATCAGCAATCACTGCAAACACGAGGGTCTGAGTTTGGATCCCCAGCACCCACATAAAAACTGGGTGTTATGCATGCACCAAAAATGCTGAGCGTGTGGCATGGGACAGAGACTGGATCCCAGGACTTGGCCAACTGACCAAGATGAAGTATTTCAGTGAGAGACTCAAAAAATAAGGTGGAAGGGTGATGGCTTAGTGGTTAAGAGCCTTGGCTGCTCTTCCGGAGGACCCAGGTTTGACCCTCCAGCACCCCCACAGCAGCACACAACCATCTGTAACTCCAGGTCCAGGGGATCCGAAGTTCTCCTTTGACCTCCTTGGGCACCAGGTATGCATGACAAACATGTAGGCAAAACACTCATACACATAGATAAATAAATACATCTTTAAAATAAAGTAAAGCAAAGAAGCTTAAGGGATTCTGACATCAGCAGATGTACAGGCGAATGCACCTGCGCACATGTACACACGGGACACACACACACACACACACACACACACACACAGGGTATCCTCAGCTACATAGCAAGTTCAAGGCTAGCCTGGGCCACATGCATAATATTTATAGTATATATTCGCTCTAATCCTGATTATTTGTGAACTTTCATTACAGTGAAACACATTCCAAGCTAAAGGTTTGGTGCTGAGAAGATGCGAGGCAGCTCCTTTACATGTTCATATACACAGAGCTTGAGGAGAGAATCACTTAAAGCCTTCCAACCACAGCGGAGCTTCAGTGCCGGCTCCTGACACAGCACCATTTGGGGAAACAGTTCTGAAAGTTCAAACCGGGTAATAAAACCCACTCTCCACCTCCCACCTCCCCCCACCCCCACCCCAAGGCTCTCTCATTGTCAACAACCCCCTCTCATCCTGATCTCTACTGCCACCATCTGAATAACTTCTCCTTCCAAATGCACACAACAGGCAAATTATCTGAAGCAAGAACAGGTGTGCACGGGGACCCCGCATCTGCCAAGTCGTGCTGGGTGTTGCAGATGAGAGTGGGGCGCACAGAAGTGGATCTGCCTTGAGAAGCAGCCCTTGCACGCTCAAGCCCCGGCTCAAGGGAAAGGCTGGCTGCCCACCGGAATAGATTTCTTCCGAATAGTAGCTAAACTTGGCTCCGATATTATCTCACTCGTTTTCGTGTAAAGTTTGGCAAAACTTTTGCATATATTTCAAGTTATTGAAATATTTTATTGCCCCCACCTATTTTTCAAAGAGTAGTTAGCTATCTAAAAAACAAACGGGCCGTTTCTGAATATATTTCAATATAATTAGAGAGGCACGGCTGCCGTACACGGCATTACTGAGACTTCGCGAAAACAAAATTATTCACTGAGCTGTTTTGGCAAGACCTGAAGTCTAATTTTTAACAATAATGATTGTTTTTAGAAATTCCTTGGGACACAGAAAAACGCAGCACCAGGCAAGCGGCCTCCAGATCCCATAGAGCTCCGCTTCTTCCCTCTCGGTCTCGCCCTGAGCAAACCTGTTGCCTGCGCGCCCCGGCCGGACTCCCCTGGCCCGGCGACCGGCTCACCGCATCGGTGGGAATAGGCGGATTCCGGCCCTGGCGGACTCTCGCTCTCCAGGCTAGCCCGCTGCTTTCAGGCTGTTCCCTGGTATAACATCCCACCCCGCTGCATGTTTCTCTCTTTTGCTTCCCGTATGCAATCGAAGTCAGTTTCTGGTCCGGCCCACTGTTGTCTGGAAACGTCCCCGGAGCTGGTCCAGTTCTCCCTTTCCTTAGCTCACTGACCCGGGGTCCTCGACGTAATTCTTGACGTCCATTCTAATAAAATAGCCGCTCCCAAATCCCCTCACTGACCCGTTTACTAGCGGGACTATTTTTACCGTTCGTACTGCAACTCCTTGGTAGAAGATCCTTTCCTCGATCTGTGCCCGGGCCCGCAGCCCGGATCCTTCTGCACTCGGACTGCCCGGGTCCTCCGCCCGACCCTGGCCACGACTTGACGACTTGGGGCGGATGGGCCGGGCTCCGGGGATGCGCGGTGCAGCTGGCCCGGACTTGCCGGGATCGCGCTCCACCAAAGGAGGATTCTCGCCGAGGTCGCGCTCGAACCCCAGAGGATGCTTACCTGGTTCGCGCTCCGACCCCAGAGGATGCTTACTTGGCTCGCACTCGGACTGGAACTCCGGCCTCCAGGGTTGCATTAGGACCCGGGTCGGGCTCCCCACAGGATTGCACTAGGATCGAGGCGTAAGCTCCCTGGGTTGCACTCCGACTCGCCTCCCTGGACCGGCGAATCGAGAGAATTGCTTTGCGCAGAGGCAGCAAGGAGCTCGGGACTGGGCGGTCAGCAGGGCGTCCCAACCAAGTTACCCCACCCCCCTCCCCGTATCTTGTTTGAGGGGAGCTGCAGAGAGTCTGTGCGCAGACCTGGCCGGGCCTTTGCGGTCCGACTGACTCCTCCAGGCCAGCTTCCCTGCCCACAGACCGGGGTCTCCCAGGCGCGCTCGGTTGCTTCCCTCTAGTGAGAGAGAATTTGCGCTGCCGGGGATCCACGCGGAACAAAACTACTTTTCCCTCTGCTGGAAGCTGTTGGGAACTGCAGGCGAGCAAAGACCTGCCCAAAGGTTTGCTGGCCACTCAGCTTGGGGTCTTCCTCCATACTGGTTCTGAACCCACTCACCTCCTTTAAGCGGTTTATTTTATTGTGCTGTTTTGTTTTATATGCCACAAATTTTTAGGCTTTAGAGTCATGAAGCTAACAAATGTAAGCCTCCCCTCCATTCAACTGTTTTTCCTTTTCATTTAAAAAAAAATTCCAATTAGGGAACACTGCAAACATGAAAGTGGACAGAGGAGTCTAATGGGAGCCTAGAATTTGGCAATGGCAACCGTTTTTGCACATGCGAAGCAGAAAATCTGGGCGTGAGGAGCTTTAATAATTCTTTAAAGGGCTAGAGAGATGAAAGGCGGATGATACCTACCTCAAACAAGTGATTTACAGTGTTGATTGTATAATGACGTAAATGTGGCATTTGGGTGATAGAAGCTATGCATTTTATGAAGTGTTTATTGATAGACTCTCTCAAAAAATTTAAATAAACAAGTAAAGTGCATCCACTTAAAAAGAAAGAAAGAAAAAGAATGTGCGTGAAATAAATCAAACTAGGGCTGGAGAGATGGCTCAGCTGTTGAGGGGGCTTGGTGGCTCAGCATTTAAAAGCACTGATTGTTCTTGCAGAGGACCTGGGTATGGTTCCCACCATTCACATGACAGCTCACAACTATCTGTAACTACAGTTCCAAGGGATTGGATACCTTGTTTTGACTTCCCCAGGCACTGCACGCAAGTGATGTACATACATACATGCAAGCAAGACAGCAATACACAGAATAAATCAATGTTTTCCTGTATGTCTATGTGAGGGTGTCAGATTCCCTGGAACAGGAGTTACATACATTTGTGAGCTGCACTGTGGGTGCTAGGAAATGAACCCAGGTCCTTTGGAATAGCTCTTAACCGCTGAGTGGTCTATCTCTCCAGTCCCATAAGTGACTTTTTTTTTTTTTAAAGAAAGCAAACTAAAAAAGGAAAAACACCTGTATGATAGTTACTTGATTAATCTTCTTAAGCTAACCAGAAAATCTTGAAGAAGCAAGACAGGAAGTCGTGAGGCTGGTGGAGCCCTGGGCTCCGGAGTCTGTCATATTCTGGGTAGAAGAAATTCGTTCTGAATGTTGCAATGTTGGAGGGGTTGGAGGGGGCGAGGGACAGGGACTGGAGGACGATCAAGCCACAAGCCAGACGACAGCGAACTCCATAAGCAACACGGAGACCGGAACTCCTGAGTCGCGAAGGCGTGTGTGTGTTTCTGGAGTGTGTGTTTGTGTGTGTGTGAACGAACGCCATAAGCAATAAGTGTGTGTTGGGTGTGTGCGTGTGCCTGTGTGTGTGTGTGTGTGTGTGAACGAACTCCATAAGCAATAAGTGTGTGTTGGGTGTGTGAGTGTGTGTGTGTGTGAACGAACTCCATAAGCAACACGGAGTCCGGAACTCCTGAATCGCGAACGCATGTTTCCGGAGGGATTTGAGTGGGAGAGGCATACGATGGTTACACTAAGAAAGCCAACTTCCGGCGTGGAGTTTTTTTTTTCCGCAGCAATGCGGCAGAAGTACTACCTGGAAGCAGCCGCCCGGGGACTGATGGAAAGCTGCCCCGGCCAGGCCCGCTACCTCCTGTAGGAGAGGGACGGAGGGAGGGCGGGAGGGCGGGAGGGCCGGCAGCCATGGTGCCTTGACCTCACGGCTCGTTTTCTTTTGCAGCTGGTCCTACAGTACGACACACGGTAGGAGAACGCCGGCTGTGGTAGCTTCGGCCTTTGTCGCCCCGCTCTGTGCCATCCCCCCAGTGCTCCAGTGGTCCAAAGGAGAAGGCTGGTCGACTTCTCATTAAAAAAAAAAAATTGTCTTAGGTTTCTCAGTTGCATGAAAAACCCATATCCTTTAATATATCTCAACCCTTGGCATTTGACACAGTGATCAGCCTTTTTGATTTTCAGTTCTGTTTTGGCTTTGCCTGCGTGCGTGTCTGGGTACCACGTGCGTGCCCGGTGCAGGGGAAGACAGAAGAGGGCATCGGGCCAGGGAACTGTAGTTAGAACCGGTTGAGAGCCGCTATGTGGGTGCTGGTAACTAAATCTGAGTCTTCTGTAAGAATGGCAAATACTCCTAACCCCTGAGGCATTTCCCTAGCCCGTTGATCAATTTTTATTTTACTTCTAAATTTTATTCTATTAAGTGTATAAATTTTGCCCTCATCTCTGCACCACTTCGGAGCCCTGGGACCAGAAGAGGGTGATGGATCCCCTGGAACTGGAGTTAGAGACAAGTGTGAGCTGTGCAGTGTGGGTGCTGGGAACCAAATCTGGGTCCTCTGGAGAGCTATCAGCGTTCTCAACTGTTGAACCATCTCTCATGTATTTGTGTTTGTGTACCCGAGAGAGTGTAATGTCTGACAGTCAAAGAACAACTTTGGGGAACAGATTTTATCTTTCTACTAGGTGGATTCTTGTGGATGGAACTCAGATTGTCCACTAAACCATCTCAGCACCACACTGACCAGTGTTTCAGAAACACTGTCCACCTGTCTTCCAGGCATCGACCTACCTCTTGCTCCTGTACTTCAGCGTACTTTGTTGGTTCTCCCTAATCTTCCAAGACCCAAATATTGCGATGTTCCAGAACCCAGTTCTTGGATGATCATTTTTCATTTAGTCGTGGGACTGGACATAATATACTGGACCTAATTCCAGCCTAGATCTCCTCCAAATTCTAGACTCATAATCTCATTGCCTTGACTTTTTTGAATGATTAGTCTTTCCCAATGCAGTAAACAGTGATCCTGTGCTGTCCATATCTTGAAGCCATTCTTGACTCCCTAACACCTCTCCTCCTTGGTCCTCCTTGTATCAGCAGATCACATTGGCTTTAAAATATCTCTCCAATTAACCCATATTTACATCTACTGCTTCTAACCTGGTCTGAACATCAGTGCACCCTCCTGGATTACTGCTAACTGCCAGAGGCATTCCTGCAGTCCATTTCTAAGCCAGCATGCCACATAACCTCTGATACACTTCAATTTGTTCACTTGGCTCCAGTCATACCAAACCTGCCTGCTCTGATGTTCCAGAGCTTTTGCAGATGCCATATCATGCCTGGAACTCTTTACTGTCATTCTTCTCTGGAAATGTCACCTGATGAAGCCTTCCCTAGCCACCCTTCTTTAAATTACAATACCCCTACCAGCCTCTCATGCCTCTGCTTAGTCCTGCCCCTGGCCCAGCACTTAACATTTGATGTTGTATGTCATCTGGTTGCCCTTTGTTCACAGTACCCAAAAAGTAAAAGGGTGTGCTAATTATGAAAGGAAGGAGGGAAGGGGGTGATCCCTGTGCAGTTTACTTTGTGGTAAATATGCTGATAACTAAGCAGCAAATGAGCAGAGTGCAAAGGGCAGTGACCTGCCTCTCTATTGCCGAAGGAGTGGATGGAGAAAATTAGAGAAGTCTGTAAAATAATTATTGCTAGTTTGCGTTTATAAATTTCATATCTGGCATTTGCTTCAAGAGACTGTATCTGTTGATATCATCAGTATATTTTTTTTTCCCCATTTATGATGCCAGTTGTCTGAGGTAACAAAATATTCTGTCTTGCTGAACTGTGCATTTGATTTATGTAATTGTAGAGGATAACAGCACTTTTCAAGAAACATGTCCACACTGCTTCCAGTTGTTGGTTCTGGGTAACTCTAGAGTACGCCTCAAACCCAAGGCCAAATTGACGCCCAAGATACAGAAACTTCTTAATCGACAAGCAAGAAATTATACACTCAGTTTTAAAGAAGCAAAACTGCTGAGAAAGTACAAAGATTCCACCAGTGTGTTGGTAAGGTTGCAGCTCAAGTCATTTTGTCTTCTTTCCATTGGGTTGAGAATCAGCCTGACCAAAACAGATTTATTGTAGTACATTTGGAATGTCAGAGCACACACACGTTTCTGTGATAGTGATTCACCAAGGGTATAGTTTAATTTTATTTTGAGACATGGTTTCTCTGAATAGCCATGGTTGTTTGAGCTTGTTTTGTAGACCAGGTTGGCCTCCAACTCAGAGATCTGCCACCTCTGCCTCCAGAGTGCTGGGATTAAAGGTGTGTGCTACCCCGCTACCCCACTAGTTACTTTTTATATCTGCCTTAAAACCAAGCATATTGCTCTTACCTGCTCTGAAGTTACTGTTGAGCACAATATTTTCAGTTTTGAGAATTCCTTGTGTTTACCTGTGTAACTCACAGGATAGGTCACCACTTACTCATTCTTCAGTGACTAATATTTTCCTCCCCACTAAATCTTGTGTATGAGATCCCAGTGTCAGTCACCCAACAAAAGTGAGTGTATCTTGTATTCAGCACTTATTGAGCAACTGTGTGCCACACTGTTTAGTATTGGGGTATAAAATGGAATAAAACAAAAATTCCCTAGCGCTTACTAGATGGAGGCCACTATCAGATATCTTCTGTCTTGCATGTTCTTTATGAACATTATCAACTTACTCAAGTGCATGCAAGCACTGGACATTACAGTAGCTTAGGCCTGCCCTAGATTAGGGTCTTGCTGTGTAGCCTAGCCTAGCCTAGCCTTAACCCACTTTGTAGCCTAGGCTGGCCTCAGCCTTATCAGCCTCCTGCCACAGTAAATTGTCAGAAAACACCACTGCAGCATATTGTAAAAGTTCCTATAGGAAAGTGATGAGTGTGTTGTTTATACTCTACTGTATTTTATTTAACTTTTTAAAAATTTATTTCATGTGCCATTGGTGTTTTGCTTGCATGCATATCTGTGTGAGGAGGGTGTTGGATCATCTGGAACTGGAGTTACACAGTTGTGAGCTGCCATATGGGTGCTGGGAATTGAATCTAGGTCCTTTGGAAGAGCAGCCAGTGCTCTCAACTGCTAAGCCATCTCTCCAGCCCCCTACTCTACTGTATTTTAGAGATCACTAGAAAGGTTCAGGGGATGTTCTGCTGGTTTATCTTAATCTGTATATAGCTTCTTTGCATAAGGCAGCAAGCAGGCTTTTATCTATGCAGACTGCTGTAGTTATTTTTCCATTGTTGTGATAAAACACCATGACCAAGGCAACTTATAAAAGAAAGTGTTTAATTAGGCTTACTGTTTCAAAGGGCCAACATCCATAATGGCTGAATGAAGGAACAGCTAAGGGCTCACATCTTGATCCATAACCTTGAGACAGAGACACTGGGAGTCATGGTCCTTTGAAATCTCAAAGCCCACCCCCACCTCCTCCAAGGCCATGCCTCCTAATTCTTCACAAGTTACATCAACACTGGAGACCATGTGCCTATGGGGACCATTCTCATTCAAACTACCACACATCTTCATTTGCATTTTTGACTCTGAAATCTGTAAATGAGCTACATAGAAGAGGGATTTAGGTACAAAGTAGACCATGTTTTAACAATGCATCCTGCTGGGGCTGGAGAGATGGCTCAGCAGCTAAAAGCACTTGCTACTTTGGTTCCCAGCAGCCATTCCCATAACCAACACAACTTTCTGTACCCTCTTTAGGCCTCTTCAAGGGGACCAGTCATGCACTCAATGTTCATATATACATTTAGGCAAACATTCATACTCATAAAATAAAAATAAATGTTAAGTCTGAACCCTATGAGAGAGTTAACTTCTGGAGTCAACAATGGAATTATTAGTCACAGCAGCATTTACAGAGTCACTATGGATCTGAAGGCGCTACTTAAAATGTCAGGATCTGCCATGTTTTATTTGGAAAAGAACTGAAGTTCACCAGCTAGAAAGTACTAATCAATCTCTACTGCTATTATACAGAACATCCAAATGTTAGTGTCTGGTCTTCCATCCCCAGTCCCCATACAAACTAATTTCATATTGAGGAAGTAGAGTCCATTATCCTTTTAAAAATTATTTTGACATCAAATCATTTCTACCTTTCCTTCCTCCAAACCTCCCATATGCCCTTCATTGCTCTCTTTTAAATATTCATGGCCTCTTTTGTTTGTTACATGCATATATATATATGTATTTACATATAGCCTGCTCAATCTGTTTAATGCTACATGTGTGTATGCTTTCAGGGCTGGCCATTTAGTATTGGATAGCCAATTGGTGCAGTCTTCACTGGGGAAGTCCATTTCTCCTCCTTTCAGTATTCCTTAGTTGCCAATAGTTCTTTGTGTAGGACTGGGGTCTCACGGTCTCACTCCTTCTTTTTAAAGTATTTTAAATATAAATGTTTACCCAATACCTTCTTGTTTATTTTTGGTTTTCGTGACAGGGTTTCTCTGTTGTAACTCTGACTGTCCTGGACTCACTCTGTAGACCAGGCTGGCCTTGAACCTACAAAGATCCACCTTCCTCTGCCTCCTCAGTACTGGGATTTAAAGTATGTGCCACCACTGCCCAGCTCTAGCCCATACCTTCTTATTGGAATTTTTTTGTTTTTAATTTGTCTTGTCTGATTCCTCCTGGTAGCCTCTGTGCTAACTTGCCTCTGTCATACTGATATAGGAACTGAGGAAACCTGTGATTTATTGGGTTACATTGCCAGAGAACTCATTAGATCAACTTCTTTTTGTGGTAGCTGATTACCTGTAGAACATGCAACCGAATAGTGAGACACCATGGTAAGAGTAGAAGCTTCCTGTCATCACTGAAGAGCAACACTGCTGTTACTGCTACAAATAAAGCCAGCCCAAAGACACCAAAGAGAAAGACTCCAAGCTCCACAAACCTCAGTCATATGTCTGGTTCCAAAGGCCAGAGCCCCTCCTTGACTATCAGGTACCTTAATGTCAGCTGCTTTGAAGTATGAAATATTTGTTTAATATTTCTGTTGAATTCTTATATTCTTATATTCCATGTATTACAGGTCCTGGCACCTTCCATGCCCTTTTGGTGTCTAACATTTCCAAACCTCAACTCTTGTGTCACTGCATATGATTCCTGTGGCAGCCTCTCTAGATGGACTTACATACATACATACATCCACAGCCAACTACTGAGTCTTCCCTTCCTCCTGTTACTTCTGGACAAAATACCCTTCTATTTACTTATCTACAATGGCAGGAGGGATTGGCAGCTTCTGCACTGTAGCCTTAGTTGCTGGTTTCCATCTGTTCTTCCTGCTGCTGCTGTCCTGGTCCTCAGTGACCTTTTGCCAGGACTATGACAGTGATCCTGATGAAGACCTAGCTGCAGCGCTGCTCTGTCAGCAGCCTTTCACCCACTCTGTGGCATGGGGTCACGTAATCATGGCTTCCCAGCCTCAAACTGCCTGCTCATTGTGTTGCCTCGGATTACCCTGTGTACCACCAAACCTGAAGCCCTCATACCATGTTTCCAAATCTGTATTACTCTTTCCTCCGTCACAAATTGTTGAATCTAGCAGAATAGAGATTTGCCAGAGATGCCAAGTTTTCATTTTAGGAATCCTTAGTACTTCATCATTATGATAATCATACATTTAAATACAATTATGATACTGTGTGAAGAATTTAGAATATTTTGTTACAAAAGAAATGGAATGTGATCAGTGTCTTGAACATAACAAAATCTAGCAAGGACTGCATTATTTCTGTTTATTGATTGAAATTTTATATTAAGCTTGAAGTTTATGATACTAGGTTAAAATATCAAGTCTGGTTTTCTATATATTACTGATTTTAGTCAGTATTTGATATAATAATTCAACAGAAAATTTTACTTTGTGTAAGTGTGGATGAAAGAGTTTGGTGTATTTAAAACAATTCAGTTGCATTTGGGGGGTGCTGGGGAGAGGGTTCAGTTGGTGCTCTTTGTGCTCTGTAGGCACAAAGACCTGAGCTCACATCCCCAGAACCCACATGACAGCTCATACTAGATGGGGAAGGGCTGATTCTGCAGATGTTTGTGTAATGTGTCCTGTGCACCTGGCACTGTCTAAAAGCACCAAAATACAGACCTAATAGGCCAGTGCCTATGGCACTGCCATCCTAGTGGGAAAGACATGGTGGAATGGTGCCTCCCCAGGGCCCTTCACTTCAGAGGGAGGAAGTGGTCTTCAGTTGTAAAGAGGGAATGTTCTTAGTTCTCAGAAATGTTATGAATCCTGACATCAGATATAAAGAGAACTCACCCTAATGACCTCTAGATTTATCTTTCAGATAGGCGTATCTAGAACCATCCAGTACACCTCCTAAATCTGATATTCCATGAGGTTTTTGTTGTTAATTAGAATTACTATTCAAGTACAACCAGTGTCCAGAGTTGTAATGCATTGTGGTAGTACAAAGTAGATGTTGGGAGCAGTCTCTAAGCAGGAAGAACATTTTGTCATTTGGCAATGTGATTGACAGTAGTGTTTCTCTTGTTTCAGAACCCCTGCATCTGGACAGTCAACACCAATTTGTTCTTCAAGGAACGGGAGCAAAAGAAAGAAACACTTCTCTCAACTAAAAGCACTGCTTAGTCAGAGTGCATCTGAAAAGAATCCAAAGCTGGACTTCAGGCACTTCTTATCTTCTCTATGAAGAGAACGACCTTTGAAAATAAGGTCTAGTGCAATTTCTGAAGCTGAAGATAGCAGCTTGTGTCCTCACTTTGATGTCTGAGCACATGGGAACCAGGTCCAAGAGCACGGAGTTGTTCTTGTCATCCTCCAGTACTTATGAGGGGAAAATGCCTCATTAAATTGAGTGATTAAAGTGGTCCTGGGTGAATGTGGAGATCAAAACACAGAAAGACCAAAACAGACGGCTCAGTAGGTAAAGGTACTGCTGCTATGCCTGACAATCTATATTCAATCTGTAGGACCCACGGGGCAGAAAGAACCCACTCAGGTTGTTCTGACCTCCACAAGTGCCCCCCTCCAAAGATGAATAAATGTAATAACAAATTTTTAAAACTGTGACAGTTCTTATGATAAGGTGTAGTGGATACTGAATGGTAGCATTTACTTTAGGTTTTGCAGTTTTTATTCTCATTTCCTTCAGAAGGAAACAGATCTCCACTCATGAAGGTTTCTTCCATGTGTCAGTAGATTTCCTCAGTTATATGCATAACGAAACTAATAAACCATGAACATTTTCACATTTCGAAAAGCAAAAATAAGTATCTTCATTCTGGAGATTGAACTTAGGACCACATGCTAGGCATGCATTGTACAAAGCTGCAAGAATTAAGTATAAGCACTGCAGCAGTGGTAAGCCAAGCCAGGCTTTCCTTTTTTGTCTGCAGCATCTACCCTGTCACTACTGAGCTGCTCATGACAGATAATAAATTCTGAAGAGTGGAGGAGGAATTCTGCACTATGTGTCATACAACATACTCCTTTCTGGTCATTAGAATTTAATTGGCACCGTCTCGGAATTGTGAATAACGCATCAAGCCTTTCACCTAGGCAGATATAAGGAAATACCAGTTCTGTTCCAGCTCCACTTAGCTGATGGGAACTGCCCTAAGTACTATTTACTTATGAGAAACAGAAGAACAGGGTGAGAGTTGAGGACAATGAGTACTCGCAGAGTTCTCCAGTGCATTATTTCACAGAAGAATTGGGGGTGATATGATTTTGAGCATTAGTTTTTGTTGGGTCTTTGGTAGTGATAAGGGTGTCTTGGGAAGACTTAAGAAGTCCTGACCTGCAAATAGCTACTGAAGGAATGTTTCAGTTTTCCCTTTTGCTAATGGAAGTACACTTGCCAGAGGGAGTTTTAGAGAACATAAAATACGAATGACAATTTCTTTCAGTATCATACAAAAAAGCCCATATTTAAAAAAATATATATTTTCAAAACTTTTAAAAGCAAGTTTTCTAATGTAATATGGTGTCACTGATACTATATATCCATACAGTGTACCAATGGAACAAAGATGCAAAGAAAAACAATATTTTAAACAAATGTTTAACAATGCTTACAGCTTTATAAGAAACTAAAGTTTCTGAAATGACAGAAAATAAACACTGGAATATTCAGAGGTCATTAATTGCCAAAAATAGGCCTCATAAATGTTTTATTTCATACATGACTAAGAGTAATATCTAAAACTAAAATTGCATTCCTATGGCACTGGTTTATTTGAAAAAGCAATTAATTCACTGACTAAAGATGCTAAAAATTTTCCAAAGAGGGAATCACTAAGGCCCACATGGTGGAAGAGCACAAATTCCTACAAGTTGTCCTCTGACCTCCACACGACTGTGTGTGGTATGTGCATATACCTTACACACAACGTATGTGTACAACCACACGAGGCCTGGAAAGACAATGTAGTGATTAAGGAAAGCACTTGTTCTGACAGAGGACCCAGGCTTACTAACACCTACATGGGGTTTCACAACCTTCAACCTCTGGAACTGCAGTTCCAGGGGATCAGGTGCCCTCTTCTGACCTCTTGCACATTGTACACATACATACAAGTATGCATCTAAAAATTCATAACGAAAATACTTTCCCTAAATTGTAAAACATTTCTTTAAACACTGATTACTAAATAGTATGCTTTGAAGTGTATTCTATTTAAAAATGGTTTCTTAGCCAGGTGGTGGTGGCACATATCTTTAATCTCAGCACTCAGGAGGCAGAGGCAGACAGATCTCTGAGTTCGAGGCCAGCCTGGTCTAGAGTTCCAGGAACAGAGATACAACAGAGAAACCCTGTCGAAAGAAAGGGGGGGTGGGAAGAAAGGGGACATGAAGAGTAATTTTACTATAATTGTTCTGTCCCATTAATGGGCATAAAAGGAAGCAAAGAAGCAAGGGATAACAACTGCAGTCTGCCTTAATGCTAGCTAAGGCATCCAGACCAGCAGCTCCAACAGTGGGAATGCTAAGAATCAATGTCACTGGCTGCTAACTTGAGCATCCATGTCCAACAGACAGGGATATGAACTGGTCATGAAGCTCACCTGAGACCCTTACAACACCCAAATACCAGCTCAAAAACAAGATGAGAGTGTGTTTAACTGCAGCTCAAATCTGCTAACTATAACCCAAACCCATTTCCCCCATTTATGGCAGTAGAGTGAAATTACACAACATAAATAACATTGTGAGTGATCCAACAGATTGGTCCCAGGAAAACTTTGCTGAACGAGGTGGTACATGCCTACAATCCCTCGGCACCAAGAAGACTGAGTTCAAGGCTAGCCTGAACTGTGCAGTGAGACACTGCCAACAAGCAATAGTAAAAAGAGATCACTGACGGGTAACAGTATTATTTGGGAAAAGCTATATATTAATATGTTTCTTAACACCTCTACCACCACCATCAACTTGTTCTTCCAGATTTTATTCACTGAACTTTAATTGGAACACAGCTCGGTGGTAGAGTGAGTTGGCTATCATGGGCAAGGTCTTGGGTTACATCCCCAGCAGACACAGAGGACAGATTATAACAGTATTTCTAGATATGTGCCTAGCTAATGGTTCTGTAGATCCACGTGCCTCTCACTCCCAGTGTTAGGATTAAAGGTGTGAAGTGCATTTTCAACATCATCAACTTGGGAGTAACGGAACGTGGATAATGTCATGTAATCTAAGATTTAAAGGCGGGGGGGGGGGGGGCGGTAGAGAGGAAATTACTAGAGCAAGTCCAGCAGTTAATATTAGAACAGAGAAGGCAGAAGGAGAAAGGGTAAATAGAAGAGGGGTCAGGAAAGGCAAAGGAGAAAAACAAAGAAGCTCCAACTAAAGGTAGAATGAAGGTTAAGAAATGTGACCAGACAATACAAATCAATGCCAGTGCTGAGCAGGCTGAGGCAAGAAAACACCAACCAAACCCAGGCCAGTGTTCTTTGTGAAAGCCTATCAACAAAATAAAGCAGTGCAAAGCTGGTTCACTGAACTAAAATTAGATATTAATAAGGGAAATATAAATGTAAAGAAGAGACACCTAAGGAGGTGTAGTGTAGCAGGACACTTTGCCAGGAAGTTTTTTGTCCCGTGCAGCCTTCCTTATGATTGGATGCCACTTGGACTTTTGGGAACTTTGCTTAGAACATAAAGAAGGCAGTGGCCAGTTGGCAGTTGGTGGGTTGGTTTGTGAGATGCTAGCAGCTCCTGTTCTCCATGCTAAGGACGGCCAAAAAGAGCAGTGAGCATTTCTTCCTTTCTGTCTTTTAAGACTTCCTGAAGAGCAGTGAAGAGTAATTTCTTTCTATCTTTCCTGAGCTAGATGGTAAAAAAAAAAGGCATGGTGGGAATCTGTTACAAGTTAAGAATCTGTTACAGTAGCAATCAGTTTCAGGAGTCAGAGTCCCAGGGAGTTCCAGGACTGTTTTCAGTTAGTGTAGACAGAGTTGGCATGAAGACCCTTGAGGGTCCCTCACATGTACACCGGGCCTGCTGCTTTGCAGTCCCTGGCACAGAATTCTGAGACAGAAACTGTGGCTACATTCCAGCTTATAAACCTAGTCTCTAGAGAAATGTGAATAGGAAGCATATGAATTCAGATGAAGTGGCCAAATGCTTTCCAGGAATGGGGGATAGGGGTGGGGGGAACTAGCCAGAAGGCTATTTCCCAAACAAGAATCAGATCAGATCATCCTAACCCGCATGTGTCCTCGTTCAGTGAGTCTCAATAAGTCGTATGTGTGTATGTGATGCCAGATACCTAACCAGGGCCTTATGCATATTTACAAGCATTCTACAACTAAATTGCATTTCCAGCTGCAAATGAGTGTTATCAAAGAAACTCTAGTCAACACTGCCTTAGAGATTCCCACAGATTTCTAATATTCCCCAATTTTACTTTAAATCTAAGCATGGGTACGGTTTACCTAGTATTAGTGCACATACCTACCATACAGAGGGCCCTGCTTTTGATATCTGGCACCACAAAAATGAATTCAGAGTGTCACAAGGAAGCCTATACTCCAGGAAGCTTAAGGTATCATTTGGATCTGCCCACCTGAAAGCATTTTAGCCAGTGCTGAGCATGTAACAAATGTCTATTCTCTGCCCACAAGGAACCAACTATGCAATGACCTGTAAAACCTGTACTCCATTATTGCCCTAATTGCTTAACTATTTTAGTGTGTGTGTATGCATGGTACATGTGCCCAAGCAGAGGCTAGAAGAGGACATTGGGTTTCTTCCTTTGTTGCTCTCTGCCTCATTGCCTTAAGATGGTGCCTCCCACTGAACCTGAAGCTTACTATTTTTGCAAGGGAGTTTGTAGACCTCTGGGGCTAGAGAGCAAGTTGAAGCCGCAAAAGGGTGCCTCGTCCTCCCCAGGTGGGCTAGCAGGACACCCTGCAAGCTCCTTCTCTTCTAAGCTCTGGAGGGACTGTGGCTACTCACAGTAGCATAAGGAAATAAATCTGGCAAGCTTTTTGCCTACCTGCCCTGTGGCGAATTAGGCACCTTCCTCTGTCTTTGCAAAGACCATGAGGCCAGGTGCCCCTGCCCTGCCCCTATGCTAATCAGGCATCCCCACCCGGAGTACCCGGACCCCGGCTTCTCTGGGGAAAGTTATTTAAACAGGGAAAAGCCTGCGAATAAACGGAGTTTTCGTGTCCACCAGATTCAACTCCCGAGGCCTCCTTTGCATCTCACTATTCTCAGGGCCATGAGTGGACAGCTATCGTGAGAAACCACCCGATGACCCCCGCCTCGGGTCCTCATTTTCCTGCCACTTAAGTCTGAGCCTTTGCTCTCCTGGCCAAAGAGCGAAGCCAGACCGGCACGTGGAAAATCCAGCCGCCGAGGTTCGTGCACGGGGCACCCCAGGGAGAGAGACCAACAGGAGTTCCTGAGATCTGCCTGTCTCCACTCCTTGTAGCCATGCTTTTTACACAGGTGTGGGGAGTCACACTCAGGCCCTCATGTCTACACAGCAAGGGCTCTTACTCACCAAGCTATTTCCCCAGCCCCTGCTTAAAAATATTTGAGACAAGAATCAAGTTGGTGCTTAGCTACCTGCAGTTTAACAAATGCCCCAGGTAATACTGATAGTCTTAGTCTGAACCACCCTTTGTAGTTTCTGCTTCATTGACTCCTTCCAGGACTTTGCCAACTCCCTCCCTTTGGTCCCATGCCTTCCTGTCCTTTATCCAATGAACTGGATTCACAAAAATAGCACACACAAAAACTCTTCAAAAAGAACATAAAACTTTATTAAGATCTTACACTGTCATCAGATACAGTCAAAGAAAAGGGTTTGTAAAAGACAGGGAGAATCTTCTTCCCATGTGCTCCTGCCACCTCAGACTGTGGATGGCAACACTCTATAAATAAATCCATTAAGAAACACAATGTTCCCGTTCTGTACAGAGAAGAACTGAATTCACACTGTTAAAAGCTTTGTATAACTCAACTGTGAAGCAAGGCTCATCTTTAGGAGTAACTCCTAATACCTAGTAAAGCAGTGTAGGGGCTGTGTGCTACGTCACATCCTGTAGACTCCAGAGGGGGAATTCAGGAAGGCCCTCCTACCTCCCAGTCATTGTTCTTCTCTCCAGACTTCTCAGACCAGTTCATGAACCACACACCCTGTAGCTGCTCATGACAGTGACAGCAGACAGACATTCTTTGAACTCTAAAAATCATGATGGGTGCATCATCCTAGCTTTTGTTGATTCTAAAAGGATTTCTTATAGAAAAACCCTGATTCAGAATGCTGTGAAGAGCTATCACAACAGCTGCAGGTGGGATGGTTTTCCTCAGGGAAGGCTGGCTGCAGAGCACAGCTCATTTCCAGGCTCCCAGCTCCCCCTGTGGTTCTTTTACTTACTGTACTGTTGCAGGAGCAGAGGGAGCGCCGGGGATTCTGTTCAAATTGCCACTCCAGACAGCTCTCTGTACTGTTTGTGGAGAAAAGAGGAATGGTATCCATTCACAGCACAGTACCTTGCTGCAAATGTGACACTTCTCTCCTGAGGCCAGGCCAGGCTGCTCTCACAATCGTAATTTGCCTCAGGTACATGGTAGAGAAAATGTGCATGATTTAGAATTTGGTATTTTATACCCCTCACCTAAGCCCATGTCTTTTTTCTTTCTTTTTTTTTTTTTTTTTAAGGCAGGGTCTCACCATGTAAAACTAATGGCATGGATCTCACTTTGTAGAACAGGCTGGCCTCGAACTCACAGAGATCCTCATACCTCTGCCTCCCACGTACTGAGATTAAAGGTGTGTTCTGCCACTCTCAGCTTAAGCCCAATTCTTGAGAAAGTTTAGTCTTCCTTTTAGGAGGGAAGAAACCTAAGGCTTACCATGTTAACTACTGTAAGGCTGAAAAACTTACTTCTAAAACAGACTGTACAGTTTGTGTTCAGTTAGTGAGCTAACCAACAACTGAGGTTTTTAGGATTCAGGTTTTGAGTACTAGCATTTATCACAGATCTCATCAAGCTCTTTAAAAAAATAATACATTTTATCATAAATATTTAGATCAGATACTGGCATCAAAAGAGTATCTAAGTCTGTCTTCATGGTGAAAATATTTCAGCAAACTTCTAAAAGATTTTGTATCTTCCCAAGATTATCCATTTAAAAATTAGTCTTAAATGGAAAAAAGTATCTATTTTAGATGGATAAATCACCATGTCAGCAAATCATAAATAAGATATTGAAAATAAGTTAATGCACAAAGCTTCTGCTTTCAAAAACATCAACAACAACAAAGACTAACTTACTTGGTATATTTTCAAAACAGGCATAACCAGGGTGTGTAATGTGCATCTGTCCACCCTCCTTGCTGAATCTTTTCTTCGATCCCTACACCTAGGGAAGAGATAGCAGCACTGGCAGACACCCCAGTGTGAGGGTCTGGCTGCCGTACACAAACCCCTTACTATGACAGACAAATGCTGCTCAGGATGTGCCACGAGTCACTCCTCAGCCACATGACAAGCTAAGTACACCCGTGGCCAAGTGGATTCGGCTCCCAGCTGAGCTTCAGCAGTGTGCACAGAGAACCTGCTACAGATTCTGTGAAGAAATGTGTCCTAACTCCCAAAAGTTGTCTAAAGCACTGGAAGCTAGGACATGCAGGGATGGGATGATGCCATACATGTAACTCTGTTTTAAAGAGGTCAAATTGTTAAAAGCACTGTTTCCCAATCTACTATTAAGAATAAATTACCTGTCATTCCTTCATATGTAAATTCAATTTAAACTATAATCTCTAATACTGAGAAAAAATAGTGAAGCCATTCAGAGTAGTGATATATAATTGGCCTGTGGAATTTAAAAGGTGTTCTATTAACTATCTAATTTGACTCTGATTACAATGAAAAATCCAAAACAACGGAGGAAAAAATGATACCCCAATGTTGTTATCAGATACAAACCTGCAGGTTCACAATGTAACTTAAAAGAAAGCTGGAGAGCATGCATCTGCTCTAACACACCAGGGTGAGTAAAGGTAAAGGTACATTTGCTTTGTATTTACATCTGTAAACATACAAATATAAAATTCACCAGATCTACCCTGTAGTATAGCATTGCTTAATTCTCAAATATACAGTCATTCAAAACTTTTAAGTAAATATTAAAATGTTCCAGGCTACTTGACTGAGCATTATGGATACTGAGTTCTTGACCTACTCAAGCTAAGTGCTACTGGTGCATTATATGGGTGAGGGAATAAGCATGTCATTGTCTGATGTTTCCTTTACTCCCCACAACAGGTGTTTTTTTTTAAAGGGAATCAATGATGTAAAAAGACTGACTTGATAGAAGCAGTCAGCTGTAGAGCCGAGTCTTCTTGGTAGGATGTCAAAACTTACAACATTCTTAAAGCATTAAATGCACTTAGTTTAAAATAGTGTAATCAAGGGAGTCTCTATTTAACAGGTCTTTTATTCTGGATTGGCATTTGGGACGGAATTACTATAATGCTACTGGGGAAATGTTCTCTAGGCTTTAATTTGACCCTCCATGTGGCATCCATGTCTAGTGTTAAAATAAATTACTGACCTCGAGGGAAGAAAAAAACTCAAAAGGCATGCAGAAACACAGAAACGATATTTGGGTGATAAGAAAGATAAAGGTGAAGTTGAAACATTTAGTCTCTTCTATAATCAAGTCCTAACGATACCATAATACAGTCTCACTTCAGCTCCTGATCAGTTCTTCCCATTAGGAATTAGATAGTGTACAGTGATTAGATACTGAAAAAAAAAATAAAGAAAAACAATTGAAAATACATGAAGAAATAGAAATACGGAATTTCTCACAAGGCCTTGGATCAAAAAAAAAACTTACAAAAAGATATTTTGAAAATAATTTGTAAGCTCATTAATACACAGAAATCACTTGGTTTCAACTAAATCATGTTAACTCACTAATAAAATAAACCAGCATTTTAAACCATTTTATAATTCCTTGTCATTTTTTGTGTTAGTACCATTCAACAATGTACAAAAATAACTCTACAGGACTATTCACCTAACCTGTCTCCATGTCTGGCAAAGTCCTGGCCCTGGAGGAGACTGGCCATCAATCTTCACTGTAGATGTCCCCAGCAAAGGGCAGGTGCATGTGGCTGCCAGTGACGTTGGGCAACCGAGACAAATCTGGCAGGCTCTGGATCCGGGCTCTGAGTTCTTTGCGCACCAGGGAAACTCTGGCTAACTTGCGCTTGTACTCCTGCAACAACAAGCCACTCTTGTTAGCTTTCGTATGAAAGGGCAATCTAGCTTTCTGCTGATTGTCTGTAGAAATTTTGTATTACTTGGTTAATGCCAAATAAGTGATCCACTGTGATTTTAGTCATAAGAGCTACAGAGGTGGTAGAAAGGGTGAATATGATAAAAGTACATTATATCCATGTATGAAAACATCATGACAAAACCCACTACTTTGTATAAAAATAGATGTTTTCTTAAACTTACACTGAAATGTAAAAGTACTTTCTGTAATTGCGGGCAATAAACCATTCCATTATCAGTAACTGGGACTTTGTCTCCAATTCAAACCAGCTGCTTTCTAATACATTATAGTTCTGTTGGTGGTGGTAGGTTTGAGATTATTTCATGTAACCGAGGCTGGCCTTAAGTTCAGTATGTAGCTGAGGATGACCATGCATTTCTGATCCTGCTGCCTCTACCTCCTGAGTGCTGGGATGATAGCCATGCATCATCGTCATCATCATACCCAGTTTATGTGGTGCTGGAGATGGAATTCTGTGTATACTAAGCAAACACACGACCAACAGAACTACAATCCCAGACCCTTTTATCACTGCCTTAAAATTAAGGCAACTATACTGCCACTGTTATTAGTAAAGGATGCATTATTACACACATTTTGAAATTCTATCTGTACTCCAGAGCAATGTTTGTAATGGTATGCATTTTCTTTTATATATTTCAAAACATTTAACTTCAACTGGGGTACACAGCTCACCAGCCTGGGCACCAGAAACGGGTTAAGAAAGGCTGCCAATTGGTAACCCAAGGAATGATAGACTAAAAGTCAAACGAAGATCATCTTTGGTTAGTAGGGAGAGCCCACTGTCTCTACAGATATTCCTCACTCTAAATGAATGCCTGAGATCCTCAATTAGACCACCCCAGGAGAGCACGTGGAAGTTCTCATACTCCTTTAGCCAACAGAGATGAGGCCTGACAGAGACAAAAAGTGGGTATCCAGTACCTTTCCTCAGTGTACCTCAGTGCTGGCTGCACACCTCAATCTCCTTAGGGATTGCTAGGGAGAACTTATCTGATTATTAAAAGAGAACTATTGGCCCCATTCCCCATAAGTATCTGAGAATAGCTGGAAAAGAGTCCAGACCATATGAATTTTGAAAATCCTCCCCCAAATGATGCTACCATGCAACCAGAATTGTGAGCCACTTCCCTACATTTTTAGGCCTAAAATATATCAAGCAGGGAGTAGTCTTAGTATTTCAAAGCCTCTTCTTTAAAAGTAGAATTACCCTAGCATGGCAGAGAATTTGTCAGGTTAGTATAACCCACAGCTCTAAGGAAAAGATGGAGGGAAGAACCTAAAACAAAGAGAACTGGGCACATTAGTTGCAAAGCACACAGATAGCCACAAACAAATGAGAGGTGTCAACATCCCTGCCTTTCCAATTCTGCTGGCAAGGCACAGTAACAGACGTTTTAAAGGCTCTACAATCTCAAGGCTGACTCCTCTTCTTACTTTCATACACTTGCCAGGGACACAGTCTTAGAATATATCAAAGGTGCATTTCACCATGGCCAGTGAGTGGCATACACAAGACATTTAAAAGCAGGGGAATAGTCCTGCCCCACCACACTGGTTTAACTATACACTTTTAAATATCAATTTTGGAGGGGGTTGAGGGTATACCTCCGTAACAGAGTATTTGCCTAACATGTGCAAAGTCTTTGGTTCACTGTTCAGCACTCTTGTCCCTTTTGAAGGAAGAGAGAAGATGTATAATGAATTACCAGGACATCTTGCTGTTTCTGAGATAATCACACTATGTAGCCTAGGATCCAACCCCCAGAATGTCCTTAACTAAAGAAAAACAACTTGAATCTTTTTATCCTCAAATTCTAATCTTTCTCATTTATCTTATTGTCTTCAGCTGGTAGCTAGTTTTAAATATTGAAGTACAGCCAGGTGTAGTGGCACTTTTAGTCTCAGTACCCAAAAGATGGTAGCAGGTGGATCTCTGTGTATTGAAGACCAACCTACAGTATAGTGAGGCCAGAAATACAAAGGGAAACCCTGACTCAAAATAAATAAATAAAAATTAGGTAATTAAAAATTGAAGTATAACATAACACTATAGAACATATGCTTCAAATAGGATCTGTGTGTGAAAGCAAAGGTAAGAACTGGACAGGGGCAATAATGCTGACATTTTTGTGGTTGACCTTCTGAAGTTTTATAGTCCTGTGTATTTAAAAACAATTTTAATCAAAACTGAAAATAATCCTCTACCTATTAGTATAATCAGCTTGTCATTTGTGTGTGTGTGTGTGTGTGTGTGCCAGTAAATTACTCAACAACCTTATTCTCACAGGCTGTTCTCGATCTCCACACATGCAACATGGCACACTAATGTTGCATACACAGAATACATTTATTTTGAAAAGATATGGGCTTTTTCAGAACCTTAGGCAACTTCCTCTTAACTTTTCCCCCTAATTTTAAATCACTGTCAAACTTTGGCTGTGTCATACTTTGTATCTTTATCAAAAACCACACATACCACTATTTACTTAATATATCTAAGCTAACTCACTAAACAATCTCCACTGTAAGAAATAAAACCTAAGTAATCGTATGTGTGCTAATTTGGGTTTCAACTCACATTGAGTTGAACAGAAATGGTGGCTTCTCAGGTAGCACGAGAACTACTCCTAACCTTACTCTTTCATGTCTCACCAGTCTACTCATTCACAAAGGCACACATTTCTGATCCCAGCCTACTGACCTCTGGTTCACTTGCCAGTCCCATCCACACAACTCTTAAGCTTGCAGTTTCATCCAAAGCTCATCTGCACTGGTTCAACCCATCCATCCTTAAAAATCTTACAAATAAGCCAGGAATGGTGGCAAACAACTCTAATCCCAGCAGAGACAGAGACAGGCCAATCTCTGAGAGTGTGAGCCAGCCTACTCTATGTAGAGAGTTCTAGGATAAGGCAGAGCTACACAGAGAGACCCCATCTGAAACAATGTGTAGGGTCCTAGAAGATGGCTCAGCCATTAAAGACTAGGCTCACAAGGAGAAAACAAAAACCCATGTTATACAGTTGAAGGCCTGGGCTCATACCTAGCATTGGGGGGAGGAGGGGTTGCGCCGCCCCCTTAGGTGATGTGATCAGTATTCTAAGTACTGCAAGTTAGTCGGAACTTCAAACTATAAGTTTTTTTTCTTAGCTAATGCTTACTGCATACTGAATATCCCAGAAGACTTCATAAACTCTATCTTGACCAAACACCACCAAAAATGCCTACTTCAGCCCCAGCTGACTTCCTATGTGCTGTGTTCACGTTTCAAAGCTCATTCTTTCTAACCTTAAACAAATTACAGGATTGTTTCATGGCTTCAGATCCATACCGGGGAGACAGGACCAGATGGTCCCAAACCAACTTTTCTTAGGGTAACAGCAGCACTGAATATTAACATGAAGTCAGGAGACTTGAGATAAACTTCTACCTCCTTAATCTAACTATACGACCTTGAGCGAGGACTACCACTGACTAAGTCTCTGTGCTTTATTAGAAAGGATATCTGCTTTTAGAGATCCATGATGCCGAAATACCTTCAACTTTCAAATAATGAAGTGCTATGTAACTGTGATCATCATTCTGGGATCATTCTAGAAGAATAAATTCCCCAGGCCAGTTGTGGTCATGCACATACAATCACAACACTCGGAAGACACACGGAAAGTAGCCTGAAGTTTGAAACTAGCCTGGTCTCTATAGCGAGTACCAGGCCAGTCTGGGCTACAGACTTTGGAAACAGTCTTAAGGGGTGAGGACTGAGGGTGGGGATCAAGAGTTATTTTAGACCTCATACAATTGTCCTAAAATGCTCACTGATTTAACATTTTAAAACTTGTACATTTATTCACCTTTTCTTGAAGATGCTCCTACTCCTATTCTCTTTTTATACACAATTATGACAGGCACACACACACAGAACTAGGTGTAGTGGCACATGCCTGTGCTTTCAGTACTTGGGAGGAATGGGACAGGGCTATAAGTTTAAGCTGGCCTGAGCTAGTGATATCAGTCTCAAAAATCTAACTAAATAAAATACATATTTTTCTTCAAATCAAACACAAAAGAAACCCCTACCAAAACAAAGAGAATTCCACTGCATGCATACACATACACACATACACACATACACACACACACACACACTAGAAAGGCTCAGCAAGGTCAAGGGCCTGCTTAGTAAAACCCCACCCACTTCTTGGGTCCCTTCTGCTGTGGCATAAAGAATACTACACTAAACCAGGAACACCACATCTGATTCCTGTGACCTGGTTTTGTGACTTGCTGTTAACACTTGAGCAGATTTCGGAATGCTATGAATACAGACTTAGATAAATCACTACCTCCCTTTTGCAACAGCTATCTCTAGAGTTTTCTAAGTATAACATGACCAGATGGCAATACCCAACATCAAAATCTAGACTCTTTCAGAGGGGTGACATCTCCCTAACATGACTGTCAAAGACTTTCGTCTCTACAAAATTTCTTAAAAATGGAGAAAATGGAGTACTATTTCCATAGAATTTTAGTAGATGCACTTGTGTGTATATATCCAAGCAGTTATCTCTGTAATTCTGCATATGTATCATTAAGCTGATATCTGATCACTTAAATTCTACTATGAACTCAGAATTTCATCTAGCACTCTAACCCATACCAATAAATACCAGTCATTACTCTAAACATCCCATTTAATCTCCACTGGTAGAGACTACTTGTCATAGATGATGAAACTAAGCCATGATCATTAAAAACCTTCACTGACCAGGAGGTTTTGGCATACTCTTTTAATCTCAGCACTAGAGAGGCAGAAGCAGGCGGATCTCTGTGAATTTGAGGCCAGCTTGATCTAGAGAGTGAGTTCCAGGACAGCCAGAGTTACAACAGACTCAAAAAAACCAAAAAAAAAAAAAAAAAAAAAAACACAGATAAAAGGAAAACGGCGAGTCAAAACTATACAGACTGGCTCAGTACTTATGCTTGCCCACTATTCTGCACTCTCTCTTGAATCCTGGAATTAAGTGTTGTGTATCTTGAATTTTATCCAACTGGAAGCTCCTAAATCACCCACTAAAAAGGGTTATCAGTCATGACTCCCAACTCAAGATCCAAGGAGACAACTGACTTGGACCAGTAGGCCTGTCATTAGACACCTTTGGCTTTTTCAGTAGTAGAGTTGCCATTGTCTCCTATATTAATATTCATGTGATTTTTACATTCAGAAACAGAAAAAAAAAAAAAACTCACCCAGAAATGGTGCCTAACACTCCAGGAAAGCTCAATCTACTAGCAAGTCTGTTTTAACCTTAAAGGTAGAGGAACACAGGTGTCAGAAAGCCAGGAGCTGATAGGCAGCATACAACACTGGTGATTTCTCCATAAAGAAATGACTTGCTTCCACACATACTTATGACTAAATGAAGCGGAGATAATTTGTTAGCATGAAGTTTTATTTTTTATGTGACTCCATTAGCCTCTCCTTTGGTACACCTTCTGGTTACTATTATTTCACATTACCTTAGGATTTTTAATCTGATGTCCCATGGAATTTCATCCCACAGCTTTATAACAAGTATGCCAAAAAGTCTGGGCTCATGTTTGGAATAAAATTTTATATAGCGGTCTATGCTACACCTTTGCTGTATTTTCAGCAGGTTGACACCCTCAAGAAGGTACTAAGGGGGAAATTTGCACGAAGTTGTCCTCAGAGTCAATCAGATTTCACTTAGGTCTAACAGCAAACACTACTTTGCTATCAAATGTCTTTAGACATAAAACTTCAGGTTGGTGGGTTTTAACACATTTTACTACAGCTTTACTGAAATCCTGGGCACCATTATGAACTGGATTCCCCTTCCTCCTCCTTGCCTGCACAACTCTGCTAAAACCATTTTAATTCCTTGTTGTGCTACAGGTGTTTTCCCTCTGGCTAAAGGTTTTATCTCTGGTGTCCTGCAATGTGAGTGGGATCCACCTAGGTGTAGATTGCATTTTGTTTTCTTAATCTTGCTTGACATTCTAGTTTCCCTAGTCCAGGTGTTTGGCTTCTGCCATCATTCTGGAAATTGCTAGTCAATGTGGCTTCACATTTCTTCTGCTTCACTCTTTTGGTATTCCAGGAACGTAAGACTGCCTCAATTTTGGGGTGTACATCTATGGGTTTCATTTTGTGTCTTCCTGTTCATTTTCCATTCCGCATTTGTTTAGGAAGTTCTCATGGGTTCTCACAAGCTCACCAATTATTTCTGTGGCTGTCCTCTATTGAGGCTGGGTGAATTTCTTCTTCTGTCATGTTTTAATCTGAGGCATTTTCAACTCTCTACTTACATTTCCTGCCCAATTTACCATGGTGTCTATTTTACCCATTAGAATCCTCCGCTTATCCAGCATTTATGTTAAATTCCTGGCCTGATCATTTAAAAACAAAAAACAAAAACTGTCACAGGTTAAGTTTGGGTTGATTTGTCTCTGGACTGCCTTTAGTAATAAGCATGTTTTTGGTTGTTTTTTTCTTTTAATTGATGTTGAAACAATGTACCAGGCAACAGTAAAGCAAACATGTTTGGGAATACAGTTTTATGTTAATGTCATGAGAATTAGGCTGTTTATAGTTTGAGGTAAATGGAGGTGTGAGACACTGAAAACCCAATACTGGTAGTACTGCTCCTAGTTCTGCCCTTGGAAGTAAACCAAACTCTTCTCTTCTGATAGCTTCCAAAGCACCTGAAGGCAGTATTCATACAAACACCTTTAGTCCCCCAGCTCTCAACCTCCTAGTGCTCTACTCTAAGACACTGTTTGTACTTCCTCTGCCTCCCTGGCCCTGGCTCCTGCCTCCAGATGTGGACAGTTCATTCACTTTGTTAATGTCGAATCCCATGTTTACTAGTTCAGCTCAACACCACCCTAGCTACATCAGGCTAATAGCTACATTTGTCTAGTGCTTTCCCTACTTCATATTACCAAGTAAACAGCAATTCTCACCCATGGGTCAAGTTAGTTAATGTGAGATAAGTTTTCAGAGGTAGCTCTAAGCAACTTTCTGTGTAAGCAAACATGCATGCATACATGTATTTTTCAAAGCTACTGGCAACAACAAAATTACCTATCTCTTCTTCATAATTAGTTGATAATATGCTTCTGATGCAGGTTGAGTCCATATCTTTTTTAATCCAGGAAAACTAAACACACCTTATTATGTTCTCAACAATCCATTAACTAAAATATTCTTTGGAATTAAAAGAATTAAAACATGCTGGCAGAATAAAGTTACTGAATTTTTATCACAATCAGCTTCTACTTAGTTCTGCATTGTGACAGGATTATTATCTCAGTTTTGAAGTGTACTGATTGTCCCTGTAAAGCCCCATGAATATTTCCTGATGCTGGAAACAAGACTCACAGAGGCTTTAAGAGTGGAACAGACTTTGTTGTTCCACAGCAGTAACCCCCCCCCAGTGACCCAGAACATGAGATGTTTGGGGCTGTTCTACAGAGACTGACAATGGGCCAGGGAGCCTGACCAAATTTTATCTATGAGATTCATTACCTCTGAACGGCATTAGGCTGTCCTTAAATGTCTAATCATTATTAACTGTTTAAGAGATTCACATTTTATCAGAGTGCCAGCACTGAGCTACCTCCCCATGAATTACTGGTCAGAGAGACCCCTCAAACATCACAGCTACTACCATCACTCTTGGTTGCCCACTAGAACCAGACTGTAAAACCCTATGGCTGAAGGCACCACACACTTGGTTGCGGGACAGAAAAAAGCTGCACTGTCTTTAAATTGCTGTTGCTAATTTCAGTTTTGTTCCCTTGCCTCATCTTAATTCTACCACCAAACTTCAAAATTACCTCCTCATTCCCAGCTACCAGACAAAGATCACTTCACTACAATATACACCAGTGTCAAACAGCTTCTTGATCCTCTAAAATTTGGATTCTATAATCCACATCAGTTTTGAGTAGCAGGTTCTCCGGAGTGATTGAAGTGCTGACACTTGTGAAAGAAAGTGGACACAAGTGCCAAATGTTGGTCCATTCACACTGACTTCTAGCAGCTGATATGGTGTGCCACACCACAGAAAAATGTTCTACATCTGAACTGACTGGGATTCAGCATCAAAAATCCCAGTGATACAAATGCAAGAAGGGATCATGGATTCAATGAGAATCAAGAGATGAAGATTTCTCTGCATACTCATAAAGTTCACAAAATCGCTATGCCCATCAAAATCAACACCCAGAAACATTTCATCCATTAAAAACTAAATCCTTCCAAACTTGACCTTTTTACTCAATTTTACTCTTCCTTAACTACAATGGGAAATATTTAAACTACATTATCTATAGTTTGTATTTACTTACTATGAGCATACAAATTTTATACCTTGAACAAAAGAACTTATAAGCCCAACCGTAAATAAATTTGTAATTAAAACATTTAAAAAGCAAAAACTCTGAAAAAAAATCTAATAATGTGTATCACGAATGTTGGTACCCTGTATTTTTGAGAAGGGGGTCTCATATAGTTCAAGCTGGCCTCCAACTCACTATGCAGCTGAGTATGAACTGGAACTTCTGATCCTCTTGTCTCTACCTCCTCAGTGCTGAAATTACAGATATATAACACTGTGATGTTGGGGATCAAGCTCTAGGCTTCATGTATTTGAGGCAAACATTCTACCAAATAACCTACATCCCCAGCCCAATAATCAATCTGTCCATCCATCCGTCCATCCATCCACCTAGGGCATGCATGGAAGAGCACAAGTATAGAGGTCATAGGACAACTTGAAGGAGTCAGTTCTTGCCTTCCTCCACATAGGTTCTAAGGATCAAATTCAGGTCAAGCTTGGCATCAAGTGTCTTTACCTGCTGAGCCATTCCACTGGTCTCCCAATTGTTTTACATACATTTTTAATAAGTTTCTTTTTAATGTATTGTGTGCATAGACTTATGAAGAGTAGAGGATGACTTAAGTAATCAGTTCTCTCCTTCTACCATGTAGGTCCCAGGAATTGGACTCAGGTCATCAGGCTTGGCAGCAAGTGCCATTACCCACTAAGCCATCTTGCCAGCTATTTCTAAACATGTTTACAACTGTATCCTGTCCATACATAAAAGCACCTACATAACACATTAAGTTTAAACTACAAACCCAATCAATTGTCTCACTTTATTGCACCATGACCTGTTCCTATGTCATAGCTATTATGACTTTAATGCTGTTGTTAATGTTGTTTCTAGCCTTGCCTAGAATTCCTGAATACTCCTCTGATGATCAGAAAAACAAAACAGACATTTTCTCATATATAGCACCTATGGCACATGTCTTATGATGGACACTAAAAGGGCAATTCCAATACTCTACTGTGATCATTTTTCCTCCCCACATACCCCTACCCTACCCCTCTTGTAGCGCTAAGACAGCAGTGGACTGATCCCAGGGCCTCATGCATTCCTAGCCAAGTACCACCAAGCTACAAATAACTCAGGGCCCAGTTAATTGCTGCCGGGAGAGACATGTATTCTTCAGTGTGAGAGGGAATAAGAGGGTAATAGGGATGGATATAATCAAAATAACTTTATAAATATAAAATTGTCATAATGAAACACTAACAAAAATGTTTTCTTTCTAAAAAGGTCAATGCCTAGAAGAAAAACAAATGCCATAGATTATTTATGTCATAGAAAAGATGCTATTTATTGGAATTTGTTTGAATATTCTCTAAAGAATAGAAATGAGAGGTTCATTATCTATTTTACAAATTTACTTTGCTTAAATTCTCCTTAGATCCGCCCTCCCTCAGAGGCTATAACTTGTCTATCAACCATATACTTTACAATGTTGATTTCCCTAATTCTTCAATCCATGGATTAGAAAAGTAAAAGTGGTACTTGGGAGACAGAGACAGATGGATCTCTGTGAATTCAAGGCCAGACTGGTCTACATAGTGAGTTCCAGGACAGCCAGGGCTGTATAGAGAGACTGTTTTGGAAGGGAGGGAGGGAGGGAGGGTAACGAAGGGAGGGAATGAAGGAGGTAGGAGCTTTAAGCAAGTGGTGTACTGGTGGCAGACGAAAGCAAGAAGCACATTATTCATAATTGTAGAAAATACACAGGAACTAATTAAACAGTATTTAAAAATTTTTTTGAACAGCTGAACTGGTCTGACACTGCTGTGATCTCTGCCAAGCTCTGAAGACATGAATATTTTAGAGTCATTGCAGATACTCATAATCCTTGCTAACTTAAGTCATTTCTAAAGAAAGCCTGTGTTTCTTCTGCCAAAACCTGTGGGTAAAAACCCACAGGCCAGACATCAGCAGGCATACTAGACAGTAGACAACAAATACTGGGAAAATCCGCTCCCGGTCAAGTCTAGGTGAGTCCAGAAATCCCAAGTCTTGAACTAGATCTCCTGACTTCTCATTCCCTCCTCCATTCACCCTAAGTAATAATTTGCAAACTAGTTAAGCACCTATGATAGTAAATCCCTTTCTTCAACAAAGACCTAAAACAATCTGACAAAACCAACTCTACTCAACACTAATCTGAGCATGATGGAAAATGCCTGTAACTTCAGCACTTGGAAGATTGATGCAGAAAGCTCTCAGGTTTCAGGCCAGCCTGTACCAGAGAAGGAGATATTATCTCAATGGACAGAGAGGGAGAGAAAGGGCGAGGGGAGGAGACAGTGAAGACACAACCACAACCACTAGCAACAATAGGCAAGCAAAGACCAAACAAAAACCAACAGTGACAGAATATAGAGGAAAAGCATTCCAGAAATGAGAAGAGGAGAAAAGATGAGCAAAATGGAATAGCAATTCAGAATATTTAGTGTATGCAATAAGAATATAATGAAAAGCTCTAAGTAATTCAGAAATAAAACTAAAATTCAACTAAAGTCTTCCTGCAAAAAGAACAGGTCTTCAAAACTAATGAGACCGACATCCTGGCGTATGCACAATAAAAACCCCAGCCTCTAATGCAGAAGAGCAAAGAGCTGCTGAGTAAAGCTACTGTTTACTAAATAGAAAAGAAAGCTTCTCTCAGGTATATAAAACCTCAACTGCTCTTATTGCTATTCATGACTTAACATCTGTCCCTAATTTTGACATAGTCAACAAGAATAGCCTTTCTTTCTTTCTTTCTTTTCATTTTTGTTGACAGGCTCAACAAAGTAAGTAGCTCTGCCTGTCCTGGAACTCACTATGTAGACCAGACTGGACTCAAACTGCCTGCCTCTGGCTCCCAAATGGTGGGATTAAAGACATGCACCACAATGCTCTGCCAGAATAACTTTTCAAGCCAATCAATGAAACAGTAGAAATTTGAAAAACTTAAACTTTAAACACCAATAAAGGGAACTAAGTTGTTTTTGACAGAAGTTATCGCAGAGATGGACCTAGAAGTTGTAATGCAAATTAGACAAACGTTTCAGATTCTAGTAGTCAAATTCCATGACACTGGTGGCTAGTAAAAGGAAAGCACGGGAAACTGTTGTTTCTTTGGTGAAGAGCTTCAGCTTTGCAAAATGAGTAGTTCCAGAAGCAGGACATCTGACAATGGAATGTACTTTAAAACACTATGGAAAAGGTCTTGCAAGCAAGCACAAGAAATTGGATTTGGTTCCCAGAACCCAAGAAAAATAAGCTGAGTGTGGTGAGGCATACTTGTAATCCCAGCACTGGAGAATCAGAGATAAGAAGATATCATTAGCCAATCAGCCTAGCCTACTTAGCAAGTACAAAGCTAGTAAGAGAACTTGCCTCAAAAACACCAGGTCAGTGGTGCATGGGAAGCAGTAGCTGATGTCCTGCAGTTGCGTACACATAAAACCTGTTGGCTTATTTTTTTCTTCCTTATAAGAACTTAAAAGTATCATAAATAAGCAAAGATTTTGCTTGACAGAGATTCAGAGCAATATTTTCCAACAGCAAGAAGTTGAATACAATAGACATGTCAAAATGTTATTTAAGCCAATGGTTTTCAACAGTAAGAAACTGAAAGTAGGTAGATAGCTAAATACTATTCTATAAAACAGGATACAAGTTGGCTGTTAAAGACAGATTGGTAATCAAGATAAGAGTACCACGGGCAAAGTTCAGGGTGCCATTCCCACAAATAAAAGGAAAAGGGGAGGGTATGATAATTATATGGAAATGTTTACAGTAAACGTGCAAAATAAGACAGCAATACATACAAAACAGTGTGGGTACAACAATCTCATCCTTGACATCTTGTTAAAAGGTTAGGGAATAATGGAATTGTAGAATAGCATCTATGCCTTTAGCAATGGGTGCAAAACTACGATGAACACACTACCTTTACAGTATTAACAAAACTTTACCTCACGTAGGAATGATGGTGAACATTTGTAAGCCCAGCAACAGGCAGACCAGCCTGGGCTTCATAACAAGAACCTGCCCAACTTCATTGCTACTACCTACGCAACTCAGAACACCACTGCCAGCATTCTAACTGTGTAGATGAAGTCCTGTAAGGTCTCAGCACTGCCCACCTTTCCTGTATAGTTCACTCAACAATCAAGAGTACAGCCAGATCCACCATTGCTTCCTGCACTTTCAACTTTTGTAACCATCTCCTCAAATGCCTTTCTCATTGTGGTTCCAGCCTACTCTGAATTTCACCTCACTCCTAAAAACCCTCAGCTGCTACAGAAGCCAACTGTAGGTGGTGCTGAACAGCTAAGGGCTCTGTCTCAGCATACTTGTTCATCTGCACCCGCTTAACCCTCCATGAGTAAGGGACAGAGGTGAATTCAGCGCACTTGGCAATGTCCCCTTTTCAGCCTCAGCACTGCTCATTCTACTCCTGTAGTCATAGATCAGTCAGGTGCTGCTCTCTTACTAAAGCGAAAGGACAAAATTAGAAACAGTTTCACAATGTAAAAATGGCCATTTCCTCCTTTGCTCAAATTACTGAGCAACAGAAAAAAATTTCTAGCCATTGTATGCTCTGAACTGATGTCTTTCTAGTAAGCAGTCCTCTTCCCAGCTTCTCTTTCCAGTGTTAATCATCCTCAGTCACCATGATCCACAAATTTTACTACAGTGAACTGAGATATCATTCTAAACACTTATTTCAATACATTGTACTATTGTAGTGTTATTAATTCCTTATGTCTACCTTGTAAATTAAACTTTATCTTAAGTATAAATGACACGAGAAAATGACTCATGACAAATGAGCGAGCATTCTCAATTAGAATACAAAGTATGAAAATAATGACAAGAAATAAAACTTCATACACACAATCACCATGATTAGTTGAAATGACAAACATGAACAATATTAGAAAGCAATGTCACAAACTGCACAATTAAATGTTAAGACTTACAGGTCAGTATGCACACACAGGAATTAAGCTTGACAGAAATGGCATTTCACAACACTAGTAAAAAAAGATTAATTTTAGGTCTGGGGGAAGAAGGTTGGGGTAGAATCTCACTATGAACGAGGCCAGCCTGGAACTTCTTACAAAGACCAAGATGGCCTCAAACTCATGCTTGTACTGCTTCAGTCTAAGCTGTGCTATGATTCAGACATATGAGCCACTAGACCTAACCTATTAATTATTAATCAGTAAAGGGACAATTAACTATAAATTTCAATTTGTTACATCTCTGTATATGCAAAACAAATTCTAAAATATAAAACATCAGAGGATCTTTATAGTTAAATATAGAAAAGGCTATTTTAAATATATATATATATATATATATATATATATATATATATTTATATAATATATAACCAACACAAGCAAAGAAAGACATGTTAAGACATAAAATCAGAACCCAAGAGTGGTCAAAAGATATAATGAATTGTAGGAGAAATAAAGCAAACCCTTCCAACCTATCAAATATACAATCACTAAAAAGATTACCAATACTCAGTATAGGTAAAATTATGCACAAAAAGTTGCCCTCACACTGCAGGCTTTAAGAGTTTGGTCTGGAAATGTAGCTCAGTGGGAGAGCACATGGCTAGCATGAAGGAGACACTCTGTATGAAACCCAGCACTCTACTGAAAATCAATCCTTGAAAGAAACTTGTACAACTATGCAAACCTGTACCATTGTTCTACTCATGGCAAACAAATTATTACAATAAATGCAAACAGTTTAACAGAAGCAACATGACACCACCTCAAGAGGGATGAGCATTTGAATACAAATGTATGTGAATGACAGAAGTAGTCAGTCATGTGTAGTCCTGGCTGTCCTGGAACTCACATGGTAGACCAGTCTGACCTCCAACTCAGAGATCGGCCTACCTCTGCCACCAGAGTGCTGGGATTAAAGGTATGTGCCATCATATTCAGCTCATAATCATATTTTTAAAGATATTATTTATATAAGCCAGGAAGCTATATAAAAACTCATTAAAACATAAAAATAAAATGTGACAATGACTTGCTATTTAGACATGCTTTATATTATTGGGCTGCATTACCCTGAGTAGAGACTGAGGAATGAAAGTTTATGTTTTGTATCAGCTGCACTTTCTCAGGTCACAGTCCTCAGGAATCACTAATCACTCTTTGTTTGGAAATGGAAGAAATGTATCAGCTCAAGAAGTGGCTGTTTATAATGTCTTGAGGAAGCCACTATTAAAACATTCGAAATAATGAAAACATGAAGTGTTTATAACAGTTTTGATAATACCTTTTGATTAACTTTGGTTAATAAACAGATAATAGACTGTTAATCTAGGCTGTTGTTGCACATGCCTGTAATCCTAGTACTTGTGAGAGCTGAGGGAGATCCTGAGATTAAGCCAGCTTGGGCTACATAGCAATAATCTGAAATGGCGGCAGGGAGGGAGGGATAGATAGATGCATAGATAGATTAATTGGTAATAATTTGATCTGGAACCTGGAACCTCATGCCTTAGCAACTAGAGTGCTGGGATTGCATGTGTCTGCCATCATAAGATTATTTAAAGTGACATTTTTCATTTGATGTATCTAGAGAGGAAGCAATATACAGATGAGAAATTCTTCCATACCAATGAGATCTGTTCCCCAATTGCTGAGTTTACACAATACGGTTTGTGGAAGGAAACATGCTTTTATAAAGTCAGTACTTGCCACCTTTAATCCCAGCACTCAGGAGGCAGAGGCAGGCAGATCTCTGAGTAGACTCTAGCCTGGTCTACAAAGCGAGTTCCAAGATAGCCAAGGCTACAGAGAAACCCTGTCTGGGAGTAGGTGTGGGGGGACAAATAAATAAGTCACTGCTTGCTAATCTTTGTAGAAAGTACACTTTCTAGTCTAGGAATAGATTATGAAGAAATAATTCACAATTCCAAGCTCTAGAAGTCATAATGAGAAAGCATGAGAGATAGAGAGGATAAGTGCTTATTGTTACTGTATTCAGATTTACCTTATTTTTAAAAACGTGTAGCATTCATTGTATGAATATTGGTTATTAAAGCTCATACTATAGCTGGGAAGATGGCTCAGAAAGTAAAGTGCTTTCTAAGTAAGCATGAAGAATTGTGTTAGAATCCACAGATAGACCCTGTCTTGAAAAACCAAAAAGATTAAAAAAAAAACAAAAAAACTAAAAAGTCATGCTGAACAATAAAAGTCCCTAAAAGACTTAAGCCAGTGATTAGTTGGAAAGGGAAGGATTAGAAAGAATTGGGGAAACAGGACTTCTGATTTTACCAAAGGGGTATACTGTTTTCTATTAAAAACAGGAAGCCAGTATGGCTTTTGGAGTGAATGCACTGGTGCTGGAGGCATCATTAGGACTCTAAACAATCCAATAGTACTTTGTGAAAATGTGGGAGCTACTTTATCTCCCTATGCTTTACTTCCATGTCTATAAAGTGTGGATAATAATGCATCCTGCTGCGTAGGACGGAATGAGGTGATTATGTGAAATGCCTAAAACAGTACCCCTGAGACATGGTAAATGTTAGGACTACCATCATCGGCTCTGTGTACAATTATTAGCTAGGAAATCTGGCTAGAATGTACCAGCAAATGGGGGTGGGGAGGGGGTGGCTATCTATTTTCTACAGTTACATGTCAAATATAAATTCTATTTTTGAAACCAATGATAATCAACATCAAAGTGAGAAAGAAGAGTAAGTAGAATAATAAAATTTCGTTCTTAAATTTTCAAAAACATGAGACAATACAGGCTTTGGAGTTTGATGTTTATTTTTAGCCGGAAGAATATGCTAATGGTGATGACATCATTAGAAGATACTCCGTGTCCAATATCTGCAACAGAAGCTTGACAGAAGTTAAAAAAAAACTGTACCAAAAGACTGAAGACAAACACTGTTGACATACTCACCCTTAATGCTGCAAACAATGAAACAAGCAATGATATATTAAGACTGAAGGCCACATTAACATCACAGACATGTAAGTCAACTACTGAATTAGTATTCTAAGAAATTCCATTGTGTCTTTTCCATTTCAAGTGGGCAACCTCTTCAAGGACAGATCATAGTGCCAATAATTAAGCAAGTTTATCTGAGCAGAGAGTGAAAAAATTGAAAAAGGACAGTGTAAAATTAAGAGTTGACCATCTGGGGTGTAAGAATCAAGGAGGTCTCTCAGAACTGCAATAGCAAGCCAATCCAAGCACCATCCAGGCTTATTGAGAAACTGCTGAGCCAAGAATTAAATAAAAAATAAACTTAAGATACATAATATACCTACACATTTAGAGTGAATTGTCTGTAAATAAAAGGACTCAAATAGGACATTCTCACATAGTATTGGAACTAAGAACAATTCAAGTAAGAACTAGTTGATCAAATGGTCTTTTAAATAAAACCAAACCAAGCTCTCCTATGCTGACAATGGCTATCTACTCAGAAGAAATATGAGAGTGCTTCTTTATTACCTCCTGAGCCCCAAACTCATCACCAACAGTAACAACCATAACCTGATCCATCAACTACCTTATCAGGAACAGCATGTTTAAGCACAGAAAATGTAGGTATGAGGGAATATGTAAAGTGTGAGAATCAGGGGTGGAGAGAATAATATGAACAATTAATGACAGACCTAAAAGACAGTATGTGCTAAGAACAGGAATTCAACAAACCCAACATAAGACTTCATTAGGCCTGTTATTTTTCTATTATTTCTGTGCTTGAAGGGTTTAAATTTCTACTATCACATGGAATTTCACATAAATGATTTTCGAATGTAACAAATTCTGCAATACCAAAATTCCAGGTTTACTTAACCAGGCTGTTGTGGTTCAAGTGCAGGGAAAAACTTTTACAGCAAAAAGGAGCTTACCTGGGTCACTGCCTTAAACAGTCCACAATGCAATAACTCTTAAAATGCACAGATACATTGAGGTATATTAAAATTAAAATTAAATAAATATGCACTAAAGAAAAAAGGGTTACGCACTTCCAATTTATGTTCTTTCTCTGCAAGGGCTTCCTTTTGACAACGAAGAAAATCTGCTAACATTCGAGTGAGCTGCTTTCTATCATCTATTTCTGCCGCCAGTCTGCCATTATAATCTGCCAGCAGCATACAAGCATCCTCTACCATTTTAGAAAGCCTTTCTCCAGATTCTTTATCTAAGAAAAGCACAGGATAATACAATTATTACACAACAGAACAATGACATGCTGCTCTCATATCCTGCCTCCCAAAAAACATCTTAGATCTCACTTCCTTTTCTTACCTGTTATTTTCTCAAGCAGGGATACTTCTTGAACTTCAACAGGCAAAGAAGCTATCCTTTGATGGACTGCTGCATCACCTGAGGCTGCATTCTCTAAATCTTGTAATGCTCTAACAAGGTCGAGAGTCTAAAAAATTATACAACTTCAGAACCAAAAGGAATTGAGTACTTACATGCACATACCCACAGACACATGTATAATTAAAACCAGCAAAATCTTTAACACACACACACATACAGAGATACTACTTCAAACAAAAGCAATTTGTTAACCAGAAAAGAGATTAATTTAGTGCCTTTCTTGTAACTAGAACATTGAAATTACTAAACTAGGAGGCCACACAGAGTAGAAGTCCCACAGCTATCTTAAGTTTTTACCTGTGGTGGTTCACTTGGGGACCCTAGAGAGGAACAATTTTCATTCTCATCCACCTTTATTTGTTCATAAGTCCGCTTCCTCGTCTTCTTATCCCCATCTGATTTGAAAAACATGATGTTTTAATGAAAGGTGTGTTTTCCTGAGAGGATCACAAAAAGAGATCAAGACCTTGTACTCACACAGAGCGTGCTTAAGTTGCTCTAATACATCGTTTTCATAAACAGATCGTTCTTCCCAAATAGACAACACTCTTCCAAGATGCTTCTTACAACTTTCATCAGTTTCACTAAATTAAAAAATAAAAAATAAATAAAACACTAACAATAAAAATGCATAGCAAGTGCTATCACAAAGCAACAGAGATTTAAAATGGGGCGGAATACTGGCTCACAGCAAGAGTTCCCCAGGTGTGAGCACCCCAGGCAGCAGTCCAGGGAAGGTATGACCAAAACCTTGCCCTCGCTTCCCCTAAGAATTCAGGAAGAAAACAGTAAGTCAAATGGTTTCAACTGTCAAAGTTTTAGGAGTAGACATTAGGGTTTACAAAGATGATGCTCCCAGGTGAGAGACACAGTTCCAGGGTACTTTTCAAATTGGTTAAACCCATCACTATTTTTGGCATGGAAATCAAATGGAACCTTACAGCAGCTGTTGTTCATAAGCTCTATGAATGAGAACACAGTGCAACAGACAGCACCCTGAGGACGATTATCTGAGAAATAAGAGCCAATCTGAAGACTGGCTCTACAGGAAAACAAGACATAGGTGACTTGGGAAACTGGTACAGGTCCTCTGAAAGAGTTATGCATGTTCATAACTACTAAGCCATGGTTCTAGCCCCTTGCCTGGGTTTTCAGTAGCATTATTCACTCATCTCCAGCCTCAACTCCTTTACTTTAAAAAGTATCCATCCTTTGTTATAACAGAGCAAGTTCTTTTCAACCATGTTTGAAACCTAAATCCTCAACCTGAGTCATAGGACCACAGGTTCTGCATCAGCCAACCCCTCCACATCCCCTAACACTTTCTCATTTCAAATCTCCTTGCTGATCTTCAAACTTGCCCAGAACACCATTGTTCTCTCTCCCTAGAATCCTTTCCCCTTAGACAAATGGCTTATTTCTTTAAGCACTGGTTCAAATGTACCCTCCCAAAGGTTCTTTGTCCCTTCATAGAGCTCAGTACCTCCATATCTTCCCTTTTTTTCCCTACTTCATGTTTCTTTAGACCAGTGGTTCTCAACCTGTGAGTCATGCCCCTTCTAGGGGTTGACTGACCTTTTCACAGGGGTCACCTAAGACCAACTGCATATCAGATACTTACATTACAATTCATAACAACAGCAAAAATAACAACAGCAACTATACTCAGAGCCTACCACACAGTATGGAGTCAACATAGTTTCTGTTAATTCTAGAGCAGTGGTTCTCAACCTTCCTAATGCTGCAACCCTTTAATAATTCCTTATGTTGTAGTTTCTCCCCAACCATAAAATTAATTTTGTTGCTACTTCGTAACTGGAATTTTGCTACTGTTAATGTAAATATCTGATATGCAGATGATCAAATGAGCATTCAACCTCCAAGGGATCACAACCCACATATTGAAAACTGCTGTTCTAAAGAGAGGAACATATATAAAAGCATAAGACAGAGGCTGGGCATGTAGCTCAGTTGGCACAGTACTTGCCTAGTATGCATGAAACACTGGGTTTGCACCCCAGCAACACATAAACCAGGGATGTTGATACATGTCTGTAATCTCAACAGCACTTGGGAGCAACAAGCAGAAGGATAAATTCACAATCAAAACTAAAAATAAAAACAAAAAGAAGGGGCTAGAGAAATGGCTCAGCTGTTTACAGCACTGGCTGCTCTTCCAGAGGCCTCGGGTTCAATTCCCATCACCCACATGGCAGCTCACAGCTATATGTAACTCCAGTTCCAGGTGATCTGAAACCCTCATACAAATGCACATTAAAAAAAAAAAAAAGTTAAATTATTAAAAAAAAAAAAAAGGAAGGAAGGGAGGGAGGGAGGGAGGAGGGACAGAGAAAAGAAAGAAAAGAAAAGAGAAAGACAAAAAGAAATCCAGTCATTTTTAGAAACATACCAAGTTCAGAGCCAGCTTGGGATATATAAGATCCTATTTCAAAAACAAAAGCAGCCTAAGATACAGGATCTTAGAAAAGAATCTGTTCATTAAAAACATAGACCGTAAGCTTGAAGAAAAACAAGGCACATGAATCTGGAGAGGCAGACAGCAGCTCCAGAAAGGAGCATCTTAAGTCTTGCTCAGCACTTTAGATCTTGAAGACAAGGGAGTATTCTGGTACTCTGCCACTCTGCCTACAGCTTCCTGAGAACACCAAGCCGTACTAGGGGAGAGACTTGCTATCACCAAGAAAAGGTATCAAGACACCATAGCAACTGGACAGAAAAAGGGCATCTAATGGACTGTGTGCTACAGGGAACATGCAGTGAGAGAGAAGGAAGCGCAGATGATGCCCAGTCTCTTGCATGGCATCAGGACAGATGGAATGCCACTCACTGAGAGAATGAGACCAGAGAGATCAAATTTGGCAGAACAAGGACATAGTTCAAAGTTAGACAGTGAGCTTGAGATACTTAAGTAGAAACATCAAGTAACTGGTGATAGAGCTCTGGACTGGTATAACCATTGCACCAGGTATAACAATTGGACCTTTATTCTCTGCACTAGGAGGCAGAGGCAGAGGGATCACAGTGAGTTCAAGGCCAACCTGGTCTACACAGTGAGTTCTAGACCAACCAGGGCTACACAGTGAAATCCTGCCTCAAAAAAAGAGAAAAAAAAGTAAAGTGGAAAGTAAGATTCTAAGTAGTTACAGTACAGACAATAATTAAACTCAGTGCAGTAAATAAAACTACCAAGGCCACGGATGGTGTAGCACTTAGCTCTAAAACACAGCACATCTGGAAAAAGGGTAGAAGGCAAGATACAAACTGCAGGTTACATAATATTTAAAAAGCAAACAACAGCAACACCTGACATCAAGATTTTTTCACCCTATAGCACTTAAAGAATATCATCACCACTTACCATTGTATGCTGAAGTTAGACTGATCAACTATCTTATTCAGCACTGCTTGCCCAGGAAATCTATTATATATCAGCATATAATATTTGGAAATAAGTATAAGAAAGGTCAGCCAGATGGCTCAATAGATAAAGGCATCTGTCTCACAAACCCAGGGTCTTGAGTCCAATCCTTGGGACCCACATTATAGAAGGAAAGAATCACCTGAGTGGTGCGTGTACACACATACACAAACAAATAAATGAAATGAAAATATTTTAGAGTGTATAATTCAAAGATTTCCATATGCAAAATTACCTGAATAAAATCTTTTTGAAAAGTTTGAGATTATCTTAAACATTCTTTATTTCTAAAGCATTAAAAATGTTAGGAATGTACATACACACTAGAAAACTGTAAAAATATTGTGGTATTAAGTAAGTCCAGAAATAAGACATAGATGGAGATTTACAAGCATACATTTTCAGTTCAGTTCCTTCCTTTACTCTAAGTAATGTTCACCCCAATACAGCAGGACTCCTGGTCTCTTAAAGCTGTGATTCAAGTACCCAAATGCCCCTGGTCAGCAGCTCAAATTGTCATAGAAAGCAAACCCATCACACATTCCAAATGAAAGCTTCAAACAAACACATCTCCTGTTTTTCTTCCTGGTTCTAACCTTACCCTATGTACAGAAAGGATCCTACCTTGAAACATGCTTGAAAGCCTCCACTATGACTGGTGCAAAATCTTTTGTGAACTCTGGTCCCTTCCTTTTGCTGTTCTGAATGACATCATTGGCCAGGTAGAGAAAAGTAAGCTTCCGGTTGGGTTTGGCTAAAAAATTAGAAAAGGAAAAAAATTAAGACACTTAAAACTTCTTCATTTAGCTTAAGACAAACTTTCTGAACACATGAACAGCTCCAATTTCTAACAAACGCAAGTCACTGCTACTCACATCGCCGGGATAACTACTCTACCACTTCTGAAGGTCGGTCATATGTGGGGAAACAGGATCTAAGAGGCACACAGAGGCCAGTAATGGCTCTTGATGTCCCCTAGCAGGTTTATCATGGCACCTAAGCCACTTGTATCCTGCATTCCTGGTCTCATCATCATTCCCAAGCTAAATAAATTTTATATAATTAAATCCTCATTTATGCACAAAACTACATCTCTGTGATTCTATCATGTATTAAGCTTTACCAAAAACTGAATATAGCTATTTAATAAGTTGGTGATGAGTCATGTTACTAAAACAGCATTCTAAATCTTGATCAGTTAAATTTAACTGACTCAAAACCATAAAGCTATTGTGAGAAGTACAATACATACATAGATACAATACATACATAGAGTACAAACCATAGAACAAGTTGTAAGACATATCACTCACTTATATATGTTCACCTTATACAATAAATATCTACCATTTAAACATCAGGGAGACCAAAAGAAAAATGATCAGATTTTTCTTCTTTAGATTACATGACCTTAAATTTAAATCATTGAATCAATTCTGACAACACATCTCCCTACTTGCTATACTCTGTGGCATACTCACCCTTCTAGGGAAGCCACAAAAGTTCAATAACTATAGTCACAGTATGTTTTTATCGGCTTCCATCTCATAGCATAATGGTATTAAACATGACTAAACATTCGTACATGGTAGCTAGGCTGTGGTTCAGAGTCAGGGTCTGGCATGTGAGTCAATCCTCAACAATGAAAAGAATTACAAACAGAAGGAAATTTTAACGTTCAAATATGGTTTTCCCAGAATTTATCATGAAGCAGTAAGTGTAGCACAATCACACTCAGAAGCAGCACATCTCTGATGGCTGCAGGGCATCGGTCAGTAAACATGAGCTCGCTAACCAGATTTCAGGCAGTATCTTCAAGACGCATGGACTAGTTTTGTAAATTTAAACACTCAATATTATATTCAAACACCACTTTTCAGTGCACACCTTAAAGAGAAAGCTGTAAGCCCGGCTTTCTCCTACTACACAATAAGACACAGAGAGACGGATGGTGAGACTCTTGAGCTGAGCATGCCACTCTTCAGCCTGCTGCCTGCTCAAGTTGCCACATGCTCCTTTTCCTGCTTTTTAAAAAGTTGCTGGTGAGGAACAATGTAAAAAAATAGCAGTTGCATGGTTACATGATACACCCAATGAAGACATCAAGAACCTCTCTAAGAAGAGAATTATAAGGGCAACTTTCCCAGTATTCTGCTCTTTTTACTTATGTGCACCCTCTCAATCCCTCCCACAGAAAAGGCTGATAGTTATCAATTCAAGTCTTCACATTCCCCACCAAATGATTTTTTTAAAGATTTTATTTGTTGATGTGTATATATGCATGCTATCTGTGTGAGTGTATGTGACATATGTGCATGCCTATGAAGGTTAGATCCCCAGGGTTGGAGATATAGGTATGTGAGTTGCCCCATGAGGAAGCCGGAAACTGAACTCAGGTCCTCTGGAGACCAGCCAATGTTCTTAACCACTAGCCTAATTTGACAGTATCTCTTTATCTGTCCTGGATTTTGCTATGTAGACCAGGCTAATCTTGAACTCAGATACTCCTGCCTCTGTTTCCGAGTGCTCAGATTAAAGACATGTCACCACGTCCACCCTCCATCAAATGATTTTTTAAAACTTTTTTCTTATCCAAAAGAGACTGCCCACAGTACTTTTGAATGGGAGTTTGAGTTAACGAATAGGCTGCTTTCTTAGTTATACAGCAACAGTTTTTGAACTTTTACTACATGCTACACACTACTCTAAACAATGTATACAGTATCTAACTTAATCCAAATAATGTAAGGAATCAGTATAGCTATTTGGCAATTGACCAAAGAAATATAAAAAGGCTATTTACCCACAGGGAAAAGCCAAGACCTGACATCCTATATCTTCACTAATGGAGAAAATGTGTTGTTTGCCCTTTCTGAATGTTATTCAGCCTGACAAAGGAAGAAAATTCAGACACAGTCTAAAACGTAGATGAACTATGAGGATATCATGCCAAATGGAAGAATCCAGTCACAAATAGATAACCGCTATTCTTCTCTTTATGTAACCAACCAAAGTCAAACCACAGAGCCAAAACATAGAAGGGTGCTATGGCTAAGGTTCAGAAGCAGAGGATGTTGTTTAATTTACATTGAGATATTCCAGGTTTAGAAGCTGAAGAGTTCTACAGGCTGGGAATATAGCTCCATGGAAGGTCACTTACTTGGCATGCATGAGGCCTTGGAGGGAGACAGGCAGAGGGGAGTGGGAATGGGAGACATGGGGACACAGAGACTGAGAGAGGGAGGGAGGAAGAATATGAATTGCTTGGATAACTGTGAAAAAGATTTCCTGGAAAGAAGCTGTGCCTGCAAAGAAGTGCTATGGAGATGTTAGACCATTGCAGGCCCAGAGCCTAATGACAATTTATCTTGGGATATCATTAATTTCCTAAATAGCCATTCCTTGACCACCTCTGTGCCACTCCTAATATCCTGTAACAGATAAAAATCCTTTGGAATAGACCCCCTAGTTCCAACAATTAAAGAGCTAAGAAAGAATGCTGTCAGGTAGCATCAAAGGCCTATAGCAGAGTTCTACAGTTTTGCTTTAATCCACTTACCTGATTTACTCACCAAAGTATTTGAAAAGTGTCTTGATTTTATAGCTTTTTTTGTTGTTACTATAAAAATTCGTGAAGTTAGGCCAGACATGGCAGCACTGCCTTTAACCTCCACACTCAGGAGGCAGAGGCAAGTGGACCTCTGTGAGTTCTATTGTCCTTGTCTATAGTCTTTGTCTATATAGTGAGACCTCATCTCAAAAAGCAGACAGAGAAAAGTGGTGCTGAGGTGGCAGACACAAGATCCCTGGGTCTTGCTGGCCGGCTAGCCTAGCTTGATCAGCAAGCCCCGCAGGACCCAGTGAGAAGATCTGTCTTTTAAAAAAAAAAAAAGTAAGCAGGAAAGAATAACCAGGTTTTGCTCTCCGGCTTCCACACACACTACATGATTGGGGTCTTAACGCCAAGGTACTGTTTTCAATTGTTCCTCTTGTGGAACCAAGGCTAAAAAATGAAAAAATTTGAGAACTCCCTATAATGTCCTCACTCACATCTTAGGGGGGGGTGTACTTTCATTATAAATGATATGTATTTCACAAACAACTAACAACAACAAAAAATCATGTCAAGCCAGATGTGATGGCGCACACATTTAATTCTAGCACTCGGGAGGCAGAGGCAGGCAGATCTTTGTGAGTTGAGGGCAGCCAGGGCCGTCATACAGAGAAACCCAGTCTTGGAGGGGAAAAAAAGAAAAAAGAAAAAACAACAATGCCAGGAGAAAAATGCAAAATTGATTTACAAATAAATTCAGACGGTTTTTAAAATAACAGCTATTCTTTCACACTGGCCTGTAATAGCAGCACCTGGGAGGCTGTTGCAAAAAGATGGGAGCTCCAGGCTAGCCTAAGATGCAGAGTAAGACCCTGTCTCAAAATCCAAAACAAAACAAAAAACTAGGGGTGTGGCTCAGTAGTAGAGTACTTGCCTAGCATGCAGTAAGACCTGGGTTTCCATCTCAAATTCCTAATTCCCTAAAGATACATCTCTATGGCAGTAATTCATCAGGCTAGGCCATGAGTATGACCTAGTCAGTTCCTATGCTTCTGTTGTCATAAGATACCAGTTTCCACATCTTCCATTCAATCTTAACAATATTTATTTAATGTTTGCTGTGTGCCAGGGATCATGACTGGCGCAAAACAAAGACCACTTTTCCTACAATGTTCATTCAGTTAGGGGTCTTTGCAGATTCAATACACTGGCAGAATATAAACCTCAACACTAAAATGTGAAATCTTTTTTCCTTTATTTCTTCTCTCCACAAATACAATCATACCAACAACATGAAAGCAATCATAAATATTATACCTCATTGTTTCTATGTATTCTGCTATATTTTTATCAATAGAATATAAGCAAAGTAAGTGCCATTCAATATTTATATCATGAAGTTCTATCACTGCATATCCCACCTTCCTGAGGTAAATCTCATGTTGCTCTAAGTATAGAAGTACACTCTTTTCCTAGAGCCTGTATATCAACACACACAGACACACACAGACAGACAGACATACACACACACACACACACACACACACACACACACACGTGAGGATGTGGGAATAAGCACATTTTAGGTCTTATAGAAGGAGATCAGGAAAAAAGTCATTATCTTGTAACAAAAATCTGTTACAAAGTAAGGTTTGCCATAGCCATGCTTGGTAATCCCACATTCAGAAGGCTGAGGCACAAGGACCACAAATTTGAGGTCAATGTGGGGTATGTTATGGGACCCAGTCTTTTAAAAAAAAAAAAAAAAAAAAAAAAAAAGATCTATACTGGGATACAGGATGGGTCAACAGGTAAAGACAATTGTTGACAAGCCCAACTACCTGAGTCTGAGCCCCAGGACCCATGTGGTAAGGAGAATTCATATCTGTAAATTACCCACGGATCTCTACAGGTGGGATATACCCAGTATGGTAGAACTGACCTAATCTGTAACACTAGTTGTTGAAAGGTAAACAGCAGAACAATCTAGAATTCAAGACCTGTCCACTAAACTGCAAGTGTGAGACCAACCTGTCTATTGAGACCTGCCCCCAACCCCCTGGTTTTGTTTTGTTTTTCAGATTTACTTTATTTATATGAGCGCTCTATCTGCATGTACACCTGCATGCCAGAAGAGCATCTGATTCCATTATAGATGGTTGTGAGCTACCATGTGATTTCTGGGGACTGAACTCATGACTTTTCAAGAGCAGTCAGTGTTCTTCACTGCTGAGTCATCTTTCCAGCCCCAAGGCCCTGGGTTTAATCTCCAATATTTCCCTCCCAGACAGATTGAACTGCTATGGACAAGAATAAGGTTACAGTAGGCATACATAAAACCTTATTTGTTTGTTTGTTTAGAGTCAGGGTCTTATTGTGTACCTCTGGCTAACCTGGAACTGGCACTCACAGAAATCCACCTGCCTCTGCTGGAAATAAAGGCACATGCAACCACTCCCAGCTTAAATCTGTTAATTTTAAGTGCAATGTAATTATGTTTTCTGAATGAATTTTGCCAACAGAATAATTATAAATGAAGATCTATTTCTTCCTTCATTAACTCAGGCAATTATTTAGTATTTACCATAATCATAGGCATTGCATTAGGCACCAGATGTAAAAGACAACTTGCAGTCAGGTATGCACAAACCCACATACATACATGCACACAAGAAAATAAGAAAATAAAATGTAGTAACATTTTAAAAAGAAAATACAAACTATCAAAGTTTAAGTTTCACCATTTAAAAAATGGAATAGAGCAGTTTAACAAGTGTGTAATATGCAGGGCATTTGGTGCATTTGAAAAGCTCGAACAGGAAAGATTGGCATTATCATCTGTATCTGGTATGCCACTCAAAGGCTCTGATATGGAAACAGTGACACATTGAGAGGTGGTAGAAACTTTGGAAGGCCGGGGTCCCAATGGAATAAGGTCACTGGCGTGCTCTTGAAAGCTATATTTGGAACTGGCTGTGCCTCCCTCCACCTCTTCCTCTTTGTTTCCTGACAGCTATGAGGCAAGCTACTTTGCTAGCTCAAAATACTGCTTCTCCACGATTCCAAAACGAAAGGAACCAACCAACCATGGTAAAAGTAAATTCCTCCTTTTTGGTTTGGGTTTGTGGGTGTTGATGAGACAAGGTCTTGCTAAGTATCTCAGGACCGCCTTAAACTTAAGAGTTTTCTTGCCTCTACTTTGCCAAATGCCGATTTTCCTCCTTTTTATCTCACGTATGTCACAGTAGATGTAGTTTACAATTGGACACTGAGAATATTGCAAAATTCTTGCAATATTGCAAAAACTTCAATCTGGAGGTGGGATCTCTTGTCTTTTGTTCTCTGTGCCCACCTCCACAACATCACATTGCTTCCTAGAAGGGTGATGTTTACATAGAAAGAAAGGTCCTCTCTTCACTGCCTTGATAGTCTGCCAAAACAATGGGACAAGAAGCCACTGACAAGCCAAAAACTTTCCTTTTTAAAACCCCAAAATATCCATTTCCCACAGTTCTCAGATGACACTGACCAGACTAAAGCCTATACTTTTTCTTTCAAGGCAAGGTCTCACTCACTATGTAGCCTTAACTGGTTAGATAGAACCCTTATGTAGACTAAGTAGGCCTTGAACTTGTGCTGATTCTGATTCTACTGCCCGTCTCCACTGAGATCACAAGTGTACACCAACATGTCCAGCTGGAGACAGAGATGAGAGAAACTGTACAGTCCACAGGATACAGTCTCTTCAGTAAATAAATTACATGGAACAAAACAAAACAAATAAACAGACAAAGATGCCAGGCATGGTAGAGCATGCCTTTAAACCCAGTACTGAAGAGGCAGAGTCAGGAAGAGCTTTGTGAGTTTGAAGTCAGTCTGATCTACGCAGTAAGCTCCAGGTCAGCCAGGGTTAAATGGTGACATCCTCTCAAAATTAAGGAGGGAGGGTAAAGTGAAGAAAAAAATCTGTCAACCAAAATCCATGTAGTGGATTCTACTTTATATATTAATTATTCGAGACATTTCTAAGGGAATCTGGGATACTAAATATAAGACTAAGTTGAAGATAATCAGCTATGGGGCTCCTAATTATGATGGCTTAATGAGGCACACATGAGAGTGTGTGCCTCCTACAGACACAAATTTAAAAAGAATTATAGTTAATTTTGTTAGGTATGATCGCCCCTTTGTGACTGAATTAGAAGTTTCATATAGTTCTTACTCACTATATAGTAAATACATCCTGATGTGTTATGATAAAATGGCTCTATATCTGATATTTGCTTTAAATAATCTGGCAGGGGGTGGGAGGTAGCAAAATGGAGAAGCCATAGGGATGAAATAGAGAAAACACAGCACCACTATGCTGAAACCAGGGCTGGGCTCTATAGCTGAAGCTATCGCTCAGCTGGAAGACACTTGCCTACTATGCACAAACTTTGGGTTCAATCCCATACTGCATAAACTGTGTTGCACACTTGGAATCCCAGCACTTGGGAGATAGAAGCAGAAGACTCATGTTCAAGGTTATTCCTGACTAGACAGTGAGTTGGAAGCTAACCCTGAATATGTAAGAGCCTATCTCAAAAAACAAAAAACCAATGATGCTGAACCTGGATAGTGTTCATGAAGTATCTGATCACTCCTTACTTTTGTGTATGATTATCTGGGGGGAGTGGGATGTTCAGAAAAGGTCTCTCATGTAGTCCTGGTTGTCCTAGAACTCCCTATATAGACCAGCCCGATCTCAGACTCACAAAGATCCACCTGCCTCTCTGCCTCCCAGGTACTGGAATTCAAGGTGTGTGCCACTCTACTGGCCTTTTGTGTATGACTTTTAAAGTTCATCATGAGCAAGTGACATGGCCTCATCTCTCTGCCCCATTACAGATAAACGTAAGTCAGTAACTTAGTGTATGCATCTTTCAACCATTCTGTACACATTTGCAAATACACACACTTTTTGCACAAATAAAATGCTATACATATTTAAAAGGAGTCAACTTATGTCTACATGCGTGTGTGAACTCCCTGTACCAACAACACACTTGTATTTAAAATTTTGCCAGTCTTGTGCAACTAACAGTACCTGTCTGTAATTCCAAACTAGTGAGGCTGAGTTCTTTTTTTTAATCATATCTTTATTTTTCAACATAATACTTTTATGAATTACTTGAGAGTTTTGATCCCACCCTCTTCCTATTCTTCCATGTTCCACCCTCCTACCTGTGACCTCAAAAAAAAAAAAAAAAAAGTCCAGCCTATGTGGCAGGAGCATTGATCAAGGGCACCACCAGATTTTTTTTTTTTTTTTTAAGGCGGGGGGCATGTAGCAGGTAGTTTGAGCAGACATCCACCTGGCCTATATTAGCCTGAGATTAAGTATGACAAAGTTCAACCTGAAGTTGGGCTTCACTGCCTAAACACACAGGCACCTGGCCATTAAGCAGGCACCTGGCCATTAAGCAGGCACCTGGGCATGCTGAAGGCACTTGGCTCCCACAGGCACCCAGACATCAAACAGGCAGAGGCTGAGTTAAGATGTTTATATTCTTTTTTGTGAACTGCCTGTTCATATCATGTTGCCTAATTTCAGTTGAGATATTTGCTTTTTCATATTAATTTATATTTGTGAATAAATTAGTCTTTTTCATGCTTTTGATATCTCCTCTGGAGTTGTTTAAAATTGAAATCTGGCATTTTCTCTACTCATAAACTTTAAGAGATTTATGTAGCTAAATAGATTTCCCACATGAATCTTGGCCAATAGCCTAGATAGAAAAGTCATTTGACATGCCAAGAAATAGTGATAAATGTACATTCTTTCATATTTGCATAACTGCTTTCTATTCATTCATGTAGAATTAATCTTCTCTATGGCACAGGGTGGATTAGGACTACTTGTTGATACATCATTGGTTCTTATGGATCTGAGTGTCTAAATGACCACAGGCCTCCATGCAACAAGTATCCTCCTCAACCACTGTTCTGTTCCATTCTGTAGACAACTAACTCCTGTGCCAACATCCTTGAGTAAAAGGAGTTTAGAGTCTGCCTAAAAACTTACGATGGGTACTAACTTCATTAATGGCTGCCCTTCAAAATTATCTAAGCTCTTCCTTCCAAGTCTGTTTTCCCCAATAATTTTTAGAATTAGTTCTAAATTTCTTGTTTAAAAAAAGATCCTGGGGGTAGCAAAATGGCTCAACGTGTATGAGTGCTGGCCACTGAACTTGACAGTCGGAATTCAGTTACCAAAGCTATATGTCAAAAGAGAACAGACTGCCACATGTTGTCCACACACACACATACACACACTTCCTAAGTAGGTGGTGCATCCCATAATCCCAAGACAAGGAGGCCGAGGCAGTAAAATCAAGATTTAAGGCCAGTCTGGGCTACTTAAAAAACACCCTTTCTTTTAATAATGATGATTTCTCTGCATTTACAAATTAATTTGGAGATTACTATACTGACGTCTTTACAATGGATTTTTATTAAACAATTTTACATATTGCTTTGCTATTCTAAAAATTCTAACAAAACTGGTCCAGCAAGTAAAGGTGCTTGCTACTCAACAATGCAAACTTGATGCCCTGAACCTAGTAAAGGTAGGAGGGAGGACAGAACTAATTCCACAAAGTTGTCATCTGCCCTCCAATTGGTGCCCTACCCCACCCCATTCACCATCATATACACGCATACACACAATAATAAATTTAAATAAAATTAAATTTAAATAAAAAATTTAAATAATAAATTTGAATAAATAAATTTCAATTTACTGTTTAAATAAATTAAATAATAAATTAAAATTAAAATTTTAATTTTAGAAAGTAGTAAAGAGCATGAAGAACAGAAAGTACCCTCTACTAGCAAAGAAACAAGAGTCTGGCTGGTAGCACGGCACATCTGTCATACCGGCACTCAGAAAACTGAAGGCTATCTGTTTGAGGCCAGCCTGAGCCACGGAATGATGCCCTGGTTTTTTGGTTGTTTTTGATGTTTGTTGTTGCTTTGGTTTGATTTGATTGGGTTTTTTGTTTGCTTGCTTGCTTTGTTTTATCTTATTTAAAGAAAGAAGGAAGAAGAAAAAACTGGTCCTGGAGTAGTGATATATACCTTTTCTAGTACCAACACTTGGGAGGCTAAGCTAGGCATATCTGAGTGCCAGGCCAGCCTACATAAGTGAGACTGCCTAAAACAACAAATGTTTGCTGGGCGGTGGTGGCACATGCCTTTAATCCCAGCAATCGGGAGGCAGAGGATCTCTGTGAGTACAAAGCCAACCTGGTCTACAGATGAGTTCCAGAACAGCCAGAGTTACAACAGAGAACCCTGTCTTGAAAAACAACAACAACAAAAAAAAAAATGTTCAAGGTATAAACAACTCAGTGGCAAAGCATTTCCCTACCATGTGGCAAAGCACAGTGAGTGTTTGATCTCTACTATGCCCTCCAAAAACATTAACAAAGAAAAAAGTATTCTAAGAGTTCCAAGTATCAGATCCAATCTCAGCCATCTGCAGGAGAATTCTGATTCTAGGAGAGAAAGCATAGGTATCTCTTCTACTCCTGCTGCTGGTATGACCATAACTAAAACCAACAGGAGAGAGAAATGAAGGACTAGCTTGGGACCTGGAAACTCAATGAACAGCATGATGCATTCCCCAGTTTCTTTATAGTTGAAGGACTAAGAAATTGCAACAATGCTGACATAGAAACTTCTAAAAGATCTGAATGGTACACTGGCCAAAGGATCAGGGAAAAGAGCATCCAGCAAAACAGAAAATTGTGTGTGTGTTGGGTGGTGGGGGTTGCAAGTACATGTATGTACTATATGCATACCTGCACTCACAAAGGCCTGAAGAGGGCACTGGATCCTCTAGAACCAAAATTACCAGCTACCATGCAGGTGTTAGGAATGGCAAAGGACCTAGAAGAGTAGCCAGTGCACTAACTACTGAACCAGCTCTCCAGATCCCTAGACAGAAAACTTTTAAGCACTAACTTCTGCACTCCTGCCAAATACCAGAGAACAAACCTGTAGCCATAGTCCAACAGCAAAGGTCAAATAGGCAACCTGGAATTTCCCTTCACAGGACCTTAACATAAAGTTCAGCAGCTCTTCCACAGCAGCATTAGAGAAGGCAAAGTGGGGAACTCCTGGCCCCTCCCTAGCAAGGAGGACTGTGTTACAGGAGGCTTGCTCTCATAAAAGCCCAGCAGTAACAAGCAAAACACCCATTCTCTCTCCCTGTGATGTCAGGGAAGATCTAGCGAATCCCCACTGGCACCCAACAGTCACCATACCTCCAGCCTATGATGTGCAGTGTCTGAGAGCCAACTGAACGACAGGGAGCGTTTCCAATCACCCAGTAAACCTATGAATCAAAGTCAGATGTATCGGTGCTTACCTTCTAACCCAGTGGAGTGGGAGTGAAGGTGGAGGACAGAGAGGCAGGCAAGATCTCTGTGAGTTTAGGGCCAACCTGGTCTACACAGTGAGTTTCAGGACAGCCAGGACTGCACAGTGAAATGGGTCTCGAAAACAAAACAAAATATGAATCAACTTTTGGAGGTTTGTTTCTATTTGCTGTTTTCTGAGACAGATTCCCATTGTTCTTAGAAATTGGGATGGTGTTTCTGTTCCCAAATGCTGCTTACAGGTGTGCACTACCACCAGGCACTGAACCTGTTTTATTTGTTTGTTTGTTTTGTTTTGTTTCCTTGAGACAGGGCTTCTCTGTTATAACTCTGGCTGACCTGGAACTCACTCTGTAGACCAGGCTGGCCTTGAACTCAGAGATCCGCCTGCCTCTGTCTCCCGGGTGCTGGGATTAAAGGTGTTCATCACCACTGCCCAGGAGTGAATCAGTTTTACTCACCACAACTAGCGACACAATAAAATGAAAAAACACAATAATCAATAGAAGCCAACATCAAGGAGATATGAGAATTATCTGACAAAATGCCTTAAAGCAGCCATCATAAAAATGCAAATCAGCCTGAAATTGTTTAAAAATACATACATTTCAAATCTATGGGACATGGGTGAAGTACTGCCAAGAAATGAAACTGAACACCATAAATGCACACTGCAGAAAAGCTGTCTCAAATCAATAATGCAAGTTCAGAGCTCAAAAATCTAGGAAGGCAGGGGGGCAACACAAAATAAACCCAAGCAAGCAAAGGGAAGAAACAGTGAAGAGATCAATTAAATTGAACAGGAAGGGATTAATGAAAACAGTCTGCTCTTGGAAAAGATCGATGCAACTGAAAACTCCTAGCTCTCACTGGCCCAGAACTCATAATGTAGAACAAGTTGGCCTTGAACTAGAAATGATCTGACTGCCTCTGCCTCCCAAGTAATTGGATTAAAGACGGGCACCACCACTCTGGCCAGCTGAAAATTATTTCAAATGAGTAGCCAAATAAAAAAGGAGGGAAGGCACCAATCATCAGCATCAGGAATTATGCAAGGATGTCATTATCATTATCTGAAGAGGTCACCAAGTTCCTAATGGGACCTTTACTTTTAAAATGAAAAACAAATTACTGTGCAACTCTTAGATTTTTATTTTCTAAGCTCTAACTAATAATTCACTTAATAGATACCTGTAAAATGTCTACTGAGCTGTTATATTAAAAAAAAAAAAAAGGCAGGCCAAAAGGCTCTCAGTCTTCCAGTAATAAGAAATCCAACACATGTTAAACATATATGATAATAAACGCTGTAATAACAGTATCAGAAAGAACTAAGGAAGGATACTCTCCACTTAATAAGAAAAAAAAAATCACATGCTCAAGTTAGTATAGTTTACAGTAAGGACAGATCATCTACTCTTGTATAGGCTATGACCACAGTGCCTGACATGTGCTTTGTTAAGATGGAAAACCCATTAAATCTGTGTGTATGTATATGTTTAAGGGGGACACAGAGCACACAGGATTCAGTGCTACCTGTAGTTTTGGGGAGCCATGGGGTTGGGGTTGGAATGCCCTGCAGGGTGGGACTACTGTTAAGGTTGAAAACTTTTTAAAACTTGATCAAAAATGGGAATCTACAAAACCCAATCTTAGTAAATTCAATGTAGGATAAATTCAAAAGAACTTACACAGAGACAGCTACACAAAAACTATGAAATGGCAGTAGGGAGGTCTGAAAGGCAGTAAGAAATGACTGTCTGCTATACCCAAGAACTAAATGCCAATTACGCCTCAGAAACAATGGACATGAGAAGACAGAGAGGAGTGGTGACCCTATTAACCAACAATTTGGGTGGGCACAGCTGTCCCTTCCTGCCTGCAATCCCAGCATGCAGGAGGCTGCAGTGGGACTATTGTGAGTTCAGGAATAGCCTGAGCTATGAAACAACCTTAAAAATATATTTCATGCTGGGTGGTGGTGGTGCTTCTGATCACAGACTGAGATCACTCAAACCACAGGCTCTCTTTAGTGTGGTGTTAGGCTATTTTGTCACAGTGACATAACAAACTATATTCTCTACTTTCCTTTTGGTTTTTATTTGGTTGGTAGTTTGAGTCAATGTCTCACTATGTAGCCCAGGATAACCTTGAACTTGTTGTTCCTGCTTCCAGAGTGCTTTGATTACAGACATGCAAAATCATACTTGAAAAGGGAAGGGGGCAAAAATAGAAAAAAAAGTATACATTTATTGATTAGTGTCCAACACAAAAAGATGACAACTACATAAAAGGAGGACAGGGGACAGAGTTATACAAGAGCAGACTTATTTTGGGTATTAGTGAAGAGAATCGGTATCAAAACAAAGTTGGCTGTTGCCGAAGAGAGAAGCTGTCACCAGAGCACGGAAGCTGGGAAACACAGAAGAAACAACACAACACACATTAAAGTACAAAGTGGTAGTATTATTTTTGTTAAAATGAAACTCACTTAACAAAATAACCGTATTAAAGCAGGTGATTATTCAGGAGTATTTAGCACATTTGTAAGACTATGTAACCATTACTTCTATGTAGTTCTAACATATTTCAGGTCTTCCAAAGATCCAGCATATGCATCAAGCATTCATTCCCATTTCCCTCCTCCCCACACATCTGAATTACCACTTTCTATTCTATGATTTTCTCTAATTTATATATTCCATATAAACAGAATCATACAGTATGTGACCTTCTATGTGAAGTTTCTTTTTGCTTATGCACCATGCTGTATATATCAGTGCTTTCTTGTTATGGCTGAATATTACTCCAGTATATGGATATATCACATTTGTTTACCTATTCATCTGGTAGTGGAAATTCAGGTCCATGAGTAAGAAAATCACTGAGCTTAGGGTTAGAAGATCAGAAATGAAGAGTACTTGCTGCTCTTGCAGAGGACCCAGGTTCAGTTCCCAGAGTTTAACAGTGGATAGCTTACAATTGCCTACAATTCCAGCACCAGGGAATCTGATGCCCTCTTCAGGCCTTCAGAGGGATCTGCACTCATAGGACTCCCCCCAATACACACGTACTTTTTTTTTTAATCTAAAAATTCACCTACACATGAGTGTGCTGAGGTTTCAGCAGAACTAATGCCATAGAAACCATCAGCTGTACACTTCCCAGATGACTCAGGGTTCATAAATGTAAAATGCTCAGACAACTCTGAGTCAGAGTAACACTAAGGAATATAGACCCTAGAGAAACTATGTTCAAACACATAGATATTTGTTATGAGAAAGCAGCACATGGGGTTAGACAGCACCTGACAAACTAGAAACCCAACAAAGCCAATACTGTAGACCTCTCTGAGCCCCTGAGAATCAGAGGTACCAACAGCGTTCTGAAGGCTGGAGGCTGGAGACTCAATGCTTCCGTTCAAGTTGAAAAACAAGGAAACACTGCCCAGGGGCTTGAAGTATGTCTCAGTGGGTAAGAGCATATGCTCTTTTTGCAGGACTAGGGGTCAGTTCCCAGCACCCACATGGTTGCTTCACAACCATTTGTAACTCCAGTTCCAGGGGATCAAATACCCTCTTGATTTTCATGGGCACCAAGCACACACGTGATGAACACATGCGGGCAAAATACTTACACATAAATAAATCTTTAAAAAAAAGTGTAGGGAGACTTTTTCTCAAAAAACCAAAAGTAATAATAAATACTGTTTCACTGGGCAGTGGTGGCACACGCCTTTAATTCTAGCACTGAGGAGGCAGAGGCAGGTGGATCTCTGTGAGTTGGAGGCCAGCCTGGTGACACTGTGAGTTCCAGAATGGCCAGAGAAACCTTATCTCAAAAAACCAAAAAAGATACTACCTTCATGCCGGGCACTCAGAATGAAGCAGTAGGACTGCCAAAAGTCAAAAGTCAGGTACCAGCATGAGTTTTATAGCAAGTACCAAGAAGATAGGGCCAGATTACAGCAAGTCTCTTACCTCAAAAAACAATACTTTATAATACACTGCTAAGAAAACTGGATGTTCTGGTAGTCTGGCTGGAATACAGTCCTTGACTACTCAAATAAATTTATTTTGAAGAATAATCTATAAAATTGCTCTTAGGAGATAGAGGCAGATGGATCAATAATTCAAAGTCATCCTCAGCTACACAAGTAACTCAAGATCAGCCTGTGTTACATAAGATCCTGCCTGTAATAGAGAAGAAACGAGAAAATTTAACATTACAACCTAGGAACAAAAAGCTAGTATTACTTATGATGATTGTAAACACTAAAGATGAAGGTAATGTGCCAAGCGAAATGCTGAGCTTTATTTAAACTCTCTCTGAATCAGTAGAGCAAAGTGGCACAGGACAAACATTCAACGATACAGACCACTTTCTGAATTTACAAAAATACAACTGACTTTTCTCAGTTAAGTCTTTTTACTAAGACAGGAAAGGAGAGAAGACAGTGAACAAGTTCAAGAACCCCTTATAATAACTACACATGCAGAATAAGACTACAATGATCAGACTTTTAAAAAAATGCAACCACAAAGATGGGAACTGTCTTTAAGACAGTAATAGTTTGAAATGATGCCATCCCAAATACTGAAATGCTTTTTTCTTGAAACTAATAAGTTGATCCAACAGTTAATACAAAAAACAATAATAAACAAGAAAATTCTGGAAAAAAAAAATGTTCCATGAAAATGTCAATGGCAAATGCCCACATTCAAATGATAAGAGCAGCTGAAGACACAGCGGGGTAGCAAAGCACTTGCCTAGTATGTGTTTGACCCCCAGCAACATAAGAAAAACAAATGATAAAGGGACAGTAGAGATCTGTATTCTTAGTACAGTTTCTAACGAATTCTAGTCACACTAATAATCTTTTAAGAGTTTTCCCAGATTCCCTAAACTAAGCTAGGTCCCTGTGCAGTCACTTGGTAGCAGAGTTCACTTCCCTGGCTGCCATGTAAGCTTCATGAAGACAGCTGTGGCATTTTATCTGCTAAATCAACTTAGTACATATTAAGAGTGCAACAACTATTTCCTGACTAGAACAACAGGTCTATTTGTATATTTCAAATGAAAATTTCATCTTATTTTTAAAAAAACTCTTGGGGTGGGGAAAAGGCTTATGCTTGGTGTATAACCTGTGCATCCAGCAATGGGGGAGGAGGGAAGCAGACCCCTGGGGCTTAGCCTCAGTGAGCCCTGATGAGAGACCCTATCTCAAAATCCAAAGACATTGCCCTGAACCTCTGGCACTGACATGTGTATTAATATTGACTGCACTCACATAAGAAACTGCTTTCATATTTTTTAACATATTATATATGTATGTTCATGGGCATGCGTGTTCTCAGTGTGCACGAGGAGGTCAGAGGATAATCTACCATGTAGGCAGCAAGTATAGAATTCAAATCATCAAGCTTACCCACTGAGCCATCTTATAGGCTCTTTCCCCTAATTTTTCAAACCTATAAAATTAAGCTTATTTGTTTAATGTAAGAGCACATGTTTATAGTTTTAGTAGATATTTAAAGTAGCTTGCTTAACCTGGAACAACAACAAAATCACCTTTTTTAAAAAATGTATGTCACAGGGAAGAAAACCAGAGATTTTAAGGCAAAGGGAAATTTAAATTCAAAGGAATTGGTATTTTATAGGAGCATAACTGCTTAAAGCACAGAAATATATTTTTTGCTCTGTATCTAACTACCAATTTACAGGAAATATGAATATTACTTAGAAAATAGTCTGTGGGTCCCCTGGAAGCCTCAAAAACATCTCCAGGGGTCCATGTAGTCAGAACTACCTTTACAATAATGATAAATTACCCTGTATCTTTTCCTCCTTCTCTCACACACATTCAGAAGTGCTTTGCAACAGTCATGATATGCGTGATGTAACAGACTGTATTCAGAAACAAACATGAAAATTTACTTTCCAATTAAGGCATTGAAAAGATCTGTAGGGGTTGAGGTAATTCAGTGGTAGAGTGCTCACTTAGCATCAAGAGGCCCTGAACCACCCACAGCACCACAAACAATGTAGATAGAAATAGTTATTCCTCTTCCTAGTATTCTTTTAGAAAATATACTTTCAAAAACATTTCATCTTGCATGAAAACAATTCAGTAAATTTTAAATACTTAAAAAATGTAGTAAATGCAAATATACATCCTACTTTAATTTAAAAAAAAAAAAAAAAGGCCAAGCATGCCTATAATCCCAACCCTTGGGTGATAGAGGCAGGAGAGAAAGGAGTTTAAGGCCAGCCTGAGCTACACGAGACTCTGTTAGGAAAAAAAAAAAAAAAATCTTAAATTTTAAATAGTTTGTGATAGTGAAGAGATCCTCAACCCAGGAAGCCTGAGAGAAATCCCAATGCTAGACCCTGTAAACTATGAACAACCAACATAGTTATTTAAAGAATAGACTTAAGTAAGAGGAAGTCATAGATACACAGATTTATATAGCAGTAACCTGCAAAGTTTCTTTTTCTATCAAAAAAAGACACTGAGCTCCCCCCCTCCCCTCCCCCACACACACACAAAAAGAAGAGGCAGCATAGATGAGCAAGAAGCAAATACTGGCTACACATTTTGATACTTTAAAAAAATAACATTTTGTGGTTGGTGAAATGGCTCAGCAGGTAAAGGTGCTTGCCACTAAGCCTAAGGCTATAGAAAACTGACTTCTGAAGATTGTCTTCTGACCTTCACAAGGGTGTCACAGCAAGCCAAACACACAAAAAAGAAGAAGAAAAGAAAAGAAGCAAAGAAAGAAGTTAACATGTTTTAGGTATTAGTAAAGATTATCTGTTGCAGCTGGTTGAGGACTAGGTGGCCTTTATATTTATTTGATATGTTTCATGACTTGTTTTTCTTTATCAGCCTACAGGTTGATAATTTAAATTTTCTATCAAAAAAGAAGAGTTACAAAATCACTTTATATTACAGGTCTTATTCCTGAAATGGGATGTGAAAAATCTATGAAAATGAGATGGTTTGTATTGGTTTGAGAACATCAATACTTTTTAACTATAAAAACTTCAGTGCAAACTTGTTCAATTCTAACTCCAAAACAGAAATAAGTAACAGTATCACACAACATAGAAAATTATCAGTTTATAACAGAATATCTTCAAGGATATATATTTTTTTCCTAAAACCAAAAAATGAGAGCAGCTAATACGTAGTATTTATTTTATTAATGTCATCTCTTGCTAATCTAAAGCATTACCAGTGAATATAAATCCACCAAAAAAAATATTAAGAACTTCCATCAAAAGGCAGTCAGTTGACCTAAAACAGATAAAAATTGAAATAGGAACACCCAAAGGAGCCCATTATCTACTTCATACACAACACAATAAAGAGCAAAGTGCTGCAGAAGATAAGAATCCCAAAGCTAATGAGTAAAACTGCAGGGGCATGGAAGGGCACTCAGGCAAGGTCCTACAAATCAATCACCTGTGATGAGAAAAGGAATTTTCGGGGAGACTAACCAGACCAGGGTGAGATCTGTACAGAAACAAGCTCAACACCAGTATCATCTTCATTGTCATTCAAAATGTCTATTTACATGTCATTTTTTTCTACTATAAAGCATTTCATCATGTAAAGACCCCTGAGCCCTGCTCATAGCACATCTTAACATTTGCCCATAGAGTTGCACCACTATCTTTTTAATATATTAAACATTATCTAACACAGATCTCACTTCTTCTCTTCCTATGGTAATCGGAATATAGTGTTCACCGACTGCTTTTCACATAGCTTTTGTTTTGTTGAGGTTGTTGTTTGTTTCAAAACAATATTTATCTATGTAGTCCAGACTGCACTTGATTTTTTTTCCCTCTGAGACGGATTTTTTCCCTCTGTTGTAACTCTAGCTGTCCTGGAACTGTAGACCAGGCTGGCCTCAAACTCACAGAGATTCACCTGCCTCTGCCTCCCGATGCCATGCGCCACCACTGCCCAGCTTGGACTAAAACTTTTTAATTTGCTTCAGCCTCCCAAATTGGAATTATAGGTAAGTGTTGTTGGAATGGTGTAGAATGGTAGTTGGCCAGGAGGTAGTGGGATGATATGCTGGTTCAATAGCAACAAGGAAGACACTCTCCATTATTCAAGTCTGATTTCTCCATGGCAGAAGGAACAACTTCTGAACCTCTAAGCTGAACCCCTGGACAGAACCTCAGGGGCCAATTATAGCTGTTAATCTGTCTCATGTGGGTCGGTAAATAAGAAAGAGACAATTCTCTGAAATGCAAGCCAAATGAGACAGAGGGCTGCAGTCTCCCTGGACTGAAATGAACTACCAACCGAGTTCCTGAGCCTGATTGCCCAGGTGATTTTTCTCATTGAAAGCTCCGCCCCCAGATACAAAGCCTTCTTTTGGATTAATGAACAGAATCCTATAATCCACTTCCCCAATCTGTTGGCACTAGGCTAAGATCAAAACTGAGACACATGGGTATTCCCCAATCTCCTTATTAGTTGCTGAGGAGGAATTACAGAAATCCTTTCATTAGCATTAACACAAACAGATGACAATAACAGAGGACAAGATAATAATCCAAGCATCAATTGCTTAACCAATAACTGGTTCTTCAGACTAACATTCTTTTGCATTCCAAAATGCTACATCCAGAAAGCTGGATCACAAAGGCTATTGAAGGTATCTTTACTAGCCCAGCTATGCTTCCAGATCAAAATATAAAAAGATCAAATGCTCACTCTACTACATGTAAGCATCACCAGGACTAGAGCTATACATGTATTCATTGTAACTGTAGGTATATATAAACACTAGATTTTGTTTATTTTTTTTACTTTGCTAAATGTCAAACTGGTCTGTACCTTGACTGCTTAACTCAAGATCTGGTTGTTTCTTAACTCAGCTGTGCTGCTTCACATAACTCTATCAGGAGTGCCCAATTTTTTTGACACTAAACACTGTCACCTACAAAGCTCACACTCAAGGACCATGCAATAGCAGCTGCAAAGATGGCTCCGTGGTTAAGAACAATTGTTCTTGCAGGGGACTGGAGTTTAGCTCTTAGCACCCATATGGTGGCTCACAACTGTAACTCCAGTTTCAGGGGAGACAATATGCTACAGTATTCTTGGGCATAGCATGCACATGGTGTACATATATAAATGCACATGAAACATTCATACACATAAAATTAGTATTCTTAAAACTATACAATAGGGATAAACAGATGGTTCAGTGGACAAGAGTACTTCCTGCTCTTGCAGAGGACCCAGGTTCAATTCCCAGCACTCACAACCACCTTTAACTTCAGTTTCAGAGGTTTCAACAGCCTCTTCAAGATTCCTCAGGTAGACAAGTGGTACACAAACATGTATGTGCACCCATACACATAAATAAAATGTAAAACAAAAAACAAAACAAAACAAAGATCTATGCAATAGAATTACCAAAGAACAACAACTAAATCATACTTTCTTACATTCATGACTGGGCTAGGCAGCATTTATAGTTAGCCTTGGCTGCATGCAGCCCTTTAGCTGCAGAATGCACACACCTACGTCTAGTTCACTGATTTAAAAAAAAGCAAAAAAACTGCTGGGCATTACTAATTTGTGTGAATATCACAATTTAAAGGCCGTTTTTCTAACTACCAGAATATCTGTTTCCACTTTTTACGGGCTGGAAACAACTCAATGGTCTTCTTTCCTTGACAGGACCTAGATCAGCAGTTCTCAACAGGTGGGTCACCATCATCAGAAAACACACATTTCTAATGGTCATAAGAATTAAGACACCAATCAGTAACAAAATTACAATTATGAAGTAGCAACAAAAATAATTTTATGGCTGGAGTCACTACAACATGAGGAACTGTATTGAAGGACCACAGCATTAGGAAGGTTGAGAACTACTGCTCTAGACCATGTATCCTCTTCACATCCCTACTGTGTTGTTTATCAACTTCAGCATCCTTATCTCCTGTAGCACAGTGCTAATGGCAATCACTTAGCTATTGTAAACTCGGAGACTGTATCACTGCACACAGTATTGTAAGACCGGGGGTTATGATGGTTATGAAGAAAACAATATGGTGTGCAAGACACTGGGTTCAGTACCCAATACTACACACCCCTAAAAGTAAAAGTTATTTCCATTTTTGTGATAAAGTTGTAATATACAACTCTGTGCCCATGAGTTCTATTTCAGGATATATTCCTAGCAAGATAATGTTGAAGTCAACAGGCATATACTTTCAATTTCATTAGCAGTCAAGTTTATCTCTAAAGCAGGTATACTTCTTTAACTCTTCCACCAAGCAAGCAATGCTGTTAATGTTTCTCTTCAGCCTCATTAATTCTTGATATTGTCATATTATCTATTGAGACAGAGTCTGTCTAGCTGGATTGGAACACTCTATATCCACCTACTTCTGCCTCCCAAGTGCTAAGATTAAAAGATATGTGTCACCACCATGTCTGGCTTATCATACTTTTTAATTGCCAAACCATTGATATCATTCATCTATTTTTTCCTAATTACTAAATGTCATTTGTTGGCCTTTTAGGGTTTCTTCATGTAAAGCCTATAAACAGTACTGTCATTTTTCTATTGATTTCCTACTGTCTCAGTTCTGTATTGGTTTCATGTGTTTGTAAATGCTTTCTTGTTGGCCCCCTCCCCAAATTAACCTGTTGCTAACTTTGAAATTTCTGACTTTTCACAATTCACAGCTACTTTCCAAGCCTCACTATTAGTGTTTCTCAAAATGTTTGGTCTAAGCTGAAACCCTCACTGGAAGCCAATGTATGTAAACAGATTGAAAATCAGAACAGTAGTTCAATTTCTTCTAAAGGCTTGCTTATTTATTTATTTATTTATTTATTTATTTATTTATTTATTTTTCCCAAAACAGAGTTTCTCTATAGTAACTCTGGCTGGCCTGGAACTCAATCTGTAAATCAGGCTGGTCTCGAACTCACAGATATCTGCCTAGCTCTGCCTCCCAAGTTCTGAGATTAAAGGCCTGTGCCACCACAGCCTGGCATTTGACATCTTCTTAACCACAGCAAACACACAAGACAATCTGACCTCCATATGTACCCATATGCAAGTAAGCACACACAAACACGTAATAAAAAAAGAAGTTGAAGAGATGGCTCAGAATATAAGAGCTCTTGCTATTCTTGCAGAGGGTTCTGTTCTGGGTTCTGTTCCCAATACCCACACCAGTCAGCCCACAACTACCTGTGGTTAAGTCCAGGGAAATCAACGCCCTCTTCTGGCATCTGTGGGCACCAGGCATGCAAGCAGAGGACATACATACTTACAGGTAAACAATCACGTACATAAAACTATTTTTTTTATATAACAGAAAAATGTTAAAGTCCAGACACTTTATATGAAATTCATGAGGATGTCTGAAACAATAAATAAGTGCCGCTCTATTCAATAATTTAAGAATTAAGGTACAATCCAGATTTAAGCCAACGAAAAGAAAAACAGGATCTCACTATGCACCCGGCTGACTTGGAACTCTTTGTATTATAAACCTGTATGACCTCGAACTCAGAACCCCTGCCTCCCGTGTGCTAAGATTAAAGGTGTGTGCCACCACATCCGGAGACCAATACCTTTTTTTAAGTTTTCTGTGGATCTAACACAAAAGAGCTCTTTACAGATAAAGTTACTCAGCAGGAAACAACTGAATTTTTTGCGTGTCAGGGAGGAAAAAAAAAATCACTTTGCTTTGGAGATCACTATTAAATATTCTGCAAAATAAAGACGCTGAACTAAAGGCAAGGCACTACAATTCAGAAGCTAAAAGAAAGTCGTCAGCCCAGATCCTCTTTCCTACCAAGTATGGACTCTACTCCACATTCCGTTCAAAAACTGATATACCTCTATTAGTTATACATGAGCAAGTTGATCTGTCATAGAAAGGACATAATCTAAACTCCACTTTTTTTTTCCTTTCAACTTTCTGATTTTTTTTTTCCTTCTCCTATCCTAAATGAAAAATTACAGGATGAGATTTTTGCCGACTGCATGAGTTTTGGGCTCTAACCGAGTGCTGGGCCCAAACCTCTTGATACTGATCCAGTGTTAGGTTGTTGGGCTTTCTGGTTATTTATATTTTTTAGTCACTGTGGACCAAGCACCGGTTCTGCAGGAGACGTGATGAACGAAGAGCGGCCACACTATTCGCCCAGACCGCTGACCCGGGAACAGTACAAGCGAGCCGCGGCGGGAACACAGGGGAGCAGGGGTGTGACGTGCAAAGCCAGAGCTAAAAGCCGAGCACCAAGAGCACAACACTTACAGGAGTACCTGGGAATCGGGATGGTTCACAGAATGCCAGGTGTAAGATGCCAGGATCCCGGTAAAGGAAGCGGGACCCAGGAAACGGGTGCGGCGCGAGATGCCAGGAGCTCAGAGTGGAAGGCGAGGAGCCCTGGGCAGGGCACGGGATCAGGGAACTCGGGATCGAATCACCGGGATCCTGGGGTAGGTCGCCGGGAGACGGCGCGGGAAGCCGGGGAGCCCAGACCGAACCCCCAGGAACCGGGAAAAACTGGAGAGCACAGGCGGAACTCAGGGAGCGGGCGCGGGGAGTTCGGGGTAGGAAGCTAGGAACCCGGGGAAAGACTGGGGAGCAGGACCCCGGGTCCGGGAAGCTAGGAGCCCGGGGCAGGACGGGCAGGACACGCGCGGCCGCTCACCTTTGCGTAACTCCCGCTCCCACACCGTGACGATGGGCCGCGAGTGTTTGCGATGGTGGATGAGCCACAGGGACAGGGTCTGCACGCTCTGCTGCGAGTTGCTCAACTCGGACAGCTTCTTCTCCAGCGCCGCCTCAGAGAAGGCGGACATCCCTCCGAAACCACGTTCGCGCCGTCCTACACGCCGTGGAGCCGAAGGGAGGAGAGTGTCGCCGCCCTCGTCGCCGCCTCGCCCCCACACCCCACCCTTCCCCACGCCCTCACCACGGCCACCCCGAGTCCGAGGCCGGCAGCAATATACCAAGATGGCGCCTGGCCGGCAGTGACGTCACGCATCGGGCCCCGCCCCTCGCGCTGCTCTCCCTGGGAAAGGAGACGCCGCCTGGAGGGGGCGGACCGAGGGTTGGGGGTGGGGTGAGGGAGGAGTGCTAGGAAGGGGATGCTTTGAGGGAGCCCAGCAGAAGAGGCAGAACCTAAACAAGTGTAAGGAAAGGGGGCGGGCCGGGGGAGGGCCTCCTATGAGCAGTACTTGGCTTTCTGAGCAGTTTCTGGGGAAAACTGCTCTGCTAAATTATTCAGCGATGGCAAATCTCTGAATAGGTTTGTACACTGATATAAACTGGTGCAGCCACTTTGAAGGACACTTTGCATGATCGATTACGTTAAATACCGTATAATCCTGCCGATGACAACCACCCAAGTGTTGAGCGGACCAGTCTAGGTAATATAGTATGTCCCTGTCTAAAACTGCTCAGGTACATTGCTTGCCTAGCATACCTGAGGTCCCGGGCTCAAACCTCAGTACGGTAATTAAATAAGCAAACATAAATGTGGGGCTCAGTTGGCAGAGTTCTTGCCTAGTAGCCTAGCAAGAAGTTCTACTCTAGGTTCTTTCCCCAGCATAGCATAAAAATCCTGGCCTTGGGCGGTGGTGGCACATGCCTTTAATCCTAGTTCTCCGGAGACAGAGACAGGCGATCTCTGTGAGTTCCAGGCCGCCTGGTCTACAGAGTGTGTTCCAGGACGGCCGGAGTTACAAAAGAGAAACCTGGTCTCGAAAAACAAAACAAAACAAAAAAATTGTTAGGTGAGTGGTGGCACAGGCCTTTAATCCCAGCACTCCAGAGGGAGGCAGGCAGATCTCTGTGAGTTCCGGGCCAGCCTGGTCTACAGAGTAAGTTCCAGAGTTACAATAGAGAAACCCTGTCTCCAAAAAACAAAAAACAAACAAACAAACAAAAAAAAAAAAACCTGGCCTGCTGGTACACGCCTGTAATCCCAGCACTTGGGAGGTGGGGGCATAAGGAAATTCAAGCTCAACCTCTGTACACAGTCAAGTTTGAGACCAGTTTAGGATAATGAGACAGTGTCTCAAAACAGGGGGGCAACTAAAGAGATGACTTAGCAATTAAGAGTGTTCATTGCTCTTTCAGAGGACCTGATTTCAGTTTCCAGCACCCACATATAAAGTGGCTCACAATCACTTGTAATCCCAGGTCCAGGGAATCCAACACCCTCTTCTGGTTGCTTAGGCACCTGTATGCATGCATAAATACTCAAAACATAATAATAAAATGAATGTTAAAAAAAAAAAAGGAACCAGTATCCACACCCAAGGAGTCAATAGGTTTGGCTGTTTTTTCTTTTGCAGACTCAGCTATTGCCAACTGCACATAATTGTTACCCTTCAAGACTGTGTACACCAGACATCGTAGCAATGTGGTCTACCTGGGCCAATTGCTATCTTCAGTACCTGCTTTTCCTGCTATTTCAGATTTCTTCAATTCCAGAAGCACAGGAACTGGAAGGTACTTTGTGTCCTCAATGCTAACTGCCGATCTCTTACAAGTTGTTTCTGTTCCCAGGGAAGAGTGTGCAAGAGGAGGCCACAGTGTCACCAGCAGCACAAGGTCATGACCCTCCTGACTTCTTTGTTGTATTCTGAACACACGTAAGAGCACCCACACCCCAAAGGCTTTAACTACATGAGTTACAGTCACCAAGCTGCTCACTGTGTGTGTGTGTATGTATGTATGTGTGTGTGTTTTATATGTCTGTGCTTTGTGTATGTTTGTATATATGTGTGTTGTGTGTATGATGTATGGGTTGTATATGTAGCCTGGACTCACAAATGCAGATGGGATCCATGCTTCTACAAAACCCTCTGAAGAAGGAATGAGTGCTGGCTACTGTAACAGGGCTCCAAACCTAAGCAGGCCTCCAGACCTTAACACAACTGACTCCAAGATGGAAGTGCCATTCAGGTGTAAAACTCAGCACATAAATAGCACCACCAGCAAAAACTAGAACTGTAGAGGAATATTTGGGCCTTTAATCCATCAGCATGGCTGCTCTAGGTTAGAAAGAATGGTGGTACTCACCTTTAATCCAGTATTCAGAACTCAGTGATGATGCACGCCTTTAATCCCAGCATTTGGGAGACAGAAAGCAGAACTCAGAAGGAGTCAGTGTCAGATAAGAAGTGATGTCTGAGATGAGTCAGAGTGAAGGGCAGGCTAAGTGATGAACCAGAGGAAGCGTTAGCAGAGTGAGGACATGCCCAACTCTTACTATATAAATATAAAAGCAGGCTCTCAGCTCAGAGACAGAGTTCAAAGAGGCAGAAAGAGGACAAGACAACAGAGACAATGAAGCGGTCTGACTGAGGATAAGGTCGAGAGGCTGACTGAGGCAGTATAGGGCACAGAAGCAATCTAAGGAGTCTGAGGCAGAGATACAGAGGCAGCTCGCCAAAAGAAGTCAGTATGAGACAGGATTGAGTGAGTTTGAATCCAAGCAGAACAGTTCAGAGAGGTTGTGGGAGTCAGCCAGAGCCTCAGAAGAGTTCAGTCAGAAATATTCAATTTGCTCAGAAGGTCAGTTTGAACCAGTCAGCTCAGAGAAGAGTTAGTTAAGTTCAATACAGCTCTGAGTTCAGAAGGAGCTAGTCAGAGTAGCTCAGCCAGCAGTAAGTCTCAAAGGTTGATTAGAAAGCACTGAGGTTGTTTAGATTATATGGAGGCTGAAAAGCTCCAGGGCTCCAGGGCTCCAGGACTAGGACCAGTGATTGAATTAGCCATAGAATAAACCATCCTTTTCCCTGAATCAAAGACTACATAGAACAAAGGCCTAGTCCGTCAAAGTCCATACTTCTGGGAAAGCCTCTAAATGGACTAACCTTGCTTTTGGGCTTCTGTAGTTCTGCTTCTGGCTAACTATTCTTGTTGACTGAAGTATGTCAACCCAAAACATAATTTTTGTGTTTAAAAGCTCTCCCTGAGAAAATCTTGGGGCTACACTGGGATCCTCAACACCCAATATAGTCACCAGCTGGCTAATAAAGACTTTCTATTGGCTTAAACCTTTGTCCACACAGTCTTTTCTAGTAACTACCCTAAAACTGATACCTTTGGACACTTTTCCTACCCTTGGAAATCAGGCCAATATTTCTGCACAACATCTTTAACCTCAATAGCAAAATATATTGTCAGTTGTTTGTATCAGATTCAAAACTGAGAATTCCATTAAGAAACAAAACAAAACAACAATAACAACAAAATACAATAAACTGAAAACTTAAAGACATCAGCCTCGGTACTTTCCATGACTGCTGTCAACACCAGAGGGGTAAGAGCAACAGTAATCTGCACCAAGAGCTATGCTTGAGATGTTCTGTTTCTGTGTAACAGTAGTATTTGACACTGCGGGTAAACAGCTAAACTGTGAAGCATGCACATCACAACATGCACATAGTGATTTGAAAGATGGAGATGATGTTTGTTTTAAGCTGTAGAAGCAAAATTACAATTTAACACCTTTTTATTGTTTTGATTTTTGAGATAGGATCTTATTATGTATCCCTGGCTGTCCTGGAACATGCTACCAGAACAGACTAGTTTTGAACTCAGAGAGATACATCTGTCTCTGCCCTCTGAGTGCTAGATTAAAGTTGTGCATCACCACACCCAGGTTTTCTTTTAAAGTATGTTACTTTATATGAATTGAGAAGTACTTAAATGTGACCAATGGTCTGAAAGAAAATACATCATATTCAACAGTTAAATTTGGAAAGGATCCGGGTTGAACCCTTAGACTGCATTTATATTTTCATCCTTATAGCAGTAGTAGATTTATGCATTACTTACATGGTATTATTAATTTAAGGGGGCTATATATAGACATAGCTCAGTCGGTGGTAAAATGTGTGGGTTTGTATTACTATTATTCTATGTGTGTACATTGAGGGGGTGTGCACAGGTAGAGGTCAGAAAACAACTCTGTGCTCTTAGTTCTCTCCTTCCACCTTTATGTTGAGTTCCAGGAATTGAATTCAGGTTGTCAGGCTGGTGAGGAAGTGCCCTCACCTGCTGAGCCATCGCACTGGACCAGTGGTTTAGACTATTTTGTTGTTTCTAGAGACAGAGTCTCTTGTCTCCTAGGCTGGACTCCAACTGGCTGTGATATAATACTTGGGATTGAACTGTTGTGTGGTATTCACCAGAGAAGACTGCTCAGGCATGGCTTTAAGCCAATAGAAAGTATTAGCAGGAAGACTACTACGCTGGGTGTTCAGGATCCTAATGCAACCCCAAGCCTTTCTCAGGGTAAGCTTTTTTAACACAAAAAAAACATAATCCTGGGTTGACATACTTCAGTTAACAAGAGTGGTTAGAACTACAGAAGCCAAAAAGCAAGGTTAGTCTATTTAGAGACTTTCCCAGACTAACATCTTTGATGGATTAGGCCTTTGTTTTAGTTTTAGCAGATGATGCTGTCTGTATGATGAGTTTTATGGCCTGAATGGCACTTCTGTCACTCCCATACTGGAGTCAGTTGTGCTAAGGCCTAGGGGCCAAACAATGGGACAAGCCTGTATTCCAAGTATTTGGGTTGCTGGGGTGAGAGAACCATGAATTTATGAACAGTCTGGGCTATGTAATAAATTACAGGCCAAGCTAGACTACTAGACCATTTCCCATCTCAGGAAAAAAAAAATCCACGAGTAGTAGTGCACACATTTAATCTCATCACTTAGGAGGCAGAGGCAAGTGGATCTCTCTGAGTTTCGGGCCAGGCAGGGATATACAGTGAAATCCTGTTTCAAAAACAAACAAAATAAAACAAAACGAAAAACACAGTTCTATCTAGGAGAAACAAACAAATATGTATCTTGTGATTCCATTTATATGAAATATTCCAGAATAGGTTAGCCCAGAAATAGAAAGCAGTTGCTATAGGGATTGGGGGAAAGGGTGACTATTCAATGGGAGCCCCCCCCCCCGCCCCAACACACACACTTTGGAGTGATGAAAACATTCTGGAACTAGATAAAATTGATGGCTGATGTAACTGTATCCTATTTGGAGCCAATTGTAACTGTTACTTTTTCACTTGTAACTGAGTTCTGCCTCCTGGTGCTCTTCCCAGCTTGTAACTGCTTGTAACTAGTTCTCTTGCTCCAACTGCTACTGAGACGGATTCTTAACTTGGAGCTTTTTTTAACCCCCTAGCTCCAAAATGTTAGAAAGGAAAAGAAAGGAAGGAAGAAATCTTCACAGCCCCTTCTGACTGTTTTTATCTGTTAAACCTGGAGAACTGGACTCCTAACTCCTAACTCCTAACATCTTTTATCCCATTAACTGTTCTCTGACATGGATTCCCATCAACTAACTGTCCTTTTTCTCAGCCTGGTGGCTGCCTTGCTTCCCTGTCCTCTGTCTGAGCCTTCCCAGTAACTGTCTTCTGCCTCAGCCTGGTGTCTGCCTTCCCACCCACTGTCTCTTGACACTAACTGTCACTGCCAACTGCCACTACCTCTTTTATAGGGCTTCTAAGCTGTTCCCAGAAGTCCAGGCGGTATATAACCATAAAGAAGGCTGCACAGTACAAACAAACTTCTTGGCAAAGTTCCACTACAGACTGCATTGGAGTGTTGATGGCTTGATGGCTTAAAGACAGTTAATTCAAAAATTAAAAATAAAGTAAAATAGTTAATTCTCCATAATGTGAATTTTGCTTCAGTACAAAAAGGAAGAAGAAGGTAATAAGAAAAGTAAGTTTATTTCTCATTTTATCAATTATTTATTTACTGGGTGCTGGGTATTGAACCTAGGGCTTCATACATGCAAAGCATATACCGCTGAGCTACACTTCCAGCTGCATTCCTCAATTTTTAATTAACTCAAAATTACTATGAGGGATCTTGTGTTTGCCAAATTTAGATAAAAGAGGAAAGATCCCACCCTAGTGATATACTTCCTCCACATCTAGTCCAACAAGTCCATACCTCCCAATAGTGCCACTCAATGTGAGCCTATAAGGGCCATTCAAATCACAACATTCCACTCCCTGGCCCCCATTGGGGTCATATCATAATGCACAAAGCATTCAGTCCAACTTCTAAAGTCTCCATTGTATATCGCAGTCTCAACACTGTTTAAAAGTACAAAGTTCAAAGTCTCTACTGAGACTCATGACAATCTCTTAACTGTAACCCCCTGTAAAATCAAAATCCAAAAGCACATCACATACTTCCAACACACAATGGCACAAAATATACATTACCATTCTAAAAGAGAGGAAAAAGAACACAGTGAGGAAATACTGGACCAGAGCAATTCTGAAAACCAGCTGGACCAACTCCAAACGCTACATCTCCATGTCTGATGTCAAAGCGTTCTTCAGATCTCCAACTCCTTCCAGCTTTGCTGACTGCAACAGACCCCCCCTTCTCTCTCTCTCTCTTGGGTTGGTTCCACTCTCTGTTAGCAGTTGTCTTCAGTGCAAGAGTACCTTGGCAGTTGGGAGCCAGAGAACACCACAAAGTCACACCACACAACAAACCTCACACAAGAGATTTACTGAGGAGAAAGGCATGAAATGGAAATGGTGGCTACCTCTGAATGGGAACAGAGGAAGCAGAGGGCTGGGAGAAGGAGAGGGCTTTTATAGAGTTTTTGGAGCATGCACAGTGAACTAGTGGAAAAGTACAGTGGGGCAGAAATGATGAGTTATAGATGCGGGGATTTCCAAACCTTGGACTCAGGAGCGGGTTAGGCCAAAGGCAGGGTGATTTTCCACTGGCCTGTTACCTTATACTTGACAGATATTGTAAGAGCAAAAGTTATGTTTTTAGTTTTAATTACTATGCCAAAGAGATCTATAAACAAGGACAAATAAATTCCTGGAATGCTGGGTAGAGGATGTCCATATGAGATGCAAAAAGACATAATCCCATTATCCTATTTGCCCAATGACACATACCCTCCTGGAATGTTGGGTGGGAGGTGACTAGATTCTATTTGGTTAGTCCAAATGAACAGAATGTGCCCCAAATACATCTGTTATATTTGTTCACTTGTAGATAGGAGATTATCCAGACAGAAGTACGTCAGGATATATGCTTGCCCCTGATTAGACCTGGTGGGAAATATGTAGCCTTTTGGGTTCTGCCTTTACAAGCATCTGTTCCATGTGACTGGGTGCCATTTTGTGGGAACTCTGGAGTGTGTCAGGAACATCAGAATGGACCTGGCCAGAGTCTATCATTTTTGACCAGTATTTAATTAATTCAATTAAAGCTTGCTTGAATTTGGTTCAAAATGGTGGTGATGATCCTATTCTTGTCCCATAGGTTTTACAGTATCCCACCAGCTCTGGCATCTCCAGCATTTTGGGGTCTCCAAGGCAATGCAGGCTTCACCTTCACAGCTTCACACAATGGCCTTTCCAGGCCTCCATGCAAGGACACCCCTGGCACATGCCTGGCCTCAACAGCTTTCCTTAGCCATAGAGGGAGATTCCATAACGTCTGTCTTGTATCCTTGACTCTAAAGCTGAAAGACCTAAATTCCATTTTTTTTTTTTTTTTTTTTTTTTTGTGCATGTGCAAGGTCCCTCGTCTCAGGCCCTCATCCTAGGCCCAGTTCAGGCCTTCAGGCCTGCAGTGTACTGCTCAAGCCCCTGAGCTGGACCCTGAAGCTAAGTAAATTCTAAGAGAAAGCCATAAAAGCCCCCCACCCAAATGGCAACCAATCAGAGATGAAGGCAACCACAGGATAGCCTCAGGAATTCAGGAAGGCCTTATCTCAAGGCAGGACATCTGTGCCTGGTACCCCTACATGACAGGAGGTATGTGAGTGTCTTAATTTGAAATTTGCCAATCCCAAATCAACCCATGTAACTGTCTCAATGACACCAATCATGTTCCCTATTACCTCACCCATGCTGAAATCCTCCTTACAACCTATAAAAAGACCAGTAAGCCTTTGTCCAAGGTTGCACATTTTACATGGTGCCTGACCCCAGCATGCTGGTTTGTTCTGCAGAATACAAATACCGTTGCTTTTTGCATATGTGGTCTCGCTGGTCCTTGGGAGACAAATTTCGGACTCAACAAAAGCCAGAACCACATGGCCAAGGCTGCCAAGTTCTGGTGCTTTGGGGGGCTAGAATATGGCCCCATTTTTCAAATACATTTTCACCAGCCTTTTATTTTTAATGGTTTTCTTCATTATCTAATCTTGGCTGTCCTGAAACTCGATCTGTAGACCAAGTTGGCCTTGAACTCAGATATCTGCCTGCCTTTACCTCCCAAGCGGTAGGATTAAAGCATGCATCACTATTCCTGGCTTTTAGCCACACTAAATAAATAAATCACTGTAATTAAAAGAGCCCCATTGATTAGAACTAGCATAAGACAGGATAAACCAAATGAAGAATGTACATACAAAAGAAAACTGATGTTATAATGGGTGAACCTTGAAAACATTACACTAACGAAATAAGTCAAGTATCATGTAACAGAGACAGAAAACTTTACTGTCAGTGCATAGTAAAGACAAAGAAACATTTTCATAGATGCAAAACCTGCCAGACCTCAATAGGAAGAACCACCTGTCCTGGCAAGCATCATACTGAACAGTAGAACCCTGATTGTCTTATTTCAGGTGTTTTTATTGATACAGAAGCTCCTCAGATGTTCTATTAATACAAAAAACTTGGCCCTCTCTTCTGAGGCCTGGCCTTGCCAGTGTGCAGGTGCAGATCATGAGAAATCAAACATCCTTTACATAAAGTCAACACCTGCAGAAAACAGAAACTTCCAAGGCTTAGGCAGCCCTTTCCCTAACAATGTACAAACAATTATAAACATAACTGGAAATAAACTTCTCCAACAAGATGTTGTACAACATTGAAGTATATTTATTGTTACCAAGTTCCAGATTTAAGAAGGATTAACTGTGGTCTACAGAGTGAATTCCAGGATAGCCAAGTTACAACAGAAAAACCCTATCTGGAAAAAGAAAAAGAAAAAAAGGACGGACTGGCAAATTTTATGTTAGCTGTAATTTACCACAATACAAAAGAAAAAAATCTAGATTGAAATTTTATTATGAAAAATTCCAAGAATATACAAAATTAAAAGTATAGTAAACCCACTGGATGTAGTGGCACACACCCTTAATCTCAGTATGCCAAAGACTGAGGCAAGAGAAGTACAAGTTTGGGGCCAGCTTGTAGTAAGACCCTTTCTAAAATAAAATATATAACAATAAAAATACAACAAATTTCCTTCTGTCCATCATCAGCTTCAAGAATTATCAATTCCTTGCCAAACCTTTATATACCAAGTTTCTCTTGGATTGCAGAACAGCAAACCTCAGAAGTTCCATTGCTACATTTGTCATTATTTCAAAATGCCTCTCCACAATAAACAAAGTATTTCCTTATCAGTCAATTTGTATTTCTCACTAAGAGCTCAGATCAAGGCTGGGGATGTAGCTCAGTACAGAGTACCTACCAGTCATGGACAAAGCCCTTGGTTCTGTTCCTGAGTCCCACATAAGCGAGAAGTAGTGCTGCCACACAGCTGTAATTCTAGCACTCAGGTGGTGGAAGCAAAATAATCAGAAGTTCAAGGTCATCCTTGACTAAGAGTGAGTCTGAGGGTAGCCATGAGAAGCTGTCAAACAGCAACAACAAACCCCCAAACACCTCAGACCTGATACCACCTCCTCTGTCAGACCTTTCCTCACTGTCCTAGGGTAATCGTAACACACCTCTTCCTGTGTTTGTCTGTGACTGCCTGTCTCTGATACACTTTCTCAAACATTGGCAGGGGTGATATTTTGAGATAGATAATTCTTTGGTGCCTGCTACAGCTTAAATGTGTTCTTCTAGAGTTCACTGGTACAAATTTTGTTGTAGTTGTTGTTTGAGACAGTCTTATGCAGCCCATGCTGGGCTTAAACTCACTTAGTAACTGAGGCTGGCCTTGAACTCCTGGTTCCTCTGCTTGGTGGAGATGTCATACCCAAATGTTAATGGTGTTTAGAGGCGCAGCCTTTGGGAATGACTACTACTAGATGAGGTAATGTGGGTGTGTTCTCCCAGGGCACTTTTGGTTATCTTCTAAGAAGAGGAAGTGAGAGCTCAGCTTCCATGTTTGTTTCGCTTTGTCATTTGATGTTCCCTACCGTGTCATCACACAGCAAAAAGGCCCTTACCATATGCTAAGTGGACACCAGCACTATGCTTTTGAACTTCCCATATATCTGAATCTGGAGTCACTAAACTTCTGTTTTTAATAAATTATCCAATCTTGAGTATTTTGTTACAGTGACAAAAGTGAACACAGTTGGAGGTGGTACTGAGGATTTTGACTTCTAACCGATGTAAGCAGCATAGTACTACCATAGTACTGCCCTCTGTACAACTAAAAGTACCTCAGACATTTCCAAGTGGCCACCACAGACTGAGGTGCTCTGGCTGGAAAGCCATGGGGCCTCCAGTGAGGAGTGTGTGCCATGGAGGGTACCACCTCCAGTGAGGAGTGTGTGCCATGGAGGGTACCACCTCCAGTGAGGAGTGTGTGCCATGGAGGGTACCACCTCCAGTGAGGAGTGTGTGCCATGGAGGGTACCACCTCCAGTGAGGAGTGTGTGCCATGGAGGGTACCACCTCCAGTGAGGAGTGTGTGCCATGGTGGGTACCACCTCCAGTGAGGAGTACTCCTTCAAAGCTGACCTGATAACTGCACTGATTCCATATCCCTCTTTGCTTCACAAGAGTATAATACGTAAGGGCCAGGATAGCTTCATTTTAGTGTAGCCAGTGGTTCTTTCTTACTGAGAACTCCATAGGAATGTTCTGGAAGGCCAAATAAACTCTAGCAGATCTTCACAGAATTCTGCAGAACACTGAGGCCCTGTGGTCCAGCCTTCGATGCAACGCCTTAGTCATTTCTACAAAAGCCCTGGTGCCATCTCCAGTGAGCAAATCACTGAAATTCATCTCCCCACAGGGGCTTATTTGGCTATAGCTCTGTTGGAGGTGAGAAGCTTGCTTATTCACTCATTGCTCCAACACTTACAAAATGAACCTAACTTCAATTCTACACGACACCTCAATGGATATGTGAAAACCACATTCTAACCATTCCTGCAATCATTTACCAAACCTATATGTGAAAGGGGGGGAAACAACCTCTGATACAGAACTGGCCTAACCCTATCAGCTCACTTCTGTGATGGCTAATCCTCACTGTCAACTTGAATGGATCTGGAATCATCCAGACAACACCCCTCTGACCCCTTTGGATGTTCCTGAACTGTTTAACTGAGGTGGGAAGGCTCACCTTGAATACAGACAGCACCTTTCATGGGTTGTGATCCTAGACTGAATCAAAAAGGGAAACAAAAACAAGGCATAGTGACACATTCCTGTAATCCCAGTGCTTGGGAGGGGGAGGCAGGAAGTTTAGGAGTATGAGGCCGTCCTTGGTTATGTAGTGAGTTTAAGGTCAGCCTGGGCTACAGGAGACCCTGTCCTGCTGTCTATGCCTTATCACTACAAAGGGGGAAAAAAAGAAAGACTGAAAAGGAGAAAGCTGCTGGAACTCTGACACTCCTTCCACTTCCACATGCCCCCCACAGACTGCGGTGCTCTAGCTGGTATGCCTTTTACAAGGTAATGGACAGCATTCCTCCCAACTATGTGTCAGAATAAAATCCTTCCTCTCTTAAGTGCTTGTCAGTCACAATGTTGAAAAGGTAAAGAACCCATCTCCACTGTGTGAGAATCTGCCCTTGTATTCAGGGAGAACACAATATTTTCCTTATGAAAACAGTTTCACAAACCATCTACACCAGACAAGGCTACACTATGTTCTTTGAAAAGTGATACAAAAACAAAATAAAAGGGTCTTGAGAGATGATTCAGCTGTAAGAGCACTTGTTGCTCTTGGAGAGAACCCAGGTTCAATTCCCTGCACCAGGCATGCACATGATATACATGCCCACAAAACACATGCAGAAATTATGTACTTCATGTATATGGCTGTTTCTCCTGAACATCTGTGCCCTACATAAGTACAATGTCCATGAAGATCAGAAGAAGGTATCAGAAGCCCTGGAACTGGAGATCCAGGCTGTTATGAGACACCGTATGAGTGTTGGAAACTGAATGGGATTATTCGGCAACAAGAACAGCAAACGTTCTACTCGTTGCTGAGCCATCTCTCCAGCCCATAAATAAATAGTTTAAGATGATAATTTCATTAAATCTTGTCTAAGTAAAAACACACGTAAGCAAGGCCAGTACATAAATAACGAAGTCCCACTTCCTATAATGCCCAACACAGGAATCTCCTAGTCCAAGTATTCGGAGCACTGTGAAATGAATACCTTTCAGAGTCACTTCTCTATGGCGCCCCCTGCTGTACATGCCTCCTCATTACAGAAAGCCGCAAACCCACTCACTCAACTCCAGGTACCTGCTCAACAATTAATATGGACCAGGCACTGGGAATACAGCAGTGCTGAAACAGACAAAATTTCTCAAACCTTACATGGAAATGAAGAATGAACCATGTAGTGTCAAGTGTAAAATATAACATTAGCTTATGCCTAGTGATTTGAGGCAAAATGAGGCAGGAAAGGGGGATAGGGGTGCTGGAATTTTCCAACTGGTTTGCCAGGAAAAGTCTTCCTGAGATGTCATTCCAAGATCTGAAGAAGGGAAGCATGAAGCACATACTTATTTCAGGGTGTGCAAGTACAAGGAAGGCTCGGAGCCTAGAACAGTGACCAGAGAGGGAAGTAACAGGAGGCCATGAGAAGGATGAAGGCACTCCTGGTAAAGAAGACAGTTCATAAGGGATCTGCAAAGGCTTCGGCTTTTACTCTTGAGAGAGACAGCCAGTTGTTGGAAAGCATTTGAACAAGAGAACAGCATGGCCTGGCATTTTAATTAAAAACAAACGTACTCTGTTTGGACAAAAAGAACCCGGTAGGAGGCAGGACAATATAGATCAACAGAGACCAATTACTGCTGGCATAAGAAGAGAGGAGCAGGAAGGCCCTGTATGAGTCTGTAAGATAGAACATACCAAGTTGACTCACAGGGAGGAAGATGAGAGACAGGGAAGTCAAAAATGTTAAGGTTTGCAACTGAGCTAAACCGGGAAGGCCGAAGTTATCATTAGCTGAGAGACAGAGAAAGCAGTGGGCAGGCAAAGATTTGGGGAGAAAACCAACAGAAATTCATATTAAACTGGCAACAGGAAATGGCAATGTTTGGTAGGAAAATTCAGAGCAGTCTGGGTGGCAGCTATAATTTGGGGAGGGTGGGTGTAGACAGTTGGATCTACAATTGAGACTGGGTGAGGTCACCAAACAGGGCTGAGTTCAGGGTACCCCAAATGCTCAGAGGTTAGGGAAGTGAGAAGAGATGAACTACAAATACCCAAAGGAATAATCACCAGCATCAGGGGAACTAGTAATGTGGAGTCTTGGGACCTGGATGCTCTTGAAGGCAGGAATTCAGCTGCTGAATTCTGCTGGCAGCTAAGTAAGATGACATTTGATGTGTGCTGTAAAGATCAGCAATATCTTGTTTGGGCCTTTTCAGGAGAAACACTTGATTTCTTAACATCATTTTTATTTTTTTATGTGTCTGTGTGTACGTGTGTACACATGCATATGGGCCTTCTAGCCTTTGGGGCTACAAGGGGGTGCTAGATGCCCTGAGATGGGGTAATAGCCTTTCTTCAACAATTTAACAAATAAAGTTTATCACTATCTAGCACGTTGTATAACTTACCCGTTTATCTGATCTCTCATCTACCTGTTATTACATTAAATAAAAGCTTCTCCAGGGCAGGGATTTTGGTTTATTTTGCTAATTAGCAAACCAGCAGGTCTAATGTGCTGGCTCCTGCCTATAATCCTAGCACTTGGAAGGCTGAGGCAAGAAGATTATTGCAAGACTGAATCCAGCCTGGCCTCCATAGTTCAAGGCTAGCTTGGGTAACAGATTGGAAACCTTCCCAGCCATGAAGAAGGGTGTCCTTGTTTATTGGTGACACGTCTCCATTTAACTGTTATCAGATTCTGACTTGGCACAAACAACATTCTTCACAGTTAAAAACCCCGTGGGATGCCAGGCTATTGGCATGCTTTTCTAAACTGTTATTAAAATGTTTCTAGAAAACAAAACAAGAAACCACCAACATAGAAGATTTCTGGTCACAGTAGGAGCTCAGTAAGGATTCGTTTTGCAAATCTATTGGGATGATAGTTCACTCTTTTGACAGTGTTCCTCTAAAATGATCAGGCTGTGCTTTTGGCTAAGCCCTGGAATACTGGCTGGAATACTAGGAATACTAGTATTCCTGGAATACTAGGCTGGTTCCTCTCTGTTCAAAGCCTGGCATTTTATGCTGCATCCCAGCTAATCCAGCCTGTTGACAGCTGTACCTCACAACTACATCACATGTCACTACTCACAAATACACACTTGTCTGTGAACTGAAGGGAAAACAGAATCCACGATCAGCAGGACCTTCACAGCTCAGGGTGTGTGCTCATCTCCAATGGAGGGACCCCATTCCTCAAAAGAAATAAAACAGAAGGAAATTGGGCATTAAAACAGGAAATCCCTCTTAAGATAAGGATGCCCAATCTAAATCCTCAAATTTTTAAGCTTGGGATATGGGTAGGCAGGAATTTGAGCCCCATCTGTGGCATTAATAAATTCTGGGAATTTCATGAAAGCAATTAAACTCAGAACTTCATTCATGTGCAATGTAGAATCAATAAGGTCAAATACAATATATTTTTGTTATTTCATCCCCCCTTACCCTCTTTCACTCCTCCCACTGAACCTTATTTGCCCCCAAATCCCTTCTCTTAGTTTCATCTCTCTCCCCCCCCCTCGTGTATGTGTGTATGACTTACTGAGTATAAATAGGGTTGCTCTCATGAGCATGATTTGGGAGGTTGTGAATGAAGAACATGACTCCCCTCTGTCCAGAAGCCAATAACGCTTGGATAGTTATTGTGTGCTGTAGGTGTGGCCTTGCTTGAGGAAGTATGCCACTGCGGGTGGGCTTTGAGGTTTCAAAAGTCTCTGGCCATCTCCAGTGTGTGTGCTCTCCTCCTGTTTGTGCTCTCAACTGCTCTCCAGCTACACCCCTGCCACTGCAATCTCTGCTCCATCACCAGTGAATCTAAACCTTTGGAACCGTAAGCACAGTTCTTCTATAAGTTACTGTCTTAGTTACTGTTCTATTGCTTTGTAACAAAGCTGTTGCACACATGATGTCACAGAGGCTGTGACTTCATCCAGAAGACCCACACAAGATCAAGTCAGCCAAAATGCCAGCATGAGTTGGCGAAGAGGTTACAAAGTCCAAATTAGTTAACACTAAAAAAAAAAAAACAAACAAAACAGAAAGATTAATAGTTGAATTATATAACATCATTTCTTAGTCATCTTGTCAATTTATAAAACCCAAAATTTAATTAAAATATCTTTACAAAATCTTTACAAGGGCACACTCAGATCCATGCATAAATTACTGTTATAAATATATCATTAAATCAAGAGAGACAAATATACCCAATTTGTTTTGCTTTCTGAGACAGGGTTTCCCTCTGTAGACCAGACTGGCTTCAAACTCATAGAGATCTGCTTGTTTCCTCCTCTCCAGAGCTGGGATTAAAGGCAGCCACATTCTTTTTTTTTTTAAAGATTTTTAATTGCTTTTAATGTATATGTGTGTCTATGTGAGTTTATATGCACCACCTGCATGCAGGGTTCATGGAGGTCAGAAAAGTGTGTTAGATGTATTAAAAATGTAATAGAAACTTTAGGAACAGGACAGAAATACCTACAAACTAATTTCATGAGAATGTCACCATGGTGTTAAAGCCTGGAAAGGGGGTTACAGAGAACTGAAGTTACAGATGGTTGTGAGCCATCATGTGGGTGCTGGGAACCAAACCTGGGTCCTCTGCAAGAGCAGTGAGAGCTCCTAACCATCAAATCATCTCTCCAGCTCCCCTATCCTTTAGTAAAAACGTTTTTTTTTTTTTAATTTACATATGTGCGCATGTGTGCACACTTGAGTCCAGGACCTGCAGATGCCAGATCCCCTGGAACTGCAGTAACAGGTCGTAGTGAGCTCTGACAAAGGTAAGGGCTGTCGAACTCCAGTCTTCTGCAGTAGCATCAAGCATTGCTAACCTCAGAGTCATCTCTCCAGACTCTCATCCTTTCTCTTTCTCCCTTACACCCTCCTTCCACTCCCCCCTCTCTCTTTTTATTGAAAAAAAATTTTTACAGGTTTTTTTCTATAGTAGATTACTATAAATTTTAATACACATGTAGATTTGTGTAGTCACCACCCAAATTACTGTTAACTCCATCACTCCCAAACTTTGCAGCCACATACAGTTTTCACATTAACTCTGGAAGCCTCTGATTTGTCCTCCCAATCATGTATCTTTCTAGACTATTACGTGACTAGAAATCGGTAAAACATGTCCTCCTGAGTGACATCCCTACGGGCTGTTTTCTGCATCAATACTTGTTTTTCACACAAACACCACAGTATTGTTTACGAAAAACTGCCGAAGGACATGTATGTGGGCTCTTTCCAGTTTCTGGTGGTTATGAACGGAGCAGGTTCTTGTGTAAATGTAAGCTTTAATTACTCCAGGTAAATACACAGGAGAGGAATTGCTGAGTCATCATGTAGGTCGCTGCTTATGTTTGGTAGAATGCGCCAAATGGCATTTCATCCCAGCCGAATCAGGCTGCATTCCCAGCAGCCAACTGGTTCGGCTCAGTAGTTCAGTTGATCCATGCCTTTGCTAAATCAGGGTGTCTCTATCTAAAAAGATCCTGCTAGAATTTTTATGGAAAAGAATATGTTTATCGAGTTTTCCAGTCAATGACTAAGACATCTTTCATTTATGCTTGACAACATAAACTTTAGTTTTTAGTTTTTAGTTTTCAGTATGACTATCCATACATGTTTTGCTGGGATTTTTATACTCAGGAATGACACTTTGGTATGAGCTGTTCTAAGTCAAATTTTATTTTACATTTCAGCTTCCTGTTGACTCTTCTCAGTAAGCGCAAGTACGGTGGCTTTTTTTGTGTGTGTGTCAGCATTGTAGCCTGGGTAATGGATGGGTTTAAAATCACCTAGGAAGTTGGGAACACTTCTGGGAGTGTCTGTGAGGGCATTTCCAGAATAATGGAGTGGTGGAGGGAGACCTGCCCTGAATGTGAGTTGTGCCATCCCCATGGGCTGGAGACATGGACAGAATAAAAAGAGCAAAAGGAGAGAGCTAGCATCCCCCCCTTTCTCTGATTCCTGGTCAGCCATGAAGTGAACGGCTGCCTCTGCCTCATTCGCCTGCTGCCACGATGCGCTCTCTATTCAAGTGTGTGGAGTAAGCGCTCACAGATGAACACTTGAAAAACCACGAGCCAGAGGAAACCTTTCCGTTTCTTTCAGGCATTTTGGTCATTGCTGTTCCCAAAGCAACTGATTACAATGTAATTACACATTACAATGCTAACCCTAGCACTGGAGGAGGTTTTTGTTTTTTCTTTCTTTTTTACTCATTATTTTGCTGTCGTTGAGACCTTGGGATTGTCTTCCTTTTGAGATACTGAGTGTTGATCTCACTCCCATCCTGGAGGTTTTCTATGTGATGATCATGGTCTGTGAGCAGCAGCTTCACCCTTTCAAACCTGCATGCAACTTACTCCTTTGTTTCACTTTGAGAACTATGACTTCCTGAACATGGAGCAAGCACGTGGTGATGTTAGACACCCTTGCCTTCTTCCCCAGAACTAACATTTCTCTGACTCTACATTAGCTGTAGTTTATTGAGGTTTCTTCTTCTCCGTCATAAATGGCTGGTTTTCATCAAATAATCACGTTACTGCCCACCTTGATTTGTAGTTTCCTCATGTTGTTCTTATCAATTTTTTCCTTAAGATTGACTTTATTACTTTTTAATTATGTGTATGTGTGTTGATATGGATATGGGCATATAAGTATAGCACCTGCCAAGGCCAGGAGAGAGTGTCAGATTCCCTGGAGCTAGAGTTACAGAAATTTTTAATGACATTTCTTTGTGTGTGCGCATGCACATGCCCTGACATGGATTTAGTGGTGAGAGGACTGATGTGGTTGTCGGTTCTCTTTCCATCACGTGGTCTTGGGGATGAAACTCAGGTAATTAGGTTTGGCTGTTAGGCAGTCTTGCCCTTTATTCTCATTCCTCCTGGGGGTCATATATTGTTGGTATTACTAATATATTTACATAATATATTTACATATTTACCAATGAAATCACCTCAGCCTGGAATTCATTTTTTTCTGAAGTATTAACTATGAATGTTATTACTCTGATAATCACAGTATACTTGATATTAGTCAAAAGGCCAAGAGGTAATAGTTTACAGCCAGCACTATTGACATTGCTCATTGGTATTGGGGAAGTTTTAGTAATTCTTGGTTTTTATGAACTTGTTCCATCTCATCTAATCTGATGACTTTATATATGTATAGTATTTCCTTATTTTATTAGCTTTAAGCTGAACAAAAATGAAAATACAACATATTAAATATTTGGAATCAGTTAAATGAGTATTGAGAAGGAAATCATACTATTAAATGTCAGGGGAAGGGAGAGTCATTTCTTTCAGTGGTCTAGCCACTGGTAGAGTGTTCAGGCAACTGATCACTGACTGTGACCTGTTCTACAGTTCCTAGTTTTCCTTTCTGTTTTACACAGAACCACAGGAACTAACTGCTTTAGTACTATGCGCGTGCGCACACACACACACACACGTTGAAACTGGAATGGGAACTGCAAAAGGGTCCTGTTGTTTTCATGGGCCAGGCTAGCATGCTCTCAACTCCAGAGTCTCTCAGAATAGACAAGGGACAAACCCTTCAAGGGACATTTCCAGTTGGTACAAGAACTGTCGCACCTTGGACAGCTGTAATATGGGCAGCATAGCAGGTCTTCGGCTTTCTGAAGCAGAGAGATCATTTAGTCAAGGAGGAAGATGCTTTTCTTACCCTGGAAGGCTCTCTAACAAGCAATTCTGTTATGTATAACCCTTTGTAGTAGGGAAAAGAAATGATGGTTCCAGAGTTTCCTAATAGGCCCTAAGTAGGAGGTGGGGTATTACTCACTTGTTTCTGATTCTATTTAGAATGTAGCTAATAATATTTTGAACACTTCTCTATCTTTAGGCACTGCTCCTTTCTGTTTGGTTTGTTTGTTTTAAACTTGTGGACAGCTGGGGATGGGGATGGCTCAGTAGGTAAAGTGCATACCACACAAGCATGAGGAGCTGAGTGGGGAACCCCAGCGTCCGTGTCCATGTGAGAAGCCAGGTGTGGCTAAGTGCGCCTGTAGTCCCAGTGCCAGCAGGGCATAGAAGCAGATCCTTGGGGTGCAGCTTGCTGAATCCTAGATTCCAGGTTCAGTTACAGAACCTGTCTCAGAAAATAAGGTGGAGAGCAATTTTGGATACCACTCAAGGCGGACCTCCTGGTCCCTACATGTATACGCACACACTTGCATGCATAACCACATGCACTGGTGCACCCATACACCTTCCCCTCCAACATCAGAGAAAGCTGGATCAAACTATGGATTGCTACTCTTTAAAACGTCCTTTGAAATCAAGAGTTCAGAAACAGAATAAAGCTATACTATTAAGTAATACGTAAATGAATTGACTGGGACATTAGATTATAACATAAAGTACAATGTCTAGCTTTCCTGTTGCTGTGATAAAATACCCTGGAAAACGTAACTTAATGGAGGAAGGGCTGATTTTGGCTTAGTTCCAAAGGAATAGTCTATCCCAGGTAGCTGATGGACATGGTAGGAGGCAGGGAAGATATGGTGACTGAAGCTGGAGGCTACATGGTCACACTGCATCTGCACTCAGGAAGCAGAGCTGGAATATAAAGTCTCAAGGTTCATCTTGAGTGAGTATTCCACTTCCTCCAGCAAGGCTGTACCTCCTACAGGTTCACATTCTTCCCCAAAGCACCACCAGCTGAGGACTATGTGTTCAAATGTGAGTGTATGGGGGCAGTTCCCATTCACATAACTACCAGACCTTTTAACTTTTGGTGTGTCTGCACATGTGTGAGTGTGCGCGCCCATGTGTGTGTGGAGGCCAGAGCACAGGTGTGCTGTTCTATCACTCTGCAGTCTTCCCTTGAGACAAGGCTCTCTTACTGAACTTGTTTTTTTGGGTAGGCTGGTGGCCAGCAAACCCTAGTAATCTTGCTGTCTCCAGCTCTTCCACTGCCGGGGTTACACAAGAGTACACCACCATGCCTGGCTTTTCTTTTTTGTGCTGGGGCTGTGAACTCAGTTCTTCCTGCTGTGCAGAAGCGGCTCTTACCTACAGGTCTATCTCTCCAGTCCTCAGACATCTCAGCTTTATAGAAATGAAGTAGAATGGTTAAAAGAGTGGGTGGGAGAGGATGAGGAGAGGTTTTGAGACAGGATCTTACTATGTAGTCCTGGCTACCTTGTATTTACCTGCCTCTGACTCCCAAGTGCTGAGATTATGGGATGTGTCACTATGCCAGGTTGGAAGTTTTTAATGGGTTTAGTTTTTATTTTGCAAGATAAACAAGTTCTAAAGACAGTGCAAACAGACTCAGCATTCTTCAACTGCTTCTTAACAGTGGGTAAGATGTTAAGAAGAAAGAAAATATGACGACTGACATTGAGTTGACATTTTTATTTGAGAAAGAAACATCTAGACAGTGCTACAGACAGCCCTAATGTATCTACAGTGCCATACACAAAAGGACAGTTGCTCACAATGACGTTTTAAAGCACTGAAACAGAGTTAAGTGCTTTATGGATCCAAGAAGTCAAAATATATTCAGAATGAGTCTTAACATCCTCACACGGATCAAGGTTTTAACACTTGACATCTGGGAACCTAGACACCAGAACACTCAATCACGTAACTTTGAGTGTAACATACCTTGGTGGGAACCAAGTCTTCTGTTGACATACACTAGTTACTCATCGCCACACACAGATGTAAAATTCTAGTTTCTCAGTCAACTGACACACTGCTTGGATTAATTAAATATATTTAGACTTCTCTATCGCATAAACAAATATACAACCAAATTAAGTGTATCAAAAGTGCTCACTGTTTTTACAGGAACATTAACAATCTGACAGATGTTTACAAATGCACTCTGCTCTACATACGCAGCTAGAATTTCCCTCTCTATATTATAACCAATTTTGTGATGTTTCTAAGCAATGTACACCTCTCCAATCCTCCAGTTCTTCTCCTTTCCTCCTATTTCTCGGCTATACTCAGGCCACCCTGTTGGCATCTTCCTCAACACTAGCAGGTCTGCAGGGGCCTAAATTCCCGTAGGGAACTAATGTTAAAGTCGTACAAAAGAATAGTAAAGACACATTCTCTAACATGTCATGCCAAACATATAATAAACTGGTAATATTGGTGGATCACACATAGAATTCACATTTCCAGAACAGAATAACTTAAATATTAAAACGTACCTTTATGTTATCCACTGTAACTGACTTTATAACAAATGGCAAAGTTTGATACAAAACCCACAAAATCCACTAGTTTTAAATGCTGTATATCACAGCATAGGAACATATTTCTATCATCTATTCAAATTACAGACAGCAATGCTGCTTTAAGCTACTCTAGGGTTTAGAACCTAATTAGAAATTTAAACGAAACACAATTTTATGTTCAAATATGGAAATGAGTAACATAATTCCAAACCCCAGAAGTATCCCAGCATTCTGCAGGAAGAAATACCCCCATCGGCTACACCCGTGATCGCTGGCGTCGTTGTGCAGCATCTCGGGCACCTGAGAGAGGCAAAGGCAACAGTTCAGCCTTCAGAAGTACAGATGAATTCTAGAAGAATCTGTAGAGCAGTGTCATTTGGAGCTGGATGAGGTATGGGCAGTTCCCCAGCACCTGCCTACTGCTGTGCATGCTCCTCTGGTAGGATGCAGTCCAGAGCGTGCCCAAGCAGTTGACTAGGACAAGTACTATTCACAGAGTTCTGAGCAGGTAAACAGTCAGCTAACTCACTGTTAAATGAAGAGTGATGCTGATTTTCCTGCTTCAGGTACCGCCTACATGTGTAAGGTTCATGTCTGATTCAGAGAGGGGGAACTCTCACGCCACATAAAATACAAGTTTAGCAAGAAGATTGCTGAGGAGGTTAGGTGGACTTGGTGACAAAATAATTTTTTTACTTTGTCAAGAAGGGCATTTTAAGCTTAGTCTGACAACATATGGCTTGGGCTGGGCTTACTGGGAGTTTATAGACAATTCAGGGTCTGATTCTACTCTAAAACAGGGGGGTGAGTTTTCATGTTTCCTGGTAAACCCATGGGTGGGAGAGAGCTGTGTGAGTGACCAGCAACGGAAGACGTGGAGTCAAAGTGCCTATAGTCTCAACCGTCACTCTTCTCCTCACTGGGATCTAATGCCATTTTTGCAATGAATTTTTTAATTAAAAAACAAAAAGGTTTATTTTTATTTAGTGTATGTGGGTTTGGGTTTGTGCACTGCCTGCAGAGGCCAGGAGAGGGGTCAAATCCCCTGGAGCTGGAGTCACATGGGGTTTTGATCCACTGGATGTGGGTGCTGGGAACCGAATCCTGGTCCTTTGGAAGAGTGGTATGTGCTCTTAACAGCTGAGCCATCTCTCCAGACCCTGCAATGAATTTCTTTACAGAGCACTTCCTGTTTTATTTAGTCAACGCCCTCTGACTTCTTGGAAACTTACCATGTCAACCAGAGCGACATACATGAACAAGCCGGCAGTGAGTGCAAATATCCACATAGAAACATTTTCTGCATAATGCCCGATGAATATCCCCGTTGCCATTCCAAGATAGGCCAGCATGGCCGATAGGGCATTATAGAGCACAGCTTGCTTGACTGTCATGCCTGCCTTGAGTAAGACAGCAAAATCACCTTTAACAGAAAACAAAAAGGCATAGTCATTGGAGAGCATTTTAACGCACACCTAAGAGATTTCTCAGATTTAAAAAAAAAAAAAAAGGTTGATTTTTCTCCAGGGGAACAAAAAGAAAGAAAATATCCAGGGCTTGAACAGTGTTAGTGAGTGCAGACACCCAATAATTTTACAAACTAAACAATTATTTTATGCAACATTTTCTGAAGGTTTCTTCTGTGTCAGTGATGGTGAGTGCACAAGTCTACTGTTGAATTCTTGTACTGTCTTTAAGGGGGCTGACACTGGCGGTGCAGGAAGAAGCAGCAGGAGTTCAGTTATCCTGAGCTACACAGAGAGCTTAAGGTTAGCCTGGGCTACATGAGATCCAATCTCAAAAAACAAAACAACTGGCAATAGGTGTGTGTGTGTGTGTGTGTGTGTGTGTGTAATTCACAGGAAATGATCAGCAATCGGTAAAGGCAACACCTAACTAAGAGCTATGAGTCCCAGAGATGTAAATGGTTAAGAGGCGTCACAGGGCAAGAAGGACTGAGAATGGGGGACAAAAGGGAGACAGAGGCTTACATAAGCATGTGCCAGGGAGACAGGAGGCCTTCTGAATGGCTGGATACACACCAAGGAACAAAAATGAGGACAGTGTCAGAATGTATGTGAATGAACATGTGCCCATGAGAACAAAGGCCAGGCCATGAACTGGGATCCAAGCAATGGAGGTAGGTTTCAAATTGTAGTACAACTAGAAGTACAATTCATCAACTCCCTTCTTTCAGTTCTAAGACGTTCCAACCTACTGTGTGTGTGTGTGTGTATGCATGCTCTTGAGTGAACTCACACCCACAGCATGTGTATTCACATGCTCATGTGCGTATGTGAATCTGTGTGCATCTGTGTATGTGCCCAAGGTCAGAGAAGAGGGTGGGCTGTCCTGCTCTATCATTTTCCACTTTACTCCTTTGAGGCAGTCTCATACTGAACCTGAGCTAGGCTGGCAATCAGGGAGCCCCAGTGATCCTCCTGTCTCCATCCTCCAAGGCATTGGGGTTATAGAAGCACACACCAGTGCTGGGATCTGAACTAAGGTGCTCATATTTGCATAGCAAGTGCTCTTATCCACTGAATCATTGATCCAGATCCTGTTTTTTAGATAGTATTGAGGACTAAATCTAGAGTGTCATGCATTCTAGGCAGGTGCTCTACCACAGAGCTACCTACTGCACAAGCTAGATCCTCTTTCCAAACTTCCTGACTTAATTTAAGAAGTAGTCACATATGTACTGTAGTTCTATTTTTTTTTTGGGTGGTGGGGGGTGGGAGACAGGGTCTCATATCCCACGCTGACCTTAAACTACGTGGCTGAGGATAACCCTGAACTCCAGATCCTTCTGCCTTTACCTCCCAAGTGCTGTGATGACAGTCATGCACACTCAATTGTAGGAACACAATTACTTGTGTCCCCAGTGTGCCAGCACAGAACCTTGGTACCAGAAGAATACAGAAGGGGCCCAGGTGCTGCTGGACAAACCCACACATTCTGTACTTGCAGGGTCAAATTCTTGCTGGAAAATTTGTGTCCAGTGAGAAAGAGCAGCTAGGTGAATGAGCAGACAAGGGGAAGGCTTGGGTTATGGAGAAGCAGGTTAGGGTGCTCCTGAACCAAGCTAGAGACAGCAGCATAGTTCATTCTCACAGAAAAGGCAGTTTGCATGATTCTCTTACCTAACTCATGAGGCAGCTCATGACAGAACACAGCAACAGAAGTGCTGAGCCCACTGGACAGGCCCTCAGTGAAAGCAGCACCTGTGTAAGTCAGAAAAGGTTTGGCAGGAGCTTTGAAATCTTGTCAGTACACAAAAATGATGGAAAAACAATGACATTGAATTTTGTCTGTGCATTAATGCCATCTTCCCAACTCAAACTCTATCTTCTTACTAATATATAAATAAATAAATACAAGCTGGTAATGGTGGCACACACCTTTAATCCTAGTACTTGTGAGTTAAGAGTCTAGCCTGGTCTACATAGGGACCTCCAATAATATATATGTGTGTGTGTGTGCGCATGCATGTAATCATGGCACATATGAGGTTAGAGGGCAACTTGTGGGAGCTGGCGCTCTCCTTTCCTCATGTGTAGTCTAGGGTTGGAACTTAGGTAGGCAGGTTTGTTGGCAAGTGCCTTTACCTCCTGAACTGTCTCACTGGCCTCAACCCCTATCTTCTTTATAAGAAATCTCAGAGCACATCTCACTGAGCCTGAATTTCCCTAGGAAGCACAGGCTATGTGACCGGGGTGGGGGAGGTTCAATGGTCTAGCAATGAGCCACTATCTACAAACCTGAGGAAGGACTGCTACCATATAAAACACTGACCTGAGAATATAAACTACTTAGAGGAAAGCCCTCTGTAGCCAGAAGTACATAAGCATTTCACTGGCCTCAGAGGATTCACGATGTCATCAGATTTGTGTGCATGCATCCTTTAACCATTCTGCAAGGAGACTCAAGGCAGAGCCTCTCCCACTTAAAAAGCTAATGCCTTCTCTGACCAATCACCTACCGGCTGTGCATTGGGACATTCCTCCTGTGTTGGCCTAAGCAGAGTAAGGGAAAGAGGAAAGTGGATCCTCAGTGGGCCAGGGCCTGGCTGGACAGCAGCACTACCTCTCTACCCTTGCCTGCCTCTGCAGTCAAATTCCTAGTACTTTCATCTTTTGTCTCTGAAATTCTCGATTATGGTACAAAGATTTAACTTTGTCTTTTTCTTTGGCTAGAGATAGGTAACTAGGGTTCCCAGGTCCATGCTAATTCCTTCAGTACCACAGAAAAGGGGTATGACCTCATAGGGGATATGGATATATACAGAAGCCTCACAGCCATTCCATTAGTGTTTAAAGCAGATCTCAAGACTTCATGGACGAAGAACAACTTTTGTGTCTGTGATGCAAGGACTCAAACCCAGGGCTCATGCACACTAGATAAGTGCTCTACCCCTGAGCTAGAGCCCCACCCTAAGAGCAACTACTGATAAGTACTACTTAGGCAACAGGTGAGGCGCAGATCCCAGATTTATTTGAAGCTCACAGTTACTAAGTACTTCGTTGTCACAAAGTAGACAGAAAAGATATTTTGATAATTTTGGAAGTCAATATCCTCATCTAAGCTAACCTATTTTTTGTTAAACCTGACCAAGCATTTAATGTGCTATTTCTGGGCCAAGCAGCAATGACCAGCTATATAGCAACGTACCAATTGCAAGGCCGTCACTGAAATTGTGTAACCCATCACCCATGATCACCATCCAGGCCAATGTGGCAATGCCAGCGTCCTTCAGCTCCTCTCGAGAGTAGCGCTGGCTGTGGCTGTGGGGGTGGTGGTTCTGGTGGTGGTGGTGGTGCAGAATGTGATGGTAGTCATGATGGTGGTGAATGAGGTCATCGGACTGGCCCAGTGTGTCATGGAAGTGTGAGTGGCACTTGTTCTTGCAGCCCCTGGGAACGTATTCATTGTAGACTTCTTGTGGGTGTGAATGGGCGATCATGACCTCTTCCTCTTCCAGCACTGCTGGCTGCTGGGAATCAAACGGGGAGGGCTCTTGGGAGTCTGTCCGGAGGTAGCTTTCGGGTCCTAGGGAGAAATACATAGAATACTGGAACTACATGATAAGACTTTGTTGGTGTTCCTGAACACACTTCAGACTTCCCCACTGATGACTGATCATCTCAGGGCCTGGTAGTCTCAGATCTGCAGAATTAAGCAGCAGAGAACTGTTGTTGAGGAACGCCAATAGGTTCTAATAATTCTTCAATATGAAATATATTACATTTTAAGAATGGGTTTCAAGTGCATAATTCTAGCACTCAAGAGGCTGAGGGAGGGTTACTTGGGCTCAGAGCTTTGAGATTAGCCTAGACAACACAATGATAATGAGACTCTATCTCAAAAAAAGGGTTTATTTCTAAGTTTAATTTTTTTTGTCTGTCTTTTGTTTTTTGTTTTTTTCACGACAGGGTTTCTCTGCTATAACTCTGGCTGTCTGGAACTCACTCTGTAGAACAAGCTGGCTTCGAACTCACAGAGGTCCGGCTGCCTCTGCCTCCCAAGTGCTGGGACTAATGGTGTGTGCCACCACCGCCTAGCTTTTAAGTCTAGTTTTTAGTTACATTTATTTATTTACTTGCTTTAGTGTGCACTGAGGACTGGCACACGGCCATGGCATATGTGTGGAGGGCAGAAGACAACTGCCTGGAGCTGGTTCCTGCCTCCCATGGAGCGGGTCACAGACTGAACTCAGATAACCAGGCTCGGCACCCTCACCCTTGTCCATTGAGTCATCCATCTCACCGGCCCAATCTCCTCTTAGTCCCCCTTTCTCTTTTTCCCAATTAGTTTATTAAAGACTTATTTTTAATTACAGGAAAAATTTCAGAGCTGTAAATTCATGTTGATTTAAAATTGATTAGAAGTTGGGCAGTGGTGGCTCATGCTTTTAATCCCAGCACTTGGGAGGCAGAGACAATGGTTCCCTGTGAGTTTGAGACCAGCCTGGTCTACAGAGTGAGTTCCAGGACAGCCAGGGCACAGAGAAACCCTGTCTTGAAAAACCAAAACAACAACAAAAATTAGAATTTAACAGTTCTTAAAATGGTGAAATTTCTGTCCAATTACACATCCCTAAAACTGTTGTGATGACTACTAACAGTGGTTGCATGACACTTTCACAAATTAGAAATTATTCACAAAATTATAAATTATTAAAAATAAATTTAAAAAATCTCTATCATAATTATGTACAGCTCATCTGAAACAGTCCACTGTGGATAGGTTGTTCTGGGCTCTTCCTTCATGTCAGTGAGTCAGGATTTGTAATTGTCATAACCTAAAAAGTGAGAGATGAGGGGAATCTCATCTTGACACATCCAAGTTCTACAGTTTTAGGACATGAAACACACAATTCCAGCTTCCAAAATAAAATTACCTCCAGTGCCTAGGCGGCTTCACTGCGAGCTGCGATGGTCCTTCTGAGGCACGAGAAAGTGATGTGTATGGTGAACACATTATAAACTCCCTCTTGCTGCTCTTTATAATTTTAAAGCTGGGAATATTAAAAATTTCAGTCCCAACAAAGCTGACCCCACTCTGCATACCACCAGTCACAGGGCAGGCACAGCTCTCTGTGGAAGGAAGATCCTTCCCTAGCTGTCTAGAGCAGAAGATTCACAGAGGGAATGGTTCGGCTCAGGAAGACAAGGTCCAGGTTCACCAACAGCAAGGCTCAGAGCTTTTTTTTTTTTACTTTGGTTTTGTGAGATAGGCTCCACATAGTCCAGGCTAGACTTGAACTCTTATGTAGCCAAGGATGACCTTGAACTCCTGATGCCCTTTATAGGCTTGCACAAATCCTGGTTTCATGTGGTGCTGGGAATGAAACCCAGGACTTCACACATGATAGGCAAGAACTACTAATGGAGCTACACCCTTACCCTGAATGAAAGGATCTGAAACATTAGTCTTCCACAATTGCCCTCCTGATTATCCCTTAATATCTTCTACCTACTTGTATTTGAAAAGACGAGTTTTTCTTCTCATTAAAAACACCATATGCTTATTTTAAAATGTTACTTAATACATTAAAAAATACTGGAAATTATTAGTGGCACACACCTTTAATGCCAGCACTCAGGAGGAAGCAACAGGAGGATCTCCGGGAGTTTGAGGCCAGTCTGAACTATAGAGTTAGTTCCAGGCAGCCAAAGAAACCCTGTCTCAAAAAATCCCAAAACAACAACAAACAAAAATGTATAGCCCTATCAGCTGGCTTCCTATTTATTAGACAACAAAATTCAAGGAAAACAACAACAAAATAACCTTAATTCCTTTATCATCATCACCAAGATGATTTATTGGCTGGGCTTGGTGGCTCCTGCCCACAGTCCACATTGATTATTTACTTGGACAGAGGAAAGACTACTGTAACAGTAAGGCTGTTCTTTGTCCTGTACACTGTTATCAGTCTTCTGGGGAGCTCCCGACCTTCTGGTCCTGACATTACAGATGTCCCTAAAGTCCATCCAGAATGCTGAGGAAGGACCAGTTACAGAAAGAAGAGTCAACATGATTTATTTGCTCTTTAGAGAAAAGCGGCATGTTGGAAAATGCAGGGTGAACTTGGAAGCTTACTGACAGGCAGCAGTTTTTTCTTTCCCCTCAGTCAGTAGCTATCTGTTGAGCCTGTGTTAAGCCTTCTGAATTGTTTATTAGTTTTAGTTTTGCTATGTAGTGTAGGCTGGTCTCACACTCCTAATCCTCCTGTCTCAAGCTCCTAAATGCTGGGATTATAGGTGTGACCCCAGGCCTGGCTGGACCAGCTGTTCTGACATGCCCTGGGGATATAGGAAAGCATTAGAAACCAGCTGCCTTCAAGAAGTTTAAGTTGACTCTAGTGATACAACTATGCATTTGTGAAAATCCCTACACTTAAAACTGTGAGTCTAAGTGAGTAGAAAACAAAGAAACACAAGTCTCTTTCATCAGCTAAGAGGAAGTTCACTTGTCTGTGTGTAGCAAGGCTACTTCCCTTCCCAAAGACTCATGACCCATTAAGACTTCCCTGGAAGCCAATGTGATATTAAGAAGCACTCACCATGGTCTCGCATGACCTCACTTCAGTTCAGTTCTCACTTCAGAAAGAAGTGAGAAGGTGCCAGCAATGTGTCACTATGTACACACCAGGTTCCTGGAGTCATAGCTCAGGGAACACTGTGGTTTGAAACCAAGATCCTCAAAGTTGAGCTTGTCTATAACTGATGGTCCCTCACAGCAGGAGGCATTGAGGTCCTTGTTGGACTCTCTCATCTGAGATTCCAGACAGCTGTATGTTACTGTATATAGCCTTATGATCTCTGGAGGTGGTAGAATATATGGCGGTTGGAAGGTTAACTGAAGGGAGACTCCATCTAGGCAGCTATAGGGAAATTTTCAACCACATTGGGTAAGACTTTTGGGTGGTATGGCTGTTTCGGGGACCCCTTCTCATATAAGCCAAATAAGCTCATTGATTCCCCAAGTTAGGCTCTGGTGAAATTATACTTGGGTTTGTCATTGGTGCCCTGCCTTGGGCGGGTGGGGAGAGCAGGAATTTGTTTCTATTTCCCCAGGGAAAGAATTCATAAAACAGACATTCACACATGAACCCTCCAGCAGTGGTTTCTCTGTGGCAGTTCCTTATGAGACGTGGAGGAAGGCCTTTGACACACTGACCCACATTCCTCGGCCACAGTCAACATCTGCTCACATGAATTTAGTTCCCTATTTCAGACAAACAGGATTTATGCTAGTCTCACACCATCTAGATGTTCTCAGGAGACTATCCTGCCTAGAGCCCTGTACAAGACTATTCATGCCCTGTGCCACACCTGGCTCTCTGATGCATGTGCTTTCCTCACTTCTACAGTATTTGCAGGGCTCTCTCTACTGCACACCATGTTCATTTCCTGGGCACCAGCCACCCTGTGGATCCCAAGCCTGCAGAAAATTGCCAATTAGAGTAAGCTTCTCCTTAGATACTTGAATACTGCATCTCAAGTGGCTCCCAGCATGCAGTGTGGACTCTCACTTGAGCATTCTCGAGATAGTTTTTAAGTGTCATGAGATACTTTAGGAAACAAAGAAAAAGGCCACGGCCCTATCTCCTTCAAATGGCCCCAGCTGCCCTGTGTCCCAGTACCATCCAGTCCGAGTCTTGAGAGACTTACGTTCTCCTGCATCTGCCTTCTCCTCGTTTGAGGAAAGCTGAGACTCGTATTTGGACAATTGCTTCTTAATCTCCGCATCCTCATCATTTTCAGGTTTCTTTTGATTCTGAAAACCAGGGAAAGCAACATATTGAGAGTTGATCTGCTATGTGTTTTCAACACAGCTGGAGCTGGAGCTCAGGACTAGAGCACTTGCCTAGCATTGGTGAGATCCTGGGTCTAATCCCTAGCACCACAACCAATGAAAAAACAGGGAAGCAAAAGACACAGAAAAGGCTAGCTAGCACACTTCTCCTGAAATAAAAGCTGCCCAAGGGTAGGGCCTCTACTTGTCTGTTTAGCACCTAGTATGGACTTTTGGTCATAATAGCTGTCAAAAAGGCAAAAATTGTCTGAGTCAAAAGAGAAAAAACAGTTAATCTTCCCACGTGGCCTTGCATCAGCTACTGTAGTGTGGGCTCATGTGGTCAGGGTTAGAAACGCACATCTTGGGCACTCGAGGACTGACAATGATGCAGGATATCAATTTAAATTAGATCCTAGGGGAATTCGTACATACGTTAAAACAAACTCTACCTGTGCTATGCACTTAGGGCCAGCTACAGCCATTTCCTTCAGGGTTGGTTACCTCTGGGCTACTTCATGGATACTGAAACCTACATTTTCATACTTTTTTGTTATGAAAACTTAAAGTACTTTTTCTTAGTAAAATACCATTAACATTAAAAAAAAGATTTGGTTTCCATGTATGTGTCTATGTGTATGTGTAATTCACATGTTTGTGTGCCCATAGAGGCCCAGTGAGGACATTGGAGCTAGGTGGCTGTGGGCTGCTTGACATGGCTTCTGAGACCCAAACTCTTCTGCAAGAAGACTGGGCCATTAATCACTGAGCCTTCTCTCTAGTCCTCATGTTTTCTTTTTGAAGTATTTATTATTCAGCCTTGAAATTATCAGTGGGCTTGTTTAACAACCTGATCCTTTCTTGTACAATTTGTGTGATGATGAGGATGGAACTCAGGTCCTCAAGCATGCTAGGCAAGCACTGTACCACCAAGCTAGTCCATCGGAATTTTCTTGTCTTTCTTGTTTCTTTTCTCTTTTTTTAAGGATATGGTTTCTGTCTGTACCTAAGACTCAGCTTGTATTTGTGGCAATCTGCCCAAATCACTACCTAAGACTCAGCTTGTATTTGTGGCAATCTGCCCAAATCACTCTCTGAGTACTGGGATTGGGTGTGGGCCATAAGAACTGGCTATTACTGGGCTTTTTGTAACTATTCCAAGTGCTAGGCTTGAGTGTGCTAGGCTCCCTATGTGAGCCTGAGCAATGTTTATATTGCAGAGGTCTCCCTAAACAATCAAGCCTGTGCATTATCTACTTATGTGGAAGACAGTATTTTTAATTATAGAAATTATCACACAAATAATATTTATTATTTGCATCGCTTAAATGAGCAAGACACACCTAGTCACTAATGTCCCACAGCTGTCACCCAGAGGACTGGGGCTTTAACATAGATGAGGACTGCAGTTCTTTGCTTGAAATCATTGATACATTTTATGAAAGAAAACAATGGGTGCTATCAGAGTGTGTAAGATTCAGGATGCGCTCTTCAAAAATCCAGCAATTAAACCAAAACCAAAGGGTAACAGGACTTTGGAGTGAGGGGTGGGGAGGCACTATTCTAGGCAGTTTTTAAAGTGTGTGTGTGGCCCAAATAGCAAAGATCCAGCTCTTTCCTGGAACTAAGAGGACTCTCTCTCTAGAGGGTGGCTGGGCCAGCAACTGAAGGAGGCCAGGTAACAGAGCATGTTGGGAGTGGCCTAGAGAAATCGGAAGTCATTGGAGGATTCTGAGCGGAGGTGTAGAGCACTGCCTGCTCCGTGAAAATAGAGTAGGTGGAAGAAACGGAGATGATGCAGACAGGCTGGGTAGGAGGCAACTGCTGTTAGTCGGAGGGCGAGACACTTGAACTAAAATGACAGCAAGAATGGTTGGGGGAAACAGAAAGACTGTGGGCATATTTAATAAAGCCTGCCCAGATCTGGTGGGGATGGTGGGGTGTCATAGGATTCTCTGGTTCCCAGTGAGAGCTGTAGCTGTCACCAGTTGGAAGGATGTGTGAAGTCGAACTGCTGTAAAGGTCTAACTACACTGACTGAGCATGAGCAGTAACCCTGATCAGAATGTAGCCTTCACACTGACATGGGGCACAGCATGGACTCCTTAAGGAAAATGCCCTCCTATGCAAAGGGCTGCCAGGCTTCCGACACACGTTATGTGGTTTTTTTGCTTTATTTATCTTTATGAGGGAAAAAAGAAATTAAGATGTAACACTAAGAAATAAACTCAATATTTTCTGAGATGGGAATAGAACAGGTAATGTTTGCAAAACTCTGTGAAGACTGTCTGGAGTACTTTCTGCTGCTTCATGTTTCCTCTGTTCCATAAGCATGCATCATCATCTGCTGTGTGCCAGCAGTAGACACAGAGAAGTGCATGGGACACAGACGTTCTGGATCTTCAACGCTTACATTCTATTGGGTGTCTTAAAATAGAGACAGCCCAACTTCCCTGTGGTAATCCACAGCAAGACGAAGATCACATTACTGCTGCACTCAAAAGACACTGGCACGACACATGGCTCATAGTTCACTAGTGACCAACAGTTGGAAAATAAGCTGCTGTACTTTATAAAGTAGTCTATCTTTTAAGATCTCAAGTTATACAGTACCAGATTAAAGGACAGTTAGATAAAATTTAAGTGAAAATTGAAAACTAGGGTTGATGAAATAACACAGTAGATAAAAGATACTTGCTGCCAAGCTTGATGGCCTGAGTTCTATCCCTGGTACCCACTTGGTATAAAGCTATTGCAAGTCATCCTCTTTCCTCTGTGTGTGTCATGACATGCATGTACCTTCCCCCACATCATTGTAATTAAAAATTAAAACTAACTGAAATAAAGAGGTTTAAGAAATTAGGGTTGGCTGGAGAGATGGCTCAGTAGTTAAGAGCACTGGCTGCTCTTCCAGAGGACTGGGTTCAATTCCCAGAACCCACATGGTAGCTCAAACTGTCTCTAACTCCAGTCCCAGGGGATCTGACACCCTCACACAGACATACATGCAGGCAAAACACCAATGTACATAAAATAAAAACAAATATAAAAAAAAAACCCTTTAACTATTTTAGGGGCCGAAGAGATGGCTTGGTGATTAAGAGCACTGGTTGCTTTTCCAGAGGACTGGGCTCAATTCCCAGCATCCATATAGCAGCTTACAACTTCCTGTAACTCCTGTTCCAGGGGTTCTGACACAGGCATGCAGATATACATATAGCCAAAACAACAATGTACATAAAAATAAGAATAAGTAAATTAGAAATATATAGGTATTTGGAAAAGAAACACACAGCCAGGCAGTGGTGGTGCAAGCCTTTAATCCCAGAACTTGGTAGGCAGGCAGATTTCTGAGTTTGAGGCTAGCCTGGTCTACAGAGGGAGTTCCAGGACAGCCAGGGGCTAAATAGAGAAACCCTGTCTCAAAAAAAAAAAAAAATGCAGTACACACTCTTAATGTGTTCTCTAGCCCCATGATCATATTTTTAAAGCTAAGAATAATCCCAAAGGATATAAAACCAGTCTAAGTGTAGCCACATGGAACATGATTTTGGACATTAAAATGAAGTGGTTGAGCTGGAGAGTTGGCTCATTGGTTAAAAACATTTGTTACCCTTGCAGAGGACCTGGGTTCAATTCCCAACACCTACATAGTGGTTCACAACGACCTTTAACTCCAGTCCCAGGGAGTGATGCCTTCTGATTTCCACCGGCACCAAGCACACATGTGGTACACATATACACATGCAGGTAAAACATTTATACACATAAAATAGTAAAATAAATAAAAATCGTTAAAAAATTAAAAAAAAAAAAAGAATGGAGAAGTTATTCTTTCATTTGTGTTATCTTTTGAGACAGGGTCTCACATAGCCCAGGCTAGCATCAAACTTGGGATGTAGACGAGGATGACCCTGGGATCTTAGCCCTCCTGCCTCCACTTTCTGGGTGCTGGAATAGCAGGCATGTGCCACCATTCCCAGCTCAGGAGGAAGCTATTTTAATTTACTTCTTCCCTCTAAACTTAGGTCCATTAAACAGAGGGCTCATAATTGTAACACAGGATTTTTAAAAATCTGTTTTTTGAAACAAAGTCTTACTATATGGTCCAGACAGCCATGGAATTCATTACATTCAGGCTGGCCTTAAATTCAGGATACTCCGTCCTCCAACTCCTGAGCATGGGGATTACAGGTGTGTGCCACTCTGCCCAGCTTGCCATACGCAGAGTGTAAAATCCCTAAGGGTAAACATTCACAGGATGGAGGCGGCGGCACTTCTGTTCCCACAGTGAGCCTGATGCTCGGCCAGAGCCAGCTACGCTTAATTTTCAGACTTCTCCATGCCAGCTATGCTGGTTGTATAATTGCACAGCTTAATTACATGTTGCTTAAACTCTGAAACAACAGTGAGAATAGTTACTTCTGTGAACAGAAGAACAAGTTCCGACAAAAAAAAGGTTAATTTATGTAAGGTGTCCACGATATAAATGTAACGCTTTCAGAATCTAGATCTATATTCAGAACAGCTCTACAAGTATACAACCTCTTGCTCAATTTTAGAGAAACCAAAAGAAACCAAAACTGGAAATAATAACGAGCTACATCACAGGTATAAAGAAAAAAGGCATTGAACTCAGTCTTCCCCCGATTTTAAAAAAAAAAAAAATCCTCAATCAGATGATGAGCACCTGTCTGATTTTTATTAAAAAATTTTTTTTGAGACAGGTCTCACATAGCCCAGTTGGTCTCAAGCTCACTATGTAGGCGAGGCCTTAAGGTGCTGGGATTACAGTCGAGCCACCATGCTGGTTACACTCGTTTTCGGGAGTTCTTCCAAGAGTCCTCGATTGAGCTGCCTGACCACATCAGATAAAAGGCAGACCACCTCACGATTGGAAGGTATTTATATCAGAAATAGAGGGCCTCTACTTGGCTTCAGACTATTTTATGGTCTAATTTGCAAAGGATAAACTTGTAAGCCATGTATCCTTTGAAATACAAGGCAATTAATTTAAAATTTAATTAAAAATGACATTACTTAACCGTAGCACCAATACATAGTGATGTTATACTTGTGGTCTTTAATACCAGGCTTCTGCTTTGGGCCTGCTCACATACATACAGACTTTTTAGCCTTTCTCTTTTTATTCCCCAAGAGTTACAAGGAATTAAGAAGATTGGAAGCTTCAAGGCTGGAGAAGCTTCAGGGAGATAGCTCAGTCAAAGTGATTGTTGTGCAACCATGAGGACCTGAGTTTAGATATCCAGCACCCCCAAAACTGGGTGTGTTGACATGTGTCTGTGATCCTAATGCTGGGGAGATGGAGACACTAGGGCTTCCTAGCCAAGTTGGCAAGCTCCAGTTTCAGCAGAGCACGCTCTCAAATAATAAGGTGGGGACTGATTGAGGAAGACACTGATGTTAACGTCTGACTACTATTTAAACCCATATGCACAAAAGGCAGTCAGGCAGGCGCCAGGCAGGCAGGCTGTTCCCTCCAAGGTTACGCAGAACTTCTGTATGAATGCCTCTAGGGCCAAAACCACCTTAAAGGTATTGAATATTTCTCACACAAAGGTAACAGATTCTGGGCAGTTTATTCTAAGGACAGTCAGAGTGCTACTCTACGTAAGTTCATTGCATAGCAGGTCCTTGATAACTGTAGCCTTACCTTTTTTTTCTTATCTTTAAATTGCTTGATCAATGTGAGTACATGTTCCACAAGAAACATGAAATACAAGCCTCCTAGAGCTGTCAGACCTTTCCACGTGGAATCAAAATAGGTGCTTTCCTCTATGTTCTGAGCTGACAGGTGACTGAACAGTGGACCTCTTTTCATTTCCATTGCTGGCTCTTCGTGGCTATGACTGTGGTGGTGACTTGCATGAGACTAAAAATGAAATGATACAAGGTTTTTATTCACTGTTTTCATATGCCAAAGTAACTGCCAAAGATGAAATCATTCAGAATTAAGGAAATAATGGAATACTTTAGAGTTGAGGAAACACTGAAAAAATAAAGAGGACAACAGGCAGCTAACTACTTAGAGCTTCATGGATGCTACCTGCTATGCACTGAACAGATTGGGTCTGTTGATGTAAAGGCAGATCCAGTCCATTATAATTTAGAAATAGAATATTATTGCTGGGCAGTGGTGATGCGCACCTTTAATACCAGCACTCGGGAGGCAGAGGAAGAGGCAGGTGGATCTGAGTTCGAGGCCAGCCTGGTCTACAGAGCGAGTTCCAGGACAGTCAGGGATACAAAGAGAAACTCTGTCTTGAAAAACAAAACAAAACAAACAAAAAAACACCCTCCCCAACTGCCCAAGAAAAAGAATATTTTCAATGTCTGACATTTTACCATGGCCACAGTTAACAAGTAACTTAACACACACATCAGTATCTCATCAGATTAGCCTTGTAAGAAGCCTAGTCCATGCATAGGGATGGGCCCTGCAGGTATCTGAGAACCTATGCTTTGATCTGCAGCCTGCAGCAGAGTGTAGCAGAAACTAGCTGATGCTACTTCTGTTAGGGAACCAATTGGATGTGCAGCACCCTGACAAAGACCACGGGATACCTGCTATGCACAAGCTACTTCCCACAGCTGGTATGCCTAGACACGTGTCATTTGTTAGTTGGGGAGACAGTCATTCAGAATAGTGTTCGTTTTGAATCCAAAATGAGGTTGTCAGTATTCTAGGAAGGAGAAACTTGCCTTTTCTACCAAACTGAAAATCTCTATGTTAATTTTTCTTTTTCAGTGCTATGTATTGAAGCCAGGGCTTTACTCATTTCAGGCAAGAAGTGCTCTACCATTAAACTATATCCTCAGCCCTCTAAGAGAACAGAAAAAAGTGAACTCCAAATAATTTCTGCTTGTGACTTATTCCAAATACTTAATAAAAAGTAAATTTACTCTATCAGGCCTGTTTACTGAAAAATTCAGTCAGGTCATGAAATATAAATCTCTGAACACACAAGTTCAACTTTGAAGAAAACCTCTAAGTTTCGTAGATACATGAAGAAACCCTTGAAATATGGCAACCACAGGTAAGCAGGGAGCTCCCCTGTGGCAGCGGTCACAGCGCTTCACATCTGAGCAGGGTTTCTCTCCTTTAATTAGTGAGTTCAAAAAGCTTAGTCTGAATTGGTAGAGTCTCTTATAGAAGCAACAAAACAAAAACAAAGTCCCACCAATACATACTAAAATTAAAATCTTGCATAAGTTATCAAATATACTTTAAAATCAACTTTATAAATTTTTTTCCTTCCTTCCTTCTTTCCTTCCTTCCTTCTCTTTTTTTTTTTTTTTTTCCTGAAACAAGGTTTCTCTGTGTAGTCCTGGCTGTCCTAGAACTTACTCTGTAAACCAGGCTGGCCTTGAACTCAGAGTTCTGCAGAGATCTGCCTGCCTCTGCCTCCCCAGTGCTGGGATTAAAGGTGTGCACTACCACTGTCTAGCTCCAAACAAAATTTCTAACCTCTGATAAATACCAACAAAAAGAGTTTGAGTGCAAACCCGACTCTTATATGTCAATATGTAATAAAACAGAGCAGCGAAGGACACATGAATGAACTTACATGTGGGAGAAGATGTAACAGAGCGTCTCCACTCAGAGTTCCCACAGCCAGCGCCACGAGGAAGCTCAGAAGGAACTTGAAGAACACCCGGTTCATGAGCGGCACCAAGATGACCCCCAGCAGAGACAGGAAACTGATGATGGAAATGGCTATGAAGCCACCAAGCCAGGCTGGCAAACATATCAGAGCAGAGGAAAGTCATGTAATTTATAAACTGAGAGGCTTTTGACCAAGGCATTAAACAGCTTGTAAATACAAAGCAGCTGAATTCAGGATTCAAGGCAGCAAGGACCACCCTTTGTGAGGGAGGCACCCTCATCCATAATCCTTCTGCAGGCCCAGATACACAAATAAGAGACTTCAAGATAAGAAGGGTCAACCTAGTGGAAAAAAAACTGTTTTTGAGACAGGCCTCACTATGTAGCCCTGGCTGGCCTGGAATTCATAGGATCCACCTGCCTCTCCCTCCCGAGTTCTAGGATTAAAGGTGTATGCTACCATGCCTGGCTTTAGTAAGGCTTTAAAATGATCCCTAAAGGAAAAGAAAAAGTTACAAGGATGAACTCTAATAGGACACAAGTGGGGCTTTCATTCCTATAACAGCTAAGCTATAAAACAGGAGAGAGAAGCAAACTAGGAACTCACTAATTTCCTAAGTAAACAGAGCATTTATTTCATTATAGTGTTCTCCCTCCCCCTCCCTTTTACCCTCTTTACTTTCAGACAGTCTTTCTGTGTAGACCAGGCTGGCTTTGAACTCACAATCCCCCTTCCCCAGCTCCTAAATGCTGTGATTACAGTGACTAGCATACAAGGCTTTATTTGCTTAAAAATATTTATTTTATTTAATGCATATGTGATTATGCTTGAGTGTATATCTGTGCACCACATGCATGCAGGAGCCCTTGGAGGTCAGAAGAGGGCATTGGATCCCCTGGAACTGGAATTACAGATGGTTGTGAGCCACCAGGTGGGTGCTAGGAACTGAACCAGGTCCTTTGCAAGCAGTCAGTGCTCTGAAGCACTGAGCCATCTCTTCAGTGCCACTCCCCCCCCCCCCCCCACCCCATGCCTTTTTAAAGGAGGCAAATACTCATTTAAAAGTTATATTTAGATCATTCAGGGCACAGAACAACTGAGATGCTGTATCTAGAGCTACCGTGGAAACAGTTTCAAATATAAAGAGAAGTACTGTAGGTTCCCTGGGTGTTCTAGGGCACAGAACAACTGAGATGCTGTATCTAGAGCTACAGTGAAAACAGTTTCAAATATAAAGAGAAGTACTGTAGGTTCCCTGGGTGTTCTAGTCTCTCTCTCTCCGCTCCAGCGACTGACCAGATTCGATTCTGGGTGTGGAGATCACAGGCAGGAACTCGGGTAGGAGTGTGGGGAAAGGGCAAGCAGAGAATTATCCATTGTACAGGGTGGAAGAAAAAACCCTGGGACCCACTTCTGGTGGAAGCCAAAGTCGCTTTAATGCACTGTGTAGGGTACATATATAGGGCCATAAGCAGGGGAGGGTCTTTGGTACCCAGGGTTGGGATCCATTGGTTAATACAAGGATATTGGAGTAGCCTTATTTGCATGTGGGGCTCAAGTCTAAGTGTCAAGGTCTTGCAAGGGCACCTTCTGCATAAGGTGTGGTCTCACCAGGAAAAAGAGGAAGGCACCTTATCAGTAAATGGACTCATCCCTATGTTTCCAGCTACAGCACAGATAAGCACCAACCAAACACCATTCCTTTTGCTTCTGTGAAACAGGCAATATTTAATATTTAGCTGGGTTCTGGCCAGGGCAAAAGTGAGGAACAGCCGAACGCCTACTGTCCTCATCTCCTGGGATGACATGGGGTTCTAAGCCAGCTTCGATCCACTCTTAGCTCTATGACAGTCTCACAAAATACAACATAAGTGTATCTACTAGAAACTGTTCTTATGTGACAATGGCAACTCTACCTATTTGTAGAGAATAGGTCTTGGGAGGAATTTCCGCCTTCTTCTCACTTGCTGTATGAATCAGACAAGACCGAGCATCAATTTGATTGATGATGGCTGGGCAGAGATAGTTAAACTCTGTTGCATTCAGCAGAACCTGGATGCTCATGCCATGGGATGTCAGCAGCTTTGTTGCATTGAAGCACTGAAGGAAACAAGACAGTTAAAAAAAAAAAAATCACAGAAATTCCCACTAGAAGACTTCAAAATGTAGTCTGACTCATCACCCTTATATTACTAAAGCTACTTTGTTGATAAAATTAATGTGAGATTAATTAATTTCAAGTGCTTTCAGCGCTTTGGAATTTGCCTCTAGTAGCCTGAAGAAGATACGATGTCACAATGATGGTATGTCATTCTCCCCTAACCACATCACTAGTCACCTAGGCAGAAAACCTCCTGTGGAACAAGCTTGGGGATAAGTGGAGATTCACAAGCCTGTTAATTCATTGTATAAAGCTATTAAGGGCACGAGCTTTAATTTTGAAATGGGGTTTATTAGAGATTGAGAAATAGGCTTTGGGACAAATGCTCTCAGGCTTGGCCTAAACAAGCCCAAGACATGTTGCTTCTCCTGCTATGACACTACTTGCAAAAACTCAGCTCAGTTCTGTCTACGTGCCTGGCAAAATCATTCTCTGCAATGAGAGAGTATTAAATTATACAGATGACTCTTGCAGAGGGCAATGCTGGTTAATAAAACAAACCTGTCCCAGCAGGCAGATGCATTCAACAGTTTAATTGGATGACAAGTTTAATTTGAAGAGAAACTCCTCTGTGCAATTTAACATCCACCCCCCTCAAATCTGACCAAAAAAAAGCCCATCTGGTTATAGTACCTGCTTCTCATCTTCCACAAAGATATTTCGGACTCTCACAATTCTACACAAACACTACTCAGAACAACTTCATCACCATCACCAGTGTTGCCATGGCTATGATCATTTCTAGGATTATTCCAAACTTGGTAGTCATATACTGGCTTGAATGAAGTATCTACATTTTGATCACTAAAGACTAGAGAGTGACTAATGCTTTTTTTGCCTGATATCCATCAACCAAAGTGAATTATGTAGTGCTGGGAAGTTTATTCTAGAAAAGCCACGAGATCTGGGAATCTCGCTACCTGACATTCATGGTCCAACTTGCTCCAACTTTAGTGACTCCACAAGTGACTGTTAGATCTCTCTGCCAAGGAGACAGACAGCACTGCTCCTGCTGTTTCAGCACAGCAACTGTGCTTTTCCCTAAAGCGTGGATTCTAAGTCCTGCTTCTTCACTTCCCCTGCTGTCAACTTATTACCATCCATTCTCCACAATTAACCTTGGCATCTTTCTATAGTTACAATATACTCTGTATGAGGAAAACTCAGCAGGCAGCCCTCTTCTCCTGGAGAGCATGTTTACAACACAGCTTGCACAATGAGCCAACAGTCTTGCTGAGAAGGAAGAAAAGCTCCCTTTTTAATATCAACCGTTTTATTTTCATTTCACATTCATCCCTGGAGTGGAAAAACAGGTGCATTAAATACTGCACAGCATTTATCTTACCTCCTGAATATTGTCATTTGTGTTTTGGGAATACATAAAGCTCTTTCTGGGCTCGCTCACAGATTCGTTGCTTTTCCTACTAGTTAGCCGGCTCAGCCGGCCCACTCGGCTCTTCTCTGTGATGCTGGGCGGGGTGGAAGGGTTTACATCTTTAGGGCGTTTTCCAGGTTTCGGAGTTTCTACCGTCTCTAGAAAGTGAGTTCCTTCAGAGACAGCGTTGTACGAAGCTGAGGTCACTTCACTTGAGCTCACACTCTCCTTGACATTCTTTCTGCCATTCACATGCTCTGGTTGACGAGATCTTTTCCCTTGGCTGGTTCTAGGATTTTTACTTGAACTATCAGAGTCATGGTCTGGGCAAAAGGCTTTCCGATTGTTTTTACCAGTAACAGCATGACTGCGGTGGGAATGCCGCTCATGGTCAGAGTGATGCTCATGGTCAGAGTGATGCTCGTGGTCATGGTCATGGTCAGAGTGATGCTCATGCTCATGCTCATGGTCAGAATGATGCTCATGGTCATGGTCAGAGTGATGCTCATGGTCAGAGTGATGCTCGTGGTCATGGTGTATGTGGACTCTTTTAATCTTATCTATGCCTATGTTCTGAAGCAATTTTCTGAATCCTTCAACTGATAAGGAATCATTCTCTCCATAGCGGTAGAAAAGCTGTTGCAGATGATGTCGCTGCATGGTAACTGCCAAGTCAACATTAACGCCAGATTCCCAATTTGAATTAATTTTCTCAGTGGTCTGGGAGAAAGCAGCTGTTGATTGTAGTTCATGAAGGGGATTTGTGACCCAAAGGGCAAAGGTCAGGATCATGATTACAGATAAATTCCTGCCCATTGCACCTTCCTAGAAAAGATAGGGGGAAAATTCTTTACCACACTTCTAAAACAATTTAAGAAACTTCATGCTGAAAACTCATGCCTAATTATCCCATCAATGGTCACATAGCATTATTTGTTCTGACCAGGATAGTATAAGGTATTGCGAAGACAAGGAGAACTAGGAGCCTGGGGTCTCCTCCTGCGTGCTAAAATACCTGAAGCAAATGTCAGTTACATGGGAATAGCAATAATTAGCCCTGCAAAAGCAACAGAAGGAGGAAGTGCTCGCAGCCACACCAGCAGCTTCTTACTGTGCTGAGAACCACAGCTCAAAACCAAACCTGCGCACCCCAACCATCACTACCATTCCATAAACAGAAAAAGCAGAAACAACAGTTTCAGAATTGACAGTTTGAATTTTTTAAAAAATGGTTTAAGTTTTTCTTGGACACACACCTATGTCCTTTATTCACACCCTATATAAATTTACTAAGTTTTTGTTGTTGTGTGAATTGGATTTTCTATCCGTCTTCAAATAGACTGGAGCACACACACAGAAGAGATCTCCACACCCCCATTCAGCAATGAATCAGACCTGACTTCACGTCACTACATCCAGATTTCCTGATTCTTCTGAATGACTGCATAATAATAGTTCTTTGAGTAAAGTAAATTAAGCTCCGTAAAAATGCACTACATTGTTCTTCAGTTGCTACACATTAGCTAGAGAACGTTTTATTACACAATGTTTGGAACTCAAGGCCTATGCCTGAAAGGAGTCCTCATTCCTTTTCAAGTGGAGCTTGAAAAGCAGAATTCAGTTAAGTAGGAGCAGTGTAGTCAGATCTTAGGATGGACGTCCATCCATGTCCTCAGAAAAAAACAGAGGGATTATGAACGATGCAGAAGCACTGGTCAACAAACTAGCATTTTCCAGGCTGTTTCTTGGCAGGTTCTCACGTTCATGACCTCATCCGAGAAGCCAGTAATACCTATTTGCAAGGCCAAAAACACAGTGGAAATGCTTGTTAAACTCCCCTATTGCCCAAGTGCTGATTATCATACTCGGCATTCAGGTAAATGAAGGCACATACAACCAGATAGGGTCAGACTCCTGCAATCAATCTTAGGGGCCTCACATTTTGAGAATTCACGTGATAGACAAAAAAAGACCCATGAAGAAATCATTCCCAGGGGAGAGGCGAGTCACCAGATGGGTGGGGCATATCTGGCCTTGTGCCAGGGGAGGATGCTGAGGGCCGCGATGGGTCCCCGGATTTCCTCACACACCAAGTGTGTATGTGTGGAAGAAACAAGCAAGCCGCAAGAAGAGGCCTTGAAAAGGGGGACAGTGGAGAAAACGGAAAAGCGCACAAAGCTTGCCTGTGAGGGCTCCTGTAATAAAACACGTTAGTAGCTTTCTTGAATGCGGGTGAAAAGTTAAACCATCACAGAAAGTCTCTAGCTTGGGGCCCCTCAATCTATAAGGGGACCCCAAGCCGGGAGAGGTAGCGATCCAGGGCAAGTGGGGTTCGAGATAGGACCCTCGCAGCATCCCTTCTCCGTTGTCCTGCTTGGCCCCGGCACCCCTTCCCTGCGGATCCGGGCCTGCGGGGCTCCTTTCTTCCGCCCCACAGCGGTCGTGCGGAACTCACCTCTCCCGGTGTCCCGCCGTCTGGCCCCGCGCGCAGGTTCGGTTCCCCGCGGGCGCTCCGAAGGGGCTGGGAACCAGCCCGGCTCCGGTCTCCGAGAAGCCTTTACAAGGTGCTGAAGAGCGGTGGAATCATGAGCCCGGCTACCCCTCAGCCCCGGGTTGCCGCGCCTTCTCCAAGCAGGACAATCGGTAATTACCGCCGCCTCCCACTGCTAGCACCGTGGCGCACGCGCAGTGCGGCTCCGGAGCCCGGTTTGCAAAGACCGATCCGCTTTTCCGAGTGTTCTCAGACGCCACGGACTCGGCGCGACGGAGGGGAGGGCGCGGGTCCTTTCCTCGTGCCCTTCCGTCCCACCTCCAGGACTGTGACCCAGCCCGGTCCGCTATGGGCAGCCAGGCCGGATGGAACCGTACCGGATCACGAGCTCCTTCAAGAGCTCAGTCGGGCCTGATTCGCGCGCGGAGCAGCGACCGGAATGATGCGCGAGGCAAGCAAGGGCTACGGGAAAAACCACGCCAGCAGACGGGGGCGTGGCCTGGAGGCGTGGCCTGCGGAGCTGGGGGCGCCTTAGCCCCGCCCAGGCCCCTTCCGAAAAAGCCGATCCGCTGGCGACAGCGTGAGAGGTTGCGGCGAGAGTAGTTCCGCTCTGGGGCGGAAGTGCGCGGGAGTGTCTTGGCCATTGATCACCAGGCATCATGGTGGCGCCTGAGCTGGAGGTGTCTCACGTATTTTGCTGCCCTAACCAGGTTCGAGGAGCTTTGAGTTGGAATTCCGGGCGTGGAGGACTCCTGGCCTTCGGCACGTCCTGCTCCGTGGTTCTCTATGACCCTCAGGTACGAGGGATTATAGGTGGACTCCGAGCCTTTTGTGTGCGAGTGCTGGGCCTAGCTTGCAGATCGAGTGCGCGGTCCACTATGCTCAAGGGGTCTAGGAGGAAAGCCTCTCCAGGAGCCTGGCCTCTGCCCTCCTGCGTCGTGTTGCCTCAGCCTAGGGTAACCGTGGTCTGTGATTCCCGAGCTGGAAGGATCCCCGAGGATGACATCCTTCTCAGAAACCTTAAAAGAATTGAAACTTAGATATAGGTTAAAGCCACGCAACACATGGCAAGCATCTGAATTCTTTTTTTTTTTTTTTTTCTTCTTTTTGGTTTTTTTGAGACAGGGTTTCTGTGTGTAACTCTGGCTTGTCCTGGAATTCACTCTGTAGACCAGGCTGGCACGGAACTCACAGATCCTCTGCCTCTGTCTGAGATTAAAGGCGTGTGCCACCACTGCCCTGCAGCAGTGAATTCTTTATTTCTTTGCAAAGAAATGTTACGAATATTTTAGATAACATGAATGCAGCTTTTAAAGAACTATGAGAAAATAGAGGATAGGAGCTTTGAGCCCTGGTTATAATGCAGGACTTAACCCATTTCTTGAATGTCAGCCAGCTGATTATTTTTTGGCAGTTTTCCTCAAGTGAGTAATTAATGCATCCTAACGGAGTTATGAACCCTTTCCCCTGTTACTTTAGGATTGTACAGTTTTGCATGGGTCCTGTGTTGGAGTTAAACGCTGAAAACTAAAATGCAGTACAGATGTCTATCTCTGTTTCTTACAGTGCTGCATTATTAAAATTTGATTTGAAATACCATTGTCCTCAACTTTTGCAAATACAAAATTTCTATATGAAAAAAATTTAATTATTTCCTCTTACCTTCAGCCTGCTCTTTCCTCTCTTATAGTCTTTATTTCTTATCGATTGCTATATATATTCTTGATTGGCAAGAAGTACTTCAAACCAAAAGTAAACTTTTTATTGACCATCGCTAATGTCTAAGCCAATAGAAGCCTATCTTTGAGCCAGAAGTCAGTGAGTTTGATCCCATACCTTCTGTCTCTCTTTTTTTTTGAATGTTTCACTTTGTAGCCCGGGCTGTCTTGCCTTTCAAACTAACCATCCAGATGCTGAGACTGAGACAGATCTAAGCCACTGTGTCCACCTCTGTCACATTTTAAAATGATAACTTGATAGTCATGTTAGACGATATTTTAACATATCATATATTGAACCCCCAAAATACTTCGTCAAGTATTTTCTGGTTGAATATTTAATTAAAGAAATAGGAACACTTGAAATGTGGGGCAGAGAAATGGCTCCATATGGGTAATGTGCTTGCTGAGCAAACATGAAGACCTAAATTCAGATTTTCCAGCACCCATGTAAAAGCCAGGCATGGCTGTGTGCATCTAACACCAGGGCTCACTGACTACTCAGTCTAGCTGAAACACCAATTTCAAGTTCAGAAAATAGTGTGGATTATTGATTGAGGAAGACATTCTGATGTCAGCCTCCTGCCCTCTCTCTTCTCTCTCTCTCTCTCTCTCTCTCTCTCTCTCTCTCTCACACACACACACACACACACACTCTTCTATAATACAGTTTGGAAGATGTTTATTCAGCATTTTTGAAAATCCCCTCTAGGCTTGCTTGTAGGCATTGTGATGCTACAAAGATAATGAGTGATTACTTCTCAGTCTAGTGTGAGAGACAAGAAATGCATTAAAGTGTTCTCCAATCTCAGAGAGCTCATTCTTAGTATGTTAAATATATTTGTTTATGCACATTTGCCTGTTCCTTTTTCCAAGCCATGAGAAATTCTGTTTGGCATACAAACAAGCATCAAGTCAGTGCTGTTGATAACAAAAAGAGAAATCATATGAGCATAAACCATCAAATTGGCCTGGAGAGATGGCTCAGCAATTAGGAGCACTGGCTGCTCTTCCAGAGGACCCAAGTTCAATTCCCAGCACCCACATGGCAGCTCACAACTGCCTGTAACTCTAGTTCCAGGGGATCCAACGCTGTCACACAGTCAAAACACCAATGCACATTAAATAAATTAAACCAATTCAAATAAAATTAAAATAAATAATTAAATACAAATAAATTAAGTCAACTTAATGCAGCTGGCTATTATTTTGCTGAGGGCTATGCCCACAAAGAAGGGGCTACTTGTTTATCCTAGAGAGTTATGACACGCTTACTGACAACGGGGGTTGGGTGAGCAGAGCTATGGAGATCCAGGGAGCTCAGATCTTTAGCTATTAATTTTGAGTCAACACAATCCATTTTTAATTTATTAACTTAATAAATTAATAATTTCAGTTAATAATTTCATTAATTATTATGTGGTGTGCAAAGTTAGGAAAGCTCTCTAGTGAATGGGTGACGTAAATTGAAGTTAAAAGTTTATACTGGAAAGGCAACTCTGTTGATGGAATTCTGCTCTTTTTATTGCACCAATCAAATATTACTTATCAATTCCTTTGTAGGCTACAATCTAATGTACTAATTGTTTTTTTTTTCTCTAAAGAAAAAGGCGGTTATTAACAATCTGAATGGTCACACCGCTCGAGTCAATTGCCTGCAATGGATTCGTAGACTGGATGGCTGTAAGTATTAGGCCAAGAAGGCTGATCTCAAATGCTTTCTGATAAAGTATCCTTAGTGATTTTTCTTTCCTTGTTTCTCTTAATTTAGCATTTCCTTGACTGATGTCATATGTTTGAAAAAATATGAAAAATGATGTATCTAATGAGGTAGCTGACTACTGTTTTTACTTAGCAGCAATTGAAGAATGGGTACACTTGTGTCCATAGCCTCCGATTGAAAAACTGTGAGCAAGGCATAGGTGGAGCTGACATTCAGCTAACTTAGTCTGTTTCTGCCATAGATTAACTATTGCTTAATTTAGTTAAGACCTTGTATCTCTGTTGCACAGGATAATATGGTCTGAAAGATAAGAGGCTATGCTGGATCAGAGGACCCTTGGTGGTCCTGAGATGTGTGAGGTCCCTGCTGTTTTCATAACACTACAATGTGTATTCATTGTGGACATACAAAATTATGCTTCTGTTCTAACTTTTTATAGTTCCACCATTAGGATTCTTCAGCTCCCTTGAAAATTTGTATTAACATATTTTGTATATCATTGTAATTAAATTACTATTGCTAGTGTGTGATGGTGGGATTGGGGCACATGCCACCGTACATGTGTAGAGTTGATTCTCTCTACCCATCTTTGTGTGGGTTTGGGGATTGAACTCAGGTATCTAGGTTTGTACAGAAGGTAGGTACCTTTACCCAAGAAGCCATTTTGATCGCAATTTTTTATTTTTTTGGAGACTGGGTTTCACCGTGTAGTCTTGAATAGCCTAGAAGTCACTATGTAGGCCTTGGGGGTCGAGACCAGCTCTAGTCCAAACCAGGGTTCCTCAGTCTCCATCAAAAGGATAAACAACAGGAAAGTTATAGCAAATGAATGCAGTAGTTCATTCTTCTATGGGACCCGATATGGCAAGCTTAAGGGTGCTTTTAGAATGACTTGTATAGAACACGCTTTTTGTATGATAATGCCACGCAAGAGCACTTCTTTTAATACTAACACTACTACTAATAATAATAACAATAATAATAATATAGAGAATTAGAAATTAGAAAAATTAAGAATTAGAAAAAGTAAAATTAACGATGTGCACATTGGGGAAAAATTACAAGGCTCCCTCTAGACAAAGACTTTACTCTGGCTAAAATAGCAAACTGTAAGTGTCAAGCATACATCAAAAGGGAACCAATGCAAAAGTGTTCATCCCCTCCCAGCTGCAGGCCTCTGATCTTCAAGTTAATTTTTGTGAGTAGTCTTCTTACTTACTATTAAAAGGGAGGTAGGCACTCAGGGGTGAATTATCTATTTGTTTTTCCAAACTTGCTGCTTACTGTCTAGGCTCCTTGCTTTTCATCCAACTGTGGCTCTGTCTCCATGGGAAGGTCAATTCAACCAAGAATACCTTTTTTATGTTATGTCTGTAGTAAGCACAAATAGTCCTCACACTTGCCAGGACTTGAAGGTCAGTAAAACTATTTACAGTTACTTAGAGCTGAGATGGAAGTGTCCCTTTCCCAGCTAGCTCAGGAATTGATTTGAGTTTTAATTATTAGGCCAAATGAACAATATTATTAATGAGAGACTTTTGTTACCAAAGATGAGGAAGGGGCAAAGCAGTTGAGGAGCTCCAATATCTAGCAGGGGGCCAGGAACCTTGTCGAACTGGCAGTGTCCATTGCCTGGATATCATTGGCTCTCAACAGTAGACCATACTAGCCTGAAAGCCACAGAGATCCCCCTGCTTTTTCCTCCTAAGTGCTGGGGCTAAGTGTGTTACCACGCCCAACATTAGTATAGTTTTTAAGTGAGCTATTAAAAAGTATCTTTTAGTTTTAACTTCTAATACTGATATGCATAGTCCACATTAAAAGCTTTTTAGGGGTTCTTAACATTTTTAAGAGTGTGAAGTATAACAAAAATTTTGAAAATTGTTGGACTGAAGTGGGTTATTTCTCTTTGTCTTTAAGATTCTCTGACTCCAGAATTTTTAATTAACCTATTGATTGCTGTAAACTCTTAGTCCATTGGCATTCTCACAGTCATCCTTCTGTACCTACTGTGGTATTGTCTTACACTCTGAATTTAGTTTCTTTTCATTCTAAGTTATGACCTGGTACAGAATTTTCTTGAGTAGATGAGACTTTTCTATGGTTTTATTTGTGATACTAAAAAAAGCTTAATACACTACTTATCTCAATTGGTAAATCAGAGTAAGTCTTGCATCAAGTCAGTAAAAGCCTGCCTGCCTGCCTGCCTATCTATCTATCTATCTATCTATCTATCTATCTATCTATCTATCTATCTATCTATTTAAGGTTTTTTTCAGACAGGGTTTCTCTGTGTCGCCTTGGCTATCCTGGAACTCACTCTGGAACTCTCACTCTGGCCTTGAACTCAGAGATCCACCTGCCTTTGCCTCCCGAATGCTTGGATTAAAGGCATGTGCCACCATCGTTTGGTTAAAAGCCAATTTATATTACAAAGGACAACTCTTAATCTGTGTGCAAAAACACAATTATAAATATATTAATTGCCACCATCTGACATCTTTAAAGACTATGGGAATCTCCTCATAGGACTTTGATATGAAGTAATAATTTTACTTTCCATTTAAAAGTGAGGTAACCTAAAGTGAATTACGTGTATTATCACTGTAACCTGTGATCCTCTAATAAGGTTCTATCACCGGATAATTTAGATTTCCTAAAGTCTTGATTAAGAAAATACCTAGGGGAAGAATTGACACGAATGCAAATATTTACTAAGCTACAACCTTTCAGCCCCTTCCACTGAATTGGTGTCTGGAGGATCCGACAATCGAGTGATTCACTGGGAAATACAGAATAATCAGGTCAGTAGCTGTTTCTAATTCTAAGGAATTACTATATTTACTTTTCAAGTTTTAGCTCTCATTTCTTGTTTTTTGATTTATGAAGTACTCTCACTTTTTTCTCACCTACAAACTTCCTTTATTTGCTAATCTGTCACTTGTATACTTTATCAATTTTTAAAAAATCTGAAGTCTTTGGACTTTAAATTTAAAACTTAAACTTAAAATTCAGGTCCCAGCACTGAGAAGGGGAGGTAGACACAAAGTCCTACTCTTAACAAAGCAGATGTTTGCAGTTGATACCTCCTGGGAAAGAGAAAAAAAATCAATTTTCTACTATGGTGTGTCACTTGATTTATCAAACACACTCTAAACCAGGCTCCGTGTCCAAGAGCAGTTGGCCAATACAAAATGGGCTCCATATTTTTTTTTGGTTGTTTTTTTGTTTCATTTTGGTATTTTTTAAATTTTTGGTTTTTTGTTTGTTTTGATTTTCAGTTTTGGTTTTTTGGTTTGAATGAGAACATGAAGTTGGATGGGTAGAAGGGTGGAGAGAATCTGGAGGAGTTGGATAAGGGGAAAACATGATTAAAATATATTGTTTGGGAAAAAAAAGAAGAAAAGAAATAGCTGGGCTCCAAACTGAATATTTCAAGTAAATTGGATCATAAATATACTATAAAATGAATTGCCAAAAGAGCATTAGAAAAAATAAATCTGAAGCCCAAATACTTTTTTTAAGTATGTAAGCTTTCTTAGCCAATGTTCTGTTGCTATGAAGAGACACCATGACCATAGCAACTGTTTTAATGGAAAACAATTAATTGGGGCTGGTTTTCAGTTTTAGAGCTTTAATTCATTGTTCTCAAGGCCGAGAGCTTGGGTCATACAGGCTGACATGGTGCTGGAGAAGGAGCTGTGAGTTTTATATCCCCAGGCAGTAGGAAGAAAGAGTAAGACTGGGCTTGGCTTGAGCACTTGAAACACCAAAGCCTACCCCCAGTGACACACTTCCTCCCATAAGACCACACCCATGCCAGCAAGACCACATCCTTTAATCCTTTAAGTAGTTCCACTGCGTAATGACCAAGCATTCAAATGTATGAATCTATGGGGGCAATCCTATTCAGATCACCACAGTAGCCAAGATATTTAATTTTACTTATTTATTTATGTTTTAAGGAGATTGTGGGTAAAATGCTTGCTGCACAGACCGGAGGACCTGAGTTCCAGTCCCTGGCACCCACATAGTGGCTGGGGATGGTAGCATTCACCTACAATTCAGAGCCTCTGCATTGGAGTGGAAGATGGAGACAGGAGAGTGCCCAGAAGCTCTGGGACAGCTAGCTTAGGATACACACTGGAAAAAAACTAAGAGAGACCAGGGCTCTAATCAGGTAGAAGATGACGACAGATTGTTTGTCCAGAGTTTGTCCTTCATCCTTTGCATGTGTTCCATGTGTATGCACAAATATACACAAACAACACACACACACACACACACACATATATTTTCTGAGACAGAATGTCACTGTGTGTCCTAATCTGGCCTTAAAGACATGATCCCCTGGAGGGCTGGAATTACATGTGTGTACCATCATACGATGCTGAGATTGTTTATCTTCTGCTTGTTAGGGGCCCTGTATCCTTTTTCTAATGTCTGCTTCCATATGTCCCTATGAATTCCCTCATTCAGATTGATCTTATGCTAGCTGTTTGTTTTTGAGAATGACAAACATTTTGGTGGACTAAATGGGCAGCTACTGCCAGATGAATATAGATCTTGAGTTGAAAGTGATGTTCTGCACAGTGTGTGATATGTGCATGGGCCTCTTTAATGTAAAGTTAGGTTGTTCCTAGTTTTAGGCAAAGACTAATAAAAATGAAGCAAGTTATTGTGTTGGTTTTGGAGGTGGGGTTTTGGAGTCACAACTCTTATTTTTGAGACCTGAAGAGACTTTTCAGTCTTTTTCTCAGTTCTTCCCTAAGCTCCTAGTGGCAACTGAGGGGAGAATGAAGTTAGACAGAGGCAGGGTGGGGGGTATGAAAGGTATAAAAGAAGACTGAAGGGTATTGGGATTCAGGGGAAAGACTGAACATCTAAGGGATTTGGTACCCACTCATGCATTTCTGTATGTACAAGTATTCAGTGCACCTGGACTGCTGATCAAAATAAATACCTCACAGCTGCTTTAGCTGAGGACGACCTTGAACTAATGATTCTCCTGTCTCCACCTCCCAAGTGCTGGGATTATAAATGTACAGCCACCAACTTCATAGCCTCCTCACCTCTCTTTTGAGACTGCTCATTTGGTAGCTCCTGCTCACAGTGGTCCTCCTGCGTCAGCCTCCTGAGTTCTGTGATTATGGGTAATGAGCCACCATGCCTAGCTTTATAATTCCTTTGCTCTCATAACACATGTGACATTCTTCCTGATGCAGGTTTTAAAAGCAGTCCGTATCCAAGGCCACGAAGCATCAGTAAATGCTGTGCATGCTATTTACCAGAGTGGGCCGTCCGATGGTGTGTTGCATACCCTGATAGCTTCTGCAGCTGCAGATTCTACAGTTCGACTATGGTCTAAAAAGGGGTCAGAAGGTAGGTTTAGAGGCTTTGTAGTCTGGATAAAATAAATCGAAATTATGAAATGATTAACATCTACAAGAGCATATGTGAGTTCTAATATTTTAAGAAACTTTAAAATGTTATCATTCTAATATGAATGTGTTTCTTTTATGCTTTTTCAAAATATCCCTTAGCCAAATTATCTGACAAAGTAAATTACTTCTAAGCCTTTGTATATGAGCTATTTTGTTCTCTCTCTCTCTCTGCTGACACCTGGACTAGTGTTGCCACCCAGTTTCTTTAGTTAGATAAGCTGTTGTTCATGGTGAGCTTTTATTTTCTAGTAAAATATCTTCAGACCTTGAACTTCAAGGATGGATTTGTCCTGACTGTCTGCCTGTCTATTTTGCCTGGTACTAATGGTAAGTGTCCTGTCATTTATTAAAAGATTGTATCTGTTACATTTGTTTCTCTTGTATTAGTGATCCAGCCAATGGCCTCACATGTGCTAAATAGCACTCTACCCAGAGTTATACTCCCAACCCTATATCTAAATGCTCTTATGAAAAGCTGGGCATTGAGATGACCTCAGCATTAGGGAGACGAAGGCAGGAGGATTAGAAGTTCAAGGCCAGCCTGGGCTACAAGAGACACTTTCATAAACAGAACAACAACAAATAAACTGAGATGTTGATAATGTAGCATCTATTACAGTATTCAGTAACCTAAGTCCAGATCATAAAGTTAAGGGCAGCTATTAAGAATTTTGGTAGCTGACATTTTATTGATTTAATGTATGTTCCAAATTGATATTGCTGCTTATAGAATATATTGTGGATGTATCTAAATACAACTTGAAGAAAGTTGTTCTTTGAAGGTGACGGTTGGGTTAAGTTGAAAAGTGCTTAACTCTGTGTGAGCTCCTCAAGATGGCAACTCTTCATGTGCTGTGTGATGAGTTTGACTTTACCCGCCTTCTTTATCCTCCACAGAGGTGACAGTTGATGTGAGACAGTGATTCTCTTTATCTCCTTTACTGGGAGGACAGGCCCAGCAGAGAAAGGCATGGCCAGGAAACTCCAGCCTCTCCTGCTCTCTGCCTTCTATGACAGGAACTGGGACTCTGGTTCCATATTATGCTTCTTTATGCAAAAGTGGCTGGGAAGCGAAGTTAAGTTTTGCAACACACAACTTTTAATCATCTCAGAGTTCTTAAACATATATTTGATTATATGCTCTTTTATTTTAACATTTAATTCATTCGGAAGCAAAATGTAAAGTTCTTGAAGTAAAAAAACACATGTAAGATTTTTAGGTAGCAACTGATGCTGGACTCAGAGGCTCTTTGGTATTCAGTTGGGCTAACAATTTTTCCCATTGGTCCTCTGGCTGGTGTAGAAATGCACCTTACTTGTTTTTATTTTGGTTAGGGGACAACTTTTGGGAGTCCATCTGTCTGTCCTCCCTGTTTATAAGGCAGGTTCTCTCTTATTTCTCCATGCGCCATGGATTCTAAGATAGATGGCCTGCAAACTTTCTGCCAATTCTTCTGTCTGCCTCTCATCTTGCCAGAGGAGAGCTGGGATTACAGATGCACAACAGCACATCCGACTTTTTTATGTGGGTCCCAGGGATTGAACTCAGGTTGTCAGGCTTGTATGGCAAGCACTCACCCTGTGCCTTCTCCCTGTCCCCTCCTTGTTCTTCATCTCCCTTTCATTCCTCTTCTGTCGTAATGCACAGAATGGACACTCTGATTGTCTCAGGATTTGCCAATAATCACTGACTAGAACCATTTGTAGAGTGTCCGTTTATTCCTGGAGACAGGTTGAACCCTTTCACTTAATTTGTATGAGGGGGTAGGGAGCAGAGGTTGATATCCAGTGATTATAGCTGCAGTACTTAACAGCCATGCCTGTTTTCCTCCCCAGTACCAGTGTTAGCATGCGGTGATGATGACTGCAAAATTCACTTATTTGTTCAACAGGATAACCAGGTAACTAGTGATTTTTATTAAGAGACTAGAATTATGTTTTGCTTAGTGACATGTCTTAATATATACTACTTATAGATTATTTTAGAAATGTTGTAATTCAAACCAAAATAATTGAACAGGATAATCTTTTTGACAGTTCCCTGATAGATGGATTTTCACGATTTGAACACCACGTAACTGCTTTTTTGGTTACCAGGCCCAGAGTTATTAGAGGAAAACTAATAACTAAAACTCATGAAACTGTTATGTGGAGGAGGCAGAGAATAAAGATGCCAGGGTGGTGTTTTCCCTTGAACTTTTAAATGTGTTGTAGCATACCTGCTGAAGTACTTTGTGGTTCTGTTCACTTGTCCTCTGAGCAGTGTATTTGCTTCGGCTGAGCTAAATGAGAGCATCCCAGGAATGGAGTTGGTTAATTCTAGGTCCTTGTTCCCTTTACTTCTGTAAGAAATTTTAAACTAGTTGCAAAAGTCCAGCTGTCCAGCGCTGTCAGCACCGTATCCACAGCATGTTCTGTTTTATCTTGTGAACATTTGAACTTCTGGAGACTTGCAGATAGTGTCACTTGCATTAGATGTCACGTACTTACTGGCTGTTATTTTCCTAGTTTCAGAGAATGCTTTCTCTCTGTGGACACGAGGACTGGATAAGAAGCGTAGAATGGGCAATGTTTGGTCAGTATAAAATTTTATTAAAAGTGTGCACGATGGGGACAAGTTTATGTAATTTCCAGGAAAGCAACTTCTCCTGATTTAGTTTTTAAATTTTCTCTATGTGTTATGTTGTCTACTGTCCCAGTTAGAAAAGGGATTTAAAAATTTTTTTTTAATGAGCATGCATACTATGGCATGCATCTGGAGATTATAAAACAGCACTGGGGAGCAGGTAGGTTTTCCTTCTACCATGTGAGTCCCAAGATCAAACTTACCAAGGCTTGGGTGGCAAGTACCTTTACCCACTGAACCATCTAAGTTGCCTAGATAAGGGGATTTTTTTAATCTTCTGCTAACTATTGATTGGGTGGTAAAGGATGAAATAAATTGATATTTACAAGATGACAATAGATGTCTTATTTATATATAGTGTTCTTGAAGATTTCTTTCCACAATTTTGTGGCCTAGCTATAGAGAACCACTTGTTATATACAAATTTATTCGTATTGTATGTGTATTTGTCAGTGCCACTGAAAATGAATGGCAGTCAAATAAATGAAGGGTAGGAAACAAAGTCTTAGTATTTTTGGACCTAGAAATATACACACTATAGAGGAAAAAGTCTTACACTTAAATTTAATATATACAGTGTTTTAAAAAGTAATGTAATACGTATTTTCTAATTAGGTACGGACCTTTACCTAGCAAGCTGTTCACAGGATTGCCTAATAAGAATATGGAGGCTGTATATGAAGCCGACATCTTTAGAAACTCAAGACAATAGTATAAGACTGAAGGAAAATACTTTCACTATACAAGATGGAAGTGAGTAACAGTAACATGTTTGATGTGACAATACTTAACTCTGTTAGCTGCTTCATTTGTGTCTCCACACATCTGTGTGAAGGTTGGTTTTTTATTTTTATTTGAGATGTTATTCTTCATGTTTGAAATGTATTTTTATAAACTGTATTAGTCAGGTCTTTTTAGTTGTTGAAAGTTATGTTTAATGTTTATCTATGAATTAGTTTGTGAGATGTTGCATATATAGCATAGGAAGACCTAAAGGAATAGTGTGAATTCTGGTGCTGTTGGAGTGTAATCATAAGGGACAAGCTATTCTTTCTCTATATTGAGTAGCATATGTAGTTTAGATTTTCTTATTGTGTTGTAATAGATTGGTTCCCCCACCCGAAGATCCTATTGGAATGTTGTATGATGGAGATGAGATATATTTGAGTTTGTATCTAAGTACAAAGTCAGTTCTCATCAGTCCTCACTTACTAGTTGTACTCTTTTTGGTTAGTCTTAGTGATAAAGCCTACTAGAGTTGTGACTTTGGTAACAGTTGTATGGGGAAAACCAAGAAATGATGTAGCCAACATAAATAGCTATGCCAAAATATGAAAATTTTCACTTATCTTTAAAGTCTATGATATAAATTTAGTTTCCCTTATTTCTTCCTTTATGTTTATTTTTTAAAAATGGTAATTATCAAGTAGGGAAAGAAAGAGACTGGCTTACCTGGTTTTGTTATTTATTTAAGACAGGGTTTCATATATCCCAGGCTGGCCCCCTTAACTCATGAACCTCCCTTTTCTACCTTCTGAATGCTGCTGCTGTTAGAAGGCTGCACCACACCACCCCATAAATGTCAAAGTTGGGGGTTGAAGCCAGGGCCTGTGTGTGTGCCAGGCATGAACTCTCTCAACTGAATTATATCCCTAGCCCCTGTTTTTGCTTTAAAACTACTTTTTTTTGTATGTATTTTTGGTTATGCTAGAAATTAAACCCAGTCAGGACTTTGTACTTGCTAGACAGTACACAGCTGAGCTATACTCTAGCCCTAGTTTTGAATTAAACTTGAGAAGTATATGTGTGATGTTTTAAAATGTAAATTATATGTGATTTTGCTTTTTAATTGCTGGGTAACAGCTTTTTCAGGAATATTTTAAACGGTAAAATATATTTTTCAATATTTATTTATGCCCAGATATAGAAAAATGTAGGGAAAAACTCATTTTTATCTCTTTTTCTCACAATTTTGAATAGTGCGTGAAGTTGTTGAAGTTTAGATTTGTTGTTCTTTTTGTTGAATCTGGACTATTGTGTTTTGTTTTAATTTCTTGACATAATTACACAACAGTCTTGATTTCACAAATGTTCTTTTTAGAAGAGCTGTGAGGAAAGGGTGCCTGTGTTGCTTCTGTTGTAGGTATCAGCATAACAGCCGCGGTTACCCTGGAGACCCTGCTGGCTGGACATGAAAACTGGGTAAATGCAGTTCACTGGCAGCCTCCATTTTACAAAGGTAGGAGGAAAACAAACAGTTCTTGTTTCATTAAATGTAACAGTGTTTTAAGATGACCAGCGGAACTGGAGGATAGTTTCGAGTGTGACTAAAGTTCTTAAATATAAGGCATCTTCAAGTCGGTCTGCGTAAATAGCATGCTGACAGCCCGTCCACTGAAAGTCATACTCAGGCAGGTAGACTGACAGCTGCCAGGACGCTGGAACTGCCATACTCCCGCTAACTGTGCTTCTCTAAGGTTCCCGTGTAATTCAGAGTTCAAGAAGAATTGACTCAAGCCAACCTCACTTGGAACCTTCACTCTTGATAGTATGGGATTGGTGATACTTGCAGGGAGTGCTTAGCAGCGACAGCACTTTTTCTTTCTTTCTTTTGCCCTTAACCTCTGTCTATGGAGGGACAGGGTTGCCATGTTCAGGCTGGTGCTGGGGTAAAGTTGAGCAAGGCATAGGCTCATCCTTGCCCCTATGAAGAGCAGTCATTTCTGCTCAGGTGATCACCTCTCAGCTCTTAGGTTGTACATATTTGCTACAGTGTCTTCTTTATCATTTTATCTTTTGCTGCCAGCTCCTGTGCATGCTGTATAGCCTAGTGCTTTATCTCTTTTCAATTTGTAACCCCTCTACTTTCCTGACCCATGTGCTCTAATTGTCCCTAACACAGATGTACCTGCTCTGTACCAGGAATCACTGTTTCCTCATCTCTGTAGCTGAGAAGAAACTAGCTTGTGTGGTTTATTTTTTCTTTTCTAGCAGTTCAAGTTTAATTTAAAACTGTAAAAGATCTTGTTGAGTGTGATGTGCACATCTGTTTGATGTGATGGTGCATGCTTGTGATGCAGCCACCACTAGAGAAGCTGAGGCAGGAGGATTGAGAGTTTGTGGCCAGGCTGAGCTACATAATAAAATCCCATTTCAGAAGAAAAGAATGAAAGATCTGGGTATGGTAGTATATAGCTGTAATCCTAGCAGTCTGGAGGCTAAGACAGGAGGATTTTAAGATCAAACTAGTCCATCTTGAGTAGAAAGACTGTTGGTCTCTCTCTCCGGGTTCCCAAGCGGACCCGCCAGACGATGGCTGATGTATGTCCCACCCATGGCAGTCCGGCCCCCTTCGCTGGCCAGGAGAAGGGGGTTCAGACTTAAGCAGCAAGAGGTGGGGGCCCGAAGTAGGGGTTCGGTGACTTCTCACGAAACCGTCCACTCACGGACCTGAGAATGACGGGGCGCAAGGAATGCCTCAGGAGCCGGGTTTGATGAACACGATGCTCAAGTTTATTAGCAGCCTTTTCCCTGTTTAACTTTCCCAGAGAAGGCGGGGTCCAGGTATTGGGTGGAGAAGCCTAATTAGCATAGGGCAGGGCGGGAGCACCTGAGGCGGGAGAGCAAGGCATCCACCCGATGGATCCAGGTGCAGTGGAGACAAGCATGTTCCTTCTGCTTTCTTGAAGCAGGCAACCCACAATATTCTGTCCAGGGCATGAGAAGAGGAGCCCGCTGCACGCTCTTTTCCTCTCATCTATACAGGGAGCAGAGGCACATCCCAGTGGCTTCTACTGCTTCTTCAGCCCACAAAAGACCTTATTTCAAACAGATACATGTATACTTACACAAATAAAAAGGAAGAAACACTGTACACTTGTATTCTTGCTAATTTGAAGCTGTGTTTCCACCAGTAAAATAAGAGGAAAAGGGGCTGCTGGAAAGATAAATCTGACACCCTCTTTGGACTTCGTGGGCACCTGCACTCACACATACAGACACATAGTTAAAAATAAATTTTAAAAAAGTCCTTAAGTAATAAGAGGAAGACATTGTTTTGGCTGAGCACTTAACACCAAGACCCAGCTGAAGATACTGAAAATCAAAATAGAATCACTTGTTTTACATTCCGAAGCTCAAACTAAGCCCTTTATCTGGCCTTCAAAGGGTAGGTGGGAAAATCAGTGTTGGAGGCTGGAGACATGGCTCAGTGGTTAAAAGTACTCACGGCTCTTGCTGAGGTCCTGGGTTTGGTTCCTAGGACCCCACATCAGGTAGTTCATAAAACTTGTAATTGCTGTGGAATCCAGTGCTCCACAGCACCAATGTGATGCCCATACAGAGCAGTGGGTACACCCGTATACACACACATAAATAAATGATTAAAATGTTCAAAAAGGGGGCTGGAGAGATGGCTCAGTTGCTAAGATCCAGCACTGCTCTTGCCGAGGACCCAGGTCAGTCTCCACCATCCATGTCAGGTGACTCACAACTGAAGTTCCCACCTCTAGGGGGATCAGATACCTCTGCACATACACATACAGAGATGCATATAAGGCACATAGTTAAAAATAGTAAAGCAAAAGTCTTTAAAAATTATTTTAAATAATACATGTTATTTAAAATATCAGTATTAGAAAGACAACTGCTAGTTTTTCTGTAGTTCAGGAACCTGTGTGTCCCTTTGAAGCTTTTCCTCCATTCTCCTCCAGAGACAGTTTCTCAGTATCAGTCCTAGGTGTGTTATTGAACCTGAATTTCATGTTCACGTAGTCATAGACAGCATTGTTATCACTGACAAAACTTGGTATTAGTATGTACTTAGCCTTTTGTATCACTCTTTTGTACTTGTTTAGAGGTAAAGCCATGTTGATTCATGTAGCTCTAGTTTACTACTCTGTAATAGTCCATGGTCTGAATATATCACGACTTGTTTGTTCTAAGGGTAGCTTTATGGCTGTTTGTACATTTTTGTTTCCATTTGTGGAGACAGGCTCTCTCAGTGTAGCCCAGACTGGCCTTGAGCTTGAAGCAGTTTTCCTGGTTTCAGCTTCCTAAGCTGGGATTACAGGCATGAGCCCTCACACCTGCCTTCGAATGTCTTTGCTATTGTAATCAGTGCTAAATGCCCTCTATTTTTCCCTGGCAGTCTGGAACTTTGTTTTTTGATCATCTAAAGACATCAATTTTTACTCTTCAGATGGTGTTCTGCAGCAGCCAGTGAGATTGCTGTCCGCCTCCATGGACAAAACCATGATTCTCTGGGCTCCAGATGAAGAATCAGGGGTTTGGTTAGAACAGGTAAGATGTAGATATTTAAGAAACACAAAATAGAGCAGCTTTTAAAGTCAGTATACATACCCCAAATCTATATTTTACTCTTTGTATATACATTATACATTAAATGAACTGTAACTTAGCCTTTAGAGTCCTTTCTAGTGTGGGAAATGAACCTATTGATTGATAATTGTTTTTCTGTTCTTGTGTAGGTCCGAGTAGGTGAAGTAGGTGGAAATACCCTGGGGTTTTTTGATTGCCAGTTCGGTGAGAATGGCACCATGATCATCGCTCATGCATTCCACGGAGCACTGCACCTTTGGAAGCAGAGTACAGTAAACCCAGTATGAGCATATGGACTCCTTGCTAACTTGTGCTTTCCTAGTAGGCTAATTTAAACAGAGATGACATTCATTTCTATAGATAGTCTGTGGTATTTATACTAGGTTAGAATTTGGGCTTTTCTAGGAAGAAAAGTGCAGCATTGTACAGCAGTGACAGCACTGAATGATGCCTAAGTGTTACTCGTGTGGGGCTGGCATGTGGCTCAGTGGCAGTGGCCTAGTTTATGTGAGGCCCTGGGTTAGGTTGTCTGCCCACCCCACAACCCCGTGTACAGATGGAAGTCAGGGTTTAGATGCTAGATAAATGATTTTTAAATTTAATAAATAAACTAAAGAAATAAGAATATAGGGTGAATGTGACTTGTCATGTTTTGAATGTGTATCTGATAGTTTCCTTTTAAAAATATTTTTACGTTTTTATTTTGTGTGTGTGTGTTGGTGTGCAAGTTTATGTGTGTTGTGAGCGAGCGCAAGTGCGTTGGTGTGCATATGCAAAGGTCAGAAAACAACTTGCAGGACTCAGCTCTCTCCTTATCTCAGAGAGTCCTGGAGATGGAATGTAGGCCACCAGGCTTGGAGGCCAGTGTCTTTATTTGTCGAGCCATCTTATGAGCCCAGCAGCTTTTTTTTTTTTTTTTTTTTTTTTAAATAAAATTTCTGGATTTGCATCACTTTTAGTTTGTGGCCTTTGTAATAATCACCTCTTAGGTTTTAACTTCTTGTTTGATTGGAGACTTAGTCTCCCAGCCTCCATTTGGACTTAGTATTATTTCCACAGCTAAAACAACCAATAAGAGGATGGCATTGTTAGTTCAGATGAATGCTACATCCTTACCTCTGCTTGTCTTTGAGGGCCTTTGCAGAAGAAGAGCACAAGATGAGGAAGGAGGTACCCAAATCTGAAAACAATTTCACTGTGCTTGTACATAGTAAGGACTTACATGTGTGGGGGGTGGGGATTGATTTTTAAATGGACTTTGTTTTTAGAACAATGTTAGATTGACAGCAAAACTGAGCAGAAAGCAGAGTTCCTGCATACCTCAAACCCAGTGCTCATGCAGCCTCCCTGACTACCATCAGCCCCCACCAGATGGGTACATTTTTTATCATCAAGATTAAATAATTATTTTTGTTATTAAGCAATTAAAAAAAAATTTTTTTTTGGTTTTTTAAAAGAGAGTTTCTTTGTAGACCAGGCTGGCCTTGAACTCACAGAGATCCACCTGCTTCTGCCTCCCCAGCGCTGGGATTAAAGGTGTGTACCACTACTGCCGGAAGATTAATTTTTTTTAAAGATTTATTTTTATGTGTCTGTGTGTGGGTATGTGTATGTAAATACAAGTGCTCATGGAGGCCAGCAGAGGGTTTAGATTCCTTGGAACTGAAACTATAGGTGGTTGTGAGCTGGTTGACATGGGTGTTGGGAACTGAACTTGGGTGGTCTGAGAGAATAGTATACACTGTTAACCACTGAGCCATCTTTCTAATCCTTCAAGATTGATTGCTATTTATTTTTCAAATGTTTTGTGTGTGCATGTGTTTGTGTGAAATGTATGCTCAGATGTATGTGCAAGTATTCACACCTGTCTGTGCACAGATGCCAAGAGAGTGTCAGATCCCTTGAGAGCTGGAGTAACAGGCATTTACTGAGATCTGAACTCTAGTCTTCATGACTGCTCAGCAAGCACTCTTACCCACTGAACCATCTTTCCAGCCGGGCTGATTTTTATGAGCAAGTAGGGAGTAATTACTATGTGAGACTGTACTGATAATCTCAAAGTGCTGTCTATAGCCCAGAGCCTGTTGTAAACACCCATTAGAGCTTAACTTTAGAGCCTGTACTTGTAGAATAGAGGGGATCAAGATCAGTTATTTGTCATATTTTCTTTAAAATATTACTTAGTTTAATTACTGAGCCAACATGTTAGTGCATGCCTATAATTCCAGCACTTGGAGGCAGGGGTAGGAATATCAAGAGTTAAGTGGCAGCCTTTGGTTTATAGTATGTTTGGGGCTGGCCTGGACTATAAAGAGACCCTGTCTCAGTAAAACAGGAGAAAATATTGTTGACTATATTCATTTAACTTGGCTTTAAACAACCTGTTAGTTGCATAAATTTTAATTTAAAATTTAATTTCATTTTCCTCTCATCGTTTTATTGCCACATTAGTTTATTGAAAAGAGGCTCTGAGCCTGACAGTAGTGGCATACGCCTTTAATCCCAGCACTTGGGAAGCAGAGGCAAGTGGATTTCTGTGAATTCAAGGCCAGCCTGGTCTATAGTGAGTTCCAGGACAGTCAGATTTATAACAGAGAAACCCTGTCTTGAAAAACACAAAAATAAAGGAAAAGAGGCTCTGAGAACAGGTTTATGGGATACTCTGTATTACCTGTATGCATGGTTGCTGTTGTGAGCGGAATAGGTGGGCCAACTTGATGTGATTCATCTTTGTGTCCTTTATACCCATAAGTCCTTTAACTTTTGTTTTGGACAGGATCTCTCTATGTAGCTCTGGCTGTCCTAGAGCTCGTTATGTAGACCAGGCTGGCCTCAAACTCCCAGAGATATGACTGCTGGGATTAGAGGTGTGTAGTACCACACCTAGCTAAGTCTTAATTTAATATAGAAACTCCAGGTTCACACTCAAAATCAGTCTCATTTCATTTAATATTCCTTCTTCATACGGAGTTTCATAAATGCTCAGCAAGCATGTAGATGTGTTGTCATTGTCTGCATGAGAGAGAGAGACAGGTAACATCAAGCTGTCTGGCTGCTGGGAAATTTCCCACAGTTACTGTTTCAAAGGATAGAGCACATGATTGGATATTACAGTTTAATGTGATTGATTGGGAAACAGCTCCTTTTATTTTATGGTCTTGAATATTTAGCTTTGCAACTTTTTCTCCTGATGTGGATTTATTTTTATGTGTTATGATCATTTTCATTGCAGAGACAGTGGACTCCAGAGATTGTCATTTCAGGACACTTTAGTGGTGTCCAAGACCTAGTATGGGATCCAGAGGGAGAATTCATCATCACCACTAGTACTGATCAGACAACCCGCCTTTTTGCTCCATGGAAGAGAAAAAACCAATCACAGGTAAGATGTCTTCCTTCCGTTTGAAATCTCAGTGGAGCAGCCTTCTTAGCCATTGGAAGCATGCAGGCTGAGTCTCTGATGAGGTGTTACTGCACCCCCACTGGACTTCTGGCAGTGGGAACTATTGATAGTAGTAGGTTTTGCATCCCATATTTTGCTTGTTGAAGAGGACTGATTTTTGAAGCATGCATTCATTTTCATTTATCTGTTGTGTTTTAACACCAGGTGACTTGGCATGAGATTGCAAGGCCTCAGATACATGGATATAACCTGAAGTGTTTGGCAATGATTGGTCGGTTTCAGTTTGTGTCTGGAGCAGATGAAAAAGTTCTTCGTGTTTTTTCCGCTCCTCGGAATTTTGTGGAAAATTTTTCTGTCATTTCAAGGCAGTCACTGAGGCACATGCTTTCTGATGTGAGTATTACTCTTTTATTTTAGTCATTTTCTTTCAAATTAAAAACTTTGCTTCAGGCTATAAATACAGTATTCAGGTAGAAAAGTTATATCACATGTTTCTGGTTTGGTAGACTTTTATGAGCTGTGGCACATAGTGATTTAAACACAGGCTACAAAGATGGCTCAGCAGTTAAGAGTATCTACTCTTCTCTCAGGACCTGAGTTTGGTTTTCAGCACCCACATAGTGGCTCACAACTATCCTTCACTCCAGTTCCAGGGGATCCAGTGCTTTCTTCTGACCATCACAGGCACCAGGCACACACTTACATGGTGCACAAAATTTATACACGTGGTCTATACACATGAAAATAAGTAACTCTAAAATAAATAAACACAGATATTTTATGTAACAAATCAGTTCAAGACTCTAAAGCAGCAATATCACCCTCACTTGACACATAGCTATCATGTGTTGTCTTTATGGTAGGTGGGTGGATGAAGCAACGGTGAGTCCCATCTTGATGAAGATTATAGTCTTTCTGTAGGGCAAGTTGGGCAGTGAGCTAATGGGATGAGACTAGTTAATTGCTATTTTTTTTTTTTAAGTTTTTGAGATAGTGTCTCATTATATAGCCTTGGCTGGCCTTTAACTTTCTATGTTGACCAGACTGGCCTTGAACTCATAGAGATTCACCTGTGACTTCAAGTAACGCTCACTCAGATTTTGTTCTCGTGTCGAGTATTGGCTAAGCATCAGGATTGCTTCTCACTGCCCTTTTCCAGTGTATAGAATAGCATGCCGCACCCCCATTCAGGTAGCCATTCTCAGTTTGTAGGAGTTTTAAATTTGTAAAACTCACATGTCTAGTTCCAGCCTGTGTGTTAAAATTGAATTGGTAAACACTCAGCATATGGTTGTATACCATTTCTGATGGTTCACATATGGATTTAGGCAGAGCGTTGCCTCTTCAGGTCATACTTCACTAAGTTGTAAAGCAGCTTTAAGTTATTTACATATGTATAATAAAAATAACACAACTGTGCCTATTAGGGCTACATCCCTGTCTCAGGGACATCCCTTGAGGCTTTCCTGGGAGCGGAGTTCTTGGCCTTGCATTTCAGCCTGCTGTACTTGTCGTACCGTGCAGCCTACTGTGCTATGGGGGACTGGTGAACTTAGGATGAAAGCTTACATATGAGAGGATGCCTAGCAGAGGTAGGGTAGTAGGTGGGGCCTGTCTGTTGGAGAGGGAGTGTTTAGATTGGCATCCGTCAGTTCAGGAGTTGGAAAGATGGCAGATAGCATCACAAATTGGGCTTGAATGTTCTCAGCATTTATGAACATCACTTTTTTTGTGGGAATTGAGGTATCAGAAACTTTTAATGTCTGAAATGTTCATATTGTGCCTTTCAGGACCGTGGTCTTCCTGAAGGAGCCACTGTTCCCGCACTGGGGCTGTCAAATAAAGCTATCTTTCAGGGTAAGGACTTAGTCTCCAAACTTAGAACTTATGCTGTGTTACCCAATGCTTAGACCTGTTTTAAAATCTCATGATTTGTGATAACTGCTCTGTTCACATGTAGGCCAGGTACAGTTTCACCCAGGATTTCACAGAGCCCTCTAGTTACTGGTGGGATTGTGAGCAACTTGAAGGATCTGTTATATATACCAAAGAAATTATAAATAACTAGGTAAAAGAAGATGGATAGAATTTTTATGTAGTTCATTCCTGCTTTAGGAATCTAGTTTGGAAAATGCTAGAGTAGAAACACCTTTGCAGTCTCATGGACACAGCTCTGAAAAACACTATTTGGAAGGGCTTCTGCTCTCTGATATGTGGCTTTGAGGCTGTCCATTTATGGTATCTGTGTTTCTCTAAACTAGGAGACATGCCCACTCAACTTTCTGAGGAGGAGGAGCTCCTAACTGGCCCTTCGTTCGAGTATTCCCAGGTGACCTTTCAGCCCGCCATCCTTAATGGTAAGATACGACAAAAAGACAAGTTAATGAAACCCTTAGCACACGCAGTCTGCTCTCGCTGTAGACCTAAAGTAGAGCTATTGATTTTATTTTCTGTTTGGCTAAAAATAGAGAAAAACAACTGTAGTACTAAAAATTTATTATACAATTAAAAATGTCTTATAGAACCTCCCACTGAGGATCATCTTCTGCAGAACACGTTGTGGCCTGAAGTTCAGAAACTGTAAGTTGAATGCGCTTTTGGAGTCAGTCATAGCTTGAGAGTTCCCTCGTAACTTTCTCCTTCCCCTGCCTCCTACCTGCATTTTCCTCCTGCCCGATAGAGCTTCATAGGCATGAGAATCTAACCTAATGTGGATATTTTTTCTCTTTATTATGTTTATTAGTTGCTTGGTGTTAATTTCCTAGATAGATAGAGAAGCATAACATATAACATAGCTTCTGTTATTCAACTGGTGATTTTTATCTTTGTCGTTTCTCATCAGCATCTTTCCATGGTGGTTCATTAGACTGGTGGGCATTAAATATGAAAATCTGTGTGTTAGTCTAATCATCTTGATGTTACCTTTGGAAGCTATCGTTTTTCTTTGGTTTCCTGCTTTTCTCCTAAATAGTTGGCTAGGCAAAAATGTGATGTTCCTGTAAGGAATTGTGTGTTATGTTAAGGGAATGAGTCTTTTAACTTTAAATTTTTTTTCAGTGTAAGAATAAGTACATTACTAATATAGAGGGCATACATTTTCTCTTTAAATTTTAGGTATGGACATGGCTATGAGATATTTTGTGTTGCTTGTAACAATTCGAAGACTCTACTTGCCTCTGCTTGCAAGGTAGGGTGTTTGTGGTGTGTGTGTGTGTGTGTGTGTTAATTTTACTTGGTCACAGGTAATTGGAATTGTTGGGCTTTTGGATCCCCACCCCTCTTTGGGTTTTCGAGACAGGGTTTCTCTGTTGTAACTCTGACTGTCCTGGAACTCACTCTGTAGACCGGGCTGCCCTCGAACTCACAGAGATCCGCCTGCCTCTGCCTCCTGAGTGTTGGGATTAAAGGCATGTACCACCACTGCCCAACTTCTTGTTGGGCTTTTGTAATTCTGGCAGATATAAGCGGAATCCACATGAAACGAGTCTTTCAGGTACAACTGCCTGAATCTTTCTTATGTTCTCTTTTCCTCATCTCTCTGTAAAAGTATGTGATTATATTTTAAACCTATTTTAGCTACCATTTATTTTGATTTTATCCTTAAGTAGTTAGGGCTTGAGGGTGCTGATTCGTATGCACAGTAAAAAGAAATTACGCATATGACCTTACCAGTGGTGAAGAAAGTGTCCTCTGCAGCCAGTTAAGCCAGCTAGGTCTTTTTCTCACAGGACCTGGTATGCAATGGCTGCAGCAGCACCCTACCTCGGGAGTGTAGCTTGTCATAAGGGACCTTGGAGACAGAGTTTGTTGGTGTATATGGCTGGTTCTGTTCATGCTTTCCCCAGTATAGGCTGCAGACAGGTTACCTTTGAGAAGCTCCAGAGCACAGTGGTCAGGGTTCACATTGGACAGGTCATGACGGTTATCTACACCAAGCTGCAGAGTATAGAGCATGTGTTTGAGACCCTTGGCAGGGCCAACTTCAAATTCCCTGGCCACTAACAGGTTCTCCTTACAAAAAACTGGGACTTCTCTGAATTTAAGATGAACTTGAAGTTGTAGCTGAGATGTGGCTCATTCTTAATGGCTGTGGGCTCATGGTCCCCTGGGCAAGGGGCTGGACCCCGACTGCTGAGGCTTCTGTGCTGACCCTACCTCCATCCCCAGTCACGTTCACTAGTAAATGTCACATCCTTTTCGCCTTGAAGGAAAGAAAGGAAAATTCCTCAGTAACCATTCATAGCCTTGGAAGGATGTGCCCTGATGAGCTCCTCCTGCTAACTATTACATTGTCATCATTGTCATTATCATCATCATTATCATTGTGTTACCTGCATGCGTGCATGCATATCTTCCTGAAGGTCCCAGATCCCTGGAGCTGGAGTTACTGTGAGCTGCCATGTGGGTGCTGGGAATTGAACCCAGGTCCTCTGCAAGAGCTTATCTGCTGAGCCATCTCTCCAGCCCCAACTAACTATTAATTTTATAAAATAATAATCTTTAAGTTAGGAGAATAATTGTCTCCCAACTTTATTTTTTTCTGGGTTATTTTATTTTTTGTATAATTTTAAGATCAGCTTCACTGTTTCTATAGAGAATATCTGCAGTCTCTTTAATGGAAATGGCAGTGAATCTGTAGATCAATTTAAGGAGAATTTTAACAATGTTTGAATAATGTCTCTCCTTTATATAAGTCTTTAATTTCCTCTAGGGATGCTCTTTTTTAAAATCTTTTAAAGTAATTTTAGATTTAGAGAAAAATAGTGATCACTGTCTAAAATATCCATACACCACACCCAGTTTTCTCTGCTGTTCACATCTAGAAATTTATATCTAGAAAGTCTATGTTTTTAGTGTCTAGTTTCACACACATTTTGTGAGATTTGCCCTTTTCCTGTATATGTATGTATGTGTGTGTGTGTGTGTGTGTGTGTGTGTGTGTATGTGTGTATATATAATTTTTTTTTTTTTTGAGACAAGGAAATTCATTTTGTATACCAGGTTGGCCTTGAACTCACAGAGATCTGCCTGTCTCTGCTTTCCAAGTGCTAGGACTAAAGGCATATGTTACTACACCTAGCATATTGTATGGTTTTTAATAATGATTATTATTGTTTTTTTTTTACATCCATAAAACCAAACCCCACTTCATAAAATATTTTCTTTTTATGTATTATTCAACTCAATTTGATAAAAATTTGGTAAGTACTTTATCAAGGACTGGTGCCATGCTCAGTGGGTAAAGGGACCTGTCAGGTATGGGTTTGATCCCTAGACTCCATGTGGCAGGAGAGAACCAACTCTTGCAAGTTGTCTTCTGACCGCCACAAATAACCCCCTCTTCCCATACATAAATGCACATACGTGAGAAATAAAGATTTTTTTTTTTTAAAGCTGGGAGTGATGGTACATATCTATTATGTCTGGACTTGGGAGGTAGAGAGGAAGATCAGGAATCCAACGTCAGCTTCAGCTACATCTGTAAGGTATTTGAAGCCAGTCTGGACCACATGAGACCCTACCTCAGAACACTCAAACTGCAGCAGCAAACTAGAATAGTTTCCTTTTGTTTTGAGGCATGAGCTATTTGAGCTTCATGGAAGTACCCCCTTTTCTAAGATTTTCTTGAATAGCTTATAAAACTGGTATTACTTTTTTTTTCTGAGACTTTATTCATTTTTATTTTATGTGTATGAATGTTTGCTGGAATGTATGTATGTTTGCCACATGTATGCCTGTGGAGGCCAGGGGAGGGCATTGGTTCTCTTGGTTCTGGAGTTAGAAGCAGTTGTGAGACTTCCTGTGGGTGCTAGGAACTGAATCAGTGCTCTTGACCACTGAGCCATCTCTCTAGCACCCCCCCCCCCCACTTCTTTATAAAACCTTCGTAGATTTTCTAGATGAGACAACTGCTGGAGGTGTTTTTTATGGGAAAGATTTTAACGATGTGCCTTAGTCAGTGTTCTGTTGTTGTGAAGAGACACCATGACCAAGGCAACTCTTATAAAAGAAAGCATTTAACTGGGACTTGCTTACAGTTTCAGAGGCTTAGTCCATTTTTATCATGGTGGGGAGCATGGCAGCATGCAGGCAGACATTGGCAAACTTTGTACTAGAGGAGAAGCTTAAAGTTTTGCATCTGGATCCACAAACAGCAGGAAAAGAAAGACACTGGGCCTGGCTTGGGGCATTGAAACCTCAAAGCTCACCTGCAGTGACACACTTTCTCCAACAAGCCCACACCTCCTAATTATTTCAAAAAGTGCCACTCCCCGGTGACCAAGCATTGAAATCTCTGAGCCCATTGGGGTCATTCTCATTCAAACCACCACACTGTGTGAATCCTTTAATGGGTGCTAAGTAAGGCTGTTTAAGTTAGAGTTACCCTGTAGGATCATTTCAGTAGCTGAAGTATCACCAATGATGCTGTTTTTTTCTATTGCTGTGATAAAAACCATGACCAAGGCAACTGTAGAAGGGAGTTTATATGGGCTTATAGTTTCAGAGGGATAAGAGTCCATTGCCATCATGGTGCGGAAGTGTGTCAGCAGGCAGGCATGGTAGCAAAACAGCTAAGAGCTGATAGTTATGTATCAAACCACAAACAGGAAGCAGAGAGAGAAATGTGGAGAATCTTTTGAAATCTCAGAACCCTACCCCAGTGGCATACTTCCTCCAGCGAGGCCATGTCTCCTAAGCCTCTCTAAACAGTCACCAACCGAGGACCAAGTAGTCAAATGCCCAGACTATGGGGGACATCGCATGCAAACTACTACAGTTGCCATCTTTTTATTCTTTCTACTGGCAATACCTCTCCTTTCCCAGCCTCTTCGTGTGTGTTGTGTGTATGTGTAAGTATTTTGAAAATTGAATGGTTAGTAGTTTTATTGATATTCTCAAGGAATTTATAAATTTTACAGATTTTCTTCCTGTTCTTATACTGTTTCATTGATGTTTACTGTTTTTATATCCTTCTACTTAGATCACATTTCCTCTTTGATTTCGAATATGAGGTCATTTCCTTGAAGGCATTGTTTTTGAGGCTTTTTGGGCCCTGGCTTGACATGATCACAGCAGTCTTATCTTGGCTGCTGTGATCTCCCCTCAGTGACCCTGGTCTGCTTTCTCACATGGTTTTCTAGCAGCCACACATCGACAGAACCTTTAAATTGATAGATGTATCTGTATAACCAGACATGGGGTATGAACATCCTGGTGTCTTTGACATTGGCTGGAGAGGAATGAGGCACATTCCACTTAGAGGAGGTCACTTTTGTCCTGAGGGTTGAGAAGCCTTTCTTCTGACTCCAGGCACAAGGATCCACTGGCCTCACTGTTGCCCATGACCATGCTTCTGCCAGTGCAACAAAGTGCACCTGGGTTCTTCCTCTTTCTTCAGTCTCACAGCACTGTGGCTAGTTCTCATAACCTAGGAACCAGCTTTTCCAGAATAAGACATTCATTCCATAGACTTTAGTATGTTGTATTTTTTATCCAGTTAAAAATACTTTGATCATTTTTGACCTCGTGGCTATTTTTAAATGTATTATTTAGTTTCCATAAACAAAATGTTTTCTATGTAACTTTTCCTTTGTTTTGTTTTGTTGTTGTTTTTCAAGAGTTTCTCTGTTGTACCTCTGGCTGTCCTGGAACTCACTCTATAGACCAGCTGGCCTCAAACTCACAGAGATCTGCCTGCCTCTGAATCCTGAGTGCTAGGATTAAAGGTCCTATGTATTTTTCTATTGCTGATTTTTATTCTCATTCACTGTAGTTTGGGACCACATTATGACTTGAATCCTTTGGAATCTGATCTTGGTAAAATCTCATGTTCAGTTGAAAAGAGCGTTTGGTCTGTTTCTTTTTGATAGTGTTAGTGGCTGTTAGTCACTGGCATTAGTTGAGGTGGTGTTAACATCTTTATAGTCTTGGCTTTCTTGAGTTGGCCTTTGAGATCTCTGACTATAGTCAGGGTATTTATCTTTCTGTTTCAGTTCCTACTTAATGTATTTTGAACTTCCATTGGTAGGTTTGTATATAGTTACAGTGTTGTCCTACTTATTTGTTACTATGAAGTGACCCTGTTTCCATTGATACTCCTTGTCACTGGAGACTTCTAAACTGCTAATTGCACAATCAATATACACATGACTCTTTGTTATAAAAAATATAACATTCTGATTATGCATGGGTCCCTGATGAATCAGCTTTTCTAATCCCACTTTTTTCTCTACCTTTTCCTAGAAATTTGTCTTTGTGATTGTGTGTTACCTCCGAGGAGATTTCTGGAGGCTTTTGTGGAGATATATAAATAGATACATGTAAATTGGCCCACAGAAACGCCATACCATTTTAAATGTGTTTTTTGTTTGTTTGTTTGTTTCTGCTTCCATAGTGTCACTGTCTTGTTTCTGTTCTGCAGGCAGCTAAGAAGGAACATGCAGCTATCATTCTTTGGAGCACAGCATCCTGGAAACAAGTACAGAATCTCATTTTCCATACCCTGACTGTCACACAGATGGCCTTCTCACCTAATGACAAGTTCTTACTGGCTGTTTCCAGAGATCGAAGCTGGTCTTTGTGGAAGAGGCAAGATGTGACCTCACCCGAGTTCGGTAAAGCAGCCTGTGTGTCAAAGGTTATCAGTAAGGCTATCTCACCGCATCCGTTTTGTCCAGGCTCAGCAGCTGTGAGATTAAGAGAAAGGTAACAGGGTAGAGACAGCCTCCTGGCTGTGAGGATTCAGTGCTCTTGGGCAACTGGGGAACACTTGACCTTCCTTGTCAGGTTTTATTTAAACCTTTAAAAAAAAAAGATTTACTTACTTATTATTTATTGGGCGGGGGGCAGTAAACACTGATTGTTCCGGATAGTGATATGAAGGTGATAGTCCCATGGTACAGACTATATTTCAGATTTGGAATCTTGGTCTTCTCCTGAGCTTAGCCATATGGTGTGTGAAGTGACTAGTGGACCCACAGCTGTTCATGATGACAGCCACTACACCACAGCAGACTGTGTGTAAGCTGTGATACTCAGTAGGCTGGGTATAGTAGATGCGTTTTTGACTTAACAGTATTTTTAATTCATGATTGATTTGTCAGGACATAACCCCATTGTAAGTTCCGAGCATTTGTTTTCCTTTGACATCACTAGTGATTTCCTAACTTGCAGCACTTCGTTTTAAAAGTTGGAAGTGCTAGGCTACTGAGATGGCGCCACAGGTAAAGGCACTTGCCACCAGCCTGAGGGTCAGGTTCAGTCGCTGGAATGCACATTGGAAGGAGAGAGCCAAGTTCTACAGGCTGTTCGCTGACAAGCACTCATGTATGCATGTGCGTGCACACACACACACATACACACACCTACTAAATAAATAAATGTTGAAAAACAAACACAGAATGGCTGGAGAGATGGCTCAGGATAAGAGCACTGGCCCTCTTCCAGAGGACCTGGGTTTAATTCCCAGCACTCACACAGCAGCTCAAAACTGTCTTTAACTCCAATTCCAGGGGATCTGACTCCCTCACACCAATGCACATAAAATAAAGTTAAATAAATTTAAAAAAGAGAGAAAGAAAGAACCTTTCCAGGAAAAGAAAACAAAAACAAACCTGAAAGAAAAAATTGAAGTACTGTAAATAATGCAGGTGTTAATTTGTTGTATTTTTTTTTAGATTATGAATTGATAAATTTTCACTTCCCTCTTCATAAGCACTTCCATCATCCACATAAGGCTTAGAAGTTACTTTTAAGCCTTCTGTTTAAATATTATGAGGAAATATGTCCTTTCTCCTCTCTTTGCAGTATTTTTCCCATATTATACAAATATGGCTACTTCTGGAGTACAGTTAAATCACCCCAGACTTCTTTTAGAATCATACATTAACCGTTAGTTAAGTGCCTGGGAGATTTTCGTTGTCAGTCACCAGAGAGTGAGGACGGAGCATGCGAGCCATGGACATACAGCCTTGTGGTGAGGGGGCCCTTGGCCCTGCTACAGAAGAGTACAGCTGGGCAAAGTGGCCAATGTTGGTGCTCAGACAGACCGTGCTGCAGGTTAGATGAGCAGCTCCCTTTCCTGCTGTGAGTAATGCATATGTGTGTTTTTTTATTTTCAGACTCATTTTTCTGTCTCTTTGCATTCACCAACAAAATCACTTCTGTGCACAGTAGGATCATCTGGTCTTGTGACTGGAGTCCTGACAGCAAGTATTTCTTCACTGGAAGTCGAGACAAAAAGGTAAGTTTTTTTTTTCAATAAAAAATAAACCTTAATATTTTCAAAAATGTAAATGTTTTTGCAGTTATGTTTAAAAGCACATTTTTCTGCCTTTCTCATGTGATATTTACAAATTAATTCATGGCTTTCCCATCATATGTGTTTGTTGAAAGGATTTTTCTTGTTAAACACTACAAATGCATTTCTCTGAAATGTGAACAGCATGAAGAGACCTTCCAGCGTCTTCACCAGCCCCAGTGCAAGGGAAAGATGCCGCAGCTGTTTGGTTAGGGGTGAGAACCCAGGAGAGCAGGAGGGGCCGGAGCACCACTCGTAGTTCTCTGCTGGATGCTCTCATGAGCTTCACCTCTGGTTGCTGAGCCAGTGCCAAGGATGCTGTGTGCATCATCAGTGCTGGGGGACCAAAACAGGTCCTCTAAAGACTAAGCTCCAGCCCCAGTCACAGCAGTAATGGCTGCGACTTTTTAATTTAGTGACAGAACATGACCGGAGATTGAAACACTCAGGATAAATTTGGCAGCCCTCTGTGTTTGAGCCCACGCTTCACCTTGTTGCCTGAGGATTAGGGTTAGGGTTAGGGTTAGCCCTTGGCTCCTGCTCTTTCCTCTGGTTTCATGCTCTTTAAAACATGGTCTTTTCTGAGTTTCTTAGTCCAGGCTGGTAGAACAGTGTGATGTTTCTTTGTCACCCTTCACTTTCTAGTGATAACAATCCAGATTACTGAACAGAGCTAGCTGGTTTGGGTTTGGTAACACTCAGATTAAGCAAGTCAATGTGGACCTGCAACATTGTTCTCCCAGACTGGCTATTTGTTCCCTTCCTGGGAGCATGGATCCCTTGCTGGGTGGGGAAGCAGGCCCTGTCTGCCTAGCTCTCTGGATATAGTGGCTGAAGCAGGCCACATGCATTTGCTGCAGTTTCAGAAAGCTTCTAAAAGCTTCTCTTTAGAACCATGCTCTGACCTGCATGTGTCCATTTTGCTTCCTTTTCCATTTCTCTGGCCGCTTATTCACCTGTGAGCCCTGGGCTCCCAAGGAGGCCTTGCATTGTATGCAGAGTATTGTCAAAGTTCACTGCCTGAGCAATAGGCAGTGTAGAAGAGGAGACTGCCTTCCTCTCTAACAAGTCTGGCAAGTTCTGGGGCAACAACTGTAGTCAGGACATGATGGATGAGATTTCACTGCATCAGAACTATGTTGTGTGTTAGAGAATGTAATAGACAACACTCTATTCTCTGGGAACACTTCTGTAGCTGAGATCTCAACCTGTGTCTGCCATACTGTGGCTTCTCTGTGATGCACAAAAAACCAGAGCAGATAGTTTTCATCATCTACTGGGACCCAAATGCACCTTGCAAAGAAAGCCTCACAGTATTATCTGTGCTCTAGGTGGTCGTCTGGGGCCAGTGTAAATCCAGTGATAACCTCACAGAACACAGCATCGGCCCTTGCTCCTCGATCCTGGATGTAGGCAGCTCTGTGACAGCTGTCAGTGTCTGCCCTGTGCTGAACCCAGCCCAAAGGTCAGTCTCTGTGGGATTGGGTTCCTCAGTTGCATCTCAGCTTTGTTTTGGTTTGTGGGCCTCCCTTCAGTGTCGCTGCTGCTCTCAGGGTGCTTACGCTTCTTGTAAGATGTTTAAACTTAGAATTCTGTGATTGGTGGTCAAATGGGAACAGGAAGGAAGGTTTTTATTTCAAGACTGCCCTGTCTTGCTTTCTCTGTCACAGCAGCCTAGGAGAACAGGAGTTAGTGCAGCCTGCAGGGAAATACTGGCTTATGGGGTTTGGCAGCTAAGGACAGGATAGACCATCATGCATTCTCTGCAGAGAGGAAGCTGGAGATTGGAGCAGTGCAGGGTGGACGATTGAGACACTGAAGAAGAGAAATATATGCTAAACCAACCTGTCATCTCCTTCCTTGAAAACAGGTACATAGTTGCCGTCGGATTAGAGAGTGGGAAGATTTGTTTTTACTCCTGGAAAAATACCAATCAAGATATGCATGACTGGATCCAGTGTGTAGAAACAAATGCAAGGTATTTTCTTCCTATTTTGCTTCTATCTGATTAGGCACAAAAAGGGGTGGTCTTTGGTGGCAAATTTGGTGAGCATTTTCATGGAGAGGGACAAAAATCTCTGTATCTTGTCCTTACAGCCAATTGGTATGTTCTAAAATTATGTTTGCTAGTGTGCCAGACTCAGCCTTTGGTTTGCCTGACTACATTGCTGGGTTTTGTCATGCTGCATTTACAGACATTATCCATGACTGCCTCATCTAGCCTCTTGAGCTCTCTCTCCCTCTAAAACAGACCCTGGTCTTCTTTCCTCCATCTCCTGAATTCTGGGATAACAGGTCTGCACCATCACACCTTTTTTAATGTGGTGCTGTGGGTGGAACTTAGGGTGTCATGCATGCTAGGAAGCGTTCTACCAGCTAAGCTATATCCCCAGTCCCAGCAGTGGCCAGTTTAATCTGCCTTGTAGCACACATTATTGTTTTTAAATGCCTGAGCTTTCAGTAAGTCAGTGATATCTTTCTGTGTCTTATTTTCTTGGCCTTTTTAATCTTTCTAGTCTGTACTGTTTAAACATTTTTAGAAACTGTTCTAAATGACGGTGTCATGATGACGGTGAGAGATTGGAGAGAGCAGGCCTTCCCCAGCCATGTGCTCTAGGGGAGCTTGTCTCTGTTAGTGCTCGTAACTGTTGAAACGTGTGTCTCCCTTGTTGCTGTAGTGGAAGTAGCTTGTGCTCAGCTTGCTGCTAAAGGAAGCAGTCCATGTCCTTCCATCTTCCAGTATCTGACATTCTTCTCTTGCCCTCCCCTTTCATTTAATTCCTTCTGCCTTGTCTGTACACAGTGCTCTACCATGGCCCCAGTCTGGGACCAGTTAGCGTGGAGGATGTTCAGGGTTCAGGGTTTTCATTTGGTGATTTCTTTTTTGTTGTACTGACAGAGTTTGTAACATGAAAGTAATTCTAGATTTAATACATTATGTTATTTGGATAGCTGATATTTTAATTACTAAATTTTAACTGTTGCTAGTGATGAAATTCACAGAAATATAAGCAGGACTTTCATAATGGCTTCCTAAGGTCCATGTCCTGTAATTAATTGATGAATTCTTGTGGTGCTGGGAATAGAAAAGTACCCTACCACTGAGCTATATCCCCAGGCCCCCAAATCCCTTTTTATCTTTTCTCTTCCCTCCTTCTCTCCTTCCCTCCTTCTTCCCCCCAGTCCTTTTGTACTCGTTTGTGTGTGTGTGTGTTTGAGACAGTTTCACTGTATAGGTCTGCTTGGCCTAGAACTTGGTGTATAGGCCATCCTAGACTTGAACTTGTAACCATCCTCCTGCCCCTGACTCTCAAGTGCAGAAATGAGCTCCTGCCCGGCCCTCTATATTATGCATTTGTGTGTCTCTGTGTATGTGTGTGTTCAAGCATGCACCCATCTCCTTGTACATGTACAGAGGCCCAGGGAAGACATCAGGTGTCCTGTTCTATTCCTCTCTGCCATATTCATGTGAGACAGGGTCTCTTGTTGAATCTGGAGCTAGGCTGGTGGCCAGCAAGTCTCAAGCAATCCTCCTGTCTCCATTCCACACAGAACTGGGGTTACAGGTGCCTGCAGCTAGTCCGGCTTTTTATAAGGGCCCTGGGGATTTAAACTAAGGTGATCCTGTTTGCATGCTGAACCATATCTCTAGGACCCTCTATATGTTTAAGTGTGATGTGATGCCATATTCATGTGAGACAGGGTCTCTTGTTGAATCTGGAGCTAGGACTATCACATATCAGATATTTACATTACAGTTCATAACAGTAGCAAAATTACAATTATGAAGTAGAAACAAAAATAATTTTATGGATGGGGTCACCCACAACATGAAGAACTTTATTAAAGGGTTATAGCATTAGGATGGTTGAGAACAACTGATCTAGAAAGTTCTCAGGAAACACTGCACACAGCAGCACGACTTCAAGGCTGTTTTTGCAAGCTATGACATCTTCCATCTCCCCTGAGTTGGACATGACTCCCTACACTGAAGCAGATCAGGCCTATTAGCATGCCCTTGTCTGGGGGTACCAGTCCTTCAGGGGAGCCTCTGTCAGTGAAAGGACCTGATGTCTCCTTGTACTATGAGGGTTCATGCTCACTTGTGGCTGGTTTTTTAAATCTCTTTCTTCAGACTTGCTCCTCATTCTTTCCTGCTGACATTCTGGCGCATCTGATGGTGAGATCTGTACTCTGTGCTCTCTTTTCTGTCTTCCTGACTTAAAAACCACTTAGGATCCAGGTGGTGGCAGCACACGCCTTTAATCCCAGCACTTGGGAGGCAGAGGCAGGTGGATCTCTGAATTTGAGGCCAGCCAGGTCTACAGAGTGAGTTCCAGAACAGCCAGAGTTACAACCGAGAAACCCTGTTTCAAAAAACAAAAAAAAACCTACTTAGTTTGTTCTCAACTTCTTCCGTTCTGAGCATGTGTTTACAAGGTCAACACAGAAAGTGTCCTTTCTCCAAGAGCTGTGGCTAATCTGTTTGGTAGCATTTTAGGCCTGCCTTTTGGGCATGCTGGGGAATGGATATCTTGCCGGATGCTCTGCAGTAGGGTCACCCTGAGACTATGGCTTTCACTCTGCAGTTAGTTCACTGAGGGTTCATATCATCTTTCTTTGCCCAGCAGTAAAAATAAAACCCAAGCATCTCTTAGCAGTATCAGCAGAACAAAATAACGTGATATACTGAAAAATGGAAATACATTCAGTAATGTTATCTTGAAAAACTAGCCTTTAAGAAATTTTATATTTATTTATGTGAGCGTGTATTTGTGTATGAGCACGGGCATGCAATGGTGTATGTGGAGGTCAGGGTCAACTAGTCAATAGTTGGGTTCTCATAGGCATTGAACTAAAGTTGACTAGCTTAACCACCTCACTGACTTCTGAAAGGTTAGCGTTAATAGTCGTTTCAGTCATTCTACAGATCATTAAAACATTTGACAAAAATTTATTATTTCTTGTTCTTTTTGGTGATGTCATTGTCCAGTGAGTAAGGTATTAGTCTGTTTTGAAAGTAAATAGAGTTAAGATATTTTCAATATTGAATAAAATTACTGGGGTGTTAGACTTCCATCCATGTTGTAACAGCTGTAAGTGGGTTCTGGTTACATCACTGTGCAGGTGAACTTCTAGTGAGGTATTCTGCAATCATGGCTTCTGTTGACCTTATGATTTCTGTCTTTGTTGTAGCCAAAGTCACACGCTTGGTATCAGAAGGTTATCCTGGAAGAACTGTAATCGAGACACTGAGCAGAGTGGAGAGGGCACAGAGTGGTTGTACTTTGCAAGCTGTGGTGAAGATCACACCGTGAAGATTTACAGAGTTAACAGATGTGCGCTGTGACAGACGTGACCACATCTTGCCAGTTCTGATGTATCTTAAAATGTTTGTTATGTAAACAGATCACCTTTCTTTACCTTCATGATTGAATGAGTTTCCTCACCTGGGTCTGTCTATGGCCTGAAGGGCCTGTCTTTCTAGATCCTTCTGAGTGTAGCACAGTAGTCCACTATCCATGAAGGCCCTGGATACTTTCCCTTGTTACATAGTATACACCACCTAGAACCTTTTCCATGCTGTCTGAGATGCTTGGGTCTACCTCTGTGTGTTCTAGATTAAGAACATTTGTTCTTTGTGGCCAGATTTTTCTGATTGTGCATTATATTGTGTCTTTAGCTCTCTGCGTGTCTGTTTTGTGTTACAACAAAATACTAGAGGATGGGTTCTCATTAAGGGAAAAAAAGGCTATTTAGCTCAGAGTTCTGGAAGTTCAAAGCATGGCCCTGGAATCTGCTTGGTTCTGGTGAGAGCCTTGTGGATGCAATGACACAAGGATGACACACAGATGGTGGTTAAGTGTGTCTGGAATAGCGAGATCACATGATAGGACAGGAAGCAAGAGAGACTGAGGGGAAATACCAGATTTGCTTAAAACCCTCTCATGAGAATGCACGCCCTCTGAAAGACCTGATCATCAGTCACTAGACCCTGCCTCTTAAAGGTTCCCCGGCCTGCCAACATCACCACAGTAGACACTAAGCTTCCAGCATGTGGACTTCTGGAGTTCACACTCAGACTGTGTCCAAAGCACCTTCTTTGGGTTGCTTTCTTATTTATTATCTTCTTCAGAGGCTGGAGATAGAGAAAATAAACAGAAAAACTCAGAGAATTCAATTTTTTTTTTTCACATTCTCTGTAAATAAACACACCACACAGTGTGCCATCTTGACCTCTTCCTACTATCTGCCATGTGTTCCAGGAACTTACTTGGTAGGCAGTTCTAACCTGAGTGGTAACCATTCCCTTCCTTTATTTAAAGGCATTTGAAATTCTTCTTTTTAGAGCTTCAGGTGTCATTTCTGGATATAAAGTAATAAATTGGGGCCTGGACAATAAGAGCTGTCTGAGTTGAGATGATAGCTGGTGTCGTGACGGTGAAGGATGTGCGTCATCAGGGAGACTGCAGAGGGAAAGGAGGGACTGGAGATGCTGAGGAAAGCCATCAATAGGGGGGGAGGTTGGGAGAGGGTTGGGGAAGATGTGAGTCTGCATACTGCTGCAAAGCTGGAACTCACCATGACTCTCCTAGAAAATGGTCACCTAGCAAATTGAATATGTAGAAGGAAGGAAAATGAGGTGCTCCCTTGGTGGGAGCAGATACCATTATCAAGCTGAGGTGTATTCCCAATCCCCAGTGTAGCTTTCCCATTGTACATACTCACTTGATCACAGCATGGCATTTCAGATCGGTTCCAAGCACCAGCCAACAAACTGGATGGTTTCTGTCTTGACGGCTTTTCTAGACAGAAGGAGGTGATAGGCTTGTTCCAAGTACACATTTGCCTTGGAAACCGGGAGTCATACATGTGCCTTGTGTCTCTGTTTGTTCCTGTCAGAGGAGAGTGGAACTGTTACTCAGATAACAGATCAGAGTCTCCCTGCAGCGTTGGGAAGTCCTGAGTGGGTTGTTGCTGAGCTGTTCTCAGCCCCTGCTGAGCTGAGAGACTGGATATGCTGTTCTCAGCATTTCTTGCACTTGGTGTGTATCAGCATCACCTGTCCAGCTAGTTATAAACTGAATGATTGCTGGCCCTGAGCTCACAGTTTTGCATTTGTGTGAGGTTGGGGGCCTGAGACTATATTTGTAACTAGTTCCAAGGAACCCACGTCTCAGTCTTGATTTTACTCCTGTCATATTGTAGCCTCAGCTCTCCCACTCTCACCCACATCCTACATCCACACCCACCAGTGTCAGTCCCAGGGATGTTGTGCCCAGAAATGGAATCTGCTTCAACCATTTCCAGGTGACTGAAACACCCTCAACCTTTGGAAGCCCTGTGGCACAGCTGGACATTTGCTTGAGCACACAGCATTAATACCATGTTTTGATGATTTCCTGAAGTCTATAACTCTAAGTGTCTTTCTGGGCCAGGCTGATATATACGAGAGTTCAGTATTTGATTTTTTTAATGTCATTTGAAAAGCCAATGCGATGGGCAGTGTGGCTGTGAAAGTACACATAAGGGGGCTGGAAAGATGGCGTGTGCAGTGGTTAAGAGCACCAATTTTTTTTCCCAAGAGGTCCTAAGTTCAAGTCCCAGCAACCACATGATAGCTCACAACCATCTGTAACGGGATCTGATGCCCTCTTCTGGCACATGCAGATAGAACACTCATAAATATGTTATATATACATATGTATGTGGTTGCTGGGACTTGTATGTATGTATGTATGTATGTATATTCATGCTTGTAATCCCAGCACTTGGTAAGCTTTTATTTCTGTACTTGGTAACTATGACCTCAGAATCCACATGGCAAAAGACCTCAGGTACACTCACAGAATGGTTGGAGCAGGGACTTGGTCTATTACTGGTGGTGTCCTGAGCTCTTGGGGGTCCTTATTAATTGTGCAGGGTTCCTTGTAGCCCCTCTTGATAATGAAACACATTGAACTGCTAGTGGGAGACTTGTAACAACAGAGGGACTACTGTGCTATACTCAGAAGGATCTAGAAAGACAGGTTCTTCAGGCCATGCAGTGGCTTTCTGACAGGATCCTTGCTGCTGTGGGGACAACTTCCAGGTCACCTGCTACAGTAATTGGGTGAGCTAGTCCCATGAGCTGCAGGAGGCAAACTCAACACTGAAACCAGGATAAAGAACAAAGACAAAGCCAAGCAGTGGTGGTTCATGCCTTTAATCCTAGTACTCAGAGGCAGGGGTAGATAGATCTCTGTGAGTTCAAGGCCAGTCTGGTTTACATAGTGAATTTCAGGACAGCCAAGGCTATGCAAACAAAACAACAACAAAAAAACCCCCACAGTCTCGAAAAACAAGACAAAAGAACAGAGATAAAACTTGCAGAAGCCAAATGGGTATCATGGAGAGTAGAGCTCAACGAGGTGCTTAAAGAGAAGTAGCCCCCACACAATGGTGGTTTTCTGATAGAGGGTTGCTGCTGAAGACCCCAGCCATCAGATACCAGATAGGTGTGGTCCTCTTTTGGGCAGGAGGACAGAAGTAAAAATATGTTGTCCTGGTTACCCCAAGCAATGAAATTGGGTGTTGCTGATGTTTTTGGTTTTGACCACACCTTTTATATCCCCTCAAAAAGAGTTTCTGTAGAGAGCACCCTACATGTGCCTTTACATTTTTTTTAATGATACATGTGTGTGTGTGTGTGTGTATTTGCTTGCATGCATGTTTGTGTACATTACATACCACTTGTGTGCCTGATGCCCACAAAGGACAGAAGAGGATGTCGAATCCCAAAGAGCTGCGGTTACAGATGATTGTGAATCACCATGTGGGTGTTGGGAATAGAGCCTAGATCCCCTGCAAGAACAGCCAGTGCTCTTTTGGTTTTTAATTGAAAATATTTTTTTTCTTACAATATATTCTAATCATAGTTTCCCGTATCCTCCCCACCTTCCCACCCATCTAACGCTATACTTTCTTTCTCTAGAAAACAAACAGCAAATATGAATTTTTAAAAAGGAAAGGAAAGAAAAAGCACAAGATATACTCACACAAAAATAAAATCCATACAGACACAAAATTAGAAACCATAATATATAAACAAAAGGGCAGTAAAATAACAAACTGACAAAACAATACAAGAGAAAAAGTCCATGAAGATCCCATTAAGTTTGTTTTGGCCATCTACTGCTGGGCATGGGGCCTATCCTCAAGTGTGCTTAATATGCTCAGTAAGACTGTTTTGGAGAAAACTAATTTTTCCTTTGCAAGCAGATGTCAGTTTCAGATAGCTTCTTGGTTATGGATGGAGCTAGTGTCCACTTCCCCTCTCGGCAATGGGACCCCCAACTGGCTTGAACCTGTGCAGGCCCAGTGCATGCTGCCACAGTCTCTGTGAGTTCATACGTGCATCATGTCTGGAAGACACTATTTTCTTGGTGTCTATCTTAGTCAATGTTCTATTCAGACTCCGTGACCATGGCAACTCTTAAAAAAAGGAAAGCATTTCACTGGGGCTTGCTTACAGGTTCAGATTTAGTCCATTGTCATCATGGCTGGAAGTATGATGGCTTGTAGGCAGACATGGCGCTGGAGAAGGAACTGAGAGCTCTACATCTGGATCTGCACGTAGCAGGAAGAGAGAGAGACTCTGGGCCTGGTTTGGCTTCTGAAACCTCAAAACCCGCCCCTCGTAACACACTTCCTCAAACAAGGCCACACCTCCTAATTCTAAGTAGTGCCACTCTCTGATGACTAAGTATTCAAAATATGATCCCATGGGGACCATTCTTTTTCAAGCTATGACAATGTCATCCATCCTGTCTGGCTCTTACACTCTTTTCACCTTCTCTTCCACATAGCTCCTCAAGCCCTGGGGAGAGGAATTTTATAAAGACACCCCATTTAGGACTGAGTGTTTCAAAGTCTCTCAGTCTGCACATTGTCCACTTGTGAGTTTCTGTATTAGTTCTGATTTACTGCAAAAGGAAGCTTCTTTGATGATGGATGAGAGAAGCGCTAAGATCTATGGGTACAGCAGAATGCATCAGGAGTTATTTTATTGTTATGTTCCTTTAGCAGAACAATAGTATTTGATTTTCCCCTAGGGCCGTGGCCTATCTACTTTCAGGTTCTTGGCCACAAGAGCAATGTCAGGCATGTGTTCCATCTCATGTAGTTGGCCTTTAACCAGTGGTTGGTTTCTCCCACAATGTTTGGGCTACTATTGTATCATTGTATCATGTAGACAGGTCACTGTTGTAGATTTCATGGTTTGTAGCTGGGGTGGTGGCTAATTCTTTTTCTGTGGTAGTATGCAGAGTACCTTCTAATAGCATAAACACTCGTCAGTAGGAGTGAAGGCTATAGGTACATAGATCAACTTTTCCATGTTCAATGAGGTGTATAAGTGTTATCTTTAGCAATAGGGCCATCAGTTTGGAGAGAGCAACCAGTAGTCTTGACAATAACTTAAGACATTTGGGAGTTTGCATGGAGCCCCTTTGGCCAAGGACTCAAGTAGATGTAAATCATTTCTGGCAAGGAGATTTTACTTGGTGGCAAAAGATATCTAGTTGGAGCATTGTCTCCCCTGTTATTTGTTGATTCCATTTAGATTTTTTCATATATGCATATATTTTAAGAAGCTTCTAATTAGTAGGTTTCCATATGACCCCTCAAATGGCTCTTAGTGTTCATTGTCCTTCCCTGTATCCTCTCCCTTAGCAGCCCCCACATCCCCTTCTCCTGTCCATTTAATCCTCCCACTTCAGTTTCCACACTGTTTCTCTTAAATATATATATTAATAGATATATAATATATATCTATATATAAATAAATTATGTATATATAATCTATTTCTCCTTCCTTCCCTTCCCATGAATCCCTTACTCTATACCTAACCTCTGTTGTTATATGGATTGTATATGCCAATGGAAAACTTAAAAGTTAACATCCACATATAAGAAAAAACATGGTATTTGTCTTTTGGTGTCTAACTTATCTCCTTGAGGATGGTTTTTTCCTAGATCCATTCATTTACCTGTGAATTTCATTTTTTTTTAACAGCTAGATAATATTCTATTCTGTTAATGTACCACATTTTCATTATCCATTCATCAGTTGATGTTCATCTAGGTTGTTTCCAATTTCTTGTTATTATGAATAGAGCAGCAATTAACATGGATGAACAAGTATCTCTTTAATAGGATGTAGAGTTCTTTGAGTATATGCCCAACAGTATTATAGGTGGATATTGAGGTAGATCTATTCCCAGTTTCCTGAGGAACCATCACACTGTGTTGTGGAAGTTTATTTTTAGTTATGTATAAAATAATTTTGTGTACTGTTGGTTAGGGGCTGCATAGGCCTTGTTGTTTTGTATTGTCTGCAAGTGTTGGATTTCTGTGGGGGATGTTTGATTGTTTATGATCTGCACCTGAGGAAATTCTGAATCAATAAAAACACCTGAACTCAGACACTTGGGGTTCCACTGTCGAGTATAGTGATGGCCATGATGGTGGCTCTCTCTGCTGAGGTGAGGCAAAGTTTGCATCTATGATTATGCCTCCATGTCTTTGGTGAGCTGCCATAGTAGGTGTACAACTACAAATGGTGCACCAACGTGGGACAGCTAATCCAATGTGGAGACAAGGAAAAAAAGAAAGAAACTGCAGACCTCACAGAGTCTGGTAAAGTATGTTCAGGTCAGCTCCTAGAAGACAGAGATTATATATATGCAAAAATAATGAATAGAAGTCTCCTGAAGGAAGAGGAGAGTGAGGAAGGAAATAAGCCTCTACAAAGAGAAAATAGTGACAATTAAGTGAGAAAGAGGCTCAAGAGTGAGAGCCACAGGATAGGGGCCTTTATAGAAAGACATTTCATGGTGAAAACAAAAGAATTCAGCTAGGAGCAGGAAAGAAGAAGGGTTTTGATGGCTTTTCATGATTGACTCTCCTTTCTGCCACTGCAGCAACCAGAGCACAGGAAATAGAAACCAGAGTGCACTGTTCTATAAACTGAGTTTGTTGATGGCTTTTGTGTGTATGTGAAGCTGAAGCAGGTCTTGTGTTTGAGGTCTATGAAGAAGAGTGTGTGTGCATGTATGAGTGCATGTGTGAGCATGTTAGTATGCATGTGTGAGCATGTGAGTGTGCATGTATGAGTGCATGTGTGAGCATGTTAGTATGCATGTGTGAGCATGTGTGTGTGCATGTGTGAGCATGTGTGTGTGCATGTGAGTATGCATGTGAGTGTCCATGTGTGAGCATGTGAGTGAGCATGTGTGAGCATGTGAATGAGCATGTGTGAGCATGTGAGTGGAGTCCTGGGGATCAGACTCTGGTGATTAGGCTTGGTGCCAAGTGCCTTTCCCAGAGAAGCCATTTTGCTAGCTCTATATTTAGGGGAGCTTTATTGAGATGTGTAAGAAATAGAAGTGATGAACCGAATGGATGCAGCGAACAGTGTGCCAGTATGTTAAAGGAACTCTACGCAGTCACACCCACACAGTGTCTTTCACCACAGTCAAGAGAGGGAGCAGTACTGTGTTTGGTAGTACAATAGTATTTGGCCTTAAAAGGGCAGTGAGTCCCACACTGCAACATGGGTAAATCCTGAGGATCATGCTAAGTGAAATAGACCAGCCACAAAGGCAGATACTGTGTGAGCCACTTATCCCAGCTCTCCAGAGAAAGCATACATGAAGGCAGTAGAGTGGTATGACCAGATCCCGAGGGAGGAGGAAATGGAGAGTTGTTTGATGGGCACAGTGTCATAAGATGAAAAGGTTCTGGAGATTGTACAATGAGCACACACGTAAGTAGGTGCTTACAATGGCAGGTATTATGTTTATCCACAGTTTTAAAAGATGTTCGTAGACACACCCTTTTCCTGGGTATGTTATGGTATGCCTTATGTTATGTAATTGCTTTGCCTTAAAAAATTTTGCCAACTAAAATTTATTTGGACACTGAGCTAATAAACAAAGAGATGTCTTCATTCTGGGCACTGGGGTCCTTATACTACCTTTTCATATATTTTAAAATTCCCGGTATAGTCTTCTAAATGGGAAAAGGTATGAACAGGCAAATCCATAGATGGAATACCAGAGTGTATTTTGTCATTCCTTCATCTTCTAACAATAGTGTGTGGTCCAGTTGGAGTCCCTGACATCACAGACAAGAACCCTGCATGAAGGACCCAGGAGGCTGGAGGAAGAGGAGAGAAAGAAGAGTGGCTCTCCTTCCGAAGGTCTAGAGAACTCCAAACCCCACACAATCTGGTAGACCCAGAGTTCTGGAACCAGGGCCAAGGTATCATCCTGGAATCTAAATGTTAGCTCTGTCAGCTCTTTCCAGGGCTCCCTGCAGTGAGTGGCTACTGACTATCTAGCTAATTCCTGTGACTGGTTCTGTGTATTCCTGAAGGCCACCTAGGTGTGGCTGGGAACCTCCACTTGAGGAATCAGTGGATGTGGGTTTGCATCTGGTGCATTCTGGCTCTCACTGTGGGCAAGCTCTCCCTTCATCATGAGTGGAAAAAATATTAAAGTTTAAATCTGGTTTTCACTTCAACTGCATATGAAACAAAATGCAAAATTGCCTTTCTCCTTTATAAAGAAAAAATAATTCTGAAATAAAAGGAGTCAAATTAGGCAGCCCAGATTGGGTAGAGAATTTCTCAATACCACCAGACATCCAGGCCTGTGTCCTCCACCTGCTAGCTGTGTGGCCTTCTGCCATGCTCTCTGCATTACAGCCAAAAAAAGGAGAAAAACCTTTCTCTAACTAAGGGAGTTTCTTGGAAGTCCACAAAGTTCTGTGCAATATCCTTGGCCAGGATTTAGGATTGTAGCTGTATTCAGTATAAAGAGAAGCTGGGAAATGAATTCCCCACCTCCAGGTGCTTCAGTTTGTATCTTAGTCTTCTTCCTCCCTCCCTCCCTCCCTCCCTGCCCCCCACCCCCAGGCTCTAATCCAGGGCTTCCCCAAGCCAGAAAGCAGTTAGCACTGAGCTACACCCTCAGCCTCAGAATGGCTTTCTTTTGTCCCCAGTACCTAGCAGGGTGCATTTTCACCCAGTTACAGAATTAGGGATGTATCAATTTGCAAAGGCAAATAACCAAGCAGGAAGCATCCTCAAATGTTACCTGTCAGTTGCTGCGTAGAATGACTTTCCACTTCTTGGAGACAAAGAGCAGGAGGGAGGTGAGATGTTCCAGCACAGAAGGAAGCAAGAAGGAGCAGCTTCTGAATGAGTACAGGGGAAGTCCAACTCCCAGGAAAACAGGAGGAGCCAATCTGTGCGGGGCTCACGCTGCAGGCTATGCTCTGCCAGCACGATTGGGTTTTGTTTTGAACATTACATTACGAAAATACATATAATGGACTCTTGTTCCCAATCTCTTCGTGATTCCAAGCTGCCCTTCCAGCTTCTACCCACAGAAAAGGTCTCTCAGTCCCTCTGGGGAGGGAGCTTCCTGTTTTTTTCTTTTTCTTTCTATTGCTGTCTAGTTCCTTCTGCAGCAAACTACTGGGCTTTGGAGAGAAAGCTGCTCCATTGCTCAACTGGCCTTCTTCTGATTTCCTAAGTACCCCAATACCTAGACTTGCAGCTTCTCTTTTTAGGGAGGTGCATGCTACTTAGGTAGAGATGCAGAATTACTTGCATGATCTAAACCAAAGTCACTCTTGAAGGGAACAGCCACCCAAACCTCATGATAGCTTGTCTGGAGACCTGATTCTTGATGACAGGCCTGGACCCCCAACTTCCTTAGAGACCAATAGGCAAAGGACTTCGGGTGATACCTAGTGAGTACGAAGGCCTCTACCCTGCTTCCCCATCTGTGCTCGCACTTACAAGGCAGCTCCCTTTCTCAGTGAGGTGACAGAACTCAGTTAACTAAGTGCACTACCCTCTCAGGACGCTAGGCTCTGTCCTCTAGTTCCCTTTGTATTAACTTTCTCTGTGCTGCTGTCACACAGCTCTCTCCTGAGCTCCTGCGGCACCCTCCACAAGCCCTCTGTGTCTCCCGCCTCAGGTGCTATCATTTTTGAGTGGGAATCTCCACTTAGGTGGCCTGAATGGAGCTCCACATTCCTTCCCTGCCCGACTCCCCTGCCCCTACTTCTACTGTCTGGCAATCCCACAGAACCGAGCCATCCTGAGCCTGTCCTCAGGACTCCATTTGTCCCTGAGTCCCATTACTTTTGTTATCTGACCTCATAACCTCATTGTTCCGGGCCAGGACACTCCTGCCCAACCTACGAAGCAGCACCGGGTAAGAAGGCACTTACCATTAGGCTTCTCTACCATCATCACTCATCACACTGTATCTTTGGCCCTTGCCCAGGATTTGGGGGCAGGGGTGACCGACCTTGACCCAGTCTTCAAACTTGGGCGTGGTGGCTTTCCATCTGGCCACCCAACTGCTGGCTTCTGGGCCTTAGTCTGGGTTCTCCATTGAGCAGGGATGTGAGCCTCTTTCCAAGTCCCTTATTACATGCAATAACTGAGGATCTCGTTCTTCAGTGATGCCCTCCAAATTTGCTTTCTCATAGGTGCCTTACCTGGGTTCACATTACCATGTCTTCCTATGCTACCAGGGGGTGGATAACTAACGCCCCCCAACCCTGTCGCCTCAGATCTAGGCAGCACTTGGTGCACCTGTCACGTCTCAGTCCTTGTCCCCCACTCTCCGCTGGTGGGTTTGCCTGGCAGTGCTTTGGCACACACAGTCGTTGTGTTCTGAGCTGTTGGGGTTCGGGAGGGAGAGCGTGGCCCACTGGCAGCCCTTGGGCAGGTCACACCAGAGTATCCCGGCTCCGATGTTGCACAATCGCTTGGAGTTTATCAAGGCGCCAGGGGTTCCCTCTGAAATGCGGAATGCAGGAGCCTACAGCTGTCCAAGCGCCTCCCACACTTGCGGGTCTAGAGAGCAGGGGGGGAGGGTCCCGGCCAAGAGGACCCATGGTCACATAAACCCAGAGGGAAAGGCACGCACTCGGTTATTCCTCCCACCTCGGGGGCACCAGGACTCGCCCCCAGGTGTCTTGGATGTCGACCCAGCAGCGCCTGGCTGTGGCAGAGACCTCGAAGCGCACCGTCGGGTACGGTGCTAGGTGGGCAAAGGCCGCGCAGAAGTGAAAACGCACCGTGAGTCAGCTTGCCGGGAGGAGGCCCGCCCGAGAGGCGCCGCCCCTGGGTGGGGACCCGAGCCACCCACGGCTGGCCAGGCGGAGTCGCCAGCCTCGCGCACTTCCCGGGTCAGGCCGCCCGGACCCCGCAGACTGCAGGAGCAGGCTATGGCCGGCGGGGCGGCGGAGCGGGGACCCGAGGCCCCGGCCTTCCAGAGCCACCCAGAAGCCAGCGCCCCATGCTTGGCACACAGCTATGGGCTGCGCAGCTTGAGCGAGCTGCGAGACCTGGAGTTCCGCCGCCTGGCAGGTAAGGGATGGGCCCCGGGTACGCGGGGTACACCGGGCACATGGGGCTGGAACCTACGCGAGGTGCTCTGGCTCGTTTGGGGCGCACTTTGCACTTGATTTCCGCTAAAAGGTCAAGCAGAGATGGACTCATCGGGAATCTAGAAGGGACTGTGAGCCGTCTTGCCTCTCTTCCATCCCCAGTTGTAAGACTTCTTGCTATAATTGTATAGACTGCTGAGGGGTGTTTCGAGACCAGCCTGGGCTCTCTTTAGGCCTCTCCACACACTGAAAATAGAGTTTAGGTTTTCTTTGCTCCTCTCTATCGCTGTGAGAATATTAGACCCAAAAGAGCCAACTGCAGCCAAGGTCACACAATTCAAAATATTGGACGGAGGAGTTGCTTGGATGCTGGGCAAGAGGCCAGGGATGTGTGGGAGGTCACTGCAAGATCATTCAGCTGACAGGTCTCGCGAAGTCACACCGCTCGCTCCACAGGGATATCCTCTGTGTATTCTTTTCGAAACATTGCTTTATCACCACTATTATTACTGGCATTTAAAACAGGGTCCTTTGAAGTCATGTAGTCCAGGCTGGCCTTGAACTTGCTGTGCAGTTGAGGCTTGCCTTGAACTTTTGATCCTCTTTTCTCAGCTTCTGGAGCTCTGGGCTTACAGGTGTTTCTCAAGCTCACCTGGCACCAAGCCTCATTTTTCTCTTTTCTGCAGCCAGCTTTGTCTGAGCTCTAGCTTGCTGGGAAACTGAAAGAATTAGTAGACCATGCAATTTGAGCTTTAAGAACAGGCTGAGCCTGTGTTGGCTGGATCACATCTTTTGGAATCACAAGGTGGAACCTGTTGATTGACTTGGAAATGAAGCTCAGAGTAACTGCAGGTGTAGCCGAGCCCAGCTCACTGCTCCAGGTTGAGTGCTCGCCTTTAGTCACTGAGTGGGAAGGGGTGCTTCATCAAATTTCAGAACCCACAGTGCAGCAGGAAGGTCATGGTCCAGGGTACATGGGTTTGTTTGATCCTTTGGGGTGTCTGTCCCCCTGTGTGTGACAGAAAAGCAGTGCTTTAGTTCTCTCTTCCTTTGAGATAGTAACTATTTTTCCTTTGGGGGCACGGGGAGCTGTGGCCTTCTCCCGGTGTCTCTCTCCCCTACTCTGTAGCCAGAGCCTTCCTATCTACTTCTGCCCATTCTTCTCTGAGCTTTGTCACTGGCTGGAGACAGCCCTTCAGCTTCTTCACTGCCTCCAGTTCTCCTTCCGTACCCTGCTTTTAGTAGGGAAATTTCCTACCAAACAGAAACAGTCTGATATGAATACCCACAGACAGGTGCAGTGGGCAGAAGGGCCCCTCTTTTTCTGAAGCAAAACCCAGAGCCCAGTGAATAATTATTTCAGTATTACTGTTCTTAATCTTCTCATATCCTGTCCAGGCCTGATCCCTCTCACACCCTCGATGCTACCCTAAAAGTAAAGGTCTGTTCAGGTCCCTCCTGGCTCCACTCCTCTCCCTTAGAGAATAGCACCCAAACTTGACATTAGCTTGTAGCAGCCACTTCTCCAGGCTGGCTTTTAAACACCCACAGTGATGGTATGTAGTCCTTTCTTTCTTTTTTCCCTTTCTTTCTTTCTTTCTTTCTTTCTTTTTTCTTTCTTTCTTTCTTTCTTTCTTTCTTTCTTTCTTTCTTTCTTTCTTTCTTTCTTTCTTTCTTCTTCCTTCCTTCCTTCCTTTCCTTCTTTTCTTTCTTCCTTCCTTCCTTTCTTTCTTTCTTTCTCTCTCTCTCTCTTTCTTTTTCTTTCTTTCTTTCTCTCTCTCTCTCTCTCTCTCTCTCCTTCCTTCCTTCCTTCCTTCCTTCCTTCCTTCCTCCTTTCTTTCTTTCTTTCTTTCTTTCTTTCTTTCTTTCTTTCTTTCTTTCTTTCTTTCTTTCTTTCCTTTCTTTCTTTCTTCTTTGGCAGTCTCACTCTGCTCTCAGCCCTGGAACTCATTTTGTAGCCCAGGCTGATCTTGATCTTGTGATGATCTTCCTGTTTCAGGCTCTCAAGTGCTAGGATTTCAGGTGAGAGGCACTATACTCAGATGGACCCTTTATTTATTTATCAATTTCTCTGGATGCACTGTGGTTGAACTACACCCCACTATTCCCCAGAGAGGTGGGGGCGGGCAGAGGAGAGAGATGTATTCACTATGTAGTCCGGGCTGGCCCAGAACTTTCTATGTAGACCAGGCTTGCCTTCAACTCACAGAGATAATCTTTCTCTGTTTCCTGAGCACAGGGATTAAAGGGGTGCACCACCATGCCTGGCTTGAAATACACTGTATGTGTGTGTGTGTGTGTGTGTGTGTGTGTGTGTGCACGTGTGTGGGGGCAGCAGGTGTCTTTCTCTGTCACTACCTTATTTCTGGGGACAGGCCTTCTCACTGGCCTGGAGCTTGCTGTTTGTCTAGGCTGTCTGGTCAAGAAACTCCTGTCTCCACCTCCCTGGAAGTGGCATTACAGGTGTGCACCACCATGTCCAGCTGTTTTGTGCCCATCTAAGGGATGGAACTAGGGCCTCTAGCTTGGATGATGAGCACTCTATCCACTGAGAAATTTTCCAACCCCTAAGTAGACTTCTGTGGACTACACAGGTATCTTTTCCTAGCTCTGAAATATTGGAGCGTATTCATCCCCCCTCGTAAAAACAAACTGGAAAGAGGACAGGGAAGTAACAACCAACCCAACAAGCCAAAGTGGTGTAACTCCCACCCCTTCTTTCCCTTCCTGAAACTTTTCTGCAAGGTTGAAAATGAACCTGCTTAAATGGTGGCTCAGAACAACTAAATGTGTAAACTGTAGGAGGTGAAACATTTTGTGTAACTAGTTGGATAGGGATTCCCTAGCCTTAGTGAGTGGAGTGCACTGAATAGCCAGCTGTGGCTGAGTAGTTCTTCCAGTATCAGGAGCTGACTGCCAAAGGTCTGTATGGTCCACACGCGATCCTGGACTATCTCCCTTACTCTTCCTGTCCTTCCCTCTCCTCCATTCTTGTTTCTCCATCTCTCTCCTCCTCTCCCCTTCTCTCCTCTTTTCCTCTTCTCTATCTCTCTATCTCTGAATATTAATTCATTAGAACCAGACAACTAATGGGACAGCCAAGTATGCCAATGAAAATAAATGTTGTTTGACTTCTCTTTCTTAAAGACCTAATTCTAGTTGGCTCTTGGATCACTTGCCTGCTTTTATTCACTCTGAAAACTTTGGAGTGTTTACTGGGAGGAAGGCATCCAGCTGGATACTGTCAAATACCTGCTAACCGTCATCCCACTTGCAGATGTCAGAACTGAGATCCAGAAGGGCTGGTGGGTGAGTCAAGATTCAGTTTGGCTGGTTGACTTGGATTTGCACTGTTGACCTCTTAAGATCAGATCTCTGGTTCACCTAACTCAGTTGCCTTCTTTTGCAAGATTAACTGTTGAACCAAAGTCAAACAAAGCAGACTCTTCCTGAATAGCTTCCTAGGTCCCTGGAAGATTCTGAGCAAGATGCACAGTGCTCCTCAGATCCTGGGTCTCACAATGCATTGGATTTTCACCTGAACATTTTTTAAAAATTATAATTAAAATTTAAAAATGTATGTTATGTGTATGGTGTTTTGTTTACATATATGTCTGTATCACATGCATGCCCGGTGCCTATGGAGGCCAGAAAAGGGCATCAGATTCTCTGGGTCTGGAGTTTTGAGCTACCATGTGGTGCTGGGAACTGAAGAGCAGCCAATGCTCTTACCTGATGAGCCATCGCTTCAGCAGTCACGTGCGAATCTTAGTGCATTGACTATTAAACCAAAGCCTTTCTTTCAGCTTGGCAAATTTTTATTTCACAATCTTCATGAAAATAATTATTTCTTAAAAAGATGATGTTTTTAAATAATGTACTTTGGTTATATTCATTCTCCACTTCTTTCCCAGCTCCTCCCAGATTCAACCTCCACCTTCCCGCAGCCTCCAAACTCTGTCTTTTTTTTTTTTAATAATCCACTGAGTTCAATTTGTGCTGACCATGTACTTGTGTCAGTCCATCTGGAGCAAGGTTGTCCAAGAAAGCACTTGGAAAATATTGGGGGACATTAGATGATATATTTTTGTGGCATCATATTAAAAAGATAACAAATGAAAAAGAAGAATGGCCAAGGAACCTCCCCTGGGTTCCAGCTGCAGTTATCACTGCCCTCCGGGGCCAATGGCTGCCACAGGTGTGCTGTTCCCGCAGTGGTCTGTGTTTATATGTGTGTCCCCCTTTTCCTGTGAAGGTGAACTGTAACATTTCTCACTTTAGACACTGTGCTTATTTGAAGGTGTGGAGATATGACTCATAATGGTGATTTTTTTTGGGGGAGGTGAATGAAAATGTCCTAGAATTAGGTAATATAAGCACACTGCAGTCACAAAGCTGTACACGTATAAAGGATGGATTTTTATGGTATGTGGGTTTTATCTTGATGAAATTGTAAAATAAACAAAAATCTACACTCCATGATAGAAAAAAAACATTAAGTGAATTAAAAATAGATATATTCATACTTTATGAATCTGAAATTGAACCCCAGAATTTGCTTCATGTGAGTACTGTGTGTATGTGTGTGTGTATGCATGTGTATGTGCGCATGCACACATGTATGTGTGTGTATGTTCAGTGTACAAGTGTAAGCGAGCACTCGTTAAGAACACAAGTCATTCTGTGATTCTTGAGGCACCATTCACCTTGTTTACTTGATAGGGTCTCTCATCACCCTGGCACTTGTGGATTAGAGCAGGATGGCTGGCTGGAGATCCGCAAGGATCCACTGTGTCTGTCTCCCCAGTGCTGAGATCACAAGCATGGATTCTGGAGAATCAAAGTCAGATCCCCATGCTTGCAAGTGCTTAGCTCTGGCCTCATCGAATGTCAGTTCCCATCTCATGTCAATACTTTTGAAGGAGTAGATGGGTATGGACCAACCTGATTTGAAATACATGTTAATGACATTCCTTTTCAGACTGGTGATTTTACTATGTTGCATGGAATATCTTCACACACAGGTCATTTTACAAAATCCTAGGTACTTATGAGGTACACCTGCAGAAGAAATGGTTGGGGGCAAAATGACTGGATTGAAGGTACGGCTGATATTGCGCAAGTGCTAGTCAATGAAGTTGCACTAATTCACCCATGTCAGCCATGTGCCATTGGCTTACTGCCCACACCCTTACTTCACAGTGAGGCACTACTCTTTTGATCTCTGCCAATCTGATTGGCAAATCAGTATCTCCAGCTTGTCTGAGTTTGTCTTTTATCTTCAGGGATGAGGCTGCAAGGATGGTTTCTATCCTCTATCTTCTCTGAAGCTCTGCTATGAATCTAGGCTTGAGGACAGTGGAGCAATGCAGGAAAGAAAGATGAGGGCTCACCTTTCCTGGAAGCACAAATTGCTTCCAGGACAGGGAACTAATGAGTGTGAAACAGCTGTGTCATCATTTGTCACAAAGGTCTGTGGGCACTCCCTGTGTGGGATGTCTTTCCAGGTTTGTAAGAAATCTGCTTATCTCGTCAGGGCTCTGTGCTTGCCAAGAGGTTCAGGGATATCAGCTGTGTTGAAAGGTGTTGAGACAGGTGGGTATGGTGGTGCACACCTGTACTCTCAGCTCTGGGGAGGTAGAGGCAGGAGGATCAAAATTTCAAAAGTGTCCCTCCTTGACTACATGGAGAATTTTAGGTCAGAATGGGTATATGAAATCCCATCTCAAAAAGAAACAAACAGAAACAAAAGAATGAGTACCAGTGTGTCACACCTGTCAGATTTATGTAAAGTGAATGGAAGATTGGTGGAGAACAACCTGCAGCTTAATTGGTGTATTTTTCCCTCAGGAACTGTCTACCTTGACCATGCAGGAGCCACCTTGTTCCCCCAGAGCCAGCTCACAAACTTCACTAAGGATCTCATGGAAAATGTCTATGGTAAGGAACACTGTGCACACTGATTTTAGCCAACTACACACAGCTGATTAAACCATGTAATTTGCATTTAATCATATTGGATTCATGGAGAACATGGGGAACACATGGAGCAGAATCATACCCAAGTGACCCAGTGTCACTGTGTATCATACACATATGTCTAAGGTAGAAAGTTCAGCTCAGAGATGCACAGACCACTTCTGGAAGAGACTATAAGTTTGAAAGTGTTGTGTTTGGTGGTGGCAAGACACTGTACAATGCAGAAGGTAGGGGAGCATGAGGAACATTCATTCTTACTCACTCTGTACATTTCATTGAGTCACTATGGTATGTGGGTGACAAGGCCAGCTTGTCAAGTCAGACAGAATCTGAATGAGGAGTGGGCCTGAAAGAAAACAGGTGCACAAACCGTATCTTTGAGCTCAGTTGGTCTGAAGCTGAAGTTTTATTTTTGGTTTTGGCTTTTATACCCTTTTGCTCAGAGGTCTACGTGCAGTTACAAGGTCAATAATCACAAAGAAAATAAAACATATGTGTGGGCACAAGATCATTAGTCAGAAAGGCTAGACAATACATGAGCTAGTCAGAAACCTCAATATCGTCGTCTTGCTTGGTGAAGCTAATCATTCCTAGAAGAAGGAATGTTTGAGAAATCTTTGACTTCCTTGAAACAGTCCATCTCCAGACACATACTATTTTGTGATTCAGCCCTGCTCGAAAAATCTCCCAGTAAAGAAATAGGCTTATAGCCAGACAGCAGAATCTAGGCCCAAAGTCAGGAGAGTCATGGGGCTTCCCACATGTGGGTTTTAGTGCTATGACGTTACAAGAAAACTTCTTTTCCTGGTGGAGACTTTGATCCAGATCTGGAAGATAAGACCTTAATCAATAATCTCCAACTAAATGTGCTTGGCAACTATATAAAGGGCTGTGCACAGGCGCCTGGTGTTATGGGCACCTGCATTAGCAGAAAGACAATAAGGTTGGCAGTGTGTATGCTAGGGGAGTTGGGAGGGGAGCAGATGTTGGATGATGAGCCAGAATTCACTGGGACAACAGGAGAAAACATCAAGTAGGGGTTGTAACAGCAGAAGGGAAGATCTAGGACCACAGTGTGGAGGAGAATGGCAGAAGTCTGAATGGACAGGGCAGTGGGGCAGGGCCATTCAGGGCTCTGTAGGTGATACAACTGTGGTCATTATTCTAGGGAGGATGGACAGTCATCCAGGGCATTCAGCAGCAGCACAGTGTGCTTAGGAGATAACTCAGAAAAAGGAGTCAGAAGCATTACAGCAAGAGCAGTGATGACATAAATAATGCTAATAGCGATCGGTTGACCAATACACCATTCACTGAGCACTCTTCATGGATCAGGTGCTGCATGAATGTGTAGCATGTGTTACTGCCACTCATCTGCATGACACTCTAAGAGCCATGGATTGTGTCACTAAGCGTATGTAGTGTGGCTGTTTTTTCCAGGTTAGACATGGCCTTCATCTTGAATCAGAGCATTTGTTGTCACCTGCATGAGTCCCTCCAGGATGGGACCCATTGATGGTCTCTTGTGTGAGGGGCTCATGGGCCTCAGAAGCATTCTCGAGAGCCTCAAGAGAAAAGCAATCCACTGGCTTGGGACTATTCTGTAGTTGGTAATGCTGCCTATAACTTGCCCAGGGACTTTCTACGGTATAGCTACCTTTGAGCGATCCACACTCTTGTAAAGTAACCCCAGGAAACTCACCGGCTCACTAAGCTGTTTCTTTGGCTTTGATACTGCCTTCAATGTTTCTATATGTCTCCCCAGGAGATGTCTCGTGACATTTTGATTTACAGGTGAGCAAATGGAAACCCAGGAAGAGCAAGTAATTAACCTAATACTTCATATTTGGAGAGTTCTGGAGCTGGGGGAACAGGAACGCTGTGTTATAGATATGCACAGGGGTTTGTTTGATCTTTGCTCTGTGCAGTCAGGAGATCTTTAAATCTGAGGAAGTCTTCAGAGAAGGTACCAATGAGAGATTTTATCTCTGTTTTCATCTGTGATTCCCAGAGAGGCCTGAAATTCTCCCTCTGCAACCTTGACACAGCTGTAACTTCGGGAAAGCAGTTAGTCCGAGAGACGGCAGCATCAAGATCTAGGAGGGCCTAATGTCACAGGGCTGAAAACTGAGAAAAGGTGGCGAGAATGTGTGCTAAGTGCCAAGGTTCTAGCTGGCGTGAAAGGAGTGTGTGGTGGCTGCAGTGGCCAGTCATCCAGTGTAACCCCCGATGGAGGTTAGGAAAGAATACAGAGCAAGCCTGCATCAATGTGCATGACTTGTCCTTCTCTGGGAATGTGGGTGCCTGGTCCTGCAGACCAGCCTTTCTAGAAATCAATGTTTGAATTAATTACTTAGAAAAAAAATGGATTGACCAAATACTGGACAAAAAGCAACTTAAAAGAGTAAGGGTTTATTTCCACCGACAGTTTAAAGGGTTACAGTCCATCGTGGCAGGGAAGGCATGGCAGTAAGAGTGGAAGGCACCAAGTCACATCCCTGGTGCAGTTGGGAGGCAGAGAGAAAAGGAAGGGATGGGCTGTGAAGCCTCAAGACCCTCTCCCATGACTCACTCCTCCCCCTAATGCTTCTGAAGCTTTCCAAAACAGCACCCCTGGCTAGGGACCAAGTTCTAAACACATGAGGCTCTGTGGGGCATTTCAAATCACCCCAGGGCTCATGTCTAAAACAAGTTTTGAGGGAGACCATGACACTTGAGGATACACAGAGGAACACAAAGAGGAAACTTTTTCTCAAAGTCAATGAAAGGAAAGCTGAGATTATGTGAGCCTTTAGTGTTGAGAGTAGGTGGCAGAGTCTACACACGCTGGCCCTCTTCAACATTTGCAGGAGGAGGGCAGTGTGTTTCTGCAGAGACAGAGCTAGCACAGCTGGTGGGAATGGCAGGGTAAGGTAGCAGAGATCTGACCCAGTGGAGGTGTGGCTCTGTCTGGTGGCCGGAGGGGAGATTGCATCCTAAGATTGTGCCCTTGGTTCCCTAGGTGGGCAGAGTCTCTGGCCCTGTCAGGGGAGATTTCAGGAAAGGCCTTGGATACAACCTGGCAGTCCCTAAATTGACTTCTTGTCTCTAAATCCTCTTCCTAGGTCCCATTTTGTTTTACAAATAAGCAAAGTGGTTTTCTTATTTAACAGCTTTATTGAGTTATAATTTGCACAGTGTAACATTCACCTAATTTATTCGGTGCAATTCGGTGATTTAAAAAATAATTTAATTGTTTTATTATTTTATGTGTATGGGTGTTTTGCTTGCATATATGTTTATGCACCACTTTTGTGCAGTGCATTCAGAGGCCAGAATAGGCCAGAAGAGGGTGTCATGTCCCCCAGAACTGGAATTAAAGATGGTTGTGAGCTGCTGTTTGGATGCTGGGAATTGAACCTAGGTCTTCTGGAACAGCAGAGAGTGCTTTTAATTCCTAAGCCAAATCTCTAGCCCCTTTTATATTTGAGTGTTCTCAGTGAGTGATTCAGCTGTCATTGTAAGTCAGTTAGACACGCTTATTTCTCCATGAGATTCCCCAAGCATTTATAGTTAAGCTCATTAACTCTCCACTTTAATTCTCTACTGGTCTCAGTGGACATTCCATTTAAATGAAATCATACAGCATGCGGCTTCTTGTGACTAGAGTAATTTGTTTAGTGTGTTTTTAAAAAAATATTTTATTAGTATATATTAATTATACATACTAATGGATCTCATTATGACATTTCATCAATGTATATATAATATATCCTTACATATTAACCCCTTTCCCTTTGGAAGACTCCCTTCTTCCTCTCAACTAGTGCCCTTCAACTTTCATGTCATTTGGGTGTAGGATGTGGGCCAATGAGTTTAAGTAGGGCTGCTTATAGGAGAATGGATGAGGGGTTATTTACATGACCATGGGCAACTTACCTGTGGCTCCTTCAGTGAAGAAAACCATCAACTGTATATAGGTCTTCAGAGATGGCTAGGTTCTTATGAGCCCCTATCATGCTCCATGATGGAATTTTGGTAGATCCAGTCTTATGCAGGTCTTATGCAGGTAATCACAGACGCTATGAGTTCAAGGGAACAATGGCCATGTCACTCTTCTCTGGCTATTACATTCCTTCTGTTCCCATTTTCATGATACTTCTTGAGCCTTGGATGGGTGATATAGATATCCTATATCTATATCTATATACCTATATCTATATACCACTGTTGAGTGGGTGAGCACTCAACAGTCACTTGTTATTAGTACTTTGACAAGTTATTATGACAATTATCTGCAGTAATTGCCACTCACTGCAAAAAGAAGTTTTTCCAATCAAAGTTGAGAGCATCACTAATCTAAGGGAATGAGTATTAATATTTATAAGGCAGTTTGACAGGCACATTGTGTCTATTTATTAGAATAACAACAAGCTAGGCAGTGGTGGCTCACACCTTTAATCCCTGCACTTGGGAGGCAGAGGCAGGTGGATCTCTGTGAGTTTGAGGTCAACCTGGTCTACAAGGTGAGTTCCAGGACAGCCAGAGTTACAACAGAGAAACCCTGTTTCGAAAAACAAAAACAAACAAATGAAAAATCAACAAAAATCCCACAAACCCAAAAGTTGCTTCTCTGCTAGGGACTATGACATCCTTAGCCACAGGCTTTTGACCAGGTTTGCGGTTTCAGTTGTGAACTACCTCCCATGGCCTCAATCAGAAAGCAGTTGCTTGCCTTTACTGTAGTCATGTCAATATTGCAGCAATGGGCATAATTTTTCTCCCAGCAGCCTGCATAGTACCTTCTGCACTATAAAAAGCTTAGCATGTTTTTGATGTTCATTCATGTCATATCCAGTAATTTGCTTTTTTTTATTGCCAAATAGTTGCCCACTCTATGGGGACTAATGTATTTTGCCTGTCCGTTCACAGTCACTGGCCATTTCTGCTGTTTCCAGAATTTGGCTTTATGAATAGAGCTGGTATGAACATTTGTGCAATCTGTATGGATGTAAGCATTTATTCCTTTTGAGTAGGTACCAAGAGTGGAATTGCTGGACCATACTGGAGATTCATGTTTAAAGTTTTTGAAAACTGGAAGGAAAAGGCTTTGAAGGAACATAGGGAGAGATCACATTATGACTCTGAGGCTTTGTCTCTGTAATCTGCCAGGTAATCCTCACAGCCAGAACATCACCAGCAAACTCACCCATGACACTGTGGAGCAGGTCCGCTACAGGTGAGCTACAGGATTCCTGCCTAAGCCTGCTACCTAGGTAGATAGACTTCCTAATAGGGACTTGAATCCCACAGAGCGTCTGAGGGGTTTCAAGACGGATTCAGCTAAAAAACAACATACATGTGACGATAACGAGCAGGTCAGATGACAGAGGCGAGAGTAAGTGCGGTCGAGAAACACAAGATGGTTTCCGAGTGGGCACCTGAGTGACCGGAGTGGCCCAGGTTCCCCGTTATGTCTTCAGAAAGAAGCACCATCTTCTGGTTTTCCTTTTTGTAGATTGTTTTATTAAGCGTTTTCATTCATTCATAATCCCCTTATCTTTTTGAGACAGGTCGTCCCGTAGCTTGCCTCTAACTCCCTTTCTAGCAATGTTGGCCATGACTTCCTGATCTTCCTGCCTTAACCTTTCAAAGGCTGGAATTGCAGTGTGCACAACTACACTCAACTACCCCATTATTCTCACTGATTTTTGCATGTTAGAGAGCTCCTTATTGTTCTCCATGTATAGTAAATGATTTCTGATAAATAATCTCCACATGGTATAGGTTACTTAAATCAACAAAATACGAATTATTTCACATTTGAAAGTGATATCAGTTTTGGGTCAGGGTGTTCGTAGTACAGGCAATGTAAAACAGGGCTACTGACTTAAAATTCATTGTGACAAGGTCTGGGGGAATGGCTCAGAGGTTCAATGTTTACTACTCTTGCAGAGGACCCAGATTTGGTTCCCAGAACCCATAAGGTGCCTCATAACTGTTCATAGTGAATTCTAGGGGATCTGATGCCCTCTTCTGTCTTCCATGGGCACCTGCACACACGCCGTACACATATATACACTCAGGCACACACATAAGAAAATAATAAACAAATGAATAATATCTTTTAAAAATTTATTTTGATACAGTGGGGGAAGTTCAAAGATGAAAGCGTTTTCAAATAATATTCAGGTTTTTATAGATTTAAAGCATTTTTTAGATTTGCTAATTTTATTTGGTATGTGTATTTTGCCCACATGTACATATGGGCATCATGTTCATGCCTCATGCACATAGAGATCAGAAGAGGGTGTCAGGAACATCGGAACTGGAGTTATAGATGGTTGTGAGTCAGCAGGTAGGTGCTGGGAATCAAACCTAGGTCTTCTACAGAAGCAAGAAATGTTTTAAAATGCAGTCATCTTTCTAGCCCCCATAATGATATATTATATAAATTATAATATTACATATATTGTGTATGTATGTGTGTATATGTATATATATATATAAAATATAGTTTATTTTCTTAACAAGGTTTGGTCTTGTACCTGAGGCCACTCTGGAACTTACATATGTTCAAAGTTTTTTCCCTTTTTTTTTGAGACAAGGTCTCATGTATCTTGCACTGGCTCTGAACTCACTAAATTGTTGAGGATGTTCTTGAACTCATCATCCTCCTGTCTCCATCTCCTGAATTCTGGAATTAGAGGATACAGTACCACCCTGAGTTATAAAATACTGGGGACTAAACCCAGGGGTCTTGTGTTCTAGGCAAGCTCCAGCCTCAGCTGTTTTATAAATTTCTTCAGCGTCCAAGCAGAGATGGGATTCCAGAAGCAACAAGTTTGAATTTGATCTCTTCAAGAGTTCAAGGTAGCTGGGCAGTGGTGATGCACACCTTTAATCCCAGCAGAGGCAGGGGCAGGTGGATCTCTGTGAGTTCAAGCCCAGCCTGGTCTACGGAGAAACTTGGTTTCAAAAAAGAAAAAAATATATATATTCAAGGTTATCTATAGCTAAATAGAAAGGTCAAGGCCAGCCTACAATGTCTGACTTCCTCTGCCCTGCCTAACTACACAACTGTGGCCAGGTGTCCCCTGAAGGTACAGATGTGCTATTGAGTAGACTTAAAACAACTTGGAAGCATTCAGCATGGAGCAGAGACCCCTCTGTGATGTTGTGCTTCTTTCTAGGATCCTGACTCACTTTCACACCACCCCAGAGAACTACAGTGTGATCTTCACATCTGGGAGCACAGCTGCTCTCAAGCTGGTGGCAGAGGCATTTCCGTGGGTGTCCCGGGGACCAGAGAACCTTGGTAGTCACTTCTGTTACCTCACTGACAACCACACCTCTGTGGTGGGAATGAGGAAGGTGGCTGCAGCCATGAACATCACCTCCACCACAGTCAAGCCAGAGGACATGTGGTTGGCGGAAGAAAGGGGTGCTGGAGCCTGTGACCCCGACTGTCAGCTTCCACACCTCTTCTGTTACCCGGCACAGAGTAACTTTTCAGGCACCAGATACCCACTGTCATGGATAGAAGAGGTCAAGTCTGGGAGGAGGAGCCCGGTGCATGTGCCTGGGAAGTGGTTTGTGCTGCTTGATGCAGCCTCCTACGTCAGCACCTCTCCTTTGGACCTGTCAGCTCACCAGGCTGACTTTGTCCCCATCTCCTTCTATAAGATCTTCGGGCTCCCCACAGGCCTTGGTGCTCTGCTAGTCAGTAGGCATGTGGCTCCTCTGCTGAGGAAAGGCTATTTCGGAGGAGGAACTGCAGCTGCCTACCTTGCCGGACAGGACTTCTACATCCCGAGGTCAGCGGTGGCAGAAAGGTAAGGTTGCCATGGGGTATCCCAAGTCCTTCACTAAGGCAGGGCTGGTGTATATGACCTATAAGATTGTGCAAGTGGAACCCAGGGCTGGAACACAGCTCAGGGGAGTTTGCTGTCATCAGTAGGACCGTCTGGGATGGGGCTCAGATCTGGAAGGCCAGAGCAGCTGGCGGATGCCATGGTGGTTCGGTGAACTCCGCTCCATATGTATGTAGTGTCTTTACCGGGGCAGAGGAGCAGATCGGCAGAAAAGAGCTGTACCGTGAAGGAAAGTAAGAGAGGCAGATGCCAAGCCTCAGCCTCAGAGCACTGGTGAGAGGTGACAGTGATCAGGTCAGTGATCTTAAAAGATGGTACTCTGAGACACATGTGCAAACAGCTCTCAGCAAACTCACTTTCCCCAAAGCTAGAGAACCCAAGGCCACAGCCTGGGTGACGACCTCTGCGAGCCTCTGTGAGAGGCACCAAGGGCAAGCTGCCGCTGACCTTACAGATCTGACTCCCTTTCCTCAGCTGCAGGGCAGGCTGTGTGGCTCTTGCTGAGGGACTTCCTGACTGGGGAAGGTGGGACCCAGAATGTTGAATGTGTGGGAGATCAAAATGACCACTGACCCAGGGGATACTGTGGAGTTGGGGTAGGGAATTAGTTACCTACTTAGTGCCTGAGAAAGCCTGAGGGGAAAATAGCATTTGTGATACAATGTGTCTTAGTAACTGCTCTATTGTTGTGAAGGGATACCAGGACCAAAGCAGCTTATAGAAGAAAACACTTAATTGGGGGTTTGTTAACAGTTTCACAGGGTTAGTTCAGGATCATCACGGTGGGAAGCATGGTAGAAAGCAAGCAGGTGTAGCACTGAAGCAGTAGAAAAGAGCTTATATCGTATCCACAAGCACTCAGCAGAAAAAAATGAGACTAGGCCTGGCTTTTGAAACCTCAAAGCGCCCCCCCACCCCACCCCCTGACTCGGTGACACACCTCTTCCAACAAAGGCACACCTCCCAATCCTTTCCAAACAGTTCCACCAACTGGGGACCAAACATTCAAACAGAGGAGCATATGGGGACCATTCTCATTCAAAGTACCACACAAAGTAAATTAAAAACAGGCCAAAGATACACTCTAATTTAATCTGGCTTACTAGGGGATCTGAAGGCCTGGAGAAATGGAGTAGCTCTAGAGGGCCTGATACAGGCTTGCTGGGCTGGATCAGACCACCTTCCTTTGATTCAGATGGAATCCTTTTAACAAGAGTGTACCTAAAGAACAGACTGTATTGCTTGCCTTTTTAAAGCCCTTCCTCTCTGCAAGGCCTGGACTGGAACTGGAAATGAAAAGCTCAATGCACAGGCATATGGAAGGACGAATGGGCCATGTTCTTAGCCTTCTAGATCTTACAGTTCAGTGCACGGCTGCTGCTGCCCGCCTCCCTTCAGCCAGATGTTTGTGGAAGTCGCCCATCCCACCGTTCCCCAGAGGTCACATATCTCGTTTTTGTTTTTGTTTTTTTGAGACTGGATCACAAACCCCAGATTTGCCTCTACCTTGCTCCAAAGTTCAGGATGACTTTGCACTTTTGATCCTCCTGGTCACAGGGGTTTTGCTAAAGTCATGTTAGAGCCATCCAGTATTTCCCACTCATGTCACATTGGCTTCTCTGATAATCTCCTGCCGTGGTCCCCCTGGTGTCCTGACACTACCTGGTAGTGTTCTGGGCTTCTGCGAAGAGCCGCGGATGCCCTTTCTCTGAGATGCCATTTCCCTGAGAGACTGCCAGGCTGGTTCCTCCCCTCTTCTGACTTCTACTTAGCTGCCACTTAAACCTTCATTAGAGAGGACTCAGCCTGACTGCACCTTCTCTGCGTTTGCGTTTACCTGCCTTGGTGTGATGGCTGCTTGTTTTCTCTGCCTGTGTTTGCTGACCCTTGTTCCCTGTTTCATAGATCATGGTGCTGTGGGAAAGGAACCTACCTATCAGTCCACTGTGTGTGCTTAGAACCTGGAGCAGTGCCTGAGGCACAGAGAACTCAGTGATGAGTTAATGGAAGTGCTGATGAAGTGAATGACTATGAAATGTAAACATAGCAGGCATTTTGACAATAAGGAAGGTTCACATCCTCCATATTTATGAGATCTTCATACATAACTCAAGCCTGTGCTTCCATGAATTTTGGAGCTATAGACTCCTTTGTAAAGAGCCTCACCGGGGCTAAGTGATCCCCTTGACTTGGTGCCCTGTCAATGGTGCCCTCTTGTGGTCAGAGTACAGTGTTTCAAGAGCTTGTGGTTAGTTTTGTCCAAATTCCTTCTGAGAACAGCCAAGTGTATCTCATAAGTGTATTTCAAGGTAGTGACTGTCTTTCAGTGCCCTCTGTCACCACCATAGCCCATCCTAGGAAGTCTGGAGTAGTTTGAAATGGCCCAGAGGCAGCCAGATGGGTCTCAGCATGCAAAGCTCCTTCCATGGTGGGGAGGGCCGTGTTTTATAAGGCAACAAAAGTAGGCTAATAGGAGACCATCACTCAGCCTGTGCCCAACTGTACAGAATGGACATGGTCTGTGCTGGCCAAGGCTTGACACCTTGTTCCTCACAGGTTCGAAGATGGCACCATCTCATTCCTTGATATAATAGCACTGAAACATGGATTTGATGCTCTGGAGCACCTCACAGGTCAGTGAACATATTTACCTGAGCGGACTTAGCTTTTGTTGCCAGTGTCCTTGAAGGATCCCAGGCATAGATGTGGTAACGATGAAGAAGACAAGATTTATGGGACTGAGTGGCATGTACTAAGTAGCTAAAGTCGATTCTTAATATCTTCAGAACCACTCTAAGAGCACTCAGAAGGGCTTGGGAGGGTTGGATTTTGCTTTTCCAGTCACAACCACATCTTAACAGGGGTCATTCCAGAGCCAAAGTTCAATTACTGTGTGTGGTAAGGCATGGTCCTGTGTCTCTGGGCTGGGTGGATGCTCAGAAAGGTTGAATGCCTTCCCAATCTGGCAAACTGGTACCTGGGAGGGCTAGGATTTAAACCCAGGTCTCTTTAATGCCTGACCTCAAGCTCCTGACCAATCTTTCTTCCACCAGATTTTGTATGATGCATGCTTTTTTTTTGACAAGAGCTCTAGGGGCTGAGAGACAGGCAGATGGCATTCCTTTTTTCTGTGGAGATGGGCACGAAGGCATATACCTGGGGTAGCTTATGTCTGGTAAGCCAGGCATCACCTCAGGTGTTATCCTCTTGGGAAGTCTTCTGGATCTTCTAGAACTATGTGATATCACCGGTTTCATCCATTTGTGTGTGTGTGGGGGGGGGGAGAGGGAGAGAGAGGGAGAAAGAGGGAAAGAGGGAGAAAAGAGAGAGAGGGGAGAGGGAGAGAGTCAAGTTTCAGGAATATGTTCTCTCTCCCTGGTCAGAGGCAGGTCTTGCTCTTTCTGCTGCTGCGCTGTGTACTCCAAGCTAGATAGCCTGCAACTTTCTGCAGATTTCCCAGTCACCACCTCCCATCACACTTCAGCAGTGCCGGGGTTACAGATCCACGCCATTGCATCTGGCTTTTACATGGGTTCCAGCTATCTAATTCAGATCAGCAAATATGCATGAGCTCAAATTTGCATTTGTCTATTGGGCCATGCTGATGTTCCTCTCACATCTATACAGTGACCCCCACTGGTCACAGCCATCTCAAACTGAAGCTCTATTCATTAAACAGTACCCCTTCACTCCCTTCTCCTTCAGCCCTGGGTGAACTCTGACCTACTTCCTGTCTGTATCAATTCGCCTATTCCAGAAACGTTTTTGAAATATGAGAGTTGTGATAATACAGCACGTATTTGTTTTATGTGTAGCTCACTTCGCTTAGCGTGTTTCCATCTTTTGGCAGCAGGTAGCTTTAAACAATTTAACGATTAGGAAAAAAATTAACGTAACCATTAAGGAAAAAAATAATTGAAAATTACATACATTTTCTTTGTCAATGGTTATGAAAGGAGCCAAATAACTGAATGTTTAAGTAGCTATATGTATATAACTACAAATATTTATGTATGAATATATCTATACACATATAATATATATATATTTGAAAGAGTATAATGAGAATTTCTCTGGAAATATTCCATAACAGTAACAAAGACAAACTTGTTCACCATCGTCTTTGGGTTAAAAGCACTGGCTGCTTTTCTAGAGGACCCAGCACATACAAGGCAGCTCACAACTGTTTATAACTCCAGTCCCATGGAATTAAACTTCCTCTTCTGACTTCTGCAGGTACCACATACATGGTACACAGACATACATGCAAGCGAAACACCTGTACACATAAAAAATATTAGAAAATACATCAACGTTGTCATAAGGGCAGCTGTATTTAAAGTCATTGATTGGAGGTCTGGGATGATCAGTTGCGTGTGTTTAGACAGGAGTGAGTGACTTGTGTATGAAGTTCCATGACTCTCTGTGCTCTTGTCCCTAGGTGGCATGGAGAACATACAACGGCACACCTTCGCTCTGGCACAGTACACCCACAGTGCCCTGACTTCCCTCTGTTACCCCAATGGAGCTCCTGTGGTGCGGATTTACAGTGATTCCCAGTTCAGCAGCCCTGACGTCCAGGGTCCAATCATCAATTTTAATGTGCTGGATGCTGGTGGGAACATCATTGGCTACTCCCAGGTGGGATTCTGAATTTTGAGTCATCCATTTTTTTTTTTTTTTTTTTTTTTTGAGGAAGGATCTCACTCTAGCCTAGGCTGACCTTGCATCCACAGAAATCCTCTCATCTCTACCTTCCAGGTGCTGGGATTATAGGTGTTAGCCACATTAACTGGCTCAAACCATGAGGCCCAGCTTTTCCTATATTCATATATTTCACTGTCCCTTTTATACCAGAAATGCTCTTGTCTAAACTTGGAAGCCTTTCTGACTCTTGAAGTTTCCTTAAAAATCCCGAGAAGGAGCTGTGAGAAAGCCCAGGCTCTTCTGGAAAGCCTTACTCGGGCATTTTTTGTTTGTTTGTTTATCTATACACAGAGTCTCATGTAGCCAAGATTGGTGTAGAACTCACTATATAGCCATGGGTGACCTTGAACTCTTTATCTTCCTTCTCCACTTCCTGAGTGTGGGCATTAGACCTGTCTACCATACTCAGCTCAGAGGCATTGCACGGTTCTGGTTGATACACAATTCTGCTCAAGCTTAGCTTCATGCATGTCTTTAGCCTTCTTTACTTAGATAGCGAGAAAGGCTAAGTTTTCTGATAGCTGGGGTAGGGAGCAGATGACATCTTGCCCGAACGGGAAGGCACATAAAACAGACAGGAAAGCAGTGTGGGCAGAACACTACAGCTGAGGTCACTTCATGCGGCTCAGCGGTATGTCAGACCACATCACAGCGACGTTTGTCGGCATGAAGTGAAGCCCAGAGCCTCCTTCATTTTTTTTTTTTTTAAATAAGCAGCGCCAGTAATTCACATACCTTCAAAGAAGCCCTCATTTCTGCCTTAGCCTATGCATGCGATGGCTTCAGAGGATCTGTGGGCTGGTTAAAAGTAGTTTCTACAATGCACCCTCTGCATGGATCTTTTTCCAGCAGAGAAATGTGGGAACTGTGGTTTGCAGGTTGAGAAAGGCTAGAATTGTCTCAGGCTGGATGCTGCTTATTTCCCCTGAAAGTCTTAGAACACGTGCATCTTTGTTACACCTCAAACAAAATCTACTTCCTAGCTGTGCACTGTGGCTACTCTTGGAGGCTGAGGCTGGGAAAGTCTGAGTTTAGGACCAGTCAGTGCACACCTCATAGCCTCCAGGGGGCAGCAGAGAGTCATAACGCCTTCTGGACTGAGCTACAATCCTGATGGAACCTAAAGTTGGAGAAATTAGAAAATGGACATAGAGCCATATAACATCCACATGAGGCTGTAGCACAGAATGTGAGCCAAGCTAGTGCTGCCTAGAACTGCTCCTCACGAGGGCCTGCTCTGTGGTCAGCCCCTGTGGTGGCCATTGTGAAGGAGCTGACAGTGGCCCCAACCTTGCTCACTGGAAACACATGGACTTTTAACTTAGATTTTGGTATGGATTTGATGTTTTCTCAAGCATACTTCTGTAATTCAATTAGATAATCTCTGATTTCTAGGACACTTTATAAAATGTTGAATAAACCCATAAATCAGTGGTTCTCAACATGTGGGTTGCGACCCCTTTGGGGGTTAAATAACTCTTTCACAGGGGTTGCCTAATATCAGATATTTATATTACAATTCATAAGAGTAGCAAAATTATAGTTATGAAGTAGCAACACAATTTCATGGTTGGGGGTCACCACAACATGAGGAACTGTGTTAAAGGGTCGCAGCATTAGGAAGGTTGAGAACCGATGCCATAGATCCTTATATCAGTTGCTTTTCTTGTCATGGTGATACAACCTGTCTGAAGCCACGTCAGGGAGGGGGTTGTTCTCACTCCCAGATTATGGGATATGGTCCATCTTGGAGATGGGGAATGGCAGCTGACAGCTCCATGGTGGCTGGAATATGTAACTGGACACCTCACTTCCTCACTGTTCATCAGAGGCAGGAAGGGCTGCATTATAACTTCAAAGGCCCACAAGTTATTGGCTCACTTCCTTCAGTGAGGTCCCGCCTACCGAAGGTTCGGCAACTTCCCAGAACAGCACTGGCAGCTGAGGACCACCAGTTTAAGTGCATGAGCCCCTGGGGGCATTTTACATCTGCAACATAACAGCCATGAATTTTAGAGCAAGCGTCTAGACTCAGATCACCCACAGTCTCTTTGTTAGGGAAGAGGGGTTCATGGCTGTTCCAGAATTCTGTTCCAGGCTATCACAGCAAAGCTAGACGGTTCTGACACTGATTCCATGTAACCTTCTATCCCCAGGTAGACAAAATGGCCAGCCTACACAACATCCACCTGAGGACTGGCTGCTTCTGTAACTTGGGGGCCTGCCAGAGGCACCTGGGGCTAAGCGACGAGATGGTTAAGAAACATTTTCAGGTCAGTGCAAGACCTGTTGGCCCACAGACTGCAGTCAGCAAGGCTGTGTGTGGCTGGTCGCCGAGGCTGGTGGAGGCTCCCTTGGGCTTGTCTCACCAGGCTCACTCTGTGGATGGACTGAAAAGAAAAGGGGCTGAGAACATAGAAAGTGCTTGAAGTTATTAGCTCCGTGGCACTATTTTCTGATTCATCTTTCACTTTGAGAGTAATTTTTAAAATTACATTGTGTGTGTGTACATGTGTGCTACAGCATGTTTGTAGAGGACAATTTGCTGAAGCTGGTTCTCTCCTTCTACCATGTAGATCCTGGAAATCAAACTTAGGTTTTCAGGCTTGGTGCTAAGTGCCTTTAGCTGGTGAATTGTCTCGCTGGCTTGAGGTTAAAATATAGCTAAGAAGAGTTGTTAGTGGGGGACATTCAGCTACACCCTCATCCAGTTCACTCTTTGCAGCCTCCTAACTGCAGGTAGCCTTCCTCCAGGCCGGGAGTGGGTGGAACTCTTCCACAGCTCCAGGGGTCTTGTCTCCTAGAATCCCTACCCCCTCCGTGTTACTCCTGGGGTGGATATTTTTCATTCTGGGACAACATGGCCTATTTTGAACCACTCTACAAGAATAGTTTTTCATTATTATGTCAAAACCTCCAATGTTAATGACTTACCTGGGAGGAGCTACTCGCTTTGCTCATGATTTCAGGAGGTTCAGCCCATGGTCACTTGGTCCCAGTGCTTGGACAGAACATCATGGCAGTGGGGGTGTGGCAGGGGCAGATGTTCACTTTGTAACTGACCAGGCATAGAAAGCATGTAACAAGGAAGGAATCCAAGCACCTGTGGCAATGACCTGCCTCTTCCAGCTGGGCCCTGTCTCTCAGTGATTCCACAACCTCCCAAAACAGTGCTGCCAGCTGGGGACCAAGTGTCACCCATGAGTCTATGGGGGCATTCCAGTGTCCAAGCATAACAAGTGGCAAAGAGCTCTGTGCATTCTGCAGCAGTTGCTAATTTGAGTTTCTTTTTCTTGCCACTAGCATGTGTTAGATCCAAGTTTTTTTTATTATTATTATTATTATTATTATTATTATTATTATTATTATTATGTGTGTGGACACATATGCCACATTACAAGTATGGAGAACAGCATTGTAGAATTGGTTCTTTTCTTTTGCCTTTGCATAGGCTTCAGGATTCAATCTCAGGTCATCAGGATTGTGCAAGTACCTTTAATCACTGACCCACCTCTCTAACCCCCAAACTAGATTTTATTAAAAGAAAGAGAGAGAGAGAGAGAGAGACAGAGACAGAGACAGAGACAGAGACAGAGACAATGGGCCTACTAGGGTATGTGACTCCTGGCAGATCAAATGTGCTCCAGTGGAAGGTCACATATCTAAGAGTATATGGGTAGCACGGACTGTACTTGCTAAGGGTTTAAAAAGGGGGACCCAAAGTTGGTTGGGTAGGGAAGGGGAGTGGATCTGAAAGGAGTTGTGGGAGGAGTGTGATAGCGATAAAAAGATACCTTCCAAAATTCTCAAAGAACTAATGAAAATGACAAGAAATGATCTCCATCTGAGAGAGAAAGGAAGAGAGAGGGAGGGAGAGGAGATGGAGAAAAGGAGAGAGAGAGAGAGATAGAGAAGGAGAGGCAGAGGGAGAGGGAGAGGGAGAGAAGGCGGCAAGCTCAATTGCTTGTAGCTCTGGCTGTGGTTTTAGATGGGGCTGGAAGGCTGTGTTGCATCTCTGTGGGTGACTGACCTGGACTAGGGGGGTGTCCTGAACAGTCTACTGTACATGTTCCCTGTGACCAACACAGGCAGATGGGTATGGAGATGGAGTGCCTCCTGCCTTCTCCGTCTTGGCAGGGACACTGAGCTGACCAGGACCTTTAAGGGGCCACATGCTGGTGCTGCAGCTTTTCTCCTGTCGGAGGGGCTGCTGTCAGAGATGCCAGCCTCTCTTTGATACTTAGAGAGGCCTAAGTCTGGGAGTGGCTGGTAGGTGTTCTGCCTCAGCCTGGGAAAACTGTGAAGTAGAGCCTTTGGTGCTTCTGAATCGTTGTCTGTTGAGCTCTCCGAGTTCTCCAGGAAGCATTGCCACTAAAGGCCCTTGAGGCCCTGAAGGCATCAGCTCCAATTCGCAGCTGATTAAAGTGAGGCCCAGCCAGTGTGTCCCTGGGTCTGCAGAGTAGGGATGATTATCAGGCACCCAGCACCCTGTGCAGACATTGTTTTCCTGAGTTGATTTTAAAATAAACAAAATTTGTTTTACAGTATTTTTGCAATTTATCCATGAAGCGCGAGTTCCCCTGGCTGACTTATCTGACTAATTCTAGGCTGGCCACATCTGTGGAGACGATGTCGACATCATAGATGGACGGCCCACAGGCTCTGTGCGGATTTCCTTTGGATATATGTCCACACTGGAAGATGCTCAGGCCTTTGTCAGGTTCATCAGCACTACCTGCCTTCGCTCACTTGGTGGCCAGCCTGTCCCTCAAGCCAGCACCAGTGATACTGGAGCCTTATCTTCAGAGAGTAACTGTCACTCACCTCAGGAAGGTGCCTGCACGGTCCCAGTGGTTGTGGATGACTCCTGTCCTGTTGCAAATACCATGGGCTTGCATGGATCTCTGAGTGAAGCCACCAGCATCCAGCAGGCCCTTCCAGAGAGAGCCCCAGATACCCTGCATGGGGACCTTGGGCCCCAAATTGTCACCAACATTTACCTCTACCCCATCAAATCCTGTGCTGCATTTGAGGTAAGAGCTTCACAGAACTGGCTGCCTTGTTCCTTTCTCAGAGCACACACTTATTTTTGAGGCAGCATATAACGCCTCTTTTTCCTTTTTTTGTGGACAAAAAGTGAAGGAACGATGTAATAAGTGAAGAAAAGCAGATGAAACATGAATCAGACGTCAGAATGTTATCGTGTGAAGAGCCATTTTCCTTCCACCTCTCTTGGTAGGGATGGATTTTTAAATATGAAACTGCTTACAGGGACCTCCAGAGGACCCTGCTTCTGTCTGTGTATGGCTGCATGTGTGTGGAAGTGTGTGTACATGTGTGTGTGTGCATGCATGCGGAGGCCAGAGGACGATATTAGGTGTCATTCCTTGAGTGCCTTCTCCTTGCTTTTTGAGACTGAGTCTCTCCCTGGCATGGATCTCTCTTAGTAGGCTTGATGGCTGGCTAACTGGACTGGGCCAGTTTTCTGTCTTACCCCCCACCCCCCCACCACCACTCCCACCCCAGTGCTGGGAATACAAGTTCTATGCCACCGTACCTAACTTTTTTACCTAGGCCCTGGGGACCTAACTCAATTTGCTTGCACAGCAAACACTTCACTAATGGAGCCACGTCTCCAGCCTAGGTCTATCTGAGAGGCAGATATCAAGTGGCCGAATCGATTGACTGTGACTGTAGCTGGATGAATGCACTGACTCTTTGCTGAAGCACTTGACATGCCTCGTTTTATTTGATCCTTGAAATGATTACACTAGAGGCATGGGGACATTATCCCTAATTCATCATGACGGAGCCCAAGGAGTCTGAGGTCAAACACCTTGTCTAGGCCACCTTTAAGAACTTGCAGTTGGGTCTGCTGATAGAGGATCCATGCTCTCCTGTGATTTTTCTGCTTGGGTTTCTCTGTGAAAATACATTTCAGTGGGTCATTTTGATCCATTAGTTTTGTATAGATGGAGTCAACCATTGATGATACCCAAATATTAGGAAAAACTGCAGCCTTGACGATACTCTCTAAGCAACACAGCAAATCAACTCTTCATGGAGTGCTTACCTTGAACTGGACAATGTAGGTAACTTAGAGATGGGACATTTTATAGGGGAATGTGCACAGGTTACATGCAAACACTCAGTTTAATAAGAAGGCTTTGAGTGTTTTTAAGGGATCGTGGGAGTAATCTCTTACAGATACTACATTATGCCACACACCTAGAAACATGTTGTTTGGGTGATCCTTGCATTGGGGGACAGGAGGCTTGCCTTGGCTGGCAGCCAGCCTTAGTTACCTAAAAGATGCTCTTCTTTGCTGAGGCCAGCCTGAGGCTGCAAAGATCCCATACTCCTGAGTCTCTGGGATGGCACAGTCTCTGACTCCTCATAAGACAAATAGAGATCATGGCTGTTTATTGGCCTGCTTTCCAGGGTGGTTCCACGGGAGCCTCGATATAAAACGTCTCCCACAGGCTCGCATGTTCGAACACTTTGTTCCCATCTGGTGGCACTGTTCTAAGACACTGTGGGATTTCGGGGAGGTGGATTCGTGCCGGAGGAAGTGGGTCTTGAGATTCACAGCTCAACTCTACTTCCTTCCCTCCTCTGCTCCTGGTCTGTGTTGATGTGAACAAGAAGCCTCACACGGCTGCCACAACAAGCTCAAGTTGTTCCCACCCCCATGCCTTCCCTACCATGATAGGTTGTACCCTCAAACCACAAGCAAAAATAAACTGCTCCTCCTTTAAGTTGCTTCCTGCAGGTGTTGGGTCCCAACAATAAGGAGAATGATGAAGACAGTGAGCACTTACGCCCGTATCTCCTGAATGGGCAGGACTCTGCCTTCCCTTTTGTTTTCACGGATGGGTCCTGTTCATAGGCCAAGCATAGGAGACACACACCAGGTTGATGTTTTCCCCTTTAATCCATTTTCTAAGGAGTCCCAATCCTTTTGGTTGTGAATATAAGATCTGGGCATAGAGATGTGTTTTGTATTTAAATTCTGTACAATATGAAGAATGCAAGTTTGCTGGTTAATTTTTATTACAGCTTGATGTGAACTAGAGTCACCTGGGGAGAGGAAATATCAGTGAGCAGTTGACCTCAGTGACCGGGTTGGCCTGTGGGCATGCCTGTGGAGTGTTTTCTTGATTGTTAATCGAGGTGGGAGGATCCACTCTGGACAGAAACATTTCAGGGGCTGGGCCCTGAACTGTGTAAGAGTGAGGAAAGCTAACTGATCTTAAGCAGTAAGCAGGCAGGCAGCATGGGTGCATTTATTTCTCTCTGTTCTGACTGGAGGTGATGCAGTCTCTTCATGTTCCTGCCTCTGTGGCTTCCCTGCAATGGTGGGCAGTAACATGGAATTGTAAGCAGAATAAACCCTTTCCTCCCAAAAAGTTGCTTTTGGTCAGAGCATTTGTCACAGCAATCGAAACTAGGACAACAAGAAAACCTACACATTTGAAGTGGGCCAGTTCAGTGGCCATTTCAGTATAATCATAGGTCTGCAAGGGTAGGACATGCCTGGACGAGTGTCCACTGCAGTGGAAGGCTATACAGAAAGCAGGATCTGTGGGTGCCTATGGGAGAGGGGGTTGCTAGCCTTGGGGTAAGGCAGAGCATTGCTACTGTAGACTCCTGAACTCTATGAATGTTTTGCATGTACATACCTTGCCTGATCAGTGGAGAAGGATGGAAACTGGATCTGGGGACTGCAGAGAAGGTGTCTCATCCCCACAACATCTCCTTTGCAAAACTCTCTCTGTTCAAGAGTATGCGTGGAATTCATGAAGGCCATCTGTAGTTGTAGAGTGATATGAAGGCTTTTAATATAATGATATGAATGATTTTGAGGAGCCCTAGCGTAAATCCTCTACTTTTGTTTAGGTGACCACGTGGCCTGTAGGGAGCCAAGGGCTGCTGTATGACCGGAGCTGGATGATTGTGAACCACAATGGTATTTGCTTGAGTCAGAAGCAGGAGCCACGGCTCTGCCTGATCCAGCCCTTCGTTGACCTGCAGCAGGGGATCATGGTCATCAAAGCCAAAGGTGTGAGAATGGCTCATTTCCACAGGTCCACTGGGGGCAGCTTTCATTCTCAGATTAAAAATCAAAACCAAACCAAATAAAAAAACAAAACAAAACAAAACACCAACCAAACAAACAAAGAAAAAAAAAAACCCGATGGTCTCTCTTCTACCAGATGTTAACATTGTCTTCAAGTAAATGAAATGATATTGAGGAGAGACAACAAAAACTTTGTTTTCTTTTTATTTTGGGAAAATTTTCAGAAGTAAGCAGATATAAACCTGGGATCTTAGGGCTCTCAACACTTGCATCCTCCCCTCGCCCCCGATCATGCTTTGTATTTTAGGCTTTTGGTTCTTTCCTCTTGATTGTTATTGCAAGCATCCACAGATAACATTTGGCCTGATTTCTAAAGAGTCTATCTCTTTCCTATATTTCTCTTTTTCTTTTAAAAATTGTTGTAATGTGTGGGTGTACACGTGCTATGTATGTATGTGAACATCACAGGACCACTTCTAGGGATCAGTTCTCTCTACTTCGTTTTTGAGACAAGGTTTCCCCTGTTTCTGCTGTGTGCTGTACCCTCCAGGCGAGCTGGCCCTGGAGCTTCCGATTCTCCTGTTTCTGTCCTGCGTCTCACTGTGAGTATGCTCAGATTACAGATGCATGCCACCATATCTAGCTTTTTAATGTCTGTTCTTGGGATCAAACTTAGGTCATCAGAACTGTGTTTTAGGCACGTTTACCCACTGAGCCAACAGTAGTGATGATAACCATTACAGATATATATGAAATTCTCTGTACCTCTCCTAGGTCTGACCCCTCTCACGTGTAGAATATTCTGACTTTCCACCCAACTGTGGCTGAACTTAATGATGACCATATCCATGTATTCATTCATGACTTAGGGTTCTTAGGTTTCTTGATTGTGCTTTTTTTTCTGGCTCTGTGGTCGAGTTTTCATTTAACCAACAGGTCACTGTATCTAGAGTTCCAAAGTGAATACTGATATTGACCCTTTGTTCTACTGCATGAATTTTAATACATGTACATACTTGGGCAATTACCCCCACATCAGAAATACAAAACAGGCCATCATCCCAGGGGAAGGTCATTGTGCTACCCCTGTTGTGGCTTCTCTTTCCCTAACTTTAATGTCTGATGGCCAAAGAGACTGTGGAATCAAGGGCATCACACAGGATGTGAACTTTAGAGATAGCTTCTTTAACTCAGCGCGATAGTTTTGAGATCCACTTAAGTCCTGCATGTAACACGACATGTAACTGCATGTTATTGAGCAGTGTGTCTGAGTGTGGAGGAAATAAAGTACACTTGCCCATTCATTCACTGAAGGACATTTGAGTTGTTGCAGATTTTGGACAGTTTTTAATTTTAATATTTGCTTATTCATTTAGTATTTTTGAATAGAAGAATGGCCCGTTTTAAAAGCAAGTTTTTCTTGCTCGAGCCTCATGTTTCCCAGTGTCTTAGGTTCCTCTCCAGATACATCCTGGCTTCTATAAGACATAACATATCAGGCCGGAAAGCCCCAAGGGCTGTGGCTGGCCTCTGAGGATCCTCTCTGCTCTGCCATGGAAGAGCTGCCTACAGCTGAAACTTCCCTCTCCCACTAAGCACTTTGATAGCATTGGGTACACAGTAGTAAGTCCTGTGGGAAATGGCTCGCCACCTTCTGGCTCTTCTCAAGGGCAAGTGCTTTTGCTCTTGACTGTCCTATTGTCCTTTCTTCTCTGTCTCAGAGTGAGAGGTCCAGTTCTTCTCCAGACAAGCAGCCTTGGTGGACACTTGACACAAACATGCTTGGGGCTTGTCATCTGTTAATGTCATATATTATGTTTGTGAGTTATCTTGTCCTGAATTATCCCTGCTGCCTTGAGAAAAAAAATACTATCTGGCAATACGCTTTAATATTTTCCTGGGTTTGACTAGATAGCATCATGTTGAGTATTTTTGTATCTTTTTTATTGGTGATGTTGAAGTATAGCCTTTTTTATTGTACTTTTATTGTACTGTTTTATTGTTCTTGTTCAAGTTCATGTATCCAGGATGCTAATGTGCTATAATTTAACCTATTACATGTGTGTGTTAGTCCTGTATATGTGTCGTATATATAGCAATTGAAGAACATTCGAATCCTTTCCAGTTCCATAAATGCTTTTGAAAGCAGTAAAGCTGATGCATGAATCTAATCTGATTCTGGAAATATACACTCTTTGCCAGGATCCTTACAATATCACCCTGCTTGTCTATTTCTCCCATCCAAGTGCCCCCAGGCCCAACCCTGCTTAGCTTCTGAAACCAGATTAGATCAGATGTAGTATAGCCATACACTGGAGGTCTGTTTCTAAAGGCTTTAAGATAGCTTAGAGAACAATGACTTCAGGTGGTGGAGACTCACAGTGCAGAGAAATCTATAAAGCAATTTGGAGAGGATGCTAGGGACTGTGGATGTGGTGGCCCGATATAGAGTCCCACCAGCAAGCTCCCCAAAGCACACACAGTGGTGCTGATAATGAGGAAGAAAACCTCTGTGCTATCAGTTTCCAAGAGCCAGCCACTTCCCTCATCTAACTAAACCCCAGTGCCACTAACACGAATGTGTTTCATAACAATGGGCATTCCCTTGCACACTCATTCATTTTGTGTAATGCTCAATTTGCTTCTACCCTCTGTTCACTAGGGATGGAGCCTATAGAGGTGCCTCTTGAGGAAGACAATGAACGGGCTCAGGTTTGCCAAAGCAGAGTGTGTGCAGACAGGTGAGGCTCAGAAGCAGGTAACACTCTTGGCTTCAAGGACACAGGACCCAGAGGGAGGGGAGAGCTTTGCCCTATACGGTGGACCTCCTTCCACTTTCCACTCTGCCGCACGCTCCGCCCCATGGACCTCTTTGTATCCTTCATACCTAGCCAGCATGCTCCATTTCCAAGTCTATATTTGCTGTTCTCCCTGCCTGTCATGCTCTTTCCTATTTCTGACTCCCAAGGGCTTATTCCCTGCCTCTGTCAGTCTCATTGTCAGCAGGAAAGTTTATGCTCTACAGCATCTGTATCTCTTGTGACCTAAATATGAACTATACTTAAAAACATGGAATAGCAGAATTTTCAATCATGGAAAACCTGTCCAAGCAGACATCAGCCAACCTTCTCCCTCATCATATAACTATAGACAGTTCACTAGAGATCAATATAAATAAGCAGGAGCTGGGGAGACAGGTAGGTCTATAAAATGGTTGCCACTCAAGCATGATGGAAAAGTTGGGTGCAATGTTATACCCTTGTAATCCTAGCATGGAGGAGGAGGGGGAGGAGGAGGGTGAGGGGGAGGGTGAAGAGGAGGAGGAGGAGGAGGAGGAGGAGGAGGAGGAGGAGGAGGAGGAGGAGGAGGAGACAGGTGATCCCTGGGGATTTCCAGCCAGCCAGCCTAGCCAAATTGATGAGTTCCAGATTCTAGGAGAGACTCTGTTTCAAAAAATATGGGGCTGGAGGATGGCTCTTCCAGAGGGCCTGGCTTCAGTTCCCAGCACCCACATGATGGTTCACAACCATCTATAACTCCAGGTTATAGATGTCACAGGCTGCTGGCTGTGGCAGCCAGAGTCCAAGGGTGACATCTTCTTCTGAGTTCAGCAGGCACCAGGCATGCAGGTAATATATGTATATGCATACAGGCAAAATGTTCATATTATAAAATAAAAATAAATAAACCTTAAAAAGAGACATGTAGTTAATAAATTGAAGTTTTAAGAGAAATAATGATGGATGGCTCCTGAGGAATGATATCCAAGTTTGGTCTCTGGCCTTCACACATACGTATGCTCATGTACCTGCACACATATGTGCAACTCCACATGCAAAAATGTATATACACCCACTGAGACCCTACCCCGTAACATATAGACTATTAATTATCCATTAATTAATGCAAACATTCTGATGGAAAAAATACAGGTGTGTTCAGTAGACAATATGCACTGAATGAATGGTAAATGTATTTCTCTGCAACTGCTGTGAATTCAGTCACCCAAGTCATGATGTGATTTGCTAAAGCTACATCCTAATTGAGCCCAGGTGACTGTCAGTTACTTTTTTCAGTGCTGTGACCAAATAATTGATAAGAACTACTCGGTGGGGGAGGGCGTTTATTTTGGCTCATGGTTTAAGGGTTTAGTCCCTCATCACTGGAAAGGAATGGTGTCGGGAATGGCTGCTGATTGTGACAGCTAGAGTTCAAGGGTGTCTGTTCATATCTTAACAGACAAGAGGCAGAGAAAGGGGAATGTAGCTCTTGGGGTAATTTTCTCCCGACTCCTTTTTAACCCAGTCTGGAGACACCAGCCCATGGCATTGATGCTTCCTATAGTCAGGGTGTCTTTCTTCCCTAATGTCCTACTGTTTTCAATCCAATCGATATCACAAAGTCCCCAGGTGACAGGCAAGGATTCTTTGGGGTGTCTGAAGTACTACACCATAGGAAAGAAGAGAAAGGTACAATCTTGATGTTGATGCCCAATTGAATGTCTTTCATCTTGGAGGCTGAAGTGTTGAGCACAAGCTACATCTTCTTGCTAGTAGTACTTGTACTAATTTAACAGTCTTGACAATCTGAATATTCATTCCAGCACATTTTTCATCAGAACAATGAGTTAATTTTTCCAAATTGCTATAAGCAAACCTGACAGAAAGAAATATATTCACATAGAGATATCTGCAATTATTCTTACTAGATTTGTTTATTTGTATGTGTGTGGGGGTGTGCCTGTACCATGGCACATGTATGGAGGTCTGAGGAAAAGTTGCAGGAGTTGGGTTTTCTCCACCATGTGAGTTCTGGGGATCGAACTCAGGTTATCAGGGTTGGCAATGAGTGCCTTAACCTATTGAATGGTCTTATCTGTTTAGACTATGTGCAGTTATTTACAAGTTGCCAATTTCACTTGGCTCCTTCTGAGACGAACACAATGACCTGGTTAATATCGCTTTTCAGACACCTGGAGGTCAGAGGTGCTTCTGCACAGAACCATGGGTCCATCATGTGACCATGATCTTTGTGCAGTCACTGAGAACACAGGGGCGGGTGCTATAGACTGGTTTCTTGGGTCCTGGTCTTCCCAGAAAAGGACTCAGCTAGTTTTCCCAGTATAATTTAAGTTTTCAGCAATATCTACTTTGTAATCCTAAGATACTGTAATCCCAAGGTAAGATGTAGTCTTGAATCTTTGAGATAAACATTTTAAAAGATTCAGAGTATTCTAGAGTTTTATTTTATTTCATGAATTTGTTTGGCCTCCATGAATGTATATGAACATTGTGCTTGGTACCCTTGGAAAAAAAGAAAAGGGTATCAAATCCGCTCAAACTGGAGCTACAGACACTTGTGAGCTGCCATGTGAAAGCTGGGAATGGAACTTGAGTTCTCTGAAAGAGCAACAAGTGCACTTTACAATTGAGCTATTTCTCCAGCCCCAGGCTCTAGAGTTTTAAAATATCAGATCAATAGATTTACTTGTACATCAGTACCTTATAGACACAGCATTCATTTTTGTGAATGAAACACACCAGCCCATGTGATCTGACTGTGAGAGAAAACATGTCATCAGCCCCATTGTAAAAACCAGGACATGATTCTGATCTTAAGGCCTTATTAAAGCAAAACATTACACTACTCTGAAAGTCTCCATCTCTGGGCTCCCAAGTGTCAGTAATTAAAACAAAGAAGATCTTTCCACAGGGTTTGTAAAGCTTTTGATCAGATCTGAAAGCCTCCCATGGGCCACACATCTCAAATCTTCTTGGGCTTGGGAGAGATCCCTCTAACTGTCTGCTGCTTCAGGCTGCCTGCTAGTGGGGACTTTGCAATGTTATATTTTGTGCTATCTTATTTTAATTTGACTATTTGAATAGTTACTCAAAGAATTGCTACATAAAAATTCATTTTTTTTTTTTTTTGGCCAGGGTAAATACTTATGATTGTGGAGAAAATGTTTCAAGATGGCTGTCTAAGTTTTTTGGCCGTCTATGTCATTTAATCAAGCAAAGTTCAAACTTCCAACGAAATGCAAAGAAGACACTTGGAAAAGGTATTACATCGGGGTGGAGTATTAAAGGGCTGGAGCCCTGGTTGTTCTGTGTGTGTCAAACCCAGCCCAGAAAGTGGATTCACAGGGCAAGTGGCTCCTGACTTCATCTCCTGGGTGCAGGACACACTACAGGGCTTTAAGCTGGAAGTTTCGTGACCTCCCTCGATGCCTGGGTACAGCTGCATCATAATGGGAGACATGGGCACTTAGAACCACAGCTGGCAGTATCCTTCCGGAAGGGGAAGGTTGGAGTGCAACAGTGGTGCTGGGCGTAGAGGAGAGAACAGGCCTGTGGACTGCACAATATGGAATTGGAACAGGACAGAGGTGGGGCATGTAACAGCTTCCAGGATGCAAAGCTCCCTGGTCTACCTGGCCTTATGTAGTTTTGTGTTTGGAGACCTTAGGAAAGAAAGCTTAAGTTTCATTAGTCCACAGAATATTACTACATTTTCATTTAAAGTTTTGAAGTAGTTAAAGCAGTTGCAAAAGATGGTATCCGCATAACATTTATTTATTTTTATTTTATGTGCATGGGTGTTGCATGTATGCTTATGCGCCATGTGCATGCAGTGCCCTTAGAGGCCAGAAGTGGGAATCAGATCCTCTGGAACTGGTAATATAGACAGTGGTTAACCATGGTGTGAGTGTTGGGAACTGAACATGGGTCCTCTGGAAGAGCAGCCATTTGCTGCCAAATGCTGAGCCATTTCTCCACCCCATACAGAACATTTTACTTAGTGTTATTTTGAGTTAAAATTTGTACAGGATTCTTTCCAACATGGCCATAGCCATTTTAGTGCTCTGATAGTCATGTTAATGCCATAGCAATTTAAATTTCATGAAAATGCATGTGAGTGTGTTAGCATATATCTGTGTTTGTATATATATATATATATATATATATATATATATATATGTTTGTATGTAGCTCATATATATACATATATGTATATACATAGACATATATATATCTTTCTTAGTGTGTGTATGGTGTATGCATATGTTGTGTATATGTTTTTATGGTGTATGTATATGGTGTGTGTTTGCATGTGTATCGTGTGTATATCGGCATATGATGTGTTGTGTAGTGTGCATGATGATGTGTATATGTTGTGTTTGTGTGTGTATGGGGTGTGTATGTGTGTGAATGGTTTATGTATGGGTATTGTGTGCTTGCGTGCGTGTGTGCGTGTGTGCATTTGTGTGTGTGTGCCTTGCTTGAGGCAGAGTCTCTGGCTCACTGCTTCATACTAGGCTAGATGGATGGACCTCAAGTTCCAATGGAATCTCCTGGTCCTGCCTCCCATCCGAACTTAGGTGTGCAGGAATTATAAATGCACACCACTGCATCTAGCATTGTCTGGGGCCTGACAATCTGAACTTCTGCTCTCATGTTTGTGTGGCAAGCACTTTATCTACTGAGCCATCTCACCAGCCTCCCTACCCCCTTTAGGTTTTTTTAAGGCAGGGTTTTTCTGTGTAGCCCTGGCTGTCCTAGCTCTGTAGATCAGGCTAGCCTCAAACTCAGAGATTTGCCTGCCTATACCTTGCAGGTGCTGGGATTAAAGGTATGCAACCATTCTTGGCATTTTAATTCTTTCCTTTTCCTTTTAAAACTTGTATTTCATTTCGTCTTCTTCAGTGGAATCTTGTCTTAGTTTTTATGCATAGAAATCTCTTATTGGTTACCCTTTCACATCTCTACAAAACTGAAAAAAAATATAAATTGAAACAGATAAGAAGACTTGGAATTTGCTTAGACCATCTGGGTCTAAGGGTTAGAAAATTTCTTGTGGATTGAAGCTTTTATGATTTCAATGGTGCCTAGTCAATGAAAGCCACAGAGATCTATAATAGATTTTGAAAAATAATTATTGACCATAAAGAGCAAATCTTGGAACTCTCCCACTGGGATGACCGGGCTCTTGTTTGGTTCCCACAATTGAGACTGACTGTCATTTATGGACAGACCTGGCGGTGCTCAGAATCATGCACTTCTGGGAAATCTCACAAATCAAGAAGAGCTGGGGAAGAAGGGAGCTTGGCTAGCAGACTGTCACTCGGGGCTTTCTTCCGAGATTGGTGACCGGAGCACAGGAATCTAATGTGAAATGTCTTTCATGTCTGTCCCTTGACAGCTTAATTAGGTCCTGCAGTTCTGTGGCCAGTGGAGGACTGGTCTTTTGCCTGAGCTGTGGAGACTTTTATTTCCCCGGCCCTGGCTCCAGGCTTTGAATGGGACTTTTGTTTGCTCTAATGGAGGTGGTCAGCTCCCGGGGCAGTGTGCCTTGGGAGACTTGTGGCCTTTCCTCTGTAATGCAGGCCCTTTGTAGAGGACTGAGATGGCATCTCCCTTCTTAGGCAGACCAAAGAGGACAGATGGAGTGGGCTCCCTTAGTCTGGAGATCATAGTCCCTCCATGAAGATGCTCTGAAGGCCCTGACCCAGCAGCCCTTTTATCACCAGCTTGGATAAAAACAAGAATCGCACAGTTTCTTTCAATAGTCCCCTCCCTCCCCCTTTTCCAAAGCTTCGAATCTTCTGTTTATTTCTTCACAAGTACCGTATGCAAACCCACTGGCTGCTGGAGTATCCTCTTCTGCTTATTGCCAAAGTCTCTCTCTCCACCTCCTCTCTCTGGTTAGACATAGAAGGTCTTTGTGGGGCTGGAGAGATGACTAAGTGGTTAGAAGCATGGGTTGCTCTTCCAGAGGACCCAGGTTTGATTCTCAGCACCCACATGGTGGCTCACAACTGTCACTCTAGTCTCAGGTAATCCAGTGGTCTCTTCTGGCCTTTGTGGACATACAGGCAAACACCATATGAATTAACACACACACACACACCGTATAACTGATAGAAGCCATTTCTAAGCCTGCATACACCACAAGACTCTCTGTCTTGCCCAGGGCAGGCAGGGCTTGCGCTAGCACCACACTGTTGCTTCCAAGGACTGTCTGTGGGGCTGAGTGTGGTGGCACATGCCTATAACCTGAGGAGGTAGAAGCAGGAGGATTGGGAACTTGAGGCCAGCCTATGTAACAAGACCCGGCTGCAAAAACAAAATTCTTTGTCAGAATAACGTCACTTCAGCCTTTTCTTATTATCCTCTCTGGCTTATTTGCAGCAGAATATGCCAGGAGCTTGTTTTTCCGTTTTGTTCTGTCTTTGGAGACGCTTGAACCATGCTTAGAACATTTTTTATTTCCCAGCATCTCCATTTTCCCTCTGTGGAAGGCATTGCCTTCAGAAACCTCAGGGCTTGGGAATGAGAATCATCAGCGCTTCTCAGAAAGCAACCCTTCTTTCCATGCTTCCTTTTCAGGGCACTCTTCTGACATTTCCACCAACCTGTCCCTGGTGAATGAGGCGCAGTATCTGCTGGTGAACACATCAAGTGTTCTGAAGCTTCAGCATCAGCTAAATGCCAGGTTAGACCCTTTCCCGGGGGTCAGGAGACAAGTGTAACTATTTGCCCCTGGGGGTCCTGGTACCCACCTGGGAAGGAAAGATCTGGAAGTTGGTGAGCTCAGACCCTTCAGTTACATGTGAAAATGAAAGCTAGTGAAGTCAGCGAACCCATTTGGACCAATTTCCTCCTTCCCTTCCTTCTTTCCTCCTTTCCTCCCTCACTCCCTCCCTTCCTTCTTAAATTGCATGTATGTGCGCATGTGTATGTGTGTGCTCACATGTGTGCATGTACGTGAGTACACGTGTACATAAGTTGGTGTGGAGACTGGAGATCAATCTGAAGTTTCTTTTTCAATCACTGAACCCAAAGCTCACAGATTAGACTAGGCTGGCTGACTATCAAGCCCCAGGGATCCCTCTGTCTCTACCTCTCCAGCACTGGGATTACAAGTGGGTGCCACCAAGCAAGGCTTGGGGATTTACTTAGGTCCTCATGTGCACACAGTGTGTCCCCACCTAAGCCATTTCCTCAGCCCAGTCCTGTTAGGAATTCTGAGCACTCTCATTTGCTGTCTGTGTCCATCAGCCTACAATTGCTCCGGTCTGCAAATGCCTGGGGCAATCGACTTGTAAGGAGAATGCATGCCTTCTGAGGTGCCCGTCATGATTGATGGCCCTGTAGCTTGGGGCACACTGTGGCGCATCACAGCACGGGTACATGTGAGAGAGTGGAGGAGAGCCGGGGACACCCACAGTTCCCTTTGAGGGCATGTTTCCAGTGACCTGAACACCTCCCAATAGTGCCACCTCTTGTGGTTCTCACCACGTTTAGCGGTACAATGCTGGGGGTCCAGCCTCCACTTTAGAGGATATTAAAGACACTTGACAAAGCATCAAGAACCCTCAGCTCTTATTTCCATCATTCTATTTCTACACCTAGTTGTAATTTGTTACCAGCTCGACCTAATTTCAGTGCCCACCCTCCACTGTCTCCCGTCTCTTAGGAGTCCTGCCCTACTTCTCACAAGGAGTGGTTATAAAAGCGTCTTGCATGTGACTACAGGCAGGCTTTGTTTGTAAGGTACACCTTCAGACCCAGCCACTGTCCCTGGCTACTCAGTCCCACTTAGTGCTCTCCCGAGGGCCGGGATACTGTTAGGATACCATCTCAATTCTAGGAAGTTCTGCCCATACCAACTCCCCGTTTTCCCTTAGAGGAATCTCAAGTCTGGTAGCTAGACAGTTAATTCGTGAAAGTCATGCAGCTTTCTGTCAGGGCACGATGGGCTCAGGCTCCTCATTCCTAGTCCTCAGGCCGTAGGGGAAGGCCCACACTCTAGGGCACTGTTTCTTTCATGTGCCATGTGGTCTTGTGCATTCACATTCACCCCTTGAATACCTACAAATACAGCTGAAAGGGGGCCACAGGATTCTCCTTGATCCTCACTCAAGATTGGCTGTTAGGGTTTCTAGTCTTTTGAGAGAACACACCATAGTCTTCCCTGGCCATGGACCAGTTTGTCTTCCTCAGGTGCAGAATTGTGACATAGCTTAGGAGCTTCTTAATGTTCTGAATTCCCTCAGCACCCAGGGACCCTTCTCTTGGATACCCAGAAAAGGACAGAGTGAGTCTGAAAATTTCTGGGTCTTTAATATGGAAGGCTAGAGAAGACAGGCTTGCTATAACCATGACTCCTATCAGCAGGGGAGATATTTCCTACCAGCTGGTATAGAGCAAGGCTGGCTGGCCCCAGATGATGATGCCATAGGGAAGAGACTCTGAGCCAGGGCTTGGTGTTTCTCAATGCTCTATATGCAGATTGTTAGGCTCCCTTCTTTGCATGATAACACAACAGCTTTGAGATGAGAAACCTTCCCTTTCACAAAACACAAAGGAGCTTGTAACAACTTTGAGAGTCAATCTAGAATCAAAGGGCTGAAAGCCTCAGTCCCTTCAGGCTGCTGGAGGTGCACATAGCTTGCAATGAAACTGGCCTTGGAACCTGGCCCTGCTTACATGTGACCCCTGCCATTCAAAAGAGTCTTTACAACCCTTGACAACCCTTCTCCACCAACCCACAGCCCCTCAGCTCTGTCTCTAGAGCACATTCTACCATGCTCAGTGAATGCCTCCTGCCAATCCCAGCGTATACCAATTTAGAAATTCTAGGAATTTGTTGAAGTGTGCAAAGTACAAAAAGCCCTAAGCCCATGGCACAGTGAGGTTATACATATGTGTATCCAAGTGACCCAGAACAACTGGGACCACACCCCACCAATACCCTATCTAGTCAACCCAACTGAAGTCACCTTTATTTAGGTTTTTCTCACTGTAGATAGTTTCACTCACTCTTTGACTTGGCTTAGTGTGTGCTTCTGTGTCGGGAAAGCAGAAGGGTGTATTCCGCTAGATGGACTGGGGTGTGCGGAAACACAGAAGGTAGGTAGGTAACCTGCTAGGTAATATAGGAGAACTTGTCTCATTAAACAAACAAAGAATCTTATCCTCTATCTTTTTTTATTTTTTATTTTTAATGATGTCCTGGCCTGCCTGAGAGAGTGTGGCTCTGTGCTGAGCAGGTCATTGGGTCATTGTAGTTCAGCCTGCTGACAATTCTTGTCCTGTCCATTTCCTATCCCATGTTATGGAACCAGTATTTTTTTGAGACTTGTTCACTTTACTTTGTTTATCTGGTTTCTTCAGCTAAGACTTACCCACCCTTTGCCTCCTGGGGGCTTCTCCTTGGAGGTGGGACCATATCCTAGGGAGGGGCTGTGGGTGTATCTGACAGATGAGAGAGAAGTTTGTCCTGGCCATCCAGGCCAGGCCTTGGGCCAGGGGAGCATTGGCATCGTCAGGCATGGAGTGCCAAGTATGTAGACTTATTGCAACAGTGTGGACACACCCTACCTCCCTCCACTGACCCTTCTTGGTCTGTCTAAACAGTGACGAACGTGGAAAAGAGGAATCATTCTCAGTGAAAGATCTCATCTCCCGTTTCCGTGCCAATATCATTATCAAGGGAGCGAGTGCTTTCGAAGAAGAGAAATGGGGTGAGATTTCAATTGGCTCCTTGCATTTCCAGGTGAGTTTTAGGAGGTGATTTTCCTTCCTCAAAGGCTGCCAGTGGCTGTGATCTCAGCTCCAGAACTGGATGGTGGTGGTGCCCCCCCTTCCCCTGCTTACCATCTTCTGTGTGTCCTGACTGGGATTAAGTGTGTTTTCTGGGAGTGCTGTATCTATGGGAGCACATCCTCCTTAACAATACTGGGCTTTCCAGTGCTGTAGAGCCTGTGTGTGTGTGGGGAGACCCAGAAGCCTAGTGACCCCTTAGTGCCTCTAACTAATGCCTACCTCTGTTATCCCTTTCCTGCCTCTCTCTCCTCACATCAGCCTCCTTCTCCCTCCTCCTTAGTCTACCTCCTCTCCCCTCTCCTTCCTCTTCTCTTTCTGGCTTCTGCTCTTAATGGCATCGGGGTGGGGGGGGAGGCTATAGTTAGAGGCAGATCCATTGTCAGATGCTCACAGTCCCCAAGCCTTTGCGGTAGGCTTAAATGTTTGAGACGTAGAAGGAAGCCCCAGCCTAAATCTTTATTACTCACATAACTGACAAATGCATGAGCTCTGCTTCTGTGCCTGCTGATCTCTCTGCCTCTAAGCTTGACCTTCCCTCACCCAGGGGCAAGCCAGTCTCCTGCCTCAGGCCTTTGCCCTGTTGCCCCTGTACTTATCCTGTTGTTACTGGACCTTGTCTTAGAGGTCATCTCCTTAGAAGCTGCCCGATAATATGATTCTACCCAGCAGACTGCCTGTATTAACCCTTCAGACACACAGGGTATAGATCTTGTCTGCCTCTTTCCCAGCAGTGCCTCTGGGACCTAGAGCATCCTGACTGAGTCAGTGCCTAGTAATTGCTGGAGGAGCTAGACAAGAAAGATAAGGACTAGCTGGAGTCTGTAGAGAATGGCTCACTCTTGGACAATGTGCTCAGCTCTTCAGTGGGTACGAGATCCTAGTAATTGCAGAGTTGTAACCTGGCTGTCACATGACTACCTCGTGTACAGGCTCTGAGCTTAAATGGAACACCAGTCTAACATCTGGAAAAGCAGTAACAATTATCTAATTGCTATAAGTGGATCTCAGATCTGGGGTGGGAGAATGCCACATAAGGACCTGATGACCTTTCTTATTCTTGAACTCTGTAAGTTCTTATCTACTGTCTAGAAAGTCATTCTCTTTTCTCTCCTGTAAGCCTGGTTCTGGCAGCGATTTTCCTGTCATTTTCCTGTATGCTGACCTCCTCTTCCATTTTAAAATCATCTGCTCTGACACAACCTGCTGGGCACCGAGGTAGGCACTAAATATACCATGTGATATATTTGGAGAGAAGGAGGGAGGACCAAATGGAGGAAAGAGGAAGGAGGGAGGGAAAACTCAACTATGCTGGGATCACTACCAGAGACTCATGTGGTAACAGTAACACCCGTGTCTCCCCTAGGGCCTGGGGACATAAATAGAAAAGGCACAAAGAACCTTTCTGAGTGACATCTCAGCATTGTTTGCTTTCTTTAGAAACGTCTCTAATGTACGGAGACAAATTAAAGTTAGGAGCACTGACTGCTCTTGCAGAGGACCCAGGTTTGGTTCATATCTAAAAAATAAATCTGCCAGGTTGTGGCAGCACAGGCCCTTAATCCCAGCACTGGGGAGGCAGAGGCAGCCAGATCTCTGTGAGTTCGAGGTCAGCCTGGTCTACAGAGTGAGTTTCAGGACAGCTAGGGTTACAACAGAGAAAAACAAAACAAACAAAACAACACTCCCCACAAGGAGAGTGGTATGAATTAAGAACTTCTAAGATCTTCACTAAGTTACCAACAACATGTTGGCTATTTCCCTTATTGTGACTGAGTACCTAACAAGAAGCAGCTCCAGAGGAAGGGCTCATTTGTCTCATGGCTTCAGGGTCAGTACAGCCCATCACGGAGGGAATGGATGGTGGTGGGAATGGCTCTCAGATGTGGCAATAGTGAGGCTATTTGCTCACATCAGGACCAACCAAAGAACAGTGTGCAAAAGCTAGGGACAGCTATAGGCCCACCCACTTCCTCAGAGAGGCTTTGCCTCTTAAAGGAACTTGCCCAAATAGCACTCCAGATGGGAACCAAGTATTTAAACACACAGCCTGGGAAGAATTATACCTTCATATCACATGGAGCCGAGCCATTAGGAACTATTTCATGGCTTCAAAGAGCTAAGAATATCAACCCAGAAGGGCCAAGCAACCATGTACGGACATCAAGGATACCTACAGTGTGCCAGGGTGATGGGAAGAGACCCACTGTGTGCCAAGGTGATGGGAAGAGACACATTGTGTGCCAGGGTGATGGGAAGAGACACACTATATACTAGGGTAATGGGAAGAGACACATTGTATATCCTAGGGTGATGGAAGGAGACCCACTGTGTGCTGGGGTGATGGAAGGAGACCCAGGTGGCCTCTCAGATGTCAGTGTGCTTCTTATTGGCTGAGTGCAGACCTTAGTCTGGGACAACCTTCAGCCCTGTGGCAGCCCTCTCTCTGAGGATGGTTAGGTTGTATTGGTTCCTTTTCTGACTGCTGTAGTCACTGAAAAAGCAACTTAAGCGAGGAAGAGTTTATTTCTGTTGACAATTTGGGGGTCTAGTCTACCATGGCAAGGACTGAGGCAGCTGGTCACACTGAGTCCATAGTCAGAAAGCAGAGAGAGATGGTTGCTGGTGCTCAGCTGTGCTTCTCCATTTTACTCAGTCTGGGACCCCAGCCTGTGGAATGGTGAACCACATTCAGGGTGGGTCATCACACACCCACTAGCCCAGTCTAGAAGCTCCCTCACAGACATGTCCAGATGTGAGTGAGTCTCCTAGGTGAACCTAGACACTGTAAAGTCTATTTACCACCAGGGAGAGGACCACTGCTGAATTTTCCCTTTTAATTTTGCTTGTGTTTGTATTTGGCTTACTTTCAATAAATGTTTATGACAGTAAATGATTTTTTAAAAGATACTAACTAAAAGAAAACCAAGAATGGCTTAAAAAGGAAATGTGTATACATGTGTGTGCATTTATGAAAGAATATCTGGAAAATGTCCCTTCTGTCGCCTGAGAAACTGTTTTCTGAGGATCTTTTTAACAAAATGGCCAGATTTTGGTCCAAAGTATTGTCTGTGAGGAGAAGTTGTCCTGGGTATGGGTCTGGAGATTGCTGTTGGTCCCTGGCTCCCCTCCTGCCAGTGCCCTGGGAGATGCTGTTCCCAGGAGAGGCTAAGAGGGTTCTGCATACTGTGCTGAACTGGCTTCTGGTCCTAGGATCCTCAGCAGCAGCAGTGAATGCTTCCACTTGAGCATGAAGGTGTGTGGGCCTGGACTTGGTGTCCTTCAGATAGTGTCTTGGCTGGGCTTGGTGTCCCTCAAATAGCGTCAGGACTGCTGGGCAAATCCAGCTAAGTGGCTGGATTGGTAAGTGCATCCTATCTGGATGTTGCAGGCAAGCGCCTGCTGATCTTTCCAGTGCTCTCTGCCACTCACAGGGCCTGGGAATCTGGAGCTCAGAACCACTCCAGCCCATCAGCTGTAGCACTATAGCACAAGCCGAGACTCAGCTACATTGTGGGTACATTGCTTCTTTTAGGTGAACCATACTCACCCATGAGTAAGCAGAGGCACAAGTGGCCATGAAGAAACCCAGCCCATGTTTTTGGTCCCAGCTGCTCAGGAGGCTAAGGCAGGAGGATCACTTGAGTTTAGACATCTAAAGACAGCCTGGGCAACAAGTTAAGGCCCTGTCTTTAAAAAAAAAAAAATCGTATCCTATGCGCGTAGTAAAAGAACAATCTCATTGCTGCTGAGATGTAAACTTTCTGTTAATATTTATGTTTTTTCCTCTTGTTATAAAAGTGATAAAGGCACATGGCCAATGACTTCCTAACTTCTCTCATACCATACGACCTATGCCAAGCAGCTGAATGTTGTTTTGTGTATCGTTGTGTGGGGTATTTAGGTATGTATATCCATCGACACACATAAAATACACATATAATTTGCTTTATGCTTCAACTACAAAATACAAGTATTTCCCCATTTTACTTAAAGGCCTTTGTGAATTTTTTCTTACATAGAGTCTTACATAGCTCAGGTTGGCCTCAGAGTTGCTATGTAGCTGAATATGAACTTGAATTTCTGATTCTTCTGCCTTCACCTTCTGAGGGCAGGGATTATAGATGTGCATCACCATGCTTGTTTTATGCAGAATTGGGAACAGAACCCAGGTCTTCATGCATGCATGGCAAACTTAGCTCACTGAGCCATGTCCCCAGCTCCTTATAGAATAATTTTGATTCTTGTGGTAAGCATCACATATATGTGTTATCTTCAGTACCATGTGATGTCTAAGATACAAGCAGCAATCTGAAGACAAATCCCTACCTGTGATTCCATGTTTGTGCTTTTAATTCCTTTTTAGGTTCAATTTTTATGAGTATAATTGGTGCTCAATGTTCACAGAGCCCTGGGCCTGGCTCAGTGATAGTTTCAGTCTGTCTTTGCAGCTTATCTATCTATCTATCTATCTATCTATCTATCTATCTATCTATCTATCTATTATCTATCTATCATCTATCTATCATGTGCATTGGTGTGATAATGTCATATCCTCTGGAACTGAAGTTACAGACAGTTGTGAGCTGCTATTTGGGTGCTGGGATTTGAACCAGGGTCCTCTGGAAGAGCAGCAGCTAGGGTTCTTAAATGCTGAGCTATTTTCTTCCTCAGATTCCTCCCACCCCTAGGAACCATCAAGATAGTCTTCCACTCCTTTCTTTCTCTCAGCAGCCCTTAGGCCTTCCAGCTAGCAACCTGCCATAGGCCATTCACAGAAAGTGCTGCAAAGATGGGTGGGCCATATGTATGTGATTCCCCCATGATGCTTGATGGCATCATCACATTTTGCTTCTCTTCTACCAGGTTCTGGGGCCCTGTCACAGATGTCAGATGATTTGTATCGATCAGAAAACTGGACAGCGAAATCAAGATGTTTTCCAAAAGCTTTCTGAGAGTCGGGAGAGAAAGGTAGGTAGGCATGCCCAACATGGTACTCCATGTTAAGGTCTTGGCATGCCATTGGCACATAACTATACTGTCAGAGTTCTGAATAGTTTTCAGCAGTGGAACGGTTGTTATACTTCCCAAAGCTAATGCTTTCATCAAGGTCCCAGTTGGCCTGTGATTCTCTATTATTTTCTTTGCTGTGCAATGTCTTATCCATGTAGGTTGTTATTTTATTATAAGCATTTTAATGCTCTTAGATCTCATTGGAGATAGAAGGGATAAAAAATAGCAGGGCTGAGGATGTGGCTCAGCGGTAGAGTGATTACTCACCTAGCATACACCGGAGTCTGGTTTCCATCCCTAAAACCCCAAACAACAACAACAGCAACAACAAAAAACCCAAAAACCTACTATCCTTATCACTATTTTCTTCACCACAGAGGTCCTATAAAAAGGTAAGATAGAGGACAGAGGGTCTGCTGTGTGGACGGAGGATCTGCTGAGAGGACGGAGGATCTGCTGAGAGGACGGAGGATCTGCTGTGTGGACGGAGGATCTGCTGTGTGGACGGAGGATCTGCTGTGTGGATGGATGGAGTCTGCTGTGTGGATGGAGGATCTGCTGTGTGGATGGAGGATCTGCTGTGTGGATGGAGGGTCTGCTGAGAGGACGGAGGATCTGCTGTGTGGACGGAGGATCTGCTGTGTGGATGGAGGATCTGCTGTGTGGATGGAGGGTCTGCTGAGAGGACAGAGGGTCTGCTGTGTGGATAGAGTGTCTGCTGTGTGGATAGAGGATCTGCTGTGTGGATGGAGGGTCTGCTGAGAGGACAGAGGGTCTGCTGTGTGGATAGAGTGTCTGCTGTGTGGATGGAGGATCTGCTGTGTGGATGGAGGATCTGTTGAGAGGACAAAGAATCTGCTGTGTGGATAGAGTGTCTGCTGTGTGGATAGAGGATCTGCTGTGTGGATGGAGGATCTGCTGAGAGGATAGAGTGTCTGCTGTGTGGATGGAGGATCTGCTGTGTGGATGGAGGATCTGTTGAGAGGACAAAGGATCTGCTGTGTGGATAGAGGTTCTGCTGAGAGGACTCAGTAAAGTTCATGATACTAAGCCCAGCAGTTCATCTTCTTGGGGGGTTAAAACGACTCAGCGTTGCTGTTGTAGATGCTGGATTATGAAAGCTGAGTCTTTATTATATTGATCCACTAGAAGCATTTATTTTTAGCTTTGCATTTTTTTATTAGGACTTTGTGAAGAATCTCAGCCAGGCTGCATTAAAGCATTCTTGAAGCAGGGCATGGCAGTAACAGCTAGATCCCCCAAAGAGCTCAAGGACATCGTGGTTACGTAGAGAGTTTGAGGTCACTCTGGATTACAATGAGGTCCTGTCTCAAGTAAATAATAAATAAATAGGCTGAGGAGATAGCTTAGTCTGTAAAGTACATGCCTCGTAAGCTCAAGAACCTGAGTTTGAGCCTCAGAACATGCATGCGCGCACACACACACATACACACTGCTTGACACGGTGACACACATTTGTAATCCCAGCGCTGAGAAGGCAGATTCGGGCAGCAGATTCCTGGCTTTCCAGCCAGCCTGCTCTACCTGGTGAGCAACAGACCTATTGAGAGACCGTGTCTCAATAAACAGGTGGGCAGCATCTGAGAAACTGCAGCCGGGGTTGTCCCCTGGCCTCCAGATGGGCATGTTTGCGCCTACACACACATGAACACATGCCTTTGCATTTGAATGCTGGGATTAAAGGCGTGTTACAAATGATTTTAAATGAAATAATGTGGCTTGTCTTGTGACCATTTTTCAATTACAGGTGAACTTTGGTGTGTACCTGATGCAAGCATCCTTGGATTTACCTTCTCCATATTCCCTGTCCGTGGGAACTGAGGTGCTCCCTGTGTTGAAAGAGTGTGGAGAGTCCTGATTCACCTGCCTCCCAGAAACACCCCAGTGTTATCTCCTAACATGTCTTCTCCAGAGAGCATTAAAGTTCTCTTTACAACACTGTCTACCATTATTGAGACCTGCAACTTGATTCAGTAGAGCTTAGTCTTAGAATAGTCACTACTCTTTGCCTTTGGAGGTTGAGCCCACCCTGTGTCCTCTGGCTGCTCTGATCAGCGGCACTGACCAGGCTCAGTAGAGTGTTGCTGTGCCCACACCTAAAAAGGCTCCTTCAGATAGCCTCAGAATGATCAGTTGTAGTCAAATGAAATTTTTCATTAGACTCAGGAGATCAATTTTTCCCCCCTTGTGTCGGAGTTGGTTCTCTCTACTATGTGGGTCTTGGAGATCAAACTCAGGTTTCAGGCTTGGTGGCAAGTGCCTTTACCTGCTCAGGGATCTTCATGGCCCAGTTTTATTTGAATAATTTACTGAGTACATTGCAACATTGCAGGAGGTCAGCAGGCTGGCAGTAAGTGGAGTGTACTGCCTGCCTAGTTTTCAATCTATATATTTTTGGTGGTAGGGGTTGAGACAGGGTCTCATGTCACTCAGATGGCCTTGATCTTCCTGCCTTCACCTCCCAAGTGTTGGAATGTGCCACCATATCCAGTTTTATTTATGTGTTTTGAAGGTGTGGGGTGTGTGTGTGTATGTTACCACTTAAGATTTCTAAGATTTCTATGTCTTATTTTAAAATTTTTTATTTTTAGACAGTGTTTCACTGTGTATCCCTGGCTGGCATATGTAGACCAGGCTGATTATGAACTCATGGAGATTTGCCTGCCTCTGCCTCCCAAATGCTAGGATTATAGGCAAATGCCACCACTCCTGGCTTCTGTATCTTTTTGATGGACTGGTTCTTTTTTTTTTGCTCTATAATATCCTTTTGTCCCTAGTATTTTTTCAGCTGTCTAATGTGTCATGTTGATGTAGCTATTTCTGAGAATTTATGAACCACTTCTCATGAAATAAATATAATTTCTGAAATTCTTGAAAAAGTATCAAACTTAGTCTAGCAATTTCTATATATTATATATCATGGCTATGTTGGATTTATTTCAGGTGTTTAAGCACAATGGTGTTTTAATTTTATAAAATAAAGTGAGTTCATACATTGCACCGACCTGCCCAGCTGGGAGTGTGCCTTTGTACTTTCCAAATGCGTGCTTTCTTCTCCACATCGTCATATTTGCTAGTGGTTGTGAATGAATAACATGAGCGAGCTCTCTGCTACATGCCTCACACATCTAACTTTAAGTCCTCACACACCCAGTGGAGCAGGTATTGCTAACTGGAAAGGTGAAATGACCCAGTGAAGGTGGTGGGAGGTAGTACCTAGCAGAGATCAAGTTAGAGCCTCGTCCTCTTTCTTCACTGGTGTGGTTAACTCCCAAATCATGATTGTGGGCACCATTCTAAGCACTTCAGGGGGATTAAATCTTATGAGCCTTTTACAATGATTGCAAGGAATTTACTATCCTCATCTCTGTTTACAGATGAGAAAACCGAGGCCAGGATAAGTTCCTTGATCTTGGTTCTCAACCTGGTTAGTAGTAGGGCTGAGAGCTGCAGAGACTGAGTGCTGCAGGGGCTGAGATCTGCAGGATCTGAGGGCTGCAGGGGCTGAGAGCTGCAGGATCTGAGGGCTGCAGGGGCTGAGATCTGCAGGATCTGAGGGCTGCAGGGGCTGAGATCTGCAGGATCTGAGGGCTGCAGGGGCTGAGATCTGCAGGATCTGAGGGATGCAGTGGCTGAGATCTGCAGGATCTGAGGGCTGGAGGGGCTGAGAGCTGCAGAGACTGAGTGCTGCAGGGGCTGAGGGCTGCAGGGGCTGAGAGCTGCAGAGACTGAGTGCTGCAGGGGCTGAGATCTGCAGGATCTGAGGGCTGCAGGGGCTGAGAGCTGCAGGGGCTGAGATCTAGAGTTGGTGCTCTGATCACTTCACTCAGGGAAAGCCACTGTTGCTTAGTAGCAAGTGGCTTTGTCTCAGATGCACATGAAGCATGATAAGAATAAGCACCCATGAGTGATTTTTCTCCCCAGCTGCATCTCCCACTGCATTGATGAGAATCCAGAGGACAAGACAAGCTCAGTGATCCTGGTGGTTCATGTTAGCCAATCACGACGTGATAGTGCTCTGTCCAGGGACAGAGGGACATCTAGGAGAGGTGAGATTAGCCTGAGGGAAGAAAAGGGAAATCCCATAGGGATGGACAGTACAGCGCTGTCACCTGTCCAAGCTTCAGGTTCCCTGTTCTCGTCTACCCACGACTGTCTCTGGTCTCCAGGGCCTTCATCATGTCCCCAGATGGCATTTGCTGTTTGGAGTGACCTTGCCTTGATTAGATGATGCTCTCAGGACCAATTTTGTCCTATTTTCTCCAACTTTCCTTTATCCACAGTAAAGTTGTGATGGTTTAAATTGTCAACCTGACAGGACCTTGGAGACAACCTCTGGGTATGTCTGTGAGGGATTTTCTAGATTATGTTAATTAATCGGGGGTGGGGATCGACTCCAAAGGTGGACAGAACCCTCACTGAATAAAAAGGAGAAAGTGAGCTGAGCATCGGCATTCACCTACTTCCTGGCTGGATGCAAGGTGACCAGCTGCCTCACACTCCTGCCGCCATGTTTTCTGTGCCACTGTGGATCGTGTGGCCTGCAACTATAAACCCAAGTAAGCGCTCTGTTCCTTAGGTACGCTCATCTGTGTTTTGTCACAGCAACAAGGCAAGTAGCTAACACAGAGGTGACAGTTAACTGAGGCCATCTAGAGGACCCAGGGGCCTGCTGTTGGAATTGAAGTTTGGTTGGGACTTGAGGATCCTCAGGGACCTGTCAGCAACCAAAACCTCCATGGTTACAACCAGCAAACAAAACCTTCATGGTTATGAATTGCTTCAAGCACTTGGGATCTCTGAAAAAGGCTGGGCCTCTCCTGTCACAGGGCCTGTTCAGGGAGCCTGTGGAAGTAGAGGAGAAGCTGGACCCCACCCGGCAGCCTCTTCCAGCCTCGTTCTAGCCTCCATTTTTGTTCTACCAGAATTAAATTCTACATATTTCACTTTATAAATTCCCCCAATTAAGATCATGGCAAATAATACTCTCTGAATAACTGACAGAACATCTCTAAGTCTCATCTGAAAAGTGAGAAAAACCACAGTTCTTATAAAATTAAAGGTGAGTTCACTGTGTGTAGTACAGTATTGCAAAATGATCCTGCCTGAGGAAGGCAAGACATATCTACCACCCGGTGGCAGCATTAGGTAAGCACAGAGGTTTTTCCTTCCAGGGTACGGAGAACTAGTTCAAACTGGGTCAGCAAATCTCAACAGCAAGTAACAGTGTGGGTTTTTGGACTCTGAGGAAAATTGCATTACTGATGGTGGAGTCCTTCAGAAGTTACTTTCTGAATTATTTCTTCAGAACATTATTTTTCTATCTTTTTTACACCAACCATTCTTTTGGGGTCTATTTTTCTTAGACCTCTGCTTTGGTTTTCGTTTTTGTTTTCCTTCAAGGATGTAGCCTTGCATTGACTGTTTTGTCCAATCTGTCCCTATCTAACTCTTCCCTTTCAGTGTATATGTGTGACTGCACACACATGTGCAAATGTGTGTCTATATAGAAATATTTGCATATAGGGTTGTATACCATATATTTGACTGTTGAAATGATGGCTGCCTAGTTCTTCATCTTGGTGTCCTCAGGTCAGTTTTCAAATTTGCGGCAGACTAGAATGCACTTTCTGAGTCCTGGGTGGTCTTGACCGACTTTGTGTTCACCCCTCCAAAAGGTGTCAAATGGACATAGTGTGATTTTTTTGTCATTACATGTATGTATGTATGTATGTATGCATGTATGTATGCATGTATGTATGCATGTACATATGTGCCTGAGTGTGCAGAAGTCAGAGGACAACTTGTGGGAGTTGATTTTCCTCTTCCACCATGTGGGTCATAGGGAGACAACTTGGGTGATGAGGCTTGCTAAGCAACTTTACCTGCCAAGCTATATCATCAGCTGCAGCTCAAATTCTGAGCCCAGAGGCCAGGAGACTATACAGCATCTGCTCTCAATTCTTAGACTGCTGCCTCAGCCTGAATAGTTCATGTGAATAATACTGATCTAGCCTTTCAAGAGAAACCATATGGACTAGAGATGAGGTATCTCACAGAAGTCCTCCATACCAACCAGCTGCCAATCAGCAGACACCACCAGACATGGTGGGGGGTGATTTTAATTGCCTGGCTCCAGTGATGCTCTCAGATGACAACCATGGCAGGAGCGACACTGTTGAGCCCAGTTGAAATGGCGACCTAAAGAATCAAAGGCAAATGGAATGGCTTATTATGCGACAGCTATTCACTTGAAACCTATTGGTATCTGAAAGGACAGAGCTTCCACAATCAGAACCCAAGCTAAGCATGGTGGTTTGAATGAACTGTTCCCTACAGACTGGTGTATTTGAATGCTCAGCCCTCAGTTGGTGGTGCTGTTAGAAGGGGTTCTACTACCCTTAGCAGGTGGAGCCTTGCTGGGGGAAGCACGGTGCAGAGGGTGGGCTTTGAGACTTTAGAGCCTCACTCCACCTCCATTTCCTTCTCACTTTTCCTGTGGATGGAAATTCAGAGGAGAATTTTCCACAGTGAGGAAAACCACAGTTCTTATAAAATTAAAGGTGATCAGCTAGCATCCTGCTCCTGCTGCCTGTTGCCATGACTCTCTTACCATTATGGACCCTACTTCTGGAACCATATGCCAAAACAAACTGTTCTTTCTGTAAGTCCCCTTTGGTCCTGGTGTTTCATTGCAGCAACAAACTATACAGGGAGTGATACTGATTTTAGAAGCAGGCAGCACTTTGCAGCTAGGAAAGTGGCCAAGAAGCTTCCATTTGAGGCTGTGTGCAGGTGAGGAGACCTTTCAGGGGAAGCACATCCAGAGCCCTCAACTTAAAGCAGGATGCATGCCCACTATGTACCCAGTAGACAGCACTGAGCCTGGGGCAGAATCCCACCAGCAGACCCTTCCACTTAGGGAGCGAGTAGGAGACACATGTGGCTTTCTGGCATTCCAGCCCTGCACCTGTGCTGCTTTCTACATTCCCAGGTTCTCCCTTCTCTATGGCTCTTAGCTCCAAGCTCTGGTGCAACTTCCATTTTTCCAAACTACTTGAAAATAAGTAGTTCCTGTAGCTGGTGCTTTCCTCTACAAGCTGGAGTTCAGAGGTCTCTAACTTTTGACCAATCTCAGTTCCTTTAGTCTAAGTGGCAATGCTTTTGTTTCTTAAAATCTCTGTGGATTGTGAATTTTATTAAGATTTATTTCATGTCTCCAAACCTGGTCCTCTGCAAGACCGACAAATGCTCTAATCTTCGGAGTTACCGCCTCAGACTCCAATACTCACAATTTAAAATTTATTTTACTAAGTTCATTTCTTAGGGGCTCAGACACCTTCTTCTGGCCTCCATAGGCATTTCACACATGTGGAGCATGGACATAAAGGCAGGCAAAATACCTGTTACACATAAAAAATGGAAAAATATTAATACCCGTACATATTTGCTATCTGGAAAGTCTGGGACTGAGAAATTGCTTTATTTTACAATCCTAAATTTAGGGATTCCATACCTCTTCTTGCAAATAAAATTTATTATTATGTACAGTTAAAAGCACCCAACAGACACTTTGAACATTGTTAGAGATCTCTTTAGATAACTCCTTAGCTTCAGTCCATGTGCTTTATCCATGCCAGATGACTGTAGGCAATCATCTTGCCAATTGTTTTATTGTTCCACAGCATAGAAAATTTTTATAACCTTCAGAAGCATCTTCCCTAGATTAGACTTGGTTTCCTGGCATGTGGTCTCAGGCCAGAGCTCTCTGAGGGTGAGAAGAGGCTTTGCAAGGCCTCTTCAGGTCTGTTCTCAGAAGTCATACACCGTCACTTCTATACACTCTTCTTGTGAGAGCAAGTAACAAAGACACTTCTATTCAAAGAGCGGGGAGCTGGTGTGGTGGTACATGCCTTAGGTACCAGCACTCAGTAGACAGAGAGAGGCAGGTGGATCACCGTGAGTTCCAGGCCACCCAGGGCTGCATAGTAAGACTCTGTCACCCCCAAATCAAGGCATGTAGAAATAGGATAGAGCTTTTGATGGAATAAGTTGCCAAGTTATGGAAATATGAAGGGGGTGAGGAAAACAGGGAAGACATGAGGGGTGTGGGGGAAATGGGGGATTATAGGGATATGAAAGAAAGAGGAAATATGAGGTGTATGAGAGAAATGGGGGCAATACAAGGCACGTGAGGGAAATCAAGTGAATATAAGGAGTATGGTAGAAATGGGGACATGGGTGGTGTGGGGGAAATGGGGACATGGTGGGTGTGGGGGAAATGAGAACATGGTGGGGGAAATGGGGATATGGGTGGTGTGGGGGAAATGGGGATATGATGGTGTGGGGGAAATGGGGATATGGTGGGTGTGGGAGAAATTGGGTTATGGTGGGTGTGGAGGAAATGGGGATATGATGGTGTGGGGGAAATGGGGATATGGGTGGTGTGGGGGAAATGGGGATATGGTGGTGTGGGGGAAATGGGGGAATACAAGGGGTTGGGGGAAAATGGGAATTTGAGGGAACATGGTGAAATTTGTGGGGTATGAAGAGTGGAGAAGTAATGGAGGAATACTGCGGTATGGGAAGGTGGATATGTGAGGGAATATGAAGGTCTGAGGGAAGTGGAGGATGTGAGCGTTGTGGAGTATGATGGGCTTGGTGGAAATGGAAGGGGGACCGTGAGTGCCGTAGGAGAAATGGGGGACATGAAGCTGTGCGGGAGGTGGGGGCATGAGAGTCATGAGGAAACTTTTACCAGGAACATAAAGTTTCTAAAATCCTTGCCCTTTTTGGGGGCAGTACATCATTACATCATCCACAAAAAAAAAAAAGAAAGAAAAAAACAAACAAGAGAAGGAAGCTGTGTTAATCCCTTTCCTCGTCGCTATGATAAAACACGTGGCAAAGCAACTTGAGGAGGGGAAGGTTTCTTTGGGCTCATAATAAACAAAGAACCTAGTCCATCACGGTCCGGAGGGCAACAGCTGAGGTGTGAGGTCCCTACATTGTGTACACCGTAGGAAAACAGAGAGTGACAGATGCTGGCGCTCAGCTTGCTTTCTCCTTTTTATTTAGTGCTAGCCTATGGGGCTACTTCCATCCGCTGTTCAAGGTGGGTCTTTTTTTCTTCACTCAAACCGTTCTAGACACCCTTACAGGCATGTTTCCATAGTGATTCTAAACGCAGTCAAGTTGACAATAAATATTAACCATCTCAGAATCCAAGGAAGTATAAATGAGTCAAATATGGTGAATCATGCCATTGGAGAGGCGGCTGAGGCAGGAGGATTGTGAATTTGAGGCCAGAGTGGACTTCACCAATACCCCATTCCGTTGGTTTTTTGAGGCGGGACCTCTCCATTATGTAGCTCTGGCTGTCCTGGAACTCACTATGTAGACCAGGCTGGCCTTGAACTCACAGAGATCTGCCTGCCTCTGCCTCCCAAGTGCTGTTCAAATTCTGTCTCAAAAACTAGTCTATCCAACAATCCAAACAGACTAGTACAAGTGATGAAGGAATCAGAGGTTGGGTAAGAGAGAGGCTCAGGAAATTTCCAGGATAGGGCGCTGAGTTGAAATGGGAGGGCGTACAACACTTGTGGAGGAGAGGCCACGGAGAAGGCAATATAGCAGATGCGAGTGAGGCTGCTAAATGAAGGACAAGGGTTTATTTTCCCTTGAGACCGGAGAAAGGGGAGAGGGACACGTTATCGAGCCGTTTGGGTGTGAAGAACGACTGTATAATTAATATTAGATCAACTGAGGAGGATTACGCATCAGCAATGTAGTCTGGGAATAGAAAGGAGGTGAGTTCTCTTTGGGATCGTAAGGGGTCGCCCGCGAGCAGCAAGGAGAGTCTAGCTATGCTGCGTGTAGTTTTTGCGGCTCCAGCCTGGGGGAGGCAGGCTGGCTGTTAAGCTCCGCGCTAATTCCCCGGGTTGCGAAGGGGACTCCCCAATTCTTCCCTGCATTTTCACCATCCCTAGATCTGTCCAGAAGCACCTTTCTCCCTCGGCTGCAGAAGGTCTAATTAGAACTTGCAGAGACTTAATTGAGGAGAGGGGTGGAGATGATGGACAGGTACAACCCATAACTCTAAGGGTGCTCTCGGAGACCAAGGATCGTGGCACTCCAGGCGTCCTTGGGCTCAATCAATGCTACTGGTACTTCCAAGCTCCTCCTCGTTAGCTTCTTTTCTCTGAGGCACAAACCTCACTGGAGTTCTCATCTGGGCTTAGGATCGCTGTCTCCCAGTCACAGGGCGGGAGAGCTCGCCTCTAGGTGCCCAGCAGGGAGCCAGCCCTGTTGCCTTCACCTGGAAAGGGTTGCGTTGTGCCCTGTCTCAGGGGAAACATAGTCAGCTGACCTCCTTGTCCTCGGGCCAGTGCCCGCGCTCCAAGGTTGGTGCAGCAGGAATCTGGACGTCCCGCGCACGTGCAGCCGGCTCTGCGCAGGGGCGTTTCTGCGCGTGGATCCCTGCTAGGCGCAGGGCTGCGGACGCTGTGCTAGTGGCTCTCACATTCCCTGTCCCCGCAGCGGTCGCGTAGGTCGGGGAAGCCCGGCCGGGAGCCTGGGAAACCGAGCAGGGGAGGAGCCCGAGCGGGAGAGGGAGGAGGGGGCGCAGCCCCGCCCCCGCCCCGCCCCCCGTGGCCGGAGTCCGGGCAGCAGCCGGGCGCGCCGTAGCCTGCGAGCCCTCGAGCCTGCTAGCGGCGGCGGCGGCGGCGGCTGCTTCCCCTCCGCGCAGACCCGGCGTCCCGGCCTGCGCGGCCCGCTGACCCCGGGGCCTGCGCCCCACGGCGCAGGGATGCATCATGGCCACGCTGGCTTGTCGCGTGCAGTTCTTGGACGACACCGATCCTTTCAACAGCACCAACTTCCCAGAGCCCAGCCGGCCACCGCTGTTCACATTCCGCGAGGACTTGGCTCTGGGCACTCAGCTGGCCGGGGTCCATCGGCTGCTGCGGGCGCCGCACAAGGTAGGACCCGGCGGGGTGGGTGGAGAGCCGGGGATGCAACCCCTGCAGTCGTGCCTGTCAGGGTGGGGGCGCTGCAGACGGGCTGGACTGGCTGAGGCCCCGGGGACACGCGCCCAAGGGCAGATACTACTGAGGTTAGGCAGAGGGGCCAGGAGCACCCGGAGGTTGGCGCGCGACTTTCTGGCTGGCGGGAAGGACAGCTCCACGCCCCAGTCCACATCTCGGGGCGAGAGGGGCCCAGCAGGTGCCATGCCGGCCGGAGGCGGGATGCACTGGGATCTCTGTGGCCTCTCCGTTAGCTCGGCCTGGTGGGCGGGGTGCAGCTCGGACGCTGGGGAGATTGGCCCGGGTACCCCACGGGGCCCTGAGCCGGGCGCGGAAAGAGCCCAGGAGTCGCGGGACTCGGTTTCCTGGAAATGAGCCCCGAGCGATGCCGGGGACAGAAGCTCTGTTGGGCCTCCCTGGCACTGCGGGCAGCTGGGTGACCCTCGCGACAAAGCACGCTTCCCGGGAACACCTCCCCCTCCTCCCTCCGGGAAGGGGCGCGCACCGCGATAGTGTTCACACTATCCCGTTTTTCTTCCAAGGAGCAGGTGGCCTTAGGAACGTTGGAGGAGCAGCCCCTGTGGGAGGAAGGGCGGGGGCGCGGGCAAGGGGCGCACAAAGCCTCGGCCCAGGAGCCCCAAATGAGTGTCCTCTGGGAAGAATGGCGTCTCAGTCCACCCGTTAGGGTTTTCTTTTCTTTTCATGTCTTTTCTTTTTTAACCCTTTGAAGGAGGCCAGGCGTCTTGCAAAGTGATTGTAAAGAGCCGGGCATTGAAAGCTAATCATTTAGCTCTTTGGGAAAGCCCTTCCTTCCACTCACACAGATGGATTGCACCTTGAAGGGTTTACCTCCTTGGTGTATTTTCTGCTTAGGTCCACATCAAAGTTTAGAGATAATTGATTCTGTGAGAATCAACATGGACCTGGGAGAGAGAACCCTTTAACTCCAAAAGCAAAAGTAATTTTGAAAAATCCTTCAGTTTTCTGTTGCATGTCCATGTGTTTTGAAAGTAAAGAAGGAGGTGCTGTGAGAACCTGAGGGGTTTGGAGTTCATCGGTGCTCCCTCCAACTGACCTATTAGCCCCCACGCCCCCTTTTTGAATAAGGAGTGGGCAGACCCCTCTTCTTTCTGTACTGGTGCTGGGTGGCTTTAGCCACATTACTTGGTGTCTTTCTGACCATAAAGCACATACATTGGGAGACAGAGGCTTATCAGAATTGCTTTAGTAAATTCTTGCCCCTCCCCCTCAGTGGATTCAGTTTAAAGTTTTCACAGTGTCTTCCACTTCATGGTTATTCCATTCATCATGGTCTCAGGTTACAGTGATCTTTTGTTGAAACCACAGAAGCCTCATAATTGTGGCCTTGTGACCTTGAAGTGGTTTCCTTGGATCTCAAACCCTGTATGCATGGGTTGACCTTTCGGGCTCCGAACTCAAGTATGTTTTTATGTTTCCATAGTTTTGATCCAGTGTTCTGGTGGGGCAAAAAATCCCGATGCTCCCTCCTTCCTCCTCCTGGGCCCCCACCAGAAGCCACAGTACAGCAGTTGCATTGTTTCTCAGAAAGTTTTAAGGTATTTTTTGTGAAACAAACACAAGAGGTTCCAGAAAAAACCTTTAGCCACCCAGGCTCAGTCTTAGAACCTTTTGCCCAAAGACCCCAGGAGTATTTTTACTTGATTTTATACATTGAAAGTTTTGTAGATAGGAACAGAGCAGGCAGCTGATTCTGTTAACCAGAGTTCCATCAAGTAGAAATCCAATCATCTGTGCGTTTAAGTGCACATGTGTATCTTTCTGATGTTAGTTTCAAGCAACTTTTAAAAAATTTTGGGACCGTCTTCCATATCCCAGGCTACTTTCAGACTTGCTATGTACCTGAGAATGCCTTTAGTTTTTGAACCTCCTGCCCGTGCCTCACAAGTGCTGGGATTATAGCTGTGTGCCACCACAAACACCTTAAGTAGTGCTAGAGATCTAAGTCAGGGCTTTGTGAGTGTTAGGAGGGTACTCTACCACCTGAACTCTATCTTAGCCCCTCTAGCAGATAATCTTAAAGTTGGATGATCCACCTGTGATAGAAAGCCAGTCAGTTTGGAGCACTTGGCTGGTAGTCTGTGCTCCACTGGAGTCCTAATGCATGATCTCACTTAACATCACGCAGCTCTGTGAAATGGGGCTTTTATTATCCGTTTTAGAGGCAAAGAAACAGAGGCAGAGAGCAATTAAGTAACCTGATTTCTCTGCCTGGAGCAGGGAGCTCAGAGCCTAACTAGGCCTGTGTGACTGGACACCTCAGTGCTGCTCTGCCTCCTGAGCAGCTGTGTGGGTGAGGGCAGAAGCTATTCTTCCTGGGCCTTCTCATCCATTGCCTTGGGCATTTCACCTAGCCACTTTTGTATGCCAGGCACTTTTGGCCTGGGGGCAGGTGATGTTACAAGTATAAGGTTTTGCAGAATCCTGGCCTGGTAGAATTCTTAGAGGTGGGAATGTATAATCACCAACCATGCTCGAGTTAGCAGCTGGAGGGTGGGCTCACTGTCATTGCAGGTCCCTGCCACCGGTGAGTCTGCCAGGGATTAGGGAACATTGCTCCCGGGGCAGTGTTCTGAGACTGGTCTTTGTAAGAGGGAGTGAACTCTTGGAGGTAGAAGGGAGGGAATCATGAGGGTGGACTCACATTATACACTCTTTCAGTGTTCTCAGCTGTGGCCTGCAGATCACAAGCAGAGAAAAGCATATAGGGTATAAGCCTGGACTTCAGGAGCTCCTGTATAAAAACAAACAAGGCATTTGAGCATCTATGGAGAGGCTGGGGAAATGGCTCAGTTAAAGTGCTTGCCACATAAGAATGAAGACCTGAGCTCAATATTCCAGACCCTTCCGCCCCTCCAAAGTGAGGTGCAGTGGTGCGTGCCTGTAATCCCAGCACTGTGTGTATGTGGGTGTGTGTCAGGTAAGGGAAGGAGTGTGGGATGCTGGAGACAAGGATCCCTGAGGCTTCTTGGCCAGCCAGTCTAGCTGAATCAGTAAGTTCTCAGTTCAGTGAGAGACTCTGTCTCAGAAAATAAAGTGAGAAGTGATTAAAGAAGACACCTGATGTCAACCTCTGACCTCTACATGCACACATGGAGACACATACATGTACACACCCCAGACACACACAAGAAAAAGAATCTAAGGGCATTTTCCCTCATTTGATAGACAAAACAGGAACTGCAGAGTAATTGTATAAAAAAGAGTAATGACTAATGTGCATGTCAAAATAGCAATTATGACTTTGCAATTATAATTTTATTTATTTGTTTATTTGTTTTGTCTGTTTTTCGAGACAAGTTTTCTCTGTTGTAACTCTGGGTGTCCTGAAACTCACTGTAGACCACGCTGGCCTTGAACTCACAGAGATCCTCCTGCCTCTGCCTCCTGAGTGCTGGGATTAAAGGCGTGTGCCACCACCATCTGGCTTAATTAAAAATTTAAAAATATTTATTTTATATGTATGAGTGTTTTGTTCACAAGCATGTCTATGTATTATGTGTGTTCTAGAACTGGGGTTATGGATGGTTGTGAGCTGTTCTCTGAGTGCTGGGAATCAAACCCATGTCAAACAAGTGCTTTTAACCACTGAGACCACCTCTCCAAACCCCAAAATTGTAATATTTAATGACTTACTAGCTTGATTTGAGAATGCTTTCATTGTGTACTGGGGGATAGAGAGACGAGAGTGTGACAGCTGCTGTGTTCTAGGTACTTGTCTGAACCAAGGACGTCCTAGACCCATCCCACCTCAGCAAACGCATGGCTACTCAGGCCAGATTTGTTGCTATTGCATGTCACAGCAAGAGAGTGTGGGAGTGTGGGAGTCATTTGGTCACATGAGTTTAAAATTTCAAAGTGAGCTTCTGACACTGATCTGAACTCTCAACGGCTCCATTTCAGTTTCTTGAATGTTCTCTTCCCAGGAAACCTGTCCATACCCAGTATGTGTCTTACTGAGCTCACCTTGAGTGTCTCCTGTTCAATTCCTTCTCACCATTTTTGTCTTTGTGGCTACCCACAATACCTCAGTTATCCTATCTGTAAAACAGCCAGGTGCACAGAGAATTAAATCTTTGCTACAGGGACAAGGTGGACATCATCTGGGCTTCTATTCGAAGCGAACACTCAGGGCTCCTCTGACCTACTGATTTAAGACATGTATTTTACCATGATGCTTGGGTAATTGCAGTACAAATTACCACCCCAGTACATGGGTGACAGGTGAGATACAACAGGCTGTTAGAACAAGGGGTTCTTACTATCTCCTCTATCTTTAGGTAACTTCCCGAAGGTGACACCCTGGTGGCTCCTTCTCCTGGTTGCACCTAGAAGCTAAGTAGTGCTAAGACAGGGTGTGCACCACGTTGATTGACAGGTGTTAGTTTTAGAACACAAATCCACCCGTATTATTGCCCTAATGAATTTCCACCTTAATCCTCTTAGGGGACACATCTGTTTGCTACATTACATTGAGATTTTTCAAAGATGAGATCATTAGTAAACTTGGCAAGTGGGTTATGCCTCAGCATCTTAGGACAACACTGTTTAAGAATGTTCCATGAATGGCTCCGAGTCTAAGCAGGGTTGAATCTAACCCCACTGTAATTAGCTCACTTGGTTGGAACCTTGCTATTGAGATTGGGATCATGGGATTGAACCCTTTATGGGTCAGCTGGCTTTGCTTCATGCATGGCCACAGACCATGTCGGTAACCCAGCCAGACATCCAGCAGGTGCTCTCATGGCTTCTTGCAAGTATCTGAGTTAGAGCAGAATGACAACCAACTTGGGGGTTGGGGCAGGGCTCCTCTGGAATCGGCTTGTGCTGGAGACTGTCCTGCAGACATCCATGTCAAATGTCATTTATCTCTGTCCCCAGCAACTGTGGCAGGTGGAGAGACAAGGAAGCTCCAATGAACACATTAAGGAGACTGAGGAATAGATAGGTTAAGCAGGTTGCCTAAGCCATGCTGCTTTAAGTGAAGGAGCTGGGATTTAAGGTCAAGTCTTTTTTTACTCTGAAGCCTGTAGCCAACTGTGTCCCATTATTAGAAAACCATCAGAGCACATGCTGCTGCTCCCCTCGGGGGTGGGGCAGGGCTGCCTGCCACAGGACTGTGACTTAAATCGCTCTGCTCTGGTGAGTCCTTCCATGGTTGATGCTCTGTGGGTCTGTGCCTTTTGTCCTTGGAGTCCAACCTGGGTCCTCAGCAAAACAACAGGCCTGCCTTCACCCTCCCCCACGGGGACTGTGCAATGCTAGTTCTTACTGGTGGCAGCTTTAAACTGATTAACATGCCAGGCCAACTCAGGAACGCCCTTCCCCCACCCTCTCTTCTTTTCCTTGGGTTCTCTCTAGTGAAGAAACTTTCCAACCCATGGGACTTCGCTTTCTTCAGACAGAGGTAGCTACTGCTCCTGGTGGCCTCCACACCTCATCTGCTGTTCCTCTGACTTCCGTGGCTGGCTTAGGAATGTTCCAGTTTGAAAAGAACCTCTACTTGTTAGTCCATTTGCAGTGTTTGCTTTGACATTCATACTTCTTTGGGTTGGGAAGAGAGAGGGATAGGAGAGTGAAGGAATAAAGAGTGGGGAATATTAAGTCACAGCTAAATGTTAAGCTTTTTCACAGGATGCCATCAACAAAATCCCAATTGGAGGATGGTATAGTTTCTCCTTCAAATAAATTGTGAGGAAAAAGAGAAGACTAGAAAGAAATGAAATGAAAAAAAGTTTGAGAGCTACATTAACCAAGATGAGGCTCTAATTCAGCAGTTCTCAACTAGTGGATCGTGAACCCTTTGGGGGTCGAATGACCCCTTTCACGGGGGTCGCCTAAGACCGTCTGCATATCAGATTGTTATGATTCATAGCAGTAGCAAAATTACAGCTATGGAGTAGCGGCAAAAATAGTTTTATGGTTGGGGGGTCACCACAACATGAGGAACTGTATGGATGAGTGAGTCGCAGCATTAGGAAGATTGAGAACCACTGCTCTAATTGAAGCAGTGGTTCAGTGTGTTTGAACACACAAACAAACACATTATAAATAAATATTTGAGATTGGTGGGAAAATCCAACCTGATTGGCTAGCTGGTAACTTTTTAAATTGCATATTTATTTACTTATTTTGTGTGAGTGTATACCTGTGTATGTGCTTGTGCCATGGTATGTGTGTGGAGCTCAGAAGTCAGCTTCCAAGAGTTGGTTCTCTCCTTCAACCATTTGGGTTCTCAAGTTGAACTCAGGTTGGCAGACTTGGCAGTAGGCATCTTTTCTTGCCCCACATGACTAATTTTAAAGTCAGATAAAAGTGTGCTGCTATTTTGAAATAAGAATTTGTGTCATTCAGAAATATGTACTGAAATTTTTACAGTCTGGATTATAAAATTACTGGAATAAACCAGGCAGCGGTAACCAGCCTTTAATCTCAGTACTCCGGAGGCAGAGGCAGGTGGATCTCAGAGTTTGAGGCCAGCCTGGTCTACAGAGTGAGTTCCAGGACAGACAGAGCTACACAGAGAAACCCTGTCTTAAAAACAAAACAAAAAAGACTGGAATTTGTTTCAGAATGATCCCAGATTGAGAGGCAGGTAGATGGGGTCAGTGTCCACATAGGACAAGGTAAATCAAACTGGACTGTGGGGATGAGGAGGAGGGTCTGATAGTGTTTCTTATACTTTTGCATATTGATTTTTCTTTTTTTAAGTAAAGAGATGATCCCTCTGGGATCAGAACCTTTCTGTTCCCTGAGCATGTTAACTCTGGTCAAGTGAATTTCTTTGTTTTGCAATAATTATGTCTCACTATATAGCCCTAGCTGGCCTTGAACACATAATCTTCACCTGCCTCTGCTGGTGCTAAGATTTCAAGCATGTGCCATTATGCCTATCCTCTAATGATATTTTTTTTCTTCCTACTCTGTAATAGTCACCTTATGACTTTAGAAAGGCACTATTTTTGTCTGCATTCAGAGTGTCTTTTCAGGCTCAGCTGATCACCATGATGGTGTCAGCAGGTACCCGTTCCATCACCTACTGGTTTGGTAAAGCAAATGCTCAGGGACGGATACACCTGGGCTCTAGTACGGGCACCTACATTTTAACCTCTAAATAAGACGTGGTGCAGTTGGAATAAATGATTCCTTATATAAAGGCAAACCAATTTCCCACTGCTGTTGAAGCCTGTGGCATGCCTCCTGTCCACACCAGGCTTGATTTCTAGTGAGCCAACCCTGCCACTTTCTTCATTTTGGCTCCAGAGAGCATCTTGGGGTGTAACAATGGCGTGGGTATTTTAACGAGTGAAAAATGGAAGTTTGTGGATCTTGGCAATTCCACTATTACCACCGACTTCTTTTTTATGGGCAGACTAAAAACATTTGTGAGCTAACTATGGAAGAGATCATTTGGATCATTTGGAAAGATCATTTGGAAAGAAGAAAAAAATCAATTACCAACCAGAAAGAATACATTCTCAGAAGTTTGTGAATGTTTAGAGATCACAGCAAATGGGAGCTATATTGTATCTGTGTACAGCATGAGGCTCCACACGTCCTCTGGTTTAGCCTGAATGGGCCTTACTCTCCCTCCTGTCTTCACTGCTGGGATTACAAGGGTGCCCCTCTATGCCAGACATCCACAGCACTTTTTTTTTTCTTACCAGTTAGTTTTGAAACTTAGAAATTAAAATGTTAGACTCCAAGGGGAAATGTTTAGGGACTAATGTTAGGGAAAGCATCTTACACTTTTAAAACAAATTGAAGAAAAAAAAGAGAGAGAGAGAAAACATTGAGGGCTCAGTAAGAAGTAGTTCCTCCAAGTTGGTCAGAAAGAAAGCAAATTAGTTTCTCCAGTGCCTCATCAAATACTTTTTTTTTTTCATTCTTGAAACAGAGAAAACCAAGAAGAAAGCTTCCCTGGTGTTCATAGGGTTACTCTGCCTCGCCATGCTCTGATATTTTCTGAGGATGGGAATAAAAGGGTGGGGTCTTAAACAAAAATGTTATAGGATAAGTCCAAGGTGTTTTTAGAAGACTTATTTAATTAAAAAAAATTGTGTGCACGGGTATATGTCTGTGTGAGTATATGTCCACATGTATGTGGAAACCTGCGGAGGTCGGAAGATGGCGTCTGGTCTTCTGGAGCTGGAGCTGTAGGTGGTCATGAGCCACTCAGTGTGAGTGATGGGAACTGAACTCGGATGAGCAGCACTCTCAACCACTGAGCCGTCTCTCTGGTCCCACCAAAGCATCTCGCACTGGTTAAGTAGATGCAAAGGGTAGATGGGTTTTATTGATGGATGTATAAGTTGCTTTTTATCGCTGCTGCTACTAAAAAGAAAAAAGGCAACTCATGAGAAGAAGATATTATTTTGATTTATGGTTCAGGGTTCATGGTCTATCATTGTAAGGAAGATGTAATAACAGAGGCAGCTCCAGTCTGTGGTGGTGGAGGACAGGTTACTTATAGCTTGGATCTGGAAGCAGAGAGGGGAACATGAGTGCTCAGCTGGCTTCCTACTTTCTCTTTTTTCGTGTAGTCCAGGATTCTACCCAGGGAAGCTCACTACCCATACCCAAGGGAGGTCTTTCTTAGTTTTCTAAAGGTCTTGGCCGCTTTGGGGGGGTCAAATGACCCTTTCACAAGGGTCTCCTAAGACCATCTGCATATCAGATATTTATATTATGATTCATAACAGTAGCAAATTGCAGTTATGAGGTAGCAATGAAAATAATTTTATGGCTGGGGGGGGTCACCACAACATGAGGAACTGTCTTAAAGGGTCGCAGCATTAGGAAGGTTGAGAACCACTTCCCTAGACATTTCTGAAACCAATCAAGTTAGCTTTCTAACTTCACCACCACGGTGGCCAAATGTTCCTGCATGGAATGGCTGGAAATGACAAGTTTAAAGCAGGTGGAACCCCCTGAGAGGTGGGTTCCTGGAAGACAGAATGAGGAGGAAGGTCCTTCTGACCAAACTAGGGTCATGCATAGCACCGCAGCTACTCACTAGCTGTGATTTTGAGTAAGAGAGTTTATCCCTGTTGCACTGCATCACCTGTGCACTTGTTTTAGCTATGACTTGAGATCATCTTTCCCAGTCCTGAGTTTGTTACAAGGGTGAGTCCAGTGTCAGTTGGAATAACCGGTGACTGATACACATGAGCATCCAGTAGCATTGGCTTTGAGGACTACTGAAGAGTAGTCTTCAAAGTAGAAGAGACTACTACTCTTCTCTCTTCTTTCTTCACTGTACTTAAATGAAAGCAGAATTTAATATAATTAATACTGCACTCAGAATGATATAGCTTTCATCCCTTGTGTACAGTGGCAGACTTCTTTGGGGTAGTCATTGATGCATGGCAGTTTGAAGAGCAGGGTAGGGAAACAGTATTGGGACTGTGATGGTTAATTTACATCATCCACTTGATTGGATTATGAAACACCTGTGGGATTAGCAAATCATACCAGTGAGGTCATTTCCAGAGAGAATTAAATGATGGGGAGTGTAGGCAGTAATATAACATGGCAGGGGTCTTGGACTGGACTGGATAAACAGAGAAATCCAGATGAGAACCAGCATTCATGTCTCTCTGTTTCCTGGTCTGCCAAGACAAGAGCTAGCAGTCTCATACTCCAGCTACCACTGATGAGCAGGTCCTGAGCCATGCTGTTCCTACTACAGTGGACTGTGAGTGCAGTAAATCCTTTTTCCCTTATGTTGCTTCTTGCTAGGTGTTGGTTTACAGCATTTAGAAAGGTAACTAATACAGAGGGTTGAAGGGGTGTGGGGTACCCGTGTCAATGAGAATAGGGCAAAAAAATTTTTATTTTGAGACTGGGTTTCTCTGTGGTAACTCTGGCTGTCCTGGAACTCATTCTGTAGACCAGGCTGGCCCCAACCACACAGAAATCCATCTGCTCCTGCCTCCCAAGTGCTGGGATTAGAGGCATGTGCCACCACTGCCCAGCTGGTGCCCACTCTTTAACCCAGCCTATGGATTGGGTCACTTCTGCAGACTTGAGATGTTTCTGGGCTCCCACTATCTTTCTATACCTTCTGATGACAACATTGCATTCTTGCATTGTCTTTGCATTAAGTCTTGATGTCTGGTGAGGTGGAGGTTCCTCCTGGCTTTGGAGCAACCAATGATAGGGAAAAAAGAAAAGGCTAGAGAGGATCAGATATGTTCCATTCAATGTGAAGCAGCAGCCCAGGCAGGAGGCTTATATGATCATCCCCAGAGGAAAGAGGCATTTAAAAATGAGAGTCATAACACTTCATTCCTCTGTACCAAACCTCCCAGAAGCCCTTGCTATTCAAGGTAGATTCCAAAGTCCTTGAGTGGCTGGTCCACTGCTTCAAGGGGCCAAATATTATTGTGTGTATGTGTGTGTATGTGTGTGTGGTGTGTGTGTGTGTGTGTGTGTGTGTGTGTGTGTGTGTGTGTGTATGCCTGTGCATGCCTTGTATCCTGTAGCATCTTTACACTATAGTTCTATATACCTATGAATTAGAGCTGTGTGAAGTTAGGGTGATGTTTTTGGAGAGAAGTTATACTGGCCAGGTAGAGTTCTTGAGAGAAGAATCAAGGGAGGATCCAGCTCTTATACAACAAATAAGACACAGAGTAAACATGTGTATGGGTTTGGAGACAATAGAAAACCACACTGAAGGAATGCCAATCACTGTTCTTATCACTGAAGGGGGCTGTTCCTAACCCTTTCATATCTCACCATAACTTTAATATCTATGAACATAGAGTATAAAACATATCTGAGCATGTTTTAACTCATCAAATATTTTTTAGGCACACACTCTTTAATGACAGCATGGTAACTCAGCCTGTTCCTGGACCGTGATCCATGTAACGATTGCTCCCAGACCATGAGGAAAGCACTCCAATTCCTGTAATGTTTAACTTGCCCCAAGCTGTGCATGCATGCATGCATGAATGACCCGTTGGATATTCAGGTAGCTGACAATAAAGAAAAACTGGCATTTCTATAGTACATTTACTTATAGAAAAAAGTCAATCTTTGTCCTTAAATTTGCTTATTTCCTTAATAAAATTCCTAGATGTTTAACTGTTGAGTTGAAGGGTCAAGATCTCGTCTTTGAGGGAAGAAATGTCTGCATTGTAGACAATGGAGGTGGTTGGAAAAGTGGTCTCTAAGTCAGGATAGAGGTGGTAGAGAGGTTGGCAAGCTCTGAAGCCCAGGCACAGACTGACTTCTTCTACTCTCAGCTGTTGTGTCACCTCTGAGAGTAACACAGAGATGACTGTCAGAAGCCTGAATAAATGATGTGTGTGTGTCCCATTACTGCCCCCCACTCAAAGGGCACCATTGTGCCATGTAGTCTCAGCTGTGCCCTGAACACTCAGCCAAGGACTCTCTTATAGTTGTATACCTACTGTGTGGGCTCAGCAAGGAGACAAGGAGGCATTTTCATAGGCTCAAACCCTGCCAGACCTCAGCAGAGGGAACTACCATCATGGCAGTGCCATGCTCACAGTGGAACCCTGGGTGTCTGTGCTCAGATTTTTTTATTCAGAGCTCTTTAAGTGTTCTACTTATACCATGTGCACATCATTAGCAATCAAACACACCCCCGAAATCCAATATCTGCAGACAATACAAAATGCCAAGACCTAGGATAGCCCCTCACCCAACAGTGCAGAAAACAATTTCAAACATAACTAAAAATAAATTTCTACAACACTCTCTAGTTCTGTATCCTTCTCCTGGCCAGGTTCAAAGCCCAGCAGAAAGACAGGCATCTGAACTCACTTCCATTTCATAATTCCTAGGACCTGATATGTAATTTGGTCTAGTAAACATTTAATATTTGAAAGGTGATATTAAGTGGGGGAGTGATTATATATATAAAATGGTTGCACCCATGAAAGGTCTGTGAACTTATGTTCTCAGACCTTTGTCAGATCTCCAATCTACCAACATGATTAGTGCATGTTTTAACTTCTCAAACTGAAAGTGTGTGTGGCAGAACCAACTTCTCTGTTGTTTTTGCCCTTTTCCACACTGGATCTATGACAAGTCCCCAGACAAGCAATCTAACTTGCACAGAAGGGTTAGGTTGGCAAGGCAAGGCCACATGATCCTGAGGTGGTGTTTTCTGTTGCATTTGGGTTTGGTGTTCTTACCACCACAGAGAACTATTCAACATTGTTACATCTCACCAGAACTCAACTATCTCTGAATGTAAAACGACACATCCGAACACCTTCCTGAGTCATCAGATATTCTTGGGTGTGTCGTTTTCAGTGACAGCATGATAACCCATGCATGCATCGTGATGATGGAACTGTCCAGTGGCTTTTCTCTTCCACTCTCAGACACATGTGCAGATGAGTTTGCATGGCGGACACTTGGGAGACTACCCAGAGACTGTTCTAGGCCTGGGTCAGGAGTTCTACCATGGAGGGGACATCAGGCTCGACTTGAAGCCTACTGTCCAAAATGGAGACTCACCACTTTATTTTTTAATTACTTTTTCTTTTGTACAATACATCCCAACTTCAGCCTCCCCTCTCTCCACTCCTCCCAACTCTTCCCCACGTCTCGACTCTCCCCCAGATCCACTCCTCTTGCTTCCCCTCAGAAAAAAGCGGGCCTCCCAGGGTTACCAACGGAACAGGAGAAGCACCACTTTTAAAGACAGGTTGCTCTTGGTGCTTTGGTCTTGGGCTTTGAGTCATATTGCTGCGTATGTCGTCAGGTGTCAGGGAGGGAGAGAACTGCTGTGTAAGGGATGAGGGACCTCCAAGGCCGTGGTGGCAGCAGCAGCTATGATTAGTGGATTTGGGAAAGCAGGAGTTGGGCTGTGAAGCGTAAGTATTCTTTCCATACCTGTATATCTCAATATTTATTTATTTATCTACCTATCTATTTATTTATCTATCTATATATCTATTTATTTATTATATTGGAGTGGGGTCTCATGTGACTAACTTGAACTCATTATGTAGCCAAAGTGGCATTAAACCACTTCCTAAGTGTTGGGATTACAGGCATGTGCCACCAGGCTCAGTCCTCACACTTGGATATTCTGACTTTTGTCAACCACAGAGGTGTTGGGTAGGATTTTGTTATTAGTGATAGAAGTCAGTTTTGGGGAACCAATCTTTGGGGGACTTCCTTCTTTGTTAGATCTTAGCAGCAAGCTGCAGACATACTCAGGCTGACTTCTGATAGCAACTTCTGTAAACCTTCCAGATCCTGGCAGTACCTGTGTGGGTGCTCTGTGGGCAACCAGGGCCTAGATTGGGAGGGCTTGGCTAGTCTTCCTGTGCATCCACCAAACTCATCACATGTATCAAGGAGTGAGAGAGGAGAGCCATTGGGCAGTTCTGTCCAGAACAATAGAGACTTTTTTTTTTTGTTTCCATTATTGGTTGCATTTTTGTGGACAATGATTCATCACCGAGTATGCCAGTAATAGAATCACGGCATGTCTGCACAGTTTACAAGGCACTGAAACATGGGTTAGCCTGGCTGGTCCCTACAGAACCCTTGAAAGGGGCAACATGGAGCATTCAGGCCCCCATTCCAGAGATAAGGGAACTACAGTCTGGCAATCTTGGTGACAGATGCATACAAACAGCCCCTCACAGGAAACAGCTTCTCAAAAAGGAAACAGTCTCTCAAGAGGAAATATCCCCTCACGGAAAATGGCCCCTCACAGGAAACAGTCCCTCACAGAAATGGCCCTCATGGGAAACAGCTTCTCAAAGGAAACAGCCTCTCACAAGAAATAGCCTGTCATAGGAAATGGCCCCTCACAGGAAACAATCCCTCACAGGAAACAGCCTCACACAGGAAACAGCTTCCCACAGAAATGGCTCCTCATGGAAACAGCCCCTATAGGATATGACCCCTCACAAGGCAATGAAACTTGACCTTGGCCTATTTTGTCCTTTATGTCTCTCTGATGAGTGAGCCCCACAACAGTTTGTCAGAGATAAGGGTGGAGGAAGTTGACACCCAAAGAAGTATGCAGAGGGAAGACAGTGGGCGACACATTTAAACTGAGTTTACTGAACGTTCTATATAGCAAGCTGGTGATGGTTTTTCCATGGGCTATATAGGGTGTGTTGAAGTAACTACTGACTTCAGAGGTGTGAAACTCTCCCATTTCTTATGAGTTTTGGTTGGGGAGATAAGTACTAGCATAATGAAAAGTGAAATCCTGACAGAAGGAGAAGACAGGCCAACAAGACTACAGCAATATCAGACTTGAGAAAATCTATGTGGACAGCATGGTTCAGAAAGTCTCTGGGAATGAGGATGGGGTTTGGCGCTCCTTATGGGTGAGATGGATACAGATGGAACAGGCCTGATGGCTCCAGGGAAATGAGGACAACCCAGTTGGAGGGAGGTGACCCATGGCACCGGGTTGTGAGACAAACTTGAGGATCTGAGTGGAGAGCTGTGGCAATTGTCAGCATGAAAGAATTTCAAGTGTTACTTTCATTTCATACGGTAGATAAGACACACATCAGAAAAAGGAAGGGAAGGGAGGAGAAAAACAGCAAGATGGGAAGAAAAGTATTACAAAGAACCAGTGAAGGAAGGAGAAGGTGGGGAGATGGATGGATAGACAGTCAGTGGAAGGCCACATGCCAAGGCCACATGAGAAGAGGGGAAGAGACAGGGCCATGCCTAAGGAAGGCGTGGACAGGGAAGGTTGGTATTCTTGATGCCCATGAGCTGAGCCTCTTCTATTTCCTCATAAGTGGATCCCTCAGGCATTAGCCAGTGAGGACTCTTTTCTGGGGGTTTTCTTTCTTTCTCCCTCTCACTGATGTTTGTGGCTATTGGCTTGGTGTCAGATTCTCAGGAAAGCAACAAAGAACAACATGGAAAGGTAGTAAAATGATGGCTGTTTCTCTACATCTGACAGGCCTGTGTGCCCGTGTGGAGTCCTACTCCACCCACCTTTTTTTTGGGGCTCAGGGAGCACTGAGCAACAGCCCCACCCTCTGTGTTCATCCTCCTGAAATTTTGAACAGCATTATCTCCCTCATAAGGCAGTTGAACAAAAAAATCAGAACAGGATCTCACCTCCATTGCATATTACATACCCGTGTGGCTTCCGGTCGCAGCTGTGTGGGCTCCAGTAGGCTGTGCCCATTTCCCTGAATGCTACCCTGTGTTCACAACTATCCCAGCACATCTGTTGTCCCTACCCACCCTGCCCCCCCTGTAGTGTTCCTACTGCCAGTTCAGGTCCTGACTGGGAATGCAGTGTCGAGGCAGACACTTCAGGAACAGCCTCGCTGTCTCTATCTGTCCTCCTGTGCTCTGCTCTCCTCTTCTCACGGAGAAGGTAGCCATTTCTGCTGCCATGCCTCTCTGCCTCTCTCTGGGATCCTTTCTCTAGCTGTATATGGCCTACAGCCTCCTTCATCCAGACAAGCCCTACTCCACAGCCCCTGGGTCCAGCCTTCCACCATCTTTCTCCACCAGCATCTTAAGCCTTCCTTATTTCAACTCTACTGTCTTCTCTCATGGTCCTTCATGTTCTTTCCTCACCGCTGCAGTGTGTTTCCCCTTGCTAATGTATTTGCCTTTCAGCCCAACAAACACTTACCTGTTTTGACCTGAGTGTCTTAGTAGCACTTGCTAATTTTGATCAGTACCATATATTTCTTCTTCTTTTTTTTTTTTTAAATCTTTCTGTTCCTCACACCCTTTGAATGTTGACCTTCTTTAGGGACCTGTCCCAGGGTTATCCCTCCTCTCCACAGTCCAGACCTTTCTGGGAGGCTTCAAGGGCTTTCTGATGATCCTAGAGTTCATATCTCTGGTCCATCTCTCTTTCTGGGCCTGGAAACCAATACCCAGCTATTTATTGGGCAACTCCTCTTGGACACCCTATAGATGTTGAATGCACAGCATGTAGAAAGCAGACCTTCCTTTTCTGTAGACACGTGCTGCTTCAGTGAATAGCATTATCAACAAGCTTTCCAGACCAAGAGTCTCTTCCTGGCTCTGCCTCTATCAATCCTTATATTCTGCTGCTCATGCTGTGGTTTGGAATTTCTCCTCTCTCTTCTTACCATGTGGAGTTGTATCCATGTAGAAAAAGCTCAACGTTAGGTGACTAAGAAACAAGATACTATCTGAGAAAAGATTGAATCATGGGAGGATTGCTCAGATGATATGGGCACCCATGTTTGTTCTGCTGTGGATATAAATCAGTGGAAAATGTCATATCTCCAGACAATTGTTTTTATTATATCTTACCACTTCCTTGGGTCAGGAATTTGGGTGATGCTCACTGGTGTTTGACTCAGGGTCTCTGGGAGGTTTGCATCGAGTCTGGTGTCTGATCTGAGTTCTTCTAAGAGGGTGTGTTATCCATTGCCCTGGTGTTGGGGCTGGAATGATGTGAATATCTGATAGTCCCTCTGTCTCTGTGGTCTTTCTAGTGGGTCTCACTAGCAGAATGGCTTCCAGGAGCTGGACTTCTTGTACAGTAGTTTGAGGTTCTAAAGATAACCAGAGCCAGAGGAATGCCAGAATGCTGTGTCACCTTTTTCCTAACGCCATTCATTAGGTGCACATCACTAAGGCTGGCCCTCATTCCAGGGCAGAGAATCAGACATCGTTGTTTTGTAGAAGGCATGCTGAGGAATTAGTGAACTTAACCCATATGTATAGTGTGAAATTCAGTTGTATTTTGGTGCATAGTCCTGTGAATCTTAACACACCAGAGGCCTTTGTAGCTAACAAGATACGAGATAATTCCAGAAGGTGTGTTCATTTGCGGTCACACACTCTTCTTATCTCTATATCCCTAGTGGCCATTGATCTCTCCCGAGAGTTTTCCCAGAATTCCACGTGAGCGTGAGTAGAGTCATTCTGTATACAGTCTTTCGAAACTGGCTTCTTCACTCTGTATAATGCACTTTAGATCCAGCTAAGTTGTTGGGTGCATGGACAATCCATTCCTTTTTATCATTGAGTCCACATGTGGTTCTGCCGTAGTTGGTGCATCAGTTTGCTTGTTGAAGGATTTTATGTAAACCCAAGTTGCCATTTTTTTTTTTTATGGTAAATACCTAGACATTGAATTGTTTTGGACCAAAAAAAAAAAAAAAAAAAAACCCCATTGCTTGGCTCTTTGTGCCCTCGGAGAAATTGATAACTGAGTCTTTGGACTTCAGAGTCTAAGTACCTTTTGAAATTCTGCCTAGAAATCACTGTTCATAGCTGCCGGACTCTTATTTTCATTTATTCTGAGGCCCTGCTGTGGATAAGTCAGGAGATAAAGTTCTGGTGTTCCTGCATAGGCTTGTCACCTTGAGCTTATAGCATTACCAGCACTTGCTGTGCACAATCATCCTATAGCTTTGCAGAGGGACAGTGCCCATGACTGAACTTTGAGGAGGGCCGTCTCTCAAATCACAGAGTACACATATCCCCAGAATTTAATCAGTCATCAGAATACAGTCAGTCCTCTGTATTGTAGGTGTTGTATGTGAGGATCCTACCAACTGTGCATCCAAAATATTAGAAAAAGAATCACCTCTGTATAAGCAACTGAGCAGATGCTTATTTGTGGTGATTCCCTCAACGGTGCAGTATAATGACTATTTATAGACCACTTATGTTGTATTAGGTAGTATATGCATTATAGAGATAACTTCCAAGGTACAAAAGGATGCTTACATGGCTTACATGCAAACACTATGCTGAGTATGTAAGAGACTCTGGTGTCTGTTGAGGGGTCCTGGAACCAGTTCTCCACAGACACCGAGGGGCTGAGCTGGCATTAATCAAAGCATCCAACACACTGGAGACTGTTAGCTTGCACCAAGATGAAATGAGCAGTAGTAGAGGGATGTGACTCTTAGTCTCCTTCCTTGACCACTCAAGAATTCTGGATCTGCCACTTGTGACCAGACTTTACCCCTACAGGTCACCCTTATTCTAAGCCTTTGGCTTTCTTGTTTGCACAGAGTGTAGAAACTTGCACTTGTTTACTTCATGGGTGGAAGTGGGGTGCCTTATCAGGGAGATGTGGAGGTTAAGGTGGATCTGGAGAGCCTGGCTAGCCTGAAAAATTTGAACTTTGCTTGTAACATTAGAGTTAAAGGTCACATTTCTCATTAGCTACAGTGGGGAGGACTTAGATAAAACCCAGAACCTCTGTGTTCCAATGCCCAGCCCATCTCATTGGGTCGTCTACTGGCCTGGGAATATGTGCAAATCCCCTGCTCCTCCCCACATTTGTGTCCCAGTGGGTCCCAGGAATGCTTTCTGGGCAATCTGGCTAATTTCTGTCACATCATGACAGCCCAGACTTTTGAAACCATGATTGGGTGTCCTAATTGAGTGTCCCTTGGGAACCTCCTGCTCCATCCTCCTCCGGTAAGTGACAGGAGGAGTCCTGAAGCTGAGGCTGTTCCCCCACCATTGCTGCTTCTGCATGCATCTTGCTAGGCCCAGCAGCCAGAGTAAGGCCTCAGCTAATCCTGTGGGAAGAGTACAAAGGTGAGGGAGGGGCTGGCCACAGGCCTGAGGTTTCTTTGTTTCTCAGGGCTCTGTTGTCTTTAAGCCTATTTGATTCCTTCACACTCTCCAGAGAGCCATTTCTCTCATTAAATAAACAAAACAAACAACAAACCAACTTTCTCAGCCTGCCTGGTCCCTGCAGAAGAGTGTGCTGGGCTCTTTGAAGTGCACAGAGTACAGCTCTGCAATGTCTGAACAGTTTAAATTTCATTATTCAGTACACTGTTTATCTGGGGACCAGAGTTTGAAAAAGCTGGAAGACCTTGTGAGGGCTCAGAGGTTCTGACTCGGCTCACAAGGAACTGAGAGCTGCAGCTGAACTCTAGAATGAGTCCAGGGTAGAAGATACAACTGTGGCTCCTTTGCAGCTGAGTCAGTGGGGCCAAAAGCTGATGGGAGAGGGGGCCCGAAGTTGTGTGTATACAACCCAGAGCATGTGTTGACCACACTCAAATGTTGTCAGTGTTTGAAGTCTCTGATTAGGGCTCAGAGTAATTAGTGACTTAAACCTCAAACCAACAAGACCAAGCTCACCTTTGTTTGTTTTTTAGTCTAGGGTCCTGATTTGTTTGGTACCTGGTGATGTGCTGAGAAGTGGCACAATGTCCCAGTGCACTTTGCACCTGAATCTGGGTAATGTGACTTAGCAGTGTCATTTATTAATCTCCCACTGAGCACATGCCATATTCCTAACACCTCAGAGCTCTGGAGAAACAACAGTGAAAAGAACTGGCAGAGACCCTGACCTTCCAGGGGCTTCTGGTCTAGGGGGAGAGATGCAGTGGACAAAGAACCAAGGTATGAATGAAAAACACAGAGGCTGGTTCTGTGTCTTGCCTGTTGTGGACTCTGCCACTGGCAGGATGTGCATGTGTGAGCTCTTAACACTTCCTGTTACTGGAGCGCCCAGGAGGTGACAGCAAAGCCAGTGGCAGAGCCTCTTTCTCCAGGACACTGTCTCTCGATGGCATTTGAGAGTGAGTTTGTCTTATGTTTTGTGATTGGAACCAGTGTGTGTGGGTTCCTCCTACTCCCTGTCTTTCTGACAACCTGGGTACTAGGCTATCATGTAGATGATGGGGTCTTCTAGGATGGTAATAGAAATTCGGTGGAAGGGAGATTGTGAGCAGGGGCCAGGGTCCTGAGGTCAGGCTTGAAGAGGGATAGCAGAGCTTGTTAGCTTGAGCCTTGAAGTTAGAAGAGCAGCCAGGCTGGGGTAGGGGTGGCCCCAGAGGTGAGAACATGAAGCAGGGGTGGGAACCACATAACTACAATATAAAAAAAGCAGGGGCATCCTGATGTACTCCAGACTGTGTCCCCCAAGCCAGGAAGGGCTGCAATATCCCACAAGCATGATTACATTTTGTGACTAAAACAAGCAATTTGAAGCCTCCTATAATCTTGACTCACACAGACCCACCCAGTGGAGTCTTTTAAGAAAAAGAAACTAGGCCACACAGTAGTAGAGGAGCTTATGGTGTCTTCTGTTGGCCTTGGTGCTCCAGCTCCCCCTGCCCTTCAGTTCTGCTTTTTGTTACCAACTCCTTTTGTGGCTGGGGCAGATTGTGTGCAGGTGAGATCTGTGTTGGGCTGAGTTGGAGCAGAAAGGTGGTCTGGTAAGAAGAGCTTTGCTTTGGCTCCTTGCCTATCTGGTGCTGTAACAAAATACCCGAGACTGGGTTTTTGAACACAAGCAGCAAGTTGTCAGCTCACCTTTCTGGAGGGCAAGAAGTCAAAGATTGGTGACAGCATCTGATGAGGACCCTCCTGTTACCCCATGGTGGGAAGCGAGCTGGAGGACCACCCATCCTCTTATAAGCTCGATCTCCAGGAACAGCATCCATTTGTTTCATGGAGCCCTTGGTGATCTAGTCACTTCTTAAAAGTTTCTGTTTTCAGTACCACCCTGTGGGTCTTGTACTTTGAAGGTTCACACTAACCACAGTCTTATCAATCATGTGCCTAAGCAACATGATGGTCCTACTTTGTTGTTTATAGCTTTCTATGATGTGAATTCAACCAGCGTCCTTTCCTTCCATTGCCAGACCAAACCATGCTCTGCTCCCCACACCAGTGCTCAACCGTCCCTCCTCCAAGCCCTCCTCACCTACAGAGGCTGGTTCCAGGTGGTATTCATCCCCGTTCCACAGGGAGGTTGCTCTGCTAAGACTGGCCTAGGGTAATCCTTGCCCTTTCCTGTCTTGAGTCCTACCTCTCTCAGGTGTCTCTCCTTTGCAATTGTGGTAACGTGTGTAAACTGTTGTCCTTGAGGAGAGCACTCACTGGATAGACTTCTGCTGTCAGCCATCTCTGTCTTCTCAAGTACTCTACCTCAACTCTTCTCAACTGCTTCCTTTTTCATTAAAAAATTCTTTGATTCATATTTATCATATAAACATTCTCTCTCTCCTTCCCGCCTTCCTCCCCCTCTCCCTTACTCTTCTGCAGTGTTTGAGACAGGTCTTATGTAGCCCAAGGTTGCCTAGAACTTCCTCCTGTTCCCCATCGCCACCTTCCAGTTGCTGGGATTACACAGGTTATTACAGGTGTGCACTACCACACCTGGCTTATGCAGTGTTGGGGATTGAACTCAGGACTTTGTGTATTCTAGGACAGCACTCTACCAACTGAGCTACATCTACAGCCCCCATATTAACATTTTTTATAATGAATTCTTCATCTTTTTTCCTGATTTGTACTGGGGATTGAATACAGAACTGTGCACATGCCAGGCAGGTGTTGTACCACTGAACTATTTAATCCCAATCCAAGGTTTTTCATCTTGGTTTTGGCCTTCTGGTATATGCTTATAAAGCATTCCAAATATTAATTCTGGGAAAGTCAGGTCCACTTCAAGCATCGTTCTTCATCTAGTTCTGCCTAGTCTAGGAGACTAGGCTTCTCCACTGTCTCCTTCCCAGATGCTGAGACACTACTTCCCTCCAGAGTCATCCCTCTAAGTCTGTGTTTCTCTGTAATAGTAAACAGAGAGAAGGTACTAGGATGTTACACCCTAGCCTGGTCTCTAGAGCTGTATACACAGTGAAGAGAGGTTACAGACGCATGGGATCACATTGTTTCAGGCTTCGTACCTATTCTTTATAAGAAAACTTGGGTTCATAGCTACGTGTTACAGGTTGTTCTTGCTTATTCTTGAGCAAGAATGGAGAGCCAGTTTGTCCATATTTTCTGCTCAGCCTCAGCTGTTGTGCCATGGAGCTTGAAAGTGGATGTGCAGCTGATGGCCTTGGCCAGGGCTGGCTGGCTGCTGCCTGCTTTGGAGTTCTGTGATTTGAAAAATCGAGCAAGCAGTCCCCCTTCCCCGTATATATGTCATTGAAAAGCAAAGGACTAAAGAGCATATGGAACATTCTGGGACAGTGGAAATGTTCTGTACTTTGCCCATGGTGAGGAAGATATGGATGAGTACTTTTGTCTAAATATGTCAGTTTGTATATGAGAACTCATGTTAAGTAACTGAATGGGAATTGTTTGCTCATGAAGTTGGAAAGGAAGGACCTTCTTCTTGATGGTATATGGTACACCTTATGCTCTTTGCAACACAATATGGGCTTTTGACCCAAGGAAAATTAGCTAAAGTGAGTCCAACATTCTATGATGATTAGAGGAGCTTGCTGACTTGTAAGTAGCACAGGCTATTATGCTTGGATGTTTCAGTTAACAAGATAGACAAATAGATCATTGGAACAGTATATAATCTCAACACACACACACACACACACACACACACACACACACACACACACACACACACACACACACAGACACTTGGTGATGACAGAGATAAGACTGTAGGCAGAATGGTGCGTAGTAAAGAGACAGTCGCATGGAGATTAGTGAGTCTGATCCTTGACTTCTACTGTGTAGAAACTCAACTCCAGAAGAATCGATGTAAAGGTGAAAGGTAAAACAATCATGATGGAACTCTTTTCACAGCTTTGGAAAGACACATTTTTAAAAAGGACATAAAAGTACTAGCTATAAAGGAATAAGTAACATATTATATATAATATAAAATATATAATATATTATAACAAGAATATATTAAGACTGCTTATTAAACAATTCCAGTGTAAGTGAAAAGCAACTCATAAAATTGAATAAAGGTATTTGTGTGTTTTATGTGTGTATGTAAGTAATATATAAAGAGCATGTACTAAAAGTAAGAAAAATACTAGTCCAATAGGAAAACCATTGACCAGGCACACCCTTCAATATTTATCCAAATGGCCAGTTAACTTTCCTCATTATGGAAATGCAAATTAAAACCAGAGTTACTACCACACACCATTAGAATAGTTAAAGTTTAAAAGTGTGCTAACAGCAAGGCTTGGCAAAAACGTGAAACAAAAGGAAGACTCATATACTGAATTTAAAAAATTCTTAACAGTTATGAAGCAGGTGCAGATGCATGTTCTAGGACTTAGTGCTCCTATACTAAATGCAGATATGAGACATGTATGCAGCACATATGTTCCAAACACATGAAAAGTATTCATGATAGTTGGCCATGTACAGAACAGCTGAGAGCAGTTTTCATCAACAACGGCTAATTATATGCATTCACCCAGAAGTGTATAGTGCTGAAATGGATGCTCTGTTACATTCATGCAACAAATAGACAAATCTCATAGACATATGATCCAGTGAAGGAAGCTATGCATTTGTATCAGGTTCAAGACAGGAACACTGATTTAGTCAAAGGAAACTATCTGTGGTGAGGAGGGCGAGTTAGTGAGTAGGGACTGATGAAGACTTCTGGACCACAAATGACTTTTTCTATTCTTTTATCCGAATGCTGATGACATGGGTGTGTTCACTGGGAATTAATTGACCGGCATTTTTTCTAAATGTGTTGTGCTCGAATATTACATAAAGACACAGGAGATGGATGCTGTTGATATGGAATCTTTTGTATTTTGACATTTGTGGATCAGAAATCTAAGAAAGAAGATGGCAAAAAATATCCAAGAGGTTTTTCAGATATTTCAAAAATTCTGTAGTGATGGATTTGTCCTTATCCCAGAGGACAGTAGGTCAGGAAACCATGAAAGAGCCAGTTCTGCTGTGTCCTTGGGAGACCCCTCATCTCTAAGAGAAGGAGCTGGGGATGTGCAGAGCACCACAGACTGAAAGAACAAAAGCAAGGATGCTAGTCTCTCCACCCACCTCCTTGCTATTCTTCTTTTCTTATTCTGCTGCAAAGGGTCAGAATTCTTGCTAGGGAGCCTACACCCACAGAGCTAAAAAGAAGAATGCTGCTTATTGAAAGGACAGATGCCAATTAGCATTTTATAGAAGAGACACTTGCTGAGCTGGAGAACCCAGACACAGTGGGCAGCACAGAAGGTGGTGTTGGCAGGCAAGAAATCCACTTTTTCAGAAGCTGAATGAAAGATGTTTCAATAACTTGATTCAGGGGTTGGACAGATGGCTCAGTGGTTAAATGCTTGCCTGGCAAACATAAGGACTGGAGTTTGGATCACCCAGAATCCATGTAAATGCCAAGTGGGTGTGACAGCCTGCCTATAATTCATGCCTGAGGAGGCAGAGAAGGGATCCCCAGAGCAAGCTGGCTAGCAAGATTAGCCATATTGCCGAGCTCTGAATTTGATTGAGAAACCCTGTCTCAGTGAATAAGGTAGAAGTGTGACGGAGGGTGGTTTCTGGTATCAACCTCAGGCCTCAGTGTGCACGGACACACATGCATGTGCACCTGCATGCATATGTGCATCCACACACATGAACGTGGAAAATAATAACTTGATGTAGGAGTAAAAGGTTTTACCACGTGGTTATTTTATAGTAAGCCATAGCTGTCCCTCCTTGGGGGGGAAGGAGGAATCCAACTGTGTAGCAGTGTTGAAGGGTACAGCTCAGCAGCCAAGGTGTGTCTATCTTTTGTGAGTATGGTTGTCAGGTCAAAATAACAAATGTCTTTTGGCTCAAGTGTGGTGGCACACATCTGTAATCTCAGCACTTGGGAGACAGAGGCAGGAAAGTAAGGAATTAAAGACCAGCCTTAGTGACAGAGTAAATTTGAGGTCAGCCTAGGCCACATCATCAGACCCTGTCTCAACAAAACAAAATATAAAACAAGAAAACAAATAAACAGAAAACCAAGGAAAGTCTTTAATTCAGTCTGTCCCCATCTTGGTAATGGGAAAGTCAAGGAAAGAAAGCGAGAAGCGTTTGATTGTAAAGGAAGAGGAAAGTTCAAATATGTCTGCCAATGGCATGATTAGCTATTGTTCTGATTAGGTAAGTTTAAACATTTATTTACTCCGTTTTTGAGACAAAGAGTTGGTATGTACCCTGAGCTGGTATTGAACTCATAGCAGTTCTCTGGTCTTAGCTTCCCAAGTATTGGGATTACGGACATGATCTACCATGCCCTGTGTAAAAGTGTATTTATTCCTGAAAAGCATCATAGTTCAAGAGTTTGCTCTTAGTTCCTAACTACTGATACTGCTCATGCATAAAGATGAGTTGAGAATTCTAGTCATTGGTTTAACAGACAACATGCTCATTTCCCCCTTCTTTCTCATTAATAAAGTGCTTTGAATGCTCAGTGTCTTCATTGATTGATTGATTGGTTTGGTTCATGGAGGTCATCAGAACTCATATAGCTCAGAAAAGAGAGATCTAAGTTGCTTGTACACACACAGTTTCTGGATGATAAATCCTGCATCATTAGGAGATCCACGGGTTTTGCCCTAGGAGGAGCCATTTATTTTCTAGCTAGCCAAAAATAGGCACGAAATCAGCCCTTTGCATGTTATCGCTGCAAAGTGTCATGAGGTTTCTCTGACTTGGGAATGCCTCCTGCCGAGCTGGAAAGCAGCTCAACAGACTCCAAGGCAGCTCTGACACTTCCCCGTCCCTTCAGGAATCAGCTTTCCCCCAGTAGTGCTGCGATTATCAATTTCATCCCATGTATTTTGACTTAAAAAAAAAAAAAAAGCCATACTTATCGAAGGCATTGCAGTGCTAGCATAGTCCTGAAACGTTAGAGTTTTTCCTGAGGATTAGATGAGTTAGTGTGTTAGTAGCATCTAGGTGTGTTCAATTATTTGATATTGTAGCATGGCATTGGTATCTACAAAGTTCATGATGGAGAACTGCATGATTAAGCTATTAAAATCAATCTTACAATATTTTTGGTAAGTTTCTGTGTTTTGTGTTGAGCTACTGTGGTGATCTGGATGATAAATGTCCCCCATAGGCTCCTGTATTTGAACACTTGGTCCCCAGTTGGTGGCACTTTGGGGAACCATTACAGGAGACACCTATCAGGAAGTACATCATTGGGAGTGGGCTTTGAGGTGGTGCAGCCTGACTGTACTTTCTGTTCTCGCTCTCTCTGTTTCTTGATTGCCAGACTGGCCTCATGCTCTTGCTGGCATGCCTTCCTCACTGTGGTGGGCTGTATCACCCCTGAAACTGGAGCTAAAATAAGCCCCTTTCTCCTCCAAATTGCTTTTGATCACGGTATCTTATCACAGCAGGAGCAAAGCAACAGTACAGCTCTATTCATAGCTAGCCCTCAGTTGCATGAGTCCTGTGGGCCACCGGCTGGACACACTTGATAATTTCAAATATTCTTTGAACCTCCATGAATTCTTAAAAACATAAAAAGGTTCATCTTGTAGGTATAGTGTGAGCTAGCCATTGCAAGATGGTTTACCTGCAAGATTCAACTCCTCACAGTAGCTGTACTATATGGTGGGCAATATTCTCATTTCCCCAATGAGGAAGAAGCCTTGGAAGTTGAGTGATTTGTGTAAGGTCACACTGCTGCTGAATGGTACAGCTGGGGCTTGAAACTAGGTACCTCAATCTCGTATTCCTCCTCCTCCTCACCACCACCACCACCATCATCATCATCATCATCACAATCATCATCACCATCACCATCATTTTTATTATGCTTCCTCAAATGGGGTCCATGCTTCCCTGGAAAGTCTGTGGACATCATAATGACAGATAGGAGGGTTGGTCTGTGAGTTTACAGTTTGAGAAAAATTTATATTTCATTGGAAGTTGACAAACATTTCCTGTAAAGCACAGATGGAAATATTTAGCCTTTGTAAGCCATACAATCTCTGTGGCAATGGTTCACTCTGCTGTTGTGATATGAAAGCTCCATAGGCCATGTGTAAATAACTGTGTGCATTTGAGTACCAATAAAACTTTATTTACAGAGACAGAGGCTGGGTCAGGTTTGGCTTCCAGGCTGCAGCTTGCTGGTTCCTGCCTTAGTCTGCTGCCTTCTTTGTTTTTGCCAGACTCTACTCTCTCTGATTCTCTGCTTAAATTCTCTGCTTCTTGGAAGCTTTCTACTCTCTTTAGTCATCATCAGAGTCACACATTCCACTAATGTGCTGAGTACTAGGGGCAGGGTGGTGACCAGAATGAAGTTCTTGATTTCATGGAGTTGTATGTCAGGTCATGGTGAGGGGTAAGAAGGATAGAACAAGGGGATGGAGAGAGATGGGGCTATTCTACATGGGGGAGTGCAGGAAGGACTCTAAATGGAAAGCGCTGGTGGAGAATCCTAGACAGAGGAAAGGAGGAAGCAAAACACTTGGCTGTCTCAGGCTGCTGGGTGGAGAAATCTGAATGTGAGTGAGGTGAGGATCCAGGACCTTGAGAGTAGGGCTGATGGAGAAGCCCCGAGTTTCTAAAGTCAGAGCCATTTGTCTTGTCTACGTAGCTAAAGGAGGAAGGGCTTATTTTGGTGACGGCTTGTGTCCAGCACGGCAGGAATGCTATGGTAGATGGTCTGCAGTGGCTGGAGTGTGCGGCAGCTGCCTGTTATGTGGCATTGGCAGAAGCAGAGAGAGCCTGGATTGAGCTATAATCGTGGACAAAACTCTCCCCACCCCAACCCCAGCAACCCACTTCCCTTCTTGAAGGTCTTACATCATGGTTACTGGAGAGATGCAGAAAGAGGGAATGAATGTATGGAGTTTCAGCTGGATTGAGGAAGGGATGAAGCCAGCTGGTACTGTGATCCTGCCTAGTGGAGGACATGTTCCCAGTAGTGCTACAGATGCCTTAGGGGATGTTGTATACCCCTAAGCACCACTTCCTTCCAGCAGAGAGAATACCAGGGAAGATCTAGAAACTCATTGCTAGTGCACACCTGGAAAGAGATACTTACTCTGATGCCTCTCTCAACTTGGGAGGTAGGAAGGAACCATAACTTTCACTTTCCTATGCCAAGTTAGATCAACTGATAATGCCTGCCTTTCAGAGAGGAAAAAAAAGGCGATTGATTAGTCCTGTCAACCAGAGAATGTACAGGGCTGGCTTCATTTGTCTAGAGGAGTGTTTCCAACTATCTGAGAGCTGTCCCTTGCTAGGAGAGCTTGGTATTCCTAATATCCTGGCAGAGAATTATATCATGTGAACCACACACCTACCAAAGTAGAATTGGCTTGAAATTAATCAATTTAACTGCAGACTAGCCGTAATTGATTAGTTTTTGAAAAATGGTCTAAGACAAAAGTTACAGTTTTCTTCCTATGCGTTGGAGGTGATACCTGATATACTTTCTGTGTAAAGGAAGCTTCTAGAGACGTGAGAACAAAACACCAGTGGGGTGTGAATACCAAAAGAAGCAAGAGGTTTCCTCTATCAAAAGGAATGGTATTTTAAAAAATATTTTGAGTGCTGTTTAAATGTAAGAACTTATTATTGAACTTTCCTTGAGAAAAACCAGCCCAGCCATAGGCTCACAATTACTGAACACACTGGCCTTATTGCTTTTCCTGCAATTAAGTTGGGGCATGATGGGAAGCTCTGACATGACTTTGCCTGAGCCAGATGAGTAGGAGGGGCTGGCTGAAGGAGATGTGGCCTGCAGCATGGAACATCTATTGTAGGAATCCAGCCTCAGACTGGTTGGCTGTTGCCTCCTGTGCAGGCTTAACATATGTGAATTGATTTCATGTGGGAAGGTTAGCCTCACAGCAAGGAGAAATGATTGCCTGCTGGGTGGGCACTTGCTAGTAATGGGCACATATTCCTCCCATTAGGGAGGCCTCCCAAGACTGTATCAAGATCAGTTCTTGATAAAGAAAACATCAGAGCTAGTATCTTTTTTAGCCTCTGTCTGTCTATCTCCTAGATGCTCAGGACTCATCTGGTGAGGGAGGGAAGGAAGAGGTATGGGATGTGAGGAGCCAGGGCATCTGAACTGCACATACACGCCACAGCTGGCTAGCCCCTGTGCCTAAGAGCACGTATCCCTGTTCTCCTTCTGGCTTCTCTGTTTTATCAGAAACCAATTGTTCTGTGTGCTAATCTCTTTTGCTTCTAATTTTCTCTAAGAGATAGGTATCCAAATATTTCCTTTATCTTTTTTTTTTTGAAAATAGGTAAGGCATTATAAAAATAATGTATAATTTTCCATGTTGGTATGATATATAAAGAGGTCATGAAATACTCATTGTCAATACCTGTTCAAAACACAAAAAAGATTCAAGAATCTTCAAAGAGGATGTAGTGATATACACCTGGATCAGCACTCAACTGGCTGAAGCAGGAGAATGATAAGTTTGAGGTCAGCCTGGACTACATATTAATTTCTGGCCAGCATGCACTACAGAGTGAGGGCCTGTCTCACAAATATAAATACAATTTGTAAATGAAAAGCCAGTCCAGAAGACTTTAGAAGAGGATTTGTGTCTCTATTCTTGGTTTCTGGGTTGATGGTCACAATCTACACAGCACCGAGCCTCTCTTCTTCATACAAGGCCCTGACATCCCTGGTCACATTGATGTCTATAGAGAGATTGCACTCTGATTGTAGAACCAGAGTGGGATCCAAGAAGATGCTTTATTGTCCCCCCAGGGTTGAGGGAACCCAAGGTTCCTATAGTTAGAAAGAGTCCAGGCCTTGTTCAGAGAGTGATACGCTTGAGCGCTCCAGATGGCAGGAAAGTTTGTTAGGTTAGTTGGTCTGTGGTCATTGGATAAGCCAGAATTACATTCCAGAGTCTGTGTCAGGTGATCCTACGGAACTTATGTCGGCGTGTGGGTATGCTGGGGAGGAGGTGCCTGGTGCAGGCAAGAGGCCTGGAGCCCCAAGCATCAGATGGAGTGGCAAGTGCCCTTCTCCACTTTGACACCTCCATCCTCCATCCCAATGTTTGTCAGTCCAGGGATTTGGATTGTAAGGAGCCCTGAAGCAATGAATGCAGGCTTTGGTCTGAGAACAGCTTCTTTCCAGAACTGTTAAATGGGATGGCCCTGTAGCCATTTCAGCCCAGCTCAAACTTATTTTGTTCTTTTTCTTTAACCTCCAAGATTTTCTCCAACACTTTAATCCAGAGCCTTACTCCAAGCCAGTCAAGTGTCTTTTCCTTTTGAGGGTTTGGCTGTCCTATGTGGTCCTTCCCAATGCCATAGGAGCATATGAGTACTTAGTCCCTGTTTCTCACCTTTATTGTGCAGGTCACCCCCAGCACCACTCAGGGATTATTGGACATACAAAATTTAGCTGGGCGTGACACTAGCTAGACACTAGCATGACACTAGCTAGATCCTAGTCTGGGCTACAAAGTAAGTTCCAGGAATGCTGGAGCTACATAGTAAGTTCTAGACCAGGCTTGACTGTATGCAAAACTCTACCTCAGAGGTACAACAGCAAAAGCAAAACAAAATCAACCAAAACAAAACAAGCACCAGTGTGTTGGTCCCGCCCTGCTCCTGGATCAGAGTGGGCATGACACGGTCTGAAGGTAATTCCTGTCCCCTACAGAGGTCAAACCTCTCTGATTTTATTAAAGTTGGTCCTTTAAAGTGTTTATATGTATTTACTTATGTACACACACACACACACACACACACACACACACACACACACAGACACTCTTAGAAGTCAGAAGACAACTTTACGAAGTTGTTTTCACCTTCACATGGATTCTGGGGCACAAACTCAGGTTGTAAGGATTGGGTGGCAAGTGCCTTACCTCACTGAGCCATCCTTCTGTCTCCTGATCACAGTTTTAATAATATTTATTTATTGTATTGTGTGTGTAGAAAAGCCCTGGAAAGAAAAGCGCCCACATTGAGCAGACGCAGCATCTGAGACATAAGTAAGCAGTGAACAGGCTACTAGTGCTGACTACTGCAAAGGTGTTCTGCAATCTCCCATGGCCACCATCACCCCAGCATCCCGGATCCAAGCATCTGGCTTTCCAAAGGTGTCCCTGAGGCTTGTTCTCATGTTTCCTGGTCCTGTGAGACGCAAAGCTGGCTCTTGATTCTCATGGGAGTTACCTGGTGGAAATAGGCTTGATCTTAGAATCATAAGCTTAAAGTTTCAGACCTGTCCAGGATGTCTCAGCTAGAGGGATTTCCTCATTGGTAAGAGCCAGGAGCAGCTCCTTGGAGGAGACACTGCCCACTTTGTCCCATGTGGATCTTGCATTACCTCACTGCTCCCAGTTTCAGGGGGATAGGGACTTGAATGTCTATGTTTCTAGACTGTGTTACTAGGTCATGGTTGCTCTAGGTGGTTGGAATGGAGGACCAGGTGGGTGCACAGCTCCCACACAGTGGAGCATTGCCTTGTTTGAGAGTGTAAGAGACTACAGGAAGGCCAAGCTTCGATGGGTCAGGCTTCTCCCTGGGAGAACAGCTTGGGTATTGTGGCAACCTTACAGGACACAGGGCTTGCCATCTGGAGATGCAGTGCCTGCTTGGTCAGAGAAATTTTCTTCAACATCTGGGAATGATTATACTTTTTTTCTAAGACCCAGTGGTAGGGCAGCTGCAAGAAACTCACTCAGGAGAAGGAGGGAGACAAGCCGGCAGCTGGAGTGTGCATAGTCCTCCCGGGATGGCAGGCTGAGGTGTTTTCTAGAACCAGTTTCCTTGCCTTTGTTCTGAATCAGAAAGGGACCAAGTCCTGTCTTGTCCACCAACTGTGACTAAAGCCATTTGAACTGCTTCTGGGAGGGACCTGAGGAAAAGTCTGATTTAGGCTCTGGAAAACTCATTTATTTAGATGAGTTTTGTGACACTTAATATTGTCAGCTTGTCAAGATCTAGGAGACAACACCTATGGATATGTATGTGAGGGTGTTTCTAGACTGGATTAATTAGATGATTTACCCTAAATGTGTGTGGCATCATCCACAGATTGGGGTTTCTTACTGAATAAAAAAGGAGAAAGTGAGCTGAGAACCCACGTCCGCTTCCCTCTGCTTCCTGTGTGCGGTTGCAGTGTGACCAGCTGCCTCAGGTTCCTGCCACCACCTTCCCCACTATAATAATGTGCATCTTTAACCTGTGAGCCAGAATGAACCCTTACTTCCCTAAGTTGTTTTTGTTGGTATTTTGTTGCAGCCACAAGACAAGTAACTAATATAGAGCCTCACTCTGTACCCGCTAGCCTCGAATTCCCAATTCTCCTTCCTCAGCCTCCAGAGTGCTGGGAGTACAGGCATGAGCTACCATCCTTGCAAAGAGAAAAGCTTCCTGATTTTGAAACTTCTCTTATCTCCTTTACTATTATTATTAAAAGAAAATGTTTTAACAATGCTAGGGGCCAAATATGAGCCCTGCTTGTGCTAAGCAAGGCTACACTCCTGAGATTTACTCTCAGCCCTGAAATTTTTGCCTTTTCAAAAGCCAGCACTGAGAAGCAGAGGCAGGAGGATGTTTGTGAGTTCTAGGCCAGCCTGGTCTACATAACTAGTTCTCGGACAGCCAAGACTACATAGAGAGACCCTGTCTCAAAACAAAACACAAAAACAAAAACAAAACCACAAAAAACTGTCCATGCAGCAAGCCAGCACTGTGGCATATATTTTAGCTGTCAAGTGTCTCTGGATAGCAATAATATGACTGAGAGCAAATTTAAATCTTGAAGAGGATAATCTACAAATTTCAAATTTCACAGTAAAATATATTGTATTTAAAACTTTGATTTTGGGTGGATGAGATGGATCAGTGGGTAGGAGATCAGCCTCACAAGCCTGTTCATCTGAGTTTGATTCCTGGAACTCATGTAAAAGTGGAAAGAGAGAACAGACTCCACACAGCTATCCTCTGACCTTCAAAGGCTTTCTACCCACACCATATACATATATACATAATAATACAAACAAAACACAAAGTTATAAAATTTCACTAATTCTCAAAACTTAATGCTTAGCAATCTTAAGTAATTATTTCATTTTATGTCAGTGGTCAGACTTCTAAGACACTCAGTGCTCTAACTTGGGAAATTTCTGGAGTTACAGACCAATAGCTTTCCCCTCAGCTACAGTGTGCACAGTGGTTAGTGAATGTGGCCCCTAAATACTTCAGACCTGGCTGTGGCTATAACCCTGCTCACAGCTACCATATAACACAAATCATCCGACAAGAAGAGCCCACATTTGCTCCCAGAGATGTCTGAGACACAAATTAGAGATGACAGGTATTCGGATCTTTCTTTCTTTCCTTCCTTCCTTCCTTCCTTCCTTCCTTCCTTCCTTCCTTCCTTCCTTCCTTCCTTCCTTTTTTTCTTTCTTTCTTTCTCTCTCTCTTTCTCTCTTTCAGGTAACGTTAACTTGGGAGCATTATGGTGTTGTGAGAGGCATTCACTTTAGTTGTCCTTCTATGTGCCTCTTTGGATGGGCTGTTAGAGAGTTCTTTCTCAGAGATGGGCCTTCTGCTCTTGAACAGGCAGTGTTTGCTCCTTCCCCCTCCTTTCCTTTTCCTTCTCTCCCCTCCCCTCCCCTCCCTTCCCCTCCTCTCCCCTCCTATCCCCCTCCTCTATTCTCCCCCTTCTCTTTCTTCACCCTCCCTCCTCTTCTACCCTTTCTCTCTCCCTCTCTCCTCCCCTCCCCCTTCCTTTTTCATTCTCTTTCTTTTCCTTTCCATTCCCTTTCCCTTTCCCTTGCTGTCTCTCAGTTAAACATGTACAATTTGCCATTTATAGGTACATGATGCCTATAGTTGTTTCAGTTGTATTGAAAACATTATGGCAGAGAGCACAAGGGACAGTGTTTGGGGAAAATCCTTCCCAGTCCTTTACTTCATGTTGTCAGCTGGTAAAGGCATCAAGGTGAAGCAGGGTCCAATAGACAGAGTGATCAGCATGTTACCACAAATCTGCTTGCTATGGAAATATAAATGAGAAAGGGCTGGTGGTGAATGCTGACTGAAGGGTCAGCAGGGGCTCCAAGGATCTCAGACAGCACACACCAAATGAACCTCTGCAGAATTCTGCAGAAGTATTTTGAGATGGGATTTCACTCATCACTGAGCTAGGGCTGTCTGGTCATATAGTTAATGAGTTACTAAGGGAATAGAGTAATGATATGGCTGACTTCATGCTGCGGATTTTGAACTTGCTTGATTATTGAAAAGGTGTTGTGCTGAGTGCACATAGCATATAGTGCTGTAGACAGCTGAAAAGAAATGAAGAGACTTTACATCTAGTCATAGTGTCTGAGGTTAAGGAGCTATTGCATCTCCTGAGCTATGGTTCAGATAGGAGCCAGGTGGCCAGGTGGCCAGAGACTTGGGTAGTGTATGAACCAAAGGAAGGAGGTTGGTGCTGAGCCTGGGGAGAGGATTCTGCAGGGGCTCCACACTGCTCTGTTCTTCCTGAGAATGTGGAACCTAGAATTTAATGCACATTCTCTACTCTTAATTTTTGGCAACTAACCAAAAATATTATAAAATGCCAAGCTGGCCACACAGAGCAAGGCAGGGAGCTGCTCACCCGCACTGTGACATCTGCCAGCCTCTGTTTTACGTCTGTGATAATGAGCGCTGGGACTGGTTTTCTTTTCTTCTGGGATGCTCTGACTGGCATGTGTGTTCAGGTTTCCTGGCTAGCAGGCGGCCCGCCCTCTAGAATTATTGAAAGCATTTCCTAGAAGTTCACAGTGGCAGCCAGCTGGACTGTCCGTGTGTGAGGTGTGGCTTCAGCTCCTGGGCTCGGTCATGGGTACCAGGTGGAGCTGGAGTCTTGGCCCGTTTGTGCTGTTTCCAAGGGTTCCAGTGCATCTTTGCTGGGATGTTGGCCCGAAACCCACAGTTGGTCCCTGGGGATATACTTGCTCATTAGGAAGAACCCATGGAGATACACAGTGGCATTGGAAGGAGAGCCAAGGAGTGGGAGAAGGGGGGACAGGTTCTGAAGCAATCAGGGCTTCAAAATTTGCTCTTGGTTTACTTCTTCCTCCAGAGAGTCTAATAGTATTATCTCTGCCTTTTTTTTCTCAGAGTGGAGTCTAAGGTTCCTATATCTATTCACTGGGTAATGATGGGAGTTATATAAATCCCTGGGATCCAGCTGCCCAGACCCACAGAATTTGAATGTTTGGGGGTGACCCAATATTCCAGGAAGCTATTGTTTGCATTGGAGTTTGAGAAACATTGAAGGCTGATTGATGGTGGAGACCCGGGGTTAAAGAGTCTTGGGATTTTAGGTCATGTTCTATAGGCCTTATCATGAGAAAATGTAAGGGAATCAGAGGAGCTCGCCATCAACTGACTACCCTGGCTCACAGCCCAGAATCCACAGGCTGTGTGGTAAGTGGTGGTCCATGACTGTTCAAATCCTTTGCCCATTTTTAAATGGGGTTATTTGCCCTTCTGCTGTTTAGTTGTAACTATTTCTTATATGCGCTAATACAATCCCTTCCCAGATATATGATGCATAGTAGTCTCTTGTTGTTTTCCTCCCCTCCATTTCCTTTTCTCAATAGGATCTTTATTATGTTGCCCAGGAAGAGAGTACAGGGGACAGTGCTTGGTGACCCTTACTAGTTCTGTACTTCATGGTGTTTTCAGCTAGAAAGGCATCACTGTGAAACAGGGTCCTATTAGCAGGGTGATCAGCACGTCCCTGTGAAGTTGCTTGCTGTGGAAACATGAGAGAGAGAGAGGGTAGGTGCGTGTTGACCTATGCACACCCACATGGAGGCTCAAGTCATCTGAAATTTCAGTTCCAGGGGTTCTGATGTTCTCAACTGGACTCTAGGGGCACTGCAGATATGTGGTACATGTAAACACATGCAGGCAAACACTTATACACATATCTTAAGACCCCCCCAAAACTCCCCAGACACTCACATGCATGCTCACATACACACATGTACACATGTACAAAACACATACAAAATACACACACTAAACATACACACAACACACACACACAAAGCACACACATACAGCACACACAACATAAACATACAACACATACATACACTACACACATGACATGCACACACACCACACACACAAAACATACACACATATACACAAAACATATATACAACACATACACAATATATATACACAACATATACACACAACATATAATATACTATACACACAAAACACATACACATGATATCCACACATAAAACACACACAGAACACACACACACATAGATGCAAAACACACATACACACACACATACACAAAGTGAGTAAAAAAGAAAGAAAACCTACAACAGAGAAAAGGAATATAAATAAATTTTAGTTCTTTGAAAATAGGAATAAAATTCATTTATCATCACTCATAAATACGCCCAAATGCCTCCATTTGTTTAGACAGACATAACAGACGAGAGCTCACACTTTTTTCCTAATGTTTTTTACGTTGGTGAGTAGTACTTCTGTTTACTAATTTGCAAGAAATTAAGGATTTTGCTTCTGTGTTGGACACTTCCAGTCACTCAGGCTTCCTCTCCTCCCGACCTTAACCCTCATATTGCCCTTGGTGGGTGGGCTGTGTGCTCTTTTTTTAGTTTAACTGGAAATCTAGAACTTGATTTGAAGGCTACTTGCTTCAGAGCAGGGCCACTCTTGCTTGAGTTGATGACTACTTATCTAGCTTAGCTAGGCTTCTGGGGAAGTAAAATCAAGCTACTTTCAAAGTAAATACATGCATATATTTCATAATTTCCAGGTGCCGGATCCTCAGAAGTGTCCTTACATTCTGCCCTAAATCATTTATTGAAATGGCTGTGTGATAGTTGTGCCAAGAGTCTCAGTGCATCCCTAGGGATGCGCTTTGCTGGGCTTGGTCAGTAGGGCTCGTTTTCTTTTGGCATCATGTAATGTTTCTTGGTCTCTTAAAAAAAATTGATCAGTTATTTCCTATATTTACAACTTTAGTTTTATCCATATATGTGTGTATGAATTTTCTATTATGAAATGTATGGCATTATCATCAGTCAGGGTCCATGGGATATGTGTGGATACCCAGATTTGGGGCTGTTCAAATACCTGAGGTAATATGGCATAATATGCCTATAACCTATGCCCATCCTCATGTATAATGTGTGTTGCCTCTAAATTACTAAGAATATGCAACATGATGTCAATAACTATTACATTGCACTGTTTAGGCAACATGAACAACATGAACTGATTTAACTCCTATGGGAAGCCCTTGGGTACTGAGGGCCAACTATACTTATACAGGACTCCATGTCGGGAGGATTGTAGTTTGCAGGGTGCTCTGCGATGCACCTTAGGAAGTGGCAAGCAGAGGGCAAACCCAGAGCAGGAGCCCTCCACTTTATTCCTCTGCAGTGCTTCTTCTGGGGGAGCATGGCCCCCAGAAGTCTGAGACTAAACTAGGGGTTTGAGTTGGCTTTGTCAGGGTGTGAAAGGGACACATGCCATGGCTTGTTGGAAAGCTGTCCTTTCTTTTTCTTTTTTCTTTTTTTCTTTCTGGTTTTTCAAGACAAGGTTTCTCTGTTGTAACTCTGACTGTCCTGGAACTCACTCTGTAGACCAAGCTGGCCTCGAACTCACAGAGATCCGCCTCTCTCTGCCTCCTGAGTGCTGGGATTAAAGGCATGCGTCGCCACCACCTGACCTTTTTCTAACTTTTTTACTTGTCATTTAAATCCAGCTTCTTGTCTCCACTGCTTTTGGATGTAGCTGTTCAGCTAGTGACTGACTGACACACACTGACTGTTTTTGTGCCCCTCTTAGAGCTTAGATGGACTTAAAGTGGACACTGAGGCTCATGGTGAGCTAGGCCCTGGAGAGGGCCAGGGCTCACAGGGAGGTTGGTTTCTGAGCCAGGAGCAGCCTGGTGTGTGGGCTTGGGACCAGAGAGCTCAGAAGGCCTGGGCTTGCAATAGCCAGAATCCCTCATAATTTGCTGTATACTAGTTATTTTTCTTACTACTGTGATAAAATACTTAGCTAAAGCAACTTGAGGAGGGAAAAAGATTCATTTTATGGGTATAGTCTGTCATGGCAGAGGAGGCAAGGATGGGAACAGTGCCTGGCTGTAGCTGTAGGAGCTTCCACACACCCGGACAGAACAGGGGCAGAGTGGTTGGGAGAGCTGCTGTATATAGTGACTCACTTCTTTCAGGTGTACCCTACCTCGTTTTCTCCTCTCCCTTCCCTCCCTTCGAGCCCTCTCATATACACCCCCCCCATTCTCTTTCAAACTCATAACCCCTTTTTAAAATTAATCATTGTTTCATGCATATATGTACTTGTATGCACAAATATATTCCTAAATATAACTTGCTCAGTCTGTATAATGTTATTTGTATGTATGTTTTCAGAGCTGACTATTTGGTAGCAGATAACCAGTTGATGTGCTCTTCCCCGGGGAAGACTATTTCTTCTATTCTCAGCATTCCTTAGTTGCCTGTAGCTCTTTGTGTCGGGTTGACACCTCATAGGGCCTTTCCTCATCCACTTTGTCGGGCCTATTGCTGTTTTCCTTGTTTAGCTCATGTTCAGGCAGTCATGTTGTGGGAATTTGTGGGTATAGGTCTTGGCATTACTAGGAGACACAATGTCACAGTAAATTCTGTGATCCTCTGGCTCTTATAATCTTTCCACCTTCTCATCTGCAATAGTCCCTTAGGTGCTAGACTGTTAGGTAGAGATATCCACTGGGACTGGGCTTCACAACCCTGAATTCTGGTTGGTTATGGTTTTCTTAATGATCTCTGTATATTGCACAGAGAAGTTTCCTTGATGTGGGGTAAGGGCTATATTTATCTGTGGGTATAAGGACAAATATTTAGAATGTAGTTAGGGATTGTGCTGGTTTAGTAAAGTGGTGGTTGTAGGTTCTCCTTCAAGATTCATGACTTCACTAGCCCTGGTAGTTGCCTAGATTTTCTGTACCAGGCACAATTTCCCTCTTGTTCAGTGGGTTTTAAGTCTAACTACAGAGTTTTTGGTTATCACCAAGGTATGCATGCCACTACTGTACCTTTTGGATTATAACATACTGATCATTGTTGTGGTTCACAGGCTTCATAGCTGGGTAGGATTATTGGTAATTCCCCTCCTTCGGAAGATTTCATGGTACTTCTGGTACCATGAAAGCTGGTGCTTGGTGGGGAGGCATTCAGGTCAGTTCTAGCTTAGGGGTGTCTGGGCCCTGTGTCTGATGTGCATAATGTTTTTAACAATAGAGCCTTAACTTCCCCCTCTGTGGGAGGTGGTGGTAACTAAGGACAATAGCAATAGCCTGTATGTTTTAGGAGTCTCTTGAAAAACCATGATCAATAACTTAAAAGAGGGTTTTCATACTTGGAGTTGTATACCCTGCCTTTAAGGGATCCACAACCTCCCCAAGCAATACCACCAGTTGGGGACCAAGTATTCTAGCATGAGAGCCTACTAAAGTTTCACATTCAAATAACACTGTGACCTTTTACTTTGAAGTTTGCAAGAAGTGTAAGGTGGAACAGTAAAGCGAGCACTGGAGGTTTACATTTCTGCTTTCTCTCATTTCTCTGGGAGGGGCTTTGGAATCACTGCTCCCTAATTCCTTGGTGCTTTTGGCCCCTTGTATTCAGCACCTGCTGCTGTCTTTTGATTCCTGCAGGAGTTTTAGCTCAGGGAGGGTCAAGGTGCCTTGCATCCCATCTTAGGGATAGATATTTGGTGGCCATCCTTGCTTGAACTTGTCATGTCATGGTACATTTAGTGGGCATCTTGGGACAGCCTCTCACCCACCATCCATCCAGACTCTGGGAACTGTGATGGTCAAGTTTGCCATGCTAGCTGTGGGTAGTCTGTGGTGACAGATCATGGAGAGAGGAGAGTGACTTAAATTAACAACCATGAAGTTACTCAGAAGCCTGAGGGGCTACTGGGAAGTGCTGGCTCAGGTTTGTTTCCCTGGTTTCTCCCGGGCTGTCTCATGTGTCTGTCATCAGCCATTGGTTCATCTGGAGCTTGGCAATCTAGATTGGCCTTACTCAGTGGAGGGATTTCAGTAACTGCCTCCCATTCCAGGAGGCAGCTCCTGATGCCTGTAGTCGGCTAGGCTGCATCAGGCATCACCCATGAGCAGCAAGCACAGGCCAGCCTGGCTTCAGGCCAATGTGCAGAATCACATGGGGAGGCTGTGGATGGGAACATGGGAGGTCCCATCTGATGACACCAGAGAGTGATGCTCACTTGAGATTTTTCTTCGAGCTCTGAAGTCTATTGTTAAATCATGTATTTTCTCATTTCTACACAGCAACCAAGATTAGTTTAAAGGGTAGCCTCATGTGTATTTATAGAAGGGTTCTGTTCAAATCTATTTCAGGGTTACACAGAAATTTTATTGCCTAGACTGGGCTCACTCTAGACTTGCTGCCAGAACCCAGATAATCATTAAACCACTCCAGCAACACACTACTTCACTGGCTCAGGGAAAGGGAAAGAATATATAAATTGAGACGTGACATCAGCCTTACTTCAGATGTTTGAGGTTTTTCTGGAATGGTGAGCCTGCCCTTTTCAAGTGCACTGTCTTGGTAGGAACAGTCAAAAGAGCCCCAGAGTCACTTCGTGCGGTGTCTATATAAGGAGCAGAGGGAGCTCTCTCTGTTGTCAGACTGCTTTTTAAAAATGGCATGTTTTGACTGGGATGGGCAGGGGGAGTGGCACATTCAGGAGCTGTAGAAGGACCTTTATTGTGGATCTGGAATTGACTCCCTCTGGAGTAGCTTGATCCCTGCCAGAACCCTGGCCACAGGTTGACAGCCTGCAACCTGATCTGAGGTCTCTCAGCCTCGCCACTGTCACTGCCCCTAAATTCCCTAATCGCCACCCTTCTCTAATAACCCTGTAATGCTATCTTCCCCCATGGCTCCCTGCTTTGTCTTATGTCCTGAAGTGCCCGGCAGTGTCCTTGCCACCAAACTTTCAGCCAAGAAAGGAGTGTAGGGGACATGCTGCCAGGGGATCAGGGTTGACACGAAAATTGTCAGAGTCAGGAAATTCCAGGACCCTTAAGTCATCTGGGAGGACATTTGACATGGGAGGCCAAGGCAGGGGATCAGGTTGCCTCCTCCTAAGCAGGAATGGAGGCCAGGGACTCAGTCTGTCTGGCAGGGAAAGCTTGGATATTTCGGCCTGTATGTTTGTAACAGCTAGTTTGAACTTAGCCTTTCCTCGCTGCCTCTTCCCCTTGGCTTTAGCCATTTGTTTGGCAAGTTTGTAACTGTCACTTAGTAATCATTGCCGAGGTTGAAATGGTTAATCTTTGTTGTCAACGTCATGATTTAGGATCACCATGGAGATGTACCTCTGAGTTTGTCTACCAGGATATTTCCAGGGAGGTTTAACTGAGGAAGGCAGACCCATCTTGCACGTGGGTGGCACCATCTCATGGGCCTGAGTTTTAGACCAAATAAAAAGAAGGAAGTGTGCTGAGCTCCAACATTCACCTCTCTCTGCTTCCTGACTGTGAACACAGTGGGACCAGCTGCTTCTAGTTCCTGCTTCCACACCTTCCCGGACATAACGGACTGTGTCCTCTCTTAAACCACAAGACAAAACAAACCCTTCTCTGCTCAGGTTGCGCACCTTTGTCACAGCAGTGAGCAAAGTAACTAACGTGGGCTTCCACCAGTTTGTGTACGTGAGACCCCAAGCTGACCCCCAGGCTCTGAACTATCTGGGAGATTTCACTCTTTCACTGGCATTCCAGCCCCAGAGCTCTCATCCACGCTCCTTGGTTCACATGGTGATCTTGTGTCTCAGATGTCATGATGAGGCTGGGTATGCATCATGGCCTGGCTCTAGCAGTGTGTCGATCCCTTGGTATCTTAGCATCCACATAGCACCCTCTTCCCCCAGCAGTCTGTTCCAGGGCAGTCAATATTCCAACTTGCCTCTCATCCCCTGGTTGCTCTGGGCAGACCCCACATATTCCTCTTAAGGGACTAAGAGGCCTGTGTTCACCTTTTCTTTTTTGGTTGAGAGACTCACTAGCACAACTGCTCAGGGCTTGCTCACCCTGTACTTAGGGGATCAAGGTGATGACATTGGGTAGGAAGCAATGATAACCCTCTTCTGGATGGAGGCTGGGGAAATATTATGGAGGGATTTGGTGTCTCTGCTGACAGTCACTGGAGCATAAAACGAGGAAGAGCATCCACTGACTGACAGTTGGTCTAGCTGGTGTCTTATTTTAATCTACGGTCTGTTTGTCTGTCCTGCTCATTCAGTGAAACCATGTCTCTGAGGGAAGGAAGCCTTTCTGTGTTCTTTGGTGCCCTGCCTGTGTCAGGTCTATAATTTAGTTAAGATGATGTTCTGGGAATGGTGGTAGTTAGTGATGCCTGGAATGTGTTCAGCCAGTTAGGCCAAGGCTTGAGGCTCTTGTCATGGGCTGGGAAGATTGTGGGGTTCCCTGTTGTTATTTGGGGCTTGACTCAGAACACATTGAGGCAGATCCCTGGTGGGCCTTGGGGGCCATGAAGGAAGAGTCAGTGTTCACTCAAGGCTTTGGGAATAAAACTGGGAATTCAGAACAGAGCTGACCAGTGCCATTAGGCCAGGACTACACTTGGATCATCAGTATACACCTACCTCTCCTCTTGCCTCTAATGTACTGGGATTTCATGAGCTACCATGATTAGCTGCATTTTGGTACTGGAGTCTTGACTCACCATCTAGGTGAACAATAAGAGTTATCCTAACAACTCAAGGAGTCAAATATGACTTTGTGTACTCGGTTTTCTCATAATATTAATCTCAGTATTTGGCAAAATAATTTGCCTGTATTTTTAGGTATAAGTCATCATTCTAAGTATAATAAAATGCTGCCAACCACAACAACTTCAGAATCTTAACAACTTGGGCTAATGCCTGTCCTCTGGCACATACCTCTGTCCTCTTGTGCACCAAGTCTGCTTTAGTATACTTACACTAGTGTACTCCCTCCTCCAGCTAGGCACCCAGTTCAGAGTAACACTTGACTTGTAAAATCCCAGGCGGGCAACTTAGAGTGACATAATGGTACCTGGTCTCCATCCGAGGAGATGGCTGGGACTAACTCCTTCTTTCTTTCCCAGCTCGACGACTGTACCCTGCAGCTATCCCACAATGGTGCCTATCTGGATCTGGAGGCCACACTGGCAGAACAGCGAGATGAGCTGGAAGGCTTCCAGGATGATACGGGGTAAGCACAACTATTGTCCCTGCCCACCTACCTGTATGTACCACGCACTGCTAATGCTGGTGTGCTAAGTCTTAGAATGCTTTGGAGAAACCACCTTGTCCTCGTCCTTCACTTAGAATCATGCAAATCCTCATAGGTGACTGTAGATCTTTTTCTGTCTTGAGGGACTTTGATCCTTGGGGGTAGCCTGGCTTACGAGAAGTTTCTGGAATGGGTTAATTGAACACACAGCATTCTCTTTCAAGGGATTTATAACCCAAGTCTAACAAATCAATAGTCTCTAGATTTTTTGTGGATCAACAGTTGTTTTAATCATCGTTTTCAATAACTTAGTTGATATTTCATTTCATTGGTGGGGATACTGGTAGTTTTATGGTATATATATTTTTCAACTCGTTACAGTGGGTAAAATAATTATTAATTATGTTAATTAACTTAAGTTCTTTCTTAACCTACATCTGGATTGCATGATACTTAGGATTGTTATACTGAGGGAGAGGGCAATACTCGTGATATACCAGAGACGTATATTGACAGTGAAACCTCTGTTGGACTATACATGCTTAACCAGCCTTCCTGTGTCAACTGGGATACTGTCAGTCATCTGATGGGGCCTGCCTCTCTTCCTGCCCCTTATCCACCTTAAACCAGGCAAAGCTCTGATTGTGTCACCTGCCTCCTCCTAGACCATCACAGGGTTCCTGATGCTTTCCAGATCATTCCCCGCTGTTAAACTCTGGTGTTCAGAGACCCCAGAAGCTATCTGACACTCCCTTGGCCAAACTAAGAATATAGCTAGGCAGATACTAGCTGAGAGTATTGATTTTTCATGCAGAGTTTGAAGAATTGGGGCCTTCCTGGTGCTGCTTTCAGGTAGGTCTCCTCCTTCAGTGTGTCTTGATGACGTCTTGGGCTTACCCCAGTTTAGTAGCCTTCATCTTTTAAGACCATTGTTCCTCTACTTGTCCCTCTTTTCTTCTGATTAAACTCCATAAGATCAGATCTGTACCTGTCTGTGTGAATGGCCTATGTCCAGCATTTCTCAGCACTGTTCAGCCATTTCTAAACACTGGAGGATGGTGAATGGCAAAGTCTCAGCATGAATTCCTATGTGGTATGCTGTGGTCATCAAAAAGGTCAAGGTACTTTGTAGGATCAAGCAAAGTTCTTTGACGATATCCTGGTTGCCATCAGAGTGGTGCAAGGACCACACAAATAGTGTATAGGCAAACTCTCTGGATGCTTCCTAGGCTGCATATTCGAGAGGGGTCTCTCCAGCAACTAGCTATTCATCAGCATGATTTTCATTTATCTTTCAGATAGGCTTTCATGTAGCCCAGGCTGGGCCTCAAACTTGCAATATAACAAGAAGATGACCTTGAACTTCCCATTCTTTTGCCTTCATCTCTTTAACACTGGAGATGGAACCCAGGGGCTTTGTACATGTTAGACAAGCACTCTACCGACTATACTACAGTGCCAGTCCTCATCAGCATTTTAAATATGGACATGGAGGGTTATAGGGTCAGTATATTCAGGGGAAATTCCACTGTAATAGTTTTTACGAAGTGTTTGACAATGACAGCCCTTTGTAGATGTCAGAGTACTGGCTAGAATGACAGTCTCATTGCATACTTTCATGGCTCACTGATCAAACAGACCCCAGGAGTGTTATAAGTAGATCATTGTCAACTTGGAAAATGTCTCTAGTGGTGCAATACTTAAAAGACCATGTCCTGCCTGATTTTTTTTTTTCTTTGTGGTTGTTGCAAAAAAATTGATTTGGAGATGGCAGTGCTAGAAAAAAAAGTGCTAAGCTATTAGGCATCAATATTAGAATAAAGGTGAAGGGAAAAGAACACACAGAGGCTTCTCATTACAGAATCTTTTGAATAGTTAGCTGGAGGACTTAGTAGTAATCAGATTTTGTTGGTTCCATTTTTCATCGGAGACAACTGAAGGTCAGAAGTTAAGTTACACATCCCACGAAGGAGAGCCAGTAGCAGATGGTGAGCCAGGTGCATACACAGCGGGACTGATTCCAGAGTCAGCACCTCTCTGCTACCCCAGGAGCTTCTGGCAAAGGCACTTCAGGTCCTACACAGCATGACATCTGCACCTGTGGTGACATGAAATTGGTTCATGCAGTACAACTGGTTTTGGTCTACACCACTTCCTTCACTCGGAACAGTCCAGCCACACTGTGTCTGGGCACCAGAGAAGAGAAGATACCTTTGCTGCCACCATGCACCATGATGCTACATCTCATAGAGGACACCAGCATCCAGATGCTAAGACTCCCCCAAAGATGGTACCTTCAAGGCTGGGGAATGTAAGCCATGATTCCTGGGGTAGGTCCTGGTGTTTGCCTTCCCATTCATTCCCATTTGAGTATATAGCTGGCTGTGAGCCCCATCCAATAGACAGAGACTTGTGGTGGTGAACCTTGGCTGTCAAGCTATTTGGACTGAGGGCTGCCTGGAAGATTGATAAGGCAAAGTGTGAGTGCATTTCCAGAGAGAATTGACTAAAGGAGGAAGACCCTGAGTGCAGGCTTTGAATCTAGATGAACCAAAAGGGGAAGGAAGAGAATATAATGTTTCCTAGTTAAGATCTGCCCTTCTGAGGCATGGACATGGCCAAAGATGTACTATTTTTGCATAAATTATAGGAAGATAGATGGTCAAAAAATTAAGGTGTATGGAACTGTGGCATTTTTTGTGTGGTGTGTTTGGAGTGAGCTCCCTTGCTGGAGAAACTCATTTGTTTCTGTTCATTGCTTTACTCTTTTACACCACGACTAAAAATTAACTCACTTGTTTGGAATTACCACTTGGGCCCTAGCTAACCAGGGAAGAGGAGAAAGGCCTTCAACAGCAGAAGGACAAAGCAATTATTACATGAACAAAACCAAGCAGGGTCTGCTGACTCCCAAGGCCAGGGAAATCAGCGAGCCTGGAGCAGCACAGTGTGAATGAGCCTGGAGTCTCAGATTGTCCTGACTGTACGAGTGTGTGACCTTGGGCAAGCATTTCTATGATAGACATTCACAAAATGAAGATATTTATACAATATTATTTATTGGATAAAGATGCTGTTACCTAACACTACTTTCTTCCCTATGTATCAGGTGCTCTCCTGGGTTTTCTAATCCCAGGAAGGCAGCATTGTAGAGTATGCATACTGGTCGGTTTTTGTCAGTTTGACAAAATTACCATCATCTGGGAAGAGGGAACCTCAGCTGAGAAATTGGCTCCATCAGAATGGTCTGTGGGTGTGTCTGTGAGGGCAATTTCTTAATTGTTAATTGATGTAGGAGGGCCCCGCCCATGGTGGGTGGTGTCATTCCTGAGCAGGTGGGCCTGGGCTATATAAAGAAGTAGCTGAGCACTCTAGAAGAAGCAAGCCAGTAAGCAGTGTTTCCTTCGGAGACTTCCCTTCAGTTCCTGCCTTGACTTATCTCGATGACGGACCATTAACTGGAAGTGTAAGCTGAAATAAACCCTTTCCTTCCTAAGTTAGTGTTTTATAACAGCAACAGAGAAGCAAACTAAGAGAAATGGTCAGGGAGTTGTTTCTTTTCTTTTACCATGTGGATGCCAGGTATGGAACTCGGGTCATCAGGCTGGGCAGTGAGAGCCACCTCAGAGGTTCTGTGTGGGACGTAGGCTTGATGGTTAATGTCATCGCTGTATAACCACGAGATGTAACTTTACCTCTCTAAACTTCTAGTTCCATATAAAGATCGATAGTACAGTCATGATGCTGCCTCTTGGGTTGTTCCTAGGTGAAATATGATGTTGTATGTAAAATAGTAAGCTAGTTCCAGTCTCCATACTCATGCTTAGAACTCATAGCTGTCAGTTACAGCCAGAATTTGGAGTCACGGTACACCGAAATGGGTGGCTCAGAAGCTCTGGGCACGTAGAGCTGCTCAGAGCAAAGTTTCTGAAACTGTGGGTTGTGACCCCATGTGGCCATATGTGGTACGTGGAGGTCATGAAAATTTTGGTAGCAGTAAAAGGTTTGTAAATGTGATAAAAACTGAGTCAAAATGCGTCATCAGTCCAAGATGTTTCTGGAGGCGCTTGCCCATGCTGCAGTTTGTTATGTGATTTCTACAGGATTGTGTAGACTATTGCCACCTGCCTGGCTGCGTGGGGAAGAAGACAGCCTTGCACCCAGGGACAGCTGGGTTCAGTGAGGGTTAAGTGGGGTGGCCCGGAGCTCCTGCTCACCAACTCTGGGCAGCTCTAGGCAGGGGGCCTCTGAATGCTCTGGATGAAAGCGTCTCACATATACTAACTTCAGAGGTTTGCAGTACCAGCTACAATCCCCTTTTTTAAACGAGCTGTCCCAGTGTTTGGATGTTTGGTTAGGGAACCTCTAGTGTAGGCTCTCAGTCTCAGAGATGATGCCACCACCTGGAGTGCTTTAACAGTACTCTTTGCCACCCCCTGCCTCAGGTCTTTGAAATCAGAGTCTGGTGGTGGGTGCAGGAAGAATGATTTTTAAAGTATCGTCAGCTGAGTCCAATGTGCTGCACTGGTTGAGTGAACTGTAGTGTAGACTATGTGTGATTGGTTGAGCTATTTGAACAAAGGCCCCGTGTGGAAGGAGCCTTCTCAGAAGCCTAATTAATGCAGGCTTGGGGTTAGGAATGGGTGGAAGGAGGCAAGGCAGGCAGTGGGAAGAACATGGAGTAGATGTCAGTCAGATGTGGCTCACTGTGGAGATGAGGAAGGAGCAACCTGGTAGCTGAGGGCTGAGGCTTGGACCAGTGGAAGGAAGAGTGGGAAGCTGTGGCTCGTGCATGGGGCCAGCTGGTAGAGAGGTGAACGGAATTATGCAATTGACCTGTGGTGGTAGCGGGGCAGTGAGTGCACAGAGAAGGGGACCATGCCACAGAGAGGGGGTGAAATTGTGGAATAAGGATGACTTGTGAGAGGTGCTTACCCATGTTAGTCTGAAGTGTGGCAAGAGCACGTAAGACTGAGAGGGAGGGGCCTGGAGCCAGGTGAGGCGCATCAGCCACAGAGAGGCTGGCAGATGGATGGCCTGGAGCTCACACCTGAGGCCAGAGTCGGGCGAGAACCAGCACTGTCTGTAGCAGTTACTCAGGTGGCAGCGTCTGGACCCCTTAAGACCTTAGCCCAGAACTGTATGCAGCTGTATGTAACATCCCAGATAACACTGGCTTAAAAGTTTTGTGTTTTTATCATGCAAAAGCAAACGTTATAGAGTCTGAAAATCGAAGCCATAGACAAGGAGGGAAAAATCTTTTAAAACAGAAATTAGATAAAAGGCATGTATTCAAAATATGAAAAGAACTTTCAAACTCAGTAGTAAGAAAACAACCCTGGTACACAACAGGCAAAGGGAAGGAGGGACTCATAGGAAAAGGCACCGTCAGGGAACTATGTGCTGTAATGAGAACCCACGGACACCTATTAGAGCACCCACATCTGCTGACCCAGCCCAGGGAGGCGAGGATATGGAGCCATATGACATTTGTGCATTACTAATGGAAATGCCAGATGGTGTTATCTTTTTGGAAGATAATCTCATGGCTTCTCACAAGGTAGATATGGCCTTTGTTTAGTTAGCAATGGTACTCTTAGATGCTCAGATGAGGTCAATGCCCACATCCACACAAAATCTGCCCAAGGATGTTCGTAGCAGCTTTACTCATGATCTCCAGCATTCAGTAGCAGCCAAGATATCTTCAATAGGTGAGTAGAGTGTAGGAGAACCATGCGATGGATATTTAGAAATAAGCTATCGAGATAGAAAAAGGTAGTGTGTGTGTGTTAGGGAGGGTGTCAAATCCATCTTGTAAATTCTGAAAAAGCTGTGTATCCAAGCCAAGTGATAATCTGAGAAAGCTGCAACTGTGAAGCTAGGATAAAGATCAGTGGTGGTGGCTGATGTAATTACAGCTCTTTGGAGGCTGAGGCAGGAGGATCACTATGAGTTTGAGACCAACCTGGGCTATATAATGAAACTCTCTCAAAAATTGAAAAAAATTAGTGATTGTCAGAGTTTGGGGGTAGGTGGGTAGGGAGGGATGAAGGGTTGAACGTGGGTAGGTGTTTTAGGGTCAACCGCTCTGTTCTGGAAAGGTCCGATATAGACATAACAGCATAAGACAAACTGACCTCATGGTGGGCTCAGCTGTTGTAGCGAAGGCCAGCACACCCGTGTGAGGTATTGGTGATGGAGCTCCGTGTGCAGTGAGAGTTATTAGGGAGCTATCTCTACTTTCAATGTGTCTTAAAAAAAAAGAGACAATATGGCTGTGACATGGCACCCATCGGTTGGGTGATTCGGTGAGAGTCCCCTTCCTCCGTCACTATGCCATACACGCTCCTCCCAAAGCTGTCCCTTTAGTTGGAGATGACGGCCTTCCCCAGCGGAGAACTGTTTGTTCCTCAGCCAAGGATATGAAGTAGCCACGCTCCCCTTCTAGAACTTCGAAGATTACTTGGTAAACCTCCAAGCACTCTAGGAAAGCTGTGGTGAGTAGGCAGGGCCACAGAGTGAGTAGATCACGCCCCTAGGAACATGGGCTGCTTTTGCCTCTCTGCTCTGCCATCTTTAGGGTCTGCCTACGATCATTTCAGGGCACTAAGGCATGTGCATTGGTGGACAGTTTTCTTCTTTTTTCCTTTGCAAACCAGGATATCCTCAAATCTGTCAGCTGAAACAATGTTATTCTTTTTTTTTTTTGTATGAGAGTCCTGTACTCTGGGGGAATGGTGATAGCATCCTTAAGATGAGGATCCATTGCTGAGTCCAGAGTGGCTGCTCTAGATCATTAATCTCATCAGCAACTGAGACGCCAGAAAGGAGAAAAGAGACAACGTGGGCTCAGGCTTCTTCCTGTGGCCATGTGCTCACAGCGCTAGGACTTAGACTCCTGTCTAAGTCACATCACAGGTGTGAGTTCACCTGACTTCCCTTCATCTCCACGAATATTGGGTGATAGCTAGTGGTTCCTTCCTCAGGTAGGGTAGGCGAAGAGAAATCTTGGTGCCCGCTAAATTTTTTTCCCTTTCCAGAGCTTTCCAGAAACTCCACCAGCAACTTCCACTCCGTGCTCAGTGAAGAGAGCCACGCTGTGTGTGTGCCCTGCCCACCTTAGGTTGCGTTGTTTGTGTAAGGCAGAAAGGGGTGTGGCTATCAGTTTGTAGGCAGCAGTGTCTGCCTCAGGGAGGGAGGATAGGAGTCCATAGAACAGACAGGTAAGGACACAGGCATGACAGGAGGAGGAGAGGGGAGCCTGTAAGACGATGCTCAAGGTGTCCTGGGACAGAGTGAGCAGAAGCGAGGAGCGGCTGACCAGGGTGGCAGCAGAATTTCCTGAGAGCTGGGCCAAGCAAACTTCTGTCCCTTGAGGAGACCTGAGTGTAGACGATAAGGGTGATGAAATGTCAGAGGCCTTGGGTCGCAAATAGGGACCCGGCTGATATGGCTCATGGTCTGAAATGTAACAGCTCAAACTCTGAAAGAGAAGACAGATCAGTTCTCTGTTGGGTTCATCCAAATTCAAAACAGCTTCTCCTTTAAAAGGATACTTGATAGATGCTGTGGAATGGGAAAATTTGTAAATCATCTATCAATAACAGAGATATATCCAGAATATGTAAAGAGCTCTTACAACCCAATAACAAAGAGATAATTTTAAAAGGGCAAAAGGTTTGACTAGGCATTTATCCCAACACGCTACACAAACGATCAAGCAGCTTGTGAGAAGCTGCTCAGCATTGTAAGTCACTGGGGAAATTCAAGTCAAAACCAGAGTGAGGGCCTACAGCACACCTACTGGTGTGCTGGGATCACAGTGACAGATGGTGGCATGTGTTGAGGGGGACGTGGTGAAACTGGACACCCGATGCCCCGCTGGTGGGAATGTAAAGTGGGACAGCCTCTTTGAGCAACAGCCTGATAGTTTCTTAAAATGTTAAACGTTGAATTATTGCATGGCCCAGCAGTTTCACTCCTAGCTGTGTCCCCAGGAGATGAAGCACTTGTCTGTGTAAAAATCTATTCACGGATGCTCCCTGTACTATTTTATAGTAACCCCAAAGTAGAGCGATCCCAAATGCCCATTAGCCGAGGAATGTGCAAAGCAAGTGGTCTGTGCGTGCGATGGGACGGCACCAACATAAGAAGGATGATGTCATTAGTGTGGGTGTGCAGTGTCCCCCACAGGCTCCTGCATATGAACACTTGGTCCCCAGCTGGTGGCTCTGTTTTAGGCAGCCATGGAATCTTTGCGGGGGAGAGCTAGCTGGAGAACTGGGTTGCTGTGAGGTAAGCTTTAGGGATTATACCCCAGTCTGCTTCTGACTCAATGTCTCTCTGTTTCCTGGTCTGCAAAGTCGTGAACAAGCAGCCTCACATCCCTCCTTCCACGGTCGCCAGCTGCTCCTACCACCATGCCTGTGCCTCAACAAATCATAAGCCCAAATAAGTTTTTCCTGCTGTAAATTGCCAGGGATAGTTCTTGTCCTAAGTCTTGTTAGGTATTTGGTCACAGCAATGAGGAAAGTAACACGAGTACTTGTCCTGTTCTAGATGAACCTCAGGATCATGTGACTAAATGAAAGAAATCAGACACACAAGGTAACATATTGTACAGTTCCATCTACGTGAAATGTCAGAAAGGCAAGTCTATATAGCTCTAAATAGTCTACATACATTTTCAGTTCCTGGAATTGGAGGAGGGAGTAAGAAATGGCCATAGATGGGCATGTATTTCCATTGGGGTATGTGGGGGGAAGTGACAAAGTTAAAAAGTTAGACCATGTAAGTAAGCCCTTCTATTCTCAGACCCCAAATAATTGAATTATATACTTGTAACAAGTAGATTAGTGATTCCTCAATTATACTTGCTTAAAGCTTAAAGCTTCTACGGCATGACTGTAGGAGAGGCACTGCGCTGGCCACTGGGTTCAGGGAGAAATGAATCTTTTGCTATGTGAGGACAACGAGGAGGGACACAGAGCCTGCTGGTGGTGGCTTCTCTGACCAGTGTCCAAGAGGCTGAAGGTGGTGGGTTCTTCTGCTCTAGCACATGGGCTTGGTGCTTTGGTCACAGGACATGCACCACAAAGCACCTACAAACAAGTCTGTATATCTGGGGACTCTTAATGCCTCACAGTAAAGTGGGTGATCTGTCCACTCTCAGAGCCAAGTACATCCAGGTCCACACACAGGAGGGATACACGTCAGTGTCCGTGTTGAATCCTTTGAGCTTTAACTGAATCAGAGAGCCAGAGACACATTGTCATGGTAGATGCTTGAGGAATCAGTAAAGTGGGAGGAATGAGAAAAGGCAGATGAGAATGGAACTGAAGACACAAAGGAGACAGGCAGACATTAAAGCAGAAGTGGAAAGACAAGAGGAAAGACAGACGCAGGGACTATTGGTGACAAGGATGCCACTTCATACCAGCAAGCCTTTGCCACACGCCAGGCATGACCTCGGCACACTACCGGAGCGTACAGTCTTCACGCCCTCAGCAGTAAGCAGAGAGTGTTGTCAGTATCCCATTTTACATAGGAGGGAGCTGGGCTCAGGCGGTTAAGGAATTGTGGAGACCATCCGGCTGGCTTTTGCATCTGTTTTTAGCTTCACACTTTACTAGGGGAGACCAGTAGATGTCTGGAGATGAATGCAGTGATGGCTGGATCTCTGGCTCGAACTCTGAGCTTCTGAGTACCTCAGACTTAGCTTTCTCCTTTGACCACCAGACGACTCATGCAAAGCCCCTTCTTCCATCTCCAAATCAGGATACCTGGTGGGTCTTACAGTGCTAGAAGCTTGCTAAGGGCTGTTCTCCTTGTAGACTTGCTGAGGGGTCTGTTCAGCCTTTGCAGAATGTTCGAACACCTCATACTACCCTTACCTGAGTGTGTATAAATTTTCTGATGTTCCTGGAGGACAGTAAGGAGTATCATTTCTACTGTTGGCCACAAAACCTGATGAAGCCTCTGGCTCTGTGCCTCTCACAGTAAGGCAAAGGCCCATGACAAGGCCTTTCTGTGTTACTCTTGTGAAGATGTTCTCTTCAGAGCTGGGAATGTACACATAGGTTTTTGAGAGCCTCAAATGAGAATTCTTTGCCCAAGGCCATAAGCATTACAAGAGAAACTTGTGCTTCCTGAGAGGCTAGGAACTGGCTGGATGCTTAGAGCTCTGACCCGCACATCCCTGGCACTTAGGAGTCTTTCTGATTCCTGTGTTTATCTGGACGATTCCTGTTGTCATTAGGGGAGGATGGCCTTGGGTGTGGCCTGCTGAGCAGTGGGATTTGGAAGCTGGTGACAATTCCCTGGCATCGGCTGTGCTGACAGGAGAGGATGCACACTGTACCTGGGAGTCTCAGGCGCCACACACTGCCTTTGCCCTTGGGTCCAGATACTGGTGCTTGTGTGTTCCCATCTGACTCAGAAGCTGAGAAGTAGCTCACAGGTGTGGCAGCTGGGCAGTGTTCCAACATGCAGGTGGTGGGGAGCAAGGAACCCCCACGGGCTCCAAGGGGCTGTGACAGCTTCAATTTCAATCTTGGAACATGGAAGTCCTGTAAAGTTGCACACTGAAGTTTGTATAAGTGTGCTCCAGAGGAGCAAAACTATTGGGTCTCACCTCTCTTCTGTTTCTCATCTATGAACCATCTAATGCTATATGCCGGTTTCAGTAGCATAGTATGTTAGTTGTATGGAATAGGGGACTTCCTAATGATATTTCTATACACATATTCAATGTTCTTTGATTATATTCACCATTTCTGTTACTCTCCTATATCCCTTCTTTGTTTCCATTGCACATCCTCAGTCTTTGGTTTCATATCCACCTCAAAGCCCTCACAGCTAGGCTGCTTTGTTATCTTGGCTGTTGTGAACAGTGCAGCTATTGAACATGGGTATGCAGGTTTCTCTATGGTATACTAACTTGGACTCTTTGGGGCATGTTCCAAGAAGTGCTGTTGCTGGATATATGGACATTCTATTTGGGGTTTTTGAGGCCTTTCCACAGTGGCTGCACCCACATTTCTACCTGAGAATCAAACTCAGGATGTCAGACTTGACATCAAGTGCCTTTACCCACTTTACCATCTGCTGGCCTGTGAGTGTTATCTTTGAATCCAGACTGACATGGTATCCCCTTTATTGGGAAAAGATACCAGATACTCAGTTTTTTTTATTCTGAAAGTTGTAGTCATAAAATTAAAGAAAAGACAGTTTAGATAGATGGATTAGCAGTTGATAGAACTTATGCTTTTGCAGAGGACCTGGGCTTGGTTCTTAGCACCCACATGGCAGCTCACAACCACCTGCAACTCCAGTTCCAGAGGATCTGACACCCTTGTTTGGTCTCTGAGAGTTTTAAACACTTGTGGTGCACTTAAACTCATGTAGGTGTACATACATGTAAATTTTTTAAAAAGTTAAAAGAGCACATTTATTGGAAAACTAAAGAAGGTTTTGCTGTTGTTTGTTTCTTTGTGTAGCCCTGGCGGGTCTAGAACTCAGGGATCAAACTCTGCCTCCTGAGTGCTAGGAATAAAGGTGTGTGCTACCATGCCAAGTAGGATTAAAAAAAAAAAAGTACCAGAGCCCTCACAAGGCAGGCAAATACTCTGCCACTGAACTACAGCTACAGCCAGCTAAGGATTGTTTTTAAGCAGACGATGAGATATTTCTTTATAAAAAGCCAAAAGAATCAGCAAAAGACTTCTGGAATTAATAATGGCACCAACATGAACATTTATAAAAGAAATACATGAAAAGCAAGTTTCGCCACCGTAACATTAAAGCATGAATGTTGGAGAGAGGGACAGAAAGGTTAAAGGGGCCTTACAGTGGGTGTTCCTGTGATTGTGTACTCTCTGAACTTGAGGATCATACTCAGGTATTCAATATTGGGCTGCCTAAACTGAGTTCTTAGGATAAACCTTGTCTGATCTCCTAGGATTATTTTTGAGTGTCATGTAGCTTAGTTTGCCATACTTTTTTCTTGGATTCGTGTATTTCATCTTCTCTCTCTCTTTGTTTTAAAGATTAACTTATTTATTTTTATGTGTATGGGCATTTTGCTTGCATATATGTGCACTGTGTGCATGCAGTACCAACATAGGTTAGGACATGGCATTATGGAACTGACTGGAGTTACAGTTGTGAGCCACAGTGTGGGTGCAGGGAGCTGAACTTGGATCCACTGCAAGAGCAGCCAGTGCTCTTAACTGCTGAGCCATCTCTCCAGCTCCCATCTTGTCATTTAATGTGCTTTTTTAGGGTGTCAGGTTTCAATATTGAGGTTATAGCTCTCCTCCCCTGGGGCCCTCCTTTGATTCCTTCCAAGACCTAAGCTGCTTCCTCACTGTTCTGTGGGATTCTGTCACAGTCCTATAGCATGCTCCACAGCCTGTGCCTCCCGACTGCTCACAGGCCCCTTCGCTTGTAGGGTCTTGTGTACACGGATGGGTAAAGAACCAGGCAGAGTGAAACAGAAGATTTGCAGATGGTGAAATTACCTTTTAAAAGGGCCTTTTGATTTTGAGTCACTATTTCATGGAGATACTTGGACATCTGTGTTTATTGCTGCACTGTTCATGAAGAGTAAGAAATGGAGTCAGCCTAGGTGTCCGCTGTCAGCATAGAGCTAGATAAAGAAATTCTATTCAATTACGAAGAAACAGGTAGCTGCAGGTTGGAGGCCACCACATAATTTCCTGGGACTATGCACCTGGTTTCTCCTTTTCTTTTCTAATAATAAATTTAAAACTGCAAAGGCCCTTTTTATCTGGTCTCAAAAATAAAAAAATATAATTGATATTGTCACCACTTGGGTTCTGTGTCTCCTTCCCACACAGCCCTAAGACTAGGGTATGGAAGGCACTGCCAGATTCTGTTACAACTGAGGCTCTCGGAGAAGAGATTAGGATGGGAAAGAGCTTCAGCTGCAGAAACACCTTTTATGTTCCATGTTGCTGGGCTGTTGGCTCTTAGCTTGCCTTCAGCTGCAGACTTCCTGGCGTTCCCTAGCCTTCAGACCCTTGTTACCCATGGGTAGCCAGGACCCGTGCTATCTCCCATTATATGCTTTCTGCCAAGTTTCAGTACTGCAGTCTCTCTCTGCATATAAGATCCTACCTAGGACAGGCCTGGTAGGAGTGGGGCTGGGGAAGCCCAGGCCCTTTCTTCCTCCTGGAAACTGAGGTGAGAAAGATTTGAGGTGAGTAAGGTGCATGCATGTTGCCAGGGTCAGTTGTAAATAGCCTGCAATTATCCCTGGTGGACACCATCTTCTGTAAGAATTCAAGGGAGAAGCCATGGCAGCCTTGAAGAACGGCTCTTCCAGATGGCTGTGTGTGTTCCCCTTCTCTATATATGTAAGAACCAATTTAAAATAGCCATGGGGACGAGCAAGCAAATCGTGTTGTTATGTTCCAGGGATTTCACTTCACAGGCTCAGATTTCAAAATCTCCCCAACATGGTCAAGCACAAGACATAGACTCTGGAGAAGGACAGAGCCAGTGGGCTTGGTGATAAAACACATATGCTAATTCAGAAAAGCCGAAGTTTCGTTGGTTTGAAGTCTTGTAATGGATTATTTCAGGATATATTCTTGTTTATATTATGTCACTACTTACTGGGCATCTCTTTTAGGTGGGTGTGTTAATTGACAGGTTGCTGGGTGCCTGCTGCCTCTGCTGACACCTGTGTTTTGTTTCCCATCTTTCTTAGGCGTGGAAAGAAGAATAGTATTATTCTGAGGACACAGCTATCCGTGAGGGTCCATGCCTGCATTGGTGAGTGATGTCTGAGGCAGGTGTGCTCGCTGTCTGCCCCCAGCGATCGTGTGTGTTGGGAAATGACACAGTTAGAAACTGTAATTGTCATGCTATCTGCTGGGATAGCAGATAGCATGGGATTCTGGAATTTTGGGAAATCACTTCTTGCAATTAGTGCTGAAGCCCTGTTTCATTTTTGCTCTTTTGATTGTGACTAGACCTTGACAATAAAACAGCTTGTGGTCACTGATGGAGATCTTTCTAGGAGTCATGAGAAATTCTTCCTGGATTGTTGCCAGAGAGGGCCTCTACCCAAAGCAATCCTTCATATGTCTCCTAGAAGCTCGATTTTGGGGAAGTGGAGTCTGAGACCCCAGATGTGGTCAGGTGATTGAAAGGAAATCTGAGGTCAGTGGAATGTAGTAATAAGGCTGCTGTGTGGGCTCAGCAAGGAGACAAGGAGGCATTTTTCATAGGTGCAAGCCCTGCCAGACCTCAGCAGAGGGAACCCCCATCATGGCAGAGCCATCCCAACAGTGGAACCCTGAGCATCTGAGCTCAGGTGTTTTTATTCATTCAGAACTCAAACATCTCCAACAGAAACCCAACACTTGCAGACAATACAAAATACTAAGGCCTATGCATTCCTTTTTCCAACAGTGCACAAAAACAATTATTTTAAACACAACTAAAAATAAACTTCCACAGCAGTGGAGGGAGAGGATGTACAGTGTGGAGTGAAATGGTATGTCAGTTACCGTTAATGCTGCTGCCATCAAATACCTGACAAGAAGCAACACTGGAGGGCAAAGTTTACTTTGACTTACAGTTTGAAGGAAGACAGTCCTTCATGGCAGGGAAAGCATCACAGCATGAGTGTGAGGCAGCTGTCGCTTTGCACCCTATAGTCAGGAAGCAGAGGGCGATGAGCATTGACACTCAGCTGGCTTTGCCTTTTTACTGAGTCCCTGACCCCAGCCTGTGGGACATTCAGGGTAGGTCTTCCCTCTTGAGTTAAGTCTCTCTGGAAACAGCTTCTCAGACACACATACCCGGATTTATGTTTCACTGGAGATTCCAAGGCTAGTTAATTTGAGAGTGAAGATTGACTGTCCCAGGGCTAAGTAAGCAAAGGTACTTGTGGTTCCAAATGACTTTCCTGTGGTCACTGGGCAACCACTGGATCATTTCTGTGCTCATTGGTTTCCCCAATGTAGTCATGGGTTCACTGGGAAGAAATGGATTAGACTCCTACTACTACTACTGAGCCAGGGAAACTAATAATGTAAAATCATAAAAAGAAAACATAGTTCACTCTATGCATGAAATATCTAATATATGCTTAATTTTGATTTTATTTAATGTTTGCTGTGGTCTTCAGGCCTCTTCCAATCAGGGTAATGTCAGTCATGTTACTGATGCTGGTCTGTACTAGGAGCAAAGGATTCATAGGTGGAACAGGTGAAACATTTTCTAGTCCCTTCTCATCCCTGATGCATGAGGTGTAGCTGCACACTGAGGGGGATCCATGTCATTTTCCTTGGGTGCAAAATGCTGAGAGAGGTGGGAAGTGTCAATTATTGTTTTGCTCTAAAGTATAAATTATGCAGATGTCTCAAAACCCTCAGGGACCGAAGGATATTGTGGGGTGGTGGATTGTGATGTTTCAGAAACCTAGAAAGGTCTGTGGTACCTGTAGGTAACATTGGCTATCTGATCTGCAGCTTCTAGGAACTGTCAGTGAGTGTGCCACATACATGGATATTATATTGCTTGTTTCACATGCATGTAGCGTTTCTACCTGAAGAAAAATCCTGTAACTCATCACTTTGTATAAACTTCTCAGCTCTCATCCTAAACCAAGCAGAAGCTCATGTGCATGCCAGGTGATAAATACTCCTGAAGTCCAACATTGGAATGTTGGACCATGTGGGTCTCCTGTGTGACCCACACAGGAGATTTGGGACATAAGTGTGAATTGACTTTTCCCGGGGACAGGAAGGTAATGGAAATTTGGCTCTTATTACAGTACTCTGGCTCCAAATATGAAGGTACTAAATCCTTTTTAGAAGATGTGTTTGTGGGTGAGGGATACAACTCAATTGGTAATGTGTCTGTCTAGCACTCAAAGGCCCTAAGCTTGATCTCCACCATCACACAAGCTGAGTAAGGTGATGCATACCTTTACTCCCAGCGTTTGGGAGGTGGAGGCAGGCAGGGGGATCAGAGGTTCAATGTCACTTTGGATACTTAGAAAGTCCAAGGTCAACATGAGATACATGAGATCTTGCCTATAAACACATATATTGATTTGATATATATATGTGTGTGTGTGTATGTGAAAAAATATATATACCATAAAACTTCTCTAAACAGCTTTCATGTTTTTCTTATGTTCTGTCTTCTATAATTGATGGAGAACACATACTTTGTTCCACAGTGTACTGATCCTCATTAGCCAGCTTAACCCATGTGATCTGACTTGGACATCTCCATTCTCATGCCCAGAGGGTTTAACCAGTTCTGATGTGTGTGTGTATTTGTGTGTATGTGCTTTCAACCTTCTTTATGCCAATTTTCCCTGATTATTGGAAGCATGTACTTTGATGAAATAGTACTTAAATATTTGATCAACTGATTGTGGATATAAAAAGTCATGGCTTTGAAAATTCACTGACTGTTTTGGAAAAGAATCAAAATTAGTCATTACAAAAACATTGAAGTCAAGTGTGCACTGACAGCTGTGAAAGGTGAAGGATGTTGGAAACACTCAGATGGATTCCAGTGTTCACAAATGGCTGCAGCTCCTGCCTGACTTCAAGGGAACTGAATTGGGCACTCATAGACCATGCTGCCAGAATGTTTCATGCCAAAAGACCCATGGGGAATTCCACTTTGTGGACCATCTCTCAGATATCTGTGTGTCTGCAAAGGTAGGAAACGGTACTTAGCTACTGGAGAGGAAGTTAAAAACAAGGTCTTGCGGTGCACGTGCTTGGCTTTGAAAGGATTTTCTGCTTTCATCAGTCTATGTCATCAGTTGCCAAGGCCTCCAAGGGTTTGGATGTATAAATTAAGGCCCAAGACAGCAGGTTTCCGGCTGGGTCCGTTTTCTCCTTTTGGTGAGATCTGCTGTAGCTTTGTGCAGACACCACTTGAGTAATACTGTTTGCTTATGTATAGAAAGTGGAATATTTTTGAGGTGTCTCTTCCCATTGTGACATATCATTTCCCTTTCCACTGGGCAGCATTAGATGGCTTTTGTTGTTGTTGTTGTAACAACAAAGTAACACAACACAAAACAAAGCAAAACAACACACAGAATCTGGAGTAGCATCCAGTTGAAATGACAAAGGAAAATAAGACAAAGGGACAAACCTTCTCATACCAGTGGAGTCCTGGTTTGTTCTCAAGATCGTTTCTACTCATGGCTATGTGAGAAATGGATTCATCCCCGAGGGTATTGGATGCTGCCAGAGGTTCAACATGGTATGCAGCACTCCAAAAATCTTGCTTTGAACCCATGGTAGTGCTGCACCCATGATCAGCTTTTGTCCCATGGGTCCCTCAGAGTAGCAAGTGAGTGTTTTTCTCACCTCACCCCTTATCCCCTTCAGTCCTGCTTTGATGGAGTGTAGGAATTTATAGTCCAGGGCAAGTGCTGATGAATTGGAGGCATTATGTGTTTGGAATTGTCCAGTGCTAACTTGGAAGTCTGTACCCACTTCCAATAAACGTGGGACACAGCCTTTAAGGTTATCAACCTTACAAAAACCAAAAGGCCACAGGGGCTGTGTTCTGATGGTCCCAGATAGCCTCTGCAGCAGGTCTGTGTGATAGTACAGTGGTTCTGACGTGTTTGGCAGAAGCTGGGATGAGAATTTGGTAAAGAGAAGTCCCAGGCTCCTCTTTGCTCTTTGCTGTGACTTTTCTTTTGGGTATTTTTGGTATGAATGCCTGATGAAATGTATGACAGCAAACAATGTAGAGCATTGACTTCTTAATTCAACTTTGATCCCCAAAGAGATAAAAGCATTGATGTTTCCATCTTAGACATGAACTTACAGATCTAAATTTAAAAAAAAAAATTTTTTTTTGATCAGCAGGAGAAGTCTGCATTTTATGAGGCTAGTAGGGAAAAAAAATTAAAAATCCTGCCAAGGATCCTATTTCAACCCCAGAAAAGTGTTCCAAGTAACTGGCTCTGAGAAGAGACTCACACAAGAAACAAAAAGAAGCCAAGAAAGTGCAGAATCGGAATGCAGTATAGGTTGTAAGAGGAAAAAAATGTGGCTAACCAAGATGGTGTACACCTTTAATCCCAATACTCAGGGAAGCAGAGGCAGGTAGATCTCTGTGAGTTCAAGGCTAGCCTAGTCTACAGAGTGAGTTCTAGGACAGCCAGGGCTACATAGTGAGACCCTGTCTCGAGAAACAAACAAAACAAAAAAGAAAAATAAGAAAAAAAAGTGGAAATTGTGATACTTTGTGATGGCTGATTTTAATTACCAAATTGGCTGAATTTGGAACCACTGAGAAGATGCACCCAGAGTGTCTATGAGGATGTTTTCAGAGAGTGTTCACAAAAGAGGAAAGATCAATCCTAAACATGGGTTCTACCATCCCATGGACATTTGAAGGGGGGCAGCATAAAAGGGAGAAGTGAAATGAGTGCCAGAATTTCCCTTCCTGATTCCTGGCCCAGTGAGATGTGAACAAGCAGCTGCTCCACCACCACATCTACAGAGACTCTTGCAGCCATGCCTTCCCCACCATGATGGACTGAATCCCATCAAACCGTGAGACAAAATAAACTTTCCTCTCAAGTCACTTCTTACTTGGTTACAGCAGTGACAAAAACAACTAATACAGATCCTTATGTTAACATGGGTGAGTGTTCTACTGGCTGATATTTTTGCTTGGCTTTGAACATTTGTTTCCTACTCTTTGAAGTTGATCTTGTCTTTCCTTTAAGAAAAATCAACCCTGTTGGTTGGTCTCCTGGGGCCCAGAAGGCCCATGCTTATTATAAGTGTCCAGCACTGAACTAAAAGGGTAAAATGTAGCTGAGGATGCTGAAAGGCCATTTAGGCTCATAGCTGCAAAAGAGCAGCATGGCACAAGGTCTTCAGTGTCATCTCCCCACAGTCTTTGTGACAGTGAGGTTGGGATGTGGGTATGGAGAACTGGGAAGAGCTGGAAAGCTGGCTGAAGTAACCAGTATCACACTGTCAGGTCAAGTCACAGGCATAAAGACAATGTTTAAAGAAAATAGCATTAAAGAAGGATGCTTCATCCACAGATAGAAGTGGTCAGTTTCCTATAATAGAGGCACCAACAAAACGAGGTGTACAGATTGCAAAGAATTTTCTTTCAGGCTAAGCTCTGCAGCTATGTGCATCGTGTATTAGAACTGTGGCAGTAGTGAGCTGAGAGTCTTCCTCTTTCTTTCTCACTGGCCTGGAATTCACCAGCTTCACTATGCTGGCTGACCCCTCAGTCTGCAGGTCCTGCCTGTCACAGTGCTGGGGAGATAAGTGTGTGCAATAGCCTTGTGCTTTGGAAAAATAAGATCTGGGGGGCTGGAGAAATGGCTTAGTAAGAGTACTTGCTGCTGCTCTTATAGACGACCAGGGTTTGATTCCCAACACCCATGTGGTAGTTCACAACCATCTGTAACTCAAGTTTCAGGCGATCCATTCCTTTCTGTGGGTACCAGGCATGTATGTTACACATACATACATTCAGACAAAACCCTTGTCCACATGAATATTAACAGAATGAGTTTTGAGTACTTAACTCATGGCCTCATGCTTACAAGGCAAGCACTTTACCACAGAGCTATCTTCCCACCCCTGTGGGCAGTCTTAATGGGAAAGAAGCCCGGATCGGCACTAGCTTTCATTGCTGAAAGGAGGCACGATTGTGTGCTACCAAGTGGCAGCTGGGATTCAGAGAAGGCATAGGTTTTGTCTTGTATCCAAGCCCTCTGTAACAGCTGTATGGTTCCGGGCCCTGGGTTTCTGGGTTCAAAGGATTGGGTAGAGCTGCGATGCATGACCACCAGGCCCTCCCTTCCTCTGCCTTAGTTCACAATCCCATTCGCCTTTCTTAAGCCCTTTGTCTGCCCTGTGCTTTTAACTAGGCTGGCCTGACTCCCCTACCTCTCCCATCTCTCCCTCTGCAGTCCCTGCTGATTTTTTCAACAGATCCCTGCTGGACCTTTGGGAAAGCTCCCCTTCAAGCTGCCTGTCCCAGCATTGACTTTGCAGGGCGACAGGGGGACACTGGGCTTTAGAACGTTAGCTGAAACATGTGGCCCCAAACTCCTCCTTGGCTCTGTGTGTGGTTTGAAATTTCACTTCAAATTAGGGGTTTTCTTCAGGAAACAGTCAAAAAACAAAAAACTCGTAGTTCTGATAGTTGTTGGTGATATTTCTGTGTTAATTAAGGAGGAGATTCTGTTGTGAGTTCTAAGACACAAGGCCTGGACAAGTTAACTTGGTCCTCTGGCACCTTAGGTGCTAGCAGACCTGTTCAAGTGTTGCTGGTCCGTGATGTGAACACCACGTGACTGAGAAACTAAGTCAAACTGGTTGTTTCCAGCCGGTAGAACCCCCGAGCCTTGAGCCATTTCATCACTTTGGCTCTCTGCCACTGCTTCCTCTTTCTCCAGGCCTGATGCTTCTAGCTGGCCATGTGCTGCTTTCCCACAGAGGTTCTTCTGCACTGAATTCTTGGGTTATGAAGGGCTATCTCTATTCTTCATTCCCGAACAGCACAGGGACCAAGCTCACGCTGTCTAGCCATGTGCATCTCTCGTGGGGTCAGGTACAGGTGGCTACACTTCCTGTTTCTTTCTCGGGTGCCAGGATCCCAGGCTTGGATTCTCCAACTTTTGATTTTTTTCATAGGTGTTTACTGTCCTGCTGGCCACAACTTCAGCACAAAGGGGGCTGTGAAATCCAGAGTCGCCTCTGCAGTTAAGAGACTTCTGGGGCTTGGTGACTTTTATTTTAGACCTTCTCCTTTTTATACCCTGTCAAGCTTATGACCCAGTTTTGCCTGCAGTTTTGTTTTCTATGTTAAAAACAAGCTCTGTGGCTTAATCAGATAAGTATCTCACACCATCTGTTTTCTATTAAGCTGTCATAGGTCCTAGGTGGCAGACCCCGTAGCTGTCCACGTGTCTAGCGGCTCCCTGGGGTGGGGGAGAAGATTGTTAGGTTGATCACTTTCCCCCCCACTCTGCAGTGTTGCTATCTTCCTAAGGTGTCTCACTGTCAGCCTGGGAGTGCTAAATGTGCCCAATTACCCATACGTCTGTCGTGTGCAATACACACCTGCCATCAGACTCATACTCTGCATGAGTAGCTGGTCTCGAGACACTTGGAACTGTACAGGCTGTTAGCCCAGTCTTTCCACGGATGATGACATCTTGTGATGCGAAGATCATGAGTCACTTCTCAACAAAAATAAAGAGAGTAGCTCAAAAATTCACTTGAGGCTTGACTCTCACTTCTGCAGGATGCAGGGCAGAATAAAGAACAGGAGATACTGTGAGAGGCAGAGCCTAGGAACTTTCCAGTCTAGCGGTGTGAGCGGTGTGAATTAGAGGCCCGGGAAAGGAAATTGGGATGTGAACACACATGAGTTGGGATCCCTTAGGCGGCTCCGTTTCAAGTTGCGTTCGTCTCCTCCATGGTTTTGTATAAACGAATTACCGCATCCCTACAACTTATTTCATCACCAAAGATCTTAAGATACTGGATATTAGAATTTGAACTTCACCGTGGAACCGTTACCAGTTTGCTTTCTTTGCACTGGCCCAGAGACTGTTTAACTTGACCACTTAAAAAGGAACACAAATTTTGGCAAAAAGAACTGATTTGAGTATCCCTTGCAAACATACCTGTGGCGACAATTACAAGGGACGTGGGGTAGCGTACACCCCGGGCTGGCAGTTAGACTGCAAACTGCCGCCAGCCAGCAAAACCTTCAGTGATGTCCAGGAAGCAACCCCTGGGCAGATTAGCACTGTGCTTTGGAGTGATTTCTGCTGCATTATAATAAGTCTTCCATCACATGCCTGGCCACTGTGCAGTGCAGCGCAAGCTCTGGTGACCAGCCCTCTGTGCCATGGCTGTTTTCACAAAGGGTTAGATTCATTCCTGTCAGGGACAATCACAGTCGGTGTTGGGAAATAGAGTGCTTTGTTTCTTTACTAGACATTTTGATATCCAGAGGATGCAAGAGTTCAGAAGTGGGGTCGGTGCTCCACTGCACCTCGCTTTTCAAAGGTGGCCTTCTCAGGATTAGGTGCACATTAAGGTGTTATTCATGTCTTGGTGATAGACTCTAGAAAAAGGGGTTCTTGGAAGATCATGGGAGCATTTTGCCTATTTTGATTGTATCAGAAATACCTAGTGGGAAGAATTTAAACTTGGACCTTCCCCAAGCCAAACCCCCCACCCCCAAGCCAAAACAAGATACAAACTAGATGCAAAAGGGGACTGATTCAGAATTTAAATTGAAGGTGGAAAAAGAAAATCAGCATCGAAACATTTGTTATCCGTCACCTCAAGTTCAAGTGCTAGAGCTAGTGACAGGAGAGCAGGGGAAGTTTGAAAGGATTTGTCAATTGCCATATTATCATAATTGGAGAAAGACCCCATAAACATATTATTGTTTGTGTTTGTAAGTGAAGGGGCGGGGCAATGCTCCCTTGAGGTAGTCTGTGGGTTTCTCATTTCTCCCCACTGTGCTGTGCTAGGAATGCTGGTCCGGGCCTTGTAGATGAACTGTGCAGGCGACTGACATGTTCTGGAGTGGGATACCTTGGGAGTCTCCTTCCACGCTCCTGCCCCTGTAGCTTCTTTGACAAGCTTCCTCCTGCCTCAATGTGCTGTGTGACCTGAGATGTCACATAGGGATCAGTGGATGAAGGCACAAAACTCAAGCTTCGCCCTGTGTGGACAAGTATGTCCTGTGATGTCACATAGGATGACTGGAGTGAACATGGAGATGTAGGTCTGAGGGTCTGAAGCAGAGTTAGCATCACATGACTGCCATAGCCTCTCTAAGGCCAGGACATTTCTCAGCATCTAAATCAAGGCAGGGCAACTGCTATGTACAAGCTTAACACATGTTATCCTGATCCTCTGATGTATTATCCTTGCTTTACAGAAGCCAAGAGAGAGTCAGAGGTTTGGGACTCTTAGGGACTCAGAATGAGACAGAAGAAGCTATTCAAATCCACATCTGTTTAGCTGCTGAATGGAAAAGCCTGGTTTTGATATAGGCAATTTACATTTTAACAGATTGTCTTTTTACAGAAGTAAAAAGATAAATTCCCACGAAGCATTTAATGCTTCTACTTCCTGATGGGCACTGAGCAAAAAGCATTTAGCAGATGTCACCTCATTTAATACAGAGCATGACCTCTGTGAACAGGAACTACATTTCCCATTTAGTAGAAGAGGAAGTCAGTCACTCAGTGGTCCTGGTACTTGGCCAAGGTCTCTCAGGCAGAGCTGGGATTTGGACCATGCCTGACTGTGCGGTGCTGTGTCAGCCTCTGTGCTTTGCTTCCTCACCTCCTTCACCAAGAGCTACCTGTGCTTCTGGCCTCTGGATGAGTCCTTCACTAGCTCAGCTCTGCGCAGATGGGAGAGTAAAGGCTTTGACATCAGCCTTGCCCCTGAGAAGCTACATGACTTTGGGCAGGTGACCTTACTTGTCAAAGGGGATGATATTTTATTTCAGAATTGTGAGGATTAGATAACTATTTCACTGACACCATAACCATGAAAGCACTCACCTTGAATATTGATTTGTGAACTCAAAGAATGGGCAGAAGAGAACAGACCGGAGTTTAGGTCCTAGGCCTGAGTTTGTCTAGGACATGACACCCCTCAATCCTGGCAGATCTGTTCACTTATGTGTAGCAGTAAGGATAAATGGGCCTGGTGCTTCCTGCTACTGATGGTAAACACTCTCAAGCAGAGAGAGTGTGTGTGTGCGCACGTGCACACACACTCTGAGCACTGTTCTCTGTCACACGCCAAGTACTGTGCGCCTATAGCAGATGTCAACAACATCACAAAGCAGTCTTGCTTTCTGTAGAGTTACAAAATGTTAGAAAAATGTAGTGGCCCATGCCTGTAATCTCAGCACTTGGGAGACAGAGACAGGAAGAATGCTGTGAGTTTGAGGACAGTCTGTATACATAGTAGGTTAAAGGGCAGCCTAAGCTACATAGTCTCAAAAGCCCACAAACCAGTTGTTAGAGCAAAGTTGAATTGCACTGATGCAGTGGTTGTCACGGTCTGCCAGAAGCAGAACTGACTTACATAAGATGCTTAGCTTGCTTCTAATGCTTGAAGGATTCCATCCTCACTGTTCAGAATGTATTAAATGTTATACCAGGGTGTGCATACAATGGCATTAAGGCCATTGTGCCTCTCACATAGGAAATTCTAGCAATACTCCATTCCTGTGTTTACAGTACATCTTCGTGCTACCATTTCCTGATTGACTTATTTTCACTACAGGTTGATAAAGGCCCACTGAAAACTTATATTTGCACAAAATGGACTAGCCTGATACCCTGGGCATGGTGTAGGCACTGGGGTTGTTGAGGATGAGTCAAGCAGACTCTTCTCTCCTTAGGCTTGGGCTCAAAGCTACCTGGAAGCAGTGAAGAGGCCATGGAGGGCTTTGCACTTCATCAGGAAGCCATAAAGCCAATTACCAGCCCATTAAGGACTTGGAAAAGAAGCTGCATGGAGCTGTCCTTGTGAGGCATTCCCAGGCGCTCTTCTCTCTCTCTCTCTGAGTGTGTACACATACTCTATATTTCAGAGGAATTTTGAAGAGAAGGAATCAAGGTAGGCATGTTAGATGAGACGGCCTGAGCATGCCCACAGCTGTCAGGCTTCTGCAGGCCTAGCTTCTGGGTGTACCAACCTGGGACTGGTACTGAGTGCAGCCTGGCCTGGGGTTGTAGGTGTGGCCCTTCCTCTCCTTGGCTCATTTCCAAGATTTGGAAGTCAGCCTTTTCTAAGGTCTGACTGAGGCCTGGCCCTTGTTAGGACTCGCAGGGGCTCCAGGCTGTGGTGTCTGGCATAGGTTGGGTTGGGAACAGAGGGTTCCCAGATCAGCACGTCAGTGAGCCAGGACAGACACCGATGTGGGCCTTGTGGGGAAGTGCTTTTGATGTCACCTCAGGCAAAGTTGTGCCAGAATCCAAGATTAAATATTTAAAACCATTTTGAAGAGGGAGAGAGAGAGAGAGGGAGAGAGAGGGAGAGAAAGGGGGCATGGAGAGTAATTTGACATGAAAGCAGCAGGAGGGGACCAGCAGGAAAGGAGATCAGGGGAAGGCAGTGGTGAACAAATACGAACAAAATTGATGATGTGGTGCTGAAGAGATGTCTAAAGAGTTAAGAGTGAGTGCTACTCTTGCAGAGGGCTCTAACACCCACAGTAGCTCAGCCACCTCTGAATTTAGATCTGATGTCCCTGAGAGCCTCTGAGAACATCTCGTGTGCAATGTCCACACACACACACATAGCTAAATCAATGACAAAAATAAAATAATAAAAAACTGTACTGATATGTGTGAAATGTCCCAGCAAAACTCATCATTTATATGCTAACTAAAAAGTTAATTCAATGGACAAAAATAAAGCATGCTAGCCTTCTTGTAATCCCCCTTTGGCATTTTTCTTCCCTCTTCTCTTTCTTTCCTCCTCTTTTCTTCTTCCCTCCCTCTCTCTCTTGCCTTTCCTTCACTTTTATTTGTTGTGTGAGGATGGAACCCAGAGCCCCACATGTGATATGCGAGTGCTCAGCCACTGAGCTGTATCCTCGGTCTCTTTATACTTTTTGAGACAGGCCTCCCTTAGCCGTCCAGGCTGGCCTTGAACTCATTCCATAGCTTACTCAGGCCTTTAATTTCGAATTCTCCTGCCTCAGTCTCATGGAATAACAGAGATGACAGGCATATGCAACCATATTTTTCTCTTCTTTTTAGTGTGTGTGTGTGTGTGTGTGTGTGTGTGTGTGTGTGTGTGTGTGTGTTGTATGTATGTATGTATGGTGAATGTGTGTGCATGTGTATGAATGTGGGTACAGGCTTGCTATGACTGTTGTGTGGATGTTAGAGAACAGCCTTGGGTGCTGGTCTTCATCTTCCACCTTGTTTGAGAGAGTTTCATTTTTTTTTTCTGCAGCTGGATACAGCTGTGCTGTCTCGCAAGCTTCTGAAGATTCTGTCTTTGCCTCCCGTTTTATTGTGAAAGTACTAGGATTATAGTTGTATGCTACTGCATCCGCTTTCTATGGGTTCTGGGGATTTAACTCAGGTTCTCATGCTTGAGTGGCAAGCACCTACTACAACATCTTCCCAGACACATTTTTATTTAAGAGAAATGGTGTAGGACCCAGAACCCACCCAATCACAACAGCAAAAGGGCTGCTTGTTTCTTGGGGACAGACCGTAGTGGAGGGTGTCAGCTGTCTTGTAGGGTGTCATAGTTGAGGAGAGAGGTGGTTGAGAGAACAACAGGATTCTGACTGTAAAACCAGCATTGTCTGGTGGTTAGATGTGGAGTATAACAATTTCCTCAGAAATGGGCAGTGAGGAGTGCAGAGAGGGAAGTTGCACTAAGAACCAGGTAAAGAGCCTGGCCTCTATGCCAACTGCAGAATTTCCATTAATGGAAGCTTGGGTTCCATTCCTGTCAGATGGTATGGGCCTAAAAAACCTCACCACCAGTTGTGGTACTCTAACGTGAGACATTTCTGTATTTCTGACAGAAAGGTGCACAGTTATTAAATGCCTGCCCAGTGAAGCCACGACTGTTGTTCTTGCCTGGAGCCCTGAGTTTCAGATATGTGCTCTGTCTGCACAGATGCTACGTCATGGGTTTTCATTTCCTCTGCCGTGGGTTCACCTCATTGGAATCATAAGCTCTGTCCTTGTTTGAAGGGCAGGATTTTCCCTCAGTTGCTCAGGTGGATAGGGGAATCCTTCAGCACCCCGTCTTCTTCACACCTGCCTAACAGAAACGGGTGAGCATGGGAGAAGGGAGTGTGATTTCTTCAGTGACTGTCCTATCCCAAGGATGCTCAGTCTGCTTTGCCAGGGCTGGTGACCTGCTCCTGTAGTGGAGCCAGCGATTCTTCCTGGAGATGAAGTTGAAGCAAGGCCCATCTGCCTCTCTGGTTTCAGAGAGGTTCAGACCTCATGAGGAAAAAGACCAGTGTCACTCACGCTTTCAGCATTCCATGCGGAGGTTCTCTCTAGACTGGTGTAGGACTTGGGAATGTGGTATCTTAGTCCCAGCTCTGCTCCAGTGGGTCTGAGGCTGCCTGGTCTGGCAGATAGTAGGATGAAGCATGTCCATGCCTGTGTGTCCGCGTGTGTCCAGGTCTGCTTTCCTCCTCTCTGTGACTGACGAGGTATTGCTGCACCAAGCTGAGCCAAACTGGAGGTGCCCTGAGTTTTGTTCTTTTCAAGGCCAGAATATTTGAGGTCAAAGGGAGGGAATAAGCTTTAAATAAAATGTGATGTCATCTATGTGCATAGGTGACACCAGCTTGGCATTTGCTGTTCTGTTCTGGAGAAGACAGTCTGTGCCCATGATGGGTCACACACTGCTCTCACCAGGAAGGGCAACACAGTCTCGCAAGCATGTTCTTGATTTTTTTTTTTTTTTTTGCCAATGCTTTTTTGAACGGTGTAAGAAAAGTCACAGCAGCATCAAGCTGTGAACCAGAAGTAGTTTTGAGATGAGCCTGTTGCAACTAGCTCTTGCTTTAGAAGAACATCCTACTTGGCTGACTGCCGATCTCAGAAGCGAAGCAGACTGCTTCCTACCTGAATGGCTGACAGCAGCCTGTGCTTATCACACTGTGCTAATTTTGTCACTGCGACACGATACCCAGAAAAAGTAAGTCAAGGGAGGGATTATTTTGTCTCATGGTTTGAGAGCGTAGGGTCTGTCATGGTTCACGACCATTACAGCAGGACCACCGGGCTGCTGCCTTATATCTTGGAGGTTTTGGAAATAGAGACCAGACTGGAACCTGGGCTTACCCCCTGGTGACTCATTATTTTTCCAGACAGATCCAACCTTCCAAGAGATTTCACAACGTCCTAGAACAGTGCTGCCAGCTGGGACCCAAGTGTTCAAACACACGAGCCTATAGAGGAGCATTTCACATTCACAGCACACCATGGAGTGATGCTGGATTGCCCACATCTGGGGAAGGATGTAGGCGTTATTTTACTCTCAATATCTGGGATCTGGAGTAAGACTTGTGGGAAAATTGGTGACCAACTTTGGGGGACAATAATACACGAATTAGTAATGTGTAACTTATAAATGAAACCGTCTTGGAAGAGAAGGACTTCATTTGTCTGGCCAGGAAATGACACTGCCTTAGCTTCTATGTCCTTGACTCAGAAATAGACCATGAGTACTTACCAGGAGGTATGTGATGGGGAGTTAGGAGTTGGAGGCCAGAGAGCCTGGGAACTCACATTGTAGTCAGGATTGTTTTGTTGCTTATGTGTTCTCCATTAAGCATAAGAGTAAGTATCATAGGATGCTGCCAGGAGGGATGCTTGTGGCCATCAGGAACAGAACCACCATATCCTGTGGGTGAGAGACACCCTGTGGAAAGACAGCAGGGGCATCCAAGGCTGGACTGCAAAGTGTTCTCACTTTTGGTGACAGCCGTGGACTAGGTGTAGTTGATCTATTTCTAGACAAATGCCAGGGTTCTTGTGTCTTCAGGGATGCCTGTGGCTACCTAAAACCCATGTGTGTCCCCCATCAAGGTCAGGTTATCCTCGTTCATAGAAACTTCTTTTAAAATGTGTCAGGAGCATTCTAAAGGGCAGTGGTTCTCACTGCCTTTAATATAGTTTAAGATATTTATTAAATATTATTTATGTTTATTATATGAATAAATGTATTTTTCTTATTATAAAAATAAATGTATTAATTACATATTTATTATATTTCAACTTTAATACAGTTCCTCATGTTGTGGTGATCTCTAACCATAGAATTATTGTTGCTATTCCCTAACTGTAATTTTGCTACTGTTATGAATTGTAATGCAAATATATGTTATGCAGATGGCCTTGGGCGGCCTCAGTGAAAGGGTCCTTTGACTCCCAAAGGTTTCATGATCTACAGGTTGAAAACTGTTGCTATAGGGGATGCTGTGGACAGCAGCAGACAGGCTCAGCTCTTGGCGATAGGCAGATTGAAGGTCCTCAGCTACAGTAGGTGACATTTCAGAGAAGGTCTATGAAAGCCATAGCTTTGCAACCTGACACACCCACATTAAGCCCTGGTTCTACTTCTCAGCAGGTTCATGAATCTCCTTGGGCAGCTCCTTTGCAAAATGGGTGGTGGGTTGTTCAGTATTCCTTACAGGATGGAGTTTTGAAGCCTGGATAACATGAGGGCACACGCTGCCCTCTCATCTCCTGTTGTGTTTCACAGGCCACATGGATCCTTGGATTTGTACTTGTGCTATCTTCTTGTTTGACTCTTAGGTTTTCAGCCCCACTTGTCATCTTCCACGATGAGATGGGACACATGATTTGCTTGTCTGTGTGCGTGCGTGTGTGTGCATGTGTGTGCGTGTGTGTAGGGGTCTCACTGTGTAGGTGTTCTGGCTGTCCTGCCTTGTGGCACTGGCCTTCTGTACAGAAAGATGTGGCTGGGAGGACTGGAGCTGGTCTGTCTGGTTTCTACCCTGGATCTGCCACTCATAGCAACCTTGTGCTACTTTTTACCTCTACTTCCAATTGCCTTTGAAATGAGATGATTAAGGGTTTTGGGGGGTGTTTCAGTTGTTTTTCTCATTGCTGTGACAAAATATCTGATAAAAGCTAGTTAAGGATGGACTGACTTATTTGGCACATAGTTTGAGGGTGCAGACCATCATGGTGGGGAATGCCTGGCAGTAGGATCATGAGACAGCAGGTCACATGGCATCCACATTCACGGAGCAGAAAGGGATGCTGGCACTCAACTAGCTTCTTTCCTCTTTACTCAGTCTAAGACCTCGGCCCATGGAAATGCCATTCACATTTAGGGTGAGTCTTTCCATCTTAGTTAACTCAATTGAGAAACTCCCTAACTGACATACCTAGAGTGTTTTCTAGGTGATTCTAGACCTCATCAAGTTGGGAATGTTAGCCACCACGGGAGGTTAAAGGAATGAATCCATATCAGGTACTTAGAATGGTGCCTGGTGTTCAATACACAGCGTGTATGGAGTAGCTATTATTGGCTCCTTGGCACAGCCTTTAGCACATGGCAGGTCTTAATATGTCAATATGAATAATAAGAGCAGCAGAGTTTGGGATTAGAGAGCCAAGCTGAAACCCGAGGGCATGGAATCATATTCCCTTTCTTTCAGAAATCCTCTCAGGTTTCCCTGAAGTGCTGATAAGATGCGATAGCCAAAGGTGAACATTGTCTACTAAAACCAGCTTCCCTGAGTACACAGAGGAAAGGCTGACCTGGTCCTCATGGCTCAGATCCTGATATTGCTGTTTTCTTTACCCATTTGTCCCACAGGGACCTAGCAAGGTGGCGTGAGGGCAGAGGTGTACTGTGAGCAGGCAGGGCGGCCGTGTCTCCTAGGCTTGTCTGGGTTTCCGCTCACAGCTGATTCATGCCTCACCATCGAGCAAATTCTCTGTCTTCTGGCTGCCGTGATGGCAGATGGGAAGGGTGGTTTTAATGAATTACTGTTTTCCTTTGGAGATTAAGCTTTCATTATAAATATAATTGCTGACACACAGCCTTCTGGTAGTTACATATCATTTGCCAATTAGGATAATGGATTCAAAAAGTCTCCTGGAAAGTGACATGGGCAACGTTAAGCCTGTAAGTCAGTGTGGAGCGCTGGGGGATGAAGTGCTTTGGCCAACTGGAAGCAACATGTTCTGAGTCTGCCCACAATGTGCTTGGGCTAAGAGGTCTGAAAATATTCATGACCTTTGAGGAAGAGATTAAAATTAGCAGGCAGAGATGCTGCAGCCAAGCTTGTGATGTGTCATTCCACAGCGTCTGCCCTGCCTGCCACATGCTTCTGGGATGGCAGTGGGGTGGAAGGCTGGGCTGCTTAATTTTAGAGTTAAATAATTGAATGTAATATCGAAAACATTTGTGATGGGTTTGGAACTGGTAGTGGGTGCTGTAATGTTTCCATCAGGTTTTTCATCCCCTCTTCTCTTTCCCTCTCCCTCTCTGTGTTCAACACACACATGTCCATGTTCATGTGTAAATGTGGATGCATATATACCAGTGTGTGAGTGTGGAGGTCAAAGAACAACTTCATCTGTTGCCTTCTAAGGATTTCTTCCTGTTTACTGTTGTATATGCCAGTCTGGCCAGCACGTGAGCTTCCTGGAATGTCCTTGTGGCTCTCTTCCATCTTGCTACATGAGGGCTGGGATTATAGATGTCTGCTAGTGTGTTCAGCTTTATGTAGGGTCTAGGGCTCCAAACTCAGATGTTCTTGCTTGCCTGACATGTACCTTGTACCCACCCACTGAGCATCTCACAGCCCCTCCATCACTTGCCTAGGGGACATAGCTTTTGGGCGCTTCTCTATTTTTTGTTTTTGCTCCCAGTGTTTTTCCACATTGTCATTAGAGGTCACATCACAACAGGACTGGGCTCTGTTGGGAAGCCTGTTCTGTACATTGCAGGATGTTTCCAGCATCGGACCACCGTCCACTGGATGCCAGGAACAATGCCCCAGTTGTGAACATCTCCAGACACTGCTGAATGTTGTTTGAGGTAAAACATGGCCCCAATGGAGAGCCACTTCTCTAGAGCCGTCACCAAGAAAGCTCAGAGGCAAACTGAGAAGCTGTCTGTGGGCTTCACAGTGGCACAGCCTATTGTAATGGACCTCCTGAGCTGAGACACCGCAGGGAGATGTTCACTCCTGGAGCTCTAGCTGTAGAAGGAGTACTATGCCTGTCTCAGACTACAGACAGGGAAGAAAGTGAGGCTGGCTTTAAGTCACTTAAGAAAATGAATATTCTGATTGGAGCCAGAAGGCTTAACTATGGATGGCATCAAAGGAGCCTATTCTAGAGCTGATATTAAGGTCCCCAAACTACATGGAAATCTGGGTTTTGGTCACCTGTATGAGGCAGAAGTGACTCCACTTGTATCCACAGCCTGGGGATGTAGAAAAGTATGTGCTGGGAAGGGACTTGGTGAGTAGCTTGAGAACACTACGAATTTATGAGCCGAACATGGAGAGGCTAGGGAGGAACTAGAGAAAAGAGAAAGTGTGGGCATGAGCAAATAACCACATGAGCAGGGATCAAGGCCGGAGGCATCACTGGGGTGGGGTGGGGACTCATGAGGAAGAAATTCAGCAGGATGTGGAAGACCTGGGGCTTTCCTAGCCATCAACGGAAGAGGACACTCTGTTTCACAGACTCACTGTTAAGTACAAATAAGGTATCAGTGTAAGCCACACGTGGTGGTGGTACACATTTGTGACCACGCATTTGAGACATTGAGGCAGGAGGATTGTTTAAAGTTTAACCTACAGAGTGAGACCCTTTCTAAAAAAAAATAAAACAAAATAAAAACCCAAATCAAAAAAACTAAAACTAAAATATAGGAGCACCTAAATGAAGGTTACTTATTAAAGTCTTTTTGTGCAGTGTTTATAACTTGAAAATAACATTTTCACAGTGCCAAGTAACAAATAAGGAATTCATTAAAATCAGAGTTTGAGGAGGGAGGTATATAATAGACTATCACTTAAGGAAGAATATTTTGGCATGAATTGGATAAAAAGGAGCCAAGAGGAATAAGCAGGAGGCCAGAGGTATGGCCTTGATGTCCAGCCTTGGTGGAAGAGCATTGGAGGGGATCCTTGTGGTAGGAGGGCCTTTGGTGGGAGGAAGCAGAGGCTGGCTCAGTTTCCATGATTAGCTGACCACAGACAAAGCCTTGCTCCTCAGTATGATAGAAGGTGCTGCATAGTGTTAAAATGAACCCAGATAGCATATTAAACACATGAATAGCAATCACAAGACATTACTAGGAATAAAGAAATAGATGTGACCAGATGTTTGGGTAAGTCATTTGTCACAGGTCACTGATCATTAGTACCAAACTTTTTGGTAGCTGAGTTATATAAGAAAGCCACTGGTTTATGTCCCAAATGCTCCTTGTGTTAGGAGGGAATCCTGAGAATGAATGTGGGAAGAAATTAGATTTTTTTTTTTTTTGTGGGGAGAGGTGGGCTCTGAATATTATTTAAATCATTATATAAATGCAGAACATATCTTGAACTATAGGTTTTTGAAAACCCACTCCAAACTTGTTAGGCTAGGTCTTTCTTTTGAATTTGTGGATCATATTTCTTTATTCTTACTCTTTTAGGAATTCCCCTGCTGTTTCATCAGGGCATAAATTAAAGAAATAGTAACAAAAAGACGTATAAAGAATCTATGAAATGAAGAGTTGTTTCTTTAGAAAGATAAACACAACTGACAATTCCTTAGCTAAATTAACTAAAAGAAAGAAAAGACCCAAATTAATATGATTAGAGCTGAAAAGGAAACATTATAAAGGTATCAGGAAGTTCAGAAAATTATAAAGACATACATTAAAACCTCTCTTTCACTAAATTGGAAAAATCTAGAAGAAATGGATCAACTTTTAGATACATATGACCAGGCAAAATTAACTTAGAGGAGACAATTTAAACCTGTCTATGACAACCAATGAGGTTGAAATAGTAAAAAAAAAAAAAAAAAAAAATTGAATTCAATGCAGAATTCTTCAAAGGAGAGCTAACACCAACACTTTACAAATTGTTCCTTAAAATAGAAATGGATGCTTCCAAACTCTTTTTACAAAGCTGCTATTATCCTGATGCCCAAACTAGATCAAGACACAACAACAACCACAACAACAACAAAAAGAAGATTGTAGACAAATCTCTCATGAACATGACACAAAAAATTTCATTATACTTGCAAATCAAATTCAAGATCACATTAAAACAAGCATTTCTTATAGTGAGCCTCTGAAAGATGAAGGTATCTTTTAAAAGTCTCAGTGTTCCCAGTGTCAAATTCCTGAGGCTCGGTTGGGCCCATAGAGTATGGCTGTTCTGAGCCCTGGCTTCTGTTGTGTCTGAAAGCTGAAGTCTGTAATACCAAGATACAGGTGTACTTCACTGAAGCACATAGAGGCTGAATTCTGCAGGCAACTAAAGCTCACTCTTTAATTCTAAGAGCTCTGAAGGTGGCTCCCAGCAGCCCAGAGCAACAAATATGCATGGGTATAGGGTAAGTGTTCTTATGCAAGCATAACTTCATGGTTTCTCCCAGGGATTAATCAGCTAAGCAAAACATGAAAGGCTAGACTTTTAAAAATCGGACAGGATTTCATATATATCAGGTTGGCCTGGAATTCATTGTGTAGCTATGGATGACACTGAATTTCTATTCCTCCTGCCTCCCATTCCAAGTCCAGAGAGTTAAGGTAAACCAGACTGAGGAGCTGCCGGGTATACAACCCAGGAGTCCGTGCATGCCAGGCAAATGCTCTACTAGATGACTTACATTCCCAACCCCTGGCTTGGGTTTTAAAAAGGTCAACATACTTCCCCACCCACGACAATGAGAGCCAGTTCTTTATTTTAGTATTTTTGTCCATATAACTTGATGTTTTCCAGAAAAACTCACTCTGCGTATAGGGGAATCCACCTTGAAAACTGATTTGAATTTGCAACTAAACTGTAAATTTATTATTTTGAAACAATTTTTTTCAATACAATGATTTGAAGGCAAGAAGTTTCAACGGGCCAAGTCAGGAGTCTGCCACCTGTCCCTGGCCTGGTCATCTGCTGGCTAGCATCACTGGTTTCTAGAATTGGTCTATACAGGAGGGGAACAGCTGTGTGCACATGCACAGACAATCACAGGGTACTCCCTTGATGACACAGTGAATTCCTCAAGCTGTTTCCTCTAGAACCCATCAAATGGTAGTGGATTGATGATTCAGAGACTCCATAAACTTTGAATGGATGCCTGAAGGCAGCTAAGATAGTTTTCTGTAGAGTATTTATGCTGGCACAGGAAGAAAGCCAGGCAGAGGAATCCTCAGGGTTCTCAACCAGCATGGTAGGGGCTAACTATAAATCTTTGAGAAGATAGGGGTCTGGTCAGGCCACCGACATGAGGAGTTGGCTGAGTTCAGTTTGGGGCATGTTGAATTTAGCAGACAGAAAAGGCACGTTGCTGGGTGAGATGGTATTGGAGGCTTGCGAGTGGAGAGTTGGTGATGAGTGTTGGGGTACTTTTATAATGCTATAACAGATGGGTGTGCACCCAGCCACGTGCTGTAGGAGGGGACAGGAAAGTGCTGTGGGGGACAAGCAGGGGGAACTAGGAATGCTTTGCAAGGGATGCACACTACTTAAAGAGAAAATTTCCATTTTATTTATTTATATTTATGCGTGTATATGTACATACAAGTGTCTTGGGTGTGTGTGTGTGTATATATGTGTATGTGTGTATGTGTGTATGTATGTATCCCACAGGAAAACTTGATTCTCTCCTTCCCTTGTGTGGATCCTGTGGCTCAAACTCAGGTCCCCAGGCAAGGCGGCAAGTATCTTTACCCACAGACCCATTTTGCTAGCCTAAAAATTAAAAACAAACCAAAAAACCTTAAAAATGTCTCAGTTCATCTTTAATTAAAACATCTTTAAATTAAAACAACAACAACAGCAATAAAACTCTTACTGTGTTTGTTGAAGAATCTGGAACATTTCTCCTGCAGAAGGTCCAAGTACAGCTAGCTGTCCTTCATATTGTAGAGTCTCCTGTCCCCACAGAGAGCTCAAGGCCATGGTGCATTAGCATTACAAATGCTGAAAAAGAAAAGGCTAATCTATCCTGTTTTAAAACTGATGATTTACAATGAATTGATAAAAAAAATGGCTACCTGGACAGGAGAGACAGCTCAGTCAGAAAAGTGCTTGCCATACAAGCATGAGGGCCCAAGTTCCATCTTCAGAACCATCTAAGAACTCAGACTGTGTTGGCATCACTTGTCATTCCAGCACTGGGGAGACAGAGACAGGCGGATCGCTGGGGATTGCTGGCCAGCCTCCCTAGCCTACATGGAGAGTTCAGGTCATGAGAGACCCTGTCTCAAACAATGACAACAAAAACAAGGTGGCTGGCTCTCGAAGAGGTTGGCCTCTGGCCTCGGGCACCCAAGTGCACATGCACACACAATCGCACACACACATATGCGTAAGAGGTAGTGCTTTTCTTCCTTGTGTGGTGAGAAAGCTTCAGTGAGGAGAAAGGGCTTGACTTTTTTTCCCCTTTATGAGTTTTCAAGGTGGTTTTTATTTTATTGAGAACATATACCTTATGCATTTGAGTTAATTGCACTTATTGTTTGTGGATCTCACAGAACTCACGCCCCAGGCAATCCTCGCCTTGGAGAGGTTGGGTTCCCTAAGCTTATACAATCTGCACTGTGATTCATATGTACTTACACGTCTTGATTTGACCCTTGGCCACCTATGAGCATCTTGCACCGGGTGCCATGTGAATTCATAATATAAAGCAAAGGACAGTTTGGGGGGGGCTGGCCAGATGGCTCACTGGGAAAGGGCAGTTTGTTCTTTTTTTTTTCTTTTTTAAATTGAGGATTTTTAGTTAGCATCCAAATGGGTTTCATTATGGCTCTTTTCATGCAGACACATCATTATGCTTTGTTCTTATCTGTTCCCCTCCCCAATTTTCTCCTCCATCTTTCCTGACACCCTCTTGCTGCCCCCAACACTGTAGAAACTTTGATCTGTAGAAACTTCCCCTTTTAGCTTTCTGTATCTTTTTTTTCTTTTTAAAATTTTTTTTTTAACTTTATGAACATTGGTGTGAGGGTGTTAGCTGGAGTTACAGACAGTTGTAAACTGCTGTGTGGGTGCTGGGATTTGAACCTGGGTCCTCTGTAAGAACAGCCAGTGCTCTTAACCACTGAGCCACCTCTCCAGCCCCTGCTTTCTTCATCTTGAAAGCATCATCTATTTATGTACTCTGTGTCCCTTCTCATTTCATCATTCATTTTGTTTCATAATCCAGATGACCCAACATTTAGTGTCTGTCTTCCCGACTCTAACTCATGTTGCTTTTTCTTGTAACGTTCTTCCCTGCTCTTATTGCACTTGGAACAGGTTTCTGACTTACATGTGCCTTTAGGTGTGCATTTATTGTCAGTGGGGTGCGTTATTTAGCTATTTGCTTTCCCTTACAGTGATGACTCTGTGTATGATTCGTCCTCAAGGCCTTTATGGTGCTCTCTTTTGGGGTATGTGTGTGGGGAGACAGGATCTCACTCCATAGCTTAGTTTGGCCTTGAAAACGCTGTGTATCCTAGTCTAGCCTCCAACTCAAAGCAATTCTCCTGCCTTATCCTCTGCAATGCTGGGATTATAGGCGTGTGCCCCATGCCTGGCCCATGTTGCTCATTTTTACAGGAAGCCAGTTCTCTTGACCTTCCAGAAGGAGGCTTTGCTAGAGCTCCTGATTCTTCATTGAGCTGCTTCTCCATCCTCATAGTTGCTAGAGACACGTTTCAGAAACATGGCTGACTGCCTTCTCAGATTTCTGCCTCTCATTTTCTTATTATTCTTACCTTTCTCAACTCCCAGCAGTTTCTTCTGTTCTAAAAGTAAGCTATCTGGAGCCTTCTTTCTAACCCATGAGCCCAGGGCTTGCCGGTTGGTGGTTGGTCCTCTCTCAGTTTCAGCTGTGGTTCCCAAGATAGCCTATTTTGGGTTCTGCTGCTCTCAGGTTGACTAGATGCCCCATTGCTTCCCTTCAATTTTGCTGGGCAGATGATAACTCTGCATATCTCATGCCTATTGGTGGTTTGTCCTCACCCACTTAAATGTTAGTGTTTGTAGAATGGATTCTCACCCACTGTATTTTCACGTGTGTTATTTTCTTTTGGTTGTTCTTAACAGAGCATTTGTTTTGGTGTTTTGTTGCTTTGTTGGAAGTGAATTTTGGCAATTTAAAAACTATTTTAGACTCACATGAGGTGGTTGTGAGAAGCAGCCCAGAGACCCTATCAGCTTACTACCTATCAGCTTTGTGTGTGTGTGTATGTGTGTGTTCACATGTGTGCCACTGCATGCCTACGGAGGTCAGAGGACAGCTTTGTGGGTGTTGGTACTCATTTCTACCTTGTTCGGAACAGGGTCTTTAGTTTGTTTGATGCTGCTTATGTCAGGCTAGTTGGCCAGCCAGCTTCTGTGTACTCTCTTTCCTTGCTTCCTATCTTGCCACAAGAACTCTGGGATTACAGATATATGCTACTGAGCCCAGTTTTTTAGGGGGTCCTGAGAATTCAAACTCACATTTGTGTGGCAAGCACTTACCCACTGAGCCGTCTCTCAAGCCCTGTGGGGGTTTTGGAGAACTTTTATTTTACTTTTTTGTTTTTTAATATGTTGCTACCACTGCTTTCATCTGTAGAATTTTCTCCTTTTGGTGGTCTTTAAAAGAATTTAACAGCTGGGCAGTGGTAACAAATGCCTTTAATCCAGTACTTGGAAGGCAAAGGTAGGCAGATCTCTGAGTTTGAGGCCAGCCTGGTCTACAGAGCAAGTTTCAGGACAGCCAGGACTACACAGGGAAACTCTGCCTTGAAAAACCAAACAAACAAAAAAAACCCCACCACCACCAAAACAAAAAACAAACAACAACAACAAAAACCCAATCATTACTTAGAATTCAGTTTCAATTTCCCTTAGGTATCAGCCTTTCTCCCAGGAATTTGAGGTAGGGTTTCCCTTTTCTGTGTTGTAAAATTGTTTGTAACTTTGCTCCAGGGCTAGGATGGGGGCTGATCCAGGTCACCAGGGATGTGCTTCCTTCTCTCTTGCTACCTATTATTTTTAGCAAATCTTTTCAGAGTTCAGGATGGTTGCCTGAGCTCAGCATGGCCAGAGTGCAGTCACAGATCTACAGTATGAAGTCATGGAAAAGGCTCCATTGCCACCCAAAGTACAGCTAGAGTTCTAGTTTTCCTAGCAGATAGGGGGAGTGGATATGAAGCTCCTGAAACAAACGGGTTCCTCCTTCTGTGTGTTTGGACACCAGCTACAGAAAATGAATAAAAATGCAGGAAGTTAAAAGGCTATTTTGAGTATGATTTTAATCTTACCATATTTTTCTGATTAAACTTGGTGTTCTGCAAATGAAAACATCCCAGTGGCAGGAACTGAACTCTGCAGGTGCCTTGGGATCTTCAATCTCCTGGAGGTAGAGGTGGTGGGAGAGGGGAGGGAGGGAGAGAGAGAGGGTACTTTTCTTGCTAGCAGTACCTTCTATGATGATGTCTTTCAAAGTGATAATGGCTCTGAACCCCTGAGAACATTCCTGTTTGGACTGTGTGTTTGTGTGTGTTTGTGCATATGGGAGTGCCTGTTGATATGTGCACAGGCGCATGCATGCATATAAATGCACATACATATGTCTGTACGTGCATGTGAGCACCAGAGGACAATTTCAGGCGTCATCTTAAGTGTCATCTACCTCCTTTGAGGCAGGGTCTCTCTTTGGTCTGGAGCTCACTGATTCAGCAATATTATCTGGCCAATGAGCACCAAGAATCTTCTTGTCTCCACCTCCCAAGTGCTGGGATTACAAGCGTGTGCTACTGCGTTTTGGGGACTGGAACTCAATCCCTCATGCTTGCACCACAAGCACTCACTTTTGACTGAGATATGTCTTCAGCTATCAGTGTGGATTTGAAGGTTTTACCAGCTGCTGAACCTTGTCCAGAGAGTTATCAATCCCCCTGAAGCCTTTAAACATACACAGTGGCAAGGAACTGTGGCAGGGCCCCTTTTCCTCTTCATACTGGAGCTGAGATGTCTTCATGGAAGCCACGCAGGTCCCTGATTTACTAGAGTTCAAGAATTTGTAGAGCCTGGGTCCAAGGTAGAAACATTTCTATTGGTCACACTCCTGTGTGAAGTGGGAGCAGCTATGGGTGGCCTGTGGTGACAGGGCAACGAGAAAGCACACCTCTCTGTTGCATTGTTACATATAAGGTTGAGAGGCATAAGCATATCTAGCTTTTGTGGTAAAGATGCACATAAATAGGAGCTGGATAGGTGGCTTAGTGGTTAAAGAGTGCTTGGTATTCAACTATGAGAATGAGAGTTCAGAACTCAGCACCCACATAACAAGCTCTGAGGGACCCATGTCTACTGATCTCTGTGTGCATGTATAGGCATGCACACCCCCGTGTGCACATGTATTCATTCACATGTAAATAAAATATAACTCAAAAAGCTATACGGAAATAAAATCGGCCACTGTAAATGGATGTGTGTGTCCACATTGTGTGGCCAGTCTTCGGAACCTTTCCATCTTGCAAAGCTGAAGCTCTGTCCTCACTGAGCATCAGGCTCTGCTGCCCCTTCCTTCAGGCCTGACAACACCATCCTGCTGTCCCTTCCCGTGTACGTGATTAGGTTGGATATTTTAGATGGGTGAAACCACCCAGCACAGTGTTTGTCTTTTCTCCTGTGGGTGCTGAGGATCAAACTCAGGGCTTCACGCCCACAAGGTGAGCACTTTGCCTTGGCCCCCATTTGCCTTTATACATCCTCCATTTCCATTCATGTTGTGAACAGCAGAGTTTCTTTGGTTTTGAAGCCTGGATAATTCCACTGTAAGTAGATAGAAACTGTGTTTTCTTTGTTTACCTGCCACCGACATTGAGGTTGCTCCTGTGCTGTGTTACTGTGGCTGATGCTGCCATGGGCATCAATGTGTGGTACCCTGCCTTAAATTCTTTTTGGATCTGTACACAGAAATACTGTGGACAGTTACCAATAATTCTATTTATATTTTTGGATGTGGCAACATTGTTCTTCTATCGTCCTTGTTTTCCTCCAATTCTCCACATCTTCGGCAACACTTGACAGTTTTGGCAGCAGTTTTAAGGGGTGTGAAGTAATATGTCACTGTGATTTTTATTTGAATTTCTGCCATCACTCTTTTGAATCCTTACCTGGTTGACCTGCAATAGAAGGATCCATGGGTACCCTCTACAGGATACGTGGATAGTAAAGTTGCAGTTTTGGGGATCCAGATGTGGAAATCCAGCTTCACCAAGCCCCTCTGTGCTCAGCTCGGCTCTTTACCTGAAGCTGGCCTTTCTATGGCTGAGCTGTGTGCTGTGGGAATGCAAAAGAGAAACCTACTACTGGAAGAGAGGCTAGCATAAATCATCTTCTAACAATTTCATGGGAAACCAGTAGAATCTTCTTTTGTTTCCTTTGAAAAATGTCTCCTTATGGTTTGCTTCAAAATGATTGTTGTTTTTTTAAGGGCTAAAAATAAAAATACTTATTTGGGAGAGATGTTAAGCTTTGAATGACCAGATTCTCTCCTAAATAAAGGTATGATATAACCCGTGTCCTGTGATCATTTGGGAGACTGTCCGCTCAGGTTTCCCAACACAGGAGAAACTAAGGCCGCTGGTCAGAAGCACCCAGAGTCTTAAGACAATGGATTCTGCTTTCTTAAGGAGACAACCTACCTTTGAAACAAGTGGTCTTGACTCTTGGGGTCTCCTCTGGCTGTTTCCCCTGCTCTCTACCTTTCTTGTTTGGTGTCAGCATTCTGAAACTCCTGATGCAGTCTTGCTTGCTTTTCCAGTTATTTGTCATTTTTCCCTTTAGCCACTTGAAAAAAATTGTAGCAAAGTACATATAGGACAAAATTTACCATCTTATTTTAGGATTCTGTTGAATGGTAGTAAGCATATTAAAATTGTATAATATTGTGTATATTAAAATATAATACTGTATAATCCATCTGCCTCCCATATCCAGATCTCATACTGCAAAATCAAACCTCTGTACCTACTAAGCACCTCTCTCTTCCTTGTCAACAGCTCACAAAGACCCTCATTCTAATTTACATCTTTACAAATTTGACTAGTTTAGGTATTACACAGACATAACTAGAATTATATAGCATTTGTCTTTTCATGGCTAGATTATTTCATTTGACATAATGTCCTCAAGGTCCTCCCATGTAGCAGCAGGTGTCAGAATTCCCTACTTTTTAAGGGCCAACTAATAATATCTTTTTGCAGGTTTAGACATCTCTCTGTCCATAGGTCCCATGAACCATGCTTCTGTGAATGTAGGACACATTCATATTTATTTGAGAACTTTATTTCAGTTCTTTTGGATATACACCCTGGAGTGGAACTATTGCATCTCGTCTGTGTGTGTGTGTGTGTGTGTGTGTGTGTGTGTGTGTGTGTGTGTGTATCTCAATTGTCAACCTGATGAGATTTAGCATTACCTGAGAAACAGGCTTGCTTATGGACATTATCTTTATTGGGTTAAGTGAACTGAGACAATTGCTCATTGTGAGTGGCAATGTTCTCTGGGCTTGGATCCTGGACTCTATAAATGGAGAAAGGCAGCTGAGTACAAGTGGTTATCACGTTCTGCTTCCTGCCTGTCGCTGTGATGTGAACAGCTTCCTCAGGCTCCTACCATGACTTCCCTGCTGCTATGGACTATAACCAAAATAAGCCATTTCTCCCTTAAGTTGCTTTTGTCAGGGTATTTTATCACAACAACAGAAAAGTAACTCTAATAACTGCTGTTTGGTGGAGGGAGGGGTGGCACGGATGCAGCCATTGAAATATGAGTTTGGATTTCAGTTTAATGGAAGCCTGTGGGGAGTGGAGTCAGCATGTGGTCTTGGTGTCGTGTTGTGTTACGATGATCAGGCATGCAGAAGTGACCAAATGCAGGGACACCTGTAGCACGTGATATCTCATGTATACTTAGGCAGTGCTTGAAGCTAGTGGCCCTGGGTCTTTCAATTGACAAATACTTTGTGTTTTTTTCACCTGAGCATTTTCTACCATCTGGGCAATGATGCGAGCCTAAGGTCTCTGTGTCCCTTTGTGAAGGGATTCTTTGAATGCACTGGACTGTGTGGGGAGGAGTCAGGCACAGGGTGGGATGGATGGAGCCTGGAGGAAGTCTCTGTGGGCAGAGATTAGGCCTCTCCCCTTTTGGTCTGCCTGTGGCTGGGATGAGCTCTGGGCTCACTCTTGGGGAGTCAGCATGGAATTTTGTGGTCCTACACTTGTGTGTTCAGAGCTGCCTGTCTCCTGGCGGTGCAGGGAAGTCAGGTGTCTGAAACCAAGCAAGTGGAGGCACCTCAACAGGAAGGAGCCTTGTTGATATGAAAATAGGCCTTATCTTTCTTAGTTTTGAAAGTCCAGACAACATGATGGGCATTGGAAAGTACAAGTCCTGTGCCTCTTCCCTTGGAGGTTCCAGGTTCCCAGCCTGGGCCAACTTAAATGTCCATTCACTGTGAGGAGGGCAAACTCAGCTGGGTTATCAGTCATCATCCATTTTGGTTCTGGTTCCAGCCTGGCCCTTCACAGGCTATACTTCTTTGGGGTGGGAATTTCACTTGGGTATATCTGGACATGTGCTTGAGTTTTCAGACACAGATTAATGTCATGTGTCCACATAAGCATGCTGTTGCGTGCATCTTCTGTTGAAGCACCCAGAAGCTTCCTTAGGCTGGTTAATAAAAGAACAATAGTAAAGTGTCCCAATGTCCCAGCAGGTATGTAGATTCTTGTCATAGACAGTTTCTGGGCTCTACAAATGCCAGAGCTCACTCTTGGCTGCATGGCTAAGGAGACACTATGTCTCCTATCTAGGCTGCCATAGGGTCTCAGAGCGTGCCCCTTGCCAGCTGAGTCAGCCCTGTGCTCTGGACACTTCTAGCCCCTTTTCCATTTTACTCCTTTTCCTTTTTTATTATTTATTAATTGTCGTCGTTATTGTTCATGTGTGAGCGTGCATGATGCATGATAGTACATTAATTACTTTTCCATTGCTGTGATAAAGCATCATGACCAAAACTACATATAGAAGGAAGGGTTTATTTGGGCTTATGCTTCCAAAAAGTCCATAATGGCGGGAACAGCATGGCAGTAGGTGGCAGACTTTGTGGCTCAGACTGGAAGTCAGGAACTGAGGGCTTCCATCTGCAATTACAAGTGCAAAGCAGAAAGAGAAGATTGGGAATGGGGTGTGGCTTTGAAACCACAAGACTTTCCCCTAGTGACAAACTTCCTCCAGCAAGGCCACACCTCCTAAACTTTCCAAACAGTGTCAACAGCTGGGGACCAAGTATTCAAATGCTTGAGACTATGGGGGACATTTATTATTCAAACCACCATAGCCATGATGCTCATACAGAGGACAGAGGGCAGTTTTGTGGACTTGGTTTTCTTTCCACTTTTATGTGACTTCCAGAGATTGAACTCCTCTTGTCAGGCTTGTGCACCAAGTGTCATTACCCACTGAACCATCTTGCTGACCCCATTTGCTATGATTTCTCAGCCTTACAAGGCATGTCTGGTCTTAGAACCCCATAGAAAACTGTTACCGGGAAACATTGTGTTCTTTTTATAGCCACTACAAAGAACAGTCCCCATCCTCAAGTACAAAGCAATATGATACACAGATACCATTAGGGGCCCTGTTGGGTTTGGAGACATGAAGAAACTTAGCGCTATAGACCTATAGGTCAGGCTCTTGATTGAGAGTGCAAGCAAGAGTCAACTCTGCCCTTTCTGGACCTTAGAGTCCTTTTAATCACCTGGAGGAAGTAACAGTGTGGAGATGTTCTCAGACTGGGGAGTAAGAGGGTATAAGCTCACTCTGGAGATTCCCTGTCCCACCCACTAAGCGCTAGGAGTGCAGATGGGCAACAGTGTCCTCCTGGCATTTGTATGCATGCTGGGATCTGAACTCCGGTCCTCACGCTTGCATCACATACCGAGTGCCGTGGAGCCATCTCACCCATTTGTCATATGCTCTCTGTAAATGATTTTTAAAAATTTTGTTTCTTTTTGATAGGCACATATTTTAAACATGGTACTCTTGGAATTGAGAATTATTGGGTATCCCTGAGAACAAGAGCAGCCCATAGGACTGGTGGCCTCTGTGGCAGGCATGGGAGAAGTGTGTGCACTGGGTTTCCCTTTTGATGTTTAAGAGCAGGAGGTATGTTGAAGCTGCAGGGTGAGGAGGTTCATCTCCTGCTCTGGCTTCCATCATGGCAGTCAAGAGGCCATAATGGAGGGGCTTTCTAATTGCAGATTAGAAGAGCCATTGACTGCCTACAGCCTCAGTGTTCACTGTGGTCTGTGCCCTCTATGTACACTTACCTCTCGGGACTAGTCTCCATATATGTAAAAAATATGAGAAACACAAACTATAGAAAATCATTAGTAACAAATTAATAAAGCATGGGAGGCATGTTTATAAAATGTTTCTGCACCAGTACAGAAGCCATTTTATATATGTGTATGTATGTATATGAACATGAAGATGCCCTAGAGAAGGAAAGGGCACAAAGCTAACAAGTAGCGAAGTTCCCTTTACCATGGCTGGTCTGGTCTTCTTTCCCGACACCCACAGCTTCTCAGTTGATGTGACACTGTATGTCCTTTCAAGTCATTCTCTTCCTTTGTGTCTCAGTAGCAAATAGCTTAGCATGGGCTCCAGTGCCATGTTTCTTTTTGGATTTTAAGACTTTAGTCACAAATATGTTCCAGGGTTCAGAGTGTCTGAATTAGAGCCACAACGAGTTTCCATTTGCTGCAGAAAACCAAACGTTTACACAGAACAGCATCTTTTGTTTCACATCTGCAGAGAGCAGTTTGCCTGGGCTGAGCTGTGGCCAGCAGTGATGCATGCTTGGAACTCCAGCTGGCAAGGCCATAGGAATGCTCTCCTGGCGTGGGCTCCACTAAGCCATGGCAATGAAGCAGAAAGCTGCCAGCACTCTTAGGTGGGGAAGGGTCCGTAGGGTTACAGGGTCCAGAATCCCAGGCTCCTGTGAAGTGCTCAGTGAACATCTTCCAAGACCAGACTTGAGTAAGCCAGCTCCAGAGCAGCCAGAATAGCCTTGGGCAAGTGGAGGGTGCTGGGGTATCACCTGGATTGCCCCTCCCTTTTCTCCCAGGAAGCTGCCATGAGGCATGCTCTGCCCCTGTGGCCTTTCCCCAGCCCCCTTAGAATGCCAGCAGAGAGGAGGGCATTGCTTAAGGTGACTTGGCACTGTACCCAAGAATGCTGGGAACAGACAGTTGTAGCTCCTTCATGAAATTCCACAGTCCTCTCCCCACCTTTAAAAACTTATCTTGCAGATGATTGGTGAGTGACCTGCTTGTGATGTCCACCAAGACAGACATTAGAGCCCTGATTGGATGCCTGGGATATTTTGTGTATAGATTCCCAGTTCCAAAATCTGAAATCTCAACTGCTTCAAATCCCAACTTTTTGAATGCTGAAATATGCCTTAGATGGAAAATTCCATCCTGTGCAACATTGCTTCATGCACAAAATTATGAAAAATAAAACTCTTTTAAGATTGCCCAGAAGCTATGTGAGTGCATGCATGGAACACCAGTGACTCCAGTGGTTAGCCTTGGGACCAAGCTCTAAGATGTCTCATTACCTTGATGCAGATATTCCCAAATCTGAGAAGTTCTGAACCTGGAAACACCGCAGGCCCTGCACATTTCAGATAGAGATGCTCTACCTGTTTGTGCTCTTATGGCGGAGTGGATCATTCAGAGGTATCTCTGCTGGTCTTTGTAGTCAAAGGCGTGCTCTGGCAAAGAGAGATAATGGTCACAGAAAACTCCACAAAATGAACAGCTGTAAGAAAAGGTTATCAGAAAAGTCATAGGGTCTATTATAACAATTGACTTTGTAAATTGTTGTAAAGCTTTGCTAGCAACTGTCAGCAGTGGAGTGCAACCCAGAGCCTGGGCTTAAGCCTAGGGTCCTAGTGTCCTTCCAGGCTTTTCCAGTACAAGGATGGCCAGTACTGAGAAGTGCTGCTGATGTGGCACATTCCCCAGAGCCCAAGGGGTCTTTTGAACAGTGTTGCTTTAAGTGGAAAGTTATGATGAGTGGTGGGGTGCGCTCAGCCCAGCATTCAGGGAGGAGCAACCTGAAGGACCCACCTACTTGCTCCCCTCAACTTGCCTGGGGCTCTGTGGCCTCTGCAGTAAACACTTAAGTCATTAGAAGGATAATCTTGTCCCTTCTACACATAGACAGCAGCTGAGTAACCCAGGGTTGACTATCTCATTAAGGATGGACCTATGCTTATCCATCTCAACCATTTCCTCTGAAACTTTGACTGTACTGTCTCCTATTGTGGCCTTCTTAGGGGACCCTCATTGTACAGGGGCTTCTGGACAGCCAGCCCTGGGTCAGCCATGCACCAAGGGCCAAGATACTGTCCATTTGGGATGTTGCTAGCTCCTGGGATGGAAGCAGCAGGGTCTCGCTCCAGTACCAATCCTTATCCCATCTGGCCTCATGCTGCTGTGTGACCTCAGGTAGTCTTTCTAGTCTGATCTTCTCATCTGTCAGATCCAGCTTTGCTTGTGCCCCACCTGTGCTCAGCACTTTCCATGTGGATCATATATCTGCCTTATTACAAAGGTAGTTTTATTGTCCCTTTTATGCAGAGGGGGATATTGAGCACCCCAAGTTAAGTAACTATGGTCCAGCCATCCCTGCCATCGGCCTACCTTGTATATGTGTGGGTTAAACAAGACCAGCAATGTGAGACTGTGACACATACTGACTCATGGGAAGAGTACAGGTTGGTGTTGTAGTATAGTAATCAGTTCCTGCAGCCAGACATCACACAAGGCTCTGGATTCCTCCATGGCAGCTTTTCAGACGTCCCCATTCAAACTCGGCACTTAAGGTTGCAGATTTAGAGGTCCAGGGCAGGGTCTGAGATCCTGCATTTCTTATAAGCTCTTAGCTAAGGGTAGGGGCTGAGTCCTCAGCTCATAAGGTGCATGTGTCCCCGGTTTAATGGCTAATAGGATGCCAGGGGCAAAGCTACCCAATTAGCTGGGACTGTTGGGTGTTCACAGGACTCTTCTTGTCCCAGTATAATGCCCACTGTGCTTGGTGTGCTTATGGCATGGCTATGAAAAAGCTAGTACCTTTCACCCAGAAGCGTTATAGGCCTCTGGTTAGCGTGGTAAAAGTAGAAGTTACTTACACATCTATGCTTTGATTTAAAAATAGCATATCTGTTTCTCTTTTTTTTCTGTTTTTTTTTTTCAAATATGAAATCATTACTGCTCACTTCATATTTGTGAAACATTAGCTTTCATTAAGCACAAAGTGGGATGTATTTGGGGGTTTGAAAATTCAGATGTTCTGGCTCTATGGCTTAGCAGCTGCTTCCCTGACTTGTCTTCCTCCACTTGTGCCTCTGAAATGGGCCCAGCAGTGCCCTCAGCACAGGGTTGGGGCATGGAGGAAGGAACCTAAATCTGTTGCTTTGCTTACATACATTCTAGGAACTTAGTTTTAATCTTCAGAAGTATTTATTATAAAGACATATGTACATATAATATTCACATATAAATACACACACGTACATATGCTAACACATTTCAAAGACCTATGTATAGATATACATACACATATATGTATAGTTTTATAGTGTCCCTTTAGTCTTTTTTCCTTTGAGACAGAGTCCTACTATTTTTCCTTGGCTGGACTGGAACTCACTGTGTAGTTCAGGCTCATCTCAAACTCACAGAGATCCTCCTGCCTCACCAGTGCTGGCTTAAAAGGAGTGTAAAAGACATGTGCCAGCATATCTTTGGTTTTTTTTTTTTTTTTTTTTTTTTTTTTTGAGACAAGGTCTCACTCTTTTGCTCATGCTGGCCTAGAGCTTGCTGCATAGCTCAGGCTGAACTTGAATTCAAGATCCTTCTGTCTCAGCCTCCTTGGTGCTGGAATTATAGGTTTGAGGCACCGTGCCTAGCCTCCAAATAACTTCAGATTTTTTACCATGTAGCTCAGGGCTAGCCATGAGGTTGCAATGCTTCTGCATGAGCTCCAGAGTTTGGGAATTATGTCTATGTGCTATATAACCTAGTTAACAAGTGTCTGGAAGCCATGGGTATTCTTTCTCCATGTCCCTTCTGCCTCCTTGGCTCCATGCTGTGAGGCAAACTGACGGAGAGCAAATGTTTGAGGGTGCAATTAAGCATCGAGGTTTCGTGTACTTTGTATCATGTGTGTCTGTGACAGAGCATCTCAGTATAGGCGTCTGGAAAGAGTAAAGCAGGTGAAAACAGGGCGATCAAAACAGAAATGGGAATAAAGCTAAGGACAAACATTTAGAGACTCCGGGTGGACAGAGTCTATGGCTCGTAGGTTCACGAGGAGCCAGCTGTGAGGATGTTTTTATGTGGCTGTGAACATGTCAAAATGTGGAACAGCTGTGCCTCTCGTCCACATGAGAGAATGAGTCTTGCTGGTGGCTGAGGCTCATGTCTGCTGGGAATTATATAATAGTTATTGTCCTTTCCTCCCCTCATCATTGCTTAAATGAGGCAAGGCTCTTTTTCTATTGAAAACATGATTATATAGGTTGGCTGTGGGTTCCAGTTGAGTTGGCTGCTCAGTGCTTCATGCCCGCAGTGAGACACACACAGTAGGTTTTGGATAATGGGCAGGTGGCAAATTAATTTCAGGAGTGCAGACATGGATGGACTTGAATCTGCCCTGAGTTCACACTGCGGCCTTATCTGTTTGCTTGAAAGCACATGGAAGATCTTTCAGACACTGATCGCCATGCGGGTGCCGAGGCCCCTGTGACCCGCATAGAGGTTTAAGTAGGCGTTGCTGCTGCACACAGGCCTGCTGGAGTAAGGCCTGGTGCCGGTTGGATGCCGCATCTTGCCTCTTCTGATTCTCATGTCTTTAAGTTGCATTTTATATTTTTGTAAGAGTTTCCCTTTTGGGGCACTTTCTATCTGCCTAAAGCACAGCCTGGGGCCTGCATGTCCAGAAGGTGATGTGTTTGTGTGGGGACCCTCTGCAGCCTCATAGAGATGGAGCGAGTGGGAAGAGTATTCAAACCTGGCTATGGGCGAGAGTGAAAGGGGGTGCATTTGTTTTACCAGGCTCATTCATTTTGAAAATCTACCTTGAGGGGTGAATGAACTTGCTTGAATCTCTTCTTCTTCTCCCTCTCCCCCTTTCCCTCCCCTTCCACCCCTCTCTATTTCCCCCTCCCTCAGATCAGTTGCACACAGGGACTGGCCACTCTTAGTTTTCCAGTGCTATTGGGCAGTTTTGGAATGAAGGAGGCTGCATACTGTGGCTGGCAGTCGATTTTTAGAACAGTCTGAAAACTACCTTAGGGGATGGTAAGAGGAAAGGTTGTTGTTGGCAAAAGGCCATGTGTTAGTGGCATGTCACACCGGAACACTTGGGTAGCATGGTCAGACCACAGGTGGGTTCTTATTCTGTCAATCCCATCACTTGTCTGCCACCCACTTTCCCACCTGTCACCTACCAGTAAACACTGGCTGGGTGTGCATGCTTCTGTGCAGGCTGTGGTGGGGAGGGTGTGTGTGAGCATAGTACTTCATGCAGAGCTTTGGTATGCACTGGGATTACAGCATCTGTGGCTCCTTGGCTGTGTGATAAAGCCATGTCTGCCATCCTTGTTCCTCCACAGCTCTTCCCAGCTCTCATATTCCTCCTTCAAGGGCTGCCTTTGTTTTTCTTTGACATACCAGACGCCACAACAACCTATGGTCCCCTCTTAGGAACGATCACTGTTCCATCGTCTGGTCTATTGCCATTGTGACCACTTTACACAGTCATCTCTCACATGTTGCTCATTTATACAGTCTATCAATTTTGCCCCTTCATGTCAGAATCATGAAGCCCCCACATTCCATGGAAACTATCTACTTATCACCCTGAGCTTGGGTCCTGGAGCTATGGATAGCTTATGTCTTCCCATTAGGACACTGTCCAGCCCTGGCCAGATATCAGTATGTCTACCCTTGACACTTCTCGCTAGTCTCTAAGCTGAACTGATACTCACTGATGGCTTCCCACCTCTCCCCCAACAGATAGCCAAAACCGTGTGAACGAATGCACACGATACAGTTCACTTGCTTGAAAGTGTTAAACATGATTGCTTTTACTATAGTAACAGAACTATCTCCACAATATTAGAAGGTTTCCCCTATTAATAAAAATCAGTCTTTAGTAATTCACTACATTTCCCCAGTCTCCCTGAAACATGCCAATCATTCATCTACTTTAGTGTGTTCTAGATACTTCCTTATAAGTAGAATCATATAATTTCATAGGAAGCAGTATGCATGGTGGTTTCTTAAACTACTACTATGTACCATAATAGTCATGGAGTGAGTATATATATGAGAAAGGAGACTGCATGTCTGCACAGAAACTTGTACTTGAATGTTCATGTTGGCATTAATCATCATAGCCCAAATTTGAAAACATCTCAAGCATTCATCAGCTGTCAAACAGATAAATAAAATATGGTGCGTGCATACCACAGAATAGTAGCCACAAATGGGAATGAAGTGCTAATGAAAAACTGAAGCATGGAGAGTCCCTACATCACACTCAGTGACGGGAATCTTGTTGCTATGCATTGTAGAGATGTAAGGGTGCTCCATGTTCTAGACGCATTCCTAACATGAGGCAAACAGTTCTCCCATTCTGTGAGCTGCCTGTTCATGTTCTTGATGTCCTTTAAAGCGGAAAAATTGATTTTTGATTATGTCTAATTAATCTATTTTTCTTTATAATTCTGGTGTCATATTTAAGAAATTGCCAATTCATCCCCGGGAAACTTTATTCTTTTCCTTTGAAGGTTTCCCCTATTAGCTTTTGACATCAAGGACTCCAACCCATTTTTGAATCAGTGTGTGTCATTTTTGCACACAATATGAGGTCGGGTCCAACTTAATGTTTTTGTTCATGGTTAAATAGCCGTTTAGCACCACAGGCTGAAAAGGCTGTCATTGTATGTATTTCCCATGAGTTAGTCAACATATTGTAAGTTTCACATTTGAACTTATAAGTGCTTTGGTAGATTTCCTTGGTGTAACTATAATTTCTCAAAAGATATCATGTGGTCCTGAAGGAGGAACCAGTGACCTCATGGTTCTGTCTGTATCTGAGACCAACATTCTCAGAAGTCTTAGTTCCCAAAGGCTACAGAAGTCTGGTGTCTGGATTCCCTGTTGTTCCTAGCTTCAGTGCTTGCTTTTTATCATCTGCACTTCTGCATTTATTGGCTCACTCAACCTTGCTTTTTGTCAGCATCAGGTACAGTGCCCACAGTTAAGACATTTGCAGTCAAGCACAGAGTGCTTGCTCCTATTCCTTCTCTCGCCCATGTGGCCTGAGGAGCTCACAGGAACCCTGCAGTTGTTGACTTTCACAGAGGGAGAGGACACAGGATTCCAGTTCCCATTCCCCCATGGAGAACACCCTAGCTTATTCCAGGGCCATTTGGCACTCTCCTGCCTCTGATCCTTAAAGCAGGATTACCATTTGGCCATGGGGAAACCTGGCCTTCCCCCTTTGCTCTACCCCTGCTCCAGGCAGTGGTTGCTCCTGTGGCCTCTTCTCTCACCCCCTACTCAGATGTTCCTAAAATAGACTTCTCCCTGTGGGCCATCTGCAGGGTGACAAATGGATCGCGGAAGTGATGACGAGAATCCAAACTCCTTGTCTAAAGTGTATTTGCTAATTATAACCAGGACTGCTCTGCGTCCCCTGATCACTAGGCCTGTGTACCATCGGAGGATGTGTGTGTGTGTGTGTGTGTGTGTGTGTGTGTGTGTGTGTGTAGCACTCAAAACTGCAGTTTTAGGGGAAAGCTGGGTAACAGAAGAACTGTTCAAATCCAACACTGTATTTAGCACTCACAGAACAAGGACATTGAGGTACCTGTACAGACACTAGGTCCTGTCTGTGGGTGTGTTTACATATGTGTTTGAGGAGAAATTGGAGAATCAAGAAAAGGAGAGTTTTAATTCTGGCACTTAAAATTAAACTAAATGTCCTGGTTAGCTTTTTGTCAACTTGACACAAGTTTGAGTTACTGGCAAGAGGAACCTCAATTGAGATAATGCCTCCACTCATATTGACCTGAAGGCAAGTCTGTGGGGTACTGTCTTGATCAATAATTGATGTGGGAGGGCCCAGCCTATTGTGGGTAGTGCCACCTCTGGGCTGGTGGTCCTGAGTTGTATAAGAAAGCAGCCTGAACAAGCCATGAGAAGCAAGCCAGTAAGCAGCATTCTTCCATGTGTCAGTTCCTGTGGCCATGTTCCTGCCTTGAGTTTCTGCCCTGACTTCCCTTCATGCTGAATTACAACTGTGAGCTGAAACAAACCTTTGCTTTCCAAGTTGTATTTGTTCATGTTGTTTATCGTAGCAATAAAAACCTGAGATGCTAAAAGTTACAGAAATATGGCTAATTCTCAGAGGAAAGGGGCTGTACCAATCTGAAGCCAAAATAAACCTGAAGTCAGGCAGTGGACAGTGGTGAGGGCTGAGCAGACACACATCTGAGCACCCAGGGAAGCAGTCTTGTGTGTTCCCATTCTCTCCATGTGAGCTTAGACGTGGCTCAGCGGATGAGCTGCCTCGCTGTGCTGCTTCTGCGCTGAAGTGGGACTTAGGGTAAAAAAAGATGAATTGATTTATAAGAAATTTTATACAAGTCAAATTACTGTTTCTACAGTTTCAGGTTTATAAATAAAAAAATAGTTGTGTGTTTGAATGTGTGTATGTGTGCATATGTGTGTGCTTGTACATTAGTATAATGAGTAGACAGAGGTCAGTAATGGATGTCTGCCTCAAATGCTCTACACCTTATTTTTTGAGGCAATGTCTCTCATAAACCCGGAGTTCACTGACTCAGCTAGTGTGGCTGGTCAGCAAGCCCCAGCGGTCATCATGTCCATGCCTTTCTGGTGCTGGGATTAAGGCAAGTGTCGCCATGCCTGGCTTTTATGTGAATTCTGGGAATCTGAACTCAGGTGCTCTTGCTGTGTAACAAGCCCTTTACCAGCTGAGGAATTCTCCCATCCCAGAATTCTCCTTTGGTTAGAAGAAACTTGCAGTTGAGTAAGATAAGGTCTAACATTGCAAAGAAGGAAAAAAAAAAAAAAGCCACCAAGTTAAAAAAAAAAAAAAAAGACAAGAATGTGTTCATGTCTTTGGTAGTGCGTACTGGTGAGAGTGTCCCCATGGCCTGGCCAAGGACACTGCCCATCAGGGCTTCCTGAGGAGCCTCTGGGGAAGTGCTGACATCAGGCAGAAGGTGACACACCTGTGCTTGCTAGGCACCCTACTTTCCCACAATATTCGCTAGAAACTTGTTAAATGGGGAGAATGTTCTTTACGTTTTCCCACACGTGTTGAACATTGTCAGGTAAGGCTTGGAAGAAGATAGCACAGAAACGTGCCTCGGTGTTGAGATGACAAGGCTGTCACACCAACTGTGAGGGTAGGAGTTTTATACTCGGCTACATCTGCAGAGAACAGATACAAGCCCCTTGTGGGACTGGGCCCTCTTGGGGTCTCTTTCATGCATCCTCACATGAGATCATCTAAAAGGTGGCCCCTCTGGCCTTGGGTGCTAGGTGCATGGAGTCAGTTGTGTGGCTGTGCACAGAGGTCAGGTCCACTGAAGGGCACAGCCTTATTAATTACAATCGATAAGCACGGATCGCAATTAGTAAGGCTGTGCCCTTCAGTGTGCTTGCACGATGGGGGTGCTTTCTTTGTGATTGGAGATCCGGTTTTGAAGTCAAGGTTGGCTGTTCCACATCAGTCTCTGTACCCAAGTCATCGAGTACTCTAGCACTTATGATGCCCTGCAGTGCCATGGATGTGTGCCACTCAGGCTGGGCTCGTCAGCATTGGTTGTCAAATCATATGCTTCCCGATTCTCTACAGTGCATAGCGCCTTGCACCGAACAGGATGAAAATGTCTCTTGCTGTGGGTAAAATCAAACTGACATGAGATTTGCCATTTTAATTATTATTATCATACACATTAGTGCTGGTAATCACACTCAGCAGTCCTGTGCATCCGTGGTAAAACTTATTTCCAAACCCTTTGTATCTTCCCACGTATTCTGCAACTATTGAGTGACAATGCACCATGCTCCCCATCTTGCAGCCCCAGTGGCCTGTAACCCACCCACCTTCTGCCTCACAGAATTTTGTCTACAACATTTTAAAATTTCATTCTCAAAATTATTTAGTCAGCCTTAGCAAAGTCTTCCAAGGAATGTTTGAGGTTTTGTAGCTGCCAAGGTGAATGTCTTTCTTCTTTAGCACAGTAGGGAGTTGTTCAGAGACACATGTTGAGGATGGGAGGGAGGATGGTTTGGTGGACTCATTGGACTCATTGAAAGTTAAGCACAGGAGTAGCATGGATGTCTAGCCATCTTAACTGTTCTGGATGGCAGCCCAAGTGAGCAGCCCACCCCCGTGTAAGGACAATGGTGAACAGTGACACAGAAGTCCCTCTATTGGACTGGGAAATCAAGCCTTTTAGATTTCAAAATGTCTATTTCTTCCCACTTAGTCCTTCTAAGGTACATATAGGACATGTGAAAGCCTGGGGGGGTGGGGTGGGGAACACTGTGTTTCTACCCAGCATTTTATTTAGAGTTATTTCCAGAGCCAAAGATGACAGAGGCATCAAAGTGGACTACACCCGCAGCGCCAGAGGAGCCACTGCCATACCTGAGGCCACTTGTCAGCCCATATAAACTCATCCATAAGTGTTTATTGGTGCCAGTCCTATGCTAGACCTTGGGGGATGAGCTGGTGGCTCTCGCTGTCCTCTCGTGATGATCATGATGGGGACAGGAGCAGATGTCCCCATACACACTGTTCACTGGGCTCACTCTTAAAAAGAAGCATCTAAGCTAGGGGTGAGCATTTCTGGATCTTTCACCTTTGGGATATACCAGGTGGCTGTGGGTATAGGGTGAAGAAATGACTCACACAGGGAAGACTGGCAGCCAGGGGGACTCTTGGCTGGTAGCAGTAGTGCAGAGCAGGAGACAGCCATAATTTCTACCTGACTTCTAGCCTATCCTGTCAGGGGTAAGGCAGAGCCTCTTTTTCTAGACCATTCTTACAGTCAACTAGCCAAGGATGTGGCCCCAGGAGGGAGTAGTAGGGACTACTGGGGAGAAGTGGTTGGTGTTTTTACAACTGAGTCTTCTAGCCAAGTGGACCTATCTCTTGGTGGAGTGAGACCCTGACAGGGTGCCTCGCTTCTTCCTGTGAATGGCAGAGGCTGAGGTGGGGCTGCAATGCACACTGGGAGAAGAAGAGTAGAGTCCAGTGGAGTGAGCGCTCGCTTCCACAGAAGGGCTTCTGGCGCCTGCTCACTTCCCTTGAGCAGAGGCTTGTCAGGGTTCCTGCCTCCTCCCTTAGTTCACAGGAAATTGGCAAACCCACTGATGACTGCTATAGAAGGCAGTGGCCACAGCAGGAAGTGGGATAGAGGCTGAGACTCCACTGTGCCACAAGAGGAGGGACACAGAGCAGTTAGCAGCTTTGGGAAAGCTTGCCAGTGTTTGAGGATGGATCGGCCATCAGTCAAACCCAAAGGGTACGATTTGGTTTGTCATAGAGGACGAGTAGCCTCTTGGCAGCTTTGTTTCATTTGAACTGTTTTTATTCAGGGCAATCAGTATTTAATTGGTTGATGGGTTTAAAGTTTACCAGGCTGCAATAAATCTATATTTAGTACAAACCCAAGTAATACTGTAAGCTGTCTCCAGCAGGAGTAAAATGACTGGGATGTTTTCTTAAATCCTGAAAGACAGGGTAAACACCTGCACATCTTTAGTTCTATATTTAAAAATTTAGCACATTATGTCTGAGTGTTGTGTGTATGTGTGGAGGTCAGAGGGCAGCTTGCAGGAGTCAGTTTTCTCCCATTATATGGGTTTCTGAAGATCAAACTCAGGTCAGGAGGTTTGGTGGCAAGTAGCTTTACCTACTGAGCCATCTTGCTGCTTTTAGATTTTATTTTATTTAAATTTTTTAACACAAGGTGTTAGAGGGGCAGGGTCTTACTATGTAGTCCTTGCTGGTCTGGAACTCACAGGGCAGACCAGAATGACTTTAAACTCACAGAGATCTGCCTGCTTTAACCAGTGGCTCCCAACCTTCCTAATGCTTCAACATTTTAATGCAGTTCCTCATGTTGTGGTGACCCCCAGCCGTACAATTATTTTCATTGCTACTTTATAACTGTAATTTTCCTATTGTTATGAATTGTAATGTAAATATCTGATATGCAGATGGTCTAAGGTCACTCCCATGAAAAGGGTTGTTAGACCCCCGAAGAGGGAGAGACTCACAGGTTGAGAACCACTGAATCTAAGTGCTGGTTAAAGGTATGTAGTACCATACTCGTCCCACTTTGTCTTGATGCCAAGTGAGTCTCTTCCAGGGCTGGGTAACAAGGGTGTCTCTGGGCAGGTCTGCCATGATGCCCCCTCCCCATGCTCTCTTTCCTTCTGGGATTTACCTATCAGCCTTCGCTCCATCACTTGCAAGGTGGTCTTCCTCAAGTCCAAATAAGACTGTGGCATTTGCACACTCAGAAGGCACAGGCAGAAGGGTCACAAACTCAATATCTTTCCAGACTTCAAAGTGAGTTCCTGGCTAGCCTGGGGGATTTTAGTGAGTTCTTGCCTCAAAATAAGAAAAAGACTGGAATTGCAGCTCAGTGATAGAGTCTAGCTTACCATGCCTGAAGCCTTAGGTTTAATCGCCAGTACTGAAGACAAAACACCCAGAAGTTGTTTCAAAGCTGGCTCAGCCTCCATCCTGCCCTCTGGAGTTCAGATGCCTGTGTGACCTCTGGGTGGTGGGCTTGCCCCTCCTTCTGCCTGGTGACCCCCCCCCCAACTTAGATGCCCTTATCACAGCCTAGAGAGGCCTCATGTTCTCTCATGTTCATGAGGCTTGTCTGGCTCTCTGTCATCTGGGAGGAAGTAGCTGAGAGCTGAAGGAAGTCCCCCTTTTCATTCTGTCTTGATGTCCTACACACCTAGGCTGAGAGGTACTGGATGGCTAATCTGACCCTTTGCTTCATGGCTCCAGGCGTTAGAAACATTTCTTGATAATCACACACCTCTCTCTCTCTCTCTCTCTCTCTCTCTCTCTCTCTCTCTCTCACTCTTCTGCACATTTATCAGCTAGAGAGAGTCTGAGAAAGATGGCAAATAAGAGACTTCATTACAATCTTACTTTTATTTATGCATATGTATTTGTGCCTACGTTAGTGTCTGCCACATGTGTGTGGATGCCTGTGGGGACCAGAAGAGGCAGTTGGATCCCTTGGAGCTGGAGTTAACAGGCCACTGTAAGCACCCAGTGTGGGTGCTAGGGACCAAATGTGAGCCTTCTAGAAGGGCAGGAAGTGCTCTTAACTGCTGAGCTGCCTCTGCAGCTAGATATGTAGACTTGAACTAGGACGCCTTCCCCAGGTGTCTGGAAACAGTGCATCCACTCAGCACAGGAGCTGCCTTGGAAACAGTGTCAGCCTTTATTTCTTCTTCTAATGATTTATTTCCTAGAAAGGCATGTCACTTTCTACTATTAACTGTCTTTGCTTTTTTTTTTTTTTTTTTGTTTACGTAAAGCTTTTTTTCCTTAAAAAATAATTATCACTAGTTCATGAAATTTAGGTAAAAACATTGCTTCTAAGGGAAAGGAAAAGTCTCAGGGATGTGAATACATATAGTGTGATCATACATATTGTTGTGTGCAGCCACCTGAACGCATACTTGTTAGAGTGTGCGTGTGTGTACCTACATATGTTGTAAAAAAATAAGCACATCCCGCCCTTGGTCTCCTGGTCCCTTGAGGTGGCTCCACCATGCCACAGGCTCACAGCAGCATGGCGGCTCCTGGGCTGGAAGCCACCGGGGTGTGGCTTGGGTCTTACTGTGTGCCCATCTGGACCTTAACCAGTGAGCCGATGAGAGTATGACCAGGACTCTCGGGAGGCATAGTCAGAAGAACTTCTCTTGATTTATTGAAGCACGGGTGATTACATTTATAAGGTAAAGGCAAGGGAGGGACTTTGGTACCCAGGGACAGGAGCTATTGGTTAAGACAGGGATACTGGAATAGCCCTATTTGCATCCTGAAGTGCTCTGAGCATTTTCCAGGGAACAGGGGTTTAGTTGCAACTCTAGGTAAACAACTCTGCTGATTATGCCCCTGACTTTGGGAGGGGGCGGAGTTTTCCTGTGGCTTGTGGTCTGTCAGGAACTGCAGAGGGGAGGGGACAGATTTCTGCCAGACCCTCTTAGCTGCGTGATCGTCCCACATATATATGTATATGTGCTTATGTGTGTAGGTGTTCATGCATATGTATATGCAGACCAGAGGTCAATGTCTTCCTCTTTTGCTCTTCATCTTGTTTTTTGAGACAAGGTGTTTTATCTCCAATTCTGCTAGTCTGGCTGGCCAGCTGGCTCCAGGAGTCTCCTGTGTCTGCCTCCCCAGCACTAGGATTACAAAGGCACATGGTCATACCTACCTTTTTAGCATGGGTTCTAGGGATACAAACTAAAGTCTTGATGCTTACATGCCAAGCCATCTTTCCAGCTCCTACACTTGTCAATTTTGTCCTTGAGAGTTGAATGGCATTAAAAAAATGCATATGTGTGGTCTGCCTACATGGTCTGCACCATGTTTCATGCCTGGTGCCTGCAGAGGCCAGAAGAGGATGTCAGGTCCCAGGAACTGATATGGGTGTTGGAAATCAAGCTCACATCCTCTGCAAGATCAGCCAGTGGTCTTAATTGCTGATCCATCTCTCCAGCTCTTGATTGACATTCTCATTTGACATTTGGAGATGCTATAACTTTAATTGATTGAGTCCAACATACCTGCTTCTGACTATGCCATAGTTATGGGAGTGTAAATGGGCCTCACAACTTCCTGTTGTCTAGGAGTTCCATAGAGATTGGCGTTAAATTGTTCATCTCATTCCAAGGGAAGACTGGTAGTGGAAAGTTTGAACAGAATGGTTCCTGTGCCATAGCTGTATAGAAAGCACACTTGTTGATTAGTGACGGTGGTTTGAAGGACTTCTGTAAAGCCCAAGTGCTTTGTCACTTGGACCTTCGAAGGCCAAGAAGTAGCACTGTGAAATGGATGTGGCAGGTGACGCTTATCATAATCAACAGATGTGGAGAAGGAATGTGGCTCAGGGTTTGTTTTTGCTGCTTGCATTATTTGTTTGGTTTTGTTTTTAACCATGGGGCACAGGTTGGCCCTTTTATCAAAGCCCAGGTTTTCTGGTTAAGAGAGGATTCCATGTTGGCAAACAGGATTCAAGGGTTGAGGAGGGAACTCTGTGGGTTAGCATGGGCAAGAGGTGGGCGGCATGGATATCACAGTGGGGACAGGAGTGGCAATGAGATGGCTCAGTAGGGGAAGGCACTTACTTCCAAGCTTGATGACCTGAGTTTGATCCCAAGAATGCCATAGTGCAAGGATACTCCAAGTTCTCTGAACTTGACACACACACCATGACGTGTTTGCACAAATGCATGTATATGTGTGTGTATGCACATTTTTTAAAAAGCAAAAGCATGGATGTCTAAAAAGTAACTTACTGTACTGAAACTTAGGCCAACTTGTTTTACAAGCCTGGCTATAAACATGTTAAATTCTTACCCAGTATCAAATTCAAGGAAAATGTTGTGAAATAACATTGGATGCAGTAAAGGAATTCAAAAATAATTACAACTTGCTGTCTTCTCCATTGTCAAAGGGTGCTTGGGAGTCTGCCTTTTCCAGTTAGGAATATTCCTTAAGTCCTTGGCCCTGCTCTGTGGCTGGCTGCCCCCTTTGGGTTCATGTGGAGGCCTCCTGGACAGCTGATGGTCAGGGCAGCTGAGTGACCCACCTCTGATGTGCCCCACCTAGAGAAGGAGCTCCCAATTTAGCTGTTAGGTTTGAGCACAAACTGCCATGCTGAGCCACCCGAGTTTTAGCGTTCTGTTTGAATAAAAGGGCAGATGCCTCACACATGTTCCCATGAATTGACATAAACCATGGAAGGAAAAAATGCTGATACTCAATAGGAACCCTGTAGACTTGTTAACTTACAAGTTTTAAGTTTTCAGTAAGAGCAGATGCAGAAAGCAAGCCTGCATCCCTGCTGATGCTGCACCAGAAGCTATGCAGGCTCTGTGGGCTCTATAAATAGTTGCATCTCTGATGACCCTGGCATTGAGTGGGTTCCCTCGTGCCTGTGTTGTCTCCCATGGTCACAAATCAATGTTAGAGAGGAACAAGAAGGCTGGAGAGGAAATGTGTGCACCTTTGTCTTTCTTAATCAAGATGAGCCGCCACTGGAGAGATGGCTCAGTGGTTAAGAGCACTTGATGTTTTTCCAAAGGACCTGGGGTCAGTTCCCAGTACTTACATGGTTGTTCTCAACTGCCTGAAACTCCTGTTACAGGGGATCTGATTTCTTCTTCTGACATCTGTGGGTACTCCACAGAAGGAGTGTTCATGCACACACACACACATTCAAAACAGTCATATATAAAGCAACTCCTTAAAAAACGAAAACAAAGAGCAGATGCTTGAGTGGTGGAATGAGTCTGCTGAGTAAAAGACCTAAACATAGGCCCACAAAAGGCCCTGTCCTATTTTGGAGGCACCCAGAGGTTCCCAGGGGACCCCCATGCTGAGATCCTTATGCTGAACTCTGTCTTTTCTCACCTCAAGTGTCTTGGGAAGTTGAGTTTCTCTCTTGACTATGGAGTCTTGAGGGATTCCTTTAGATTATAGTGAATTTATAGCAATGTGACCATATTCTCAAGCCACTAGGACAATGCCAGAAACATTCTAGTGTCAAATTAACTGACGGTGTACACTTGTATGTAAATGAGCTGCAATGGGAAGAGGTCGTCTGGGACTATCAGATACAGCTGGTAGCCTCAGTGTCTGGTAGCCTGAGATGCACAGCTTTGGAATCATGAATGAGCCAAAACCAATTAGGAAATAGGCCCTAGGATGAGAGCCAATCCTGAATGACATCTCTTGCTTTCCACTGTCATGGTACTCCCAGCATGTGATTAAAGAACTTCTAGGTTGGTGGTCTTCAACTTTCCTAACACTGTGACCTTTTAATACAGTTCCTCATGTTGTGACCTCCCAACTATAAAATTGTTTTTGTTGCTATTTCATAACTTAATTGTGCTACTGTTATGAATCATAATGTAAATATCTGATACACAAATGATTGTAGGCAACCTCTGTGAGTCATTCTACCCCCAGAGGAATCATGATCCACAAGTTGAGAACTGCTGTTCTAGATGAAGTTAGAGTCTACACATGGACGGTGAGGTGCCGGTGTGTGTTTGCTGCCTCAGGAGGGTAGCCATGTGGGATCACAGGGTACACTGGGAGCCTGTCAATCACCTAATCTCGTGGTCAGTGTTATACACAGCCAGCCCTTGTCAGTTCAGGACAGCTGGTATTATAATAATCCCATAGACAGCACCAGCTGCAAATTGGATGTTAAATATGTCTTACTCTCATGCCACAGGGTTTTTTTTATAAAAGCAAGTTGAGCCCAAGCAACAGCCAGTTTATGGGAAATTGTGAGATGGAGCTTTCTGACTATCTATTGTTAGCTTAGCTGTTTCCTAAGTCTTCATCTGTCCCCGCAGCCGTGTAAGCGTCAGTGTGCCCATCTGGGGACGGTGCAGAGCAATAAGCAGAGGTTGTAGATCTGAACAGTGATAATAGCATTGAGCGACATGCTTGCTGCTCCTTCACCTCAGCTGTCCATTCCAGTGGGACTGCATTCTCCGAGTCTATCATGGCCTCTTTCACCACCACCACTTTCTTCTTCCCAAGAGACAAATGGTGAGGTTAAAAATGGCCATGACTCAGCTAGATGCCCGGCCAACATTGAGTAGGAGCCACCAGGACATACAGTGTCATGGGCCTTGCTAAATTGGCCCTGAGGCCCTTCAACTATTCTCAGTGACTCTACGGCTGAAACTATTCTAGTTTAATTTTGGAAATAAGCTAACAAAGGCTTCTGGCTATTTGTCCCAAACTAAAAGTTTTATATTAATTAGCTACTCCCCCACCCTCCACTCTGTGTTTTAGGTTAAGCTCAGGTATTGTTCTTCAGAGGAATCACTTGATTTTTTGAGACTGAGTCACTCACAGGATCTTAAGCATTTGGATCACCCTAGGCATGGTTGGCTGGATTATGAGCATGTGATCCATGTAATTCACCTCTGGATTACAAGCATGTACCACACCAAGCTTTTTTTTACATGGGTTCTGAGAACCGAACGTAGGTCCTTATGCTTATGTGGTAAGTGATTGTGACAGGCTGAAATATCCATTTTTATCGTTCTTCACTTAAAGGTAAAACCCCGTGCAATGAATGGCAATGGTTACACACATGACAGCCACTTGGGAAGTTTGGGAGAGTGGAAAATTTCAGCAAAAAGATAATCTAGAAAGGGCGCTGGCCCAGTGAGTAAAAGCGCTTACCAAGCAAACCTGATGACCTGAGGAGCTGGGGGTCCCCAGAACCTACACAAACCTGATGACCTGAGGGTCCCCAGAACCTACACAAACCTGATGACCTGAGGAGCTGGGGGTCCCCAGAACCTATGCAAACCTGATGACCTGAGGAACTGGGGGTCCCCAGAACCTACACAAACCTGATGACCTGAGGGTCCCCAGAACCTACACAAACTTGACCTGAGGAGCTGGGGGTCCCCAGAACCTACACAAACCTGATGACCTGAGGAGCTGGGGGTCCCCAGAACCTACACAAACCTGATGACCTGAGGAGCTGGGGTCCCCAGAACCTACGCAAAGCTGAACACAACAACTCATTCTGTGGTGATTCCAGCACATCTGTACAGGAAGATGGGAATAGGAGAGTTAGGAGACTCTCTGGAAGCTCATGGGTCGCCAGCCTGGCTTTACACCAATGAGACACTTCTTAAGCAAGTTGGAAGGGTGGAGACTGATGCTCAAAGGTTGTCCTTTGACCTCCACAGGTGTTCGATGGCATATAACACCAAGATCCCCCACACAAAGAAGTACACCCCTGCATTTACGCATCACAATAGCACATCTCTCTCATGCATGCAATAAAAAGAAATAGAAATAAAAAGGTAAACTACCAACTGCACTGTGTCACTTACTTTCTTGATGCTCTTTAGTGAACAGTGAGTTTGTTTGCTCTTTAGCGCTATGTAATATTCCAATGATTATATGTAGGAATCTTTCTTTACTCCAGGCCTTATTGAGGAATACTTGGTTTGTATTTTCTTGGCATTTTCTTGGTAAACAAGACTGCAGTGAGGTTATTGTGTATATGTTGGTTCTCCCAATCCATTAATTTCACATCCCTGGATCCAGTCAGCTATAGAAAGGAAATACTCAAAATGGAAAAGAAAGTATCTATCCTAGACTTAGACTTTTTTTTTCTTTCCATTATTTCTTAAATAATACAGTATAACAATTACTTGCATTGAATTAGATATTAAAAGTATTTGGAAGGGACTGACCAGATGGCTCAGCAGGTAAGAGCTCTGACTGCTCTTCCAGAGGACCTAGGTTTGATTCGACACGGTGGCTTACTAGTGTCTGTAAATCAAATTTCAGGGAATCTGATGCTCTCTTCCAGCCTCTGAGGACACCAGGCATGCACATAGTGAACCGACATACATGTAGACAAAATACTCACTCATGGAAAATAATAAAAAACATTTAAAAAGAGTGAGGTGCTCCGACAAGCTCTGCATTCTGTTAACATCGAGTGCCCATGGCTGTGCTACTCAAATAGCAAGATATGGATGGAAAGGACCCTTAGCACCAGGAGGATGTTCTAACAGGATGCAGGAGAGTTGAGAATGGCCATAGGACTCCAGCGTGACATTGTTCTTAGCAGTCCTACTTGTCCTGAGGAAGAGGCCCACTGTGGGCCACTCCAGGGCTCCACCTCTACAGGCGAAAGTTGCTGGCAGACAGCTTGGATTTAGGTTTGAGCAGACTTGGGATGTGTCTTCAGAGGGTGAACAGCCAAATTTAGTGGCCTCTGATGTTCCTTCCAAATCTCAAATTCTGCAGGACTGGACAATCCATGCTTTGTTGTAATTTTAGAGCCGCTAACATATGGTTTGGAAATGGGCTCATCATTATAATTGGGGTTATGTAATACTATAAAAGGAAACTGTCCTTTAAGTGGGAAAGCTCAGAAAGTTTACAGAGAAGCAAGAGAAACCACGATGGTTTTGCCGAGAGGGAGTTCTATTGCATGTAATTGTGATCACATACACACACACATTCTCTCTCTCTCTCTCTCATTCCTGGAAATATTCTGTAACAAAAGAGATTGTGAAGGAGACTTGACACATAAGATATTGTGCCCAAGAACGTATCTTGCGTTCGATCTGCAAATGCAGCATTTTTCATGCAGCCATCTTTGGGGTGAAAAGAATTAAAAACAAAAACTCCTTTCCCTCTTTTGGTGATTTATTTTTTTCTGAGTGTTTCCGCTTTCCAGTAATCACAGCTTTGTCTGACCTGCAAGCTCTGCCTCTCTGGGACCTGTGTTTTACAGAGCCGTTATTACATCTGGAACAGGAGCAGGGGAGGACAAGGACCCATCAGGATCTTGGCTGTCCTGGAGATTTTCTTCTGAAAGAGGCCTTGATTGCTTTTTAATTTTGCCCATGTTTTATTGCAATCTATAATTTAAAATCTATTAGACAGAGTCTATAGTACCTGCTGGAGGTTTAGGTTTAAGGCTTTATTTCCTTTCTCTCTCCCTTTTATTTTGTGTATATCTGCATCTGTGTTTGTGTGTGCACATCTGTGTGTGTGTGTGTGTGTGTGTGTGTGTGTGTGCACATGCATGCCAGATGACACACAAAGTTCTTCCTCAGGTACCCTCTACCCTCTACTTTGTTTTTGGAGACAAGGTCTCACTAGCTTGAATCTAACCATGTAGGTGTGGCTGGCTCACTTGTGAGTTCTGATTCATACCTGGGGTCTAACTGTCTTCCCTCCCCAGTGTGTACTTGGATGGCAAGTGGCTGCCACCACACCTAGATTTATTTATTTATGTATTGATGTCAGTCCTCTGAGTTCTACAGATTGCACCACTCGTGCAAGGCAGGTATGTTAGCGACGGAGTTGTCTGCCCTTTTAGTTAGCTTGTCTTGCTTTAAGAAGTTGTTGAGATGTATCTTTCTGTTTCTGAAACTTCAGTGCCTTGGCAGGTTGAAAACAAAATCATCAATGTGAAATGTATGTTAATGACACCCCCCCCCCCTTAAACCTTGAAGTGAGACAGGGAACTCTCAGACATCTGCATCTCAAACAAAGGAGGAGGATCAGCACTTCTTTAGAATGATCTTCTAGTGGCAGCTCAGAAAGCTATGACCTCAGCAACACCCTGAGTGCCTGTTCTGTCCTGTGCCACTTTGGGGTCACACTGCAGAAGGGCAGAAGGCAGGAGGGCCAGACCATGAGTGTGCTTGAGTTCATGGGTCACTGTCAATTGCAGAGGACAGTAAGTGGCACCTGCTTGTGAGTCATATATAATAAGGGCTGCCACTTATTCAGTGCTCTGTGTTGTATGTTTGGACAGTGTTTTGCAGGCTGGGTGATCAGTGTTGTTTGGATTTTAGGAATTTCTGGCTTTTAAATGTACAGACTTACCACAGAGGCCAGAGGTATGGGATTCCCCTGGAGCTGGAATTATAGGTGGTTGTGAGTCACCTGATGTGGGCACTGGGACTTGAACTCAGGTCCTCTGGAAGAGCAGTATGTGTTCTTAACTGCTTAAGCATCTCAACCATCTCTCCTCGGGGAACCTTTTATTTGTTTCCAATTATTGCTTAGTAAAGGACCACAAAGAGTGGCGTAAGACACATCCTTACACTTGTTTTTCTGCAGTTTACATAGGAGGGGAGTCTTGGAATTGTGTAGCTGGTCGTCTGCATGGGTTATCCCCAGGCTGGAAGAGAAGACTTGACTGGTCTGTGTTCTCATCTAAGACTCAAATTCCTCCTCCAAATTCCCCGATTATTGGTCAGAATTCAGTTCCTGTGGTTATTAGACCAGAACTCTTAGCTTTCCCAGGCCACCTGCTGTTCCATGTATGGCCATCTGTTTAACACACCAGTTACTCCTTCAGGGTCACCTAGATCACCTCTGCACTGCTACTGGTCTTACTTTCAGGCCCTCTATTTAAGGTCTGGTCAGGACAGTCCCACCTAGGTTAACCTCTCTTTTGATTATTAAGTGATAATCACTGATTTAAGCCCTTAATACACCTCCACACTTACCTACAATAGTCACAGGTCTGGGGGAGGGGGTAATGCCATGTGCAGCAGTGAAGAAATATTGGGGGCCTTTGAGGACTCCACTTACTGCACTCCTCTAAACACTGACTTAAACCTCACAGAGTGAGGCAGGATTAGCCAGGAGCTGTCTTTTATGCAGCTTAAGTCCTTTCCATCTTAGGTGTGCACTTTAGTATGACTGTCCCTGACATTAAGATGGGGACAAGCTTAGTACTGCTCTTAGAAAGATTAGCAGACTCGCTCAATGTTTTAATAGGATTTTATTAGGTTAGATACTCGAATTGTGAGTTACATATTTGAATTATTGATCAGAAGCTATGCATTTAATTAAAGTGTGATGCATAGATCAGTGCTAAGGCCTGTTACCATTTATACCTATGAGATAAATACCAAAAATGAGAGTGAGCGTGCTCACGGGGGAACATTTGTGATCGTTCTACACTGTCAGAATACCCACGTGTAACTGTAGGTTAGATATGTGTTTAGATTCAAGTTCATTGTCAGGATGTTTTTGAACATTCTGTGTGTTCCTCTACACAATGAAGAAATGCAGGCTGAGCCATGTTTTTGATGACAGATAAAATTAAAGGGAAAAACTGGGCATGGTGGCTCACCTCTGAACCTAGCATGCAGAAGGCAGAGAGCAGGGGGGTTGCTATGAATTACCTGTAATCCCAGTTTGCAGGCAGTGGAGGCAGGAGGATTGCTGTCAGTTTGAGGGAAGCCTGAGCTACAGAGTAAGACTGTCAAAAAAGAAAGAAAAAAGAAAAATATAAATGGGACGAGGTTGCTGCATTATCTGGTTAATTATTTAACTGCAGGTGCCTGTGGAGTATGCTGATGACGTCAGCATTGCGTAGTGACCGTAGTGACCGGATGTTGTCCTGATGGCTTATGAGGCTAAGCATTTTGAATTTTATTTTTCATCATACAGATCTGTGCTTCTAACCTTTCTGAGTCTAGTTCATATGTATCGGTGTGCTTAGAAGACTGAGCCAGGAGGATCATGAGGCCAGCCTGGGCAGTATAGAATGGTTTCTCTTAAAATGTAAAACATAAACAAAGACAATATATGGTGTTAGTGACTACTTATTTCATCTAAAGGGAATTTCAACTTCATTAACCTGCCCTGGATTGATCATGGAGCTGGTGTTGAAGGATTGAGGGTGTATTTTGAAAACATGTTTGCATTCGCTTTAGATGAGAGTTAAAAATTAATCCCAGAGTTATACTAAAAATCTCTTCCCTGTTTTTACTAATATGTCTTGGTAAAACTTGGTTTTCTGAGCATTACCAAATCACAGTAAAGGAATGGTTTAAATGTGTGTTCATGCCTGCAGTCAGCTTGGCCAATGATTAAGCATAGATAGGTGAATTAACCAACAGAAACCAGTTGATTCACTCTGTTTAGAAGCAAATCTTGCTGGATGCTCTTTCCTTCAGGGCATTCATAGCAGATTTACATGGGGACTCTATTTTACGGGCAGCTCTCTGTTCAAGCTGCAATAAAACACAAGAACAGAAGCAATTCTGCATTAAACACCATGGGCTTGAATTCATTTTCTCTTCAGATTGCATTTATTATCATTGAACTTTGTGTCTTGAGTCTAGTGATAAAAATATTTGATATGGGTTTGTGCATCCTTGGGTAGATTTCCTTTACTAGTTGCTCATATTTATTATAATTTACATAATGATTGGCTACAGTGGATTGAAATGTCCTGGACAGTTTGTGAAGCACTGAGCTAGCCTTAGGAGCACTTATTTTTGGTGATATCCCCCAACCCATGCTGGCTTATCCTGACTTTTCCAGTGATGGTTGGCAGAGGGCACCCCTGGCTCTGTTCGTATAGTTCTATGAAAACCTCTAGTTGGGCCTGAGGAGATGGCTCAGTTGGTTATGTACTTGCCTTGTAAGCATGAAGAATTGAGTTTGAGCCCTAAAACCTACGTAAACAAAGCTGGGTAAGGCAGCACCTGCTTGTAATCATGATGTTGGTGAGGCAGAGACAGGTGCTTCCCTGAATCAGCTATTCTAGCTGGCTTCGTGGGTTACAGGTCAGTGAGAGAACCTGTGTCCAAAAAAAAAAAAAAAAAAAAAAAGGTTCCTGACAAATGACAGCTGAGCTTATCTTCTGACCCTTATATCCATATGTATACACGTACATGGGCATGTACATTTGCATTTACACACACACAACCTATCGTTACTCTACAGAGAAAATTGGACAATCAAGAGTACTGCCCTCAAACTTTGTTAATCTTAGGTCTGCTAAGTGTGGTGGCTATTTTCAGGGATAGTTTTGCAGCCTCTCTGATGATCCCCAGCCCCTCAGGTCTCTGACTCCATCAGCCATGGGACATGTTTATAGCCACAGCAATTTCTTTGTGGCCAAATGCAGGAATCTTTATTCTTTACTTTTGACATTTAACACCTCGTCCTCTCTGTGGTTCCTCTGACAGCATCCCCCTTGCTTTGCTCCTGTCCCTTGGCTGTTGCTTCTGTCTCTTTTCTGCCTTTTCTGCATGCTGTGGCCCTACTCTCTCTGTTCACCTCACTAGCTGGGGCTTGAGCTTCTGTTCGGCTCAGACCCAAGTTCCTCCCCTGCAGCCTGCACTCTGCTAGCCTATGGTCTAGTGCTCTAGCAGTCCCTCTGATGATCAGGGTATCTCTCATTGGCAAGGCCACTGGTGGTCATCTGGCTCTCAGGCTGGACATTGGTTTATTTTGTCCTGGAGACCTATCTTGATGCACACTGTCCAAGTGACTGGCTAATATCCTGTGCTACCTCAGGTGTTCTTTCCCTCTAGCACCTCGTGATATTGGGGTTCATCTTATCTCTAGGCCAGGTCCTCTAGTTCAGGGTTTGCCACCAGTTTGTCTATTTTTAGTTTGTTAGTTTAATGGACTTCACTATGAATTTTTTTACATGCATGTCTTTGTTCTTTGATTGTATTTGCCATATGATTACCATCTTGGCACTGGGTATTTATGCAAAAAATAAAAAATAAAAAAGATCAGATCTGGTCCTGAACTGACCTCTCCTTAGCTTCCTGGGCTGAGTGCTGCCTCAGTTCGCTTTTAAAAGTCTTTCATCAACCTGGAGCTCACTGTCACACTGCGCATAGGCAGATGCTAATAGGCCATGTGAATAAGCTCTAGATTATCTGTGACAAACCCAACTAAACCTGTACATCGGATGAAAACTGTGTAGAGGACCTAAGTGAAGAGCACACAGCTCAATCCCCAAAAGGTGTCGTGGACAATCCTGTAGACTATCCATCCGGCCTGCTCCTTCGTTGTGATGGATGATCAGTTCTTACAAAGACCATCCTGGTCCATCACAACCTTGGGCCCTCCGGTTCTTTTCTCAGAAGATATACTAAGTTTTCCTGCAGCATATCTACTCTCCCTGGGGTTGGGAAAGGGCAGCTGTGCCCTTGTTTCCTGGCTTCCTTTCCAAGAACTGCAAACAGAAAGCTCAGGTAAGATTTTTGAATCCACTCAGGATGGATTCAAAAGGGAAAAGGGAGGAAAGAGCATTTGAATGAATAACACCGTGGATCCTGAGAGCGTCCAAGTCCTCACACACACGTGACTGTATTAGAGTTCTCCAGACAAACAACTAATAGGACACACGTGCACAGGTAAAATAGGCATCGATGGGAGGAGTTGTAGGGCTTTGGAAGACCTCTATCATCTGCAACCTGGGGACCCAGGAAGGGAAGCCAGGGTGTCATTCCATACAGATTTACTGTCATGGACTATGAGAGCTGAAAGTATGACACTCAGTGTCACACTGAAGCCTGGAAACTGGAGATGAGAGGGTCTGAAGGCCTGACAGCCTGGAGCTGTGGTGTCTCAGAACCGGAGAATGTGGAAGTCCCAAGTCCAAAGGAGAAAGCATCCTCTTTTTTTTTTTTCCTTTGTTCTAGTCTTATCTCTACCCACTGTGGACAGTGGTGAGGGCAGACCTGTGGTACTGGGTCTACCAATTCAAGCTAATCGCTTCTAGAAACACCTCACTGGAACACCACAAAATAATATTGAACCAGAGATTTGGATATCCTCCAGCATTCACCTGGAATTCGTTCCTGTGACTCTCTTGGGGACCTTGTTAAGTTATAGTTGGTCTCAGTAGGCCAAGGTGCTAAAGGCTCTTGGGAGAAGCAGATACCATAATATCTGGAACCATACTTTGAATTGTTAAGAATTAAGCCACAAATCAAAACATAGTGAGAAGTGAAGGCCGAGAATGGTGGCCCAAGCCTTTAATCCCAGCACTCAGAGGCAGGCAGATCTCTGTGAGTTCAAGACCAGTCTGGTCTACATAGCAAGACTCTTCCTGAAAACAACAACAGAAATAGTGAGGGCGTTATGGAGATGGTTCAGCTAGTAAGTGCTTACTGTGTAATTCCAAGGACCTGTTTCAGTCCCCAGAACCCACATGAAAGAATAGTCAGAGAGTGGTGGTGCATGCTTGCAATCTTAGAACTTGGAAGGAGGAGATAGGCAGACCCTGGGGCTCCTGGCTAGCCAGCCTAATCAAATTGACGAGTTTCAAGCCACTGAGAGGCCTGTCTCTCAGGATGGTATTCCTGAAGAATGGCAGCCACAGTCATCCCCCAACCTTCACGTGTGTGCGTGCATGCAAACTCACACATATAAACACACAGAGAGAGACATTTAAAATGTACTCAAGTGTGGCTAGCCATCCCTGTTGCCTTGGGCCAAGTTATCACATAACTCAGTAGGAGGAGGCATGGGCATTCTATGTGGCCCTTTCTCACATGCCCGGTGGAGTTTTCTTTCCTGAAAGAGGTGTACTCTACATCGTCCTCCTTGGCAAATCCTGTGTCAGGCTGAGAGAGGCGGTAAAGCTCATTCCAGCTGGGTGCCCTGACCCACTCACTCTGAGTGTGCATTTGTGAGAAGACAGGGCTCTGATGGGTCACTGTGGCCCTCCCACAGGTCACACTCTGTACCACCTCTGGCCATCAGCACCCTAAGGCGCCACCATTGCTGCTGTGACCACTCTGAACATTATTGTGAGGGTGGAGTATTGGGGCTGTGCTTCCACATTTTTGCTGAGGGACCTGAGCACCTGATGGAAGGAACCCACTGTGTTGTTGCAAGTTCTGTTAAAGTATCATCTCATTTACCAGCATAGTTCACATTCCTGTCATTTTTAAATGGCACAGTAGTTACATTTTCTCATGTTGCCTAGCATGGCCATGAGTTGGGGACACTGGGCACATCTCCAGCTTTTTTCCTCTTGGATTTTAGATGCGGTCCTATGATTATCTGCTAAAATCACCCCCACCCCTGACACACACACATACACTATGCCTGCCACCACTGAAAATTTGCATGGCACTCAGGTACACGATCATAGAGCCTGCTGAAGTTACTTCATTTTTCCTTTCTACATTCCTTCCAATTTTAACTACACAATCTTCATGGTTAGGTATCTCAAGGAAGTCTCTTCCATGAACTTTCATTTCCAGATGTGTGGTCTCATATTTTCTGTCTTTACAACATTCGGACCTGCAGAAGGTCAGCAAAGTAGGCTAAATGAACAAATATAGGCACTGTGGCTAGACTGTGTGGAGGCTGTGGGCGCTGTGTGGAGGCCGAGGCGGGCGCTGTGTGGAGGCTGAGGTGGGTGCAGTTGATGTTGTATGGAAGCCTCATGGATGCTGACTTGGTTGCTGAACTAGGGGGATGCTGACTGAGATTTTCTTCCCACAGCATCACCTGCCCCCCAGCCTGTGCTGAGAACCTGTGTGGCCCAGGCATTGTGTCAGACTGACAATGGGGTGAGCATGGGCCTTGCCTTCAGGTAGTTCATGTCTCCTTGCCTGAACAGGGAAGGAAATTGTCAATTTTACTTTATTTTGGCAAGTGACAGAAAACACAGAACCGCAGGGCTCTGTGGGATCAGACAAGTTGGGGACTTCAAGAAGTCTCCCTGAAGATGGGAGACTTGGGCCAGATCCAGAACTGCCTGCTTCAAGCTCCTGGCATCTCTGTAGCCACTGGAGTGGGATGAGCCCTTCTTGGCAGGGTTCTGCTCAGCCTCGTGTTTGGCAATGGGCTCCTACATCCTTATTTTGAGCTCATTATAGAGATGGTATATTGGGAAAGCACATGTTACAGGGGAGGCATCACAGAAGCAGCCATGCTGTAGAGCTGCCTCCATGCCTCCTAGTGACAGGCATTCCTGTCAAGTGCCACGTGGCTCTATCACGCTGTAGATGCGGCACCTGCCCTGAGGGACACGACGGGGCTGCCGGTCAGACTGTGAAGTCAATCGATTTGATTAGTAGGACCATGGTCAAGTTATAATGACATGTTGAATGTTTGAACAGTAGTACTTCCAAATAACAAAAAGAGAAAGGCCAAGCCAGGTTGGGAATTCTGACTTTAGTCCACAGGAGTCAGGGAACCAAGCCATGGAAGAGAGTAATAAATTATCGATTACGGACTGTTTCCTTTGTGAGTCACAGTGAGAGAGTCATTCTTTCCCATTATTTAGATGTCATTGTCAGTGACTGGAATCCTCAGGACTCTCAGACACTGGGCATTCCCTGTGCTTTTGGAATGTCTCCCCGACCCCACTCCTTCTCCTGCATCCATCATCATCATCCCTTGCTATGTGTCTGCAGTCCTGTGGCTCATATGTCTCTAAAGTACATCCGTTCATGGAGTTATAGATAGTCTATATAAAAAAAAAGAAAGGAAAAACACTGGGTGGTGGCAGTGCATATCTTTAATCCCAGCACTCAGGAGACAGAAGCACTTGGATCTCTGTGAGTTCGTGGCCAGCCTAGTCTACAGAGTGAGTTCTAGGACAGCCAGAGTTACAACAGAGAAACCTTGTCTTGAAAAACAAAACAAACAAACAAACAAAGAAAAAGAATAAAAGAGAAAAAGTAATCTGTAGCGCTCAGCAGCTGATGTCTTTTATAAAAGGTGTATAAGATATATAGAGGTGGGAATTCTCATTTTCATTGCTAAGGTTTTTCTTTCATGTTGGGAGCTCAGTGCCAGGCATGTGTGTGCTAGGCAGCTCTACCAGTGAGTTTTGTTTCTAGCTTCTGATGATGGCTCTGTGCTCTCATTTGGATTTCTCATGACTAATATACTTCTTTTTCTAAAGGCATTTATTTTTGTTTATGTATGTTTATATCTGTATGCGTGTATGTGTGCAGAGGCCAGAAGAGGGTGTCAGATCCCCCTGGAACTGGGAATACTAGCAGTTATGGGTTGCCTGATGTGGGTGCTGGGACTTGAACTCTGGTCCTCTATAAGAAGAGCAACTGCTATAAACTGCTGAGCCATTCTCTCCACTCCTCTAATATATTTGTTTTTCACAGGATATTTTTTATTCTGTATGATTGGGAAAAATGGAGGCAAATTCCCAATAATTGGATGGGACATTTTTATTTTGAAAATCAGTTGTATTTTAACTTCATTTAAGCAATTGCAGACATTCTAAAAAGTTACAAAACAAAATAAAACCAAACAAACAAAAACCAATACCTAGGCTCTCAGTGTGACCTTCATTCTGCTTCCTCAAAGATTCACATGAAAATCCTTGCTCAGCCGGAAACTATGAATTCTTCTCTAGACTTTAGATTTGCTGCCCGTTCTACGAATGTCTTCCTGTCCCAAGACCCAGTTAAGCCTCACATCCAGAATCACACATTTTATTTCAGTTATTCCTTGGAAAGGTTGAAATAAGATAATTTGGTTGTCTTAGTAGGCTGTGATCAAGTCATTGTTTATATATGAAATGGCCCCCCTAAAAGGCTCATGTGTTAGGAGTCTTGATCCCTAATGAAATTTTTGGAGGGGCTTTGGCTGAATCATGAGATATTTGACCTGAACAACTAATCAGCACAATAAAATGAACCATGACTCCTTCAACGAATTAATCTAACCTATTAAAACTGTAAATGGATTCATACTCTGATGGTATTATTGGGAGGTGGTGGAGACCTGGAGGTGGTGCCTGGTTGGGTAAGTGGTCATTACAGTGTGCCTTTGAAGGGCCTATTTTGTTTCTGGCCTCTCGACTCTGTGTGTTTCCCACCTTCCTCTGTCTGTGCTTTCACCGCCATGACAGTCTGTCTCACCACAGGTCCATTACCATGGAACCAGCTGGCCATGGACTAAACACTCTGAAATGGAGGCAGAATAAATCCTTCCTACTTTAGGCTGTTCCCTTAAGTATTCCATCACAGCCATGGAAAAGGACTAGCTACAGATTGCATGTGCCAGGAATAGCAGTCTGAGTGTTGTGGAGCTGGTGCGAGTTGTTCTGATGGAGGGTGGGCTGGACCCCTTGCTTTTCTCCTTGTAAACAGCCCAGTATAAATGAGGAGAGCGACTCTGGGCTCAGCTCAGGTGCAGAGTCTTAGTCTGAGGCTCGTTTGAGCTCTGTTTATTGTGGTGAATGAAATGATCTCCTCTTTAGGGGAGAATCAAATTTCTGGCTTGTTATTGCAGTGTGACTTCTAAACAGGGATTTTATTTGATTATGCTAAAATGAGTTGATATTATCATACTGACTTATGGAAAGTACTTTTCCTGGTGTCTGGTAGGGTCATGTGGTCCATCTGAGGAGTGATATTCAATGCAGTGGTGCATTGCGAAAAATCTTTTCTTTGTCCACGAAAGCCGTTTAATTTATTTAAAGTGTGAGGAGAAATTCTAAGTCATTCCTAGATCCCAAGGCAGTGTTTAAAATTCCCATAAAAGTGAATTTTGCTTTGCCTTAGTGTTTCTTGGTCTGGTCAAGGGTGTGGCTGTGGAGGGTTGGGCTTCTGTCTTGAGCGTCCCCCTTCCCACTGAGGATGTCTGTCAGTTTTGGTAGTCCAGGTGTGTCTAGGAAGCGGCACAGGCTTTAGTGGCCTGCGGCTTTCCTCATCTTTATTGTAAAGCAGGTTGAAACTGATGCTTCAACATTCTTCTAAATTAGTTAATGAAACGTTTTTGAGCTGGTAACTTGGTAGAGTACTTGCCTTGCATGTACAAATTCCTGGGTTTGATCCCTTGCCCACATACTGGTGGTAGTACGTGCCTATCATCCCAGCAGTCAGGAAGTAAAGACAGAAGGATCAGAAGTTCAAAGTCATCCTCAGCCACATACCTGGATTTTCTTAGGCTATGTGAAACCCTGTTTCAAAAAGAAAACAAAACATTCTTGACTTACTTGAGGGTTCTGCAGAGTCTTTGGGAATACACCAATGAGTAGGGCCTCCATGCCTCTCTTGATAGATATCCTGGCTCTGTCCTGGGTAAAGCCTGGAACTTGTGGCTGAGAAAGGTGACAACTAGGGCTAGGATAGCTTGGGCACCATCCATAATCTATTATGTCACAACTAGGAGACTGATCCATAGGGGGGGACCAAGACACATGAAGACCAGACCTCACCATGAGTTATGATCACTCAAGGCTGGCACTTGGAACCCGGAGCTTGGGAATCTGGCCTTTCTCAGCCAAGGCACCCTGGAGTTACCCACCTGTTGTGAAGCTACCTCTTCTGAGTGACCATCTGAGGTCATTAGCAATGTGAAGAGCAGCCACAGTGGGGCTGCCTCTTAACAGCTTTGAGTCTGTGGATTGAATTCTCTTTCTCAGAAGCCAAAGCAATCATGGGCTTTCCCCTTTCCCACACAGTCAGGGAGGAGCCTGCTCCATGGAGAGGTCAGGGATCAGCCTTGAGGACAAGTTTTGCCCTGCTTTAATATGAATGCCCTGGACTGAACCCACTTTGAACCTGGTTGTAGGTCAGCAATGGTGGGCAAGTAGGGGCATGGTGGATGGAGGTTCTGTGCCTGTGAGGTTGTACTGGGTAGTTTTTGTCAACTTGACACAAACCTAGACATATCTAGGAAGTGGGTATCTTCAATGAGAAAATATTTCCAAAAGATTGACCTGTTAACAAGTCTGTAGGGATATTGTCTTTATTACTGAGTGATGCGAGAGAGCCCAGCTCTTTGTAGGCAGTGCATCCCTGGGCAGGTGGTCAAGAGTTGTAAAAAGCAGACTGAAAAAGCCAGTAAGTAGCATTGCTCCATGGCCTCTGCATCAGTTCCTGCCTCCAGATTCCTGCCTTCAGTTCTTCCTGCTCTGACTTCCTTCCTATGATGTGAAATGTAAGCCAAATAAACCCATGTATACCTGTGCATGAGTACACACACACACACGATGGCAGAGATGGGAGGCTCTGCCTTAAGTATTAGGCAATCTGACCAAGTAACACAGTGGCTATTTCAACATTACATAGAATGGAAATTGGAATGCAACATTTGTTAAACTGCTATAAGATATGTTGAAGTAAGGTATTAGCTTCATGAAATATTATGTAATCAACAAAATTATTTTTAGTGTAGTAAACTAAGAAATAGCTGTTGTTCAGGCAAATGAACACTTTCAATTTTACAGGTGCATGAGCATTCATATGTGAGCAAGGAACTGATGCTTGGCCTCTTATGGAGTAGGGCAGCCAGGTAGCTGGGGAGGCAGGAATCTTCTCACTGGACCTTTCTGACTGATGTGGGCATTCATCACTTGGTGTTAGGGGGTTCCCTTGGCCTCTGGAACTGTGATTATGTGTGATTTGGGTCCATACTTCTTCATTCATAAAAAAAATGTCTTCACTAGAACAGGTAGGCAGTTTTTCCAAACACTGGGGTAATGCACTTCCCTGTACTCAAGGCTGTTGAGCACCTTTTCCTTCAGGGTAAGAGTTAACAGCCCAGCTCCACCTTCAGGTCACAAAGGGGTTTGAGTCCTACCTTCTGAGATCAAGGACTGGATGCCTGCTAATGGGAGAGAGCGCCCCTTCTCCCACCCCCTCTTCTTCCCACCAGTCTTTCTTCTTGGTCTTGCAGAGGTGACAAGAGCTTGCAGAGGATTTTCATGTTGGCAGGACCAGATTCCTTTATAACGTTATATGTCATATATTTTGGCTGCCAGGGATAAAATAACTCCCCCCTATTTAAAGCTAGGGCAGGTTATGTTAAGTCAGGAAATGCTTAGGAACAGGCAACCACTGGAAAATGGAGAGACCAGTGGGGGTAGGAAGGCTTTCACGAAAAGTTGGGAAAGTCAGGGTGTGTACAGCAGACTAAGTCTTATTTAATTATCAGAATACATGCAATACTTGATAATAGTTACGAGCTTGGTTAAAAGGACTAGATTTAAATTGTAGAGTGAAAATCATCTCAGTCAAAACATTTGGAAATAATTTCTACTCATGGCTTTGCTGATAGAATATTTGGGGTCCATTCAGCTATTCTGTTTCTTCAGCATCTCATTTCTGAATTTGATTTACTTTTGCTAAACATTGCCTAAGTCAATATAAAATCAGCAGACCTTGGCATCTCTGTACACGCCCAATCCTACTCCTCAAAATTAGCCTCTTAAATTAAACTCATTCTCATGGTTTGTCTTCACAGTTCTAAATGATTTGTCATATTGCTTGTGGTGGTTGATGCAATTTGCCAACTTGACTGGATTTGGAATCACCTAGAAGGTACATCTCTAGGTGTGTCTGTGAGGAGTTTCTAGAGTCTTAACTGAGGAGGGGAGACCCCCACCCTGATTGCGACTGGTACCACCCCTGGACTGGGCTTCCAGAGTGAGTAAAACTAGGAAAAGGAGGAAGCCCTCCTTTCCCCACTTCTCTGCTTCCTGGCGGGCACAACCACTCTATACCTACCACCATGTCTTCCCCACCAAGATGGACTGCGCTCCTTTGGACTGTGAGTCCAAACAAGCCCTTCCTCCCCTCGGTTTTTGGTCAGTTATTTGGTTCTAGTAACAAGAAAAGTATGTAATATATTAATATGTGTTTGATCATTTATTTTAAACGTTTTCTTCTAATTTCCTGGAATGAAAAATGAGAATTGTGTTCCTTAAGTCATATCTCACTGTTAATGTTGACTTTTCCTGGGGAGACAAACTTATTTACCAGTGACAGACCAAATGCATGACTTCACTCGTGTGCAGCTTGGTGAGTCAATGGATTTAAATAGTTACTTACAGGAACATGGAAAACTTTTAAAGTGATTACACCACTGAAGAAAATGCTTTTTCCTGATCAATGGTCGAATATATGTACCTCCCTCTCCATGAGTGAATGTTAATGGGCTCAATATTTTTTTATTTAGAAAATTGGTTTATACAAGATATTTTGATCATATTTCCCCTTTCCCGCAACTCCTCTCAAAACCTCCCTGCTTCCTTCCTACCCAGCTTTATGATCTTTCTCTCTTCAAAACAAACAAAAAATCAAAATAAACAAAATTCCAATAAGATAAAAATGCCCAAACAAAACCAGACAAAACAAAGCATACACACACACACACACACACACACACACACACACCCTACCTATGGAGTTTGTTGGCTAACAACTCCTGGGCATGGGGCCTGCTTTGGAGGGTGATTGATATACCCAGTGACACTCCATTGAGGAAAATAATTATCCTTTCTCCACTGGGTATCAGTTGATGCCCACTTGGTTAGGAGTGGGACCCTGTGTCCACTTACCCCTCTCAGTTCTGAGACTTCTCTTGTGTGTGCTGCCACAGTCTCTGTGAATTCAGATGTGCATCAGTCCTGTTATGTCTGGAAGACACTATTTCCTGGGAGTCCTCCATCACTCCTGGCTCATACAATCTCTCCACATCCTATTCCTCACAGAGCCGTGATCTTTGAGGGAGGGGTTTGTTGAAGACATTCCATTAAGGACTGATTACTCCAAAATCTCTCGTTTTCTGCACATTATCTGGTTGTAGGTTTATGTTTGAATTTTCATCTCCTGCAAGAGAAGCTATTCTGATGTGGACTGAGCAAGGCACTGATCTATGGGAATAGCAGAATGTCATTAGTAATTATTTTATTGCTATGTTCCTTTAGCAGAACACTAACATTAGTTTTTCTTCTAGGCCCATGACCTATCTAGTCTTAGGTTCTTGGCGACTTTAGCAGTACCAGGTATGGGTTTTATCTTATGGACTGGGCCTTAAATACAGTAAAAGAAAAAAGTGATTGGTTACTCCTATAACATCTGTGCTGCTATTATACCAGTATATTTTGCAGGCAGGTTGATGTTGAAGGTTACAGTGTTGGTAGCCGGTTAATTGATGTCTAACTTTCTCCTCTGGTAGTGTATAGAATACTTTCCAGCATGGTGAACACTAATCAATAGGTGTGAAGTTTCTACTTAGGCACCAACTCAACTTTTTCATGTTTGATGACATAAGTATTGTTTTCAACAATAGGGCCTTACCATCAGGTTACAGAGAGCAGCCAATAGCTTTGGCAATATTTTGTGATGATGGGGGTAGTTCTATGGGACCCCTTTGGTCAATGAACAGTAACTATATATAACCTATTCCTGGCACTGGGAGTTTTACTTGGTGGCATAAGATGCTAATTGTGGCATTGTTTCCCTTATTATATGCTGTCACCATTTAGATTTCTTTCATATATGTATATCATCTAGGAATATTCTACAATAATCAGTTTCCATGTGTTTTTTCAAATGGCCTTTAATGTTAGTTGTCTCTCCTCATATTTCCTCCTTTACCCTTCTTTCCCATCTTGTTCCCTATTTAATTCTCTTATTCCATTTTCCTTTGATTCCTTTGATTTCTCTATGACACCATCCTCCATTTCTTCTTCTTTGGTAGATCTCCTCAGGTCCCTTACTCTGTACCTAACCTCTGTGGTTAGTTGAATTGTAGCACACCAACAATCCAAACAAAAGCTTAAAGGCTATCATCTATACATAAAAGAGAGCATCTGATAGTTGTCTTTTGGGGTCTAGCTTACCTTATCTAGGATGGTTGTTTCTAGCTCCATCCATTTTGATTCAAATTTCATAATTTTATTTTTCTTAATAGCTGAATAATATTCCATTGTGTAAATGTACCATATTTTCATTATCCACTCATCTGTTGATAGACATATTGGCTATTTTCAATTACTGACTATTATGAATAAAGAAGCAATGAACATGGATGAGCAAATATCTCTATAGTATGATGTAGATAGTCTTTTGGATATATACCTAGGTAGATCTTGAGAAAGGTCAATTCCCAGCTTCCTGAAGAACTGTAACATTGATTTCCATATTGGCCATATAATTTGACCCTCCCACCAGCAGTGAATTATTTTCCCCACGTCCTCGCCACATGTGCTGTCATTTGTTTTATTGATCTTGGCCATTCTCACTCATGTAAGATGAAATCTTAAAGTAGTGTAAATTTGCATTTCCCTGTTAGCTAAAAATGTTGAACATTTCTGTGTTTCTAAGCCAAAGAACTCTCTGCTTAGCTCTATACCCTATTTTAAAATTGCTTTGTATTCTTTGTGTTCCAGTTTTCCCCATTCTGTAGGCTTCTGTTTTCCCTAAATAATGGTGTCCTTTGCTGTACAGAAGTCTTTTAGCTTCATGAGGTCCCATTTATTAATGTTGGTCTTAGTACCTGTGCTATCTGTGTCCTGTTCAGAATGTCCTTTCCTGTGAATGGGCTCAATCTTGGGTGGACCTCTTGTATATAATTACAGATACTGAGAATTTAAGAGCACAATGGCCACATTATACCTGGAGGAGAGTGTTCATACCTCTACTACATAGCTCACACAGGAGTGCAAAGGAGACAGACACCAATATAGATGCATTCAGATCTATACACACAGATGCACACTGCACAGACATACAGGAACACACCACACAGGCACACAGACACCCAGGCACACACCACACAGGCACACAGACACACACCATGCACCACGCAGACACACAGGCACATACCATACAAATACACACCACATACCACACAGGCACTCAGACACAGTGACACATCCCACACAGGCACACAGACACACAGGCATACACCACTCTCTCCAGGTTCTCTCCTTGCAGTGGCTGCTGTTCTGAAATGTACGGTGGCGTTTGGACTGTTAGGGTTCTGTTAGTGTGCCCAGCTGTGATTGCACTGTCTTTCTTGTAGAACCCATTTTCTTAGAGTTCATAATTGCCTTATTTTGCATGAGCATGCTTTTCTCTGGCTCCTATTCCTGGATACCTGTTTGCGACTGAACTTTGACAGTGCCTTAAAAGTATCTTCTCAATTTGTTTGAATATAACAGCAATTCTATCAGTTCAAATTGTATTTTGGAGAGGATGACTGGAAATTTTCAGCCAGCCCTGCTGTCTTCAGACCTCCCCTAGCTCCAGGTTCTAGGGAGAGCTCACTGTCCTTTGTGCCTTTTGGGGGAACACATTGGGAACTAACTTGCTTCAGTTTGCTTCTATTTAGGTTGCTTATCTCTTCCACCTGCTGATATGATGCTCACTTTTTATAGAGTGAACTGAAGCAAGCATAAGCTCACAACATGAAACAAAGCAGGAGAGGAGATGACAGCAGACCCAGGGTGTCAGGAATGTTGCTGAAGGCAGGGTGCATGTGGTCACTCTGCCCTATATTGCTCAAAGTCCCTTCTGTTTCTCATCTGCTCCCCAGCAATTCTTTTAGTAGGAAATACTTCTTAATGCTATTTTACTAAGAGATTAGTTTTCTGTTCATATGACTCCAACGATATTGGCTAAACCTCCATTGTATTTTATTTGTGTGTGTGGTACATGTGTGTGTTCCCACAGGTGTGCCTGGATGCATGTGCACATGTGTTTGGAGGCTAGAGATCGATGTTGGGTGTCTTCTCTATCACTTCTATAAGATTTCTTATGAAAATCTGATTTTTGTGTCTCTCATAAACCTGGAATATTGTGTAGCCTGCCTGGCCAGCAAGCTCGGGGTCTCTGCCTGTCCCTAGCTCCCAGTGCCGAGATTACAGTGTGCACTGTAGTACCCAGCTTTTCACTTATTTCAGGGGATGGGGCTCCACATAGCAAGTACCATATCCACTGAGCCATTTCCTCAGTCCCATAAACTCTCATTATAGAAACCTGTTTTGAGTTTTAATTTTTTATTATTTTTATTATCATGGGCTAATAAATATGTCTAGTTTTAGAAAGAGAAAAGAATTTAAGAGAAATAATTAAAAAGAAGCCAGGCATGATGGCACATGCTTGCAATTCTAGCTCTCAAAAAACGGAAGCAGGAAGTTTACATGATCCAGCCTTACATAGTAAGACCCTGTCTCCAGAAAACCAAACCAAACCAAACCAAATCAAACCAAAACAACAACAACCCCCAATCCATGCCCTGCCCTCTCAGGCTCTGGGATGAGCCAACAGTTACTGCAACACATGTTTAAGACTTTGCTGCATACACCTTGGTTCTGATTGCAGCTTCCATCTGGAAAGATAGGATGAACGGGCTGGACTGTGACTTTCAGGAGAGTAGCAAATGTGTCCTTTTCCATTTGCGATTCAGGTCTCCTGCCCTTCACCCAGCAGGTGCCATCTGACTGACTGGAGCCACCAGGCAGATGGGAGTGTGCAGGGCTCTGCACCCAGCTACAGAATCTCTGTGTAAATATAGCCAACAAAGACTTATGTGCCCCTCCAGTGTGCACCTTGTGCATGTCAGCATATTTACATCTGCCACATTGGCACCTGTACTTTTCCAGTGTTTTCCAGGCCCCCTGTGGAGTTTATGGAACCTTGGTTCCTGTTGAACTGCTTTTGTCCTGAGCAGTGAACAGTGGCAGGTGAGCCTGGCTCTGGCTCCTAGTACAATTATAATTAGCTGTGAGCCTCAAATAAACCCCTGAGCTATGCAAGATTTTCCCTCTTTGCATGACCTTAGATGGTCTGGGACAAAGTAAACTTCTGACAGTTGATTCCAATAAATGCAGAAGATTGCTCAGGGAACAGGAAGTCACACTAGCTCTGGGGTTACAGACTGCATATGCCGATGGCTTTTCAAGGTGTGGAGCCCCATTGGATGTAATGCAATAGAAGGTATTTAGAAGATAGGTGGCTCAGTTGGTAAAGGCCTGCCCTGTAAGATCTAAGATCTGAGTTTGGATAGGAGCACTTGTGAAAAGTGGGGCATGGTAGGCACACAATGGTTACCCCGACACTGGCTAGATGGAGGATGGAAACAGGCAGATCCCTGATGCTTCCAGGCTCTACTGATGAGCTCCAGGTACAGTGAAGAGGCCTTGTCTCGTGCACACCACACACACACACACACACACACACACACACACACACACACACGTGAAAGTATTTATTAAAGAAACAATTATTTTGTGTGAGTGTGTGTAAAACAACATGAGCTCCCAGGTCATGGATAAGACTAGACTAGAAAGGTAGGGCTATAGAAATCAACCAGTTTGTAAATTTCAGTTTATCAAGGTTCTTTCTGGAAGGGTGGGAAAGGGCCTCTAGCCTGTGGGTTTCCCTTGAGTGATAGTATCAATCGCCTTTCTGCACAGAGGTCTGAGGTTGCACTGAGTTTCATAGGAAAGCCCTGTTTACTGCAGCTCTTCTCCAATCATATGGAACAGAATTACAAAACCAGGGCTAATACCTTCCCTCTGTCATGAGGTGACTTGCCAAAGTGCTGTTCAGTGTGTCCAATATGAGTCAGAAAGGAAAAACATTGGTGTGTAAGTATTAACCTGTGAAGTGAGATCCTGTCTTTTTCTGTTTAATATCTATAGTTTTGGTATTTGGAGTCAGTGGTGAGAAGAACAGGAAGATGGAGCTAGAAGTGGTGGAGAACAGGGTTAAAGTTGAACCCAGCAGGTAGGGGAAGTGATGGGAGCCTTCAAGAGGTTACTTGGTAGAAGAGACTGGAGAAGAAAACATTGAAGACACTTAACTGTGTGTGATGGCTACTCAGAGAACTTCAGTGTGGTTCTGAAATAGCATTGAGGAATAACTCGATGTTGGACTTGCTTTTTGTGGGGATCTGACACCACAGGAGACATGGCTGTGCAGAAGACTCAAGGAGATTGAGAGCATCTTGTAATGGATTGTCATGTGACCTTCACTGACAGTTGCAGATGTCATCCATGGTAGGTTGTTGGCTGGGGAGAGCATCTTCAGATATGAGCCAATGCTGTATAGTGAAACAAGCTTTGGTAAAGAGTATCCAGTTTTTGTGAGAATTTTGGCTTGAATCCAAACAGGAAAAGGTGTCTGAATTCAGCAATAAAAAGCCAAGGTGTTCAGAAAGCAAGGAGGCAGCTTTTATAATTTTCCATTATTGACAGATCAAAAGTCCCACAAAAAAATTGACAATTTTGCTTGAGAGGATGAGAGAGGAGAGGCCACTGCAGAGCTGGAGGGGATGGCGGTCATGTGTCTGCACGTGAAGCCTTCCTCCCTGGGCCAGCACCAGCTCTTCCTCCATCTTTCTGGGAGAGATCCCCAGAGCTTAGAAAAGCTATCTTAGCTCAGAACATCACCACCTGGAAGTCACATAAGGAGGACCTCTGTTTCTGCTTCATCATGTGCTGTGTTGTAGGTAAAGATGGACATAGATAAATTGTAGCCTCATTAAACATGCACTACTTAATATCTTTTTTTTTTTTTTTTTTGGTTTTTTGAGAAAAGGTTTCTCTGTTCTAACTCTGGCTGTCCTGGAACTCACTCAGCAGACTAGGCAGGCCTCACAGAGATCTGCCTGCCTCTGCCTCCCGAGAGCTGGGATTAAAGGTGTGTGCCAATACTGCCTGACTTAATTAATATTGTAATGAATCTTAACCTTCAGATGATTCCTTGAGCTACACATAGGGGCAAGTTGTAGACTCTCTAGGTGCAAAAAGGACACCTGACAATCCATGCAGAGAAAGAGAAGACAGACATAGGAGTAGGTAGCTCCAGCCACTTTCAGGCCCACTCTTCCTGTGCACTTAGTCCAATGACTTCTAGATTAAAACCATGAGCATGGATTGAAGCCATATTGTATGGTATCATGGTATCACTGGAGTTCCCTATAGTAGTATCCGGGAGCTCAAAGAAAAGGAACTAAGAAGAATGAGTTGTGGAGTGGGAAAGGAGGGTGGGCATGAGAAGGTATTGTGGGTTGAGCAGTAGGGTGAAGAGCTCAAAGAAAAGGAACTAAGAAGAATGAGTTGTGGAGTGGGAAAGGAGGGTGGGCATGAGAAGGTATTGAGGTTGAGCAGTAGGCTGAAGAGCACCAGCTGGAGGTCCCTCTGTTTGCCGTTTTGAGGGGCAGCTCTTTCATACCCTTACAACTTAGGTAAAGTAAAACTGATGTGAGCAGTATTACACATGGCTCTTGGTAGCTCAGACTGCCTGGCCTCAATATGTGTGTGGCATAGCTTGGGCTGCTGTGGAGGTAAGGAGAAATCAGAACTGGGATGGTGTCATCTCCAGATTGAAGAGAGCGCTTGCTTCTACAGAAGACCTCTTCCTTGCCTGTCCATTGACCCATTGACCTTTTGACCTGGGGCAGGCTCAAGGATTTCAGGAAAGCATATTACTTTTGTGGGTGTGTTTTTGTTTGTGTATGTGGAAAATTCATTCTTTCCCCCCAGAAATCACCAAATGGCTCAGTTGAGCCACCAGAGGACTTGGCCACATCAGGCTTAATGAATTTTTTCTGCCTCGTCCTTTAAATTTTTTTTTTTGATATATTTTAATACTTCCCACCTAGAAGAAAAATCAGCCTCTCTATGGAACTCGATCTGCTTTTAAGCTGCATTGTTATAGCTGTCCTGCCTCGGTCTTTTAATATTGGGAATTTTCCTGATCACGTATCCTCTTGCTTAGCTCCTAGCTTTGGCTGTTGATGGCTTCCACAGCAGTGGCTCTCATTGCAGCTGGGACCCTAACCTCCCACCCGTTTAAAGCTACAGCTTCCTAAGAGGCTTGCTTCTCAGAGTTCTAATCCACTTCCTTTCATGCCTGCTCTTTCCGGCACTTGTCTCTCAATGGCGTTTTTATACCCCACCTTCTGCCTCCTCTGGGAACAGGATCTGACCTGAGACAAAAGGCATCACCATCAACAAAAGGAAGCTTCCATCCACACATCTATATGGCGGCAAGCAGATGGAGCGGTTGTCCCATGCAGGATGTTGTATCAGAGGAACAGAGGCTGGGAGACTAAGCACTGTATAAGGACGTCTCAATCACACCCAGAGCTGGACAATATGGCTAGTCTTTTTAGACAGCTAGCTCTGGGGATGCCCTGTCTCTGCCCCTGAGTTAGAATTACATAGGCTGCCTCACCTATTCAACATTTAAGTGGCTCTCTGAGATCTGAGCTCCTCTGGTCCTCACGCTTGCTCAGCAAGTTCTTTAACCGTTCCTAGCCATCTTTCCAGCCCTATTTCTTGGCTTAGAATTTGGAATTCTCTTGCCTCTGCCTCTTCAGTATCTGGGATTACAAAGCCTGTGCCACTACACCTTGCTTAGAGTGTGCCTCTAGTTATAAAGACAAAGTAATAAAAAAAAAATCCTGTGCTATGCTTGAGAAAGCTTCATCCACCTGGTGTTTCCTGAATTTCCTGGTTGCATGGAGGCCATGCCTAGTGACTGTCCTATGCCAGTGAGGGTTGATGTGCGCTTTCTGTGCTTACACAACAGATTTTGGAATGGTGCAGTTACAATGGGCAGTTGCCAGGAGGTATCCCTGTGTTTAAGTGACAGGCGACTGTGAACTGCTGCCTGTGATGGCATGAACAGACTCTGCAAGGAGTATTTCAAGAGAGATTGATTAAAAAAATTTTTGCTCACTGCCAGTGATTAGAGTTGGGTCAGTTGATTCTGTGGACAGGCTGCCTTTCGTAGGACCTCGGTGTGTATGTCAGGTGTGTGTCAGGGAGTGGGCACAGGCAACAGGTGCCAATGCATGTTACTGCAATCAGGTCAGGCCAGGCACAGTGTTACACGCCTTCAATCTCAACACTCAGGAGGGAGAGGCAGGTGGATCTCTGAGTTCAAGGCCAGTCTGGTCTATAGAGTAAGTTCAGCCAAGGCTACATAGTGAGACCCTGTCTAAAAAAAAAAAGAATGCAAGCTGGTGCTTGGAGGTCAGGAGATCTTGACCTTATTCCAGCAGCTCAGAAAACTATGCAGGGCCCCACATCACATAGTTAGTGAACTCTAGAATCTTCTAACTTCTCTCTGTGTGTGGTGGTTCATGGGAACATGTATTCAGGGTGCCAGCTGATGGAAGTGGGCGTGTACCCCACATTTGTAACTGTAGCCTTGAGACCCCCATTGAGTATTATGCAACTGTGAGCAAGTCACTTAGCCTCTCTGAGCATCACTTTCTAATTGGTCGAATCCAAACCTTAATCCTACCATTTCATTGGTTCGTTGTTGTGAGAAGTGAGTGAAGAGGTGTCTGGGAGACGCTGACAAAGGAGCAGCAGTCCTTCCCTGACCACTCCACAGTCCCCTCCTGAGAAAGCCAGGCGAAGCCTTCCTGGCTTCTGAGGTGCCACTGGGGACTTCTCAAGTCTTGAGAATGGCAAGGGTGGGTTGTACCCAGAGGTTTGGAAGAAGGGACCAAAGCGTGAGTTTCAGGGGCTCCCTGAAGAGGGAAGGAGGGAAGGTTGGGCAGGTTGGGCAGGCGCCTTTCTGCAGTCTCACCCAGCCCTTCTGATGCCATCCCTGTTGTAGGTTCAGCTTCCTGCTTGCTCTGCTGTTGCCACCAGCCTTTGCTCCTGAGCAAGACAGCGTGCCTTCCTCTGGGGGACAGCACCTTCCCGTCACTCTTCCTCCATTGTGTGCTGAGAACATCAACACCGCTATCTGCAAGGGTTGCGTGAACCTGAACCCAGGCAGGCTGGGGTCCTTCCCAAGCATTTGCTCTGGTGGTTTGACAGTCAACTTAGCTCAGAAACTAAGCACTCTGTGCTTGCTCAGCACTGACCCTCAATTGGAGGTATTTGAAGACTTGGGGAATCTAGAGAGTACCCTACTTCTAATTAGAGGACCTGTTTATGCTTCTCATAGTACCCAGGGTTCCCTTTGTGGGCTCTCCTGGGAACTCACCCAACACAGGAAACACTGTTTTCACAAGGAAATGTCTGTATTTTCAAGTAACTTACTAGTAAACTGCTGGACTGTAGGAGCCTGTCTTGTAGATCTTCAGTGCTGACTATGCATTGTGTAGGGTGCAGAGGGATCCACCAAAGAAGGGGTGATGTGGAAAGAATTTCACAGCAGGAGTTGGGTGACCTCAGCCTTGGTCAAAGATCTGTCATGAATACTGTTATCCTCAGCTAGCTCCTTGTAAGCGTCATGTTTTCAGGTTTTGTTTGTTTGCTTGCTTGCTTGTTTTCAATAAATCAAACTGGACAAGAAGAACTTGAATATCTTTTCCAGAACTTATGATCCACTATAAAATAAGATTGTGAAAGTAGCAATTTCTGATTGACTTTTTGGATGAGTTTGTGCAAAGCTTTTTATTTTTTTTAAAGATAGGATTTCACTGTGTAGCTTTTACCTGGAACTCAGAGATCCACCTGCCTCTGCCCCCTGAGATCTGGGATCAAAAGCATTTGCCACCACACCCAGCCTGTGAAAAAGTCATTTTTATTAAAGTCTTTTGCATGTATTATCTCCACCCACTCTATCCTTGGCCATATCTGCTTCTTCTGTGTAGATGGAAATATTAATATCTCCTGTTAATATATCATTCATTCAGGGAACAGGGGACAATCATGGTGTGTAAGCCTGAGCCACTGTCAAGCCTCTCTGTACTGACCCAGAGCACATGGCATCTAGGTATTTTATTGAGGAAAAGTACCGCCCACCAATACAAAGGCCTTATTGCTTAATGAACAGAATTTCCACAGTGCACTGACCCCCAACCTCAGTTGGCTGACATGATGCCTTTTTACCAGTCAGTCAAGACCCCAGGCAAGGTATTCCTTGACCAGTGCTTAGGCTGAGGGAGGAATATAAAGTTCCTCCATTTAGCGTTAATACAACAGGATGCTTTCAACACAAAGATCTCCATGGGCAAAGTCAATATTAATTTATCCATAGGCCATTGAGTAGACAAAGAAAAATACTGGTGCTCCAAACTAGGATTCCTTTTGCATTCAAGAATCTATACCTAGGAAGCTGCTTCCAACAGCTAAGGAAAGTAACATTCTGGCAGTGGCTCTAGCCGTCATTACATACAGAAGTGCATGTAGCTTTATACTATTTGAGATATTAAATATTCCACTATACTCCTATGCCCTGGCTCACAAGTCCAGGTGCTCTGCTCTCTGACCTGTACTCTGAAGGAGTCAGGATGAAGCTCCCTGAGGCGCTGGCAAAGCACATGTGGGTGTAGGCAAGTATCGAGCTCTCCCACCTTCTTGAGTTCCTAGTTATTGAATAGGATATATTAGATAACTACACATAATTTGGATCAGATTCCCCTAGATTGCTAAACCAGTCTGGTTCCCAGACAACAAGAAGGACCCACTGGTCTCTTGCTTCGCCATATAATTATGATTCATATGACTTCTGGATTAAAAAAGAACTATTCTGATGACTCTGCTCATGGGGACTTTTGTTTTCAGAGATTAATTTTGAGAGCTAAATGTTTAGTAAAAATCCAATTGTGTAAGATGTTGCCTTGCCCGTCTCTGGTCTCTGTGCAGTCAAAAATCAGCATTTGTGGTACTGGGGATGTAGCTCAGTTGTAGTGTGCTTGCCCAGCATGCATGAAGCCCTGGGTTCAGCCCTCAGCACTGCATAAACCAGGCATGATGGCAAATACCTGTGTTCCCAGTACTGGAAGTGAAGGTAGAAGGATTAAGTTCAGGGTTCATCCCTGGCTATAGGGAGTTCCAGGCCAGCTCGGGATACACGATTCCTTTTCTAGAAGAAGTGTAGGGGTGGGTGAAGAACCGAATATGTAGGAATTAATTTCTGAGAGCCTCATAGGCTGTGGAGAGCACGTGGATTGATGTCTAGTTTGTTTGCTGAAAATATAAATGTTATCAGAATTTAGTTGGTACCTTAAAGCTTAGGAGTTTTTACTTTCACCTGGAAGTTAGAGAAAATAAATTCCAACAATTTCTTGTAAGTGCTTCATAGATGGATTAACAATATAATCTTTGCTCTTAAAATAGCATTTTTCTCTTTGGGAGTCTCTATATATGGACAAAATGCACAGATATGTGGAGTTTCACTCAGCACATGGGTTCTTAAACTGAAAGGAAATCCACAACACTGATGGGAATGTTGTCTCCGGTACAGCTGCTGTTTTGTGCAGAGATTAGACACGAGAAAGCAATGTGTTTAAATTTTATTTACTCAGGAAAGCCTCATGCTTCCAGTAACTGGCACTCAACTTGGTCTGTGCCAATGGCCGGGTAGATAATTCTCTTGGAAAACATGCCACTGTACTTGAGATTTTGGAAGATTATGTCAATATTGACGTGTTGAAGAAAAGTGTGAGCCCCTCTGATAAAAGGTATCTCGGAGAAGGATTAGCGCAGGCCAAGTCAGGCAGAGCAGTAGACATTCCTTCCATTCATAACGGTCGGATGCTTCCTAAGGACATTTCACCTTTTAAAGTCTTGCAGAGAGTGCTAACTGCTAATTGAGATGTGCAGTGAGGCCCACTGACCTCCAAATACTTCTGGAAGCTTCTTGTGTGCTGCACTAGAAGACTCTGCCGTGCAGCCTAGACCTTAGCACTCAGAAGGATGGGTCAGGGAGCACTCAGCTCCTCCAGAGAGAGCCAGGTCCAGAAGGGGAAACTTGGGTCAAAGAGATAAAAGTTCCATCAAGGCATACTTGGGAGATATGATACTTCTTTTCCCCTGGTGACTGCCAGCGTGATAAGTTGCAGGAGTGGAAAGGATCTGTGTACAGTGGAGAAAGCATGAGCGTGCCAGGGACACAGAGCAGGGGAGAGACCTCGATGGGTTTCCAGGAGTGGCAGAGATTTTAGGGGGGGAGGACAGGGGAGGAGAGGAAAGAGAAGTCATAGTTATTAACAGTGGCAGCAGTGGCTTGACTTAAGCCAAGACTGAAGACCCATGGGGCTGGGGCTGGCTCAGCCAGTGGAGTGCCTGTGACGAGAGCACAAGGACCCAAGGTCTCAAGCATCCATGTGAAAACTTGGCTGGGGTAGCACATGGCTATAATCATAGTGCTGGAGGTAGAGCCCTGACCAGCCAGCTGCAGATTCAGTCTCTCAAAAGAATAAGGTAGAAAAAAGAAAACAAAAGCTAAGAGAATAAGGAAGACAGTTACTATCAATTTCTGGCCTCCATACACATATATATGCTCATACACCTGATATACATGTGCAAATACAAAAGATATACATGTAACACCCAAACACACAGACAAACAGGGGTCTGATCTTCCATTTCCCAGCAGGTCCTGCCAGATGGATAGAGCATAGATTGGAGGTTTTTTTGGCTGAGATAGTGTCCAGTCCCACCACTGGGAGCCTTGCCTGGCCACAGGAGATGGCCTGTTTGGGCTCCCTATCCCCGATCACTAGCAGTCCTTGCTAGGGTCTTCCATATAGATTCCAGTGAGTTTCCACTGCACTGGGTCTCCTGATCACGCCTAATTGTTCCCACATCTGGTCATCTCTCCGTATAGTCTCTCCCTCCATCCCTTTCCCTCACCTGATCCCCTCAGCTCCCATTCCCATCCTCCCCCAGCCCACCTGCACCATCCGTTCAGTTTCCACTCTACCAGGGAAATAGATCCCTGTGTTCCTGTTGTAGCTCCTCCTCTTGTATAGTCTCTCTTGGTCTGTGGATTTTAGTGCCTTTCTCCTTCGCTTAGCAGTTAGTAGCCAACGCCTCTTGACTTAGAGTTCTGGATGCAATGTGCTGAGGAATTGGAGGTCTTTCTGAGGCTGTGTGGAGTACAAAGAGTCACATCTGCTGTTGGATACTCAGAGAGAGGTAGCCTAAGACCCAAGTCACATTGACATTAGGTCTTTCTTGTCTTCTACACGTAAGGTCATTATCTCTTTAGCTATCCCTGTGATCGGATCTGATCTGATCTCAGTTCTAAATGATAAACTACAGTGAGTCCTCCGGGTGCATAGTGCAAGCAGCTTGACTCAGGCCTCGCTTCTTTGCACATTTGTATGCGTTTCTCACACTCACCTCCTTCCCAACCTCAGCACAGTCAAATTCTATGTGATTTTGACATTTCTGAAGGAAAGAACATGAGATAATTAAAACTCCTCCAGTGAGCAGCCCACACCCTTGACCAGGTGGATCCCTCTGCACCCATTGTCCCAGGCACAGGGAAACTCTCAGGCTGCCTAAAGGCTCGCTGAAAATGGGCATATTTGCCTTCAAATATTGGATTGGTTCTTGTCTGGAGTTGGATACCTGGGATGGTTTCCCTTGACCAGCAAGTCTCTAGATCTTTGAACTAGGAAGATATGACATTGCACTCCTTGGGCAGGGGGTTAGTGGGCAGGTGGTGGTGGTTGTGGCGGCGGCACAATGGCAGTGGCAGTGGTGACTACAGAGGCATTGCCCTGGGCAAAGAAGTGAGGTCACCGTTGGTTTATGCTTTGTTACTCCCAAGCATTCTCTTTTGGTTTTGCAGTCACCTCTTAGTAATTCTGCAGAACGGCAGCGTCTGCTACAGCTTTCGTTTCTGGGTTTATAAGAAAGAGTATGCAGAATGCTTTCAGCACATAAAGCAAGAACTGTCCTTTCCCATGGAGCCTGTCCTCGGCAAGAACCTCTTCTACAGGTCAAAACATTGTCCTTGCCACATGTGGCTGCTTAGCAAATCTCCAGCAAGGGATGCCTCTCTTGCCTTCTTTTCGAGGGGGAAGAGACACAGGGCTGCTCCAGCCTGATCCAGTACCACTTCTAGAGGGAGGCCAGGGATGTGTACAATTGTGTGTGAGGTAAATGGCCAAGGTGCTGAGGCTGGGTGCAAGTCCCAGCCTCTTTGTGGCTTGGTATGTGTGCGCGCACTATGACACTAAGATAGAAGTTGGCAGACAGACAACTTTATGGAGTCACTTCTCTCCTTCCTCTATGTGGCTTCCTGGTATAGAACTCTATTTTGCAGGGCTTTCAGCAAATGCCCTTCCTTTCTGAGCCATCTCACTGGCCTTGGCCTTTGCATCATTCAAGAAGCCCCACCCTGTCCTCAAAGTTGGGCTTCACTTCTTTAGCATCTAACTCTGATAAGACTCTTTGGTCTGAGGAGCAGATGATGCTAGATCCTGCTAGAAGCATTCCTATGGCAGGATTCCTGTACAGCAGACCCAGGGAAGTGGGGAGACTTGTTAAGACAGATGCAAATACCAAGTGAGTACAGGTGGTTTGCAGTCTGATGGCAGGGGTAGGTCTGTCCCACAGTGGGATAGGTGAGTGGACACCCAGTAACTCCCCCTCCCACCCTGCAGTAACAGGAAGCTTGGTGTTCCTGTGAGAAGCTTCTGGATGTCCTAGAGGAAGCAGCACCAGGAGCACGCCAGAACTTGGGACTCTGAACATTGATTCGCCAGCGGCCAGGTTCTTCCCCAAAGGGAGAGCCCTTAGACTGTAATCTTCTTAGGTTGTCACGGAGGTCTCTGCTGCCTTAGTGATGCTATACGGCTGAAGCCGCATGGATTGTCTGGGTCATGTGAAAGGGAGGCCAGACAGGGAACGAGGAGGCCATGGGTGTTAGGGAAGAATGTTGTACTAAGAATAACCTATAACATGCAGCGATAAGGGCCGAGATGGTCAGGGATGTCAGCTGGGGACAGGGAAGGAGGAGTTGATAGGGTCAGAACGTAGTGATAAGATAGGACTGTGACATAGGAATGTACAGCCCAGGAGTGCACAGCTGGGACTCTGGCAGTGGCCCCTGCGAGTGTTCCTCCTGGCTTTGTCCTGCAGGTATGAACAGATAACAAGAAGGGGCTGGCTGCAACTCAGCATATCTTATATGTCACCTATTCCTGCTGCTTTGTAGGAACAGAAATCTGTGGTTCAGACATATGAGGAGACCACTTGGAGCTTGGTGGCAGAGTTTAGTTTAACCGCAGCTTTCCTGGCTTCTCCCACAGGCTTCTTATTACTGCTGCCCCAGGCCCTGCAACAGGACTTCTGTCCTCTGCTCCACTTCTGGGAGTGCATGGCACCTTTGGTGTGAGGGATGGCAAGAGTGTCACATCACTAATCGACCATCATCAGGGAGCTCTCTGTGCAGGTCTGCAGACTAGAATCAGCTATAGGCTTGTGCCTTTCTACAGGTTGAGGGAGACAGACAGACATTTAGGTGAGTTTGACATTGCGGAAAGGACTAGAAGGAGCTGAATAGCTTTGGCTCCAGCCTGTTTGTGCCCTAGGACTTCAGATTTGCTATACTAGGTCATTCTCTGTAATGTGATTACTCCAAGGCCTGCAGAGACTTATAGTCAGGCTTTCTACCTGGGTTACATATAGCGTCCAGTGGCATCCTCAACCCAGGCCCCTATGAGCACCAGGAACAGAACTGCACAGTTAGGGAATATTGACCCTCTAGGGGCTGGGTGCTGACTGCTTTTCCTTCCTTTGTGACACTTTAAGGAAACACTCCCATTCCCCACCTAGGTCTAGGTTTTATAGATGTAGATGCAGATAGAAGATCATGTGCAAACCACACACATTTAGAAAACTCTAGACCTAGTTCACAGCCTCCATCAGCATGCTAAGAGAAGGTATGAACTGCTGTGTTGCCTGGAGCTGTGACTGGAGATGCTCTGTTGATAGAAGATGCTCACATAGAAGATGTAGGGTCTGGGGAATATTGTCACCTGCTTGCTCCTACACAGAACAGGCTGGCTAACCTTCCTTCAGGGACTCGCCAACTTTCAACTAGTGAAAGTTCCAAGATGACACAAGCCCAAGACTGCTTCGCCAGGGCCCACAAAGCCAGCCCTGTGTACTTAGTCATCACTCATCCAAGAGGCAGCTGATGCCAGCCCCCAAAGAACTTGTCAGCAATGTAGGCTTGACAGGGGTCTTAAAGTCTCATTGTCTTTAGTTGGATCTTAATATGAAACCAGTTGAGGCTCTGACCAGGACTTGAGGACGTTCCAGTTGTTCCAGAGTCGTGGGCTTCAGCAAGCCCTGGGGGAAGTTGTTGGAGGGTTAGCAGGGTGGCAGCGGGTCTGTGGGGAAAGTGCCAGTGCTCTGTGGCTAAGCCAGAATAAGCGTGATTATTTCCACAAATCAAGCCATTTTCATGCATATTTCCCCCTGTGTCCCGATCTGTGTAATTATGGAATGCATATGTGTAGGAAGGAGCCTTTGGAAAACTCATTCCTGTTCTTTGTCCAGGGGCTGAAAAGCTTAGGTAACTGGTTCATGAGGTGATTCTACTGTGGAGAGCTGCAGGGATTCTTGATGGTGAGAAAGGGTAGATGCTTGGGGCTGGCCTGTGCTGCTTTGTCCTCTGCAGGTTGTTGAATGGCAGGTGATGACTACTGGGCACAGAAAGACACAGGAGTCACTCTGGGAAGTGAGCATACCTTGAAAGTTAGGAGACCCTGACTGGGCTTCTCTGCTGTTAACCAGAGAGAATGACAAATCTTTTTGTTCACTTAGTCTCTTCAGGCTAACCAGGTGCCTGCTACATAGAAGATGCTCACTAGAATCACCCAACCTGATTGGCATCCCCTTGGTCCCTTGACTCCTTGGCTGCCATTTCCTAAGGTATTCTAGGAAGGAATGCGATTAGTACCAAAATGGTATGGTGGTTAATCTTGACTATCAACTTGATTGGCTTGAGAAGACCTTAGGATGTTAGTGATACCCCTTTGTGTCTTTGAGGGCATTTCCAGAGATGACCAATCAAAGGAAGAAGACCTACAGGTGGGCAGTTCCACCCCATGAGCTGGATCTCCGACTAAATAAAAAGGGAGAAAGCCAGCAGAGCACTAGCCTTCCCCTCGCTCTGCTTCCTGGTCCACCCAGATGTGAACAAGCAGCTTCAGCTTCCTGCTGCCAGGCCTTCTTACCTGCAGCGAAGGACCGTGCCCTCTGTAGGCCAAAATAAACCTTTCATCCTTTGTTGCTTCTTGTCAAGTATTCAATCACAATGACAAGGAAAGGAAGTATGCAAGTGGGAAAGGACTGTGGTTGGCGTTCCATTAAGAGCTTTGAGGAGAGGTTTCTGGCACACAGATTTGTCACAGAATGAGTTGTGTGACGAGGGTAGAATGGTCCTAGTGGTATTTCTTCAAGTCCCATGCTCCCTCCAATCTGAATCACATAGCTTATTGGAAACAGTTATTCTCGGTCTTAAGGAGTGTGCTTCTTGGTGATATGTATAGATTATGGGTCTACTCAATGACTATGGATGTTCCCTGATATGTCAAAGACCAGCCTCTACATCTATGAAGACACAGAGCCGAGTGAGCCAGAGGCTGGCCTTGATTCCTGCTGTGCTCTAGTAGCCAGGCAGGTATTAACTGAGTCCCTCAATACAATATGGCATAAGGAGAACAAGGTCATGGGTTGGGGAATGAAGTAACAGGTAAGGACCCTGGCCGTCTGTAGATGATGGTGGGTAGATGGTGGATAGCTGGCGACTTGGTGCCTGGCTAGATGGCACCTTGACAAGGATTCTTTGCCCTTCTGTGACCAGGCAAGATGATGGTATCTGTGTGGGTAGCCTGCTTTTCTCTCTTGAGAGCAAACAGCCGAGGGATTTCAGTCCTGGCTTACAATGTCAGGAACTTGTGGTGAGGGTCAGATCCTGTAGTGCCCAGAGTTAACAATGCTAAGCATTTGTGCATGAAACAAAAGAGCAGAGAACACTTTCCAAGGTGGTAGATCTGGGAAGAGGAAGTACTGCTCCTGGCACTCCGCTGAACCTGTAAGCTCAGGGACATAAGCACATGCTGTTTGGATGCTGTTTTAAGCTTCATGAGCTGGTTATGGTCATGTTCCCTCTATCTTCACCCCAAGGTCCCACAACCCAACTCTCCCTCCCACTTAGCTCACCCAAGCTGGCTTGTATCTTGTTTTGAACCTGTGCTTCCCAGAGGTTCCCTGTGGCCACCCTGCTTCCCAGTGGTTCCAAGTGATTGTGAGTGGGAACCGTCCCCTCTGTTCTCCTTGGCCTTGGTGTTTCCACAGCAAGCAGTTGTCAAACAAGCTCTGCCCTTCCCCAGTGGCCCCCGAGCTTCTCCTGAGGCCCCGGCTCACTAAGAACAAAGATCATCTGTGCATTTAGGTTTTGTACAATGATCTGTTCATCTTTTCCCTGAGTAAAGACTCTTTTTGTCCAGAGCTGACTTTGGAACATTCTTCTTGAGGTTTTGGTGCAGAAAATTAGAATTATCAGAGCAGAGGCAGCAGAGAGCACTCCTCTGTGGGAAAGTGACCCTGTTTAAAGGTGGTCGGCTTCCTGCTCTCCTCGGTCGCCCGCTGTCTGTCCACAGCTTAAGCAGTGTTTTCTTTACAGCTCATGGGAATGCTGTGTGTGTGTGTGTGTGTGTGTGTGTGTGTGTGTGTGTGTGTGTGTTCGTTCTAGGGACACAGCATCCACAATGCAATTTTGTTTCCCTCCTGGAGACTTTCACATAAACAAGATAATAGAAGTACGGATTTCCATGCTTTTGTGGGCAGTTACTAAATACCTGTCAAAGACTTTGCCCCTCTGCCCCAGGTGGAGAACCAGATGCCTTTCCCAGCTGCTCTAGTGCATAGGATGCCTAAAGTCTGCCCATTCTAGGTGAGAGAGAAAAGTCTTTCAACTAGATAGCACACTGGAAAAGAGGAAATCTCTGGCCAAACACGGAATGCTAGTTGTAAACTCTACTTCTCTCCAGTGCGTGCTTTGTCCAGATCGCTATGGGATTTTCCTGAGATGCACTTTGGAAACATTCATGTACAGGTTGGTGTTTTCTACAAACAATTCTGCAGGCTTCCCACTAGGAAGCTCAGAGTCTCTGGAATTGCTTTCAGGCCAGCCAGTCTTGAACAGTTCCCGGCAGGTTGCTGTGACATCATCTAACGAGTAAGAAAAGAATATTAATAACTTTACAAGAGTACATAAGTACATATTTAGATTTATCATCATCATTTGTTGTGTGTAGCTGCCAGAGCAGTGTGTCGAGTGTGCTCCTCTATGGCTCTATACCTTATTCCCTTACGGCAGAGTCTCACTGAATGCGGATCTTGCTGTTTTCAGCTAGGATTGTAGCTAGCAAGCCTCAGTGATCTTCCTGTATCTGCCCTACTCACGATGCCTAGGTTACAGGTGCATGCACCCACATTTTGCTTTATGTGGTGCCGTGGTTTTGAACTCAGGTTCTCACGTTCCTCAGCAAGTGTTGTTACACACTGAGCCATCTCCCCATTTCCTATCTTTTCTAAGTAAGAACTTTAAAAACCAGCTTTATTGAGATAAATTTACATTGCACAGAGCTCATCTTTTTTAAGGGTATAATTTCTTAGTTTTGAATATCCTCTCAAAATTGTATAGCCATTGTCAGTGTCTAAATCCAGAATATTCTATCACCTCACAGGAAACCTCAAACTTAGTAGCAGTCACTCTCCACTCCTGGTCTGCTTCTTTCCAGCCATAGATAATGTTGGTCTATTCTCTGCATTAGTCAGTTTTCTATTACTGTGACAGAATACCTGACACAACTCAACCTGAGAAAGGAAAGGTTGGTGTAGGCTCACAGTTTCTGAAGTTCCAGGTTATGACTGCCAACTTTGTTGCTTAGGGGCCATGTCGAGGCGAAATGTCACAGAAAGGAATGTGTGGTGGAGCATGCTGTCCACTGTATGGTGGTTAGGAAGCACACACCCCTAGGGACCCCAGGATCCTGCGTATAAGCTTCCCTCTACAGAATTCCTCTTCAGATCTTAGGAAAGAGTTCTGAGAGATGAGCACACAGCTCATTGTGAAAGATGGTTGTGCAAGCATGAGGTCCTGCTTTCAAATCCTCTGTCCCCGTGTAAACACCTGACATGACCACATGCACCTGTAACCTCACTGCTATGGGGATCAGAGACAGGAGGATTACTGAGGCTTGCTGGCTACCAGGTTCAGTGAGAGACCCTGTCTCAAGGGAATGTGATAGAGCAGGTCACCTGACATTCCCTTCTGGCTTCCATTAGTGCACACAGCACACATACTCCTACATACATGTAAACACCATACACATACCACATGTGCTCACATATCCCTACACACACACACACACACACTCCACATTCTCACACACCAAAAAGAGTACTATAAGACATAGCTTTAAATATTTAATAATAATAGTAACAACAACTATTATTATTATTGTGTGCACATGTGAACTTGTGGCACACTGCGTATGGAGGTCAGAAGACTACTTTATGGAGTTGATTCTCTTCTTCCACCTTTATTTACGTGGGTTCTAGATATTAAACTCAGGTTGTCTGGTTTGCATGGGAAATTCTTTACCTACTGATCCATCTCACCAGCTCTATAAAACAGCTTTGGGTAGTATTCTGGGGATATTAGTAATCCTTGGAGTCCATTCTGGGAAACCCTTATGAGTCTACTGTTGTCCCCCCTCCAGCTCCACTTTCTTTTATGATGTGGTCACAATGTCTGTGAGACCCACATTCTCTGAGTATTTGGTCCTTTCTGGCTTCCGCCCATTCCTAGCCAGTGACTCTCAGTAGATAAAGTTAGGACCTAGAAAACAGTATTTCTTCCAATATCTAGGCATCACAGAACAATAAAAAGGTCTTGCAAGGGACTTAGAGATCTTAAGAGCCATCTTGGTTTGGGGTAATCTCGTGAGACAGGACTAACTGTAATCACAAAGACTTGCCTCTCTCTGCCATCTCTACCCTGTTCTCAGGAACATGTCACCACAGGAGAAAGATGCTAACGTGGAATGTGCAACTGCAGGGGACAGGGAGAGGATCACAGGCCTGGTCTGGCCTGGCCTGGTTGTTTGAGCTGTGCTTTTGCAATTGGAGGCTGAGTTTTTAGAGCAGGAAACTAGCTCCTGACTAAGGGCAAAGGCTCCAGATTCACTGCAGCTGGAGACTTAGAGCGTGTTGGTCGTAGGGACAATAGGAAGCTTCAGGAAGGCAAGGGTCTAGAAATAGTGTCTGGAGAGTAAAGCAGAGTGGGGCAAATCCTGGTAGGACACTGGCTGATGAGGTTTGGTTCAGTTACTCCTGGGCCCCCACCTTCTGGACAATGAATGCCTTGAGCTTGAATCCAATACAGGCCTCTGGGACTGTGCAGAATTCAGGAAGGACTCAGCATTAGGAGGCCTTTTTTTTTGACTTTTAGCTTTGTCCTTAATTGCCTTCCTGGGCATAGAGCTGCAGGGTTGCCCCTCTACACTTGGAGAGTGTGGTGGTTTTCTTTAGAGTCTGAGGCTAAGCTGCCAGGGTTTCAGCCCATTTCTAGATAGTTGGGAGCTCAAATCTGTGGTCAGCATCTTTTGAAGAGGTTCCCAGGGAACAGCTGGCAGCAGATCATTCAAGGGCCTGGGGACTTTGAACATCTCAGGTCTTATCTGTTTTGTGAAATGGTAGAGTCTGAATGTGTGCAGAAACAGATAATGAAAAATACGCATGACAAGGAGGAGCTGAAATGCATGCTAGAGAACGAGAAGTGCCAACACACTAGGCTCTATGAACATCATGCCAGTCAAACGGAAAGAGAACTGAAGACATACGTCCACGTAAAGACTTGTGTATGCATAGTCACCACATCATTCACATGAGCTAAAATGTGGAAACTCCCAAGTACCCATCAACTGTTGAATAGATAAAGACGGTACGGTATCTCCATGTAGAAGAATAATAGCCTTGAAAGGCCACGGAAACTACGTGGTCTACCGCTGAAAACGGTACGTTAAGTGAGGGAAACCAAACACAAAAAGTCACATTTACATTCTTAGATAAATTGTCTGGAATAGAAAAATGCATAAGATAGAAAGCAGATGAGTGGGGGTGGGGAGGAGGGGTTGGTTGGAAGACTGGAAATGGCTGTGAGGTTTCTTCATAGGCTGATTAAAAATATTCACAGTTAGAGGTAGAGGTTGCCTCACTTTCTGGATATACCATAACTCAATAATGAGATGGTTTAAAGTATAAATTTGATGGTATGTGAAGTACATCTCATTAGAACTAACAAGTTTCTCCCAAAGTTTGTGCCTTTCACATGTGCGGTCTCTTCATTTACATGTTTAATGCAGAGAGTGCTTTGGTTTGCAAGGGGCGGGGGCCAGGGGGTGTGGTTGCTGAGTTTTTCACTCTAGGGCTGGTCCCATCCCTTCTGCAGAGGCTCAGCCTAGATTTTACTGCAGCCTTTGCGCTGGTGCATATACAAGTCTTCCTCTCCTGGGGCCTTTCTCGGCTTGGTAGTCTCCCCAGGGCTGGGCTGTACCCAGGGATGGTATCCTTCAGGGACCTGCCAACTTAGGTGGCTGGCTTTCTCAGCCACTCAGTGGTCCTTGAATAGTCTGCAACCATCATAAATGGAGGGCCTTGACTGTTAACTTCTCATGATAGCTAAAGAGGATTTTGTGCCCGGGTAGGCCAGGTAGCCTGAAGCTCAAAGAGGGTTGGAGGGACACAGAATTGAGAAGGTCATGAGAAGGTCCTGGCATCAAAAGGAAGACCAGTCAGGCAACCTCAGAGAGTATTCTGTGAAGTCACTAGGTACAGAAACCTCTGTCCATGCTGCTGGTACAGATGTGTTCATGAGACCATTCTTTCTATTGTGCAAGTCAGGGAGGCTCCACCGTGCTCTGTAGGGTGGGGTCACAGGTGGCTTCTTCATGCTGAGGTATATAACTCTGGGATTTTATATTTTTTAATGTAAGTTACTGCATATTTGTTTTCAGAGGCAAGTATTAGTTTTATAATTAGAACAAATATACATCAAGGAAATAACCGTGTCCTAGAGAATTCTGAGTAAAAGCTTTAAGGGATGGGGGAGTCATGAGCAAAGCATAGTGGTATACATGCATGAAAGTATCCTAAAAAGCCAGGCAGTGGTGGTGCACATCTTTAATCCCAGCACTTAGGAGGCAGAGGAGGTGGGGCTCTGTGAGTTGGAGTCCAGCCTGGCCTATAGAGTGAGTTCCAGGACAGTGAGGGCTACATAGAGAAACCCTGTCTCAAAAAACCAAGAAACAAAAAAGTATCCTAAAGAAATATGTTATTCTGATTAATTTAAAAAAAGTAATTAAAACTCTTGGGGCTGGAGAGATGGCTCAGTGGTTAAGAGTACTGGCTGTTCTTCCAGAGGATCTGAGTTCAATTCCCAGCACTCACATGGCTGCTCACAACTGTCTGTAACTTCTGTTCCAGGGGATCCAACACTCTCACAGAGACATGCATGCAGGCAAAACACCAATGTACATAAAATAAAAATAAATAAAATATTTTTTAAAAGTGAGTCTTTCCATTTCAAAATTATGTCTATCTATGTCTCTCTCTCTATATATATATACACACATATGTATGTATGTGTATGTGTGTATATATGTGTGTGTGTGTGTGTGTGTGTATAATATATATATTATATACATATATATATATTATATATATTATATATATATATATATATATATATATATATATATATATATATATATATATATATATATATATATGCTTGAATGTGCCATTCACTAAATATGTTGGAGAAAATGTGACCCAAAAATTGGTCAGGAGAATACTTTTGAAAGTATTTTTCTACTTTTTTTTTTTTTTTTAAAGACAGTCACATGTAGCCCAGGCTGGGAAAATTTACTGTCAGCTAAGAATGACCTTGAACCATTGATCTTCCTGCCTCCACTTCCCCAGTGCTGAGACTATAGGCATATACCACCACACATAGTTTATACAAAGCTGAGGATGGGACCTGCTTCATGCATGCTAGGTAATACTTTTCCACTTGAGTCCCAGTACCCGCGTTTTACTAATACTGTGATTTTTCAGTTTACAAAGGCTGCTCATTCATTCATTCATTCATCCATTCATTTACTCATTCCTTTCTTCTTAACATCAACCTATTAGTCCTGGACTGTTGTAGTCTTGCTTCTTGGTGGCCACAATACTCAGCAGGTCCCAAGGATGCCGAGCTTCCTAGCCTGGCCTCCCAAGACACATGTTTCAGATTACTGCAACAGGTTAGTCTCACTAACTGTTGGTGAAATGCCTCACAGGCTGTCAAGGGGTCTTGAGAGGCATCACCTGCCACACCTCTGAGAGAAAGGAACATAGAGATGGACTCTCCATCTCTAGTCACCCATATTCCTGCTGGCCTGAGGACAGGACAGAGTCTCCTGTCCTGGCTAACTTGCTGATAGCAGGCTATCTTGTGGGGTGAGGTGGGAGGCTAGGGTCAGCCACTCCAAGTGGATCCATTCCCACATTCCTGCAACCTGTGTGTGCCAAGTTCTTTGTCTCTGGGCCCCCAGTCTCAGGGAAGGGGCTGTAGGATGCATGGTGCTCATTATGTTCAAGTGCACTCTCACCCAGTGTGAGTCACTCACCCCAGGATCAAAGGCAGCAATTTCATGTCAATTAGCCACTTCAAAGCACACTGTGGGGAAAATTAGGAATCAGGAAGCAAATTGAATTATACATCAAAGGCAAACAATCTCTTGACCTTTTTTCCTTCCAAGATCTGTTCCTTAGTGTGAAGATCCAAATGATGTAGTCAGCTCAGTGTGGGGGTGGGGAGGGGAGGTGGTACTAAACCAGAGGCTTCTGTGAGCACTTCTTTCACCATGCAGCATTCTGGCAGCACGCGATGAGGGTTAGGGTTAGGGTCATGAAAGTCCTACCATGAGTTGAGGAATTGCACACAGAGGGATCTGGGGGTGGTACCTCAGTGGGTAAAGTGCTCCTGAGTTCATTTCCCAGAACCCTGGTACCAGTATACATATGAATACGTACACACAAAGCACTGCACACAGCAAGACTGTCGTATCGTGTCATAAGTATATGGTAAACTAGGTGAGATAATCTGATGAACTGTGAGACTCTGGAGAGGAGAAAGCTGCTGTGGTGGGAGGAGTCTGCGGAGCTTGGACCTTAGAGCAGGTCTTAAGGGGCGGGTTGAGTTTGGTAAGTTGGGGAGGAGGGCTGGCACTCCAGGAAAAAGGGAAGGAGGAAAAAGAAGAGTGGGGTATGCATGAGGTGGTCAGTAGGGGTCAGGACAGATGCAGAGGGGGGATTGAATGCATCTACTGTATTTGGGTCTGTAAAGCAGGATATAGGCATGTGAACTTGAACAGTCAGGGAATAGGTAGTGACACATTGTAAACTAGGAATAGCCTGGGTTTGGGAGGTAGTCAATGAGTAAGAACACTTACTGTGTAAGCACAAAGACCTGCATTCAGATCTCCAATACCTATATAAAAACTGGGCATGGATGGACACACACACACAAGTTCTAATTCTAGGTGTATTTGAGGAACTGTGTCAGGCTGTGATAGACAGAATGAAGATGCTTGCAATCCAAATAAGAGGTAGCAACATGGCAGAAGTGGGCAGCACTTCAGAGGCGCAGCACTCACATGGCGGTTATGGGTCTCAGCTCAAGAAGTGAGCACATGTATGGTAGAGTCCTTGGACCAGCTGACCCAAGAAGTCAACAGTGGAAGTGAGCCAGAAGGATCTCTAAGATGCTTTGACTCCATGTGCTCACTTCTTGGGTACTGACACACAGACTGAAGGGACAGAGGACTCTGGCAGGCTCCAGGAGACAGATTCCAAGTTCTGCTCTGGTGAGAGCCAGTGTGCAGGGGGAGCCACCCTGGAACAGATGGTTCTGGAGGGGACCTAAAGGATTCCAGGGTTACTGTCTTTACCCGCTTATCTTTTAGTCCTGCTACTCTTTCCTAATTCATGAGTTTACTGGGTACCTGGGTTCCCCATGCTGAATGGAGACAAAGGAATTCTTCTGAGACAATATACTGGCTTTGGTCTCACCTCTCTACTTAAAATTGCTGGATTGTTTTCCTCCCTTCCTTTTTCCTATCCCATTCCTCCCTTCCCCCTTCTTCCCTCCTCCCTCCCCCCTTTCTCTTTTCCAGTTTTAATAAAGTGTTTAGGTATAGATGCTTTGGAAAACACACACAAACCTATACCTTTCCAAGTAGTTATCTGAGGCTATTTAATAGACATGTTTTAAAAGATGTTTTGAGAGACTTAGGTTAGGTTGTAGCTTTATGAAGAAATGTTTGAATGTCTGTTCTGTAACCTAACCACTCTTGCTCATATAAAGTTTCCTGTAGATTACATTAAAAAATGAAATGTTACACTATGGCTCTTTTTTGCCTTAGGTTCCCGCCCCCCTCAAGACAGCATTTCTCTGTTGTAACTCTGGCTGTCCTGGAACTCACTCTGTAGACCAGGCTGACCTAGAACTCACAGATCATCTTTCTCTGCCTCCTGAGTGCTGGAATTAAAGGTGTGCACCACCACTATCTGGCTTAGTTTTCAAAGCCTTACTGAAGTGTAATTCACAGATTCACTTTATAGTTTTCAGTCTGCTGTTCTTTATGCTTAACCAAGTGGGCATAACTTAAGAAGAAGAGAGGAAACATCTGAAGAAAGCAGGAGTTACCAAAGAGAACCGAGTAAGAATGGTGACCTGAACTAAACAGTTAGGTTGTAAACTTGCTAGGTGGCTGGTGTGACAGCAGGGATGACGGATGGGGACACAGCGGTGAACCTGAAGCTGTGTTGTCACTACTGTTGAGCTATTCCTGATAATCTCTCATTCTTGTGCCCTGCCCTCCCCGTGCCCCATCCCCTCGCAGACTTTTGAGGACTGTGTGATTTTGGCCCTCTAGAGGAGCATTTGAGTTCTCTGGTTCCCCTTCCCTAAGGTCTGGAATAAATAACAGAGTGGATTCTAAATATAGTTGTACTTCATGTGGAACAATCAGAGTAGACACTTGTGATTACCTTCCGATAAGAAGTTCAGACTTAACCAGAATCCTTCAGTCTCATCCCACCTCACGTGGCCTCCCCTGCCCGTGCTGCTCTTTTCCTATGGACCCCGTTCCACTGGCCATCCTGCACAATATTCTGCATGTCACAGGCTGTTTTTTAGGGGCGAGGCTGAGCTGTGTAAATAGTGTCAGTCCCAGGAACACTAACCACTATGGTGACTTTCAGGCTGAAGCCAAACACTGTTACTTCCTTCCCTGCACCCATTCTGTTTGAGAACACACTCACAGCTTAGCCATTTGTGCCTCGCCACTGCAGCCCCAGTCTCTGGGCAGAGCTGCACTGCGATAGAACTCTGGCCCTGTCTGTTTGGAGATCAACTTGTCAAACTGGCTTCCTTCCTCCTGAGTCTGTAGCTGTTTACGTTGGTGCTGCCATGAACTCCCAGGTTTTGAAAACGTCAGGCACATGTAGAGTTTAATTTATATTTATAGTAGCATAGTAGGGAATGTACAGAGGTCACCAAAAGCCGTATTAGAAGTGTCTCATTTTTGAAATATATTTGATGGCTATCAATTCATGATCCCCCACACCCATGTTTCTGAAACTGGGTCTTACTCTATACCCCAGACTGGTTCAAATTTGAGTAGTTCTCCTGCCTCCCCTTTCTGACCATTGGGATTCCAGGTGTAAACTCTCATACCCAGAACTATATCAAATGCAGTCATTGGATAGTCAGAAGAACTTTACTGTGTTTGGTGTGTCTGTAAACTGTAGTTCTTTACTTGTTAAAGGCTTCTGTCAGGAGGGAATGCCTGTGATCATAGGAACAGTCATACTAGTGTGTAAAATGGACTGCTACTCCCCACCCCCAACTAGTTATCCAATGCCAAGTGGTCTGCCCTGAGATTATATATATGATGATGCTATGTAGACTGAGTAGATGCATTTATGTACACATATGTGTGTGTGTGTGTGTGTGTGTGTATATATATATATATATATATATATATATATATATAAAATCAACAATTAAAACAAGGTCATGGATTTGAGAGAAAGCTCAAATCAAGGGGGATTGAGATGAGGAAAGGGAAGTGGAGAATGATGTAATTATATTATAATTTCAAAAAATTATTATACATATAAAAATATGGACTTCTGCCTCCTATTCTGCCTTCTCCAGTTCCTTCCAGGGGAGGATGGTGTTATAGCTCCAACCTCCTGCATTTCTCCCAAGCTAAGGCTTCCTCTTCCTAAGACCCACTTCCCCCACAACTCTTTCCCAGCTGCAGCTGCAGGGGGCTGGGCCGGGAACAAATTAACCATTCCTAAAAATTGGTCATCCAGAACTCGACAGAATGATCTGATGAAACCATCCCTTCCATCCACATTACCAAGGCCTTACCGTCAGTGAAGAGAGACAAGTCCATTCTGTAAACTGTGTTTAAGCAAATGCGCTTTCTGCTTCTTGGCCAGCTTCCCACTTAGGGTACCACAGAAGCCCCAAGGGAGAGGGAGACAGTTTGTCTCTGAGGCCCAGCATGTTGATGCCTCTTGCTGCTCAGTCCTGTGCTTGGGTACCAGAGACCTTCCCATCCTGGCTGAGAATTGCTCTCAGTTGCTGTGTCTAAGCAGCTGGCCACAGGCATGTTAGAACTTAGGATGCAGTTTGGTTCAGTTCTGTAATGGAATATTTACACACATTCAAGGAGATAGCCTTTGCTTTGTGTCTGTAAAAGGGTCCAAAGTGGAAGGGGGGAGCAGCTTAAATGTCTGCCTAGAAGAAGAAATGAGCACTCAGTTTCAGTCCTTCTAGCATAGAGATGCTGCACATGGTACTCTGGGGCTTCAAAGCCATTATCACTATGGAAACGTATTGTAGGTCATCACAGGATCATGTCTACTTATTTGCAGCTTTTAAAATTACTTGTGTGTGTATGCAAGTGTGGGACACTATTCATGTGTGTGAGTACTTATGTATATATGTATGTGGAAGCCAATATGTATTGTGTGTGGGTGCATGTGTGTGGAGGCCAAAGGGCAACATCCAGTGCCATCCCTCTGACAGCATCTGCTTTGTTCTTTGATACAGTCTCTCACTGGGCCTGGAGTCCACTGACTCAGTGAGGCTGATTGGTCAATAGCCCCAGCAATGTACTTCCTCCTTCCAGCAGCGAGATCTTAAGCATGTGCATGGGGGCCACCATGCCTGGCTGTTTTCTGTGGGTGCTGGGGATTGAATTCAGATTCTGATGGTCACGTGCGTAAATGCTTTACCAACACAGCCATCTTGCTGTCCTTGATTGCAGTTTCTAGCTTTATTCTGAAGGTTTCTAGTTTCTGTCAGCCTCTGGAAACATAGAGCGACAGCTTTAGTCATCTTGCTAGCTGTTGACCTAATGTTCTGTGTTTAACAAATGGTAGCAGGCAAAGTTCTTAATTCTTATGCTGTGGCAACCTGGCACAGTAGGACAGACAGACCACATTGGTAACAGATGAGCATTTTACATGAGGAAGCAGAAACTTACTCCAAAATGAAGGTTCCTTACCGTATCCGGATTGGTCTCTGTTCCTCTTTCTGCATTTGTCTCTGGGCAGGGATTCTAACCTTTATCTGCCCTGTAGCCTATTCACGCATCTACAGATAGAATCTCAAGCCAGTTCATCTAGCTGTCTTTGGGCCAGGCTGAGTGTACTGGGCGTTTCTGTGTGTGTTTGTAGAGCACCCCTCCTCTGACTTTAAAGCTTTTAAAGCTTTTTTTCTAGCTCATGGTAGAAATGAACCTAAATTTTCCTCAGCTTTTTTTTTTTCTTTCACAGAAGAGAAAAGCAACATGGAAAGGGGAGCAGCAGAAAGCCCTGGCTGTCTTCTGGGTGATCTCACGCTGCTTTTCCCCAGTAAATTGTCTCAGGAATTTCTGAAGTCAGCTATAATCTATCCTTTGAAAGGTTTCCTTAGGACCCAGCTCTTCAAGTGAACCAAAACTCTCCCTGGGACAGTAGGGTGGGGAGAAGATAATGCAAAGAATGGGGGTGACTCTTAGCATGGGTTCTAGAGAGAACGGGAAGTTCTCTCACTGTGGAAGGAAAGGACCTGAAAAGGCAGAGCGAACTCTTTCTCTCTCTTATATCTCTTTCTTTCCAATGATACTCCACCTTCTTTCCTTTCCTCTTTTTTTAACCCTCTTCTAAACCAGAATGAGATTCAACACAGAGCTTTTTCATGAGGTTCTGAATGGGTGTGGGGTGAGGGGTTGTGGTGGTGGGGGGATTCCATTGGTACCATGGACAGATACCAAGCTACCAGTCCTATCCCTGGCTAATTTGAAATGGCACCTTATAGCAAAATTAATGTAGAATACATGTGACTAAAGTTTGATTGAGGCTCACTTCCCCAGCAAATTAAATGTGAATACTTACGTTGGAAATAAGTTAAACACAATTTTTATACAAAGTAACAAAGACAAAGGCATTGTATGTGATGACTGACATCTTCTTTTCAAAAAATGGTTTATTCATTTTTATTTTCTGTGCATTGGTGTTTTGTCTGCACGTATGTTTGTATGAAGGTACCCTAGGACTTGAGTTACAGACAGTTGTGAGCTGCCATGTGGGTGCTGGGAATTGAACCCTGATCCTCTGGAAGAACAGTCAATGCTCTTAATCACTGAGCCATAATCTCTCCAGCTCTGATGACTGACATCTTAAAGGGTTTTTGTCTCCTATCCACTGAAGCAAAAGTCCTACATTATCAAATCAGAGGCAGTCTGATTCTAAATGTGTGTTAATTTAGTTGAGGGTGAGAATGAATCAATTAAATTTCCCTTAATTCCAAGCAATGGTATGAGACAGCAGTCAGAATCTGGGCTGGAGTTTCATGTAATTAATTAGACAGGGGTGTCTGACACTTGATCTACCTTAAAGATCCTGAAAATTACTCCTAGTCCTCAGAAATTTAAAAAAAGGGGGTGGTGGGGGAGATGGAGGCAAACTCAAAACCCTATTCATAAGATGAGGAGATGAGGGGGTGTAATTCTCTCCTTCACTTCACCAGTTAATTTATACCTATTGTGTGTCAGTCACTGGTTAAGGCCCTGGGGACAGAGCTGTGTGCTGAGTATACAAAGCCCCACTCTTATGGAGCTTGCATTTCAGGGAGGGGATGTGTGTGCAGAAAGTAAATAAAGGGAAATGAGAAAACTACATGGTAGGAGAGTGGAAAACACTATGAGCAGAGTGAGCAAGTGCTTCTGAAAGGAAGGCACTTCTCAGATTTTAAACACGGCTGTTAGAGAAGTGTCCCTCAGAAGGAGGTATAAGGACCTGAAGACATGAATCATATAGGGACAAGAGGAGAAGAGAGTGACCTGGGAGGAGAACATTGCAGGACCCTGATGAGAAATGATGGCTTAGAGCAGGCATATGGAGCAGGCAGTGGCGAGAAAGGTCTGGATGTGGGATTCCTGGACAGATGAGACTAGGGATGGAGAAGAGAGAGATGAGAAGGCTGGCCATGGATTCTGCCTTGACATCTCATACAGACCCTGTTGTCCTTCTGTGGTCACTAAAACCCTAGGACTATGGGTTATGCATGCTATTCACTGTGCAATTGTTTTCATACTCACTTGTAAATTCTCAGGGAGCAAACTTTTCCTTTTATCCTTTCCATCTCAGGGAGTTTAATATATGTCTGTTGGCTTGAATGGAATTGATTCTATTCCAAAATCAGCACTTAAGATTCATAGGACACTGTAGAATACCTGTCCAGTTGCCAATGCATGATTCATCTGAGGTAAAAATGGTAGTCAAAGGCCACCATGGGATCTTCTCTGAGCCAATTAGACCTACTCATGTCCTAGAAACAGATGTGTAGGCTCAAACACAGGAAGAGAGATGGAGTCTCTCTTCCCATGAAGCCCTCCACCTGCCTCCAGATCAGAAGGACCATGTCTTAGTGTGGTGGCATGAGAAGATGCAGGTCGGAACTCTTGTATTGGGAAACATGCTACTCCAAAGAATGTAGCATAATCTGAAAACGACATAAGGCAGACAGTGTGTCCTGAACCAGGACAAGCCAGCAAACCAGTTTGGCTCGTGGAGAGGTAGGGGCGTCTGGAATGCACCACAAAAACTCAAAGGTACTATCAGGTGCTCTGGTCTGATCTGAAGGGGCTGGCAGGAGTGGGAAGAAGCTACTGCCTGCTGATTGTTCTTCCTAGATGACCATAATTTGTGTTTTGCTGTAGTTGATCTGTTTGTTAAGTGAACTGTGTATCAGAAGAGGTCATTCCTGCTGGCTGGGTTTTACTCCCAGCTGAAAAGGTCAGAATGCTGCTAAAATATATCACCAACAGAGTAGCAGAAACCCTGACTCTGTGTTTTTGTTGAGGAGATGGTATGGAGAGGAGTTTTGGCTCAAGTGTGGTGGTACCATCCCAGTCTTTCTGGCTTGGCTGATGACACATCTTATATTCTATGTGTTCCACCTTTGAAGCAGAGTTTGCTCATCTCTGATGATGGGTGATAAGCTCCTTGGAGCATATGTAGACAGCAGGATTCAAGGCACTTGTGGGAACTACCCTTGTAGACTTCTTCCTCTGACTGGCGAGTAGGCCTCTCCTAAGCACTGCAGATGTTAATCAATGCCCTAAGGCTAGTGGTTCTCTGAATCTTGTCCTTAGACCACCCACTCTGAAGTCTACTGAACCCAAACTTACACTTGACAGACCCCCGAGGCTTTCCCACACATTCAAGCATGAGAAAATGAAAGGTAGCATATCCTTTCCCCATTATTAAAAACAAAGCAAGTGCCCTGTCACGGTTCCAGCTGTGGACTGCCCCTGTGTTGCTGACTTCCTTAAGCATTTTGTCTATGTGTCTAGTTCCTTTAATGTGTGTCACAGGACATGTGGAGGCTAAACCGTTATGGTGTTTTGGTAATCTGAGGTAGGATATGCCTGTTCTTCCTATGGTCCTCACGGGCCACATATCGGACTGGCCAAGGAAGGAGTTAGTTACCCTTAGAGTTCTATTTTAATTCATGCCCATGAAAGGTGATTGATGGCTGACTGTGCTTAAATATCCTCTAGAAACATCTATTAACTATTGCAAAGAGGCTACATATCTAGTCATCTTAGATCTTGATGAGAATATGAAACTGAAGTTCATTGTAATTTTTGGACTAGGAGAAGTAAAACAGAACTCTGCTTCCTTGCAAAGCAAAGTGACAGTTTGGGTGCCTGGATTTGGCCTAATGGTACCTTTATCTGCAGTTAGTGTTTGAGGCAACCTCTAAGTGTGATATAATGACGGGTATTCATGTCTCTTCCTGGGGCCATGTGGAGACACAGGAAAAAGCACCAGCCCCCAGGGGGTGTGGTGACGTCTGGGGCCCTGCTGTCGGACCACAAAGATTACCAAGGGAATTTTCCATGCTTGTGGCTCTGGATTGTAGAGGAAGGGAGATGTCGAAGGGAAGCCCCTGCCCCCAGGGGGGCAGCAAAGGGAGCCCTCTCTGCAGCTCACTCTCCTAGACTGTGACCGTGTGCCTATGTATCCTTGCAGTTCTGCATCTGAGATGCCACCATCAAGATGGTTTACAGGGAGTGGAGTCCCATACTTAGCTAGCACATGACTGTGTTTCTACTCCCATGATCCTCCCTGTCCTTGGGAATAATGTAAGATGCTGGGTGGACATCTTGGGGTATGTGAGCGATCTAGTCAGTGAGAATGCGGTTTCTTGCAAATGTGTTTAAAGTTCCCTTTTCCTACCCACATGCTTCTCTACCTGAACTAATTCAACCAGTGATCCGCTCGCCCCATTCACAGTGATTTGGGGGCTGTATTGTGGTGCTGTACATGGATCCTTATGCCTGTCTAATTCTATTAGGGGCTTTTGGTTATAGCTGTCTTTCAGATGTTCACTCACTTCAGATAATAGTGCGAATTGATGGTGAAGCAACTGAGCAGGAGCTGAGGGGTGGAGAACTAAAAAGCAAGCCTGGATGCTTCCAGAAAGGCCAGATTTGTGTGTGTGTGCGTGCATGCGTGTGTGTGTGTGTGTGTGTGTGTGTGTGTGTTGTGTGGTTGGTCTAAAGTTCACTAAGTAGGCTAGGCTAGCTGGCCAGGAAGCCCCAGAGGTCCACCTGTCTCTACACCCTGCCCCCCAGCGCCAGGGTTACAGGCATGTATCATTATATCTGCCATTCATGGATTCTGGGAATCAAACTCAGGTTCACATACTTGCAAGGCAGACACTAAACCCCCCGAGGCACCTCCCCAGCCTCAAGAATCTTTAACTGTTCTTAGCCTTTGCTCTCTTCTATTCCTTGAAAATTCTCCTTGCTGCTGCCCCCAGGGGCTTCCCCTTGGATCCCACTTGGACAAATCAATCAGGTGCCAGTGTGGAGCTGATACTCCTGGGATACAGACTCTGTTGGGGAAGGAAGTCCTAGTCAGCTGAGTCCCAGAAGTGGGCTGAGGAACAGGGGGAGAGCACCATGGGAATTCTTTGATCTGCTGACAAATGACATCTCTGTGAAAGGCACCAGCCACATTCAGTGAACCTGAAGCCTCACACAGAATGGGGTTCATAATAGACATCATGGTGGTTAAGCGAATATCAGAAAGCAACACTCAGCTGACCTGCTAAGCACATGATTGATGACTTCCAGGAGCCATCTGTGACTGATCTAGAGGAATGACACTGCTGCCCAGCCACCCTGAGCTACTTTCTCCCTTAGTGTGCACTTTTCCCAGTTAGGAGAATCACACCCACCTTCACTGACCCTAGGAACAGACTCACTTCTCTACATCTGTCTGGGGCTCTTCTATTCCTGGAAGCACCTCACCCCCACCCCAGGACCCTGCCGAAGGCCTCTCTGTGTCAGCATTTCCCAGGATCCACTGTGCATCTTTCTGGGCTATCTGGTTAGACCAACCTCCTCATGAGCATGGTTGGGTTCATCTGTGCATCTGAGTCCTCAGCAGTGAGAGGAAATGTGGCTTCCTTTCCTCATCTTCCAGTGACAGTTTGCATCTCCTGACAGTGGTCCTGGCTACCCCGGAAGGTGTTCCCCATGGCTCCTCTTCTCCCAGCCCCAGCATGGGAGAGCTACATGTACACTCACACCTCTCCAACTTGGCCATGTCTTCTGTGCCTTTCCCGAGTGTTTTCACAGTAGCGATGGACGTGTGGCTCTATGTCCATGTTTTGTAGTGACCACTTCGTAGGCACTTATAACCCCTTACATCTGGTGTGGTTTAGAAACAGTTACTTAAAGTAAACGAATCTCTAAAGAGTTAGAACTTGAGCTGAATTATAGATTCTAGGATCAACCTTCTCTTTCTTTATTAACTTTACCGAGGAATAATTCACATGCAAGGAGACTGACACATTTTAAGCGCACAGTTGGATGACTTATGACAACTGCACGTACCATTACAAGCAAGACAAAAAACATTTCCCTCAAGTTCTTTCATGCATCTTCCATGCAACCTTCCCTCTCCCCAATCCAGACGAGCACTGATCTGCTTTCTGTCCCTAAAGATCATATTTGTCTTTTCCAAAATTTTGTATAAATGCAATTGTACAATCTATACTCCTGGCGTCTGGCTCCCTTCACTTAGTGTGGTTTTGAAATGCTTCCATGTTGTGGCATGTGTCAGTAGTGTTTGTATTGCCAATTAGCTCTGCTTGTATGAATGTCCTACAGCTTGTTTACCTGCTCACCAAATGACAGATATTGCACCATGGGCTATTTCCAGGAGATTTTTTGCTATTGTGAATAAGGCAACTGTGAATCTGTGAGAAATAGTTTAATGTGTATAAGTTTTCATTTCTCCTTTGGAACAGCCAAGGAGTGGAACTGCTGAGCACAAGGTTATGTGTCAATGTCTGTTTATAAGAAACTATCAAAGTGCTTTCTGATGCAGTTGGTCCATGTCACATCCCATCCACAAAGGATGGAGCCCACTTGCTCTGGGGTCTTCAGAACCTGATAGAGCCTGACTCTCTGCTATCAGCCATTCTAACAACATAGCCTGTCAATACCTTCTTTTGTAAATAGAAAACTTGAAACTCAGAGATTTTCTAAAAGCCTACAGGGAGTCAGGGCTGTTCTTGTGGTAAGATCCCCCACCCCGAGAGCATGGCTGGTGCTCTCCTGCTAACCTGTTGTTGTGACAGCTGTCCTTCTGCCTCATCCAGACTGAATTTTGCCTGAAACTAAAATATCCTTGGTGAACCTAGAGTCACTGTGTGCCCTTAGAACAAAATGCAAAGCGTCGTCTTCTGCTAGGAACCACTGGCACATGGCTCTTTGTTGCGCACGGTCATCTTTTTGTGGAGCCCACTATACTTCTGGTACTCAGTGGGAGCTGATTTTAGATAGCTGTTGTGTGTCATCAGGGAGTATGAACTAACGACAGGCTAGGACATACTGAGTCTAACTCTGGGAGCGCTTTTGTCTTTCCTGTAATTGAAGTCCACCAGAATTTGAACCTGCATCCAAGTTGTGTCCCTGTGAGGTTTGCAAGTATGTACACAACTGTTAGGGCAGAATGGGAGAGCTTTCATCTGCCATGTTGTCTCTGCTCACTGTGGCTATGCAAGACCCACAGCTGGAAGCAAACCCAGGAGTAGCTAGATCTTGGTTCCACATGTGTACAGATCATTCTTTTAGGTGTCTAAATCTGCAGTTAGGTGTGAAATTGTTTCAGGAAAGAGCAACATTTAACTTTGCTGTATTTAATTGTAGAAACAGCAGCATATTCTTTACCCGTGGTTCTTCGGTTCTCCCTCCCCCATTGGCTAGTGAATAAACTCTCCTCAGAACTGTGCTTTTAAAACTGGGTCTTTTCTCTGGTTCCATTTTGTTTGCATGATACAATACTTACCCTGGATGAATGGCTGTTCCTCTCTTGAAGGGGACTGAAAAGGGAGAGCTCTGGCCCCCTGGTGTGGGGCAGGTGCACTCCTGAGCTTCACCATCTCTGCTAGGTGACATGATTGATGTCAGATTGTTCCCTTTTGACCTCAGCTAATGATCCTTATCTTTTCTCCAAGACCCAATAGCCACCTCTTTTTCTCGAAGTGTCTAGGGCAGGGAAAGAGAGCTTTTCCCTGCCAAGAGCTATTGACCTAGAAAACAAAGGTCTCCCAGGCAGTGACAGTGCCTTGGTGAGGGTCCGCAAGGCCCAGCAAGCTCTGAGCTGAGGCAGTCTTCCTGTCGTACAGGGGAGCCAGACAGATGCTGAAAGGTGACTCCCTGAACTTGCTGAATACAGTGCCTGGGAGAAGCCTGACCATGTGTTGTATATAGAACCTTGGGTTTATTTCTGGAGGTGCCATGTTTCTGCTTTATCCTGCTGATGTGAAAACAAAAAAACAAAAAATGACAAAAAACAACTTGAGAAGGAAAAGAATTTGTTGAATCTTACACTTCCAGATCATGATTTATCACTGAGGGAAAGAACTAGGGCAGAATCTATGAGGGTTCACTCTCTGGATTAGCCACTAGCTCATGCTTAGCCAGCATTTTTATTTAGCCTAGGACCACCTGCCTGAGGAATGGTGCTGCCCACAGTGGGCTAGGCCCTCCTACATCATTAATTCTCAAGACAGTTCTAATAGAGGAAGACACACGTGCACACACACATGCACCGCATATAAACACACATACACATATGCACGCACATGCACACACACACATAACACATACATACATATGCACACACACCCATGGGGCAGGAGGTCAGGGAAGGAATGAAGTAGAAGGAGAAATCTGGAATATTGAAATATTTCAAGTTAGTTTTAAAAAAAAATTAAAGGCAATGATGACGAAGTAAATGCTTGAAGTTCTCCAGATGGGAATTAATTGAGGGGAGAAAAATGAAGTGTAAAAAGGAGAAAAGTGGGAGGGCAATTAACAAAGTAAGAACTGAGAATGAGAGCAATAGCTAGAGACAGAGGGAGACCCAAGGCCAAGACTACCCAACTTGTAATCTCATCACTGGCTCCCTCGGGGCTTAGATTGACACTCTAGATGAGATAAAATGATGTCATGGGGCCAGCAGCCTGTTGGGACAGTGAACAGCTGGCCACTTTGGGCACATGTGTGGGCTTCTCCGTGGATTGCAGAGAGACAGAAGCACTAGGGGTCTCTGAGGACCGTGTTCTCCCTACCATTCTTTCATCCTGGGGGTGAAAAAGACATTTTGACACAGAATTTCCAGCTTGTTTGGCAGTATACTCTAGCTGATTCTGGCTTTACCTCTGTGTGGGACCCCTGGAGCTGGAGAGCAGTAGAAGTAGTAACTGGAAAGTGCCCTCGCTCCCTGGAAAGGTGAAGCGGGATGAGACGCTTGGCAAGCTCCTCCTCTTCTAGTCCTGGAAGGTCCCTACCCAAAATATTAGTTATAACTTGCTTGCTTCACGGAAGCTAAAGAGACAAGTTTGTCTGTATTGTAGCTGAATCCATTCATTGAGTAGATGCCTTTCTCTCCCGCCTCTGGTGCCCTCCCTGTCCCCCATGCTAATCAGACTTCCCCACCTGGAGTACTGGAGTACCAGGACCCCGCCTTCTCTGGGAAAGATACTTAAACAGGGAAAAGCCCGCCAATAAACTGAGTTTGTGATCCACCAGATTCGGCTCCTGAGACTTCTTTGCGTCTCGCTATTCTCATGTCGCAGGTGGACAGCCCCCGCAAGAAATCAACCAAGACCCTGGTTCGCATGTAGGACTGGGGCGCGTGGGGGGTGGGGGGGACGACCAACACCTCTGAGCAATGGATGGTTTCTGAAGACAGAGATGAGGGGATTTGGAAGTGTATTTCACTGGGATCTCAAATTCTGAAGGACAACTATTTCCTTGAACTAATAGAGTATAGAGACATGAGAACTTTTCCTAGGCTGCTTTCTTCAGTGAAGATGAATGTGGGGAAATAGTTTTCAAGGTAACTACCTAAAGGGTGAGGGCCTGGATGGGGCCCAGTAGGTAGCAATGGCAGACCATCAGCTACACACATCACTGCAGAACCTTGACATCATCTGCAGCCTCTCTACCAACCACTTACTACATGCCATTTGCCTTCTATGCTAAGGACTATGCTTGTCTTTGGCATCTCCCTGAGGCCTGGTACCTGCAATACTGAGCTGTCTTCTTTGTTGACAGGCCACCTTCCTGAGAATTGAGTCATGCCATGGGTGTGTGTGTAGGCTTATTTGCAGACACATATACCATAATGTACAATGTACAGGTGGAGGTCAGAGGACAACCTTGGGTATTGGTCCTCACTTTCCACCTTGTTTGAAATAAGGTCTCTGTTGTTTCAAGCTTGAAGCAGACTCTATGCTAGCTGGCTCATGAGCTTCTTGGCATTCTCCTGTATCTGCCTCCTATTTCAACACAGGAATGGTGGGATTGTATGTACTGGTTTATGTGGCTTTATATGGTTTTGGGGGATTCGAACTCAGATACTTGCGGTTGTGTGGCAAACACTTCATTCACTGAGCAATCTCCCCAGCGCCACTGAGGTCTCTTCACTCCTTTGTCCGGCATATCCCTTGTCATAGAATTAAGTGGCCAGTGATCTATCTAGGGCTATACAGAAGCATCTAGGAATTCTTGGAGCACTAAAAGTTGTTTGTATCCTCTTCTCTGGGCACTCAGAACATGCATAGACCTATGAAATTGATCCATGGATCCTTCCCCATGGGCTAATAAAGTGAACTCCATTCTGGGGAGTGAGGCTGCTTCTGACCTTGGATCCACATCTGGAGAGCCTTCTGCTATCTTAGAAGATCCATTTCATGGTAGTGGCCCATATTTCCCCTGTGTCCAATTCCCAAGGCCTTTTAATTGGTTTCTGGCTCTTGCCTACTCCCTGCTTTGGTTCTTCTGTCCTGGCCAGCCATGCAGGCAATGAGGTTGATAAAGTCCCGTCTCCTTAGATCCCCAGTCCTCTCCCTGCTTGCATTCCTCTTGAGCACTCTGTGACCTTCCAGGAAACACACAGATAAAACCACGCAGACCAGCCCATGAGGCCCTCCCTGGGCTGAGTCTCCCATGTCTCTCCACTAGTCTGGATGATAACAGTGTGTCTACCTGCCCACGTGCCAGCCGTGTTCAAGTGGTTGTTCTCTGACCACATGGTCTCTGCTTGGCTACATGCTTGCTGGTCTTTCTTCCTCTCTCACATAGTGTCTCACTGCAGCTGATTTTATCCATGGTCACCTGCATATCCCAGCTCCAGGACCACAGGGTTTGCCACTCCTTCCTCTGGGGCTCCTGAGCATTGCCATTGCTTTCTCATTTGATAGTATCATGATCTGGAGGCAACCTTGTTTCCTCCACAGGCTGTCCACTCGTTTGACAGCTAAGGCTCTATTCATGTTCATGGTCCAGTTTTTACGAGGTACGCGGTTAGTAGGGAACCAGAAAAGGATTGTTCAAAAGATCATGTCACTAGGAACTCTGTAGGTGGGGTTATAATCCAAACCCCATATGAGATTTTCTCAGACATTCTTTTGCCTATCAAGTCTGAAAATATTGTTGGGTAGCTTAACCTGTAAAGGCACTTTCTCAGAAAGTCTGATGATCTGAGTTTAATCCTTGGGATCCATGTAAAGGCATAAGTAAAGAACTGACTCTACAAAATCGTACTTTAACCTCATATGCATACTGTGGCACATATGCTCCCTGCCCATCATACATGCATTCATATTCTCTCTTAATAATAATAATAATAATAATAGTAATAGTAATAATAATAACAATAACAATAATAAATAATAATAAAGTTGAAAGACCTTGTTTCTGTATAATCTCTTTATTTGCAGGCTGATGGGCTGGTGGCTTCTCAGATGTTTGGAGGGTACAGGTAGCCACTATTCAGCATCAGGACCTTAAAAGGGAGGAGCACTTCCTTGCCCCTCTCTGTCTCCGTCTCTCTCCGTCTCTGTCTCTGTCTGTGTTCTCTAAAGTGCACAGTGATATTTTAGTGTCCTGGTTAGGATATGAGTGGTTTCAGCAGCTCAGGTGTTTATCTAACTTCCATTTGTAGAAACAGAGCAACAGAGCACATGGCCAGCTCCATGTCTACCAGCAATTTTCAGTTGCTCTTCTCCACTTCCATAAGCCTCAGATCTCAGTCTTAGCCAATCTTAGTCAAATTTCAGTCCCAGACCAGGAACTGAGTGACTTCTCTGCTTTCACTTCTATCTGAAAAATGGAGATTTTGGTTTAGGTAGGGACTTTCACTCTGCGTGAACAGAAGCCCACACAGGTCCACAGTAAGCTTCCAGGTGCCCATGTCCTCTGACATTGTCACATTCTGTGTGTCTGAATATTTTTTCTGCCAGGTGTACATGGTGTTTGAGTAAGAGTGTCTGACTCCAAAATGCTTTTTAGAAAATTACTGGAATAAATGATTTGCATAAACACCAAGTATGACAGTTAATCTTGATTGTCTGTTTGGTGGGATTTAGAACCTCCTAGGAGACATGCCCCTAGGTGTACCTGATAGGGTGTTTCCAGAGAGATTTAACTTAGGAGAGAAGACCCACCAAGGATGTAGGTGGCACCAGTCAGTGGGCTGCGGGTCCTGGACTGAAGAGAAAGGAGAAAGCGAGCTGAGCACCTGCGTTCATTGCTCTGCTTCCTGACGGTGAGCATGCTGTGACCAGCTGCCTCTGCCTCCTGATGCCGCAGTGGGAAAGGCTGTCACTGCCATGCTTTACCCGGGATGGTGGACTGGACTGCACTGTGAAATTGTGAACTGGAGTAAATCCTTCCTTCTCTAAGTTGCTTTTGTCGGACATTTTGTCACAGTCAGGAGTATAACACATTGTTGTTGTTGCTGAAAACACAGTTTGATAAATAAACTCATGAAGTACAGCTTGTACTATGACACTGTTTTTTTTTTTCCCTTTAAAACATTGGGATGCAATAATGAGGCAATGGTCGCAGGGTGAGGCAGGCTGTGCTTCCTGCTCTCTGTGAATCAGATGGCCCTTTTAAGTCCATGAGAAGAATGTCCCATGTGGGACCCACCGGGTGCCTGTAGGAATTTCAACTGAATGCTCTCCATCTGGGAAGGGAAACCCAAGCTTGGCTACTGGCTGACTGGCTACATTTCATGAACTTGAGTTTTGACCACCCCACTCTGCCTGATGTCTAAAGGGCAAATGCCATACAGCTCCATAGCTGGTGGTAGTGGTGCTCATTTCTTGTGTCTTCATCTGAAAAACTGTGATGGTTGCCTTCTCTGTAGCCCATACACACAGAACTTCAGGTGTGACCGGCATCCTGCCTGTGAGTACATCTCCAGATGACAGTCCAGGGATGAAGGACGGTCCCCGTATTGCCTCAGCAAAGGAGGGACTCCCATGTCTTTACCCAGGTTTCCTTGTGATGCTCTTGGTTCTTGGGTTTGGCATTTGGTGAGAAAATGTGTTTTGTAAACACTGACCCTAAAGTCAATGGTTTTGTGGGATGGAATATGATATTCTAGATATAATTTTCCCCTTCCTGCTCAAATACAGTTTGATTTCCCCATTCCATACTCATTCACTGATTAAATGGGTGATGAGCTCATCTTTTCATCCATGAACATTCTGGTCTGTCTTTCTCCAAACATCAAAGTAGTCTTCCTTGCCATCTTGACTCAGCACAACTAATCGTCGGCTGAAGTTATATGTGCACGTGGAACTTGCTGCCCCCAAACAGACATGCGAGACCCAGAATGTAGTATGAGGAGGCACAGCTAGATTGCAAAAATAGGTAATGCCATGGTTGCCAGTCATTCTGTGTGAGAACACTTGGCAGAGTTTGTGTAGACAGCTGCTTCTGAAGAAGTTACGGGAGTTCTGTGAGAATGGACCCATAAGTGATAGCAACTGTGCCCTTGAGATCTGGGAAGCACTGTTCCTAGGCAGGCCCTTCCCACTATAAGATGGATGTGTACCTACTCAGCCAGGGCAAGCCTGACTTTCTGTATAGGGAAACCTGGACTGGACTCAGAATTCCTGGTTTCTTGAACTCATTGTCTCACTCACACCAAACTTGCCAATAACTGGTGGTGTTAGCCATGGAGCACGAAAGCTAGGACCTGAGCTGTGGGAAGGAATACTTCTGTTTTGGTCTGTAGGTTCTCTAGAGTCACATTTCAATTGCGTAGCACTCTTATCTGTTGCTGGTTTGGGTAGGATGTCTACCCTAGAAAGATGCCTAGCTGGATTCTGGCCCACCAGCATGGATTATACCCTCTGTAAAGGACCAATGGTGTGTTACTTACAAATGTCCTTGTTTCCTCATCTTTCCGGAGCATCTAGGTCTAAGGTACTCCCTAAGATGTGTCCTGAGAGCAATAGAATGGTCAGGTTAGGCAGAGGGGCTTTTTAGATGGTGGCTTGGCATCAAGTGCTACACAGTGATGCTGTGGCTTACCGTAGAGGATGAATGTCTTACGAATTGCCTTTCCAAGACAATGGATGCGAATTGTCCCTCACAGGCCTTTGTATTTGAGTACTTGGTCCCCAGAGCTGATGGTGCTATTTTGGGAGGTTATGTAAATTTGGGGAGTAGGGCCTGGTTGGAGAATTGGGTCACTTGTGGTGGGATTTGAGGGTTGTAGTCTGCCCTGTCTCTGGCTTAAGTTCTCTGCTTTTTGGAATACAAGGTGTTCCCTGAGTTCTCCATGCTCTGCTGCCACAGTGGGCCATACCCACCCCAGCCCATGTATCTAAATGAACCCTTTCTCCTTAAAGTTCCTTCTGTCAGGCATTTTCTCACAGCAACCAGGAAAGTAAGTAATAAAAATGACTTTTGTTTCACCAGTAATGGCGATGGCTCCACCGTGGCTCTCCTGTGACAGGGGCCATTGCGTGACAATGGTTCACACAGTGATTGTGTGAGGTTACAGGTCTGGAGAACTTGAGTAGAGGGCATCTTGCCCTTAAACGTGATACAGCTACCACTCATTTATCTGAAGGATAAAGAAAGCTGTCACTTAAAAGGTCAAATATGGGATTTCTGGCATCGAGCTTGCTTGTGCTCTATAGCATATGGAAATAAAAGCAGAAATTCTGAGAAAATATTTTAGTCAAAATATGTAATATTCTTATGGATTTTAGCTGTTCTTTTTGTATTTGATATTTAAAAAAAAACTACATTACAATTTTGTGACTCTGGGCTGGAGAGATGACTCAGCAGGTAAGAGCGTGTATTGCTCTCTTAGAGAACTTGAGTTCAATTCCCAGCACCCGCATGGCAACTAACAACTGTCTGTAGCTCCAACTCCAGGTGATCTGATGCCCTCTTGTGCTCTCTGTGGGCACTACACACGTTATACAAACATGTCAATGAAAATAAATCTTAAAAAAAATCTAAGTGAATGTTCCCTCACACGAGGAAAGTCATTCTTGGGGAAGGGTGCTATTTGATTTTGTGGCTTTGTTTGGAATAGAAAGTGTTTAAACAAATGGTCATGGAAGTTGAAGACACTGCACTAGGAAATGTTCCTTCTACAGGGATTGTAGTTTGTTTAAATTTGGTAGCACTTGGGAAAAAAAAGGAAGCAGGGAGTCTGGACGCCTCTCAGAGATGTCATTGGTTTTTCTAGAGGGTGTTTCTTACTGAACAGTGAGAATCAGTGTGAGAGCCTCCTGAGGTCTCTGTGCCCTGTGCTCTGCAGAGCCACCTATGATGCCCTAGAGTTCGGAGCTACAGTGAGAGCACTGCATTCGCTAGTAGAAGAGGGCTAGAATGTAGCTCAGTGATAGAGTGCTTGCCCGGATGTGGAAGGCGCTGAGCTCAGTGCCCAGCATGGTGAAAAAGGCATGCATCATCAGGTTGTACAAAGAGTAAGACTGGAGATCTTAAGATTCCAGATCCGCTGGAAGCTCCACGTAGAGAGCTTAACATGAAAGGATGGGAAAGATAGATAAATGCTAAACCGAAGTGATCATATTAATACCAGCAAAGTGTTTAAAATCGGGAATACTGTCAGGGACAAAGGCAGACATTGTATGATGATAAAAGGTCAATGAGCCAAGAAGTCATCCCACCGCCAAGGGTGGATGTACCTAACAACAGAACTAGAAAGCAGCTAACACCAAAACGCATGGAGCTGAAAGCATAAAAGTACAAACCCCGCCTGCTAGTTGGCTACCTCACTATTCCTTTCATCAGTCTATAAAATGAGTAAATGGAAAATCAGTATGAATGCACAGAAGCCAGGAATGGTAGCACATGGCTTTAACCTCAGCACTGGGGACCCAGAGGCAGGCAGATATGTGTGAATTTGAAGCTATCTTGGTCTTCATGGTGAGTTCAGGCCAGCCAAGGCTACATAATGAGATCTTCATCTCCCATATATATATATCTGTGTGTGTATGTGTGTGTGTAAGTGTCTGCATGAGTTGATCCACACTATCACTTAAACTGACCCAGTGGATATTAATAGACCAATTCTCCTAATTACAACAGACTACATACCCTTTCCAATGCATGAGAGATTCACCAAGATATTCTGGGTCAAAAAAATGCACCTTAATAAATCTTAGCTGGTATCACAAAATCATATTTTCTGACTATAGAGAAATTGACAATTATCTGAAAAATTCTAGATATTTAGAAATTAGTGATATATTTCTAATAAACCATAGGCCAAAAACAGTATTGGATTAGGTTATTTCTGCTTGGATTTTAAATGTTTGGTTTTTAAGTGTGTGTGTGTGTGTGTGTGTGCGCGCGTGCGTGTAGGTGACCATGTAATTCAGAAGATCCCTGGGGCTGGAGTTATAGGTGATGGTGAGTCCTCTGACATGCATCCTAATAGCTAGACTTGGGTTCAATGGAAGAACAGTATGTGTTCTTAACCACTGAACCATATCTTTAGCTCCTTCAAATTGAATTTAGTGAATATCCACTGTTAGTAAAATTTAATTGAAAGTAAAAGTATCAAAATGTATAGAAACAAGCACAGCATCGCTTAGAAGAAATTGGAAAAATCATTGTTGATTTTTAAAAATAAAGACATAAAATCAGTTAGTGAAGGTCCTGCCTTAAACTAAAAAAGGTCGGGGGACTGGGAACATCGCTCAGTGGTACAGTGGTTGTCTAGCATGCTGGAGGCCCTGAGTTCAATTCCTAGTACAACAAAAAAAGTTCCTATTAGTCATTTCACAGAAGTCAATGATTTTTGAGAGAATTAGAAACCATAAAAAAGAGTAATTGAAACCTGTAGTAAACACAAGGAAGAACTCAAAGAGTAGGGAAGCCAATGAAACCCATAGATGACTTTTGAAAAGGCTGTCTGATTGCTAGGACTCTACACAGGCTGATAAGTCAAAAAGTGATTAGACAAATGATCAATATCAAATCTAGAGGCGAGATTGATACAGTCAATAAAAGAGGGACCAGGCATATTCCAAATAGACTCATGTCTATGTATGAACTAGATACTTCCTTAAAACATACCAGTTACCAGAGTTCATTCAAAGAAACTATATCCCATGTATCCCTTTATTATATAGGAATTGAATAAAATAAGTTGCTAGCTTTGTGCACATGCTGCAGCTTACTGACCATGCTTGCTTTCAAGTCTCTCTGAGTCTGCCACTTTCAGAGTTAACATGCAAAGCAGGTGCATCCTGCTCATGACTACAATTCTAAATACCAATTAAATCCTTACTTTTCTCTAAGAGCAGGAGCATTATACTAAAAACCACTGGAATTCATAACACACAATTGTGTCAAATCTAAGTTGAAGCATTTCAAAGAGTCTTTGACTGACACCATACACAGTGCAAACAGTACATGTTATGTGTTCAGAATCCAGGCGGCAGTGGAGTCACATGACACAGCAGAGGCCAGTGATGCCAGATGCACCTTGAAATTCATTATGTTTGATTATGAATTGAGTCTTAGTCATTATGCATTCCGAAACCTTTTACTGTTGGTGCACATGGGTGTGTGATGTGTGGTGTGTGTGGTGTGTGTGTATGTGTTTGTCCTCCTCATTTAGTTACCTGATCTCATGAGGGGTTGCAAACCACAGTTTAAAAGGCTGCATGCTGTGACTTTATATTCTACTCTATCTCACAAGTTCCTGATTTAACACAAACTACTTCCTTGAAATCTATTGTATTTGGGTTGCACTGTGGGTTTTTTTTTTTTTTTTTTGGTGTAGTTGGCCACTGAGTGGAAGTACCTACAGACCAGAAAACAGTCTGCTAAACCCTAGAGACACACTTGTTTGGAGGAGGAAGATGGGGTGGCAGACCAGGGCTGTACAAGTGCTGCTGAGGCGGCCCGCATGACCGCACTATGGTCGTCTTTCTGGTAGAAGATGTCATCCTTCGTAGCTTCTTATGTGTGCGCCATTGATTGAGTCAACTAAATTAATTGTTATATTCTTTATTTCAGAAAAACTGTACAACTCCAGTGGTCGAGATCTAAGAAGGGCCCTCTTCTCACTGAAGCAGATATTTCAGGTAAAAAGGAAAAACAAAGCCAAAAAGCAACAGTCCTGCTTTTGCTTTGCTGGGGAATTAGATAAGTGCCACCTATACCTGTGTTTATCACAGGTAGGAAAGTCTGTTTAGATGACAAGCTGAGGAGGTGGCAGAGTGGGCAATGGGCTCACTGGGCAAGGGATAGAACCAGTTTGGTTCTCCAGCACCCAGGCAAGTGGTGGGTGGGCATGATGGCCTGCCAGGACAGGCATCCCAGTGCTCAGCAGGCAGAAACAGGATCTTAGGGAAATCTGGATAACTACTTTAGATGAACCGATGGGCTCTGGATTCAGGTGAGAGACCCTGCCTCAATATAAAAGGTGGAGAGGAATTGAGAAAGACCACTGTTGTCAACCTCTGGCCTCCACATGTACACACACACATGTGCCTACAACCCTCCCAAATGCATCCACACACATGGAAATACATATGCACACATCACACACACAAGAAAATTAGATCAGAATTCCAGAGGAGAATATTTTATATTAAATATTTCAAGTATAAAAAGTAAAGACAACTTGATCAAATTATGTTTTCCTATATTCCAGGGTTTTTTTGTTTTTGGAAGAAAACCCATTTGATTGTAATTAAATGTGTTTTGTTACCCCCAAGTCACTACCTGCTTCCCACACTTGGCTCTCCTCTCTATCAATAGTTGTGTCTAGTGTTCCTTGTTACATTCACATTTCTACCCTAGTGGTAGATACTTACCCACAGTGTATGACAGTCTTTGATATTAACTTCACGTACATATTATCACATTGCATACATCCTACTTTGGTTTATTCATGGAGAATGAATGGGTGTAGGTGTGACTGTAGCTCTGGCTGTAATAAAACACTTTGACCAAATGCAACTTAGGCAAGGAAAGGGTTTATTTCAGCTTACACTTCCAGGTCACAGTCTGTTGTTGAAGGAAGCCGGGAAGGAACTTAAGGCAGGAAACGATGTAGGAAACATGGAGGAATGCTGTTTACTAACTTGGTCTCTGGCTCATGCTCAGCTTATATAGATCTTAGATAGCTGAGACACACCTACCTAGAGATGATGCTGCCCACAGTGGGCTAGGCCTTCCCATATCAATAATCATCAACCAAGACCATCTCTTACAGACATGACATCAGGTCAATCTGGTCTGGGTAATTCCTTGAATGAGGTTCTCTCTTCTCAAGTAACACTAAGTTGTATCAAACTGACAATAACAAGATCATGAGATCTTGTATAAATGGTGATGAAAAAGTTGGAAATTTGGACACTGACTGGTTGTTTGATAGTTCTTTAACCTTAAAATAATTTTATGAATATCTATTCTTACAAAGTTCTTATAGTTGTAAACTATACAGAAATAATTCATTAACTGATGTGCAGTCTGAGAATTGCTTCAGTTTATGTAGCAGGAGAAGATAGAATGATGGTTAAAACAGGAATGCTGTGAATTCATTCACACCTGTGTTCACAAGTCTATTTGTTTTATATACAATGAGATTTTCCTGAATTGAAAAGTTAGAAAGCAAACCAAGCACACTTGTTCAGACTTGTTCTATAGTCATTGAGCCAATCTAACCCTTGATGTGTGACTCTTTGAGTTTCTCCTGTTGATTCTTAAAACCATTTTTGAAAAGCTAAGCTAGTGCTATGTAGACAAGGATGAGGGAAGGTGCTGGCTACCAGGAGTTTCAACTCTGGTTCAAAGATCACACACATACACACAAAAACACAGTCAGTGATAGCTATGCCAGGGGCTAACTGGATCTGACAGGCAGCATGCTGGATAAAGTTGGTGCCTTCCATATTTTTGGGTCTGCATCTTCATCATCCTTTGTGTTTTCTAAGCAAGGGGGTTCTTTTAGAAACTTGGACTTTAAGAGTTTAAAAATTAACAGCATTGATCATTTGGCTTGAGTTAGTTATTCTTTGACTAATAGGTACTAACAATAACAACATCACCACTCAAGACAAAACAAAAACCAGGCATGATATGTTGGCTTAGGGGCTAAGGACACTTGATGCCAAGCTTGAAACCCTGAGTTAGATCCCAAAGACATACATAATGAAAGGGAGAACCAACTCTTAAAACCTGTCCATCAACCTCTACCTGCATGCTGTGTCACATGCTCCAGAATGTGCGCACACACACACACACACACACACACACTCACTTTCACACACACAGCAAATGTAAAAAATTAATTAAAAAGAATCACAAGTCAGTGAATAGCTCTTAGAGAAAATTCCAGAACATGGCAGTAATCCCTTATCAGCTGGTAGAACATTTTAATTTCATAATAGTCTGAAGCCAGTGTCTTAAGAATCATGCATTAGTGCACACATATTTCAGGATATATATTCAAAATCAAGGACGTTGCCAATTTGGAGGACTCTATATACATTTATTATCCATAAGTATCTCCCTCCCTGGTGCCTTATCTACATACACCCATGCATTTTAGAGAAGGGTCTGAGTTATTCTCATGAACACTGTCTCGCCTGTCCAGTGCTTTTTTCCGAATGCCTTTGCCAGACAGTCGGTTCTCTGGTATATTAATATTAGTGATTAGCTTGAGTGGTTTCTTGAGAGCTTGTTCGCACTTTTTCACCATGAAGTCATGTGTGAATCTAGTTTTAGTTAAAGCAATAAACATTTGTTACATGCTTGGAAAACCCTCCTGACTAGACATGAGCTCATCTGCATGTCCAGTTTTCACATACGCTGCTGGAAAAGGGGGGCGGAGGGAGGGAGAAGTATTTTTTATTTCCTTTATACCTACCAGGGTAAAGTAATTTTCCAAAGGCTCACGATACTGTCCCATTTTCTCTTTCTTCCCCAGCCATGATTATCTCAAAGTCTGAGTTCACACAGCTGTCTTTCATTATGTTCAGTCTTGCTCCCCCCTGCCCCCTAGCTGGCGCTGACCCTGCCTGGCTACATCACTTCCCAGGGACCTGTGCTGTGTCTGCCCACATTTAACTCAAGACTCCCATCCATATAATTGAAAAATGTCATATAATAAAGGGGCTGATTGCATGTTGAGACAGGAGGACTGTGCCAGGTCATCTATTTTCTCTTCTTAGTGATAAACCATGGCTGCTGTTACTGTAGTAGTCCTCTGCCACTCTATTGTCTTTCTGTATTCCTATTGATGGGGTTTGTTTGTGATATTTCTGCTCTATTGTTACAATGAAGTATCGTTGTTCCAGTTGTGTCCTGCCTACATCAGAGACAAGGCACTTTCTAATCTAGAAGATCTACCCATCTCAGTAAAAGAAAGCAGCAGTAGAAGCATCTATTTTACAGGGCTCTTTAGAATTTGATTCTACAGCTACTGTCCAGGTTGAGGGATGCCCAGGCATAGTTCAGTGGTCCTGGCCAAGTGTGTTTTGTTTCTCTTTTTTTCCTGCCCTCTTGAGTCTCAGACTATCTGTGAAGAGAGAGTTGTATGGATAGTGTTTCTCGAGCAGCCTCTCCATTTGGGAAATGAGTAGCAGAGCCTGCATCCCAGTTTAGCAGTTCTGATCTAGTGCTTCAGTATAGAGTCCTGCTTCCTTGTCCTTTTAAAGCTCTCCAGATGGTCTTAATGTGAAGGTGAGGGTGAGTCCCTCTTAGAATCTCCACCTTACCTGGAAGGAAGTTTGGATCCTCACAGCCCCAGCTGTGAATGCACAGCTCTGTGCACTCCAGCCCCCTCTTCCTTTGTCAGGCATATGGCTAGGCAGTTTGCATGTCGGATGAGTTTCTGTGAGGTTCTCAAATGGTCTTCCAAAGGTCCTTTGCCCAGTTTATCTGAGAACCACTAGCTTAGCAGTCCTGAGTTTCTGTGTCCTGCCTCTGCCTATTGATATGGCTCTTTTGAAGGATGTCCCACGGCTCCACGTAAATGGCATCAGCTTCCTTCCCTGTGCTGCCAGGCAGGAAGAAGAGGCCTCTGTTGGTTGACAGAGATCATTCAAAACCTCTTGTTGAGACTGTCATCCTTGGGCTATCTTTTGGGATAGGAGTGTGCTTTTTCTTGACAGGTGGCAGGGTCACTGGATGCTTCCTGTAGTAAAAGCCATGCAAGCATCACATGGCCACACATTGGATGTGGGGCATGAGACCTGGGGTTCTCCAAGAATGAAAAGCAGAGCACTGTAAATCTTCCAGACAGGCAAAGGACTCATTCTTCCAGAAGGCAATAATTGGATTTGGCAAACAACAGTGTGAAGATGGGTTGCAAAATTCCTTTGGCAAAAGCTAGATGCTCATTCATTCTCTCTCTCTCTTTCTGTCAAAAGAAAAACTCAAAAAAATAAATTCAAAACAAAACAAAAAACCAGAGGTAGGAGGATCTTGGAGGAGTTGGGGGAGGGGAGGAAATAAAATATATTGTCTGAAAAAATTTTAAATTCAAAAATTTTCAAGATGTTAGATGTTTCATTTGAATAGAACAGAATATTCTCTGGTCATTTTGCTTCAGAGATTTCTGCAGAGTTTGAGCAATGCAATGTGGATATTAGGTAAACAGGGACCTATTTGAACACTTTTTAAAAATTTCTTTTCTTCTTCCTTCCTGCCAGGATGACAAGGATTTGGTGCATGAATTTGTCATGGCTGAAGGTCTGACGTGTTTAATCAAGGTGGGAGCTGAGGCCGATCAGAACTATCAGAACTACATCCTGAGGGGTGAGTCCTAAGCAGCTGTGTGATGGCAGCCCGCTGTGCAGCTGTGTGGAGGCCAGGGTGTCCCTCCGGAGCTCACAGGCTTCGGGCTTTGCAAGACATCTGGGCTAAGGGAGGAAAGACTCCTTGTGGCAACCCATAGTGTTTTCATCAGTCTGTCAGGTCTGAACTGGTGTCAGAGCTGACTTAGTTTCTTCTAGGTTGCTAAGAACAAAATATGGATGACTCAATTTTTTAATGAACCCTTTTATTTGATAAGGAGGGTTACACACTAATTGGGCTCAGGTAGACTCTTCATTTTAGCTCAAAGCCACCCAAACCTAAACTCTGATTGACTTCTTGTAGAAAAAAGAACCCACTTTTTTCAACTCGAGTTGCCCCCTGTGGGGCTCTTGTCAACGTCCCAGGTGGGCTTGGGCACTTGCATTGTAAGGAGTGATTCTGATTGTTGCCTTATAATTTAATGTGCAAATTAGTACTGGTTGGCTGTGAAGTGCAGGTTCCTGTTGCCATTCAGAATTAATGGCCTCTTATGATGGTGGTGATTTCTGTACCTTTCTCCTATACAAAACAAATAAGCAAAAAACAGTGCATAAGTGGGGCAGAAGTGACTGTTTTGACCTACAAAAGGAGACATTTCATAGATGTCAACAATATTTTTGTTTTATACTTGAAAATAATTGAGACTCAAGTCAGTGCTTGTGCCTAAGGAAGTCACTTTCCCTGGCCATGGCCAAGCAGAGGCTGCCAAGGCACTGAGCCAGGCCAGGGAGGTTCTGGGTTCTCCTGTCCCTTCAGTGTGAGTAACTGTGACACCACAAACTGCATATTGATGTTAATTTTTAAAAAGCCACAGAAATCTTTTACTTTTCTCTTGGGTAAAGGGAAAGCACATGATGCCTGTGGTTGGAGCTGACCGAGGCAGCATCTGGGCCACTTGCTCTGAGAATGCTTCCTTATGTCCTGCTAGTCAAGCTTTCCTTCCCTGTCTGGTGCTACTGCAAGACCACACTACAGAAGGCACAAGGGAAAACTCCCTGGGATCGCTAATCTGTTTATAAGTCAGTGCTCATTGTTCGGGTTTGTGTTGACAGATGCCTTGTGTGTAGGAGAGGTGCCTTCCTTAGCTCCTCTCTTTGCTCTATGGTGTGGTGATATCCATGAGGGTGGCGTGATGCCTCCTTCTGTCACCTCCCGTCTTTCCTTGGACATGTTGCAGATTTGAGTAAGTTGTTAGAAAGGATGCCTGACTGTTGAGATGCATGATTCCTGTCCTTTGTACAATTCAGTGATTTACATGGAAGTTGTGATGTGTGTAGACCCAGAGACCTCAGTCTGCATGCTGTGCTGTATCCAAAGGTGGCAGCTGTCTCTGTGTCAGAAGGGACAAGCCCTGCCTGGTTCTTCGTTCTTGTGTTTCTGCTCACACTTAGACAAAGTGAAAGCAAAGGAATGGGGCAGGGAGACGTATACTTCCATTGGTTTATTTTATTCTCCCCACTCATAAGTTAGAAACATCTAAGTTTGGATGACATAGGAAATATACCCCCAAATGTCTCATCATAAAGAGTGTGTCCAAACTGACTCTGTATGTATGGGTTACTGTTTAAAGTGCTCATCATTGAACTTTACAAAAAAGTCTAGCACACAGTGAAAGCTATGTAGAACTAACCACCCGTATGTTTTTTATTCCTCTGTCCCTCTGCTGGGAGCATATGTGTATGATTTGTGCGCATAAGCATCTATCCCCATCTGCATTCAAGTCTGGTGAGGGACATGGCTTTCAGCTGTAGTTGAGTCAATTTATCAAAAAGGATAGAATTTTTACCAGACCCCTCCTCCAATTATAAAAAGATCAAATGATCACCTGTAGCTGCAAGGGAGGCAGAGAAAGTGGACTTGGACTTAACAGAGAAGGAGTTGGATAGAAAGTCTGGTTTGGGGCCTGAAGGGTATTAGATATGGCCACATAGAGAAAGTTTGGAAGAGAAAACTTGCTATGACTGAGAAGAGCCCCCTAGAGAGCAGCAGTGAGAACCACCTTATAGCTAAACTTGGTGTTGCCCAGAGAATCTTTTACAGAGTGCAGGTGGAGCTCAGTAGCCATACAAGCTCCAGTATGGAGTTGCAAATTCTGTTATAAATTCTGCTCTCCAGCAACTGTGGCTGGTGTTGACATCAGGAGCTCCATTTAGTCTTTCTGCCATCCTGAGTGTTTAAGCTGAAGCTTGCAGTGGTTTGTTAATTTGCAGCGTTTTGATCTAGACCAGAAGATGCTAAGAGCAATTTACTGAATGTTAACCTGTGAGAGTGTCCACTCATGACCCATGAGACCCTGGAAAGCAGTTGCTGCTTCTCCCTCTTGTAGAAAATGTCAGCAGTTGAGACCCTTGTAGTAGCTAGTGCTTGTAAGATGTGAGGAGGTGTAATGCTTCATTCCCACCACTGGAATTGGCCTTCCCATTTTACTTTCCAGTAGTGTTCATTTATTGGAGACCAGAAGGCTTGCCTTGCATTCCCTGGAAAGAGGGTGGTCATACCACTCAAGTCACTTTCCAGCACCCTGTGTTTCACAGAAGGGAGTATCTTCTCTTGCCTGCTCCGTGCCCACTGAGTCTCAAGAGATTCACTGTAACAAGGTCACTGTGCTCACTCAGCAGCATGCTGTGATGTGTCTGGCTGCCACCTGGGCCAAGAAAAGTGCCTTCTGGAGGCATATAAATGTCAGATTTATTGGGGTGTCATGTTTTTGCTTTTATACAAGGAAACTATCATTTTTCACTAATTCACATGTTGAGTCACTCCTTTGTGTCTTCAACAAAGTTCTTGGGAACAATTTTTTTTTTTTGGCATTGCAGTCACCAGACATTCACAGTCAAGAATAACCTTTGATTTGCTTCCATTTGCCCAGCCATGTTTTAACCATATAACATTGGACTGGGAATGGGAGAGGGGCAGATGGGGCTCAAGAGAAAGAGGCCTGCAGAAGCTTTATAGTTATGTTATTGCTCTCTGGCAAGACCACAGCAGGCCACACAGGGCTACCCAGTTCTCCAGGGATTTGTCCAGCAGCAGTACGTGTAGAGACTGCAGTCAAACATCTTCACAGTGGTTTCTGAGGGAAGAACCAGATGAAGTAAAATAGGCAGGCCAGTGGGTGTGGTGGTTACTGAGAACATGGATGGGTTTGGAATCTCCTAGGAGACAGTCTCAGAAGGTTTTCATGAGGGGAGAAGATCCACTCTGAATGTGCCAACCTTGAGGTCCTGAACGAAATAAAAAGAAAGCAGGCTGGCCATCAGCGTTTCTTTCTGCTTCTTGACTGAATGCAGTGTGCCCAGGTGGTCACATTCCTGCTGCCATGCCTAGAGACACTCATGCCTTCACACTGGCCCCATCACTGGCCCATGTGTGAGAGCCACAATAAACCCTTTCTTTCCTTAGTTGCTTTTGTTGGGTATTTTGGCCCAGCAATGAGAACAGAAACCAACAGGACAGAGCTGGCTATTTAAAGTCATTTCAGCAGGCTTCGAGGCTCAACGGTGTCCCTGGAGTGATCGGGGCTTGTGCATGGTGACTTCAGTCGTGGGACATGGATGCAGGAGTGATTGGAAGTGAATCAGTACTTGGGAAAGGGAACTGACTGGCTTCCAGACTGGCCAAACAGCATTTAGGAAGCAACACTGCAAATGGTAAGGTGGCTTTAGACCAGCCCATCCTCTGTAGTAACTCAAGAGCTTGGCTTGGTGAGACCACCTGTGGCCCCCACAGGCCTGAACAACAGCATGTGGAGAAGTCAGCACATGTCTGACTTTCAGAACATTCAAATTATCTGTGGGTAAGGTTGATGTGATCATTTTCTACGCAGCCCTGTTAGCTACTGCTGCTGCTGCTGCTGGCGGCATATATGTATGTGTGTGTTTTAAGCTTTATTTTGTATGTTTTGCTTGCATGTATGTCTGTGTACCACATATGCCTGGTGCCCTCAGAGGCCAGAAGAGGGTGTTGAATTTCCTGAAACTGGAGTATAGATGTTTGTGAACCACCATGTTGAGAATTGAACCTGGGTCCTCTGAGTGAGCAACTAGTGCCCTTTACCACGAAGACATCTCTTTAGCCTCATGCCTGAGCTGTTTTTTTTTAATATAGAGGCCCAAGCATTGGTTACATTCCATTGAATGTCTATTGGCTGAGAGGTAAAGACAGGTTTGAGTTACAGGGCAGCTAAGCACTCTCCACAAATGTGAGCAGACTGATGGGAAGAGGTCTTAGCTGCACAACACAGAGAAATAATATTTATCTGAGTTATTATTCTTGGATGGTTATAGCTAATGATCTACAGTTTTTCAGGATAGCCAGTATTTAATATAAATGTGCTGTGGAATTTTATACCTCACAATTATGCTTATGGAAGGAGGACCTAGAGTGGTATATTCCTGGGAACTTAAACTTTCCACAAACATTACCAAGTCTTTGCTGTGGGCCACGTGCCACATCAGGCCTTGAGACTGAGATGATGAAACCAAGATTGAGCCCTGCACTAAAGCAGATACCCAGCACATTCTAGATACTGTGTTCCCTGTGTTTAGAAATTGCACATACATGACAGACTTTGGAGGGAAAAGTGGAAGTTGTGTGAAAGCCATAGGGCCAGCTGTATATTCTGGCAGAACCCCAAGAGAAGCTTATTTTGATTGACAGGTTTCATAAACAGAAATTTTTTTTAAGGCAGGGTCTCACTATGCATCTCTGACTAGTCTAGAACTATAGTACATCAGGCTGAGCTCACACTCACAGAGCTCTACCTGTCTTTGCTTCCTGAGTGCTGGAATCAAAGACATGCAACACCACTCCTGTCTCATGTGAAGAAATTTAATTTAATTTAATGTCACAAACACCATAGTCCTTAGAAGAGCTGTGCTGTAAAACTCATGTAGCTCAGTTCTTTGATTCTACAAGAAAAATACAGGTATTTTACCCCCTAGTAGTTCTTAGGAAACATTGTAAACACTGTCAACATCTCAAAATGCAGAGATTTGACGTTTAAAAGTCTAGCATTCAACGACTGAATTTTTTAAAAAGTGGTTTATATGTACAATAAGGCTTGATTCAGCCATAAAGAAAAATAGCATCATTTGCAATAGCATGGATGGAACTGAAGATTGTTCTCTTGTGTGCAGATAAGGCAGACACAGACAGAGAAATGTCATGTGTGTTTTTTCTCAGATTCAGTATCTAGATTTGTGTGTGTGTGTTTGTACTTACACACACACACATCATGGACTGTAAGGGAGACCAGGAGAGGAAGAGTTCTAAGAGGAGGTAGGAGAAAGAAATAGAGTAATGGGGGATGGGGAAGACAATATGTTGTGTGTTTTCTTTCAGATGCAGAACCTAGACGTAACTGTATATGTGAGAGCATGATGGGGACTGTTTAGCCAGAGGGAGGAGGCTGGTTGGGAGTAGTTGGGGGAGGGCAGCAGAGGTGGTAAGTATGAGCAAAGTAGTGATAAACATGGAAATGTCATGATGAAACTTATTTTGTGTTGACTTAAGTTTTTTAACTAAGGGAAACCAGAGTTCATGCTTTTTTTTTTTTTTTAAATACTGGAGCCAGTCTTAACTATATTCCACTATAGAAAAAAAATCCTAAGTGCCATGCCCATGAGGGGATTCTCATGGAGAACCGGGTTGTGGCCAGATGGTGCTTGCCAGCATCTGCAGCAGCACAAACAGAAATTCCCTAGCACCCAGAGAGGATCGATGATGGAGGTGATGGCTACATGTAGAGGCAGGGACACCCTCTAGCCCAGAAGACATCCAAGTTTATATTTTAGCGTTTCAGATCAGAGGAGCTAAACAGCAAGTGCCGTTCAGATGTCAGAGGGGTGGGCAGAGGGTGCACAAAAGTGTCCCTAAGGTGAAGAAATGGAAGCAGAGGGGGCATCGCTGCTTAGTTCCCTAGCCAAGGCGAGGCCTCCATTGTGATGTTTCCTTGACCAGCAGGCCTGATGCCTCATCTTCCTCTTGCCCTCATCCTGATCACACTCTACTGGGCTTGGGACTACTCTTGATGAGTAGGCTTTCTGTGCCTGGCCTAGGCTTCAGAGACCCCTCACGGCGGCCGCCTCCTTAACCTGGTATGGATGACATCCCTTGTGTCCTATGGTGCCGCCAGCCCTATGTGAACTGAGGCCAGTGTCCATGATGGAGTTCTCCCTTGCTTGATGCCACTCTTCTTGCTGAGTGGGTGTGGTGGTGGGGATTGTTCCCAACAGGAAATCATGCCAGCTGGCCCAGATTGGCAGCTTGTGGAGCCAAGTAGGGCCTGCAGGTCATTTCTATTTTACATAGTATGTTTAAATTAAAAAATAATTACAAACATTGACATATTAGATTTGATATGAAACACTGAGTTCAAGCCAGCATTGGGCCCTCAACACCCCATGGCCACAGTTAGAGAAGGAAGGGGCCGCTCCCTGCACTCCAGGCTTGTGGCTCTGGCTTCTATATGATCTGCCTCTCTTAATGTGTTGCCCTGGAGCTATTCCCCTTCATTACTGTTGCCTCTTTGCCCCATATGCATTTACACTTAAGACCTCTGACTAATGACATCATAGTCTGTGAAGTGAGAATTACAGTCCTCTGAAGCAGAAGAGCCTACCTAGCTCTATTACAGAAGTTATGACTGTCATCATACTTCTTGATGTCATCACTACTTCTTGAACTTGATTTTCAAGTCCAAGCTGTGGTTTTTTTTCCTTCGTTTCCTTCTCTTCAGAAGTTTTCAAACTGTTCAAAGCTCAGCATCCCAGTGTGCCTCTTCTCACCAAGTCCTGCCACAAATTGGTAAAGGCAGAAAGCCATCACTCAAAAACAGCAGTAACTTACAGTCCAGAATAGTGCAGTTTGGGAAACAGGTAGGTGGGAAGGAGAGCCACTGAGAGGGACTGGAGTGTGTTGATGGCAGGTTCTGGTTGGAAACTGACATCACTGGCTGTACCTGAGTTGGATAACAAGCTTTCATCTCCATTGTGCCCACGTGCAAGTCCTCCTTGTTGACCAAGTCTGGTCTAAAATGAGAGTATCAGCAGTGAGGCCTGTGGCATAAAACTGTCCCAAGATAGGCCCACCTCAAAAGAGAGCCTCAGGAGACGAGATGGCTCAGAGGTTAACAGTACTTGCTGTTCTTCCGGAGGACAGAGATTGGATACCCAGGACTCACATGGTAGCTCACAACTGCCTGTAACTCTAGTTCCAGGGCACCCATTATCCTCTTCTAGCCTCTGCAGGCACTGCACACACATGGTACACAGACACACATGCAAGCAAAACACCCATACATGTACAATAATAATAAATTAAAACTTTAAAAAACTGACTTAAATAATAAAAGCCACACAGATATGGAGTGATGTAGATGCTTTTTCTTAAAAATTCAAGTAGCTTTTGTAGGTTTTTTTTTTTCTGAATAAGTTGTGAAAATTGAATATTTTGAACTACAACTATCATATACAGGCCAAAACAGGGGGCTGTATCCACACCCTGTGCTTGCTTAATGTATGACTTAGATAAAAATGGATTTTTGTTTTTATGTTCATTGTCAGCCATGTCTCTGGAAGAGTGTGGCTTAAAAATGTGTCCCTGGGACACCCACAGACAGTTGTCATGGTATTGTGACATCTCTTAGCACAATTGTTTCTTTAAGCGTCAGCTCCCTCATGTGAGAAGGATAGTACCTAGTGTGTTATAGCAACCAAAGAGCACGTAGAATACTCATATGAAGGGCTCAATGGCAGTCATGACCTTTGTCACCAGTGCTAATCAGTGATGTCGCTATACTGATCATATGTTCTGGGCTGAATACGTCCATGGAGATTCATATGCTGAAATTGTAAACTGCGACACCCCAGGATCGGTCTGAACTTAGAAACTAGGACTTTAAGGAGGTAGCTGAATGCAGATGAGATCATTAGAGTGGACACTCACCCAATATGGCTATGATTTTTATGATACGAGGAGCTGAGGCCACAGACCTGTATGGAAGGAAGCTCCTCTTCTACAAGCCAAGGAGAAGAGGGCTCAGAAGAAACCAGCCCAGATGAACTAGGATGGCACCCGGGTCTTGGCTTCCTGCCTATGTGACTCTGAGGAGACCAACTTTTGTTGCCTCAACCTCCAAGTCTGTAATATTTGTTATGGAAGCTTGCGGAAATATGCCCGTTTCAACCCAAAATTCTCTGGAAGTCATTTAGGTACATTCCTATGTAAAAGTTCCAGGGATGAAGTTGTTAGATTAGAGGGTTTGCACATTTCCATATTGTTTTAGACTGAATAATTTATTTGAGGTGTAATGGTCTCCTCAGTCTTTGTCATCCTGGTGATTTGGGTATAATTTTTCTTACCCATGAATTTTACAGTCATTAAAAATGGTTTTGAAATTTTGGTTGTCATGCCCTGAATATGCCACTTGGTTTCTAGGGAATTCACTCATTACCTGAAGGTTTCAAGCTTTTGTCTCCATGGACTCTTGGGACTTCTCATCACGTGCTGTTTTCTAACTTTATGCACTGTTGTATTCCCATCTTAATCAGAGTGGTCATGGCTCCCTGCAAGTGGGCCTCAAGATGGGGCCTGTTTATTTTCCTTTGTAAAAGAAGAGGGTGGGCAGATTCCAGCCACACCTTCCTATATCTTCCTCCTAGCTGCGTATAGCTCTGTTCCAGTCGCACATGATCTCAGGGTCCCTGGAGGTGATACAGTATGTGGACTGTATAGGTAACTGAGGTGGGGATTTCATCCATGCAGCTCTCCTGGCTAGTCTTTTTTTTTATTTTGATAAAAAAAATTGATAAATTTGACCCAAGCTAGAGTTATTTGGAAGAGAAAGCTCAATTGAGAAAAGGCCTCCATTAGATTGCAAGTGTGCAGGGCATTTTCTAATGACTTTGAGGGGCCGGATCGCTAGGGTGTTGTCACCCCTAAGCACATAAGAAAGCAGGCTGAGCAAACCAGTAAGCTGGTTTCTGCATGCCTTCTGCTTCAGTTCTTGCTTTGGGCTTCCTGCTTTGAGATCCTGTCCTGACTTCTCTTCCTGATGAACTATAAACTGTAAGGTGAAATAAACCCTTTTCTTCCTAAGTTGTCCTTGTTACTGTTTCATCACAGCAGTAGGAAGCAACCCAAGGCAGCAGCCATGGGGACCCCATCCATGCTGGTATGAGGGTCTTTTGAGGATGTGGTCGCTATGGGGTCATCCATGCTCTTGTAAGTCACCTCTTACTTATGCTCTGTAAGGAAGCCCATATCCTTAATGGTTCAACAAGCTAAACTTGAGTGGAATCCTTGTTTGCCCTGTGGTTGGCACTGTCTTTGAGGCCAGCAAATGTTTTATCTCCTCAGAAAACCTAGCAAGGTAGGTGTGATGTTCTTTTCTCTCCAGCCTTAGCTTAGCACTTGTTGGTGATATGGCCTCCGGGTGTAATCAGCTACCTTACCTGTTGAGGTGTTTGGTCATGGCAAGAGAGCCACAGTCTGCACTTTCTGGGAACAGAGAGATGTGGAGTCCCTCTGGTGGCTGCTGGCTGTCCATGGTGACAGAAATACTCCCTGGAAGTCTTTTAGAGTGTTCTTTCTGTGGCATCTCCTGCCTCCCTAAAGCCATCTGTGTAGGACCCGAGCCTCCATTAAGAAACTGGCCCAGAGACTGTCCAGACCCATCCTGTGACTTTCTTCTTCCAATCCTTTCAGGAGCAGGGTCAAAATATGGACTCAAGTTGGAACAATTCCAACTCTTCTCTGGCTTCTCCAGACTGAGCAATATTGTACTGTCACCCGACTCTGCTGCCTTGATTTCTGTAGGATTTTCTTTCCAAAACAGAAGCCTAGTGCTGCTCAGTGACCTCTAGAGCCAGTGTCAGTCCCTGGTGTGTCCAATGGGCCTGCTAGAGAGGAGGTAGCTGTGCTATTCCAGGTGTCAGGCTTCTGAGTTCTTCCTACCTGTGCTTGTCCTGGGACTTCTGGGTAAACTTAAGAGGAGGTGGTTTGGAGGCTGCAGGGTTTTTGTTTATTTTGACAATTCTGAATTATCTGAGTCACCATAGCCTGTGGTCTGTGCCCTAACCATCCCACAGGTCTGTGTGCAGGATTACTATGCCTCAGGTTGGTGAGTGAGCTCCCACTAGAAGGGGAAGAAAGGGTAGAGACAGGTCCATGTCTTTGATGCAACAAAATACTTTTTATGCTCCTCCTGCTCTCATGTCAGAGAACATGCTGGGATACTCTATAGGGAGGGCCAGCACTAGCTGGCCTGAGAGTATTCAGTAGTGAGTGTGGTACTGCCCGTCTCTTTCTGACTTCAGGTTGATGCCACCATCTTAAGGATGACTTTGCTTTTCCTCCCCACTCTCTTCCAAAGCACCCTTTCTCCTATATATAATTACAGCATGCCTATGTCCAAATTTTAAGTTTATAAATAAAATCACTATTGTCGAAAGTAGCAAGCAAGAAGTGGTAGCAGATACTTTATAGAGAAGAGTCTACAGAGAAAGACACAGCTAGGCGTACCTGGCAAACACTGCCTCAAACCTACAGCCTCATTAGGCTCCATTAGCATCATCAGGATCTGTGTGAACTTGCTGACACCAGACTTCTTTAAAACTACAGAAATGGTGAGGTTATATGCTTAGTTCACCGTTGTAGTGTGTTGGTTTGGATGAGAACGTCTCAGGTGTGTGAACACCTGATTCCCAGTTGGCGGCACTGTTTGGGGAGGTTAGGGGGTACAGCCTTGCTAGAAGGCGTCAGCCCAGGGAGGCTTTGAGATTAAACAGCCTGCCCTTACTTCCAGTTAGCGCCCCCTGATTCATGCTTGCAGTCGAGATGTAATCTCTCTTCTCCCTGCTCCTATCACTGTGCCTTCCACTTTCCGCCATGCCTCGGGCCCACCGTGATGGACTCTTACCCCCTTGAACAAAGACAAACCATCTTTCTCTTTTTTTTAAAGCTGCCTTTGAGCATGGTGTTTTATCAAAGCAACAGAAAAGTGGCTAATACATGTTATTATGGTTAAATCTCAACAACTCTTTTCTGTGCTTTGTTTGAGTGTGTGCTGGGAATCAAACCTAGACCTGGTACATTCCAGACCAGTGCTTTACCATTGAGCTATACCTCGCCCTTCTAAGTAGGTTATTTATAACATTCCCAATGCATTTTATATAGAATCATCTCTCCAGAAATTCAAGCTGGCTTTCAGACAAGAATAAATACATAAAAATAAAACTAAATTCCTTGCAACCCTGTGTTGTGGAGCCCCAGAGTGTTTTATATGGAGAACGCTGATAAAAGGCTCTGTGCTCACCCTTTAATCTGTGAAAGAGAAGAAAGAGAAACAGAGGTATTTGGCTCTTCCTATACAAAATATGGAGTTACCCACAGACAAATCTCATTACAGCATAGCCACCAGGAATGTTTCCTGTCTCTGTCCTTTCCTTGGTCAGTGGACTTTTCTGCAGGAGCTGTTGGCTAGGTGTCTCTCAAAGCACTGTCTCTGCCCACTTGGCTGTTTATTTCTTGATCTTCATGTGGTCTTCTTTTTACAAATCCAGGCTTATGACTGAACAGCATGTCTGAGGCAAAATTTAATCTATTTTCTTGGCTGGGAATTGCTATGAGGGCAGTTGTGATGTTCATAGATTCCATCATATTGGAGTCTGCAGGGCTCTCAATGCACAGGCCTGCTTCCCAACACTGCTCCTTTCTTGGCATTGAGTCTTTCCCTGTCATAGATGTCTCATAGCTCAGGATTCTTTCTGACACCTCTGATCTGTGAGACACCCATGGTATATGTCTCTCTAGTTCCAGAACACCACATCTAAACCTGAACTCAGCATTATCATACCCTGCAAGTCCACCCAACATCTCTGCATGTCATCTCCACAAAGAGTACCATCACCCATGAATTTCAAGGTAGCCACCCGAGGGGCTCTTAACCTACTCTCCACTCACCTGTATCAATGAGCCCCCAAAGCTAGGCTTGTCTGCCCTTCCTGTGCTTTCAAATCACTCTGTCTCTTGGTTCACAGTTGTGGTTTTGATTTTGGGTCACCGTTTGTTTCTTCCTAACCCGTTCTTCCCACCTTTTTTGTTTACAGTCCTGTCTATCTCTGGTCCATTTTTGTACCCCACGTGAAGGCATTGTTGATCTGCTCTGCTCCGTCCTAGGATCCTTTCTTTAACTGCTCCTCTCTTCTCAGGGTCAATGAAGTCCTAGGTCTTCCATGTGGGAAGGCCCACAAGAGTGAATACCCTAGTGCATCTGTTGAGACCACCGTGGGTAAACATCTGGGGCGCATCTGTCGAGGCCACCGTGGGTAAACGTCTGCTGCCCCAGGGAGGACTCTGTTCTCTGCTTCAGCTTGTGAGCCCTTTGCTCAGCCTCTTTCTGGGTTCATACTTTAGCATCTGAAATCTGCTCATCCTTGGAGGTATTCTAATCCCTAGGAGACCATCATGGACTCTAGTCTTTTGGTGTTCTGAATATAACCTAGTCTTGACACTTACCTCACTGACAAATACTTGGTGAACTTGTAGTGAACTACAGTCCCTAGGCTAATTCCCTGTACCTGACTTGATTGTATGTCCATTTCCATTCTTGTTCTGTGATGTACTTTTTAGAGGTGCAGTAGAAGGTGACTAACTGGGGGCATAGATGGATGTCATTACTATTCTTGAAGAAACTGCTGACTGGCACTAGTAACTGGAGAGACCAATAATTCCCTGATCTGAAAATTTAGCCTAGCAGATACAGACCTCATTTCTTAGAAAATCTATATCTCAAATTGATTTATTTTTGTTCCTTAGCAAAAAGTTCCAAATGATTAAAAGTCCTTGTTGATGCATTTGCTGGATCAGTAGTTTAAGATGGTGTATATCTTGATTTTGTATGTCATGACTTTGGTAGATGTGGGCTACACTGTCTAGTCTGTTTTATATGGGGGACAGTTATTTTCCTACTTCTGAAACAGGCAAGTTCTTTGGTGACAGAATGATGTACAGAAGCCTTTGTAGCCACAGCATCAGCATCTTCCTAAGTGACTTAGAGATGTTTGGCAGGCAGTTGAAGACATTGAATGAATGAGCCATGCTCAAGGTCCATCTCGGTTTGTCCAGTGTTCAGTGACTGACTCTGGTTAGTGTAAGCCTTATACTAAGACCCTCCTGTGCACAGCCAGAAGAGGTGAAACTGGAGCTGTGTGTGTGCTGTGTGTATGCTGAAGGGCCACGGTGTTTGGGAGGATTTTCATTTAAGTTAGTTTTCAGTGTACTCATTTAATCTTGCCTTTTTTCTTGACCTCTTCTTTCCCTATCTTCTTAAAATGAAGCTCTGCCAAGGCCGCCCTCAGTCTCTTCTGGGAACAGTTCACACAGGGAGCACAGGGCTCTGTTATGTCTCAGCGGCTCTGCCATTTCTGTCGCTTCTAGGACCCCTGACTCTTCTGGAATGAAATACCCATTCCATTCTTTCCCAGGTGACCCCATCCTTGGGACTGGCTTGGAGCCTGCCAGGGTTTAATCAGGGGATTAGTTTAGATGTAGTTAGCTAAATAAGTAGTTGTTTTTGGACGAAGGAACAATTTTTTTTCCCTTTTTGCTTTTAAAGATGGATTAGAAGCAATAAGTAGAAGTTACAGGAAAGTGGGTTTTTGACGGCAGACAAGCTCCAAGAGTTGGAAAATTAGTTTCTTTCTCTTGCCAACACAAACTGATCTGTGGTGCCACTCTGGAGCAGCCTGTGAGGATTCTGAAGCCACATCCAGCATCAGCAGGAAAGAGCGCCACGGCTGATTAGTGATGTCTGTCGTCAGCTCCGGGCAGGGAGGGCATGGGAATGCTGTGTAGGGCATTTGAAGATTAGAGGCTAGGAGACAGTTATAGAAGGGTTGCTGAGTTGATTTCGAGCAGGTGTGTGGCAATTAAAATTTCCTAGTCACAGGATTCACTACTTTGCCTTGAAAACACTGCAGCTGAGACCAGGTGACCTGTCACGTCTACTAAACTCTGCTGCTATTGACTGACCTTTGTGAATCCCTTCTGTCTCTAAGGGTGAAAGGAGGAAAACAGCTGTTTGTATCCTCTTCTTTAGGCTCTGCCTTTGCTGCTAATAGGATCCTCACACTATTTCCAAGAAACTATTGTCCCACTTCAGCTCCCAAGGAAGTCACCTATGTTTGTGACACATAGAGCTCATCCATGCCATTGGCAAAGCAGATGACCTGCCACCCTTTGTCATCAAAAATGCTGTTTGTACAGAATCTTTTCAAAGGATTCAGAAATTTGAAGGGTTGACAAAGTAGTGTAGTTTTTTTTCATGATATCATACATACATGGTGAGGCCAGTAGCAAAGGAGGCAGTAGGCTTCCTACATCTCCAGAACCTAAGGACTGAGACCTAGAAGGGCTCTCAGAAACATGGGGGTTGGGTTTATTGGTTAAGCAAATGCAGGAATAGAGAGATGGAGAGCGTTCTAGTCAAGACTATCCTCAAGGGATGGGGGTAGGGCACTCCCCAATCTTTACTTGTATTCAGCCATATTCCCAACATTGCCCAAAGAGTTTCTGTCCATTATGTGTCTTACTGGCTCTAATAAACAGGATTCTTCAGAGGGATACAACTGATAAAATGTAGAGATATACATTATAGGGGGGGCACTTTCAGTAGGAACTGGATAATCTGACAGTGACCACCTACATAATAGAGAGGCCGACAACCAGGCTACTAATCGAGTAAGCATGCTACCTCAGTAGCAGTAACTAGATCAAAAACCTGGAGGTTTTCTGGGAAGTTGCTGGGTATTTGAGTTCATGTTGAAAGACCAGAGAAACTAGAGCCTGAGGTCAATGGGCAGCAGCAGGGATAGATATAATTCAGTCACTCAGCAAAGACAGTGGCTCAAAAGCTATCAAGCTGCCTTTTTGAAACTTCACTTTTCATTCAGACAGTCCATACATGCAAGGTGCTGTGTCCATTCAGGGTGGGTCCTCTTCTCCTAAATCCCATATATTGTCCAGCACACAGGTATGTTTCCCCAGTCCTGTTCGTGAAGACTGTTAACCTAAGACCAACCATCACACTGGCCCTCGCCTGCCTTTGTAAATTTTCTGTCTGTCCTTAGCTACTCCATATCTTTAATTAGAGGGTTTCATTAACATTGACCTCTCCTAAATTCTGTGTTTTATTGATTATTTTTGTCAATTCATAATCTTCTCAATTGTTCTATGATTAAAATCCATAATAGATAAAGATGAGCTGACTGATTCATTCATTTACCAGTGGATTTTATTTGATTGCTTTGCAAGATTTAGTCACTGTGAAGTGGATTGAAGGAAGAAGGGACAAGGGCACACCATGAATTTACAAGAGGTACCATGAAGCCCAAGAATAAGGTGCCATGGTGATTAACCTCCGCTGTCAGCTGGATTAGAATCACTATGGAAGCATGCCTCTGGGCATATATATGACGGTGTTCCCAGAAAGGTTTAACTGAAGAGGGAATGTTGCCAGCACCATCCCATGGGCTGGGGTCCTGGACTGAAGGAAAAAGAAAAAGCAGTCTGAGTAGGAGCATTCATTTTCCTCTGCTTCCTGGCTGTGGTATATTGTGATGCGCTGCATCCGGCTCCTCTCACTACACCTTCTCTGCCACAATGGATGGTACCCTCAAATTGTAAGCCAAAGTAAATCCTTCTTCCCTTAAGTTGCTTTTGTCAGAGATCTTGTTACAATGATTGGAAAAGTAATCCAGGTGCTAAGGAGGGTGAACTTATAAGGTAGCAGAGAAAGTTGTAGCAGAATTCTAAGATGGCCCAGAAGATCACCTCTGCTGATACACTATCTAAACAACCCTTTCCTCTTAAATGCAGGCCAGACTTGTGAGAGTGATGGGGTTGTGAACATCCCAGGACCACGATGAGGTCATATTATCAGGCCAAGGTGAAGGGATTCTGCAGATGGAATTAAGCTTCTCAGTATTGATTCTAAGTCAAAGGGAAGATGATCCTAGATAGGATGGACCCAAACAGATGAAACTCTTAAAGTAAAATCCAGAAACCCCTTTATTGACCTTGAAGAAGCAAGCCACCATGAGCTCCACAGCTGCAAGGAAATGAAGTCTGCCAACAACCACACGAGTCTGGAAGAGGATCCTGAGCCTCAGCTGAGACCACAGTCCCATAGGCTTGATTACAGCCCAGAGAGAACCGGGAGAAGGCCTGATCAGGCTGGGGCTGGAGCCCCGCCCCATGCATGTTGTTTTAAGCTGCTGAATTTGCGGCAATTTGTTACACAGAGTTAGGAAAGGAGTGCAGCCCCATGCAAGGTATCACGATCCTAAGCCATCTGTGCCTGCTACAATTGGTTCAAAACACAGTGCAGCCTCAGAAGAGGCAGCGGTCTTGGGGTAAGGGGGGGCGTGGCTTGACAATGACAGCAACTTTGATTTGCATCCTGGGCTTTCTTGGCAACTGTAGAACAACTACTGCAGCTGAAGTCCACACCATGGCTTGCATGCTTCCCTCATATGCCTTGGCAGTTCTCCCCCACAGGAGGCAAAGGCTCAGTGTTTGACTCTTGCTCCTGCCTACCTCTGTTCAAAGGACTCCTGTTTAACACTATGATTCCCCAACCCCATCCATCTTCCTGAAAATGGCACCATTTCATCCTTCTTTACAGCTGAGTAGAATTCTATGTGTATATGGGCCACATTTTCTCTGTTCGTCTGCTGGTGGACATCTAGGTTGATTCCATAATTTAACTACTGTGAGAACATAGCATGCTCTCACCTAGATTTAAGTGTATGAATGTGTGCTTGTATATGTGTGCATGCCTGTGTGTGTACCATGACACTCAAGTGGAAGTCAGAGGACAGACATCTCGGGGCACTCTTGTGAAGACAAACAGGGCTATCTTCCAGACACAGTTTTACTTTTTTTCTGTGCATCCTTCATTCAATTCTTTCACTTTCCCAGTATAATCCCAATGTATACAGCTGGAGCAGAGACAGGAAGGCTCTGGCTGAGGCTCCTTACCACAAGGAACTTGGCATAGGCTTAGAATAGCTTTCTAGTAAGGATGGATAGACCAAAAAAGACTGTATTGAGTTAGGTTTTGGATGGAAATCCCAGCAGCTTCCTTTCTCCCCTCAGTTTCGCCAATATCAGCATTATTATGCTTTCAAAGGTAGTCAATAAATTTTTAATAGTTCAATCCTATGTCATCCATTTCAAAGACATGAGAACTAGCTCTTTGGTTATTCTTTGCATGGTCATTCAAGATGTTTGCTTTTCAGAATTAATTTTTTATTTTCTTAAGAAAGGAATCAGCTTAGTGTATCACATTTCTTGGGAATTTCATAAAATGTGAAATGTACTAAAGCCAAATCTTCATTGTGATGTGGGCGAACAACAGCACACAAGTTTCTAGTGATCATCAGGCTGGAAAGTAGAGGAAATGGGGACTTTTATGTTTGGCTTCTGAGTCTCACATAGACTACAAAGTCAACTCACACCATTTGATGTACTGATATGAAAGGTGCTTGGAGCCCAAAGTGATTAGGTCTCTTGTGCATTGTAGCCAAGCAGTTAGCCTTGTTGAGTTAAGAGGAAACTCAGCCTGTCCCTATTCTGCTTGGAAAGCAGATGTGTGGAATTGGAATCCGAATGCTGTCACTCTGCAGACAGTGGCTGTCTAGCTGCTTGTGCAGTACCTAGTAGTGAGGTCTGGGAATGCCATCCATCCTACAGCCCCTCTGATCACTCTGTATAGATGTGGCTGGAGTGAGTGCTGGCATATGAGCAGATCACCCCAGTTACGTATAGTAGGTCCAAGGAGAGCTCTAGCTTCTTAAAATGTGACCAGGACCCCATGTTGGGTGGCACAACTGCACATAAAGGTTGTTGAAGGTTTGTTAACACTTAAAGGTTTCTGAACCTGTGATCCTGTGATAACCAAAATTTAATTCAAAATTAAATTTGTAATTAGTCGGAGTTGTTTTGGGTGACATTTGCCTGTGTTGCATCATGTGACTTCACTGTAGCTTTGGTTCTGAGCACATGGATGCCACCATGCCATGATCACTGAAACAGCTCAGCTCAGTTTGAGACTATTGTTTGCTATGAATTACACTTTTTTTCCACTGTTCACAGAAAGTTTTCTACTCTTAGCCTGATGAGATGGTGCAGTGGATAAAGTACTTATTGTGCCAGCCAATTCAGTCCCTGGATCCCACAGTGGACAGACAGAACCAATTTCCAAAAGTTGTCCTCTGACTTACATAATAGATCCTGACATGGGCACACATGCATGCATGCTCCTTTCATGTTCACTCACTCTTACACACGCGCGCGCGCGCACACACACACACACACGGCACACACCTACATACAATGAATGAAATTACAAGAGAAAGTGTCCACTCTTACAGAAACATAATGGTTTAATTATAGAAAGCTAAGACTTTAGGGATTTTCCTACCGTCATTCCTCAGCATGTAAGTATCAAATTAGTTATCTCTGGATTGTATTATGTTAGAGTGTTTGATTTTAATACTCGCTGTTTGAGAAATTGCCTTGAGTTTCATAAAATTAAAACCATTAAATGAATTTTGTCTTGGATTCAGGATAGAATCTCCCACTATTTCCCAAACAGTTCTAAACCCACTTCTGCTATTTTGTACTGTGTTTTTATATGAAACAGTGTTTCAGCATTAAGAGTTATAAAATCAAAATATCGATCAATTCTGAAGAAATATCAAAGAGGCCATATCTCCTGAAGTTTTTTATCAAATATTCAGCCAGGATTTAATTTTTTGTGTAAAAATATATAAGCACATCTGTCTCACTGGTATTCAGTTTTGCTTTAGTCTTCAATAAATGTCAAAGTAGTATGTATAACAAAGAATTGTTTAATTATTTTGGACATTTATTATCAGCAAATGATTGGTTTGTATACCTGTTTACCTGATGACCTGACAAAAGCACTGGGAGGAAGGAAGGGTTGGCTTTGGCTTACGGTTGTAGGGAACACAGTCCAGGAAAGACAGTGGTAGGAGCAAGAGGCAGCTGGCCACATTTCATCCACCATCAAGAAGGACAGAGCAATGGCTGCTTATGTTCAGTATTCTTTATCCTTTTATTCTGTCCAAAATCCCAACCCTTAAAGTTATCCTGCCTACATTTAGGATGGGTCCCCCCACATCATGTAACCCTGGCAGATATGCCTGAGGCTGTCTCTTCAATTAGTCTAGGTCCTGACAAGTTGAAAATCAACATTAATCACACGTCTCAGGGTTGCATAGAGACTTTGACAGAAAGGGATCCTCAGTAGAAATATTTTAAAGTTCTGGTCTGAATTCTCTGGCCTAAGTGAGGGTTCTGACAAAAAAATGCATAAGAAATTAGTATAAAGGTCTTTAAAAAGGAATTGAGATAAAAGGTTATCCCAGTTCCTGTGACTGTCTTCTGCAGTAGGATATAAGAATCGTCCTTGCTGTCAGTCATGAAACCTAATGGGGTTCATGACTAAAAACAACTGGGTCCTCTCTGCTTGCTTTTGTCTTTGCAGCTTTGTGACCCAGAGTCAGCCTTTCACTGGCTGCAGGACACTGAAGAGCGAAATGGCTATGTGCTGTTTCATATTCAGTTGCTGAGAACAAGAGTAGTGGTCACAGAGGAGCTTCCTGAGCCATTGTTCTGTCCCCTTCTGGTTACTGTGATGTCCCTCTCTGGGTCAGAGACACTAGAGTGCAGTGGTGGCTCCTGAAGGTTCCCATCATGAGCACAAATTGTCTATAACATGCAGGCCTTCATGGGATATGTGTGATGACCAGGTATGTGGTTGTGGAAGTGAAAAGCTATCTACACCAGCATTGTGGTAAGACATCCTCCTACCTGGCTCTGTGTTTGATACATATGAAGCTGAGCTACATGGACATTATAGAATCTTCCATATATGCAGTCTTTTTCAGGGAGAGAGGGAGAGAGAGAGAGAGAGAAGAGAAGCAAGACAGAGAACAGAGACTTAGAGACAGAAAATGGATATAGGAAATTTATTTATTATTACAGACTGTGGCCTAGCTAGTCCAACAATTAATTTCCCCCAACAGAAGGGCCAAAGAATTGGTAGTTAAGTCCACAAGACTGGATGTCTCAACAGTCCCATATGATGCTGGAGTCCTAGGGAATGCTGGTCTTCAGTCAACATTGGAATCCTGAAGAAATGGGTCCTAATACTAGTGAAGGAATGCCTCAGGAACAGGACAGACTTGTCAGGTAGAGTGAGGGCAAGCAGGCAAAAAGCAGAAGCTTCCCTTTTCCATATCCTTTTATGTGGGCTGCCATTGGAAGGTGTGGCCCAAATTTAGGCAGTGTCTTCTGGCCTCAGATCTGGATTTAGAGTGGGTCTTCTCCCCTCAATTGATCCAGTTAAGAAAACATTCCTAGGTATGCCTAGCTACTTGGGTTTTAGTCAGTTGACATCTAAGATTGGCTACTGCAGTACCCCTAATTATTTGTCTCCTGACAAGGTGATGTCATATCTGAGGACTATACCCTTATTTGCACTCTGACCCTACCCCTACCCCCATGTACCATTCTGCACAGAAGTTCATATAGTACCTGGTACATGGTAGACTTCAATGAAGGAAGCCATCAGTGACTGTGGTCTGGGGGGATGTCAGCAAGAGAACAGACCCTTGGTACAATGCTAAGACAGAGAAGTCTTAGAAGTCTTAGAATCAAAAGATCCCATGATATGAGCATATCACAGCCAGCACCACGTTAATACACACGTGGTGGAGAGGTCCCAGCATCTTAGTGTTCTTGGTTTGTCCCATTCAGGCTGCCAGACAGGAGACTGAAATAATTGGGTGATTCTGGGCATTTGAAATGGACTGCTGGGAACAGAGTGCTCTGTGCTTCTGATCATAAGTTACCAAGTTTCTCTAGAATAGAGTCAGCCTTCCTGCTGCTCACTTTCTTCTTTCCTGGGCAAAGGGCACAGTGCTAAGAGACCCAAAGAGCGAGTGGGGAATTGCTGACTCCCTCATACTGCAAGTTCCATATCCTCTCCCCTGAGGAGTCTGGCCTGGTGTCCTGCCTCACTTCCCCTTTCAGCCCCAGATAACATTAGAAGATCTCCCACATGGTCCTTTGGGGAATGAGTGACCTCATTTGCTTAGGGGTTATCCAAAGTCAGCGCCACATGCATCATTAAATGCCACGAGCTTTCTGTCAGTTAAACTTCTTATTTGGGCTGTTTTATCAGATTACACTTGAATGGTTTTGAGTGCTGTAAAAATTGACATCATTGTACAGCTTCTGTACTTTTATGACAGCTGGCAGGGGCCCATTATCTCACCTATCCCTACAACCTGCTCTCTGTCAGTATGCTGTGCAGAATTCTGGTTCATCTCCCTTCTATACACAAACACCCTGATGATGGATTGGTCTCAGGTAGGCAGAATGGAATATATGGTAGCTAATAGCTCAGTGTCCCAGGGGAGGCCTCAGACAAACCTTATTAACTTTAGCTATAATAAGGTGTTGAGGGAGCAGGTGGTCGCTTTCTGGCTTTGGGTTGTAGAAGTAGATGTTGGCAATGCTTGTGCCGAGTCTGCATGGTGCTTCTCTGCATTGAGCTGAACAGCATGTCTGATTGTGGATGTCCTATTGAGACAAGCTTTTGTGGTTGTTCTAGAAATATGCAAACACTGAAGACAGGTTTAAGTAGAACTTCTTTATTAGATCGGTAAAAGTCTGCCATTGAGTTTGTCCGCTGAGCTGTGTGCTTATATTGTGTAGCAGGGTGGCCGCCAGGCTGCTTTTGAGAGTTCTCGCCATTAAGATTTGGGAGCAACCTGCTTTAGGTGACTTACATCTGTAACAGAAAGGTCTGTTGGAGAATTCATGTTTTTCCTTATTTTTCTTTACTGAAAAACTAATGGGACATTGAGAGGAATTTTCTCATATCATATATGTGTTTTAAGAATATAAAGAGGGTGAGGTGATTTCCGACCCACAAAAGCTGCATCATGTGTCACAGAATGTTGGTCATCAGCTGCAGGATCCAGGTCTCGGGCTGGGTTCCCCACCGGACTCTGGAGCAGTAGGCCCTGCTCTGTGAGGGTCTGTGGGGTTCTCAGAACATCACTCTTGACCTTGAGAACCTCTGATTCTTGAGCGAGACTGACCTTGCAGAGTGGGGAGGCTCAGTCATGTTGGGGTGGGGATACACGACATCATGGGCATTAGGTTCTCTTTAAGTCAGGAGACGTCAATACCCTCATCTGTTAACAATCTCCCTTTTATAAAAGCTAGAGAGATGGCTCAATGGTTAAAAGCATATACTGCTCTTGCAAGAGGTCCTGGGTCAGATCCCAGTATCCACATCAGGTACTCACCACTGCCTGTAACTCAAATCTCAGGGGAACTGACACCCTATTCTGGCCTCCTGGGGTATCTGCACACATGTGTTAACACCTATAGGCAAACAAGCATACACAAATACACATAAATATAATTTTTTAAAATAATATATCTTATAAATATGTTCAATAAATTCATTTTCAATATCTTAGACTTCAAAAGGTATTAGACAAAGCTTATGTTTATTATTTCTATCTATTGATGAGCCCAAACATTTTCCTTGTGATTTTTTTCTTTACTAACAAATAGCACCTTTCCCCTCCCTGCTTTCTCTTGCCTTTTGTTTCTGCGTAACCTGTCATGTGACATGTTATCATTTGGCGGCCGTTTTGGCATCACCTCTTTTGTTCAGTCAAGTCTCCTCTGTGCCTAGAACAACAGTGTGACTACTTGTTTTGTGACTTCGAATTAGGGGCCATGATGCTATGGTTTAGCTAGTAAGCATTTCACAAATGTCCACATGTCAAAGACTCAGTGTTGCTGGTGTCCCTGGCTGTGGCTGTCCTGGGGAGTTACGTAAGTATTAAAAGGTGGACTCTAACTGAGGAAGTTAGGTTATTGGATATGTGCCCCTGGAGGAGATTTTGGGACACCCCCACTTGTTGTCTTTTGCTTCTTGGATACCATTAGGTGAGCCTCTTTCTCTGTCACATGTTCCCACCGTGGGCTCTGCCAAAGGCCCAAAGACAGCAGGCCCAACAACACTCCTCTCCCCAGCATCCCTGCAAAGTGCGTCTCAGGACACACATGCAGCACCCCAGCAGCCAGGATCTCATTGTGCTCAGAGGCATTTGATGATAGTAACAGAAGCCACCTAGAATGGCTGCAGAATGACTGGACTTGCATGGCCAGGTTCTAGACCACTACAAGGTCAGGAAAACAGCTTCCAAATGGGACTGTTGTAGCAGATCTTCAGGATCCTGCCCCTCTAATATGTGGACAGTGTCCTGAATCAGGCTCCTCCAAACCAGCATAGTTTGCCCTTGGGCCAGCTCTTCTTTGGGTCTTCATTTGTGTTGCCCCTGCCCAGCTAGCTCCTCTGCGTTCCCTATCCTTTAGCTTTGTGCTTTTCTACTGAGATAATGTACCCACTTCTCTTGCTTTGTGCTCATTGTGTGCCTGTCTCCTGACTGCCTGGCACAGGCCTCCCAGCCATGCAGTCTCATGATGCCATGGAGGATAAACCCAAGTTCCTCCCATCCATTCTCTTCTCATGCTCCTTGATGTTTATTTCCCATCACTTTTATTTGGAGTACCAGTGAGACTCTGATTTCAGAATTAAGTAATTAACATGTGGAGCATCGTCTGTTCTCAGAGTTTCAGGAAGCACAGTGGTGAGGGCCACAGCTCAGTCTTTAGGCTTGGTCTGTGTTGGGGCACTCTAGGGCTCTGACCTTCTTCTTCCTTCAGCCAACCCCACCAATCTTCCATTTCCTGAAAGGAGGGAGGGAGGGAGGTAGGGAGGGGGAGAGAGAAATGAAGGAAGGAAGCCACCAGCTGTGGCTTCCGTGACCTGGTACAGGATTCTCTAGTTTTTTCATGATAGAGCCTCGGGGGAGGGGGTAGGCCTCAGGGGACATTTCCAGCTGTTTGTCCAGACTTGGAGTGATGTCGTTTAAGCACATGGACAGCAGAGGGAGCAGCCTATGAGGCTTATTGTAGAGTAGAAGCTGCTCTAGGATGTTTATCTAGAATTTTGGTGAATTGTAGGATTTCTGAGTCAAAAACTAAAGGAGGAAGTTGAAATACTATCACCCACATCTCAGGTTTGGGCAGCAATAGTGTTACCTAGAGACAGAGGCTATTTGGCCTTGAGACCCACTCTGAGTCCAAATTGGCATGGGCTCTGAGTTTTGGTAGATCAGTGCCTCTTTTAAATCACAAAGATTGGAATACATGGCATGGCCACTTTAGCACAGGGTCAGTGAAGTCATCATTAGAGCCAGGCACAGTAAGGAACTGTGTGGAGCTCTATAGTAGAGTCAGGTACAAGGGCACAGTCTGGTGACTCTAACACACAAGGGGCACAGGCAGATCCCAGAGAATCAATGGGGGTAAAGCTTGAAATCTAAGATACAGCTGTGCAGTGTCATCTGGATTCAGGAGAAAAACAATCAGTACTCAAAACACATATCCCAGGCTTATCCCAGTGTGTCAGGGTAGCAGCTCGAAGGACAATTCCTCAGTGGAAACAGAGACTCTACAGGCTATTAAATTCTGGGTGAAAGGCTCGGGAATAACTCAGTAAAGTGCTTGCCTTGCAAGCATGAGAAAATGAGTCTAATCTCCAGAACCTATGTTAGAAACTAAAGAAAAGCTGGGTGTGGTAGCTGGTTGTAACCCTGAGCTGTGGAAGCAGAGGTAGGCAGATCTCTGGGCTAGCCTAGCCTAATTGGTGAATTCCAGAAAAAAGTTGGGGGGAAGAATTGGAACAGTGCTAGAGAGATGGTTCAGTGTTAAGAGCACTTGCTGCTCTTGTAGAGGACCCTTATTTGTTTCCCAGAACCCACATGATGGCTCAAAAATTCCTGTAACTTCAGCTGCTGAGGAAATACTACACCTCTGGCCTCCAAGGCCACTGGCACACACGTGTGCATACACACACACACACACACACACACACACACACACATACAATTTAAAAATTTTTTACAAATTAAAATATAAAACATTATGTGATGCTTGGGGAATGACTCCTGAGGTTGTTCTCTGGCCTTTACATGTATGTGTACACATGTACACATGGACATGCACATTTGAACTGTGCAGTTTTATCTGTCAACTTGACACAACCTACAATCACCTAGAAAAGAATCTTAAAGAGGAATTATCTAGATATGCTCTCTGGGCATGCATAGGAGGGTGGAAATTGTCTTGATTGTTAGCTGGTGGTGCCATTCCCGAGGCGAGGGCTCCTGAACAATATGAGAGAGGAGGAAGCTAGCTGAAAGCAAACAAGGATTCATGCATTTATTTTCTCTTTGCTCTTGACTGTGGAACTGGTGCTTTTTTAAATTCCTGCCTTGACTTCCTCGCAATAACCTAGAATGGTAACCTGGAATTCCAGGCCTGTAACCTGGAACTGTAAGCCAAATCAACCCTTTAATCTCTAATTTGTTTTTTTCTCAGGATATTTTATCACAGCATCAGAAATGAACCTAGAATACATGTACATACACACACACACACACACACACACACACACACACGAACACACACACTAACTCTGAGTGTAACCATTTGGCAGCTTCAGTTCAGTACCAGGAGCTAAAATCTCTCAATGCAGTTTCCCTCATATATAAAGCAAGGACTAGAAAGCATCTCTTTTATAGGGATTAAACAGTAGGGACATGTATGCTCTTATCAGAGCACAGTGAGACCTCTGGAGATTCTTGATTTGCTACTGGCATGACTGGGGAGAAGGGACAGGTGAGGACAGAGGGGGGCTCTGGCCAGCCCAAGGGTGCCATTCTGCCTGCCTTAGGTGCTGACTGAGTGGGTACTCTTCACAGGGCACATAGCCAGAATGCCCTCCCTCCAAACATACCCACCTTCAAAAATCAACAGGTTTGATTTTAATGCATGCTACGAGCTTTCATGTTATATTTTTCTTCTATACCTTTTTGTTTCATATTTTTTAGGCTTCCTCTTGAGAATGTCTTTGACCTGTGAATCATACAGAAAGATATTCCTTACTTTCCAAATGACTTGAGAGATTTTCCTGTTCTCTTCCAGCTATCGATTTCTGGTTTGATCCATTGTGGTTAGAGATCATATACTCTGAATAATTTTAGGTGTGGGGATTTGTTTGTTTACTGAAGACAATGTCTCATTATGTAGCCCAGATTGGCTTAGTACAAACTATACAGCCCAGGCTGGCCTCAAACTCATAGCCCTGCTGCCTTATCCTCCCAAGTGCTGGGATTACAGGCATGTACCAATGTTGTATTAGTTCTTCTAAGTGTATTGAGGCCTGTGCTTGCTAGTATTCAGTATGTCTTGGTATGCTTTCCGGGTCTGAAAAGATAGTATGTATTTTGAAGTCTTCCATACTGCTGCCTTGATGATAAATTAGTGAAGTCAGTAGAGAAGTGAATATAGCAGAAAACAAAACAAAAACCACCTGGCAACAGAACTACTACATGATCCAGTTACGTCACTCCTAAGTATATCCCCTCAGCGATCTAATTGTATATACCACAGAGATGTGTGTGTTTATGAACGCTGTTCACAAAAATCAAGATACAGGTTTGGGCTGCATGCATTCCACAGACGAATGGATACAGATACTGCGACGAGTGTACACAGAGAGTAGAGTTTTATTCTACTATAAAAGAGAACAAAAATAGGTCATTTGCAGGAAAATGGGTGAAAGTAGGAATCACCACACAGAGTCAGAAAGAAAAATATCACATTGTCATATGTGAAATGTAGGTTGGGGGGCGCAAATATTACTTGGGGTAAGAAAAGAGAGGGAGAGGAAAGAAAAGGCGAGTGGGGGAGTGAATAATATGCATGAATGGGAATGTTGTAATGAAACTCATTGTTTCATATGCTAACTAAAGACAGTCATAAAAAAGAAGAGATAATTAGGGTAAAATAACATGCATTCTGCTGTTGGTGGCGGTTTGTTAGCTCTTGAGTAAGGATGTTAGTGACATTCTCATGGTTTTCTTTCCAGCTGTTCTGTTATTGTGAAGAGTGGGATGCTGAAGTCTCCAGACATAATTACCAACCTGTCTCTTTCTTTGATTCTAGCAGTTTCTGCCCCACATGTCTGGTGGTTCTGTTGTTTGGTGCATGCATGTTTACAATTTGTTATGGCATCTAAGGGTCTGTTTTATCATTGTACAGTGTTCTCTGTCACCTTATTTCAACTGGTCAATAGTCAATGTTCTAACAGTCCATTGGTCTCCTCAGTTGCCATCTCAGCAAGAAGACAAAGATCACACCTCATTGTCACCAGGTACAGGTAAAAGTCCAGGTTCCCTGTGTGGTCTCCACTGACTCCTGGGTAAACTGGAGGACACTGTACTTACAGTCAGAGATGAGATCTCTATTGAGGATTGTTAGTTTCAAAACAGGTCCTCAAAAGGGCAGTGTTGGTCATAGTGTCCTAAACAGAAGGACTTTGACCATAAACAGAAGGATTATTATTGGGTGAACAGAAGCCTATATTCAGCAGTCCTCAGGAACCTCATTTCTGTTTACCAGGCAGCCGATCTCATAAAGCAGGTTTTCTGTTTATCAGGAAAGCACTACTTCCCTTATCTGTCCCAACTACCCTCCGCAGGGTCTCTTAGTTCCAGAATAATCCAAACAGCCTGCATCTACTTGAAGACCCCCAAGTCTGCTGACTATCATATAAAATCTGCTTGTTTTCCCACCAAGCTGCTATCCTCTGTTCTCAAAGACAGTCTGGCAGTTTGTCTCCCTCATAAACATTTCTTTCTAACCATGAAGTGGTCCAGTTTCGTGGCTTCACTGTACCCTTGCTTACATGGACCAGCTTGGAAAACCAGCTTGGCCAAGTGTGGCAACAGAAAGACCAGAGCAATGGTGATAAGTAAGATGTCAAGAAGATGGGGGACCCTAGGGTCCTTGTTCAACAGCAAATGTGAATAAGAGGGAGATTCTGACAACCTCACAGGATAGCATCCTTCACCCAGAAGAAAAACAGCAATGGAGGGATCAGGCTATCACCTATGGCATAAAGACAGGAGACCCTGGAAAGAGCTATCTCTGAGATACTGTACCAAAACCCTAACCATGAAGTAGCCAGGCAGGAAGAGCAGAAGCCAAGGTTGCAAACCACAAGGAGAGTGAGGGGTCTGCCTTGGGGAGACCACAGCTGCCTCGGTGAGTCAGATCAGGACATTTTCATCAAGCTCTACTCTGGAGCTCCAAGTTCGCTTTCTTCCACATTTGTTTTTCTTTCCTTTTCATTGTTATTTCTAGAAAAGGTTCCACTTGAAAAATCATGGTGTTTCAGCTGAACTAAGGAGAAAGGGGAATATTTATTGGGCATTTGTACGAGGGCCAAGATTGCCAGCACAGTAAGTGTGTCCCACCTTTGCCTGCGTTCCTGTGATGTAGACATTGTGGGTCACCCCTCAGGCAATGCTATGAAGTGAAAGAACAGATGGGCCCTTCCTTCAGCCTCCTCTCTGGTCCTAACCAGGTCAATGCTCAGGCTCATACGCCTCCAACAAGAACTTTCTGACCTCAGGGCAGCTTGTGACAGAGGCAGGGTGGGAACCTTAGGTCCAAAGCAGGAAACAACCAGGAGAAGTACACTGGAGCCTACCAGCATCATCCTTCACCACTGTGGCCTCTCAGACAGCATGGATTATGAATATTTGTGTTCATTTTGCCCATGGCCCGAAATCATCAAGACTTTCTTCCTTGACTACACACACGAACACACAGAACAGTAACTTAAAGTCAACGTGTTACAAAGTTCATATATAAAGGTAGTTACATTTAGATGAACCCATATTTGCCTAGGACCACTACTAGTAAAGAGGAGAGAAGAATTTTCCTAGCCTATTACATAGAAACTGAGGGCTGGCAAAGGCACAGTCCAGGTGCCAAACCTAGCTTACCCTCAGTCCACAAAAGGCTTTGTGGCTTCCGCAGATGAAGCTTTGCAGTCAATTTGATGACAGAATAATTCATTCCAAATAAGCAAAATGTTATCTTCTCCAACTCAAATATGTTCACACTGTGACTATACCTGAGCTATAACAATGTAGTACTCAGCTGCTACTTCTATTTTTTGAGGTTGGCCAATAAAACCATTTGTGTGGATTTTTCCTTTCATTCTGGAAGTACTTACTCTAATTTCAGATTTGCCTCTAGGAATGTGATGGCTGAAATGTTTACCTCCTGGCCCTTCACAGGCAAAGTCTGCCGTCTCTGGCATAAATATAACTAATCTGGTTAAAAAAAGAGAGAGAAAGAGAGAAGTGTTTGAAGTATTACATTTGATAAAGCCATAACTCAAATAAAATATGCTTATTTTAAATAACTAGTCAGTTTAAATAACAAAGTCAGTTTCACTTATGGTAACTTTCTAAGTTAAAAATGACAGGAAGATTCATTTACATTATGTTCTATCTCGGACTTCTTACTGTCGAGCAGACCACTAACATCCTGTCCCATGTGCACGTGCATGGTGTTCCCATTTTCAGGCACATAAGATAACCTTGAACTTGAACAATGGATTTGCCTCAGTGGCCAGCATTTTACTGATGATGAGCTTTAAGCAGTCAGATGAGGACACAGGGGAAGCTAAAGAGGGGCTTCTACCAGCCCTGGGCCCCAGAGTCTAAGCCTAGTGTGGATAACAAGAACAGGCTTTCACTCCATGAGAGTGAAATCGGAAATTCTATTTGAGCCACTGACCACCCCATCATGCCTTGTGTGCGGTTAACAGCCCAGCTTCTCCAAAGAGAAGGTTTGGTGATTCTGCATGCATTTGTTTATTACACTATTTTTTTTTTAATCTAAAAAAAGTGGGTTTCTGAGATGACACATTGTGGATTGGAAGAAGCAAATGAATCAAGTAAGTAAATCAAGAAACAAGGGGAAGGAAAATGAAAGATATCAAATATCTCAGCCAGCCCAGCAGGTCTCTGCTACCCAACACACACTTGGTGAGGCAACCCAGACAGATGTGCCCAAGAATCTTGACTAGCCTTTTAGGAACACATCTATGGAGTTGGGAGAAAGCTATAGCTGGTATTTACAAGTTCTCACCCGGGAAGAAGCCCCTGTACTTTGTTAGGGTGTGTTTCTGGGGCCACTGGGCAGTAAGGACTCTGAAATAGGGAAGTTGACTGAGCCAACCGAATTCGGTTCCCATATCTGTGGGCAGCAACTGACCAATAGTAGTGATCCCAGGACAGTCACACAGTGAGTGCTAGGCTTACTTAGGCCAGCTTAGAAGTCCCAACCCTGGGGTTAGATTTAATTGAGTCCCTTCTGCTCGGTGCCACTCACAGAGCCATGGCTAAACTGTTTAGAAAATAAAAAAATTCTGAAATGAATAGCCCCAGTTACCTCCTCCGGGAGCTGGAGAAAGATGAGCCAAGTGAATCTAAAATAAACAGAAGGAAAAACCAAGCTGGGAATAGAGATCACTGAAAGCAATGGCAAGGAAAAAAATCAGTGGGAATTTGGCTGTTCCAAAACAGCAGTAAAAGGCACTAGAAAAAGAGAAATGTCAGGAATGAAATAGGGGTGACCCCTTTAGAGTCTTTAGACATCAGATGAGTAGTAAAATCAATACAATGAATAATTCGTAAAGTCTGATGACTCCACTAAAGCAGGCCATTCTTCCCTAGTAGGTGAATGGTTAAGCAAACGGTGGCACATCTATCTGTGCAACACTACTCATCAGTAAAGGGGATGAGCTCTTGGCATCTGTAGCTTGGATGGCTCTTCCATGTTTTATGGGTGCAAAAGGTCCATTCCTAGAGGTGATACATTGTAGGAGACCATTTATGCAATATCCTTGGAATAACAGTCTTATGCAGATGAAAGCCAGGGGCTAGAGGTGGTAGTGGATGAGGGCGGCATGGGTTGGGTTTTTGTGTGATGAAGTGGTTCTCAATATTTTAGTTCTGTTTACTTACTTGCTTTCTGAGACAAGGGCTATGTAGCCCTTACTTGTCTGGAACGTGCTATATAGATAAGAGTGGCCCCAAGCTCAGAGATCTGTCTGTTTCTGCTTCCTACACACTAAGATGAAAGGCATGCACAACCACACCTGGTTAAAATATTTTAAATTTTGTGCACATGCATATGCCAGAGTGTGTGTTTGTGCATGAGAGTGCAGGTGCTGGGGGAGTCCAGAAGAGGAGCTAGAATTACAGGTGAGCCACTCAGTATGGATGCTGAAAACCCCACTCTGGTCCTCTAGAAGAGAAATGCATCTTCTTAACCATTGGTGGCTTAACTAACTGCTAGCTCCATTTGTGGTTCTTCATCTTTACTGTGGCGACAAATACATGAACCTGCACATACGGTATTTCCATTGCACATGGTAACAGTGTTAAATCATTGGTCTGACTTTTTATAGCACCTTTGTAAGATGTATTGTTTTGGGAGTTGGTGAGGAAGAGTATGTAAACCTTCACTGTACTGCTTTTTAGTCTATTATCTATTTTTGTTTTATGTATGTGGGTGCTTTGTCTGCATGAATGTCTGTGCACCACTTGCATGCCTGGTGCCCATGGATGCCAGAAGATGGCATCAAATCCCCCTTGAAATTTGGGGCTATAGACGATGGAGAGCTGCCACGTGGGTGCTGAGAATCAAACCCTGGTCCTCTAGAACAGCATCCAGTGCTCTTAAAGATGTGCCATTTCTCCAGCTCCATCTCATCATACTGTTTTGTCAATGCGTGTTTCTCTGGTCAGTAGATAGTGACTACTACTAAGCTTCCATAAACACTTTATCTACTCTGTGCTTTCCTCAACCCCACAATTAGTGTGAACTGCATTAAAAATTTGTTGCATGAGCTGCCAGCATGTGGTGATCTCTTGGTTTCTAGTGAACTCTACACTCCCAGCAATGCTCTGTGCTTTATGGTCACAGCTGGGTGGAATTCGGACTGTGAGGAGCAGCTGAGAAAACTGGGACAGGACTGGACAAGAAGGGTATGTCATGGCTGTGGTCGAACAGTTCACAGATGTTAAAGACACAATGAGTCTATATAGAATTTCAGAGGTCAAAACCAGGGCTAGCGGGTACAAAGTACCCAGACTGACACCAGTTACCCTGGCTCCACATAAGGGAATCCCTGTTACTGTCCAGAGCGGAAACAGGCCAGGCTGTTCCCTTGTTCACATGGGCCTGGAGTGGTGAATGGAGACTTGGTGATGCCTGTTGGGATTCTGGAGTTGGGAGTACTGCAGTGGCTGAAATGGGGACCCTAGGGAACCTTTCTACAGTGGACACCAGAGGTGATGGCCAGATTGACATGAAAGAAACCTAATACCAGGAAGTCAGACCTAAAAATGGGCCATTTTTCTATCTGTGCTATTTTAAGAAAATTAAACTGAGCAAGATGTTCACATTATAGGATACAAGTTCCAGGGGATTAAGTGAGTTGTGGGGTTTTGAGGGTGGTAGTTTTCATGAAGAATAGGCTAGAAAGCAGACTTGGATCACAGTGGGTAACTCCTGGGAGAGGCCTGGCTCTGATGTGGCCATGGAGAGAGAGGCCCTGAGGATCCGTGGGTCCATGACCACCTCTGGCTTCAGGTTGCTTGCATTTAAATTGTAACCCCTTTCATTATGTTGTTCCAGCAAATGTGCTTTCTGCAGATCAAAGCAGACTCCTCGATGACTCATGTCAGGACTGTGGGCGTGGGTAGCGTGGGCAGGAAGCATTAGGCAGGTTTGTAGGGCCATTCCCAGGATGCTGGCTTACTGGCCAGGACTCAGAGCAGCCTGGTGTAGTTGCCTTCAGCATTTTTTGGAATGAGCTGAGAGCGTTGGCTAGTTTGTAGAACAAATGCCCCGTGGACAAAGACTGAGTGCTTCTACATTGGGCTTTATGGCCACAAGTTGGGGTTCCTGGACCTGGAGCTTTCATGGACAGTTTAAAGTTGTACCTAGGGAGAAGGGTGTGAAACACAGTTCAGAGCTCAGCTCCCTGGGACTCACTGATGGAGGGAAGATGATATGTGTGAGGCCGTTTGACTCTGCTGTCTCTCAGCCTGCTCGTGTAGCACTTAATTCTCCTTTCCCAGTGGTGCCAATGACTAAAGCCAGTACACCAGGGTTCCATAGTTCAGTGGGTGGGGGGTACAGGAGGAGAAAGGGGAGCTGGGAAAGCAATGAAAGGAAGGGCTACTGAGCTGGGAAGCACATTTCGAGGAAGGAACTGTAGGAGGCAACCCCATAGCTGCCCTGTCATCTGGTGTCCCTGTTCCAGGCCTCATAGCATCCTCATCCATTTAGGACTCTACTTCCTTCTCCAGGCTGACTTTTCAGCAACAGGAAGTACATGAGGTTCTGTTCTTGTTAATGAAGAGTCATTGCTGTCTATTATTTTAGGGGACTTGAAATTTTTGTGACAAAAGTCAGAAACAAAATACAAATGTGTGTGTTTACTCATTCCAAAAAAGGGGGAAGTGAATGGGGTGGTCAGCCAAATGTGGGCCATGTCCCCAGGACACTGGGCTTGTGGAAAGTGGTCCCACAGTTGGGGTCATGGGTCTATGGTTTCCTAAAGCCTCTTAAAGTCTAACCTTTTTAAAAGTTGGAATTAAATCCTACAACCATTTTGTGTGGGGCAGGATTGGAATTGGACTCTAGAATGGAATTGAACCAAGTCTCTAGACGATTTGTCTTAGGAATCCTGAGGAATTAATGAACCTTCATTTACGTACTTTAAGATCTGATGATGATACTGAAGAGCCCTCTGCTAGTGTCTTATCCTGAGAGAGAGGTAGGAGGTCTGTGCCAGCATCTGGAGGCTCCCTGGAAACATTAACCCTTGCCAGGCCGGTCCTCAGCAGCCCCACATCAAAGCTCATTTGCAGATGGGAATTTGGATTCCATTGGGTAACACTGGAATTAAAAGGCCTGCATGCCGTGGTGGGGCTATTTATAATGAGGGTAGCTTTCATGGGTTCCCACAGCTCTTTGTAGTGAGTATGTCCCTGTCTTTCATGGAGACACATCCTGTGGAAATGGCGTGGGTCCAGACTGGAGCCAGACAGGAGGCAGAGCCCACCAGGGTTCCCTAGTTCAGTGTCCTTCAGCTCCCAGAAGCCAGAGAGAGGCAGGGATGCATCTATCTCCTTCACAAACTCAGAGTCTCATTGTTTACTTATGTAAGGAATGAAGAAATTAGCACTATATTTAGTCATTTTCAAGAAAAGTGATAGCCTTCAAATGCTATTAGTTTCTAAAACTACAAAAAATCTGGGAGGCCATTTTATTGAGTATTCTATATCGGGTTTTCATCTTTTACGTGCTGAACACACACACATATTAATTAGGATTTTTATAATATATAATTCATATAGACAAGACATTCATATTATTTATGTGTATGACTTGTATGTATGCATATACATGTATAGTGCTTTCTGGATGTTCCAACTTTTTTATGTTGCTTCCAAATCAATTCACTGAAAAGGAATCTTGTTGGAAAAAGTCTTGCTTTATTTTTCCTGCACGTGAAAGTTAGACACTTGTATCCTCTAAAAAACAAAACAACAACAAAAAAACAAAATTGGAATATTTAAGACACAGGTCGTGTGCATACACACATGTGTGTGGGTATACTCATCCATACGTGCATGTATGGAGGCCCAGAAGTCAACAATGGATGTCTGCCCCATCACTCTCCACTTCCGTTTTTGAGACCTGGTATCAGTAAATCTGGAGCTTTCTGATTTGGCCACTGTAGCTGGCTTGTGAGCCCCTGGGATCTGCCCGTGTCCATGCCCTCAGTGATGGGGTTACAGATACATGCCCCCATGCCCAGCTTTTAACATGGGTGCTGGGTGCTGGATCAGGCCACCATCTGCCTGTGCAGCAGACACATGGCCCACTGAGCCATTTTTTCCAGCCACTGGACAACAGGTTCTAAAACCTGAGACAGGTACATCTTCCTGTGTAAAAGGGATGAAGTTGTATAGTTTCAGCTGATTTTTATAAAGTTTCTGAATTATAAGGGGGTACCAGTATTATGACAAGACAAAGCCTCTCATGATTATATTTAAAACACAGAAATAATAATTAGAAGCTAGGATCTGCATATGAGAGAGAACCTGCAATGTTTGTCTATGCCTTTTACCATAATAAATTTTTCAGAATAAAATTCCATTGTGTATAAGTACCTCATTTTTAATATTTATTCACCAGTTGCTGGCCTTGTAGGCTGTGAATAGAGAAGCAATTAACATGGCCGTGCAAAGTCTCTCCGTGATAGGATTTAAAAAGATGTGGCTTGGCGTTGAACGTCCCAGCGCTTGGGGGACAGAGGCAGGTGGACCTCTGAGTTCCAGGCCAGCTGGGCTGCATAGTATTTCAAGAAAACAAAAAAAAGTAACATGTAGTATAGCTAGTTCATAAAGTAGTAAAGTCATTCTGTTTTTAGTTAAATATTTAAAGTGTCCAACATTCTTAGCCATCATGCGAATGAAAACCATGTTAAGATTCCATCTCGCCCCAGTCACAACGGCTGTCATCAACAAAACAAAGGGCAGCAAAAAGTGACTAGGCTTTGGGGAGAGAGAAGCCCTTACTCACTGTTGCTGAGGGTAGAAAAGGATGGCCCACTGTGGAAATCAGCAGAGTGAGCTCCATACAGAAAATTCTTACAATTTTCAGATGCTGTAAAGGTTCTAAAGCCTACTGGCCAGAGGTATACAGGGGACTGTGTTGGGGGTCAAAGAAAGCAGTGTGTTGGCTCAAGCTGAGGTCCCTATGAGTACTAGGGCAGGACCACCGTGCACTTGATGTCCCTCAACCGTGTCCACTTCACTCTTCGAATTAGCATTTGAAATAGCTCCACATCTTAAAAAGTGTTTATGGGGAAAGATCCGGCTTCAAATCTCTCTCCTGTGATGGAAGCAGGGGATGGTGTGTCTAAAACCCTAATTGTTCCTAGAGTCCGGTGGAGAGGGAAATGGAACGTCACTGCAGCAAGTTAAGTCTTCAAACAAAACACATAAAAGTCTTTCATAGGCTTCTGGCACACAGTAGGTGTTTGTTAAAGATGGCAGACAAAATGAGATCCTTGGGCTGTTCTGAGGCCAGGTGCTGCCCATCTGTTTTCTCCCAGCATCATCTTCAACTAGAGAACAGGTGCAGGTGAGGCTGAACACAGAGCTGCTCACCACACTTACCACAAGGAGGGATGCTGGTGGAGAGGCCATGCAGGAAGCTGGGCAAGGTGCTGGTCAGCTCCTCCTCAGCTGAGCCTTCCTGGCTACACCACCTTCCTTCAGCCCACGGAGCTGTTAACAAGGGAGCCCAGACGCTACTTGCTCACTACCTGTCAACTTTCCTTTTTACGTCTTGTTTGTTTCCTGGTTAATTGCCTCTGGTCCGTGGGTAATGCTTTATTAGTTGGGGCCAAAGCGCAGGCATTCTCTGGACCTGATGAATCAGACTGCGTCTCCGGGTGGCTTTCGGTGTGAGGTGCCTGGCCCCGGAGTCACTGGCCAGTCCAGTGGCTGCAGCACGACTAGCTCCCTAGTGTCTCTGAACTTGGCAGGAGTTGGAGTGAGCAGAAAAGGTGGCCACAGGCTGGAAAGGGCTGAAGAGAACCAGGGACGGTGGTAGACCAGCCAGTGTGTTTTGGAGGAAACCTGAAAGGCAGGTGAGTGTGTGGGCAAGCTGGGGCTTGGCTGCCATTGAGCTGACTCCCTCGTGGAGCCTCTGGGTCCACCTCCTCTCTCCTCAGTATCTTCTCAGCATTTTGCCTGAGCAGACCGATGGCTTCTAGACATCTAGGTGCTTTAAAACAGAGAGGTTTCAAAGGTGATGGCACCTCTTAAAATGTGAACAAAGGGTAGCTTGCTTTCAGAAATTAGGGTTTCTGAGATTAAAATCTTGGGTCTATTGGACTTCCTAACACAAGTTTCTCATTCCTGAGATCAGGCTTCTAGTTCTCTCTCCTGGCTGTTGTTGAGGACAGCGCTCATAGCTTATCACACCAAGTCAGTAGACGATGATATTAGTGCGCAGACTTCAAGCCTCAGCTTTTACAGCTTGTGTATGCTGCCTGGCTCCTCTTCTATATCCTCCTCTCCTCCCTCCTCCTTCCTCTGCTTCCCCCAAACCCCCAGGCTTTAACTTTTGGTCAACAAAAGTTCATTTGTGTCCAGTGAGCCAGGACTGGGGCATTCAACACAAATAAGACAGGCATACTCCAGCCTCATGGAACTTTCCATTCTGGCCAGGGTGACAGACAAGGAACTGATAAAGGCTATAATGGATAGTGACAGATGGTATAACCGCTGTGAAGAAAACTAGCCCAGGGTGTGGGGATGGACGGTGATGGGGGTGAGATGGGCAAAAGCTGTTTTCTGTAGGGTGGACAAGGATGGCCTCTCTGGAGGGTGGCAGTCTACCACAGGAAGGGAGGGGAATGGAGCCGAAGGTCTATCCCAAATGTGGGAAGGTCTGGACTAGGGGGCCAGAAGCAGCTCTCCTGGCCCTCATCAGCCAGTAGACAGTGATACCATACTAGCTCAGAGATGGTTGTCAGGAAGTATTTTTAATCACTCTCCATACCTGTAATTTTTTCATACTTTGCCTATATTTAATACCTCGTTAACCCCTTGCTGCCCACCCCATTTTCTACTCTACTCTTCTTTCTCCTCACAAACAGCCCCCCTTCTGAGGGAGTGTTTTTTAATGTCTTCATCCCTGTGTGTATGTGTGTTTCTGACGTGTTCTGGAAAAGTGCCCTCTCCTTCTCCTGGATCACACGTTGCCTCGTGACTGCTGGAAACACAGCTCTGGCTGGTTTCGCTGACAAAGAGGATAGGAGGTATACTAGCTGTTTGCTCTAAGGCTTAGTGAGCCTGAGTTGTTGAATCCTTACTTCTTTGGCTTGTAGAAAGGATGAAAACCTTGTGTGTCATTTTTAGAAATATCTGGTTAAAGATAAGTGAGTATCCCTACTGGCACAGGGAAAGCTTGGTCAGAGCTAGTCCCTTACAAGTAGCCTCTTGCAAGAGGGAGTCCTTGGAAACCCCTTCGCTAGAGAGGACTCTCCACATGGAACATACAGAGTTATCTTTTATATACAATTAGTGCCGTAATCCTTTGAATCTGTGAGTATGTTGGGGAGACTTGTCATGGAGGGGAGTATGTCATGGAGGGTAAGTGTGGAAACTAGCTACAAAGGAAGCCTTAGGCTGCAGCTCACCTGAGATGTTTCTGTTGACCCTTTCTTACTATATCAGGGGTGGCTCCCCACACTGAGAAGCACCTGCCACCCAGGGGATCCATGGCATTTTGGCTACAGTCACCTCATGTCTGGATTTACTCCTAGTTTTTTTGATCTATTATGACAGTTTCTGACATTTGCAGCTCAGAATTTTGGTATTTCATTTATAAGACTGACCCGGGCCATCTTGGAGAAGCTTTGAACACATCTGTGGAGATCAGCTGCCTCCAGCTTGTCCGCTGGCGGGGGGAGGGGGCACCTCAGGAGCACAGTGTTTTTGCAGATGTTGGACTATTGTTTCTCCCCAGACAATGGCATTCTTGAGATGATCTGGGAAGTTCATTCTGTTCTACGTGTAGTCCCAGAAGGGATACTCTGTGGCAGGGGGGAACGGCCATTAGGGATGATTTAAATACTTCTGCTTCAAGATGAGGCAAGATGATTGATTTGAACTTGGTTTCTGGGATTGCAAGTCCGCTTAGGTGGATGGGGTGTTTGCTTGTGTATCAGTGTTCCCACTGTTCGTGTGATGTGTTTTGGTACAATACTTACCAGTATTGTAGGCCTAAAATAATATGACAAAGCATATGATCTCGAATATGCTTCCTGCTTCTCATGGAGTCTTTGACATTGGCTGGGAAATTGGTGTAGAACCCCAAACAAATGATTGTAATGTCAATGTTGCTTATGCAATATAGACTCTAGCTGAAGCATCTGCTCTTCCTGTCTCTGAGATAAGTGTGGTGGAATGGCTCCCTCTCTGTTCTCCTACCTGCAGGAGCAGGGTGGTAGCTGAGCCCTGTGCTGTTGGTAACAGGGGAGTGAAATTCCCAGGAGACAGAGAATAGGATAGGGCCTGGGTGAGAAGACACCGAAGCTTGGGTAGTAGCCTGGCTGGGCTGTTTATAGATGAAGTTTAAGGCTTGATGAGGCTGGGAAGTCTGAACACCACACACCACTGCTACCACCACCACCACCACCACACACACACACACACACACACACACACACACACACACGCCTTAAATGTCATTATATCAAATCTTCCAACATCTGTGACTGGCAGAGTTTGCCTCTAAAATCAGGAAAGGGCTTTGTTTCTCTTTTGGGAGGTACATTATCAGTTTAAAAACATCTGATTTTGAACCGTGTACAAGGAGTTTAGGTGTTTATTTCCTCAAATGCTGAGGGGGAGGAGAGGAAGGACGAAGGAAGGAGGAATCCTCAGGGACATTCCGCAGAGCCAGAAGGGGGCAGTGGCCTTTCCAGCAGACTCTGGCTTCACTCTAGTCTGGTTGTTGGTGCTGGAAGGAGCTGAAGTGACCGGCTGATCCTTCCTGAAGCCAGTACTCTGAGCTAGGCCTGGGATCCGGAGAGAATTAAGGTGGAGGAGTGCAATTTGCTTTGGTGAGAATTTAAAACAAGTTTGTTCACCGACTCAGCAAACATCAACCTAAATTGATTTCTCAGTTACTCTTCATCCTCTGGAAAAACCCTTGAACTGACTCACCGGGGAGAGGGTATTTGTTATGGTGGGTGGTTTTGTGGCATATTCCTTTTATTAGGTATAACTTGGCATTTTGAAGTATTGGTGGTAATTATTTGCAAACTTAACTGTTGAAATGTTTCCATGAGCAGACACAGGGAAAACCATCACTACAATTAAGATTAATGAAGGCACCCATCACCCCAGAACATTTTTCTACTGCTCTCTTGTGGTCATACTGGTCCCCAATGTCACCCATTCCCTTCAAAGGCACCAAAGATCTCTGCCACCACAGGTTGGCTTGTATTTGTAGAACTGTAGGGTAAAACAATCATGGGTTATGTTTTATCGTCTTACTGTTTTTTAGAAAACCTTTCTGAAAAAATCATTTCCACTGTGGGTAATTGTTTATTCTTTTGATGATGATGATGTATTGGATCTGGGGTGTCCCCAAATGCCGATGGATCAGACACATGAGCAAAGCCTGTGGTGCATTAAAACATGATGCGATCTTTAGGAGGAGGGGCCTAGGAGAGGGAAGTTAGGTCACCGGGATATGTGCTCCAAAGGGAATACTGGAACTACAGCCTCTTTATGTCTCTCTTGGCTTTACAGGACTCCTGTGCCATGGTCCATAGTGTTGCCACAGGCCCGAAGCAACAGGGCCAAATAAATATTGAAACTGTGAGCCAAAGCAAATCTTGCTGTTAAGTTGGCTTTCTCAGATATTTTGTTACAGTATCGTAAGTTACTGTAACAGTACAGTATCAGACGACCAGAAGAACAGCATTCCATTGTGTAGACATACCATGGTTTATCCTCGAACATGTTGACAGAATATATATGTTTCCAGTTTTGTGTTATTTAGAATAAAGCTATTGTGAGCATTTGTGAGCAAGTATTTGTGTAGACACAATTTTTTTTTTCTCCTGTGGGAAACATCTAAGAGGGAAATATTCTAAGAGGGGAAAGGCTGAATCATAAATTAGGGATGTATTATTTTAAATTTTTTTTATATATGTTTATAATTGTATGTGTGCTCATAAGCACATCCTCCCATGCGTGGGCAGACATGCATTATATCCTGCATGTGGAGGTCAGAGCAGCTGTGTGGAGTTGGTTCTCTTCTTCCACCATTAAGAGGGTTCTGGGCATTGAACATTCTGTGCCATCTCACTGTCTGTGTTTTTATTTCCATAATGGTTTCTGTTTTAGTTCTGCAGTGACTTCTCCATAATATCCTTACACTTTATAGGGTGGTTAGTCTGATTTTAGCCATTCTGCCGGGTGAACAGTGGAGCGTCCTTGGGCTTTAATTTTCATTTATCTGATGACAAATTGGCTTGAACCACTCCTTCATGCCTTCATTTTTTCATCCCTCCATCTTCTTTAGGTGACATGCTTGCTCATATACTTAGTCTTTTGTTTTTAATTGAACTTGTGTTTCTTTCAAGTTTTGTTGCTTTGTGTTTTATTTGCATTATTGTTTTTCTTGTTGACTTCTGAAAGCTTGTATTAGTTCTTCCTCTTGATGCCATGACAGAATACTGACTGGTAACAGAGGAAAGGAAGGAAGAGTTGCCACTGGGCTTGATTTGTTGCCCACACTCCTTTCTTAAGTTCACTGTGTCTGTGTTCACAAGGGAACCACTTTGTGCTTCCTTCTTTCTCTGACACTTATTTTGGTTTCACTGTGGTTATTCTTGTCTTGTTGGGTGAATAGAAAAATGTGTTATTTCCCTTTCAATAACTTAAGAGAGTTTGGATCAAATTGGTATTTTTCTTCCTTAAATATTTGATGGAATTCACTAGTACAGACAGCCTGCTAGGCCTCACACTTACTTTCTAGAAAACACTTAGCTATGTTTTGTTTCTTTAATCAATATTGGCCCATCCGGGTTCTCTTACTTACTGAGGCTTACCTAGGCTTGAGTGATGATTTATTACTTTACCGTGTTCCTAAAGAATCTGTGGATTTTTGTCAGAGGTGTTCAGTATGTAGACACTGAGCAGACATTTTCTTCCGTCTTGGCGCCTGCTCCATTTGGAGGGTCGTCTGCACATTCTTGAGAGTTACACTTGGTGTTTTCTCTCTCTTCTCCTGACCTGATGACTAAAGATGCATTATTTTGATGATGTCAAATAGCCAGATTTTCTTTATCATTTTCCTCTTTTATCACTATTTTTCTATTTACTCTAGACTTAACTTGCTTTTCTGAGTTTTTAAAACTTATTCTCATTCTGCCTGGGCAGAAGAGGATGTGGGATGCCCTGAACTGGAGTTACAGATGGTTGTGAGCCACATGTAGGTGTTGGGAATCAAACCTAGAAGAGCAGCCAGTGCTCTTAAACAACTAAGCCATCTCTCCAACCCCACCCTAGATTCTTAAAGAGAGCTTTGGCCATTGATTTGATGCATTTATTTTGAGTAGCCCAGCCTACAAGTGCAGGGACATCCCCTTTCCATACTGTTTCTGTGTGTGTCCTTTAAATGCATTCGGAGTATTTTCTATGGGTCAGGATCTGTTCTGTTCTCAAGTACTTGAGCAGAATTCATGTTCTATTGTGTGAAAGTCTAAAATGTCAGGTCGAGTGATGGCTACCTCTTACTACTTTCTGATTTTCTGTCCATGTGTTCTACAATTGCTGTGAAAGGAATGTTGATAACTGGAAGATTTTCTGTTTCTCTTTTAGTTCTATTTTATTTTTTTGTGTGTGTGAGTCTGTCTGTCTGTCTCTCTGTGTGTGTTTTCCTCTTTAAATGCTAGTGCTGGTGAGATAGCTGATGAGATGGCTCAGTAGGTAAAGACTCTTGCCACCAAGCCTGATCTGAGTTCAATCCCTGGAACCCATCTGGCAGCAGAAGAGAAGCAACTGCCACAAATTGTTCTCTGCCTTCCATGTTTGTTATGTTGCATCCCCCCAAATAAAAAAGTAAATACAATATTTTAAGCTTCAGAAATTTGTTTTTATTCTTTTATTTATAGCCTTTTATCTTTATATGAAGTCTCCTTTTGTAGGAATTACACAGGACCTTGTGTTTTAGATCCTATCCAACTTTAAATTGGCATCTTCAGGTTGTTTGGGTTTCCTGTAACTAATGGTGCAGTTAGACCGAGGCCTGTCACTCTGCTGTTTGTGTCCCATCTGTACCTCATCCCCTCCTTTTCTGTCTTCGTCAATTATGTGAATGCTTAGGACTTTGGTTTGTTTCTTTTTGTCTCTAATGCTTTGTTACTGGTTGCTTTCAGGCTCTTGAGGAAGTCTTTATTTAACTCACTGCAGTCTGGGAGTGATTTTATAGCCTTTTTGTGTGGTGTGAGAAGCCCAGCTGCTGTATTCCTGTCTCGTTGCTGAGCCTGCTGTCATACCCTGTAGTGCATGCAGCGCCGTTGCGCAGGTGTTTAAGGAGTCAATTATTTTTGAACAATATTTAAATGCGAATTTTAAGTATTGACCCACATACTTACTTTTCCTGTGTTTGTTATCCCTCTTTGTGATTTCTAACAGTGTCTGCACTGTTTTCCTCATGTCTAAAGGATTCATTTCCTTGAGTGCCTTTGATGAATTAGTTTACTTTGTATGTCTGAAAAATTCCTAATTTCATTTTTTTTTTCTAATGTATTTCTTAATGGGAATAAAAAATCTGGGCTGATGGGCTGGCAAGATGGCTCAGCAGATAGGGATGTTTGACACTAAGCCTGATGACCCAAGTCTGATCTCTGGGACCCACTTGTAGAAGGGAAGACCCTACTACTACAGTTGTCTTCTGACCTTCCATGCATGCCATGGCACACACAGTCCCCTCTTCTCACTATTATAAGTGTAAACAGAACTTTAAAAATCTGCGTTGATTGACAGGTTGTTCTTGTGTGTGTGCAGATGTGTGCAGCTGTCTGTATGTGTAGGCCTAAGCTGACACTAGATGTCTTCTGCTGAACCCAGAGCTGTCCAGTTGCAGCTAGTGTACACAGTTAGCTTGTCCCAGCAATTCCCTATTTCTGTCTCTGAAGTATTGGCATTCCAGGTGGCTGCCGTGACGGCCCAACTTTTATACAGGCTCTAGAGATCCAAATGTCAGTTCTCAGGCTTGATCAGCAAGTGCCTTACCCACAGCCCAGGCTGTGCTATGGCTGTGCTCAACACACCATCCCTTTTTCCTGTCACAATCGTCTTTAGAGATCAGCCATCATTCTTGCCTTTGCTCCTCATGACATTTTCTCCTTCGCTGGTCCTCCTTCCCAGCGGTTTGACCTGTCTGTGCCCACTTCTTTTCATGTTTTCTGCCTGTCATTGGTTGAACATCATAAATCTATTGCTCTGTAGGTTTTTGTCAAATATGTATTCAGTCATCATTTCTTCAAATATTTTGTGTAGCCTCCTCCATCTTTACCCTTTCAGGGACTCCATAGATCACCGATACCCCATTTATTTATCTATCTATCTATTTATTTATTTATTTAGGTTTTTTTTTTTTCCCCCAAGACAGGGTTTCTCTGTTGTAACTCTGGCTGTCCTGGAACTCACTCTGTAGACCAGGCTGGCCTCGAACTCACAAAGATCCACCTGCCTCTGCCTCCTGAGTGCTGGGATTAAAGGTGTGAGCCACCATCACCTGGCTGCCTCATTTATTTTTAAATATTTTTTCTCTGTTTCTTTTGAATATTTCTTTTGCTATGTCTTTGGTTTCACAGATCTTTCCTTCTTCTATTTCTAATGTGTCATTAGTCCCTTCCAGCGTAATTTTCATTTTGTTTATTGTGTTTCTCATCTGGAATTTCAGTTTGAGTACCTTAGATATCATTCAGATTCCTACATAACTTTCTAAATATAAAGAATGCTGTTATAATACTCCTTGTAAGATAATTCTCAGTTTCAATTGATCAATTTCCATCTAAATTTGGTTCATATTCTCCTGCTTATTTGAATGGCTAATAATTAAAAAAAAGACACCTCTAATACCACACACTCTATACAACTTGTACCTTGTTGCGTGGTTATATTTATATTCTTATATATATTTGTCAGATTTGTTCTGGAACATAATCACTTGCAAATAGCTTGGTTCTTTTGCATACTGCATTTTAAATCATTACAGTGGGACCAGAAAAGCATTTAATCCAGGGCTAAGTTATTAATAATTACTTTTCTCTTCTCTGTGACCAAATACCTGACAAGAAGCAACGTAAGGGGGGGGCAGAATTTATTTTGGCTCACAGTTTGAGAGTGCAGCCCATCATGTCAGAGACAACATGGTAGTGGGAGCATGTGGCTGCTTGTTCAAAGACTGCATGGATCAGCACACAAAGAGCAGGGGGTATCGGTCCTCCGTTGGCTTTCCCCTTTTCCCCTTGGTATTTAATTTGAGAGTCCTATCCTTGGTCAGTACCGCCATGTTTGGGTCAATCTTTCCTCCTCAGTTGAAACTATTTGGAAATGCCTTCATAGACACACCTAGAGATATGTCTTCTAGGTGATTCTAAGTCTAATCAAGTTGTTAACGAAGATGAACCATCATAAGGGCCAGTTATAACCCACGACCCAAACAACATCCTCCTGCATTCTCTACCACTGCCTTGGGAACTGAGGTTCTTACTCTGGTTGGCAAGGATACTCTACATGCCTGGTCTTTTTCTTTCCCTTTCATTTGGATGGTTCTTTTCCCGGCCTCAAGTATATCCACCAATGACCATCCTCCTGAATACTCAAAAGGAGGGCCTTCCAGTTTTCTGAGTTCTTTCTTGAGGTAGCTGTCTCCTGTTATGTCTGATGAACCCTCTGCTTGGCTCTCCTAGGTCTCAACTTGGGCAATCTAATGAGCCTGGCATGTTCTGCCATCCCTGTATCATGGCATGGAAGTCTTCTCAAGGCAGTAATCTGGGCTGTTTGAAGGCTCACTTCCTTTGTTTTTCAACTTTCTGGAATAGCATCTGCTGTTGCTTGAAGCCCAGTGTCTTCAAAAGAGCTGTTATATTTAGTCTAGATTTTGAATGTCTCTGGCAGAAGGGGAAATTTGATCTTTGTTCTCTCTTGTCCAGAAGCAGAAGGCTTGCAAACACTGTGTTTAAATATACTGACAGTGTGCAGTGACTCACAAAAGATGATTAAACTGTTTGGACTAACAAATAATTCTACCTCTGGGAATGCAGCTAAAATAATTCTAAAAGGAGAAAGAAAAGATGCTACATACAGAAAAATATTCCATTATTTATTTATTTATATTTGGAATTAGGAAGAATTTGTTTAACAAAAGGATACTAATTAAAATCAGGACCTATATATCCAGCTAAATAACATATATTTATAGAATAATTTCTAAAATTTTCAAGTATTCAAAAAGCTTAGTATTTAATTATAAGGTCATTAAAGATACAGTAACTGTTCCACATTATATCATAGTAACAGCATCATAAAAACAAACATTCCTAGGGACAAAGACTCAAAGAGTGCATTTCCCATATCCAAGAGTTCTGCACCCATGGATGCAACCAAGTACAGAGGAAAAATGTTATGAAAAATTGTCACTGTGCCGAGCGTATATGAGCTGTTGTATGCCACTGCTTTCTGAACTACAGAGTAGAACCATCTGCGTGTATCAGCTATTGTAAGTCATGGAGAAGACTTGAGGTATATGGGAGGATGTATCTCCATTTACTTTCAAAGGCTGTGCCATTTTTAATAAGGCACTTGTTGTCTGTAGGGAGGCCCTAGGATGGATCCTGCCGATCCTGAGGGATGAATGTCCACAAATGAGGTAGCTTTTCAAGGAGGCCGAATCAAGCATTTTTTCTCCTCACTGTAAAGTACCACAGGGAGGTAGAACCGAATGCTTCCATCACTCACTAAGCAGTGTGGTCATCCTGGCAAGAGTGCTCAGTGAGTCAGATGCTTGACGCCAGGCCCGAGGATCTGAGTTTGATCCCTGGGACTCCCATGGTGGAAGTAGAGACCAGATGACTCCCACGCCCTTTCCTCTGACCTCTACATGTACATGCATGCTGTGGGATGTGCTTGGCCACACACACATGCACAACATAAACAAAACTGAATAACATATTCATCATTGCCTTAGAACCTATTAGTTTGGAGTTAATTTGAAAATCACTCATTTTAATCTATTACAAAACACTATAGCTATGAAAAGAAGTATAGAGAATAAGAGAGCTGTAGATATACTGTTGACCTTAAGAGGCCAGACTTAGCTGCTAGGTTGAAGATTCCCAGGGTAACATTTTGCTGTTGCAGTGCTCCATTCCCAGACATAATGACTATGCTGACCACTACATACATGCATAGTTGCTAAGCTTAAAAAAAATTAAAAATAAATAAAATAAATAAAGCTTAAAAAATTAGTTATACTTCTCATACAATATATCCCAGCTGAAATTTCCCCCCACCTGCACTGTTTCCAGCGCACCCCCCCAAGTTCTCCTCTCCCCCAGATCGTGGTGGTGTGCAGGCCACCATTGGTGTATGGTTATCATATATTGATTAGATATCATTCATCTGCAGCCCCGCTGATCCTTATGTCTCCCCTGAGTTTTTCTGCACATATTAGCACCTCGTCTTTCAGAACAGAAACTCAGTGTGGCTGTAACTGCTGAGGGTTGTCTGTGTTCCCTGATAAGTATCTGTTGTGGATAACCTCAGTGTCTTATTCTAACTAGAGAGAACATGAGAGAGGCAAGCAACAAGGCTTAAGACCATAGCTTAACCTTCCTTTGTTAGAGGACTGTGAGTGCTCTGTTGGGGCCCTTCCCCAGGTCTGAGAATAGGCCCCTGGGGCGGGGTGGGTGGGGGGACTTGGAGGGGTTAGCTTTGCTATTATGCTGTCCCACAGCCTGGGCTCCGGCATGTTAATTGCCTGTGCACACTTGATCCTCAACCTATCCTTAAGACACGTATGCAAGGCAAGGAGAGCTGTGCTTTGCAAAGTCTGTTCTTTCCAGACCCCTAAAAATCACACCCCAGGCTGCCAACCTCTTCACCAACTTGCCAGTCCGCATTCTGGGAAGTGACCTATCCTGGTGTGTCCAGGACACCCTGAGTGTATGTTGCATCATCTTGGCTAGATAAATTAGCATTAAAACAAGGGACACACCCGCTCGCACTCTGTACTCCACTCTCAAACTCTGCTTGCTGCTGCTCCTATTTTATAGGCTGACCTACCTGTAAGAAACGAAAGCTTATTTTGGGGCCAAGTCTTGCCCCAAAAGATCTATGTTCAGGCCCTGGAATAAGGGCCATTGAGAGTGGATGCAAGCAGTGCTCACTGATGGAAAGTTGTCAAGAGGATGCCTCTTCATGAAGGGGAGAGTCTACTCTGTCACGTGGTATCACTGGCAGATGCTTGAGCTTGCAAAGCTTGCACTGTGCATGTGGCTGCCTTTCACTTGAGTTTCACTGTGACCCCCCCCAAACATCACCACAGCTTCTACTTGGTTTTCTCACAGAAGAGGAATTTGAGGCAGCAGGGGTCAAGTCAGGCACTTGCCTGCAGTCCTCAGGTACTCACTCAGGAAGAGGCAGTGCCAGATTTCTTTGGCTTTGGAGTCCAGGCTTGGGAACCTTACTGTCCCTGCCTCCTCCATCTTCTCAAGGCTCTGATGAGGCAAGAGGTCCAAATGGTACAATGTCCGTCTGGCCAAGGTGGTGCTGCCCAGTGGCCTAGAAGAGAACCTGACACTCAGCAAGTACTGGGACTCCTCTTGTGAGTGAGTGGTCGTGTCAGTCCTCAGGAAAGCTAAGACTGTGGGCAAAATGGAGGGTCCTTCCCCTCGCAGGCAGCCCCCACTGTGCTGAGAAGACCGGAAGGCCAGGAGAAGGCTGGTGATGACTTTCAACCAGAGCTTCTTCTCATTGTGGTGTGAACAGCTGCAATTTGTGTTTGACTTTAAGGAACATATTTAACTGCATGGTTTTAAGGCACTGTTTGTCAACTTCTTTTTCATGACTGCCCCCACCCCTCCAGGAGCCCTTGAATATTTTCTTTCTTTTTTCTTTTTTCCTTTTCCTTTTTTGAGATAGGGTTTCTCTGTTGTAACTCTGGCTGTCCTGGAACTCACTCTATAGACCAGGCTGACCCTGAGCTCAAAGAGATCCACCGGCCCCCCAAGTGCTGGGATTAAAGGGGTACACCACCACAGCCTGGCAAATACATGTTTTCTTAATCACCACTCTACTCGCCACTTTGTGAACGGTGTGTGTCACAGGTGTTGTAGACCTACTGATGCCCCTGTGCCTTCACAGGATCATAAGCCTTTGCGGCCTAAGCCACCTCTGCTCCCCAACACCAGCTTTCTCCCTCCTCATTCCTGTAGAGAGTTTGCGGTCTGAAGTATTTCCTCAGTTTCGGTAGCGATGACATGTGAAATGCATGTGTATTTATAGAAATGAAAACAAAATACTAATCACCGGCAGCCAGTCCTGACTCTTAGGATGGCAAAACAATTCTCTACTAATGAGCGTGTAATTACAGCTGCCAGGAAATAGCTATTAAATAGATGGAATCTACTACACAGGCCAAGAAGGCAGGATGGGTGGGGGTGCGCGCTTGCCTGCTGCCTTGCCTACCACGCAAGGGCTGTACGGTTCATCCACATCAGGGCACATGGAAGCACCGCCAGCCCTGGGAGGGCCGAGGTCAGGTCAGGAGGCCGAGACACCTGAGGCCACAAGCACCTTACTCTCTGTTAAGATTTTCTTCTATTAGGTCTTTGTTTTCAGCCAGGCGTCGTCGTTGATGGGATTTTGTCTTTGATGTTTTTGTCGCTCGTGTGATGGTGGTGTTTATACACGTGTATGCTGTAAAGCCATTTTCATCATTTTAGGTTGTGTCATCTAGTGACATTTGTCACCACGACGCTCTGCCATCGTCACTGCCACTGTTCCTAATGCTCTCATCACCCTAAACAAACCCTGCATCCATGAGACGATAGCTCCAGGCTCCCTGCCCTTAGCCCGTTTCTCTGAACTGAGGTGCTCTAGCTATTTTGTGTAGTGCAGGCACTCCATATGTGCCCTTTACTGTCTGGCTTATTCCACTCAGCACAATGTCGTTTTTCGAGGTCTGTCCATGCTACAGACAATTTTTTGTTAATGAAATGTACCCACATAGTAAATACATCCATACCTGTTAATAACGCATATGTATCTCAGGTTTAGAAGCTGGATAGTAGAGTGTATTTGTAGAATCACTCAATATTAAACTAGAATGTTTTTTCATCTTTTAAAAGAAATGTTGTTGTTCTTCATTTCCCTCCTTTGAACATCAACAAATTTGGGCCAACAGGTGATTATGGTCCCAGGAAGAGGGTTTCTGCTTCTGACTATTCTGGCATGTCTTGGTATTGCTCTAGATCATCAAATAACATCATTAAAGTACATTGAACAAACTTATAACACTAACAAAGAGTTTGGATTTAACTAGGGGTTTGGGTCAGTGATGACCACACTGGATTTTCACTTTTAGAAAGTTCCCCTTCTGAGGTCTTCAGTACAGTCAATACTCCAAAATGAAATGAATCTTACCCTGGAGCTGGGCCTATACCATGGCAGTGACTGGGATGGTGGCTGTAAAGTAATCACAGAACACAGGTACTACAGCCTTATCATAGGGTAACCAGCAAGTGCCCCATGGAATCTGTCTTGAGATGATGATCCACAGAAATCAGTGGTATTTCAGTAAGTTAGTACATGCATTAGGGTTGAGGGTTTTAAGAAAGTAAAAATTCAATGGTTGAAATTCTAAATACAAATATGGAATTAATATATTGGGATATATTTTGTTGCTTTAAAAACTCACAAAAGTGTGTCCCAGTTTTTTTTAAAGATACTCTATCTACATAGAGTTACCTATTAATAAGGCAGATTTGTATAGTTTATGAAACTGCGAATTACAGGTGGAAATACCTAATAGAAGCGCGCCCTCTAGTGCCCAAAATGTCACATTACATTCCCGTGAGTGCCTTGAATAATGTTAGAAGGGAAATGTGGAACTTCTGAGCTGGGGAGCTTTGGGGGTATTCAGGCTAAATCTCCTGTCTCTCGGATGACACAGGTGAAGCTCAGACATTAATTAGCCTTGAAGAATCAACAGAAATACCCTGCCCATCAGCCTGCTATGCTGTAGTCAAACACATGCCACCTCCATGATGGAACCCATGTTATCCTTGTCTTCTGTTTATGAAGGTACAGTGTAGGGTCAGTAAATCCCTTAGAGAAGGAGAGGGTTATGTCACTATGATAATCCACTTATCCCTGGGTTCAAGTCCTTTGAATTTTCTTTAATGGTGCCCTTTTCTGAACGCAGAAGCCAGAGGACTACTCATGTGCTTCTTTGCTCCTTGTCCAGGATTCTGGTCCATCTTCTGCAAGTCACGGGACCCATGCAGGCAGGTGTACCTCTCATCTTCTGCCTCTAGCCTTCTCTACTTTCTCAGGCTCACAATAACCCCGTGCTTCTATGGCCTGGGGTATTTATGCACCCTGTCCTGCTTGCTTGGGCATAATCACTCTCCATATGTCTCATGCCTCTGGCAGGTAAGCTGTGGGGCAGGGTGCCATTTAGGGGCTGATCTTCCTCCTAAATGTGCTTCCTTCTTGGATTCTCACCAGAATGAGAAGCCATATTTCCCAGGGTTACTGGTCAAGCCCTTGTCACTGACCCAGGGTGCGGCCCCAGGTCCCTGAGGGAAAAACTATGGTGAACTGGAGCACAGGAAGAGGACCTCTGTCATCCTGACCCCCAATGCTCCGCTCTCCATTTTCCTTCTTTTCCTCTCTGGCTGAACCACCACGGGAAAGTTGTGATCCCCACTGGTATCTCATTGGCTGTAAGTCTTTGATAATCATTACAAAACAGAGAATAAAAATGACTATTTTTTTTCCATAGAGAATCTAGGAATCCAAAAGGTTTTGGAGGCTCAAAAACCTACTAATCTATTACATATTGTGTTATTTTGGGGTTTTCCTTATCTGAAAAGTATGTGAAATGTAGACTAGGCACGACTGAGAGAGGCTGGGGCACATAGATGTCATTGAGACCATCACAGCTTGGTGTAATGAGGCCCTTCCTGTGCTGGTGGCTAGAGAGGGTCTTCGAAACCATCTGTAAGGGTGAGAATGGAATTTAAAGTGTTACTGGTGGGATGGTGAGTGAACAAGCCAGCACAATTCAGTCCTCCACATGGCATCAAGTGGGAGAAGAGGCCGAGCACTTGGTGCCACGACAGGCTGAGTAAAGGAAGGTCGACCAGAAAGACTTACGTGAGCGCTCTTAAAGGACTCTTCCCCTAGTTATTAATTAGCTTCTAAGTTTAGAGAAGACCTTCATCCTGTTGTTTTCTAATTCAAATTTTTTTCTTGGTGATTTTTTTTTTTAAAGGACATTAACATTCTAGGGTGGGGAAGGGTTAGTACTTTTTTTTTTTTCCAAAATTAGAAAATTTGCATTGTAAATTCTGTTCAATGAAAGCAAGGCACTCAGAACCTTGACACCTCATCGGAGCTCCTCGTGCTGATTAAATTCCTGTCTCCAGCCCAGAATTGGCAGCTTATTCTACTTAATTTTCATGGAGTAATCAGTGTTGAAAGAGTATTTCTTTGGCAGTTACCCTTGGGGAAAATGGGGCCGGGCTTGTTATTTAGGCCAGACAATTAAATGAAGAAAATAATAATAATATGAACTGCGAAGTTTTCATTTCATTCCAAGAATGGCAACATTGCCAGCCTCCTCTTTCAATATTTATAGGGATGAGGGGGGTGGCTGTTGAATAATGGAAATTAGAGATGAAGAAATCCATTTCAGAGTTTAGTGTGAATTTTAATGGTCTGATTAAAGTAATTTGGAATCCTATCTTCAAGCTAGAAACCCATCCAAGAAGTCAGGATTAACTGGGTGGTGGTGGTGGCACATGCATTTAATCCCAGCACTCAGGAGGCAGAGGCAAGTGGATCTCTGAGTTCGAGGCCAGCCTGGTCTACAGAGTAAGTTCCAGGACAGCCAGAGTTACAACAGAGACACTCTGTCTTGAAAAAACAAAAAGAAAAAAAAAAAGTCAAGATTAGCTACTAGTCATAGAGTGTGCGTGTTTGTGTGCATGTGTGCGCATGTGTGCAAACACATTGCTCTCTGAAGCTAAACTTGAATTTAAAAAGTCCTAGCCGGTGGTCAGATTCCCACTCTATTCTAATTGAAGAAAGCATCACCATTTCTCATGTTTATACTGTCTGCCTTTTAGGAATATTTGACTGTGTCCAATCTCATGACAGCATCCCTGTCTCCATTCCCAATGGCCAAGTCACATGTTGTCCCTACTCACATTCACCTAGTATTGAATATTGTGCTTGTGGTAAGGGAATTCTAACCTTTTCATAGAATTTTCTTTTTTCCTATAATTTTGGCAGAAATAAATAGGAGTTATTCAAGCTACATTGCCAAATGGTAAAATGTCTTATGGAGTAGCTCTAGAGCATTCTGTTACTGACCAGGCCTATTGTGTGCCTTGTACCAGAAACTGAGTTTATTTGTAAGGTGGCCAGATATGTGGAAGAGGAATCTCCTGGTCTCAATCTCCCTCCCCTAGGTTAGGGTTAAAGCTCTTTCAGATATATTACAGAAGGGAGACTTGGTGAATGGGCAATTACTGAGGTTGGGGAAAGGGAAACAGTCAGTACTCTGCATATGTGTAATCAAATGTTATGTTTTTTCATGGTGTACTCTAAGGCTAGAACTTTGTCCCTCTGATGTCAAAAATTACCCAGGAGACACTTGCACAACCCAAAGTGAAGGGTTGGAGGGCTTTGGCCAATTTGAGAACAGTTCCTGAAAAGGGACAAAGGCAACCATTGTTGTTATGTTATAAAGAGCATAGAGGGTCTGAGAGGTGGCTCAGCCATTAAGAGAGCAAACCTGAGTTTGGTTCCCAACCCTTGTCTGATGGCTCTGCCTCTAGCCACAGGGAATCTAATCTCCTTCTGGATTCCATAGACACCTGCACTCACATGCACTGATACACACATATACACAAAATTTAACAATAAAAAGAAATCTTTTTTGCAGAGAATGAAAGAACGGAGGAAGGCTAGTCTAAAAGATGACCCAGGCAACAATGTAAGAGCTCCTTGTCCGGAAAGCTGTGTGCCTCTGCCAAGAAGGGATTTCCTCCTCACTGGGCCATGACATTTTTGGTATCTTTGGCTAAAGTAAAGGACATGAACAAGTAGGCAAACAGCTAATTTAGGATTGTATATTTCTGTGTGTCCAGTGCATAAGATGTTCTCTCTTAAAAGAAAGAATCGGGCCTAAGGATGTACCTCTGTGGAAGAGTGCCTGCTAATGTGTGCAAGGCACTGATTGATAACCCACCACTGCAAAAACTTACAAAATTAAAGAGGAAACTAAGGGCTGGGGAGTTGGCTTAGTGGACAGAGTGCGTGCTGCAAGAAGCATAAGGACCTGAATTTGATTTCTCCAAGAACCTATGTAAAAACTCAGGTGCATGCCTATGATTTCAGTGTTGAGGGAGCCGAAGCAGGGGAATGTTTAGGGACACTTGTCTAGCCTGGCTGTTGAGATCCAGGTCCAGTGAAGGACTCTGTTTCATAAAATAAGGCAGAATGCGATTGAAGCTGCCTTGACATTGACAGCTGTCCTCTGTGTACATGAGTGTATTTGTGCACGCATGCATATGCACATATACACAATGAAAAAGAAATAAAAATCAGATCTATGTCTGGTTGTTGCGTGAATATGTATTTTCTAAGTACTTAACATAAGCATAAGGTATATGTACTTAGATGAATACTAGCAGACTTGGAATTGAAACCCTGAGGTGTCAGATCAGGGCTCTGAGACAGGAATCCAGATGGTCTGAACAAGATGCAAAGAAGGCCAGCAGGTGTGTGGGTGTGAGACTGTGTAGAGCCTTTGGCCAGAGGGAGACAGAACCTTGCTCAGATTCAGCTAACATGTTTAACACAACATCTAGGGTGTATTGGGAAGGGGGTGACAAGCCAGAGTTAAGAGATTAACCAAGATCAGCAGTTCCTTTCATAAGAGAAAGTAATGTCCAACCCATGGCCTGTGGGGCCACATGTACCCTGGAACAGTAATGAGTAAGGCCCAACACAAAATCAGAACCTTACTTAAAACCTTATGAGATGCGTGTGTGTGTGTGTGTGTGTGTGTGTGTGTGTGTGTGTGTGTGTGTATGTGTTAAAATCTATAACCCACTTACACAGTGAACTTTGTATTTGACCATATCTGTAATAATGCCCAGAGGTTGGACCTACTTTACCTTTTGTAGCAAAGGTGGAAGTGTGTGCCAATATTGGGAGGAAAGGTGACTTCAAGACCTGCTAGAGGAAGCATTGAGGGAATCGAGAGACTCACTAGAGGTGGAGGGTGCGGAAGGAGATTGAGTCTGGCACAGCCAAGTCCAAGCTTTATCCACTGAAGACCTGCAGAACAAAAGATATGTATATAAAATACAACAAAATCCAGAACAGCCCCTTCCTCCCTAAGTACAAGGCACTATATTTTCCACTGACTTATTTACTAAAAGCAACACATTGTTGGTTGAGACTCACAAAATCGATTTCACAACTCATTAGTGCTGTCTGAAATTGCAAGCATAGAATAGACTCCAGCTGGAGCCTGGGTGACCGAGGGCAGAGTGATAGAACAGGGCTCCAGAGGACCCCAGAAGGAGGAGGGTGAGGAGTGTATAGAGTAAAGATGGAGGACAGTCAGAGCCTCTCAGCACTGCTTCAAGCAAAGCCCTTAGGAGTAACCTGTGGTCTGGGCCACTTTTACCTCAGAAGAAAGTCTCACACTTCAAAATAGAAAAGAGAAGGGGAGGAGTAGGAAGAGGAGAAAAGGAAGGATGGCAAGACATGGGCTTAGACAATGAGTCAGGATTCAGAGTGGACCCTGGCCAAGGATTCACTGGCTGCCCCTGTTCACAGTGCTGCTGGGATGCTTCCTCTAAATGCAGAACAGGAGTTTGTATGGTCATGGGTGAGATGGAATAAACACACACAGCCTATTTCTTGGCTGAAGGCATCTACTAAGCCAAGGGAAGAGACATGGAGCAAATAATAGAAGGATCAAGAGTAAATGAGCAAACTGGAGAAGTCTAGACTATGAAATGGAGTCAAACCTATGGTGTGCCTTTCAAACGCTCACATGCCCCTATTCTTACTTCTCTGTTTTCATCTCCACGGTCAATAAGTACTCCCTAGGCCAGACCAGGTGTGGGGACACTTGAGAAAAGCAGGAGCCTGAGGATGCCTAATAGTCTGTTTATGAGAGACAGTGGTCACCAGAGGATGGGACTGGTGAAGTCTGGTGTGGATACTATTTCAGATGGCAAGTGGCAGAGCAGGTTAAATACATCACCACCCTCTGGCTGGAAAACCAGAGGGCAAGCCTTGGATGACCTAGAGATATCTAGGAGACACTGGAGAAGGGGTGTGTGTGAGAGAGAGGGAGAGGGAGACGGAGAGGGAGGGGGGGGAGAGAGAGAGGGAGAGAGAGAGATTGTGTTGTGTGGCTGGAAAACCAGAGGGCAAGCCTTGGATGACCTAGAGATATCTAGGAGACACTGGAGAAGGGGTGTGAGAGGGAGAGGGAGAGGGAGAGGGGGAAGAGAGAGAGAGGGAGAGAAGGAGGGAGAGAGATTGTGTTGTGGAAGTTTTAGTTGCGTTTAAAATAATTGTTTTTGTGCACTGTTGGAAAAAGGGATGTATAAGGCATTTTGTATTGTCTGCATGTGTTGGATTTCTGTGGGTGATGTTTGATTGTTTATGATCTGCACCTGAGAGGTTCTGAATGAATAAAAAACACCTGAGGGTGTTTTTGTTATGTTATGTTTGTTATGTTTTTGTTATGCTCAGAGTTCCACTGTCCAGTGTGGCACTGGCTAGGATGGTGGTTCCCTCTGTTGAGGTCTGGAAGGCTTTGCACGAAAATGTCTGTCTCTTCCTTGCTGAGCCACAGTTGGTATATAAACTACAAATGGCACCCAAAGTGGGGCACTGACATCATGCCAGCTCTTCGAACATGGAGACAAGGAAGAACAAGAAGAGAAACTCTATACCTCACAGAGTCCAATAAAGTAAACTCTGAGCAGTTTCCAGAGGACAGAGATTATGGTATTAATAAAAGGAAAGCTCTATAAGAAAGAGCTGTAAATGAGGAAGAAGCTCTGAGGAGAGCCATGTTTCAGACAAATGTTTTGGATGGATTTTCATGGTGAAAACAGAGTTCAGCTGGGAACAGGGAAGAAGCAAGGTTTCAACTGTTGTTCCTGATCATGGAGCAAACGCTCCTTTCTGCTGCTGGCAGCACCCAGGATATGGGAAACAGAAACCAGAGTGTACTGTTCTATAAACTGAGTTTGTTTATGACTTTTTGTGTGTGTGAATCCCAAGTGGGTCTTGTGTTTGAGGACTATGAAGAAAGGTATATTTTTCCCAATAGCAGTGGTGATAAAGAATGCCAAACTGCCAGAATGTTTCAACTGGCAATTCTTCCCACTGGCCTGGGACCCTCTACTGTTATGGAAGCCCTGGCTTAGAGCCAAAAAGCCACTTAGTTAATCAGAACAGTTTTATTTTTTTTTCTGCAAACCTGACTAAGAGAAAGATAAACAGTCCAGATACTGGTGCTGTTGATAACTCTACTCATGAGGGGACCCTTCTGCAGACAAAGTGACCAGTTATTTTTTTTACAGCAAATCAAATTTTATTTTAAAATCTGGAAAGTGTTTCCTAAGGGCCAACACACAAACTGTTTTCCAGAATTGGCCAAGGTTGTATTTCCTGCTGGAAGCCGAACTTGGCACTGTAAGAGTTACCCAGGTAGTGTAGGTTTTGAAGACGTAAAGGAGTGGCCATAGAGAGCAACTGAGGCTTGACAGTTGCTTTGAGGGGCCAGGAGAAGTCATTGCTGCAGGTGCAGCATCAGTAGCAGTTGCTGGCCCAAATGAAGGAGTCATGTAAAGAAGTTGAGACTTGGTACCATGAAGAGAGTCCAGGAGAGAATATTAGTGAAGGTGCAGCCTCCGTGGCAATTGAAGGCCCAGATTGAAGGTGTCATACAAAGAAGCTGAGGCTTGACACCATGAAAAGAGCTTATGAGATGCTTTTGGTGAAAGTGTTGCCCAGTTGCAGCAGCATACCCCAGTGTTCTGAAGATACCAGTACCATGAGATGACCACCAAGAAAAGCAGCAGCAATGGAACGGAGCCAGCCAGAGCCTGGAGGACAAGCTGTGTATGCTGTAGAGAGCAGAGTGGACAGAGCCAGATATAAGCCCTTTAGGATCCCAGAAGCTCATGAATGAATTTTAGATAATTGAACATTGATAATGTTTTTCTGCTGTCCAAAGACATTGTAAAATGCTTGGTAGATGTTTGTTTTCATTTGTTCCTGTGTATTAGCAACCCTTGTGATAGTTCTTCTTGTAAATAGTTTTGCTGGTATAGTGTTAAATTTTGTTGTAGCGATAAAGCAATTTTTATTAGCTTATACAGAAAAGGGGAAATGTGGAAATTTATTTTTAGTTGTGTTAAAATAATTCTTTTGTGCACTGTTGGATGAGGAGCTTCATAGGCCTTGGTGTTTTGTATTGTCTGCAGGTATTGGATTTCTGTGGGGGATGATTGATTGCTTAAAATTCAGAACTGAAGAGTTCTGAATGAGTGAAAACACCTGAGATCAGGTGGTCGGAGCACTGTCCAGTATGGCACTGGCTAAGATGGTGGTTCCCTCTGCTGAGGTCTGGAAGGCTTTGCACGAATGAAAATGCCTCTGCCTTTTCCTTGCTGAGCTACAGTAGGTATAACAAATACAGATTGACCTGAAGATATCAAGGAGACACACTGGAGAAGAGGTGTGTGAGGGGTGTGTGTGTGTTAGATTTATGTGAATCCTGGGCTTATCACCACAAACTTTGTTTGACTGCATCCATGCCCAAGAGAATGCACCAGAGACTTAGAAATGCAAACAAGGTTAAATGGAGTCAAGGCCCCAATTGGCCATTCTGTGATCCTCACACAGGATCACACTTAGAGAGCCAAACAAAATAAACTGCAGCCCAGGTTCCATTATGGCCACTGTGTGATCCTCTTGTGGGGACAGTCCAAATGTACAGCAGGGGTTTGAAAACTTGTGCTGGTTTTGGGGCCACAGCCTATGGAAGGAAGGGCAGAACTCAGTGCTCAAACTGAGTCAGGTTAGCTGCCTGTTTGAACAAAACTGCAATGTTTTTTGTAATACTTAAACAAAAGCCAAAGTTTCTTAACATAATTTTTGAATTATCCGAGATCTAAGCCAATGTTACTTGTCATGCAATAAGCTAGGAAAGTTTTGTCTTGTCGGAAAAGGAAAAACCAGTAGATCCCAGTGCCAAGGTGATGCAGATATTGGGTTTGTGAAATGCTTAAAAATAGCGTTATAAAAATGTTTTGGGTAGAAGATAAATAGAAAAATATAATGTCCATGCAAATAAATAGACTGAAAGAGTTAGTGATAAAACATATAATAAATAGAATTAGGCACTTAGCAGAGATCCTTAGCAGATAGACTTAAATTTGGGCACATCAATAATTGTGTGATCTGTGTCTAGCCTAGTCACAGCAATTAAAGGCAGGGCTTATCAGGATGGACAAACAAAAAGACACAACTAAATGTCTACAAGAAACTTAGCTTAGTATATGTAGTTCAAGAGCAAAGGGATATAGACAAGTGCAAATACTAAGTTTTTTTTTAAAAAAGAAAAGTGGCTATGTCACTACAAGAATGTAGTGTTGAAAGCAGAGAGTGGTAAAGAAGATATCGCCATGACACAAGGGTCAGTTCTTCTGGGCAACTAGAGCTTCACCGTCCATGTTGAATTCAACATATGTTTTCCAGCAAGTGGAAAGAATAGGAATAAGACCATTCTTTTAGAGACTTCACTTTCCCCTCTTGATGCCCAACAGACTTAACAGAATTAAGATCAGCAAGGCTGTAGAGGAACTGAACAGCACCACCAGCCAGCTAGCCCAATGGGCACTTCCTGAGCTTTCTACCCAGTTACAGCAGAATATATGCATTTCCACACAAAGGCAAAACAGTCACCAGCATAGGTCATATGAAACAAACCATAGCAAATTTTAAAGAATTGGAATCAGATGATGTGTTTTCTGGTTGTAATGGAATTATGCTAAATCAGTAACAGAAAGATAATAGGAGTATGTCCAAACACTTGGAATTAACACACTTCAGAATCACCCACGTGTCAAGGAGAAATTCCCAAAGGAAATTAAAAAATAGTTTAAAGACAATATGTTAAAATGTGTGGGATGTGATACATAGAGGGAAAATTACAACACCACAGGCTCATGCTAGAAAAGAAGAAAATCATGTAAACACCCAAATTTTAAAAAAAGGACTAAGAATAAAAATAATCTGAAAGGGGGAAGAAGTAAATAATAATGGAAAAAAATATTGAAATTGAAAAATGAGAAAAATCCAGGGACAAAAAGCTGGTTCTTAAAAAGAAAAATAAAATTGATCAAGAGTGATTGGGATGTGGAGAAGACAGCGGTTGCCAACTCTAGGAAAGGAAGATAAGACCCATGGTTGCTAGGGGAACAGCAGAGCCTTACTAATAACTCTAAATTAAAAAATTGACAGCTTATAAAAATGGACTCATTCCTTACAGACCACAAACTACCAAACCCAAGATGGAGATAAGCCGATACTATTATAATTATTGCTTTATGATAACTTCTAAAGAAAATAGCTTGCTGTTAACTTCAGGAAGAGGAATCTCTAGGCCCAGATGGATTCCTGGCAAGTTCTACCAAACATTTCAAGACAAAACAAAACCAAGGTTATAAAAATCTTGTCCAGAAAAAAGGAAGAGAAATACTTCCCAGCTCATGTCATGAAGCCAGAGTCCCCATGATGTGAAAACCAGACAGACAGGATGGTACAGTCCAAAATGTATCCCGAGCAAAGATGCAAAACTCTTTAACAAGATGTGAGCAAATCAAATCCAGTAATAAATAGAATAATGCATCATGGCCAATGGGATGTGAAGCTCATTTGATGCTTGAAACTTGGGCAGCATTAAAGCATCATATCAGCAGTCTGAAGAAAAACCACATGATCATATTAGTTTATGTTGAGAAAGCACCTGACAAAAGTTGTCTGCTTGCGATCACAAAAACTCTTAGGATTCTATCTAGAAATTTGCAAAAACCTGCTTCTAACATTATAATTAACGGTAAAGGTCTAAATGTACTTCCTCTTGGTTACCCTTGGGATCAGGGTAGCAGTGGCCACTTTCTCCACTCCTGTTGACTATTAATGCAAAGTCTTAGCTAGCGTAGGAAGGGAGGCTTGGGTAAGGAGGAAGCAGCATTGCTGTTTTTCACAGATAACATTATTGCCTGCGTGGACAGTATAAGTAAATCTATAGAAACAAAGCAAAAAGCCAAGGCCTCCTAGAATTAATACATTTAACAAGTTGTAGGATTCAAGAACACAAAAGCCATTATTTCTACTACTAATAAGCAACAAGGGATGGAAACATTAAAAAAAAAAAAAGCAAAGAACTATCATAGCTCTAAAGGATGGGAACTACTTATAAACTTAGAACACAGAACCGTAAAATGTATACCAGATCTGCAGCTGGAAACCACGCATGATGACAGCAATCAGGAAATCCACATTAATTAACTTACCGGGCTTTTGAATTAGAAGTCTCACATGCTAAAGGTATTCTCTCAAAATTTATGCATAAACTCTAACATTCAGGATTTTTTGCTTTTTGTTTTTCCCTTTTCCATGTGTATGCGTGGCCTGGAGGTTGTGGTCAGGGTTCATCCTCAATTGCTCTTCATCCATTTAGACAGGGTCCTTCAGTCAAACCCAGAGCTCACCCATATGGCTAGTCTGGCTAGCCAGTTTGCTCCAGAGAGCCCTGTGCTGCCTTCTCCGGGCTAGAATTACAGATGGATGCCCAGGCACTTCTATGAGATCTGAAGGTCTCAATTCTGGTACCTAGGCTTGGGTGACAGGCACTTCAACCACTGAGCCATCTCCTCTGCCCTGATGTGGGAGTTTTTTTTAGTGATATAGACAAACTTATATAAATTTATATGAAATTTATCGGAAAAGGAACAGAAATAGCCAAAGTCATTTTGAGAAAGAAGAGTGGCATCGGAAGAATCAGAGTACACAAATTTAAAGACTTAGCAGGAGGCTGTAATTGAGATAATGTGATATTGGCAAATAGTTAGACCAAATGGACAGAAATCGACCCACACAAACAAAGCCTATAGATTTTTGCTAATTTGCAAAAGCACTGAAGTAAAGAAAAAATGTCTCTTTAACAAATGCCCTGAAATGAACTGAACAGTTAAATGAAAAGAAAAAAAAAAACTTTAAACTTTGTAAAAATCTATCTCAAAATGGATCATATAGCTTAATAGAAAAAGTAAAACATAAGGGTTGTGCTAAGAGCAAATCTTGGAGACTCTGAGTTATGTAGGAGTTGATCCCTGGAATCCCATGTCTTGCATCTGAGAGAGGAGAGTGGTAAGGGCTCCCGGCCGGTGAGAGTATGATGTTCAGCATGCCTTCCAGTTAGGGCACGATTAATGTGGGAACGCTCTGAGGGACATCGATGTTCGGGCACCATTCTAACTCAGTCCTACCAATGCCTCTGAAAAATGGGCCTCTTGCTGCTACCATCTCATTTTTTAGATACACTGGAAGCACAGAAAAATCAGTAAGTTCCATCTGTGGCTAAACAAGGACGGTTCCCAAGGGACCTCCTTTTGAGACTAGGATGCCACCACCAGTATGTTCTGCCTGTTGCTCTTCTGTGGTTTTGAAAACACAAATCACCAAAATGTCAGGGCTCTTCTGATCCAGACAGGTGCCTTACCACAACACCTGCTTTTTTTCTTGTGTGATTTTATTCTCAGGCCCTCCTTGTTGGCGGGCCTTTGCTATGAATTCCTTTTGCAGTATCCTCAGTTGAGTTTCTTGAGTGCCATCTTGTGTCTAGAGTGGGCTTTGCAGGAACAAAGGCCCAGCATTAGCGCTAGGAGGCCAATATCTATTTAGAGGACAGATTTTGGATTGTCCAGGTGTTAGGCTAAGTCATTAAACATGAAGACTCTGGTAAGCTCTACCTCCAACTTGAGAAGCTGATAGAACCAGTCGGGCTTTAAATCTTCGTTTGCCTGTCCCTTTTGTAGCAGTGGCCAGCTGCTCACTATTGTCTAGTGAGCGGTTTGGTAGAAGCCATCTCTCCAGACTTCTAGGTCTTTGTGAGGGGAGGGTGAGCTTCACAGGCTGGGCTTTTCAGGAGGCTGTCGGGTCCAGTGAGCAGCCTTTGTGCCCTTAGGCTGACTTAACAGACACGACTAAGAGGGGCTGGGGACTGGACATGGGCTGTGACACCAGTCCCTGGCTCTGGGTGGTTGGCCTGTTGGTCTTGAGAGGAGGAAGGAAGGGGAGGAAAGAAGGCTGCATATGCTAAATTTTTCATTCTCCGAGCTTTTGCAGTTCACAAACTGCAAAAACCATCACACACTTCATTTGCCTTGATTTTGACCTTGCTTGCTTGCTTTTCTATTGCAGCAGTAGAGTGATGTGCACAGTGGGAAAATAAAGAGAACACGCACTCAGTCCCAATGTTTCCTGTCGGCCCTCCCCTCCCCCCCACTCTACAGTGCCACAGACAGAGCTCCGACCTAAGCCAGGCCCCATCCCACTCATAATAAATTCATCTTCTATAAATGCATGTTAGACTGCTTTGTTGAATTAAACGATGCTTAAGCGTTCATGCTTGCCTTTTAATTCTTTGAACAGAAACGTTTTACAGGGTAGGACGTGGCTTTGACTTACTGTACGTGCTGGGTCGTGACTGGTGTCACTGGTCATCTTGATGGAAATGGCACTTTGGGGAGCACCTTTGCTTCCCCTTTTTTATGTTTTTTTTAAATGTAGAGACTTCTTCTTAAGTTCTCCAAGTCACATGAGCAAACACGAAAAGAGGACTTAGTCTCTTCACACCAGCACCTGGGAGGTCAGCCATCCCAGCAGCAGAGATGGCCTCCACCACTTGGTAGGAGTAGAAAATTGGGACATAGTCCTTCACTTCTCAGCACCTGCTTATTTGCCTGTTAAGGAGGATAATAGCTGTGGGGTGGGCCTATCATATGAATAACAAGCAGTCCTCAGAGCTTTCCCCAGTAAGCTGAAACGAGCAGTAGCAATTTTTAAAACATCCGCAACACAGAGTGGCCCCCTACTACACCTACTACACCTGTAGGGCCTACTACAAGGCTTCTTCCAAATTTCTCTGGCATCAGTGACCATGAAGTCACTTTTTTTTACCTGCTTAGTATTTGATACTGAGTGATTTTTAAAACACTCTTGCTGATTGAAGAAACAATGCCACTTCCTTAGTGGTTTAATTTGTTTTTGTTTTGTTATAGGGAGAACAGTCTTTGTGCTATTATAGTTTTATCCTTTGTCCTCAATATTATGAATTGTAATACATTACGGCGACTTATGACAATATTATGCGTTATACAAATGTAACAATGTTATATAACCATTCTGCCTCTTACTGGTTTTCATGTCTTATTAAAATTGCCTAAAATTCTATAGCAGTGTAAAATGATTGTGGTTAGCAAGTATCATTTAAAAAAAATATTCCTGGGGTACTGAGATGGCTCAGCAGGTAAAAGCACCAGCTGCCAAGTTTGGATGACCTGTGTTCAATCCCTAGAACCCACACAATGGAGGGGGAGAACCAACTCTCGCGAATTCTCCCTTGACTGAATATGCACCCAAAATACTTTGTATTTAAGCTTTATGTATGTGAGTACAACTTTCCTTACAATGTCTGTGCTTGACCATTTGCGCCTTTGCTTGATGGGTAGTGATGAGGTTTTGATAGCTCATGCACATTGGCTACCTAGATCACTGAACAGTCCTTATTTTGTATTGTGCTTTCTTCAATCAATGCCTTTTCATGTAGATTGTTTTCTAAAGCCTACACGCAAACTTTGTATTAAATATAATATATATCTTTTGTATATAAAGATAGTCTGTAGTCCATTAAGATGACTATCCCTAAATTATGAGATTAGGGATAATTTTGTTTACTTTTCTGTAATTTCCAATTTTCAAAATGCAATGTTTGCAAAAATGAAATTCCTTGAAAACAATTGATGCCCTGTCAGCTACTTATGGATGAAAGGTGGTTAGGGCAGTAGACATGACTTGAGGAAACCTGCTTAATTTGGGTATTCATCACCTATTTGTGCAGTGTCTACAGCCCAAATTATCTTGATGTTAATGGAGCTGTTTAAAAATAATACATTGCACTTTCTTCTTGGAGGATGATAATAGTGTGATTATGTTTTCTTAAACTAAGAACTTAAGATCTGGAGTGTGACAGGGCATTTTAGGGTTCCCCAGGACTGTGTGTACACTAGGTGAGCACTCTATCAATGAGCTACAACCTTAGCCCTCTTTGCAATTTTTAAAATTTTGGGACAGAGTCTCACTAAGTTGGACAGATGTTGGCCTTGAACTTGTGATCTTCTTACTTTAGTCTCCAGAGTAGCTGGGATCCCAAGTCTATACTGGCTTAGCCAGTAGATGATTTTTTTCAAGCCTGACTTTTTCCATTATAAAATCTTTAAAGAAAATCCAAAGTAACTCTTAAATTCAGTGTTGACATTTCTCTAAAGGAATAAAATCACACACACTCCAGTTGGTTCCTTAAAACATGGGCCCTGTTGACTGTACCCTGGGCACTGGTTGTTTTTGGAAACTTTGGTTCTAGCGGAAGGTCACAGCCCAGATGCCATCTCACGTACAGCTTTGCCCTGTACTGGACAACACACACTAGAATGGAACAGCATGTATTTTATACACCAAGATGCACAAACCCAGCAATCACTGATGTCTGTGCCTTGACCATATCCTCTAGGTGCCAGGAATAGCCCATGTTGCTCTCAGTTCTGAAATAAGATTCAGCCAATTTCAAAACTTCACACTTACCTTTCAGAGTTGGTTCCTAACAGACTGTGTGCTCTTAAGGTGGTAAAAGTCTCAGTTGTCCTCCTGATCATTGAAGATTGTACTTATATATAAACCCATAACATCTCTTTGTTTCTTTTCCCCATCTGCAGCATTGGGGCAGATTATGTTGTATGTGGATGGGATGAATGGAGTCATCAACCACAGTGAGACCATCCAGTGGCTTTACACTCTCGTTGGGTCAAAGGTAAGACAAAGTTTTTTTTTTTTTGTTTTCTTCTTCTTCTTCTTGTTTTTGGAACATCCTGTTTTATTTGCAAATCATTTCCTTTTTGTTTTAAATCCTCCCTGAAATGTTTTTGCAAAGAGCAATCCTATTCAGCTTTGCTCAAGTCCTGTCTTGGTATAAATGATGACTAATCCTTTGTAGGTTTACAAGCTCACTTCAATCACGGATAGCTTATAAAGTTTTAATGCACTTCTGGGTTTTCTTCTCTTAAGCTGTAATCAAATGCCTTTAGCACTTTGGGTTTCTAATGCTTAATTAAAATATATTGCCACAGATAAAGTACCTATGTACCCCTTAAATTTTGTGTTCATGTGTATTGTCATTTATGTACATACTGCTGTATTTGTTTATGGACATACTGAATTGTAAGAATCAAGTCAGTTTTCTTACACATCAGTTACGACTGTCAATGTGCACTTCCTGTTCTCTATGAATGTGCTGGCAGGAAGACAATCCACCTGTCACTTGTAGTGGGAAGCTGGTTGAGGCTATGTCATGGTGTTCTCTGGATGGTGTTGATTGTGGTGTGTGCATTTACGTATTCAATAGTGGAAAGGGATGTAGGTGGCATAAGGTGAAATTGGGGGTAGGAGTAAGAAGCGATCCTGTGCTAGGTGGGGCAAATGAACAGAGGTTGGAGTGTGGGGGTAGGTCATAGAGATCAGAATGATTGTTGTAGGCAACAGAGCTTGGTAGGGAGATGGCCTGGATGGAACTTGAGACTGATTTAAAGAGGTCACAGATGAACATAGCTTTCATAGCCTGTGGTCAGCCTAGACTATCCTTGACCCCATGTTCACTGTCCATTCCAACTTGGGCCAGACTGTCCAGGCTAGTGTGCAGCATTTAGTCCCTGACATTGCTTCTGGGTCACCTGTTTTCGGGAGACGCTGTTGTCCTCAGGAGCGGCGGTCCTTTACTTGACCTTGTCACCAGCATAGCTTTTGGTCTTAGGCTATATCTTATTTTTAGGGCTTCCAGACTCCTGCAGACTGTGACCTCAAGCAGTAGGATGCCATTGGTATATAAGGTCATAGATATCAAGCAAAAAGCCCAGTGCCATTGTTGACCTTTAGATTTCCTTTCCCAGTGTTGTGATGAGAAAAAAACTTCCCCATTTCATAGTAGAAAAACTATTTTCCCTTAGGCAACTGAAAATGTTTTTTTCTCTATCTTTTTGGTTTTGTTTTCTATGGAAAATGGAAGTGACTCTATTTTGAAGCTAGTGTAAGTGACCTTGGAAGTGGAGGGAATGCTGGGTCTATGAGGTTGGCTTAGCTAGGCTGGAGGGAGATTGATATCTGGTCTCCTGTGATACTGTTTTCTGTCTTCATTGCATCTGCTTGGAGGCTTCTCTGGCTGATATCTGGAAACAGGTTCCTCCACAGCTCTCTGACTGATATCTATGACCTTAAAATCTTGAGAGGTGGGGGAGACCTTTTGTAATAAAAATGAACTTTTGGTACATGTTACAACTGGATCAAGAAAACTTTGTAGCTCTGTTGTGGTCTTAACAAGACTGATGTGTGGCATGAGGCCAGGGAAAAGCATGGATGAGCACAGGGAGAAGCAGGATGCCATGGTCTGAGCTCCTCTGAACCCATGTGCTGGGAGCACATGCAGCACTGTGGGAGAGATGTGGCCTTTTGAGAGGAGCTCAAGCCATGAGGCCTCTGTCCTTGGAGGTGGGTTGTTTCTCTTGCAGCAATGGCCTGAGTGAGTAGGTTTCCTCTCCTCTTATGTTAGGACATGACCTGTGTCCCTTTTGGTATCTGCAGTAACTAGCTGCCATCTTGGAAGTGGAGGGGCTGACCCTCTCTGGCTTGCACTATGAAGATCTTATATGTGTCCCTGCCTGTCAACCTATGCAGAATACAGTTCTGTTCTTTAAAAAAAATTACCTAGTCTCAGGTATTTGGGGATAGCAATACTAATAGAGTAAGACTGGAGAAAGTCTCAGAAAAGAGGAAGGATTAGAAAGAATTGGAAACCATGGTGAGGGTACAAAAAGATAAGGCAGCTCATATCTGAAATCCCATTGCTTGGAAGGATGAGACAGAGGATTACTGCAAGTTCAAGGCCAGCCTGGGCTACACTATGAGACTCTGACTCAAAACCCCCAAAGGCAAAGAAAAGTAGAAAAAGAGATGAGACAAACAGGAGCTAGCAAACTCAATCTCTCTGCCACTGGCAGACAGTGTTGATCTTTTTCCCTTTGGGATCACTCTGCAAGGAGAATGAACAGAAAAGGAAAAGGCGAGGGAATCTGCATTGCATTTTAAAATAATGTGGAGAACCATAAAAGCAGAGTTTTGAAAAAAAATCAGCAGAGGAATCATGCTTTTGCTGGCTGGCCCTTAGAGCCCTTGCTTGTTCTGTGGTCCCTCCTCATGCTCTGTCTAGGGTTGACCAGTTATCTCTTTCCCCACCCACTGACTTCATTAGCACTAGATTTTGTCTCTACCTTTCATTTTCCCCAAGAGCCAGTCTGTAGTTCCAGGCTTTGTGAGGCTGAGCAAAGATTTGTGCCTTAGGGGCCCATGTTGCTTCTAAAAGGGGGTGCTGGTGACACCTGAAGCTAGTGACCCGTTCACTGTGATATCAGACAAGATCCTGAATCACCCTACTGTGTACACTGGGTTCCAGGTCAGCAGCTGAATGTAGAAAACAAGCAGCCATTGGCAAGTGTGTGTGATGTTTTGTTTTGTTTGTTTTTTGTTTCTGTTTTTGTTTTTGTTTTTCAGTTCTCCTGAGATACCTTCTTCTCTACAAAACCTGCTCACACCCCATCCTTTCTTTCATCTGGATAGTGCAGGATCTGGAAGAATAGGTGCCTCAGCCTAACTAGGACCCTTAGGTTTGGAGAATGAAGCCTCATTCTGTCCTTAGCACACAGATTAAACAGTGCAGCCACCATGGGTTTTGCTGGCTCAGGTGAAGAAGACAGGGAAACCTTTTCTGTTGACAGAGTCATGCCTCCTAAACCTGAAAGGTTTGCCTTGACAGCCTTATACAGGCACAATGTTGTTAAAGGAAGTGCTGGTTAGGGAAAAAAAAACCAAACCAAAAAACCTGTTGTTCTGTTTTCATAATGCTTGATTTTCCTCCCATGAAAGGCAGCAAGATGTGCCTTAGCTGCATGCCAGAGGGTCGTTATGCAATGCACATTTGTAGTTACTTGAAACTCCAGAGAAGAAAATTAGGCATTTGCAGCCAAATAATGACTTTTAAAAGAGAAGGCACAAAATGTTTTCAATAAAGTCTTTCTGTTTACACCAGCCTATCTCTAAACTCCTCAGTCTGAAGTAAGAGGTGGGTGTCCCAACAGTGACTTATTAGGGGTATGTGGTTTTGGTCTTCATGCACCTAGAATTCTAATTAATTTAGGTAAGATGATTCTGTTTGTACAGCTTGGCCTTATGTCACCCTCACATATTAAACCTGCCTGTCTGTTTTCCATTCTGGCCCTGGGAGAGACCCTCATCTCTTACCAGGGATGCCCTTGATGTTGCCATGGAAACCACCTTTTCTGTATTCCTGTCTACCTTTGATCACCCTGCTCTCTACTTCTGCCTGCCCCACTGAATCTCATTCTCCTGCTGTGTGCCAGGCACCAGTGGATTTCTTTTGCACCTGTGTGAAGATGGGCATGCTGTCCTGCTCTTACATAAAGCCTACTACAAATTCAGACAGGCCATGCTGCCTTCTCTCACACATTAATATTTATGTTCTATGAAAGCTCATAAGGAGAGTAGAGTGAGCACAAGTCAGGTCTCACGGCGTGTGAAGCATGGGGCTGGAGTAGGGAGAAGGTGGCAGGGATGGAGACAGTTACTATGAAGTGATGAGGCCAAAGCAAGAAACAGGGAGATGCGGAGACATCTTGAGGAACAGCCTAGTTTTCTGGACTTAGAAAACTTGCAGCAAGAATAAAAAGTGAGTCAGAGCTGGGGAGCAGGATAGTGCCTCTGGCAAGAGCACGGAAGTTGACATCAAGTTTAGAAAAGGTGTTTTTGAGATGAAGGAAATGTCCCCAAGGAGAGCTGAGCAGGGGATTCCAGGTGCCCAGAGCTCCCTTCGTCAGGAAACAGTGCTGGTTGCTGAGGAGATGAGACGGGGAACAGTTTGGTCCTGCAGTCACGCAGTATTGTGTCACTGATACGCGGTCACTTGAATGACCCACATCCAGGCTGAGACACGAAGAGTGTTCTTAGTTACATAAAGTTGTAGAATCCTAGCCATGGTGAATGCTGAGTCATGTTAGAGGTAGTCCCGGCATCACAAGTCACACTTCTGTGACACGTGGCTCAACCCATGTGGGACACCGGAGTTGGTGGGAGGCTATTCTTACAGGGGAGCCATCTTCATCTAGAACAGTGGTTCTCAACCTTCCTAATGCTATAACCATTTAATACAGTTCCTCATGGTGTGGTGACCCCCAACTGTAAAATTATTTTCATTGCTACTTTATGACTGTAATTCATAACTACTGTTGTGAATCATAATGTAAACATCTGATACGCAGATGGTCTTAGGATGACCCCTTTAAAAAGTTGTTCAACCCCCAGAGCAGTTGCAACCCACAAGTTGAGAACCACTGATCTAGACTATGAGCAAACATTGTGTGTACTGTTGGCCGGTCACTCTGAATTCCTTATGCAGATGCTCTGAGCATTAAGGGTAGCGATCAGGGATTGAGGATATATAGTCCTGTCACTAAAGAGCTTATGTGCAATCGCAAGGACTTGAGGACCCACATTAAAAAACAAAACAAAGCATGTTGGGTGTGGTGGTGCACTTAAATCTCATGATGGGGAGGTGGAGATGGGTCTATCCTTCAGGCTCCTTGGATAGCCACCCTAGACTAGTTGGCCAGTTTTAGGCCTATAAGAGACCCCATTTCAAAATTAAAAAATTAAAGGTGCATAGCTCCTAAGTAGTGGCATGTGAGGTTTCCTCGTGACTCCACATGTACTTCTACACACATGAATATGCACATACATCCACATTTTAAAATTAAAAATGTACAGATTGCTCTCCTGTAAGTCTGTCCAAACTGCAGTGTGTGTTTTGCTGTAGGTGTCACAGGGACCTGATAAACTGGTTTCTCATTCAGTTGGCCACTGACTTCTTTTTGCAACTGGTAGAAGGTATACAGAAGCCTCCGGGATATGATATTTTCTTTCACAATTTCATCTCTGCCTTTGTGGGCCTTTGAGCAGCAGCCCCGGGTGTTGGCTGAAACTGGCCTAGCAGTCCATTAAACTTTTCTCATACATCATGCCTGCCAGCTGTTCTTTCTGCATGGCCGTGACTGATGGTTGTGTATCTAAATGCAAGGCTTTGCAATTTTCCTCGTTGATCAGACCACAGTTCCAGCCTCAAGATAATTGTCAATTCTGTCTTGGCCATTTATCATCTCAACTGTTGGTGCCAGTTTTATATAACATAAATTTAATAAGCTATGCCTTTTTATTATAGACCAGAATGCTGAGGTGGGGAGAGAGAGTGTGGCTCAACCAGCACAGACTGCATGACGACACTGGTTAGTCTGGGTGTTTTCGGGCCACTGTGAAGAGAGGGGGAGCTGCCTAGCTGACCATCTAGCCACTCCTTTTTATTGTTCTCAATGTTGTCTCAAGGCCTTCCTGAAATGGGGATATTCTGCATCTCACAGTGCATGCTAGGGCTGGTGTCCAACACATCCTTCCCATGGGTTGCCCTCTCATCTGTAAAATGAAGACAGTCTGTAAGATGAGGAGATACCGATGTGTAAAACTCAGAGCACTGGTCCTGGCCCTGTGTTCTGTATCATTTGTCAATTGCTTTTTTTTTTGCCCCCCAGAAACCCACTCAACATCCTAATTTAGAGATGTGCTCAATTAAGACTGTTGGGCCTGGTGGTTTTTTTTCCTTTTTCTTGAAGCATCCATCCAAAAATTTCCCCAAGGTATTTTGTCAAGAATCAGTCAAAACTTCAGAAAGCTTTGGGATCTTTTTTTTTTTTTTTTGAGTCTGTCCACTCCCATTCCCTTGCTGGTAGTTGTTGTGCTGTCTGATTTTACACTGTGAGAGGCTTATGTCAGCCTCAGCCTTGCTCTGATTTGTCCCAGGAGTGCAAGGAAGGTTCCTAGAGAGTAGCCTACAGCTGGCTCCTGTGCTCGCAGTTTCTAGGCCTTGCATGCTGTGGTGGTAGCCCACACTTGGCTTTCAAGAACTCATGAAAACCATCACATGTGAGCATTTCTTGCTGCTTGGTAAGGTAGCTCTGGCTTCTTCCCCTCTGTCCCTCAGCTAGGCCATTGTAGACACCTCCTTTTCCTTTTGGGAAAGAAAACTGTCCTCCACTGCATTTTAAGCCACCTGCAATCCTCTGCACCTCACTTCCACCACAGGCTCTATATCAGTGATTGATTTAATGATTACGTGGCTTTTTCTTTCTTTTTGCATATATTTGTGTGTATTCATGTTCACATGGGTATGTGCATATATGTGTTGGCATGCAAGAGTGTGGGGGTAAAAGGTTGATATTGAGTGTCTTCCTTGATTGCTTTACACCTTGTGTTATTGAGGCTATCTCTCACTTGAACCCAGAATTTACCAACCGGCCAATCTAGCTAGCCAGCTTTCTCTGGGTATACCCTGACTCTGCCTCCTGTATGCCAGAATTACAGATGGACCCTCTCGCCCACTCAGCCTTTATGTAGGCGAGAGGCTCCAAATGCTTATGTGGCAAGCATTTTGCCTGTTTGAACCCCACACCCCCACCCCAACCACTAGTTTGGGGATTCCTTTTTGCTGCCAATTTGAGAGTGATATTTTCTGCAGCTAAGTAGGAAAATACCCAATTATTAATTTTATACTTAAAAACACACTGTAAACATATTTAACACCGTGAAATGTGATCAGCCATTGAACTCTATATGGCCTACCCAAAGAAGTGGCCAGAACAATAGTCAGCGCCTTAAACTATACCTGTTGTCTTAAGTCAGTACTGGATTCGGATCTTGTGTTTATTACTTCCAAATGATTCGTAGACATATGTCCCATGAAGAGAAACTGGGCTAATATAAATTTTTATAATGAAGTTAATGACAACATATTAAAGAAAAAAATAAGCTTATGGATGTTCTCAATGTCTTGATATTATTATAGAAACTAACATTTAAAGTATTTCAGTGATTCTAAAAGTAAAATCTTCTCTGTAACGATTATAAAAAGTAAAGCAAATACTAATTAGAAATTCTACCAAAATGTTAATAAAGATGATTAACTTTGAAAACTTTCTTTCTATTTTTCTTTTATCTTTTCTTATATAGAAGCCCTAACATATAATAAACATTTTCTATGACACTGTGATGTTTAAAATATTATTTGGCGCCTGCATAATAGTCTGTTGCATGACTGTGCCATGACTCATTGGAGTTCATGTCATGTTTCTCATGTTTTCAATCAAATGGGTTCTGATTAGATGCTATATTTACAGATATTTCAATATCATTAAAACCTATTTAGTGAGTGAAGTTGTGTTTGAACTTTGTGCGTATCAACATTCCATTAGGTGGAATTTCCAAAGCTCCTAGGTTGTCCCAGTGAATTCACATGCAATTGTCAGGATTGCACTGTGGTGTAGCGCTCACTCTTGGCTCTTCTGCCTGTGCACACCCAGAGTATTAATTCCAATGTGTGTTCTTTTGCTCATGTGGATGCCATGTGTGTGCTGGTGTTGGGAGGCCAGAGGTCAATCTCTGATGTCATTCCTTAGACATTGTTCACTTTGTGTTTTTCAGACAAGGTATCTTACCAAATAGGTCAGACTGCCTGGCCATGGATCCTCTTGCCTCCTCAGCACTAGGGTTACAATCAAGCTACATCCTCCCCTTTTATTAGCATAGGTTTGGGGGATCAAACTCAGGTCCTTATGCTTGCATGGCAAGAACTTTACCACACGAGCCACTCCCACAATCCCGTAACATACTTAACTTCTTAAATGCCCCAGCATGAGACCAATCTCAGTGGGAGAGAAGAGTGGATTTAAAATCAGATTTCACAAGCCCTTGCTTTTGGAAGACATCAGAATGAGAGACTAGAGGATAGGGCCAGGCCTTGGAGGCACAACCAGCAGAGGCCCCACTGGCAGAAGTATTGTTCCTTTAGCGCATTGTGTGGCTTCAGGGAGCTTGTTTAGGTTCCTTCCACCCTCAAGAAGCTTCTCTATAAACTAGCCTTGATTTTCATCATTCATAAATGTATTTTTTCTGTAAAATCAAGAAATAAAGACAGGTATGGAATGTTGATGCTTCTACTCCTGCGGCCAGAGAAAGCAACTGTGTTCTAGCAGCTAGAGAAAGGGGCAGAACTGGTGACTCGAACCTGGGAACACATTTGGAAGAATGCAAAACCTCAAGTAGCCAGCATACCCATTCTCCCATGAGAATACTTTTCATCTTCTGGATGGAGGGACAGAAGGACAGCAGAGGCAGGGGGTTCTGAGAGCCATCCAAGAAGGTGCCTGGCAGGCTTGAGTTCCCTTTGTCAATGCTGTTAGCTCCCTCCCCCTGGGGCTTCATCTCTCTGCTTGGTACCTTTATGCACTCACTTCATGGAGACTCCTGGCAACCAAAATCTCCTAATGCCACATTAACCACGCCAGGCTTACCTGCTCTCTACTGGCATATTTCCAGGACTAGTGTTTTGTTTTGTTTTGTTTTTTTGTGGAAGAAAGTTCCTTTACTTGGGATTATCTACCATATTTCCACAAAGCATATGTTTTGAACCAGTAGGAAAGATGGAGCTCTTCACTAACCAGCTAAAGGCAAGAATCAGGTTGACCTGTGTTTTCCTCTGGTTTCATTTAGAAATTGGCCATGTAACAAGTTATTTTAGCTTCCTAAAATGTGAGGTTTTGTACCCCAAACTGGGCATGTTGCTTCCTGTAAAAGCACCCAAGCTTGTTGATTTCCTTGAGCCAATATTGTGTCCTGCCAGCAGTAACAAGATACCCCATAGCTGGCGTGTCTGTGCAAGGCTTTGGTATCCCTTTCTCAACAGTAAAGTGGATTAATGTTATTTTGTTAATTGACCCCTTTCATTTTTTTCACATTCTATTTATTTTGTGTGCATGAGTGTGAATGTGTGGGCATGTGCATACAGTGGCATATGTGTGCAGGTCAAAGGACAACTTGCATGTGTTAGCTCTCTCCTTCCCCATGTGGAAACCAGGGGTCAAACTCAGTCTATTATGTTGGGCAAGAAGAACCTTTACATGTGGAGCCATCTCTGAGGCCTTCAAATGACTCTTCATAATGATGCTGAATATTCTCTGGAAAATTTAGTAAAGTGAGTATTTTCGGATGTTTGCACACTTCTATTTAAATAAAGCTCTACCTAAACTCAGCTAAATCAATCATAATAATTTGTAACTTTTGTTTTCTTTTTATCTTCATCATCTTTGGAAAGCTTACTTTGTTTTATACTGTACAAAATCTCTTACTAATTAGTACCTTAAGGGCTTCCCAGCTTCCCCCTAGGCTATGACACTGCACAGAGTTGGCTTCCTTTCTGTAGGCTGCACTGTCAGAAGCAGGCAGCTGTCAGTCTCTGAGGCCAGAACACAGGGACTTGGTGCAGGTGACTTCCTGTCCTGGCTGATGTGCCAACCCTGATCATTTTATACCTTATGAATACTTGTGGGCCCAGGCCCAGAGTTCTGTGCTTGAAGTTTTGTGTTTGGGTCTGAGCTTCATTTCTGATAATTGCCCACATCTTGTTGCAGACAGTCTATTAGAGGTTGAGAAGGGCAAGATTTTAGGGTCTAAGATTTTGGTTGAACCATTTAATAATTATGAGACCCTTGGGTCCCGATTTGAGCTGCTTGCTTAAAAAGACTCAACTTTGAGTTATGACCTTAGATTAAATTGTTAAATTAGGAGTCTTAAAGATGCATAACTAAGGGGCTGGAATTTTTTGTGAAAGGGGAGACAGGGTCTCACTCTGTAGACCAGGCTGATCTGGAACTGACTTTCTAACCCAGGCTGGGCTCAAACTTAGCAGAGATCCTCATGCCTCAGCCTCTAGTGATGGTATTACAGGCCTGAGCCAACATGCCTGGTTTCATTTTTTTCTGATACCTAGTCTGTTCTAGAGTGTAAGTAAATGCATAAACAATATGGTAAAGCTTTATAGATCAGGCTGTCTTATAGTTTCTATTCAAGTTTAAAAGATCAGCATCTCTTTCTATATCATACATCTATGCTACTCTAATGGTAAATGAAACAAAATCATGTGTTTTTTTCTAACATGTTTTGTAACTTCAGTGCTAAGCTTGCGAATTTATCTTTTTATTGTTGCTGAGGTTTTCAGAGAAGAGTTAACAATTTGAAGGCTTTTTGGAATACTTTAATTTCTACTTAATAAGCAGCATATTTGACCTGCTCACTGTATTTCTTCTGCTTCCTTCAGTCCAGTGAGATGCACATGAAGTTCCAGTTTAGAAGTCTTAAGAAACGACTTTATATTCCTTTCCTAGGCTTCGGGTAGCTGCATTCTATCTAAAACCTAGACACTCCCTGCAAGTTAACCAGTAAGATCATATCCCAGGAAAGCACAATGTTGAAACGATCCTGCTACCCTCCCTCCCCAGGCCTAGCCGCTCTGAAATGGACATGACGTTGGAATTTGGAGTATGTGTGGGATATGGAGGCTGTGTTCTTGGTTACTGTCTTGGTTACTTAACAGGCGCTTTGGCTTTCATGAAGGCTTTTCAGCCTATATTTTATTCTGACTAGGAACATAGACCCAAACCAGTGGGTGCAGTGGGGCAGAGCTCAGTCCAGACTCCCTGCAGATGTGTTAAATCTTCACGAAGTGTGATGGCTGCATGTTCCTGGCCTCTGCACTCTTTTTATACAAAGGGACTATCACAGATTCCTGCTTGGTTAGAGTAACATAAAACAGTATTTCTAGGGCTGGGAATGTAGCTCAGTTGGTATAGTGCTTGCCTTGTACCCGTAGTGCCTGAGAAGCTCGGGTCTGAGCCCCACAGCACATAAGGCTGAGTGTGAGTTTTGGGACTGTAGCTTCTTCAACGTTTTTTAGGGGACAAAAATCTGACAGAAAACTCCCTGTTCTCTGATACGTGCCTGCCTAAACAAGACCCAAACACTGAATACATGCTAGCATGGAAGGGGAAAATCTCCTGGGGCCTCAACCCTTTACAAAGAACGCCCCAAAAAATGTTGAAAGCAGGCAGAAGAGTTTTCCCCAGGGAAGAACTCCCACCCCCTCAATTGGTAGTTCAGTACCAAGTGGTCAGCCCTGAAATCATATACATATAAGTAACATTATATGGACTGAATAGGGTGTATTTATACATTAGGAATACACACACACCATGTAACAACAGTTAAAGAGGTCACGAATTTGAAAGAGAGCAAGGTGGGGCACATGGAGGGATAGGAGGAATGCAAAGGAAGGGAGAAATGTTTTAATTATATTTTAATTTAAAAAAAAATATAAAAAATCCAAGTATAGTAGTGTATACCTATAATCCCAGAAGATGAGGGCAGGAAGGTTGGAGGTTCAGCAATGGTCCTCACAGCTACAGGGAATTTGAGGACAACCAAGAATACAAGACACTATCTACAAAGAAACAATAATAAAAAATAATCCGTTTGTTGTTGCTGTCATTGCAGTGGATAAAGTTCAAATAGAATACTTGTATTTCTTAGAGTATAAATAAAATATAGGTAACAATGCCCAAGGCAGAACCTGGTGGTGTTGGTGTGAGCAGGGGCCTTCCCTGCATTCCTCAGCTCTCCTGCTCTGCAGAAGACAAGAGGGGCGGGGCTAACCGGACCCAGCTCCTTCTCTGACTGTCACCACAGAGCTGGAGCTTCCTCTCACTCAACTTCCCTCAGGCTCTCTACTTGGAGAGGGTGGTGTAGGTTCTCTCAGCAGGACCAGGGCTGTGTTATATCCTCAGAGTCTCAAAGGGTGCTGGGCATTCAAAGGGTGCTTTTGAAAGTGAAATCTAAGACTTGTGAACTGGGAAGGACTCACACAGGACCGGCCATTGCATCCCATCCAGTTAGGGTTCCTTCTCCAATGGAGTCTGCCTCCAGCAGGCAAGACCCCCTACAGTGACGCGCCCCTCCTCCTCAGCCCATTTGATTTTGAGCCACTGATGCTGACTCCTTGCTGCCACATCTGTCTGCTTCAGGACTGCGGGGCCATCCCATGATGTCACGTGCTTCATGAGCGCTGGATCAACTCTTCCTGATTTTTCTCTCAGGCCTAGACAGGTTGCCAGGTGCTCGCACATTGTAGTGAAGCTGTTCGTATTAGGACAGAAAGGGGCTCCAGGCAGAGCTGAAATTGGACATTTGAGGCCAGAGTGACACTTTGAGGGTGTGATGTGTCTGAGAAGCCGGTCTCTGAGCCACGCAGCAGTATATGCTCCAGCATCCTTGCAGCTTACTCTCGCCCCTCTGTGGGGATGCTCCTTCCTACAGCCACCCGGAGACTGCCTCTCCTGCTCTACCGCTGCCTCCATTTGCCTCTTCCCAGTGAATGCGGCTGGCTCTCTTAACAGCAGTTCCTATGGAAATGCACAAATATGTCTAAGATGAAATCAGATTTTGTGAATTTGGGGACCAAACCAAGGGCCTTGTGCATGCTACAAAAGCGCCTTCCTGCCGAGCTAGCCCCTTGGCACCAAACATAGGTTTTTCAGAGCGTTAGAGAAGGCAGCATGCTGGACTTGGAGGAGAGTGTGTGGCCCCTGGGCCGGCAGCTTCAGGCTTTGGAGGGCTCTGGCTACATTCGAAGAGACCAACTATTGGATAAGCCAAGGCTGCTGTGGAATTATTTAGAAGTAGTGTCCCTCTCTGCTACCAAGTCTTCACAATACCGCTAATGTGGGATTTCTGAGTACAAGCCTGGGTGCATTTGCGGATAAGTTCTGACATGCTTTCAGTTAGTATCAGGAATTTGCCCCAAATTAGCGTTCCGATGCGCTTGCTTCTAAAGCACTTTAATTATCTAATGTGCTTGCTGTTTATTGGCATAGTAAAGCTTCCAAAGGCACTAAACATAAACTCAGTAGAAGCTAAAGTCACAGAGCTCCTGAAATAGAAACCATGTTTAGGAATTAAGAAGTAAAATTATGGTGCTCACAGAAGTACAAGCAGAGCCTTTCCAGCACAGGAGAGGAGAGCGTGAAAAGGAAGACTTCCTTAGGAAGGAGGGTTCTCTGTCAGAAAAGGTGGTTTAGGGGTTCTGGGTGCCAGGGACCATGAAAGTCAAGGCCCATGCCTGCAGATGCTCAGAAGGACTCTATAGGACTGGCGAATTGGGCCCTGCTGGAGACCAGCCTCACAGCAGGGCACTGGGCAGCTGCCAGGTTTGTTCCCAGGGACCACATAATGATAGTCTACCTCCCAAGGAAGCCGCCAAGCCTGGACTTGCTGGGTTTGTATTTACTTGAAGACATTTCTCCAGCTTTAAACATACAAAGCACAGTGCACTCTTCTACATTGCCAGTTCCCCTCCACCCCAACAATACAAAACAAAACAGAAACAAAACCTTGTACTCTCTGAAAAAATGCTGTGGAATTTAGCCTCTTCCTAGACAGGAAGGAAGGGGGATATAGTAGGACTGGAATTTGGGGGTAGGAACCCTCTAAAGTATTTGGAGCTCCCCCAAAGTACTCAGCCCCCTGTGTGGAGAGAGCACAAAGGGAAGGGGAAGCCTGGGGCTTCTTGCCCTTTGCCTGACTGTGGAGGGGCTTAGTTTGGCTAGCGGCTGTGACCTGTCTGATACCATTCTGATGTGCTAGAAGGAGAAGCTCAGTGAAGATATGGCACCTTCACATGTAGTACTGCTGGCTCAGTGTCTTCTGCGGTGTCAGAATTGTCACCATTCTGCTGTGTAGGCATGGCTTGTGCTCTTAGGCACAGTAGCCAATGTGTGTCCAGTCTCTGTGTCTGTAGGATCCTTGTAGAAAAAAGCCCACAAATCATGACTAAAACTTCTGCTTTAAACTGTGCCCTTACTGAGCATGCAAATGCCTTTTCTTGTCATTATTCCCTGAACAATACCACAAAACAGCTGTTCATAGAGCATTTGCACCCAGTGGTACTAAAAAGAATCTAGAGGTGGCTTCAAGTACTCAACTGTGGGGAGATGGTTGTGACATGTGTAAATATTACATGGTTTTCTTCACTTAAGCTTTCATGGGTTTGGGAGTTCATGGGGGTCCTGGCTCCAATTTCCCATGAATATGAGAGGTACCTGGGGCTAGCTCAGTCATGAGCAGGGTGCAAAGAGAGTGGCTCTGTGATGTGGTAATTGTCAAGGGCTTCTCAGGAAGGTGTTTTCCACAACTGGGTAAGGGAGATCAGGCCGCAGTGCTGGTTCCAGACAGAGAAAAGGGCTGGAGAGAAGTTCCCAAACTGGCAGTAAGCTTAGTTTGTAGAGCATGTGCCAGAAGCAGAAGACACATATCCTGGAGGCTATCGTGGTAATCTGGATGGAGAGGGAGATGGGCAAGTCCTGAGGGAAGCTCTACCTCAGGTGGATTCTGGAGCAGTGTGAAGAGAAAGTACAGGTGACTCCACTAACTGCCTCTAGCAGGGCCTGTTGTGTGGAGGCCATGCCAGGAACAGGCCGGGCTGTCACAGCAGTGGAATGCAGTGAGAATGAATGAAATTCAAGTGCAGTGTTAGCCACAGTGGGTCTACGGTGTGGGGTAGTGTTGAGATGTCACGGTATAAGACAACCTGGACCAGGAGTTACGTCAGGCCCAGAAAGCCGCAAATACTTAACGTTCAATTTTAGATGAACTCTAAAACCCAGGGATAGGATAAATGTGTCTAGAGAAAAAGAAACGTGTGGAAAGAGAAAGAATGAAAGCCCATGCTCTTACATCTGGGTAACCCCTGAGAGGGGCTGCAGGTTTGCCTGATCACTGGGTGCAGTCTGTGGGTGAAGGGGATCATGTGTTCAAGTGGGTAGGGCCGCCTAAACTGCTGCATGATGCTTTTGTCTTTTCTCCAGTTCCGCCTGGTGGTGAAGACGGCCCTGAAGCTTCTGCTTGTCTTCGTGGAGTACTCCGAGTCCAATGCACCCCTCCTCATTCAGGCTGTCTCTGCTGTTGACACCAAAAGAGGTGAGCATTCCTTATCCCAGAGCCTTCAAGGCCACAGTGTCTGATACAGGGAGGCTTCGTATCTTCTAGGGAGTCATTGGGAGGATCCTCTGTGTGTACACATTTCCATGAAGGAAACATCTTTTAGGGTTGTAGCTATGGAGATTAGCGCCAAATTGTGACACGAAAATGAAGAAAATACACATGTGGACTTAGCCAGGACATGCCAGATGGTTCCCTTTGTCCCCATCTCTGAAACCACACAGAGCACCAACACTCCCAATCCAGTTGAGGTCGCCCTGTGTCCCTCCTTCTCTCCCTTGCCCTGTGTAACACTGACTCATGGATGTTCCTTGAGCCTTCTGCCCTCCTTCCCTCTATTCCATGCTGTGCCTCATTCTGGGGTCTCAGCGTTCTGACCTGCTGTCACCCACCACCCTGTTCATCATTATCTAACCGTCAATGGATCTCAGCAGCATGAAAGCCATCTGAGCCTTTCTGACTTGGGGACTGCCCGCCGTGCCATCTCCCCGCTCATCTGTAACACACCTCCCTAGCTCATGTGCTCACACAGCTCCCCTGTAACCTGTTATACTGCCATCACTGCCTGTCCATTGGCTTGAGTGTATCCTGCTCGTAGGCAGAGTCTCTGTGTCCCAGCTGACTGTTCCAACACTCAGCATCTCTGAGAAGATAGGCATGCTACACACAGGTAGAAAAGAGTGGAGGGGCATACACCACATATAATCTCAACATTGAGGGGCTGAAGCAGGAGGATCATGGGTTTCAAGTTAACCTAGGATACCTAAAAAGACCCTGTCTCAAAAAGAGAAAAAGAGAAGAAAGTAGAAGCTTTAGCTAGGTTGGTGTGAACCAACCTGTGGTCCATAGTGGTGTGAAGTCTTTAGCTGAAGTGCTGGGGTTTCATCTCTCGCTTATTTTTCTAGGAGAGAACCTGATTGTTCTTCTCACCATCCCAACAAAGACTCAAATAAGCAAGAAAACAATCTGAATAACATTTTTTCTCTTCATGATTGTAATAGTAATAATTTACTTAAAGACTTTGGAAAACTCAGTCTATGGATGACCCCCAAATTACTTTTGATAAAACAGACAGTCGTGCTAACACATTTGGAATGTTCCCATCCAACTCATATACACTTATGAACAAGCCAACCTAGGTGTGGCTCTTGGGAGGAAGAGAGGTCTAGGTTGCACTCTTTTTTTTTTCTTTTTTCTTTTTTGTTTTTTTTTTTTTTGTGACAGGGTTTCTCTGTTGTAACTCTGGCTGTCCTGGAACTCACTCTGTAGACCAGGCTAGCCTCGAACTCACAGAGATCTGCCTGCCTCTGCCTTCTGAGTGCTGGGGTTAAAGGCATGTGCCACCACTGCCCAGATAGGTTGCACTCTTTATTCAAACTAGTTATGTCTGACTCAGCACTGCCCAGGACTCCCTGCTGATGCCCATCCAAAATGTGAAAGGCAGTAGCTTCCTGGTTTCTTTGAAGGTCTGAGTTTACAAAAGCCACCCAGGACTATGAAACGGGCACCTATACCTTTGCTCTGAACACACAGGCAGGTGCCAGCCCTGGCATGGTTGAGCATAGAAGCAACTCTTTGTCTCTCTGAGGGAGTATAAACATGACAGAGCCTCAGGCAGGGTCAGAGTCTGGAGTCTGGAAGGTGGGTCCCAGACCACAACCTCTTTCCATCTACCACATCATGTTGCCATCTGGTACCAGATAGGAAATGTCTTATGAAAAAAGCAGATTACAGAGTTAGTTAACAGTCCTATATAAGGTCAGCCAGTGGCTAAGAAACTATGTCTGGCTTCCTCAGAACCAGGTTACCACTACCTAAGGCAAATGGTGGGTATTTGGGAAAATGGTGAGTGATTCCCGTGATTTATCCTTACAGGGTGTGTGTGCCATCTCCCAGCTCTGGGGATACTTTAGGACAATGGATGGACATTTTGTTAGCCTCTCCTAAATTTGGGGGTAACTCAAGGACACTTTCCATGGGACCATGATATAGGGACATCCTTCTCATGGCCTTGAGGTTCTCCTTTGACCTTGTTGAGTAGGACCTCTTAGCATCTTTCTTTGGAGTTCCTACTACATAGGGGGAGTGTTATAGAGTGGGAATGACCCTCAGATGAACCTGGGGCTTTGTTCCCCACATCCAAGCTTTATTCTGCAGTCCCACCCTGAGGCCTCTATTATCCCAAGTCTTTCCAACAAGGCAAAATGATGGCCGTCTTTTCTCAATTAGTTAAAAAAAAAAAAAAAGAAAAGAAAAGAAAAAAAAAGAAATTAAAGAAATCTTATAGATTGTTTTCTCAGCTTGGTAGATTTTTGCCTATAAAATTTCTTCAACCTTTGGCAACTGCTGTTTGTCATCTGCCTGCCACCAAACACGAAGAGCTGCAAACGGAGGGATATCACTAATGAAAACACGCTGAGAAAGCTCATCATGTGTGGCTCCATAGCACGTTTCTTCATGGATATGTGTGGTCTTGGCTGTGATTTTGTAATGCATACGTATAGCATCATCCTGGTTTACTGCTAGTAAAGTTGTTCCAGGATTCTATGATGGAGTTATACACACAAAACGTCATGGAGTTCTGTAGGAAGCAACATGAATTCCAGGTGTTTCCAGCAGCAGGTTTTAGAGCAGTCTCCAGTTCCCTCTCAACTGGACTAGAGCACAACCGACATGCCAGAGATGACTGAAGGAGAGTTGAGCATGTCCATGTGGGCACACGTGCAAATAACCCATAAATTCTGCTCCACAGAGAGGCTTCAGACTCATTCTTTGGCAGGAGTGACTGGCAAAGTGGGGACAGTTGCCTTTTTTTATTTTTTAATAGGCAGGAAATCTCTTAGAGTTAAGGAATCAGCAAATAAAACTAACAAAATAAAATGAAATAAATTAAAAGTCCTCAAGAAAACCATTACCACCTAAAGCAGTTGACATCATCCCAGAATAGATTCCCTTGATGGCTTTATGAACATCATGCATGGCCACCCATGCATGCCAGAAGGGTTCATTCTGTGACACGGGCCTAAAGAGGGCCACTTAGCCTAGAAAGAAGGCAAGTCCGCCACAAGGGCCCAGTAGTGTAGCTCAGTGTCAGAGTGCCTGTCTGGCATGCACGAGGCCCTGCGTTCAATCCTTATTACTGCAAAACAAACACAAGTGCATCATAGGTACTCACTCATATTTATGAATATGAGTATGTGAACCTTTTACATGTCTCATTTGGCCTAGTTAGTTATATTTTTGCTTTGAGGCTAGAATAAAAAGAGTGTTTTAATTTTTGGATTATTGGTTTGTATTAGCCCCTGAATATGTCATGGTGTAACACCTGTCCCCTCAGATCCCCTGAATCATCTTCATTCTTGTGTGTGTGCATGTACACGTGTATGTCAGAGGTTGATTTAGGATGTCTTCCTTAGTTGCTCTCTGAGTTATTTTCATACAGGGTCTCTGGCCGAACCTGAAGTGTGATCACTGATTTGTCTAAAATGACTGGCCAGTGAGCCTGGGGGATCTGTTTGTCTCTGCCTCCCTAGCACCAGGATTATAGATAATATTATTAAGTGGGTTCTTGGAATAAAACTCAGGACCTCATGCTTGTACAACTGGCACTTTACCAGCTAGAGCTCTCTCTCCCTCTCTCTCTCTCTCTCTCTCTCTCTCACTTACTTATATCTTCATGCCACCTTTTCTCAAGAGGGAGGATGCACCCTGGAAGAGAAAAGCTCTAAGGAGATCTTTGCTTTGTCATTTTACCTTGCCAGAGTCTTTCCTTAAAATCATGTGATGAATTGTCAGGAAGCTAGGCAGAGCAACATTCCCTCTGACATGCGATTAGCCTCTCCCACAGAGAATGGGCTTGGGGAACTGACAGAGTAACTCATTTTGTCATAAATCTTCAGTCCTGTTAGTTTGGTCCAGCACAGCTTTTGAAGTTCTATTTTTCATTTGAATGTAAAGTGATGAGATAAGACATATTCCTGTACATGCAAATCACACATGATTGTCATGGAATAAATTCTACCCATCCCTTCACACAATGCTGTCTCTGATTCTGCCTGAGGGTATCTTGAATGGCGAAGAATGTCCAAAGCATGGTGGAGGCTGGGGTTACACACTTGAGCCAGACCACCACTGCTCATTATCAGAAGTCTCTGTGGAGACTATTTAGACTGAATACCTGGAAAGATCCATAATGTGCTTGAAGGATTGTCCAGCATGTGTTTGACCATTATACCAATGCATGTACAAGGCATTATGTTAAATGCGTGATCATGTTTAATTCAGGGACCTACCAGGAGAATAAGTGGGAAATGTCTCAAGCACGTATTCTATGTGTATGTCTTCCATCTGAGTTAAGAAATAGGCACTGTGGAATGGTGGCAAGGGAGGACTGGCCTGGAGCTTTGTAGAAGGTGAGCCCTTGAGTAAGTGCTGGTGTCACCACTAGGCACAGTTGCCATGATGATGCTACTGATGCTACTGCATCTGTGGTGCAACAGACAAAACAAGGCAGTGTCCACACAGAGTTCAGTCATCACGGAAATATTTGAGTGTGCTTGCAAACATCACGAGGCACTGGGCTATTATGGAACCTATATTGTTTAGGGTTTAGGACTCGTGGACAGTGATCTGGAAGGAGACACTGTAATGACAACCATGTCTTTCAGTGTACCACATCAATGCTAAGAAAGGAAATAGAAGTGTTTTTGTCTGGGGCATTTTACGGTAACCCCTTAAGTTAAACACTTGCACCTCAGCTTACAGATACATCCCCATCCTCCCTTAACTACCAAGTTAAAAAAATTCCTTTTACATTTATGTATTTGCTTATTTAAATATGGAGATAGAGATATACAGAGAGAATGAGAGAGAGATGGAGAGAGATGGAGAGAGAAAGAATGTGCAAGAGTGAGGCGAGGGTCTGCCCTTTCCCTGACTCTGGGCTACCTGCTTCCGTTGCTTGGCTTTTTCTTCCCCAGACCTCACAGGGCACTTTGGATACAAACAACAAGGAAGTAGTTCTGAGTCCAGAAGCACCAGAAAAATTAGGAACTGCTGGCTGCAGTGTTTTCTCCCAAGCACAGTGCTTCTGTCTTCTCCCCAGCAAGATGGTCTTAGCTGCCTGCTAGGAACTCTCTAGTCCTTGAGATTGATGCCCCATTAGAAACACAAGAAGATTATTCCTGGACTTACCAGGGCAGTGAGACCCAGGATCTACTGGTTACCTTGGTTTATCTTGAAGACTGAAACGGTCGCATGAAGAACAACTATACTCTGCTGCTAACTGCAAAGGAGTTTGATGATAAACAGATTGATTCAGTCTGTGCATGTCTGTGCATTCAGAGTTAAAAAGAGAGGCAGGAGACTGCTTGGTTCTAATTCACTGGATAACTCAGCTAAAGGATAAGACTTAAGGTTCACTCGCTGGGAGAACTGTCCCATGAGTGTGTAGAATTAATCTGTGTGTGTCATGTCTTATAGAAGGTACCTACTCTTCAGTCCTTCTGTCTTCTTTCTTTTCTTACTGTGTGCATCTTCCTGCTCATTTGTGTAAAGCAGTTCCATCTTTACACAGTAAATGCCCTCTCAGAAATGATTTGTTCTGAGCATTTCATCGACGCTGTGGTATATGGAGGTATTGTGCTGAAAGTGCAGAGATGAACAAGAGTGATACCACCTCTGCTTTTGGGAAATGTTTATCTCAAGGCCAGCATCAGCTCTGCCAGAACACATTCAAGGACCAGCATTTGGAAACTGCTGTGCTTAGGTTATTTACAGATTTATGTTATCAAGCAAAAACAAATCATATCCTTTTGAGATAATTTATAGAGGAATCACACAGAAAAGAGGTTCACATTCCAGCCCACCAAGCCAAGGGCAGGAGAGTGCTTCCATCATTCCTAATATTTATCTCAGGCATAGAAACCATGCCAAAAGATTTTCTCCTTTGTGGCTTTGCAGTTGACTTGATGGTCTTGAATGTGAAGTACTTTCTAGCTCTCTCCTAGAGGCTGGAGAAAGCAGCTCATGAACCTTCAGTAGTGGGGCTCACTTGGGAGGAACATCTTGTCCCAAGCCTTCCACGGATATCCTCCCTGCACGTCCCTTGCTATCATCATATCCTTAGCTAAATATTTCTACCACTTCTCAGCTGTTGGCGCTGAGCTGCTGTCTATTTTTGCGCTTTTTGTCCAGATACTCCATTAGATTCTAAACCCATCAAGGGAAGTTGCCTTCTATACCTGGCTGATGCCCAGACAATATCTGTATCCTGATGGATTAGAGGTAGCATTCTTTTGCTCTAGATTATTTGCTAACAAGGTATGCCCCTGTTAACTGCTTGAAACTAATAAATAAAGGCCTTCATACCTTGCTCAATGTGTGCTGATGGACTTTCAGCGAGTGCTTATGATTTTTCCAGTTGGTGAAGTCTGCATCCCAAAATTGTGCTCATGAACAGACTTAAAAATAGTGTATTTATTATAAAAGAAACTTCTTAAGCAAATAGTTGTGGATACTGATAATGAAGAACATGAAACAGAATAGTATATTGGTTGCTAGGAAATAAAAGCAGTTCATTAGGACTGTATTTATTCATTAGAACATTGGGAACAAATCTACCTTAGAAATGTGACCCCACTTACACATGCAGTGACTGAAAGACATTGCCATACCCCGGGGGAGAAATTCTTGGTGAAACTTCAGTGTGATTGGAATAATGGGTGTCATTGAATTGCTGTTCCTAATAATTCCTGCTTTGCTTGTAGGTGTCAAACCCTGGTCCAACATCATGGAAATCCTGGAGGAAAAAGATGGAGTTGACACTGAGCTATTGGTTTATGCAATGACTCTGGTGAACAAGGTTGGTTGATGTACATTCTAGGTTTGAATTGCAACACCCTCAAAAAATAGGGTCGAAGCCTTAAACCCCAGTACCTATGAAGAGGGTCTTTACAGATCTAACTCAGTCAGGACAAACTCTAAGCAGACATTACTGGTGTCCTTACAAAAGGAAAAGAGAAAGAGAGAGGGAAAAGACAGCATGAACACATACTGGGAAGACAGCCACATGAAGACAGAGGCAGAGACTAGAATAGTACATCTGTAGAGGAATCCCACGGACGAATGGAGAAGATTGTAAGAACCAGAGGGTCAAATCCACCAGGAGAACATGGGTCACAGAATCACCTAAGCAAGGCTCATCATAGGGGCTCACAGAGAATGCAGTGGCAATCACAGAGCCTGCATGGGTTTGCACTATATGTTTATGCACATATGTTATGGTTGATAACTGAGTGTTTTTATGGGACTCCTAATAGTAGGAGTGGGTATGCTTCTGGCTCATTTATCTGCTCTTGGGTCCCTTTTCTTCCTACTGGGTTGCTTTGTCCAGCCTTGATATGAAGGTTGGTGTCTGTCCTGAGGGTATCCTGTTATGTCATGTATGACTGATATCCTTGGGAGGTGTGTTCCTTTCTAAAGGGAAGTGGAAGGGGAGAGGAATTTAGGAAAGGAGAAGTGGGGGAGGGGATGAATCAGGATGTATTGTATGAAGGAAGAATAAATACAATAAAAAGGAATGGTGCACCTGTGAGCCCGAGAGTGCCAAAACTGGCTAACAACCAACCTAGAGATAGTCAAGGAAGGATCGTTCTGTGGAACAATCACAGAGAACATTGCCCTGCTGATGCCTTAATTTCAGATCCTAATGTTCTGTCATGTTAAGACACCTAGCTCGTGGTAGTTAATTACAGCAGCTGTAGGAAACTAATGCCATGTGAAAATGTAAAATTGTTCCTCATGAGCCACACATGTGGACCCCGGCTTGGTGCTTAGAAGGCAAAATAGCAAGAATTGTAAGAGGATGTTTCATACCAAGACTCACCCTTAATGACATTTCCCCTTTAGAATTAGCAGCTTGACTTGAGAGAAGTGATTCACAGGTCAGGAAGACTCAGGCCACTTGTTTGTTGAATTTTGAGTCCTGGGCAGAGTCGAGGATCCTGGAGGCAGATCTCATCTCCTTTACGCTGTTATGATCTCATCTTTGTGCGCTTGGTATTTCCATTGCATCCCTCTCTGGTCATCACCTTGTAGGACAGTCATAGTCCTTTGAGGCTGTTCCCAGAAGTACTGCTTGGGGATCATTGGTTTCCATGGTGACCCTGGACACCTAGATCCAGCAGCCCTGACAAGCTGGGCTCAGCCAACCATCCTCAAAATACCAATTAAAGAGACAAGTCTGTGAAAAGCAGAGAAACGGAATTCAGTTAATATGGACACACTGGGAGGAGGAGCCAAAGGAGACCCAGTGGCCGGTTCTGGGCTAGTAACATGAAGTTAAAGTTTAAACCAGGGGCCGGAGATACCCATTCCTGGCCAGAGTGTGGCCTTGCTCTTCACTGACACATTATTGTTTGAGCTCCCACAAGTAATCAGAACTATGAAAAATCTCTTTTAAGCAGACAAGTTCCTCCTCTGACTGGCACCTGGGCTTCAGTTTTTCTCTCCCCAAGCTTAAGATTCCTGGAGTGTTTACAATTCCCTGGGGGTCATTGTTTCCGTAGTTGGATAGCCAAAGGGAAGTGCACAATGTCCCTGTTTAGGACAGCCTCTTTTCTACTATGACAGTTATATTTCTTGTTGCTTCTTTAAAAAAAAATAGTTTCAAAAAGTATCTCCCTCTATACTCCTGGCTCAATGTGTAGAGCAGGCTGGCCTCGAACTCACACTGATGCTCCTGCCTCTACTTCCCGAGTGTTAAGATTACAGGTGTGCCATCACACTTGCTTGCTGCTCCTGCTCTTCCTCCTCCTTTAGATTTATTTATTTTTTGATGTGTCTGTGTTTGTATGCACATGTGTGAGCAGGTACTCTCAGAGGCCAAAAGAGGGCATCAGATCCCCTGGAGCTGGAGTTACAGGTGCTTGTGATCCTTCTGGTATGGGTGCTGGGAACTGAAGTTGGACCCTTTGCACGAGCAGCTAGAGCTCTTAGCTGCTGAGCCATCTTTGTTTGTTTCTTCTTAAGATGTATTTATTTTTATGTGTATGGATGTTTTGTCTGCATGCATGTCTGTTCAGCATGTGCATGCCTGATGCCCATGGAGACTAGAACTACTAGAGTTTGAGATGTTTGTTATCTGCCACATGGGTGCTGGGAACTGAACCAAGTTTCTTTAGAAGAGCAGCCAGTGATCTTAACTGTTGTGACATTTCTCTAACCCCTGCGTTTACTTCTTAGTGAAGTTATTTGCTGATGAATACAGAACTAACTCTTATATAGTAGTCATGAGAGGAACAGTCATGTTTCAGATGGATAATCATAAAGACTGCTTTATTTTCAAGTCTGTTCATCAGTTTACTTTCCCATGTGAAGCATGTTTTTGTTTTGAAGCATGTTTTCCCATGTGAAGCAAGTTTTTGTTTTTGAAGATTAAGCTTGCCTATTTCCTGTTCTTTCAGTCAGACCTTGCTCTGTAAAACTCTGAAATCAGCAAAAATGAACGTTCTCTCTTGCCCAGGGCTGGAGGCTGTAACTTCTGTCTTGTTGGCAGAGATTGTGGCCATTTCCTTACCATACCAGCATCATGTAGGCGCTCTGCTGCCAGTCATTGGCAATACCTCACCCTCTGCTGGTCCTGGTATGACACTGACCAGAGCCTCCTCACTTGTTCCTTCATTTCTGGCCATTCTGCTGTCTACCCAAAAAGGACAGTTCTCACTTTGAAAGGAATTAGCCAAACTTGAGTGACCGTGGCCTAGGAACACAGATTCAGGTTAATTCAAATTCTGCGATCCAAGGTGGAAGCGGCTTCGTGAAGTTTCATAGTTTTACTGAACAAAGAAAGCCATTAGTCAAGGCAAGTTTGAAATACGTTGGTGGGTGCATCAGAGAGGTGGTTAGAGTGAGAAGGGGGAAGGGTCTCCATTGGCCTCAGATGCTACCTGATGACATGCTTAGCTTTTGAGTTGGTGGAAGTTGGGGGTTTGCTAAGTTAATAGCTTTCATAAGGTTTTTGTCTGTTAGTCACAGGGTATTAGTTCTGAGACAGAGGTGGGCAAGGAATGACTCCTCAGGGGCTAAACCTAGCCAAGAGAGGGTAACCAGCCTTGGACCTGCAGCATTCCAACCTCTCCACATCACTGCTGTTCCAATGAGTCCGTCCGTCTACGCTTCTCCCCAGGTATTCTTATTGACATGCCTATCCTGGTTAGATTTTACTGTCAAGTTGACACATCCAAGTGTCACCTGGGAAGAGGGAACCTCAAATGAGGAATTTGCTTGATCAAATTGGCCTGTGACCACGTATGTGAGGGAATTGTCTTGACTGATGGTTGATGTGGGAGGGCCCAGCATGCTGTGAGCAGCATCATCCCTAGGCAATAGGACCTAGGCTATGTAAGAAAGCTGAGCATGAGTCAGAGAGCAAGCTAGCAGGCAGGGTTCCTCTGTGGTTTTGTTTTCATTTCGGGCCTGGGTTCCTGTCCCAGAGTCCCTCAAGGATGAACTGTGACCTGGAATATAGACAAATAGGTCTTTCCTGCCCCTAACTTGCTTTTGGTCAGTGCTTTATCATAGAAACAGAAAAGCAAACTGGGACTGCACATGTTCTTTACGAATGGAGAAGGTCTAGGAGAAGTCATTCCAGATACAATGTTAAAAAGCCCACAGACCACTGCCACTCAGTCCATTTGCTTTATTGAATTGCAGTCATGTTTGAGGGGTGAGTCAAATGCACCAAGCTACCAGAGTAGCAGACTGAAATGTTAATGTGAGTCTGGGGAAAAAAATGCAGATTCTGAAGTCTGGGAAATTATATTGCAAGCTGGGTGGTTTCTAACCAGAATCAATTTCAACAAAATAAATGATAGTATAACAACATGGAATTTAAAAACTGACATTTTCATGATAAAACAAAGGCAGTAAACCTGAACCTGCCTTGGGCTCTGAGAACAACACAGCTCTTTTTGTTTACTAGAGACATCAAGCAAAGCCTCTACCTTTCCTCATCCCTACCCACGTCTTGAAAAGTCTCAAGGGCTGGAAGATCTACAGTGAGACAGTGCCTTCCTCTGCCACGCCTGAAACCCTCCTGGCTGGAGCCTCTTGCTTGGAGTGGGGTTTCACACACTGGTCACCTCACATAATCGAATGAAGTAGACAGAAGAGTTAGGGATAGGACCCCAGGGAGCACTGGGAAGAGACACTGCTCCATTAGGGCCTAGATAGTTAATCCTATGGGATGCAGACTAAGTAGATGACTTTTTTAAACATTTAATTTTACTGCTTTAAACATTTAAATGGACCTTTCCCTTCTGATATGTAGCTGTACAAGTTTTACCACACATAGAGAGATGGTTTGCCTTCACAGTTAGGATATATATATAAGTTCCATCTCCTATAAAAATCTCACCCGTATTTTTTCATAGTGACATCTACTCCCTATCTGCAACTTTTGTCAACCACTGATTTTCTATAGACTACTACAATCTTGTCTTTTCGGGATCAAATGGAATCTCTGTGTAAAACTCAGGTGTGTTATTGTTTATGTTAACAGCTCACTCCCTTTGGGGGCATATAGGATTGTGCTGCAGAGGTGCTTCCCAGTGTATTCAGCCATGTGACTTTTTTTTCTTAATTCCATTTTTATATTTGAAAAATAATGTCAATAAAAAAGTTATGCGGTAAAGGAAATAACACATTTTTAACTAATGAATGCCACAGGATTTGAGAATTGTAGACAAATGTTCAGTTATGAGTGTACACTCTGAGGATTAGCAGGAAACAACATACTCAAAAAAGCTCTTCCAAACAACAGAACACTTAAACCATTATGAGGTTTAATTTAAACTTTAAGTAAAAAAAAAAAAACCTATATTCATATGTTAACAAACTTTCAGTTCTTCCCCAGCAATAAAAAAAAATCATCAAAAAATTTATCATTAAATGATGATTAGTGAAGATGGCTCAGTAGGTAAAAGCACTTGCTGTAGGAGCCTAACATCTTGAGTTCAATCCCCCAGAACCCATATAAGACCAGGCACCAAGGCATGCATTTGTAATTTTTTTATTACATTTATTTTTTTCTCTCATATAGTATCCTGAACCCCTTCCTCTACTCCTCCCAGATCCCCCTTCTCCTCTCTCCTCCAGACCTACCACCTCACCCCACCCCACCTCCCAAATTCCCTCAGAATAGAGCAGGCTTCCCAGGGTTACCACTGGAGCAGAGCATATCAAGATTGAAAAGGGCCGGGCTCGAGCCCCTGTATCAAGGCTTAACGATGGAGCCTAGCCAGAAGAAAGGGGGTCCCAAGGACAAGTAAAAGGGTCAGAGGCACTCCTACCTATACACACTCCAACTTTTAGGAATTCAACAAGAACACCAAGCCAGATAACCATAAGATATATGTAAGGGACCCTGCAGATCCATGTCTGTTGCTTCAGTCTCTGTGAGCTCCTACGAGTCCTGGTCAGTTGACTTGGTGGGGCTTATTCTCTTGAACTAGAAAAAATTATCCTGAGCAGGTAACCCAATCCCAGAAAGACAATCATGGTATATACTCACTTATAAGTGGATATTAGTTCTTAAGTAAAGAATAATTGTACTACAATCCACAGACCCAGAGAGACAATGCAACAAGGAGAGCCCCACTGGGAACACAGGCATCTCTCTGGTAAAGGAAAAACAGAATAGACATCGCAGGTGGGCTGGGGGAGGGTGGGAATAGAAACAGGAGGGGTCAGTTGGGGGGAGAAGGATGGAGGGAGAGAAAATAGGGAGATTACTGGAAATGGGGACATGTAGGAGGTGACCTGAAGACTTAGTGCAATGGAAACTCCTTGGAATCTATGAGGGTGACCCTAGGAAGAACCCTTAGTAATGGGGGCTAGGGAGCCTGAATAAGCCCATCTCCTGTAACCAGGCTAGGCTTCCAGTTGTGGGACTGGAACACCAACCCAGCCACAAAAACCTTTGACCTATAACCTAACCTGCCTGGAGGATCTGCTTAGGCAATGGAAGGGCAGAACCGCATGCCAAGGGAAGGAGCCCATGCCTGACACTGCAGAACTGGCCAGGAACCAGAGACTGGACAGCCTGGAGATGATTCCTAATGATATTCTGCTGTGCTCATAGACTAGGGTCCAGGCCAATCATCATCAGCGAGGCTCCCTCCAGCCGCTGAGGGGAGCAGATGCAGAGGCCCAGGGCCAAACATCAGAGCTTGGGGAACCCTTATGAGGAGGGGGAGGAAAGATTATGGGGACCAGAGGGGTCAATAGTGCCCGTGTGTCTTTGGAGGGAGACTAGGGATCTCTAACTTATCCATTTGCCTGTGGAAGGAATTGAGGGTCACAGCTCTTGCCTTCCACACGTGACGCTGAGAAGAGAGTGGGAACATGGGCTTTGTCACACTGGTTTTATCCTGTATGATCCTGTATGATCCTGTATGTGTCCTGTATGTTTTATCCTTTGGTTATCTCTGAACACCCAAGGAGAGACAGCTTTCCTTGACTTTGGTGTTTGGCCTCTGACGAATGCCAGTAAAGAATTGTTAGTGACAGACTCTGGCAAGACAAAGTCTGGAAGAACTGAGGTCAGGACTGCCAGATGGAAGGCAGTTGTGGGGCGTATCCAGCCTCAGGAAACTCTTGCCTCCAGGACTTTCTGGCAAGGCCACGGTCTCTGCCAGCTGTAGGTGACTTAACAGTAAGCATGGCAGTGGAACTTGGAGAGGCCCAGGTGGGTATGAGGTGAAGGTAGCTGAGCATATTGGAGCAGCTTCCTGGAAAATGTGACCGTGCATTTGGGATGTGGGACCTTCCTGCATGGAGGGATGTGCCACAGCCCCAGTGCAGCCTACATGAAATCTGGAGGGTGACAGGCTCAACTCAAATTCAAAAGTTTCATAGTAGGATTCAGAATGGCTGCTTGCAACTTCAGTTCTGGACCTGTTTACTTGGCAAAGGCTTTTGAGTCTGCTTATTGTAGAGAGCTGGCTGTTTCGTTATTTAACAGCTGACTCTTTAAAGACAAGGGAATTAAGTATAGAATTTTAGCATAGCTCCCTGGGGTTTTTTAAATAATTTATTTAGTGTACATTGGTGTGGGGGTGTCAGATCCCCTGGAACTGGAGTTATAGACAGTTATGAACTGCCATGTGGGTGCTGGGAATTGAACCGTGGTCCTCTGGAAGAGTAGCCAGTGCTTTTAGCCACTGAGCCATCTCTCCAGTCCCAGCTCCCTTGAGTTTTTAAATGAAAAAGAATCTATGAAACTGGGGAGATGGCTCAGTCAGTAAAGTGCCTGCCACAAGGACAGGAGAACTTAAGGACCTGAGTGCAGGCCCCTAATACCCATGTAAAGCCGGGGTGGTTTGTGTATGTATGTGTGGGGTGAGATAAGTGGATCTCTGAAGCTCATTGGTCAGCTAACCTAGCTGAATTGGTGAGCTCCAAGCTCAGTGAGAGACCCTGTTTCAAAAGTTTAGTTGGAATGCCATTGAGGAAAACACAGAAGGAAAAATCCTCTGTCTATACACACACCATCCCTGTTGACTCCAGATATGGGTGGTGGGGGAGTAAAGAAGGAAGGAGAGGTGGAGGGGGAGAGTAGAGGCATGGAGATGGGAGATTCTTCAAGTCTCTGGGGCTCCCACACCTCTGTTCAGGAGATTTTAAATCCAACTAGCTTGCCTTCCTCAAGTTGCCTACTCTGTAGAACGTAGGTAGCGTGGGTGTATCCAGTTACCCTCCATGTTCCTGCCTCTCATTACCATCCCAGCCTAGTCCTTTCATGAATGTTAGAGTTTTCATGGAAACCAGAGGGTGAGTTGTGGTGACAATAAGAGTCTCTTAAGTGCATGCCAGGAAGGGAGGGGGGTGGCGGCGGTGGTGGTGGTGGCGGCAGCGGCAGTGGCGGCAGTGGCTTAGTTATTGGTAGTTCCCAAGTAAAGCCCATTTGACTGACACTGAAACAGACACAGGTGCGTGCCGTTACACCTGGCCACATGTATGAGTGCCTCCTGTGGCTTCCAAGTCATGACCTCCCATGCTGTGTCCTTTCTGGGTCTCCTGAGTGGTCAGGATGATCATGTCTCTCACCTCAGTTACAGTGAGTGTATCTCCTTTGATCAGCAGAAAAAGCTGAAAGCCGTTATTTAGTATATACACAAGCACATTCTTTCTACTGTTGGTAGAAGTTGCCAGAGATATTGGGGATGTAAGGTAATCCCCACTCAAGTGTAGGTCAGTGTCTTCAGACCTAGCATGCTGAAAATAAAACAGAAATATATGTGGTCTTCTTATAATTACAAAGGCAGTGAAATAAGCAGGGACTAAGAGCACCATCTGGGATTCCAGGCCGGACTGACCTGTGTGGAATGTAGGAGTGTGTGGAGAATGGGGTGGTGGCTCTGAGTGGGGCTTCGCCTCAGCTTCCAGTAATTCTGGTCTTCTGCAAAAGTTCTCCCCTACCCGAGCCTTCACCTCCCTCACAGGTCAGATAAGGGGGGAGCTTGCAGTGACTCTCCAGGCTCCTTCTGTTATGAACAGGACCCTGCTGAGGTAGTACTCTCCCTTTAGGAGAGGCAGAACTCTGATCCTCGCTCCCTTTTGACTTGTATATTTGGTTCTTGGTTGCTGCCTTGAAATTTCTTGTGTTTCCCGAGGTTTCATAGACCAAAAAGAGACTCTGCTGACTTTTAATGGGGAGAATCATTAAATTGTAACTGACACTGTTGTATTAATTACAAATAGGAATTTCAAATCTAGAAGTATAGAAATTTCTATTGTCATGATGAATCTTACAAGATTAATATCTTGCAGGAATGTACACTTATCTTGATATACACACATGTATACATGTGTATATATATGTGTATATACATGTGTATATACATATGTATGTATGTGTATATACGTATATATAGATATACACATATATATGTATACACAACACACACACACACACACACACACACACACACACACACACACACATATATATATATATATATATATATATATATATATATAGTCAACTCCCATGGGGCAGGGGCCAGACAGGTCCTTACTGGGTTGTCTGCTCAGGGTCTCGCAAGGCTGTAGTCAAGATGCTGACCAGGATGGACTCTGGCAGCCTTCTGTGGTTGCCCGCTAGATTCTTTTCCATATAGATGTTCAACTCATCGTGTCTTGCTCTTTCATCCAAACTAGTCTGAGCTCAGGGGGGACCTATGGCCTCTTTTAAAGAATTTACCCATTTACTCTGGAGAACGATCTGATTTGGAACCTTGATGATGTGTGCAAGATTCTTTTCCTTAGCTAACCTAATCATGAGTGTAACAACTCACCCACGGGAGTACCCAGCCCCAGTTGGATCGCAGGGGCTCCTGCCACACTTTGTCCCAAGAACATGAGTCTTGGCTTCACTGAATGAATTTGTCATGTGCCTTACACTGTTGTGAGTTGTTAGAACTGAAGCCACGGGGCACCACATAAATATGTCTTCATTGCCTTGTGACAGTTCCCTAAGATGTGTCTGTATCTGGTTCTTCTCTGGTAGACATTGGCAGGCCTGCCAGATCAAGACACCTTCTACGACGTGGTGGACTGCCTGGAGGAGCTGGGCATTGCCGCTGTGTCCCAGAGGCACTTGAACAAGAAAGGGACGGACCTGGACTTGCTGGAGCAGTTTAATACCTATGAGGTAACAGAATCTAAGGGACCCACAGCATCAACAAAAGTCAAAGGGTGATGTCACATGTCCGCTAGACCAGGTTATAAGTGTGGTACAGGGGCTCCCACACCATGGGCAATTTTCTAGAAATGCTAGCTTTTGGGTCCTACCCAGGCCTCAGCAGTCTTGTCCCAACAAGCCTTCCAGAAGACCCAATATGTGGTCAAGTTTAAGAACCTTTGACACAGATGAAGCTTGGAGTTTTTTTTTTAAAAACATATGCTCTGATGTCAGCACCTCTACTCAAGGAGAATTTAGAGATAGAGGCAGGGGTGTGAGAGGAGGCAGGGGTGTGGGAGGAGGCAGGGGTGTGGAAGGAGGCAGGGGTGTGGAAGGAGGCAGGAGTGTGGGAGGAGGAAGGAGAGGGAGAGAGAGAGAGACTGAGACTCAGCTGCATAATGTGTAGTGTGAAGTAGAAATTAATGGATTTTTTTTTTTTTGAGGAAATCCTATCCCCATTTTAAAGGCAGAGTCTCATGTAGCCCAGGCTAGCCTCAGACTCCATATGTAGCCCAGGGTGATCTTCAATACCAAATCCTCCTGGCTCCACTTCCTAAGTACTGGGATTACAGGTGCATGCCACCATTCCTGGAACAGAAAGCAGTGCTTTTAAAGATGCTGCCCAAGATTGTGCTTTCTCCTGTGGTTTCTCTTGCCTTGTTCTAGTGCTTTGTTTGCAATGGTATGTCACAAGGAAAGAAAACTCAGAATTTACCATTGAACTCCATTGCTTGTCTTTGCACTGTGTGATAGCATTTAAAATACAAACATAACGGTATTTAAACTGTAGACAAAATTGGCAAAATTTCCTGCCTCGTATTTGGAAGCTGCTGTTTGCAAACATCGTCAGTCATATCAGGAGCGAGAGAACGCTATTTAAACCATCCATTTTTCTTTTGCTTTTGGATAAGTGCACCCTACCTACATTCCATCTTCAGCTTCCTGGTCTGCAATGAAGGGATGCATGTAAAAGGAGTCCTGGCATGTTCTGTCTGTCCACGTCGCTCTGTGCTATCATTCAGCATACGTGGTTGGCTAACATGGGAAAGTAGCAGGCTTGGAAAGGATGTGAGAGAGCTCCCGAATCTGTTTTCAGCTGCAGATACAGTTCACAGGGAAGCACAGCTCTCAGGGCCTGCTCAGTTGTGGCTCCTCTTTCAAGGCCTACCTAAATCCTATGCACACAGCACAAATTTCCACTAATGCCTCTGGTGGCTCAGCTACATTCAACTTCCCCTGTTTCTTGGATGTGGAAATCAGGTCATTTGAGGAGCCTCTCTTTACCTTTCTCTCCTCTCTTCTGGTTTCTTTTTCCCTATTCTCCAGCTGGTGAGCTCTCTGAAGTGTCATCTCTATGAGGCCTTGTTGACAAGAAGCTTCTGTCATTTGCTCCCAGTTCCCCATGGTCCATAAGCAGATATTGGCGGTCTCTACACTTCTGTCCAGCAGTTCAATCCTGTCTGTCTGTCTGTCTGTCACATTGAGCTACCCTAAGTCCTATGCCCCAATCCTCTTTCCAACGCAGCGCCCAGCATAGCTGCCTAGCGTTCAGTAAGTGCTTAGATGCCCGTCTCTTGCAGGCGTCCCACATGTGTATGATAGCGGTTCCAGAGGCTGGGCTGCAGAAAAGTATGGTTTATTCCAGTGCCCAAATAATAACTCAGGGTGACAACCAAATGTTTTAGGTAGCAGACAGAGTCTGGACCCTCATTCCTATTTGCAGTTTAGAAAACATTTGCTGTCATAGGCAGCCAACGTTAAATATGTGCAAGGAGAGCAAGGAGAATCTACATGCAGAGCCAATACTTTCCTCAAAGACTTTGGATTCTCAAGTGCCTGCAGAGAGCTCGGGTAGACTTCTAGGATACTTCCTAATAGGGCAGGCTGTCTGGTGGCCACATGTCTCGGTCTTTCTGGGACAGGCCTAGTTTCATGTAATTTAATTCCATTTCAGAAAGGTGATTTGATCCATGTTTAATTAAGTCCATTGAAATTTTATAGCCATATGTGATTTTCAAATACACAAATGGCCAAAATAAAAAATCTTTTGTCAGATCATATGTGTTAACTTTTGGTTCTAAAAATGTTCTTTCTGTAAGGGGAAAAACATCTTAAGGCTAGAAACTTTCAGGGTGAGAAATAGCTGTTACTTTTAGAACTTGTCAACAAATGATTCTACTTTGCAGAGAGCTTTCTGTTTCATGGGTGATTAAAAGTATGTATCAGTTATCTTTTGCTGTGTAACATGAATACTACAATCAACTGGCATAAAACAGTAGTCACTGATCATGGTTCTTGAAATAAAGAATTTGGCCTGACTCAGCTGAGATATTTTCAAGTGTTTCAGCTACCTGGTGGCCTTACTGGGTCTGGAAGGTACCACTGAGTCTTGATCATCTAGCTTTCCTTTGATTTGGGCTCTTGGCTAGGCCACATGTGATCAGCAAGCTAGCTCCAATTTCTTCACAGGACAGCAGTATTTATGAAAAACAAGACAAGCAGGCTTAGTGTTATTTTACTGATGGCACGTTGGCCAAAGCAAGTCACGGCCTAGCCTCCATGTGTCGGGGAGGGGTAACACAGAGTAAGGAATCAAGGAGGTGTGGCTATTATACTGTTCTGTGGCCACAACCTATCACACAGTCTCTTGCTGAAATGTTATGACACTGACATGTACCTCACTTAATAGCTCAGTGGTTTTCAACCTTTCTTATGCTGCAACCCTTTAATATCTCATGTTGTGGTGACCTCCCCACAACCATAAAAGTATTTCTGTTGCTACTTCATAATTTAATTTTGTTACTGTTCAGAATTGTAATGTAAATATCTGATATGCAGATGGTTTAAGGTGACTCCTATGAAAGAGTCATTTAACCTCCAAAGGAGTTGAGACCCACAGGTTGAGAACTACTATAGCTGAACTGAATTGTATAAGTTTGAGTTAGTGTGAGAGAGCAATACGGAAAGAGGTTGCATATGTATTAAGACAGCTGCCTGTCATTGGTCACAGCCACAGTTCAAATTGCTCAAAGCAAGCTACACAACTAAGCCTAGACTCAAGGTAGGAGGAGATGACACAGGGTGTTGTGTAAGTCACTGGAGGCCCAACACTACATAATCATCAGTGTGGCTCATTGATAGAGATATGCTTAGGATGTCTGAGGCCCAGAGTTCCCTTCCTAGAGCCCCCCCACCAAAAATTAGCATTTGATAATATGAAGAAATTCTGTTAAGTGAGACAGTAATATGGTACTTATGGATAGATAGATAGATAGATAGATAGATAGATAGATAGATAGATGATAGATAGATAGATAGATGATAGATAGATAACCTTAGATTTTTCTTCGGAAAATTGGCCATGGAGTTGAGGGTAAGAGTGAGATAGAAATAAGTTAATATTGACCAAAGTTGATGACTGTGGTCCTACTGTGAGTGACATGCATGTCACACAGTTTGTACTCATCCCTGTCTTTCATTTATGTCTCAAATTTCCATGGTAAAGGAGATGTAAAAGACTGTGCAAAGATTAAAGAGGAAACCATCCACCTCTGGGTATTTACTAAAAAGAATTAGAATCAAAGATATCTGCAGTCTTATAATTGCAACACAATTAACTATAACTCCTTTTCTTGTTCTTATTTGCAAACATGGCCTTATTAGACAGTCCAGGCTGGTTGTGAGCTTGGAATACTCCTGCCTCAGCTCCCGAGCTGTTGGAATTATAGCCTGTATCACCACACTTGGCTGTACCCCTCCTCCTGCCCTCTCCCTTTCTCTCTCCCCCCCCTTCTCCAGTTTCTCTTCCCGCTTTGACAAATGTTTTGTCATGCATCTGAATCTGAGAAATTCCTGAATTATACAATACAGTGTTGCCTAGCTAATTTCCTCAGATTTTTCTCCTTACTTGAACTTTTTGGCCATCTCCCCTTTCCTTGACATGGGGCAGTGAAAGAGACTCCCTGAACACTCTGCTTCTCAGGAAGGCACTGTGAGTGGAATGTCACTTGATCCTTGGACTTTTGAGGTTAGACGAGGAATTAGAAATATCTGAACTGTGCTTTAGATCTGCTGGTATCACTGAAAATGTGTGCTTAATAAGAAACAGAGTCAACACTTCAGGTCAAGGCGAGTTCAACTGGTCTAAGACCATTCCATCAGAAATGGAGGAAAAAGCTAGAAACACTCAGAAACGCTGCCACTGGTAAGGTGTGCTCATTCCCAAACTTGCCCACTCAGTGCCACTTGGAGTTTTAAAGTTGAGATGACTACTGTGACCCATCAAACATTGAACTTCACTTTAAATGCGCACGCTTCCAGACGGGACTTCCGAGAACCAGAATTTCCAGTGAGATTTTGCAAAGATGAACTCATTGCTTCTTGCTCCAAGCTTTTCAACACTGCGTTTGGGAATGTAAATTCGAGGGGAATAAAATGAGCAAAAGATTCCAAATCATTTTCATATATCTGAGCACTCATTATAAAATATATCTGTCACTTAGATAGACTACACCAAATCCACTTTATCTAAAAGCTGGGGTTGGAGAAAACAGGGTGTAGGGTAAAGAGAGATGACCTGCTGTTTGTCAGCTGTGTGCCTTGGGTACTGGTAGAATCACCTGGACTTTGGTGGGAGCAGCTGACTTGCTGATGGCAGCCAGGCTCTCTCTGTCAGGAGAATGCCAGGTGTGGAAGCCAACTTTCTTGTCCTGGGGATGTGAAATCATACAACATTCTCGGCTCTCCATCTTCTCTTAATGTCTCCATTCTCTCACTGGGCAGGATTAAATTGTAAACATCTCCCAAGCAAGAAAACTTACACATTTAGGGGCTACATGGGACCACAGGACTGCACAGTTGCTAAATTGAACAGGCTACTGTAGATGGCCCAGGTCATGCTGGGTTCAAGGTTGCTTAACCTCATGGTTCTGTGTAATGGAAGAGTGTGGGAGGCATCACTGTTGAGAACCAGCCACAGAGAAGCTCCTCACCTTTGATAATCCTCAGAAGTACTGCTGTTCTCACCAAGGGACCCAGGTAGTGTGTGACTTGGCACAGATCACGCCTGGTTCACTGGTGACTGAGCCTGCATGAATACAAAGGTCTGCTCAGCACCAAAGGAGGTGCTCTTTTTGCTGTCTAGGTTTACAGGAAGGACACATGAAAACCAAGTTAGATGATGGTACTAAATACAGGTGAACAAAGCCCGTATTGGGGAGCAGTGAGAGCAGGGCTTGCCGCCAGAGTAAGCTAGGACGAGTGGTGCACCAGGTTGGACAGCAGGGTCTAAAGGGTATCATTTAGCACAGAGCATGATCAGAGCTGGATACGCAAGGCCTCCATAAATTAGACTTTGGTAAAAGGCAGAGAGAGAAGGATGTGGGACCAAGTGGCCCAGGTTTCCCCATAGATCCCAAAGTGGCAAAGTGTCAGTCAGTTCTCTGTATAAACGTGTATCACTCTTTAAGAGGGCATTTTTAAAAAGATGTCTTTTGTTTATTTTGTGTGTATGAGTGGATACACACGTGCTTTGGCACACCTATCAGGAAGAGAGGGCAACTTGGGAGTCATTTCTTTCCTTCTGGCATATGGCCCCTAGGCTTTTGAACTCAAATCCTAAGGCTTGGTGCCTTCACTGAGCCATCTCACTGGCACTTGAGAATTTTTTTGTTTGTTGGTGTTTGAGACAGGGTCTCTCTGTAGTCCTGGCTGTCCTAGAACTCACTACGTAGACCAGACTGGCCTCAAACTTTACAGAGACCACCCACCTGCCTCTGCCCTTTGGGTGAAGATATTTTTAAAAGCCTTTATGTCACATGTCTTTGTGGCAGCACGGGCTCCACCCCAGGCACTGAAGGTACCCTGAAAGCATGGCTCTGTTGGGCAGGCTTCTGGAATCATACCGCTGTAGAAAGCCTCCCAGAGGCTGGCAGGGAAGCCAGCCCTGTTCTCCTAGAGCTTGGGGCCCTGTTCTTTCTTCCTTTGAGCACCCTCTTTGGGAAAGACATCTCAAGAGTGATCAGGCATGGATCCCAGAAGGCCTCAGGAAAGCCTCTGCCTCACCATGGGATAGCAGGGAATGCTGAAGGTCAGGCAAGCGGAAATGTGGATGTGCGGTCCACATTGGTGCTATGATTTGCATAGGAAGTATCTTCCATAGGTTCCTGTGAATCTGGTCACTAGCAGGCAATTTGGCCTTTAATATAATGAACGATTTAAACCATTGATGGAGACATAACTGGGTGATGGTGTTAAGTGGTGGCAGGGACTAGAAAGCAGGGTCTAGGTAAAAGAAGGAAAAAGGCCACCAACAGCAGGTCTTTTAAGAGAAGATTTTCTCTGTGAAGCTCTCTGCTTCCCGAATATCATGGAGTGAGCAGCTTGGCTCTCTGTTTTGCTTCCAGGGCACCAGTGGCTTTCTTCCACCATGATCTTCCACTGTGATGCCACTATCTTTCCATTGACCTAAACACACCCAGACTATCCAATACCAAGAGCTAAACCAAATCTTTCCTTTTTAAGTTGACTTTCTCATACATTTAGTCACAGTGATGAAAACCTAACTAAAACATTTAGATTTCAGATAATTTCATTTTTTTCTCATACTTACATAGTCGTCTCTTCTGTTTTCATTTGATCCATGGATTGCACAGTGACAGGCACTGTGCAATATCAGAGTGAGCTTGACTTTTGGACACGTGTAGGGGTCATTTTGAGATGAAACAGAGGCCTACAATGTAAGGAAAAGAACCAACAAAAAGCAGTTTTAAATCCACATAGAAGTGACATATAGTCACAATCAAGGCCTGAGCAAAGCTATCGAGTTTGACCTGCCTGATACACTCTGCTTTTTCAGGTGGCACTCAGGCATGAGGATGGTGATGAGACAGCCGAGCCACCCCCCAGTGGGCACCGGGACCGGAGGAGGGCCAGCATGTGTTCTGGTGGCAGTGTGGGTGAGCACCAGGGCCTTGATCGCAGAAGGAGCCGTAGACACTCAATCCAGAATATTAAGAGCCCACTGTCAGCTCCCACCAGCCCCTGCTCCCAGTCGATTCCTGCCTTCAAACCCAGCCAAGTTCGAGATCTCTGTGAAAAGTAAGCATAACCCCAGTGACGGGAAGGGAATACCACTGGAAAGAAGGAGAAAGGCTGCAGGTCACATGTACTGGCCACAGTTCTCTCCCCATTAGATGGTTGGGGCCTCTTGGCCTTGCTTCCTGCCTTTCCTCTACCACTAAACCATATATCCCTCAGGGAACTTCCCACTCAAGCTACTCCTGATGGCAAGCATAGACTTGACCTTACCAAACTCATTTAGTATTTTATAAAATGGCAAAGGATCCAAAATCTAAAACCATGGCCTAGAAACAAATGGCATGCCACCACAGAAGTGCAAGCCTGAATGGCTCTTGAGATGTAGCCACACACAAGTTGGCTTTAGATATGTAGGATAAACAGATGTAAGTTTAAAGACATCTGTTTATATCCAGCACATACTCACTTCATCATTTTTATTGAGTGCTCACTATAGGTCAGGACCTTCAAAGGTATAAAGACACATATATGTGAATATAATCTTTACCTTTATGAACCTCACACCTTAGCTGGAGGAAAGGAAATGAGGTGGATAGAAACAGAGGGACCCATAGGTCTATGAGGAATTATATAGGTTCAAAAAGGAAGCTAGAATTTCCACTGCCTGTGGGAACCTGGAATGATTTGGAGGGAAACAGATACAGTAAAAGTATGGCTGGGCTTCTCAGGCCCTGAGACAGCTGCTCCAAGTGGATGCTGTCCAGTCGCTGGAATAATGAGAACCACAGAGGTTGACCACCCCATTCATTTGCTGCTGAGGTAGGAAATCAAGCCATGCATATCAGTATCAATGACTCTACCACACTCTCTCATCCTGGAAGTATTTCTGGGAGTTAAATTTAGCTTAACTGGCCACATAGTGAAGGAGAAAATAAGCCAGAATACATTGGACCACCTTTAGAAAGTCAATAATCAAGAATGTGTGGGTTCCCCTTGACCCACATTGCAGAGAATAACCCACATCTCTATCACCAAGAGGTAGCTCAAGCAGTCTGATGCTCATGAAGTCATGTGGGCATGCAGTAGGCCACACCTTTGTGTGCCTGTTAACCGGGAATCGTGAGGACATGGTTTGAGAGCCATATGCAGCATTCACTGTCCCTTTCAATGTCATGGCCCCAGAGGTCCTGTTTCTGAGTCTGTATGACCACCTCCACTCTAGTGAAAGCACCAAACTTCTGAATAGATTGAAGTTGGAAAGATTTACCATTAGCGTTGCCTTTTGTGACCCGAGATCTTGAAGGAATTCAGACACGGCTACACCACAGTGCACCTGATACACTCTCCCAGCACTGCCCCTAGTTGGCAGCCTGAGATATTAACTCAGAGGAGATTGAGGAAAATGTACACAGTCACTGAAAACTGCTTAAAACCCGTGGAGATGCTACCATGTATAGTCATTCCTAGGAATAAAATGTTCTTGAGGTTTGTCTAGCCTAAAGCAGGAACCCAGTGGAGTGCACATACACTGGGGCTCTCTTTACTGAGCACCTCATTCTACCTGTGTATTTACTGCTTCTTAGGACAGTCTATGACCTTAATTTGCCTCCATAAACGTGCCCCTGTTCAACCAGGTGCTTTCTCTCAACACACAACGGGTCTCCTTCTGTTCTGTCTGCTGGTGTTTCTGGAATGAAACACTGCACAGGACCTAGTGTGCTACTCCGAATTCTATCCTGTTGAATTGCACACAACATTCCACTCTCCAGAGGTAATTTTGAACTTCACTAACTCATCCAATTCTTGCATGGTACCATTTAGCTCTCAGTCATGTGTGTATCTTTAAGAACATGGAAGAATGACCTGGCAAGATGTGCACAATGACAGCTGGCTGTGGAATGGAAGGTATAGGCTTGTTCCATCTGTACCAGAGGGCAGTGATGGCTGGCCATCACGTAAATTTCATGTCATGAAATATTAATCTCCTGTTGTTTTTCCAACTGTTAAAAATGTTAAGTATATACTAATGCCCAGGCCTCCAAATCAGATCTTAGGGCATACTGAGCCCACTGGTTGTATTTTACCAGCTACTATTCTCAGGGCTTAGATACTATTAGAGAAACTTGTGGAAGATAGGCTGAAATTGCCAATGAAGATTATGTGAGGGAGGAGGGGGGAAACCCAGCATGCCATATGAGAAGACTGTGGGGATCTTATAGTTGGGGCTAGAACAAGAAAGTAAAAGGAATCTGTGAAGTGTCTCAGTTGATAGACAGCTTGTCTAGCAAGCTTGAACCCTGGGCTTGATCACTAGTATCACATAAGCCAGATGTGGTACATGCCTGTAGTCCTGACCCTCAGGTAGTGGAGACTGGAAGATTGAGAGTTTGAGGTCATGCTGAGCTGCCTAGCAAGTATGAGGACAGCTTGGGATACATGAGACCCCGGGAGGAAAATTCCATGAAGAGGTTATGAGGATCTTGCTGATCACAGATTCCTATGATACAGGTGAAATTGGAGAAGGGTGGGTGATAAGCTGGGTTAGGGACGAACAGAGCTTGGTGGGAGGAGAGGGACTAGTGACACATGCAGGGAGGACGGGGCAGTTAGGGCGGTTAAGCTTAGTAAGGTAAGCTTAGTTCTAGTGATCCCTAAGGAAGTAGTTCTCAACCAGGGATGACTTTGCCACTCAAGAGACACCTAGGTATGTTTCTGGTTGTCACTACTGGTACAGGGGTGCTGTGGGCATGTGGTCCAAAGGGTTCAGGAATTCTGCCCTACCATTCCCAGGATGCCCCTCATTGAAGGTTATCTTTTCTGCAGTATGTGAGTGTTGCCTCTGGGACCATGCCTTAGCAGACTCAAGTAACTGGCTAGAGTTTTCAGCTCCTCCTTGGGATGCTGCCAAGGTTGGAATGACTTGGCTGTTGGACAACGTAGACTTCTTAGAAGAACATCGGACTCTTTGTGTCTGCCTCAAATGTTCACATACCAAACTTTGGATCAAAATTAACTTTATTCAGAAAATGTCATGAATCAGTTAAAATTCATGTCTGTACATGATATTCCTGGTACAAATATTTCATTGGCATTTTATAACCATCACGAAGCAGAGACAACATTTCTTAGCAAGAATGGAAATGTGGAATGTCTTTAACTACTACCTGGTCACTCTGGCCTATGTCAGTTATGGCAGAATTATTCTTTTAGTGTTTGTTTTATCTCTGTTTAGCAAATTTTCACTCTTAAAATTCCCAACAAATTTGCTGAATTCAGTTAGGGACAGGCTCGACTAAATCTAATGAATCAATCAGTAACCAAACACAGCCAGTTCTAATCAGCCTTGAGCCTGTCACATTCCAAAAATTTGACATTATGGAATGTGACACCTGCATGAAACAAATTGGCAAGACAGCAATATACTTATATAACAGAGGTGTGCTAGTCTGAGGCCAGACTTCATGGTCCTGTGGTGGGACAGGAATACAGGCTCATCTAATCAGGGACGAGTGAGTGGTATTCGGCTTCTTCAGTTGCTGATGTTGTCAACCATTGACATGGAAGTGAAAAGGGTAAATACAAGAGTTGCTGGACTTTCCATGTGATTTGGAAGAATAATGATATGAATGCTCCTGCTGTATTTGAAATAGAAGTATTTCATTCTAATAAATTGCAAAGTGATTAGGATAAAAACGCAGGGTATTATGTGAACTTTGGCTAAGAAGATGAAAACTAACATCCGCTTTCCCCAGATAGGGCACTGATGACAGAAACAAATGATTCCACCCATGTAATATGAATTTAGCCAGTGTTACTTACGAGAGCGTAGGCAACTTATGGGCAGAAAAAGATCTCCCAGTAACCATTAGCTGCCTATTGCCTGGCGAATGGTTATGTGCTCAATAAAGCTTCTGTCAGTATTGTTGAGATGCTATCTGGTCCCTACTGTGAAGCAATGGCCACATGTAAGCTGTTATAAGGCAGTAATAGTGAAATCAGGCTCTGAACTTATCCTTCTGCCTCCCTAAGGGGGAAGGGCCTTGTGAACCCTTCCCCCTATAGCCATTAGTTTTATAAATCCTTAAAGGGGGGGTGAGACATCATGACCACCTCTTCCCAGAAACTGTCTATAGATCCTCTGAGGTATGGAGCCTAGTAAGCCCCTCCCTGTCCATAATGAAAAAAATTAATTGGCCTAGCTTTATGCAGGTCTCCTGCTTGTCATCAAGAAATTAATGGCCCTGTCATATCCAAAGGATAGCATTCCACTAATACCATGCCCAGAGGCAGGTTGTAGCTAGATATTGACCTTGTAGCCAGGAACCCAGAGGCTTGACCTGTACATGTACTAAGCAAAGGTGAGAAGATGTGGTCTTGTCTCAGCCATCCTAGGTAGGCTTGAGACCTGGTGTACTGACTGGAGGGGGTCAGTAACCCACCTGAGCTGCAGAGAGGAGGAGGAGTTATCGTGGGGCTTAGCAGGGATGCTATGTCTGCAGCTCAGTCCATATCTGGTGATTGAGAAAGACTATGGTGTCTAAGGTACCCTTGATCTTCCCAAGTCTACCACCATTTGGGTGGACATAAGATAGACATATCTAAGGCTCAGAGCCTGGTTTCACTATTACAGCCTTATATCCACTTACTTATGGCCATTGCTTTATAGTAGGGACCAGATAGTGTTTCAACAATACTGACAGCTACAATACCCACAATCCTTTATCAAGCACATCACCACCCACCGGGCCATCTGCCAAACACCTGAGGTGTTTTGTCTCTGCCCTTGAGTAGATACTGTTTTTATTGCCACATGACAGCAGGGGAAGCTAAGGCAAGTAGAGTTGAAGTTTCTTGCCTGAGATCCAACAACTAGTATGATGAGACTGGTTTTAGAGTTTTGTAGGTCTGGCTACAGAGGAGAGACCTCACTATTTTGTCTGACTGCAAGCACTTGTTTTTGTGATTATGTAGATATCTAATCTCCCCGGCAAGTGGCCGAAAGGAAACAATGTTAGACCATCTGTTAGACCCTTTCTCAGAAAAGATGAATGCTGAGGGCTGAGTGGTCTTTTGACTTCCACATGTGTGTGCTGTGGCACATACATGCCTGCACTATACATTCACATGCATATATTACACACCAAAAAATATTGCTCAGGGTCCCACTATATAATCAGTGGTTCTCAACCTGTGGGTCAGGGCCTCTCTGGGGGTCACCTAAGACCATCTGCATATCAGCTAATTACATTATGATTCATAACAGCAAAGTTACAGTAGTGAAGTAGCAACAAAAGTAATTTTGTGGTTGGGGGATCACTACAACAGGAGGAACTTTATTAAAAGGTCACAGCATTAGGAAGGTTGAGAATCACTGATATAGATGGACTACAGTGCCATGCTTTTAGTCTATCCGCTTTGGCTTCATTCCAGTGTTTCCTGGTACTGAATGTGCCATAGTGAACATTTGTGCACACGTTCCTGTGTATCACCTATGATCTTCTGAGATACATTCTTAGAAGTGGAATTTTAGATACAAAAGCACTTACATTTCAATATTGTGGAACTCTAGAGCAAAGAACACTTAGATTTCCAGTATCACCATTGCAAACTATGCTCTAAAGTGCTGTACAGTTTGCTCTCCCTTCAGCCTGTCATTGACCATTTCCCCCACACCATTACTTACACTTGAGGTTTTGTAATCCCATAAGGTGACATGCAGTGACTTGGGGTTTTGTTGCCATGACTGTATATTTCCCATTGAGATCCTTTGCTCCTTTATCTTGTCTGTTTGTGTTGATGCATAGGTATTCTTTCTTGTTTGTATGGGAAGACAATATAAGTACTTGTTATGTGTTTTAAATGTTAGCCTCTTGACAATTTATCCCATTTCTCCATTATCTTTCAAAAATATGTTTTTCACCTTCTACACAAAACACATGGTCAGCATGCCCATGTGTGTTACCATGTCATATCTTGTATGGCTTTTGATTGACATGCTTGCACAGGAATGTATGTTCTCTGAGCTGCAGCCTCTGGGCTGCTCTTCCTTCCCTGTGTGAAGAGGAGTAAGAGCAGGGGTAACACTCAGGAAGCACTCACTGTGTGCTGGCTATGTTGTTAAGAAGTTTTTCATGTGCTATAATTTTCATGGAGAAAATTGTAGTGTCCTTTTCACGTAGTAGACAAGGAAATAAACACAGAGAGATGAGAAACTTGCCCTAGGTCATCCTGCTGATCAGTGACACTGCTGGTTTGAAACCCAGGCAGTCATGGTTTAGATCTTGTAACCAGTTGAACATGGCTGGAGTGGCTCTCTGATGGGCTAGAATGTGTTTTAGAGGGATGTTTCAGCTTTAGGGGATGAATTAGATTCACCAAGAAAGAAAAAGTCATTCAGAGCGAAAGATTACTTGAGGTTGGCGATCTTAAAGTGCTGTATTGTTTATTTGTTTTCATATTGAAGTTATCATTTGGTTTGCTTTTCTCACAAATGGGAACTGATATGCTTTCTGAATAGGACTTCTGAAAATACTAATTCTGGAACAAGCCTTTCCAGTGAGCTAACCAATCATTCCAATGGGGATGGAGAAAAGAAGGTGTAGAGAAAAGATACCCACTAAAAGAAAGAAGCCTCAGGTAAATCTCAGTGACTGAGAAGACTCTTAGAGGCTGAGAAAAAGCAGGCTCTAAGTCATCCTAGTGTTTTAGCACCTCACAGCCAGTGTACACCAATTAGTGGCCCAGTGGGTAGTGGGATGAGGAGAGCCAAGCCTTGAGGTGAGCCTGTGGGTGGGAGGGGGCTGGAGGGGCTGTTCGCTATGCTCCTGTAAGATGGGGGAGGGTATTGGCATCACTCCACCAGCCACAGGAAGCAGTGGGCAAATGGGGAGGCTAATTATGGAACCCATTGGACCGGTGAGCTCATTTTCCTGTATTTTGATGAGAAGGAGATGTATTCGAATGCTTAACTCTTAGGACAGGACTTGTCCACAGGGCTTTGTTGCTAGAGTTACAAGATTCATTCAGTGGTCACCTTTTCTCATGAGTGTAGGCTCTGTAGCAGAGTAATGAAGTTGACCTGTCTCTTGGGAGGAGCTGACAGTAAGCCATCTGTTTACAAGGAAAAGGTATACTATGAAACAAGTAGGCATTATATAATGTCAACTTATAAAATCTGTGGCTCAGGTGACCTGTTAAGTCCTGGCTCCTATAACTGGGCTGCCAGGTGCAGTAAAGAACAGATGTGGTGATCGAGAGCAGAGGTATGATCATCAGGACTGATCTCAGGCTCTTGTGGACTCTTAATGATGAGACCTCTTTAAGCAGGAGCAGGACATTTAGGATAGACAGCAAAAATGTGCGCTTAGCTGGGTAGTGTTTATGTTAGCCATGCTATGCCCTGAAGCTTCTCCAGATCTTTTTCTATTAAAGAATGTAAATATTAAATAAATATGAACATGAACTGGAGAGAATATTTTATGCTCCAGCGTAAACTTGCTAGAGGATTTCACAGCAACCAGATTACTATCCTCTGGTACCATGTGCAGCAAGTAGCTACTTGGTAATGCTTATCTGATGGTAAGTGATTTGTTATGAATGGGATGCAATGATGGGGGTAGTGAGTATTACTAAGGTAAGTGTTACTGGATGGCAGCCAGGGGTGTGGAGATGTCCAAGGCCCTCCCTGAGTATTCTCTAGTAAAGGGTGGGCTGGAGAAAACAAAGATCAGGCAAAGAAAGAAGGAGCTTGGAAAGGGGAGGCAGTAAAGAGGGAGGCACTGAGTCTGGATGATAGAAGACGACTTGTGTAAAGCTCCTGACTATGACTAGATTGCCAGTTTCTCCGGGAGTTTGATCTTTGCCAGGATATAGTTGGGGATCTTTCTAGATTCTGAGGAAAATGGTAGACTTTGATCCTTAGAACCATACAGAGCCAACAGAAAGTTTCAAATGGAAAAGTGGTAGTTGTGGGGGGCTCTTTCTGTGAGAGCTTTCTGGGACCACTGGGAGAGAGCTAGATGAGGTGGGGAGGTTGGGGACAGCTAGAATGCCATCAGAGTAGCTGAAAGTGGAAATTTGGGAAGGATGAGGGTGATGAGGTACAGAAGAGCATGGTTTATAGGACAGTGACTTGATCATGTTCAAAATCTGAGCTGATTCCCAACCACCCAGCAATGCAGGGTCCTGGGCTGGCTCACTCGGTAAACTCTGGGTATGGTGTATTTGTGTGTTTCTATGAATAGAAATCCCCAGTCATTTGGACAGGCACCTGTAGTATTCAAATATGTACAGTTGATAGGTGAATCCCAGGCTGTAACCCAGGAAAACATAAACCACGGGTCAGAGAAACAATGACAAATCCCTGGGAAAGAAAGTGCTGGACCATCTTATGGAATGATACCAATGAGACTGGCCACACTTTTCCAGCCAAGGAACCCTTAAAGTGCTTATCTTCAAGTGAGAGAATTTCTGGGCTAGTGGACTCCAATGATGTGAGGATTCACAAAGAGATCAGGTGTTCATGTAGGGGTAGAGGGAAGGACTGACTGATGTTTTTGTTCAATGTTTGGTTTGGTCGGTGAAGGGCTGAGCTTTCTCCCCTTTGACCTGTACAGATCCTAACACATGCTTTCCCATTCAGGAGCCACATACCCACAACCTTAGCTGCTGAGCTCGAGTTTCTAAGGTAGTCCTTGTTGGTGTGGATCTGAAGAGGTATTGCTCTCCTGGAACTACAGATTGTTCCCAACACAACTTTGGGAGAAGAACAGGGCTTTTTCAAGAGCTGCTGATTGACGAGCCCCAGCCATAGAAGGAATAATATCAGCCTTGCTTCCTAAGTGCTATGGTCAGGTTGGGTGTGGCGGTGCATACCTGTTTTCCTAGTACTTGGGAAGCAGAGGCAGGAGGATTTCTGAGAGTTTAGGGCCAGCCAGCTGGGGTTACATATCAAGATACTGTAAGACAGGGGCCTGGGAAAGAAGAGGGTATGATGAAAGAAAAAAGGCTATGTGGAGGGAGCCTGGTGATCATTCTGGACTAATGAAGAATGACCCTGAAGATGCAAGGCCAAGGGGCCAAATGTGAGAGCAAAAGATACTGAACACAGGTGATGCTGGTGAAGTGTTTGGCAAAGGCCCATGGGGGACTGAAGAGGACCTAAGACCTAAGGCCACACTGTCACTCCATGTGCTCAAGAAGATAGTAGCAGTAACAGAAACACATTCCCATGCTGAAAAGATTTTTTTTAAAAATTTCAACATGAGGCTATCATTATGATAGACTTCTCAGAATTTACATGGGCCATAACTGGTCCAGGTATACCTCATGGTATCACGGATATCCATTGCATCTCTTCCCTGCCTGGTGGATGCAGGGCATTAATGGGATGAGGAAGGAGAGTAATGGGCAGGAGAGGTGGGCTGGTGGGTTCCCATGTGAATACATGCATGTGAATACAGACAGAAGAGCTGCTGGAATTCAGGGAAACAAAAGAAGGATAAGAGGCTTCATTCAGTTATTAAAGAAAAGAGACATTTCCTTGAACTGGTTATCCTAAGCAGAGACAGCATGTCATAACTGTTAGGTCTGTGATGCTAGTATTGGGCTCCCTGGGTTTGATCCCAGTTTAATGCCGAGGGACCCTGAACATCGTCCTTAACCTCGGTTCTTCTCAGTGCCTTGGTTCCTCTTCTATGAATGGGGACACTAATAGGACCTGTTCCAGAGGTTGACCAATAGAGATGTAAACCATGTAAACTGTCTTACATAAAGGCATATAGCACAGAGGCTAGATGAAAAGAATCAGTAAGTGTGCAGAGATGTCACAGAGTAGAACCAAACTCAGAGCAGGCTGTACCTCGATCTGTGCCTTTCAGAGCCCAGAGGGCCTGAGCACCTTCTGGATGGTGAATGCCTTTGATTATCCTAAGAAATATGCTTCCTAAGGACGTAGTGACTCAGAGAGGGGCCAGCGGCAATTCTAGCAACTTTAGGAAAACTCCGTTATAGAATCCACATTGCCCTAGAGACACATTTCATTCCTGAGATCTTTGCTCCTGCCATGCTTCTTGGTTTTATAAATACAAGATTACAAGGTGACTAGAGATGAGCCCTTTGGAGGAAGCAGCCAGTCCGGGCCTGCAGCATGCTGGCATTTCTTCCCCACAGATCCATGGACAGGACAGGACAAGTCCGGGGAGCAGATGGTGTGTCATGGCTGCATGCTACAGGCAGGCCTCCTGAAAGGGAAGCAAAGGCTTACAAGATTCAAGAAGCCATTCCCCCCCTATATTTCTAAATTTATGACCAGCTTTTCAAATTTGCCTTCTTAGTTAAGTGTGGAATGATTTGAATCATGATATCAGAAAAAGAAAATTATCAATTGCCTCTGCCCTGGTATTGTTTGTGTTTTCAGACTTTTCCACAACCATAAGAGCATTTGTCACCAAGTAGATGAGCAAGACGCCTTCAGTAGAGAAGCCCAAAGTCCCTGCTTTTCCAGAGCAACCTTGTGGTAACACACTTCATAGCAGGCGCATCTTGTGAGCTTTTCTTTTAGTGACTGACCTTTGGTGAGCTGGGAATGTTAGGACCTTTTATTAATGACCCCAAACCAAATACACTATTATTCCACTTCTGTTTTCTCATGCCTACATATTCTAAGATTTGAAACTATGACCATTACAAATATTAGAGTTTCATAAGACAATATGCAAATGAATACAGCCACAATAAACATGAGTGGCTTTGGAAGGCAACTGTGTAGAAGAAGGCAAGGCAGAAACAAGGGTTGACCCTGGCTAGGAGCTGAAGAAGTGTGCAGGGGCAGCGATTACAAAACCACAACAGCAAAGAACCAGTTATAAGGAACTGCTACCTATGTAAAACATGAAGTATTGCATGATGGGAGTGGCTACCAGTTGTAAGAAATACTTGAAATCAGAAACACTTGCCAGTCATCCTGTGCATAACATTTGTAGATTACACTATATTGTTTATTGTTTGAAGCTAGGTTTCATGTGGCCAAAACTAGCCTTCAACTCTTGATTCTTTTGCCTGTACCTCCCAACTCCCTCGTAGAACCACAGATGTGCACCACCACACCCAAGTTTAATTTATTTTTAGTCCAGAAGTTTATTAAATTCATAACAGTATTTCTGATTAAATATTATCCTCTCTCAAAAAGACTGTCAAATCCTATAATGAAATATTAACATAATAATTCATTTTAAATAGTAGTAGGATAGGACTGGTCCAAGAAAGGATAAGTAAGGATGGGTCCTGGTGAATAAGATTGAGAGGAGCTCTTCGGGTCATGGGAATACCACGTTCAGCGGAAAATGGAGAAGAGGGCTTGGTGTGCCTGAGTGTCCTCCAGGCAGCTAGAGAGGGGAGATCATGGGATGTGGAGGGAGACAAAGGTGGTAGGAGATGGAGTGAGCTCATACGGTAAGCAGGTTGGGTCATGCAAGGCCTTGGAACTCATCACATGAGTCTAGCAATTATTTGGCATGTGAGTTCAGCCATGCTAGCCATGCATATTTGATGCAATGCCCACCTACCTGAGAGGGATTGGTTTAGAGGTGAGGAAGAATAGAAGTGGGAACCCAGGGGGAAGCTATTGAGACAAAACTACTGGAAAACAGTGCTAGCTTGGACCTAGGGCAGTGTTTCTGAACCCTTTAATATCCATGCTCAAGCCCAATCCTAGGATACAATTTCCAAACAAAGACCCCTTAGCATCTGTGTTTTCAAACATCTCTCAAGGATGTGAATCACTAGGCTGAGGTCCTGGGGAGTCATGGGGGTTTTAGAGGCACATACTGGGGAAAGAGTCAGTAGCCTTGACCCTCGATCTCCCAGGAGCCACTTCACGACTAGCATGAGCCTAATCCTGTTTGAGTCACAGTGCTAACTATGATTGTGCAAGATGCATTGAGACTCAGCAACATGCACTGAATTCTGTTAGGTTTTCATTGCTATGGCGAAACATCAGAGCCAAACCATTTAAGGGAGGGGAGATTTAGGCTCACAGTTTCAGAGACTTCTGTCCATCATGGCCCAAGGGTTTGCTGGAGCAGAGCAGCTCACTCATGTATGAATAAAAAGCAAAGAGAAATTCCCTGTACTGGTGGGCTTTCTCTTTTCCAACTTTTTATCCCATCTGGACCACGAGCCTATAGGAAAGGGTGGGTCTTCCCCATTCAGCTAATTCTCTCTGGAAACACTCTCAATACATAAAACCAGAGGTGGGCCTCACCGATTTCTATAGCATTTCTCATTCCAATCGAGCTGAAAATCAAGATTAAGCATCAAGAGTTCCTTGGGTATGTCAACACAAAAGCAGTTCTCAGAGCAAAGAGAATAGATGTGTCATTCTGGAGCCAAATATGAGTGACAGGGACACAACTTTAGATTTCCCTAAACACTCTGTTCCTCCACGGAAGTAGCCACATGAGGTTTTTATTAGTTGTAAGTCCTAGAAAGTCATAAATCAAAATGTTCATCAAATGCATTAGTGTAGAGAGTAAACTCTGCTATGGGTTTCAAATGCTGTTTGGTGAGAATCTTAGCTTTAGGGGTTGGTACAACTTTTAGTGGTCACCTAAGAATACATTGTAAGGTTTTGATGGTCACAGGGTGTTAGGTAAGATCCAGGGGTGAGTAGTACATGGCTCTCAAATCGTCCAAGATAATTTGGCTCTGATCTGCGACATTTTACCTCTACATAATCTTGAAGGTCACTTGTTTGGCCTTAGAGAATTTTTAACATAGGTGTAGCTTTTGTCTCTGCCTTTTTCTGTCTATCCCTCTCACTCTCTACTCCTAGCCCTGTCTCCCTCTGGAACTTCACAGGTGATGATCCTTGTGGATAGTTCTGGCTTTTTTAATAAAAAAAATCTTCTGTTGCCTCCTTTATAGAGAGTTCATTCCTCGTGGATCTCTCCACCAGTAGATGGACAATAATGGCAGAAGCAGCTGCTAGCCGCACAGCTCTAGTGGTTACTGCTGGCAATTTTGTGGATATGGCTGGGGATAGAAAACAGAAATGAGGTGGTTGGGAAGAAGCCTGGCTGAAATACAGGATTTGGGGTTTATCTCTACACACCAATCTATATGATTACCATATTAAAAGTTGATTGTGGAATGTTGAATCCAAAGTATGTGAAAGGGCAATTAGTTCTAGAATCAAATGGGGTCACGAATTGAACAGATTTTACCGCATACTGCAGCTCCAAAGCACCATGGGCTTCCTTGTGGTAGTTATACTTGATATCTGACTCTAAATACACACAATACCTTGTCTTGTTCATGCCTCCTAAATACCCGAGACAGTAGGAAACAGGAGAATGCCATTATAGGCTGCCTGTCCTTACCCAGAACGTTTTGAGAATACATGGTTGAGTTGTCTCAGGCATCTGATCCAAGCCTTAGCTTGAAGTTCATTTGAAGACAGCATGAAGATAATGTTAGTGCCAGTGTTCTGATTGAAAGTTATCACCTGAGGTCATGTTTGGAGTTTCCACTTAGAAAGTGTTGCCAGAACTGAGAACATTTCAGGTTTTGAGGGTTTCAGAGTTTACACTTTTGGGTGAGGGATGCTCAACCTATGTTTGACTTAAAAACAACCTTGCCCAGAGAAGGCACATGTCAGATGCATGACTGCACATGTCAGAAGGCATGAGAACATTTCAGGTTTTGAGGGTTTCAGAGTTTACACTTTTGGGTGAGGGATGCTCAACCTATGTTTGACTTAAAAACAACCTTGCCCAGAGAAGGCACATGTCAGATGCATGACTGCATCAGTGGTGGAAGGAGGCATCCTGGCCAGTGTTTTATCCCTAGTGACACAGGCCACCAGAAATAGGGGTTCTCATTTGTCCATGATATGTTCTTTTCGTTGTGACAGGAAAGCAAACCCTGGGTGGATCACAGTCTTAGGGTAAAGCCAAACCTGAGGCTGGTGCTCTGAGGCCAGCAGCCTGGGACTGTGCTTGCTGCCTTCTAGGAGTGCTTGGGAAACTAAGTCTACCTTCCTTTGGGCTTTTCTCTTAGACTTTGGGTACAGCTGAAGCAATGTAGCAGCTGTGGCTGAGAGAAATCTTTTATTAACATAAAATCAAGGTATACGCAAAATAAAGGAAAAGAGACTCCTGGCCTTTTGCTGTCACTGGATTAATCTGTTTATACCTGAGCAGATTTGCAGCCCCAGCTACTAATTGTGTTTTTTCCTGTTGATGTTTATACTCTGCAGATTGAATTTAGTCAGATTACATGACCCCCCCCCTTTTTTTTTTAAGCAGGAATGTGCTGGGATAGTTAGTGTTTGACTCTAAATGAAAATAGCAAAATAAAGGCTTTTGCCTTGAGGTGCCAGCCAGTTGGCCAGCTTCTTGAGTATGTTTGGGGTTCCTAAGCTGTGTTCCATGTTCTTTCTGAGTGGTGCATGTTGCAGGGACAATAAATACTTTCCTGTCTAAGTTTGGGTTGTCACCATGGGAACACTGGAGCAGCTGCTAGACTCTGTCAGATGTCGTTCACTCATTTGGCTGGTACAGATCTTTTGAGGGAACTTTTACTTCATTTGGTAGATGGCAAAACTCTCCTTTGAAATGACATCACCACTGCACGTGGTCAGATATTTGTTGTACTTGATTAAGAACACTAATTGGAAATTTGCAGGCTTGGGCTCTGAGTATCCTAGAATCAGCCTTAATGTTAACAGAAAGCATGAGTCACGAAGAGGCCCAGTGGAAACTATAGTTTAAGTATTTGCTAATGTAGAACCATGCAAACTCAGCTGGAGGGGGGGCACTTTCTTTGTGTTAAGCTCAGCAATGTATTTCATTGAAATTTTTTAAAAATCTAGTTATGATATAGGATGTCCCAGTTGTATGGGACATCATCCTTGGCTCATGAGGTTTTGTCATCACTGGCCTACGGTTCTATTCTGGTTTATTTTATACAGTATTTACTCACATAAAGAATGCTGGTGAAACTGTGACCTCCCTGGAAGATGGGCAAAGGAGTGTCCAACCTTTTGCCATTGCGACATGGCATTGTCATCTGCACGTGTGGTGGGCCATGTACCTGTCTCTGCTGTGATGCCCTCTGCCGGCCAGCTCATCACTCGATGCTGGCACGTACTCCTAACTGACATCTATCTGTGTGCCCCTTGCCCTGGAGCCCTTAGGCCTGGGGTGATGGGCTATACGTTTATCATTGTCTTGTTGGTTGTTCTGTTTTCCATAATCATGACAAACATATGTGTCACTTAGCAATGTATTATTCAAATTTGCTTTTTTCAATTGATAAGCCAGTGTGTTATGCTCTGTGCTACCCTTCTGACTTGTTTTCCTCAGTGCACGCAATGCTTCTGATGGGCTCTGTGTTATCGTGGAGGTTGTACTTACCTATTTTCCTTACATGAACTTTTTTTTAAGCTCCCAAAACATTTATTATCATGGTTAAAAACATTTTTTGAATAGTAACAGAAGGAGTTTCTAAACATGAGTTGTCAGTGGCTCTGCCTTATCGCCAGTATTTGGAATTGAATAGGCAGCTTTATTGCCAGTCTTCATTTATTACAAACAATCCATTTATTGGTTCTATGAAGTCATGACTATTGCTTTGTCTGGGAATGAGTCCCTACAGCAATTAAGTATAAAAAAAATCTTCCTTCATAATTGGAGAGGGACATTCTTTTTCCTCTTGGTGGACATTTTGGTCATTTCCAGCTTTGAACAGTTACAAAGAGTACTGCTGAGAACATTATTGGGTTCTTCCTTGTGTTTAAAACATTGAGAGTCCTGAAAGAAGGGTCTTCAGCTTAGATGCTATGGACATCTTGGACCTGCTCCTTCCTTGTTGGGGACTGTCCTGGGCACCGTAGCATCCTTTATTTCTGCCCACCAGATGCCAGTGTCTTCTCATCCTCGCAGGTGGGACTAGAAATGTCTCCAGAGATTGAGAGGTGAGAAGTGTCCTTTGGGTTGGAAAGGGTCATCTTGGTTCAGACTATCTCCCCTAGGTTACAGCAGTGTGGACTCTTGGTCAGGACATAAATGTGTTTACAGGATCATTCTAGTTACAGTATTAAGGTGCTTGACTCCTTATACCCTCCTGCCAGCAGTAGGCCTTCTGTCCTGTCCTGCAACTGTGATTGCAAAGCTACGTCACACATGTGCTGTGTGATGATTGGTTGTGGGATTTACAGATGCAGCTTGGCATTTATGTCAGTGTAGTCATCTTCCAATGCCAAGAAGAGAAGGATCAAAGGGCAGAGCCAACATAGATGGGAGCTTGCTGCTGGTAGTATGGGAGAATGCGTTGTGGTGTGCTGTGCCTCCTACCTTAGGGAATCTAGCAGTTTGGAGTCTTCATCAGTAGGGAGGTTTGAGTTTTCCTGAGAGGCCTGGAGGGAGAAGGGAAGAGAGAAGTAGGAGAAGGAAGAGGAGACGGGGATAAAGATGATGATGAAGACGGTGGTGATGACCAGTGATGATGATGGCCATGATGGCTAATAGCTCTAGCTGACCTGTTTATCATACTCAAAACTTTCAATATGTCTTTCACTGACAACACAACTTTCTTCGGAGGCAGTTACTATTACTACTTATAGGAACAAGGAAATTGAGGGCCACAGTTGCATTGCTCAGAAGTAGTCGAGGAAGAGAGCAAATGTAGGAAGCCTGGCTTCCACTCCCTCTCTACCTGTGCCTGTACATGGAGTCAGGTTATTTTGGAGGAAAGACTCTGTGCATTGTGACAAAGAAGAAACCTGTGGATTGTCAAGGCAGATGGAAGTTGGAGTAGACCAGAAGTCAGATCTCCAGTAAACTTTTGATCAAGCAGAGGGATGGTGACCTCCAGCTAGTGATTGCGTATAGTGAGCTTGGTGGTATGGGAACAGAGGAAGGAGGAAAGAACCACTGGGTGTGACAACAGGCTGTGAAAGCTTGGCAAGGCAGATGGGCTGGGCTTGTCTGGGTCTTGACACTGCAGGAAGGCTGCTGCCCTGCTGACTATTGGTCTCTCTCTGTGTGACAGAGACACCCAACGCAGGCACTGAGACACAGCCCCATGGATGTGACTGTCAGTTCTCTGATATTCCTGCTATCTGATCAGTTATAAACATATCACAGCAGAGTAAGTTTGGCTTAATGGTTTTTAAAAATAGCAGTTTTTGCAGTTTGTTATAATTTTTTCAGGAAAAAGAAAAAAATCATATGATCATCTTAAGGAATGAATGAAAGTTTTTTGACAAAACAAAGGCTTGATAAAAGAAAAAGAAAAGTCAAGCAAAGCATAGAAAGTACTAGCCACCATACAAAGATGAACTGGATCTTTTTAAGAATTTTGTTCATAAAAAGATCTCACAAAGTAAGTTCAAAAACAGTACACAGGGGAAAGAAAGGATTCTCAAGGGGTAAATGTCAAAGGAACTTAGTGTTGGGATTACAGACATGTGACACCATACCCAGCAGCTGGATGTTCCTTGTAGGGAAGAGGGCAGGTATGGGGGGCGGGGAGGAGTAGTCAGTCTTCCTCCATCAGAAGTCACAGATAGCTTCAAACTCAAAATATCCCCGTTACTGATTCAATACCTGAATAGACTAGGAGAAATCCCAGAGGTGATGTTGAAGACATCCTTGAGATAGGGAATGAGTCTGGTCCCTACAACCATCCACTGAAACAGAGGAAATATCCTTCTAGAACTATGTGCCACCATGGAGATTAGTCAACACTGGATTGGCCAGCCCTTCAATGATGAAGGCATGCAAACTCTGTGGTTGCATCAGAACTGGCCATGACCAAGAACACTTACTGGGTGATTCAGTGAAATAGGATAAATCATAGAGAAGGTGTTCCCAAGGCAGGAAGCTTCTATGAATCAATCCTATTCGGACAGTTCAGGGTAGTGACATTCAGTCATGGTAACAAGTTTTCTTCTGGGTCATGGTATCTCCTTCCTGTACCGGAGATTACTTTCCATAGAACTGCTTGGCCTATCCTGACAGACTCAGACCCACTTTCCTCTTGTCCAGCTGAGTTTCTTTGTGCTTTGTTGTCCTGTCTGTGATGCCCATCTCGCTTTTCCATCTTGTTTCTGTGCATTTCTTTTTTTTCCTGGTCTCATCTCAGGGGTGAGGAGGAGAAGGAGGAGGAAGAAGAACAGCCAGTCACGGAGCCCAATTCAGAGGAGGAGAGAGAGGACGATGCCCAGTGTCAGGGCAAGGACAGGTACTGAGGGATGAACCCGCCTAGGCTCATACCAAGAGCCAGAGACTCCTTCCTCGTGGATCCTTTGCTGCCATTGCTTCCTCATGACTTCCTGTCCTTACCAGCTCACAAGGGTTACCCCTTACACCCCTGTGCACAAGCCACAGAATGACTACTTTTGTAGAAATACCTGAACACACTTTTGTCTGAGGCAGTGTTTCTCAACCACTGGGGGCCAAACAACCCTTTCAACAGTGGTCACCTAAGACTACCTGTATGTCAGATACATTATGATTCATAACAGTGGCAAATTACAGTTATGAATTAGAAACAAAAATAAATGTACAGTTGGGAATCATCACAACATGTACTATCCTAAAGGTTCACAGCATTTAGGAAGGTTGAGAACCGCTGGTCTGAGGCCTACACTTTACACTCAAATCCTTTGTCTGCGACCACGACCACTACTTACAGGAAGAGAAAAATCACTCCATTAGTTTTCTGAATACTTCTCCCTCCATAACCAAGGCATTTGTTTAACCAGTTTGGTGATGATTAGAAAGGCTCACTTCTACTTAGGAGGTTTAAGATCTTTCCAGAAAGAATCCTACATGTTCCCCTTTCTTAGTTTTGCTAGTACAATTTTAGATAATATATGTGGGTAACTGCTTTGTTAATTGTTCAAATATCATTTTATACAAGTAAAAGGGAATGAAAACGAAGCCAATATTCACGTTTATAGCCAGGACATGTGACATAGGCTGATAGCCTTTCAAAGAGCTTACTGTCATCCGCTCACCTCTGTAGAGCCCACTTGGTCCTTGCTCAGTGTTAACCGATAGGGGAGCCTTACAGATACCTTAAATTTTGTGGATATTTCTCCCAAATGTCTTATTCATGAAGCAAGAATGTCCATGAGTAATTTCATCTTCCACTATTCAAAAATGGTTTTATAACTGAATAATTTTCTTCACTTAATTGCCACTGCAAACTGATGCTTTTACTGGTAGAGACGTTAGAGAAAAACATTTCTCTTGCCAACTTCAAAGTCCAGGGGACACTTACAAAGACACTTCCCCTGTCTTGTTCTACATACACATAGACATCCTCACTGAATGTTCAATCACCCTCTTGTGCCTAAGGATTATAGAATCATCTGGAAATTGATGAAATGGTTTCCTTACCCTCTCTCCTTTGGGAAGGTCTGCTAAGAATAGAGAGAAGAAAGGAATGGGCTGATGGTGGAGAACTAGCCACACCTTCCAGCATGATAGAGGAAGGAGGATCAGCAGGAAATAGCCCTGCCCCACGGCATGCCAGACTTGTGGGCAGTGATGGGTCAGCTGGGGACCTGGGAAGGGGAGAAGCATGACAGTCCCAGCTTAGTGTGAAAATGAGCCATAGGGACTTATGTACACTCAGTACGTACACTGGAATGGCTTTGGATGTGCTCAGCTGTGCATGTTGTGTCTCATCCCAGAAACCTTGAACCGAAAGGTTCAACACCTGCAGAGTAGATGGAAGGACTTACTTGGCAAAGATGTCCTTCAGTGTTACTCCTGTTGCCTGTGCAAACACAGAAAACTCTTGAGTTTGACCCAAGAAAGGCAGTTTACCTCCTACCCCAAAACCTACCTGGCTACCTATCAGATTGTCTAGGAGATGGGACTATGGTTTTGAAAAATGGAATGTTATATAGGTTCTTATATCCAAATTTCTAGCTCCAGTCTTCTGAAGATAGAATTTTTTTTATTTTAAAATAATTTCATTGACAAAATACTGCATATATTTAAAGCAGCCAGATAAGAATTTTGTATATCTATATCTCATGCCATGCTTACCACAATCAAGTTACTAAGTGTATGTACCATTCCCTGTGATGGCCCTGTTTGGGTATGGCAGTATATAACTTTAGCTTTCAGTCTGCCTGAAGGGGCCCAGATGGTGAAAGCTTAGTGCTAGGCCTTGGGAAAAGAGAAATGGGCAGAATTTGTCTTCTTTACATCACTGCCTCTCTTTGGTGTGGTTCATTCCTTGCTTTCTCTTTTCTCACATCTCTATCTGCGTTGGAAAGGATTGGGAAAGCTGCTACCAAAAGCGTGTACTCTTCAGCAGGAGGATGGATCCTCTCTGTGACTAAGACAGAGATGAAGTTAAATTGTGAAATTTCAGGTGCCAACCAGTGTACCCTGAAGAGAAACAGGGAGGGTGTAGAAAATGGATACAGAAGAGCCCGCAAGGCATGGTAAATCCCCTCCTAGAACCTCTGGCCAGAGGCCACACTGCTGGGGAGATGCTCTCTTGCTCTCTGGAGATGTGACCCCTCAGGTGGCCAGGAGTGACTGGGCACACAGATGCTTGTGGTGATGGAGTCTTCGTGTGTCTCAAGAAACACAGGACTGGAAGTCTGAGGCTACCACATAGTGAGATTTGCTGATGAATCTTTCTTCTAACCTTTCCTGTTTTTCTCTCAAATCTGTTTCTCTTTCTTCTCTCCACCCGGCCTTTCCATGCCAACAGTGAGACCAGCCCTGTCCCCAGGCAGAGCTTTCCTGGGAAAGAAGCTGCTCCAGAGAGTTCTGCCCTCCCCACCTCAAGTCCCACCTCACAGGGAAGGTGGCTTTCAGCCAGCACAGCAGCACGGAACCCTGTGCTCGGTGGGCCCTCTGGGTCCGAGGCCAGCCGGTCTGCTCTCTTGTCACCTCCCAGCCCTGGCTTGGCTACTAGGCCCACCACCACACCGAAAGTGTCTCCGACCATAGACAAGCTGCCGTATGTGCCCCACAGTCCCTTCCACCTCTTCTCCTATGACTTTGAAGATTCACCCCTCCTCACCAAGGACAAGGGAGGAGACTCTCAGATGGAAAACAGGTAGATTGGCCCTCAGTGAGGCCTGTGTGTGATTAACCCAGGGAAGAGGGCACAGCTGATTGCCTGTGTCCCGGGGCTTGACTTCTGCTGTGTTGCATGGACTCGCTCAGATGTAGAGCCACTGTGGCTAAACTAACTGGCTTCATGGGGGCAGTGAGATGCAGAAAACCCAGCCACCTGTGTGAGCTAAGGAGATCTTTGGTTTTAATGTAACTACTAGTGGGTTTTAAAACTACAGTCTATCTGTAGTAGTGGATCTGTGTGTCCACCCATCATCCAGCAGGGTCTTTCTGGCCTGCGAGGTGAGGCGAGTGCTGTTTGCTCTGCCTGCAGCCTGGCAGATGTGCTCTTCCTTTCCACACTTCCCTCAGTCCCTCCCACTGAGCTGCTTCCCTGGAGCTCACCTTCTGGTCTTTCTCTTCTAATAAATGGTCAGCCTCCCTGAGCTTTCTTGATCTTTTCCTGTAGCTTCCTGCTTTGTTTCCAAATATATGCCTTTGTGTTTTTTAACACTGCTCTTTGATGTCACAGAATTATAGTTTGAACCAATCCCTGGAGCCCACATTATTTAATTATGAACATTTAAGCATTGAAATGAGAGATAGTCTTGGTGGTAGATTGGAGGGAGGTTTGCAAAGCCAGATTCCATAGGGATTGTGTGCCCACTGTGCCTGCTATGTAACTAACTGCCTTCACTGTTGCTCCAGTCAGGAGTGCTCTGCTGGGGTGGAGAGTGGGGGATATTTGTATATTTTTTATTTTTCCTAATGGCAATATTCTATGTTAAAAATTTCCTTTATTACATTTATTTGTTGGGTGGGGCATGTATGGAAGATCAAAGGGCAACCTCTGGACATCAGTTCTCTACTTCTTCTGAGTCTCAAGGATCAAACTCTATTGGTTCCCGATGTTCCAGCCTCTCTCCCACCCGCTGCTGCCCGCCGGCTAGATTTGATTCTCCACGCTGGCCAGGTGCAGAGATCGAGGGCAGGAACACGGGAAGAGAGGTTTGGAGGGAAGGAAAAGGGATGTGGGTCCAGACTGGTGCAAATCCAATTGCCACGATGAGAATCGTACAGGGTGAAAGGGAAACCCTGGGACTCGCTTGTGATGGAAGCCAAATGTCCGTTTATTCAGCGCGGGCAAAGGAATATATTGGGTGTTAGACCATCTTACCCCTAATAATTACCTTTTAAATGGTAAAATAAACAGCTGAAATTCATTCTAATAATATATTTCATTTAACTTAATACATACAAAATCTTGTATTTCCTAAATCCATTGTCTATAATTCTTGATGGTTGTAATGCTCTCCCTCTTAGAATACTAAAAGTAGAACAAACTTTGCTAAGCATTTATTATGAGCCAGGCTCTCTATTTTTCATGAAGTTGTTGTTTCAGAATATCACTTAGTCTTTAAGAAAGGTTTTAGCCAGGTGGTGGTGGTGCATGCTTTTAATCTCATCACTTGAGAGGGAGTGGATCTCTGTGAGTTCAAGGCCAGCCTGGTCTATAAAGTGAGTTCCAGGGCAGCCAGAGTTATGACAAAGAAACTCTGTCTTGAACCACCCTCCTCCGCCCCCCAAAAAAGAAATAGGTTTTATTACTAACTCCTACTTAGGGTAAAGAATCCAAGGCTCAGAGAGACTAACTCAGCACGAGGGCAACCCATTAATGCAGAGAGGGGGTGGTGTCAGACCAGGTAGCCTGTCCCAGAGTCAGGTTCTCCTCTGTGAGTTGTCCCACTGAGGAGCTCAATGGCTCTCCTTCTGGGCTTGCAGCACCACTGTCAGGAGTCTTCAGAGTCTTGTCAGCAAGGGTGAAGGGTTCAGTAGGGCCTATGGTTCAGGGGTCACCAAGCCTCAGTGACTGGCAAATGACTGGCAATCTTAAGCTTGTTTTAAATGAAGCCTTATAAAACTTGACCAAGAGACAGCTCTTCCCACCATGAAGTGACCAGAGTTCCAGAATTCTCAGACTTCCCATCTGAGAGCTCAAGGTTGTCCTGTGACTGGCACCCTCTTTGGGTTACATACAATCTAAAAGAATCTTGAATCTTCCCTCAAAGTTTTAAGTAGCTTACCTAAAGTTTCCTTTTAACATAAATTGAAATACAGTTTTTCTAGTGTGTAAGTGTTTACACTAATCTTGGAGCCTTAGTTTCAACTTAGAATACCTCTATTTTCCATGAAGTTGATGCTTTGAAGTATCACTTAGCCCTTTAGAAGGAGACTCCACTAGCTCCCATTTGCAGTAAACGGGAGGTGCAAAGAAACTGAGTGTGGGGTGTAAGGCACAAAGCCTCGCTCAGGTTGGTCCCTGAATAAACATAACACCATCTCCATCCTTTTGTGCCTTCAGTAATTCCCTCTAGGCTGATGCCTTTGCAGATGGTGCCTTTCATTGGCACCCTGAAGTTTGCTTGGCCCATATGGATTTGGCCTGCTTGAAGGTCTTTCTTCTCCTTTCTAAAAATGGGACTCCATGGTAGGAGGAGAAGTGGGCAAGAGAAGGGGGCCATCAGAGCAGTTCAGGCGGAGCCAGATAAAGAAGAAGCGGTGCTTAGAACATGTCCAAGATCTAGCTCTTCTTGCTCAGAACTTGGCTCCGTAAGGCTTTCCCTGGGTCTCTCCCTGGCTTTGTTGTGATCTTGCAACATAGTTTTCACCCACTGAGTCCAGCACAAGCCTTCTGCCCTCCCAGATAGTGTCTCTATGCAAGTTAAGGGCTGGCTGAGCCTTGGTCCAGTAGAAGATATTAGAAACCTCAGCTTTCCCAGCAAAGGGTCAGCCTTTTGTGGCAATTCTGCACTTTCTGGGAATGATGACAGCACCTGAAGGCTATTTTCTGGGTCCTTGGTTCTTCCAAACTTCATTCATACATACAGTTTCTTGAGAATGAGACTAAAAGGGACTTGTATATTACTCTGTAGGTGGTATTTGTATTGTGAAACAGTCACATGCTTGTGTGTGAAGATTGCCTTAGTTTAAACTAAGTAAAGCTGGTCATTTGATAAGACTCTCAATATTGCTGGTGGCGGCTGAACTTTCTGATGTCCAGTTGCTGTGGTTTTTGTGGATCTGTATGGCCACAGATCTGGCTACTCAGTGGCTGACTGCAATTGAATAGGTTATAATAGAGACCAACCCATTAGTCATTATAATGAACCCTCACCTCCGAACACAAAAATGCTGAATAGTGAATTATGATCCAGTCAGTTTGGCTGAAATTGAGAAGCAAAACTGGGCAGGCTTTGAGGCATTTGAATTAATTACTTGGCCATTAGGAAAACCAAAGGAGAGGAAAACACATTGTGCATGGTTTATTTCCATAACGTCATTTAAACATAATTTCAGCAACACGATCTTGTGAAAACATTCAGCAGGATGTCCACATGCAGTTGGAGGGTGAGTTTCAGTGGCCAGGCTAACAAGCCAGTGTCCAGGCAGCTGGTGGACAGCCAGGCTGGGAGCCTGTGGGGCAGCATCCGGCTCTATCCAGCTCTGTCACCCTGCTTCAGCCTCTCCCCTTCCTTGGCAGCACTGGATGCCCTACCCTCACCTTCATTCCTTGCCTTTCTGCCTCTGCCATGGCGTGTGGCTTGTTGATCCTTCTGAAAAATTAAACCTGCACTGACCTGGAGAAGTGATTAACCTACTACACGTGTAGAATGAAAAAAAAAATGAAAGAAAACCCTGCAATCCCAGCTACTCCAGAGAGACACAGGTTCAAAGCCAGCCTGGGAAACTTAGGAAGACTTTGTCTCAAAATACAAAATGGGGAAAAAAAAGGTCTAAGGATGTAGCTCTGTGTTAGAATATTCATCTAACATTTGTAATAGCTGAGGTTCAACCTCAGTGTGACCTAAGAGGGGCTAAGAGGAGGAGGAAGAAGGGGAAAAGGGATCAAGTCCCCAGAAACCAAGTACCACAAGACTGACTTGTTAACAGAAAAGGACATTGGTTAATCCTGTGGTCTGAGTCTTGCTGGGGAGGGGTCATTTCTGAGTACATGCCTGACATGTGATAACACACAGATGAAGCAATGGCCAAGCTGCCAGATGTTAGAAGCACAGAATAGAGTGGGGAGTATGAATAGTTTCTACTGTCATATTTTATTAAAACTTGAAATATTGTATCTGTCTCCCACATTTTAAAAGTAGATAGCCCATGGATACTTTTATATGTATACTAATTTTTACTTCTGAGAGCTTTTACTTTATTTTTGCACAATGTAATTAAACTAAGCTATGCTATGTCTTGATGTTTCCATTCAGCCTGTGTATCAGCATTTCTCATGATTCTAGTTATAAAATTGATCATTTTTTATGGTTTCAGAACATTCTATTAATGAATAAGAACCATGCTTCCTTGACTGTCCCTGCCTCATACATGGTTGAATTATCACCATGAGCTAAATAATGCACCACTAAGTATTTTCATATGTGATATTTTCTCATGTAAATATTATGAACTTTAAAGTGATTTTCTGGTGCTAACAACATCTTGTAGGACATACATTTTAAAGTCTAATGGCTTCTCAGAAGTGCCAGTCTCTGTTGATGGGAGTTCAACCTATACTTCTCATGACCAGGAAGATCTTTGTGTGGGTTCATCATAGTGACACCTAGGGTCCCACACATCCTAATACAGTTTCCCTACAGTTGAAGGAATGAGTTAGCCACACTTGCGACAAGATATATAGGATCAAAGCTGTCTTATATGAATGCTAACTGTACGTGAGGCTTCAGATGGTGATTTGTTTCTTTGGAGTTTCCCTGAGTGATGACAGCTGCGTAGGAACTGCTGGAGGACATCCTTTTTGAAAACAAAATGCTCCAGAATTCTACAAATCCTCACATCTTCGTGATAGAGATTTTTGGAAAAAGATCAAAGTTCATTTTATTGTAACCACTCCAGGTTTTAGTCAGGATAAGTGTTGGCTGAAAATGGATGCCTTCATCTCTAAGCAGTAGGCTAGTCAGGAAGGCCCCAAGATAGACATGGCATGGGATTATATGAAAGGAACATGATGGGTTCTAATTGTGCCATCACAAATAGCAAGAAGGATCTCTGTAGTTCAGATGAACACAGTTTGGGTTCTTGATTTATGTCCACAACTAGCTTTAATGTGCAATTATAGGATAATAGGTGATGTGGACACTCTGAAACCCTTTGTTATGAATCCTGCTACTCAGTGGGTTTTGGAGTTTGGGAAAATTCTTTACTGAAGTTTCATTGTCAAAATGCAGTACTTAGTAAATCTATGTAGCTTAAAATAATGACCATTTGTACTAGTACCTTCAGAACTCTTTTGCTTGCAAAAAATGAGATGGTATGCTAAATCTTATTTTTATTTGTCATTCACTTCTTTTGTCTCTTCCCCCCCCCCAATTTAAACCTCTGTGCCTTTTAGGTACAGCAACTTCAGCAACAATTCTCTCCACTCTTCAAGACCCTCATCCGGACCTAGTGTGTCCCCCTCATCTGCATCATCCTTCTCATCCCCACAGGACACCAGGTGAGTTTGAGGGCATGGTGTTTTCTCCCGTTGTTCAAGTGCAAAAGCCAGTTATATTAAAATAGGTCAGAAGAGGATAAGTTGGATTAAGTATGCCTGTAGTCCTAGCCCTTCGTGGGTTGAGGCAGGAGAAGTGGGGAGTTCAAGGGTCATACTCAGTTGTATAGGGAATTTGAGGACAGCCTAGACTATGTGAGAACCTATCTCAAAATAAACAAACAAAAGAAAATAAAAAAATGGCTAAAAGTATAAGTAAAAGGAATATTCTGAAAAATTTTCCTTTAGAAGATCAGTTTCTGTCAGCCATACTATTTACTAAGCAGACATTTCATTTGAGATGATGGTTTTGTTTGTATTATTATACAACTCCTATGTACTATACTTCCCATAGATATATGTATAACCATTTCTTCTGAGGCTGAAAAGATGGCTCAGGCATTTTAAGAGCACTGGCCCCTCTTCCAGACACAACTGTCTGTAACACCAGTGTAAGGGATTCCAAGACCATCTTCCCACTGTGGGTACCAAGCATGTATGTGGTACCCTTCTATACACACAGGCAAAATACTTATACACATAAAAATATTTTTAAAAAGTATAAAACATTTTTTCTAAAGTATGTAAGTATGGATGTCTTGATTTGCCCTTTAAAGATGGTTCTAGATGTTACATGAGCTCTGCAATTTGTCTCAGAGACATTATTTCACCTTTGAATGACTAAATCTATGTAAATCAGAAAGAACTGGGCCCACTGAGGTGCTATGTAATTAGTCTAAGACCTACCAAAAGAGAGAAGAATTGTATGGGTGCATGGAAGGAATTTCACTTGGCAAGTGCATTAGACCACCAGAAACTCACTGATTATTACTCCTGGGAGCCAGTGATTATGCAAGGACGTGTTTACAAGGGAAAGGTAAGGCCTGTAATTTTAGAACAATTAAAAGCAGTTACCCTTAATGGCAAGAGTACAGGAATTGGAGAAGACCATTTAGATTTCCATCCAACTCACTCACTGGGAAGCTACTTACCCCCGAGGGTAAAGTGCTGATTACACCAACCCTTCCCCTTGAAGGGTGATTTTGGTGAGGAAAGATAATTGACCACACAAGAGTGCTTCTGGAAGCTCATTGTCTGCAGCCAGAGGAGAAGGGAGAGAGAGGATGGTGGTAGATCAGTGGGAATCTAGACATGGGTGACTACTTGCCTCTAATCCCGGGACCAGTATTCCTCATTCAGATTCTCTTTTGTGTATATGAAAGTGTTTTACTGAGCATTTCCAGAAATAGGAGGTTTGGCTGCAGTGTGGAACAAACAAAATCTTATAGTTACAGGGAGAAGAAGTATTCAACTGACTTTGCCTCTCAGGGGTATCCAACTCATGGCCTGGGATAGTTATAACTATATCCTGACACAAAATTGTAAACTTATTTAACAGATTAAGAGATAATGTGTGTGTGTATGTGCTGTAATTCAATTCTTATTCTTGTACATAAACATTGTAGATGACAACCTTGTGTCACAATGCCATGCAAAATAAATGCAAGTATGCTCTCAACCCGTAGATTAAGGGTCAGACATTCCTGGCACACAGCACTAATCAATCCATATCAATTTATATCAGCTTTCACAGTCAAGGGTGACCCTGAATTGGGGATACTTAGGCAAAGTCAGGGCTTTGCGATAGGGAAATCAGTTGATGATACTGTCTTTAGCATAGGTTACAGTCCCCTTAGGATTAGGTGAGGTTACTTGTGGTCTCGGAGAAGTTACCATGGAGATGATCCTTGTCATATCAGAAGCAGGATTTGAGTGCAATGTGAGGAACATAGAGTATGACTGGCATTGCAAGTCTCATGTTTGCTAGGCAACCAGTTCTTCTGGAACTAAACCAGGTTGAGTAGTTGTGTCATCCACAGTACCTAGGCCTGTCCATGAAGGGACCGTAATAAACACTGACTGAAGGATCCAGTGAATCACCTAGTAAAACATAAGTACTAGTCAAGAACAGTTTGGGGAAGCACCAAGTTTGAAAGTTATAAGGGCAGGAGGTCCGTGGGTCCAGAGTCCTAGGCTTTAGAGATGCTATTCTTAGGAATAAAAAAGGTGGCCAAGCATGGCCTTCTTCCCAAATTTTGGAAGCCCCAGCTCTGACTGACCTGGAAGGTCTGGGATCCAGGTTCTGAAGACACTCACTTGACGCTCCCTCTACCCCTCAATCTGTCTAACTGAAACAAAGATTAAGACATTCTAGAAGAAAAGCAAGTAAGTGTAGCAATTTCATAAGCAATTCAAAATGGGGTATGCAAGGTGTGAGGCATCTGTGTCTCACCCAGAGAGACATTCAGCAAGCTCTGGGTAATGAAGACTCCCCAGTCCTCAGCTGGAAGCAGCCACCTGAGTTAAACTTCCAGAAAGCCTGCACACTGAAAGCTGATCACTGGGGGTCAGTAGTGACAGGAGCCACTTTCTAGGTTCCTGTTCTCTTCATGGCACACTATTACCACAGGAACTCAGTTACCTTTGCCACTGCCCACTGGCTAGTAACACAACTTTCTAGAGTTTATTCCTTTCTTTATATCTGCATATCCTTTCTGGACATACTGTTCGAGAGTTTTAAATCATGTGGCGAGGACTTGAAATGACAAATGTATAGTCTCATTGCCCCAGGAATCCATTGAGCCTGACTACTTCTTACTCTAGACTTGCTAGCTTGTAGTTTAGTGACTGTAGCAATAGATTGATAGAATCATATGTGTGATAGAAAAATAGATAGATAAATAGATGGATGTTATGTAGATATAGATAAATGAAAGATAATTGACAGGAACATAGGTAGAAATAGACATATAGGTAAATGACAGGTGGGGGGTAAATGCTAGGAATGTAGAGATAGTTGGATGGATGAATAGATGGACTGAAAATTGGCAGGAAGGTAGATAATATAGAGATACATGCAAATAGATGCTAGCTAACTAGACAGACGACAGACAGAAGGTAGATGGATGTATTGGACCTCTCAAGTGCTGTTGCCTGAGTGTATTGCATCAGTCGCATTTGCAATAATGAGGATTTTATGCAGTTTATTGTTTGACAGATGCATTATTTACATGTTACTCACAATGCAGTTGAACACCTACCAGTATTTTTGCTCTATTGTGACAAGATACATACTCAGTAGAATTTGTGAGATTTATTACTGAGAGATATGTCTATATCTATATATCTGTATCTGTGTGCATGCATGCGTGCGTATCCATGTATAATTAAGAGTGACAAGAAACAGCTCAGGAAATACACTGAAATATTATGAGGAATGGGTATGGTTTTGCAAGGAGAAAACCTACATCTTCTGTTGCCACACTCCTCAACTGGTGCACTTAGAGCATGAAGCCTGCACAAGTCTAGAACTTTAGAACTAAACAGCCCCAGGGTTGTTTAGGCATGATAAGATGTTGGATGTTAACAAAACCTGGAACTGTATTGTGCTATTCTGGGTTCTCTAGAGGAACAAAACTGATAGAATGAATGTGTATACTAAAAAGGGCTTCATTAGAGGGAGTTATATAGGCTATGGTCTGGCTAGTCCAACAGTGGCTGTCTCCTGACTGGAAGGTCAGGTATCTAGTAGTCCTTCAGTCTGTTAGGCTGAATGTCTCAGCTAGTTTTCAGTCTGCATTGGAATCCCAAAGAAGTATATTCTAATACCAGCTAGGTAATGCCTCAGCAGCAGGGTAGATGAACTTGCCAGCAAGAGTGAGGACAAATGGGCAAAAAGCAAGAGCTTCCTTCTTCTATGTCCTTCTATGTTGGCTGCCACCAGGTGTGACTCAGAGTTACTGTGATTCTTCTGACCGCAGATGATCTGGATTTAGTGTGCCTCTTCCCACTTCTAATCATTGGGATTTAGGGTGGATCTTCCCACCTCAAACAATCCAATCAAGAAAAATTCCTCACAGGTGTATTGCATTTTAGCTAATTCCAGATGTAGCCAAGGTGACAACCAAGATTAGCCATTACAGATATATTGACCTAGGAAGGAAATACTGAAGAAAAACTTTGTAAAATTAAGTCGATACAAAGATATTAAGGTAAATCCATCTCCGATTCTTTGACAGTGTTGTTTAAAGGAATCTTCTAGAAACAGAGCACAGCACTAATTTTCATGAAATTGGAATTTTGATTGGGCCAAAACAAAACAAAGCTGGAACTGTTTCCAAATATCCTCGAGGCTACAAGATGAAACTGTGTAATGAAATCAGACTTTAGAAATGCCTCAATTTGGAAAATGTGCTTTCTGAGCAGAGAAGTTCTAAACATTTTCTTTCTGAAAGACAACAAAATTAAAGGAATATTTGAACCATTCATTTCAAGTATTCAAAAGAAAAAGATAAACAATAACCACAGCACAACTAAGTTTGGGGCCACAGGCCTCAGGGAGGGCAGAACACACTCTCATTCTCTCCCTGCAGTGCTGTCTCCATCTTGTGGGTCTTTTCAGAAGTGGTAGCAGGAGGCTGTTAGGTAGCGGTTAGACTGAGTGAGTTTGGTAAATGGACACAGGGACTGAAGTCAGTCCTTGTGGTTAGACTAGAGGGTTCACTTAGGATGAGGCCTTGGCAGAACAGTTTAATAGGAGGACTGGGTCCTTGGGGCCAGTTGTTAGGAGGGACTTCCTGTGGACATGCTGAGGTAAATGCTGAGAGACCTTGCATAGCATTAGCACAAACTCTGTCTTCCTACTTGAGAGCGTACCATTGCTTACTGCGAGCAGGAGTTGCGTGCTTGGTTTCCAGAATAATATCTAGAAACCTTGGATGTTTTGAATGACCTCTCTCTTTCTAGGAGAGGGCAAACCCAGTAATGACATCCCCTTAGTAACTAGAAGGGATAATAGGGTACATAGGATGTGATGCTTTGTGGTATGTGTGATCAGAGGGTCAGCATGAGATCCACCCTCCTAGGCAGTAGCATGTTCACTAAGGCATTGTGCTGTTACAGTGTATCTCTCACTTATCTGTGTAGCTGTCACTATATCAACAGTGTGTTAACAGTGATTCCCTATCTCCCCTCTCCCCAATCTCCTGGTAACTCCTGTTCTACAGTCTTCATCTAAGATCATCAGTGGCTCTCAACATGTGGGTCATGACCCCTTTGTGGGTGGAATGATCCTTTCACATGGGTTACCTATTTACATTATTCTTCCTAACAGTAGCAAAATTACATTTTTATGAAATGGCTATCAAATGTGATTGGGGGTCACCACAACATGAGGAACTGCATTAAAGAGTCGAAGCATTATGAAGGTTGAGAACCACTGATCTACATCTTTGACATTTTAGATGCCTCATATAAGGGGGATTATGTAGGCTTGGAGACACAGCTCAGTGATACAATGCTTGCCTAGCATGTGCGAGGCTCTAGGTTCAATCTCCTGTGCTGCTGTAAAATAGATAGATAGTAGATAGATAGTAGATAGATAGCTAGATAAGTAAAAGAACCATGTAGTGTTTTGTATGTTGTCTTTCTACAAATGACTTATTAAACTTAGCACAAAACCCACTCATGCTAATTGTAGAAAGGAAGATTTTCTTGCTTTAAAATGACTCTTCATTAAATTTTCATATAACATTTCCTTCATCCACACCTCTGTTGATGAACATATTTCTTGTGCCTATATATTTACTGTTGCCATCAACTCTACGGACCAGTATGGCATACAGATATCTTTTTTGAGATCCCGAATTTAATTCTTTTGAGTATGTGACCCCAGAAGTGGGGCTACTAGAGTATAACACAGACAAAGCTATTTTAAATTCACTGATTGTTCTACAGACTTTACATGTGTGGTGTATAAAATGTTAAGTTTGGAAGGGAGGAGTGTGGTAGTGTCCTTGAGAAGGGACAGTCCTAGTGACTCTTTGTGTGTACTTCTGGGACCAGCATACATCTATATAATGACACTGACGTTCAATCATTTACACAGATATTGACATGCCACCCAAGTTTTACCCTGCCTTCCCTTCTCTCTTGGTGGATCTGTCTTGGTTCTCTTTCTGTAGCAGTGATTAGAGATGAAGCATTCTTCTTCACTGTACTGGTTTTTTTTCTGCATGCTGTTTAATCTGAGCCCACCCATATTAATGCACCCCAGTCTTTTGCTGATACATATGATGGAGTGGGGTAGTTCTTAGAACATGTCATTTTGCACATGTGTGATTTTCTGAAGAATAATCCTAATATAAGTCCTAAAAGTGAATTTAGTAAATTTAGTAAGGCAAAATTCTTAGCACTTCAGGAGGTAGAGGCAGGAGGATTTTTGAATTCAAGAGCATCCTCAGCCACACAATAAATTTGAAGCCATCTTGGGCTGCATGTCTCAGAAAAGCTGATACCGTTCCAATTTTGATGAACTTTTGTCAAAGCATGGTCCATAAAGATCGTATCAATTTTCATTTTCAATATAATGATGAGAGAGCCTGGCTTTACACATCTTTGTCAAGAAGCAGTAAATCTCTGCGTGTGTAGTAGTGAACAGTTGTACAATGGTAGATTCGTGGCTTACTTTGAATTAGGCCTGCTGTCATTTTTGTCCTCCTGTGAATTTTGAGCGGTGATTGACAGTGCTGAGATACAGGGCTCAGTGATGTTTGGGATACAGGGACCAGGCAGCTGGCCTTCTGCTTCCAGCTCAAGCCCCTCATTGGACTCTCACCCACCTGCTTCAGCTGCTTGGCGTCCACTCTGCCCTGTGTGGTCAGTCATCTCTGCTTACACAGATTTCCTTCCTGAGTCCTGCTGCTCTTCCTGTGCTCACTTGCAGCCATGCCTTTTGACTTTTGTCCCATATGGAACTTTATTGCACTGGTGTCTTCTTCATCCTAAGCACCTTCTCCAGAACCAGCTGTCCTGCCTGAACTCCAGGGCCTGTGCCTTCCCTTCCCTGTCTGTGTTGGTTTTGGTTATTTCTTGTGCTGAGCTTGCTAGTGTCTACATGTACCTCAGTGTCCTCCTTGTCTGGGGTTTCAAGTCAACGTTCTCTATAGATATGTGATCTCTGTGCTTTCTCAAATACTTGCTGGCTGTGTTCTATCACTTGATCTGCTTAGAAATTTGCTGTTGTTGTTTTTAATTGTGTCAATGGAATTGAGATTTCCACTGTCCAATGGAGCATTTAAAATTTTAAATTAGTTGATCAACTTAGATAAAGAAAAAGAAAAACTAAACTAAATATTGCTGAGAAAAGCCCAAATGGCATGGAACGCAGTGTAAAGGGCATCACCTGTCCTCATGATGACACCAGTGCCACCCTGTCAAAACAAAACCCGTGGACCCATGCAGCGGAAGCTCTCTGTTCTGTTGAAGAAGCTGTCTGCTCTTTGGAGGGAATTTCTGCTTGCATACCACTAGGTCTTGATAGCAATCTCATTATAAACAGCAAGAGGCTGAGGAAAGCAAAATGTGGTCTGAATTAATCCATTGCATTCCATCCAAAGTGTACAAGAGGAGGAATGTGGGTCCCATTGACGGAGCAACCTTATGTCGGGTCTCGTGACATCACATAGTAACTTTGGGTGGTAGAGGCCCTGGGCTCTACATCAGCCTCTTAACTAACGTAGAACTCCTGTCTTCAACAAATACTAAAAGTTTTCGCTCCCACATGTGGAAGGATCGACTCCTCACCATTACTGCTGTATTTCAAGAAGCAAATCATGCTTGGGACACTGCAATAGGCTATGTCCCATTTCCTTTCTGAAATACAGCTCTGAGTAGGTGCTTTTCCTTCTTGGGAACCTTGACTGCTTCCTTGCTGGCTAGTCAGCCAGCCCTGTGTGCCTAAGCTTGCAGGTGGGAGCTCTCACATCTGGGTTCTGGATGGACATTCCAACCTTGTTGCCATGGACATGTACATCCTCACTTTACTTCAGCCCCAAGGAAGTTATCCAGTGAACATATGAGGATGCCCTGAGGCCTTCCCTTTAAATTGATTGTGTTGTCTCTCCTCTTTCCTTATTTGATTCTTTTATATATGCTAAGACCATATTCCTTAATAATGCCCCTGACTTGTCCATACTGAACGTATTGTGGAGAAATGCTCCTGTGCTCTCTCCCAGCTTTTGGCACTTGGAGTTACATGTTTATCCCTAGGCCTCGAAACTGGGGCTCACTTACTTCCTGTGGTCTAAGTCCATGTGCCTTGGGGCTGCAGAACTGTGCAGTGAAGGTGGCTCACCTTCCTTGGCTGGCCACTTTGTTAAAAGACTTGGGGAAAATATTATGCAGGACTGTACCCTGGAGAACATGGTGTTCACATGACTTGTGTGTGTATTTTCTGGGAGCATTTTATGCTGTTGTATGTTCTTAGTCTTTGGTCTTCACACTCCAGCAGTGCTCATTTCTGACTCTTGTGTGTCCTTCCTGCCTGGTTAGCTTTTGACAGAAGCCATGCATTCCTGTTTTCAAGGTCAAACAACCTACTTACTGCCTTCCTCCTATTTCTTTTCTTTACAAGTACATGGACAGCTTGAAAGCTCTGCCTCCTGTTTTTCTTTCTTTGGACAGTGGGATTTGCATAGTTTTTCTCCCTTATTTACCTAGAGGATGAGCCCAATAATCTCAAGTATTGGTATTATAATTCTATTTGCAAATGAGAGCGGGTCTTGTGCAACGTTTGAGGCTTAAATGAGGTCTGTAACAAGAAGGGGTAAGTATCACTTATCAGAGAAATTACAGATGGGATCCGGTCTCCACAGAGCTGAGAGTCAGCCACTGTTGGATTGGCACTAATAGCTCAAGTAGTCATTGAGAGGAATGTATGGCCATACAAAGCAGTTTATTTTGTGCGCATGTTACATACTGACTTTAGGGCTGAACAATTAAAAAAACGTGGCAGTCCCCAAAATCTGGCCATGTGGTGCCTTTAAACCAGTGTATAGGGGATTGGTCAGTACCTGAGTACTGGATTGGCTTGTTATATCTGGCAAGGAAACAAGGGTTTCTGGGAAAGCAAGTACTTGACAGTAAGCAGAAAGGGGAGGTGAGTGCCTCCACCACTTTAGTACTTGTATACTCCCCCCCCCATTCTCTCTAAGCCTAGCAATGAGGAATAAGTGTTGCTTTTATAATAGAGGCTGTTGTGCTTCTGGTTTGATTTTAGACATGCTATGTGCAGGGGATACTAGTCTACCTACAGCAAATAGCACCTACTTACTGAATGTGTGCCCTGTGCTTGGACATGTTAATTCAGCATTGCTGGAATTAACACCCAGTCCTTAGCTTCCTAGAGATTATACGTTTATGACAGAATAAGGAGCCAGCAAGTATAGAGTTTCCATTGTCACAACTACCATAAAGAAAATGAACCTTCATAGGAGATCTAGGAAAAGATAGGACATCCAGGACTAAGGCTGTAGCTCAGTGGTAGAGGGATTGCCTCACCTGCATGAGGGTCTAGGTTCAATGTCCAGTATTACCACCCTCTCACAGAGAGAGAAGAAAGAGAGGGAATTGAACCTATATAGGTTTGCATACCTGTGTCCCCATATATACCATATACATACAGAAAGAAAAGAAAAGGAGGAAGGGAGGAAAGGGCAAAAGGAGGGAAGGAAGGAGGAAGGAGGATGGAGAAAGAAAGGAAGGGAGGGAAGAAGGAAAGGAAGAGAAACAGACAGACAGACAGAAAGACAGACCACCAAGTAGAAAGAGCCTTCTCTCAGAGAGACAGCTCCTTCAAGGAGTATGTAAAAATGAGCTACCGGCATAAGATAAATTGCAATTGTCCCTAGTATTTACCTGGCAGAGTTGGGGGAAGGGACAGAGAGCCAAGAGGAACTCAGGAGATGAGATGTGTCTATGCCTTTAATACATGGCCTTAAAAGAGCTGGACAAGATGGGAGATAATGTGGTGTAAGTCTGGTGTGCAGAGATGAGGCGAGTATGCAAATGAAGGGAGCATTGGCCTCAAGTGGGAGACGGAGATGGACAGGATGGATGTCAGCCTGTCAGCTGGTGGCAGTCAGTGCTCTGGAAGCTGCCAGGTTAATGGTGGAGTTGTGAAGCCGTGCAAGGGGGACCTGGAACCATGACAAGAGAAGACTGGCCTCCTTTGTGCTGGAGAACTCATGGTCTTGGACAAAGGCTGGAAATTCAGAGAGAAGGAGAGAACAGGCAAGACTTGCTCTGTGCCAAGGTCAGGGCCAGCCACAGCGGCCAGCAGATGGCTGAGGCCTGAGGACAGCAGGGCCCGAAGGAATGACTCTAAGCCTGCTCCTGAGCCAGTCAGGTAATGTGAGAGTCCCTGGGGGACCAACCTCCCTAGCTCTGTGTGTGGACCCTGCTATTCCCTCCCATGGTCTGGAAGCTCAGAGATGCACAGAAACAGTGTGCAAGCTACTGAAGAAGAAGCAAGGTGGAGTCTGCAGTTAAAGCCCTCTGGACAGTGGATGTCACTAGGGTATCTGCAGTGGTGACAGAGGACAAAAGCATGTTCTTGGAGTTAGCTCTGAGGCTTGTTTATTTCATCCCATTTTTTCCCTGCTGTGGCCTTGGAGATGTGAAAGATTTTCACATTTCCTAGTTTAGCTTGGATGTTGAGTGTCTACCACAGGACCAAGTGTTAAAGACTTAGTACTCTTGGGAGGTAGTTGAGCCTTTGGAAGGTAGAGTCTAGAGAGAGGCCTTTATGCCACTGGGAACATGTCTTCTAGGATTGTGGATCCCTGGCTCCTTCCTTTCTTCCTGGGCATTTAAGTGAGCAGTTTGGGCCTGCCCACCCGATCTTTCCATGATGCATCACTCACCTGAACAGTGGCGCTGCTGAAGCAGAGCACCACAACTGCAAGCCAGGATAGTTTCCTCTCTGGAGTTAGTTCCCTCAGCTCCTTCAGTCTGGATGTCCCAGATCACACAACACTCAGTTTCACAGCTAGTTGGGAGGGACAGGGTCATCTCACTGTTCAACACAGTTATCCATATTCTATTGTGTTGTGACCATTAGATCTTTCTATTGCACTTTTCCACTTGTGAATTAGTGACAACTTAAAATATCCGACACAGTGAAAACTTCACTTGGCTTTTTGTTAATCAGAGATTACATTTCTTATGTGGCAAATGTTTGCTTTTTTTACCAATGGGATTTTATTTATTTATTTTTTGGATATTTCCCAACCATTTTCACAGTCAAATTAACAAATAAAAATTCCGTAGGAATTTGGTCATGTATGCCCCAGCAGACGCATTCCCACCACCGAGGTAACGCGCATAGTCATATCTACCATGCTCGGTAATGTCTCCACCCCTCTCTGTAGTCACTGTTGCCTTCCCCTATCCCTAAGCAACTGCTGTCCTTATAGGTGGATTCAAATGCTAAAGTGTGTTTTCTGTTAACAGAATGTTCTGTTCTACTGAGGAACTGACTACTTTTATTTAGCAGAATTGCTTAGACAGTCATTCATTTTTTACTAGCACATGGCCTCCTCATTGCTGCGTAGTATTCCATCCTGATTTGTTTATTTGCCTGTTGGTAGACATTTGGGTTGTTGGCGATTTTGACAATGAACGCTTCTGTGCATGCTTTCGTTTCTCTTGGGTAAATGACTGCGAGAGGAACAACCAAGCAATACAGTAGGGGATGCTTAGCTTTCTAAGAAATGGCTAAACTATTTCCAAAATGATCGTGCACTGGTGTAATCCCAGCTTCACAAAATGTGATGAAATGGATTTCTTCAGCTCCCCTGGAGCTGCTCCTTGCACCCAGCACAACTTCTCCCCTGGACAGTCTCTAGAATTTGCCTGGGAAGACACCCGAGACTGAGACTTTCTTCTGGGAGAGCTTGTAACCACACATTTGGTTTCTTTCACAGATCCCCATCTGATCCCATAGGGTCCTCCTTTTCCTTTTCGTTGTGTTTCAGTGGCTTTGATCTTTCAGGGACTTTTCCTACTTAGTGCATTATCAAGTTAATTACCACAATTGTTTGTCGATGTGTATAAGTGCTACACTGATGGCACCTCTCTGTGCTTGGTACTGGTGATCCATGTCCTTCTTCGTGATCATTCTAGCTAGAGGCTTACACATTTTATCAAACTCAAAATAACATGTTTTTCTTTAAAAATGTTTTTAATTGTTTTTTAATTGAAAAGGATTATGTCACTTTCCTCCTCCATTTCTTCCCTATAGCTCTCCTAGCTATCCCCTTGAACCAGTCTCATGCCCCCCAACCTCAAGTTGAAAGCTTCTTTATCTTTTTATTATTATTGTAGCATACATGTATGTAGAACACATGTATATTTATGTATGCACATACATACACATATGCATGTATATGTGTATATGGGTGCACAATTACATATAAATACAATGTGCTGAGTCCATTTTTTGTTGTTGCATGTGTGTGGATTCAAGTCTGACCACTCTGTGTTGGACAACCAGTAAGGGGGTTCATCCCTGGGAAAGGCTAATTCTTTTTCTCCCAGCAACCATTAGCTGTATATAGTTCTTTGTTTGGAGGTAGAGCCCCCAAAGCTTTTCCCCTTTCCATGTTAACATGTCTTGATTGTGCCATTGCTCCCATCTTGTTTATGTAGCCATTTCTAGGAGGGACTGTTTCACAGCTGACTTCCTGGTGTTCTGGGACTTAAAATAATTCTACTCTCGTTTTGGAGATTTTCCTGAGCCACAAATGTAGAAGCTGTGTAGATGTGTCCGTGGGGCCAGGCTCTTCATGATCCACTGATCTCTGCAATGTGTCCAATTGTGGTTTTCTGTGATGGTCTCCACATGCTGTAAGAGAGGCTTCTCTGATGAGGGAGGGTAGCTTCACTCATCTGTAGATATAAGGACGCGATTTAGGATTAGTATGGAATTATGATGATCATGCAAAGTGACAGTAAAAGATTGGTTTTCAGGGCCTGGCATGACTTTCCTCCTGTTGGGGGGGGTCTTAAGTCCAACTAGACAGCTGTTGGTTGCCACAGATATGTGGGTGCCACTTACTGTTCCTTTATGCATATCTTGCCATGCTGATCACTGTCATGGTTCATAGGTCTTGCATCTGGGCAGGACTGTTTAATTGCTTTCCTTCATTGGCAGCTTGCATAGTGTTTTATGGAGCCAGGGAAGCTAGACCTCAGGAAAGAGGCTTTCGGGTCAGATCCTGTTCGAATCATCCAAGTTCTACACTAAGTGTACGGTATCTTCAACAATATGAGCTCACCCTCAACCCCTGAGTGAAATGAAGGGTGATATTGATAGTCTATATTGTTTGGGAGTTGCTGGGACTACCCTGACTAGCCATTTGAAAGGAGAGTCTTATGCCTAGTACAGGGTGTTTTCTTAGCCTGTGGTTCTTGTCAGCCCAAGCGGCTTAAGTTCCTTTAAGATACACACACACACACACACACACACACACACACAAATCTATCAATCTATCTATCTTATGCATATGTGTACATATATACACTTATATGTATCATGTATAATTGTGTAATTTTAGGTGAATATAAAATAATATGATTCCTTGAGGCTTTATCAAGTGACATTGGTGTTACTTGTCTCTTGTCCCTCCTACTTCTATATTGACCCCCCCTCCCTCCTCCACAGTTGGAACCATTTCCCTATTTTTCCATTCCTACCTCATATCACCTACATCCTACCATCCCTCTCCCACTTGCCACCTCTTGCCATATACTTCTCTTGTTTCTGGTTACTCGATTTTATATTCTCATAGCTGAGGATTTGGATCTGGGACCCTTTAGGAACCACAGATGAATGAGAACATGCAGTGTTTTGGGGGGTCTGGGTTACCTCCCTTGATATAATCTTTTCAAGGTCCATTCATTTACCTGCAAACTTCACTTGTCTTTACAGCTGAGTAATATTCTGTTATGTATACACACCATATTTTCATTATCCATTCATCTGTTGAAAGACATTTAGGTTGTTTTCATTCCCTGGGTATTGGGAATGGGGTAGTAATGAACACTGCCAGGTAAGAGTCAGTAGGATAAAGTGTCAAATCCTTTGGGTACATGCCTAGGAGTGGTATAGCTGGGACATATGGTAGATTTATTTTTAGGTTTTTGAGGATTCTTCATACTGATTTCCAGAGGGGCTGGACCAATTTGCAATCCTACAAATAGGATGAGTTAATGAGGACCCTTCTTTCTCCCATAACCTTGCCAGCATTTGCTGTCAGTTGTTTTGTTGGTCTTACCCATTCTGACTGAGTAAGATAAAAATCTCAGAGTTGTTTTGATTTGCATTCTCCAAATTGTGAAGTATGATGAACACTTTGGGGGGTATTTCCTAGCCATTGTTATTTCTTCTATTGTGAACTCTCTTTTTAGGTACCTGGCCCATTTTTCAACTGGGTCATTTGTTTCCTTGACCTTCCTTTTTTGAATTCTTTGCATATTCTAGACATTAATCCTCTGTTAGATGTGTAGCTAGTAGATTCTCTACCATTAGACGGGTTTTTTTTTCCCCCCCACTGAATTGATTGTTTCCTTGGTTGTACAAATTTTTTTTTTTTTAGTTTATGAGGTTCCAGCTGTCAATTGTTGGCCTTTGTTCCTTGGCAAATGTAGGCCTGTTCAGAAAATCCTTTCCTACACCTATATCTCATAGGATACTACATATGTTTTCTTCTAGCAGTTTTAGTGTTTCAGGTTTCAAACTGAGGTCTTTGATCTGCTTGGATCTGATTTTTGTGCAGGGAGATAGACGTGGTCTAATTTAACTCTTCTGTATGTGAACATTCAGTTTCCCCAGCAACATTTGTTGAAGATACTATCTTTTCTCCAGTGTATGTTTTCCCCTCTTTGCCATATAAGATGGATATAGTTATGAATGCTCATGTTTGAGTCTTCTGTTTTATTCTATTGTCCTACATGTCTGCTTTTGTGCCAGAACCATATTGCTTCTATTACCATAGTTCTGTAACATATCTAGAAATATGGGATAGCAACCCCTTCAGCATTATCTGGATTTCTTTGGCTATCTGGGGTCTTTTCTCATTCCATGTGAATTTTAGAATGATTTTCCTTATTGTCTGTCTTTATATTAATTCTTAGTCTATTTTTCCTTCCTTTTGATTAATTTACTTGAAATTTGCTGTTGTTTTTTTAAATAAGTTGGGGGAATAAGGTCATTGATTTTAAGACCTAAAAACCATGTAGGCATTTAGCATGAGAAATATTTCCCATGAGTGTTGTTTTAGCTATATTCTATGGGTTTTTGATAATATTTACTTTTGATTTCCTAAAAGTGCTTCTTTTTTACTTTTCTCATTATCCATGGGTTATTTTAAAGTGTTTAATTTATGAATATTTGAGTTATTTTAAAATGTTTATTTTACTTATTAATATTTGCAGGTTTACAAACGTTCATTTTATTGTAATATTGAAGTTAAATTCTGGTCAAATAATATACCTGTATCTTCTTTAACTCTTTTGAATTTGGTGAGTTTTATGATGTCTAGATCACTTATATTTAATGTGATTAGATTTAATATTGATTATATTTAATATTGATTAGATTGAGTTCAAGTTTATATCATTGAATTGCATTTGTTTAATCTGATCTTTTCCCATTTAATCATCTCTGTCTATTTTAGTCTGTTTTGTTTCATTTCTTGTATTTGTAGTAACACTACTATTTTATGTTGACAAATTTGGACATTTACAGTGTTCGTCTTAACTTACGTATACAATCTTATGAGTATACTTTTATTTTCATTCTTCCATTAAAGTCACCATGTATGTGCTTTTATATGCATTGTAATCCCACAGTACATTGCTGTTCTGCTTGTTCTTAATAGTCTGTTATCTTTAAAGAGTGTTTAAATAACACTTACCTATTTCTCTTTTTATTTTTCTTTTTTGTGAGGATCAAAGTTTCTAAGTAGTATCATTTACCTTCTGCTAGCATTTCTTATACTGTAAATATAGAATTTATATTCACCTTGTTTTATATCTAAAAAAATATTTTTTTCTTTTCCTTTGACTTGTACTTTCCATATACGCATATATTGGTTAGATGGGTGTGTTGGTTGCTTTTCTCATTGCTGTGACAAAATAATTGACAAAAAACAACTTCAGTGGGGAAAGGATTGTTTGGGCTTACAGTCCGTCACACAGGGGAGAAGCCCTGGCAGCAATAGTTAAAGTCAGCCAATCTCATAGCATCTTCAGTTAGAAGGCAGAGAGAGATGAATGCTGGTGTTTGGCTCACTTCTCCTTTATATTGAATAGGAGGTTCTATGGCATGGAGTGATACCATTTAGGATGGATTTTCTCTCTTAGATACCCCAAAGATATGTTTCCATGGTAAATCTATACCCCTTCAAGTCTACAATGAAGATTAATAATAGAGGGGTTGGAAGACATGAAGAGAACAAGGCCCTCTGCATCAACTACACATGGTACACAGTAGCTCAGAGACTGAAGCAGCAAGCACAGGGCCTACAGTTGTCTGTACCAGGTCCTTTGTGTGTATATTATAGCTATTTGCTTAGTATTTTTATGGGACTCTTGACTCTGAGAACAATGGGTCTTTGACTCTCATGCCTGCTCTTGGGACTGTTTTCCTCCTGTTGTGTTGACATGTCCAACTTCAATATGATAGTTTTTGCTTCATCTTATTATATTAAATGTTTTCATGTTTGGTTGTTGTGTCTTGGAAGCCTTTTCTAATGAGAGAAAGGGAGTGGATCTGGAGGGGAGGGGAGATGGGGAGGAACTGGAAGAGTGGAGGGAGGGGAAACTATAATCAATATATTATATGAGAAAAGAATCTATTTTTGATATAAGGGAAAAAAGAAAAGAAAAAACTATCCAAAAATAAAAAGAAATGAGGGCAATCAATAACTACGTACATCTCTTAAATTTTGACTGGTGAGAGTTTGTAATCAAGAGACTCGATACAAGAGCAGCGAAAACTATTGTTTTCTTCCCCTTACCTTGTCTCAGAGGCATTACAGAAAGCCATGGCATATTAAATGCCAAAAAAAACCTCTTTGTCTAAAAACATGTTCGACATTCTGACAGAGATACAACAAAATGACTGAAATACCTAATAAAGGACAGAATAAAACACTTAGCAACATGGAAATTGTATAGCTCTACATGGAAAATAGTCTAAATAAATTAGTCCAAAGGGCAATTTAAAAGGTCAGTTACAAAATATTTACATTTCTGTAAACAATAACAGAAATATTTCATAAATCTGCAGGCTGTGTCAGAAGCTACTGTGACAGCTCCAAGGCATCTGTGAAAGTTTTGCTATCAAAAGAATCTTTACAAACTCCCCTTGTACCTTCTTCAGGATGGTATTTAGAACTGCACTTTGAGGACAGAGAGTACATGAGGAGGGTGGGTCTTCTTTTAATGTATCATATATATTTCCAGGTAGCTATTTCAACTGATGTTCTCATTATTCTAAGGAATTTTCTACGTCTACAATCCATGTAAACTAGATAGTTCTTACTGCAATTTAAACAAAATGCATTTTCTAGTTTAAATAAGGTATGACTCTCCTCAAAAAAATTATGTCGGTGGACTTCTCTGCTTTTTGTCTCTTAGATTATACTCTCTTTTGCCTCCCATTGACCTGGACAATAATTTGCCACCTTAAGTGTTGCTCTTCGTATAGCAAATCACTTTTCTCTGGACACTATAAGATTATCTTTCTGTTGTTGATTTTTAGCAATTTGAATTTGACATACATAGATATGATTTTCTTGATATTTTTTGTACTTGGAAGTTAATGATATTCTTGAACATGGTGGTTTATAGTTCTCATTATTTAGGAAACTTTTCGGTGTCTATTTCTTAAAAACAAAATTTGATTCTCCTTTCTTATGCTGAGTGACTCTACCAAGCTTTATTGGTGCTCCGTGCATTATTCTTTTCCTTGTTTTTATAATGTGTTGCTTTTTGAAAACTGATGTCATTGTTTGTACAAGTCTACTAACCAGTTTTCCGCAGTACCACTTCACTCTTTCAGCTGGGCTCTTATATCTGTTGTGCCTCCTTCACTGAGTGTACGGGCTTTAGTTTCAGTGACTGGTCACATGGCTTATTTTGTTTTCTCCTCTGGTACACATCCATGTGTGCGCGCGTGTACACACACACATGCACATACACATTTACATATAATTTATTTCAGACATTGGCATTTTGAATGAATATATTTTAGATCTTACCTTGTTGGGCACCCAATATTCCTTCATTTTTCATTCCTTCAACCTTTAATATACTTTTTGGGGTCTTGCACTTTTAGTTTTGTTAGCTCCAGGTGTATTTAGCACAGTATTTTTCCATAAATGAGTCATGATGCCTTTAGAACTTGAATCTCTATCTTGAATGACTTGCTTGGCTGGGACTATTGGGTATGGTGATGGATGAGTTTGATAGGTAGGTAAGATTATGAAGTGAATTTCATTGTTCCTACATTTAGATTTTATTGGAGGCCACAAATTTGCCAGCTTCTTCCGATCAGAAATAGAGAAAATATTCTCATGACCCATCCTGTTTGGGTGAGCTTAAAAGCATGTAACATCTAAAATTAGTTGTTAAAAATAGCAGCCATGTGTTACCTCCTGGTTCTTTTCCTTGGTAATGTTGGCCATGTTCATTTTGACAGATAATCTGGTTCCAACTTCCTTTAGTCAGATGTTGATAGCCAACTGGGCTTGCTGGTATCTAAATCCAGCAGTTGTCTGTCTCGTGGCTGAATAGACAGGAGACCACAGCAGCAAGCCCTACTGTGCAGCCACCTCACTCAGCTCTGCTTACACTGTGGTGCTTGTAGGATCCCCCCAAGGGCAGCAGAAGGTGAGCCTCTGCTTGGAAACACCATCCTAGACTTGTCTTTTAAATGATGGTTCTGTTGTTGCACGGACCAAAACAGGCCATGTGATCAGCCTGGATTCAAGGAGGGGTGTGATTTTGTGAGCATGTAGGTGTGTAGGTGCATGTATGTTTGAGTACATGTCGGAGCAGAAGACAACCTTGAAGGTTGTTCCTCAGGGACTGTCCAGTCTGTCTTTGTCTTAGAGCTTGTCAAGTTGACTGGGCTGCCTGGCCAGTGAGCCCCCAAGATCTACCTTTTTCTTCTTCCTGAGGTCTGGAGTTTCAAGAACATGCCACCATGCCTTTTTTTTTTTTTTTTTTTTTTTTAAATAAAAATGTGGTTTCTGGGTACTGGACTTAGGTCCTCATACTTGAAAGGAAATCACTTTACCAACTGTGCTGTCTCCCTAGCCAAGGACTGCTGGGAAAGGAGGAGCTGTACTATTCGAGGTCTGTTTCTAGAAGATACTGTACACCCATTCAGATTTACTGCTCCGCAAACAAACAAGACCATGCTGCTGACTCTTGAGTTTAGAGACGTCACTTGGCTCAGCAGTTGCAGGCTAGCTGACAGACTGAGACTCTGTTTTGAATGGTTCTCGAATGTTTTAAAAACTGAAGCTCTGTCTCCTGCTTGTCTCAGCTTTGTTTTTAGACTTCCAGTTTCATGTTTAGTCTGTTTGCAGAATCTTAGATCAACACAGTGCCAACTTATCAAAAGGGAAAGACTACTGATGGCAGAGAACCCTCCACGCACACACCCACACCCACGCCCACTTTGGGTCAGATCATCTCTGTTGCTTCACTTGGCCCAGGCATCGGTCTGTTCTGTTAGGAGCTAAGAAACATTCCCGACCACTTAAGGACAAGATTGGACTGATTGCCTCAGGCTGTTGGTTAGACTGCTTTTCTACTGAGAAAGCAGGGAAGTCTTATAAAAAGAAGGGCAGTTTACTCCCCTAGCATGGAGCAAAAGGATTTGCTTATTTCCAAACTAAGAAAAGCATTCTAACTACTAAGTATATAATTCTGGTCCTTTCTGGAACCAATCTTTTATTACTAACATTAGCATAATGGAAATAATGCTAAGTTTCTATGAGGAAAACAATGTCTCTTGAGTTTCTCTCACCCCTCAAACAAAAAACAAATGCCTGAGGTCAGGTATCGGAAAGAGAATTGAGGGAAGTACTCCTCATTGCTAATTACCATGTAAGAGATTTCTGGGTGCTTGGCAATGGTGCAAACTTCCAAGAGTTATGCACCAGCATTCTTCAGCAAGGCTGAGGTTCAGGAAAACACCACCACTGTCAGGCAGACTGGAATATAAGTGATATTAGCCTAGATGGGGAGGGGAGCATTTATCTCAGGTCAGAGGATTCATGTGAAGACCAAGCCATGAGTCATCAGATGCTTGTCTGTGTCCCTGGAAGGAATGGAGAGGTCACACGGATTCTAACCCAAAGGGAAGACAGGCTTCTTCTGTGGCACTTTTCAGCATAGGTTGTTTTTGTATATGGTTTATTTTTCACTTAGCCGTTTAGGTTTTTTTCCATGTTTGCTATGAGGAAGGTCTGTCTGCGTTTTGTTTTATAGCTGACATTAGTGCAGCCCAAGTTGTTGCGTAGTCTATCAATGTCCCCACTGCTGTGTGTTGGTGTGTCTGTTATGAACTAGTATTATGTGTTTATGAGTCTGTGTCCTAGCCAGTAAACTCTTTCCATTAGTCTGCATTTCGTTAATATGTCCAGGTCATGTTCACACCTGGCTTCTGTAGTTATTGAATGGATTTTGACATTTCATGAGATAATGCCCTGCTTTATTCTTATTCAAAATAATGACAATATCTCAGATCCTCTGCAAAGGTTTTAGACACATTTGTAAGGTTCCCTGAAAAGTCCTTTGGAGATGGTGATTTAGATATGTATTAACATAAGAGAATTAAATCCTTGGCCCTATTTTATGTATTTGTATATGAATGTGATATTGAAAATGAGAAGTTTAGAAAAAGTGTATTAAATTTTACAATTAGTTTTTTTTCATATTTATTTCCTTATTGTTTATTTTCAACTTAACTGCATTGTGACCAGGAAGGGAGATCACATGACATGAATTCTGGTCATCCACCCACCCATTCATGAAATTAGTGATACAATTACAAGTTGTAAATTATCATTGTGTGTGTGAGAAGAATGTGTTTTCTCTAATGTGGGGCCTCAGGTTGATGTATTATATAGATTTATTAATTACATTAATATCCTTATATCTATAAATCATCGTGCAAGAGATTTAAGGAATCCCTTTATTCTGCCTGTGCATTAGGTTTACCTGTATACAGCATTTTTAAAACTGCAAAATAACAGCAGCTTGAAGAATATAGAATCTATACAGCATAGTATGAGCGTCTTAGGGTGAAAACTAAATAAATTCCGTTGTTCACAGTGTATTTTATTCCCCCAGAGACCCTGCTGACTCCCAGCCCTTTTTTAAGTGTTCCATTTAGTCACCTAGTTTTCCCACCTCCCACCCGTTCTCTTCCCTAACACTTCCTGTGGTTTCCATGCCAGTGACCCCCCACTGAGGCCTCACTCAGTTGAGAATGGTCCAGTTTCTACATGAACTCTGGCCAAGAATGAGAGTTGGCCTTTGGCATGCAGAATGTCCTTGGATGAATCTTAACACAACAGAAGAAAATTTCCTTAATTGGATTCGCTTTTTAGGCCTCTGTCATGTCTTCTCTCTCTGTCTTCTGAGTGGATTGTCATAAGAGGACACCATTTTTTGAGAACATATACAGAGAATGTATACGGTAAAATGTGTAAGCAGAAAATGGTTTGAGGCTGAAAGTTGGTTCAAGCTTATCAAAGTTTTAACATAAACCAATTTAAAATATAAGAGTAAAGGTATCTATCTTTATAAATATATGTACATACATGCAATGCCTCTTCCTGGACTCCGATTCATAGTGGTTCCCATGACTGTGTCTGATGACCACTTACAAGCCAAGCACATCATTTGGTGTTTCATATACATTGCCATCTCCAGTCCAACCAGCATGTGAAGCAGGTTACGGCATTTGCAGACAAAATTTCTGGTCTTTTAAATGCTACCTGAGTGCTGGTGGACCCTCCGTTCAAACAAACCAAGCTTGGATTAATTCCTGCTTCCATGCTTTTTTTTCCTTCTCTTTCTTTTTTTCTGTGTGTGTGTGTGTGTGTTGCATATGTGTGCATGCATGTGTGCATGCATGTTGGTGGAATCATCCCCATGGCTCTTCTACCTTTACTCAGTGAGGCAGGGGCTCTCAGTCAAACCCAAAGCTTGCTCTATGGCCAGGCTGCTGCCTAGTTTGCTCCGGGGATCCTGTGTCTCCACCTTCCCAGACTGGAATTTATGGACAAGCTACCATACCTTTACATACCATACCATCCTTTACATGGGTTCTAGGCATTCGAGCTCTGGCCCTCACTTTCACAGGGCAAGAGATATAACCACTGAGCCGTCTCTCCAGGCTCCTGCATCATGTTTTTCTCCACAGGCCAAGCAACTAAAATGTAACTTGTGTTTTCAGGTCTTCACCAAGTGGTCTTCTCACATCCTCCTTCAGGCAGCACCAGGAGTCACTGGCAGCAGAGAGAGAGCGGAGGCGACAGGAGAGAGAAGAGAGGCTGCAGCGGATAGAGCGGGAAGAGAGAAACAGGTTCAAGTAAGGATTTTAAGATTCTCACTGTGACTTGAAACCTAAAGCACTTGACTTACAGGCTTCCTACATGGGTCAGGAAGCAGCACATTTGCTCCCAATTCTGTCTGTACCTTTGAAGTGGAGTGAGTCTCGCCTGCAGCAGGCTGGACTTGGATACTGCGTGTTATGGTTTCCTCTCACCATGTGGCAGGAAGCACAGACAGCCAAATACAATTAGGATGCTGTGCATCCTTGGTTCACCATTAGTTAAAGTGACCTTCCCCAGGACACAGAGCCTAATTGCCTCAATGTAATTTGCCATTTCTCCCTGAAGGTCCTCATGTTTTATTCATATCCTATTAGATGTCAGAAAGAAAATCTTTTTTTCCAACTTTCTGGTTTGTTCTTTGCTCCATCAACCCTCATATCCTGGTCTCTGTCCCACTCCATGGATGTTTCTCTAGACATGGCCCATTGAAGGTTCTGTGTCTTAGCCTCAGTCTCCTCTGAACCCAGTGCCCCTCTGCTTCCCCTTTTATCAGTCTACCTGTTATCTGTCCTTCAGGTCCAGCTCCTTCTTCCCCTCTCTGGGCTCCAGTGCAGTGCTTTGCAAATTCCCAGCACAGAGCCTTTCCTCAAGGTTTCCTCCCTGCCCTTCTTCCCGTTTCTGCTTTTCCACCCCCTTTCCTACTTTTCCCTACAGTACTTCTGTGTCTTCACTGCTCCTTCTTCTCATTATCCCTCCACAGCACCAGCATTTTCCTTCCTTTCATGATTCTCCCCATCCCTGCTCCCCGTTTTTCCCCATTTAGTTTCTTTGGCAAATGCTCCCACTGATGATGCTCAGTGACATCATTAGAGGACACAAGGCACAACCAGCGAGAACTTACAGATTCGGTGACTACTGGCTTTCCCCAGAAGCCAAGAAGAGTGTGTGCCATTGTAGAAATGATCCAACTATGAGCAGAATTGTAAAGCTGCTTCGTGGCCACATGCTGCTTCATGCAGTCAGACACCCCAAGTCTCTCCGTGGAATGCTAAGCCTGGCTATGGTGAGAGAGGATGGGCAGGTGGCATGAAGTAAACCATCGTTTCCTGCCACACTTGTGTGGGAGGCTGTGCGCTGTCAGCATTCTACCAAATGATGCAATCAAACATCCACCTGTCTGCACCCCATCTGTGGTAGTTCCAAAAGTTGTTTATAAAATCCAATTTTTAACCCCCCTGGAAAAGTTAAAGGCTTCTTGATTTATGGATCTCTAAGAAATAATTATATTTTACCACCAATTAGCAGCTGGGAATTTGCCTTAAAGTATGCAGAAAATTCAGGTATTAAATTGCACATCCCAAGTCTTATTGAAAGCCACTTAAAGTAGGGTACATGAGATGCTGCCTTAAAAAAAATTAAAGACCACCACCACCAGAGGAAGCTAGGAGATAGTTTATTAAGTGCTTGCCATGAAAGTATGAAAACCTGACTTTAACCCTCAGAACCTAGATGATAAGCCTGTCTGTGGTGGCATGCACTCCCAGTTCCAGGGGGGCCGAGACAGGGGATCCCTGTGAGGAGGCTCACTGGCCAGTCATTCTCACTTACTCAGGTGAGCTCTGAGCCTAGAGTCACTCTATCTCAAAAAGGGTGGGCACTGGCTGAGGTAGGGCTGGACAGATTTCTCAGTGGGTAAGAGTGCTTGCTCCATACTATGAGGACTTACATTCAGATCCCACATTTTAAAAAGCTGTAAAAAAGTATTGACGCATGCAGGCCTGAAACCCCTGTGCTGCAGAGGGAAGGGAGCCGAGGAAGACAATGGCATTACTGAGGCTTGCTAGCTACCAGTATATCCCCCAGCATCAACGAGAGACTCTCTCTCAAAGTAGTAAGGCAGAGAGTGATAAAGCAGATACACAACATCCTTCTCTGGCCTCTATAATATAGGTACACAACACACAGAGAGAGGGAGAGGGAGAGGGAGAGGGAGAGGGAGAGGGAGAGGGAGGGAAGAGAACCAAACAAGGTGCATAGTAACTTCTGAGGAATAACACACACGGTTGTCCTCTGACCTTCACATACACTCAAAATAGCAAGAGAGTTACAGAGACACAGACATACACAGAGACAGAAAGACAGGCAGACAACACAGAACAAGGAACTCTTGAGGCTCAGTCCATCTCTGACTTGAACATGTATATCTCCTGGCATAATTAACAAGCCCAGCTTTGAGAACTACCTAGAACAGCAGTTCTCAACTTGTGATTCATGACCCCTATGGGGGTCAACCAACCCTTTCACAGGGGTTGCCAAAGGCCATTTGCATATCAGATTCCATTATTTGTTTTTTAAATTCATTTTCTTTATATATTATATAGTATTTTTCTTTATTATTTTATTAAATACTAAATCATATTTACATAACAGTAGCAAAATTACAATTATGAAGTAGCAACAAAAATAATTTTATGGTTGAGGGTCACCACAACATGAGGAACTGTGTTAAAGGGTCGCAGCATTAGGAAGTTTGAGGGTCACTGACAGAGAGGACCACCACCCATGTCCCAGAATGGCTGCTGGAAGGTGCACACAAGGCTTAATCTGACACACCAGAAACAGTTGAGAGCTGAGCTGATAGTGAAGCCAACAGCAGAACTCATGCATGAACCCAATCTGCTTGATTATCCACAGAAACAAAACAAGAATGAGTATCATTTACAGAATTTAAGTCCTCGGAATCTTGTTGTAGATTTAAGATACACAGATGCAATGCAAAACAGCTTGTCACAAAGTGCTAGGGAAATTTTAGCTCAATAAAGAAAGATAATAAAGAGATAACTACAGACGGGACGTGGATGATGTCATCAGGCAGATTTAAAAGCAGCTATCATGACTGAGTTCCAAGAGTAAGGGCAAACACACCTCTGCCACAAGCTATTCTTGGAAATAATCAATCTATGTGGCAAACTATATTAGAATCAATTCTCAACATATTACAGTGAAATGTTAGAGCAAGGCTTTTTGCCAGTAAGACTAAGAAAAGGAGTAATGGAAAATATGCTTGAAACAACTGAGAAGACAAGCCTTTGTGAAGATGTAAAGAAGAGCCAAATAGGAATACATGTAACTGAAACACAGAAAACATAATGAATTCATTGGATGCAGCAGGCAGCAGAATTGAAAGGAGAGGGCCATTGAGCCCATTGAAAGCAAAATGTGAGAAAAAAGAAGTCTTAGCAACCCTTAGAATAACACCCAGATCCCTAGCATTAGTGTCATTGGAGCCCCAGTAAGATAGGAAGATAGGTTGAGAACATGTTGTAATATTCAAATTCATGTTGTACATGTGTTGACGTGCACACAGACTATGGGGCTGACTCTGGCATCCTGTCTTCAGAGATGGTTTATCACCGATCGCCATCTGCTTTGGTTTTCTCATGACTGTCACTTGTCATTTAAGAGTACAGAGAGAGCCAGGCAAAATGACCCCTTGTCCACAAAGAATGCTAGTCATCAAAATAGACTGACCACAAGGGACAATCAGTTAGAGTAACCACAGCTCCATATTTGAGAGTGTGAATGGAAAGAGTTAACAGGGAAATGCAGAAAGCTGGGTGCACCCCTGTGGGTGGGGAGCTATTACTCTGGCAGCTCACCTCTCAGGCTTACTAAGTAAGTACTTCACGTGCTTTGCACTTTTTGCAAAGCATCTCAAAGTTACCCATTGGCTCAGATATTTTTGTGAATGCAGCTCTAAGCTTCCTGGACTAGAAGATACTGCATTTCTAGTGTGGAAGGCAGCGAGGATGGATGCTTACAGGTGGCCACATATGTGTCCTTGCTGTATTCTCCCCAGTCTACACCTCCTTTAGTCTTTCTGATGTTGTTGCATTATGTCCTTTAGCATACCAGTCGTTAGTGTACCCTCAACTGCATTGCGAGGCCCAGTGTAGACAGCCATGATGTCCAAACTCCAGGAAAATGGTCTACTGAAAGGCAAGTGACCAGCTAGGCTTACACTTAGATTCACGTTGGAACCTCACCAGCAGGACCAGAAAAGTGAACCATTAAAATTGAAGTGTGTGGCTTATCATGGGTGTAAATAAAATGGAAAGCAAGACCTTCCAGTGGCTCTGGCATGCAGAGTGATGAGTAGTGTTTCTGAGTGAGCCCAATGTTTTCCTTGTTTATCTGACATCCTTGCCATTTTCTTGAAAAAAGAATCCATTATATTTAGTACTTTTGAAGTATAGCCTCTAAATTTTTAGCATTCATCTGTGACAAATTTTCATATTCTAAGGCAATATCAGGGCTTTTAATAATTGCTTTATGATGTTATGGACATCTAAGTCTACTATTCACCTCTTTTTACTTGTTCTTAACGTTTCCTCTAGCCGAGAATATCTAGACAAAAGAGAGGAGCAAAGACAAGCAAGAGAAGAAAGGTGCGTATCTGTTTTCTTCACTTTGTAATGGGGTGTCATGTGACTTTTTGCACTGTTAACCAAGCATGCAGAATTCCTTGAGATGAATTAACTTCACCTAGGTCACTTTGGCATTGCATGGCAGGCATTTTGCAAACATCTACCCTTCTTACTTTTCATTCCAAGAAAACTGGATTTATAATAGATATGGCAACTGACAGAAATCAGGGATGGCAAGAGGCATAGAGAGGCCATCATGGCAAAATCCATGCTCCAAAACCTTTCTCCAAATGAGGGCATTATCATCACCATCTTGACATATGTTAGGTATGTCACATACCTAACATATCACATGTCACAATGATGATGGAGTTGTGTTCTGAAAACTTCATCACTGGAGGATTTTTGTGGTGGTGTGAATATCTTAGTGAGCACTTACACTAGGCACTAACTGCTCAGGGACTGTCATTCCATAAGTAATCCATAACTGACCCAAATATCATGATGCCTCCATTAGCCACACTTAAAACACCTGTTCCAGCATTCCTGAGCCTGGATTAAGTGTTCTTACTATGTACTTCCAGGTCACTCGGCCCACATTCATTCAGCCAATCAATAACTGAGCACACATGTCATGCTAGATATTGTCCCCAGTGTGCACAAATCCCTTAAGTTTTGTATCTGATCACTATCCCCCGAAATGTTCTTATATCCTACATGAACCATTCCCAAGTAGCCCCTTGCAGGGTTTGGCACACACAGTGGGCACTTAGAATAAGGTCTAAAATAAATAAATGACACCCTGCAAGATGGCTCCGTGGGCAACAGCACTTGTTGCCAAGCCTGATGCACTAAATTTGATCGTTGGGACACACGTGATCGAAAGAGAGAATCAACCTTTATAAGTTGTACTCTGGCCCTCACATGGATGCCACATATCACACGGGGGGGGGGGGGGGAGGGAGAGGGAGGGAGAGGGAGGGAGAGGGAGGGAAAGGGAAAGAGAGGGAGGATGAGGAAGGAAGAGAGAGGGAGAGAGAAGGAGAGAGAATTAAAAAAAATAGACAAATGACCCAACAAGCTATCAGCTTCATTTAAAATCTTCAAGCTGCAAACTTTGTCCATTAGTCTCTTTTTAATATTTTTCATGTGTTCAGTGTTTTGCCTGCATGTATATCTGTGCACCATGTACGTGCCTGGTGCCCTTGGAGGCCAGAAGAGGACAGCAGATCCCCTGGGACTGGAGTGACTGTTGTGAGCTGCCATTTAGGGACTGAGAATCGAACTTTGGTCCACCTGGTCCACCAGTGCTCTTAACCGCTGAATCATCTCTCCAACGTTATTTAATCAATTTAGCTCCATTAGAAACCGTAATGTCCATATATTCAGTTTGTAATAACTTGGGGTAAACAAAGATTATGGAAATTTTACCCCTTGCCCCCTACAACATGCAGTTACTTACTCTGCCACCAGATGGCAATCTAGTATGGGGAGAGGGAGAGGCTCAGTTTATGCTTTTTGTTCTAGAGCCTAGAGGGAGCCTAACCATTTCTGGCCTGTGCCAATATGATGTGGAATTGTGCTAATGTTTTAGACACCATCAGCTAAATAGATCAAGACAGTCTGAGTCAGGCAACAGTGGAGACTGTCTGTGCTCAATTAAAAAATTAGATGCTTAAGTCGGCCTCATGAATAAAACATTGATTTATTTCCAACATTCTATTAGATTATTGTCATCCTAATTACCAGTGGTGTCCAGTAAATACAGAGTAAAAGGTGCTGCTGAGAAAACAAGGAACTTCTCTTTGTCTGATAAGTGTCAGTTTCAGATAATGGGGAGGCATATATTCTTATTGAAATCCTGTTGATATTTTTGCCCAGGGTTAAGGAATTTCTAACTTTTGTACGTTTAGTTTTCTCTCCAGATTCTGTACTTTCGAGCTTCTGACAGACTGTCAGGATATGCCTACACAGGCAAGGCTTGATGGCTTCTGCGGGGAATGTCAGCTGCTTTGTGAAGGTCAGAGCTGGCTCAGGGCGACTTCACAGAGCTCTCTGGCTATTATTTGCTGTTCTCCATTCAGGCTTCTGCTTATTCCTGATACTCATCCAGAGGAGGCTGTCACTCCCCTCCTCCCTCCTGCTCTGCCCTTGGTCCCCTCTCCTCTCCCCCCTCATCTCAGCAGGTGTAACAGTGGGCCCTCTGTGTGCTGCTATAGCTTTCCCCCACATCCCACCTCTCAGCCTATGCAGGGTTCAGCAAACAGAGCCAGGCATATCCCATAGTCTGGGCCAGCTGTTTTTCTTGGTTTGAGTTTATGAGTCTGAGGCAACAAGAGGCCACAGGAAAAAAGTAGAAGGGAAGGTTGGGGATACACTAGAAAATTAGAATTACGTATGATTGTGGTAGAATCAAGAAGCAGGAAAGGATGCTGAGCACTCCTGGCATCCTAGGAGATGTCAGAGGGTGTGGATTCAATGTGAGGGAGACCTGGGTAGGAGGACACTAGGAAGGTTTTTGGTGTATAGGCCTGGCTCATACAGAGTATATGTAGGACTCAGTAATGAACGACTGAGCCAGAATTCTAGTTCTGCCCTGGAAACATTATGAGTGTCAGAGTTCATTCTAAATGTTCACCTCTCTCTTCCAGGGCACTGTGAGTTGCATGAGGGTGGGATGTTTTTCTAGTTTGTTATTAATTCCTTTGTGCCTGATACAATCCTTAGCACATGACAGACACTCTACAAATGTTCAATAAACAAATGAAAAGATGATGAATAAACAAAGAGAGACATAGCAAAGGGAATGAGGAGGCTTGATGGAGGAGCAGAGGTCAGAGGTCGATTCTTGGACCTAAACTCCACAGACATAGGTTAGTGTTTTCTGTGGCAACCAGGGTCTTATGGTTGGTGTTGCTTTATAAGGCTTCAGGGACACACGACAGTCACTTCATAAGCTGGGTGACTCCCAAGACTCGATATGTATAGCCCCCTAAGTTCATGGCTTTAAGAGTCACTGTGTATGAAAAGGTCCTGCTTCCTGCCCACGGTGCTGAGGCTCCTGTGTGCCTGGAGGGAGATAAAGCTGTGACATTTCTCACTGCTGTGAGCTGTGGCCTTCATGTGTGCCAACCAGCTCATCACCCTCATCTCTCCAGTCACTGCAGACAAGCACTGCCACGGTGCTTCCGGAGTAAATAATGCTCCTGACCACCGCGGGCATCCGCCCCTATTCAAGAGTGTGTGAGTTGGAGCTGGAAAGATGACTCAGTGGTTTAGAGCACTTGTCACTTTCACAGAGGACCAAGGTTTGTTCCCCAGCATCCACATGTTGGCTCACAACCACCTTTAACTCCAATTCCAGGGATCTGACTTCCCTCTGACCTCCCCCAGACACCAGGAACACATGTGGTGCATATATACATACAAGCAAACATTCATACGCAGAAATAAATCTAAAGGTTATTTTAAAGACCAAGTATGTGTACAAAATACACCTGTCATATACTTGACCATTTTAGCCACTTAAATGTATGATTCAATAATGTGAGGCGTATTTACAATGTTGTGCAACCAGAAGTCTTATTGTGTAAACAGAAACTGTACCTCTGCTGACCAATACTACTCTCCCAGGTCACACTCTTCTGTTAACCCTTTAAATATCCTCATTCCTTGTGACAATTCTAGTTAAGTCTATTGACTCCTCTCCTGTGCTATAGATTTTGGTGATGGCCTTTATGAAACCTATGTGTGCCCAGGAATAGTATTTGTGAATATCTGGCAGTCTCTTGGAAGAGAAGCCCTTTGGATTCCCAGCTCCCACCTGGCCACCGAAACTGAAATGAATCCATTGGCTGGCAGTTCCTGCCTGCCTGCCAACTTAGCTGTCCACAGAGAATTGTGTGGAAGAACAAGACTAGGGCTGGGCCAGATAAAATGAGAAGCCAAAATTAGTTGGCAGGATCATGTATGGGACAAGATGTGTCTATCTAGGGAGCCAGTGTTGTTGTTGTTGATTTTGGTTTTTAATGTAAGTTGGCCTCCAGGCTGCAGGCCTTTCATGTGAGAAATCTGATTTTTCTGCTCTGGGATTTGCAGCTCCTGCAGTACTGCCATTAGTAGGACAGTCAGAGGGGAGCTTTTCAGAGGACAGCTGTGTCCTCACTCTCCAAGCCAGCACCCTCCGCACCAGGCTTTGGGTATCCATGTATGCAACCCATTGCTGGTCTTCCCTGGAAACTAGGCTTACAAGCCAGTGAGATGGGATGCATGCAGCCCTAGGCCTCCTGACTGCAGGTGGGCTCTGCAGGTGGGGGCTTCTTGGCAGCTTTCTCCCTGTGCACTTTGCCTGCTTCCCATCAGCAGACACAGGCCAGGCGCCGAGGGAAAGAACAAAGGATACTGCTCTCCCTGATCTCCCAAATCGTATTATCTGCTTGTTGGAAACAGACGTACACATGTGAAGAGCCGACTAAATATGCCAGGCAGTAAATGTAAAATGCCATCGGAGCTGAATGGGCTACATATCCGACATGAGTTCAGAGGCAAGGCTGGGATTGTTTGCAGCTGCTGGTCCAAGCCAGCCTCACAGAGGAAGAAGTGCATGCTGGCATAGCCTGCCTTTGTGTGGGGGAGAAGGGGTGAAGGTGACAGAGGAGGCCACATACTCCTGAAGGGTGAGGAAGAGATGCACATTTCTGTGTGTGCACATGCGCGCTGCTGGAGGTCAGAGGTCAACCTTGCGTGTTGTTCCTTGAGTGCTGTCTACCTTATTTTTTGAGACAGTATCCCTGTTGGCTTGGAGCTACCCGTGTATGCTGGGCTGGCTGATCAGCAAGCCTTGGGGATCCACTTGTCTCTGCTTTCCCAGCCCTGAGATTACAAGAACATGGCACCATATCTGGTTCTTGTATGTGGATCCCAGGGGTCAAACTCATGATCTCGTACTGGCAAGGCAAGCACTTGACCAACTGAGCTGCCTCCCCAGCCGCAGCTGCATGCTTCTTAAATATTAAATTACGTTAAAGACTTGAGCTATGCCCTCTGCCTTTGTCATCACAGTGAATGAGGACTGTCATGTCCTGGAACTGGGTGGGGTCTCTGGTGGCTGGCAGAGGTATTGCTTGTAGGAAGCATACAGCATCGGAGGGGCACAGAGCGACAGGTTTTACCTAAGCTGCCACTGCCACACAGTCACAGTCCTGGAAGACAGAGACCTGCCCCAGCTTAACTCATACATTATTTCCGTGCAGACATCTGGAAGGAGCACATATTTCAAAGTTATTTTGGTCTGATCTATAAAGTGCACTATGAGGAAGATGATTGGTAGCTGTTCTTAATAAACAGTTAGTGGGTTCTGCCTGCCTGCAATGCAAAACAGATGTATCTTTGTTCTTTTAAACTGACTTTGATGAATAAACTGTATGTGACGTCAGGTCCAAGCTATTGGATGTCTGAGTCCTGCTCAGAAATATTTTAGAATATAAAAAAGTTTCCATGGGCTGTGCTGAGAGAACAAAGTGAGTTCCAGTTGCGCTGCTGTTGGTATTGAAGCAGGTTCAGGCATTCCCAGAGGCTCCTGTCTAAGCAGCCCCCTTTTGGTATTTGGGGACACTGTTTCTCTCTGCCACACCAAGGCACCCTCCCACATCACAGCTGTGAACTCCACAGGGGTTCATCTCTCAGCTGTCACTGCCAGAGCCTTTTACCCGGTCATTCTTTGCTAGTTTATTATTGTTATTATTATTTGTAGAAATGTGTCCTCAGAGAGGAATGAAGATTCTGCAGCAGTGAACCGGGATCCAGTTTTGTGTGATGTTGCCATTTGTCCTCATTTACTTGCTTATGAATGATGTGGGCTTTTTAATCGCTAGCATCTTGGCTTTGCTGTGTGCCTCTGGCAGACCAGTCCTCCAGTCAGCCCTGCACTCTGCTCCATGCATCAGGAAACCAGCTCACTCTGCAGGTGTTTCATCCATAAACAAGCGTCAGCCACGGGCTCCTCTTTCTTTTTACGGAAACCCTTTGGAATTTAACTTTCAGATACAAATACTTGGAGCAATTGGCAGCCGAGACGCACGAGAAGGAGCTGAGAAGCCGGAGCGTGAGCTGGGGCAGAGCTGACCTCTCCTTGGACCTGAGCTTGCCAACAGCCCCTGCTTCAGCTTCCCCATCGAGCCAGAGTCCCTCATCTGCAGACTCACAGGAGGCTCCAACGGTGCCCTCCTCCCCACCCACTCTTCAGTACCCCCAAGGTGAGTGCTGGGAGAGTGGTGGGAAGCCTGACCATCACCACCAAACAGCCTTCCTCAGGAGTCCAGCATGCAAGCTAATGTGAAGACAGCAGGACAGGTGAGTTTCAGGGTGGCTGCAGCCTGTGCTGTTCCTAACATGCTAAAGGTCTTCAGAGCCACTTATATGAAAACAAAGCTGACTTATAAGTCATCCGTGTGTGGTTATTGAAAGGTGAGAATGTACAAAATTACACTGATATTGAGAGTCCTAAATGCCAGGTATTTAGTACTTCATGATTTAGATGTGATTCTGCCCAGTAAGGTGAACACTTTGGAATCTTCTTACCCTAAGAACTGTCTCATTTTAAATTGATGGGAATAAAATTAATGAAAGCAAACAAAATATCAGGACATATCGACAATAGATGATAAATACTAAAAAGAAAAATAATGAAGATTGCTGGTACGTGTGTGTGTGTGTGTGTGTGTATGTATGTATGTATGTATGTATACATGCACACACATGGCTGTTTGTGCACTAGCTTGTGTGTGGACAGGCAGGTTCTTCCTGGAGAAATTTTGATTTCTCTCTTTTTTTTTTTTTAGGGAAAAAAATCAGCAATGTTGTTCACTGCAGCCTTGAACATGGCTGCCTTCTTGATTGCTCTGTGCATTCACTGGGGGCCTTTCCCTTTCACATTAACACAGAGCACAACTCCTGGCACAGGTGCTTGCTCAGTGTATGTTGTTTCGCAGCACCACCAGCTCTGTTGGGTTTCACCAGGCTTATAGCCTGATGCAGATAGAGCCAATTGAAGGCAGCTGAGACACTAAGCTTTTAACTCTGGGAGGGCTGGCTGACTATCATCCGCAGCTTACTCCAGCAAGACAGGACTGCATGACCTCAGCAGTACTGGGGTCAGTGGAAAGATTGTCCATCAAACTTTCTGCTGGCTCTCCTGGCCTCAGGGTTCATTGGACAGGAGCAGGCTGTCCCCTCCTAACTTTGTATTATGTCTAGTGACTTCTGGTTCCTGACCGTTTAGACGATTGTCCCAGGCAGATAGCTCAGTCAGCGATGAGTAACTTCAGTCTGAAAATGCTGAGAGGGAGTACAGCAAAACAGGCCATTCTGCAGCCACTGTGAGCTTTCTAAACACTGCCTTAAGATCATTGTTTTATCTGCATTTTGGTATTTCCATGAGCAGTATAAAGACTTGCCTCTGGCAAAGTTGTGATTCAGTGCTTAATCTGGGAACTTTATAAACTCTAATGTATACCTCCAGGTGTTTAGGAAAATGATGGTCCAAACTCTGAAATACAGGACAGACTCAAACAGAGAGGGGATTGGTGATACCTGCAAATATTGTTTGTACCCTTATTTTTAAACCACTCAATGTTTGCAGTAGAAGACAGTTCCTCAAGGATTATGTATTACTAGGGTTAAGCTTGAGGCCATCTTATCTAAGAAAAAAAACTATATTTTAAGCTCCCAGAAGAGCACAGAAAATAAAATGCATTCATATATTAGACCTACGCACGCACGCGCACACACACACACATATTGTTATGTTAGTCATGTATATATTAATCAATATGAACTTTCCCCAGTAAGGTTTTAGAGAGATAAATAGCAAATGTCATTTTTCTGTTCAGTGGAAAGATTAGTAGAACAAAGGAATGTTTGACTAAAATCACATTGGTGAGATTTGGATGTGATACAGGATTCAGGGCTTGAATTTATACACCTGCACATCAATAAAACAACACCATGTGGTATTGTTTGCATTCCCCTGGGGGACCAGTGGGTCTTTCAGGATGTAGGTGGGCTGTGTTTCCTACATTGATTAATTGTAATCTGAACCAGTGGGACCACAATGCATTTGGACTTCCTTGTCCTCATATGTAACTAATTTTTAGTTTGGAAATAAGAGTCTAGGGAGATGGCTCAGTCCGTAAAGTGTTTGCTGTGCAAACACAAGGGGCCTGAGTTTGGAATTCCCAGTATCAATTCAGAAGTGAGATGTAATGGTTACACCTATATTCCAAGCTTTGGGGGATTTAGAGACAGTTGGACCCTTGGAACCTACTAGTCAGCCAGCCCAGTCAAATGGGGAGCTCCATGTTAGTGAGAGATCCTGTTTCAAAAATTAAGATGGAAAAGTGATCAAGGAAGGATCTAATATTGAACACACACACACACACACACACACACACACACACACACACACACACACACATACACATACACACACACAAACTTGTACACAGGATTACACACAAATCAGGAATGATAACTGTCAAAAAAGAATTCCAGAGGAGAAAGATCTTCATAAGAACTGCTAGGAGTTTCTGCTGATTTGGGGACTCTTTTCTTTTTGACAGAATCACAAAGTTGAGGTGACAAAGATTTAGCCCCTCCTGTATTACCGTTCTTTGAAACACTTGCAGCCTCCTCTTTCTTGTTTCTTCTTTCTACCAGGTCCCTCTCATTTTCAAATATCCAAAGTAACTTTTGCCTATCCCAATATTTAAAGTACTCCAACATCTGGAGGAAGAATGACACATATAACCACACATCCAGATGTTTGTCCTGAACCAAACACCTGGCAATGTTGTGTTCCACATGTGCCAAGGGTTGACTCGCTTTTTCACCCTTGGTCCTTTCTGGAGCATATGACCACAGTATATTTCGTGGATCTGTCATATCTTTCCCCTTCCTTCCCAGGGCTCCTGCTGAGCACTTGGTCAAGTGTTTGGGTAAAAGGGGAGATGGCATCCTCTGTTATTTCCTGAGGATCAAATGCAAGGAAAGGTTCATGTTGGCTCTCGCTGACAGAGCTGGGAGAAGGGTCCATGGATAGAGCTGCATCCCAGCATTCTAGAAGTCATGGTAGTACATGCTTTGTGTTGTAGTTCTAGTTTCTGCCATGCCATCCTTTTGCCTACCTTCTCCCCAGTATTTACACAAAGCCAGCACTTCAGAATCGCATTGACAAAAAGGGGAAAAACTAATATTTGTTGCTAAACTATGTACACCTCAAAATGATAGGTCCCTCTGTGGCTACTATGTTTGGCTTTAGTTTTTTGAAACAGGGTTTCATATAGCGTAGGTGGGTCACTAAACTCCCTATATAGCAAAGAATAGGCTTGAATTCCTGATCTTCCTGTCTCCGCCTCGAGAGTCTGTGGCATGCATGGCCACATTCAGCTTACAGGTAATTACTCAGATTCTGGAGAGCTTCCAAAAGCATCAGAGCAAGGCGTAGTGGCATGGACCTGTAATCCCAAATGCAGGAAGTGGAGACTGGAGTATCAAGAGTTCAAAGTTAGCCATGGCAACATAGATACTATGATCAACGGCTATGTAAGGCCCTGTCTCAAAAATACAAAACAAAAAGGGAGATATGAAAGCATTGTGATTCCTTTTCATTCTTCTTACAAAATGCACTTTTATGTAAATGATGCCACTAGCCCCCCCATCAAGCCAGTGTGTGCTGAAATTACTTTTCCATTGGCCATTTTGCAGCTCACAGCAGATGTGTCTCCCAAAACTGCCTAGTCTCTGTGGTCATGGTCTGGGGATCTTTTCTCTTGTGTTGCCATCTATACATCTATCCATACTGGTGCTGTGCTGTAATTAATGCAACCAGCTCCAGCTTTTGGTAAACATGGCAAGGCATCTCTTTTCACCCATTGCTTTGATGAGCTGGTATTTTATTGAGACCTGAGGGTTTACATCAGAGAATATGATAAACTTAATACCTATTATTATTCTGAAGAAACCCACAAATGACTCTGGAATCAAGACTGGTCTCACTGATCAAAGTGCAGTTTTCCTATTAGGATAAAATTCTTCAATATGATTTTTTTAAAGTTTTACAGAAAATTATAAGGAATAATATGTAGACCCATGAGTCAAAAAGTCAGTATAGTCCAGTGTTGTCAGTTGTCACCTTGATGGGACCTAGAATCATCCATGGGACAAGCCTTTCAGGATATCTATGAGGGATCATTTAGGTCAGGCTAATTTTAATCATAGTGAGAAGACCCACCTTTTGTGGGTGGTACTATTCCACAGTCTGTGATCCCAAAATCAATAAAAGGGAAACAGAAAACCAGGTCCTACCACTCATTTCTCATTCTGTGGTCTGACTAGGAATACAATGTGTGACCAGCTGCCTCAGGTCCTGCCACCATGATTTCCCTAACATGACGGACTATACTCTCAAACCATGAACCGAAATAACCCTTCCTTCCTTAAATTTCTTGTGTTGGGTATTTTATCACAGCAGTGAGATACGTAACATCCCACAAAGAATTATCACTAGATGAGTCATATCCAGGGAATGAATTTCATGGGAACAGAGTAAAGAAAAACCACTGGCTTGAAAGCTTTTGGTGGTCGCTTCGATATGTCCTGGCTGAACTGCCTTTTCTGGGGAATGAGAACTGTGCTCCCACTGTGCTCCTTTCCTGAACACATGGGACCCTCCTGAGGCCAGATGGAGAGTGATTACTTCCTTCAATAGAAGAAAGCTATTGTTGAGAGATTACAAATGGAGTCTATCCACAATCCTTACCAGGTGCACATACGAAGGCTAGGTTATCTTTGTTGTTTCCCACGTATGCATACTGAGATGAGACTTTAGAAGTGCATCTAAAAGTTTGGCTATACTACCTAAAATTACATCAAGAAAAACATATTCAGTAGCAGAGTTTCTTCTTCTATCTGTAACTGGAGTTTAAGGTATTTCCAAAGGACGCATTGACTCGGGATATGAGATATGGCTAATACAATTATATATTCACCTGGAAGCATTTTGTAGAAAGGATTGACCGTGGTTTACTGATACTTCCTCTCTCTGATTCAGACATTTAAAGTTCTGGAAGTAAGAGAATTCCTCCAGCCTATGGTTTCTGACACCTGGAAATCAAGTCTAAACATGTGTTCCATTCAGTCCTGAAATGTTCAGTTCATTTAAATGCACGTTCATTCTTCACAAAGGCATCCATCCGTCATCTTGATTGTAGTCATATAGTATCACCCGAGTGTCACAGTCACCTTTGTTGTGTGCTGTGTGAGTCTCCTTCAGGTTACAGGCACTGTCTTGGCTCACCCCATCTACGTGGCATGCGGTAGAAACATCTGGTGTCCTGTTTCCACCTGGCCTAGCAGCTGTGGAACACCATCAGTCATCAGCCTCATACTTGCTGGCTTGTGAGCATGAAACTTTTGGATACCTTCAGTCCAGTGTTTTATTAATTGGCTAGAAACTTGATTCCTGTGGCTGTGGGGCTCAGGGCTGTACTTCATTCATCCTCAGTCCTCACCTGCCTGAAGCTATTTCATGCCATTTGGTTCATTTGACCAAATCCTTTAGGAGCTCCACCCAAGGCCAGGGCTCTGTTTCCTCTGTGGTAGACTCTCACTGAAAGTCTTTGTATCTATCTGCAGTTTACTGGGAAAGACAAAATTGTCCCAAGTTTCTCATTGGAAAGATTGATAGCTTCTGAAGTATTTCTCTTGTGCCACATTTTTTTTTCTTTTTCAGGTTTGTTTATTTTTATTTTATTGTCTGAGTGTTTTTGCATGAACATACACTGTGTATACCATGTGCATGTGGTGCCTGCAGAGGCTAGAAGGGAGTGTAGTGAATTCTCTGAACAGAAGGCACAGACAGTTGTGAAACGCCATGTGGGTGCAGATATTGAACCTGGGTCCTCTGCTAGAGCAGCAAGTACTCTTAACAACTGAACTGTGGTTTAGCCTCTTCTTGTACTGTATTTTGAGTCTTTGGAAGTTTTGAGTCTTTTGAAGCAGATAAAATAGAAACCTTAAAAAGAAAGCACAAAACAACTTTAGGAAAACTGGTGAAGTGGTCACTTTCTGGTCAATGTGATGATTTTATAGAAACTGTTGTTAAGAACTGTGAAAGCTTTGAGACTTTGCCCTACCCGAAAGTTAATAAGCTGGACTATAACAGCTCCAGGGATGCTGGTGAAAAGCACAGAACTCCAAGAACTTTATGCTTATAGCCATAGAGGTAGCCAGAGAACTTCCACTTATGCCAGTTTCCCCCCAAGCCTTGGTTCCCTTGGTGATGTAAACATGGGCTAGTGATGCCTAGACATGTACTGTGAGAAACCTGAGGAGAGGAGCACTGAGCTTGGGGGGCAGTGAGCATGCCTTTCCTTCATCCCAGAGAGACACAGGACAGTGGACAGTGAAACGAACATTCTCATTCATTCTCATGTTCATATTCTCCTCTCCCATTTTTATCTTCCAAAGGTATTTTCTCTCTATTCATATCCTTAGAAAGATATTCCAGAAGAAGGGCTCTCAGTACCTCTGCTTACCAGGTTGTAGAAACATGGGGAATCCATAAGCAGTTGTTACCCTTATTTTTAAAATTAATTAATTAATTAATTAATTATTCTTCTCTCTTATAATACATTCCAACAACCGCCCTCCTCTCCCTCCACTCATTCCAGGTCCCTTCATCTCCCCTCTCCTCCAACTCTCCCTTCTCTTTCCCCACCCTCCCATTCCCACCCCCCCCACCTCTTTCTCAAAAAAGAACAATCCTCCCAGGGTTATTGCTCAAACAGGACACAACAAGATGGAACAAGGCCCGACACTAATCCTCACATCAAGGGTGGACTAGACAACCCAGCAGAAGGAAAAGGGTCCCAAGGGCAGGCAAAAGCATCAGAGAACCCTCTCCTCACCACCCACATTCTAGCCTGTAGGATCTCTGCAAGAACCCCAAGCAAGACAACCATAAAATATATCTAGAGGATCCTGGAGATTCTATGTCTGCTGCTTCTGTGGGCCCCCAAGAGTGCTGGTCAGTTAACTCTGTGGGGCTTGTTCTCCTGATAGGATAATGGTTTTTAAGCAAACTTTACTATTGACTTTATATCCTAAAGTCTGATTAGGATATGAAAAGAATTCATGTTTTTGAATAGAGATTAATTTGCTTGCTCTTATTTAATACAGAGAGTATTAAGGAGTATTGAGGAGCCAGAGGCTCTGCTTATATCGGGAAGCTAGGGGAGACATGAGTGCCTTTCATTCAAGGCAGGAACCTCAGACTGATGCTTTCAGGTATAGTCAGAGGGTTCTGTGAACTGGGACAATGAGGATCTTCAGTAACAACATCTTAAGTAACAACAGATGACAATCCCAGGTTCCTCCTGACATCCTTCTCTGGTTCAGGACCTTAGTAACCACCATGTTGTGTCCACCACTTACCACTTGTACTTTTCCTTGGGTCTCCCCTCCCCCATATACACTGCACTACATTTATACACAGTGATATAAAGGCTTCAGTGTAGCTGAGTACACACATGTTGGTTTTAAGGCCTTAAAATTCTGATTCTGTAAGACCACCCCTGGGTTCAGGGATCCAACAGTGCATTTTATGTGCTTGAGACAGGCATGCTTCTTTTGAGATTTTCCAAGTTGGAGCTTCTCTGAAAAAGCTGCCTCAGCCAGATAGATACAGTAGAAGGTTCTAATAGCTTTTCTGCTTGCAACCTCTTTGAACCCCTCTATATCTTCCAGATAATCTACAGAAGAGATGTGCAGTTTGCCTTCTGGGCCCTCTCCTAGCCTCACCAGTTTGCCATCCTCTTGTCTCGTGTTTCTCATAGCCATGTTGCTGCATTCTCCCTGTCCTTTGTGGGTAGGTTTTTGCAGTACTGTCAAGCCCATTCTTTTCCTATCATACCCTCTCGCCCAAAGCCCCCATGCCCACTTCTGACTGTTAACTACCTCTGTATGCTGAAAAATATTTAGTCTGTGTCTCTACCTTTGTCCTTTGGGGTCTTGGGGCAAATGTCTCCCATCTCCTCAGACATCTCCATCTAAAGTGCCATAAGACACTAAGAGCTGCCAGGTGCCAGTCTGAGGATCACCCAGTGTGGAGGTGTCATGCATATCTCATGCATAAGTTGCCAACTAAGATGTGTCATACTTTCTATTCTTCATCTGGGAAAGGTAGAGGACACTTCCCAGGCTACCCAGGGCACTCCATATGAGCAAAATACATGATTTTTGCCTGAGAGGTCACTTTTGCACCAAACTGATAAGTGTCCCTGGACTATTTCTTTGTAAAGATCTAGGTACTCTAATAGGAGACAGTTGAAAGGATGGTTCCTGACAAACAGAATATTTATTTTTAAAAATATCTCCTTGTCCATTCAATTGCTATAGAAAAAAATACTACATGCCAGAGGCTCAAGACTTAAACTGTGTTTCTGGTCTCCTAGTGACTGTTTTTCTAATCCTAGATGTCTTCTTTGTGAATTTATTTGCCAACAAGTGCAAATAAACTGCTAGGGCTTGGGGTAACTGGAAAGCCACTTCCAGGAGTGATAGGTGTAAGTTGGGGACAGTTATTTGGGGTGACAATTTAAGGTGAGATGTCTAGCTGTATCCCCTGGCTCAGGCCAGCTGCTTCTACTTGTGCTTGGACAGAATCTACTGAAACGAAGAGCTAATAGTGTCTTTAGTTGCTGGTTGTTTGATCTTCTAATGTCTCTTTGTTGTGACTTAGTAGTTAACTTGAACCTGGAGAATATTTTGGGTAAGATAATTTTTTACATCTAAGTTGTTTATGCCCCGCACAGTGCCTCAACCATGACAAATCTCAATAAGTATTTATTGAGTCAAGAGATTTTGTCTCTGGTTAATTGATTTATGAGTAACTGAATTATTGAGAGGCCTGACAATTTATTGATTAAAAAAATAAGCCATATTAATTTATTTGTTGGATGAAACTATCCAGGACTATCCATTTGAATGTCCTCATGATCTTTGGATGCCCTTGATGCTTCTGTCTGAGGCTTGACTAGGGCCAGAAAGCCTACAGGAAAACTCCACCATTCTGGACTTCTTTTCATTCCTTCACTCTGAAAGAAAGGCTTATCCAAGGACAAGTGAGGAGTAGAGTCTGTCCCATTCAAGTGTTGAAATCAGAACAGCAGTTGTGTGCCCGACTTTAGGAAAGACATTTACACAGCTCAGAGGAAGTCTTATAACCTAGTGTTTAGGGTCCCATCACCTGACTTCAAAATAACAATATCTCAGTAAACAATGCAAGGACCTGGGATAGCATTTCACTTTCGGTTTATAGTGTGAAATAGAATATTCATTGTGTTTTATAAGGTATACGATAACTTAGCCTGCAACTGGCTGCTGCTTTTTTATTTTGTGAAGCTACAGTGTTGAACTCCAAGTCAGAAGTGTTATCTGAGAAGAAAGAGGGGAATATCAATTATATATAATTTGTAGGTATATTAGGCTATATAATGTATGAAAACATATAATGTGTATACGTGTGTGTGTGTGTGTGTGTGTGTGTGTGTGTGCATACAGGAACAGATATGCATGCATTTAGAGGTTAGACGTCACTCCTCAGTTTTTCATTTCACTTGTTTGTTATGACAGGGTTTTCTTGGCCTGATACTCACAAATTAGGCTAGACTGGCAGGCTAGAAAGCCCCAGGGACCTGCCTGACCCTGCCTTCCTAGCACCAGGATTATAAGGACATAACCTCATGCTCAGTTTTTATGTGGGTTCTGGGTATTAAATTGAATTCAGGTTGTCATGACAGGTATTTTATGGACTAAGCTATCTCCCCAGCTCTGCATGCATTTGTGTGTGTGTGTGTGTGTGTGTGTGTGTGTGAGAGAGAGAGAGAGAGAGAGAGAGAGGGAGGGAGGGAGAGAGAGAGGGGAGACTGTATTTTGGACCTAGACCTCAGACACTCTACAACTGTGCCGAATGTCCAGCCTAGACACGATCATCCCTGTAGCACTTGTGGCCTTGTCTGACATCAACCCCAAGAGGACAATGCACTTGGATACATTGACATTAAGGTCCTAGATCTGCTTTGGTGGATGTGGTTGCCATTTCTTGAGCCCTTTCTATTCCCATGTGGTCTTTGGAGTATGACTAATATGTAGAATTGAATACGATTTGAGAGTGTCAGCATTTGGGTCAGGGTATCAAAGCCAGTGAGTGTAAGGCTAGAACTTCATATCGAGTTCCACTGTTGCCAGATGAGAAAATCTTGATGGTTGGAACTGTGGAGGGCAGTCACAGGGCCTATAAAGTGGCACTTTCTAAAACTTACCTTAGAGTGTCTTAGACATAAACTCCTTTGGGCATCTAGCTCTAAAATTTGAAGCCAGGCTGGGGCCTTAGATTTGAAGACCTACAAATTAACAGAAAAATTGGCATTTTGCTGGTGAGAACATGTTCCATTAAAATATTTGTGTGTCTCTGGGTGTGTGCTTACATTAGTTTATGTAAATCACACACGTGCAGTGCCTACAGAAGCCAAAAAAGAGCATCGGGTTCCCTAGAACTGCAGTTACAGAAGGTTATGAACCACCATGTGGGTGCTGGGAACAAAACCCTAGTCCCAAAAGAGCAGTCAGTGCTCTTACCTGCTGAGCCATTGTTCTATTCCCAACAATGCATTACTGTTGTGAACCGTGCATAACTGAGTTAGTTGTACTCAACGAAAGTATTCCTGTGAGCAGAGATTCCGTTTGGAGGTGATTTTACATTGAAGGGGACATTTGTCAGTATCTGGAGAGATCTTTGGTTGTCATAGTGATGGGAAGGCTGTAGGGGTGATGTTAAGGGTCTCTAGTGAGTAGAAACCAGAGGGCTACAAATCTTATAATACACAGGGCTACTTCCCATGACAAGAAATTGTTTGGTCCTAAATGCCCACAGTATTGGTGCTGAGAAAGCCTGCTTTAGATAAATCTTTGTGAACAGCTCAGCAAGAGCTGGCCTAACACCAAAGGAAAAGTCTAAGGAATTTTCAAAGTTGTGAGTCTTTTTCTCCTGGGACCTTTCTCAGATTTATGCGATTAAACCTCAAGTCTCAAGTCGATGGTGTTAGTTATTAGCTCTAAGCCGGGGAGGTCCCTGGAATGTGCACTATTTGAGTGACTATTATAGAACTGGCTGGCCCAGCCTGTGGTTTCATAAGACCTGACCGAAAGCCAAGTTCTGGCAGAGCCATCGAGACACTACCACAGACTAAAACTGATTGAAGCCACCCAGAGATTGATTGACTCTAGATGCTTTAAGTGGATATTGGACTCCATCATTGAGAACATTGATGAAAGCAGCCACTGGCACATCTGTGTCCACTGTATATGGCTAGATATCTTCAGGAATATTATATATTTCTTCTTTGTGGATCAGTCACCTTCCACACAGTGTAAACTGTGATTATCAGGACATTCAAGCAGAGCCTATCTAGTTTAGAGTCCCAGCAATGTCTCAAGTGCTCTGCTTGTCAGTGAGATCCTACAGGAAGAAAGTGGTCTCCACTCGGAGAAATGCTTAGTGGAAGACTGCTTGCAGAGGTGTGGCGAGCTCAAGGGACCATCAAAGATCATCAAGCACTCTAAGAAAGCAGCTAGGGAAAGTGGGAAATGGTCTTATAGGCTTGCAGGGCTGTGGTGAGTGATCAGAACTCAATAAGAGCTGACAGCAAGGGAAGAAACCACAGAACTGAAACATTTCCTGGCAACCTGTGCTGCCAGCCAGGTACACTGGGCACTGGTATAAATAGTCCCTCCCTGCTTGCTGGCCCTAGAAATGAGGGGTCAGCCTGGCAAAGGTGAGTGATCCTCTATTCAGTTCACTGTAGAGTCCTGGGAAAGCTGATTGCCCCGCTCTGAAGATGCTTTCCACTCATTTCATGGGACATGAGTCTCTATAGTGTGGATAGGAAACTAAACCAGGTGACATTAATATGCTTCCTAACAACCTGTGGGTGGGAAAGATACTTATTACATGGTAACTTTCATTTTTACTTCACTTAAGGCCAAGTGAGCCCAAAATCCAGCAGAGGGCTTGGAGACCTGTCGAGGAGGTGGTGTCAGGGAAGGCTTTGGAAGAGTGTTCGCTCAGCTGCCTTTGGAACAGAGGAGGAGCTAGTGGCCATGCTCGGGTCTTCCCTCTCCTTGTTTCTTTTCCAGTTCTGTGATGTACATGATGGCATAGCCTTTAGTATCCACAGGACAAAGAACAAGGTGCTCCCTTCTTTCTCTGGCTTCTTATGTCCATGGGATCCCCTCTTGGCCCCCCCCAACCTCCCTTGCTCCTGTAATGTTTGTTTATTTGAAGGTCAGTGATCGGCTCGGTGGATAGAGAAGCTTGTGGCACAAGCCTGATGCCTGATGACCTGAGCTTGAGCTCTAGGACCCAGGTATAAAGATGGAAGGAGAGGACTGACTACACGAAGCTGTCCTGTGAGCTCCACACACATTCTATGACATGCAGGCACGTGCACTCACAAAGACACGAATAAAACCTAAAAAAGAGACCCTTTGAGTGCTGCCCATTGGCCTTGTGATACTATGGACCCCTCCTTTCCTGTTATTTTTTTCACTTTGCCCAAATGACACATTATCCCATCCTTTTGCTGAGTTTGTTTTTTTCCCCTCATCCTTTATATCCTTCCTTCCAACCTTGAAATCTGGTTTCAACCCTCAGAATCAGGTCAGCGTGCTTCTGGCCAAGCACATTTTTTCTAGTCTTTCCTAAGAGTGTCCTGGCAATGCTGAGCTGTGTCCGTCTGTTCCCTTGGGCTGTAGTCCAGGGAGACACATTCAGTTGTGGGCTCCTTGGATGTCATCAGCTCCTCTCTGTCTTGTTCTCCTTTTACTCCTCATGGCCCCTGCTGGAGGAAGTGAGGCTTCCCAGCACTTCTTGCATGCCTCTTCCCCTACACAGCCCTTGAGATACAGGCAGAACTGTGTGTCCTTCAGCTAGGATGGGATGGCAATGCATGGCGCCCTGGCAGCCCCTGCCTCTGTCTTACCATGTAGTTAAGGATTACTTCCAATTCCTTATCCCCCTACCTCTACCTCTCAGTTGCTAGGATTATAGGTATATGGCATCCAGTTTTAATGCGGAGCCAGGGATGGAACCTAGGGCTTTGTGTGTGCTAGGTAAATACTCTACCAACTGAGTTGCATCTACAGCCCCTTGCCTTGGCCCTCTGAGGGTTATCACAAGGCTGTCCCTATGGAGAGATCAGGAAGATCTCAGCAAACATTTTATACACATTGTCCAATAGGTGTGTCTCAGAGAATACTGACAGTTGCTGCTCCCCTCAAACTTCCCCCAGCTGATATCCATGAGGGAAACATCATCCCGCTGTCCAGGGCCTCCATCCCTTACCTGTCCCAGGTAGTTCTGAGTTCTTATTTGCAGACTTCCTCTGTGGAGGTGCCTTGACTGGCATTTGCTTCTTTCTGCCCAGTTGCGGCATCCGCAGTGTTTGCTTTCTGACCCTTTATTCCATCTTGATTGGAGCTTTGCCCTTAGCTTATGGGAAGGACTTCCTTTTCCCACAGGAAGCATGCTTGGTCTGACACAAGCATAGACAGGGGCTCCTGTAGACAACACAAAACGTGTTTGCTCTCTACCTGAAGCAGCCATCACTGCCCCTAGGGTAAAGTCTCAGATGCTTTTCTATATGCACACAGCTAGTAGTCCTAGCCCTAGATAGCTGTCTGACTCCCTTTGCACCCTGAGCTGAGCCTCACTGGAAATCTTTGACATCTTCCGCACAGCATGCACTCCAGGTTTCTCTGTGTGTTCTTCTTCCTGTTCAGCACATTCTCACCACTGCCTTTGCCCCTTTAACTCCTTCTCATCCTTGGAGACTTTGCTTAAATGTCCTTTTGGCACAGGGACTTACAGATCCCTTTTGGACCTCATGAAAGTGTCCTGCTACCTCTAGGATTCCACCTTCTCTGGGCAGCATCTTCCCAGAGAACTGTGCCGTTGATATCAAAGCATGCATCGTGATGGTAGATGTTTTTTATTGTGTGCTAGGAGCTAAATGGCTGCCACTGTGCTGTGCCCATGGGGCAATAGGGCTCATGTGTCTTGCCATGCAGGATTCTAGGATCTCTTCTTTCTGGCTCTGTACAGATATCATTGATGTAATAGTGTGCTGATTGGGCATCAGTGTCTATGTTACCACTGACACTGCTGTTGGACTGCAGAAATACTTGTAAACTGCTGAGACTTAACCACTTGTTAAGTAGTGGTATCCAGGAGGTAAAAACACAACTTCACCCTAGGTGTTGATGAAGACCTTTGTTTCCTGCAGACTACAGACTTGCATGCGTTTTCTGAAGCCTCTGGGGTAGAGAATACAGCCCCTATCTATCTTCAAGGCAAGAGGCCCTTCATAGGAAGAGTAACCCCAAAAGAATGTCTGTGTGTATGGAGGGAGGTGTTGGTAACAGAAGTCTTGATTGAAGAGAAAGAACACTGTGGAATTTGGTGTAGGTCTCTGGGTCATCATAGATACCTCCTAAAAATTGACCAGGAGTGACAGAAACTTTGTGAAGCAATACTGGTTCTCTAGGCCAGATGGGGCCTTTCAGATGAAAGAAGAGAAGATGTGGTCCTTAACTTTTGCCCTAGCTGTGGCTGTATTTAAGATGCTAGAGGAGAGTGCTACCATGAGCCTGCTGCTCCCTGCAGGTCTGCCTGCTGTCTTATCCAGTGTCCTCCCATAGGTGCCAGTCCACACACAGTGCTAACCCCTGCAGTCAGGGCTTTAAATCCTGTGTCCCTACTGTGTGATAAGCTTCTGAAGGCAGGTTGGACATCACTGTTGGTTCATTATGTGCTCACAGGAACAAGCCCCCATTCCTGTTTGCTGCCTAGATTCTTAATTCTTAGCTTGTTTTGCTTCACTTGAATGTGTGTGACCAGCGCTTACTTTTGCTCATAAATTAATCAGAACAACCTCATATGCCACAGCTTTATAGTCAGACTTTGTGGACCCCGAAGAATATGACTTTAGAGATGATGACCTCCCTATAAATTATGAGAAGAAATCCCCCCCATATTTGGAATTACAGATTAGCAGCCCAAGCTCCATGTAGTTGGGTTCTTGCACATCAAGATGGTACTGTGTTGTTTCTTCCCAGGAGTTGTGGCGCATTCAGAGCTAGCACATCTATTACCGCATCTGTCCTGACACCCCTTGGCCAACCATAGGCTGCTGTCTGAGTCCTGTGGGTTAAATGGGATGAGACAGCACAGGCAGTCCATGCCAACTGCAGTCAAGCAGCCGGCAGCCATGCACACTCCCCCTCCTTTGCTGAGTCTCCAAGGGCTGGTGAGTTGTCCTTGCTCACCCTGCCAGGGACCAGGCCACTGGAAGACACCCTTTTCCAGGTCCCTCACATGCTTGCCATGAGTGCCCAAGTGGATGCCACATGCGAGGCTGTTGCAAACACATTTTCGTTTTGATGTGGCTATTCTGAAGTCTGTGTGTGTGTACACATATGCTTTCTGTCAGCCCCATCATGATACCACTATTGCTCACAATCCACTTTGGCCAGGATTGTAAAGCTCACAGAGATTTGTAGCTCTCTGCTAAAGACTGTATTATCGAATGAGAAAGAAATTAACATTGAGATCCTTCCACACCCCAGAAGACTTCTCTAAAGGGCATTCTCAGTCTTTCCCAAGATAGAGCCTTGGTTTCACTTTTAAGGGACAGTGCATGACACACATGTTCTCAGGCATGTGTATTCAAAGAGGCTGTGCCTTTTTGCTTGCTTCTGCTGCTATCAGCCCTGATATCTTTGTCTGGAAAATTGGCTGACTGGGGACAGCCTCTGGGCTCTCTGAAGCAGTCTCCTGTGCTAGGTGAGAGACCTCAGGGAAATACGAATGTCAGGAGGTCAGCCAGGCAGGAGGAAGATATGCACTATTCCACTCCCAATTCCTGCCTGAAGGGTACTGTGCAGTCCACACAGGGTATCTTCTCTGGTGGCTGGAAAGTGCCCATAACCACAAGAAAAGGTTACAGTTCTTCTCTTTCTACCCTTCCTCAGCCTTCCTATCCTTCCTCTCCCTACCCACATTCCTGGTCCATTCTCAGAACACAGAGGACCATCATGGGGTGCTGCCATGGCAGCATGACTTCTCGCAGAATGACTTCTTGCTAAGAAGCTGATGATGGTCATACCTCTGCCCAGTGAGGCTGTTTCCCTGTGGTCAAGGCAGCACTTAGCTCACTGACAGGCCCAGAGACCTGCCCTGCAAACCCTGTGACCAGCTCCCCTTACCCCGGAAGGTAGCAGTATGGTCCTCAGAGAAAAAGAGAGAGCTGCCTGGTCTACCTGTTCCTATGGGATCTGAATAGGTCTCCTCTAGTCCTGCCTGAATGACTTCATCAACTAGAGAGGGGTATGTGTGTGTGTGTGTGTGTACATGCATGTGCCTAAGCCTGAGCATACATTCCCTAGGCACTGGCAGAAGTCTAGCACTGTAGCCTCATCCAACCCAGGGGAGTTGCTGTCAGGAGTGACCCAACCTCATCTGGCCGTCCATATGGCATTTGGCTGGGGGTTTTTGTATTCTTGGTCATTTTGTTACTTGTCCAAAGCTCACAGCTGAGAACGTTGCTCAGCAAAATAAAGTGAAGCAGACGGAGCCATTCCCTGCACCTGGGAGCAGACGTGACTGGGAATATGAGTGTTTTACCGTGGCACTAGGCTTAATTGGTTTACGAGTAGGCCGCTGCCCATGAGGTTATTTTAGGTTTTGTTTTAAAGAGTTTCACTGTATAGCTCAGGCTGATGTGGAACTCCCTGTGTAGCCCTGCTAGTCAAAGATACTCAGTGGTCCTATTGCCTCCATTTCTGAAGTACCAGGATTGCAGGCATAAGCCACCAAACCCAGTACTTTTTAAATTCCTTAGGTTGATTCATTTTGCTTTATGTGTATGAATGTTTAGCATACATGTATATATGTGCTCCACATGCATGCCTCTTGGCTTTCTTGAAACTGAGTTTACAGATGGTATGAGCCACCATGTGGGTCCTGGGAGTTGAACCCAAGTCCTCTGCAAGAGCAACAAGTGCTCCTACCCATCAAGCCATTTTTCCAGCCCAATACTGGTTTTTAAAATATCTTTATGAAGCAGATTTTGAGTTTATTAAGAAAGGGGTTATAGATGTAAGCATAGGTTTGAAGGGAGAGAAAGACACTTATGAAAAGAACAATCGTACAGTAGGCACGGGCCTCTCAAGAGTGAGTTGTCAAGTGATTCCTTGAAGCAATTTTTTCAAACAAGAGCTAACTTCCCAGTGTGGGCAAGCAGTATCCAAAGGGTCATGGGCCTTGCTGGGCTAGCCTCCAGGGTACCTGCATATTGTCATGCAGTTTCTTAACGCAGCTCAGCTGGGTTTCGGTGACCAGCTGGGCCCTGATCAGGAGACCAGGGAAGACTCTTCCTCCAGGCTCACTTAGTGTTACTTTGCATTTGTAGATCAGGTCCCTATTCCTGTTGGCTGCCAGCCAGGCACTGTCAGCTTCCAAAGGCCACCTATATTCCTTCCACATGGCCCTTCCCATCTGGAATGTCAGTGGTACATGTGGGGTCCTCAGGTCTCTAAGCTCTTTGGCATCCTTTGTTGTTGCTGTTTGACATCTCCAATTCCAGAAGCTCGCCTCACCGAAGCTGGGATGCCTGACTCATCTCCATACTTTAAAGTTCACTGAATGGATTTCATGTCACCTGCACAGTTCTTTTCATAGTAACAGTTCCATTCATTCAATAACCACAGAATAGGACTCTTGGGGCTATTTTTAGGCCTTGCCCAGAGGAATCAAGCCCAATTCTTGTGTGACTCCTCTCCCCAAAGAAATCTGTCATCAATGTAATCTCTACTCTTGTCTTCGTCAGTAAGTGGTAAGGGTCACGAGCCTGAACTGGAGGCAGAAGCCGAGCATGGTGCTGATGAAACCACCCAGGACATAGCCTCTGCCCACGGGAGAGCAGAGAGCCGAGGAGAGCCAGTGCTGGAGCCGGAGCCTGAAGAAAGAGCCTCCCTGAGTGAAAAAGAAAGGCAGAACGAGGAGGTGAACGAGAGGGACAACTGCTCTGCCTCCAGCATCTCGTCCTCCAGCAGCACCTTGGAGAGGGAAGAGAAGGAGGACAAGCTGTCTGAGGACAGGGCAACAGGTAAGTGAAACCCTTTCTCCATGTGCAGAGGCTCTGCCGTGCTACAGCCTAGTCATCAGCCACTCTCCGAGGTGACCTGTGGGAACAGCTCACTGCCTCAGCTGTGTCTCCTGTCCCACACTGACAGCCAGTCAGCAGCTTCCCACTAGGACACAGCAGGCTCTGTGTCCTACCAGGCTGTGGAGTCTCTCGCTTTCATAGGTGGTGGAGAGTGTCCAGTTGATAGAATTGTGCTGAGGAAAAGCTGTGGGAAAGGAACCCCTAGTTTCCCTTTAATTGTTTCAAGGTTGACAAGACCAAATGTGGCCCTTTCCAGTTTCTGATTGAAGTTTAGAGCCATGTCAAGATACCATCTGTTCCCTTAGAAGACTTGTTTGAAGGACGCATACAAAATCATGACCAGAATAGATATACAAAACAAATTGAATGGGTACTTGTAAAAGAGCATGGTTCACAGTGCATGGGGGTGAATTTGATATACTGGACCAACACATACAGCCTTTAAGTAGTTTTATACATTATACTTAGGCCCAGTCTCCAGTGTAATCTGTATGTTTTTCCTTATATAATTATGTTTTCAGTATTACCCCTGGAGTCCATTCAGTTCACTTATGACTGGGAACTTCACAGTTAGAGAACAAGTAGAATGCTAGGTTGTATTTTTTGGCCCTTAAGGACCTCACTGAAAGCTTTAGAGACTTGGCTCAGAGGATTATTATTACCACCTGTGACAGCATTGGGTTTGGTTTTCCCATCCATGACTTATCAGCCATCAAGGTGGTAAAATACAGCATTACTTAACAGTGAAGGCACGGACTGTGCTCTACCCTTCATCAAGCCACATGCCAGGGCACACGCTGGAATCCCAAGGCTCCTCTTGCCATTCAGTGCCACAAGCCAGGCACTGTTGAGTCTTGTTATTATGAGATTGGAAATAAAGTCTTTGAAGTCCAGAGGTTAGTGAAGGAAGGAAGGAAGGAAAGGAAGGAAGGAAGGGAGGGAGGGAGGAAAGAAAGAAACTATTCTCTTAACAGATCCATCAATGGCTTAGTCCAAAATAGTTGCTGTTTAAGTTTTTCCTAGTTAGAGCATGCTACTGGATCTGATTTTGCATATTACTTGTCACTATGACATAACAAAAAGTGACTCAAAGACTATTAGTTTATATCTTAGAAATTATTGTACTAAAAATCTTGTATCTGTTTTAATACATCTGTGCTAAGAAGTACTGTTTAGTTTCCTCAAAGTAATATGATAGATTGTAAATTCTAGCTGTATTACTTAAATTTAATGTACTTGTGACCATAGAGTCAGGGTACAAGGTAAGTTCTTGGTCACTTTGGTTTTAAATGATTTTTGTGCATTATGAATAGTATTATGAGTTAGTCATCATATTTGGGCTCAGCAGCCTAAAACATATCAACAAGTTGGATTCGGAGAACTAAAACAGGGAACAGAACTTTCTTGGATATGAGCATGCAATGTTCTTCCAAAAAAGGACAATTTTGCAAAAATGGAGCCTCTGCGCTCCCAGGGACCTGTTAATTTTCCACAAAGAGCAAGTAGAATCCAAGTATATGGATACAGAAGCTGGAGCTCCTGGTGAGTTTTCTGCTTACTCCAGGGCTGTGAAGAGGTTTAGTTCATTTGTGGGAACTTACTGGTTCCCACAATTCCACACTGCTCACAGCCTCTTTAGCAGCTGAGACAAGGCAACTCTGTCATAACAGCTTTTGCCATTCCTTATGAAGTCACAAAGATAATTAAAATGAGAGACAATTAAAAAATGCTCCTAGTCCTATTTCTGTCATGACTGTGTCTATTACTAAAAAGTGAATTTGTAGTAACACAAAGTAAAGCCTGGAAGAGATCCAGCTCATTGCAGGCATCTTTGTTCTCGTTCTGTGTGTTCAGCTCTGAACATAGTATTTATCGTATTTTGCTGTGTGACACTTGAAGATTAACTGGGTGGGAGCTGGGAAGTCTGTCTTGCTCACTGTGAACCCTCACTTCCTAGCTGTGTGCCTAGAACAGTCATCCCAGCAGCTTCTGAGAACAAGCTTGAGGTTGAAACAAGTTGCCATAGTGTTCTCTGTGGAGGAAATACTCTGGACACTTTAAAAAGTACAGAAGGTGGATGGAGTAAGGTTTCTGCCCTTCACTTGTACTGTTAAGACAGCACTCGTAGACCAGGGTAATTTGGGGAGTTTATTATAACACCCAGAGCAACCACTAAGAAAAATGTGTAAAGTCATCTACTTTAAAACACTATTTAAAACTTCGATAAATTAAAAAACAAAAACAAAAACTGTTCAGCGCACTGGAAACCAAAAGGAATAAATAAAAAAGCAAATGAAACAACATGCTTAAGGCTAACATTTCAATTATTAATTTACATTAAAAGACAGATTACCAGTGCATTAAAAAAACAATTATATAATACCTATACAAAACTATATTTAATGCAATTTTTACACAATATATTCTGATCATGCTTTTCCCTCCCCCAACTCCTCCCAGGTCCTCTCCAACACCTCACTTGCCCAACTCCATGCCATTTCTTTCTCTTTAGAAAACAAACCATCAAACAAGATCGCCCCTCAAAGCTCCAAAAAACAAAATGAGAAATACACACACACACACACACACACACACACACACAAACACAAACATAAAATCAGAAACCATAATATAGAAGCAAAGGACCAACAAGACCAAAAAACTCCCAAGCTAAGCAATATGAGACAAAATGCCTACAAAAATATCATTGTTAAGCACACTGATAGAGGAAACGAAAAGCTAAGGAGCTGTATCATACAGACAATGAAAAGTAGAAGTGGCTTATATTAATATTAGAGTAGACTACAGCACAAAGGAAGTTACCAAAGACAAGAGACACCCTAGACAATGTGCACACAACTTGAGTGAAGAAATAGGCAAGAAGACCAACATTTAAAAAATAACCACCCTGTTGTCACAGTAAGAAAAGCCAGTGTTTCCCAAACAACGTGACTATCTTTTGGGAAAGACCCGCTTGTCTGCTACCAGCGCAGTCTCCCTGTTTCCAAGGAGAGCTGTGCTGGCTGAGCTGGGATTGAGCAAGACTGGGGCAAGAGAAAAGTGGGTAGGTTCTGGCTGTAGGGTGAAGGTTTCTCAGCAGGATGCCTTGCTGCACTGCCTGTGGAGGACCACTAAGCGGGTGCCAGGACTGGATCTGGTAGTAGGGTAAGGAAGCTGCCATTTTGGAGACAAGACACCAAACCACTCCAGAAGCAGCATGGGAAGGGCGGGGCTGTGACACCCATTTGGGAATGGTCTTTAAACTCTGAGGCTAGAGTGGTGACTGAAAGAGTGAGAGATGAGGTTCAAGGACAGTCAAAGGTCAAAGGTGAAGAAGAAGCCAAGAAGGATGGAAGAGGTACATAGCGAGAGGAAAACAAACCAGGTGAGTGTCAAGTCCTGAATGAGAGACAAGGGCACTGTGAAACCCACTGGCCACCTGAAGAGGAGCAGTTACAAAGGTCTGTCTGACAGGAGCTGCATTCCTATGAGTCCCAGAGAGATGAAAGGGAGAAACTGGAGCAGTGTGTGAAACAGTTTCAGAAACAATATTACCTTACAGGAAAGGATAAAAATTTGGGAGTGAGGTGGAGATGTCAGAGGAGTCAAGAGAGGCTTGAAGATGTGATGGAGTACATATACATTTCAGTGCCAAAGGGAAGCCCTAGGGTGTGGGAGGAGCAGAAAGGACCTAGTGGGAGGGTCGGGAGAACCCTGGAGAGAGGAGAGTAAGAAGCAGGGCAGAGGATTACCTTAGTGGTTTCCTAATACACAAGTAGAGTGGCTAGTCCTACTAAGGGACGGTTGTGGACAGTCAGAGGAGAAAGGCTGTGACTGAGTTCTCATGGAGGTGGGAGGCTGGAGGTTGAATGGCAGACCTCTTCGGACCCCGTCCATTAAACTGCTAAGTTGCAGAAGCAGGACAACTCTAACTCTGAGGATGAGCTGTGCAGGCAAGTGAAAGGAGAGAAAAGGGACATGGGGAGGCATTTCAGAGGAAGTAGAGGAGACTTATAGGTAGTAGTAAGCCTCCTGGAGATGAGACCATGAACTTGAACTGATGGCGTGGTTGTTGTGATGCAGTCAGGGGAGAGATGTCCCCCTAGCACTTGCCCTGGGCTGGGGAGGCACACTGCCTGCCTTCCTTAGTCTAGTTAGGACAGAGGTTCCTTGGCTATATATAGTGGGATAGATTCTGATCACCTGCCAAGAAAGGAGGAAAGGGAAGAGAAGTTATATAGTATAGGAGGGAGCCAGGAGTGCTGTCATTTGGGAGAGTCTGGCGACCTGGAATGAGTGATCAGCTGTGACCATCTTCTGCTCTGATTGCCTTGTTTTAGTGTTTTCTTTGGAGTGGCTCCTGTGTGTCCACCCGTTCTCCTGCATAATTGGTTTTCTTGTGGAATGGAGGCCCCTGTGCCACTTCTTATCTCTTCCTTCCGTGTCCTTTCAGGTTTGTGGTCCACCAGTCTTCAGGATGTGGGTGTAAATGGACAGTGTGGTGACATCCTCACAAGCAAAAGGTTCATGCTGGACATGCTGTATGCCCATAACAGAAAGTCCACAGATGATGAGGAGAAAGGTGATGGCGAGCCTGGGAGGTCTGCGCAGGAGGTGGAGGCAGTGGCCAGCCTCGCCACCAGGATATCCACTCTGCAGGCCAACTCTCAGGCCCCGGAAGAGAGCATCAAGAGGGTGGACATTGGCTGTTTGGACAACCGGGGCAGTGTGAAGGCCTTTGCTGAGAAATTCAACAGTGGGGACCTGGGGAGAGGCTCCGTATCTCCTGATGCAGAGTCTCATGACAAGGTTTCTGACACAACTCCTGCTCAGTTGAAGACTGAGTCTGATTACATCTGGGACCAGCTCATGGCCAATCCAAGGGAGCTCAGAATCCAAGACATGGATTTCACTGACCTAGGGGAAGAGGATGATATCGATGTCCTGGATGTGGATCTTGGCCACCGGGAAGCCCCAGGGCCACCCCCTCCACCCCCTCCCACCTTCCTGGGTTTGCCACCCCCACCCCCTCCACCCCTGTTGGACAATGTGCCTCCCCCACCAATCCCCAGTAATTTATTGGCTTCTCCTGTGTTCAACACTCCTCAGGGCTTAGGGTGGTCCCAGGTACCCAGGGGTCAGCCAGCATTCACCAAGAAAAAGAAGACTATTCGACTGTTCTGGAATGAAGTCCGGCCCTTTGAGTGGCCGAGTAAGAACAATCGCCGATGCAGGGAATTCCTGTGGTCAAAACTGGAACCCATTAAAGTGGACACTTCCAGACTAGAGCACCTGTTTGAGTCCAAGTCTAAGGAGCTGTCTGTCACCAAGGTAGGCTGGGCCCTGGCATGCTTCTTGATTAGGAGAGGAGAAGAGCTGGAGAGGTTGGTTCTTGATGAAACATCCTGTCTTATGTTGCTTTGGATATTTAATAAGCAGTCCATTAGGATAAAAGTCTAACTTTTCACATGATAATTTTTGGATCCATACTATGTCAAAATGCGTTAGCATACCAGATAATCCAGTTAAAAAGCAAAAAGACTAATCAGGTGGCCATGTAGTCCAGGAGCAACGTCGGTACTCTCTAGAGGAACTGAACTTGCTCACTTACCAGGTGTGCTGAGTGTACTCATCCAATGTCACCTCAAGTTATGGACCATAGTGGCACTTTAGAGTTAGCCAGGGCCACTCAGTGCTATTCCAGAGGCAATAATTGATTCGTTTTTGACAATCTTCTAAGCTGACATACTGAAACTATCTAGAAATTCAGTAGTGACATATTTGTATCCCTAGAAAAATTACATATGCATCTTGGTTTCTTATGTTTCATGAATTCATGAGAACCTAAGGCATTACTATTGTAGTATTATTAACATGGGTGCTATATACAATTATACATGGGAAACACTATAAACAACTGGACATAATACCATAGTCAGCAAATTCTGATATAAAAATTGCATAAAAGATTGTATTTCCTATGAGTTAGTACTTTAATAATGCCTCCATTGATTATCTCAACCCACAAAATGTGTGACTTAGGTTTAGTTGACTTTAAAAACAAAAAAGAAGTCATCTTCTCTTCTAGGAATTTGGGATATGAGAATGTGCTTTGTAAAGTCTGATGTAGACAGATTGTGTCCAACCTTTTGATAGTGCAGTGTTACGTCATCTATAAAGCTCATACCTGAGAATGCAACTGAGTCACAGGAACAATTGCAAAGATCTTTAATGTTTTAAGTAAGTTTTTGACTTTATGTTGGGTCAGATTCATAGCTATTCTGGGTAGTGGGTTGAACATTTCCAGTGGAATAGACATGTAAGAGCTTATGACTGTGAGTCAGTTCTATCTCCAGGTCGATTCATCCAGTGGTCATCATTTGAGTTGAGTTTTAAGTTGCCTGAGCTGTGTTCCCAGACTTATGAGTCAGGTACCAATTCTGAAGACAAAACAATGTGTAGCATTGTGTATGTGCTTCTGAGGAGGAGGTCTATCGCTGTTGAATGATGCCAAGAGGCCAGATGGGGGCGGAGGGTAGTCACTGGTCAGTCTTCTTTTAAACCCATGTTGAGATTCTTAAACTTCTTAGCACTCTTTGCCAACCGGTGTTTACCTCAGTGTCTGTTTTTGACCAGACTCAGAGATGATGTGACTCTCAATTATTTCTTGCCTCAGAAATCTCCTTAAGTCAGAATTAAAGCTTCTTTACTTTAAAATCTGAATCACTGAGCTTTAATGCAAGTCATCATGTCTCATCAGTTCTGTTCTTTTGTTAAAAATGGGCCTAGATTTTGTTCTTTCTAGAACAACCAAAGGATGCATTATTGAACACCTACTCTCAGTGTACCCATATCCTGACCTTTTCAGGCTGCTGTCACATAGTGCTTGGGTGCTCACACGTCCTCTTCTACTTCCTGTGGTTGGCCTGGCATTGTGGAGAAGTCTAGCAGAGAGGTAGATAGCAGCCTGCAGTTGCTATCTCATGGCCCCTCTCATATACTATGATGGACCCACTGACCCAGTTGGCTCCTCTCCCCCTGCTTCCTCCCTCCTCCACATGCTCATTTGGCTGGCTATGCTGCTGGATTCCTACAATTGCTTATACCCTGAAGGTTGCTGGGGGTGGCTCCCTGTGGCCTCAGGCCTGAGAATGAAAAGGGTGGCAGGCTGGTAGTGAAAGCATGTTTAACTTCCTTTATGGAAAGATTAAGTTTCCACGAGAAGACTTCAAATGAGTGTTGTTTCACCCATCTCTCTCCTTTTCTTGGTTTCACTGTGGCTGACCTGGTTGGTGATAAGATAAAGATATTGGTTTCTGTCCTCTCAGGAGTCCAGAGTTCTATTCTTACCTGTAGTAGTCACCTCTCAAAATATTGCAAGGCCTTGCTAGTGGCTAATGTGTGGCTAGGTTTGATAAAGTGGAGACATAAGGCAGTAGTCAGTCATCCACACTGGTGGGTTCAGCATCTTAAGATTGCATCAACTACAGATGGAACCCATTTTTAAAAAATGTGTATGTGTGCTAAACATTTACAGAATGTTTCCTTGTTCTTATTCCTGACACAATACAACAGCTAGTACATGACGTTTGCATTATGCTAGGTAGTATTAATAATCCAGAGATGATTTAGAGCACGCTAGAGGATTTCAAGGGTTATATACAGAAAAAGTAAAAATCTGTTTTATGTAAGGCATTTGAGAATTATTGTATTCTCTGGTGGTCCTTTAACTAAGCCTCCTGTTAATGGAGTTAAAAGGCGTGTACTACCATGCCAACTAAATATTTTATTTTTAACTGAAGAGTGTTTTGCCTTTATGTAGATTTTGTTTTTTGTTTTTGTTTTCTGGAAAGCTGTGTGTGTACTTCTTTATGACTTATGGAAAGACAAGGAAAATCCTAGTTCTCAAACTTGTGACATCTGTATCATTGCAACTTATAACTTTGTAACCATCACTTTCTCAAGGGAGCATTTCGAAAATATCCTGTGGTGTCATTCTTGGCGGCGAGCAGGGAGTCAGGAGGCATGATTTACCATTCCGAGAATGGCCACACCGAGCCAGACCCAGACCCAGGGTCTCCGGCACTGTGGCCAAGCAAGTGGCTCACGCAGAGGCCAGTTGCCTTTCATGGAAGCGCTCTCAGACTCAGCGGCGTTCTCCAGACCCGAGGAGTTCTCTAAATACACCATATCCTTAGACGGGGTTTCTATTTTCAATCACAGTACCTTCTAGGGTGACAAGTTCAGTGTGTTGAAGTATACTTTTTAAACAGTTTGATCCTCTGTTCCTAATAAAATTACTTTTTAAAAATTCAAGAGGGAGAGCCCAAAACATAGCTCAGTAGTACAGTGTTTGCCCAGTGTATGCAAAGCTCTGGGTTCTATCTCCAGCAAGAGGAAAAAAATCAAAGCGGTGTTGCATTGTGTCAGAATTTTAGCAAACTTTAAACTTTAAGCAAACTGGGTACTGTTTAAATATGTCTTCCTGACTTTCCTTGATGCTGCCTGACTCTAGATCCTTCTGTTTTCCAAAGCTGAATGACTCAAAGAGAAAGTTAGGACTTTTTCCTTTCCCAAGGATGTTAGCTGAAGCTGGGGTGTGATCACACTTGCATATGGCCTCACACCCTCCATGTTAGATTTGAGCTCAGAGATTTCAGTCTGAGCGAGAATGACCCGTGCTGTGCCGTAAGAGCCTTTCCTATATTGTTGTGCTGCACTGCTCCGCCCCCCTAAACCCCATCTCAGAGCATCAGGTGACTGGCTCGATAGTATGTAACACTCTATAGCCATTCATATTAGTGCTTTCAAAAAGAATATTGGTGACTAAAAGATAGCTTGGTGGTTAAGAGCACTTGTTGCTCTTTCAGACAACCTGGGTTCAAGTCCCAGTACCCACATAGTGGCTCAGAACCATCTATAACTCCAGTTCCAGGGAACCAAATGCCCTCTTATGACTTCTAAGGATACCAGCATACACATGATAGACATACATACATGCGGGCAAAACACTCATATGGATAAAATAAATAAAGGAAAAAAAGTTAAGAATGTTGTTGACTTTAAAATTCATATGATCTTTTATTAACTATAGAATATATATTCTATCTCAAAACAAATCTTACTAGAATCTTAGTAGAATTATATTTTTTGAGATAAGGTGTATTAGTAAGAGTTCTCTATTAGAGCAGAACTGCTAGGATGAAATCTATTCCCACTGTCGCTTCCTCGGGCTGGGATGGTCTCAGTTGCTTTCTTCATAAAGAAATCTAAGTATATTTATTACTCATATTTAAGGAACTAAAATTAAATTGTAGCAATTGAGTTTGGAGGGCCCAGGAGAATCTGTAGGATCATAGTCCATTTCTCTTTGGTGGCCCACAATTCTAGTGCTAGCCCCACTAGGTGGCTTCTTTGCTTCTGGACTTAGACAGCTTCTGTGGTTCAAAGGAGTTCAGAGGGCATTTGTCTGCAGGGTGTGGTCAGATTCCTCCCCATGCTATCAGGTTTTTTGGGAGATAACCTTATCTGCGTCACCCTGACAGCTCCCAGCCTGAGCAGAACAGCTTCTTATTTCTTTACTTTCTCCCCTGGACCAGGCAGGATCCCAGATCCTCTAAGGGCACAACTGGAGAGCCAGTTCTTGCAGACCTGGACTTTTCAACAAGTAACAGCTGCCCTGCAGTAGGAATTCTTTCTAGTGAGCATATACCATCATTGGGTGCATTTTTTTTTCTGTCAAGAGGACCACCCTACATTCTTCATCTTTGCCACACTAAGAGTGTTCCATGATTCAAAATAGCCATCCTCCCAGCTGCCTTTGAATCTAGGGAAACCTGAGCAATTGTAGAGGTTTGAACCAGTCTCCTCCCACTTCGTTCTATTGCCACCTGCATATAACTTCCCAGCAGTGGAAGGGAAAAGTGGAGGCAGCTTATGTCATAGCTCTAGAGCTGGCAAGTATTGGCTTAGTACCTCACAGTCTGTATTTATTTGTCAGGGCAGCCATAATTAAATACCATATACCAGGCTGTAGATATGGCTCCATTTGTTGTTTTTCCAGACAACTCACATTCAATTTCCAACACCAACATGGTGGCTCACAACCATCTGTAACTCTAGTTCCAGGAGATCCAATGCCCTCTTCTTAACTCCATAGACACCAGGCATGCACACAGTACACATATGTACATGGAACCATACCATTCACATACATAAAATAAAATAAATAAATCTAAAATGCTTTTTAATACCATATACTCAGCGGCTTAAACAACAGAAATTTATTTCTTATGGTTCTTGAGGCTGTGGAGTTCAAGATCAAGGTGGTAGCCACATACATTCTGCCAAGTGCTTTCCTCCTTGCCTTCAGATGACTCCCTTCTTGCTGTGTTCCTGAAAGAACACTAACCCATTGTGACGGTTCCACTCTTACCACCTTATCCAAACCTAATCATCTCCAAAAGCTCTGACCTCTGATACTAGATTCTGTCTCTGGAAATTAGAGGGACAACGTGTGAATTTGGGGAAGGGATACAAACATTGTGTTTGAAAGGCATACAAACTGAGCTCAAGCCATATGCTAGCTCTATGCTAAACACAAGGATGAGGAAGGCCCAGGGCCTGCCTCTCAGGGGCACCAGTGCCATTAGGAAAGCCACACCACAGGGTCCTACGAGGATGCCAGAAAACCTCTGCTTCTCTGTCCCTCTCTTCCGTACTTGCTTGTCACTCATCCCTCTTTATCAGCACATGCCTTTCCTTCTCTCTTGGGAGGACCCATTTTGCCCTGCAGTGGGCTGCTTATGATGGTTATGTGTACAGGAAAGATGGAGGCTCTCTGCTCCGAAGAGTGAAGGACATTTGAGTAATGAGGGAAGCCCTGGGAAGATCCAGGAACCCAAGGCTGACACGCCAGCCACACCGGGTATCCTTACCCACCTGTCTCCTCAGTCTGTGTATTCAGCGCTGTGGGCACACTTCATACACAGAGTCAACCAGGACACATCCTAGCACCTCACAGCACACAAGAAAGGAATTCTTTAAAAAAAAAAAAATGTTCCTGTGGAAAAAAACAGGTTTTGTTCTTGCACAAAAATTTTCCCTATTGAAGGAAAATCAATTTTATTTTGTAATGTCTGACTTGTGAAGTTCCGTGACTGACCCAAACTTGGAGGCCGCTGAGTGCCTACGCCTTCATCTATCTCTCCCCTCCCCCACCCCGTGCTGAACAGTAGCCAGTTCTTCTCAGCTGAATCTGGGCCATTTGCTTTCACCTCTAAATAAAGAGTGAGACTGCTTTTAGTCATGGAACCCAGAAAGGACACAGGAAGATACATTAATTTTTGATTTTCCTTGTTTTATCACCAAGAAAACAGCTGCAGATGGTAAAAGGCAGGAGATCATTGTTCTGGATTCCAAGAGGAGCAACGCCATCAACATTGGCCTGACGGTGCTGCCCCCTCCAAGGACGATTAAGATAGCCATCTTGAACTTTGATGAATACGCTTTAAACAAAGAAGGGATTGAGGTAAGACAAGTTCTGTGAAGAATTGCTAGTATTGTAAAATGTGCATCGCAGTTCAATTGCATTGAACATAACTTGGGGTGGTTTGCAATCTCCTTTACTCAACTGGACTCTGAAAGACATTAAATGATTCTTATATGTTTAATCCGGGACAGGGAGCTATTCCACCTTGCTGTGAAGTTCAGAGATCTTGGCTTCCGTATGGATCTCAACTCTAACCACACATTGCTTACCTAAGAATGGAAGAGATCATCACTCCCTCCATATGAGGAGGTCTTCTTTCATGTCATGTTATACATGTCTAGGAACACTTATGAACTGTAGTTTGGGTGCTGAGTTCCACATCAAGGACACTGTTTTGATCTTATAGAAAGATGTGATTTGGGGCTAGAGATGTGGCTCACCTACTATGTACAAAGCCCAGCTTGATGGCTTGTGCCACACAGTGGGTATGATGGCACTAGCCTGAAGTCTTCGTTCTTGGTAAGTGGAAGCAATAGGCTCAGAAGTATAAGGTCATCCTTAGTTGCATAAGAAGTTTGAGACCAACTTGGGCTACATGAGACTCTGTGTCAAAAAGAAAAAAAACAGATAAGGTTTGTTGGGTCATCTGGGGAACAGAACAGGCTAACTGGGACTTTTGTAATTGCTGATCTGGAGGTGAAAAAGGTGAGAGGTAGGTAGCCCACTGGAGAATATGTCACCTGCTATGCCACAGTCCCTGTCCCTCCATGTGGCTATGCTCTCCTGCCTCTGTGGGGTTCTGTCAGATGTAGCAGGTGAAACCCTTCATCGTAATGATGGAGGAGGAGAGGAGCTACTGGACAGTCTATAGATTTGTACCAAGAGGTGAGGTAACCTGGAGACATCTGGGTAAGGATGTGGAGTCTGGTGATGTTGGTTTGTGACTTTGGGTGTCCCATCCATCTATCAGCAAGAAGCCTTTCACATCTGAAGGTTTATTCATACACAGTCTTGTTGGAAAACCTGAAAATGGATGGAACCAGTGAAGCCTAACTTTAGAAGGAATGCAAGCCTTTGACAGAAAAGTCCACAGAGAGGAGGGCTTGGGCTACAGTGCTAGACTCACCTACAGCCCTGGGTAGAGGGTAGAGGAGAAGGCAGTGAGCATAAGTTCACGCAAGGTTTGGAGACCAGCAGGCCAGGAATACCTTTGCTCTTTGGGATGAAGAAACAATCATAAGAAAAACTATCCACTGAAATGATTACTTGGTTGAATGTACAGTGTTCCTCCCGAGTTCATACCCATCCAGGAGTGACCTCACTTGGAAAGATAGTTCCATTAGGATGGGTGATGTCTTTTGACTGATATTCTTACAAGAGGAAGGATATTAGGACATAGACAGATGAGAGTGCCACTTGAATCAGAGAACACACATTGGGAGATTCATAGGATGGAAGGTCATGTGGTAACAGAGACAGAAATTAGAATGATATACTTACAAATCAAGGGATGTCAAGGATTGTACTGAGTACCAGAAGCCAGGAGGCAAGGAAATGTCCTCCTCTCTAGCCTGCAAAGAGAATGCATGGGCCTCCTACAACCTTGATTTTGAACATTATGAGAGAATGAATTTACGCTGTTTCAAGCCACCTCATTTGAGCAACATTGTTACTATGGAGCAACAGGACATGTAAGTAATATACTAGATGCTAGTGGTACCTACCCTCCCCCACACTGATCCAAAGCCAGAAATGTTTCCACCCACTGTTAACCTCTCCTAGGGAGTGAAAGCATTCCAGCCAAGAACCCTGATTGGAGCTACCTCCACATCCAAGGACTGTGCACATCCCTCGGCTGTTCTCATAGCTGTGCAAAGCATGGAATAAGCCCTCTTGTAGAACGTGAAACGGGTGGGACACTCTGTCATCTCCTCTCCATGCTGTCATCTCCTCTGCATGACCATTGGTCCCAGCCACCTGAGGGGTGTAGAAGATCTACACACATGTGCTGGGAAGGACCAAGAGCTTGTCCTGGACTCTTGAAGAGTTAAAATGAGACTGAGAAGAAAAAGCTGTTGTCAACTTACAGACCTTTGCTAATAAGATTTGCAGTTAATGCCCACAGGCCTTCAGCCAGACCGTCTGCTTCCTGGATACACACATTATGTCATGGCATCGAAGCTTGATAGGGCCGTTGGAAAGCTCTGTGCCCCAAAACACAATTAGGATGTATCAAATGACATCCTGTGCCGTTGCCTAGCAATTCATGGTATAAATCTGGATTTGTCATACAAACTTAAGCAATTAACTCCATTAAGGAAGTGGTTTTCAGAAGAGTATTAAACTCTAGGAAGTTATTTTAGGGTCATCTCTAGAGAGCATCAATAATATTTTTCCAGTAAAATACACATAATGATCACAAGTGGAAGTAGGAAAACATTACTTTTTTTCCCCTCCTTTGTTTTTCTGATTTTTAGAGAGTAATCCACTTAAGAGACGGCACAATACAGTGGTCTTTAGTGACATTTAACTTGGCTCACTTTGGCTGGCTGTCATACTAGAAGCTGAAATTTCCTTTAACCGCTTGTGCCACAGTATAATTCTAAGGAGTTTGTACTACCCAAGGTCTGTCCTTAGCTGGCTTCATGGGTGCTGGGCATTGGTAAGTCTGCTCACGGAGCTACATGGCTGGCTCCAGGAACTGGAACGGACTGAATATAGGACACAGCTGCTCTGTTCATACTGTTTGAATCCGCAGCTGAGTATCCATGGATGACGGGCCTCCTGCTACGACATGAGGGGCAGCCCTTAGCAGTTCTCCAGCTCTGCTTGGGTGAGCTGCAACCTGTCCTTTAGCAGATCACTTCGTCTATGCTGGACGCAGTAGCCTTGCCCGAATGTGCTGCTTCAGAGTGCTCATGAGTAAGCACATGGATAAAATGCAATTTTAAGAACATGTAAGCGGTTCGCAAACTAACCCCAGCCAAACAGTCCCACGACCATGCTGCTTCACCCACATCCTTGTAGTATATTCTTCACCACCATAGCTAGGGTTCTGTCAAAACGAACAAGGAAAACCATTACTCCTGCATCTCATCTGCAGGTAAATGAAATGGCCAAATGCAACCTAGCATTTTGGTCTACAATGGAGGATATATTTGCACTATTTTTCTTTATATAGTACCTTCTCCCAAAACAAGTATAGTTCTTGTAGTAGTGCAGGGACATTGTCTAGAAGAAAGTGAAAAAAACCAGTTGCTGCATTTTGGGCTTTTTGGATGTCCTTTTCCCTACAAAACCAAGTGGTGATTCAAAAAACCATTGAAGAACCTAGTAATGTGGCAAGAGTCTGACCTAGACCCTGCCTTGTGCTCATCTGTATCATTTCTGGTGGAGGGAAGGACCACCAGCTCACAGCGGGTGGCTCGGACCTACTGTTCCTATAGCTGTCTTTGTTCCAGTGATGTAAAGGAATGAGAAAATAAACTAGCTCAGATCCTCAGAAGCAGTGAAGAAATGACTTAAATTAGAAAAGTGAAGAGCAAAGGAAAAATGTTGTGTTCCTTCCTCAAAGGGACAAAGCAACAAAACTTGTAGGAACATGTCTCCTGAAAGTCTTAAAAGGTGTTGGCAAGGTTTTGTTTTGAAATTCCTGTCATGCCTAGAACAATTTAAGCATTATGACAATTAAAGTGCACTTTTTTGCTAAGTACTTTGAAAACTAGTTGAGTTCTGATCATAGATGTTTTCAAAAGTTTTATCTGTTTGAATTGTTTGGGTAGGTTTTTAAAAAACACTCTCTTTGTAGCCAGTGCGACCTAGAAAATTTTGGCTAAATCTCTCCTGATCCTGAAATTCTGCCCACGTAGCTTCATTCTGGAGCCACGATGAAGAACAAATTGGAAGGAGATGTATCTGAGTGTTTGCCAGGCGCCACCTTCTGCAGCCTCACTCTGACCTCAGCTGAGGATGTGTATCTTCAGTATAGCTGTGCTTCTGGTGAGCTGAGGCCAGCCCTCCCTGCCTGTTACTACTCACCAAGTGCAGGGCTGCTCTGCCCAGATCCACCCTGATGCACCGTTGTATAAACATGTGCATATTTGGTAGCTGCTGTTAATTTTCTAGTTTTTAAAATTTTTAAAAATTTTTAAAAATCTTGGAGTCAGTATAGTATAAAGTTGACTCTTTTGGTAGGCAAGCCTAGAATTTTAAAAATGTTATCTAAATCCCTCAAATTCTGATTGAAATACTCCCATGATGCCCTTCTGTAATCCCAGGACCTGGCAAGCAGGGATACATTTTCTATCACTATGGTTTTCTATTTTGAGACTATCATATGGAATCTCACAGTGTAAAGTCTCTAGAGATTGGCATATACATATATATATTTTTTTTTTCTCCAAATAGGGCAGAGTGATACTTCCAAGGTCAGGTTTTACAATTCACCATGATTGTTCTATTTCTTCTTCCTTACTGTATAGCTTCTAGAACCAGCTTGTCTGTTTCTATACAAAATCATGTTGGTCTTTTGGTTGGAACTGAGTTAAATCTAAAAGCCAGTCTAGAGAGAGAGCATCCTGACTATAAATCTCAATACATAGATATGGTATTCCACTCCATTGACTTAGATCTTCTGTTTTTTTTTTTCCATTAGAATTTTCTAATTTCTAACATATAAAGCCTGTACATTATTTGTTATATTTGTCACTTGTATATTTCATCATAACTAACACTTTAAAATTTGCTCATTGTTACTATGTAACAATAAAATAGGTTTTTTGTTTGGCCATGTATCATGAACCATTGTTAAGCTCACTTCTGTGTTTTAGAAACATTTTTGTAGGTTGTTCATAATTCTTTACATAAACCATCATAGCCTCTGTGAATATCAGACAATTCTACCTTTTTCCTTTCTGTGTAGTCTCTCTCTCTCTCTCTCTCTGTCTCTCTCTCCCCCTCCCTCCCTCCCTCCCCCTCCCCCTCCCCCTCCCCCTCCCTCCCTCTCCCCCTCTGTCCCCCCCGTGTGTGTGTGTGTGTGTGTGTGTGTGTGTGTGTGTGTGTGTGTGTGTGTGTGTGTGTGTATAGGGGAGGAAAATATTTCCATACAATGTTAAAGTACGAATGATGAGGAAAGAAAAAAATGTAATAAATTAAGCATTTGAACCTGTAAAAGAATCAAGAATCAATCAGATCCCAGCATCTTTTGTCCTCTTGGCATTCTACAACTGGCTTTTACCAGAAGCAGATAGGAACAGAAAGATGCACTGTTTTCATCGATGAGCAGTTATTGTTTTTCATATATAATACTATCAGTTTTTCCTCAGTCAGATTTGTGTTTGGTATTATTGTTTTTCTGAGTTTTGGTTAAAATTTATAATTAATAAATAAAAGTCAATCTGATTTTCTTTGCATTTTTGTAATCTGTTAAATTAGTTAATTAAATGTGCAACAAAGCGCCCATTCTTGACGTATTGTCACTGCATCTCCTAGGGAGCAGGAAGCCATTCTCCAATATTCTTTTGCTTTTCTCACTTATCATCCTCTATCCTTAGAATGTCCTGTATGTACAAGGCCTGGAAGGTCTGGAACAAGATACTTAAACTTTACAGGTTATAATAATATAAATCCTCTATATTATTAAAAACAGAATGTTTTTTTACTACCTGCTTAGGAAATTATTGAAATTTGAAAATTACAGAAATTTGAAAACATTGCAGGATCAGAGTCTGTTACTAACAAAGAATCGTTATATCATCCTATCTTTCTAGAAAATTCTGACCATGATTCCAACTGAAGAGGAGAAGCAGAAAATCCAGGAAGCTCAGCTGGCCAACCCTGAAGTGCCCCTGGGCAGTGCCGAGCAATTCCTGCTCACACTCTCCTCAATCAGTGAGCTTTCAGCTCGGCTCCACTTGTGGGCGTTCAAGATGGATTATGAAACCACAGAAAAGGTAGGCAGGTCATAGGAGCATCCCATATCCCAGGGGTGAGGCCAAGGGTTTTTACAGTTGGTGAATATTAAGCTAGTGGAGCCTCATTCTTGACACAGAATTTGGAGGGTGATTGTGTCCTAGTTCACATTGGGTGGTGTGAAACTGCATCTGTGCTAGGTGATGAGTGCCTTCCGGATACCAGCTTCAGATGCCTGACTGTAGGCAGCAAATACATGATTTTTAGTAATCAAAATTTTTCAGATGGTATTTTCACTATAGAAGTTGTAGAAAAGCACAATATGGAAACAATATATCATTCTTCCACTTGATGATAGTAACCTAAGCTGGCACTGGCCAGAGCAGTTAGCTGGCAGCTCCGTGGGTACCTTTGAGAGAACGTTAGTAGCTACTTTTCTCATTGCTGTGACCAAATGTCTGGTAGAAACCACTTATGGGAGGAGAGATTTGTTTGGGCTCATGATTTCAGAGGATAGAGTCCTTCACTAAGGGAAAGGTATGATGGAGAGTGGAGCAGTGTCATCTATGATAGCAGCAGCTTGCCTCAGTAGACAGAACTGAATCACAGGAGAACTAAAAAGCCAGACACAGTAGTCTGTGTCTGTAACCTCAGTTTTCCTATGGTGAGATGGGGGCTGGCCACAGGAGAATACCTGGAAGCTTGCAGGCTAGCTAGCTTGGTGAACAGAGAAACCCTGTCTCAAACAAGGCAGAAGATGAGGACAGACACCTGAAAGAGTATCCAGACATACAAACACAGAGAGAGAGAGAGAGAGAGAGAGAGAGACAGAGACAAAGAAAAAGAAAGAGAGGTGGGGTAATTTAGATGGGAAATGTACTGGAGACTCCTCTTAAGAAGCAACTGAAAGACTTAGGCATTCTTCCCATACTGGGGTCCCACACAGATCCTTAGCGATCTGTGAGCAAACATCTGTTTACCTCAGATAGAACACCAACAAACTAAAGAAAGATTTCCATTCAAGTCTAACTCAGTGAACCAGAGGTTACCAGATTTACTTACATGAGGGTCAGTCAGGGGTTACTTATAAAAATACAGATAGTTATCAGTGAGCTATGGCACCATGAAGCCCACTCCAGCATGGACATCCCTGGAATGTCCTTTTTCCTAGATGTTGTTACATACTACTTATGTGACTTGGGGATGGGCCTTGTGAATCTTGTATTTAAGGAGTTTCCTGAGACTTGTAAGTTTTGGTAACTTCCTGAGTCTCCCTCTTGGTGGTAGTATTTTGATTTGGAAGGGATGTTACACAACAGGTCAGTGGACATGCTTTTGTGGACTGAATGGGGTGAGTAGTAAAAATTGGATGGAGAACTGTAAGGGACTTAGTACTAGAGAAGATGAAGACCGAACCCCAGAGAAGTTAGCATGGTGTTGTACTGGAGAACAGCTATATGGCAGTGAGATTAGGAGCTTAAGGGAAAATTAATGGGGAACATTTCTAATACAAAAATCTGAAGCTAAAATACACAAAAATCCAAAAGTTTTTGAGGGCCAAAATGATGCCACAGTGGACAATTTAATATCTGACCTCATGTGACAAGTCACAGACAAAGCAAAAGTACATAAAAAGTATTTTAAATTATTGTATGAAGTTGCCCTCTGTTTTAATGGGTGTGTTATGATACCTGAGAGAGTTTTGTCCTTGTACTTGGATCCCATCTCTGAGATGTCTTATTAGGTATAGTCAAATATTCTAAAATATGAAACAATTCTGGGTCCCATGTATTTTGACCAAAGGGTTTTTAACCCATTCTGCATCTGAACTTATGGAGTCAAGCAGGAATGAAGACAGCCCTAGGCTGCCAGGTGACTGGTGTAACTCAATTGTGAGACCATTTGGCCCACTTGGGTGATTCTAGCAGAGAAAGATGACACTAGAAAAAATGAGTAACTGGCTGTGGTTGGGGACTTGCAAGACATGGCTACAGGAGAGACCAAAGTCAGACATTCTGGTGTGGGGATCCAGGCAAGTGAAGGACTTCATAGTTCGAGGCCAGTGAGGCTGCAGGGCAGGCTAAATGTCTGAGGGGATGAGAGTAGCAAGGACAAGCCCAACTCAAAGTCCATAGGCTCTATGCACCCCAGGATAGTTATGAATATTCCCAAATTCTTACATGTATTTCAAGCAAGGAGCTGTTTTTTATAACTAAATTATATGGTTCTTGAGAGTGAACTTTGTGGATGACAATCATGTCACGATGTCAAAAGATTAGACATGCCTATGTGAGGCTGTAGGTGGCCAGCCTGGAGTGCCTGAAAGGGGCAGAAAGAGGCTGTGAGGACACGATGCGTACAATCATCTGCCTGCAAAGAAAAAAGACAAAGAGGAGTCTGTGATGTTTGTGCTGAGGGAGCATGGCAAGAAAGATGGCCTCAGAAGTCAGCCATGGCTGGCAGGGGAGGGCAGTGAGAATGAATGACCTGAGGGTCCTACTTGAGCTCAGATGGTACACAAGACCAGTGAAGATCTAGCCAGCACCCCTCACTCCAGCACACGCTTCACATGGTCTTTATTATGGTGTCTTAGGGCAGGCTAGGGTTAGAGGGTCGTTAGAGCTTTAGGGAATTAGGATTAGGGGTTAAGGGTTAGGGTTAGGAGGTTAGAGGGTTTAGGGTTAGGGGTTAGATGGTTAGGGGTTTAGGGTTAAGGTTAGGGAGTCAGGGCTTTAGGGGATTAGGATTAGGGGGTAAGGGTTAGGGTTAGAGGGTTAGGGGTTTAGGATTAGGTTTAGGGTTAAGTAAACTCTCTGCTTCCTTTCAGTTCTGTCCATATGTAAGACATATTTTCTGTCACACGAGCTTGTGCTAGGGAGAACTCTATATTACTTCAGACTACATAAAAACTGAGAAGAAACAAAGGAAGCCAGGGTATGTATTCTTTCTCATCACCATTTTCTTTTTATCTGAAAGGAAGTGGCAGAACCACTTTTGGACCTGAAGGAAGGAATAGACCAGTTGGAGAACAATAAGACTCTGGGCTACATCCTGTCCACCCTCCTCGCCATTGGGAACTTTCTAAATGGAACTAATGTAAGGCTACCCCATCTCTTGCTCTCTGGCCTCCTTTATCACATAATCTATGCCATCGTTTACCAATGGATCTGTTCATTCAATTCCCTGGAACACAGTGGAACAAGCAGCTTTAATGTCTTCCTGCTGAAAACTCAAAACTTTCTGTCCTTGAAATATCTGGGCCCATGCATTTGAATGCAATCCCTTCTGTAAGAAGGCTTGAAAAATATGCACAATTTCCTTACTGAGTATGGCTACTCTAAAAATTAGCATCAGGGATTTTCATTCAGACAGGTTCCTTGTTCTTCTAAGCTTGCCACTCAAATAATTGTGAGTTTACACATTCTGATATTCTTTTAAAGATTCATTTTATTTTTAATTGTGTGTGTGTGTGCATGCACACGAGAGTGCATGTGCCCATGGAGTCTAGAGGCTTTGCGTGCCTTGGAGCTAAAGTTATCAGCCAAGTCGTGCTCTATCCACTGTGGGTGCTACAATCCACTGGTCCTCTGCAAAAGCAGCATGTTCTCTTAATTGCTATGCCATCTTCCCAGGCCCAATATTCTTTTTTAAAAGCCAGCTTTTTAATGGCTACCATGGGGCTGACTCTGGTCAGAAAGTTGACATTCAGTAATGGTCAGAGGAGAAAGAAGCTGTTGGTATGCAGGTGTCAAAGCCCTGTCAAAGTCCTGGAAGGTGGCTCAGGGATACGTTGTATGTGGTTGTTTCAGTTTGAGCAGCAGAAGAGGAAGGAGTGTGTGGCCCACTAGTCTTGGAGAAGCTAAACGCTGGGCTACTGTAGCCAGACATGGATTCTAACCATCTATGCTGTTGAAGGAGCCTATATGTAATACTTGTTTTTTTATCATATTTTTATTCAATGTCACCAAATAGGCCAAAGCATTTGAGTTAAGCTACCTCGAGAAGGTTCCAGAAGTCAAAGATACAGTGCACAAGCAGTCACTTCTCCACCATGTGTGTACCATGGTAGTGGAAAACTTTCCAGACAGCTCGGATCTGTACTCAGAGATCGGGGCCATCACCAGGTCAGCCAAGGTACGTTCACGTACTTGGAGAGCTGGCCTCCTGGGCCTCGCTGCTGGGTCTTCTGCGTCATCTCAGAGGCATACAGCCTCTGTTAGTAAGCCATTCGGTGGTGCCTGCACTGCCTGATCTGTAGTTCACAACTATGATTCATTTCATGCCATTTCTAATGAACTTTTAAGATCTTTTTCCTATCTCTGGTTCTTGGTCAGATTCTTTCCTACTGAGGTATGCGGGGCAAGCCTGCCATGCAATCCTCACTCTTGTGGCCACTGATGAGAGTGTTACTTTCCAGACTATTCTCTCCAGTGTTGCAAATCTTCAGCCTGCTTTAGGTAGGCAAACATGTCAAAAAGATGCCAACTGGCTCCTCCAGAGATGCCATATTACCCAGGATGAGATCTGGAGCTGGGAACCTAAGTATGCCTGGCCCCAGTGATCAGAGATTGGCCATTCCAATGATCTTACACACAGGGAACATTTTTATAGGGCTATAAACAGTATATGGCTTTGGACCCTCAGCTGCCGGCTCTTAAAGTTCAGAATTAATATTTCTGTGAGCATATGGCTGGTTAGGTAAGAGAGCATTGCAGTATGTTGTCACTTAGCTGGCTGCCAGGTAGGGGGACCACTGATGTAGAACAACACTCAAAGGATCATCAAATACAACCGAATTGGGAGAAATGAAGGCTGTGGAAGCACTGGAAGTTTGTGGGTGGGCAGGAGTCCATAAACAGGACACAGAAACCAGGCAACTGTAGAGGAACTTTCTGGGAATACAGTGACTGTGCGTGTGTAATTTGCATTTAACTCTCAGGATCTCATGCCTGTCTGCCTCTACACGCACAGACCTTGAAGGTACTGTAAACCCCTCAGAGATTGGCACATGGGAAGAGGCTACTTACTGACATGAATTCAGTTGCATCCTGCACTTGTCTCTGTGTACTTACTGTGCTATATGGAGATCTCTGTAGATTTGGTATCTGATATGGGGAGTGTTGTGTACTAGGTACTCCATGAGTGTTGGATGAATATATAATTGATGGATGAATCAAATCATCTGTCACATAAATTACAAATGCAACTGTAGTGAAGGGAAGTCAGCTATCCATTGCTGGCTGAGCACAGCAGAGCCATCCATGACTGGAAGACGATCCTTATTCTTCAGTAAAATATTCCTGAAGAACAAGAGGACCCTGAAAAGGTTTATGAGACTTCTATTCAGCTCATCTTGTACTAGGTTCCTTCATTTCATGTTTGAATTTACAGTTCCCAAAGATTCTCAGAACATTTCTTCCCAAACAAGGCAAGAAAAGGTGGCTCATGAGTTGGGTTCACTTGGAGAACAGTTTTATCACTAAATAAGTTGATGTTGAGATAATAAAAAAAAAATACACATGTGAATCATTTTTAGGCCATAAATATGTTTGTATTTCAAGATGTAAATTGGGTTTTGATGTTGGTTTCCTCCCAGAGGCACTTTGGGCCCCCAGCTCAGGCTGGTGTCCAGTTGTTTCACGCATTTGCTGTGTTCTCTCTCTCCCTTCCATTTTCAGGTTGACTTTGATCAACTTCAGGATAATTTATGTCAGATGGAGAGAAGATGCAAAGCTTCATGGGATCACCTCAAGGCAATTGCAAAACATGAAATGAAACCCGTTTTAAAACAACGGATGTCAGAGTTCCTAAAAGATTGCGCAGAGCGAATTATAATTTTAAAGATCGTCCATCGGAGGATAATTAACAGGTACATGTATTGAAGAGCTTACAAAAAAAAGAAAATATTTTGTACACAATAATCAGAGGCTTAAATTTACAAAAATGTTACTATGCATTCTAGGTACATAGCAGGTATTCCTAAGGTACCGAAGTCTGGAAATGTTTGCAAAACAATGCCATTGAATCTTAATTGGAAGAGATGCTGGCAATAATTTAATACAAAAATCCCCCTTGACCCAGGAATTGCTTTTGTAAGATCTATGGAAAATTGCTACTTCTCTGCAGCTGCTGGAGTCATCTCAGCTACAGAGAACCTTCTTCCCCGTGAGGCTGCTCTCCTTATTAGAAAAGTTCTCTTATATCTGGTCTGTACTCAGCCCTCTGAAGACTCTGTGGTGGTGTGTTCTCCAGCCAAACTCCAGCATGTGTACCTGAATGAGGGCTGAACCCTACCACAGGGCTCTCCTCCATACCAGCCTTCGTCAGAGTCACAGGACACAGGAGGACTCTGGAATTGTGGTTTACCTTCAAGGAGGCTCACTCTAATGGGTTTAGTATGGCTCTATGCCTGTCTGTGCTGCTTCCTTTTAAACCAGGTATAGGGTCTTGGTCTTCCAACCTTGCAGGCAAGGATGAGCCAGCACTTTCTTTTGTGTTTTATCACAGCATATGGACATAGGAACACCCCCATCCCTCCGTCTTTTCTTCTTTACTCAACTCTTTTTGTCATTCTTAAGCCCATGTAGGATGTTCTAAAACCTCACACTCTCATCTTCCCATAGCCCACCCTGTCTTGTGTCGTTTCCAGCTTTGATGAACATACTTCCTTAGGGTTTGTGTGATATTTATGTGCATAGTGTTTGTGGGTATCCATATGTGCATATACATTCATGGGGAAGCCAGAAGTCAACATCAGATGTCTTCCTCAGTTGCTTTTCCCAGGATCTCTCACTGAACCAAGAGTTCACTGATTGTACTTGCTGATCTGGCCAGGAGGCCTCAGGGATCTTGGTGTGTCTGTTTCCCCAGTGCAGACTTTGTAATGACACACTACCATGCCCAGCTAGCTTCCTGTGTGGGCCCTGGGACTCACTGAAGGTTGCACAGCAAGTGTTCTACCTATTGAGTGATCTCCCCAGCCCCTCTTGCTTGGGATTGAGTGCAAGTGATGAGCAAAGGTGGGAGAGGGGATATAAAGTGCTGGGCAGGGCAGCAATTTTGAAAAAGTATTATTTGGCTACCCATTAATCAGGACTTTTGGAATTAAGCTGCTTAATTGTAAACCCCCTAACTATACTTCATCCAACTACATCTATATTTCAGTTACGTTTTATTGCCTTTGTGTAGAGGAATTTTATATGACATTTGATCAAATTTCTTACTCAAATTACACTATGCTTTTGACATTGTTATAGAAGGGGAGGAAGAGGATGTGTGCTGGTTTGACCCTTTATTCTTTTTATTATGCAAGTGGTTACCAACTTTAAAAAATATGAAAATAAACAATTTCCATTTGGCATGTTGTAAAACTAGAGCAAATTCATGAAAGTCTTATAAAGCTATTACGCCTGCTATGATTAACCATTTTTCCAAATAGATTAAAAACTTGTCTAAGCTATCCCTTAAGATGTGTTTGCTCAAATTGATCCATCCAAGCATCCAAACATGGATAATGGTTGTTATTGTCTGACCTAAGTTCACAGATCTCCACTATTGGCCATCCCATTGGGGGTAACCAGGATGGACTAGAAATCCACCATAGCTGTGGCTGGCGCTGGAAGTTCTGTGACTGGCAATGTATTAAGTAGTGGCCAGAGTAAACTCAAACTTCAGAACCCTGGGTTCAAATGAAGTCTTTAGTAGGAGTCTGAATTATAGAACCAATTAGAGCAGGAATCCATTGCTAAATTGGGTGGACTAGAACTGAGCCTCCTTGCTTTGCTTCACATTCTTAAACACTTCCCAGAAACATTGCCCAGGCCTACTAAGGTAGTCTTTCACTCTAGATATTGGGAAATAGACCAAAAATGAAGAGCCTTAAATTAGGGCCTTTATGCTTTGCAATGAGTGAAATCTTAACATGTAGATCAGTCTACATGTAAAGCTTCAGATCAGAAAGTTATATGTGGTTGCACAATTGTTACTTCAGGCAATTCTTGGCTTTCAAAACATTTGTTCATCACTGAAAATCTTGTTTTGGTTGCTGGCAACCGCACATTTGCCTTTCATTTTTATTCTGCCCCAACAGCCTAACTTGCTCTGTGGATGATGCGCAAACAGACTCATTCTCATGATATCATTTGGCAGTAAGAGCCAGGAAGCTCAGGCTGATGTGGTACTAGGTCAGGGGTGGCAAGAAGGTATTGCTTCACATAGGATGGTCTGGGAAGGCTCACTGGGCAAGTGATGTTTTGGCAGAGATCAGTGGGACGAAGAACATTTCCATTATCATGATCCACGCACCTGTGTGTGGGCAGAATGTTCTGAGCATGGTATAGGCCTGGTACTGGATGCTTGTCCTATGGCTCTTCCCTGTCGAGTAGGTTTTTTGTTTTTGTTTTGTTTTTTTCCTTCCCCTGACATAAGTCCTGCAGCTCTGAGCTTTTTGTTCTTGGTGTCCCTTTAGGATTGTGTGCTACAGAGGGACCTTATTCCTTCTTCAGTAAGGATAACCAGGAGCCCAAGGTGGCTGAAGTCATGTCAGATTGGCAGAGAGTAGGGCTGGCTGTGTGGTGCTTGTGCACATATGTAGGTTGTTACGTGTTCACCTGTATGTGAACCTTGGGTTCTTACTTCCTGGTTGTTAAGAATGATACTGCTATGAACATTTGTGTAGATGTTTTTGTGTATACATTTTTCTTGTGTGAGTACATATGCAAGAGGACAACTGCTAGCCATGTGGGAAATGTCTGTTTCGCTTTCTAAGTTGCTCTGCCACCTGCCTTCCATAGCAGGTCACCCGTTTTAAGTTCCCACCACTGCTGAAAGAGTTGTGATTTCTCCATGTCCTTGCCCATCCTTGGCTGTCTTTTTAAGATAGCCATCTTCTTGGGCGTGAGGTGCTATATCATTTGATCTTCATTTCCCTGTTGAGTAATGATTTGAACATATTTTTATACACTACTTGGATACTTGTGCATCTTTTAATAAAATGAGAAACGTCTGTTCAAATCCTTTACCTGCCTTTCTGTTTCTCAGGGTCAAGTAGTGAGATGCCTCTGTATATTCTGGGTGGGAGTGCCTTACCACAATGTTTTCTCCCATTCTGAAAGTTGTATTTTCACTATTGATAATGTCATTTGAAACATAAAAGTTTTTAATTTGGGTGAAGTTCAGTTCAGTTCTTTTTTTTTTCTGCTGCTTGCTTATGTTTTTGGCATCATATCTAAAAATACATCTAAATCCAAAGTCATGGAGAGTTATATTTTGTTTGCTTCTGAGAACTTTCTTGTTTTTTTGTTTGTTTTGTGTTTTTAAAGTGTTTTAGTCCCCTTTACTTTAAAAACAATTTGCATGTTTTACAAAAGGAAAGCAAAGTGTCCTTCATTAAATCACATCCATATTCAAACTGTACAAACTAGAGCGACCAGTCCAGGAGCTTTTGTCCACAGATAATGGTTATTTTTGTAATACTTTTTTTTTACACCTGAAATTTCCCTCTCTCTTTCATTATCTTATCTCTCAGTTCCTAGTACCTAGAAACTGTGTGCTTTACAAAATGAATATAGCCTATTTTTAATTTAATTTAAATTTTCTTTTTTTCCTTTTTTTTTTTTTTGCGATCGTGTCTCACTGTGCAGACCAGCCTTGCCTTTCACAACCCCTCTGCCTCAGAAGCAGGAGCCACCATGTTCAGCTTAGTACTTTTTAATTTATAAATATTGTAGTTGGAGTAAATTTTTGTTCAACTTACTTGGCATGTCCTAGTTAAATTAAGATAATATAAATAATATTGCAAGAAAAATGTTTCGAAATATTTAGAAAAACCCTATAAGCATCTACTTAGAATCTGTTTTTGACTATATTTATCTGCACATAGTCACAGTTACTCCAAGAACTACTTTTCAAAAAAAAAAAAAAAAACTTCTCTATTCTCATTTAGTTCTTATATAACCTAGAAATTGTACTATGTTTTCCTTAAGATACCAGTCATTTTTTTTTTGAAAGCTTGACAGATCCATTTACGAATGTGAAAATCAAGTAAGAAAGCAACGTGAAATCTTACCACCCAGACTTATCATCCGTGTCAACAGATGAGAATGTGACATGAACTTGACTTTTGTTTCTATTCTTCCCCAAGAAGACTCTTGGACCTCAGGAATGATCAGTGCTCTCCCACAGAAAGCTGATTTCTTATAAAAAGATTTTATACAAGTAATATTGGTTCCTAAAAAGCAAAGTCATCGCCATCACTGTTTTTTGCCTGCAGATTTCACTCCTTCTTACTCTTTATGGGCCACCCCCCTTACGCAATTCGAGAGGTGAACATCAACAAGTTCTGCAGGATCATCAGCGAATTCGCACTGGAGTATCGCACAACCAGGGAAAGGGTTCTGCAGCAGAAACAGAAGCGAGCCAACCACAGAGAGAGAAATAAGACCCGAGGGAAGATGATCACCGATGTAAGTTCCATGAACTCAGTTGCTTCATGGCGTGGCTTTTGAAAATAAGACAAATCATAAGTAGCTCCACAATTTTGGAGGGAAGTACTATTTTCTCCTGATTGTGGACAAAAAACAGTTTCCTCTTTTACAAAGTGCTCTCAATTTGTGCTTCTACCATGAAGTCTGCTGTGTAACACAGGAGGACCAGGACATGGAAAATTAGGATTGGGTGCCTGGAGGGGGGCAATGCATAGTGTAGCCATGTTGTTGTTATTTGATACTGATGACAACTGACATTTGATGAATTGGGTGGGGTGGCTATCAAGTGATGATACCTAGTGTAGAAAGGCAGATGCATTTATTTGATATTGATTCAGAATTTTCATTCTCACAACAATGTCATGTATCAGTTGGCCACTTGGGCCACTCAGTTTGAGCGTGTGAATTGACAGACTGATATTACTGCTCTAAGACATAGTCTTGTGTTCACATCATTTGAGTCACAGAATGTTAGGTTTGGAAGATACCTCAGATGAATCAAGTCTAGCAGAAATGTGTCCATAGCACCTGAGGTTGCCCTCAACACGTTTTCCCCTTGTTGCTGGCTCTTTACCTCCCCTTCAGCTCTGAGCCTACCTTTGACTCAAAAGCACATCACACAGGCAGGGAAGGGATTTTGAAGTAGACTCAGAAACAGGCTAACTACAGATGTTGTATAGATGCGGCATGCTCCTTAAGTGGAGCTGTCAGGATGTAGGAAAGTGCTGTAGTCTGACAAAGGTGCCCAGTGCATGGTCCCTTTCTGATGCACCTTTGTGAAACATGAACATGATATTGGCAGTATCCCTTACATATTACCAGTAAGCTCTAAGTTTCATTTTAGAGAAAAAAGAAAGACATTTTCTTGGAATGTTCCTTTTCAGGGAACCCTCCCTTCTTCAGTACTTATTCACATTTGAATAGACTTGGAGAAAATAGAGCCATCTTCTTTAAAACTATCAGATGATGTTTAGAACCCGATAAAGATCTCCTGGATGTGATTTTTTTTTTCATTGTTGGGATTAGTGTCCATAAACTTTTCCCACCTGTGCAAGAACGTGCCATTTCTGGGATTCCCAAGAAGGGGAATGGAAGGAGTAAAGGGTTAAGCTGTCAGAACTACCATGTCTCCAGGGGTTTAAGCCTTAGCTGAACTCAAGTCAAGCAGATGTCTCTGCAGAAGAAAGAAATCAATTAAGACCTACTTGAGGGTGGCCAGGGGAGTGTTGGTGGTGTAGGCCAAACAGGGAATGTGGTGACAGCTGAGAGGGAACATTCCTGAGGCTGCTGACTTCCTGTGGATGCCCAGATGCACTGACTACAAGATGCTTTGTGCTTAAAAGGCAATTCTAAGAAGAACCATAGACTGGCATCTCCTCGTCACCCACCTGTACCCAAACCTCTCACTTCCTTGGACTTTTCTTGACTCCAGTGAGCAGAGCCCATTCTGCAACCCTTCACAGCTCTTCTGAGCAGTGCTGTCAGCCAGGCTCTTCTGTCTTTGAAATCTGGTTCCCTTGGATCTTTGTCCTTCTGGGCTATGCAGAAAGCAAATTGGACCCACTTGGGCAAATTATGACCTACATTTCATTCCAAAGTGTTATTTTTAAAAGTCTTAAAATGGGATCATTTATTTTTGTGGAAATTAGGCATATTATAAGGAAAACAACACAAGTCCCAATATGCTTATAGTTAGGAAAACACATTAAAATTTCTTGCCAAATTCCTGAGGTTTTTTCTTTTTTTTTTTTTTTAAACAGATCCTACTAAATTTTAAATTTGTCCTTCTTTGAGAACATTTGGATCTCAGAGAGGTAGACTCCAGAGAAGTTTCTGGAATGTGATTCAAAAATATTTAAGTTTCTATTAAAATCTGGACAGTGCAGATTTCATCAGCCTTGTCCATAGTAGTCGAGGTCAAGGCAGTGTTTGTATGGATAGCCTGCCACCTTCTGGAACATTAGAGTATTGTTACTGAGGCCGCACCTTCTCCGTTTTGCTCAAGTCTGAGATAGGAAGGGCTTGGGTGCGTGCCCAGTGCTAGGGTACCTGGACTGACACGAGTGTAGTCAGAGGCCAGGTCATACCCCAGAGGTGACACAAGCTGATTAGAAAATGACATAAACACAGCTGAAACCGGAGTCACACAGTAGGCTCAGAGGCCTGGAGCCCTGAACATAGGAGTTCTGGAGGACGTCAGTTTCAATGTAGATACAAATTAAAGAGGATGGTGTTGTGGGCCACTGAAAATGAACAGCCTGGAGGAACTCTGGAGACTGCCTTCCTGGTCTGTAAGGCTGTCCACCTTCCTTCTGAGCATGTACTGAGCCCTTTCCCACAACCCAGGGGTCCTTCTCATTCTTCTTCTGTCCTAACCTGGCTCTAGGTCAGTGGTGACCATCATGATCCAAGTAGTCAATGGCAGCAGTTCTTAGCCTGTGAGTCTTGATCCCTCTGGGAGTCAAGTGACCCTTTCACGGCAATAGTCTAAGAAAATCTGCATATCATATATTTACATTATAATTCACAGCAGTAGCAAAATTACAGTTATGAAGCAGCACCAAAAATAATTTTATGGTTGGGGGGAGGTCACCACAACATGAGGAACTATAATAAAGGGTTGCAGCATTAGGGAGGTTGAGATCCACTGGTCTATGGGAACTCAAATTGTCAAGTCATAGGACTTCACAGCAGAGGAAAGAGGCACCCTGGGTTGAGATCCTTCACCTTTCAACCTTGGCTTCCTCTTCCAAAGAAAGAGGCTGCTGGAACTTTGAGGGCTTGAGAAGGCTGGAGATTCAAAACACAGCATCTTGCATATGTTCTGCCTGATGAAAAAATTTTCAACAGGGCTAAATTGATAATCCACTTAACACTAGGGATACTAGAGACTTGAGTCTCTTGCCATTTGAGCGAGGCATCTTATTACCACATATTCCAAAAGTACAGTCAGTTCTCAAAAAGCCATACCTGGTTTGTTGGCCTGACCTCTAACATCTGTGGAACCACTTAAATTCAAAGTGTGTTGGGTTTAAATCAAGGTATTGGTATGATTTTTCATACTCGTTTTGTATTTAGAAAAGGGGTCTTCAGCGTACAACTACTGATAAAGTAATTGTGAATACAGTGTCACTTCTGGTGGCCACCTTGAGAAATGGTAAAATTCTACAAAGAGCTTGACTTCATGTATCTGAGAAGAGGGCAGTATAGTACATTGTACTTGGGAATTTCTTCATGGTCCTGTGTGTCCTGTGTGGAAAAGGGTGAACTGTAGTCTAGGCTCTGCAGGCAGGACAGGGAAGAGCCTAGAATTTGGAGTTAAATGAGAAAGCTGCTGACAGGCACAGCCTAGTAAATGAAGGATGTCCACTTTCTGAGGCCTTAGAAGCCAGTGGGTGGTGCTGGGCCCAGCAGACAAAGCCAGCTACATGGAGGGTGCAGAATAAAGTTAGTAGTGATCAGAGAAGCTGATAACTGACCTCATGGGTGTCCTTGGGAGGTCAGCCTGAAGTCCTTCAAGTATCTCCTGCGTCCATTCAGTGTGATCTTGGAGCACACAGAGCAACTCCCCAGTAAGAACAGGGGAGAGAGCCTGGAACTATCTTACTGAAGACAGGGTGCCCTGATGATAGTGGCTGATTCTGTTTCTGGGCTGTGATCTGTTGTTGAGATTATCTCGTCTTTGCTGACTTCTATGCCTTCTAAGAATCCTTCTGTCTTTTCCATCTTGTCCCATCCTGTCCTTTCGGGTAGACTGATGACGAGGATGACATTGAGGTATGACAAATTCATGAACATAAAGAATACCATATTTACCCTTCCCCTGCGTGCTGTAGAATAACCTAGTAACAAAGTCAGCATGAAGTATCAGCACCATCTAGCTCTTGAAACTTTGCATGAACATCTTATGATTGGTTTTCATGTGATCACTAACCACCTGACCAGTTTTTGTCATGCTGTGTGTGGCAGAGGGTGAGGATCTGATTGCATTTTCCAATGTTCCAGAGCCAGGCCTAATCAGTACCCTGTCACAAAGAGCAGGTTCAATCAATTTTGCCTTCCAGCCCCTTTCTGTGCCCTTTACAACCCAAGCATGAGAACTGGGTTCTAGCTTAGCTGTATACGTGCTGAGCACAGTGGTGCATGTCTGTATTCCCGGCACTTTAAAGACTGTGAGTTTCAGACCTGACTAAGTGACATAACAAGAACTTTTATTAAACAAAACAACAAAAAGAGCAAAAAAAAAAAAAAATAGAATCGGGCTGGGAGTGGAGCTCATCAGTGCTGTGCATGTATGAGGCTCAGCATCAAAACCAACTACAAACAAAAACCAGAATAAATATATAGAGCATCCTAGAGCCAGAAAGAAATGGGGGCAGTGGTGGTTGACTCTTGGGAGAGGAAGGAGAGGCATAGACAGTGTAAGTCACAGATTCACAGGTCTGTGGCAGTAGCTGAGAAGCAGAAACTCTGAGCTGATCTTGCTCCATGTTCATCTTGTCCGTCACCCAGATGTAAGCATTGTATGTACACAGAGCTCTGGAACACCTCTTGAAAGTATATACAACGTCCTGTATTTTTTAGAAAATCAGCCTAGGTTTGTAATGTTTGTTACAGCGAACATCTATGTTTTTGACAAAACTAAAAGCAGTATAGCTGAAGTCCGTTTCAGTTTTAATTTATCTGACACGTTCTGTTCTGTGACCTGACCCTCAGCACATTTGCCAAGCCACTTACTCTTAGAGGGTCTCAGTTTTTCTATAAAAAATGAGATGGGGTTAGAGCTATAAAACTCTTCAGAGTTAGCTTAGAAAACAAAGCTCAAGACTTCTGTTGGTCAAGGCAAATGTCAGGTCTTATCAGTGCTTTCTTTGATGTTTAGCTCTCCTAGGATTTAAGGTCAGCCTTCCCTAGGTGGCACAGACTCCAGTGCAGGGTGGATTGGTGAAGTCCCTTCTGGGGCCAGTGGCTTCTCTTCCTGGTGTTAAATCTTCCTGTAGGGATATATTTGCCATTAGTTGCCATTCTCTATGACTGACAGAACTCCAGAATATACTGGATACACACAAAGACATCAGAGGAGAGCATGTTTCCCTCAAATGCAGTTTCTGAGCTTGCTAATGTCCCTCACAACTTACCCTCACTTCGGTTTTGCAGTCTGGCAAGTTCTCTGGCAGTTCTCCAGCAACACCGAGCCAGCAGCAGGGGCTGAGCTATGCTGAGGATGCAGCTGAACATGAGAACATGAAGGCTGTGTTGAAAACATCATCTCCTGCTGTAGAGGATGTCACCCCCGTGCTTGGTGTCCGCACCCGCAGCCGTGCAAGCCGAGGTAAGTTCTTGTGGATGGGGCTTGTCTTCTCAGGTGGGCCTACCCCATAGCAATGGTCTCCATTACAGCGTGTAGATTTCTGTGTCTAGAGAATATGTGTGAAGAGTCATCAAGTCCCCAGTGCCTTCTTAGGAGGGGAACTCCAGTACTGGGATTTACACACACATTGCACACTTTGCAAATATATTTACTATTATCATTATTTATGTTAGTGTGTATGTTTGTGAGTGTATGATGAGAGGCCACATTACTGTGTTCATGTGGAGTTCAGAGGACAAGTTTGTGGAATTGGTTTTATATTCCTACATTTATGCAGGTTTTAGGATTGAGCTTAACTTGTCAAGCTTGTGTCTCCAGGAGAGACTGGGCCTAGTGTGGGCCTTTGAAACCTGAAAAAAACAAACAAACAAAAAAACAGTGACACATGTCCTCCAACAGGCCACACCTCCTAATCCTTTCGAAACAGTTCACCAACTTGGGACCATGCATGCAAATATATATGAGCTTATTATCTTATTTTAATGACCACAGCGAGGGAGGTTGTTGAGTGTCTCTATATAGTCATTCATCTGAAGAAAGACTTCTAAATGCCATGTACCAGAGAGTCACAAATCACCAGTTCTGGTGTTAAGAAGTAAAAAATAAAATGAGTTAAAAAGCTGTTTAAAAGGCACTGCAGACATGTCAAAGGAAATGACACTAGACGTACAGAATTCTGAATGAGCCAAGACTAACTCTCTAGGGCTGGGCTAGACTGGCTGGGCCAGCGAGCTTCAGGGATCTGCTTATCTCTAACCCACACCAGTGCTACTGTGGCAGACACAAGCTGCTAGGACCAGCTCTTACATGGGAGCTAGGGATCCAAACTCAGGTCCTCGTGCTTGCACAATAAAAACTGCTGTCTGGCCCAGGTCAATCAAGACATTGCTGTCTGTCGACAGAGGAAAGGGAGAGCAAGTGCCATCTCACTGGCCCTCTGCCTTCTTTTATATACAGTATAAGCCAAGAAAAAGCATGAACACATGACTGATAATCAAGAGGGAAAGTAGACAATCGTGGCATGGCCCTGAGTCATCAGCATACTAGAATGTATACCCAAGGCCTTGAAATGACCATTCCAAGTGCTGCTTTTACAAACTACATGAAAACATACACAAGTAATTTAGATAAAAGTGGATAATTTTACAGATAACTAGAATTTATAAGTTGTTATTATTATAGAATTTATAAGGGTCAAATGGACTTCTTGAAGCCACAAAGTAAAACAGCTGAAGCAAGGACCATAATAGACAGGCTTAGTTGCATATTTTTGTCTGAAAAGGGGAAATTATTGACTTTAAAGGCAATTTATTTGAAAATATGCAAAGTGAAGCATGTTGAGCAAAACAACAACGTATTAGGGATACAGCTCCACAGTGAAATAATGACTAGCTCACATGTCTAAAAAAATAAGCAGAGGGGCTGGAGAGTGTCTCAGCTATTAAGAGCACTAGGTGCTCTTCCAGAGGACCTGGGTTCAATTCCCAGCACCCACATGGCAGTCCACTGACATCTATAACTCCAGCCCAAGGGCATCCATGGCCTCATTTGGCCTCTTCAGACACCAGGAACACACACGATACACAGACATGCATGTAGACAAAACACCCATACACATAAAAGAAACAAGCATAAGTATAGAGAGAACTATATTATAGGTATACTTCTAAAAGCCATACATGAAGATAACATTTTTTAATGGACAAAAGATACACTTTTTACCTATGACCTAGCTGTAGAAATGATGATGGTTCATTCTTTCAACAGAAACTATGGAAGATTTAAACAAAACAAAACAAAAGGCAGATTGACATCTTTAAATGCTGGAAGAAGCTTCTCCAGCCATCTATCCCCATGAAGATTATCTTTCAAAAGTGAAAACATTTTCTGTATATTAAAACAATACCTCCATCGACATGACTCATCCCCTGTAGACTGTTTAAGGTTAGATTTCTAAACAAGGGAAACATAAATGTGTGTTTGCTCTCAAACAGTTGCATAGCTTGAGAAATGAAATGAAGATAAAGTGATATTGTGTGGTTATGGCCTAGAATGCTCTACCCCTCTACTACACCTAAATGTCTTGGAATAGTACAGTAAATTTCCTGGGCCCTTGGATGCATGAGAGGCCATGGCAATATTTCCCTAATGTCTGCATGGGAGTGCAGAGGTTCTAAGGAGAACATGTATATAACTAGAGAGAATGGAAGTAAGTGGTGATCGGGTAGCAAGGAGAGTGACCAAGAAAAGAGAAGACACAGAGCAGAAATCAATTCCAGAAGGAGGACACAGGGAATAAAGTCATCACAGAATAGCCCAATAGTGCTGGAATAATGGCTAGAGGCAACTTGTAGGCTTCTCCTGATGACTACAAACAGATCACTGGGGTAGAAGACGGTATTTCTCAGAGGGGAGGTCACTTAACACATTGCATTTCTGCCCAGTATTCTGAAAACATTCTCAGGAGCAAGGAAAATTGATAGAATCATGTGGGTTTTTTTTTTTTTTTTTTAAGATTAGTTTAGATTTCAAGATAAGACACAGAATTATAAATCAGTAAGTAAAAGAGGATCCAGATACTGCTACATGAAAAACACAGTTTAGTTGTTGATGGCTCTACTCTGAGGACAGCCATTGTCATGGAGGCCATGTAGTTTCAGTCTGAAAGCTGTGCCAGTCATGGGGCCTCTGGCCTCCTATTACAGCTTGCAGACCTTCCTGAGAACACAGGGAAACTGAGCAGCAACTCCTAAAGGTGATTTGCCTGCTTTTGAAAAGGTTTTACAATGTTGGGACAAGAAGTGCCCTTCTGATAGGAGCAAACAAGTTCCCTCAGCTAAAAGGAGGAGGCGCAGTCAGTCTTTGTGCACGTGCAGATACTGTGGGTATGTCACTAAGAAAGCTAAGCAAAGTGACTTTAAAAGCTGTGTCAACAATTACAACAACCCTTGAAGATGTTGTTCTCAGCCTTTTTCATATGTACAGTAAAATTTTGACATGTGCACGTGCGTGTGCAAACACACATACACACACACACACACACACACCCCCATAAAAATCATAGTTTACAAAACAGTAATCCTCTGTGCATAGCTAGTTCCATCAAATTCAAGATTGTTAATAGGTTTTGGTGCTTAAAAGCCTCAAAACTTTAAAAATAACAGTATGAAAGAAGAGGTAAAATACATATTAACATATTAATGTTCATTTTAAAAACATTTAAAATAATCTGCCCTCCTTAGAATTGGGCAGGTTGGCATTTCTGGGTTCAGCTGGGTTTTAGTCAGGTGGAGTATCAATGACTATGAATTTGAGAGTTCTAACCTACAGTCTTGTGAAACTGTACATCTATTACAGAATGAAGTTTAAGGTATAGACATGAACAGTTTCCGATACTCCTTGAGTATTTCCTTCTGAAGAAACTCTTCACCATCCCAGACTTTCCACAGGACATTAATCTGCTACAAAGGCCATGGGTCCTAGATGTTAAATTAGTGTTGGTTTCTAACTGCTGTTGCTATGCTACTGCTCATTGAAGAGGGCAATCCTCTTTCAGATTTTTAGAGGTAAATCCCAACACAAAGTGTGTCTCACAAACCAGCTTGGTTTCTGTTTAGCGTGAGGGGAGTTCCATTAGTGGCACTGAACTAAGTACATACAGCTAACAATGGAGAGCTGACTCAGCAATCCCTCAATGGCTCTGTGCATGTTACTGGATGTGCCTTCTGGGGGTCACTGATGTGCTATGCAGGGTATGGCTCGGTCATTTGCCCTTGAGTAATCACAGGACCTGCAGGTGGCAATGGCACACATAGGGGAGATAGAGCTAGAAAATAACAAGAGACAGCGACATAGCTCTGTTGTAGGGAAATACAAAATAAATACCCCAGTTCAGGTTTCCACAGCACCAGCAGGATAGCAGACACAGGCGGGCACAGGCCAGCATCCCAGACATGTCACTAACTCTGAAGCTGTCACTAGTCTTTTCTGGAATCCACCTCTGATGGATGTCAGCTACATAGAAAAACAATAATATTTTGCTTCTCTCGTTTCTCTTCTCTCTGAGCACATGGCATTCTCTGGTTGTCTAATTTTTCAGGATCCACTGGTTCGTGGAATATGGGAACTGATGAGTCACCTAGTGTCACTGATGATGCAGCTGATGAGATCATGGACCGCATTGTCAAATCAGCCACTCAAGTGCCCAGCCAGCGAGTGGTGCCACGGGAGAGAAAGCGTTCCAGGGCCAACCGCAAATCCTGTGAGTACATTTTGGGAGGGTGGGGTTGTTTCCTTGCCTTTCAGTATGACCTGGAAGGCCAGCGACTTAGAAAGAAGCTCCCATCAGTGTTCAGTGGCTTCTTACAGTGTTCACCTGCACTCTTTAGCAGGAGGACCAGAAGTTCCTGTCAGTGTCAGCCATAACAGAGGAAGGGGCACAGCTATACCTGTCAAATGTACTCGCTGTGTGTGCTCTCACCTCTACCAGTTAATACTCTGTCTCTAGTGAGCTTTCAAAGGTCATTGAAAGCCTCTAGTTTGTGAGGTGAGGCTTACTGCCCCAGATGCTTTGCTAGAGGCTGCATTTCTACTTTTCACCCAGCACCAGAGGCTATTTGCTGAGGTAAAGTATGGCTACCCCACCCCCTAGGTCTCTGGGAGGTGAAGGATAAAAAGCAGGGGTTGCAAGTGATTAGATGGACCAGCAGAATGTTTACCATTTAATGTTCTCCTGAGCTGCCCAGATTTCCCCTTTCCTTCCAAATAGCATTTGACCAAATCAAAGTGACTGGATAGTCCTTTTAGTCTGAGCCTGCTGCCTGCCCTTGCGCCCTGGAGTGGCCTCTATCTGCACTGTACTGATTCTCACAGGATGCCCTCTCTGCAGAGAAATGGGATCCCTGCAGATCCTTGCATTCTTCCAGCACCAGCTGTGGCCCAGGGTGTTTTAGGCACATTTCCCAGGCTTCAGCCTGCTGCTGGGTCATTCAGGGGACAGCTTGAGTGTCCACTGGCTTTGGCTCTAGGGATAAAGGATGAGGAAGAAGAAAAGGAGTCCCCAGATAAATGCAGAGTAATGCCAGTGATGTCAGAGAACTTAGTAGAAATGAAAATACAGGATATCCCCAATTTATCCTGCCTATGAGATTCATATAGGGGTGACTCCTTGGGTATGAGATGCAATGTTTAGCCTTGTAGTTCTGCTTGTCTTACTACCATGCTTTTCCCCAGGGTTAAAAATTAAAAAAAACAAAACAAAAAAATGGAATACCAAAAACCAACCAACCAAACAAACAAAAAACCAATTTCTCCAGCTCATCATACCTTGTTTTTTTTTTTTTTTTTTTTTTCCATATGATCTACTTTAGTGTCTGATGGAAATCTTTTCCCAGAAAGGAAAATAACACTGGGGTGCAGGGTGAATGATGCAGTTCTGCTGAAGATGGATAGATGGGCTAAGAGTTGGTTTATGGCAAGCTCCTAGGTGAAGTTGATGATACATTCATAGTGAGGAGGAGAAGCATAAGATATGCGTGGGGGTGTGGTATGATCAGGAGTGGCGTTGCTAGCCTCAGGTGACATTATTTCCCAAAGGGGTGATGCTGATCCACACTGGCTAAACACTACAGGGCCAATCCCTATGTTGCAGGCCTGTGGCATATTATGTGAAGGCCATGCAATAGTATTTCTTTGGGATATTTCTATATCCTTAATGCTAGGAAGGATAGGCCTCTTAGACGGCTCTCTTCTTTTTGTATTTAACCTGTCTGTGTTATTTTACCATTTTTAAGGTTGCTCCTTTAAAAAAAATAACAAAAAAGCTATAAAAATGAAACTTCTGAAGGCCTTTTTCATGTCTTAAAGGAATGATCTTCAATAGTTGCCCTTAATTACCCTTCTGTCAGTTACTTTGACAAGCTAGCAGTCAAATGGAAGAGATATAGCTGCTGGTCTTACTGGATTGGGTAGCCACAGTGTAAGAATGATTGTGGGGAGCTTGGGAATGTGCTCAGTTACACATTACAAGTTTTAAGTGCTAGAGAATTTGCCCAGCATGTGCAGAGCCCTCAGCTAACCACCTTCCATACCCCATACCACAAAATAATATACAAACAAGCAAACAAGACAGATATTTTGGCTGGAAGATGTAATGGTGAGCTTAGGGAGAGATGGAGACAGGCTACCAGACCTGGGAGTACCCTGGCAGAGAGTGGTAGGGTTGAGCCAGGAACGAACCTCAAACAGGGAGACTGCAAGAGCCATTGGCTTAGATAACCAGTCCTTGCAGATAGAAGATACTGTATAAATTGCATGTCTGCATTGGACCCAACCCCTGGTCCAGATTTTTCTACCCATAATGTCACTGGGAACAACAACACAATCATGATTTTGCCTATCTTTGTGGTTGGCATAATTTCTTGTGGTATAGTTACCGTCCCAGTGTTATGCAAAGCAGCCGTATAGCCTTTTTATTTAGCAAAACACAATTTCCCGTGACACAGTGCCCTGTGCATGCCAGTCTGTATCTATACTTGGTAGCACTATCAACAGAAATTTAAGATGGGGGATGCTAGACTTTGTTTTGTTTTATTTATTTGTTTTTTCTAAAGAGATGATAAAGCCAAGCTTTTCAAGAGTAAGACAGAAAATAAGACAGAAAACAATGCTGGGTTTAATTATTTAATAGTGATGATAAGGCAAGTAGATATGAATGATAAAGATGTCTGGGATACATAGCTTACTTGGCCAAGAGTCCGTCCACTACAAGAAATGAAATAGAATCCTAAAATCTAGAAATCTGTGACCTGTGATTTCTAAGAGTCACTTGAGGATCCTCAGAGACAATGACCGATTCCATATGATGCTTGTACAAGGCCTCTGGCTATGACCTGATGTCAGACTGTGCAGTCAGTTGGGACATGCCAAGTGCATTTTAATATACCTACAGGTCCCCACAGTTCATTCTGTTGATTTTCAGTTACTGCTAGTTATCATCTTAAGATATCGCTAGCCAGTGATGTGTCACCCCAGCTCTCCCACAAATTCCAGCCATGGCTCAACATTTAGCTTGGCAGTTCTGACCCAGGGACAATGTTCTTAGAACTGTGATTCTCTATATTTTGGTTTCTCTCTTCTCATAGTGTATTGTAAACATTGTCCCAGGCTGACTGTGTACTCTGGCTTCCTGGATGTTGGCCTTGTCTAGACAATGTAGAAGCTCAATGGTGTTGGAAAGATCCTTCCCAGACTGATGCAGAATAGGCTGTAGCATCTGGGGAGAATTACCCCCTTACACACACACATACACATACACACACACACACACACACACACACACACATACATACATACACATACCCACCCTTGTTCTTTCTTCTCGGGGACCCATCTGTAGAAAGGGTCTGCTTCACTGATTGCCTGCATTTTACTATGTACTCTATCTAGTGAAGAACACAGCTACAAACCAGGGACTCATACTCAGCTTTTTATTGTCTCAAGGGAGCCCAGGCCTTGCCATGGTTGAGAGACTTACCCCTTCACTGTTGAGTTCTCTTACAAGAGAGGTTCTGGGTCCTAGCTGTGACAGATCATAAAGTTTTGTGATCAGAGCCATGTTGTTGTAAAGATGCTGTCACCTTGGCCTGACCTACAACTAGTTGAGAACTTTAGGTTGGTCATGGCTACTCAACGGGAAGATTCTAAAGACTTCTGGGATAGGAATGCGGGTCTCTGATTACCTTCCTAATTCCTCTTCCCTCATACCATGGGTACCCCCTCATTGCTGTCCTGTGAGCACTCATACCCCCTCTTGAAGGGTATGAGACATATTTTTCAGTTCCTTAATATAATTAAAATCTTGTTACTTTTACAGAATATTGAGAATTATAGCTATGCCATAAGGAAAATACCCTAGAGATAATTTTTGCTGAATCATACAAACTCTTTAATCTATTTTCGAAGAAAACTCACAAAATGTTCAACTCAGCATTGAGCTGTAACCAGCATACAACATGGTGCACTTAGCTTTACTTTCCCAAGATGATATTTGATAATAAACAGATTTTAAAAATTACTCTCATTAAGAAAAATTTCTTGCATTTTATTTAAGTAGCTTTTCCTTATTCTAAGCCAATTATATGTTCTTGTATAGAACAAATTAACACTAGGCCAGAGGCTTTAAATTTTGCTCTTGGGAAAAAAAAAAAAAAAACATGTTACAAGAAAGAACTAGAATTTCTTAGTCAAACTTTATAGAGTCCGTGGTCTAACTCTTCCCCTAAAGGCATCTGAGGGACCTACCAAAGACCCCCTTCATGTGCCTCTCAGAGGGCAAGGCTGGACAAGAAGTAAGGATTTTGATGGAAAAATATCTGGGTTCAGTTGAAAGCCTTGGGCTCAGAGAGATGGTTAGAGGTAAATACAAAGGGTTAGTTTTACTTTTAATGATTGAGTTGGGATTAGGGTAGGAGGTAGATCTATACTTCTGAAAATAGAATAAGTACCCCCAACTTTTTATGATCTTTGAGTAACTAGTGTGGGCCAATATAATTAGTAACTTGAAAGAAATGCAATTAACCTTTCAAATGATAGGATTTACTTAAGAAGAGGGAGTTGCTACTTCAATCACCCTTGTACAATCTCTATTTTCACATCAAAATTGACCAATGTCAAACAATAGGAAATGTGTATTGCCAAGCTAACCATGCGTCCATTCCATGTGAAATAAGAACTACCTCCAATGACCAACAATGCCCCAGTGAAGGTGGTGTGGCATGGGCCTCCCTGAAGTTTCTATGATTTAGAGAAACCATCTACTGAATCCTCTCAGACGTTGGATAGTTTGCTTCTTGGCATCTATTCAGGGAAGGTCACTGATCATTTCAATCACTGTCCCTAAAGGTCCTTTTGTCAAGTTGAGACAGAGACCCACTTCACTCATAGAGACTCTTCCTGACCGTTGCCCCTTGCCTTGGGCTCTGCCTAACACTTGGCTGTACAGGGTCTCAGGTTCTTAGTTACATCCCCAACTTTGTATTTCCTCCCACAGCTTTGCAGTTTGGAACTTGTTGAACCCTCTCTACGTGCTGCTTATTTTACCTCCTGTGTATTATTAGAGACAGGCTTCCCATGTTATGACTTTTGCAGCTCTAGGAATATGTTGAGCTTTCCACATACTACCTACACTTTCTGCAGTCTTGCCTCACTTTCAGAAACCCTGTGAGGATATCCATCTCCTTGCAACCTTGTCATCTCAAGGTCTCTCCCAGGGCACTTCAGCAAGTGCAGAGTAGTCCTGTGTTACCCTGGGTTCTTGGTGCTGATACACTGAGTACAATATGTCTTATTGCTAATACCTCCTTCTTTTCTTGCCTCTCTGGTAACCTGTGGGGACCACTGCAGTACGAAGGACCTTGAAGAGTGGCCTGACTCCAGAAGAAGCCAGAGCCCTGGGCCTGGTTGGCACATCTGAACTGCAGCTGTGACTTCTGTAGGCTCTCAGAAGTGTGCAGAGCAGAGAACCAGCTTTGGCTAGAACCACCTCTTTCAGTAAGGGTAGGGAGACTCGACTTGGACATCTGATGGCTCAGAACTCAGTGCTCATTTCTGGGTATTTCACAAGGCTTCTGCAACCACTCTGCATTGACATGGATCTCCAGGAATCTCCTGCATGTACTCTCTTCATCAAGTCAGCTATGTTTCTCTTGTTTCCTTGATACCTGGTTTATTAGTTCCAAGTGTGACATCTTTTCTAGGCAGCAACAGTCCTCATAAGGAACAAATCACTTCTGTCATGGTTGTTATGATAACACGGGGCAATGTGATTAGACTCAGAGACTGGGTCTCCACAACAACAAAATGTCCAGATATAAATGCCAATGTTGTACACAAAAGCAAGCACAGATTGTTTACCAGTTGTGGATTTTAGATGTACTAAATGTTTATATAAACTCATAAATGTACACCATGTTTCAACTACTAAATAAATAGAGTTTAATGTCATCACAAGAAACTTTTTTTCTCATAGATGGAGGATCTTAAATGGCTCTGCAGGTTCATCTCCTGCCCAGTCAGCAAGGACTCTTACGTGGAATGATTTTCAGGTCCTTTGGGTTGTGTTTTGTTGGCTCAGTAGCCCCAACAGCATGTTCTGTGACACTCCTGGTTTAATCAGGCATCAGTCCTTGCTGCAGGGAATGTTAGCTGTTGTTAACCTGGTTTTGTTTTACATTACACATGAGATTTACTGTGTGTGATGCTACCAGATGAGTAGCTTTTCACACATTTGAACTGTTCTGAAACTAACATTTTTGCCTTTTATGTAAACATTCATTTTTTCAGAAAATTTACTAATCATCCAGATGAAGTATAATTTAAAGGGTGTCTACAGGTAACACTATGGTGTTTACATTCATTTGTCTCACATACAAGTGGTCAAGACCTACAGTGTTCAAGAGGTGATTAATTCAGGGACCTTAGCAATTTTAGGGTGACACTGGTGCTAGCAGGGGCCTAGGAAGTTAGGAAGATTCCTACAGAAGCTCCTGGGCTGGCCAGGTCTCCCCATGCAGAGCCTATCTCCCAAACCAGGAAAAAGGTAAAACCATTATAGGAGCTATTTTCAAAGGTTGGACAAATGTTCCACCTTTCAAAACCTTTGGGCCTTTGTATCTTGGATAGAGATTTATAGATAACATGTAGCAGATGTTTTCTATAAAAAGATGACATTCATACCTACTCCTTTGACTGTACCCTCCCTAACCTGTGGTGGGAGAGCATTCTTTCAAGAAGGCATCTGGGAGGGGCTACCTGATGGATGTGAGCACACTCTAACAAGAGAGCTTGGGAATGTCAGCCAGGTTTGTAGATTACATACTAGCGAATGATTTAATCACTCCTTGAAAAGGATACATGGGGTATAGTTATTTCCCTTTGTTATATGAATTATTTCACATGTAGCTTACTGGTTTATTGCTTCAACATTGATCTGAGACATGGGCTATCTATTACATAGGCCAGTGATGTGTAAATACAGGAAGCTGCATGGTGGTCAGGTTGCTTGGTGAATGGGTATGTCAGTGTCCTGAAAGTCCCTCATGTTCTGCTGAATGCTGTTGCTTTAGCATAGGTCACACTCAGAGTGACTAGGAGAATCTATTAATCATAGGTATCAAAAGCTAAGAAGCAAGCGAGGTTAACTAATTTCTTGCTTTGTATCTAGGTAAGGAGAGTCTCTTATTTAGAGTTTCATTTTGAATATTCTCAATTGCAATATGGGATAATGTAGCAGGGAAGAGGTACCCACTTAAGTCTGTAGAGGAGGTAGGGACAGATTCTCCAGGAAAGCCTCCATTATAGCCCTGGTGAACTTCTGGACTCCAGAAGTTCAAGAAGTTCAAATTAAGCCATCAAATTTTGTTGTCTTGTCATGACAGTCCTAAAATATGGTATAACCAAACACATTGCACCGAGGATCAGGTTTGGAGGTAACTATTCCAGCGCTGGAAAATGAGTTGGGAAAAGGAAAGCCATGATCCTTCTCCTTAGGAGACATAACAGAAGCCGTGGGAGGCTGTCATCAAATTAAGTTTCAGTTTATCTACCATTCTTTAGCTATTTCTAGTTTTGATTAGAAATCGTTTTATCAAAAAGATAACGACACCATGAAAGTACCAAATTGCCTAAGGAACGAAATGTCTTTGCAATTTTAAAAGAAAGCTAATGGCTTTGAAATAGACAGTGAAGATATGTATTAAAATAGATGATCAATTTTGTCAAAAAATCATCTGGTAGAGCAATCGGTTCTGTTGGTTAGGTAATTCATGGGGAGAAAATGGACTTTCTGAACGATTTTTTTAAAAAAGCTGTTGCTTACTGAAAGCATCTCCATGTGAGCACTTGATTTGCATTATTTAATAGAGTTTTTACAGCTCTTCCATAAATTTTCATTTTATATCTGAAGAAATGGAGCATGAATGAGATTGAAGAACTTTTTCTACATACAGGATAAGAAGTGGCACATCCCAGCTTGTCTCTTGAGTTACTTTTAGAGCCTTACCAAGCTGACTGGGTGGGGTAACCAGTCAGCTAGGCTTCTGGTTACAAAATATGTGGTGCAGAAAAGACCAGGGGCATACATGGATTCATGTGTAATGTAATTCATTATGACAAGGTTTTCTAATACAGATAATCTGTAAGCTCAACTAAGGGTACCTGGACTCTAAAATAAGGTAGTTATTGTCTTCTTGATTTTTAAAAAGCATTTTCATAACTTTTTCTCATTGATTCTTAGTTGTTGTCCTATAACATGATACATTTGGCTTAATGTAAAATGATGTATAACCAACTTTATGTTTTATATATTTATGGTTCATGGGCCTCCAAAATGATTAGGATGGCTTTCCCAGAGTAACACAAGAACCCCTGCTCAAAATCTACTGTAACCACACAGATAATGTAATCTGACCAAAGTTCACTGAATGGTGCTGGCATGGAGTACTCTTCTCAAAGGTGAGCTGGGGCTTCACTGAGTTCTAGATAGAAGCGGACTAGAGCTGGAGCTCAGGAGGAAACTACAGGTATAAAGGCACAGGAGAGAATCAAACTGGTGTCTTGGAAGCAAAGAATGCATGACTTAGGAGAGCACAGCTGCTAGCAGAAAGTTAATAGTTAGAAACAGGGGTGGTGGTGGTGGTCACATTATAAAGAAGAACCGTCACAGGTCCATACTGGAGGCTGCATGGAGAATGCTTGGCTGGTGTTCTCCATAGGCTCACATATTTGAACACTTGGCCCCTGATTGGTGGTGCTGATTGGGGAGGCCATAGAGTGTTCAGGTAGTGTGGCCTTGCTGGAGAAAGCACATCACTGGGGGTGGGTTTTAAGAGTTATACTATTATAGCCTTGTCCTGCTTCCAGTTCTCTCTGTATCATGTTTGCAGTTCAAGATATGGTATCTCATCTTCCTGTTCAGGCTGCTGCTGAAATGCTTTTCCTGCCATTATGGACTGTCCCTTTGGAACCGTAAGTCAAAAACACTTTCTTCTCTATGCTGCATGGTTGTATTTTATTATAGCAATAGGAAAGCAACTAACACAGCTGGAAAAAACAGAATCTAGTGGGACTGACTGAAGCCAAAGAAGGGAATTTATCAACACATTCCAAAGGTAAGAGCACAGCCAACATGGTTTGCTACCTACCTATAGACCATTCAGCTATAACCAAGGGTCAGAATTACATTACATAAGTAATGCTACTAGGGACTACTACTGCACTGAAACAGTGAAAGGAGCATACATTGTCATCACCAGAGCAACTGTTAAAACCCAAAGCAAGAAGTATGGCTTAAAAACTAATAGGTTGCAGTTATTTAAAAGATGAAATCGGAGAAGTAGGAGTATAGCTAAAACATTAGCCACGAGACGGTAACCATTGAAATTGAGATGGATACAGCAAACTAATTTACTGTTTATATATATATGTAAATGTTTAATAGTCTCCATAATAAGAGTTTAAGACAATACATTATGCAAAAGTGAAAAACTATTAATTATTCTATTCCAGTTGTCATTGGGTTACAAAGAGATTTTGTGTTTTGTATGAAATTAAAGCCAAACCACCCAGACCTTAAGCAGAAAGTTTCAGACTCAGTAAGTATCACTGTCAAATTGACTAAAAATCTCATGCTGGGCATGGTGTACATCTGTAATTAAAACTTAGCAGCAGTGTGTTTTTGCTGGAAGATTACATAGTGAAGTATAAGTCAGCCTGGGTTACATGGTGAGACCTTTTCTTAAAAAAATGAGGAAAAGAAAATCCTGACATGTGGAATCTTGGCAATTCTCACTTTATACATCTGAACTGGGGATATTTTCCACACAATACCAGTGACTTTGGTGCACATTTCTAAGTCAAGAGACCACAGCTTTAAACATTAGGTTCTATAGGCCATTGTGTGCATGTTGGCTGGACCCTTTCATCACTGTCTTTGGCCTGGCTATCTCCCTACAAGCAGTACGATGTGGTACTTTGTGTAAAAGTTACAGCAGTACATCATTTGATGTTCTTTTTATTCTGATTTTGTAACTCTAGTATAGTGCCTTATTCCTGGGCAGTTGAATTCTCTTGTACAAACATACTTCCGTTTTAACTGCATTTAAAAAACCAGCAATCTCACGGGTGTTTCTCCTCCTTTAACTCATTCAGCTTCCATGTTGTTAAGACTTTGCTTAGAAGTGCCCCTTTTCTCATGGAAGAGTCAGTTCCCTGGATGAGTGGCCTATGCAATCACACAGGGATACGTATATAGAACGTCTTCACATTTGATTTACTGCTCTGCTTAATTCTGACCTTACGTATTCTCTAAGCGAAGTATGATGAGACATGAATAGAGAAGGTGTGTGTGTGTCCACTGCTCCTTTGGCTGCTCTGGTGTTTCCTTTGTGCAATGTAACTGGAAATCAAACTCAGGTACTCAAGGGCTCCACAAATACCAACAGAAAGATACCAATTACGTGGAGATAAAGTGACTGCTTCTAGTCTTAACAAAGAAGTGGTCAAATGATGGTTCAGTACTTGTTGGATTTCTGTTGAATTGTTGCATATTATTAAATGCTCAAGTGAAATAAAATATAATTTAAAAGGTTTGAATTGTCTATGTTAGGGATGATCTGACATAGGTTGCATCATCATTAAAGTTACACATACATACTTTTTTAAAAGTGAGCTTGAACATTATTGTGGTTGGTTTTGAAACTGCAAAAGGTAACAAGTGATGCTGTTTTAAACATTTTTCCATTAGAAGTGGTGGTACATACCTGGATGGGGGCAGAATGATTGCAAGGTTGAGGCCAGATCCTGTCTCAAACATAAGATATAAGAAACATGAGATATAAAAATAGTTACGTATCGGCATGTTTTAAAACAATGGACTACATTAACGTGAAGCTCTGTGTGCTCCCAAATGCATGGGAACACTTATTATTCAGTGTCTGAATTATTTAAAAAATGTGGATGCAGACAACCAGAGTCTACCATAATCCTTGATGACTCTTAGATTTCCACAGGAGATGGAAAGTGGTAGGAGGAAGACTGAAGACCCCAACCCTTTCTGAATATCATTCTAGTCAAGAACAACCACAACGAAATTTGTTTTAAAATATTTTTATTCTATATGTGTGTGTATAGGTACCTGTGGAGGCCAGAGAGTATTTTGGGCCCTCTGGAGTTGGGAGTTATGGGTGGCTATGAGCTGCTTCACATGGGTGCTGGAAACTGAACTTAGGAACTCTGCACAAGCAAGTGTATGCTCTTAACTGCTGAGCCGTCTTTTCAGTCCTCAAAACAAGAATTTTTCACTAAATATTCAAAGTGATACCAGAGATGTACACGTAGAGAATGATAGGGACTCCTAGCTCCTATCACATAATAGAAAAGAGAAGCCCTGGAATCATTAGTAGGTAGAGACAGCGCAAAAAGAAGCCTGGACACCACCGTGGTAGAAAGAGCAAGAAAAAAGAGTAAGTTTGCCAATAGCAAAGCGAGTGTACAGTCTGACCTTCATCAGAACTCTTTTTTTTATTCTACCTCTGTAATATGAGTACAAAAATTGCAGCCATCAAGAATGTTGGGGCTGGATGGGCAACACTTACCCACCGCCAGGACTGCAGAGGAATGAATCAGATATTCTTAACTGAAAATCAGAATAGAAATAGAATAGAATAGAAATTCTGTTATATTCTGTCTAATATTTGACACCAGATAAATCTGTGGGGTGGCTCAGTGTCTAATACCACCATGTTTCTATAGGAACATGTCTTCTGAATTATAGGACATTTACTTACAAAGGCCTCTTGGAATCCCACACTGTTCTGGACAAGCTACTGCTTAGACCAGAGAAAGTCAGGAGAGACAGCTTCCAACTGTGAATAAGCAGAATAGCTGGAGATACTTGTGAACAGCCTGGCTTTATCGGCAAATGAATGCCTGGGGCTTTAACAGATAAAGTACAGCGGGAGTAAATCTCTTTGAAAGATGATTTTGGCAAATGTAGAAATATCAGTACAAAGCTGGAAACAAAACTCCTTATTTAAAAAGAAATGACTCATGTGAGATGTGTTTGTGGTACAGGTTGTAAAGAACACAAGACTGGCTTTGAAAGGTGTTGTCTCAAAACACACAGCCTACAAAGCTAAGGCATCAACATGATCTCACTTGAAGAAACGTATGAAAATGTTCACATGCAATGGTGTCCAAAACACTTCTATGACAGAAATGGTCCCCTCTGTGCTGTCCGATATGGAATCTACTATCATGTGCATATTCAAAATGTGGCTAATGCAACTGAGGATATGAGATTTTCATAACTGAGGTGGTCACGTGACTAGTTGTTACTGATATTTCATAGGTCGAGCCATGGGTTTATTTGTGGGGGGACCTCTCTAACTACTACTAAGAAATTAAGGACTGGGTGTAGACATAAGAAAACTCTAGATTCATCTGAAAGTTTTAACTGGTCTTGGAGATGGGTTGACACAACCCACGGAAGAAAGGGCTCCTGGGGAGAATTCAGTATGATCTTCCTAGCTCCTGGCTAATGACAGTGGACAGTAAAGACCTATGCCTTTGTTCACTCAGGAGAATGCATACAGTCATCAAAGTGTTTGAGGTTGGGGCCATCCAAGGGCCTGCTCTGCGAAGATATCACTGCTGTGAGGCTAATGGAATGCTTATTTTCGGACAGTGTTTCCAGGGCCAGAGGAGGGTTTAGGGGCAGGGGGAGCTAAGGGCCCAGGCCCTTTCTGGCCACTGACAGGCTGCACAGGCCCTTTCTTTTTCGGGATTAAAATCTTGTTCTTGCTCTTGAACACTCTGCTGGGGTCCAGCTTGTTCACAAAGGAGTCGGTCTCTTCTGTGAGCAGGCTTGTGTTGTAGGTGATGGGTTTGTACATACTGAACCACTGCTGTAAGGCAGAAGTGGGGAAGAGTCACAGTTTGAAGGAAAAATGGGCAGGTGACATAGGACAAACATTACACATTGACCATCACTAACTCACATCTTTTTAGTGTCAACTGGTAAAGACAGCTCTATGTGTACTGATATGGAAAGAGCTCCACAATGGCGTGCTAAGTAAAAAAGGTTAAAGTGCAGAATTGCTACATTTGTAATAGCAAAAATGTACAAAGAAAACATTATTTATGCCTTACATGGAGTGAGTATCTCAAGAAAGGCATACACATTGACAATTGTGGGGACATATACTGGGAGCAGGGGGGAATTAGAAGCTTGTCAGTCCTTCTTAGTGTGCATACTATCGAGACAAAAAACAACCGCCTGGACCCAAGCCCTATAATTAAAAATAACACACCAGTTGATCCTGATTATTCACTTAGATCCGAATCATGTGAGGCTATCAGCCAACATTGGAATTACTAGTCCTGCTTTTGAAAATGTGGGTTGTACCACTTGATCTATTAATGCAGATGGGGAATTTAGAATGTAATCCCATCCACAAAAGTCTCTTGATACACGTCAGATTTTGAGATAGCACGATTTCACTCCTTACCTTGGCCTGTGGGCTAATGCCATAGCTGGTGAAGGCATACTGCCATTGGGGTAGGCCCAGGTGGGTGATGAGCAGGCGGTAATAGGCAGTGAAGGTATCGGTGAGAAAATGCCAGTATAATGCTCTGTCCAGGAACCAGATCTCAGTGTCATGAGCTAATCCTAAAACAGCACAGAAAGAGACAGCATAATATTTTCCCTTTTAAACTATAATGTCAATATACATTGATAGTTAAGAGAAAATCTATAGTAGAAAAGATTTAAAACTTCCCTCTTTTCCCCTTCTAACCTCCCAGTCCTTTATTTATTTGAATACTCATAGATTCCTGATCAATCACTCAATGGATCTATCTGCTGGCTTTGACCATGTGGCAGTTCATTAAGGCTATCTAGCAGATGTGTCTGTTCTGTGTGAACTCAGCACTCTCTCCTCTGTTTTGAATGATCATGCTTTAGAAATGATCTTTACCAGGTTTCCCATGTTTGTAGACGAGGCAAACCTTCCCATTTCCATTGCACGAATCCAGCTCAAATATCATACTGCGACCGTCAAAGTGAGGCTTCTCTGGCTGGCCTTCATTGGCTGCAATCCCAGAAATCAAAAGTAATGTTCAAACAAACACAATTCAGACACAGGACTATACATATAAGTTTGCAAAGTTGAAAAAATGGTGGCGAATTCTATACTCTAAATGCCCTGGGCTTTATTGAGGGATCAGTCCTTCTTACCACCAATAGAAACTGACAGTCAGTCTGGAGGAAGATGGCATAAGGAAAGAACACTGAATTTCTTGAGAATGGAGCCACATAAAGGCGGAGCAATATGAATGTTATGATGCTGATAGAGGCCTTTTCCTAAGTTTAATGTATAAAAACAGGACATCATATACATCTCTTTCTTGAATTCTATGCAGTAATCCCATGTGGCAAGCCCTAGTCACAAGGTTTAACTGATTCATTCCTATTAGTGGTTGCTTCACGGTCTACAGGAGTGCATAAATCATAATTTATTCTACTCCCATTGATATGCATTCACCTTATCACCCTCTGATGCTAATCCCATAATGTGTGTCAGTTCTGGATTACTTCTAATTAATCTATTTTCCTCACTAATAGTATATTTTCCTGCCTGGTTATCTTTGATTGGATGTCAGAAATGGTTACCCTTGCACTACTGAGTGCTAAATGTTTTCTACTTCTATAAATATTTTTGAGCTTTGTTCTTAGATATTTAAATTACTTGGAAACAAATACTTTGGGCTTACTTTTAGGATTTCTCAGGCAGAAGTTGGGTCTGGTGGTACAGCCTGCAATACTAGCACTTGGGAGGTGGAGGCAGGAGGATTAGGAGTTCAGGGTTACCCTCAGCTACATAACAAGTTCAAGGACAGGCTGAGTTACATGGGACCCTACCAGAAAAGAAAAAAAAAAAAAAGTACGTGAAGAAGTTAGGCAGGATCAGTGGGACCGTACGTACTCTGCCTTTACCAGAAACATAAGGTTAGTATTTGAATGCTGTTCCATGTCTGCAATATCAGTCTTCAGTTCCTCCATGAAGCTTCCTGTTGGTGTTAACTCCATCCATACAAACACACTGTGTTAAAAGTGTGTACCTGAAGCAACACTCTGGGGGAACCCCTTAATCTCTTTATGTTACTTGTTCTAGTTCATGGGTTGATTTTCTTCAGATAACTACATATTTTTTAGAAAAATTTATTTTCTGAAAACTTATAAGAACTATTCAAGGTCTCATGTAATGTCATCTTTTTATATAAAAGCTTTTTGAGCTATAATTCATCTACCAAAGGATTTATGTTAAATATAAAATTCATAACTTTAGTATATTTTATCATAACCAATATTACAACATTTTTCTGGAGTGAATTTTTGCTTGTATCTGCCATTTAAAAATGTAGGATCAGTTCAGTATAATTTTGGGGTTTAACATTTTCTGTGGACTCTGGCTGCTTTAATTTACAGATGACTCACACTTGAGCTTCAATTCAAGTGAAGAGATGTTTCTTTTAGTTCATGCTGTCTCCCTGGGTACAGCACTTCACAGTGCCAACCCAAACAGTAGAGTGGTTTTTATGGGGGCCATCTTTTGCAAACCCTGGAATTCATTTAATCCTCTGGCTCATAAATGGGTCATGAGTTCAGTTTTTCAGCAGCATATTATCTCTTCTGAAAAAGGACAGTGAAAGCAACCCTTCACTTTACATCTTCCCTGGATATCTAGCTTCTGGATGTTGCTCTGATGTTTTACCTCATCACATTGGTCCCTCTTAGGTGCTTTTAGGAAGGTGATTTTTAAATTTCATCCCACTTTGCAGTCTTCAGCAGGAAGGCTGCTCTCAATCACCCATTTGCCATTACCTCAAAAGGAAGTCTCTTCATCAGTTTAAGTATGCTCCTAAAAGGCAGGATACAGGTAAGTTCTGCTTATTTCAACCTAACAGTATTTTTTCAAAAGGGAGATTCAATTCAGTATCACTTATTACAATGATCTATTTCATTTGCTCCATTATGTTTCTTATTTTATATTTTCTTCCTTTTCCTCTTCCTTATTTCCACTCAGGTTGTTCAACATTCCCTGTTTTAGACTGGAGGTGTCAATGTAGATTTTTGTTTCTTTAGAGTGTCAAAGTTGCTAAACTAAGATGCAGTCACTGTCCATCCTAGATAAGAGCTGATAGGTCATGAAGGAGTGGGCAGCCTATGCTTGAGTCTGAGGAAGATAGTGTCATCACAAGGGCATTCTCAAAGTCAAAGGTATTCTTTTACCATCTGCAGTCATCTCACACTTTATTTGCTTTATACACCCTACTCATTTTATACATATTACATTTTTCTGTATTAAATTTTCTTATAAATTCTTCAAGATTGGAAAGATTCAGATAGACAGTTTCAATGACTGTCTCTATCAGTGGGCTAGCTCTGACTCTGCAGTGGCCTTCAGCCTATTTCACAGCAGCTTATGTGGACTTCATTTTGTCTTTAAAAGTCTCTCCTTTCCTGAACTCTTCTGGGCATACCTGTGGCTCTGTCATAGCCAGACTGGAATTCTATTCATTCTCAGATAACCTTTTTTTAAGAGCCACTCTCTCTGTTGTTACTTAGATGGACAAATAGTTAACTTCAATTTTTTTTTTCCTCATGTAATTAGATCCATATGAGTACCTTAATCAAAAAGTGTCAGGGTACTTAGCTAAGGAGAAGACTCAGCTACCCTTGTAGGTGAATTCTTAATACATGGAAAAGTGTTAATAAACAAAACCAACAATGGATTTGTGTCATTTCAAGTCATTAAATGTGTGGTTATCTGTTAGGCATAGAAAACTGATACGTGGGGGCACTGTTTCCCCCAATAAAGTACAAGAACTTATTTCTCAATAAAGGAGACATTTTGCTACCCAGCTTTTCCTCCATTCTCTTCTATGAGGAGCACTGCAACCACTGTGTTACTCTGTGAGGGCTTCAAACCCTCAAACTCACTACTACAAACTCAGTAGCCTAGAAGGGATTTCTTGTCTTGGCAGGCACAAGTCTGAAATCCAAGTGCTCAGAGATTGTTCCTTCTGAGGGCTGTGGGCAAGAATCTGTTCCAGGCTGCTCTTTCAGCTTTTGGTCTCTTGCTGGATTTGTGTGCATGCACACATTCTTGACTTACAGAAAAATTACCCTGCCTTTATCTTCAAATGGCATTCTTCCTATATGTGCCTGTCTCCAAGTTTCCTCTTTTTATAATAAAGGGCTCGCCCTGTTCCAGTATGATCTCATCTTAACCAGTTTAACCTACAGTTGTGAAGGAGTCACTAGGAGTTATGACTTTAAGATACTTTTTTCATGGAATGAGCTATAAATTAACCTACAAAACTTTAACCTTTGCACCTTTAAGTTTAACTAAAACAGGACAGAAGTTTAAAAAATATTCCTTATATTTTGTTCAAAAGTTATACACATTCCTAGAAATTATGACTTCCTTCTTATAACACAAAAGTATTTACTTTGCATAAAGAGGTCTTTTCTTTTTTCTTTTTTTTTCCAGTAACCACTAAATGGTTCTCACTACTTTCTAATGCCCACACAAGAAACTTGATTAGTGTGTTAATGTGATTGTCGTTCCTTCACATTACTTGTTATTTTTCCTAAAAGCTTGACATCCTTTCCCTTCTAACAGGGTGAACAGATGCGTTTTTTCTTTTTCTAATTTGGATGAATCCTTTCAATCTGTATATACATTTTCTTCTAAAGATCAAAAAGAATTTAGATTTATTTAGTTTAGTTTACGTTTATTAGTGGTTTTGCCTGAATATATGTTTGTGTACCACATGAAAAGTTTGCCCCTTGGCCCTTCTGGTACCATTCTTCCTTGATCAGTTGGTTATGAGAGAAGTTATGTCTGGCCAAGAGCTAAGAGGGGGTTGAAGCATGCTTTGAGCTCTGGATTTTCTCGCCCTGAGAGTAGAAGGTGTTCAGCTGCTGCCTTTTTTCTTACTCTAATAGCTAGTAAACTCCCTCAGGTGCTGACATGCATTAGATCACTAATCACTGATAAGATCCTGCCTCTCCAGGGTATGTGGCCTGATCAATGTTCATCCGACCACTTCAGCTGGAGGACCCAGGGCTGGAATTCCTCTCTCCCTATATGACCTTATATGGTCTACTCCCCTGTGAGTCCTCTGCTTATGCAAAGCAGGCTTCCTCAAGACTTTTGGCCCAAGCCAATAATATTCAGCCATCTATTTCTTATTGTGAGCCCCTCACATGCAAATAGAGCTGTCCTGGTGTCATTGCTCTAGCCAACAACTTATCAGCACATATCACCCCCTCTGCTTGTCTACCCTATATATGTCACTCCCCTGGCTTTTGTAAACTGAGCTGCTCACTCTCAAGCCTCCACTCAAGACCTTTGAACCCAAGATGGGTCCCTTCTTTCAAGGCTGACCTGGGTATACAACAGCTTGGCTATCCCCTGAGGAGGGACTGGAGAACATGGACCCACAGGAAGCCTTACATTAGTCCCTTTGTAGGGACTCCAGTAGCCTTCAAGCTTAGATGCCAGTTGTCTATTTTTCTTTCCTTAATTAATTCCCAATTTCATTTGAAGAAATAATATTGTGTAGTCAAAATAGCCCCCAGACTCCCCTACTTTTAATAGTGCTCAAGTCAATAGCTTTTGAGAACATTATTTTTCTGATAAGAAGAGAAAAATGTTAGATGTTGCCAAGATCCTTTCTCTTACCTTGTCTTTTACTCTTCATCTTCCCTCCAGGAGCACAGGCTTTAAGCCTGTAGGTAGAGCCTATATATCTTAACCATGAAGAAAAAACACAACACAATACCCCCAAAAACCTGGTGCAGCAGGAAGCCTAGAGAGTGCCTTTCACAATCATGCCACACTAACTTATTCTCAGATTTCTTATGGAAAAATAAACTACTTCAGAAGATAGAATAATTGATTCTGCCACAGCAGTTAAACACAGTTCTGACTAAAGAACCCTTTACTTACAAACAACAACTCTTAGTCTCTACTAGCTATTTGATCTGTAAGCCATTTCATTTTGAAGTGGCAAATTGATTAGAGGTAAGAATGGAGAGAAGCAGCTGTATTTAGACTCCCACATTCCTTGAATCCTGTTATTTAAGAAAGGGTCACACTATGTAGTCCAGGCTGAATTCAAATGCATGATTCTCCTGCTACAGCCTCCCCAGTACTGACATTATAAGCCTGTGCCACCATGGCTGGCCTTTGAATTTCTGAGTGAAGTTTAATCCTAACACTGATTCATTCAGCACCTATTCATTATGTGCCTACACTATGTGTTTGACATTAGACGGGGTACAATAAACAAAAGACCCAGACCCTGGAATTTCCTTCATGAGATTTTCCTTTGTTGATATAGGCCTTTTGTTTTCTCCTGTTCCCATTCTACTTCTAGAAGCTATGGATGAGAAGAGTTTTAGTTTAGTGGTACATACTGTAATCCTACAACATGCTCCTATGGTTCTCAGTATTATAAAAGTGAGACAAGCAGGCTGATTTCTAACCCCGAGCAGGAGTCCCACCCACCACATACCTTCTTGAATATCATCGTCTAGGTCTGCCAGAGTTGGTGCATTAGGAAGTGAATACATGGAAGACTGGACGAGCTGAGTCAGTTTTGAAATGCCGTTAATCACCATGCTTCCCAGTGGAATGATGTGCTCTATGAGAACAAAAGAATGACAAATAGCTTAGACCACAAATAGTGGTGACCATAACACTTATGTGTTTCTGCTTAAATAACCCAATAAGCCCACTGAGAATGGCTCCATGGCTGAGGAACCTGATAGAAGGTGCACAGAAAAGGAACACTCATTCTATACTCCAAATCACTAGTCTTTCATGTAAACAGAGGAACTGGGTACCAAAGATGATGAATAGTCCCTACCATGTTTGTTTGTTTATTACATTTTTTAAATTTATTTTTTCTTCTCTTGTATAAGACATCATGATCACCATCCTCCACACTCTCACCCTGCTTCCCCTCAGAAAAGAGCCATCCTTCCAGGATGGAACTAGGCCAGGCATGAACCTCTACATCAAGGCTGGATGAAGCAACCTGGCAGCAGGAAAAGGGTCCCAAGGGCAGGGCCTATAAAAAGGTCAGAGATACACCGCCCTCCTAACACACACACTCCAACTTGTTCTACGAGAATACCAAGCCAGAGAACCATAAGATATCTTTGGGAGACCACATAGGTTTCATGTCTGGTGTTTCAGTCTCTGTGAGCCCCTAAGAAGGCTGGTCAGTTGACTCCATGGGGCTCTATGGTACCACTGAATTAAAGTTTTTAAAGGACATTCAAAAAGGCTGGAAAATCTCTAGTTAATAACTCTATTTGAAGAGTAAATGATTTAAAACAAATTTTTACTCTCATCCCTTGTTTTAGCCACATAGTTTCTAATCTGATAGTGGCTTTGCTTACATAATAAACCATTTCTCCTTTTATTATAAGTGTTCATGATGGAAAATCTCTCTATGTCACTTTCTCTTACTTGATAGAACCTGGCAATGTTCTTGCTTGTTGGGTGCAAGAATAGGGTATAACTAAGGAACGCAATACCACATGTTGCCTTAAATAGAATCCTGCTGATATAGGATGCTGGACAGAGGATGGCACTTGAAGACTTAGAAATCTGAAAAGGATAAAATGAGTGAATTTAGAATATAGGCATATAGATCATAGAATATCAGGAAAGATCACAAAGGAAACACCAAAGGCCCCTTCTCCTGCCTTTAAAAATATCACTCTTTATTTGATATGTATGCGTGTTGAGTGTCTGCCATGTGTATGGGTGATCATGGAGGCTAGAAGAGCCACTGGATCCCCTGGAGATGGATTTACAGGTGCTTATGAGTTATAAGGGTGCTGGGGAACCAAATTGGGGTCCTCTGGAAGAGCAGTAAATGCTCTTAACCATCCAGCCATCTTTTCAGCTTTGTTGCCTCTTCTGTCACCATGTTAAGCAACTTAGTAATAGGGGTAAAAAGATCAGATTAAGGAATTAAACAACAGAAGATATTACAACTATGAACAAGGTTTTTAGGTCACTGAATAAAATAAATGTTGTGTAACCACCTCTTAAACCACCCTCCAGAGTCACATTGACATCCTGCATCATCTGCAAGGGCCCAGAGTACATGTGCAATGCCCCCCACCCCCAATAATAAGTGTGATGGTCTGCTGTCCCCCCTTCTCTGTTTCTGTGTCTTCTCACTCTCTTTGCTCTGTCCTTTTGTCCTTCCCCCATGTTAGTGCTCCTGAGACAGTATAATGTCTCTTTCTCTCCTGCCCTTCTCCAGGACTCAGTCTCCTCCCTCTCTCTCCAAATAAACCTTTGCCATAGAATTCTGACACATGTACAGTTGTGCTTATATTATTTCACTGGTGCTGAGACAGGCCCCGATTTAGGGGGTCTAGAACTCTGACCATATTGCTCAAAGCAAAATTCTAAATCAACAATCTGGTGAGTTTCCCCCAACCTTACCCTCACAATGGAGCACTGGCTCCTGTGGTTTTTTTGTTGTTTTTTTTGTTTTGTTTTGTTTTTCCCTAGGCAATTTCTTAGAATGAAATTCGTTTCTCAGAGTCTAGTTTTTCACCTTTTGTCTCATTTTAAAGACCTGATATCAGGCTGTGGACTCCTCAGGATAATGTGCCCTGACCTCCTGTGTAATACAGTAATGACTGATTATAATGACCTGTCTATATTTGTGGTCTTCTCTCATTTCGGGCAATGACCCCCTAAAGGACGTTAGACCATATCATTCATGGAAAATGGTGGCTGCTCCAAATCTTTTTTTCCACCACTACCCAGCAGCTGGCCACTGATTTGCTGAACTGCATTATGTGAAACAAAATAAAAAGTCTCATTCAGGCCCTGTTCTTCTCTGTTCTTTGTGTGTTTGCTAAATGTTTGTCTCTGTTGCCTATCTCAGACTCTTTGGTTTAACTCTCTAAAACTTTTGCTAAGCTATTCTGTGATATTTACACGTGGCTTCCCTTCCCCCCCATGTGGCCAATCGCCATCTTAACTTCTTTCCACTTGGAAAGGGAGATAGTCATGTGGCTGGCAGCTATCTTTACTAAGGTCAAAAGGATAGGTCATGTGATTTAAAAACTGCCACATAGTGGTCACTATCAAAGGGACATGAAAAAGTCACCCAGATATTTCTAACAAAAATGGATTTTTGTATGATAATTCCTATCCTAAAAACAATATTTATGTAAGATAGCATTTTCAAACAATTGTTAATAAGGTATTAAAGCTACATCCCCAGGTATTCCTATAAGCTATATTTCCCGGCACTCATATGCAAAAACACACTTTGTGCTGGCAGATAGAAGTCACTCAGATGGTTATGGGATTGTGATTTTTATATGATATGAAATAATGCTTTGCCCAGATTGTAATTGTATCCTATCTTTTCTCTCTTAAATAAAAAAGGTACTTTACTTTTGATATTACAGGAACACATAGCTGGAAAATTTAAACTTTAAGAATCTCTTCCCACTGAAAGTCAGCCTTAAAAATATATGTATAACCACTTATGTCTTTGCTAAGCACTTATGTCTTTCCTAAATCTGTCCAACATCAGGCTTTTAGAAAATTATATAATAAATAAAAGGTATGTTTAGTAAATGAAATTTACAAATTCCTAAGGTCTATTCCGGTTTACAGTATTTATATAATCTGAGTTATACATAAAACTGGTATTCTATAATGGTATGGCATACAGCAAAAGTAAAGTTTCTAGTCCCTCTATGGATGGATTTTTGGGTTTTGAGTTTTTTGGGGTTTATGCATTTATTAATTATGTTAAGTATTCAAATTTTTAAGGCTCAAAATTAACAGAGATAAAAGCTATAACATCCTAATTCTATTTCCCATAAGACTACATGCTGTTTAATATATAATAATTAGTAGATAATTAATATATTATCAATTGCAGGATGTTATCTATCACATAAATAGTTAATAAATAATTTATATAGGATAATTAAGAATATAATGTATTATCAAATAATAGTAAAATTAAAATGATATTGTAATTATTAATTATAGTGTGTTATATAATAACAATGATTATTATTGATACTATTATATCATTGCTATTAATTACATAATATAATTATTGATGTTATTATTGTTAATAATTTGATGATTATTGCTGTAAGATGTTAAGAATGATTAAGACATGTGAGTTAAAAGTCACTTTATAGATGCTCAAATTTTTTAATGTGTATGATTATATACTTATAGTTACAAAGAGTACTGATATAATTAATTTGAGATATAAGCTTTATTCATTATATACTTCTGTTATATACTTTTAGTCATGCAGAGTACTAATTAGTATAATTAATTCCAAAAATAATCTTTATTGGGTCTCCTGTTAAATACTTGTACTCATGCAGAATAATAATCAATTCTAGAAATAGGCTTCATTTAGCTTCCTGTATGTGTTTTCAAATTTAAGTCTAAAGCAAGTTACTAAAAATCAATATATGCTTAACATATAGGGATATACTTAACAGATTATGGATATACTTAGGAGATCTGCTCAATATGTCATTTAAAATGTTTAAGCTTTCCACCACAGTGACCATTTGTAATGGTAATGCTTGAGGTTTCCAAGAAGTTAATGGGGCTCTGCAATGAAGAATCCACCTGGATCATGGTAATGCTAAACACTGGGCAAAACTGTCCCATGCCTCACCTGCCACTAGGGCTCTGTGCAAACTTTGGACACCTTTAGGTTGGCTGCTTTGTTCTGCCTAACCAGGGTAAGATCAGTTTCCCAAATACCTTCCCATAGGAAAAATGTTTCAGATCTGGGCAGCCAAGGGGCTACACCATTCTGTATGACAGTTGGAGATCAAATATGTTTTGCTTCTGCCCAACAGATGACGCCTACTCCTAGGGAACCACAGGTGCCTAAGGGAACTACCTAGGTAATGGGTCCATGTCATTTAATTGTACACAGACCATCCAGATTCTATAATTTCTCCTTCCTCAGATCTTTGATGGCTTGATGGCTAAATGTAGTTTTAGGAGCAACAAACATCTACTAGCTCCTCCCTTGTCCAGTTCCTCTGGCAAGGGTTCAGAGGCCTTCTCATTTCTCTTCACACATAAAACCAGGCCCAGATCTCACCTTGCTAGAACCAACAGGCCTTTAGCTGAGAAAGACAATTTACCTTGCTACCAGACTCTAAAGGAGGTAAATTCAGCTAAAAAGTAACTTTGGTTATTTCTTTGTTCAAAGGAGTTTGCCTTACAGTACCTACCTCTCTCTCATGGTAAATGATTAGATAAAAGTCTATGCAAGGTCTGAGGATCTAGAAAAGATGATTTAAGATATATAGATACAAATTGTAAAGGTATTAGGATATATAAAGGATTAGTAAGTACTCTGAATAGAGTTCTGATAAGCAGGTACCACTATTACAGGATTTTAAACTTCCTTTGGCTGTTTGTCTTCTAAATGTAGACTTGGAATGGTTCTCACCAGGCTAAAACATTTCTGTTCTATTTGGGTACCTAGCTCTCTGAACAGACCAAATGTTCATGCTTCTGGCCTTGGGCCATGGCTTTTGCTGACTCAAACGTATTGGTCTGCTCCAACTCTTTACAAACACCTGTTAGCTGCTTTCTCTGCAACGTGCACTTTAGAACAGATTACAAACGGTGGTAACCTAAAGTATCTATCTCTTTTTGTGAGCTTCAAGAAGTCGACTTGGATCCACCTCCCACAGGTCAGACTCCAGATAAATACAACTTAAGTCTCCTCATCTAATTACTCATGAGGATATGACTTATTTCTCTCTTCCCTGGACTTGGGAACCCTTTCCCTCCCCATTGCTAAAACTATGGACCTAAAAGTTCCAAATGTAAGATTTTCCTAAACTTTAGGAAAGTTTAGGAAGTTCCTCTGTTCCTAGTTAAATGTTTCAGTAGATTTCCACTCGGCTGACAGATACTTCCTAGAAGTCAGCTCCGAACTACAGGTTGTTCCAAACAGCTGTAAGCCCTGGACTTGCTGAGAGCTTATATGGATCAATCAGCTAATGTGATCACTCCTGTCCCCTCAGCTGAATCCCTAACTGGATACTTCTAATGAATACCCCCCACTGCCTGACCCCAGCATTTGACTAGTATCTTAGCCTTCCTGGGGCCCCTGAGAATGACAATCTAGTTTCAGCAGGAAGTAGTTCTAGAAGAAAATATTATACCCCATTTTTCTCACCAGGCTGAAATACTTAGTCAAAAAGAAATTCCTTGACAGTGGAAATGTAATGACTGTCTGTATGTCTATTGGCATATCAGAAGGGATATATATTTAAAAGCCAAGTAGACCCAAATATATCAACAGATAGATGCATTAGCTAAGATGGTTCTAATTGATGTGAGCCATCATTGGGCCTTTAACCCTTTTGTTAATTATTATTGGCCCTTCCATCACTAAAGCATTAATTGGATACAATAAATTGGCCACTCCTGATTTTTCAGACCAGCCACAGAGCCTGGACAAGTGAAACAGCCTGCTTTTCAAGGCCTCAGTCAATGTTCCAACCTTTTGGGGTCCTCAACAACGCAACACCCCTCATTCCTATTTTCTTTGCCTTTTTAATAACAGAAAGGAGGAATGTATGGAACCGCCTACTTAACCCACCTCCCAGAGTTGCATCAACCTCTTGTATCATCTGCAAGGGCCTGCTGTACCTGTACCCCACCTCCTTCTCTGTCTCTGTTGGTCTCTCTCTCTGTTCTGTCCTTCCCCCGTGTCGGTGCTCCTGAGATAGCGCAATGTCTCTTTCTTTCCGGTCCTTCTCTGGGACTCAACCTCCTCCCTTCCTTACCAAATAAACCTTTGCTATAGAATTCTGATGCATGTACATTCTGCTTATTTCAATGATTTTGGTAAAAGCTGATATCAGATATTCATTAATATCTGATTAATTATTATATAATATATAAAAAGTACCTCTGGTTAGCTATGGGAGACTGACAGGAAGTTCTGAAAATCATCAAAAAAGGCAATTCAGATGTGTTAGCAGGAGGCAGAGGCATGAAAGGGAGAAGTTGGCTGTGTAGCTTTTCTGTGCAACAGCAGTCACTCCTCTTTAACAATAGCAGTGGGGAGCTATAGATGCTTCTCTAGGCCAAAGAACATGTGGGGATGTGGTTGGAGTTGAAAGTAATAAAGGCCACCTGAGGTGAGGTCTGGTAAGTCTGTGCCTGGCATATGCTGGATCAGGACTTCCTAACTTACAAACTTTTTGAGGAATTTTTATATACATGTGTAGTGTCACCTTTCATGTTTACCTACTATCTGCAATCTCTGGCATGTAACAAGCTGGGCTTCTACTTCTGCAATGCAATGTTTAGGCATAGACACATGTAAGGCTTAGATAAAAGCCTGCAAATAAGGTGTTTGGTGATTAACGTAAAGAGAGAAAGAAAAGCTCTTGTTTGAGGGTTAGAGTCTTAAAGTTGCACAATGGCAAGAATGACATTGGGAGCTTGGAAGAGTCAGTCAGCCGTTCCAAGAAAACTGGGAGGTATTGTTACAGCTCCAAGGGCGAGTTCTCAGAGGCTTTGTGTTTGAGTTGATTGGATTCTCTGTGGTGACTAATGATTTCCTCTAACAAAAAAAAATCTCTAAATTGGGTTTCTAGATCAGGACAAGCAAGGTTCAAAGTGCATGTGAGTAGGTAAAGCACTGATGGCATGGATTAGTTTTCGGGGGGAAAAAATCACAGCTTCTGATTTGACACTTGAGATCCACAAAAACAGTATAGACTTAAAGATATTACAATTCTAAGGACTCATCTAACCTCTCCACCAGAAAAATGTTCTCCAACATCAAGTAGGCTGACTTACTGTCAGGTTTCAAACTCAAAAACTGCTGGCTGAGATACCTATTTAACATATCAAAGTGAACCTGGCCACCAGGTTCTCACAACATCCCTCCATCCCTATTTGTTCCAGGGTCTTCCTGGCTTGCATGCTCCACTCCTACCCCAAACTCTCCATCTCATCTCAGGGGCTGAGCTGTTCTTCCCTATATAATCCAGTCATTTTTGGTCATCTCTTTCTTGGGCTCTTGTTCTCTTGGTCTGAGACCCCCTTGGTCTCTTCGTCTCTTAGACACCATTCTAAGTTCCCCTCTCTCCCCTCCCCTTCTCCTCACATGGCCTGGCAGCTCAGTCTGGTCATGTCTACCTTGGACTTCCCCAGATGTCTCTGCCCCTGGCTATGCTCTCCCTCATATCTACTATACTTTCCCCTCCACCATACCTAGGAACAGTTATATTCTTTTGTTTTTTATTTCTTTTTTCATTCACTTACCATCTAGCTTCACACTCCACGTCATGTGAAAACCATTGGTCATCAAGTAGAAGTTTCTCATATCCTCAGGCATCATACAATTGTTTTTCTAGAACCACAAATTGTTGGTTGGTTGTTAGAGTTGGAGAGAGGATGAAGGCTATGTCTCAGAGCTCTTCATACAATCTTAACCATCTTCTATATCCTCCAAGTAGGAAGACTGAATATTACCTACAAAATCACTAGACAGGTGCTGAGACTAGCAAGTGGTTACCAGTTTGATTTTATGATTGTATGTGTCCCCAGATAAAGTAGCCTAGGCGTCTGCTCTGCCATGACATCTTAGCTGGAGAGGGGGCTTCAAAGGGAGTAAAAGCTAAGAGGAACACTGGAATATAGCAAGAGGATATCCTAGGTAAAGTGTGACATCAACAGAAGATTGCCATAAACTATAGATCTATGCACATATATTATTTTCTGAATACAAGAAACGCCTTAAAGGTATGCTATATGTTATTGTCATAGATTTTACTATCATGAATCTATTTTAGTAGTTCTGAAAGTTCTTAATAAAAATATTATAAGAGGATATACAAAAGTATTTCATATGGATTCACACACATACACACACACAGACCCCTACACACCTAAATTGGTGGTACAGAGAATGAAGAAATACTTAGTGGTTTTTTTTAGTCAAGACTAGGAGAAAGCCTTAAATTCTAACTCACTCATACCTATGTAGAGGCCTGACTATGTTTTCTAGTCAACTCAAATCCTTGAAATGCAGAGAGAGGTTAAGTTCTTCAGGTCCTTTCTGGAACCTTCTCCAGAAACTTCTGACATGGTTACAGGGGCAAAAAGACAATATAGTAGTGAGTACCCCAGCTTCTGGCTTAGTGGACTCTTCTAAGATGTGATACTGACCACTGCTTACATCATTTACTTTGGGTCATACTGTCAGTTCTAAGTACTAAGTGTGGTGTTCTGCAGCAAGACAATCTGAGTTCATATTCCAACTCTGTCATTAGTTGAGTGATCCAGGGCACTGTCACTGCAACTGCTAATCTAAGTTTAGGAATAATCTTTAAGGTGAAATCTACAGAACACTAAAAATGGGAACTTAATAGGAAGAGAGAGGAAAAGGACTAAGAAGTTATGACAATATCTTCAAGAATTTTATGTGAATATTTACGCTTATAGGTGATTTTAAGCAGCGTTTCTAGGTTATGAAATGGACAATAGTTTTCATTTTAGTGAATTAAGTTTCTAATTTCCTTTCTTTTCTGTTTTCTTTTAGTTGTTGTTGTGTGTATATGTTCAAACCAGCTATTTCCCAATCACATAAGATTTTCAGACTATTTCCTACTTAGCAAATTATCTTGAGCAGGGCTTGATTTTAGTGTTTTTTGCTCATGCTTGGGACTTTCAACGGGAACCCTGCAGTTAGGTAGTGTTAAGATTCTAACTTCTGAGAGGGTCAGTGGAGGAAAAAGTTAATTATCAATAACACCTAGCTACAAACCCTTGTGACCTACAACAGTGACCTGCCTGCAAGATATATTAGTTCAATAGTGGCAAAATGTTATGGGAATAACCAATCATTTTTAAGTGGATATAACCAATCACTTTTTGATTGGATTTAAGACCTACTTCATGATATGGAACCTGTACCTGACACTGCTAAAGTGACTAAGAACCTGAGACTAGAGAGGTCATGGGCCTAGGGGAAAACCTACTACTATTATTCTACTGAAGGGACATAGTAATAAAATGATTCCTAATGACATACAACTATATCCATAAACCAGTGCCTCACTCAACCCATATCAGAGAAATTTCCTCTTGCAGTAGACGGGAATTAACACAGAAACCTACAACTGGACAATGTACAGACAGTGAGAGACATTAAAGCATTCAGTCCTAAAGGAGATCTTGTCATCAAACCCCTTCTCTCAAAGCTCAGAGACCTATGAAGAATAGGAAGCAGAAAGATTGTAAGAGCTAGAGGTGATGGATGATGGATAACTCTAAGGAAACAGTGTATCCTATATACAAGATGACTGAAGAACATATGAACTCATACTACAGCAGTACACATAAGACCTACTCAGGTTCAAGCCAGACAGGGTCCTGGCACTGAGAGGTATAAGTAGACCAGGTCCCATCCCTAACTATTGGAGCCATCTGCAATAGATACTGGCCAGCAAAGGAAAAATCAGTTTTCTCCAATTGAGTCTCACTAGGTATATCAACCACACTTTAGGGTAGGTCCTGTGCATAAGAGTAGTTAGCCAACAAAATGAACTCAGAAGTATTTTGTAGACTTTTATTTTGCTTTGTTTTGGCAATTTGTCTAATTAGTCTTTTGCTTTTTTTGGTTTTCATTTTTGTGAGGTTTCTGCTTATTTTTGTTTTTTTTTCAGAGATAGAAAAAGGAAAAAAATGTCAAACTGGATGGGTAGGGAGGTAAGAGGAATCTGGGAGGAATTGGGGAAGGGAAAAAACATGAACTAAACATATTGTATGAAAAAATTTCAATTTAAAAAAAAAAGGATGATTACTTTTGTGGCCCAAAAGGCTAGGACCCACTAGCAGATTTTGACTACCGTGACATCTATTGGTAGAGGAACAAGAGAACCTGGAGACTTAAAGCGGTTTTTTAGACCATCAGATAGATCAGGATGTCAGGGTATAGATTACCCTTTGAAGTGGGGCTTCCTCAGTAACAAACACAGGTCGTCATACTTGTGTCAGTACTTTACAGATTGAGCTATCCACACTAGCACCAAGTTGTTAAAAAGAATTATTATATAAATTGTGAAGTAAACCAAATTCATAAAAAACATTAAGTCTATACTATCCTTCTAACAATGACAGGTGAGGCCTGATCTGGCCTAGAAGGTTGCTTTGCTCTAGGCCTTTTCTGTCCCAGGCACCCAATGTCCTGACAGGGTTTCAGTTCTTTCCTGCCATAGCTACCTTTACTAAGTGAAGTTTTCAGGGTACTGTTCATAGGTGGCTCATCTGCCCTGGCCAGTAACTCAATTGCTATTTTAATTTCTCTATCAGCCAGTATAAAGTTTGCTTTTCCTGGGAGGGGGTAGGGGAACAACCTACCTACTTCAGAGGGCTTCTTCCCACAACAAATGCATTCTACTCTTTTTTCTTTTGTTTCTTTTTGGTAACAGAGGATGGGAAGGAAAGAAAAAGAAGATAATGGGCAGAAAGTTAAAGGAAGCGGAGGCATACGAAGACTGGAAGTTCTAAAGACAAAGTCAAGAGAAAGAATAACCCTGAAGACGAGTTCTGAAGCAAGAACTGACCACCAACACAGCACTGACATTTCAGTCCAAAGTGATTCTGTAACCTAGTTCTCCAGTTTCGAGGTTTTTTTTTTTCCTCGTAGCATAACTAGACATTTCTTTAAACTACTTTAAAAATAGAGTTCACTAGAAACTCTATTATTATTATATCATCATTTTTGGGAGCCATCAATTGGATTCCCAGAAAAAAATGAAGACATGGGAACACTGTCTAAATCTCAGGAAAGAAAGAGGAGGGGTTTCCCACTATCTCTTGCTCACCTGTCTATTACAGATTATGCTACCTCTCTTCTGAATCTTAAGCTATTCATCTTTAGCCCCAAATTCTTATACCATACTTATTAAAATGTTTTGGTAAATTAGTTCCTCTGCCTTTTCTTAGGAAGGACTTTGCTTTCGAGAACTGTCATAGGGATCTCATACCATCACTTCATGGCCCAGGTTTTCCCTCCATTAGAGAAGACCTTCCAAGAAGACTTTAAAATAGATGCATTTGTACCCATTGCTTCAGAGTGCCAGTAATATTTCCATGTGCCTTCTTGGTGCCTTCATGAGCAAATCTTTATTTGGCTGTGGTTGCAACAGGCACTCAGATTGCCAGCTTAGCAAGGACAAGCACCTGCTGCAGTATTAATGTTGACTCTCTGGCCCCTTTGTATCTGCTGCCCTATACCCTTTCCATATAAAGTACTCCAATGGTAGTGGGGACAGTGGCATACAGGATTGTGTAATAGGACAATCATTTAGACCAGGGCTTGGTAAACTACAGCACACAGGCCCTCTACAGCTGTCACGTTATTTCATCAGCCATGTAGTTGCATGTCAGTACTGTTGGGGGCTGCTTTCAACGTTCCCACAGCACACATGAGTTGCTATGACAGACTGAGATGCCACAGAGCCTAAGCTATTATTTGTTCCTTTAACAGAAATTTCTTCCAGAACCTAGACTTAGACATGTTTTCTTTATGCTTTACCTGCAAAGGAACAAATGACTGAATAGCTAGGAGAAGGAACAAACTGAAGTTTTTGCTTAGTTTTATTTACATTTTAAAGAGATGAACAAGACCCTATAAGGAAACTGCCAATGTATTGCAGAGGGAGGAAATGAAGCACTAACCAGAAGAGTAAGAGCTTGGCATGGGGGGGAGGGGTTAAAGGGGATTGTCACTTGTTAAGTGGTAAATGCTTACAATAAATTCACAACAGGAATGTGTGAAGGACAGACCTGAAAAAACAAAAAACAAAACAAAAAAACATCCTTAGACTCTATGACCATACTCTAAGTATGGCTGCAAAGAAATGGGGTATTTTGCCAAACATACATACATAGTTCATACATACATACATAGCCATACATAGTTCAATCATCAGCATACTGCACTGGAGAGTCTAACCAATCGAGAACTGTCAGGGACTCTGTAACTACACAATGCCACCAAGATGCTTAATAAGAATGTAACTCTCTTGGCCCTGGGATGATATGAAAATTAAGAGACAGATTCTTTCACTATATCTGAACCCTGAAAAGCCCTGTTAATGAAAAGCATTAAGCCTGACTAACTACCAGAGGAAAACTGGGAAGCCTCAGCCACGGATCTGGTCTCCTACAACACTTAACCATTTTCTGTCTGGCATGGTGCATACTGATAGTCATCTTTTTCTTCCATGGCTGGACTCATATCTATATCTATCTATATCTATCTAGTCCATCATGTGCACTGGATTACCAGGGGTCAGAGGAGGCACTTTGGTGGGAAAGTGGAGTGGAATAAAAGGCAGCTGTACCCTGACATAAGAATGAGGTTCTTGCTCTAATCATTTCTTCTCAGAGGCATTTACATTGACCTTCCTTTGTTGGGAGATGAAGATCCACATAGAAACACTTACTTGTTCCCATGAAGAAATCATATGACGTTCAGCAGGCAGTTTTTCTATTATGCTCACCTCTGTCACACCTGGGGAAGATTCTGAGAGAAAAGGGATAGTACAAGGTTGTAAAAGGCCTGATCAATGTGGAGCCCCCCCCCCCTTTTCTCCACACACCCAGGTCTCTTAAGTTACTGAGTGGGTCCAGGCTCCTGTTGGATGACAACTGAGTGGCAGAGGTTCTGCCAGCTTAGCCTGCCTTCTCATGTAGTGCACTGCAGCATGCACTGGCTTCTGAGACCCGATGCAGCCCACCAGAGCTGACGCTGGCTGGTGCAGGCTGATAGGCTTCAGTGCTATGTTGAGAAGGGAGACTGTAAGCCCCCTCTGGCAGCAAGTGGTGGGCTACCATCTGTGCTTCTGCTGTTAAGGAAACCAGATCTTTCCTTCAGGCCTGGGCCCTCCTGCTGCCTGCTGCCTCAGAGAGGTGGGGGGACAGAGGGGGCTGCTGACTGGCTCCAGAGACTTCCTTGTTGGGGACCCTGGCTCTTCCCCTCCCCACTGCCTGCAATAAGTCCCAAACAACACCAGGTTTTACTGGGGAGTCAGTACATTTCCCCTTTGCAAGAGTCTGGCTCTGTGAGTCCAGGAAGCTCTGGGACTTGAGACTCCCAGTAGGAAAGCGCCCCCACATTACCAGAGACCCCCACTCCTGGGTGACTGTGGGAACTTCCAATCTTAACAGAGAGGTGCAGAAGTGGCCCCAAGTGCACAAGTGGCCCAGAGCAGGGCACCTCCCAGTTGGAGCCCCCTCTACCTCCTCAGACTGTTCATACAGGGTGAAAAAATTCCCACCAATCTCAGGCCACCCTGGAAAGCCTCCCCTCCTCCTCCCACAACATTATATAAGGAGCCACAAAGTCTTAGTCCAGATAGGAGGCAGCCATGCTCAATAAATCTCTTTGTGAGATTTGTTGCATGAAACTGTCTTTGTCCTAGGGTTAAAGCAAATGAAGAACACCTCAGCTCAGCAGAGGATAGTTCCCTTCAGAGCTGCAACAACAGGGAAACTTCTCCCCTTGGAGTAGAGTGGAGCTGAGTGGAGCTATTACATTGTAACACTCCAGAACAGCTGGGGATGCCTTCCCTACCTCAGAGCTGTGTGGTCCCTGGTTACCAACTGCCAGGTACCTTCCCTCAAAGCTGTGATGCCTGGATCCTGCTGCCAGGCACCTTTCTTCTCAAAGCTGTTTACACTTCCATTAGGGACACCTTCCACTAGGGAAGGTGTCAGAGCTATGTGGTTCCTTGGCTCTGAGTTCCAGAGCAACTTCCTCTCAGAGCTGTGTGGTCCCTTGACACTCAACTGCCAGAATACCTTTCCTTTCAGGGCTCCCCTAGGGATACCTTCCCCACTTCAGAACTATGTGGTTCTTTGGCTTCCAACTGCTAGGGTACCTTTCCATCTCTATCTGAGCTAGAAAAACAAAAAACAGAAAAACACTAACACTCACACATTCTGTACTTTAGGCTGGTTAAGTGTTGATAACTGCTCTGTAACTATCTAATCCCTCTGATAAGCATTTACATACACCCTGTGAGCAAAGTGAAGGACTGGCTGTTCCCTCAAAGGTCCAGTACTGTAATCTTGTAGGACACAGCATACCTTGAAGGAAGACCACCATCAGAACTCCCTCTACCATCCACATTTATGTAGTTGAACAAACTACAGAGATTCTAAATGTTCAGTGATTTCACACTGGACTTCTTGATAAATACCTGTACTTACAGTTAAAAAAGCTTTAAGGAATACCACCTCTTTCTTTAACTTTGTATAAGAAATAAGACTTATCCAGGCATCATGGAACATGAATTTAATCCAAAACTCAGGAATCAGAGGTAGTCAGGTATCTGTGAGACTGAGGCCAATATAGTTTACATAGCCAAGTTCCAGGACAGCCAAGTTTACATATAAAAAAAATGAGTTTAAGAAAAAAAAAAGACTTGATTAATAACTTTCTTCTAAATAAAATTAATCTCCTGAACATATCATTCTACTTGATGGAGTTCAGGATTTAAAAGCTACAGGTATAGTGGTACCAAATTCTATTAGAAGTACTTTCCAGACTGAGGGAATAGGTTCTAACAGGATTCAAAGCTACACTGTGTTAGTGAGTTCCAGGCAAGCCTCGGCTGCATAACAAAACAATGCCTAAATAAATGAACAAAGGCAAGGCTGGAGTTGGGAAGATGGCACAGTGGGTAAAGCTTGCTGGGCAGAGTTTTTATGCATAGAGGATGTGAATCCTCATCCACAAAACAAAGAACAAAAACACTGCCATCCAACTACCAGAAAGATGAAAAGAAATGACTTCTCACAAGTTCACAAGTGCTCTGCTAACATTCCTAGCTTTTTAGAATTCTACAATTCTAACGTCCTGCAGGCTACTAGAATTCTGAGAGAGTAAACTGCTTTCATTCTAAGACACTCAATGTGTGGTACTTTTTATGGCAGCCCTAGTAAACTAATGCAAAGTCTATTTACTTTTTGAGATACTGCATGTATTCTCACTGTCTCCACTCTTTGAACCATTGTTATTGCAAGCCATGGTAAAAATCAAATCTATAAACCTTCTTCTTATTCTGATCTACCCTCAGCATACTGCTAAATTGGCCCATACTTAGCTTTTCTTCCAATCCAATCTTGTTCAACACTTTTAGTTGGCATATAGGGACTTAAATATACTTTTGTTTGATTTTTTTTTTCTTCTTTCATAGTCTAAATTCTTTGCTCCACTATCAGTTTCCACACTGTCTTTATGTCTCAAATTCCCCCAAACTAAATCTGTATTCATATTTTATTACGTTGTAGTCCCTTTATGATACACATATACAAATGTGTCTACACTTTTATTTATATATTTCAAGTTCTACTCTACCACAAGACTGCTTTAGGTTACTTTCGCTTGCAATGATCTCCAATTTTGCTGATACCGTATTTCATACCATGTAAGGTAAATAGTACATGTCACTATATTTAATGACATGACATTTTGAGCTATGCACTGGTTTTTAAATGAGGTTTAAGTATAAAATCAACAAGCATTTAGTAAAATGAAATCTTGATTTATGTGTGTGTGTGTGTGTATGGTATGCATGCAAATGTGTGTGGAGGCTCAAGGTTGACTTTAGGAGTTTTTCTTGATCACTTCCCATCTTATTCATTGAAGCAAAGCCTCTCAGTTGAACCCAGATCTCACTGATCTGAGCTAATCTAGCTAGCCAGCTTGCTTCAAGGATCCCATCTCTACCTTCCAAGTGCTAGAATTATAGGTGAGCTGTCATGCCCATCTGACATTTCTGTGGATTCTGGGGACCCAAGCTCTGGTTCTCATGCTTGCACTGCAAGAGTTAATCCACTGAACCATCTCTCCAGACCCTGAAATGAGCTTTAAAATCTCTAAGAATATGGTATTCTTCTAATACAAGTTTATGTGGGTGACTGATCCTGTGATTATGCTAGGGCCCTATCTTTGAACCATAAATTTCTCTAAGCTCTCAGAAAACTCAAATCTTGTAATGCAGCAACAGATCAATGTGGGAACTAAGAATTCAGGACTCTACCAACTCTAGTCTTTATGTAGACAGTAGTTAAATGAATGGAGATGAGTCTTCACTTTCCTCTGATTTCAGTAAGACAAAGTACTACTACTTTCTTTGGCAGAAGAAACAAAAGTTCAAGTGTTTTGAAAAACTAAAAATTATTATAGAATTAAATATTTTTCGACTTCTGTTCAATGTTCCAAGTGGTAGCTGTATAGTGATGTCTTTGACTATACAAAAGGTTACAAGACACATACAATTACCCACTGTTTCAATTCCTGTAGTTGCTTACGCTAAAGGTGGATGGTATCAATTCCTTCCTCCTTTGCATGCTCATACCACTTCTCCACTGCAGGGTAGTTTTATTTCTACCTCCTTAATTTGGAGTTTTGTAACAATCTCAGTAAAACCAGTAAAGACATACTATGCTCGTTTTGAACTTAAACTTTAAGGTGACAAAAGTTCTTTTTTTTTTTTTTTAACCTGCAACTATTACACAATAAACCCAAGCTAGTCTTCTGGGAACAGAAGCCACAAAGAACAATGGGGAACCAGTCATTGTGAGTGCAGATGCCATCAGATAATTAAAGTCAGTATTTAACTGTAAATATTTGAGAGATCCCAAATGAGAAGTAGCTTAAACTTTCAGTTACTAATTTGCATCAAACCACTATGTATTTGGGGTAGACTCATGGAATACACTTCTTAGAAGAAATACAATCTTTGAGTCAATGATCAACGATTGGAGAGTTAATGAGGATCTGCTATGGCCTCAGCTTGGGAAAAAATTTAGGTAAGAAACATTGTTAGAAGAAACATTGCTAGTTAGAGTCATAACACAATTGTGAAAAAAGTGTGAAAGCTGCAGGAAAATGCATAATTATGTTAAACTTAGTAAAAATGACCCTGAGTACCATAGCAGTTAGAGGCAGGAGGTTTATGAAGACTGAACACATCCAAGATGTCAAAAATTATGCCTAGTTGATCTGGGCCTTGTGGAATGATGTGGAATTCTGCATATTGTCTCAGTAAAGACCTACTTCTGTCCCTTCCAAATGTGCATTCTTGTGTTTTAGAGACTGGCCAGCTAATGACTATGATTCTCAGATTCCAATGAGATTAGACCCCCTCAGGTGAAGGCCATTCCTGTACAGAAATCTACTCTCATAAAATCTGGACAAGTAATGAGGTGAGGCAGCAGGCAAACAGAGAAACTGGGTTTTCTAGGATCATAACGAGGTATTTTGATTTCAAAGAAGTCACTCTAGTGGTGTCAGCAGTTTATTTTTCCCCTGCTTCACTATACTAGTTATAGGTACTTCCTATTCAAAATCTCCTTTTCACAGTAAGTTTCTCAACTTCAGGTATCACAATGATTTTGTAGGTCTATGCAAAATCTGTAGTTGATTTTTGGCTACACTGTAATTCTAGCTTTAATCTAGTTAGATTGGATTCTATGGCTTGAAATTAAGAAGCGTGAAAAATACTGATAGTTTTAGTTTGTGGGCTCAGAAAATGTGACTTGCTAAGAACTGGGAACTACTTATAGGTCAGAGAAAGATGTCATTTACATGACAAGAACTGTGGTCACAACTCACTCCCCACAAACAAACAAACAAACAACTATAGAAGTCTATGGGATACACGAAATGACAACACAGTTTGTTAAGAGCCAGAGGAAGAAGATAATTTTTAGCTAGATTCTTATCTAGCTAGATTCTTTTTTTAAAAGTTAACAGTCTATTCTATAAACTAACAAGTAAGGGAAGAGTATATTTGAAGCCAGGGACAAAGTGAGATGTTAGCGGATGGGGCACAGGGGCAGGGGTAAATGGACAACATAAAAAATTAGTTAACAAATTATTAGTTTGATAATATCATAAGAAGACCAGCTTGTGAGGCTGGTTAATGAACCCCCCCCCTTCTTTCCTCACACTGATAAAGCTATTATACTCTTATGTGGCACTGAACTACTAACATGCTATCTTTGGGGGAATCTGAAATCTTGATATCTGTGATCAATTGCTTTGCCTATTTGAGTAAAGCCCATTAAATCTCTTGAATTTGGCCTCTCTCTCTCTCTGTGTATATGTGTGTGTGTGTGTGTGTGTGTGTGTGTGTGTGTGTGCACGCGCGCGCGCGTGCGTGCTTATATGCACACTGGGGACTGGACATAAAATTTTATATTTGCTAAACTAGCACTTTGTCCCTGAACTCCATCACCAGATAAGGATTTTGGTTTTCAGCAGCCTTCCTTGTGTAGAAACACTATACATACACTGCTGCATTTCACTGTTTAAGGAAGGAATATACTCTGTGTGACTACTCACTGGAAGAGAACTTCAGAAGCTTGTGCAAGACTCTCCTTGAATTTGCTTGATATATTTCTTCTTACTGATTAACATATAAACATATAAAACTATTGGGAGAACTACTGCATTTGAGTTCTACCCTTCTAGTCAATCACTGAGTGGGTGGTTGTGCATATGTAACAATCTTACATTAACAGTTTTGAGTCAGCCTGCTTTGTGAATACTTTTGGAAATCACACAAATAGTTGAGTTTTGACCCAGATTTAAGTCTTCTGTTGACACACATTTATGTTATATTTTCTTTTAGGTGTGTGTCTGTGATATATATATATATATATATATATATATATATCACACACACACATATATGCATATATAAACATACATATATATCTTGCTTTTTAAATTTTTATTATTTATTTTTATGTATATAGGTGTTTTGGCTACTTGTATGCTTGTGCACCACATGTGTGCAATGCTAGTGGAGGTCAGAAGAGGGCATCCGATGCCCTGGTACTGGGGTTACAGGTCACTGTGAGAGACTATGTGGATGCTGCAAATCCCAGTACCCAAGAAGAGCTGGAACTCATCTAAAACTAGAACTCTCCAGCCTATTATCTGCTTTTTTCTTTTCTTAAAACATTTTGGGAATGTATTAGTTTTCTATTGCTCAGTAATTAGCACGAATCTGTGGCTTTAAATACCATCAGCTCATAAATTCTGTAGCTCAGAAGCCTAGCATAGCATGACTGGGTTCTGTACTCATGTCAAATCACTGACGCATCATTGCACTTGTTGAACGGACTGCTCTGCCATCAGCTATTACGCTCTCATCTGGAGCATGGCGTCACCTTGTAGGCTCATTCATGTTTTTCAAAGAACTCAGCTCTTTGTAGTTGTAGTAGGGCTGCAGTTTCTATATACTTTATTGCTGTTAAGACCACTGTACTTGCAGTTAAGGCCTTTCCTCCCTGTCAAATGGTTCCACTCATCTTTAAGTAAGCAAGAGCATTACAAACCATTCCATACTTCATATCTCTTTGATATTTCTTTTTGTTAACAGTTTGTTTTAAAGTGCACCTCTTGACTAAATTAAGCTCACCAGAATAAGCTCCCTTTTATCATTTAACATATCAAAAGTATTGTATTTCCTCAGCTTCGCAATATTGATGTTCAGAATGAGAATTCTTGTAATGGTTATTTTTAGAATTCTTAATTTTAAGAATAGCCTTATTGAGACATACTTCCTGTATCATAAAGTTTACTCTTTTAAATCACATAAAATTAGTGAGTTTAGTGTTTTAATAGAATTGTGTACTCGCATCGTTACACACTGAAGTAACATCATACCTATTAACAGTTACTCCCCTCAGCCCTCTCATTAGACTGTAGCAATCCTTAATTAACTTTAGACTCTATATATTTGCTTGTTTTGGGCATCTTCATGTAAACAAAATCCTTCAAGTAAAAAGAATCATTCATGTGGACATAACACATGAATGTTGGCTTCTTGGCTTTGTTTTGGCTTCTTTTGCTTTGTTTTCAAGGTGAATTTATATTACTGCATGTATCAGTTATCCATTGCTTTGTATAACTTAAAATTTTTCTATTGACTCCAGCCAGGGAAGCAGGTAGGTTAACTATTATTATTATATTATATATATTAATATATTATTATAACTATTATTATAATAACACCTATTATTCCTCTCCCTCAAATCCAATGCCCCAGTCTCATCCCTGATCACCTACTGCATCCTCTTTTACTCCCTCATCTCTAGTAGATCATCCAGATTTCTACCTAACTTCAGTCACCTGACTCAGCTTTATCCCAGATCTTAACTCAAGCAGGCATTCCTTGGTAAGCCACAGGCTACTCTGACCAGGGAGGCAGATCTTCACATCTTGTTCTTCTCAAAATCCAATCCCCCACTCTCATCTCTAGCACTTCAGTATACCCCCTGCTAAGCCACCCTTCCTCCAGTGGATCACACAGATGTTTCCCTCCTAACTTTACTCCCCCACCACTCATTGCTTTATCCCAGCCCCCAACTCCAGCAGCTAATGCTTGGGAAACCTCAGGCCACTCCAGCCAGGGAAGCAAGCAGGTTGGCTAACTGCAGATGTTCACCTCTCCCTTCATTCCTCCAAGTCTTATCCCTGGATCTATAGACCTTCTATTGTAGCCTCTCTCACTCTCTGCCCCCCATTCCCAGGGAGCTAAGCAGATACTGGTGGAACACCATGCTTTCCTCCTTTCTGTGGACCCACTCAGATACCCCTCCTAGCCCATCCCCATTCCTAAGTGTCAGCTCCTAGTATCTTGAAACACATTTTATCTGGAACCTCCAATGGCCACAACTATCAGGATCCCAGAAGATTTCCTACCAGGCAACACACAGCCACCACATTTCTCCAAAGAACCAGACAGGGCAACAGAAACCAAGGGGAAAAACACCCACCCAACAAAGACAAGAGCAGATTTGAGCACCTAGAATTTCAACTCTCCCAAACCAAGATGCCTAGATGCCAGTGTAAAAACACGATCATTAACAGCCACGAAAATATGTCTCCACCAGAGCCCAGCAATCCTACCACAGCAGGCCCTGGGTATTGGAGCATAGCTGAAGCATAAGAATAAGACCTTAAAATAGCCTTTATGAATATGATAGAGGTCCTTAAAGAGGAATAAATAAATCTTCTAAAGAAATATACAAAAAACACAGTGGAAGAAAATGAATAAAACAGTCCAAGACCTGAAAATGGAAATAAGATAAAAAAAGAAAACCCAATCCAAGGGACATCTGGATATGAAAAATTTAGGAATTTGAGCAGGAATCTCAGAGGCAACAGAATACAAGAGATGGAAGAAAGAATCTCAGGCACTGCACTATAGAAGCAATGGATACCTCAGTCATGAAAATGTTAAATCTTAAAAAAAAAAAAAAAAAAAAAAAAATCCTGGTACAATAAATCCAGGAAATCTGGGACACTATGACAAGAACAATTTTAATAATATGAATAGAGAAAGAAGAAGAAACCCAGGTAAAAGGCATAAAAAACATTTTCAACAAAATCACATAAGAAAATTTACCTAACCCAAAGAAGGAGATGCCTATCAAGATATAAGAAGCATATAGAACACCAAACAGACTGAAAAGAAAGTCCCCTCCACACATAATAATCAAAACATAAGACATACAGAACAAATAAAGAATATTAAAATCTGTAACAGAAAAAGACCAAGTAATATATAAAGGCAGACCTTTAAGAATAACACCTTACTTCTCAGTGGAGACTCTTAAAAGCTAGAAGGGTCTGGACAGTCGTGATGCAGACTCTAAGATACCACAGCTTCCAGACTACTATAACCAATAAAACTTACAATATCAACAGATGAAGAAAATAAGATATTTTATAATAAAGCCAAGTTTGAGCAATATCTGTTTACAAATCCAGCCCCATAGAAGATACTAGAAGGAAAACTCTAACCTAAAGAGGTAAACCACACCCAAGAAAACACAGGGCATAAATAATTCCAGACCAGCAAATCAAAAGAGGGGAAACACACACACACACCCACTGCCACCACCACTGTCACCACCACCACCACACAACAATAACATAACAGGAGTCAGCAAACACTTCTTATTGATAACTCTCAATATCAATAGTTTCAATTCCTCAATAAAAAGGCAGAGACTAATAGACTGGATATGAAAACAGGATCCATCCTGCTGAATCCAAGAAATATACTTTAACAGCATAGACATCACCTTACGGTAAAAGGGTAGAAAAAGATCTTTCAAGCAAATAAACCTAAGAATCAAGTTGGTGTAGCCATCTTAATATCTGACAAAATAGACTTCAAATCAAAACTAATTAGAAGAAATGGGGAAGGATAATACATACTCATCAATGGAAAAATCCACTAAAAAGAATATTTAAATTCTTAACATCTATGCACCAAATACATGGGTACCCAAGTTCATGAAAGAAGCACTACTATACTTTAAATCACTATTGATCTTCACACACTGATAGTGGGAGACTTTAATAAACCATTCTCACCAAAAATTCACAAGAGAAATATTGGAGCTAAAAGACTTTATAAATCAAATGGACCTAACTGATGTTTACAGAACATTTCATTCAAACACAAAAGAATATACCTTCTCTTCACCTCATGGAACTTTCTCCAAAATTAACCAAAAGCAAGTCTCAACAAGGAAAATAGAAAGAACTCCCTGCATCCTATCGGACCACATGGGATTAAAGTTGTATATCAATGTCAACAAAAACAGAAAAGTTTACAAACTCATGAAACTGAACAACTCCTTAGTGGATGAAAAATGGATCGAGACAGAAATTAATAAAGAAATTAAACTTTCTAGAATTGAATGAAAATGAATACACAACATACCCAAACTATGGAACACAATGAAGGAGGATCTAAGAGGCAAGTCCATAGCCTTAAATGCCTACATTTAAAAAAAAAAACAAAAAAACGAGAGAGATCTCACACTAGTAATTTAACAGCACACCTGAAAACTCTTCAACAAAAAGAAATCACACTTAAAATGAGCAGATGGGTTGTAATCAGTAAAATAGAAACAAAGAAAACAACAAAGAATCAATGAAACAAAGAGTTGGTTTTCTGAGATGTAAAGGAACATTTAATCCTTTAATCTGGCAGCATGGCTGCTCTAGGGTAGAAATAACGTTAGTACATGCTTTTAATCTGTAGCAGTACAGTCTTTTACCTTCTATTTATGGAAGGAGAGAGGAAGGACAGAAAGAAATCTTTGCTGCTTTTGCAAGCAGCTTTAATACAGAAAGGGAAAAAGATAGAAATCTTCACAGCCTCCTTTAGGCTGTCCTAAACTTCAAGAGGACTAGCTGACAGTGAGTCAGACTAGCGTCTCAGCTCAAGGCCTATAAACTCACCCTCTCCAACCTTTGTTCTTTTAGGAATTTTAACACTAACTAATGACAGTAAGTCAACCAACAAACCATCAACCAACACTCACCCTGATACTCAGGGCTTCAGACTATTTATACCCTAAGCCAAAAGTTCCCATTAACCCATGCCACATCCAATCCCAAAATTGAGGTACAGGTGCCATAAAGACTACACCCAACTAAATTATAGCCACCTGCATCAAGTGTTCCAAACCCAACTTGTAAAGAACTATACCACAGCTGGGGTGGGAACACAACCTAATCCAAATGCCATTTTGAGTTTTTAAAGAAACCAAAATAACAAAAAATTTTTTCCAAGTGTTCCTCTATATTAATCCCAGCTCAGTAGAGAGAAGCAGGGAGTAGAAGCAGGGAGTAGAAGCAGAGACAGGAAGCAGAGACAGGAAGCAGAGCTCAGAAAGAGGTGGAAGCAGATAAGCAGTGAGAGCAGAGAGTAGAGTAGTAGATTCAGAGCTCAGACAAGGAAGGAGGGTAGAAGCAGAATGTGGAAGCAGAGCACAGACAGAAGTGAGGTGGAAGCAGACCAGACACAGACAAGAGACAGAGCTCAGAGAGGAGAGGTGATTCTGTAAAGCAGTTTGAATAAAATCAGCTTACAGTTCAAAAGGAGAAACTGAGAAGAGCCAATCCAGAATAAGTTAAGCGAGAAAGCAGAAAGTCAGAAGCAGATGGTTTACAGTTTACAGTTCGGATTCAGAAGACAGATTGTCAGAGAGCTCAGTCATCAGTAAGTCTCAGAGGCTGAAACACTCTAGGTTTAGGTTTGAAGATTAGATTGTATGGAAGCTGTAACCCTCCAGGACCAGGGATTGAATTAGCAAAGAATAAACTGTCTTTTACAACTACTTCTACACTGAGAAAATCAGTAAGATCAATAAAGCCTTATCCCAATTAACTAAAAGGTGGAGAGAATATCCAAATATAAAAAATCAGAAATGAAAAGAGGGGCATAAAAACAGACACCTAGGAAATCTATAGAGTTATAAAGATGTACTTTAAAGACCCTGTACCCCACCAAATTGGAAAATCTTAAAAAAAGGGGGGGGGCGAGATTATGTTCTTGATAGATAGTTAAATCAAGATCAGATAAGCCATTTAAACAGATCTAAAATTTCTAGTGAAATATAAGTAGTCATTAAACCATCCCCTCCAAACAAACAAACTGGCCAGATGGTTTTAGCACAGAATTCTAACAGACATTCAATGAAGAGTTAATGTCAATACTGTTCAAATTATGGCACAAAATAGAAACAGAAGGAATAGTGTCCAATTCATTTTATGATACCAGTTACCATAATACTCAAATCACATAAAGACTCAAAAAGGAAAAGAATTACAGATCAATTTCCCCAATGAACATAAATGCAAAAATACTCAACAAAATACTTGTCAACAGAATCCAAGAACACATTAAAAAGATCACTCATCATGATCAAGAAGGCTTCATCCCAGAGATGGAGGGATGGTTCAATACATAAAAATCAATAAATGTAATCCACCAAATAAACAAACTGAAAGAAAAAAAAAAAGATGATCTCACTATATTCAGAAAAGGCTTTTGACAAAATCCAACTCCCCTTTATGATAAAAGTCCTAGAGAGATAAGGGATACAAAAAACATATGGAAACATATTAAAGACAGGTTATAGGAAGCCCACAACCAGCATCAGCTTATATGGAGAGAAACTCAAAGCAATTCCACTAAAATAACAAAACAAGGCTGTCCACTCTTTTCATACCTATTCAATATAGTACTTAGTATTAGTATTAGCTAGAGCAATGAGACAACTGAAGGAGATCAAGAGAATACATCTAGCAAGATGCTTTGCCAAGAAGTTTTCTGTTCTGTGCAGCTCTCCCTATGGTTACAAGCCACTTGAACTTCTGGGAACTGCTTACGATATAAAGGAAGCAATGGGCAGTTGGCAGTTGACATTGGTGGGCGAGCAAGCAGACTCTAGCTCATGTTAGAAGACAGTTGGTGGGATGGCTTGTGAGATGCTAGCAGCTCCTGTTCTCTAAGCTAAAGATACCTCCCAAAAGGCAGTGAATCTTTCTATCTTTAAAGGTCACCTGCAAGAGTGGTGAAGATTTCTCTCTTTCCTGTCTCTTTTTAGAGCTAAAAGTATGCACAGAGACACAGTGGGAATCTGTTACAAGTTGGGAATCAGTTACAAGTTAGAAATCTGTCACAGTGTCAGTTGGAACAAGAAAACAGGCTTCAGAATTTAGTTACAAGTAACACTCCAACATGGGGCAAGAGAATAGGAGTTTTCAGTTACAGATACAAATAAGAAAGGAAAAGTCAAAGTGTATTTATTTTTGTAGATGATATGATTGTATACATATGTGACCCTAAAAATTCCACTGGGAAACTCCTACATTTGAGAAACACTTTAAGTTAAATAGCAATGTACAAAATTAACTCACAGAAATCAGTAGCCCTCTTATATACAAATGACAAACTGAGGGGAAAAAATCATGGAGATAAAATCTTTTACAATAGCCTCAAATAATATATCTTCAGGTAACTCTAACCAAGCAAGTGAAAGACTTGCATGATAAAACCTTTAAGACACTGAGGAAAGATGTTGAAGAAGTTCTCAGAAGCTGGAAAGATCTCCTATGTTCATGTACCATTAGGATTGACATGTTTAAAATACCAAAAGATTACAAATTTAATGTAATCTCCCTCAAAATTCCAACACAATTCTTCACAGATCTCGAAAGGACAATTTTCACTTTCATATGGAAATACAAAAAACTCAGGATAGCTAAAACAATCCTGAATAACCAAAGATATGCAGGAGATATCCCCAATGTCAAGTTGAACTACAAAGCTATAGTAATAAAAGTAGCATAGTATTGGCAGAAAAACATACAACTTGATCTATAGAATCGAATTGAAGACCCAGACATAAATTCAAACACTATGGACACCTGATTTTTAATAAAATATCCGGAAATATACACTGGAAAAATGATGCTGGTAAAACTAGATGGAACCATACTTATCACCATGCACAAAACTCAACTCCAAATGTATCAAAAGACCTCAACATAAAACCAGATACACTGAACCTGATGGAAGAGAAAGTAGGGGAGTACTGTTGAACTCATTGACACAGGAAAATAGTTTCTGAACAGCACATTGATAGCACAAGCACTAAGATAAACAATCAACAAATGGAACCTCATAAAACTGAAAATCTTCTGTAAGGCAAAGGATATTGTCATTTGGACAAAGTGGCAGCCTACAGAATGGGAAAAGATTTTTACCAACTACACATCAAATAGAAGACTAATATTCAAAATATATAAAGAACTCAAAAAAGTATATATTAAAAAATGAATAACCCAATTAAGAAATGGGGTACAGACTGAAATAGAGAATTCGCAATAGAAAAAACTCAAATGGCTGAAAAACACTTGAAATAAATGTTCAATATACTTAGCCATCAATGAAATGCAAATCACAACCTCTTTAAGCTTTCATCTTACATCAGTCAGAATGGCCAAGATTAATAAAAACAAGTGACAGCTCAGGCTGTTGCAGATGTAGAGTAAGGAGAACACTCATCCATTACAAATGGGAGTAAAAACTTGTGCAGCCACTATGGAAATCAGTGTGGCAGTTCCTGAGGAAGATGAGAATTGATTTACCTCAAGATCCAGCTATACCACTTTTGGGCATATACCCAAAGAGTGTTCATCCTGCAAAGAGACACCTGCTCAACCACTTTCACTGCTGCTCTATTCATAATAGTCAGATATTGGAAACAACTTAGATGTCCCTCATCAAAAGAATGTAAAGAAAATGTGGTACATTTATACAATGGAGCATTATTCAGTCATTAAAAATTCATGAAATTCACAGTAAATAGAACACAGTAAATAGAGAAAAATCCTCCCAAGTGAGGTAAACTGGACCAAGAAAAGCAAATATGGTTATGTATTAACTTATATGTGGATATTAGGTATTAAGTCAATGATAACCAAGCTATAATCTGTAGAACCACAGAAGTTAGGTATATAGTAAGGGACTTGGGGGGGGAATATTTCTTTAGGAAAGAGAAATAGAATAGATAGTTATGGATGAATGGAGGGGAGTGAAATGGGAGGATCAGTGAGAATCGGGAGGGAAGCGGGGGCAAAGGAGAGAATATGGAGTGAGACAGCTAAAATTAAGGGCCATTTGAGAGGGAGAATGGAAAACCCAATACAGTAGAAACTTCCTAAAATATATACATATATAAAGGTGATCTAAATGAAATTGCCAAATAATGGGGGAGATAGCGTTCCAACTAGCCAACTCCTGTCATCAAATGAAGCTTCCAGTATGGGGTTTGGGTCACAACACTATAGGTCCCTCCCCCTCGGGTTCAGGAAACCCAGCTGAAGAGGAGGAAGAATATAAGAGCCAGAGGGGATGGAGGACACCAAGAAAATGAGGCCCTCTAAATCAGTGGTTCTCAACCTTCCTAACGCTGCAGCCCCTTAATACAGTTCATGTATTAACCATGAACTTATTTTCCTTGCTACTTCATAACTGTATTTGCTGCTGTTATGCATCGTTATATAAATATCTAATATGTAGATGGTCTTAGTTGACCCCTGTGAAAGGGTTGTTGGATCATGAAAGGGGTTACAACCCACAGGTTGAGAATCACTGCTCTAAATCAACTGATTAAAGTTAATATGAAATCAGAGACTGAGGTAGCATGCACAGGGCATATAAAGCCCACATCCTGTCCTCTGTGTATATATTATGTCTCCCAGTTTAGTGTTTTTATGGGATTCCTGGGTACGTGAATGAATGGGTCTCTTTTCCTTCTGTTTGTTAGTCTTATACAAATATGATGTGATAGTTTTTGCTTTATCTTATGTTTTATTTTGTTATATTTTATTATTATTTATTATTAGTTGTTTTCTAATGAGAGACAGAAAAGGAGTGGATCTGGATGAGGGAACGTGGGGAGAAACTGGGAGGAATGGAGGGAGGGGAATCTGTAATCAGGATATATTATGTGAGAAAAAAAATCTGTTTTCAGTTAAAAATATTTTTTCTACTGTACAAATACACATTTTGTATATCCATTCATTAACTGGATATTTCAGTTGTTTCCAATTTATGTTACTACCAATAATACTCATAAGAATATTTGGGAACAAGATTTTATATGTAAATGATTTTCTTTCTCATGGATAAATAAATTGAAGTGGAATTGCTGAATCATAAGGTAATTCTAAGTTTAATCTTTTGAGGAAGAGTCAAACCCTTCTCCGAAGTTATTGTGCCAGTTTATATTCTTTCAGCAATCCATGAAGATTTGAACAAATTTCTCCAAATATTTGACAATATTTATGTCACTCTTTATTATGGCCATTCTAGTGAATGTGAAGTAGTATCTCCTTATGGTTTTGATTTGTTTATCTGACTATTCTTTTTGTAAAGATTTATTTATGTATATGAGTGTTCTATCTGCATGTACACCTGTATGGCAGAAGAGGGCATCAGACCACATTATAGATGGTTGTGAGCCACCATGTGGCTGCTGGGAATTGAACTCAGAACCTCTGGAAGAAAACAGTGTTGTTAACTGATGAGCCATCTGTCTAGCCCCGTTTATCTGACTTTTGATAATCACCTTTACATAAATATGGTTTAAAGAAATGTCAATTGGGACCCTTTTAATTGAGATTGTCTTTAATTGTTGATTCTCTAGAGTTCTTTACAGATACCTTGTAATTTCTTTTCATATTCTGATTTACAAATATTCTTTTGGGGGGCTGTGTTGTTACTGGATGGTATCCACAAAATCACATTTTAAATTTTTATAAACTCTATTCCTTTCTTGCTTGGAACATTTAAGATTCTATTCACTAATTCTAAGTAATTTAGAAACTAAACTAAGGGGGAGGATGATGGGTCAGCAGTTAAGAACACTGGCTGCTCTTCCAGAGGACCCAGATTTCACTTCTAACATTACATGGCAGCTCATAACTGTCTGTAATCTAGTTCCAGGGGACCTGATACCCTCTCTTGGCTTCCTCTGGCCAAATTCTTTTAAATGTGAACATCAAGTTGTTTGTAGCATTATTTGTTGAAAATATTTTCATCCACTGAATAGTTTTTCCATCCATATTCTTAAAAAAAAAAATCACTGAACTATAAATATGACGGCTATTTTTGGAGTTTTGATTCTATTCCATCGATCTGTATTTTTATCTGTATGTTGGTCCCTTTTACAAACTATTACTACAAGTTTGTAGTAAATTATCTTTATTGTAGTAACTACATGTTCACAAAATTTATTCTTTTTATCAAGTGCATGTGTAGAGAGCAGTGGTATAATTATTCACATTGTTAAATAATCATTACCACTGCCATCTCACAAACTGTTAATTATCTCCAGTGTAGTAAATCCAAAGATAAAATAATGAGTAAGAGGAACTTTGTGCTTTTGTTCCAAGACTATTTTGGTTATTCCAGGTCTCTTATATTTCAACATTAACTGTAGGATTAATTTGCCAGTTTTTCCAGTAGATGTGGTTGAGATTCGATAAAAATTGCAGATCCTAAATTTGATCTACTCAGGGAAAACCACTCTTCTGTAAAGATGACATTTCTTCTCACTCATTTTGGTCTTAATGTCCTTCAAAAGACCTTTACTGTTTTTGTGCAAAAGTCATGGACTTTTTGTTAACTTCTTTCTATTTTACTTTTTTGCTACTGTAGGGGCTCTGCAACATGCAGAGTCCACAGCATGGTGCTCCTCATATGGAGAGCCCAGCTGCCTATCCAGTCCACAGTAAAGCTGGGCTCCCACATCCCCTACACACACAGCCCACAGCCCAGGGCTCCTGCTTCAGGGAGGGTTCTGTCCCCCAACACAGCCCACAGCATGGGGCTCTGGCATCTGTGGAGAGCTCTGCCCATGACATGCCCCTCTATACTTACCCAGCTTGGCCTGGGCCCTGCTCCCCTCAGGGGTCCACAGTCTGGGCTCTGTTGACCCCTAGGTGTGGAGGGAACTCTACCTTGGCCCTGCCCCCTTGCCAGGCCCAACGCTCCTCCAAATGCCTGTCAAGTTGCCTAGGCCAGCCAAGAACTGCTTCATGGTAGGCCCTGTGGGTGGCCATGGCAGAGGGGGATCCAGTTGAGGGCTGCCTGCTCCTGCCTCAAAATGGCATCTCACAGCTATCTGTGTTTCTGCCAGGGAACAAATCTGACTTTCCCCAGCAAGCCTAGCCCCTCCTGCTAACTGCTGTTTGGGATGCTGCTTTCCTCCCTCACCACCCTGCTGGCCCCAGCCATCACCCCTTGTGCCCAACATGAACCCCAAATGGTGCCAAGGACCACTGGGGAACAAGCATATTTCCCCTTTGGGGGAGTCTGGCTCTGCCAGGCCAGGGAACTCTGGGACCCTCTCCCCCTGTAAGAAAGCTCCCTCCAGGGACTATCAGGGACCCCACTGCCAGCCAGCTGCGGAGTCCCCAATCTGGCAGAACAGCACAGAAATAGCCTCAACTAACACAAATGGCCCTAAGCTGTGCCCTTCAACCCCCTTCAGACTTGCCAAATAAGGGCAAAAAATCCCACCAATCACAGAACCACCCTGTTAGGCTCTGCCCCATCAGGGGCACTATATAATGAACAGCCTTCTGTACTCTATTGAGAGTAGGGAGGAGGCACAGCTTTGGCTGCTGCCTTCCTCTCAAATGGATGCTGCCACCGAGAGAAGTATGAAGAACATCTCGGCTCAGCCAGAAGCAAGAAGAATACTTCAGCTCAGCCAGAAGCAAGAACACCTCAACTCAGCCAGAAGCAAGAAGAACACCTCAACTCAGCCAGAAGCAAGAAGAACACCTCAGCTCAGCCAGAAGCAAGAAGAATATCTCAGCTGGGCCAGAAGCAAGAAAAACACCTCAGCTCAGCCAGGGCTATTTCCCTTCAGAGTTGCAACATTAGGGACACCTTTCCACCTCAGAGCTGTGTGGTTCCTGGGCTCCCAAATGCCAAGCCACTTTTCCATCTCTGTTCCAGCTGAATAAAAAACCCTAACAGGTATGATTGTAAATAGTTGCTTTCTTAATTTCATTTTTTTATTGCCTTTTGCTATTTTATAGGGTTGTGTGTGTAAATTCCTTAGTGTTAATATGTAAGGGGTATATCATTTGCAAACAGAGGTATCTTTATTTTTCCCTTTATAATTTATTTCATTTTTCCTGCCTAATTCCTTGGCCAAAATCTCCAATACAATGCTGAGTAGTAATGCTAAAACTGAAAAGATCAAGCATAGTAAACCTGAGACTATAATCCTTTACAAGGCCTAAGTTGTAAGGTTGGCTCTTGGATGGCATCTGAGAAGCTGGATTTCAGTGAAGCCCATTATTAGATGAAAATGGCTCACTATGTCCAAATCGCTAATGCAAATAAAGTGTGTTGAATATACATTCAGACACATTGTTACAATATGTTGCTAGGGAAACGCAGTATACCCAGAGCAGTTTCAGTGAGAGAGAACTCTTGAAAACTTCCACAGGACTTCCTTAACTTCCTTGCCCGCACTTTTCCCTTTGTTGATTTTGTTAATCTCCTTCTGCTGAAACAAATTAATCCAGTGAATCAGTAAACCTGGACCAGCTTTTCTGACTGGCACTGTGGTCTATCTACACCAATGGTTCTCAACCTTCCTAATGCTGCTACCCTCTCATAGTTCCTCATGTTTTGGTGACTCCTACCCCAAAATTAATTTTGTTGCTACTTCATAGCATTTTGCTACTGTTATGAACTTAGGCGACCCATGTGACAGGGTCGCTCCAAAGAGGTTTCGACCCACAGGTTGAGAACCACTGCGGTGAAGACATGTCAAAATCTTTACAGTTGTGACAGGAAAGCGTTGAAGCATACTTTCTGAGTCTGCTTAGGTGGCTTTCCTCCACCCCCTTCCTTTATCTTTGAAAATCTAGAATCATCTCTGTGACTTGATTCTACTCAACTTCCAAGAAAGGTATCCTGGAAGACATCTCCTGGTCTCTGCTACCTCTGATCAGTTAGTGCTAAATTACTGATTTGTTCTGTGCTGCTAGGAAGTTACTGTGTGTGTTTGTTTCACACACCCCGTTTCGGTTATCGTTTTAGTCCCAGTGCCTAACGCGGTGGTGGCTACTTAACCAATGTCCACTGAAGAACAACTTCCAGCTCCTTTAGCACAGCCAGCTTTGGCTCCTTTGCACAGCTCGGTGCTTGCACGGAGGCGCTTGGCAGTGGCTGCCCTGGGACACTGGCAGCATCCTTCCCAAGGTTCACTGTGCCACCCCTAGCAGCGCTTGTATTTCAGCAATCCGGTCTGAGGAAGCCTCCTGGGAGACACGTCCCCCAGGCTGCTAGGTGCACCCCCTTTCCCGGCCTGGTCAGCCACCCACTCTCCCGTCCTCCTCTGTGGAACTCGCAGCAGAGACGAGATTGCTCTCTATGCAATAAGAATCAGCTGCGCCAGAGCCCATCCAGAGCCCAGCCCTCCACCTCTGTCTTTCCTAGTCATTGTCCCGCCCCACTCACCGAGGATGCGACTGACGCCCAGGGTCAGCTTCTCTAGGTGAGGCTTGTTACCGCCTTGCACCGGGGGCGGCGTCTCCTCCATGGCACGCGTCCCCGCTCCGCGCGCGGCGGCCCCGGTGCCCTGCGCCGGCCCGGAGAGCCGGCGTCCTCGACCCCGCCTCAGCTCTGCGGCCGTCGGGCTCAGGGCATGCCGGGAGTTGTAGTTTTCGGCGCCTGAGGGCTCCGCCAGGAGAGGATGGGCGGCCCTGGCGACTCTGGCAGCAGCAGTTCCGCCGGGCGTTCGTTCCCGCGATCCTGGCCCAGGCTTCGCCTCACATCTCCGCGACCCCGCCTCGCCTCGGCCGGGAGCCTCTCCCCTCGCCGGGGCCGGAGGCGCAAGCGGGGGCGGGCCTCTGCGCCGAGCGGCCAATGGGGACGGAGCCTGGAGGCCGGGGCGTGTCGGCCCCGGCGCGACGCTTCGAGTGGCGGTTGTTTCAAGATGGCGGGCGCGGCGGGCCCCTCCCTGTCGGGCCCCGCGTTCTGGAGCCGCGACTGTATCCTTTGCCCCGCAGCTAGGGGGCGCCGCGCCCTCCTGGGTGTAGGGCGGGGGCGCGAGGCTTTCAGTGGGCCAGAGAAGCCGTGCACGGACCCGGGCCAGAGACCCGCCTTTCCATCTCAAGCTGAGCGCCCGGCTCGCCCATCGCCTAGCGAGGAGGTGTTGCTCGCTGGGAATTCTGGCTCCTGGGAAACCCTCGCTGCTTGACTGTGGGTTCTGCAAAGATGGCCTGTAATCGGGAGCGTCCCAAGCAAGGCTGGAAAGGCTCCTCTGCCAACCTTTGCAGGGAGATCACGGGCTGACTGAGGGTGCCAAGTGAGTTTGTGGTGCTAGGCGAACAAGTGTGGGTGGCTACAGTTGCTGGCTGGATATGGAGTCTTTTTCTGTTGATTTGGAATTACCCTTAGTGTGCGCCACTAGGAGCAAATCAGGTGATTTTATTTGCTTCTTGGACTCCTAAGGCCCTTTAGTGATGCTGTATTTTCTAGTGCATCTTTAGGAGAGGTGTAGGCTTCATTGGGAGTTCTGCTGGTGCTAGTTAGGGAGTAAGATAGGAAGTGCCTGGGAGCAATGTTGATTTAACTAGATTTTTGGTCACCCTTGTTGGAAATTGAACTTTGGGATTTGTTTTTGTTCAGAAAACCGTGAAGCTTTCTAACCGCGTGGTAGTTAGAAATCTAACTCTTCTATTTCCCGGTTCAATAACTGTGACAAGATTTCACAGCAGTTCATTTCTAGGATTAGGTTAGCTGTTGCATCCTAAGCTTTCATCTTGGTTATATACTTCCTTGCTAGAAGGGCATTACTCGGGAGAGGAAATGTAATCAGTGTTCTTGAGTGCCTGCAGAGAGGCCAGTTGGTTTCCTAGGAGGGGTGATGACATTGTTTTAGGCATTACTGTTACCTTTGGCAGAATCATTCTGGACATTCTATTCTACTTAGCTCCCAGTGAAACTTAGAAAATTGTATTACCCGTTTCCTTTATTGAGTTACTTAGGTTAGAGCTTCATGTGTGCAGAGAGGAATACTTTTGCATTCTGTGCTGCTGAGCGTTTAGTGTTGTGCACTTACTAAACAGAATTACTGTTGGTCTGATAGGTAGGCGAGAAGCAAATGAAATTACTGACATGTAGAAGTGTACCACTGTACTCTCAAAGCAAATCCTTTTTTCTTTACCTATTAGAATTGAGAAGCAAATATGTGCACCAGGACCGCTGTGCCGCATTAGGAAGTCAGGAAATTGGGATCAATTTTTTCCTTAGAAAACAGTTATTTACCTGTGACAGCTAATGGTATTTTTCTTGTACAGAATAGAGGAGGTAACAGTCTGTTTCACTGGGACTGAACAAACTAATTAACAATGTATGGTCCAAACCTTTGCTCTTGTTGTTAGCAGCCTTGTACTCATTTACGTAGTCATAACACTCCACATTTGTTATAGAAGTAATAATATATTCCTCTTACACTTTCTTATGGGCTGAATAGTTAATGTAAAACATTCTGATCTACCCACTGATGATGAGAAATTGCAATTGTATGGGAAAATGTGATGGTAATTATGTTCTATAGAAATTCAGATGTAAGAAAGGAATTGCATGGTTATTGGTAACTCCCTTTTCCTCAGCATATTCCATCTAGTGACCAATCAACATTCAGCCTCTGATATTGTCATTCTAAATCTCCATAGGGCACAAAGCTATGTTAAATGTACTTTGTTGCTATTTGCTGAAAAACATAATGATAGTTACGAATCACTTGGTCTTTGGATCTTGATTTCGTTCTGTCACACTGATGATTGTTTCCCAGACCACTCCATAGTAGAACTTTAACTAGGAAAAAGCCAAATAGTATGCACCCATGATCTTGTATTCTTTGCATATTATTAAATAAAAAATTTTCAGTGTTTCATTTAAATAATTAAATAAATGTGATTGAGAGATTTCTCAAACCTAGAAGTTTCCACTATGGAGAGCAGATAATCAGTGACTGATCATCACTTTAAAAAGAAGCTGTTTGTATCTCCTGCATATTATGATTCAGTAGTGCTATTTGATACAAGGTATTGACATCTAATGTATGAATAATCAGGATGCCACATTGCATTTTATGGATTAAATCTTCTGGCAAAACATAATCTTTGGTTGTGAATTTCTTTAATAATCCATATAATTCAAAGTAGTGTTAGAAATGGATATTCTTTCTACACTATCTAAATTTATTACTAATGTGCACTTGCTGGATTAACGTTAAGAATAATAATACTAACAAATGTGAACTACAAGGAAGTGGCCCTAAACATTGCAATAATTATCATCTCTGCTGTTGAGTTTTCAAATAGAAGAAACCTTTACATTGATGTAAAACTAATTTACCTCAAAACCTCTGTGGTAAATAATAATTACATATCCCCGTGTTGCTGGCGAATGAGTATGAGTATGAATGAGTATGGCGAATTCAAAGGGTTAGAATACAGTAAGAAGTACTTAGCTTATTTTCTTTCACATGCTTCTTCCTCTATACCACTTCTACTCTGGTTTCCAATTACTACTTTACTTCTGGGGATATTGATAGATTGTTATCATCATCAAAGATATTTTGTAACTTCCAGTAATTCTCATAGAAGTACTTCTAACTAAAGAAATAGAGAAATAAGGTGGCATGTAGGTCCAGTATATATTTGATATACCTTTTATCTTTTTTGATCTTTTAAAAAATACAGTTTTATTGGGATGTTCTATGTAAGTTAAATATTTGAGTTCTTAATGAGACAAGGCAGGCTTGTTATATGTTATTGGGAGAGACAAGTTAGATGGAGACAACTTCAAATACTATTTTTAGAAAAATGTTTGTTGAAATTAGTATTTAGAGTTCTTAGGCTCACAAAACAATAAGTAAATAAGTATCAGTTTTATCCTTTTGTGGATGGCTTAGTATAAACCAGGTATTCTCTTTTAGAGGGAATGCATAAAAAATTGAATTTACAGGATGAAAATCATCATCGTTTTGGTGTTAACATCTTAGAGAGATGAGATTAGGTTGTGAATAAATAAAGTGCACATATCTACTAATCATAGATGCTATAGAGAAAAATAAAGCTGTGTAAGTGCAGATGTATGCTCTGATTTTATTATTATTCTTGTGGATTCAAGGCAAAAGACAGTTTATTCTTTTCTAATTCAGTCTCCGGTCCTAGAGGGTTTCAGCCTCTGTACCATCTCTTAAACCCAGACCTAGAAGGCTTCAGCCTCTGTACAATCTAATTTTCAAGAATAAACCTAGAATGTTTTGTCCTCCAAGATTTACTACTGACTCGTTTCACTCTGACTGGCTGTCTTTTGAACTACCTAATTCCAAACTATAAATTATGAACTGTCTGCTTCTGACTCTATGCTTTCTCTCTTATCTTATTCTGCACTAGCTCTGCTCTTCTTGACTTCTTCTGTCTGTGAGCTGACTGCACTCAAACTGCCTTACTGAAATAACTTTCCTCTCTGCTTCTTGTTTGCTACCCCTCTGCTTCTACCTTGCTTCTCTTTCTGAGCTCTGCCTCTTGTCTTCTTTCTGTCTGCTTCCACCTTGCTTCTACTTCTGAACTCTCTCTGAACTCTTCCTTCTGAATTGGGATTAAAGGCATGTGCCACCACTTTCTTCTGAGTTGGGATTAAAGGTGTATACTACATTACCTTAACCAAAGAAATCCCTTTTACCTAGCATTAGTACGAACAGAGAACAATATTAGTCGGATGAAAATTCTTTCTTCATTCCACCTGGATCACACAGGCCTCTGAATGTGATCCCTTCATATAGGTCTGTGGATGTGACCCTTCCATCTGACATCTGTGTAAAAAGTAGAATGTGAGTTCTGTATGGAAACAAGAGAGGGCAGTTAGGAGGCAATGGCAGTAATCCTGGTGAGAGAAAAGGTGATTTGGATTTATGTGAAGTTGGTCAGAAGTTCTTGGGCTGTAGGTAAATGTTGAAGGTTATGCCAACAGAATTTTCTGAATGTGAGATATGAAAGAAAAGTCAAGAATAACTGTATATTTTAGTTTTGGTTTGGGCAGCTAGGATTATGGGAAAGACTATGTGAGAGCAGCCCTCGAGGTGAAAGTAAGGACTTCAGTGGTAAACTTACTGAATCTGGGGTGTCTTTCAGTGGTAACTTTAGCAGATAGACTTGAGCTAAAGATTAGTTTGGTAGAAATCAACTCTCTGTTAGTATTTAAAGACAGGGGAATTGAAAGAGATCAACAGTAGAATAAGGAAAGGAAAAACTCCAAATCAAGGGCCCTGGGACTCTCCAAATGACTAGGAATGACTAGGCTAAAAGGAGTTGGAGGGGAAGGAGCAGGAATTGTTACAACAATCAGAGGAAAATTGGAAGTGTTGTATTGAAGCTAAGCAAACTCAAAGTTTGATGAATGGTCATTTATATCAAATGCTATTGATAAATCAAGTCCAAAGAAGCCTGTGAATTAGTTGATAGTTTTACCATATGGGTAAAATGGTTTTATTAGGTTGATTGAGTCAAAGCTTGATTGGGATAAGTTCATGACTAATTAGGAGGAGAGGAATTGGAGACAGTGCAAAGTCTCTTATGGGGAGTTTGACTGTAGAGGAGAAAAGTAGTGCACTAGCTGGAAGGGATGCAGGATTAAGGAATTTATATTTTCTTTTCTGAAAAAAAGTAGTCATTCTTTAGATGCTAATAGGGTTAAGCAGAAAGGATTGAAAATCCTGGTTGAAAATCAGTAGTAATATCCTTGGGAGAAAGGAAAAAAAAAAACAACCATCATAAGTGGTGTGTATGTGTGTGTGTGTAGGGGCTTCATTGCCTTTATATCGGGGGGATGAACACTTCTGTAAGAAGAAGGGAAAATGGGGAAGGTCTTTATAGTTTGTTTTCTTAAGGAAATAGGAAACAAAGTATTAGTTGAGAGTAAGAATGGTGGAAGTTGTATCAGGCTTGAATAAGGGGGAGAAAGGGAGAAATGCTTGCTTGAACTTAAAAAGCTGAGTAGGACCCCCATTCTCCACTTGGGCTCTTCTCTTCCAGCTATGAGCTGGCTCCCTGTGAATAATCTAGAAAATATGACATGTTTCCCAGGACATCCTTAGAGAGCACCCTGTGTCACTGCTATATGGAGCATGTTTTGATCCATTGTCTTGGATTTTTTTCCCTGTTTTTTTTTTTAAGTACATTTCAAACATCAAACATTTATTGAGTGTTCACTGTGTATAAATAAGGCCTTGTGTTAGTCTTAAGAGGATGTAATGTAAAAGAATGGTTTCTGTTGTTCAAGAGAACATACCATTTCATTTCATAGAACTATTTTGAGATTAGTATTAGTAAGTTCAGAGTTGGCTTCTTTGGAACAGTAATTCTAATTTTCCAAAACTTTTAAAGCTCTACCCACAGTATTTGAAGAAATTGAAAACTTATGGGTGCTTATTATCAGCCAACATCTTTTTATAGGTATTTATTTATTTGAGATAGGGTTTCGTGTAGTGGAGAATGGTTGGGAATATAGGTCTGTACCACCATACCTATCCTACCGACCAAAATCTTACATTTATGATAGATAGCACATGTACTGCAGAGGGCTGGGAGACCACCCAGTAGATCAGACAGTAGGTGTTATCTGAGAATTCCTAGAACTTAGAGCCTTGCTCATGCCAGGGGAGACTACTCTATTCACACTCCCCGTCATCTCCTTGGAGACAGGGTTTTAACTCAGACTGGCCTTGAACTCATTCTGTAGTCCAGGCATGTCTTGAATTCCTCCTGCCTCAGTCTCCCCAGTAGCTAGAATTATAGGGTTGCATCACCAAGCCCAGCATATTGCTAAACAATTCCAGTTAGTTGTTCCTGGAAAAAGATTCCATCACTAGGATTGATACTGGGTTAAAATATTTATTTACTTTATTACTAAATTTCATACATATATTTTGGTTCTTCTCCCATTTCCTTCTCATTCCTACTTGCCCCAACGCCTCCTCCCTATAATCTGTTTTCCCTATTAACTAGGTTTGGTTCTTTTAGTAGCCCACAGAGCTTAATTGTGTGATCCTGACCTTGGAACTAAGCATCATATTGACCTTATTGATATATTATTGAACCTACTACATCATTTTCCACAAGGCTGTCATTAATACCTAAGGCATCTAGAAATCTTTGAAAACATTTTATAAACAGAAGACTTTGGAATTTTCTGTGTCATTTGGAAGGAAATTTGTTTATGTTCTTCTTACCTGGAATGTTACCAAATTAAAGATTTGTAGATATAGCTGGATTGAAATAAGTTCCTAATAGAAACTTCTAGAAAGAAAGCTTTCTTGTATTGATTCTTTTTCTATAGCAAATGTGTATATGTGTATTTTTTTTCTGAATTTCCCCTTTTGAAATTCAAAATAATTCTTTTTTTGTCCTAATTTTTCCCACATCTTCTATAATAGGGTTTCTTGGAGCATTTTATGAATATATTACACACGAATAAATATTACCTTTGTGTTTGCATGATTGGCTTGCCCTAAAACATTGTTTAATCTTCAGAGGTAATGGTTGTCTTGAAATTATTCATTCTTCATGCCTGAAATAACTGTCAGCTTCTCCATGGTGCTCAACTCCTTGTTTGTAAAAGGAAAGTAACATAATAGCAGAATGTGTATCACGAAAGTATCCTATTTGGGAGCAAGTATGGAGAAAAGATTCTCAAACCCTAATTTCCAACATTTTTTTCTAAACATAAGGTTAAGACTATCTAAAATTGAACTTTTGTAAAATACTCACTTTATTATTTTCATTTTCTAGTTTTTTAAAATTAAGTTATTAATTCTCAGGTCAAAAGAGATGAGGATTTCTTACAGATACACAGAACAAGGGCAGCATGTGGGTATCTTATAATGTTTTATAGTGTTTTCCTTCATGTTCTCACAGTTTCAGATGAAGAACAGTCTGTAGTTTACATTCCAGGTATGATATCTGTGTTAAAGTTCTTGATGCTTTCATTGTTTCTCAAGGAGAAAATTAAACACTGGAGCAAACTTGTATATGCAATTGGATATGGAAAAATTCATTTGAATGTAATTTTAAAAAAATCTAAAAAACAAATGTTTTTGAATATTTGACTAGATCCTCTTAAGATTTTTAAATACTGCTTCATCTTAGGGTCTGACTGGGTGAGTCAGCATTTATGGTTTATAAAGTGCTTCATTTATTAAAGAGAAGAGATTTCTTTTTGAAATTTTACATTTCATATCTCGAAAAAAAGTTGATTTATGTTAAAACAAGACTCTTTATGGTTATTGATTGTTCATTTGGATGAGGAGTCAGTAGCAGGTGCTGTAGGTGAAAACCCTCTGATTCCCTCCAAAATGCATTGTAATTTATTACTTTTAATGTGACTCACAAATATTCAGAGCACCTAACCAAACTATTGAATTATTTCTTTAAAATAACCTTTTGTTATATGCATGCACACAGACACACACACAGAGAAAACTTTTAAATTGAAGTTTATACATTTTTTCTCACTGGGTCTCATAAAGTACAGGATACCAAGAGAGAGTTGATGGGGATGTGGGGAGGTTGAAAAGATGAAGATCAAATTCTGAAGTCTTGTTTAATGAACAATCTTAGGAATCTCCACAGAAGGAAATAGGAGAGCGAGACTCAAGTTGATAAATCCAAAAGTTGATGTTAAAGTTACGTCTTCCAGGGTAACTGATGCCTCTGTCTCCATGGAGTCTTTAAAAGGTGCAGGAGATTCAGTAGCTGAACAGGTCAGTAATGTTTTTCTTATTTGTTCAGGTTTTATGTATGCACATGCATGCTATCTGTTTGCGTTTGTGTGTGTGTGCATGCGTGGGCGTATAGGAGATAGAGGTGCGGAAGGTCATGGGTGCACACGTGTGAATATGTGGAAGCCAGAGGTTGGCTATCCTCCTCTAACATTCTGTCTTGCTTTTGTTATCGTTTTTGGTTTTATTTCAATCTTTTGTTTGTAATACAGATCTCTTCCTCACCCTGCTCAAGCTCTAGGGATGCACCTGTCTGTGTCCTTTGTAGCCCCCTGTAGTGGTATGGCCTCTTTGCACTCAGGTCCATATGTTTGAGTGATAGGTACTTTACTGACTGAGCTATCTCCCTAACTTGTTAGTTTTTTATACATACCACCCAGTCAAAATACAAAGACCTTTAAAAGACAGTCCTTTGATATCTTTAGAAGCTACAGAAACTTTTGTGATCCTTGATAGTGCTAAGTACCAATATAAAATGTCTGGACTTCTCAGGAGTTTGTTCCAAAATGTATGGATGTGCTTTAAGTCTTAGCCAAGAAAATGTATTATCTCACTATATCTCAAAAGAATTTTTCCTGCCATTGATTGGTAAGTCAAATTTGTAATATTTTTGTGATTAGGTATCCTTTATGATTTTTGTTTTTAGTAATTTATTAGTTGATGGCTGATACTTTTATATTAGAATGAAGATTATATGAAGAAAATCAGTCTGCATTATTATGACTTTCACTTAAAAACTAATGTTTTTGAATTTTGTTTTGCTCTGCGTTTTAGAAAAACAAAACAAAACTTTTTTTTTTTTTTTTTTTTTTTTTTTTAGTTGGGGCAGGGTCTCATATATACCAGGTAGGCCTTGAATTTGCAATATAACTGAGGCTGGCCTTGAGCTCATGATTTCCTTGCCTCTGCCCCCTAAGTACTGGGATTACACCAACAGTCTTTATTTCCTTTGTATATTTTTGTCATTTTCTTGCATATATACATGTTGTGCCTTTGCATGTATGCATATTGGTATGTATGGAGGCCTAATCTTGACATAAGGTTTCTTTCTCAAGTCCTCTTCACTTTATTTACTGAGGTAGGGTATCATTTTGAACCCAGAGATGGCCAAATCTGGCTAGTCTAGCTAGCCAGTTTTCTCAGGGGATACTCTGTCTATGATACCCAACTGCTGGGTAGCCACCATTGCCCTCCTGACTTTTATGTGACCCTGGGGATCCTAACTCTTACAGAGCTAGTACTCTTTATCCAATCCATTGAACTGCCAAACGTTCTTGTTTTTTATAGGCCAGTGGCTGGTTTTGTTCTACTCTTTGTCTTCATAATGGTATCTGTACATTATTTTGGCATATATCTTTTTCTGTCTGTTTATTTCATCCGTAGTATTCAAAGTAAAAGTCACTTTATTATAATGCTGTAACTATTGCTAAATTTTCTTTCCTCAACCAGAGTTGACATTAGTATTTGTAATCTATGGTTCACAGGCAGAATTTTATTTCTGCTTATGTTGTGTTTCCTTTTCTGGGTAGAATTGATCAATCTGCTTTTCATCCCAGACAGGACACTGACAACAGACTAAAGAAACTATTTCACCCCAGTCTAGCTTGGTGAACCAGTGAGTTTACTGAGATTACTTAGAAGAGCATGGGTGACCCCCAGGCAGCTATATCACCAAAATCCACTTCACTATGGATGACAACTCAGACAAACCTGGAGGTCCTGGTGGTCCTTACATCCTGGAGGTACCTGCTCAACTTGTGGGCAGCAACCCTCTTCTCAGAAACTGGGTCCTTTTGTTAGAATTTTGTGGAGTGATAGAACTTTCTGAGCTGCCCCTTCTGAACCTTGGAAGTTCCTATAATATCCTGAGTCTTAGGTGTCTTCCCCTCCCCGAGAAATAGGACTTCATTTTGGAGGAAACAGCTACGCAATGGCTTGTTTGTAAATAATTATTTTTTCTTTTTCCCAGGTATGCTCATTTTTTGAGGTGTTGTCTATATCTGCTTTTGTGGAATCATAGAGTTGCTGTAGAGACTGTCACCCCACAAGGCCCAAAATATCTCAAACATTTGCTGTCAGATTATTTATAGAAAATGTTTCACAATTCCTAATGTATAATTATGGAGACATTTTTGATATCTTTTACTGATGATTGTCTAGTAGCGTACAGAATTTGATGGTGAACCCCGAACAGTGTGTCTTTTTGGATGGCATTTGGAATAGAATGGTGAGTTGCAGTGTTTCTGCTGTTAGTTGATGCTGGCGTGGACACTGCAATGCACCCAGAGAGGGCACAAATGAAAGCCATTAGCTAATGGCACTTCTTTCAGCAGTCATGTTGTTGTTTCCTGTGCACAGTTTCCAGTTTTATTCTGAGGCTGTGATAAGACACGCTGACCAAAAGCAGCTTGCGGACGAAATGATTTATTTAGTACACATTTTCATGTCTTAGTACAAGAGAGAAGACAGGACAGGAACATAAGTAGGAACTTCAAGCAGAATCTGTGGAGGAATGCCACTTGCTAGCTTGATTTCTGGCTTGTAGACCCCCCTCCCCTTCAAAAAAAAAATCATCTCAATTATGTAACTTTACTCCTGTGGCATGAAAAGAATCTTAGAGAATCTGTAAATGATTTTGCTTTTGTTGTTTTTTTTAAATAAATTTTTATTTACAAAAGTATACAGTGAGCTCTATTTGGCTTACAGGTGTATTTTTCAAAACCCTGTCCTACGCAGAATAATGCATTTTTATTTTTAAGCAATGTTTAGTTTTTTATGTTTGGAACTTTATAAATGCTCATACAAAATGTATTACAGTAATACGTATTTTGCTCTTCAGTGTATTCATAGGAATTCTTAGCTGGGCAGTGGTGATGTGCACACCTTTAGTCCCAGCACTTGGGAGGCAGAGACAGGCAGATCTCTGTCAGTTCGAGGCCATTCTGGTATACAGAGGGAGTTCCAGAACAGCAAGAGTTATGTCAGAGAAACCCTGTCTTGAAAAACCAAAAAAAAAAAAAAAAATCTTGATGATGTATATAGTAATTTTAAAATTTCATTTAACTAACATGTCATCACTTATTCAGTCATTTTAACCTAGCTATTTAACTAGAAAGATGGTCAGCATTTCAGAGCACTAGCTGCTTTTTCACAGACCCCAGATTCAAATCTCATTATCCACATGGTGACTAACTATAGTTAGTCCCCTGTAACTCTGGTTCTGGGGGGTCTGATACCCGGTTCTGGCCTCTGTGGACGTTACATTCATGTGGTGCATAAACATACATGGAGGTAAAACCATCATACACATAAAATAAAAATAAATCTTTTTTAAAAAAAGAAAATTAATTGTTCAATAGGTACTGGAAAACCAAACGGGAAACAGTAAGGTATCATGGAAGTATTATCTGCAACACACAGCCACCATCTCCCATGGCTGTATGAACAAGAACAGGTTTGAATTAGTAAGACTAAGAAATTTGGGGCATGGGCTTAAATTTGAAGCTTGGGAACTTTTGTGACAGGGTACCCACCTTACTTGTTTTGCAGTCTGTGCCTTGGAGGCTGAGAAAAGCCAGTACTGCAAATTTCAGAATCAAGTAGAATCCAGAAACAGTTGTCATTTTAAGAGTAACACAGACAGGAGTTGCATGAAAGGTACCAGGAAGCAGACAGGAAGGATTATGTTCTTTTTTTCTCTGACAACCCTGGTCTTAATCTAGTTCTTTCTGTAATGGAGTTTATCAGAAAGCCAGGGAGCAACAGAGAAGTGGGGTTCTCAAGGTCCCAACCTAGTATCATAGGGCTGTACATGGAAGGATGAACTTCAAGATGAAAGACAGTAATGAAACCACAAAAAGGACAATGCTAATGCAAAAATATGCCAACTTGTGCTCTTCTCCAGGTGACAGACATTTATGTTTTTAGGTTTTGCTGTTAAAAGCAGCAGCTTGCTGGGGAGGTTGCTCAGTTGGCCAGAGTGCTTACATATCAGCATGTAGGAAGCCCTGTGTTCAGTCCCTACTACCACATAAACCATGTGGTAGTAGTATATGCCTGTATTACCAGGACTTTGCAGGTTGAGCCAATAGGATCAGAATCCAGGGTAATCTGAGGTGAGCCTGAAAACAAACAAACAACATCAACAACAATAAAATGGCTTCTAAAATGGTAGTCTATGTGCAAGAGTTTGTCTTGTTAGTCTTTCACTCCCTGTACCTGTCTTTGCATGACTTATCAGCAACTTCTGTTGCAAGTCCAGAGCCTTCAATTCTCCAGTTAGACTTTTCAGTCTTTAACATTGACCTTATTCATATCTTTAAAAATTTGCCTACAATATTATATGCTCCTGATTCTCTTGTCTCTTTAAAATGCCAGTTTAAATTTATCTTAGATTTAAGTGATATTAATTTAAAAAATTAAAGGAATACTAATTTCTTTGATTTTAACTGATTTTTAAAAAACTAAAATTTTATCTTAATATTTACATATTATTATAGAAAAATTTTAAGCGTGGAAAATATATAAAAGAAGCAATAAAAACATAAGCCACTCATAATTCTACTGTATGCTACAGATTTCTTAATCTTTGTGTTTCACTAATGTGACAGACTTAACTTTCTAACTTCCCAAATATTTCCACATGGATGTCCTTATAGGCATCTGAAATTGATCATACCAAAAGCCAAATTCCCTCCTTTTCTCCCTTCCCTTCCCTTCCCTTCCCTTCCCTTCCCTTCCCTTCCCTTCCCTTCCCTTCCCTTCCCTTCCCTTCCCTTCCCTTCCCTTCCCTTCCCTTCCCTTCCCTTCCCTTCCCTTCCCTTCCCTTCCCTTCCCCTTCCCTTCCCTTCTTCTACCTTATCTATTTCCAGGATGCATTTTAAGAATCTTTCCTAAATGTTCTTTTTCTGTGTTAACTGGGGTTCTCTTGTGACTCCTTGAATTTTATGGCTTTAAAAAGACCCCTCTGAAGTTGTTACAGTACTGGAGAAAACCCACTATGCTACAAAAAAAGAATAGCATAGTGCTTAAGAACGCAGCCTGGAATCCATGTTTGTACCCCATTCTGTTACTTAGCTGCTATAACCCTGGCCAAGCTGTGTACTCTTAATGAAGACCCAAAACAATGCCTGCCTAGTTGCACTGCTGTTAAAATGAACTGGAGCAACAGGTAAAAGGTACTTACACATTATTGGTGTGTGGTAAACATTAGAGGCAAATTGTAGTGCTTATTAGATCTGGTTCTTCAGAATTTGATTTTTTTTTTTTTTTTTTCCGAGACAGGGTTTTTCTGTTGTAATTCTGGCTGTCCTGGAACTAACTGTGTAGACCAGGCTGGCTCGAACTCACAGAGATCCACCTGCCTCTGCCTCTCAAGTGCTGGGATTAAAGGAGTGTCCCACTACCACTACCACCAGCCAGAATTTGAATTTTTTAAAGCTCAACAACTAGTGTCTCCTAGCCAGCCTTTAGATTATCTTAAACAGTCTTGAGGCTACAGTGGTAGAGACTCTCAGTATCTTCCAGAGACACATGTCACCTTAGCATTCACCAGGGGAAAAGTAAATGTTCTATTGTACTCAGTGGGCATATCTTTTAGTTCCGTCTGTGTGCATTTACTGTAAATTCCATGATATTGTCTGGTTTCTTAGCAGTTCCCTCATGTTTTGAATTCACTGTAACTTTAAGTGAAAAACATAGTAATCAACCAGATAAATAATTTCTAAGAAACTTTACTTTCCATGTTTAATAAATTTCTCAAAAAGTGCTTAATTGTTTTTAGTAGAAGTTAACCAGAAGATGTCTTATTTTAGAATTTCTCCAAGGAAGGAATGAAGAGTGCATCGTTGAAAGATTTATGTCTTGAAGACAAAAGACGCATTGCCAACTTAATTAAAGAACTGGCCAGGTGAGACAAAACCTATATGGGATGCATCTATAATGGAGACAACTCATCTTACAAGCAGAGTATTGCTCAGACATTTGATGTCTGTGGTGGTGTAAATAAGAGTGCCTCCCATAGGCTCATAGGTTCCAATACTTAGTCACCAAGGAGTTGTACTGTTTGAAGGGATTGGGAGGAGTGGCCTTGTTGGAGGAACAGTATTACTGTGGGTGCACTTTGGGGTTTTCAGAAGCCCAGGCCAGGCCCAATGGCTGGCTCTCTTGTTACTGCCTATGGATCTGGTGTAGAGGTCTTAGCTTCTTCTCCAGTACCATGTCTGCCTAAGTGCTGCTATGCTTCCCGCCGTGCTTATAATGGACTAAACCTTTTAAGCTACAAACAAGCTCCAATTAAATGCTTTCCTTTGTAAGAGTTGCCATGGTTATGGTGTCTCTTGATAGCATTAGACCAGTGACTAAGACAATGTATTTATGCCATTAGTTTTATGGAAATAGACTTTTATTTTAAAAAAGAATTGTATTGCCCACTCACCTTCAAGTGCTTACTGCCTATAACCTACTATCTTCTTACAAAGCCTCACCTCATAAAATTGCTGCCATTTCCCATTAGTAACATAGATTGGGAACTAAGCCTTTAACATAGGGCCTTTGGATAATGCATATTAAAACCATAGCAGTATTGCAAGAAAAACTCAGTGGAACTATTCAGTTGTACTCATGTTCTGAGATCATCATCACTGTAGAAGATGCATCTGAGGAGTGTGCCTCTGTCACTTGCCTGATGTTGTAACAGCTAGTTGATACTTCCCAAAGTGATGTTATAGTTACTATTACATTGGAATTCTTATTGAAGAGTGAACTTTCCTTTGGCCCTATTTATGTCAATACTTATTTTTATTTTATTAGTATCAGATTTAATAAACTTCAAATTTTATTCTAAAACAGGACTCTAGGAGTCACAGAAATAAAATGAAGCAGGAAGATAACCTTTTTTTTTTCATTTCTTAAAAAAAAGAACTTTTTATTCTGAGATAACTGTAGATTTTATTGCAGTAGTTCTAAAAATAGAGCAAACTTATCCACTCTTTACCCAATGTCCACTGATGGTAATATTCTGGTTAACCACAGTATAGTATTACAACCAGAAAATCGACATTCACAGAATTAGTCTGTTAATGGACGGAGATCACTAATTTTATGTATAGTCATTTATCTGTTTACAATCACCATAGTCAAAATTCTAAATAGTTCTGATACAAGGATTGCATTTTATTTTGTTTTGTTTTGAGGTGCTGCAAATTGACTAGGGTCTTATATAGGGTAGGCAAGTGTTCTACCAGTTTATTTGCAGGTAAAAAAATTTTGTGTGTATGCACATGTATGTAGGTATTCTTGGAAGATAGAAAAGAATGCTGGATTCCCTAGACCTGCAGTCATAGGTGGATGTGATCCACCTGACATGTGTGCTGGGAATCAAACTCAGGTGTTCTGGAAGAACAGTAAGTACTTTTAACCTCTGATCCGTCACCCCAGCCTCAGCACAGATACTTTCTTCCTACCCAGTTCCCTAATGCCAAACTCCTGTTAATATGTTCTCTATTGCTATAATTGCATCATGTCAAGAGCCATATAAATGAGACCATATATTATGTGACATTTTTCTTGAGATTGGTTCTTTTTACTTGGCATAATTCTTTGAAGCCATCTAAGTTGAATGTGTTTCAGTAATTTTTCCCTTTTATTGAATTCCTTTTAGTGTAGAGGTGCTAGATTGATTAATTGTCATCTATTGGAAAACATTGGAATTCTTTCCAGTTTTTGACAGTTACAAGTGAAATTGCTATGAACATTCAAGTATAGGTTTTCATGTGCATGTGTAAGTTTGATTTCTTTGAGATTAAATGTGTTTGCTTTTATAAGAAACCACATTTCAAACATATAGCATTTTACATTCCCACAACAATGCAAGAAATCTAAGTGTTCTGAATTGTAGCTTTCAAATTTGAATGGTTTTAATATTAGGAATCTCAGGGGCATCTCATGGGCATCATAATCTGTCTTTTTGTAATAATCAATAATAGTGGACATTATTTCATGTTCTTATTCTCATCTATATCTTCACTGGAACTGGGTTCATTCTTTTGGCCATATTATACCAGAATGTTTGGGCTCCAAATTCCTGAGTTTATGCAAAGTTCTGTGTACACACCGCTAGGTCCTGCCCAATTCCTAGCTTTCACTGTGATTGTGTACTAGATTTTGTTAACTGAATTTGTTTTTCTGTGCCAATCAGTGTATAGATTTTCTTCTTTATCCTACAATGTGGTAGGTTACACTGACTGAATTTTGCATGTTATAAAGTCTTATTTGTTATGATTATTTTTATGTATTAAACAGTTTGATTTCCTGTTGTTTTGAATTTTTATAGCAAAGTTCATGAGAGGTATTGAGTTTTGTACTTTTATACTGTTACTTTGATTTGTATCATGATAATAGTAGCCCCATTATATGTATCACTAATTCCCCCGACCCTTCTTATATTTCCTGGAAGAAAATGTAGGAAGTTGGTGTTTGGTTGCTTTTGATTTTAGGTTTTTGAGACAGGCTCTATCTCTATCTCTATCTCTATCTCTATCTCTATCTCTATCTCATATATGATTTAGTCTCCTAAGTGCTGGGATTATATGCATGTGCCATCAAGCCTGTTTCGAAGTGGTGTTCATCCTTAAATGTTTGTTAGTATTTGTTAAGTAGGATGCAGCTGTGGCAGCTCAGCTAGGAAGACAAGGAGGAGTTCTCACACATGCAAACTCTGGCCCACCTCAGCAGAGGGAACCACCATCATGGCTAATAGCATACTCAATCAACAGTGGAACTGGAAGCTGAGCATCTCAGCTCAGGTGTTTTTATTCTTTCAGAACTCCCCAGGTATTCTACTGATAGCACATGTAGATCTTTAGCAATTTAACAAACTCCACAGAAATCCAACACTTGTAAACAATATAAAACACCAAGACCTAGGCTAGCCCCTCACCCAACAGCGCAAAAAACATTTTATATATAACTAAAAATAAGCTTCTACAACATTTCCCCTTTTCTGTATAAGACCATCAAAATATTGCTTTTTATCTCTGCAATACAATTTAACACTACACCAGTAAAACTATTTACAAGGGTTGCTAATGCATGGAACCAAATGAAACCAAACATCTATCAAGCTTTTCACAATGTCTTTGGACAGCAGAAAAACATTATTAATGTTCAGTTATCTGGAATTCACCCACGATCTTCTGGGCTCCTCCAAAGAGCTTGGGTCACTTCTCTGGCTCTGTCCTCTGCAGCACACACAGTTTATCCTCCGAGCTCTGGCTGGCTCCTTTCCACTGCTGCTGTTTATGGTGGTTATCCCATGGTATTGGCATCTCCAGAATGATGCTGGGGTCCCTTGTACTTTCACCAATAGCCTCTCATAGGCTCTCTTCATGGTGAGAAGTCTCAACTTCTTTACATGACCTCCTCAGTCTGGGCCTTCAATTGCCACTGAGGCAGCACCTTCACTAATAGCCTCTCCTGGGCTCTCTTCATGGTGCCAAGCTTCAACTTCTTTACTGACCCCTTTAATCTGAGCCTTCAACTACTACTGAGGCTGCTCCTTCACCAATGGCCTCTCCTGGCCTCTTAGAGTGCCAAGCCTCAGCTGCTCTTCAAAGACCCCTTCATGCCATCAAAACCAGCACCAGTTGGGTGACTCTTACAGTACCAAGTTCAGCTGCCACCACGAAATACAACCTCGGCCACTTCTGGAAAACAGTTCCTGTGTGCTGACCCTTTCAGGAAACACTTTCCAGATTTTAAGATAGAGTGTACTTTTCAGAAAAAGTTAACCAGTCCTTGTCTGCAGGAAGGGTTCCCTCATAGGTGGAGTTCTCATCACCATCACCAGTATCTGGACAGCTTTTCTTTCTCTTACTCAGGTTTGCAGGGGAAAAAAAACACAAAAAACTGGTCAGTTTAACCAAGTGGCTTTTTGGCTCTGTGGTACGGCTTCCATGACAGCAGAGTGGTTTGACATTCTTTTTTCACCACTGCTAAGGGGAAACATACAATCCCCTCCATAGGTCTCAAACACAACATCTTGAGTTTAGCACACATACAGCACAGCTATCAGAAAACAGTGAAACAGTATGCTACCACCAGTGGTGGGAGGAATGTCAGCTCCATGATCAGGAAAAGCAGTAAGAACCTTGCTTTTTTACTGCTCCCAGCTGAATTCTTTATGTCTATGGGCCTCTGTTCTGTTGTTCACCTTGGAGCTTTTTCCCTCATTTATTTGTTTATTTCACAGCCTTTTCTCTTCATAGAAGCTTATTTATTTTTCTCTCACTCCTCTTCTTTCAGCAGCCTTCAATTAATACTGTCATCTCTATCCTCTGGTATCTTCTCTGAAGTGTACTTTACTGGACTCTGTGAGATCTGGTGTTTCTTTCTCTTCTTCATCTCCACATTGATTCGCTGGTGTGATGTCCTGCACTACATTGGTGCACCATTTGAAGTTGTATGCCTACTGTGTGGGCTCAGCACAGAAGACAAAGAGGCATTTTCATACATGCAAACACTGTAAGACCTCAGCAAAGGGAACCACTGTCATGGCTAATGTCATATTCAATCAACAATGGAATCCCAAGCATCTTAGCTCAAGTGTTTTTTCTTTCAGAACTCCTCGAGTATTCTATTGATAGCACGTGCGGATCATTTGCCATTAAACAACCCACACAGAAATCCAACACTTGCAAATAATACAAAAAGCCAAGACCTAGGCTACCCCCTCACCCAACAGTGCATAAAGCATTTTATATATAACTAAAAATAAACTCCCACAACAAGTATTATCTAAGGAAATGGTAAGGGCCTGAAGGATTTTTAAAGATTTTTTTAATTAAAATTTTAATTCCTTTCATGGTTTTAAGATTACTCATATTGTCTATTTTATTTGGTTGAACTTTACAATTGTGTAGGGCATTTAAAAATTATATTTTATTTTTATTTTATGTATATGGGTATGTTGCCTGTATGTATGTTTGTGTAGCCCTTGTGTGCCTGGTGCCAGAAGAGGGCATCAGATCCCCTGGAACTGGAATTTCTGGTGCTTGATGAGAATCAAACCCAGGATCCTCTGGATGACTAGCTACCAGTGCTTTTAACCACTGAGCCATCTCCTCATCCCAAGTAGTTAATAGTTTTTGAGAATTGTTTCATAGTATTGTTAATAGTATTTTTTTCATTATCTCATTAATGACTACAGTATCTGTAATCCTTCATTTCTGACAGTAGTCATTTTAATCTTCTCTCTTTTATCTTTGCTGGCTTATAAATTTTATTGACTTTTTTTTTCTTTCAGAGAACCAGATTTTTATTCGATTAATTTCTACCTCCCTCACATTCTGTTCTCTATTTCATTGATTCTTTAAAATTCTCTGATCTGTGTTATTTCCTTCCTTCTTGTTACTTTGGACTTATTTTGCTCTTCTTTTCCTAACCTCATATAGTTATAACTTCGAGGCCATGCATGTCTCTCTTAATTTAAGCAATTGGCACTGTAAACTTTCTTCTCAGCATGCTTTCAGTGTGCCCACATGCTTTACTATATTTTCATTTCATTCAGGTCTGTGTATTCTGTATAATTTCCTTTGACACATCCATTGTAAAATTTCCAGAGGTTTAATGATTTTTCTATTGTTTTTCATTTATTACCACCTACTTTTATTCTACAATGGTCAAATAACTAGTAAAAACACCACTTTGAGGTTTCTTCTAGCATGTGGTGGTTCTTGATGAATGCCCAAGAGTACTTTGAAACAGCTGTAATTCTAACTCATTTAGCTTGCAGTGAGGAGCCCTTATTCTTTGTTTAGTCATTTTGCATATAACTAACTTTTCATCTTCATTATTATTCTTTGTACTGAAGAGAAACCTTTCTTAGTATGCTAGAACCCATACCTCATTCCAGTCCACCAGTCCTTTTCCATGATGCCTTCTTTTCCCTGTTATACAGCATACTAGTCAAGGCTACTCTGCCTTTGTTTTCCTCTCTCCCCTCTGGTTTTCTTCCTATTGGCCTTTTCTTATTATGTGAATGTTCTCTTTTCCTTTGTGAAGGTTTTGAGTTCATGCTAGGCCACCCCTAGGTGACTAGTGACACCCTCCTCACTAACCACAGGCTCTATCATTGTACAATAGCCTATGCTTTCTTGATGATAACTCTCTTATTTTTATCTGTGTAGTTCTGATACTACACACAGGGCTGCCCACTGAATATTTGCCTTTCTTAGCTCCTTATGGTCTGATATGCTGCTTCAGGTTAATTTTGTATGAATGCTGTGGTGTCTCCTTATTGGCTATACTTCATCCTATCTCCAAACTCTGCATAGATCTCTCATCATGCTTGTATTCTGAGTCTCCCTGCTAGCTTACCATTATCCCCTAGTTCAGCTCACCCTACTTAGGCCCTCGCACAGCATATGTGACTGACTATCTGCCCATAATGCTCTTCTTACCTGCCTGAGTCTCCACCTCCTACTAGACCTTTGTGTGGATAATCTTTTCCACTTCCCTGGACTCTGGTCCCCTGCTCTGATCAACCCCTCTGTGCAGGTGTCCTCTTTATACTGTTCAGATTCCGATTGTCCCCAATCCTGCTCATTATTCAAGAAGAAAATATAAAGTAAAATGAAGAGAGAGGAAATGAAAGCTCAAATTTCATTCTGAAGAGAAAAAATTGTGTTCTCCATGAAAAGGATGTTTAAATGTAGTTGCTTATTCATGAGAAAACTTTGCTTTACAAATCACATCATATAAAATAAGACAAAATCTGCAGCTTTTGTGTTTTGCCTGCCTTGTCTAGTATATTGTTTTTGTTTTTGTTTTTTTTTTAACCAATAGGCTCAATTTTGATTAAATAGAGAATAATGATGAAGTATTAATAGAAAATGGTTAGGCTGAGGTTTTAAAAGTTATCTTAATTCATATCTTTTCAGAAAAAGGTTAGCCATAAAGGATTACCTTGTATAAGGTCAAACCAAATGGAGAAAAGTGCCAGAAACGTTAGGAAAATGATGTATTTCTGTAACACATTTAAGTACACCTACTTAAGCTTCGGCTTGGGTGCAAATCTGTTGGCATTGTTTAAGGAGACACGTCACTGAAATTGCTTGACACCACCAGTGGCCATCTGCAGCATACTTTCAGAAGGATGTAGAATTCAGTAGCTCTCAGCACAACCTACAGAACCAATAGCGTTGTTGTTGTTGTTTTCAGTTACAGAATAATATATAATGTAAAGACATAATGTTAACTTATTTTTAAAATATTGCTTTTGGGGGTTAAAGATTTTTATAAGAGCTACTCCCCAAGCCCATATCTTTCCTTTTTCTGAAATAGGATCTTGACTTCAGTAATGTTATATAGGAAAATGTACTTGTACCTTGAATGGATCCACATAAGGGCTCTGTATCTGAGCATCCTGTTTAATATCTGTACTAATACTACATAACAAGGGCTCAGAAAGACCTTTCAGTTCCACAGAAAAAGAAAATCAAACTTTGCAAGAAAAATGGATTATCTTAGAATGTGTAATTTTAAACAAGGTCACCCAACATTGGAAAGAGAAAATACACATATTTGTCCTCATATGTGGATCCTAGCCTCTAATTTGTACATGTTTGCAAATGTAACTGCAGGTCTTGTATATATGTAGAAAGCAGAAAGAAATGGATAGATATTAGGTGATTAGGAAGAACAAATTGTGGGTAAAAGACATGAATTGCGAAAGAGAATAGGAAGCTAATTGTTTTCTAATTTTAACACTGTAATAGATTGTTTTGATTTTGTGGTAGATAAAAACATAAAAATGTAAATGATGGTGAAAGTGAAAAATCCAAAGCAGAGTTCCACAGCTTCAGAAGGACTGTGCTAACTGTGGATGTTCATTGAGACATATATACATGGGTCTGAGCAAATGCTTGTTTTAGTAGCTGTGTTGTAGCTGTATGATGTTTTTCATTTTAAGTTCTTTGCACTAAAATAATTTTTATTTCAAAAACATAAAAAAGAAAACTGTATAAAAGATGCATTAAGGGTTTTAAATGTGAATAAAAGATATAAAATAAAATTATTGGCGTAATAGGCTAGAAAAAATGAATTCATTCAATTAAAGAGCAGTTGTGCTGATATGATATGCTTAGTGCATTAAAGATCAAACCATGGTGGCACACACATTTAATCCTAGCACTCGAGAGGCAGAGGTAGGCAGATTTCTGAGTTCAACGCCAGTTTGGTGTACAGAGTCAGACCCTGGGTCAATAAGAAAAGAAAAAAGAAATCAAATAGGGGAAAGTGTCAAAAGATTTAGAAACTTGCATATTCCTATAATGTGTTCAGATGTAGTACAAGTAAGGAGTCTCGGCTCTCATGCAAACTGGCATCATTCTGCTGGTATTATTCCAGAAGAAGTTTGAAATTTATATTATAGAAAGGCTTGATGATTTGACAGTACAAATGAATAAAATAACTCTCAATTCATAGTGAATATGAATGAGCAAAATTTTGCTAGCATGTAAGAACATAGACTTTGAAATTTCTGCTATGAATTGATAGTCTATGGATGCTTCTTTAGTAATCTACATATATTTATATATTTAGCGAACTTTCCCACTTGTGTTAACCACATTAATGGTATTAGTGTACAGAAGTAAAGCAAAATTTAGAGACTAATGGAGAATGGGTACAACAAAGAGAAGTTACAGTGTGTGAATTTCATTGTTTATATGAGCCTCTGGGGGCCATTCTTATTCAAACCACCCAGAGGACTTTTGATATTAGAACAAATAAGATTATCTTACAGAAAAATATAAAATATGCAGTAATATTTAAGATAAAATATAAGACTTCAAGAGAAATTCATTCCTGTGTTGCCGCCATTAGTCTTGTCACTCAACCTTAAGGGTATAGATCCTCTTTTCATGTTAAGTAAGAGGACAGTCTGTGGACATTTTGGGGGAGTCTGAAGAGTCAGTAAATGATGGTGGTGGTAAATTTTTTATGCACAAGCTATTGTTTTCCTTTCCAAGAATTAACAAGCAAGCGCTGGACACACACTCCTGGGCAGTTTTCATCCTGTTTATGGTGCCAATCCAGCTGTCCCCTTTTTTTAAGATTATCACTTTGTTACCTAACCTATTGTGTACTCTAAGTGAGGAGGGTGAGATCTTTTACTGTTACTTTTGTAGTCTGACACCTCTTCAATGAGAAATGTAGACCATAATCCCAAATGTTTTCTTGTACATATCTTTTCAAATTTGGAGTATAAATATTGCAATGTTGAGGAAGACTGTATCATGTGAGAGTAAGTTAAAAAACACAGAACATTCCTAAGAATCCTGTGTGCCTTTGTCAGAAATGTAGTTTGGGTGAGCCACAGTTGTAGGCATGAGGCTTAATGGACTTCATTTTCTCTTCATTTTTCTGCCATTCTTTTCAGAGTAAGTGAAGAGAAGGAAGTGACAGAGGAGCGACTGAAAACCGAGCAGGAATCCTTTGAGAAGAAAATCCGGCAGTTGGAGGAACAGAACGAACTGATCATCAGAGAAAGGGAAGATATCCTTTTGAAAGTCTCTTTCATTTTATGTAAGCAAGTTTGACTTTTGTATGAAGGAACTGTAAACTCCAGAGAAGTAATTGTTCTAATTTATACCAGGAAATAAATCTGCATGTGCTGCCATTTCTAGGCAATCAGAAAGACACTTAGCAGCATGTGCTATTGCTTCCTTTGTGCTTGATAAGGCCACCCAGCTGTTCTGCTGCTGTTATAACACTGTGAAGCACAGATTTGTCAAATAAAACAGACAATAAGAAATTTGGGCATTACCACATACTGTTGAATCTTTATTAAATTCTTCCCCACTACTGTAATGGAGGCTTAACCTCCTTGTAGTTAGGTTTCTTCCTAGGTAAAGCTTATACAGTCCAAAGAAATTCTACTTTGTTACAAATACTAGAATGAAAAAAAAGAAGTTAGAAACTAGAACAACAACTTTTCAGGATATATAGGTGTTATAGTTAATAAATGTTTACACTGTACCATAAAACCAGTAGGCAATGCCATGGAGCAGAAAACTTGTACAGTTTAGAGTTAGAAGGTGTGTGTGTGTGTGTGTGTATGTGTACATGTGCCCATGTACATAGTACAGTGTTCATATGAAAATAAACTAAAAACATTTTTTAAGATTTAGTTTTTGTTTAAATTATGTGTGTACGTGTGGGGCTTTGTGTGTGTGAATGCAGGTACCCACGGAAGTCAGAGGAAAGAACTCCGAGAGCTGGTGTTACGGTTGGTTGTTAGTCATCCCATATTAGTGCTAAGAACCTTTGGAAGAGCAGTAAGCACTCTTAACCACTGACTCATATCCGTGGCCTTAGTACAATCATATTTAAATTTAAAGGTTTTACTTAGATATGTTAATTAAAATAACCGTATTTCTGGGCTTTGTTTTGGATAGATAGAATTACTTAATGACATAGATCAAAGAGAGAAGTAGCTGTCCCTAAACAGAAGATGATGGATCTATCAGCAAAATTAGTGTATGAATGCTTGAAAGAACCATTGTCCTTATTGGCAGTATCATTACTAACTTGTTCATACTTCAAAGATTCTACAAGTGATAAACATGATCTTACATTGATGATAATCAGACATTTAAAAATATTAGAGAAATGGAATCATAAAAATAATTGACTAGCCTGAAATGCTTTTCACATATGCAAGCACATAATAGAAAATTAATACAGTTAGGATTTTTTAAGATTTATTTTATTTATGAGTGCTCTATCTCCATGTACCCCTGCATACCAGAAGATGGTATTTGATTCCATTATAGATGGTTGTGAGCCACCATGTGGTTGCTGGGAATTGAACTCAGGACCTTTGGAAGGACAGTCAGTGCTCTTAACCACTAGCCATCTCTCCAGTCCCTACAGTTAGAATTTTTACATTTGATTTGCAGAGTAGAACATTAATAAGGTTTATTGACTCCAAAAATAGTTTTAAAAAAACAAAAACAAAAACATCTTTTTGCTTTCTTCTGTTCTCTTTCTTTCTCTCTGTGTTTCTGTCTCTTTCACCCTCAGGACAGAGAACATGTTCTGTTGCTTTTCTCTCCATGTCAGAGAAATGCTTTTTACAGAAAATTCTCAACACACTTCACCCAATACTTTCAAAAAATAGTAGTTTAGAAATCCAATGACATTTCCATTCAAAGGGTATGTTTTTACATAATAGGAACTGGAGAGAGATGACCTCTGGCATTGATTTGGAGGCTTAAAGTTATCAGTGTTGGCAGCTCTACAGTTCTAGCTTCTACAGTTCTGGCTGCTTCAGTACAAAGGACCACATTTAAATTAGGGCAGGAAGAAAGGGAACTAGAGGTCTTGGCAACCGTGAGTCCTCTCCATTTAAAAAGAAAATAAAAGAACTTTCTCAGGTGCCCTCTTCTGCCTCACCTGATAGTCTTTTTATGATAATGATATTATGTGGCTTTGTGACCACACAAAGGAGACTGAGAAGGTAAGCATGCAGCTTGTCTGACTATAGTGTAGGAGGTAGTGAGGGAGAAGGAGGCTGAGATTAACCTCCAACTCTGGTAGCAAAAGTAGAACTTACTTTCTAAATGGAGAGAAAGTAGTTATAGTTCGACCTTCTGGGGACAAAAAAGATGTACAGCATCCAGTGGCATCAGGGTAAGTTGAATAAAGAAGGTAAGAGAGATTGCTTTTAGTGTATTTGGAAGGTTGGGCAGCCAGAATAAGTCCTTGTTTATATAGTGTTATACTTAAACTTCTGTAGCTTTCCAAGTGATAGTGTATAATTTCAGTGGGCAATGACATTAGTACTCTGTGCTGAAGCTGTGTAAACTCTTCATACCCATGAATGGTTTCTTCTGGAAAGCAAAGCGTTAAGATACCCCAGGTATTTAGTATTTCCTCCAGGACTTAGCTCAAGACTCAACACAGTACTATAGAGGGCCAAATCTAGTACAATAGCAACTAAATCTATCCCTGTTCCTTATGCGTTCACTGTGGTTACTTTTGTGCTTCCACAAATAGTTTCAACAAAGACTCTGGGATTTCCTTAGCCTAAAATACTCCTTATCTGGTCCTCTACAGAAGAAGGGAAGGACATAAATGAGATCATAGACTTAGATCCATTGCATATATAGTAAGCAGGGAGTTGGTGTAAGCATTTCTTTTGAATTGTGAATGAGGACTGAAGTAAATGTTGGGTACTAGCAACAATTAAAATAAATTAGTTGATGTAATCCTTTCAAGGTATTTTAAATCACAAATGATAGGTCATGTTTATAGAAGTTTATTGTCAAAAAGGGAGAAAGAAATGATAGAAACAATGATACTCAGAATTTTTGTTACAAGTATATTGCACAGGTACAGATTTCCTTAGGATAATAAAGCTGTCAGAGGTTAATACAGATGATTTTACAGTACATAAAACTCTATAAAACTTTGAAACATAAAATGATCTTGTAATTTAAAACAATATAATTTTAACTACAGATACATTTACCTATCACACATGAATGGTTGAGACTCTTTCATTTTAAATTTCATTTTTGTGTGGGGCACTATACCAATGAATTGTAGTTCAGGACATTTTTAAGGTATGTTACACCAAATTAGTTTTAAAAAATAATAATAACTGATTAACCTTACAGACTAATCCCTTATTGGAAAAGAAAGTTATTTTACAGGTTGTAAGGATTGGGCATGTAGTACTTTTCTAATATGGAAAATTAGTTTATTAAAACTTAAAATTTTTTGATAATTTTCAGTCTTTGAACAAGGATTATGCCTTAAGACTTTAACAATATAAATAAATAGGCCATTTTCAATGCTACATGGCCTCTTGAGCCTTGTGGAGCTTTGCCTGTCTAAATGTGTGTAAAAGAAGAGAGAATCTGACACTTAAAGAAAAATTTGCCCCCAAACTAATTCTGAAACATGTAGGCATATGAATACTATAAGTTGCAATGTATCTATTTATTAGAAAAGTTAATTAATATTTAAACTCATATTTCAAGAGAATGACTCGGATTGATGGTCTTAGCAAAAGCTTGTAGTAGGAAAGTGAAGTCTGATATCTGGTAGAATCGATGTGAACTGAAATGAGAAGGAAAATATCTGAAGAATAAGAACACCCCTGCTTTGCATTGACTACATAACTGAATGATATTCTGTCATTACACCCCCCACTGCACTGTGTGCATGCTTGTGTGTGTGTGTGTGTGTGTGTGTGTGTGTGTGTGTGTGCGCACCTCACACAGGCATGTGGTGCATTTGTCCATGCAGGTATGCTCATATATGTGGAGGCACCACAGATGGAGGTCAGGTATTTTCTTTAATCAGTGTCTATCTTCTCTTTTGGAACAGTCTCTCACTGAAACTGGAGCTAGATTTGGCTAGACTAGCTGGCCAGTGAGCTTATGATACTGCCTGTTTCTACCTACCCACCACTAGGATTATAATGCATGCTGTTGACAAGCATATTCAAGATCTGAACTCGGGGTCCTAATGCTAGCTCAGCAAACACTTTACCAACTGAGCCATTTCCTCAGCACCTGTTCCCCACCATTTGAAAAACTAGAGATTGAATTCAGGATCTCAGCAAATGCTGTACCACTGAGCCATATCTCCACCCTGAAAAGTTACTGAACTTATGATTCTCCTTTTGTATTTAGTGATGCCTCCTTTCAGTTTGTTAGAATTTGAAGGATTCTTGTTTATCATGTCTGTAAAGAATATAATCAGGTTCCATAGCAGGCACTGACTACAAGATGCCATTTCTCTTGTGAGTACTACTGATAGTATAAGGAGGGAATTATAGGTTACTGTGTTTTCCATTCCTGTGCCTCTCTTCACCAGGTTTGGATAGTTTTTATTATTCAAGTTCTTAGTCTACTTCTAAGCTCTATGGAAGGGTAACCCCTTAGTGTCTATTGGTTGTTCACCAGAGGAAACCAAGAAATTTTTGTTTATATTTTCATTTGGAGAGAGTGTGTTTGTCTGTTTGGGCTTTCTTTTGTATTTGCTGGGTCAGAAACCATACATGTATGTAACATATTTTGTTCATATCCATCCCCTCGTTCCCTTCAGTTTCCCCTAGTACCCGCTGGATACATTTTGCTTTCAACATATTGCTGTGTGTATGTGTGTGTGTGTGTGTGTGTATGTGTGTGTGTGATGTTGAGTCTGTTTAGTGCTTCCCAAGTACACATGGGTGTGTGATCATTCACTGAAACATAGACAACAGTGGCCATCCTCTAAAGAAAAATGCCTTTCTCTCACCCAGGAGTCCTCAACTGCCAATAACCTCAGAAGTGGGGTCTTGGGAGCTCCTCCCTACTCCACAATGGTGTCCTTCCTCCATCATGATGGATTTTTTAACTGACTTTCACTTATGCAGGTCTTGTGAGGGTAATCACAGCTCCTCTGAGTTCATCTGTACAGCAGCCAAGGAACAACAGCATTTCAGAGCACTCCTCTTCATCCTTCTTTTCTTACATCGTCCCACGTCCTCATCTACTATGATCCCTAAACCTCAGGTGTGGTAGTTGTTAATATGTATCCGAGGACTCGCTGTCATTATTCTTAGTTATTTGAACAGCCATGAACCTCTATATTAACCACCACCTGCTGCAATAAGAAGCTTCTCTGACTAAGGCTGAGAGTAACACAATTCTATGGATAAAAATATAAACATTTAGGTGATAATTTGACAACAGGACCATTATCAAAACAACATCAATAGTTTTACCTCTGGGCATGACTTACTGAACTATGGGTTTTAATCATGTTTACAGTACCAGGTATGAGTTCCTTCCTGTGGAGCAGGCCTCAAATTTAAGCAAGGGAATGGTTGGTTATTCCCTTAAATAGGCTTACTACTATTGCACCAGTGAGCACAGCTTTCCTGGTAGTTTAGTATATAGCAAGCAGTGTACAGCATTTGGAAAGACCATTGATGTTTCTTTTCTCTCCAGCAGCCTTCATAACGCTTTGCAGCACTGTGAAAGCTAGCTGTCAGGGAAAGAGGAAAACCAAGTTTTGTTTTTGTTTTCTTCCTTTTGTTTTCTTTCTTTCTTTGGCATCTTAGCAAATAGCCTAGACTGGCTTCAAACCTGTACCCTTCCTGCTTCCAACTTCTGAGTCCTGGAAATACATGTTCTTCTTATAACTCTGGACTAGAAGCCACATTTTCATCTCTTTCCACAGAAAACAGAGTCATGAAGATTATTCTGTTTTTATTTCCTGTTATCTTTTGAGATGAGTCTTGGTTAATAGGTCCAGAGGTCCTTGGAACACACATCTTTGAGCCTGTTGCATGGGCAGCACTTTTAGAAACCTTACTCTAGGAAGACAGAATTTTAAATAACCTTAATGTATCTGATGAATGTTTAAGAAGGCCAAAGGTCTGAATATATCTGTGCTAAAAGTAGATTAGTGAAAATTCACATGAATCTTATCTAATTAGATAGAGGCATCCATTGGTTCTGAGTAACAGTAGTACTTCAGAGAGACTCATAGCTTTCTATTAATGGTACATCTCATTTCTGCTATAGGAGCTAGGTGGAATATACTAATGGAGTAGAGGGTGTTGCCAAGCACATTATCAGCTTTGGTGAATATTGGCCTTTATGCTTTGAATAATACTGCTTTTTTTATACTTGAAAAATGGAATTATTTACTGATAGGTGATATTTTATGTATTTGAATATATTCACTTTGTTATAATTAATAATCCCTAGAAAACACTGTTTTTCTTTAAAAGTTGATTTTAGTATCATAAATGTAGGGGCTGGAGAAATGGCTCAACGGTAAAGAGCATTTGCAGCTCTTGTAGATAGGAAGTTAGTTCCCAGAACTCACATCAAGTGACTCACAACCACCTGTAATTCCAATATCTGTGTTGATACTATCTTCTGGCCTCCATGGGTCCTTCACACACATGCAAAGACACACATATGTGTAAATAAATAAAATGAATCTTTAAAAATATTACTATAGACACTGTGCTTTTTCCAGTCATTTAGCTTACTGCATAATACTGTGTGAATCTGAGAGGTTTGGGGCCATAATGTCGTGGAAGTCATTATAAGTCAAAAGTAACAGATGGAATAAATCTTCCTGTTAATGTTGTAGGGAAACAGTCCCACTTCTGGGGAAAACTGAATGATCATTTGTCCCAGCTTCAAATGTGTCCTGATTTTTACATTCAAGTCTGGCATTACTAGTGTCAAATGACTTGTAAACGTCCTTTTGATGGTCCCTTATGTAGTTCCTACACACTTCCTGGAAAGAGTGATCTTCATCCTTAATAAGTTGTATTTATGGTATTTGGGTTTGAAGCAAATTATAGTGGTTCTGTATGCCCTAATTTGTGTGCCTCCTTGTTCTTTGGACAGCTTTGGCATATTTGAAATGAGTCTTGCTTCAATTTCTTAAAAAATTTTTTAAAATACATTTATTTGTGTATGTGTGTGTGTGTGTGTGTGTGTGTGTATGTGTGTTCGCACGCACGTGTGCATGAATGCACAGCATGGCACACATGTGGAAGTCTCAGGAAAATATGCAGGTTTAGATTTCTTCTTTCATTATATGGACCTAGGGATGGAACTCAGCTGGTCAGTTTTGGCAGCAAGCTCCTTTATTCCCTAAGCCATCCTGCTGAATTAAAAACTTAGAACCAAATCTTGACTTCTAACTTTCTTTTCTGTACCAGTGCAACTTTAAAGAAGTCATAGAACAAATGAGCATTACAGTGGCATTTTAGAAGAAGAATCCAATTTGCAACAGTTTTATTCTTAAGTAGAGGTGAAAAGTGAAGGCTGTAAGGAGGAGATAGTTTTTGATCCAACAGGGAACCTGTATTCATTAGAAAGAATTATTTTTGGTTGTTTAATTTTCAGTCCTCCCCACCCCCCACCTCTGTCCTGGGCTTAGCAAGTTCATGTAATTATTTGTAAGTATAGCATTTGTTTTAGACTAAATTGTGTCTGAACCAAATTTGTACATTGAGGCTTTAATCCCTACTGTGTCTATAGCAGAAGATTAGGGACTCTAGGTTTTAAGATTAAGTGACATCATAATGGTGGGTGTTCCTTGATCCTGTGGAGCTGAGATTCCTTGCTTGTCTTTCCACTGTTGTAGAGAACATAGCCAGAAGGCAACTTGTAAGAGAGTGCATAAGAACCAGACCTGGATGCTGGACCTTTTGACCGAGAATTGTGAAAAAAATCAGTGTTCCTGATTTTTATGTATGCTACCTAGTCTTTAAGATTGGCCGTGGAAGTCAGAGCACAAAAAAAAGAAAGGTACCTCATTCTCTGGTAGTTTTCCCCTCAGCATAAGGTAAAAGCCATTTAGTATATTTGTTAAAAAGTTGTACTTCTAAGCTTTATCGTGCTTCCAGGTGTCATTCTCTGTCATATTCTGTATCTTTACTCCCTAGATAGGTAGTACTACATTTTTGAATATAAATTTTACTATTACTTAGTTTTATTCTAGGTATGCTTCTAGGGATTTCTCTGGCTTATTAGTCTAGGATCTTTTAATATCTGTGGCATACTCATTTTATAATAAAACTAGTTTCCTTTTCTAGACTTGGTTTTGCTCTCTTCTAATGGCTAAAATGCTCCATGTGGGTCTTTAGCAGTCACTCCAGAGAACAGTTAGCTTCTTTATTGCTTTACAGTGAGAGAAACTGAAATTCAAATAGTGATGATTGGGACTGTGGCTGTAGAGTTTAGATGGCCCTTTTGGATAGGATGACCATTTCTTTTTTATTCCTACATATAAATAATAAAGTATATTAAAACAAAATTTAAGACAAGACTTGTGTATATTATACATTTTATATGAATTTCTATACCTTTTGTAATGATAGTTCTGCCCATATTGTATCAAATCTATATAGGGTCATAAAAAATTACTTGGAAAAGTTCCAACAGTTCTTACATGAGTATAGACTTTCAATGAGTCAGTTTCACAATAATTATTGTTCATGAAAGTTTATTATAATTTCTTTTAGCCTTTCATATTGCCTATCTTCCATAAAGGTCTATTCTGACATTCTTCTTTAGCTAAATCCTTTTGCCATACCACAGTTTGTACTGATTTTAGATTTGAAGAATATAATTAATGGCTGTGTTATTAATCAAGAATAACTTTTCTTCCTATTTTTAACCTTAGAATGGCCTTCACAATATAGACAGTAGTACTTTCTTTTCAGTTAGACTTTCACAGTAACTTGTTTTCTAAAACTTATAGCCAAGATTTGGCATTTAAGAGCTCTTTAATTTTTTCATAAGTTTAAATATAGTTTTGGCATAGTCATGTAGTGATGGTGAGTTAACAGAATATGTGAACTAGATTTCACTACATATAAAAGAATAAGACCACCATGCCTCTCCTTCAGTTTATTATCTTTAAAAAAAAAAAAAACAGGTGGACAGGTCTATCATCAAGGTGTTTGGGGCCAGAAAAATTTCAGAGTTTAAGCTTTTCAAATTTCAGCCTATTTACACAGGTTTTCAGTTGTACATGACTAGTGAAGTGAGTGCTCCAAGAGGACTGCCATGCTTGAAAGGCTTCAGAGTTGACTTAGCACTCCTCAGCCTATATAGAAACGCTGGATACTGAGCCCTTGTTTTCCTTGAATCCGCAGTCATGTGCAAAGCTAAGGAGAGAAAGAGCCTTTCCTGTTAATCCATCCCAGAAAGAACCAACAATCTGGTTGGTTCACTAGCTGTTGTCATCTACTGAATTTTTAGAATTTAAAGAATAGTTTCTTTTGAAAAAGAGATGAAACTACAGAAACTGAGATTAGAAGTAGTAATTTCCCTAGTGAGAAGCTTTCATTCCAAAGAGATAAGCAATAAAGAGAACCTATGACATGGTGATGAAAGAGAATGGTTAGTAGTTAAGTGCACAAAAACAGCTTTCAGATATCTACCTGTGTCTCCTATGAATAGCTTCAAAGCATTAGCGTGTCAGGCTAAAAGGCTCAAAGGACTATAAGCTTAGAGGCAGAGTTTGTGAGAGGAGGTTTTAATATGGTGGCATGCATAATCAATAGGAGACATTGCCATGCTTGGGAAGATATTCAGTATAATAACATCATCATGTCATCACTTGAGATAGCAGAAAACTAATATGACATGTTGCTAAAGCAGCTTTTTCTCATTAAATAAAAATTATGTGAAGAATATTGTTTATAAAGGGTTAATAAATTAGAAATGAGATATTTCAGTTATGACTAATCTTAATGTGTGATATAACAGAAAGCACTATGGTGTTTTGGAAAGAGGACCTGTGTTACATGCTTTACATCTTAGCTGTATGACTTTGGATAAAGCAGCCTTTATAAATCTTAAGTTTATTGTATATGATGTGTCTACAATATCTGAACAGTTTACTAAAAAAAAAAGATGACCAAATGGAATAATATGTAACTTTCTCCAGCAAATAGTTGAGCTCTATAAAGGTGTTATTTATAAGCTATTTTCAAGAAAGTTCACAACATGTTAAATGATGTCAAGATAGATTTAGTAATGTCTTGCAAATATTTTTTGTAGATGTTATTTTGTTTGAAGAATTTTTCTTTTCTCTTTTTTCATCTTTAAAGTTCTCATCCTAGTAATAGTAATAATAATATAATAATAATAATAAATAACTTGCTTTCTAATTTTTGAGGAGCTTATGTAATTTTTAAAGGAAAACATGTTTTAATACTGTGAGAATATCTTTTTAATTTTTTAAGCAGTTGTAAAGAAGTCATTGGCAAGAGAAATTGGCTAGGAATTGCTGAAGAGTCTTAACCTCATAGGTTTCTCTGATGAGGCTGAGCTATCTCAGGAAGAAAGATGCAGGAGCTGGAGAGTGTCAGATATGGGGCTGAACCTGCTCTGAGGGTTGCAGGACTCTTTTGGGATCTGGCTTCCTTGAACATAACAAGCATGCCAGGAACAATAATCAGAACAAGCTGTGTTTATTTCATATTGAAGACTTTTTCACGTTAGCATTCCAGAACACCTTTCTATCTTAGCATTCTTAGATTCAGCCATCGTGTTACATTGTAGCTAGCAGCAGGACAGTCTTTCCATTTTGAAGTTTGTTTTAAATGTGATTTCAATTTTATGTTTTTATTGTTTAATTTAGAAATACAATTGATTTTTATATATGTACTTATTTTATAGCTTTTAACTTTCCTAAATTATGTGTCTTCCTCTTCTTTTTCTTGCTGTACTGCAGTATCTCTAGTTACATGTTAAATAGATGTGACTGAGGGGACATTCTTGTCTTGTTCCTTATTATAGGGAGGAACGCATATTCATCCTTGAGTTTGACATTGGTCTATGATAACAATCTTTTACCCAACTTTTTGTTTCTTGAAGTTTTCTCTTCTTCCTCACTTGCGGTTTTTTGTTTTGTTTTGTTTTGTTTTCTGTTTTTAAAATCTTGAATGAATGTTAGTTATTCATAGCACTTCATAATATGCTTAGTATCTATTTCTCTCATACTTCCTGTCTTGTGTGCTATTTCATAGATAGATGATATTACTGCTATACCAGGTGTCAGTAAAGCTGCTATCATCTGATGATAGATCTAAAAGTTCCTCTAATCAATAAGCATGAAAGTACAACAATTGAATTCATGTGAGAGCTATAATTTTAAAATAAACAGTTACTCAGTTTATATAGCAAGAGTATGTCTGAGATCCAGCAACTATATTGTCCTGACCCATGGGATCTTCAACCAGGACCCTAGGAGAGGGCGTGGGAATTGGGTATGGGCAGGGACACGAGAAGTGAAAGGCAGACGATTTGTCCCATCAAGCCTTCGATTTATTGAATACAAGTACCAGTATTTATACAATTTTCGAAGTGGGGAGAAGAGCGGGAATGTGTAAGCAGGATGCAATGGTAACCTTATCTGGCTTGCAGACCGGTCTATCCGGTGGGTTAAGAAATCATAGAGTCAAGGGCCCCAGAGCAATAAGGAAGTACTGTGAGATTTCTTTAGGGCTTCCTGTGTAATCTATAAGGGTGGAAACGTGGAATGAGGAAGCAATAGGGTTGTGTTAGTTGAGCAGGCAGTTTCCCAGAACTGGGCAGCCTTGGGCTATCTGACCTTAGTCCGAGTTCTGTCCATTAAGGCCAGAGAGAAACGGATCTTTTAAAAAGTGGGGTGCCTTGTGTTTCAAGCTAGCGTATCCAGAGGGACCGCTTACCACACTATATTTTACATTCAGTAGTTTCTGAAAAGTTTTGTTTTCCTAAAAAAAGGTGAAGGTTAGTTAGATTACATTTACAGAAACAGAATAAAGTACAATAGTTGACAGGAGAGTGAAAGCAAAGACATTTCTGTTTTTGAATTCCCACTCTGTCAGCATTTCACTACCGTTGGGCTCCTGCTAAACCAGAATTTTAAAGAGCAGGAATTTTCCAGTTCCTTATTATCTTATGCTAAATGTTTAACATATAATAAGAGAGTCCAGCTTGTTGCCAGGAATGAAGTGTAAGGTGGTTTATTCCTAAAAGTCCAATCTTGTAGTTGCACAGTACTCACTGAGACATAATGTAGAACCATGCGGGATTTATCTGTTAAAACAGACAGTGCCTTGGAATGCAGCCATCTATTGTTCACACTGTTAAAATTGTCACCGTATGTTTTTATTTCTTAGCCTCCCTCTAAAAAAAAGGACCAGAGCCATGTGTTGAAAATATATTGGTAAAGGTTTTACAAATGTAATTCAAATATTAAAATTCTCTGGTTGATGATGAAATGGTCAGTCTTGTAAAATATTAAAAATTTTGCGGGAAGGTTATTCTTTCTTCCCAACAAAATACCTGAGGGTGACAGTGCTGGGAGTATTGTTTTAGTAATAAAGATTATCATGTGGATGTGTTCTGTTGAAGGCCCCATGGTGGTAATACCCCTAGATTTTGTCTTTAAAGAAAACTGCTGAGAGGCAATAATTTTTTTTTGTATGTGTCCCATTTTCATTAATGCATGGTAATTGATGGAGTTGCAGTGACTTGTAGCAGTAATGAGTTCTAAACATAATAATGCACTCTTTTCTAATAAGTGAGCACTGCTGGGGTTTAAAAGCATACTAAATCAGTTGCTTTAGTATGAATTTATTAGTTTTTTTCAGCATTAGCTTTAATAGTAGTTATTTACATAAGCGTACATCCCATTAACCGCCATCAGGGCTGGAAAACATGCTGAACTGTTCATATTTTCATATAATTATTGAACATAATGGTTTCATTTGCATTTCTAAACAGTGATGTTTCTGTCAGCCTTGGAAATAGTGTCTTTACGCAGTCCCTATTTCACATCCACTTATTTGACATCGTTAAATTTTATGCTAATGTGCTTCCCTAGAATATCATCAGTAGGACAGATGCTAGTGCTCTAATATACAAATCAGGCATGCTTCTCCATCCTTCCAAATTGCAGAGGAAAATTTTTAAAATCTGCACTTTTTGATATAGAGTCCATCTCTATATAAATATGTTTATGAAATAAAACTTTTAGGGTTAAATGTTATAATCTGGTTGTCTCTTCAAAATGCTTTATTATGAAAGCTATCTACCTCACTGGGTTAGCTCTGTTGTCTTGCATGAGGAGATAAGTCTTAATAAAGATCTCGTGGCTTATGAATATTTAGAGCTTTGCTTCTGAAATGTTGATCTTGAGATGTAGGTTTTTCCATGCTTTTGAATACTTCAGGTCACAGTGTTAGCTTTTAAAGTGTTCTCTGTGTTTTTGTTCCTTCAGTCTCTTAACCTGGCTTGTAAACTTTCTGCTGAAAGCTGTTATGTTAATGCTGTTGGACATCTTAGCTTCTGGAACATTTATAAAGCACTGAGTGTGAGAGTGTGAGTCACTTGGTAGAGAAGGAACAGAATACTGAAGGGTGCTTTGTGGACAAATTCCTTGCCAGCTGGTTATCTATGTGTACAGTCAGCTTCTGTGTCTCCTGCAGTTGGGGATGCTTTTATGAGTGCCGTCAGCCAATTGGCTGGAAAATGTTAAATAGCAGCAATCAATTCCACAGTTGTTTTGAGTTTTTTGAGGTTTTATGATGGGAGGAATGGTCACTGAAGACACTAGAATTTTTTGGTCGGTCTCACCTCTGTGCCTGTGTTCTGACAGCTAGGGCTACAGTCTATTGTTGACACTTAGTGGACCTGCAGTGCTGGAGCTGACTCTGCACAGTGCAATATGCAAGGTTGGCAGTCTTGCAAGACAGAGCAAGAAGCAGCTTTGAGAAGAGTTCTTGCCCCAAATTACCTGCTAAAAATATATCAGAACTGCTATAGCCCAAAACTGATACAGCATACAAGGATTGTTTGGATAGGAATGTGATTTGGCTTAGCAGGTCAAGAGGCAACTGAAATTTTTTCAAGGACTTCTATTCTTTGGGGAATTGTGAAGTAATAAATACAGTAAGAATAGTGCAGAAACTACTAGATACAGTTTCAAGCTACTCATTTTTCCCCAACTTTTTCAAGAAATTTATATGTGATCTCTTAAAATAAGTCTGAAACTAATAGTTCTCAGAATTACAAAATCTGAGTTATATTTAAAATATTTAAAATATTTAAATAATTTAAATATTTTGTAATAATATTTATATATATTTATTTATATTTATATATTTATTTATATATAAATAAATATGTATTTATATAAAATATTTAAATAATATTTAGATATTTAAATAATTTAAAATTTTAAATTATATTTAAAATAGGCAGATGTGTAAGGAAAAGTAGTCCTTCTCATGAGCAGATCTGTTGCCACATCAAGCATCATATATGTTTGCACGGGTGTGTGTGTGTGTGCAGGAGACAGTAGAGCACCTGGCTGCAAGCCTGACTGAGTTTAATCTCTGCAACTCATAAAAATGAAAGGAGATAACTGACTCCACCAAATTATCCTGTGACCTCCTTTCACACCCTGTGGTACACCCCACTACCCCCACAATAATATCAAATAATTTTAAGTTTTTAAAAGTTTAATTTTAATCTGAAAATCCAGACCCTATTTTTGAGAGAAGATTATTTTCATCTCCTTCCAAAGCTCCCTTTGCCACCAATTTGTTGCTACTATTGATGGTAAAGGTGGTTTGCTACAGAAGTGAGAAACATTCTCTGTCACCAAAACATAGCATTATTCTTTTCTCACTGTACATACTTCTTTTTCTGGAAATAATTTAACCAAATCAAAACTTTATCTCGCCATTCTGTGTTACAGGACCATGATGTTTACTGTAATGATTCACCTGTAATGCTTACTACCATAGCAAAGGAGTTCAAGTGCTTCAAGTCTAATTCAACCTCAGAAGATAAGAGAGTTCTAGTTTCTGATTCATAACAGCTTCTGTGTCCAGTTTTTGAAGTTAAAAATTCTAAGTAGAGTTAGATATTAGCCATAAGGTGCCAATCAGCTGAGTGGAGTTTGAATGGTTTAGTTATATTTATTTTCTTTTTCATGGCTTGGAGAACACAATTACCACCTCCTTTTTAGAGGTGATGGAACTACTTAGAAACTTGACCCTGAGGTCTGAGCTCCTTTTGTTCTACAAGACTCCAGGGACTCAGGCAACTATTATGTAGCACCTGGTAAGGAAACTTTAGTTCAGGGAATTGGTTTTCCACTGAATGTGTTTTTTTTTTTTATTTCCTTATTGTTAGATACGATAGAAATTAGCATCTATAGATATTTATAAGTATATTTGTTACCTTTTTTCCCTTAATTTTATGTCTGGTGCTAATATTTGAGGGCATAAATGAGAGCTTATAAACTACTTGATAATTGAATTATCTAGTTAAAAAAATCTTTATTTATTTTTTCTAAATTACAAAACTACATGTCCAATGTGGAATATTTGGAGATAATATCAAATATTGCTTTCATTCTTGAAATCAATGTGTGGTATAATCTTATTTTCATTTAGTCATTGCTTGAATAGCAAAATAGATGAAAATTGATATAATTTGACATCAGCAAAAATTTTTAAATTTCAGATCTTTTGCATTCAGTTTGTATGATTATTTTTATTATATTTAATTACATTTAAACAGCATCAGAACAGTCATCCCAAAGAGGTTTAATGAAAATGCTTAGGTTTTAACAGTGGGAACGGAAAGAGAGGACTCCAAGGGAAGTCTCAAATTAATGCGATCCTAGGGAAAATGTTGGGACTTTTCCATGGAGCTAATTTAATGTTTATACTACTTGTGTTTTGCTGACACAGGGAGGTGAAAAACTTGATGCTGTGTTGAAATCATTAACCTTGCTCACATTCTGATGCGTTCTCTGGACAATGAGAGTAATCACATGTACATCAGTGTTCTGATTGTAAAGATTAAATGAGATAACCATATTAAATACTTTGCACCATGACTACATACATTAGAATAGCCCCAAATTGTTTCTATTATTGCCTCTGTAGTAGTGGGAATACCTAAAGTGACTATTCTTTTCCTCATCCTTAGTTCTTCAGGTCCTTTAACACACCTCCTGGACTTACAATGTGAACCACGCCAACAACGCCTGGGGCATTGCTGAAGATGCAAGGCTCTATGCTATACTTTTCCAGACTCTTTGTTTAAACAAAATCCCCCAATAATCTATACATTAAAGAGCTATTTGTACTAATTTCTTGAAATAAAGGATGTTTTATTATGAGAGATATGGGCAGTGGGAAAATAAGTATTTGTTCTTTTGTGTTTATTTTGTTTTTCAAAACTGGGTCTTGCTCTGTTTAGCTTAGGTTGTCCTTGAATTTGTGATCCTCCTCCTTCCACCTCCCTAGTAATGGGATTATAGTTGTGCATCACCACACTCAGCTCTTTTGCTCTCTTTTTCTAAACTCTCATTTTCAAATATGTAGTGTTGGATAGTTATAGGAAGCTAGCTGGGTGGTGGTGGCACACATATTTAATCCCAGCACTTGGGAGGCAAAGGCAGGAGGACCTCTGTGAGTTCAAGGCCAGCCTGGTCTACAGAGTAAGTTCCAGGACAGCCAGAGTTACAACAGAGAAACCCTGTCTCGAAAAATAAAACAAAACAAAAAAATTATCGGGAGCTATATTCTGCTGCTATTCCTCAAATGTTAAATGCATGTCCCAAAACTTGTTTGTGTGTGTTTTTTTCTCTAATGTCTAATTGTTCTGTCATTTATTGAGAAAGGATATTTGAAATCTGAGTCTGATTATGAGTTTATCTTTGTAGTGTTACCTGGTTTTGCTTCATAGTATAAAACTTTGAGATTGTTTTCATCTAATGAATTAACTCAATGAATTTATCATTGTACAATGGCCTTATTTATCTTGAGGGTTATTCCTTACACTGAAACCTATACTTTCCAAGACTTATTGACCCTACTTTAGCTTCTGTTGAGTAGTGTTATCATGGTAAATCTTTTTCTCTTCTATAATTTCTTAAATAATTTTATCTTAATATTTAAAGTACCTTTTTTTTTATTGTAGCCAACACTTAGGCAAATCATTGTATTATCTTTGGCAAGTTGTCAGAATTATGTCATTGTGTTTGTATGGACCTGATTTTAAGGATTTATGTTTTGTTAATTTGTGCCTATTTCTTCACCAATCCAGTAAATAACTGACTTTATGGCAAATACTGAAATTCTACAATACAAATCTTTCAGCTTACTTCTCCTTTGCAGAATTGTTTTGGCTATTCTTAGTCTTCATCTTAATCTAGAGTCAGTTTGTTGATAACTTCTAAAAGCTTGTTAGGATTGTAATTTGATTGTAGGGAATATCTGTCTGTCTGTCTTCCCATCTGTCCATCCATCCATCCATCCATCCATCCACCCACCACTACTACTTCTTCAAAAACAAAGGAACAAACAGGTTTTTCAAGATCTTTGTCAGGCCTGTGTAAGAGAAAACCCTACATATTTATAAATTTTCTTTAAAAACTACTTTGAGCCTTACACAGACATCTTAGAGTTTACAGATCATCTTACTATGCTATATCATCTCTAGTTTTAGTTTTAGTTTTTTGTTTTTTTTTTAAATAAGGTCATAAATGCTATCTTAGTCATTGTTCTTTTGTTGTGAAGAGACACCATGACCAAGGCAACTGTTATGAAAGAAAGCATTTAAGTGGGGGCTTGTTTATAGTTTCAGAGCCTTAGTCCATTATTATTATGGTGGGAGCATGGTGGCAGGCAGGTATGGTGCTGGAGAAGTAGCTGAGAGCTACATCCTGATCAGTAAACAGATAGAGGCCCTAGGCCCATTGTAGACTTTGGAAACCTCAAAGCCCATGTGCAGTGTTACCTTTCCTCCAACAGGGCCACACATACTCCAACAAGGCCACATCACCTAATCCTTCTAATCCTTTCAAACAGTCTCACTCACTAGAGAATAAGCATTCAAATAAATGACCTATGAGGGGATTCTTAGTCAAAATACCACAAATGCCCAACTTTATCCTGCTCTAGATGCCATTTCATACTTTGGATACCTTTTAAACAGTAATAAAAAGTAATTGCTTTTTTAACAAAAAATATTAAATTACCTATTATAATACCTTTAACAAGTAATTTAAATTTGGTTAAGAAAACATTTAATGTACTTTACCTGTGTTTGTAACGTAGATATTTAAGAAAACACATTTTCTGTGTTTTAGATATAGTCTCCCAAACATTCATTTAAAATCACTTCTTAAAATTGTTTTCTGAATTTTGTAAAACAGTAACAATGTTTAAAGTATGTTATAAAAGGTTTCTTTGAAAAAATGAATATGTTTGTAACTAAGTTAAACATAATACAAAGGTTTTAAAGTTTTTAAGGTTAATTTAATACCCTTAGATAAAATTTATGCTTGACTTTCTACAATATTTTCATAAGCATTAATTTCTTAAAAATGATTACCCAAAATACCCTTGAAACAATATTTTATTGTAATTTAATTTTTATAGAGAATTTGACACTTTTCAAATAGACAACTATGTTTTCTAAATATAAGGATGAACTTTATTATTTTCAAAATCTGTATACTTTCTTTTTCTTACCTCACTGCAGTGATAAGAACTTGCAATACAAGGATGAATGAAATTGATGCTATAATCCTTCCTCACTTTCTTTCATATTTTAATAGACAATTAATTATTTAGTACCTAGCCATTAACTGTGAATTTAGCTGCTTTACCTGGATGTTTTTTATTAGCTTTCAATAAAATTGAGCATTCCTGTGAGAATGGTTAAGGGAGTTTTTTTTTCCTATCCTTGATTTGCTGATAGTTTTTTGTTTGCTTTTTTTAAATCACAAAGGAATATTGAGTTTTGCTTTTATAAAAAAAAGCTTTCTTAGTGTCAATTGATATGATTGTATCAATTGGTTTTGCTCATTTGAGTAAAATGTTGGTAACTAAAGTGATCTTTTAATATCCAGCTTTGCATTCTGGAACTGAACCTTGCTTGATGTGTAATATATGTACACACATGCATGCATGCACACACACACACACACACACACACACACACACACACACACACACACACATAATATATATTGCTAGATTTTGTTAATTTTTGCCTTAAAAGACAAATTATTTTGAGGTTTTCCTTCTTTCATAATGCCTTTGCCTGATTTTGTACCAGGGTGATGCTGGACTTGAAGAATGTTTTGGAAAGTAGTTCCCTTTTTTATACTTCCTACGTGAGTTTGTATATAATAAATTTTCTGAGTATAAGATGATTTTTAAAAGTGATATTTTTATTAATTCTTTGAGTTTTTCTTACAATGCATTGTGATCATATTCACTCCCCACTCCTGCAGCTCCTCGTAGGTTCATCCCCACTTTCCTACCCACCCAACTTCACGGTCTGTCTCTCTTTCTCTGTCTTCCCCCACCCCACACACACTCTCTCTCTCTTTCTCTGTTTCTGTCTGCTTCAAGTCCCAAATATTTTGGGGAATGGAACCTGCCTTGGAGAGCAGTAGACCTCCACCAGGTGGTTCTCCATGTAAATTGCTGTTTACTGTAAAAAAGCTCTGACTAAAAGTTTATTGGTATAGGATAAATTTTAGCCTTTTCTCTTAAATTTTAGTTAAAATTAATAAATGAAAACTTCTGCCTCTAGAATATGTTTTCCCTATTTTCAAATGGAAACATTTTAAGCCACAAATTTTCATTCAGCTTATCTTTTTCTTAAACTTTTAGTAGTTTGTGTCTTTCTTTCAAGCAATTTTTCCATTTCTTCCATGTTTTCAAATTTATCTGCATAAAGTTAGAGTAGTACAAGTTTTGAGGGATTAAATTGATTCTTCATTACATTAACTTTAACTAACTTGTAATAAAGTCACATGTTTTTCATCCCCTTTACAATATGCTTCCAAAATGAATGTCTGAAACATAGTTTCTTTATGCTTATGGAGTAGTTGCTCAATTCTTGATTTAATTAAGAGACACAATTGTTTTTTTAGATACTAAAGCCATTTTTTTCCATTTATTTTAGAAATTTATAACTATTACAACCCTTAAAATAGTTTTTGTAGCTAAGTTGACCATGTATTACAAACTTACTTAGGAGAGTATGTGTCTGGTATGAACATATTTACATGAGATTGGGAAGCAGAATTACAGCTGTTTGAACTCATAACATATATTAATTATTTGTTTATAAACAGAAACATTGTTAATTATTTATAATGACATATGTAAATTGAGCCATTCTCCAATTATAGTATATACAACTTTACTATGATGACTGTTGTAGTGCCTTCTATTCATCCTTCTAAGACATCTTTTGTCCTTTCAAGTCTGAAAGTTTAGGTGTTGATGCTAGTGAAATTTTTTAGTTATTACTTATATATTACTGTTACCTCTTTTATTATGAACTATCTGGAAACTCTTGAGTAGGAATACATTAGATTATTTTATTCAATTCTTCATATCATTTCTTTTTTCTTGATATTATGTTTTTCCATGTCTTGTTCTCACTAACTTCTCAGGTCCCATATATATCTACTGTTTCCATAGTCATTTCTTTGTCTTTTTTTTTTTAATTAAGTATATTAAATATATTTTGTGACAGAATTTCAGAACATGAAGCCTTTGTATGTCTATAGCTTTGACAATTCTTTCATCATATTTTGTTTCCTATGTATTTGCTGAATTATTGACTTGTTTGCTTTATAATGTTAATGCAAAATAAGAAATAGTTTATTCTAAAGCCAAATTTGAGTGATCATGGCCCAGGAACACAGATTTAGGTTAATCCAAATTCTGTTTTTTAAGGTAGAAACAGTTATATGAAACTTCATGAAGTTTTAAAGAACAAAGAATGTCATAAATCAAGGCAATTTAAAAATACATTGGTTTGTGCATCACAGGGGCAGTTACTACTACAAGATGGTGAGGACATTCTTAGGTCTTAGGTTTGTGGAAACTTGTGATCTGCTAAGTTAATAGATGCAAAGGTTTTTGTCTTATTTCTCATGGGATGTTAGGTCCTATGGGCAAGAATGGTTTATTCAGAGCTAGCCTGGGATAAGGTAATCTGCCTCTGGACCTGCAATGTTCTAATCTTTCTACATCACTGCAGTCCTAATCACCCATATTTGATTTCTCGGAATTCTTCTTGACAGTGCTTTTATTTCTGTGAGTTTTTTTGAGGCCTGTAATTAAGGTAGTGTTTTTCAAAGTAATATTAAATTTTCTTTTGTGTTCTATGTTCCTTCATATGCTTTCATGTGGCAAATTTAGGATGATCATCTTACAGCCACCTAAGAAATATTACCTCAAAATATACAAAAGACAGTTTCACAGTTATGAAATCTCAAAATTATTTCTATAGCCAACTTGTCATTTTTACCATAATGTTTTTAGACTATGATAAAAATATAAAAAGCATAGAGACTGCTCAGCTGACCAACATGTTTTTGTATGGCAAAGCATATTATTATGTGTTCCTTAAGAGAAGGCCTTTTGATAGATGACAGAAAAATCTTAGGCATGGTCATAGAAAAATATTTATTAGATATTAGGGCCAAACTTGGATTATTGTTATAAGAGTCTCAAGGAGTCTAAATCAAAACAAAAAGCAAAAAACCTCAAGTGTAGTAGTATTATACTATTCATGATCAACTGAGGTTAAAGTTGAAGTTGGAGTAAATAACTGATAAGCGAAATTTAAAAATAGAACCAGCCCTGAAGGAACCAGAATTAGAAAGAACCTGTCTCAATTTAATAAGGATTATGCATGACAAATCTAGTCTATATTATACAAAATGGTGAAGAAACAGCATTTCCTCTAAAATCAGAACAAGAAAAGCCTATCTGCTTTTTCAATTCTTTCTAAAGTAGAACTTGAAGTCTTAGCTAAACCACAGAGCAAGAGAAGGAAATAAAAGAGATACAGATAACAAAAATAAGTCAGAGTAACCTTATTTGCAAATGATAATATTCTATATAAGAAACTCCAAAAACTACCAGAAATCTCAGACTGGATAAGCATTTGAGTGAAGTGCTGGATACAAAATTAACATATAAAAATCAGTAGCCTTCCTATATAACAATAACAAACATGCTGAGAAAGAAATTAGGGAAAGAGCTCAATTCATATGAGCCTTAAGAAATAGAAACTACCTTGGAATAAACATAACAAAGATGGACAAAGATTTCTCATAGTCATGAATTCACAGAATTAATATTGTGGAAATGATTATCTTATCAAAAGTAACTTCCATCAAAATTCCAATGTCACTGTTCACAGAAATCAAACAACCCTAAAATTTGTATGGAAGGACAAAAGATCTGGGATAGTCAGAGCCATCCAGAACACATATACCATACCTGATTTCACGTTATACTATGGAGCCATAATCACTAAACAATGAAGCACTGACATGAGAACAGACAAATCATAGGATTAGCATAGAAGACCCAGTTTAAAAACAATCAAAAAACCTACATAGCTCTAATTTTTGACAAAAAAAAACCCAAAAGTATTAATTGGAGAAAAGAGCCTTAATAAATGGTGCTGGGAATATTGGATACCAAATGTAGAAGAATGAAATTATAGCCTCACTGTAAGAATTAAATTTGTAGGAGGTAATAAAGGGTGAGGATTTGGATGACCTCAGCAGCTAGAGCAGCTTTATTGAACCTGAGAAGGTAGCACTTGAGATCTGACTACACTATAATCAGGGTACAGGACCCAGCAACAGTGACCAGAGTTTCAAAGAAGGCAGATTACATGCTTCAAACTTGGGTTTTTGTAGCTAAGGGTAGGGAAAAGAGAAGTGATTCTCTTAGGGACAGAGTAGGGGAGTTAGTTGTATTCCTTAGATACACTGTTTTGAAACTTAAGGGTCTGTTGTCTCTTTTCATAAACCACCTCATGTCTTAGGGTATCTAGAGTCTGGGCCAGATGTTTCTGCAGTTTCCAAATAGCTGGCTCAGTTTGGGCCTTGACTTTTTTGGGGGGTGGGTAGGGTGGGTGGAGGGGACTTTAACTACCTCTAATCCTATGCAAAAGTCAACTCCAAATAGTAAAAGTTCAAATACTTTAAGGTAAGATCTGAAACTTTTAATATGAGGTAGGGGAAACTCCTCAAGATGTTGGCATGCAATGACTTTCTGTAAAGGACTCTAATCATTCAAGAAATAATGATAACAATTGAAACCTGCGATTTCTTTTAAACAACAACAGCAACAAAACCTCATAGCGAAGTAAACCACAAATTGTGAAGACACAGCCTATACAGTGGGAGAAAAATCACTGTCAGCTATATATCTGACAGAGGATTAGTATATAGAATATACAAAGAACTAAAAAATCTAAGCAAGATATCAAAAAACCTAGTCAATAAATTGATTAATGAAATGAGCTCACACACACAAAAAAATTGAAATGCAAATAGCCAGTAAACATATGGAAAAAAAATCTTCAGCCTCACTAGCTATCAGAAAATACAAATTAAAACTACATGCAGTTTCACCTTGCTCTAGTCAGAATGGCAGTCAATAAGAAAACATAGCAAATAGTGGGTAAGGATGCAGATAGAAGAAAACCCTTGTACACTGCATATCAGAATGAAACTTAGTCCAGCCACTATAGAAATTAGTATAGAAGGACCTCAAAAAATAAAAACTAGAACTAACATGATTCAGGGATATATTATTCATACATGTATTACTCAAAGACTCTAAGTCAACATAGCAGATATTAATAGTTGCGCATCAATTTTCTTGAAGCACTCTCTTTTACAGCACCAATCTAGGAATCTGACATAGAGTAATAGATAAAGAAAATGTGGCATGGGATTTTTATTCAGCCATAAGTAAGAAAGAAGCTGTTTGCCAGAAAACTAATGCAACTAGGTGTTATCATTAAATAAGTTAATTATGAAAGGACAAATAACATATATGTGCTGGTTAGTTTTAACTGTCAACCTCATATAACCCAGAATCACCTTAACGAGGAATCATGGAGATCAGGTTGGCCTGTGGGCATGTCCATGGGGGATTCTCTTGATTGTAAATGGATATAGAAAGGCCCAGTCAATTGTGGACAACACCATTTACTGGATGGTGCGTTTTGAGTGTTTAAGAGAAAGGCAGTTGAAAACAAGCAAGGATCTGTATGTTTACTCTCTCTGCTCTTAAATGTGGAGAGGATGCTTTAAGTTCCTGCTTTGACTTACCTGCAATAATGGGATTATTATAACCTAGAAGTATAAGCCGAAGTTGCTTTTTGTCAGGGTATTTTATAACAGCAAGAGAAATGAAACAACAGCACTGTATTTTCTTTCATTTCTGGGTTCTAGATTTTACATAGTTACATAACATCATGTATGTATCTATAAGAAATGTGAACTTGACTATCAGAACAAAGGGTACTAGTGAGAGATGGGAAGAGGGCAAAGATTGGGTGTTAGGGTATGGGAACTGCGGCCCTGTGGGCTCTTATGTTAAAATGTTTGGTTCCCAGTTGATGGACTGTTTGGCACTTAATTTTCCTTCTTTGTTGTTTTAATTAATTTTCATGACTTTTATTCTTATTTCTTTCCTTCCTTTCACTTCCTCGGGACAGTGCTCTTAACTGCCAAGCCATCTTTCTAGCCATGTCTTTTAATCATAGATTCCTAATCTATTATTGTCCTAGTTAAATTTAGGCTTTCTATTGTCCTGTTGGTTTATTATTTATGTCATTTCTGTTTTCCTGTGAGGCTCTTTTATTGCTTCCTTGGGAATCCGTTGGATTTGTAGTGTGTTGTTTTTGATTTAGCTATTGAAATTGTAGCTTTACTTCTTAACATATTCAGTAGCTGCTCTTCCAATTATAAAAATGTGCTTGGAGTTAATATTGTGCTACTTCTTGTTAAAGAAACCTTGCAAAAGTAGAGTAATAGTGTTTACCCTTTACTTTATGAACCTTAACTGCTTTTACTTTCTGTGAATTATAAGAGTTTTAGTCTTTGTTCAAGGTCAAGAGTTCAGATAGGGAGGTAGCCTTTTTCACCAGTCTTAGGTTCTTCTATGTATTCATACCACTGTCTTTATTAGCTATGTCTTTATTGTTACTCTCTACCTCTATACAGTTCTTGAGTAGACCAGGTTTACTTTCTGTTCCTTTCACTGTCTTTAAGATGTTATATTTTACTTTTATTCAAACCCATCTACCCACCTCTCTCATAACTTGGTCTGCTCTTTAGTAAAGCATGGAGTCGATGTGCTGATTTTGTCAATAGTAGATGTTACATATTTGACATCAGCATTGGCACAGGAAGATCTGTCATGAAGAAACCAGAAACTTACACAGGAAAGATATTAAAAGTCAACTATGAAATTATAAAACACAAGACAATAGAAAAAAAACAGTAAGTTCAACCTTGTTTTTTAAAAAAAAAGTTTTGACACTCTGTTCATACTAATTGGGCACAAAAAGAGTTATCGATTCAGAAAAGACAGAGGCCAGATCTCTACATATTCTATAAATATTAAAATTACTGTAAGGGATTATTATGAACAAATATAACTTTATTAGTGCAAATTTTATAACTTTAGTAAAAGGGATAAATTTTCTGAAAAGTAAACTGGTAAAGTGTATTCTAGAGGAAATAGATAGCTTGAGATTGCAAAGTGCTGAATTGCCAAATTGATGAGCCCTTTAAGCTGAGACTAATGTGTAAAGGGACAAGAGCTGCTGTGGCCCTCAGAAATGTAAGTCATCCTCTTATCTGAGCATAATACACAGTGGTTTGTTATGAAGATTAAGTGAAAATAGTTTGAAAAGTATTTTGTAAATTGTGATGGTTTTTATGAAGTTTACACAATTGTCATTCCTTTTAGGTGAAATCTGTAAGTTAAGTTAGAAAATGAAGACAGTTTAGGTAAAGACAGAATACATGAAACACACCATAGTAAATACTAGAAAACCCTTTGGAATTATGTGGAGATAGGAGTCAAGAAAAATGGATTAAGCTGAACAAGGAAGAGAAATAGAATGTTTGTGTTTTGCAGACCATTGAGTACTGTTTTAGGCAGATAGATCATGAATTTAAAGGTTGGAACATTTCCTTTTTTGTATAGTACAAATAGATCAATATTGCTTAAATGTGTTCAAGCTAAGCAGTTATCATTGATCTAGAAAATGATTCATATATATTTCTTACAATTTCCTTGAAATGACTAGTCTTTTTAATCCAACATAAACATAGGAAACACCTTTTTGTGCATTGGACTTAGTAGCAACATGGCAGGAGGAGATACTTTGTTGTGAGAAACAGTTGAGAATGGGGATAACACAAACAAGTCCCACACCCCTGGCTCCTCACAAAGGAAAACAAATAAGTGAAATCAAAACCAGGGTTTCAAATTTCTGCCTTTATTCTTAAAGAGGAAAGTAACATATGATACAAGCGATTTACTTATAAGATGGCGAATAGCTTGTTGTGCAGATAATTGTCATTTTACCGTTTTCTTCTCTTTTTTTCCTTTTCCTGTCCCTCCTTTGTTCCTTTGCTCCTTTTCTTGAAGTCCTTTAATTGGTTTGTTTTTTTTTTTTATTATTGGTGCTTTCTGTCTGAAATCTTCAGCTTTTGGGGTTTTTAATTGTAAGTCTGTTCTCCCTCATATGTAGATCCTCACCTATAATGTAAATGTGTATGTATATGAGTATGTGTATGTGTGGGCATAAAATTAACATTTAGAAAGGAGAACAAGCAAAGACAAAACGCTTACTAGTAAGTTCACATATATAGTGTGCTTGGTGTAAATACTTTGAAAATAAGTCCTTAAAGGGGAAGTGTCTCCTTGTGAATCCAAGAGGGGCTGCTACCTTCCTGAGAGATCTGAATTTTAAATTACCTTTTCCATTGTGTAAACGTTCCTATCGGTAGTAGTACTTAGTATGCACTATTAAACTGAGTACATTTCATTCTTTGGCATGACTTTAGACTGTCCAAATTATAGTGTAAAGGCTGTTAGAGATATATTTTAAATAATCACAATTTTGAAATCTCTGAACATTCCTGAGAATGCTGATTTTCCCTGAATCTCAAAGAGTAATATGCCAGGAGTTTGAAAACACTGAGATACTGGCTTCTCACCCCTGCCTCCCCACACTGTATGCTAAAATTCTAAAATGTATCATTGTTGCTGAGTAAATATTCTTAATTTTTTTAAGTGCAGATCTTCTGAATATGGGATTTCCTGGCCATCCTCCTGTTAAGTTTATAATGCAGCAAGCTCTGTTAAAAGTGCTTCCATTTCTTGTGTGTTAAGATGAAAGAGATTGTCTGGGGAAATAATTATAGTCAAATCAAGAATAATTTGTTTTCCGCTTTTCACATACCTGACTGTCTTGTCATTGTTGATTTCCATTGTTACAATTTCTGACAGCAGATGGTACCACTGAGCACACACACACATACACACACACCCGTGTTAATAGGAAAAGGAACACTCAGTTTCTCATTCTCTTCCTTTCCTTCCTCCCATCCTCATTGCTCTTCGTCCCAAAAGGAGCATGTACAGCTATGGATGCTCCATAAGGTGAAGATCAAACCTTGTTGAAGACCCCTCCACTCAAAGCATACCTTTACATTATCCTTGCTTCTCTCCCAAGGTCAACTATATATGTGTGAGTTTGTGTGTGCGCGTGTGTGTGCGCATGTGCGTGTGCACCATCAAAATTGTTCAACTATGACATTTTTAAATTGTTTTTTTTTTTTCAGAAAAAAAGTGAGGTAGTGATTGTTCTTTGGTTTTGCTTAGAAGGACAAAATCACAACCAAAAACATTTATCTGAACCATTATGCAATAACTAAAATTATTAATTAGTAAAATGAGACAAACAAGAAAACATTTTTAGAAGATTCAGGGGAGCAGGGTCTCACTATGCTATCCAGATTGGAATAGAACTCATGGATCCTACTGCCTTAGCCTCCCCAGTGCTGGGATTATAGGTAAGGGTCACTGCTTCTGAGAGATAGGTCTTTTTCCTGCAAGTGTGTCAAACAGTATACATAAACCCCCTTCTACCATGTGCTTTGGGTGGTGGTTTTCTTTCCATCCTCTACTTTTGAGAATATGATTGACTTGGTTCTTTATCTGAAGATGAGAAAGGGAGAAAGGATAACTTTGTGGTCAGAACCTTGTCAGAAGTTCTTGAACCTCTTGAGCAAGCTGAGTGTTAGCAGCACTGTGTGGCTGTGCCCTGACATGATGTGATGAAAGGGCCTATCACCTATTTTCTGAAAACAAAAACCTTGTTCTAGTCATGAGAAAAGCATCAAATAAACTCAAATCAAGAAGCAGTTTACAAAATTACCTGTCTAGTACTCCTAAAAACTACTATAATTGTGAAGAACAAGGAAACTAGAAACCTGTCACAGAGTTGAGAATAAGAGATGTGGCAGCTAGATCCTAGATGATACTCTATATTAATGTCTGAAGATGCTAGATGGTACCCTGGGTTAATGTCTGAAGATGCTAGATGGTACCCTGGGTTAATGTCTGAAGATGCTAGATGGTACCCTGGGTTAATGTCTGAAGATGCTAGATGGTACCTTGGGTTAATATCTGAAGATGCTAGGTGATATCCTGGATTAATTTTTGAAGATGCTACATGGTACCCTGGGTTAATTTCTGAAGATGTTAGATGGTATCCTGGGTTAATTTCTGAAACAGAAAAAAAAAAGGAAGGAGTAAACAAAAATGGTGAGAACATTCTGATAAAATGAGTCCAGTTACTAGCAATTGAGCAATGTTGGTTTTTTGAGTGGGACAAATATCCTCAGGAAATGTAAGATTAATAAGAGGAAAAGACAAAGGGATTTTGTTTAGTAGCTTTGCCTTTTTAAAAATATAAATCTATAGTTATCCTAAAATGAAATGCTTATTAAAAATAAATGTCACTAATAGCACTGTAATGACACTGTTGCTCAGAGAATGAGTGCCTCCTGTGAGCAGAAACAGTTTGGTAATAGCAGTTCCTTTTTCTTGATAAGATTGTTCTCACTGTACTTTAAAAGAAGAAAAAGGAAGAACTGGTTCTGAATGGGAACACAGAATAAATAATACAGGTGGTTGGACAGAAATCAGACTTTCCATTGCCTGAAAGTGTTCATCCATTTGAGAAGAACTGTGTAAAGTGAGCTAACACTTAGTGCCAACTTAGCAGCAATGTAGGAAATTGCTGTCCCACTTGTAGCAATGCTGTAGCAATGACAGGACAGGGCAGGAAATATACATGTGTTATGGTGGTAGTATTCTGACTGTTGCTGTTTATGGTGTTCCAGTCGGGAGGAGATAACATACTCAACAGAAATAGCATAATGATTAAGGCTGTGTTATCCTGAGGTTACACTGCTGGGATCTAAAGATCCTATAGAACATCCCACAGAACACCATTGTATCTGTTTCTTAGTTGTGAGGTGAAGCATTTAACCTCACAGGGTTTTATGACACTTAAAAGAGGACATGGAACAAATAGTCAGCAAGTACAATCCTGCTGCAGCTTATGGCTAGAAACTCTTACTATTGTGGAATACTGTTGCTACTGTGATGTTCATCTGTTTTATTTTTTTTTAATTATGTATATGTATACAAAATATGTATATACATATATATTTACACACATATGTTTGTGTTTTACCTATCTGTATGTCATGTTCTCCACAAAGGCAACCTCGAGGCAAACTAGAGTTGCAGATGACTGTGAGCTACCATATGGCTGCTGTGAAATGAACCTGGGTCCTCTGGAAAAGCAACCATTGCTCTTTAGCACTGGGCCATCTCTCTAGATCCCCCAGCACTACCCCATACATTTGTTTCAGTAATTAATTTTTTATACATTTGAGATTTTTTTTTCTGACATCTTGACTGTGATTTATATGTCTAAAGATCTGTGTGTATGTCTACCCAGTGTGCCTACATGCTCATATTGAAGATATTTTATTCTTCTTAACAGTTTCCTTTTGCTGAAATTCTCCATCTATTCATGCATTTACACTAAATCTTTGTTAAATAAAAAAAAAACTAGTAGGATTCCCCATTCACTTCTTCTCCCTCCCTGTCCTCTATTTCCTCTTTCCCTCCTCTCTTACTTTCTCTACTTAATGCTACATATGTAGTCACCATCAGGTAAGTCACATCTGTGCTAGAACAATTTTTACCCTTTTTCAGCATGCATTTAGTATGAAGTTGAGTCATCTACGTTAGAAGTTCAATTGAGCTGGGGTCTTTTTTGTAGCCTGCTGTTTCTGTCAGTGTACCAGACTTAATTCACCTAGTCATAGGTGCCTTAGTATGGGTTCTTCAATATTGGTAGTTTTCCTTGAGTTTCTGGTCTCTTGCAGGTGTTATAAACTGAAAGTCTATCTCCCTTCAAAAATTTGTTTTGAAACTCTAACTCCAGTGTCTTATTAGGAAGTGAGACGAAGGACTAGAGATGTAGCTTAGAGGTAGAGTGCTTGCCTGGGAGGTGAAGCTATTACAGGGCAATTCAATTTTGAAGACTATGTCCTCCTGAATGGGACCAGTGAACTTATAAAGGGGACTTTCCAAAGCACTCTGATTCTTTCTGCCATGTAAAAGATACAGGTACAGGTGGAGAATCTTCAATTCAGAAGAGGACCCTGACCAAGGTACCTCTGCTCTCAGATATCCAGCTGCCAAAACTGTGAGAAATCAGTGCTTGTTTATGAGCTTCTCTGTCTCTAGGTGTCTGAACTAAGACAGATAGTAAGAGTGTTTCCTGACACTGTCAGCAGCATCCAGTGGGTACCAAAGAGAAGAACTCCCTCAGGTCTCTTGCTGTAGGAACCCCTATTAGAGAATTATGAAGAAAAGTTAGCAAGAAGAATACTTCAAAGAAGTGTCCACATATCACACTTGCTCATGCTAAGCTTTAAAAATTGTTACAAATTTCAAACTATTTTCTTTTTTTTTTTTATCTTTTTTATATCTTCTGGGTTTAGCCTTTTCTGAGAGGACTTGCTCCCCATTGCAAATAATTCATCTCATTACCTGTGACCTCAATTTTCTAACTGGCCTCTAAAGGTATAGGCTGTAGATTGTCTGGCTCATTGTCATGTTTGGTGACAAAAGGACAGTCTCCTGAGACTTCTGGCATGTTCAAGAGAGTGGACTCCCCCGTCCTTCTAGTGACATGTATTCTATAGACAATCCAAATGGTCCTGAGAAGAAATATCTTATAGGCAGAACTGCCTTTAAAGTTTGAGCACAGTAATAGAGGCTTTTAAAATAATTTTTAAAACAAGAATATTAATACATAAATGGATAGGATCATGTTCTTTAATAGGTAGTTTAAGTACTGAAAGCTCATTAAAAAGAGTGCATCACAATGCTGTGATTTTGTAGTCTTCAGAACCATGCTCAATTATCCAGTTACAGGATCTACTTAAGATACAAGCTACTAACTGGTCATCTTTTGTCTTAATTCATATTCTGTTTAAGAAAATGAAAAAAGTATAGGATTCACACAAAATCGGAATATACAGCATAGTTTTGCTATAATTATTCTGTTTATTAAGGCCTTATATTAAGATCTGGGATTGTAACTCAAGGGCAGAGTACCTGCCTAACATGCATGAAACACTGGGTGCATCCCTAGGACGACAATATTTGTTTTAAGAATCTCTGTAAGCTTAGGAGCCTATATTTTGCTGTAGTTGACAGCTTCTGCTTATTCCCTGTCCAGCCATTCATTGTGTTCCTGCATTGATAATGCACATTCCAGGATTATGGTGGTCACTAGGACTTTTCCCATTGCTGTCTTCTGCTTTTATTTAGCATCATTCTGATGAAAAGGAAACTAGGCAACTGGTACCCCAACAAAAGAAAAGAAGTCTTTTGGCTAGAATTTGCTTTTGATTGATTAAATTACATTGCAGTGCTAGGGATGGAACCTGGATAAAAAAGACTAGTCCTTTATCATTGAGCTCCATCCCAACTCTAAGATTTGGATTTCTAGACAATCCTGGAACTGCTAATTCCTTTGTTAATAAGAACACATATGGCTCTAATTGGCCTTCCTCTAAGCTTTGGAACAAATTTCATCCCACCTCCTCCATGGCTTCTCCCAGGGGGGGAACCTGTGAGGTTTTTGTGGTGTGGGTGGTGTAAACAGGAACTCTGGAGATGCTGTCAGAGGGGCATTCTTTCTCCTTTATTAAGGCAAGGGTGGTTACATTTCTAAGGTACAGGCAGGGGAGGGTCTCAGATACCCAGGGATGGGGTCCATTGGTTAAGACAAAGATACTGGAGTAGCCTCATTTGCATGTGGGGCTAAAGTCTAAGTGTCAAGGTCTTGCAAGGGCGCCTTTTGCAGGTGTGATCCCACAGGGAAAAGAGGAAGGCACCTTATCAGTAAATGGGCTCATCCCTAGACTTCCAGCTATGTCGTAGATAAGCACCAACTAGGCCACATTCCTTTGTGATTGACCTGTGAAGCAGGCAGTAATTAATATTTGTCTGGGTTCTGGCCAGGGCTGAAAGTAGGGAGCAACCGAACTCCTACTGCTCTTAAAATCCGGGGTTCGAGGCATGCTTCAACTCACTCTTAGCTCTAAGACAGCCCCACATCTAAGTTTACTTGGCACAATATTTGAAGATGTTTCTCTTTTTTTTTAGATATGTGTAAATTAATCTTCTCTGCAACTTCTGTTTTGTACTAGAAATAAAGTGATCTGTAATATACCATTTTACAGTGCTTTTGTGCTTGAGAAGGAATATATGTTGAGATGTAATTTTTTTAAACTACCAAGCTTAATGATTTTTTAATTTTTTAAGTTTTGTTTTAACATTTACTTCTTTACTTTACTTCCTCATATTTTCTCTGTAAGAATATGTTTGCTCATGAAATCCCACCTTGCATAATATAGTTCACAGAAAGTGTGATGTATAATTTAATAAAATTAGTTATAAAAAGTTTAAGCCATTCACACTTAAATGTCATGGCCCTCTCCATATTTTTTTTGTCAGTTTATTTTTACATCTTCAAGAGAGCATAGAGTGAAAATATGAACAAAAGAAGTGATTTGATGTTGACAGTGAACTTGTGGTATTCTTATTGCCATTATGAATCATACTGTATTAGTCACTCCATGACTATAAACACAAAATCCATCCTTTTCACTGGAAAAAGCAACCTTATTTAAGTATTCTTTTAAGTTATATAATTACTTCTATAAATTACTGAGAAATTTGCTCTTACACAAAAACAAAAGCCACAAGGTGACAGCTGAGATGCTTTGTGTTGTTTGTTAGTGCCTTGCTTGCAGAAGTAATAGAAGATAAAAATTAGTAATGCTGAACCTAGTTTCAAATGCCACCTTCTCATTCATCTAGAAAAGTACTGAACATGGATTTATCCTTGGGCTTTAAGCACCTTACTGAGTATGTTTTATGTCTTTACTAGGTGTCACTCATAATTTTGTCACAGGATCATCTTATCAATAAATTTGGGTTCTTGGTATTTTAAATTGTATAATATACGTGTATTAATGAGAAGTATAATTGTTTTCAGCAAAATTTGATAAGTAGTCCTATCAGATTAATCTTATGAAGATGTCATCCTCATACCTTCTCTTCTATGTATTTCAGTTTATTAGAACTAGAAGTCTGAGTTTCACACATTTACATACAATTGAGGAAGAAAATGTTACTCTCAGAATTTTGAGTGTTTAAATAACTAGTGAAATATATAATTGTGCATTCCTGGGATTTCTATTCTGTTTAATTTTTAATTGACAAGTAAGAATTATATGTATGTATATAGGGGCACAATATAACATTTTGACGTATTTACACTGTGGGATATCAGATTAATTAAATAATCCATTTCCTTGTCTTTGTGGTTAAAACTTTTCAAATCTTTTAGGAATTCTGAACTACAGTGTGCTCTTTATTACAGCTGTCATTCTCTCAATAGATCTCTAAAGTTAATCTTCCCATTTTACTGATCAACAGCCCCCCTTTTCTCCATCTAACCTTTGCCCATCCCATGGTAACCACCATTTTAGTCTCAGTATGAGTTTGATGGCAGTGATGTGTGTGGTGTGTGCATGCCTTGCTTATTTTATGTAGTATGATGACGTTTAGGTCTACCCATGTTGGAAACATCAGAATTTTCTTCTTAAGGCTGACTAGTATTCCCTTATGGAATATAGACCACATTTTCTTCATGTGGTCATCTGATGGACAATGAACTGCTTCCATATCTTAGCTAATGTGAATGATTCCATGCTGAACACGAGAGTACAGATCTCCTCTTAAACATACTGATTTAAAAAGTTTTATATGTAGAGTGCAGGCCTCTCTTTCTTAAACACACTGATTTAAGAAATTTTATATGAACACAAATGGGCTTTCTGGATAATGCATCAATTTCCATTTTAGCTTTTTGAAGAACTTCCATACTGCTTGCTATAATAACTGCATTAATAATTTACATTCCCACAGCAGTATATAAGGTTACATTTTCTACATATAATCATCAGTGCTTTGCATCTTTCATCCTTTTTTTGTTTTAAATTTTTGAGAAAAGGTGTTGCCATGTTTCCCAAACTAGCTTTGAACTTTGTGTGTTTGCCAGACTGGCCTAAAATTTCAGTCTTTCTGCCTCAGCCTCCTGTGTGCTGGAATTACTCTGTTCTTTTGGATTGAAGCCACTCTTAACAGATGTAAAGGGTACTTCATTGTGGTTTTAATTAGCATTTCTCTGATGCTTAATGATGAAGAACATTTTTGCCTGTTAGCCTTTTATCAGATGGTTATTCACAGGTATCTTCTGGCTGTCTATAGGTTGTCTCTCCATTGTTTCCTTTAGTATTAGGGATTTTGGTTTGATGTAGCCTCGCTTGTGTATTTTCACTTTTGCCAAGTGCCTTTAGAATCATGTTCGGGTAATCAGATGGAATCAATACAATGGAGCATCCCCTGATAATTTCATCTAGTTTTATAGGTTCAGGTCTTAGACTTAAATATCCAATTCATTTTGAGTTGATATAGTCAGTGTGTCTTTTTATGTCAGTGCTACACTGTGCTGGTTATTACCTTTGTACTAATTTTGAAGTGGGATAGATTGATGCTTCCAGCTTTGTTAATTTTTTTCACAAGTTTCTTTTTTGCTCTTTGAGTTTTTTATAGTTCCACATAAATTTTAGCAGTTTCCTTTTCTAAGAATAGTGTTGGAATTTGATAGAAATTTTTGGTGGAGCCTTTAGGATATGTCTATAAGATCATGCCGTTAGCAAAGATAATTTTACTTCTTCTTTTCCTGTTTTAATATAATTTTTTTCTCTTTCTTACCTAATTGCTTTGGCTAGAACTTATACGGTACTGTGTTAAGTAGTGCTGGGAGTAAGCATCCTTGTCTTTTTTCTGACCTTAAGAGAAAATCTTTTCCACTTCGTCCTGTTAAATGTGATGCTACCTATGGACTTTCCATACTGTACAGTATGTTTGTTGTAGAGCAGATTTGATAATGGGTTTGTAAAGATGTTGAGTTAATATCAAATGTTTTTCTGCATTGAGATGATCACTGGGTTTATACTGAGCAAATGTCTCCTCTCTGTGTGTATGAAAAGTATTTAATATTGTACATATATAAGAAAAACTGCCCTTTGAGAATTTAATATGTAGCCACATTAAATTTTACTCCAGACATTTTTTGAAAAAGAAATACTTGAGCAGTTTATATACTTTACCATCCAGATATATACATTGTGCTCTAGAGGACTAAAAAAAAAAAAACCTAATTTTTAGAAAGTTTTCCAGTTAATTCTCTATAAAAAGTTATGACTTCTATGACAATAGTTGCTTTCCATAGCAGTTTAAACTAGCACCCCTCACCTGCCCTCCTGAAGCTTTAGTATGAACACCCATCACCTATCAAAGCAGCTTTGAAAAATGTAAACTCTGACCTCATGTCTGAAATAGGTCTTGGGACTTTGCATTTCTTATGACCTCATGAAACTCATTCACTTTTAGATTTTCTGCCTTCTGTAAAATATTTTTGTTCTATTTACAGCAAGAAGATAGTTTGGAAATGTTACCCAGTATAGGCAAATTGCTACTGTTGAGTGTACTTTGATGGGCAAAGTATGCAGTTGAGAGAGCTGGCTAGAATAGAAATTATAGGTAAAAAAAAAAAAAAAAAAAAAAAAAAAAAAAAAAAAAAAAAAAAAAAAAAAAAAAAAAGTCATTTGCTTAGTGAGTATTGTCAGTTCTGAAAGGTTTTATCATGAACTCCCTTTGCCTCAATGAAGTTTTTTTCTTTTCTTTTTTTAAATGAAAAACCCATGAGAAAGCTGTATTTTTCACTTGTAAAAACAGCTCTTTGGATTGTTTTTTGTTTTTATTTTTTAAACTCCATTCTCTCTTCTAATATCTAACTTCTGATTTTTAAAATTTTGAATGGCATATATAGAACAAGGAAACTATATTTTCTTTAGTTGTACCATCAGACCTTCACATCTAAAGAGATCTTGTAGTCAAATTAGAGCAGGAACATGTGGTATATTCAGTAGAATGAATGGGAAAAGCTAACAGTTTTTAAACAAAGGTACTTTAATATGTGTGCGATTCTAGTTTACATACATACACACATACACACACACACACACACACACACACACACACACACTGTTTTACTCCTAATTTTTTTGTGAAGATCTATAAATTAGATTTATATTGATTTATAGATTTATATTTATATTTATATAGATTTATATTGTCTCCATTTAAATGGAGACAATAGGAAAAGCACTAATATTCTAAAGGAAATAGTCACATACATCATTTTTAAGCTGACTGTGGTAGGCATCCCTGAATCCTAATACTTGTGATGCTAAAGTACACAAGTTGAGAGGTTGAGGATTTGAGGTTAATATAAGCTATAAAATGAGACCATAATAAGAAAAATCTAAAATTATACGATTTAGATATTTAGTCATTAGTACTTTAGCCCTGCACACCAATGGGATAGATATGCTTAAATTTTATTGTTTGTTATATGCTCAGTTCTGCTATAATTACATGTGTATACACACACACACACACACACAGAGGAATTTCTGAACATCACAATATTATGCAAAATTGTGTGGTAAGATAACACAAGGCATAAGGGAAATGAGTTTAAGGGTACAACACTCAAAAATTTTATGAGTAAAACATTTAAAAAATGCAGAAGACTTAATAAAAATTGGCAGTGCAATTTCACATATATTAAATGCTATAATTAATATGCTGCTTTCCCTGTAGCAGAAAATACTGAAAGAATGACACATAACTTATAAAACAAAGGTTATTCTCAAATGGTAGAAGGGGAGTTGATAAAACTGTGTGGAAAGCTGTAATTCCCGTGTGTGTGTGTGTGTGTGTGTGTGTGTTCACACATGATGTACACAGTGGGAACTGGCAGTTGTGTGAGGCTTGAGGCTCAGGGCACAGGTTTTGTATCTTACTGGTTTTGCATTAAGTTGTATAGGTTTGCACGTATGTGTGTCTCTCTGGTACTCACATTATGTGTGTATCATTTCCATGTTTATCACATGTATTGGAACAAATTTATGTTTCCTAAGGAAGTGTTGTTACAGAACTCATTGCATATTTCCATACTTTAGTGGAGAAATCAGTTTATTTTATTGCAATTCAGTTCCACAGGCAGTAGAGGGGGTAGTAAGTTCACATTTTGTGGCTGTACTGACCAGTGCTTTTCTTAGCTGTGCAGCTGCACATATGGCAAATTATTATCATTTTATGGTTACAGTTATAAGCAATTTGGTAGAGAATGACAGCTAAATTATGCAGTGTTGCTTTTATTTGTTTTAATTTTGTAATCTAAATTTTTTTTTAACAAGAAAACACAACCCAGAACAATTCTTAGCAGGAGAGTAACCTTTCTGTCACCTAGGGCCAAGCCGTGCATGAATGGGCCTTGGATTTCACTTGTTGCTGTCTCATGAATTGCAAACAGTTGCACATACAGTTGTAGGATTGTCTGTATTTGGGAAAATGCATATTTTTAACTTAATTGTCATTGGCTTCTGCTACTTAATAGAAAGATTTAACAGGCAGTTGAATTGACATGCATACATTTAAAACTCCCCCTAAAATTTTGAAGACAGAAGACTCCAGGAAGTAGCCTGTCAATGATGCCAAAGTACCTTACTCCCCATGTGCAGTCAGGATTGCTTCCATCCATATCCTTACATGAAACTGTACATTTGAAATGTGGGTATTTACAGTGTACCACCACAAGGATGTTCACAGTACCCACTTTAAGGCTTGGTGTATTCTAAGGGAGTGTTAGTTACTAACACCCAGCCCTTCTTAGGAAGATCATTTATATATATGCCCCTTGAGAGTTGTCTTGTGTCAGAACTGCTATTTTGTTTGCAGTGTTTAAGTGCACAAATACTTTTTGTTTGTTTGTTTGTTTGTTTGTTTTTTGAGACAGGGTTTCTCTGTTGTAACTCTGGCTGTCCCAGAACTCACTCTATAGACCAGGCTGGCTTCAAACTCACAGAGATCTGCCTGCCTCTGCCTCCTGAGTGCTGAGATTAAAGGCATGCTTTTATTAGAGTGCTTAACTTACTGTTGCCATGACTTCTTCAGCACTGTCACCTACTAATTTCATATAAATGTCAAGTAAATTGGTCATGTACTTTATTTTGATCAGGACAGTGTGCTATTTATCATTTTCTTACTACTTTTAGATCATTTTAAAACAATTTTTACATAAGTGATACTGTATTAGAAAATTAGTCATTTAAGTGCTAGAAAACCAGATACTTCTTTGATCTTTCTGATGGCAAAGAACAAGAAGAAATTTTATTTCGATGATATCCTTAATTTTATTAGGAAGGATTTTTCCTTTACTAGATATATATTACTCATGTATTAATTCATCTCTATTATACTATATGCCATTTTGGGTTTATATCAAAGGGTAATCAAGTCAGGAATTAACCATGAGATATCATTCTCTATTAAAGTGAATTTCATGTTTCTTTCTAATGAAGCTATTATGTATTAATATGTTATGAAGACTGAGGTGATTTAATAATATATGATGAAGCTGTAAACAAAATATGTACTTTTTTGAACATTAACATTTTTAATTTAAAGGGAAAAGAACAAACATTTTGATTTGAAATTGATCAGAGAAATTGAAGGTTGGAATGATGAGAGAACTGTCTTGTGGATTTTATAAAATCTATTTTGTCATATATGTTTGTATACTGTACTAGATCATACTCATACCACTATGGGACCTTGTGTCATGCCGCTTCCTTGAATAATTAAGAAATAGAAATTTGATGCCAGGTGGTGGTGGTGCATACCTTTAATCCCAGCACTTTGAGAGGCAGAGGCAAGTGGATCTCTGTGAGTTCGAGGCCAGCCTGGTCTACAGAGTGAATTCCGGGACAGACAGAGTTACAACAGAGAAACCTTGTCCTGAGGGGGGGGGGCAAGGTGGAGGGAGAGAAGAACGGAGAGGGATAGAATATGGAGGTCACTAGCATATATATATTGAACCTGAAATTACTGGAGAATAGATCACAGAGGAGGAGGTATTTAACTGGGTAAGTTCTAGATTATAGGAAAGAATGTCTGCATTCAGTGATGTATACATGAAAGGAAGCCAGGGAAAGAGATTTGAGAAAGAATAGTGAGTAAGGAGAAGCAGCAGGAATGGGCCTGGGAAGCAGGGGAAAGGTCCTTTGAAGAAGGAGGAAGTGACTAGCAAGGATAGAAATTGAAATCAAATTGGAGCATTTTGAAATTAGAGAATACTTTTTTTAAAGGTATAGTTAAAATAGAGCGAGGCTCGGTAAACATGGTGCTGGCCACATGTTCAATTGGATATGTGGAAGTAGAGACCAGGGTTGTGTGTTAATCTCTTTAGAGTTTCAGTAGTAATAGAGAGGAGAAGCATATTGACTGTGTAAAAAGAAGCCATTTTCTGAGGAGGGCTGTTCTGGGGTGCATGTAGTTGAGTGCTAGTAGCCAGAAGTTACTGAGATAAAAGGATATAATCTAAACAACAGTTTCCTGAGCTAGTCAACAGGTAGATACTCACCTGTTGACTCACTTATACAACACTGAGCAGATACCACAATGTGCAGTAATAATGTGCTGAAATATAATGGGGCTGGCTATATGGCTCGGCTGGCTAGGGCACCTGTCACTAACCTGGTGATCTGAGCTCAATTCCCAGGACATTCGTAGTGGAAATAGTGAGTCAACTCCTGCAAGTTGTCCTCTGATCTCCACCCAGGCACTAGACATTCACACACACAGAGAAAGAAAGGGGGGAAGTGTGTGTGTGTGTGTGTGTGTGTGTGTGTGTGTGTGTGTGTATGATAAATGAATAAAATAGAATTTAAAATACTTCAAGTACATAATGGCCATCTCCCTTCTCAATAACATAAGATGTACTTTAAAATAAATTGCTCTTCTGGTTGCTGTTGTCAATTACTCTCATAGGTTGTTCCAGTTTAAGGGTTTTTTTTTTTTTCATCTCTCATCAGTGTTAAATATTTACATGTTTTGGCTGTCAAAAATAATTCATAAAAGTGCACACAAAAAGGGAAGTCACTTTATCTATCTATAGCTGTGTTTTTTCTGTTCTTTCTTCCTCTGTGATGTTCTGTAATTTAGCCCTTATCATGTCCTTCCTGTGCTTAGAGCCCTCTTTTCCTCTTTAGTCATTTAGACTAGAACTATGACAACAAAATTTTTTTGTTGTTATTGATGATGTTTTGGTTTTTGTTTGTTTGTTGTAACTCTGGCTGTCCTGGAACTCACTCTATAGACCAGGCTGGCCTTGAACTCACAGAGATCCACCTGCCTCTGCCTCCCAAGTGATGGGATTAAAGGTGTGTGCCCCTCAGCACCCTCCCTCCACAATGACAACAAATTCTTATAGTTGTTCTTCACTTGAGAATTTCTTGATTTCTTCACATCAGAAGGATATATTTGCTGAACATACAAATCTAGATCAACAATTCTTTCCTTTCAGTGTCTGAAAAAAATGTGCTGCTGTCTTTTAATGTCTGTGGTTTGTGATGAGAAACCTAGTCATTTATCATCTTCCCTTTATTGGGTGCTACTTCTGCATTGCTGTCAAGATTAGTTCTCCTCTCCCTCCTCCTTCACAACCTCCTCCTGTCCCTTTCCCCCAACTTCTGTCTTTTGCATTCAGAATTTGTCAATGACATTTCTTGGAATGGATCTCTAGGATCTGTCAGTATTTGCTCAGCTGTAGGAAAGTGGGAGTTTTCAGCGTGTACATCTTTAAACATTTTTTCAGCCCTACCTTCCCTGCACTCTTTTCTGGTACTGTAGTAGCCCTCAGGTGGACTTTTGTTGTGTTGTTACAGTTCCCATAGGTTCTGTTTGTTTTCTTTTTCCATGGCTTTTCTCTCTGCTGTTCAGAGGGATATTGTGTGTTGTGTTATCAACTTCATGTCCTCACTATTCTATTGAATCCGTGTGTGGGGGCATTTTATTTTGATTGCTGTAATTCTCAGTTCCAAATTTTCCATTTGATTCTTCTATATCTGCTGCTGCTTTGCTGTAACATCCTAGTTTTTTGTTTGTTGGGCGAATACACATTGAAGATTTCAGGATGACCAATCTAAAGTCCTTGGCAGGAAACAAAAAAAATTCTTTCCTAGCATCTGAGTTATTTCAGTACTGACGTCTGTTGATTTTCTTTTCTCATCAAATTGATATTTTCTTGCCTCTTGGTGTGGCATGTGATCAGTTCTGGACAATTGGAGTATTGTGTTATAGTCTTATTTAAATCCTCTCTTTTAGTAGACCTTTTCTGATACCACACCAGTAGGAAAGAAGAGATTCTTCTTCATAGAATTCAAAGTGGGACAAAAGTTCAGGGTCCCTATTTAGGGACCTATATAGACCTTCTTTGGCACTTTGGAGTAAGCACATCATTATTGCTGGACAGGGTTGGAAGTTTAGTTTCCTGTAGACATCATTACCCACCTGATGAGGGCAGAGGCTTCCCTGATGGCTTCCACTCTTTTCAGCTGAAACAGTAAAGTTCCTACAGCCCCAGTTAGCTTCCTCTCCTATTTTAGCAAACAGATACCTTATCAATTGTAGATGGAGTAAAGCATCATTCTTCTCATGGAACTTCCAGTGTTGATCATGAGCACAGAGGAGAAGGTAAAAGCAGGAATTCAGATTCTGGCTTCCACTTACTCTTCTGTGCTATCATCTCTGGGGAAAGAGAGTGGTAGACGGGCTCCCAGAAGTCAAAGGGAGAGTGTGGTTTTTTTCTATGGTGTCTGGCTGAAGCAAATCAATTCTTGACTATTCGGCCTGGTTTCTCCTTAAATGCTTGATAAAGAGAAAATGTTGCTCTTGGATTAAAAACAAAAACATTTTAATATCTATTTCTGCTTTGCCATTTCTGGTTTGCTGACTTCCTCCATGTTTATTCCATAACTCAGGACAAAAACAAAACCAGGTACTCACTACTGTGTTGGGGGTTCTGAGGACCCTGACAGACTGCCTAATTCTGTTTTGGTGTATGATATCCAGGAACTTGAACCATACTGAGTAACAAGAATAAAGAGAATGTAGTTTCCATCATCTTGTCTAGAACCAGGAATCCCGTGACATTTATTTTACTTTCTCTTCTTTAATATTTTGTTCTGGCCAACTTTCTGAACAGAAACGATTGTGATATTAGTCCAGAAGAGGCTGTTTTTCTCTTAGTGAAGAAATTGATGAGCTGACTTAACTGAGACAGAGTTTTTAAGAAGTCACCATTAAATTGAGCCTAAAATGCAGTTTCTACCTCCTGGCACAGCTGTTTTAAAATTTCATAAATGAATGGATTAGGACATGAAATAGAAATCGTTGATGCTAACTCCTCTTTTTTACTTTGAATGTTTAAGTAGGTCTTCTTCTCTGCTATTAACTTTCTATGGTAAAAGGCCTTGGATCTAGAGTTTATTTTCCGAGCTTAACTCTATTAGACCTCATGAGTTTTCAGGCAGTAAAGCCAAACCAAGGTCTGGAGTTCCATAGCACTGTAAGAAATTACTTTTTGAGTTTTGGAGTCTTCCTCTATAAGAGAGGGTCAGGAAGGCATCTAGATCTTGGCTACTTTTCAATATCATTTTGCTAAACAGCTGATATAAGCTCAGTGATGTCAGGAACTGGTGAAGGGAAGTTGCCCATAAAATACTTCATTGCCATATGCTTTGCAGCAGCACTGAGTTTAGATAATGAAACTTCACACACACATTTCTTCATCTCTTTCTGAGCAATGGTTTCATTTGTGATAGCTGTTCTCAGTTATTTTCAGAATCAAGCAGTGATATATGGCTAATTTTTTTTTTTTTCTAACTTTACCTTAAGATATTTGGTGTTATTTTCATCATACAAAAACTACTTTCCTTTTCTCCCTAGTTATAAAGATTATTTTATTAAATTTTTACCTGTAATTGTTAATATCAGATGGTATTTTCATAGTGTGTTGAAAAGCTCAAGCACATCTGGTGAGAGTGCTCTCCCTGAAGGCCTCTCTGGCTAATGGCCTGGAGATGTGGAAATATCATATGTAAAAGGCTTAAAGCCTGCTTGAAAGAGAGCATAGATTATTTAGCAAAATTTGGGATAAACAAAATGTAGCTTTTCACCTATGGACTCTTCCCAAAATATAAATTATTAAAGCCCAGTTAGTAATAATATGCTAATTATTATTACTTAAATAGTTAGCCACATAGTCATGTTATACAACTCTGAAAATCCAGAAAATCCAACTTCCTTTAAGGAAGAAAATTAGTTATTTGAATCTTTTTTATTTTCTATGTGCTTCGAAAACAAAGCCAGTTGACCAAGTAAAACAAAGCAAAACAAACTCATATGCACTCTGGGGACAGGGAGAGACTACAGCAGTCTCCCTTTAATATCTGAAGTTCTCCTGGATAATCAGTACTCAGCCTGTGCTGTCTAGACCAGCAGCAGCATTGTTTGGTACAGATGCAGGGTGAGATTCCATCTCAGATCTGAAGGAGACTGCTTTCTAGGAAGAGGTCAGTACAGGAAACTGTAGCACTAGACTCCACCAAATAACTCATTAGCAAGGGTAGTATCCATGGATAAGTTGTCAGTCATTTTGTACCACAAATTCCTATGTACAATAATAACAGTACTTCCTTTTTATTTTTTTTAAATAAGAATTAAACCTGAAAGTATTTTCAAAGCATTTAGAAGAGCTACCCCCATGGACAGCCTATACTGAGCCATGTACAGATACTCTGGTTCAAACACCTGTTCTTGACCATTGACATTCAGCTGAAAGATATGTAATGACAATGTTGAACTCTACCAATAGAAGGCCTATAAGGAGACTGAAGAAAGGAAATGATAAGGTCAGAGGGATGGAGCTGGAAGAAAAACTGTGTGTAGTATGTACAGTGACAAACCACTTTGTTTGGAAAAGGGAAAATGAAGAGATAATTTGAAATTAGTTTATATCATCAGAAATAGATGGTTTTACACAGCAGCAAAAAGATGGAATTATGTGTACCTTGATCCTGAAGCTTATGCTTGGTTGTAATTTAATAGCAAAAAAAAAAAAAAAAAAAAAAAAAAAAAAAAAAACCCTACTAGATCAGAAGCAGATGATTTATTTCTCAAGGGATTTTGCCTATTTCTAATGGCTGGGTTGTCATCTCAAAAGCATTATTTACACAAGTTGGCTATCCTCCTCTTAGGGTCCAGAGAACATGGCTGCAGACTGTTTTCAGTGGTCTGCGTTGTCAGAGTTCCTTTCTGAAACTAGAAAATTCCAGGTGTTTTATGATGTGATAAGAAATTTTCTTTACAGTTCTAGGCTAGTTCCTATAATTCATTAAAAAACAAGTTTATTTAAAGTGGCCTTTCCAAATGAGGAAAGTATTTACACTTTGGATCTTGCTGAAACTTGGCGAATTTGAAAGGTAAGTATGTAAATGTGTTAGACTCAAGGGAGATGCTTGGCTCTCAATAGGTACCCTTCTGTCTCTAGGCACACTTGAAGCATATGTTTTTTTAGAGTGGTATATGACAAAAAATTATTTCAGTGACATAGTGATAGCCTTCTTATACCTGTATTTACCCACCTTTAAAGGTAAATGTGTGAGTCTTGGGTCTTTATTGCGTGTAGGAGGTTTCCTGAAAAGTTGCAAGCAAAAGATGGGAACTCCCAGCTCATCTTATGTGCCCCATTTGGTTTGTGACTTTCAGATGAGGTGCAGATTTAGTCTCTCTGAAGGCACTGGCTCAATTCACTTGCTAGGTGTCACACTTGGTGAGTGAATGTACTCCTACACAGACCACAGCCTAATATAAGATTTAAACATATATGTGAAATTCTTGTCTAGGTCTGCTATATCCAGTGTTTTGGAATCAGTTTCATTCTACTCACAATTTATTTTCCATTGCATAGTTTTCTTGCCCAGGATAACATGGTTACAAGCACTAGAATTAAGATTTCAACCAGGAATGTTAACGTAATGTCTTCATATGCACTTTTACTTGCTCTTCATCACTGCCTTGTGCTACTTGTGCATTTTTATAGTTTTTAGAAAGTGTTAAATGACTGTTAAAAAGATTATCAAGTTCTTGTGCTTGTTTCCGTTTGTTTGTTTTGCTACTGTGGCTTTGCCTTCCTGGAACAAAATACAGCCTCCAATTAATATTTTACCAGATCACTTGTCAGGAACAGTTTGTTACCTGACTTAATGACCAGTAGTGCAGGGTGTGGCAATGCACTACTCTTAGCTCTTAGGGGGGCTCAATTATTTATGATCTACCTAGATCCCACAATTGTTATTTGGCTATTCTTGCTTTGTCTGCTCTCTCTCTCCCCATCTCTCTCCCTCCCCACCTCTCTCTCTTTGGTTTTCCAAAAGAGATCCTCCTGCAGTGCTGGGATTAAAGGCATGTGCCACCACCACCCAGCTCAGATGTGTTTCTTAAGAATGCATGTGGAACACATACATAGATGCAAACACACACATACACATAAATCTTTTTTAAAGAATAAGAGCATTTTACTTTATATATCACATTGGTATACTTAAGCAAATTAGCAGTAATTCCTAATACAAACTATCAACTCTTCCAACTTTTCCTGCGGTCCCAAAAGCTTTTGTTTATTTTTTCCCTGAGCCAGGATTTTATCATGGTACATAGGTTACATTTAATTGTATCTTTGGTCTTTTTAGTGTACAAGAGCCATCCCACTCAAAACCTTTCTCCTATGGCATTGACCTTCTGACCAGTTGCTTAAGAGAGTTGCCAGAATCCTGGATTCACTGCTTGTGTTATGATTTGACTCTTTCCTTTATTCTTTCTTATTTCTGTAGACTGAAGGTTAGGCTTATTTTGTTAAATTCAGACTAAACAAATTGTTGCCTATTTCAATAGATGATGTTGCCTATTTTTTTATTGAGAGGTGTGTGTAGATTCTCCTGTTATAGTGCTAATATCCTTTGAGTGGTGATCCCACCATTCCAAAGGTGCTGTCTCTTTTTTGTTGTAAAATGCTGCTGTTGTTTTCTTTTTCTTTTTTAAGATTCGCCATTGTTTTCAGTAATTTGCTATTATTCTTCTGAAAATAAGTTCTTTACCCCTGACCCCTCCAGAGTCCCCTCTGGATTTCTATATGTCTTTATTATAAAGAATTCTTCTGAACAGAAGGGCTTCAGGAGTTATTTTTTTCCCTTTCCACCCTTTATCCTCTCAATTTAAAGTATCACTATGAGATAACAGGGTTTTATTTATTCAAGTTTTGTTAATTAGGGTGATTATTTATTTCTGAGCACAATTGTCCCAAAATTGAGTAATAAGAGTTCCTTCAAGCCCACCCCCTTTCTTTGGTCTTTGAGCTCTTTGTTGCATTAGTATAAAAAGATATTTGAAGATTACTTTGTAATTTTCCTATCTCAGAATGCCTTCAGCCAATAACCTTGGCTCAAAAAAAACAAAAAAACATTTTTTTTTTTTAGATTTTAATGATCAACCTTTTCTCTTTTCACAGATACCTCTCTTCACTTGATCTATATTACTGCTCAGTACCAGATAAGTGGTACTCCCAGCATTAGAGTAGAGGCTAAAGTGGGAAATGGCAGTGGATTTTGCTGGACCAGAGAGAGTCTTCCAGTCCATCACTACTATCTCTTTTCATATTGGAAGTCTGCTAGGCCATCTTGTGTGGTCTTTTGTGCCCCCACCTTGGTTTTTACTGTTTTTTATTCATATTCATTTCATATTCAATACTGCCTCTGTATGCAAACTACTTGGGTGCTTTGTTTTACATTTTGTTTTGTTCGAGACAGGGTTTCCCTGTTGTAACCCTGGCTGTCCTGGAACTTACTCTGTAGACCAGGCTGGCCTTGAACTCACAGCAATCCACCTGCCTCTGCCTCCCGAGAACTGAGATTAAAGGCATGTGCCACCACCACCTGGCCTTGTTTTACATTTTTATATAGAACATATTCATCTTAAGCCTTATCCAGTGTTCTTAATTGATACAAGTTGATATTGATGTAGTCACTTGTGAGGGCTTCTTTCTTCTTTCTGTGGTAACTGATTGCTTTTCTTCTTTCTTAAATGGTGGTTGGACATGCTGTAGCATGCCCATTTGTTTCATGGTTTGGTGTACACCTTTTCTCAGGTTTGATGTCCTATAACTAGTACTTCTTTTTCTGTCGTATGACCAAGACTCAGTTAAGTAAGTTCTCCCTTCCATGAAGAAGAATTTTACCTACATATTTCTAAGATCTTGTCCCAGGTTCAATGTTGAAGTCTCACTGTGCTGAGAGACTTAGAAATACTAGAGAAGAGAAAAATGGGTCATTCTGAAATCGATAAAATCAGAAAAGACATTTTAAAAAAATCAATAAAGACTATGTATTTTTATATCCTTCCATATGGCATGTATTTAAATGCATATGACTTATCTAAAATACTGATATTAACTCATAGTCGTGTAATTGTGCTTGCTATTTCCAGTGTAAGATTTGTATTCTATAACGAGACTAATATGTTTAACCTATTATAAATATTATTGCCTATGGTAGCAGCTAGAATAAAAACTTTTATATACATAATAGCTGTCACAAACTCCTTGGAACCACACCAATCATTCCTATCTCTTGGAGCTTACACACATACACACACACACACACATATACAGACACACCACACATACACACACAAGTAATAAAATAGTAATAGAAATATAAAACCATAAAATACAACATAGACTGTCATTAGGAACTATTGGCTTATTTAGACAACTGCTCTTGTTCTGTTGTTATTGTTATCATTTCAGACACTAAGTATTCAACAAGCTCTTGAGATTAATGTATTCCATAAGCTTAGTGACCTGTCCTTTCACTGTGAGCTAGTCCTCTCCTATAAGCCATCATGGGTGCCTTTTTGTTAAAGGTTAATAACCAGAATAATGAAGCAGTTGGTTATTTATGCAGTTATGATTGGCAAAAGTTATTATAACAGAAATCTGCCCAGAAGCAATGATTAGGTTATGAAAATGTTAAGGAATATTGAAACTAGTTACAATTTTTGACATTTAAAAAATATTATCCGTATTCTTAATCATGATGATCTTGTATAGACGTATATGTATAGAATAATCCCACTGGACAGTAATTATTATGCCAACAGCATACCTAAGTAAGTACTAAGAATGAGATTCAAAAATGATCCAAGGGAAAGGGAGCCTGGAAGAAATAACCACATTAAGAAGCTGGGACAGATCTACTTGTGTCCCAGATGCCTGACCTATGAAGTTGGAATTTTCTGACCTCGTGATTTCACCTTGAACATTCTTCACATACTAGAGGCTGTGAAGAAGGGCACTCCAGGCTAGGATGCCATGTTCTTTGCAGTAGAAAAGATGTTCAGACAGGAAGTTCCTGCTGACGGTATTAGAGAAATATTGATGTGATTATTGATATGCAAAACAAGATAAAAATCCAAATTTTAGTTCCTTTATGCTTAGCAGAGTTAGGAACTCAATGTATAAAATAGGCACTAATCATTAATATGCTGTTTATATAAAACTTGACCTTTTCAAGTGTACAATTGAATGCCATTAAATATATTTCCTAGAGGACCAACACTGCTGTCATCTCACTCCAGAACCTATGCATTACACTTTCCCCCAAATCTGTACCTGTTTACCCAGTTCTTCTCCACAAGTCTGTAGCAACCACCAGTCACCTTCCTCGTCTGAATAGACTTGGCTATTCTTGACCTCGCATATCAATAAATGCACATGATATATAGCAGTGTGTCAATATTCCTTTTCATGACAATAATTTCAAGGTTTTTGTCTTATATCAATCCTTCATTTATTTTATGGCCAAACCATTTTGTAGATACTGCCTGTTGATAAGTTGATGAACATTAAAGTTTTTGTTTCTTCTAAACTACTATGAGTAGGGCTGCTCTGAAGATATCATGTATGAATTTTTGTTTAGAATTTTTAGGTTTTTTTTCTTGGATAATTAGACTTAATGGGTTATATAAAATATTTACCTTTAAAAATACTAGTAAATTATCTTCCAAAGTAGCAGTACAATTGCACACCTGTTAGAAATACTGGAAGGTTCCACTTGAGTGTATCCTTGTTAGACTTACCATCACAAGTCTTGGTTTGAGGCAATTCTACTGGAAATGGGGTCCTTTTTCTGTGTGCTTTCCCCAGTGGCCAGTTTTGGTTAGCTTCTTGTATTTCTTGGTCCTCTATGTATTTCTTTTGGGAAATTGCCTCAGAGCCTTTGCCAGGTTTTAAAATTACATTAATATTATGTGTTGCTGTTGTATAAACTGTTTATATTTTGAATATTAATCTCTTATCATATATATGATACCAAAGTACTTCATTTTGAGGTGTGTGTGTGTGTGTGTGTGTGTGTGTGTGTGTGTGTGTGTGATTTCTCAATGCAAGGTCACAAAGATGCACTTGTATGATTTCTTCTGAGAGTTTCTAGTTTTGACTCTTAAATTTCAATCATTTGTTTCTTGTGTTTTTAACTTTACTTCCCTTCCCTTCTCTTCTCTCCCATTTCCTTCCCCTTCCCTTCCACTTCCGCTTCCCCTATACCTTTACCTTCCCCTTTCCCTTCCCCCTCTCCTTTCCTTTCCTTTTGCTGAACAGGATCTGGCTATGTTGCCCAGTACAGCCTTAAACTCATGATTCTCAACATTCAACCTCCTGAATGCCGGGATTTACAGGCTTGTACTGTGTGTCCTGCTTCATTTTTCTTGTTTCCATAATGTAATAGGAGTTCCTTTGCATAGCTCTGCAAAGAACTAAGAGAAACGTCTCTTCATTGGAATGATCAGTACCACTTTCTTTACTAAAATTCATGAGTGGACACACTGTTTTTATCTGATGATACCATATGCCTTCTCTAACCAAATATTGTTTTATTTCTCTGTTTTCTTTATTGGAATCTGTATGTGAATCAGTTTGTCCCCTTAATTTGCAATCTCACCTCTTCAGCTACAATATAGAGAATGTCAAGAACTTCTAAGTCTCTACCAGAAGTACCTATCAGAGCAGCAAGAGAAGCTCACCATGTCACTCTCAGAACTTGGTGCTGCTAGAGCACAGGAGCAGCAGGTAAGCTACCTCTTCTGACCCAGAAGACTCCCTTTCCTCTTATATTGGCAGTCACATGATATGGTGTTATTTTAAAATATACAAATCTCCCATGGTTTTCTTCTTTCATTTTACTCTCCTGTTCTGGGAATGCAGTGATCAAAACACAGAATTTGTAGTAGGGGTGGTTACTGGGGAGACTTTTGATGGGAATAGAAAATACACTGGTCTGTTACTTAGTAAAGAGCAGCCAGCTGTTTGTGACTCATACTATTTGGTGTCCTTTGGAAAATGTTAATATCTCTTTTCTGTTTCTATTTCTTAGAATTAAAAGTTATTTGGTGACTTCTGTATAAGCTTATATGTGTTAATTTAAATCTTTAAGTATATGAGTATTTAAAGTAAGCATATAACTTCAAATCATGAATGTTTAGAAATATATAAGCTTGTATGTGTTTATTTAAATATTTAAATAATGTAAGTATTTGTAAGTAACCGTATAACATCAAGTGATGAGTATTCAGAACTTGACCTTTATTATGTAGAAGCAGGTGCCAAAGCCACACTTCTAGCCTTCTGACACTGATACTTGATGTCTTTTTCCTGTCCTTATTAATTTAAATCTTAAAATGGCTGATAATAAATTTTATCTATTAAGATAAAAAGAACTGTGTCATATAAAATCATTCATACACCATCAATAGGATAAAAACAGCAACCTACACAATGGGAAAAGATTTTCATGAACTCTACATCCAGTAGAGGTCTAATATCCAAGATATATAAAGAACTCAAGAAACTAGACTTCAACAAATCTAATAATACAATTGAAAAATAGGGTACAGATCTAAACAGAATTCTCAATAGAGTAATCTCAAATGGCTGAGAAACACTTAAACGATGTGTTTAACATACTTAGCAATCAAGGAAATGCAAATCAAACTACTTTGAGAGTTCATCTTACACCTGTCAGAATGACTTAAGATCAATAACACAAAGTGACAGCTCATGCCGGCAAGGATATGGAGCAAAGGGACACTCCTCCATTGCTGGTGGGTGTGCAAAGTTGTATGGCCACTGTGGAAATCAATATGGTGTTTCCTCAGAAAATTGAAAATCTATCTTCCTCAAGATCCAGCTATACCACTCTTGAGCATGTATCCAAAGGATACCCCATCCTACCACAAGGACACTTGCTCAACTATGTTAATAGCAGCTCTATTCTTAATACCCCCAAATTGGAAACAACTTAGATATCTCTCACAATGGAGTATTATTCAGCTTAGAAACCAAATTTAAGAACACATTAAGAAGATCATATATCACAGCCAAGTTGTTTTCATCTTAGGGACGCATAATTCCTTCAACATAGATAAGTACATTTAATACTTTATATAAATAGGCATCAAGACAGAAATCACATGACCATCTAAATATATGCAGAAAAGGTATCTGACAGAGTTCTGTATGCCTTTATTATTAAAATTCTGAGGAAACTAGGAATACAAAGAACATATTCCAAAATAACAAAGGCTATATACAGCAAACATATAAACCAAACAATTATAATTAAAGTGGAAAGAAAACTGATAAAATTATATCTAAAATCTGGTAAGAGACAAGTGTGCCCACTGTCTCCTGGCACTGCTCAAAGTCGTTTTTTAAAACAACATATAGTACTTAGAGTCTTCCCCAGAGTATTCAGATAAGAGAAGGATAAAAGGTACACACCTAATTTCTGGCAAAACTATCAGAAACACCCCCTGGAAAAGACTTTTCAACTAATGGTGCTAGGAAAACTAGATCCGTATTATACTGTGTGTGTGTGTGTGTGTGTATGTGTGTGTGTGTGTGTGTGTGTAAGTACATACAGGAAAACAAAGAGAAATACTTCAAGATATAAGCACAGGCAAGAACTTTCTGAAAAGAATTCTAGTAACACAAGAAATAACCCCAGAAACTGAGAAGTAGAATTATATAAAATTTAAAAGCTTCTTCACTGCAAAGGAGAGTATCAACAAAAGGAAGAGATGTCCACAGTATGGAAAAAAATCTTGTCCAGTTGTTCTTCTGAGAGAGGGTTACTACCTCAAGTATATACAAAACTGTACAATTAAAGCATCATTCCTAACAATGGACTTTGCTCTCTCTCATATTGAACAGCACAGAAAGCAACACTGAGGGGAAGGAATGAGGGATACTTTACAGAAATCTTTCACAGATTTGTATAAGGGATGTAATCACTGACTCCAACTGACCCAACTAACAAGCAAATAAACACGATCAAACAATATCTGAAAAAAAATCAAATTTCCAAACAATAAATGAGCTAATGACCCAAACAGATAATTCTCTAAAGAAGAAACAAGTGATCAATAAACATTTTTAAAAGTGTTCAGCATTCTTAGTTATCAGGAAAATGCAGATAAAAACCAGAGATTCTACCCTATCCCAGTCAGAATATCTATCATGTTGTCAAGGATATAGGGAAGAGGAATCTTTATTAACTATTGGTAGAAATGTAAATTGGTGCAGCCACTGTGAAAATCAGCATAGAAGTTTTCACAACAACAAAACAAAAATGAGTTTTAAAAAAATGAAACTACTTTGTGATCTAGCTCCTAAGTACATATAAAAGATTGAAGTCCTCCCACAGAGACATTTGTGCATCCATGCATATTGCTATACCATGCAAGGTCACTAGCAAATGGAAGCAGCACAGATGTCTGTCAGCATTACACGAAGGGAAAAGAAATATACATGAATACAATAATATTTTATTCATCTATGAAGAAAAATGAAATTATGACTTTTCCAGGAAAGTAGATATAGCTAGAAAATCTTATGTTCAAAGTGCCCCACGCTCAGACAAATACTGCATGCTTCCCCACATTTCTTCATCTCTGAAATATGTGTGTGTGTGTGTGTGTGTGTGTGTGTGTGTGTGTGTAATTGTGGAGAGTTACTAGATCACATAACTAGGAAGACAACAATGAAAGAGGAAAATTCGTTTTAAAGGAGGGTTGAAAGCAGAGACCAATATATGTATATCAGAGCTAGCAAGATGGCTTAGCTCAGTACTGCTCTTAGAGAAGACCTGACTTGGTTACCAGTGCCCCCATCAGGTGGTTCACACCTACACTCACACACACACAATTTAAAAGTAAATCTAAAAAAGGAACACATATGCCATGAAATAAGGGAGGGCTACTTGGGGAAAGGAAGCAGAATGTCAAGAGAGAGCATGAACAAGAACAGGAGAGAGGAGAACTGATGAAAACAAAATTAATATGAAAATTCCTTAGTGAAATTCACTGTTTCGTATATTAATTTTTAAACAACTAACTACTATCTGAAGTGATAGATGAAATAGACCTTCTAAACGTAAAAGTTGTTATAAGGACCAGAGATAAAAAACATAGCTAAGAATACTTTAAAGGCATTAGTATATTGAGGCAAACACAGTATCTCGCTAATCAATAAATATATAACTATTGCTGAAAAAATATAGAGGTCTAAACCTCTTTGGAAATAACTAAATGCTGTTTGGAGTAAAACTAAAATAACCAAAGTCAAATCTACAGAGGAGGGTGTAAATAACTCGATGTGGAATTGGGTATAAATAATATTTTATTTTTTACTGTATTTTTGATTCAGTATTCATTTATAACTTTTCTAATAATAGAAATATACGTTAGGCTATGATATATGCTAGAAGAAATTTATGGCAAACTCAGGACTACTGAAATCAACTGGACATCTAAGCTACATATAAATATTTTATTAATGAATTTGTGAACCCTGTATAAAAAAAGAAATTGGGGTTAGGGATATAGCTCAGACAGTCGCTAGCATACACAAGAGTTCAATTCCCAGCACTGCCAAAACTGGATGTGGTGGTATACACCTGTCATCCCAGCTCTACAAGAGGTTGAGGCAAGGTCAGAAGTTCAAGGTCTTACTAGATGAGGTAGCTTTCTGGCTAGCCTGGGATAAATGAGACCCTGCCCCACTCCAGAATTTTTTTTTTAAATTGTACCCTGTAGTAGCTTGATGGAAGTGAACCTACTTAATTTGACTTATGTATTGGTTTTTTTTTTCTTGTTGTGACAAAATACTTGAAAAGATGTGTAAGAAAAATGTAAAGGAATAGCCCTGTGAGAGAGCTAGGATCTACTTCCCAGGGGCTACATTCAGAGGTCTGTGTGGTCTGAATTGAATGTAGACACACCTTTAATCCCAATATTCAGAAGGCAGTGGTGGTGCATGCCTTTAATCCCTAGAAAAACAGTGGAAGCAGAGCTCAGTAAGTAGTCAGTATCACACAAATGATATCAAGAGTGAATGTCAGGCAAAATGACTAATCAGAGGAAGAGTTAGCAGTGAGTCAGAGTAAGGACATGCCTAACACTCATGAGAAAAAGGCAGACTCTCAGCTCAGAGCAAGTTACAGCAGAGTCAGTTACTGAGGACACAGAGACAGTGAGAGCTCAGAGAGAGACACAGAGACACAGCAGAGCTTGGCAGAAGTCAACATCAGATGGGAAGAATTAGTTTGAAGTAGAGTAGAGCAGTTCAGTCTGAGTCAGAGAGTCAGGCAGAGTCTGCTAGAGTGAGAAGAAGTCAGTTTGAACCAGGCAGCTTGGAAAAGAGTTTGAGCCTGAACCAGAAGAGTCAGAACTCACAAGGAGCTAGTCGGAGTGACTTATTCAGTTTTGGAGGCTGAGTTTCTAAATTGTACAAAGGCTGAAGCCTTCCAGTTCAAGAATTAAGACTAGATTGAAAAGAGGCCAAAATGCTCCTGGGCTCCAGGGTTCCAGGACTAGAACTGGTGACTGAATCAAAGAATAAAAAGCCTTTGCACCGAACCAACATCTACAGAAAAAAGAAAGAAAAAAGTTTTATATTGACACAGTTTGAGAGCACAGTCCAGCATGGCAGGGAGGCCTGGTGGCAAGAACATGAATGAATTCTGGTGCACAGCTCACTTTCTTCTTTTACTTAGTATAGGAACCCAACCCATTGATTGGTGCTCCCTCTCCCCATCTACAGAGTGAATCTTCCTACATCAATCCAATCCAGAAACTCCCTCACAGAAATGTCCAGAGGCTTGTTTCTGTGGAAATTCTAAAATCCAGAAAATTGACAAACAGCATTAACAACCTTCACAAGTTAAAATTAAACTTATATATACATATCTTCATCCCTTTGACAGAAAGTAAATCTTAGACTGCTACTCTAATGTACTTATGGCTGGGATGCTTTGAGGTAATCCAAAAGGAAAGCTTGCAGTGGGCTATTGTGAGAATTATGTTTGAAGTTACTTTGTTATTTGAAGTATTATGTGTAAAGGTCAACACAATTCTGAGATCATCTCCATTGGTGACAGGAACTTAATGACACACATAACCAGCAGCTGTGATTTCAGTCCATGGTCCTGCATGTGTCAGTTTCCATTTAAACATAATATTTGTATTAATTCTTTCAGAATTTCTCTCATATTTTTTCCTCTTTAATATACTGATTTTATTTCCTTGGGATATATACCAAAAGAAACTGTCAAATACTGTAACAGCTACAAGCATTGTTTTTTATGATTATGATTATATAGGCTAGTTAGAATCTTTTTTGCTTCCATATGAATATTAGGGTGGCTTTTTATCCTCTACTTCTCCCAGATCCACCTCTCCACACCCCTTTCTTTCCTTTTCTCCCTCCTTCCCTCTCAATATCCCACTCATTGTCTTACCAGCAGCCACCCTCTTAAAAAAACCTGACTCTCCCTCTTCCAGAAGCCATAGCTCCTCAGTTAAGAGTGGAGGCTCATGAACCCCTCCCTACTCCATGCAGACTCATGAAGCCCAAAAGACTCTACATCATATTTCTCAGATACTTGTTCAGCCATGTTTATTGCTGCTGTAATCACCTAGGGAATGAAAACAACCTAAATGCCCTTCAACTGATGAGTGGATAAGGAAAATGTGGTACATATGCATTATGGAACACTATTTAGCTGTAAAGAAAAATGATCATGAACTTTGCAGGTAAATGGATAGAACTACAAAAGATCATATTGAATGAGATATCCCAGACCCAGAAAGATAAATGTTCCATAATCTTTCTCATTAGAGACTCCCAGCTTCAAATTTTCATGTGTCAGTACATACCCTGGAGTCTACAGAAACCAGGAAAATAAAAAGCGGCCATTGCTGGTGTAGGGGGATTAGGGAGCAATCAAGAGAGGAATAGCAGTTTACAAGTGATCTGATAGGGGAGATAGGAAATGCAGGGTCTCTAATTAAGGAAGAGGGAGATAAAAAAAAAGAGAGAGAGAGAAACCATGGTAAAATAACAGTGAGGCTGTCTGAAAAAGCCATAAGGGATCACACTATTAAGCACTTCTTAAAAATACCTATAATACACATAAGTCAATGTTTAAGTATGTCTATATAGTTTAAATGAAATTGTTCCATCTGGGCTGACAATACTCTCTCCAAAAACCAAGGCCATCTAACAAAAACCCCAACACTAGGCATGAGATGCCCTCTTTTGAGTTGTTGGTCAAGATTGACTAAGAGACGTTTAAACGCCTTTTAAATAAAAAGTCACCTCCATATAAAACATACTATCTCCTGGAAGAAAGTTCCAAACAGCTCTCCCCGTCTCAGTCTGCTCTCTCCCTTCTTTTTTTTTTTTTTTTTTTTTTGTTGTTGTTGTTGTTGTTGTTGTTGTTATATCCTGTGATTCCTTCTCTGAGCTAATACCATCCAGCCTCATTTTGAGTTAGGATCCTGCTTTGTTCACACTCAGTCAGGGACAAACAGTACTAGATTCCTGTGTCTTCTCGTCACAGTTTTGATCCAAGTTTTAAAACTCTGCTTTTTCATATTGTTTTCCAATAGTATCTTTACTACAAATTCACAAACTTTATCAAAGCTCTGGTTTTATGTTTGCAGTTCTCAAACAGAAAGACTTTTTAATGGCAATTACTGGCTGATTATAAAGTAAAAGGACTGCTCTGAAAATTGGATGCATGGTAAAACTGCCTTTTTGTATCTTAACTATTCTTTGTACTTTGTCAGAATGCTGGATCAGTACATACTTAAGATAATGCACCTTTGTGTTGCTGGAGATAGCTTACTCAGTGAAGTGCTTGCCACCCAAGCATGAAGACCAAAGTTCAGTGTTCAGGAGCCTGGGGAAAACCTAGATGGATATGGTAGCTAGCATGTGCTTGTGATTTTGATGCTGAGGTGGTGGGGCCAGTCCGGGGCTCCCCGACTACTCAACCAGTGAAAGTCACTCAAAATAAGCTAGACAACCCATGAAGAATAATACCTGAAGTTTACATCACACTCATGCATATGTATTTATACACACAGAGACCCACACATGTATACACACACACACACACACAGACACACACACACACACACACTATACCTTTTTATTTTCTTTCATTTTGCGGGGTGGGAGGGAGTGTAAGAGAGTTCTCCTTTTGTTAGTGGAGAAGTAAGAAGTACAAAGAAGTTGTTCAGTGAAAGTAACTTTGTATTTTCCAGATTTCTCTGTAGAACCTCAATTAAACCACTTCTGCAGAGCATGGGAGAACTTACTATGTTTAGGAGAAGTTGGTCATAGGGACAGTCAGTGTTTTTGTTCATTGATCACTTTCTTTCTTCCTTTCCTATTAACAGCTTTCATTTTTAAGATGCCATTAGTCTGTATTGTTACCTCCTCTTAACAAATGGTGAAATAGCTTTCATTAGGTTAGACAACTGGCCCAATGTTACATTTATATTAAGCACACTTTTCAAAGCTTATGTCTGATTCTAAAACCTATTTTTCACTTTTTACCGTTTTAGACTTCTACTTATAATGGCAGCAATAACAATGACAGCTTGTGCTTATACAGCATTTATTCCACACCAAATACTATTTTAAGTTCTTTATGTACATTGACATGTTTAATTCTCACCTTAACTTCATAAAGTAAGCATCATTATTACCCACTTCTGTGGAGGTCAAAGCGAATAACTTGTTCAGAGTCAATTACTTAGAGCTGTAAATGATTGGGACCAGGATTCTAACACAACTGAAGGGTTGGTAGGGCAGATGAGAATATTTATATTTGTCTTAGCTGCTTGCTGCATTTTTTGGAAAAGCTTTAAACTTAAAAAACAGTAAATAACTATTTGGGTTCTTTTTCTTTGAAGCTCTGAGATGGTATTGAAAAACGGAACATCTTGTGACAGCTTAGGCTTCTGTTAACTAGACAAGAAACAGCTAATAAAAGAGTGTAGGAAAAGGAGGAAGAGGGTTCTTGGGCTTCCTATTACTTTTCCTACCTAAATACCTCCAGATGGAGAAAAAGAAGAAAACTTTTTCTCTGAAGCATCTATTTTATTTTGCTGTACTTTTGTGTTGGTTTTAATTCTGGAAGGCAATATTCATTTAATCTAATCTTCACTGTATCATCAGACAAAAGGTAACAGGCATTATCTTGGCACATTTTTTGCATAGTATTTCTTATGTGTGAGTTAAACATTTGGACCTGTTGGAACACTTGTGTCTAGCTTGACATGCTCAATAAATTTTCCTTTTACTCTGCTTTTGATATCATAAAACTTCGAAGTTCAAGAAAGCCACTCAGGAGTACCAAACTCATTCTTTGACTTTCTTGAATTAAACTCCTTGCATTTTATTAGTTTACCCATCTTTTCTCCCAAAAATTTATGGTAAAGCAAAAAATGGTAGAAGAACCTTTAGAAAATACATAATCATCAGGGTCCATTAACAGTCTGATTTCATTATTTTAGACACTTAGCTGTAAGTCATTCTTTTGTATTTTTATATTTTGATGATTTCAATACCCATGGTTTAAAAAGAAATACATTAACTGATGGACCTCCTTTTTCACAAAATGTATTAAAATAATATAAATCTTCTGAAATGACTACAGTTTTTCTATACTCCCTACCTATTTTAAACAGGTGCTTAGTTTATAGTAAGTTATGTAAACTTTATTTTGCTGGATTTCAAGTTTTTTTTTTTTTTAAATTTGAAGGTAATCTGTAAATTTTCTCTCCATCTTGTGAATTTGTAACCTCAATTTTCAGTGGCACTGAGGCATATCAGGCCTGCCCCATGGTGAGTATTCACCAAATAACAGCTGTTGACTGTGCTGTTTCTAATACGAGTCCTGAAAAAATTCAAGAGATTAATGTCTGAGAAGCAATGAGAAGCATTGAGTTAGTAATGACTGTCTTGTTTATTTACAAGGCATTTCTGAGTGTTACCTTCAATTGCTAGAAATTTCTTAACGTCTTTCCCTTCACTGAACTCTTTTCCAATTCAACAACTTACCTTCCATCTCTAATGCTGTAAAGTCCTAAAGAAAGGACATGTGTAGTCTAGAGCAATGGTCTAGCAATCTGCTTTAAAAAGAAATATCCTTTTGTCTTAACTGCTTTACAGTGGGGCCTCAAATTGTGTCTAAACTGGAAAATTACATGGAGATTTAGCCAATACGATCCATAATTTGTGTTTTTGAGTTAGTCATTACTTCCTTCTGTCTTTGCAGTCATCAAAGACACATGAAGTGTGTACTGAGAAGGCACGAATTATTTGTAAGGTTGGCATCTGTATTAGTTTCATGATACTCAAAGAGAACACCTGAGATAACTCTCACTCTCCTCTTCAAGGATATATCTCCAATAAACTAACATTCAAAGACAAATGAACTAGAGACTTTGGTCTTTGGGGGCATAATATCAAATATCTAACCTTTATGTCACTGGTCATCCAAAAGGGAAGATATTATATATAAAATTAGAAAAGGATAGCCAATTCCTTTCAAAAAAAAGTCAACCTCCACAAAGTGGCGTCTTCAAAGTTCTTCATAAGACATAAATGAAAGTAAATTTTTTTTTGTAAAATCATAGGAACATTTTCAAGGACACATTTAAGAATAACAGTTTAAAGAAAACAGAATAAGAATATCTTGAAAATAAAATGTTGAATCCCCTGTCAGAGCATATCCTTTACGATAGCAGTCCTCCTAAGAACAACCTACATTACCTAACTACATACCTATCCTCTTCAGTAGATGGAGAGGGCACTGAGTCATAGTTCTGAGCAGCAACATGTATAATTTGTTTAAGTTGTTCTTTGGGGCTTCTGGGAAATCACATTAGGGAACAGAGCATAGGCACAGGAGGGACCCATGATTGTTTCTCTTGTTGGCTGTTGTCCATTAGTTTTCCTCTTTGATAGGCTGTTCTAAAACAGGGTTAATATTGCACCCCAGGGAAGGTTGGTTTTTAGACTGTTTTTAGGTTATAGTTTTCTACCAGCATCTAGCATGTATACAAAAGTATGCAGAGCAGTTCTCAGAACACAGAATAACCTGAACAAATGCCAGGTGGCCAAGGACAAATGCTTTGCTCTGGGGAACACTGACTTCATTGTGGAGGCTGAGCAGTCATTTTGTGACTTTGAGGTGGCAATTTCATGTTTTAGCTGGGAGATAGAAAATAACTGCTGAACTGCTGAAAGAGCCCCAGATTGTGTTCTTTTAGAAACCTTAAAACAAGGAAGAACAAATATAATTTATTTAAGCCAGTGTATTCTTCTTCCTTTATACTGTTCCTGATTATCTTAGACTATTAATTTTGAAACTGTTCATTGTAAAGATTAGTTCAGCTAAAATATAAATTGTTATGGAGGTGCTAGTCACTAAAAAGAATACAGAAGATACTGTTGGGTTTCTGAACAAAGGGATATTTTGTGTAAGGTAAATCTAGTGAGTAAAGAAGTGTAAAATCTAGCAAAACATCAAACTACTTGATATAGGCAAGGAATTTTTGCCTGTAATTAAAATATTAAAGATATAGAATTGGTAGATTTCATGGATTTTTTTTAATGAGACACTTTTCTGTTGCTATAATAATATGTCCGTTATGGTGCCAAAATATGGCCACCAAAGCATTCACTAGCTCTTCGGATATGTTAGATCATAGGAGGACATAACCAACAGCTTTGCTCTTCGTTGACTATAGTTTTGAGTCCACTAAAAGTGAAATGATGAGGATAAACTGTATATGTGTGTGGAAGAATAAGAAACAGTATTGAGTTGGTGCTTTGAAATCCCTTCCTAATTTTGGGAGCAATAGCAAGGCTAAAATATCACTCACCTTCCAACCTGAGTAATGATGATCAGTAACATCAACACTTGAGATTATGTCACACCAAGATTTAAGTAACTACAAGAAATCTAAAGAATTTTGATCTAAAAGAGAGTTTCCAAGACAGCAACTAAAAAGAAAAACTAGAAAACCCAGCATAGAAAAATTCCCTAACAACCAAGTTGCCTGTTTTGTGACCTTTAAAGTCTATTCAACCCCATATAATGTACCACGATGACAGGTCAATGAGAAATCACAAATCAACCTAATGGACTCACTTAGTAAATGCGTTTTTAAGCCATATTGATGACAGCTCACAAACACTGCATCTCTGGAACTCCTTGCCCAATTTTCAATTAGCTCTATTGAAGATACTCATCCTATCAGTTACTCACTGCTTAATGTCTTAAGGAGGGGCCTGTTGAGTCTTGTAACTTTCTGCCCTTCCTGAGTTTTGGAAGTTGCTTGAGCTTCTTAAATCATAGGAGTCCTTCTCCTACTCCTACTTCTTCTAGGAGAGAGTGTTTCAGCTTGGAGGAAATAACTATACCACATTGCCTTCTGGTATCATGAAAGTAGAATCATATCCAGACTCCTTTTAGCCTTTTAGCTGTTGTAGAGTGTTGCCACATTCAAAAAGGTTAGAGATACTTGTAAGTAACCATTTGGAGATAACAGGAGGCTTAGTGCACTTGTAAATTTGTACCTGTGACAGCCTGATTCTCACAGCATGATTTTGGGGCTGAAAGATACTCCACCAAATCTTGTAGTTTCTAACCCATTCTTTTACAATTATAGAAAACTGTATATTACTAAGGATAAAGATGATATCCTAAAAGGCTTCCATCTAACTAAGGAAATAGTAAATATTATACTTGATCTCAAATTTAGCATGACTAAAGTTGAACTTCTAATTTCCTTTTCAAACCTCTGACTACCTAATCCACCCAGCTCAGTAACTGGTATTTTCTTCATATTTCTTAAGAAAATATGTCCTTAAAGTCGTTATTGATTTCTCCTTCTCTTACAGTAGATCATATCATCATCAAGTGGAGTCTGTTTTTGCTTCTAAATCTGTTTTCATTCATACCTCTTTGCACCTTCTCTGCTCACCTCTAGTTCAGCTAATTGTGTTCTCCACATTGGTTAACTCCTAAGTATTTACCCAAGATAACTGAAAAATTCTTTATATTACCTGTAGTTTTATTTTTAATCAGTGTAAACTGGAAACAACCTAAATGATCTTGTGTAGTGAAAAGGAATGTTATTGATGTACACTGCTTGTATGAATCATACTAAGTGAAAGAAGCCATCATCAAAAGTGTTCTTTGGGATGTCATTGCAGGAGAAAAGTCTCATGTTTCATCTATGGTCCTTTCCAGCATTAATTTGAAGCAAGGGCGGGAGGAGGAGAGAAGAGAGATATCACCATCATGTGAGAGGCAGAACCCAACTGACACTGAGAACTGTGGCTGCAAGGGACTCTGATTTGTAGTCTCCCACTTGGTACAGTTAAATGAAGGGTAAGATGGAGTGAGCCAAGCCTCCATCGATAGCATATCTCAATTTTCATTAATAGGGAACTGTTTATATAAATTGCGGTATGTTATACAGAAAGTAAAGGATTCACTCAGGTGGTGAATGTTCCATTAACCACAGTATAGTTACATTATTGAGTGTAGGTTAATAAATATTGATTATTTTAAATGTGAAACTCTTAAATCTAGCCTATGTCAAAGTCAGTATCTACATTGTAGCTTCTATAATAGCACTTTTAGTTTTGTGCTAAAGATGTTACTACTTCTTGAAAATAGTTAAATAAGTTGTCTTTAGCAAAAAAAATTATACATTTCCTAATACAATGTTACATATAAATTTAGAAAAACAAGAACTTTCTAAAATGACAGATATAGAAAATCTGTAAGAACCTTGTACATGGAGGAAATCAACTGCAAACAAATACAGTTTCTTTAGAATCTTAGAATTTTAGAATCCTTGGCGGATATCTAGAAGAATATAATCTGAACAGCTGTGAAGATGGTATGCACAATAGTTCACATTTCTTTTAGGAACGGCCTGATGTGTCCTTTTGATCTCACCAGCTAGTTTGTAAACTAGTTTGCAAACACTCTATGTAACTGTGTCCATACATGCAGAAATGGATTTAAGGAAGTTCATTTCAAACTGAAGTTCCAAAGAGATAAATTTCATTTTATGAGCACAAGTCTTATGATAAGCCCTTCCTCCATCACCTTCATGAAATACTTTTAGAAGTATTTTTAAATTTAAAAAAAAAAAGCTATTTTTTTTAAAGATTACAAGTAATGACATTTGAGTGAATTGCCTTGAAAGCTAATGGCCAGACCTCCCTAACAGGTTTTAATTGTTTTTTATAGTATTTTTTGAAGATTCAGAATAGCTATTTTAAGTAAACTACATCAGCTCTTTCATCTTCATTGCAAACTTCAGATCCTAAAGAAAGCATGAAGCTGGGCAGTACACTGTTTAATTTTCAAATTGGATTTCTCATTATGTTTAATGATAACTTTTTATTTTTATCAAATTGTATCTCAGTCACCTATTAGACACTAGAAGATTTATGGCAAATGATCTGGGTGCTATCTGGACAAATAAATGCAATAAATCAGTTTACACTTTCAATAGTGTTATTAATAGAACACATTGTTCTGTTCAGTATTATACTGTCTTTAAAATTAAGCAGAACATTAATGGTGATGAAGCTAGCTTCATTCAATACATTCCTGTAATGAACCCTGATCTATAAGAATCTTTTTTATGAAGGAAAATACTTTCATCCCAGCTCCTGAGTTCTGACTCTGGAGATGTACTTAATGTCTTTGTGCTTGTTTAATGTATATAGAAGTTTCTTGAAAGATTTCTGCAAGTAGTGAAAGCATAAATGTTCCATTACTGATTTTTGTTTGATTGAGGGATTTAGAGGGGACCTGATCTGGTAGGAACTGAAGTGTATGTTGTATTGAAACTCTCAGATCAGTGAGGATTTTAACAAAGGCAGAACCACTGTCTAGAGGAGATGTTCTCAACATGTGGGTCACAACCCTTTGGGGGTTGAACAACCCTTTTACAGGGATCTCCTAAAAGATCCTATTTACATTATGATTCATAAGAGCAGAACTTATAGTTATGAAATAGCAACAAAAATAATTCTATGGTTTGGAGTCCCCATAGCATGAGGAACTGTATTAAAGGGATGCAGCATTAGGAAGGTTGAGAACCATTGTTATAGAGTGTGAGAATTGCCAGTTCTCTTTTGATCTGATAGAGTTCTTGGTTATATTTTTTAACTGGATGAAATTTGATCTATGATTAATATTCAGATAAGGAAGATAAAGATTATAGTGCTCCCAAACTCATATAATGTGAAAATTCACTGGGAACAGAGACTTGAATAAAACTATCATCACCTATAATACTCCCAGTTGATATCTTAGAAATACGACCTTAAAGCAAAAGATGGTTGTAGTCTTAGGATAGTATTGCATTCTTAGATGGTTTTTGGAAAAGAAAGTCTAGTGGGATGTTCTGTTGCTGTGTGGATAGAAAGTTCTTTTAAAGAAGGATAATATCTGATGCAACAAGAAAATTGAATATCTTTGGTTATAAAATTACATAAATAAAACTCTTTAGAAATAAAGATATTTTTACTTGCCATAATGTCTTGTCACTTGGAAGTTTAAGAGATTTGGAGAATTGTCAGGGCCCCAGATTTATTCTCTTACCTTCTGCTATTCTGCATGTTTAAGCTGAATGTAAGAAATACAGTTGTGATAGGACTATGATTTTGTACTTGTTAAATCATTAAGAAATTGTAGTTTGGAGAGGTAAGGGTTATGTTAAGATAGAGATATTTTTTTGAATGTCCAAGCTATCATCTCACACACTCTTGGCTTATTGTCCATAGGCTTCCATAGTCCATCAGACAAATATCTTGAACATATTGCTGTACAACTCTAATAAGAAACAGTGAGCTCATACTCACTGCAAAGCACTGTTTACATTTTATAACAGACAGACTCTTTCTGTATTTTAAATGCAAATGATCATTTTTTTCATGCCATTGGCAGACTGCTTAAAATTTGCTTTCAAGTTTTAGTGTCATTTATTGTATAAGAGAGCAGTAAATTTGATTCTAACTTTTAGTTTATGCCTTTCTTAGTTCCACTTCAGAGCACTTAAATGTTACATTTCTGAAAGAAGATTCATTTTTTGTGTTATTAGTATCAGTGAACACCTGTGAACTGCTAGGTTGATTTTCTTTACAGCTGTGATTGTTTAGATGTTTTGGGCAGTGATGCAGGAATTTAGTCCAATGGGACCTTTCTTGGCCAAATTGTGCTCGATTCAGGGACCTAAGATGCTGAAAACACAAAGGCCATCAAAAGTCAGAGACAGTGGCACTCAGTTCTATGTCTCATGATAGTACAGAGTAAGGACATGGATATTCGTGAGCATTAGTAAATGTGGAAGCAAGCTTTATTAAGAGATATTAAGGAAAAGTGGGAGAAACACTTAAAAGTAGTTTCCCCAAGGAGAAAAATAAAATCACTTTGTCTAGGAACCTTATGGAGCAATCAAAGAAACTGCACATGGGCTGAAGTCACTATTAGATTGGTGAGTTCTCTGGGCTGACATGGGGGGTAACGGACCCTCCTGTCATTGCTCAAAACTCAGTTCTGTTCTTAACTATTCTGTTATCATGCCCTACTTTAAGCCCTCTTATTCCTTTCTCAATGATTCAGGATTTGCCATTTTAACCCTCAGTCTCCTTTTATAAAGGCAGTGTCTGATCCCACTGTGACATTGTAAGCAATTTGTTGTTTTTACTATAGGCTCTTTTCTCTTTTCCCATTTTTTTGCCCAATGACAAAAAGCAGCAAGCATTTGCCTATCTTTCCAGTGTGTGTTTGTTTTTGTTTTCTTTTTCCTAACATTTTAACATCATCTGTGTTTATAAAGGATATGGGCTATAGTTTTCTTATGATGGTTTTGTTTGATTTGGGTATTAGAGTAATTCTGGCTTTATTAAATGAATCATAAATTGTTTTCTCCTTTTTCTGCTTTTTAAATTACTAGTATAATTCATCACTGAAGCCATTAGGAAATCAGCTTTCCTATGAAAACATTTTCAAGTGATACTTCAATTTACATGGGAATACTATTAATATTTTCTAGATTGTCTTTAGACAGCCTGACAGTTTCTGATTTTCAAAATCATTTACATAGTCCATTGCCAAACTGTTAGCTCTGAAAACATACATACAAGTAACATTAAACAGGCTAGGAAGAGAATACACACACACACACACACACACACACACACACACACACACACACACAGTGGTTTGAATAACTCATAGGCTCATAGATTTGAATGCTTGGTCATTAATGTGTGGCATTGCTTGAGAGGGATTAGGAAGAATCACCTTTTGGAGGAAATGTGTTACTAGTGGTGGGCTTTGGGTTTCAAAAGCTCAAGCCAGGCTCAGTGTCTCTCTCTTCCTACTGCCTGATGTTCCAGATATAGTACTCTCGGCTACTTCTCCAGCACCATATCTGCCTGCATGGTGCATGCTTCCCACCGTGATAATAATAATGGACTAAACCTCTCAACTGTGAGCCAGCCCCAATTAAATGCTTTTTTAAAAAAATAAGTTGCTATGGTCATGGTGTCTCTTCACAGCAATAGAACACTGACTAAGACAACATGCATGCGTGCAATGAAAGAGGCATGAATTTTAAGGAGACAGGGAGAGGCATATTGAAGGGATAAATGTAATTACATTATCTCAAAAATAAAAAGGAAACTATAGGGCATCTTTTATATAAGAAATAGCATCCTTCACAATATATCAATAATGTCTATGATATCAGTATTCATGTACCCCTATTTATCTTTTCCTTGATCAGTTTCATACTGCTTCTATCATTTTTTCTGTCATCATCTTTGTATTTTCTCTATGTCTGTCCTTACTCATTTTAATCCCTCTCTTCCACAATTTAATTTGCATTTTTTAAGCTGCTAAAATACATATTTAAGTCCTTGATGTGGATCTTACATCTTTTCTAATATGACAATATGCCACTTAATGGTTCAGAACAGTATACCACATCTAAAACGCAGTAGGCCCACACAGTGTCATAACCTATTAGCATCATAGTAATGGTAGTTTATGTAAGTATACTCTTATGACATTTATGCGTAAAAGAAATCACCAGACTGCATCTCTAGTTAAACATAAGTAACTATAACCATTTAAAACCACAAATTTCCATTTGATAATTCTTGTAACTACACCCCACAAGTTTTACTATGCTTTTATTAATTTTTTCAGTCTTTTGTAATTATTGTCCTCTGAATTATTCATTGTCATAAGACTCTGTTTTGTTTGAGACTGGGTCTTACGTATTTCTAACTAGCCTAAACTATCTATGTAAACCAAGCTAGCCTTGAATTTTTGGCAATCCCTCTCCTCCTGCTTTTACGTGCTGGAATCATAGCAATGCACCACTATACCTGGCTATAAGAGTCTTAATCTATAAATATTTACAAATTGCTCAGATTTCTGTCACATGTTTCTAATTTAATCTCCACTATAAACTTTCAATTTCTTGAAATTGTTGTGACTTCTTGTATATTGTATCTTATGACTTATCTTGGCAAGTATTTCGTCTGCAGACAAACAGAATCTGATCTGTAATTATTGCATGCAATGTGCTCTCTATAAACATGTGTACAGATGTATATGCATCTCAAATTTCACTGTTTAGATCTTCAATTATTGTCTAGAATCTACATTTTCTACTCATTAATAATACAGAAGTTCAAGTTTTACAACTATAGTGCCACAGAGGGGGAAATCCTAGATAGAACCTATGTGTTCTTTCTATTGTGTAGACTGAGATCAGAGCCCAATAAAGTTAACATGGCCAGAAGTTATAGGACAGAATCTGAGAGAAGACAGCACTTTACAGAAAGACAATTAAGTAATTCTTAATATAAATTCTAAGGAATCCACAAAATACAGAATTTCTAAGATAGTGCTTCTTCAAGAAGACACAGTACCATACAGACTGAAATGTACAAATGAAAGTTCTGATATGAGATGAGGAAGAAGTCAACAGAATGCCATGCTGAGATACATACTGACAAAGCTAGAGATCTTGAAGGAAGAAGTAGCTTAAATATAAGTTTTTCTTTCATGGGGAAAATGTGCTCTAAGGTAATTCATAAAAGTTAGTGAGTGATAGAGGTTAGCTGTAGACCAGTCATAGGGAATGCTGTGTCAGAGCAGGAGGGAAATTGGGTTCATTGTGTGAGATGAGAAATGAGCTCTAAACTAGATGCTGACTTCCCATATCCAGATGTCCACATACAATGTTCCAGGGCATTTGCTGCTGCACGGCACTCATTATGTAGTCCCCAGACCAGCATCATTGTCAACTGAACACTAGTCTCAGGAATTTTATCCACAAGGCCCACTTATATCTACTAAAGTGGAACCTTGGGAGGTGTGGCTCAGACACTTTAGGGGAATCTCATGGACACTGAGATTTGGAAATATCAGTGCTTGAGAAAGGGAAATGTTATTTCTTAAATGGCTGGTGAACCCCTTCACAGTATAAAATTATTAGAAGTGTTTTTTATCATAAAATAAATGAGTATATTTAATCACACAAGTGCTAGGAGAGATAGAATTGTCTCAGGTCCACAAGCCTTTCTCTCTGTCCTTTTTAAAAGATCCATTCCTATGTGACATGCCTTGTTTGTCATTCTTCTTATCAATCTGTGTTGATAAGAGTATTTAAACTATTTTTGATTTATGGTGAGATAATCTACTGTTTTCTGGATTTTTAAGCATAAAAGAGTTTTTAAGCCTGACTTGAAATATGGAAATGGCACATTTTTTTTAATATTACTTTTCCTGTTTACCTTCCTTTCTTTTCTTACCCCTTCCCTTTTCTCCACTCCTCTTCGGTTTCCTCTTTCGTTCTTTTGCCATGCTACCTCATCTACCTTTCCTTATGCCTTTACCACAAAGCATGGCTTAAAGAAAGAAAAATATTTGTTTAGAGTCAGGTTGGGTTTTAAGATATTGCTGATTTGTCTTTCTCTTTTCCTGGGGAAAAGTCACTCTCATACGTAAAAATTTAACCACACTGGGTCTGATTCATTTCTAGAAACCATTTCTAGAAATACAGTTGTTGTGACATTCAAGTGCAGTTGCTGTTCAAGAGCAGGTTGTCCTACCCTTTTCACTGATGGAGACAAGGCTGGCAGCAGTGCCATTTGAGTCACTAGGTAATTAGAACTTAGGTAATAAGCCTAATAGACCCTGGATGCTTCTACCCTGTTGAAGGTCTGCCAGTCTTCTTAGGTGAGACTGATTGGGGAAACCCTTTACATACAGCTCATTAGGACAGATGGCCTAGGCTGAACAGATAATGACTTTTTGGCATCTGCATATATTCCATACAGTTTAAATTGCTCAGTTCTTATTGATACATACAAAATAAGAAGACTGCTGCCAATATGCCTGGTCCATTCTCATAGCCACCTGCTTGCTCATTTAGATTTATCGTATGGACTATCTTCCTAATTTAAATGACCAAGTCCTCTCTCTCTTTCCACATGAAAGGTGCTAGAAGAGCCCATCTTTTCTTTGCACATTCATACACTGCAGTAGGACTTTAGTTGGATGCTCTCTGTATCAGCAGGACTTTGCCCTCTCATTTCCATTCAGTGTAAATGACATATTTGTTGTGGTCTGTGGCAGATAAGACAATTTAAAGAATCACCCTAATTTTGACCTCAGCCAAAATGTGCCCAAAAAGTATACATTATGCGATACTTCACAATGATTTCTATATCAGAAAAACAAACATAGGACACTGGGCTGGGACCTACATCACTGCGTTATCACTCAGCCCTCACCAGAGAAATGTCTTTTTACAGGAAATGGTAATTAACACAGAGACTGAACAATGTGCAGAAAGTAAGAGATTTTGTCCTTTTGTTTTGTTTGACAGATAGATAAAGAACATTAAGTTGTATGGGTAAGGATACCTCATGAGGAAGGGGAAAGAATATAATCAAAATATATTGTTTGAATGTTTAAATGTTTAAGGGTAAAACAAAAATATATTCAAATTTTCAAGTAAGTGGTACCTTTAAGTGTGTTAGAAGACCAAAGTGTTAGAGCTAATAAACAGGTTAAACAAAGTTTTATGGTTTCCTACCAACAAACAAAAGTCAGTTATAATTATACCCAGTAAACAACATGAAGACAAAAATGAAACATATTATAAGCATTGTTATAGTAACTTTTTATTTGAATTTTTGTCATTACCCACTCTTAGCAACATTTAGCCCATTTTAAACTTTGCATCGTTCCTGTTTTCTAAAAACAATTATTCACCATATGCCATGCTCATATGTGGACTTACTCCATACGTGGATGTATATAATAGATCACTCCCCAAATCAAATAAGTTTTCAACCAACAAACCTGTTTTTCAGTGCTGGGAATGGTATCCAGAGCCTTATGCATGCTAGCAAATGCTATATCTCTGGCTCCTCAGCCAACACATACATGTTTAAGGCACTTCTGAAACAAACTAAGTGGAGTATGGGCCCCTCATGTGGGCCCCTCATGTTAATGACTAGCTTTTTCTTGAGCAGATGAGATCCTGCAAAGATAGCAGAATCCTGAGGCAGGGGTTTCAGAAATGCTTTACCATTCACTTTACTCTCAGTCAGGTAGTCCTGTCATTTTACCACTTGCCAGTGTGACCTCCAAATTTAGTGTTTGTCTCTTTCAGCTAGAGGGTGGATTTCATTAGAAGCAGGCAGGGTCTTTGCAGAAATGATCCCATACTCCCAGAAGTGCTTGCCTTTGTGTACTCGATAGACATCAACAAATGGATGAATTATTAAACATTGTCTTTTTAGTAGTTTTATTTTAAAATTCACTCATTTCAAGTGTATCATTTGATGATCTTCTGACAAATTTGCAGATATATGTAATCATAGCACATTCCAGTTTTCTAACCTGCTCGCAACAGAAATGTTTGTCATGTGTATTTGTATTCATTCCTGGTCCTTCCTTTAAACTCTGGCAGGCAGTAATCTGTTCTCTCCATCTATGAATTTACCTTATCTGAATGTTTGATGTAAATAGAATAAAAGAACAGCCATTTACATTTGGCTCCTTTGTATTTCCATCATTTTTAGATGAATTCTCATTGTACCATTTTCAATAGTTTGTTCCCCTTTTTGGCAAATAATATTCTATTTTACAAATGTACCATGTTTTTCTCTTTAGCAGTTAATAGACATTAGGAATTTTTGCAGTTTTCAACTGCTATGAATAATGATGCTATGGCCATTTGCAAGCAAATGTTTTTATAGACATGTTTCATAAACATAAAAATCATAAGTCATTAGTCAATTCAATACTATGTCCATTTAGCAGAGCAGTAGTAGTAGGTTCTCCCTTAGGGCCTGTGACCCATCTAGCCATAGAGTCTTGTCCCAGTAACGGTGCCCCATATGGGTTTCATCCCATGGAATGGGACATAAATCCAGTCAGAATAAAGTTGTTACTCCCATGATATTCATGCCATAGTGCACCAGTGGACATGTCTTGCCGGGCCAGTCATTATTGTAACTCACAGAATTCACAGCTGGGTAAGATTGGTGACCTTTCTCCTCCAGTAGCATACATTTTACCTTTGCATTCTAAGAAAGCTAGCCACTGTGGATGAAGTTTCCAGATTACCAAGGAAACCAGCTTGATATCTCCATGTTCTATGACCCAAGAAGTAGTAATTTCAGCAATAGGGTATTAAGTTTTAGAGAGTAAACAGTAGCATTGGAAATAGACTGTAATATATAAGGGTCTTTGGAACCTCACTGGCCAACAACTCCAAAAAAGGCAACTATTCCTGATTCTGGGCTTTTTATTTGTTACCTTATGGTATCTAGTAGGGCCACTGTTGCCCCGTTATTGGATCACTCTATTTTAATCCTTTTTATGTGTGTACACTCCTCCTTCCAAGGCTCAGAAATTGTTGCAGATGAGAGAGCAGAAATAGTTTGAGAGCTAGGAGAAATGGATGACTACAAGAAAATGGTCTTCTGAATATAGCAGGGCAACTGCACATATGAACTCACTCTAGTTGTGTCAACATGCAAAAGACCTTTGCAAGCCCAAGGCAGACCAAATCCCAGCATGGAAAGGGAAGTTGGGTACAAAGGCCCACACCCTAGCTGAGTAGCTATTGGCAGTTGATAGCTTCTAGGAAAGGGACAGTATCTTTTCTCTAAGAGTATAGGACAATTTGCCAAGAAATTTGTTTTTGTCCTATGCAGCTTTCTTTATGGTTACATGCTGCTTGGACTTTAGGGAACAGCTTAGAATATAAAGGAGGAAGTGGCAGTTGGCAATTGACAGTTGGTGGAATGGGGCAGTTGATGGAATGGCTTATGAGATGCTAGCCTCCTATTCTCTAAGCTAAGGATAGACAAAAAGGGCAGTGAATCTTTCTATCTATCTTTAAAGGCCCACCTGCAAGAGTATGAAGATTTCTGTCTCTCTTTAGATCTAGAGAATAAAATGCACAGTGGGAATCTGTTACAGTTAGGAATCAGTTATAAGTTAGGAATCTTTCTCATTAGCAGTTGGGGCAAGAGAACAGGTTTCAAAATTCAGTTACAAGCAGCACTCCAACGTAGTACAAGAGAACAGCTTTTAGGGTAAGAGAGCAGGAGTTACAAGTTCTCTTCAGTTACAAGTATACTTCTCTGATAAGTCAACCATGCTGCAGTGGAAGGCCATATAATCAAGAATATTTGTGTAGCAAAATTTGCCTTTATGGGTTAAGGTAGGGGTGGAGAGAATATTGGGGAGATAGGGTATGGTAGATAAATCTGGAAAGAATTGAGAGAGGAAGTGTAAATTATATCAAAACACACTAAACAAAATTTTCAAAGCATTAATAATGTTTTTTAAAAACAAGATATAAAACAGTGAGAAAAACACCTAATATTGACCTCTGGTCTCTGCATACATACACAAGCACAGGCAAGCATGTATATATACATGTTGACAAATATGTGACATATACTATAAACAAATAACAGAGAGAGAGAGAGTAGTAATTATGGAATGTATGAGGCAACTGCTAGCATAATTTGCATATGTGAACATTTTATAAATGGAACGATTACACTCATAATAACAAAAATCACAGTGCAATAAATACATAATCAGTAACAAGTCATCTATTTATCAACTCTCATGTTACTGTATAACTTTGTCTTCTGCCTTCTTAGGAAAGCAGTACAGTGATTTGTTCACAGAAGCATCCTCACAGACATGAGCAGTGCATCACAACAACCTTATTAGGTGTTAATTTTCAGCCTCATTGTCGTCTAATAAATAGGACTGCCATTATATAAGTAGCCTGTCATTGACTGAAACATTGTTAACTGATACCTGTCTGGATAGCTTGGGGTCCCACAACTTTCTGAAACTTAAGATTTTATCATTTGTTTAGCTTTTTTCCTCTTGAGATTTGATAGTCATCTGGAATCTCTTTTAAGTTATTTCTAATTTCTTATATTTCACATGTGCGGCTGAGACTAGCTAATAGATTTCTCATTTCATTCATTGTGCTTTTCAACTCTTGTATTTCTATTTGGCTCTCTGGGCTTTGGGTATCTTTTTTTTTTTCAATCTCATTTCTTTGTTGAGTTTTTCTGTTTGTTTTTACTATCATACTTTCCATTAATTCTTTAGACATTTTTAAGCTTTGAAGATATTTTTTTAAATGTTTTGAAAAGTATTCTAACATTTGATCTCCCTCATTTTCTATTGATATTTTTGATACAGTTTACTTTCTTTTTTACTTATTTAATTTTTATCTTATGTGCATTGATGTGAAGGTGCCAGTTACCCTGGAACTAGAGTTACAAACAATTGTGAGCTGCCCTATGGGTGCTGGGAATTGAACCTGAATCCTCTGGAAGAGCAACCAGTACTCTTAACTGCTGAGCCATCTCTCCAGCCCCTGGTTTATGTTCTTTTATTTCTTATTTGAATATTTTTATTGAAAAATAGACCATTCCTGAGATGTGGCAACTATGGCGTCAGATTCCTTCTCTTGAAAGTGGTTGATGCTGTTTGTAGTCTGTTACCTTGCAGGGTATCCCCTGGGATCTCTAGCCATTTGAGGCCTTACTTCATAGGGAACCATCTTAAGTCTGTATAACCTGAATAGCAAACAGCTGTTAACAGTAGGTTGCCTACCTGTTTCACTCTTGTTTCTACTTGTGAGTTGAAAAATAGCTTTATTTTCTGTCATGCTTTCTCATATCTTCTCTGTATGCAAGATATAACATTCAGACAAATATGTAGGTAGATAGGCCCATCTCTGATATCTACTGAGTATAGAAATGACCTTGAGGATGCATAGATAATGCCTTCCAGATCACAAGAATATAGGGATCTCATTAAAGATGCCTATTATATCTTATGAAAACTGTGTCCATGTTAAAATGCTGATTTTCAATATAGGGATCTCATTAAGGATATCTATTATATCTTATTAACCTGTGTCCATGTTAAAATGCTAATTTTTCATGTCACTTTCTGCGACCAATCAGTTCTACTGTGTGAGGACATGTTTCTAAAGGTCCCCATTGTATACAAAATCATACATTAAATGCTTGTCATTAATAGAAAGGTACCATGACATCAGAAGTCAAAAATCAAAGTTAATAGTGTAGATCTGTAATTTTATTAATAATAGGCTGACATTTCGAGCATCTCACTTCCTAACTTTATTTATACCTCTGTGTAATATTTGTTTTTGAGGACTGTTTTAAAGTATTCCTTTTTTACTTTCAAATGTTTAAAAGTCGTTTCTGGAATTATGGATTGGGGTTATATATACTTTTTCAAGGATACTGTTTTGTATCTTGTGTATTCATCCATTTGCCCATTTCCATCGCCCCTGCTTCTCATTTACTCCAGCTCTTGGTAACTAGCACTCTACTGTAATATTAAAAGAGTTCAGTTTTGGTTTTACATCTTGCTTATAAATGAGAACACACACATACATGAATGTATATGTATGCACTCACACACTCACACACCTTTTCTGCTGTTGTAGTTATTTGTGTATGGTCTTTTTACTCTAAGCAAACCAAAGTCCTACCATGTAAGAAGCTAGCAAAACAATTTATATGAGAATATTGCACACTGCTGTTCTCACATTTTAAATCTAGTTCTTTCTTTCAAAGGCATCTTTTAGCTAGGGGGGAGTGTCTGTGGTAAAGTGCTTGGTCATTGTATGCAAAAGACATGGATTCTATCCCCTATACATGCACAGGGTAGGTCAACTACAACTTATTTTCTGTTTCTTTGTCGATGTTATTTCATTCCATCTTTAGATTCCCTCCATAAATAGCTCTGTGGTTCCAGCATTGTCTGGAATTGGTGCTACAGAACTGACCTTCTTCACAGAACATTAATATTTTTCCCCCTAGCCTTTGTCCATTCTCACTTCCCATGATGGAAGGTCCTCTGAACTCTTTAAAGCATTCCATACATATACAGTTCCACAATCCTTTTAAAAAATTATACTTTGAGCCAGGTGATGATAGTGCATGCCTTTAATCCCACACTTGAGAGACAGAGGCAAGCAGATCTCTGTGAGTTCAAGGCCAGCATGGTCTACACAGTGAGTTCCAGGACATCTAGAATTACAACAGAGAAACCCTGTCTCAGAAAACAAGCAAACAAACAAAAAACTTATATTTTGCATTAGATTTCCTACACACACTCATATATACTTATTTTTAATTAATTCCAGTCTAACGTCCATAATTTAGTTTAAATGTCTGTTCTACTATGAAAATTCTTTCATTTTCTTGCCTCAATTAAAGCCAATCAAATCTTCTACATCTTGCTTTGGCATTTAACACTTAATAGACCTGTTCACATAAAATATTTCTTTTCTGTTTAACCAAATTTGAGGGTCAGAAAGACTGGGGCTGATGCCTAATATGAGATCTGCAACCCCCATCAGCTCCCTAACCTGCCTGCCTGCCTATTCAATGGAAGAATACTACAAAGATGGGGAATGACTCATAAAATTTTGTTCATATGTTGGTTCTATCATTAGACAATTGTACAAGATTTAGCATTTTACTTCATTTGTCCATTCCTACTTATCTTCCTTCTAATATCTTTAAAGAAATTCCTCTCCAAATGACCACTACCCCAGTCCTTGTTGTATTTAGTACTAGAGCAATGTTGATAGCAAAAAATAGAGGAAAATAGTAAAGATTTCAAAAACATTATTAAATGGAAAAAAATAGAAATGGACAAAGAAATAAAATGCTAAATTTGTGTATGTGTGTGTGTTTGTGTTCTCACGTGTATGTATGCTGTAGTGTATGTGGCAGTCAGGGGACAGCTTGGGAGAGTCAGTTCTCTCCTTCCATTTTGTAGTTCCCTGGATCCAACTCAGATCATCAGGCTTGGCACCAAGAGCACTTGAACACTTAGGTGGAGCTTAATGGGCCATCCTAGTAGGAGCATGGAAGACATTGTTTAGAGTGATTTGACTATGGAGGTCCAGCTCAAGAATTTTCAGAGGGGAAGAATATTAGTGGTGGCCTAGAAACCATTTTTGGATATTTTGGAAAAGGATGCGGCTGCCTTTTGCTGTTGTTCTCAAAATTGCCTAAGGCTCTACTGAAGAATTTTGGATTAATGGCATTGGCAGAGGAGATTTCAAGACAGCCTAGTATTGACTATGTTATGTGATTATTAGTAATCACTTTTATGTAAATCTATATTGAAAAGGAACAAGCTGGACAAAGAGAAATACAAAATGTACAGTTTGAAGAGAAAGGGGGCACCATTAAGTGTTATGGAGCTAAGCCCAATACTCAAGATGATAAAAAGTTTAAAGAAAAACCTGATGCTAAATGGAATAAAGGGAGTAGTTACCTCAGGGTTAAGACCTTCACCAATCTCAGTTTCCGACTTCTGAAAAAAATTAAAGGAAATCTTAAGCAATGAAGAAAACCATCACCAACAGAGAGGTGGTACAAATATAATTGAATGAGGAAGCCAAGTTCCAGCCTCAGCAAGCAGCAGAATTTGGCAGCTTTGGCCACATAGTTTTGGTTTTAGAGTCAAGGATACAAGAAAGAGGTTGGGAAATCTTCCTCTTTGGCTAAGGAAAACTACTGAGGCCAGAATGTGTGTCAGAGGTGTCCCTACATGGAGACCCAGAGAAGCCAATGCTTAAAGCTATAAGGTGAAGCCTGGATTTTGTTGGAGACCCCAAGAGGTTGGAGTTGCCCGAGTGGTAGGATATCTGCCAAGGAGAGCTTCAGAGTGGGTGTGGAGAGAGAGATAAATGTTGCAGTCAACAAAACCTGAAAGGAGTGTTGATCTGAAGAGCACTTTGAAATCAGACATGGAGATGCCAAATTTGGAGTTTTCCCTGCAGATTTACAGTTTTGCTTAGGTCCAGTATTTTCTCACTATGCTACCCTTCCTCACTTTTGGAGTGGTAATGTATATTCTGTGCCATTTTATGTTGGAAGTGTGTGATCTGTTTTTTATTTTGATTTTACAAGAGGTTACAATTAAGAGATAAGGAAATTTCATAGAGTCTCAGCAAAGACTTTGAACTTTGGACTTTTAAACACTATGAGATGGCTGCAAGCATCTGAGGATCAGGGAATAGGATGTGGTTATTTGAATATTAATAGCCCCCATATGCTCATATATTTGAATGTTTATTCACCATGAAGTGGCATTGTTTGAAAGGATAAGGAGGAATAGGAGATGTGACCTTGTTGGAGGAAGTGTATCACTGGGGGTAGGCTTCGGGGTTTCAAAAGACCATGCCAAACCCGGAGTCTCTCTGCCTATAGATCAAGATACAGCTCTCAGCTGCTGCTCCATGCCTGTATGCATGCTACCATGTTCCCTGCCATGATGATAAAGAACTAACCTCTGAAACTGTAAGAAAGCCCACCAGTTTAATGTTTTCTCTCATAATAGTTACTTTGGTCATGATGTTTCTTAACAGCAATAGAACAGTGACTAAGACAGAGGGCTTCTCATGTCTGGTGTTAGGGTTTTTGTTAAGTGGTCTTTCCCTCTTTGAAAAATGAAAAAAGTTCATTAAAACTATATATGTATATTTATATACATATGTATATTGAATTGTATGCATTATAGTTTTTAAAGGTAAATTGTTAATATATGATTCTTTATGGATTTTTCACATTCATTCAAAATATTGTTATTTTACCCACCTCCCTCATTCTCCTGTACTTATCTCCATCACCCTTCCTCTAAGAAGCTTCCCTTTTCCCATTTCCCCATCAGATCATTTGTACCCTAATATTTCCCTTTGCCTTTCTCCTACCTTCCTCTGTATTTATCTCACTCCTCCTCCCTAAAGATCCTCCCTTTTTTCCATTTTCCTGCTATTCCCCTCACTATTGCTCCCTACCCTCTATCCTGACAATGATCCATTTTACTTTCATGGTTTCTGTAATTACTTTAGGATTTATAGTCACATCTATAAATGTGTAACTGAGAACCTCCAGTAAGAGAGAGCATAACAATGTCTGTCTTTCTGGGTCTGGGTTACCTCACTCAATATTATCTTTTCTAGTTCCATCTACTTACCCGCAAAGTTCATGATTTCAATTTTCTTTACAGCTGATTAGTATTCCATAGTGGATATGTACCAATTTTCATTATCCATTCCTTTATTGAAGGACATTTATGTTGTTTCCATTTCCTAGCTATTGTGACTATAGCAGCAGTGAACATGGCTGAGCAAGTATCTGTGGAGTATAATGTTGAGTCCTTTGGCACATGCCAAGGAGTGATATAGCTGTGTTATATGGTCAATTTATTTTAAAGAAGTTAAGAATTCTCCACACTGATTTTCATATTGGCTGCACCAGTTTGCATTCCCACCACCAGTGAATTAGAGGTCCCTTGTCCCCGCGTACATTCCAGTGTTGCCATTCTAACTAGGGTAAGATGAAATCATAAAAGTTGTTTTGCTTTGCATTTTTTTATCAGCTAAGGATGATAAACATTTTGGGGGATATTTTTTAGCCATTTTTTTTTGTTCTTTTGAGAACTCTTATTAAGGTACCAGGCCCATTTTTTGAATGGGTCATTTGTTTATTTTACTTATTGTTTTTTTAGTTCTTTATATGTTCTGGATATTAAACCCCCTGTCTGATATATAGCTGGCAAAGATTCTCTCCCTTTCGGTGAGCTTCATTTTCTCTGGGTTGTTTATCTGTGCAGAAGCATTTTAGTTTCATGAAGTTCAACTTGTCAATTGGTCAATTGTTGGACTTAATTCTTGGGCAAATGGAGGCTTATTCAGGAAGTCCTTTTCTATTCCTATATCATGTAGAGTGCTGCCTGTGTTTTTTTCTAGAAATTTCAGTATTTCAGGTTTCAGTTTAGGTCTTTGATCCATTGGGAGTTGGTTTTTGTGTAAGGTGATAGACATAAGTCTAATTTCATTCTTCTGCATATAAACATCCAGTTTTCCTAGCACTACTTATGTTGAAGGTGCTTTCTTTTCTCCAGTATATTATTTGGCATCTTTTCTAAATATTTAGTTGCTGAAGTTTTGTTTACTCATGTTTAGGACCCTGTCTCCTTAATATCAGTGGGATTGTTTCAAACTCTTTTCCATTTAGGATGATGTTAGCTGTAGGTCTCTTGTATATAGTTTTTATTAAATTGAGATGTGTTTGCTCTAGCCCTACATTCTCTAGGACTTTTCTTATGAAAGCTTGTTAGATTTTGTCAAGTTTTTTTTTTTTCTGCATTGATTTAGATTTAAGTCCATCTATGTAGTTTACTACATTGAGGCCATATATATTTAAAGTTATTTTTGAAATGTGCATATTAGTTGGTCATTGTATTGTTGATTTTTGGTGGTGTTGTGTAGTATTATGTGTTTTAATAATTGGGACTTTGTGTTTCTTTCCACAGTCTCTTTTCTGTGGTCATTCTTATCTTAAGCCAAAATAATGCTTCCTATACTTTCCTTAAGTTTGGTTTGTTGGCTATGAATTTTTTGTGGAATGAATAATATACAAATATATGGGATTTATTAGAGTGGCTTATAGTCTGTGGTTTGACTATTCCAACAATGGCTGTCTCCCAGTGGAAAGCCCAAGAATCCAATAGTTTCTTAGTTCACAAGGCTTAATGTCTCATCTGTTCTTCAGTATACACTGGAATCCTGAAATAATCTCTAATACCAATAAAAGAATGAACTTGCTAGTGAAAGTGAGGGCAGACAGGCAAATAGCTGGATATAGAAATTTTTAAGGCTGTTTATGTCATTGAAATTTTTCTTTCTCCTTCAATCATGGCAGATAATTTTCCTGGATATATTATTTCAGTTCAGCTGTCTTAGGCTTTTAGAATTTGGAATGCATTGCTTCAGGCTCTTCTGGCTTTCAAAGTTTCCATTGATAAGTCAGTTATTCTGATGGGTTTTTCTTCATATGTGACTTGTAACTTCAGTACACTTACTTTGTTAGGTATATTTAGTTGTTTTTTTTTTTAAACTAAAGTGCCTTAGGTATTTTCTGGTCTTGTTTATTTGGTGTTCTGTGTGCTTCTTGTATTTGTTATGGGTGTGTCTCAGTTTGGGGAAGTTTTCTTCTGTGATCTTGTTCAAGCTCTAGTCTATTCCATTGCTTTGGGGAATTCTTCTTCCTTATTTGTGCCTATAAATTGAAGATTGTTTGGAGGCTTGTTTGTTTGTTGTTTTAATGATGTTCCATCTTCCCTATGTGTTCCTTTCCTAGTTTTAAAAAAATTTTCATGCTCTTTGATTATTTGATCTAGATCCTCTATTTTATCCATGAGACTTGATATTCTATCTTCTGCTTTATTCACTCTACTTGTATGGCTTTTCTTTGAGTTTTCTAGTTGGGCTATTGGGTTTTTCAAATACAATTACATTTCTACTTGGGTTCTCTTCAGTATTTCTTCTGATCGAATTCCATTCTCAGGTCTAGGATTGTCTTCATCATTTCCATCAGCCTAAGTTTGTGTTTGGACATCACTCAGGCCTTTATTCTCAAGCTCTTTCTCATTGATTTCATTGAGCTGCTTCTTTAAACTTTTTGCATTCTTTTAGGAGATTTATAATTGTTATTTTAATTTCTACATCCTAAAATTAATCTAAGTCAGTGATTCTCAACCCTTCTAGTAGTGTGACCTTTACTACAGTTTCCCATGTTGGGGTAACCCCCAACCATAAAATTATTTTTGTTGCTACTTAATAACTGTAGTTTTCCTACTGTTATGAATCGTAATGTAAATCTCTGATATGTAGATGGTCTTATTTGGCCCCTGTGGAAGAGTTGTTTGACCCCCAGAGGGTTTGCAACTTACAGATTGAGAACCGCTGATCTAAGTAAATCTCATTGGCAATCATTTTCATAGGACTGGTAGGTTTTGGAGAAGATATTGGCTTCATTTTCCATACTGTTGATATTCTTGTGATGAGATCTCAGCATGTAGATTTCCTTTGTTAGTTCTGAGTTTGTTATGGATGGTGCAGGGTAGGGGAGATGTGTGGGCACTTTGGGTCCAGAGGTTGGAAATGGCTTTGGTGGAATGAAATCAGATAGACAGAGGGGATTGGGTTAGTCCTCTCTAGGACTAGGATGTGTTTCCTATTCTCTAGTGGTCACTTTGCCAAGAAGTCTTTTGTACTGTGCAGCCTTCCTTATGGTTACATGCCGCTTAGACTTGTAGGAACAGCTTAGAAGCCCTGTTTAAGAGAGTGTGGTTAGGCAATGACACAGAAAAGTTAGTGACAGAGGGTGATGATGGGAAATCATGTTATGGAACAGTTAATGGGATAAAAGTTGTTAGGTGTTAGTCCAGTTCTCCAGGCTTCAACAGACAAGAGTCTGAAGAAAGCTTCCTTTCTATCTTTTCCTTTCTAACCTGTCAGAGCTAGGGAGTTAAAATGCTCCAAGTTAAGTATCTGTCTCAGTAACAGCTAGGCAAGAAAGGCAACAGGAACAGGGAAGGGGGGGGCGTCAGTTATAAGTGAAAAAGTAACAGTTACAATTGGCCTAAAAAGAGGGCTTTCAAGGCAGCGACAGCTCAGAAAACAGTTACATTTTAAGAATTCATTTACACTGTTCCAAGCCAGAAGTGTGTGGTAGATAGGTCTGAGTGGAAATATTGGATATGATGTAGGATTGTTCTGTGGTTTGGGGATAGGTAAAGGGAATCCTAGCCAAAGCCTAGAGCTCTATTGCAGTGAAGGCAGGAAAGCCAGACTAGGCTGGTGGGTTGTGGGACCCAGGCTAAATCTGGTTGCAGGAAAGGCATGGATGAGGAACTAAGGGGTAGTCACCACACTATAATGTGAATGAGGATGCACAAAGTCTTGATATGGAACAGGATGTGGATGCACTGCAAAGGGACCTATGGGTGGGTGCAGTTAGGGCAGGACCTAGTTGAAGCTTAGAGGTTGGCTTTGGCACAGGAGGAGGTGGTGGGACTAGACCAAGGCTCTGGATGTGGGAGGGGCTAGATCTGGAAGGTTTCAGAAAAACAAGTATTGGGGACTAGAGGGTACTCACCAAGCTAGACCCTAGAGGAGAAAGTGGGGAGTCTGGGTCCCAGATATTTTTAATAGTTATAGGATTGTATTTGTTTGGTAACCTTTTTTTTCATATTGGAAGACATTAACTAAAAATGATTTGTAGGAAACACAATTTGCTTTATGTTTTTAAATCTCAACTTGTCCCAAACTTCCTATTTTGAATATGTTGTATCTCAAAATGTAGTGTCCTTGTTTGTGACATGAGTAATGTTTTAATCAAAGTATGAAATCTAAGGCAGTGTTGCCTTTTATTCAGATTTAGTATCCTATCTGTCTATCTGTCTAGTCTGTCTAGTCTTACATATCTGAACTTCAGTCTGAAATAGCACATATTTTGTAGGTTTTTTTTTCATTATAGTTTCTTATTTTAAACTCTTTATGGAACATTGCAAAAAAACCTAATGTAATGATCTCTGCTTTCAGTTGCAATTTTTACTCCAAATTTCTATATAAATCACTGTTTCACAGCTCTAATATAAAAAGTCACCAAGGGGCCGGTGAGATGACTAAGAAGGTTTAAAAAAAAAGCCTTTGCTATGAAGACCTGTATTCAGTCTCCAGAATCCATGTAAAAGAAGTTAGATGCATTGGCATGCATCTATAATCCAAGCATTCTTATAGGCAGATGTGATGTGGAGACAGGAGAATCACCCAGAAGCTTCACAACTCAGCTAGGGTTGAGTTTCTGTTTTTAAAAGTGTTTTTAATTTAATTTAAAAAGTATGTTTTTAAATACATACTTCAATATCAGAGAGAAATTTAGAAATGTGAAAACAGCTAGCACTTAACTTCATAAGAACAGGATGAAGTAAGTTTAACAATAAAGAAATGAGTAACATGTTTTGGGTGTGCTTGGAAGACACAGTCATTTGAACTGATGAAGCCACATGAAAGGTAGTGACACCAACTGGGGCTCTAAGGAACAGAAAAGGGAATTGGGGCATTTGGCATTAGGAATCTGAATCATTCATTCTTTTTTTTATTTATTTCTAAACCAAATCACTTAGTTTTTCACAATAAACTAAACTAGCTAAGTAACAGTGTCCTAGATTTTTAAAAATAAAGGTTGGCACAGTGCCCAGCTCTGAACAGTCCTTTTTATCTTAAGGCAGGGCTAATCCTCCAAGGGAAGGCATCTTTAGCCTCTGGTTTTATATTTTGCTTTGTTTTTGGAATTGCTTCTGTCTAGGTCTCCAGCATCCCTGGTTTGTAGCTACTTAACCAGAGGCTCAGGAAGGGCTCTGGTCTTTAGTTACAGGACTGTGATTTACTTTGGCAAATCTTGATCTAATATACTCTAGCTCTCCAACTCTCTTACTATTGGTTATACTTAAAGGTATTTCCTAAATACCCCCTTTGTTTTTTGGACAGTTTCTGTCCAGCTATTAGTCTAAAGTTTAATGTAAATTATTTTATCTTAGCCAGTGGCATACAGTAGGTCACATTCAGATAGTGAATGTTAACTAGATACTAGAAAGTACCAGACTTGGTGGGGTATAAGACATTTAAACTTTCCTTCATTTAACAGAAATTCATTTTGTTTGCCCCCTTGAAACGTGAACTGCATTGAAACATCTATTTACATGAAATTCTTTGGTCTATTCTGAGTCTGATGGTTAATGCAGAATAAAAAGTCAATAAATCAGCCCAGAAGTGCTGCCTGAGGCTCAGGCACTTTCCACAAAGCCCACACTAACAGAGAGGCACACACAAAAAAAAATTCATATAACCCTCTTAGGAGCCTGTGTGTGCTGCATCTTTAACTGAGTAGACCTCTGAAAATTTTTCTCACTATTGTCAAGGTATCTTTCTCTATGTCTAATTTTCACTATAAAATTATGCAGGGATATTTCAACATATATAAATCAATAGATGAAATTCACCACATAAACAGACTGAAAGACAAGAACCACATGATCCGCTTATTAGGTGAAGAAAAATAGGCCTTTGATAAAATCCAATATCCTTTTCATGATAAAAGTCCAAAAGAGACTTGGGATACAAGGGACATAGCTCAACATAGTAAACGTGATTTGCAACAAACCCACAGCTAACATTATCCTGAACAAAGAGGAACTCAAAACAGTTCTACTAAAATCAGGAACAAGACAAGGATGTCCACCCTCTCCATACCTATTCAGTATAGTACTTGAAGTCATAGAACAATAAGACAACTGAAAGAGATCAAGTGGATAGACATAGGAAAAGAAGGCATCAGAATATCCTTATTTGCAGATAATATGTTTATTTACATATATGTGTATATGTTTCTATAGTATGTATATGTATATACATTCATTCCATCAGGAAACTTCTACAGCTGCTAAACGTGTTCAGTAAAGTAGCAGGATATAAAATTAATACACAAAAATTAGTAGCCTTTCTGTATGCAAGTAACAGACTGAGAAGAAATCAGGGAAATAGTGCCTTTCATAATAGCCTCAAAAAAGTTAAAATACCTTGAGATAACTCTAACCAAGCAAGTAAAGGACTTGTATAATAAAAACTCTAAGACATTGAAGAAATCAGAAGATGGAAAACTCTCCCATGCTTATGGGTTGGTAGGATTAATAAAGTGAAAATGGCCATCCTACCAGAGTAGGAAATTGCCTCTTAGGAAGAGAATTAACACAATTCTGACGACATATCAGATACCTTTTAAGACAGACCTGAGCTGACACAAGGATGGGCAATGATGGACAGGGTTTCCCCATGACCATGACTGTTTTGTGATATATATACTTCTTGACCTGTATTTAAACCTACATCTCATGTTCAGACCCTAAAGACTGACGTGACTCACACATCACTGTGACTCTGTTATTTGTTCCTTTTCCCAATGTGGCCACGCTGAATAAATCCCCCCCCCCGTCCCCGCCCCGGGCAGCCGCCCTCTCTCTCACACACACACATACTACCTTTTTCTGATCTTAAAACTATCCATATGTTTATTTCTTCTTAGAAACTATTTAAAATATTTAAAGCTTCCCTTTTTTGTGATTGTGGCTGTGAATGCCACAATGTCACTACTGTAGTTACAGATTTTTGTGATAAAATGATTGTTCCTTTAAAAAAATTCATCAGAATTCTTAAGACTTGTAATCATAACTGTATGTTTGTCTTACTTGGTCACTTAGTTTGGGGCAAATATATAAAATTAGATGATTTAAGTTCCTTAATGTGTGAGTCTCAGAAGGCACAGGAACTGTGTATTCATTTATTGCTTATTTTTCATCCAGCTCTTTTCCCATTCTCCCATTTCCTTTGATTACAAAACAGCAATCTTAAAGACAGCACACACCACAAAGATTATCAAGCCTAAATCCCTTCTTTACAAATGACTAAACTACTTAAGAGAGTTAAAGTAATTTGCCTAAAACAACAGAACTCCAAAGTAAACATAGTGGAATTCTGATTAGTGTCTTTTGACTTCAACTTGAATGTATTGTCAGTTATTCCAAGCTGTTTAGTTTTATTGCAACTCAAGAAATTCTGAGTTTCAGGAAGTGTAATTATTAAAGAAAGTTTAGCCTTTTATTGGTCTGGTACTTACTACAAAAATTATTGGCAGGCCTGTGATGGTATTCCTAGGACCTTGTGTGGTATTTGGCATCTAGTCCATTGTTCTGTCATTTACATGTCATTATGTGTCTTTGTGCCTACATTCTTTTAAACCTCATAATTAGTGACTTTAATGTCTTTTAGATTCAATATTCCTAAAGTGTGCTGCAGTCCCTTTGGGAACTAGAATAAGTTATTAGAGCCTTGCAGATGTGCGTGGCTGCTGCATTCTGTCATTTTCCTTTCCATTGATAGCCTACGGCCTCAGCTGCTGAGCTGTGAAGAAGCTCAAACCTCCAGGGTCCATTAGATTTAACTTGTTTACTGCATTGATATCTATATGTTAAATGACAAGAGAGTTCAGGTTATTGAATAATTTAAAATTCAGCTCTAATTGGTGTCATATGACCTAGAAAAGGCCATGGATGACGCCAGGAGCATGCTGTGAATTTCTTATAAATTATTCATAAATTAGATGATTCATTTGCCTGAGTATCTTGCTAAATGCAAAAGTTTGTAAGTTATAACTGATGATATAACACCTGTAAGTATTTAGTTCATAATGCTGGAAGGTAATCTACCTTGATGATCTTCTAGCAAAATCTGCCAGTGTAGGAGAGTTAATTGCACTGAAGAGAATGAACATTTATTTGGGATGAGACGTTGGCAAACCACACAGTGCAGCTGTTGCATTACACATTTTCTGTCAGTTTGACAACTGGTCCATGTATAGTGTTAAAATGAAACATGCTATTCTGTGCTTTATTCCACATTAACTCCAAAATATTCTGGGAGACACAATGACTTCCCCCCCACACACACACACACATATGCACATGCACAGTACTATTGACTTTTTTAAAAAAATAGAGAAAATTTTGAAGTTCAGAATTAATATTTTTTTCATAAACTGATAAGGAGGAAAATTAGAGTTATTAACACTTGCCAAGATAGAAAAATTATTTACCATAAAAAAACAAATATCAATAAGACCTTTCGGTAATGTTGACTATTCCTGTGCATAAGAACTCATGAGTGCATTGGAAGTAATCAGTTCCCAAGTATCCAAGGTTGATGACAACACCAATTGATGTCCCAAAGTGGACAAGGGAAATCTTACAAAGTCCCACTCCTGAGTGAAGAGCTTCCAGATAATTAGTGAATGCTAAGAGAGGGAGAATCAGTGTTCTCCATCACCTTAATAAGTCATACAATCCTAAGTGATCAAGCCCTAAACACTTACACATATGAGCAACACTAAATAGGCTCAGCAGATTGGAATATGTGTGTGTGTAACAATAATAGTTAAAGAAGTATGAGTTTGAGAGGTAGTAGAAAATACAGTAATGAAGTAAATACAGTACTCATGAAATTCTCAAAAAAGTTAAAAAATTTTTAAAAGGAAATATTGCTGTTTATGCTCTCCATGTTCTTTTATAAAAGAGATTATCCAAAATTATAATGGTAACTCAAAGAAATAGCTGCTTATATATTGATAATTCCACAAAGTAGTAGTGTAGGATTTTTTTAACATGTAAGAACATTGGAATAGTCTGTTCATTCACGTGCTTGAATACATGTGTATGCGATACCATATCATACATGTTTATAACATAGGTATCATATATGATTATATGATATATATATATAATATATTATATACATATATATTATATATGTGATTCTATAACAATGTATCTTAAAACTTTAGGAAATTTTTCAACTTCATTAGTTTCTTAAATTTCAGTTGTAGAAAATTCTTCATGATGTCTAACCTAAGTCTTTCTTACCTTTTTCTCTTTGCTTTATTATTGTGCATATGTGGGTGTGCATGGTATATGTTTGGTGTGGGTTTTAGCGTGCCATGACTCATGTGTGGAGGTCAGAAAACAACTGTATAGAGCTGGTTTTCTACTTCTAACTTTACATAGGTTCTGGGGATCAAACTCATTTTGTCAGGTTTCTGTAGCAACTCTTTTACCTACCAAGCCATCTTACCAGCCTCTTACACTTGATTGTAAATCCCCCCCAACCCCGTGGTATTTTTCCATCTAGTCTTTAGCCTTTGTCTACCTAGGTTAAAGAGTACCATTCTCCAGCTCTATCATAAACCAGAAATGTTAGAAACTTTTTTCTGTGCTGTGGATCCCATGATATGTTGTGCCAAGAATTTCACTGTCAGAAGCTACTCCTCATGGCCTGTGATGGTGGCATCCTTTGTATAGGAAAAATCCTAAAGTGCTTCTATGATGAACTCAACTATTTTTATCAGTGGTAATTAGTTCCTCCCGTAATTTGTAATGCAGTTCATTTTTCCAGCAAATGTATATTAGCATGATTTCCTGCTAAATATCATCCTAGCTTCTGATTGTTTCATCCCATTTATTATCATGTAGAAAGCATATTAAGAACACTGCTGTAGAGTGAAGCTTTGCTAGGGAAAAGCCCTCCCCCATGTGGTTGGAAGACACTAGGTTTAGGGATTTTGATTGGTTGATACTTTTGTTTGTTTCTTTGTTTTGTTTATTATTGGGAAAGAGGCTTGCTGCATAGCTCAGGCTGACCTTGAATTCAAGATTCTCTCTACTCAACCTCTTGAGTCTGAGTGCTGGGATTATAGTCTTCACCACTATACTTAACTACATTGTTTATTTTTTCTGTTGGGTTTTGAGCATATCTTAGCATATAGAATTTTTTTCTTGAAATACTAGAGATTGATCTCAGGACCTTCCACATTCAGTGTAAATGTTCTACTATTTGAGTTCCATCCTCAACCCTACTAGAATTCCTTAATTAGAAGATGTAATCACCAAATTTAGTTGACAACAGCAGGCCAAATATAGCCAATTACATAGTTTTATAAGACTGATGAGCTAAGAATATTTTTTATATTATTATATGACTACAGAAAGGACAGAAATATTTCAGGAAACAGAAAAAAATCATGAAATTTAAATTTTAGTGTCCATAAATAAGATTAACTGGAACACAGCTATGCACATTCATTATTATCTCTTGCTTTTGTGCTACAAAAGCAAGTGTGAGGTAGCAAAACCTAAAATGCTTAATGTCTGACCTTTCACAGAATTAAAAAAAGCCCGTAGATTTCCACTACCTAGGTATAAAAATGAAAGAATTACAGCTACCTATGACAACAGGAGTTGACTTAACAAATTAATACTGGGGCAATAAAAGCCAGGTTCAAAAGAATATGTATCATATTACTACATTTAGCCTTAAGAAATAAAAATGTAGCTCGATGGTGGTGGTGCACACCTTTAATCCCAGCTCTTGGGAGGCAGAGGCAAGTGGATCTCTGTGAGTTCAAGGCCAGCCTGGTCTACAGAGTGAGTTCCAGGACAGCCAGAGTTATAACAGAGAAACCCTGTGTCAAGAAAGAAAGAAAAAGGAAGGAAGGAAGGAAAGAAGGAAGGAAGAAGAGAGAGGGGGAAGAGAGAGAGAGAGAGAAAGAGAGAGGGGGAGAGAGAGGAGGGGGGGGGGAGAGAGAGAGAGAGAGAGGGAGAGAGGGAGAGAGAGAAAGGAAAAAGTAAGAAAAATGTGAGTTGAATTCTAGTGTGCAAGATAATGACCATCCTGGCATTTTTCTTATGATTGTATAGTGGTAATATTAGTTTGTTCATCTATCTATGGTCATTGTTCTCTAAAGAATTGTTGAGAAAGATGGAGCTGGAGATATGGATCATTAGTTGAGATTTCTAGCAGCTCTACTCAAAGATGTGGTTTTGATTCTCAGTACCTACACAGCAGCTCACAACCATATGTCCAGGGGGATTAGACACTCTCTTCTGGCCTCTACAGGCACCACGTATGAAAGGACTTTCTGAATAAGACTCCATCTGCCAACAATTGAGAAGACCTCATAAAACTAAAAAGCTTCTGCACAGCTAAAATATCACTTATAGAGGAAGTCCATTGGGGAAAGACTCTTTGCCAGTTACATATCTGACAGAATTAATATCCAGAATATATGAAGAACTCAAAAAACAAAGATTTTTTAAATGCCTGACACATTCAAATTATGTGCCAGGGACCTGAACAAATTGCTCTCAAAAGAAGAAATAAAAATGGCTAAGAAATGTCTCAAAAAATCATTTTCCTGGCTGTTAGGAAAATTAAAATAATAAATGAACTGAGATTTCATCTTACCCCAGTCAGAATGTCAAGGATCAACCAAACAACTGAGGGCAAATGCTGAAGGGGATGTGAGGACACAGAAGCACCCATTCATTGCGGGTTGGTTTGCAAACTGGTGCTGTCACTCTGGAAATCTGTATGGAGAACCCTCAAAAAGCTAAAAATAAGGCCACCATATGACCCAGCTATTCTACCCTTGATATATACCCAAAGAACTTAGTATCCTGCTTCACAGATACTAAGCCATGTTCATTTCCACTCTACTCAAAATAGCTTGGAAATGGAAATAACCTGGATGTTCTTCAACTGACAAATAGATAATGAAAATATGGTTCATATACACTAGGGAATATTATTCAGCTGTAAAGAAAAATTTGCAGACAGAGACCATTAAGGAAAACCACAACCAGTCAAAATACAGAAAACAATTGATTGTGCAGTACCTAGCCACAACTGATACATATACAATATAACTCATGTATCTGAGAATCAGGAATCATAATGGGTGAGGAGCCAGAAAAAAAAAATTGTAAGAGCCAGAGGAATAGGAAGTTTTCTTTGAGAATGTATCTCTTAGAATTATCGCAGAACAACAGCCATGAAGTCTCACTAACATGTCTGCAAGGCCTGAACAAAGATGGCACTAATAGATATGCTAACATGGAAGGGAGAAATCTCATTGGGCAACTCCTAGATAGAAAAAACTATAAGAAACTAAGAAATGCTGAGAGTGGGAAATCATACTTTTCCTCAGGGAAGAGCACCCAAATTGGTTATTAAATCAAGTGGTCATTCTTGAAAACATATACATACAAATAATATTATATGAACTGAGCAGGTTTGTGTGTTAAGTGAATAAATGGAATTCAATATAAAAATGATGTAATATTTAAATTTCAAAAAATATAATAATTTTAAAAAATTGGTTTCTGTAAATATCATAGCAGCCTTATTTATAAGAGCCCTGCATTAGTGTCCCCCCCATTAATAAGAGAAAAATTAATTGTGCCATAGCCATAAAACAAAATACTATGTAATAATCAAAACAATGAATGTTGATTTACTGTAGCTATAATGGTGTAACTGATGAGCATAGAGAAGTGGTGTTGAGCAGAAAGCATGCAAGGGGACTTCTGGGTGATAATTGACCAGGGAGATAGTTACGTCCATACAAACAAATGTGAAAATGCATTAAGCCATACCTGTATGCTGTGCATTTTATTATAAATTTTGCCTGTATTTTTTAAAAAATTAATATTTCTTAAGTTAGTGTTACTTAGCTGAAAGTTTCATATTAAACCCATATGCAGGCTAGAGAGATGGTTCACTGAGTAAAGGTGTTGGTTACCAGAGAACCAACTCCTACAAGTTGTTTTCTGACCTCTACGTGAGCATCATGGCAGCCATGTGCTTGTATAACAACATGTGTGCATGCACATACAGACATTAAATAAAATTGTAATGTAGGTTTTTAAACACCCATATGCCACAGAACCAATTCAGAATGTTTTGTTAGTTTAAGACTTCGTTAAGTGAATTTGTGTTTGTTAATATCACATATAACTGCATGGAGCAACTCTAGAAAGAAAAACACATCTGTTTCATTCAGGCCTATTGTTATTTGCATGGATGCCAGAGGTGTTACATAGCTTCAACTCCACTAATAAAGTAGCTGAATTTCTTATATTTAGAACCTTTTGGGAAGTTTGCTTTCCATTCTTTTTCTTGCTCTCTCTTGATAACACATGATTCAGCCTAATCTTAGATCTTACTTTATTTTTGAGACAGAGTCTTTCTATATAGGCCACGTTGGTCTGGAACCTGGTACAGAACTCAGACTGACTTTGAGCTTGTGATTCTTCAGCTTTTCCCATCCAATGCTGGTATTCTAACTTTCTTCATTACTATTCCATAACTCAAATTGAGTTTTTCCAATAATGTGATGTAGTCAAAACATGCTTATTGAGGATATAGTATGTGGAAGCCCAAAAGTTCCATACAGAGATGTGTACAGAGCCCCTTCTATTAGAAGTTATTGATTATTCATCATTTTCAGCTCTTATAAATTGGTAAGGTGTTTTATTCTGCTGTCAGAGATATCAACATTTATTCATTTATTCTCTCTAGATAACTAAACTGTTTATGAATTCATTCATTTAAAAAGATGTGTAGACTCAATACACACACACACACACACACACACACACACACCCCTCTGTCCTGCCATCTGTGAATATCAATTTATGTGGCAAAATGGACTTTATGAACAGAAAGTCTTTGTATCTGTGAATAAGCTATGAACTATGAGGTGAGGAAATTACCCTGGATTACCTAGATAGATGTCCCCTATAGTCCAAATAGTCTTTGTCAAACTAAGAAAAATATCAGCACAGGACACTATGCTGTTAGAAGCAGACGCTGGAGTGATGCACTTTGAAGATGGAGGAGAGGAAAAACAAACCAAGGAATTCATATGGTCACTAGAAAATTTAAAAATAAATAAATGAATGGATAGATAGATAGATAGGTAGATAGATAGATAGATAGATTTTTCTCCTCAGGGCCTCCTAAAATAACAAGCCCTGCCAAAACCTGAGATTGAGCCCAGTGAGATATATTTCTTATTTCTGACCTCTACAATCTTTGGAGAAGACATTTGTGTTGCCATACACTGCAAATTTGCTAGTAATTTGCTACAGCAGCAATAGGAAATGAATATAGAAATTGTAATTTATTAGTTTCCTGTGAAAGGGGTATTTATTCTCACAGCCTAGAGCATATAAGCTTATCTCGGTGTACAAGTGATTGTCCATAAAAAGTGAAAAATTACTTCAGTGGGTGTGTTATTAGCAAGCTATGTCATTAACATATATAACATATACCATCACCTTTGTGTCTTTCTACAATGTGAGAATATATTGAGTATTAATAGATTCACAAGCTACACTTCACCAAGTACTTACACATTCCTTTGGAATCATAACCCTGACGAAATTTTATTCCGATTGCTTAATATCTGGCACTTGAATGATATATCATACTTCAATCAATTACATGTAGGTGACAGAAAGTTAGAAATAAGTGTATAGGAGCTAACATGTGATGCAAAGAGTAGATGCAGAGTTGGTACCAGTCTAGAGAGTCATTTCAAACGCGCAGGTGCTAGATTAAGAACTGATCTCAAAGAGACTGACCTGAGGGATCTGGACAACTTTAAAGTTAGTGATGTCAGACTAAGCCAAGTCAAAGGACAGTTGTATTTGTCCTCTGTCTATCTCGTAAGCAGAGGCCATGACAAATACACTGAGTGGCCAATTGGTGTGATCAAGTGCCAATTTGGTGTGTCATGGTGTAGGCTGAGGTAGTTCTATGTTCAGATTCATGTTTGCATCATTCATGGTTCTGGTGTGTCCAATAAGCTTAAAGGTGGTAATTTTTTAATAAGCATGAATAAGTCATCAGTTTATGCTTTACAGATGGTAATTATATATGAACAAGATGCCAAGTCATTCTGTCTGTGTTTGTACCCATCATTAGTAACTGGGGACAAAGCAGCTACTCTATACAAAATGGAATAACTCAGGACAAGGAAGGGTCAGAAAGCTGCTGCTCTAGCAACATGGAGAAAGATTAAGATTTTTTTTTCTTCTTTGGTCAGTAGTACTATTCAATACTTTAATGGCTTTCTGGACTTTCTTGAATAGGGATAGGAAATGGCAATGAAGTAAAAGAGTTAAGGTAAATTGGCCTTTAAATGATGTCAGAGGGAAGAGGAAGATGTGAGTGGAATAAAGAATATTCCAAGTATCTTTCTCCTTTACATCTGTTTAGTTTTTGCTTGGCTTATTTTTTTTATGAGGTCTGTGTTGGGGATGTGGTTTCTCCAGAGGTGGATGATCTGTGTTTTTCAGCCTTTGTGCTAAAGATTATACTCTGACTTCCCAAAGGAAACTATACTACTAGGAATGATACCACTTTGAAGAAACCATCTTTATACTTAAGTCATTCACACTTGGTGGCTCTCATATGTTATGCCTAATATCTAAGTTGATGGGAGGGTTTTGGCTGTAAAGACTGTCTGTCCTTGGAAGAATCTAATATTTGTCGAACTCATTTTCAGAATTGTACTCTTCCCTATCGATTTCATTTGATTAAGATTCTTCTGCATTAACTTTATTAGTGCTTTGTTAATCCCACATATCCAAGTTCATTAACAAGCTGCTCATCTGCAGCACACTCAGCATTTCCATGAAACTAAAATATTTCAACTTGGATAGCCTAGAATTAGATACACCATGATTTTGAAAGGCACTGAGAAGAAAACCTGCTTACTTATAGTAAATCAGATGTTCAGAGCTGGGCTAATGCCAACTCAACAATCAGGTTACATAGTCTAGACCAGCAATTTCCTTCCTTCCTTTCTTCCTTCCTTCCTTCCTTTTTTTATTTTTTATTTGTTTGTTTATTTGTTTTGCAAAACAGGGTTTCTCTGTTATAACTCTGGCTGTCCTGGAACTCACTCTGTAAGCCGTAGACCAGCAATTTTCAAAGCATATTCCCAGATCAACATCAACATCACCAGAAAACCTCTTAGAGATGCAAATGAGCTGACCATCCCAGGCAGAGTTGGAAACTCTGGAGCTGAAACCATCCTTTCATGTTTAACAATTCCTTCACATAATTCTCATACCTGCTCAAGTTTGAGAATAATTGATGTAGATGAAGTGTCACTCTCCCCATAGAACAGGCTTAAGCTAAAATATTGGAAAACTTTATTCTTTTAACTTGGCAGCTCAAATTTTCAACTGCTTTCCTTCTGCCTGAGTTCTATTAGACTGTAACCACGTGAATGGATTAATTGAAAAATCACTTATGTTTGTAGCTGAAATTAAGTATTTTATATTTAAATAACTGCTTGTTATTAGACTTAAGTATGTTGAAAGTAGTTAGTTTTATCTGTGTTCTCTAAAGATATTTATAAAAACTCATCTAGCAGTAGCTATTCAGAATAATGTGAAATGTTTTATACCAAATCTTATTCTGTGTAATGGCCAATCAAAGAATATTTAAGGTGACTGCATGGATTTCTTGGCTCAATATTCAAAGATAGACATTTTTTAGATATTAATATTTAATGTGTTTGCTTCTTAAGGTTGATTTTATGTAACCTTCACTATTCACAACCCCTAAAATCACCAAAGATTTGCATAAGCAGCATGTAGTAATGCTGGATCTTCCTTATCCTCCTATAGATTTGCTGAAATGTAGGTGGTTTGTAAATGGATGTGGCTTTGTGGAACGTTAGCAATGTAGATAGTGTAATGTTTTTAAAAAGGAAGTAAGAGTTTGTTTTAGTGAGCATATATCATTTATTTCTGAAAAAACAAAAACCAGAAGTTGTTTTTTTCTGTGTTTCTTCTTAGATCACCAACAGTAAAAGCACTCAGCAGTCTTCATTGATGGACCTGGATGGCTCCTACCTGAGTGTAGCCAAACCACAAACCTACTGTCAGACCAAAGCAAGACCTAAGTCAGCAAACCAGGACTCAACTTCAGAATCCCTTACAACATTGAGGAGTAATTCCTTGAAACCAATAATACTTCATCATCACAAAAAGGGTTTAGAGAAGGTGTCATCAGAAACTAGAACATGTGCTTATGAATCTCCAGCGAGGAAACCAATAGATACAGCCCCAGTAGAGAAAGCCCTACCAGAAGAGTTGAAAAGAAATGAATATCCACATCTTCCACCTACTCCATCTAGTCAATACTGTGGTCATAGATGCTCTGAAAGTGAAAATTATGTTCATGAGAACTATGATCCTACAAACGTAGCCCCTCAATATTGTAAGACACATCAAGAATCATGCAGTCATTGTGGGCTTTCCTGGGCATCTCACATGCATGGTAGAGTGACACTGCAACCCAGTGAAAATGATGTCAAAAAGCAACTATCAGAAGATCGAAGACAACAATTGATGCTTCAGAAAATGGAACTAGAAATTGAAAAGGAGCGCCTTCAGCATCTGCTGGCCCAACAAGAGACAAAGCTTCTCCTCAAACAGCAGCAGCTGCACCAGTCCCGACTGGATTACAACTGGTGAGTCCTGCCTGTTCTTTCAGCACTGTCTGTAGGTTGAAGAATATAGTTTCAAATGCTGGTTTTTTTATAAACTTCTGTTCACAGAGATTCTTCAGCATCTTGGCTTGGTGGAGCACATACCAACTATGACTACAAGTAAATTCCTGTCTTCTACAGAAGATATGCATGCATGTATGTGCATGGGTACTTGTGTCTATAAGGACACATGTAGAAGCCAGACGAGGACTTTTTAAAAAGTATCTTCATCTATCTGTCATTTTCTGCCTTACTTCTTTAAGACAGAGTCTCTACTAAATCAGAAGCTCACCATTTCAACTAGGCTATATGGTCATTGAGCTCCTAGGATCTACCTGTCTAACCATCCCCAGTGGTAGGGTTCCACACATATGTAACCATGCCTGTCTAGGTTTTTGAACTGAAGTTCTCATGGTTGCATAGTAAGTTCTTCACCAACAATGCTATCTCCTTAGTTCCAGTAGTAATTTTTGTTAGATTTCAAACATCATATGCTTTGCTATTTGAGTCACTATGAAGAGTAAGAAATTAAGGTAAATCCTGTTATTTCAAAGTGTATAATCAGATTGTAAAAAAGCGTGACTAGTTGTCATCATTTTATATTCATGTCTCGCTGCTATCATAAAAATAAAATAAATCATGATAACCATTTAAATTTAATCCTTACTAGTCCTGAACATAGCTACCTTATAACTAGTTCTAAGTAATATACCCACATTTATACTTTTCTTTCTATTAAAAAATTACTTTTTCCCAAATAATCTTAGTTTTCATTGTGTATGTTTCATAGCATGTGGTAGTGTGTTGCCTAAGGACATTTTTATACAAATACATCCTGTATGTTGATCATACTCGCTCTGTACCCTTTTATTATCCCAAGGCCTTTTGCATGTTAGGCTACTGTTCTGCCACTGAGATCTATCCTCTCCCCTCATTGTTTTTCCCTTAATAATTATCTCCTTAGAACAGTGTTTCAAAAGCTGGATTGCTATTTTGATGTTATATACTATGCAGTATGGTTTTACATTCAGATGTATAACGTTTGCTGTTTTATTTAAGAAAATTGTTAGTAAATCAGATATAAATCCTAAAATGTGGCATTTATATTCTTTAAAAGAAAATGAATTGCAAATTTTCTAAGGGAAATATTTCTGTCTCCTTGCTGTTACCTTATTCACCACCATTCCCCTCTATAGATTCTTATTAGATACATTCATCTCTTTATATTTGTAGCTTAGAAAAGAGAGCTAAGAACTAGGACTTTTGAGGAAAGTCTTATATATGTATATATTTTTAAATTATACATATTCATAGTCACTTTTAAACCTCATTTTGAAGTAATCATAGGTTCATGAGCAGTTTTAAAAATATTACAGGGACTCCATATGATTTTCACCAGTAGCTACATGTTACATAACTAAACAAGTAAATTAATGCCAGTACAGTGTGTGTGGTTATCTGCTGCCATTTTATTGAGTATATAGTTTGCTATGTTACCACCACAATAAAAACACAAAGCTGTCTTGCCACTACAAAGATTGTCATATTTAGGGAGCTATTGAACATTATTTTTTTGTAACATTTTTTGAGCCTCACCCATGTTCTTCTCTTAAACTCCAGGAGCATAAATATAAAATCTTTTGTTATGATCTGACCCTGGGAGCTCCTGCTGCTTTTATTCAAACTGTGTCATTTCTCTTGTGTTTTCATCTGACTTTCCTTTTTGGCCTCTTATTCTGTCATTAACAATGATCTAGTGTGGTTTGTTTTCTTTCATATTTTTGCTGAAAATATTTTTTTTTTACTTATCTCAGGTGAGCATTTATCCAAAGTACAATTTCTATATCTCTTATGTTTCTTTCTAAAGATTTTCTGTCTTTCAATTCCTTCAAGAATATTCAGAAGTGTTCTTTGAAGCATTTTTGTAATGTCTGCTTTAATATTCTCATTAGATATTTTTCCATCTTACTATTGGCTTTTTTCCGCCATTTTTGTTATGATGAGGGCTTTTCAGCTTTATGAGGGCATTTAGTTTGTAGCCTGAGCCACTGGGTATTGCTTAAACCTTCCTCTGTAAGGCACCAGCTCTGATACTGCTGAGGCAGAGGGCTTGGCTGCCTCCTTAGAGTCCATAGAAAATGACAGTCTGGCTTCTACTCCACCTTTGCCGACGGGAACAGGGCAAGTGAGGCCACACATTTGCTATTGTGATTGACTGGAGTAGAACAATGAGAGTAGTTTTACTGTTTAAAAGCTTCCTACTTCTTTGACTAAACAGGGGAGGCTTTTTATTTCCCTTCATGCTTTTGGAGTTTCTAGGTCACCAGTTTTCCAATATTCCAAGCGAACAGACAAAACCAGAGCCCTTGAAACACACATCCTTCCTCTGTGCCCAGTCTACTAATTGCCCACCTTTCTGTCTTTCTTTGCTTCAAAGTCAGCAAGGATGTTCACAGGCATCATAGATGGCTAGGACTGCTGGTTGCCTCCCTCCTTTGGAAGCTTGCATGGTGCCTTCTGATATCTGATGATATCAGTCCTCAGTGAAGGGGCATTCAGGTGAGCTCCAGCTCTGGACCCTGTCACTGATATGTGTGGCATCATAAGCAATGTTACATGTTATATAACTAAATAAGTAAATTAATGCCAGTACAGTGTGTGTGGTTATCTGCTGCCATTTTATTGAGTGCATAGTTTGCTATGTCAGTGATATGTATGGCATCATAAACAATAGGAACTTACCTTCCACCTCTGGGGATCAATCAAGGGCAACAACGATGAGCTGTGTGTTTTGGAGTCTTTTAGACAGCCCTGACCAACAACTCAAAGGAGGGGTTCTCACATTTATTTTTGTAAAACTCTAAAAATTTCTGTCTTATGGAAAACTTTACAGAAATAGTTTGAGCTCCTTCACAGGTCCATTCTCTTTATCCTGATTTTCTTTTTAAGCTGATTGTGTTGATTTCCTGTATTCAGAATTATTCTCCTCAAATTATCACGTGATTTAGTCAATTCTCTTGCACAGATGAGTATTACCCTAAGTAGGTGCTATCTGCAGCCTTAGAAAATCCTCAGTGTTTTACCCTGGAATGGTTTCAATCTTGTGGAGCAGGACTTGTGAAGTAAATATATATAAACCATGAAACAATGCCCAGTTACAGTACTGTCCATCTTCAGACCTGATCTTGCTGGCTTCTGATGCCTTAGGTGTCTGTTAAAGGTTGTTGTAGTGCTATGAGTCTTGACCATCACAGTTAAGCCATTTCATTTGTTATTTGTAGCTCTGACTATAAAATAAAAATTCCTCAAGTCACAAAAAAGTTAGAAGTTTCAAGTGAGATTTAGTGACTTCAAGAAGTCACTAAAGACAATGGTGCTGGGGCTTTTTGAGACAAATTCTACCTTTGTGGCCCAAGCTAGCCCAAACCTGTGTTTTCTCCTGCCTTCTCCAAGTGCTGGGGTTACAGCTTTCACCACACCTGGCTGAAGACATTTTAAACTAAAGGAGATTAACCTGCTGCTTTTCTACTATAGAAATCAGTTGACCTACCATAGCTAGCTGGGACAGGCTACAAGTCAGAGCCTTGATTTATCTGTTTAATCAATATCACAATTCATATTTCTGAGCTGAAATTTGACCTACTCTCTGGCCTACATTTTAAATTTATGCAATTTTATCACTTAAGAGTTTTCTGAGAGTCTGCATAGTAGTCTCATGATCCAAGAATATCTGTTGTGAATGAATCCTCCTAATAAAATGCTTTTATTTTACTGATTTTAAAAATCGATGAAAATTTCTAATTTACATACTGACAATCAACCCAGTTTGCAAAGTTTTTTTATAATTTATAGTCATCTCTGTATGCATTTGCCCCACTTTTTCTAAGATATTTTTTTCTGAAAGTTTGTCTTGTTGCAATTCTTTCCATATATCATTCATATTTCTTTCTTAAGCCATACTTTCTCCTCTGTTTAAATGTGTTTGCTTCCCTTTTCTGGTTATCAAATCTTATATATTCATTGTCGCATGGTTAAAAATTACACTACATAATTTTAGGTCTGGTTTCTTTCTCAGTAGCTCTTTAAATTATGGAATATATACAAAATGAATGTAGTATTTTTGTATAATATAGATCTGTAACTCAGCTCAATTTTCATTGTTTTTAAAAAATACTATTATTTCTGAGCAAAACTATGTAGGATACCTAGATGTATAAAACCTGATCTTTCTCACTGTGTTATGCATAGTCTCATGCACTAATACATACATATGTATGTACATATGTATGAACTATTGTGTATCTTTACTGAATTTGCAATTTAAGTGGTCAGGTAATTCACTTAAATTACAGTAATAAGTTAATACTAGCTATATACACATGGCATTATTTGTGATGCTTAGAATATTCAGAGAATGTATTGGAAAGACAATCTGTAATTCAATACCAAATGAGTAGCATAGAATTAAAATAGTTAAAGTAGTCCAGAGTTTGGAGATGAGCCTTTCCCATGGAAATAAATTTGCGAAGACATTAACACTTACTTAAATTCTGGTTAATAATTGATTCTGTCACCTTGAGATTACATTGTCAGTGCTTTCAGAAAGTCTTGCTTTATGAGGCCTTTCTAAATTGGTCAAAGAAGATTTATCCAGAATAGTAATAATGGCAGTGCCAAGAACCACTGTAAAGTCCTTTGGGAGTAGTGGATTTGTACTAAAGTAGTGGATTTGTAATGAGTAAAGTCAAGGCTATTTATAAATATTTTTCTTTGTCTCCAATATTTATAATATACTTAGATATGGAAAATGTGCCAACTTTACCATTTTAAAACATATCATATTGGGAAACTTTTGTGCCTGGGTCTTCCTCTGTAAATACATATAATAAAGTAATCATTTCCAGGAGTGTCTGTGAGGATCAGTATAATAATATGTCTAAGGTACATTCCATAAGTAGTTGCTACAATTTTATCAATATCATTGTTTCTACTCCTGCTGCAGAATTTTGACTGCTATTTTGACTGCTATTATTACTATTTTTCTTACTCTTTTCTCATAATTGCCTAATTTTAGCATTTTACACCTTTATTTACCTAACAATTTGTGTGTCACTACAAAATAATTATATTGTAAATTCCATCTTTTTGTATAACACTATGTGTAGTTAGTTACTAGAAAAAAAACTGTCTTTTGACAGTGATGAATACTATGTTCATGGTGCTTTTGCCACTTCATAGTTTAATTTCATAGTTAAAGAATATGCTTGTACATATAACCAGAGAACATTTCTGAAAAACTGAAGGAGTAGATATTAAGCATCACATCTTTGATATCAATGATTGATCCCTGAACTCTAGATAGAAGGCTTTTCTACTAATGTTTTCAACAGAAGGCTCAGTACAAGTGAGTTTGGTTTTAATTAACCTCAGTAGATATTATGTCTTCTGTCTTAGAGTTTCAATTGCTATGATAAAACACCATGAGAAAAAGCAAGTTGGGAGGAGTTTCTTTCATCTTACACTTTCAGGTAATATTCCATCACTGAGGGAAGTGAGGGCAAGAATTAAGCATGGCAGGAACCTAGAAGGCAGGAACTAAAGGAGAAGCCATGGAGGAACACTGCTTACTGTCTGTCTCCCTGTGGTTTGCTCAGCCTTCTTTCTTATAGCACCCAGGACCACCAGCACATAATGACACTGCCCATAGTGACTGGACTCCTCTATGTCAATCATTAATCAAGAAAGCACCCACAGGCCAATCTTATGGGGGATTTTATCAATGGAGGTTCCCTTTTCCCAAAAAACTCTAGCTTATATCAAGTTGACAAAGAAATTAACCAGGACACTAGTTCTATTTTTGTGTGTGGCCAAAAAAAAAAAAAAAAAAAAAAGAAAGAAAAGAGAAAAGAAAGAAAGAAAGAAAACATGTGTTGATACGAGAAGTTATGTACCTTCTACAAAGTCAATAATGCTTGAGAGTTACAAGAGTATTTAGACCATGTGTCTTGAATGGCTTATGTTTGAAGTGTTCCCTCAAAAGGCATGTGTTGAAGTTTTGGTCACAAATACAGTATTCAGAGATGGAGCTTAAGGGAGATGATTGGATCATCAGGGCACACTGGTCTAATCTAGTATTTGAGCAAATGGAATAATCCATTAATCCATCAATGAGTTGATCTTTTCCATTAAAGCTATTAATAATTCCTAATTTGTGGCATTATTATAACATGGTAACAACTACAAGGCTGGCCTACTTGAAAGGGATAGCTCATCAGTGTGTACCTTTGATGGGTATTTCCTGTCACTCTGCTTCCAGGCTGATGTGAGGTGAACAGCTTTCCTCTGCTGTGCTCTTCTGCCTTACCTCAAGCCCACAGAAACACCCAACCAACCTTGAACCCTCAGAAGCCATGAGTCCAATAATTCCTTCCTCCTTTAATTCATTTACTCAGTTATTTTGTAACAGCAATGAAAACTGTGCTGGTCAATGTTGACTGTTGACAGGATCTAGAACCACATAAGATGAGCCTGCAGGCATGCCTGTGAATGTTTTTCTTGATTAGGCTGATTGAGGTAGGAAGACCTAACTCTAAAGTGGGTGCATGTTTCCCTGAGCTCAGGACTACATAAAAGGGAAAACTAGATGAAGTCTAACATTCATCTCCTACTTCCTGACTAAAAATGCAATGTGACCAGCTGCCTCAAGCTCCTACTTCCAGGTCTTCCCCCATTGTGATGGACTATATCATCAAACGGTGAGCCAAAATAACCTTTTTCTCCTTTATGCTTTTTTTGTCTGTTTTATCAGAAAGAAGAAAAGTAAGGCAAAGGTCATTAACACAGTGAGCAAAACACTCAACAATGAATAGATGGAAGTTTTCAACTTTTAGAATTGAGACTGAAAGTGTTCCTATGACATCTTCAATCCCAAGTTTCTAAATTCTTACTAGCTTAGTCTTCCCACATGCTTCTGTAAAGAAAATTTAAAGTCCTATAAGCTGATATGTTTATTTAACATGTATTTAGGAACTGTGTACCTGTGTGCTGAACACTGAGCACCTACCAGCCTATGCTTTCATGTTTAACAGTTGAGTTGTAATGTGAAAATAATTACTGATGTCTATCTTTTCCTAGGATTTTCCAAGAATTACTATTCAATCTATCAGGTGCCTTGGGATTAGAAATTTTTAAATTTATTTTTACAGGTTAAGAACTCAAGCTATTTTTAAGTCTAGAGAACTGGCTGCTAATAAAGAGTTTACTAATCCCCAACAACTTGATCCGGATATGAATGGAAATGACTCTGGACCAAGGTAAACCTGAGGGTGGGGAAAGGTAAAAATACTAAGGATATACATATTTAGAGTGTGTTTGATAATAACTTATAGCTTTATGTTTGTGTTCATCATTACCTTTTCTTTTTAAAACTGTTGATAATGTTGCAATTTTTGAGGTAAAGTCTCATCTGGCTCAGCCTGGCCTTGATCTCACTATATGATCAAAGGTAGGTTTGAACTTCTGGTCCTCCCACCTCTTCCACTAAGTAATACAGATCATATATATGAGCTAAATGCCTAGCTATTATTACTATTTAATCCCAGCACTCAGGAGGCAGAAGCAGGTGGATCTCTGTGAGTTTGAGGCCAGTCTGGTCTACAGAGTGAGTTCCAGGACAGCCAGAGTTACAGTAGAGAAACCCTGTCTTGAAAAACAACAATAACAACAACAAAAAACAAAAACAAACAAAAGAACTACATAAATACATTCTTGTTATTTAATTTTGAAAAAATTGAAGAAAAGAATAAAATATCCTTCACAATCCTACCTCTCAGAAAGAATCTTTAAGCCTTTTTTTATTTTTCAGTTATTGCATGTTCTATATTGATTAATAAAGACTATGCTTATATAGATTTTTATTTATTTACTATTTTCAGATAACATTTGTGTTGCTACTGTACGTTCCAATATTTTTTATTAACTGTTCCACATTTACTGCCATTTTAAAATTGATGGAATATGATTACTAATCTTTTTTGTGATTCATTCTCTATGAAACTATTTGCACCTTATCTTTCTGTGAATTATTCTAACATTAGTGCTACTGTACATTAGTTATCCTTTTAAACACCGCTTTTGTACTGAGTGAACAATGCACTCTCAGTGGGAAACCTCCAATCTAAGGAAATATATTTTGTGGCATCTATTGTGTTTCTTTTTGTGTGGTCTCTTCCTGAGACTTGAGTTGAAATTCAGATCCTGGATTTCTTGGATCATCTTTCATTTCCTTTCTTCCTCCTCTCCTATTTTTACTATTCATCTTTCCCTCCTACTTCCTAAGAAACTTTCTGAATTTTGTTTATAAGAACTTCTGTTGAATTTTATTATTGCCATAATTTTTAAGGTCAAAGAACCACTATTCTTCAAATGTGCCTTTAAAAAATATTCACCCATTCTTGTTTTATATGTGTTATATTTCTCATAACTCTGAAGATATGGTAAGTTTTGAAGCTGCTTCTGTTCCTGGTACATTATTCTGTTTTCAACAAGTTCAAGTTTGTTTTGTCCACAAATGTCCAGTAAGTCACTATTATTTCTAAGCAAAAGCAGTAAACAGCTATTAAAAGCTTTTGATGCATGTCAACAAGGTTTGTTAACTCTCAGGTTCCCTGTGACTAAGTAGAACCCATGGGGACTCCTATCTGTTTCTGCCCATAGGTCTTTTCTCTTGAATAGTCAGTTCTCCTAAGGATAAATTATATCACTTGCTGGGAAAATTGGATGGGAGCATTTTATGATTTTAGCTGCTGTTAGTCAGATTTTCATTACTATGACAAAACACATTTAAAAAACAAACAAACAAACATCAAAATGATGAAAGAATTATTTTTATATCAGAGATTTCTATCTGTGGTGAGTTGGCTGTATTGTTTCTGGGTCTTTGGTAAGGGAGAATATCATGGTAGAGAGCACTTGAGAGAACAATATTGTTTACCTCATGTTAACCAGAAACCCTGAGAGAAAGGGACCAAAGTTCCAGGAATATCTCCTTCAAGAGTATACCCCCAATGTTGTGCTCTACAGCTTTCCCCCAAAGTTACCACCAGCAACCAGAAATTCCTCAGAACACTTCAGATCCAAATCATACCAGCTGGTAATGTGAGGAGCCCTGTGAAGGAAGAAAGGGCCTGTAACCTAATACCCCTTTGAACTGTATGGCTTTCTAACCCCAACTGTATTTCAGACCCCCAAGTCTAGAGTCATTCTTCTGTATGCATGTGCACATGTGTTCATGTGTGTTCGTGTATGTAGAGGCCAGAGGACAACCTTGGCTCATCATTCACTAGGCATCATTTACCTTGTTAATATGTTTTTTATTAACTCTTTGAGAATGCAATGCAATACATTTTGATCATATTCACCCTCCACTCTTACCCCTAACTCTTCCAGATCCATCTCCAACTTCCCTTGATTTTTGAGACAGCATCTCACTGACCTGGAACTTGACAAAGGGAGCCTCAGTGATCCATCTCTCTCTACCTCCCCAATGCTGGAATTACAAGCATGTGACACAATGTCCATTCGGGGATTCCCTTTTATTTGCTTATTTACTTGCTTGTTTGTTTATGCTTTTTGCTTTTTACATGAGTCCTAAGGATCAAACCCAACAAGCCTTTTGCCCAGAGCCATCTCCTCAGCAGTCATTCTTTTTCTACCTTTCTGGAGGTATACCTTCAGCCTTCACCACTAGATAGGGGCAGAGTCAAGGACAGCTTGGCCTTTTAATGCTAAGAACTCTTTCAGCTAGCTGTTTTTTTCTTACTCTACCTGCATTCCTGCCTGGCCTAAACCTTTCAGGAATTCTTGGGTAAGACTCAGCCCTCCTTCTTCCCACACATAGCAGTTTTTTGGTTTTTTTTTTTGGGGGGGGGGTTGTTTGTTTCTTTTTCTAGTTGGTAATTGAATTTAACTCATATTATATATGCTTTTCAGACTTCCGAACTATGTGACATCTTTTACCTATTGTCACATTTCTGCAGTTTGATAGGCTTCTATACTTTTCAATCTTTTAATGTTCTTTCAGAGAAGCTTCAGAAAAGGACAGAGTTATGTTTTCAATCAGGCAAGGCAAGGAAATTGCCTTTCTAATGTTGATTTGAATAATTAAGCAACTCTTAGCAATTTAATAAATGAAAAGATAGAATCCTGTTGTAATTAGCAATTTCCCAGTATTCAAGTAATGCGAACATTTATCTATCTTCATTAGCACTTTGTATTTATTCTTTGTAGATTTCTCATTCCCTGATAGTTGTTTTTTATAGGGGCATTGCTGTTTTTAGTTGCTATGTAATAACTTTTTATTAGTCTTTGTGGAGGGGGTGTAGGGTTGCACTGAGTAGCCTTGGCTGGCCTGGAACTCATAGAAGTCTGCCTGCCTATGCCTTCCAAGTCGGGAGATTAAAGGTGTATGCTACCATGCACAGCCTTTTTACTTTTTATTTAAAATGTTTTTATTAATATTATTCATATATATCTTTACTTTCTTATAAAAATGCTAGCAAGTTAAAACAAGAAAATAAAATATACCTGTAGTCTCATCATCTAGGTGTGATCTTACATAATTTCTGTATCTGATATATCAATATATCTTATATATTAATATAATTTTGTTTCATAATTTATCAAATATTCAAATCATAATCTTGAAATATTTTAACCTTCATTAAAACTTTAAATTAACTTTTTAGTTTACTTAGTAAGACATTCTCTCATGAAAAACAAAATGAGGCATATTAAGAAAATACCAGTCTTCCTTTATTCCGAATCTCATTCCCTAGTTTAACTGTTTTGGTTGAATCAATTATTGATACTTTGATACTGTCTCTTCCTAAACCTTTCTTTTATGTTTATAGACACAAACACCTGTATATACTTGAGATCAATCTGAACACATTAGGTTTTTTTTCTGGTTAATACTTAATGATTATCGGCTTTTTAGATATACGATTGTAGGAAGAATAATTCTCCCTCATAAGGGGCTGGTGAGATGGTTCCATGCATAAATGTGCTTTCCAAGACAGATGACATGACTTCTGTCCCAGGGACTCTACATGGTGGAAGTACAGAACCAGTTCCTGAAGGTTCTCTGAGGTTCACACACTCTCTAAATAAGTAAACAAACTTAAACAAATGTAATATTTTTTAAGTAAATAATCCTCCCCCAAAGGTGTTCATGCTCATGATCACTGGAACCTCTGAATCTGTTGCTTCACATGGCAAAAAGGCTTTGCAGGTATGATTAAAAGATTAAACCCTGACATGGGGAGGTTATTCTGGATTCTCTTAATGTGCCCAGACTAATTACTAGGGACCTTAAGTGTGGAAAACCTTTATTTGCTGGTTCAGACATCTGGAAAAGAAGGAGGATGAGAGATTATAAGTACGAAAGTGACTCAACCTGCCATCGCTGGCTTTGAGGAAGGAGAGAATAGTCCAACGAATGCAAGTAGAAGAATAAGAACAGATTTTATCTGGCAGCCCTTACCCTCTGTGAGAAGGAAACATCCCTGCTGACACCTGAGCATTACCTGATGGAGATCTCATCATACTCCACACTCAAAACTATTAAGTTTTATTTAATCCAAGTAATTTGTGGTAAACTCTTGAAGAATGAATAGGAAAAAAAATCAGAATATGACAAAACAATCAAACAAGAAAAACAGCCAAAGTAAAAGCACAAAAAATAAATATAGATACAGAGACACACACTTTTGGACACTCAGGAATCCTATAAAAACCCAAGCTAAAAGCCATAATGTGTATGAAAGGGATCTGTAAGGTAGAAAGGAAAAGCAGAAACCAAAACAAAACCTCCAAAGGTGCTCTTGAGTTCATTTTGTCTTGGTCCTACTGCTGAGCACGGGGCCTATCCTTAAGAGAGATTTATTCTCTCTGTGAAGGCTCTCGAAGAAAAGTAAGTTTTCATATACATGTAGCTATCAGTTGGAGATAGCTTCTGGGTTAAAGATGTGGGGAGGGTGTGCTCTTCTTCTTTCAACTCTAGGGACCTAATTTGGTGCAGACCCATGCAGGCCCTATGCATGCTGCCACAGTCTCTATGAGTTCATATGTATACTAGCTCTGCTATGTCTAGAAGGCCTTGATTACTTGGTGTCCTCAATTCCCTCTGGCTCTTACACTCTTCCTGCTTCCTTTTCACACCCTGAACCTGGAGGGAGGGGATTTGATGGAGACATCTCTTATAGGGAGGGCTGAGTGTTCAAAGGCCTCTCACTCTCTACATATTGTCTGACAATGGGTCTTTGTATTTGTTCCTATCTGCTGCAGGAAGAAGCATCTCTTATGATGGCTGAGCAAGGCATGCATCTATGAGTATTGCAGAATGTCATTAGAAATTATTTTATTGCTATGTTCCTTTACCAAAACAGTATTTTGATTTCCCATAGGTCCTATCTAGTCTCAGGTTCTTGGCAACCCTAGCAGTGTTGGGTATGAGTTCTGTCTCATAGAGTGGGCCTTAAATCAAATCAGATATGGGTTGGTTACACATATAAAAAGGGAAGAAGTCAGTGTATCTTTATTGCAGATCATGTGATAGTATATGTAAGCTATCTTAAAAATTTCACCAGAAAACTGCTGATAAACACATTCAGCAAAATAGCTAGATACATAATTAAAACACAAATTTCAGTAGCCTTCCTAGACGACAATCAGATGCAAATGACAATCAGACTGGGAAAGAAATCAGGGAACCAGCACCTTTCACAATAGCCTCAAGTAATAGAAACTATCTAGGGGGTAGTTCTAACCAAGTAAGTGAAAGACTTGAATGATTAAAAACTTTAAGACATTTGAAGAACATATAAGAAGATGGAAAGATCTCCCATGCTCATGGATCTGTAGGATTATTATAGTAAATATGGCCATCCTACCTTAAATAATCTACAGATTCAATATTCTGGTACTTTTTTAAATGATAAATTCCTCCAAAATGAAGTTGGCAGTCAAGAGGTCATTTTTATAAGATACTTTGAATAATCTGTTGTAATTTTACTTGTTAAATTGCTATGGTTTGAATTTGAAATATAACCCTGCCCCCTAGTATCGTGCTTTGAACACTTGTTCTCCCTGCACAATTTTGGTAGGCTTTGGGAAGTGGGCCCAGATGTCAGAAATAGGTCATTGACAGGTGGGTCTTTGAAGAATATACTCAGCCTCTGGTTCGTGGTCTGCTGTGATGTGAACAGGCTCCTTTATACATCCCTGTGTCTATGAACTAGACTGAAACTGTGAGCAAAAATAAACCTTTCTCCCTTAAGTTGTTTCTGTCAGATATTGCAGTACTAGTCATACAATAGCTGATACACTAGTCATACAATAGCTGATACAATCATGCTAATTCTTTCCTGAAAGTCTTTAGCAATTCAAATTGCCATTTTTGATTTCTGAAAGTTGTCGTGACTGGTGATCAGATGTGTATAGTGAATGCTATGGAAACTAGTGTTCCAGTGAAGGCATGTGTATGCTTTAATCAAGATTTCCAGGCATTAGGGTGTGTAGGCTCTAAAATTTTAAATTATGAAGATAGTAATGTAAGATTATACGCTACTTCCAGAAAACTATTTCCTAGTATGCCTATGGTGACGAAAACATAGACTTTTAAATAAGACTTTTATATAAGAATTAAAAGCAGCTTTGGTAACTGTTTTTTTGAGAATGTAATAGTCATTGGAAAGCCAAGAATTCTCACTCAATAGCTCTCAAATATTAAGTATAAAATGAAATTTAAAAAGGAAAAGTCAACAAATTCTTCCTGATTCATTTGGTTATGGAAATAGCAGTGTCTCCATTTATCCAGAAGAAGGTGGAGCTGGGTCAGTGGAGATGGTTGTACTGCCTTGAGAAGCCTGTGTGGTGTTAGAGCTAGGATGCTTGCTGCTTTTAGAAGATATAATCACAAATCATTATGAGAATGACCTTCTTTCTACCTCATAAGCTCTTTGACGTTAATAGGAGAACTCCCTAGACAAAATTTAATTGTAAGCTAAATTTTGTTTATTTGGAAATTTAAATTATCTGAGTATTAAAAGTACTCTGTGTATTTAAAATATCAAGCTGACTCAAGTGAGGCATTAAGAATTTGGAAGTAAAATAAATGAGATAATGAGAAAGTTGAAAACATATTTTTTTATAATTAACAGCTCATTTTGAGTTAATTATATACAATTACCAAAATCTAATTGCAATTTATTTTCTATTATCTGTGGGAAGAATCACAAACAAGGGAGCTTCCATTGCTGCCTTCCTGCATAAATGCTATAGAATGAAAACCAATAATATGTGAGGCCTTAATGACAAAAAAGATCAAATCATAGGGCACAGCTGAGCCAAGTTCCTGGAAGGTAATTACCACAGAAAGATGGAACTGACTTATTCACCAGCATCTCTGACTGTTTACAGGTCCTTTTTTATTCAGTTCCTTGGATGTTTGTTTTTTGACTGAACAAAGATGACTTTTATAAAGTAGCTGTTTTCTAATTAAGCAGATTAGTAAATTTCTCTCCATTTATTGCACTTTCATATAATGCTAAACACCTTATTAACCAAACTTTATTACCCACTTTATCCAACTAAACACTTTATTAAATGCCTACTATTGGGGAAAAAAATAAGTAACAGGGAATGTAGCTCAATAGTAGACCATTTGCCTAGCATACTAAGACTCTAGGATGGATCCCCAGCAGCTAAATAAATAAATAAATGTCTCAACCTTAGGTTGTGATGGTTATTGTACTGCTCTGAACTCATCACTTTAAACAACTAAAACTTCTTTTAAATGTGTCACATTTTTAATATTGTTCAAAATTCTAAATGAATTAAATGTCACTGAGAACTAAAGAAGTGGTGCAAAGTTTTGCTTTAGAATACAGTCTTCCCTTTTTTCCTCCCAAGATTTTCCTGCATACCTGCACCTGTTTACACTGTTTAGGAATTGCTTTTAAGCTGTATTTTCCAAGATGACTGGTTGCAATCTCTCTATATACCATAAATGAGATAGTACTATAAAGACAAACAAGTGTTATCCAGTCCTATTTGTGATATTGATGATTTGGTTACCGGTAACTTAATATTTAAAAATTATGTGTAACCAACAATTTTTAAATATATATTTTTTAATTTTAAATATAAATATAAATGAATAATTTATACTATATATATAATAATAAATAAAATAATTAAATAAAAATATAAATTTGTGGTAAATATAAAGCCCATTTTCACAGGAAGAAGTAAGGAGAAGGCCAGCACAGTCTGGTGCCTGTACTAGTCATGCCTGCTCTCTGTACCCTTCTGCAGCAGAACTTCCTTCTTGTGCTTCAGATGGCATCACCTTTCTTCACCCTTGTCCCAAACACTGGCTTTCAAAGGATAGGCAGCAGACTGAAGGGAAAGGCCACGGAGGGCCCATCCAAGCTGTTGTCTATACATGATTTATTGTTACTTTTCATATTGAAGACCCTCAAATAGGAAAAGAAAACCTCCTGTCCCACCTGCTCCCACTGAGGCCAGCCCCCACAGTCAACAGGGTCCAGAGAGAGGAGATAAGGAATAGGCAAAGGGAGATTTAGTCAGAGACCCTGGCTGGGAGGATCTTGAAACTCTGACTGACTACCAATCAGGATGCTTTTTTATTTATACAGATTTCACAAAGCAAAGACAAATTCATGATTTCCAAGATGATACAGATCATATCATTTTGTAAATATCTGAGCCAGTTTAGGTGAGTCCCCAAAACTTGAACAATGTATAATTAAACTTTTTTAACATTTAACCCAAAAGCTTTCTCAGGCCTAAAATCCTCTGTAGCTGACTTGCTGTTATGGTCTCTATAAAAATCCTTTTGCTTCCTAGTTAAATGACCTCACCTTAACCTGGTGTAAGCCAGTCTTTTTATAAGTGGCAAATCCTTAAGTCTAATTCCTTTTCCTTTTATATCATACTGCTATGTAGGGTAAAATTTGTTTAAACTTAGTTGCTAAGTTTCTTTTTCTCTGGGGACATGTCATGTATGACTCCCATCCCCCATCTCATAAACTATATATCCAGGAAACTCTGAACATATGTAGCAGTAGGCCTCCATATTTTTCCAGTTGGAGCTTATCAGCTTTTCCCAAGTTTACATTGCCCGGACTGACTTATTTCTATGTTTGCTCAGGGGTAGATGTACCAAGAAGATCCTGAAGCCATAGCCTCATAAAGAAATTCCTAGCATTTTTGTGCTTATCACAATCTCCAAGGTTTAACAAAGATTCCCTGAAGGCAAAAGAGTTTGTAATAATTAGGACTTTGCTAAAGAGACTCAGAAAAATTTTCTCCTTGGTGCATGCCCTTAATCCCAGCACTCAGGAGGCAGAGGCAGGCAGATCTCTGTGAGTTCAAGGCTAGTCTGGTCTACAGAGTGAGTTCCAGAACAGCCAGAGTTAACAACAGAGAAACCCTGTCTCAAAAAAGCAAAAAACAGAACAACAACAAGCACAAACAAGAAAGGGAAAAGAAAGAGAAAAAGGAAAGAAAAAGAAAAAGAAAAAATTAAGTCCAGTTTGTGTGGTGGGAACATGTATATCACAGGTATCACCTGTGATCATCATGGTCTTTTGTGGCTGCAGACAGCACAGATTATAGACATACACATTGTCTCTGGCATTCATATGGGTCAGCTTGGTTTCCAGGGTAGAACTCATCACAACCATAGATATGGTCTCCAGATGCAGCATGGATCACAGACATCGTTGCTTCTAGCTATAGCATGGATCACTGATATGAGCGTGGTTTCTGGTTGCAGTGTAGATATTTGACATCAACATGGCTTTGGGCTGCAGCACTAGTTACTGACATCCACATGGCCTCCTGGGACCTCAAAAGTTCACAGACATCCCGTTGGTTTCAAGTGGCATCAATGGTCATACATCCACATACATCCACATGGCCCCCCTGCAGCTACATGATCAAGGATATCAGAGTGGTCTTCAATCTTTCCAATTCTATCTCTCTCAGCCCTCCTCACAGCTCCACTCAGCCATCATTATCTCCTCTTCTCCTCTTCTTCGGGTTGTCTCCTCCCTGCCATGGGCCAGGTTTGTGGGCTCAGTAGCAGTACTGCCCTGGCAGATAGCGATGGGGTGAGGTGAACCTGTTCGGTGTTTCTCCACTGTGGTGCCTCTTCCTTCTTATAGTTTAGACACCCCTCCCGGCATGTTTCCTCCTTGTCTTAGGCAAGACCTGTGGGCCTAGTGCAAACTCTAGCCTGGGAATAAGCAATGAGCCAAGGTGGGCCCTTCTGTAGCTCTAGCCTTTCAGCTATCTGAGGACTGGTCCCCCTCAGCAACAACTTGGTCTGCCACAGGTCTTTCAGCCAGCGACAGGGTGAAGCCTGCTAGGTAGTGGCCCCAGTGGCACTCCCATGTCTGTAGCTGCGGAGGCTCTAGCTTGAGTCTCCACTGTGCACCCTGTTTTGTTCTGTCATCTTTCCTCTATCTACTCATACCCAGCCAACATTCCAGATCTGTCCCTACCACTGTGTCTTTCCAACCACCTTTAATTCTCAAACTTTTCCCCACTCCAGACTTGGTGCAAATGTAGCTTCTCCCAATTCATCAACACGTGAGGAGCTGGAGGCAACCAGAGTGGAGACCATAGGCAGGTAGCCATAGTCCTGCCAGCTCTGCCTTCCACCCTACCTCCTTCTTTTAGTCTCAATGTATCTAGATAATTTTTAATCAGATTTGTACATCATAATACATATAATCTTAGTTAATTAGTGGAATATTTCTTTATATGGCAACTGAGATTTTTCAGGATGATGGATTTGTTTTAGCTGCATAGCCTTTCCCAGGGCCATACATTTGTACATGTGATACAGAGTATGGTTGATAGAAATCAAAGATATTTCCTTAAAAATACTGTTGCTACAACTAGTTAAATACAAGTAGTAGTAAAAGTGTAAACATTTACAATTTTCCTACTACAAATGAGCAGATGGGAAAGCAATGATTCTATCCTCTAAATATTTTACATGAATACTTTTCAGAAGTGATTTTCTTCCAAGCCAACAGCATTAATTGGATTGGAACATTGGAAGTTTTGTTGCTACTTGAGCCTCTTCACTTTGATAGTCTCATCTTAGGACTTATTAGGGGTGAGAGGTTGATTTCTTTTAAAACAATAACTCCCTGACCCCCTTAAATCTGAAAAGTACAAGTTCTTGTCACAATATGGATCAGAGGTATCATCTTGGATTGTGAACGCTTTTTTAGGCAATAGAGAAAAGCACAGACAAAGATAGCAACTGTTCACAGTTGTCACTTCTTATAACTTGTTTTTTCAGGCTCCAATAATTTCATATCAGTCTGAGGCCTACAACTTTTAGTTGATAAACTTATGATAGGGTACAAAGACTGTCTCTATAAATTCTGAGCAAATTCACATAAAATATGTCCAGGTCAACTTTCCTATGAAGGAATCTATAAACATTTTCTGTTTCACTTTTATAACTGAAGTATTTACTTACTAGATGTTTTGCATTAAGAGGAGTGTATAAGCATTAACCAAAATAAATGGAAGCCAAAGTCATTTTACAAAGCACAATCTCATTAGCATATAAGACTTTCATGTTATGTGCCTCCTAATAAGTACAGGCAACAAGCTTAAGAATAGTGATTATTAAGTCCATCTAGTTATTCTTATTTTCAGAAGTCCCAAGAGTTCCCTGTGAAAGAACATAATTTTGTAAATGCCATAAAAAATTTCATTTTAATTAGCAGTATCTAACAATTTTTATATTCTGAACATCCATATAAATGTACAATATACAAAAAAACAAGTAAGTGCATTCTTTATGTTTTTTAAAAAGGGTATTCTTTGTGGAAGCATCCATATGTAGGCACTCTATGGGTACATAGAATAGTTGGACACTTATTAGATAATAAGCTAAAAAATAGTCACCTTGTTCCTAAGCATGCATAAAGTATTTGAGAATACAGTCATCTTGATGGGTCCATGATGGTTTGCACTAAGGTACATGCTGTCTCAGAAGAACTCACTATTGCATATGAAACAGTGTTAATTTTTTATAATCCTGCAGAGAAATTTTTTATTTTGAGCTCATTTGCTTTCCTTATTGCTCCTGTGGTGAAGATTGATTCCTGCATTGCTTTGCTGTTTGGCATTTTCAACTTTGGTGTACACTGTATACAAGCCCTAATTGCTTAGCCTTGAATCTGATCCTTGGGCTATCTGATAGTCAAAGGTTCTGTTGTTGATGGTGTGTTCACCATAGAAACAGAATAAGAGGAGATATATATTGTGAGACATGTTGTAAAGTTCACTTACACAGTTGATATTGTCCAGGTAAGTCTGAATTCCATAAGCCAGGCTATCAGGAAGGGCAGCTGGAACTTTAAACACTGTGAAGCTGCAAACCTCAGAACACATTTCTTCTTTTTCAGGAAAGTCCTGCGTCTGCTTTTCAGTTTTTTAAGATTTGGAATCATCCCCATCATATTTGCCTAGGATTTCACATCTTTAATTACATCTGTAGCTAACCTTGATCAACAGTAACAACTACAATTAGTATTTGGTTTCATTAACAGAGGACACATGGAAAACACCATCACAGCCCACGCCTTGTAAAGTTGTCACACATATACATATCATTAAACCATACTTACCCTCTAAGTAATATTGAAATATCCATTTCTCCATTTTATTATACAGTTAGTCTGCACACCACTGAACTCATGCTGACCCTTTCCTGAGAGGAGACTGCAAAGGGAATATTTACTCCCTCATCTCCTTATAACTAATATGTTAAGATGTAAAGTTTTTTTTTTTACTATATCTAATGTTATGTGGTAAAGGTTTATGAGAAAAATATTATATATATATATATATATATATATATATATATATATACACACACATACATTTAGAACCAAATTAGAAAGTAATTTAAAAATTATCACAATCTTTATCTCTGTGACTAGTATTTATAACTAGTATTGAGCATAGCTAGTATTCATAGCTGCTTTCTTCCATCACTGATTTGCCTTAGTGTTTTTTTATTTGGTAGAGCCACCTAAGTGTTCATTCCCAAAGATGCTGTGCCATTTGTGGTCCTGCTTGAAATGGATTATAGCTTCCTATTAACTTTTATCATGGGGAACCATACCAGGAGATATCCTAACAGCCTTTATACTCAAACTCCTCCTCTGTATAGAAAGGACCTATCTTCCCCTTGGTAATCATGATCCATCACCCCAGATAGTATAGTAATTCCCTTCTTTATCTGTTAGTTCAGAGGTATGAATTGTCTACAGTATTCATATAGCAGTGCCAACTTGTAGTTCTGTGAAATTGTTTTGTAACAGAAACATTCCTCCTTTACAGTAGTTGGAGAGAAAAGCAAAAATTTTGCTAGGAGCCATTGCTATGCCTGCTCTTCTTTCCTAGCCATTGTATCCTAGACATAGAAAAAAACAGCATCCATGCACAGACAAAGGTTTAGAGCATCCTGGAGAAGCTTGTTTAATTCCTACAAAGTACCTGTTTCTGTAACTAAGTCTTCAAAAGGCCATTTAACTGTTCTCTGGATACAGCAGCTTCATGGTGGTGGAAGGCTGCACTAAGCACAGATCAATTACTTGAGTGTGAGCACTCGCCAGACTTCACTTCTCTAAGGGTGTGTGAAATACTGTGTGAAATATTGTGATGGTGCATAGGACATTCTGTAAGTCCACGAACAGCAATTTTTTCAAAAGTATTATCTGTATCAAAGGAAGACTCCTTTTCTAGAGTGAGTATCTGTTCCAATGAGATCTATCTGCCTACCCCGTCATGGCAACTGACACTGTTGACCCACAGTCTGTCAGCATGAAACTGCTGTGGCACAGAGTAACACACAAGCAAAGGGATAAAACTATGCCAAGTAGGTATTAGATTAGTATTAGAAGAATTATATATACTCATATTTATATGAGTATGACTCATGATTATATTTGTATGACTCTTGGTCAAATTGAGCTTCCATTTAAAAGGAAAACATTGGAAATTATAGCAGAAATGTATTATTTTCTCAATTTTAGAAGATAGAACTTTCTAATTGGCTATGTCTATGTTTACCGTCTTGACGTGTTCTTGTGTGGAGTCAAGGTGAGACCCCTGTGACTTCAGTTAAACATAATTATCTCCCAAAGTATCTATCTTAAAATACCACCCTGGTGAAAGTGATTAAGCATATAAGGGAAAACAATTCAGCCAATAGTATGTGTATATGAAATCACATTAGCTGTTTACAAAAACTTAACTGTGAATGTGTGTGTGTGTGTGTGTGTGTGTGTGTGTGTGTGTGTGTGTGCCTAGATTTTCAAAAGAGGCCAAGAAAGCAGTGATACCAGTATCAGTGAATTACCCTAGAATCTAAATCTTAGTTCCTAAATACCATTCTCTAATTAAAGAAAGTTTTCAGAAAACAAGTGATAGCCAGTTTGACAGAAATAAAATGAAAGATACAGGTAACACCAGAGAGCAACGAAACTTGATCAACTGAAACAACAAAATTATTAGAATGACATTGGGTTATAACTCAAAATATAAGTATGTTATGAATAAACACAAGAGAAAAGATATATTTTAAAATTCTTGATTGGGTCCTTAAGTCCTTATCCTATGGGGAAGACAAAGGGAATCTGTACTCCTCTTGAGCATATGCTACAATTAGCAACTCCTACAGCATAATAATATGTTCAAAGCAGGAGATCTGGCAGACACTAACCTAATCAAACAACTGAACTTAATCTCACCAGCAATTCAATCGCAGTAGTACCTTGTAGCTGCTTTATACCTTGTAGCTGCTTTAGTGTAATAAAGAACTTCACTTCTACATTATTGTTTTTGGCTTTGTTTTCTGTCAGCGTCTTGATGTTGTAGCTCAAGGTGGCTTTGAACTTGAGATCCTCTTAGGATGGACTTCATCTCTAGCAATCTGCTTGCCTCAACCTCCAACTGCTGGAATTATAAGTATATACTACCATGTCTACTCAATTATTCCTTTAAATGTTCAGAACACTAATCATGTGAAAACAAGAGAATATACAAATTGAGGGGCATTAGATGGCTGGCCAGTACTTCTGCAAACTGGTCAGATAAATCATGGAAGAAGGCCATCTGTCATAGGCTAAATGAAACTAAGGAGTTATAATGCTTAAATGTAGTGTGATATCTTGCATTAGATGCTAGAATGATCAGAAAGGAAGACATGTAATAACTTATAGAATCCAGTTGTCTGGAGTTTAGTCGGCATTTATGTACCAATGCTGCTTTCTTAGTATAGTCATTTCATATAATGTTTATATTAGGGAAATCTGGGTGCAGAGATATGGGAATTGCCTGTATCTTCTTTGGAAATGATGAGACGTCTACAGTTATTCTAAGATCAGCCATTCTCAACCTATGGGTTGTGACCTTTTGGGGGTCAAATGACCCTTTCACAGGGATCACCTAAAACCATCCTGCATGTCAGGTATTTACATTATGGTTTATAACAGTAGCAAAATTACATTTTATGAAGTAGCAATGAAAATAATTTCATGATTGGAGATCACCACAACATGAGGAACTGTATTAAACGGTCACAGTATTAAGAAGGTTGAGAACCACTGTTTTAGTTGAAAGCTTTAATCTCTGCAGAGCATGGTAGTGTATGCATATCTTCCCCTACAACCCAGAAACTGAGGTAAGAGGATTGTGAGTTCAAGGCCTGGGCTACATAGGAGAACCTTTTTCTCAATACATGATTGAAATTGAAAATTTAACTGTGTAAATAAGGAAAAAATGCAAATAAATCAGAGAAAGTATTGATTTGGTACTTCATGTGTGTGGTGGTGGTGGTGGTGTGTGAGAGTGCATGTGGGGGGTTACATGAATGTGGAGACCAAAGGACAACCTCAACATCCCAGTTCCTCGAGTGCTATGATTTGTTTTGTTGTTATAGTTATTATTCATATAGTTTTTGAGATTCACTAAGAAAAGCAGTAAGTTCCCAGTAAACTCCAGGGACCCATCTATCCCTGCCTCCCAGCACTGGGATTATAAGTGTGTACCACTACGCCTGTCTTCTTTTACATTGATTCTGGAGATTGAACACAGGTCCCTGTGATTACAAAGCAAGCACTTTACCAACTAAGCTATCTCCCCAGTCTCACCTTACATGACTTTCCAATAGCAAATGACAAAACTACAAATTTCTATCTTTAATGAACATAGATATAGAAATCCTTAATAGAATCTCAATGGATCAAACCCAGCAATACAGAAAATGGTTTACAAATCATAACCAAACAAGATTAATTCCAAGTATTATAGTTTGATTTAGTATCCCAATACCTTCTTCATGTCCATGTTTTCTTGGCAGTATTCTTTCTTTCTCTGCTTATCTCCCCATTGGAGATTATTTCCCTGCTGTCTTTCCTTCCCTTTTCTCTGACTGCTTTAATTTTGACACTTCTTCCTCTTCCTTCTCAGCTCATTCTCATAACTTTAGATCATATTTATATACTAATTACTCTACAGTCTCTGTCTCTGATCCCATCTCTTCCCTTTCTGAATCCAACCCTGTCTTTACAGCAGTATAATAATAGGGTCTATCTGGAGATATTTGCAGTTGCCTCAAGTTAATCATCTCCATAACTCATCCATGTACTCTGTACATGAAAAACAACCTGCTCTTCCTCTGTAATCTCAGTAATCATAATGCCAATCTATTCAGCCAGTCTGTGAATATTTGTCGAGCATCTGCCATGAACCAGATATTTCTCTTAGCTTTTAAAATATTGCCTAGTGTAATAATAATAGTATAATAAAGACAATAGGAGTTGATTAATGATTAATTAACCTTTTTTTTAGACAAGATGCCTGTGAGGCTAAGACAAGTTAAGAAATCACATCTGCCAAAAATTACAAATAACTAAAAACTATCCAGTTCTGTCTAACACCAAAATTAGTCTTCTCAACTACCAGACTCCCATAACTGCTCCTAACATCTCACCCCTTTCTTCCCTACACTATACATATCATGTCTGAGTTATGTCTATAGGACCTCTAAAGTGCATATTGTCCAGAGACCATCATTCTAGCTAGTACAACTTAGGGATCTAGAATAAATTATTTCTTTTTAACTTTTATGTGCACTTAACTATTTCTCCTTATTTACCCATAAATATTAAAGATTCCATTGTGTACTTCCATTCTTGAATACAGAACCAACACACAGTAGGCTCTATGAAATATGAAAATAAAATTTACATTGATAATCCTGAAGTAGGAAAGCAGGTCTAAGAACATATTAAACATTTCATTAAATTTTATTCTCGATATGGTTTTGGTCTCAAAATATTTTGTTCACCCAGGTGATGGTGGTGCACGCCTTTAATCTCAGCACTTGGGAGACAGAGGCAGGTGGATCTCTGTGAGTTGAAGGACAGCCCGGTCTGAAGAGTGAGTTCCAGGATGGCCAAAGTTACAACAGAGAAACTCTGTCTTGAAAAAAAAAAAAAATCATTCAATCACAGGTCTATTTCTAAGGATATGAAGATTTAGGTGGGATATTATGAAAACTTTTAGAAAATTTCTAAGTAGTATGGTTATGTGATATCTGTCTTCATGTTCAGTGTTTGCCAATATGCATAGAAATATGGTACCCAGAAGCTGGAAAGTAGAAAATATCACTAAGTCTTTCTTTGAAAGCAGTGGATAGATTTTAAATGTTCCTCTTGAGGTTGTTATTGAACCTCCCATTGCTGTTTGAGTCACATAGTACATCTGTAATACTTCATTTATAGAGTGAGCAACGTATCAGACTAGATTGATTTACTGAGAACAGCAAGAGCAAGCGAAATCCCATCATCACATTCCTGTGTAAATTTCAACATGAATTTAGTTGGTGTTAAATGGACATTTGTTTTTATTGTCTCCAAGATTGAACTTTTCCTCCAGTAAAGCAGAATAATGTATCTATATGGCATTCTAACTTGAGCAGTACATAAAGATTAGTAAATAAGGCTCCATTAAAAATACTTATAATCTAAGTAACATGAGTCCCAGTAGCATTTCTAATGTCCATTAATGCTTATTCTGAGGATCAGAGCTCATTTTACTGAGCCATTTAGTCAAACCGTGTGATTATTTAGAAAGTTAATTCATGCATACTAAAATCTAGCTTAAGTAATGCAGAGGGTAGGAGGTAAAACTCTATGGAGACGATAGTCCTTTTTGTTATTTAATGATCAGCCATAATTAACTTGCAAATTTGAAATAATTAGAACAAATTAAAGGTATTTAACTTTGCCTCCCTAAAGAAAAATTCAAATTGCACCAAATGCGGCTTTAAATTATTCAAGTCTCAGAGGTCTAGGCTAGATTTTTTTTTTTTTTTTTTTTTTTTGTATAATGCCTTTCTATGATGAGAATACCAATCTGCTTTTTGTCAGAAGGCATCCTATCAAGTAATTGTTCTTTGTGTTAATAAATGACAGCTATTCTTCCTTATAAAAGTATTTCAGTCTCCCAAGACTGCATCAGCATTTCCCTGGCATTTAAATTCAATAAAACAAAAGGTTAATGTTTTTCTGCTTTTTAAGGAATGCAAATACAAGTGGTTTTCAATTGGTCCTGAATGACATTTAAAATTTGCCATTCAAGAGCAGACTATTGCGATATGAAACGTGGGTCAAAGAGAAAGAAAACTTTAGGGTACTTTAGTATAATGGTTTATCTTTCCCCACTCAAAAGCAGGGCTTCTCAGCTTCCCATTAATTAGTATTTTATAATTTAAAATATGAGGTATAGCTTAGTAAAGTTTTAGTAATTTGAGGGAGACTAAAATGTAACAGTTCTAAATATCATGGCGTTAATCTCTTCTATCTTGATCTGATCATCTTCCCATCAATTTAATAGCTCTACTCAATGCTAAATAATAACTGGTGTTCCTAATAATTCTATCCCATGTCTTTAAATGATATGGACTATTGGTTATAATTCTTCAGTGAGTTCTATACATAGTTCATCTGAACTGTGAAAATAGAAATCCTCTTTAGTACAACTAGACTCTGACTTCTTGGCTTATGTTACAGAGCATGTGTCTAGTGCCTCTCTATGCAGTTTAGTCAGTATGTGTTCTGGAAAACGTGTTACTGCTGACTGTTAGGTATCTCAAACGCCTTTGGTGACATATTTTCTACCTCAAATTCTGCATAGTTTTTTATGTATTTTTTAATTTATTCTTTGAGAATCTCATGTATATATTTAATGTGTTTTGATCAATATATCTCCTGCTCCCCTCCAATTTCTAGCAGCTCTCCCCCATCATGTCTCCCTCTTTCCTTTATGTCCCGTTTTTATTCCACTGAGTCCCAGCATGTGCAAGGAGCATGAGGTCTCGCCCTTCCCTAGCAGCCATCAACTGCTAATTGTTCCTCAGGAGTGAGGCTTCCTGAACTCATCCCCCATCCATGCTGTAATTTTGAATGACCTGATTTTATACAGGTCTTGAGCAGACAACAACAGCCTTGTGGAGTCTAAAAAACACTAACATGTATATTGTGTAACTGGCACACTAATTAAAGCATCCATCACACCAAAAAGTATTTTGTTTCATTTTTCATTACATTCCTTATAGTCCCTTTCCCGAACAGCCAGCAGTCTGATTGCTGTCACTTCAAACTGTTTTGCATGGTCTAAACATTTATATAAATATAATCATATAATATGTATATATCTGGTATCTTTTATTAGCCACAAGGTTTGAGAAATATACATTATTGCATGTTTCAATAATCCATTACTTTTTATTTCTTAGTAGCAATTCACTGTATAAGTGTACTACTACTGATTTATAACTTCCTCTGTTGATACACATTCAGATTGCTTCCATATTGGGAGGTAGACAAGCAACTGAACTGCTGCAGGCATCTACTTACAAATCTTTAATAGACATGAGTGTGTTTTAGGGTGTATGTTTATTAACTGGCTTAGTTTTTATGAATGTGTGTGCCTGCAGAATTTTTGTGCACCATTTGCATGCAGTTGACTCTGGAGTCCAGAAGAGAATGTCAGATCCCCTGCAGCTGGAGTTGTAGGCAGTTGTGAGCTAAGTGATGTGGGTGCTGGGAACCCAACCTGGATCATCTGCAAGAGCAGTAAGTGCTCTTAACCACTGAGCCATCTCTATATCCCCTCGTGTTTTCTTTTTTGTATTAAGTAAATATCTAAGACAAGAGTCACTATAATATTATAGCTCTTTTTTAATTATATATGATACTGCAAAACTATTTGCCAATGCTGTGGTACTTAGAATGGAGTTAATCTTAGTAAGCCCATGATAAGTTGCAAATTTGTAGGTCAAAAATGTACTTATTGCATCTAACCTAGTGGATAGTATAACTAAGCAATATAACATTGCAATCCTCAATTGATCCTCTTCATGGTCTCATGGCTGTCAGCAAGCAGAGCTTCCTAGCGGATTGTACTTCATATTGCTAGCTTGAGGAAAATCAAAATTCAGAATTTGAGGTATGCTTCTACTGAATTCATATGACCAACATAGCACTATACAGTTGAAAATGTAGACTGAACCATTGTTAGCTAGAGACCATCTGTAGAACACTCTGACCAGCTCTCTCAGAGCTCTTGTCACTCTAAGTCACTTCAAAGGCTGGTTTTATCACTTTGTTTCATAAGTTTTGTGAAATAGCCTATCATTGTGGTTTTAATATTCTGTTCTGTAATGGATAATGAGCATCTTTGGATGCTGGAGATCAGTAATTTATATGTCTTCTCTGACACAGTTGTCTACTCATAACTTCTAACCAGTTTCGATCAGATAAACACCTGATTGTTGATCATAGATATCTTTGTATATTGTGACTTCTATATTCAGACCTCCTTCTGACATGGCCATTGTGAATATCTTAACTAGTACATGAATTACCTTTTCATTTACTTGGAGCAGATGTCTTAATTAAGATGATATTCTCTTGTAAAAGTTCTAGAAATGTAACTTACAAGTTATGGTTCATTTTGAATCATGTGTGTTCAAGTGTGTGTGTGTGTGTGTGTGTGTGTGTGTGTGTGTGTGTGTGCTGAAGTGAGTTTCAAGACTCATTTTTTTCTTTTTGCAGATACCCAGTTATTTAAGCATTATTTATTGAAAAATTTTCTCTTCATTAAACTGTGTAATATATTGTCAGAAGTCAACTAAATACCCATGCATATAAGGCAATGTTGTTAAACTCTTCTGATGTCAATGATATACAGTGTGTGTTATTTCAACTTTAAAGTAAATATGTAAATCATATAGAATAAGTCTTCTAACATTGTTTTTCTTACTAAAAATCCTCTTGACTATTCTAGATATTTGCCATTTACACTTAGCTTATCAGTTTCTATTGAGTAAATTGAATTTGATTTTGATTTGATTCCTTGGGGATACCTAACATACTCAAAATATTGACAGTGAAATCATGTTATCTCTACATTTATTTAAATCTTTTCAAATTAATTCAGTAATGACTTGTAAATTTCATTATAATGATCTTGCATATATTTTTCATTGAATTTAGTGGTCTTATTTAGAAAATACTAGTGTTTAAATATCTGTCTTGTATACTACAATTTGCTAAGTGCATATATTCTGCCAATTGTTTTAGATTTCTTATCATATTCAAGTTCACAATCATGTTGTGTATGATTGTTTATCTATACCTTTATAAGACTTGTATCTTTTGTTGCTTGTTTTTGCTTCATTTCTTCAGTATTGCTTCGGTACAATATGAAATAAAAAAGAAGTAGCTAGAGAAGAAATTCTTACATTGTTCCCAATCTTATGGAAAAGACATTTAATATCTCACTAATAAAAATATTAAATATAGATTTTCGTAGATGCCCTATATTAATCCTTTTTTTCTTTCATTACTACAACAAATATCTGAAGCAGACTAACTACATAAAGAAAACAGAATTTTTCTAGCTCACAGTTCTGGAGACTGGAAGTCCACACAACATAGCATTGAATCTGGCAAGACCCCCATAGCCTATGAGTGCCTGCAGGAGGAAAAAAAAATCACACAGCAAACCAGAAAGTCAAAGAAGTAAGGCACTGTAATCCATCTAAGGACAAGCTCTCAGTTGATCTGAAGCTCTTGAACTAAATAGTTCTCACCTCTTAGAAACTTTCAGACTTCCAGTCTCACTAACTGGAGAAACCAAGTTCCTGACACATGAACTTTGTGTAACAAACCACAACAAGCCCTTTAACAAATTGAAATTTTACCTTATATATCCGTTTGTTGACTTTTCATTAGCATTTTGTCAAATCCTAGATGTGCATATACTGATAAACTCGTGTGATTATTCTCCTTATTTCCTTCATGTGGTCACCATCTGGATTTATTTGGAAATGTCAATCTCACATTACATTTTGCAGAACTCACTTGGTCATTATGTGCTACACTTAAGGATTTGGTTTGCTAATATTTTGTTGAGAATTCTTGGGTCACATATTCATGTGGGCTATGACTTAGTAATAATACCCTTTTATCACATTTCATAAGATTTTGTGTCTATAATCACACAGAATATACTGAGAAGTGTCTTTTGTTTCTGAAAGGACTAATGTAAGATTGCTAATACTTATTTCTTACACATGATAAAACTTACAAGTAAAGCTACTTGTCCAGTTTCCATTGTATAAATATCTTTGACTTTTGAGTTCAGTTTTTCTAGCCTAAAACCTGTTCATATTTTTTGGTTCCTTTTTGGTTTTTGACAATTGAGGCTTTTTTCAAGAAATATACATATTTTGGAAAGTCAGTCAAGTCAGCCAGCATGGCTGTGGAGCAGTTGGCAGATGCATCCGGTCTGGCAAAGGCAGGGGGCAGCTCCAGACTGCCCAGCATCTTACACAATAGTAAAAGATGACTGGCAGTCATCGATAAAGCATAAATGAATTTGGGAGTAGGTTCAGAAAGTCGCGGTGATAATCCTAGCCGGGTGCTGTGGCTAAGAGATGCCTACAAGGACGCCAGCACAACACTTTCAGAAAAGCTGACTTGGGAATTAAAGGAAGCAGAAAGAATGGTTGAGATGTTTCTGGAGTATTAAAGTCAGGTCTGTAACCAAAATAAGCTCAGCCAAGAAAAGAGAGGCAGGCTGTTAAAGATGATTGCTGGAGTAAAAGACAAAAAGCTGGAATGGGAAGTACTGACATCACATATCCAGGATCTTAAGGAAGAAAGTTCTGGGAAGGAAAGCCTTTTTACTGCCAACACAGATAACAAAGAGAGATTGACAGACTGCACAAATCAGCTAACTTGTTTAAAAGATTGTTTTGCACTAGATGTTAGCAAGGTTCATGGGTATCTATCAGTGTTGACCCTAAGCATCATGTGAGCCCATTTGTGTTTTCCCTGAGCCTAAATGAAGGAAGGGAGTATGAAGTATCCAACTTCTCCTCATCTTGAATGCAAGCAGAGTTTCATGAGACTGTCGGGGGACCAACAATTTTTTTCATCGTTTCTTGACAGTATTTAGAAAACTTTGACTGCTACAGTTTATAGTTAATGTAGAAATAGTATATGAAACAGCTTGTTGATTTATTATTGCATATATATCCTAAAAGAATTCTTATCTCTTGCCCTTCTGTAACTAAAAACATGACAGTGTTTTGTGATGTTTTTGTGTGATGTGAAGGAAAACAAAATACATCATCCCAAAATATAAATTTTTAGCATAACATTTTGAGGTGAAAACAGTTAAGCATGAACAGAGTCAGAAATACTCTCTGCCCTCTCCTAATTTGCCTAAAAGCTGGACCTAAAAATATAAAGGTGTCTCTATTCCCATACCCACAAAGGACAGAGTTAATCACTAAAGAAATCTGTTACTAGTTCAGAAATGGCACTGGAGGAATTGACAAGCCTTGCTTCATTAGTTTATCCCCACAAATTCACTCTCCATAATTCACCACCTGTGGAACCCAAAAGCCAAACCTACTGTCTGCATTGTCATGTCTCTAAAATCCTACTGTTTTCTGTTGTAGTTGCTGTCTAAACCAGAGTTCTAAGTCACTGTTTGGAGTTCACTTTAGTTGGGTTTGTCCTGTTCAATGTACACTACATGTATTAATAAGCTCCTTTGGTTTTCTCCTGTGGAAAAAATTTGCAAATTTCATTGAACTTTATTTTACTATATTGGTGTTCAAGTAGTTTGTGATACATTATTAATGTTCTTTTCACTGTCCTTGGGCTTTGTAGGGATATATCATATCTGATCACTAATATTGGTGGCTGTAATTTTTTTATTTTATTAGGTTGTCCTGCTGTAGGAAGATACAGATTTTATTAATCTGCAATGGCCATGTTTGTGTTTCTCTTGTGGCCTTCTTGTCCGTTTGGATTTCTACTCTTTACTATTTTTTCCCTCCTGACTTTGTAGCCAATGTGCTCTTTCCATAGCTTCATATAGCATATTAATCAGTGATGCAAAACTTATTTCTAATATATATAGATAGATAGATAGATAGATAGATAGATAGATAGATAGAGATAGATAGAAGATATATAGATATAGATAGATATAGATAGATATAGATATAGATATTAGATATAGATATAGATATAGATATAGATATAGATATAGATATAGGTATAGATATAGATATATAATATTCCTGATTCTTTATCTCCCCAATTTAGGTAAGTGCTATTTTTATTTTTGAATACAAGATTCTCTCTTGTGGTGTTTTTTTTTTCAACCTGTAGGTTATTTAGGAGTATGTTAGATTCTTCAAACATGTTCACTTTTATTTTGGTTTAACTCTGATGTAATTAACATATTCTATGAGCTTTAATTCTTTTGAAATGCATTGAAATTTATTCTGTAAAGCCAATATTGGTCTATATTGCATGTGCACTAAGAGTGGCCATTCTGCTACTGAGTGCCATGATCTGTACATGTTGATTAGATCAAATTGATGTGTGCTGTTCTTCCATAGTCTATTGAAATTTTGTCTCATGTATTCTTAGCAACTGATAACAAAGAAAGACTAAAATAGGATGTGAATTTCTCTACTCTTTAGTCTTATCAGGTTTTAGTACATCTGTTTTGAAACACTGTCTTAGATATATGTGTCCTTATGATTTTTTGTGTCTCTTGAGAATTTTTTAAATTTGGATTCTATTTTTAATCAAAAATTGGTTTTTTTCATACAATACACTGATATTCTATTCAAGAAATAAAAAATACAGGCTTTTATATTTATCGACACATGTACTATTTCTGATGCTCCTCATTTCTCTTTATAGATCCAAATTTCCATCTGGTGTCATTTTCCTGTGACTTGAAAAACATCCTGTTATTTCTTGTAGTGCAGGTGCTCTGGCAACAAAATTTCCCTGTTTTTAATTTTAAAATGTTATTTTTCCTTCTTTGAGGGACTTTTTTATGAGAAGTAAAATTCTGAAGTGACAGGTCTATGCACTTTCAGCATTGTAGAGACATCCCTGTTGTCTTCTGATCATGATTGTTCTAATGTTAATAGAAGATCATTATATGTAATATCATTCTTCTATGTGTAGCTAACATATTTCTCAAGTTGAAGGACCCTCTTTATCTTTGCTTTTACTCAACCCATTATTAAGTCAAAGTTTTTCATCAAGTTTAGAAAATAATCTGATATTCTCTTTAGGATGCATTTCTTTAGTTATTTTTTCTGCCCCATTATCATGTATTTTCCTTTAAGATTTCAGTTTATCCTTGCTAGGCACCTTTGGATTGCCTTTAAGATCCCAGGGAGTGCTTATTTGTCTTCAACTTTTTTCTATTTTCCAAATTAGGTAGTTTCTATTGATTCTGTTATAAAAGTCACTTAATATTTATGCTTTCATATCCATTTTCCAATTTTTCTATCAGCTTCTGTAATTTTCAGTTCTAAAATTCCTGTCTAGTTTTAATTACAGTCTAAACATCTCTCCTGAAGCTGCCTATCTGCTCATTCACTAAGATTTTGTTTTATATCTATCATTATCTAGCTACTCCCTGATTGCCTGATAAACCAATCTTAAATTGAAATTATCATAAGTAAAAAATATATTTCATCCCAGCTTCTAGCACCAAAAGACCTGTACTGCTCTCAGCATTGGTCAGAAAAAAGCCTCTTGTGTAGTGGATAGCAGTCAGTGGAGAGATGTATAACTAGTCAAAGTGCTGAAAAAAAGAGAGGGGGTGTTCAACCCTAAGTGGTACATCTTTATTATCTCCACCATCAGCAATACTCAGGGAATATCCTTCAAGAAGAGGCAAGAAAGAATGTAAGACCTGGAAGACGAGGATGAATGCTGTTTAAAAAAAACAAACAAACAAAAACTGTCTTCTGAACATGATATGACATTATGGCAGTAATGAACTCACAGCAGCTCTGGTTACCCGAACAAGATATACTGAAGATCAAGCCAGCCAGAATCCCAGCATAGATGGGTCAATGATCTCCAAAGCCTATCCCAAACTTAGGATCTATTGGCAGTGAATAGTTGCTGGGAGAAGGAGAATCATCCTTTGTTGAGGATACAGACACAGGTAGGTTTTCCATGCTCCAGTGGATGACTGCACATCCTGAACATATGGGCAGTACTAACTGGAATTAGTAGGATATCAAAAATGACATGAAGTTGGGGAAAGCTTATTAGTAGGACATGAAGGAAGTTGGAGGGAGGGAAAAGGAGTGGAGGATAGATATTATACTTTATACATGCATGACATCTTTAAAATATTTTTTTATAAATGGAAGTATTTATTTTGGCATAAAGTTCAAAGGGGAAAGCCCATAATGATAGAAGAGGCATGGCAGCAGATAAACAGGTCAGGAAGCTAAGAAATGACTTCTTCAACCACAAGTTTGAAGCAGAAAGAGCAAACTGGAAGTTGTGTGAGGCTATAAATATCCCAGGCCCTTCCTCAATGAGATACATCCTCTATAAAGCCTGCACCACCTCCCCAAACATGACCATCAACTAGAGACTGTTCAAATATCTGACCCTATAAGGGATATTCCCTGTTCAGCCTACCACAGTTTCTTGTTGGATTCCAATTATTATCTAGACAATGGACGCTTTCAGCTTGACAAGGGTCTTGGGCCTCCGTTGTTAGGAAATTGGAATTCCTTAACTGCTTTGCCCCTTTCTCATCTTTACTGTATGGTAACATAAGTCTCTCACCAATAATAAGGTCTGCATAGCCTAATAGTAATATCCAAATTAATCCCTGAGCCGGCCACTGCTGGGTGCAATGGGACACAGCCATTCTATTCAAAAGTAAATTGCAATCACCTCCCGGACTTCCAAGTCCTGGTATGTGTGAAAGCTATGCAGGTTTATTTCAAGTGCATCATAAAAACTATTCCTAGAGTAAATGCTGGTTTTCCCAGAAAGAGATAAGCCTTTAATAGATAGACGCTAGAGGAACCTACATAGAGATAGTTAGCACACCTGAAGAAACAAATAGATAGTTCATCCTTAACTTGCCCCCCTGTTAATAAAAAATATAGCAAGCCTGCACTGACTTAAGTAAACTTTCCCAGGATTTAAAAAAAAAAAAAAGCCTCCTGAACCAATAACAATGAATAGATAGGACCAGAAATTTATAGCTGTGACTCAGGAAAAATAAATAAATTCCAAGGAGCTAAAAACCAAAAATACGCTCCTCTGGTGCCTACAGGTCTTTTGCCCTATTTGACCTAGGTAATTGGAAGTTACCTAGGAAATTCAGCCAGCATGACATCCAGCAGTCCCTAATTGACCATTGTGTCATGTCATATGGTCTCTGTTGATAATTACAAACTTTAAAGCTTGCAGCTGCAGAAGAAAGGACACTTCTTATCTATACCAGCTTCTTCTGAGATGTGCCTGACACCTGCGTACCAAACCTACATTTGCTATTTAAATGGCAGAAAAATACTTTGTCTCTGGGCAGTCCTGGTGTGATTTCCCCCTGGCAATTTATTTTGTCAGTTTCATATTAAAAGCACTTTAAGTGTGTCATTTTTCCTTTAAAAAGTGAGGGGTTTTTTTGCATGTCATTCTGAAAGAGCAATTGTGTGTGTCAGTGGGTCCCAGAAAGAGCAAACATCTGTGTTTGCTTGTCATAGAAAGAGCAAATGTCTGTTTGCTTGTCATAGAAAGAATGAGTGCCTTTTGCTCATTTGTCATTACACTGTATGCCCTCTTTCGTGGAGTTTTCACGGACCCTGCTGTGGACAGAAGCTGGACATCCCACAATTTCTCAATGCCAGGCAATCAAAATAAATGGTGTCTTCGGCAATAAGGTCTTACCATCCAGTAATGGTGAACAACCAACAGCAATGGCAATGGTCTGTGTGTTTTGTAAACATCTATGGTCTCCTTGACTAATAACTGATAGGAGGATAGCCCATGCCTGGCACTGAGATTTCCATTTAATAACCCATGTCTTCTGGAAGCAGCAACTTCTCTTCTGACTGTATAATTTTACATAACCTATCTTCAAATTTACCAGTTCACTCCTCTACCTGTTTTGTCTGCTCTTTGAATTGTTGGGTCAGCCACCACATTCTTCATCTCCAAAATTTCTCTTTAGCTCTTTCATTGTGTGTACCTGATATGTGGTTAGGGTACTCATTCCCCAGCTCACATGCGGATGGCAGAGACAGCTTTAGGGGTGTTGTTCTCTCTTTCCACTTTAAAAAAATAAAATTTAAAAAATAAATAACCAAATAGCTCTGAAGCAAAGTATAAAAGAAATAAGTATCATAACTATTACTCTAAAGATATACCTAATATACCTAGCACACCAAGCACTATAACTTAGCTTTGTCAACCTTAAAAGTGTATTCTGAATACTTTTGTTATTCAATAGCTGGGGAAGAGTGATCTAATACAAAACCCATTTTATAATAAAATGTTGAATATAATTATAAAATTTATTAAACACTATACTGAAAACTCAAAAACATTGTACATGTATGTACATGCGTGCTTTCATACCACCATGAAGTCAAAAGAGTATAATCAAACTGTACTAGTTACTGTTCTCATTTAGGTTAAAAAAAAAAAATGCCAGAATTTAAAAAAAAAAAAAAAAAAACAGCCTCTTGGATAAGTAGGAGAAAAGATGTATTACAGCTCATGGTTTAAAGTTAAAGCATCCATCATCATAGAGAAGACATGGTTGGCAACAAGCGTAATTGACATGTGGTGATGGGAATTTGCTCACAATTGGGTGTTCGAGAGTATATTTTTCATATAAGAAACTAAGGAATTCTGAGAGTGAGAAATAGTCTTCTTTAAGGAAGAGTGCACCATTGGTTATCCAATGCCAAGTGGTCAGCCCTGTAGTCACACATCTAAGTAGCATTATACAGACTTGGCAAAGTATATTTAGGAATGTGTGTGTGTGTGTGTGTGTGTGTGTGTGTGTGTGTGTGTGTGTGTGTGTGTGATGATTAAAAAGAGGTCATGGATTTGAAGAGATTAAGGAAGGTATGTGGGAGGGTTTGAGGGAAGACGTGGAATGGAGGAATGTTGTAATTACATTATAATCTTTAAAACAAAAGGGTGAAAGTGTGTATATTGATTCATCTTCAGGTATTTGTATAGTTCTTGTGATTTCCCTTGCTATTGAGTTCTAGTTTTAATTCAGTATGATATGAAAGATACAAAAAGATACTTTGATATTTTTGTATCTACTAATAAGACTGGCTTTATGGACTAAACTCTGATTGTTTTACAGAAGGCACCATGTGTTACTGAGGGGGGAAATGTACATTCTACAGCCAGTAGATGAATTATTCTATAAATGTCTGTTGAGTCCTTGGGTCTATGCTGCATATTAAACTCTGAGGTTTCCTTATTGATTTTTAGTCAGTAGGGTGCTGCCCTGATCCAGTAGGATGTTGAAATTACACACTATTGTTGTATAAAGGTCTTTCATTTTCTTATCTGTTGGGGGGAGGATACACAAGTGCATTGTATATGTTGTTGTATGCTCATATGTGTGTGCAAGTGCATCTGCTCATACATCCATGTGCAGAGTCCAGAGGGTATGTTAGATAACATTTCCTATCCTCTTTTCTTTACTTCCTTGAGATAGGGTCTCTGTCACTGAACCTGGAGCCAGTCCTTCAGCTAGCAGTCCTCAGAGTTCTCCTACCTTCATTTCAATCAACCATAGCGCTTGGGTTACAAACACATGCATGGCTTCACCCAGCTTTTTACATAGAAATTCATACTCAGGGCCTTGAATTATGCAACTCATCTATCTACCCACAATCTCACTAGCATCTATTTACCCTTTAATATCCATTAGTATTTTTTTTTTATTAAATGAGGCTCCTCAACATTTGGTGTATATATGTTTGTAATATATCTTCTTGATGAATTTTTTTCTTGCATTAATATATAATAGTCTTCCTTATCTCTTCTAATTTGGGTTTGAAGTCTACTCTATCAGATATCAGAATGCCTGGGTCTATTTGTTTTAGGCTCCTGTTTACATAGTAAACTGACTTCTACTCCTTCACCCCCAGTTTGAGGGTCTTTGCTTGTAAAGGTGTGGTTCTTAGACACAGTAGAGAATTGGATCTTGTTTTTTAACCTAGGATCTGCGTCTTTTAGTTGGACAGTTAAAATAATTTACATTGAGAGTTGGTATTCAGAAGGGGTTCCTAATTTCTTTAATTTTGTATGTTGATCTAATTGGTTGTATTATTGTTTGTTCTTAGGATTTTTATAATAAACTTTTCCTCACATAATTCTTTGCAAGTATTTGTTGTTAAGACTCTTTAGCAGCATTCTCGGCCTCTAACCTTTAGGTGCCAATATCAACTTCAGTTATTGAGTATAAATGGCTCTCTAGAAATGTCTAGATGCCCTTATATGGCAAAATTCTCTCTTTCTAACTCATTTGAGAATTATTGAACTGAAAGAAGTTTTCCTGTTACCTTTAGAGAGACCCAAACCAGGTTTAGAAGAAAAGAAAATGACCAGTCAACCTTTCTCGTGAACATAAATCCCATGGAATGTTATTTAAAAAAATATTTAACAAATGTTAACAAATTCAAATATATAAAAAGCATAATACAGCTAGACTAAATAACATTTATCTTAGAAATGCAAAGTCAGCTCAACATTCAAAAAATCAATCTGTAATTTTCCATGATAACACAGTAAAACTAAAACTTGATCTCAAACACATTCAAAATCATTTGACATAACCTGTCAGTTCTCATTCATAATGGGATGGGAAGACCTTGGCAAACTAGAAATATGATCATTGGAATTAAGAAGGGTACACCTCACTAGTGATAAATATTTTAAGAAAACAAGATAAGTGTGGGAGATTCTAACTAGTATCATATATCAAAAAGTATTTGAGAGTAATCAATAACATTGTCTTTATCCTCAAACTGCATGATTGTCTACATCGAAAAGTTCTATAGAACCTACAGAAATAACTATTAGAACTCTTACCACAATCATAGAACATAAGTTAATACATACAAGTTAATTTTGGAACTGAGAATGAAACTGTTGATAATAGTGTCTAGCTTGTCTAGCAAGTCCAAAAGCCATAGGCTTGATCCCCAAGCACCACATAAACTGTGTGTAGTGGCACATGCCTGTATCCCAGGCTTCAGAGGCTGAGGCAAAAGAATCACTTTGTGTACATGGCCAGCCTAGGCTCCATAGTGAATTCTAGACCCGCCTAGGCTACAGATTGAGACCCTGCTTTTTATTTCAACAAAAGCAGACTACACAAATAAAAATCTAGTCCCAAAATGAATATACATTGTTATCTTTAGCTGTCTCTATTTTAAATAATGATGTCAAGCAAGGGAAAGTCATAATGCTGTACATAATATATATAAATACATGGGAGTAAATATGGGTCTTTCATATCATAAATGAAAAAATAATTTGATGAATTAGAATCTGAGTGATATACAAAGAGAATCCATAGCAGAAGCAATCCTGGCACTTTCACAGTAGGGGAGGACAGTCATGCTGGAAGTGTGCTATATGAGACATCCGGCTTGAGCAAAGTGAGGAGGCCAGCCATGTATAAGTTCCTACAAGGGACAGGAGGGCTTCATCTTCACTAAAGTTAGGAGTAGCCCAGGTGAGGGGTGAATGAATTCTGTAAAGAAGAATTTTTCTTCAGCTTTTATAGTTTTATGTGACAAAAGATAGATTAGCAATAAAAAGGCACATAAGTGTAATAATATGTTTATTTCTTACATAAATGAGATACACCCACAGAATAAGTAAATCTCAGATAATTTTTTATTCCAGCTCCATTGTATCTTCAAAAAAGGACAATAAAATCCTAGAGAAATGACAAGACAGAAGAAAATGACTTTCTATCCCTAAGGGCACAAACTGAGTGAAGACAAATATTAGTTAATAAAGCCAGTTACTAGAGATCTCTCTGTGGGTCTGAGATGGTCTCCGGTAGTCAAGTTTCATTCTCTCTAGGGGAGAGGCAAGGGACAGATCCCCCTTTCTTTATAGAACACAGAGGGACATGAGAGTACTTTCCTGTGTTTGTGTCCTCTTCATCCTCCTCAGCTTAACAGTCTTTCATATTTGGAGTGGGATTCCTCTCTACATCCCACCCCTTCCTGCAGGACTTTTAAAAAATTTCCCCCTTGGGAAATAAATACTTTTCACAAGAATGCTTTCCTGACCCTTTACCATGTCTTGTGATTTTTCAGTCATGGACATTTTAAAATTTACTCAACAATGAGAGTTAGTAAGAAAGAAATCAAACCAAGGGCCAAAACTTTGTAAGGATGGGAAAGTGAAGCTCTTATCTCCCATAAAAATTATCTTAGAAAACACAACTGTATGAAAAGGGCTTCATATGCAGACGCGAAGGCAGTAGACAGGAAGACTGTGTCTTCCAGGGTATACACTTTTTTCCCCTGTCTTTTACACCTGTCTTTTTTCCTATGTTTCTGTCAGGACACTAAGTGGATCTTGGCCTCCTAGGACTAGTTCCAGCAGTTTTTTCAACAGATATCCCTGCAAGTTAAGCTGCATATCAACTTAAATGCTTTGTTTTAGTTGATACATAGAACAAAAGACTTAGAAAGACATAAGGGAAGGGAAGGGGAGGAGAGGGGAGGAGAAGGGAAGAAGAGGAAAAGGAGAAGGGAAGAAGGGAAGAAAGGAAGAAGGGAAGAAGGGAGATGAGGGAAGAGAAGGGAAGAAGGAAGAAGTTTATCTAGCAGTTAACATCTTAATCGTGTAGGTGTTGCTTTTCTTTAGAGTTTAGAATGCTGGGCAAAAGGGGAGGAAGTCATCTTTCAAAAGTACAGCCATGATTGCAGAATCCCCTGGAGAACTTTTACAAAGAAGAGAGAGCAAGAAAGGGAAACAGGGAGGAGGAGGGCAGAGACAGGGCTGATCTCAGGCAGTCCATTCAGTTTCCACAAATGGGTGAGACTCCAGATGTCCTCCTACTAAAGCTTTTCCAGAGTATTTTAAATTCACACCAGGCTATGAATTAGTGCCTAAAATCAGCATATGTTTTGAGAATACTACTTGTGGAGACCCTTTGTCTTGTCATATTTGATAAGAACGGAGGCAAGCATGACAGCATTTTTCTTACAAGCCTTCCTTCTAATCTTGGTGTGGCCTACCAAGTTCCATCCTTCCATTGTTTTCCATTGTCTCAGTAGGACTTTGACTCTCCAGTCCCTCCTGCCCGCACTCCTGCCGTCCTTTGGTGAGTCTCCTGTACCTGTGTGGTCACCTGTTTTAGTTCTATCACAAATGCATTGGACTTGGTGCCCTGCCCTGGGTTCCTGCTTCATTTTCTTCAGCCTGTCTCCCATTCCTCACATTCACCACACCAAAAGGTTTCATGTTCATTTCTTTTCTTTTCTTTTTGATTTACTTTATACAACTAAATGCTCTATTTCTCTTTGCTTTCAGCCAGTCTTTGGTTCCTCATTGCTTTACTTCTGCTTGTCTGTCCCAAACCATAAAATTAACTTAAATATCTCCTTATCAGCTTACTTTCCTCTGGCCTCCAGTTGGTGCGCTGTCCCAAGATAACAAATGCTGACATTTTAATCCCTAATGATCAACCTTAGTCTTAGGAAACATATTCTCATTTTAATCTGTTTGGTTTTTTTTTTTGTTTCTCTAGGCATTCTGAATCTTTCTTATATTCTATACTTTATTAGCAGTTTTCATGGGCTTGAGTCTCATTTCCTTAACTCCAAATATACAGTTTGAGGATTAATATCATTAAGCTAATTTGTTCTCCAAGACGTTTGTAGCAAGACCCAAAATATACCTTCAGAGCAATATTGCATACCAATTAAAATAAGAAAAAGATTCTTATTGCCATGAATTGTATTGCAATAACTCATGCTGCGTTCAAATATGTCCATGTGATCTGTGTCTTCCCCTGCGCCCTCTATAGTCCATTCATGCTTCCTCTTTCAGTTTGTTAAAGTCAAAATGCGATGGATGGCTGCATGGGACCTCATCATCCTTTAAAAAGAGCCCAAACTCTCCAAACAATGGACAAAGCAGGAGAGAGAAGAAGACAGTTGATTTTCAGGTACAAGTGGAGGATGACACCGAGTGGATATGTCAGCAGAAGGGTACATGCGGACCCCAGAGAGGTGAGTGGAGTGTCTGCAGTGGCAGAAAGAAGCTGCTACAGGTGGTGGAAAGCGGTTGGTGCCTGCAAGCCAGTGGTCAGCAGGTGACTTCCATTATGCTGAACAGGAGTTAGCATTTCAGATAAACATATGCCTGCAGAGCTGTGGGTGATACAGCTACTAGATTCTCAAATCCCACCTACATTTATTTATCTTAGATTACTGATATGAGAAACTCTGTCCAGTTTGGCTCTCTTTTTACAAGCTGAATTGACCAGTAAGCATGGTTGCAGATATCAAATGATGTTCTCAGAGTGAGTAACAGAATAACTAATGAGTTGAACATAAATCTCTTCTGGAAAAGAAAGGCTTCATAATAATGGTTAATCTTCACTTGTCTGGTAATGTGGGGAATGTGGAGGGGAGTCATGAGCAACTAAAACACAATCTACCAGATCTGAAGTAAATAGCGCCTAGCAGTCTTTGAAGTGATAATGATACTTCCTATTTTATATGTAAATTTTTTAAATAAATCAACTATAAATAACTCTGAAATGTTGAATGAAGGAAATGTGTGATTCCCAGTTGATCCTGGAGTGATTCCTGGTGCACTCTGTACCAACAGCATTAAGAACTGACTTGAAAGGGAATGAGCCTCTTTGTGGACAGATGTATAGGAAACAGGCCTACAGCCTGCTCACGCTCTGCTCAGGGCTGTTACTCCGCTTTCTTTACGTACTCCCTCTTCTACCAGGCAAGCTCCTCTCCCACTGATATTAAGCAACAAACTGTTCATAAACTCGACATCAACTCTAAAGTTCGCTTATTTAAGAATGGGCATGCTCTGTGATAAACTTTTACATACAACTTTCCCTGCTTTCTCTACCTGCTGCCAGCTTTGCTTTGTTTGGGGGTTAATTACGAGTAACTAGAAATCACTCTATCCTCATCCAGGTAACTGAAAGATGGGAATTTTTCCAAACTTTAAAAGGGAAACACTACAATTTCTCTTTGGCATAAGGCAAATATTCTGCAGAGCTCTACTGAAGCCAGAAAACATGGACACTTCCTTTTAGGCATTGTTACCTAAGTCAAAGATGAAATTGAGAAGACTGTCTGTGATAGCCTCTATTTTCTCGGGCAATAGTCTTTCAGCAACAGGAAACCCTTTCTTTGGTCTCCCTTATTCTTAGCCATTTGAACTTGAGAGAGAGTAGAACCAGTCAGAACTGGTGTAGTGGTTACTCTGCAGGGTTTAACATAATCCTCTGTTGACTTGTCAACACATGTATGTCGTGTGCCAACACTAAAATGAAGTGGCAAAATGAAAAACTACGTAGCAAAAAAACAGAGGGACAAATAGCACTTGTGGCTGGTTGAGGCTGCTGCAGCATTAAGAGAACAGCTCCTGGAGAGGCACTTGTGATGGCACCATTGGGATAGCCCAGCTGTGCCAGAGGCAAATCTCTCCCAGTCCCAGCTACCAAAGCCAGAAGCCTGGAAAGGGCTCATATCCCAAAACAATCAATTTCTAATTTGAAACAAAATCATTTTCGACTAACAGGAGTTCAGAACCCATTACTTGTGCTGTGCCGTCTGCTGACATTGCAGCACATTTTGTTGTGCACAGTGAATCCCAATAGTACGGCTGGACAATCGATCTAACTCGAAAGAAGCCGTTACACATCTGCAGTTTCCAGGAGTGCTGCCATTTGCCCTTTTATTTTCCAGCAGCTCCCCTCAGCCCTCCCTGCTTTTCTTTAGAGGGCAAGAGGATGCAGTGTGACAGTGAAAATAATATTTAAAAAAAAAACAAAAAACTTTCATCTGTTTAAAAGTTTGAAATGTTTTAACATTTTAAGGTATTCACAGAATACCTTAAATATGAAGTTTTTCTACTTGTGGCAAGGGTTGTCTTGTATTTTTCTCTTGTTTTATGGTTTGCCTGATCGCTGAAGACATGAAGTTGCCCCCTTGAGGCCACTCCACCACTGCAGAGCTAGTGTGTGCAGATTAGAGACAGGGCAGGGTGATTGCCTTGACCTTTGCGACAGCACCCAGCCCAGTGAGGGAATTAACTTTCCCAGGTGTGCACTCTGGGTCTGGATGCCCTGGTGATTACAATGCCAGTGACCCGGCACTAACTGTCCAAGTAACACCACTTGGTTGGCACTTCCTTAATTGCTTTCCTCTCTTTAGCATGACAGAATCTTTTAGTATATATTTCTTTTTTATATCCATTGTTTCTTTTGTTGTTGTCCTTTAATCATGAAGCACTATACAGTATATTTACTGCAGGACTATTAATCTTTATTACCCGTCTCTCACTCTTTACTTCTCCTGTTCTTCCCACTACTCTGCCAACTTTAATGATGCTAAAGATATAAAAGAGACAGACACTTGACTCAAAGAGCAGCCTTGTAATAATAAAATTAGGTACATTATTCTCAAAATTAGCTTGCAACATAATCTTTCTCTTCTACCAGTGCTTAGAATGTCATATTTTAGTTTTTCACTGAGTTACATGGAATGGGGAGATGCTACTTTGGAAAATCTAAACTTGGTCAAGGGCTTTTAGAAGGCATGCATAGGGGGAACACATGCTCTTCCTGTCTCTTCCTTCTTCCCATGCCTCAGCAAACATTCTAAAACTCTTTCTACCTGAGCAATGACTGATCCGCTGTCACAAGAGCCCTTGGAACTTAGGACTTTTTCCCTGTGATGCTGATGAACTAGCTGAGACTGAGGCCACTGAGCACAAGTTCCAGAAATGAAATTAAACCATGGGGCTTAGCACTGCCCTTTCTGAACGCTGACTGAAAGCCATTCCAAAAGTCCCTGCTGTATTTAGGGCTGCCTCCTGCTTGTTCCTGACATGGATCTCTGAATCTACATCTGTGGCAGAACCGCACCCCAGAGTAATTTCAGCTTAGCTGGTAGTGTTGGCCACACTCGTCATTTTTTTCTTTGAGGATTTTTTTTTAGGTTAACCTTACATCATTGGTTGAGTTCCCAAATGGGATCTCAAGCAAAAATTTTTTAATGGAAAATGATTGTTATAGACTTAGCTGAAGTGAACAATAATAGTGACGCCTGTAAGTGAACCTGAGCTTGCAGTGATGGGAGCATCATGATGGCCCATGGTGGATAAACACAGGAGACTAAATAAAGAAGTAAGTATGTCGAAATAATCAAAGTGTAGAAGCGGTTTTTATCTAGCTTCTTAGAATCATTTACTTATGTTTATTATTAGTGTCATCTATATCTTGTATTTAATCATTAGAAAATGAATTCCCAGAAGTGTGAAGTAAAAGATATGCTAAGTATTGCTGTCTTTATCAACACCACACAGAAGGCAAGCACACTAGAGTGCTATGAATAAACCCAGACAGTAGAGTAAATCACCCTACCTTGTTCACTAAAGGAGGATTCAAGTTTAAGAGCCTATCTTTAAGAGTTAATCTTGCTGTAAATATGGAGTATTGTCACTTAAACCAGAGCATCTACATTTCCCATTCCCTATAATTGACAAAAATACCTCAAAATACCATCTGCTTTACCTATTTGCTATATATGACCTAGGTCTTCTATCACTAGACAATAACTTGTATGTCTCTGTGTCTTAGAACATAGCTCAGTGCATGGTAGGTGCTCATTATATATTTGTTGACTGAATTAACATAACATTAAATATATTGATTTTTCTTTTTTTGCCCTTGTTTCATTTTCCCAAAATAAGGACCTAATCATTTAGACCTTTTGACCTCAATGCCTGTAGTGATTTAGTTATTTAAGCAAAATATATGCTTACCCCTTCGAAGTCCTTATGATGATTGATTGCTAATGTCAAAGAGAAAGACCAGAGTAAGGCCTTAAAATAGCAGTGCCCAGGAAGTCAAGAAAACCATGGTCATTATTTCTTTTATTTTAATTGAGGTTTAATTATATACAAATACAGTTTCATAGGTCTTAGATGTCTGACAATTGTTTGTGCCCATATAATCACACCAGTTCATATTAGTACATTTCTCTGATTACCAAAAGTTCCCTGTGCTCTCTGCTAATCAGTTCCCTCCCTGAGACCCTTCCCTGGGCTTTCTTCTCACTGTTACTTCTCATGCCTCCCAAGTGTCTCTCCTTCCAAAGATACCACTTCAGCAATTATACTGGAGTAGAACCAACCCATGTGACTTCATTGGCCCTTGATAACCTCTTTGAAGGCCCTGTCTCCAAGTTCAATCTTTAAAGATGTAGCTCAGTCCATAAAAAAAACTTTCTTTCCATAATATTGACTTTTGTTGTTACTGTTGTTGATTGCCTAGGGATTCCATTCTAATGTTAAATAAAATGGTAAAAGTATATTTGCATACCTGTTCTGTGTCTCAAAGAGGACAATCTTTCACCTATTACCTATAATCTTACTGGTGCTTTTTTTAATTGATTTTTATCAGGTTGAGAAAGTCCCTCCTAGATAGTTGAGAGTCATTGTCATAAATGGGTGTTTGATTTCATCAAACTGCATCAATTGAGATAATAATTGTATTAGTTATTGTATCACTATGACCAAACACCTAAGAAAAGCAGTTTTAGAGAGCAAGAATTTTATTCTGCCTCACAATGTCAGAGATTCCAGTTGGCTACTACACTTGGTCAAAACATTGTGGTGGGAAGAGCTTTGTGGAGACTGTACTTCATTTCTTGAGATTTAGAAAGCAGAGAAAGAGACAGAACAGGGACAGGAATATATTAATGTGCCCTCCACTCCTACCCACATGACTTACTTTCTCTAGCTAGATCCCATCTTCTAATGTTTCTAGAACATCCAAAGATAGCATCACTAGCTAGAGACCAACTTTGCAATACATGAGCCCTTGTGGGAACATTCCTACCCAAATCATAATAATCATGTTTTTCATTCATTAATTTGATTATTTGCTAACTGAGATTTTGGGGTTATAATGTCCTTATGGTGGTGATTGTAATGCTTGTGTCAGATTTTGGATAAAAAAGTGGGTGCTCATCCTCTCCCAGAAACATTCACCACACTATCAAGAATGCAACTCATCAGAACTCTGAAGAAAGGAAAAGCTTTACAGAAACACAATAGGAGAAATTTGTGGACTACTTAGCATTTACCTTGCCCTAGGATGGCATCTGTCTTGATGGCATCAGCCCGAGCACATATGAAAGCCCTGATCTCTGTGGAAGCAGAATCCTGGGTTCAGATATCAGAGGTCCATTTTGACCTGTATGTAGATTCCCCAAAGGGCTGACATAGGTCCTACTTTGTGCTCTGCCTAACACAACTTTTCATAGGATATTCTGTGAACACTTTGAGAGCCAAATGAACATACTCCTGCCTCCCAGGATAAGAAAGTAACATTAAGTCAAAAATACACAATCAAAGCCAAGAAGCTACAAGACCTAGATAAAATGAACACACAAACTACCAGACTTTACTCCAAAATTTAAAACTTTGAATAGATCTGTAACAATAATCATTTTTTAAAACTCTCCGGAAAAAAAAAAAAAAAAACAAGCCAGAACCATATAGCTTCACAAGTGAATCTTGCCAAATCTGTAAGAATTAAGGCAAATGCTTCTCATCCACTTCTATAAAATAGAACAGGAAGCAATACATCTGAACATACTTTAAGAGTCCCCCAATACTGAAACCAGGCAACCACAAAGCAAACTGTAAACTGTTGTCTGTTATAAATATGCATGGAAATAGTCCAAACACAAACAGTAGCAAGCTGAATGTAGCAGCATATTAAGAACATGATAAATCACAACCAAGTAGGGTTTAGCTCAGGAATGCAAAGGTGATTCAACTCAGAAAAATCAATCAGTGTAATTCACCACATTAGCAGAAAGAAAGCCAAACCACATGATTATCTCATTTGACAGGGAAAAAAAATTTTTTTTCACAAAAATCTTTTGTGGAGAGATTTCCTAAGCAGTAAGAAAAACTTAAATGTAAAACCTACAGAGAATATCAGATTCAACTGTAAAAATCTGAAACCCCCACTTTTAGAAGAAGGCTAGGAACTTAAGCTGTTCCACATCCCCGCATCTGGTGCACACTAAGTAAAGCTCCTTGGAACACAGCTGTGCCTTTTGTCTACATATTGTCTTGCTTTGTTTTCTTTATTATCACAGAGTTGAGCATAGTGACTAGTTGTCTGGCCCACAAAACCTAAGATGTTTGTTGACCTGTTTATTTACCCCTTCGTGGTGCTAGATAAGGAGAGGAAGGAGGAGAAAGGGATGGGGCACACACTTGGAACATTTTTATAGAACAAGCTGTGAATGGCACATGTAACACCCTCTATTTTTTTAACCTGACCACACAGAAATATGAAGAAACTGGGCAATGTATTCTAGCCTGCAGCTGGGAAGAAAGAAATAGTGCGTTTCAGCGAATAACTGGTAGCTTCTGTCACAGCCCTATTTTTCATAATCACCCCAAACCAGAATGACTCTAGTTTGCACCCATACATAGCAGAGTAACCATAGTTTATGGCACAGAAAAGGACTTAGCAAAAAAAGCAAACTGCACGTACACAGCCCTGAAGAGAAACAAACTTTATAGGCATAATACTAAGAAGTCGCAAGAGAATATATTTTAATATTTATAAAAATTTATTTTAGTTTTTATAAAGCTCAAGGACAACAATACTAAAGAATATTTTAAAACCAAATATGTACATGTTAAAGCTATGGAGAACAGAAGGGAAATAATAATCAGAATAGTGCTTGACTTTGAGGATCAAAGAAATGGTGGCTGGAGACAGAAGCTGGGCGTGTCCTAGGCACCAGTACAGCCACTTGATCTGGGGAGAAGCTACGCCAGCATTCTTTTTATAGTGTACTCCTCAAGCTAAACAGAACACATGATACAATTCAGCTTTTTTTTTTTTAAACAAAGAACCCAGAAGCAGAGATTCTTAATCTTTGAACATCAAGAAAAAATTATCAGAAATGTTGACTGGTGGATGGGCAGACAAACCCAGCTACATATAAGTAGGAAATAGCCCCATTCATTTACTTATGCAAAAACATACTGGTATTGTTCACCCATGAATAAACACAGGCATTTATATAGAAACTTGATTAGCCTAATGGATAACATTCTTTCTACAAGTTAGAGTTTCTTTTAAACATAATGAAATCTTTGTTATGTATTTGTGTTTGTAATTGTATAAGGTTATGTATTTCTGTGAATACATAAAGCTACAGCACTGATGGCACACTTAATATTAAATCAGAAATTGTAGAAGAAACAAATATAGTTAAAAAGTAATATGTGGCTTTTTAAAACTTTTAAAAAGCTTTGAGAGTTAAAAGAGAAAAGAGAGCCAGGCAGAGGTGATGCATGCCTTTAATCTCGGCACTTGGGAGGCAGAGGCAGAGACAGGCGAGTCTCTGTAAGTTCGAGGTCAGCCTTGTCTACAGAGTGAGTTCCTGGACAGCCAGAGTTACAACAGAGAAACCCTGTCTCAAAAAACAAACAAAAAAAAAAGGAGCGAGAGGGGGGTGGGGAGAATAAACTTGACCTGTACCTGAGAGACAACATTCTTGACTTTTTGGGGTCCCATTACCTTCAGATTTTGTTGAAAGCTATGGTCCCGCTCCCCAGAAAAATAAGTGATACAAATTGTAGAAGTATACAAATTGTACAAATAAAATAAGTATACAAAAAAATAAGTATACAAATTGTTACGCCTTCTTTTCCAAAGGATCCATACATTCTCCAAGTACATCCTTGGAGTAGGAAAGTCCCCTGAATCCTCTGTAAGTTGCTTCCTTCAGTTTCCTTCCATCGAGTATCACTTATCAGAACCAACTTTTAACAGAGGTATCAAAACAAAAGATAGTGTTTTGTTCTTCCAAGAGAGTGACTGAAGGGATAATCTGTCCCTACAAGAAATGTCCTCTTCCCTTCCCTCTCTGCTCACCCACAAACACCTTAAGTTGTTTCTACTTGTTACTTATCTTCATCCCTCTGCCTCCATGCTGTCTGTTCTAAATTCTCTGTAATACATTCTTCGATTTTTATTCTTTCTGTCCTTAAGTCTATCACCAGATTTCTCTCTCCAGCGAACAGTTTGGCATTGTGTTGGTGGAGTTACTCTTTTCTTTTTCAAGCTATCTAACAGAGTGGCTAAAAGTCTGTCCAGCAGACCTGATTGCATTTAAGCCAATGTCATTCTCAACAACTGTGTAATACTGGGTATGTGCTTGATTTTCATCTACAGTTGCATAAGACAGAGATGATAGAAGAACCCTAGACTGTTAAAAGGAGTAATCACTCAAGATAGCCATTAGAAAGATAGCAAGACATAGTGATATTTAATAAATATTTCTTGAATAAGCTATATATTTGACCTTGAGACTTTTAATTTAGTGTTCTTGTTAATGTAAGTCTCTGCTTAAAATTCCATGCTCTTCATTTCTTCCTTTTAAACTTCTGCCTTCAATGTAAGAGTATCCCTTACTCCTACAGCCAGATACTCTGATCTCCCACTTCTTAATGCCTCACACTTTTCATACTGCTTACAACAGTGAAAGATAGTGGTGACAACCCTCCCTGTTGCCTGGAAATGCATGCTGGCTCCTGGCTTCCTAACTTTGTTACTGTAGGCCACCCACATGAGTCCCATATCTTTCATTTTCCTTGTCAATCTGCTATCAAAATAATATCTATGACAAAGGCTCTTATGGAGAAAAATAATATCTAGAAAAGATAAAACTGAAGATAGAGAGGGGCAGAGCAGGGCCAGATCCAGACAGGGAGTTGGTATCAACTTCACATATATTCAGGGGAGCCTTGGGAGAAAAGATAGATGCTCTGCACTTTTGGCATTTTAGGGTCTGGTATTCCTAACACTCAAAAGTTTGTTTCATGTTATGTAGATGCTCCTTTTTCCTTCAAGAAAAAGTGGATCTTCCCAAATACACTTGTAATGCATATGAGGCAGCAGTTTCCTAGGAACCAGAAGGAAATTGAGAGAATTCTCACAGTCCTCCAAAATATAGATAGAGGTGTTTCGTATTATTGAAAGTAGTAAATATAAAGCAAAACCCCCCCCAAAAAAAATACCTCCTTTCAATACTATCATTTTATTTAACATTTGGGAAAGAAAACTAACTAATTAGTGCTTCTTAGAAAGGAGCAGGGGCCAGATCAACCTATGCTGTAGGAAGACAAATCATTGCTTAGGAATCTACTAGAATCCTACAATGAAGATATGTTGGCCGTGTCTTTCACATGATACATTTTGTAATCCAATACAGAGTTCCTTAAAAGAAATGAGATATTTATGTCTAATCTTAAATGCTTTTAAAAAGAATCCCTTCAACTTGAAAAATCTGGAGATGCAAGGTGCTAAGAGTTTCTATTTATGTCAAAAAGATTTTTGCTAATAATAGTTAAAGGGAACAAATTAAAACAGCTTACCTTCTTAGACATCTCCATAGTAAAGCCAAATCATTAGAAATACAAACGCAAATATGTTTAAAAACAAAATAGTATAGTCTGCTATTGCACAGATGGGTAGATTTTGTTTGTTTTTAAGTAAGGCAATTTAAATCACTGATATTTATAAAACCAAAACAACTTAAGAAATTTTACATCTGTCATTATTCCATTTCAAGGAGAAAAGGCAATGGTTCATCTCTCAAATGGTCTACTTTTTTACTTAAAGTGAACTTTTCTTTTGTTGAATACTCAAATTATTTCCTTTATTGTTTATACAGAGACAGTGACAGGAGTTAGAAAAGATGCATCCACATCTCCTATGCCAAGAAGAAGCCCTAAGGACCTGACACCAGTCTCATCATCATCCCAGCACAACATCTCCAGGTGAGCCTAAGAAATCCTTTGACTACGTGTTCTCCATAGGAGAGTGTTTATAAGACTGAAGAAATCTTGACAATTTTAGTCGAGAGGCACTTATTATGAAGCTAGATTTGGCAAATTCATTGCAGAGTTCTTTTCTCCATGTTCGTACTTTCCGAAATGATCATGACTGTTGGCACGGATTTCCATAGAAACTCACAGCATCCTGTCCACAGAAACTCTGCTTAGCAGCGGGTCCTTCTCAGGTGATCATGGGTCTACAACTTTAAGTGCCTAATTTCTGAAAATCGCAGTGGATTTTGTGCTAAAGGTATATTGATGTCCATTAATACCAGAGACTTTAGAAGGAATAATCATTTAATCAGCCATTTCTGGAGTTAGGGAAAGAAATATATTATTTAAAACTTCTCATATTAATATAGAACTCTGATATTACAAACATAAAAGCCAATATATAGAAGCATCAGTTTCAAAAGGACTTGGTTTATGTTTCCTTGAGGATGAAGTTGGTTTGGGGCACTTAAATCCTTCACATCTTATCACATGAATATAGATTTTAAGACTTAATTTGTAGTTTAATTCAGAGTTGCTTGTATTTAGGAAATAAAAATGCCTAAATTGTTGATCTCAGGGCTGATGATTTCAAAGGCATACTATAAAACATATGCTTTGGTTTGTGGTTGTTTGAGAAAGGAAAGAGATTTAACTCTTTTTTCTCTATAGAGCTATATCTTTCATCTAAGTTTCATGTAAGTTCTATGCTACACAAGACAAGCCTACACATTCTTGAGAAGCAATATTTGTTCTAACTGGGGCTCTTATTGGCATGCCTTTAATTCTGGAGGCAGATAAGTAAACATCACAAAAGACCTGGGAAGTTCCTTGTGTGGAGGATAGTGAGTTAGGCTGCTGTCTTTTGGGTGCTATGTATCCAGAGCTGTGCCAAGCTCCCTGCTGCATGAGCTGATTTAATCTTCACAGCCTATGGAGATAGTACTACCCTTACCCCCAGTTTAAAATCAGGAAACTATGACCCAAGGAGATTGAGTGGATTGTCTAAGACCCTTAGCTAATAGAAGGCAGGACCAGCATTTCATACTCCAGAGCCATAAACTTGAGTAGTGTAATGGCCAATGTTACCAGTTTCCCAGAGGTGACATAATCAAAGTAATTAGTTAGCTTGCCTATCTTTCTCCACTACCCTCTCTCTTGCTTTTAGTGCTCTTAGTGTTGGCATTCACCAGAGTTGTGATTCTGAAAAGTGACAGGGCTCCCTCTGTTCTGGACCACTTCACATTGCATTTGGAAGCCTGTGACCAGAAGCTTTTCATCCAACCTATAGGGATTGGCTTTACTGAGTTAGAAATGGGGAATAGTCTAGTCTTTTAATCTCAGTGAACTTTCTTACTGTTAATATTTAAATGGCATTTTGTTAGTTAAAATTGGTTGGTGTTAGGGCTCAAACGCAGGGTTTTGTACATGATAGGCAAGCATTCCACCCTTGAACTACACCATAGCACTAAAATGTGATCTTTGACACTAATGTATTTTTGAAGGTTAGGTTTCAGGTTAGAGGGAAGCATGAAAAAGAGGAATAAAATATTTCTCTGTAAGGGTATTGTAAAACATCCTCAGCATAAATGCTCTAAATGGACCATACCAGCGTGGTAGAGTGTTACAAGCCTTGGTTAAAATTGCTGTGAATACTCATATTTACAGACAGTAAGAAAAGGATTATTCATTTGCTGGAACTTAATACTGCTGGTCAGCTAAATATAAATTCTCAAGAGCTTTGTAAATAATAAGCATTTGGCTGACTAAAACAATGCGTAGCACACCAGAGCCTATCTTTAGAGAAGTGCACACTGGCATATCACTGGTGTATTATACAAAGTGCAGAGTTGAAAATTATTCAGACTATGAAAATCAGCTACCAGGAAAGCACAGTGGTGTTTCTCAAATGTTAGAATCCAGAGCATTTGAACCATTCTCATTTCAAAGTGTACACTAGTCATTTTTATATACTTCTTTTTAGTTATGCAAACTCTGGTTCTTCCTCCCACAAATTGTTGAAGAGGAGAATAGATTTTAAGCCACACTCACCCTAAATTCTAAGAACGTTTAAGGTTTACAAAAGGCTTACAAAAGACGAAGGCATTGTTCATTGCTGGAGGAGATGCATTTTTCCTTTGTTCTTGGAAAATGCCTAAGTGTCCCAATTCATTCCATGTACAGACAAAGAAAACAGTCATGGCAGAGTCATCTTTCCCATTCGTGGTATAGGTTGCTAATTGTTCTCTCTGCTGGCTGTCAATATAATGTGAAATTTTCATTCCCCACTCAAGATGGAAAAAGTTTGTGGCTGCAAATGTTAACATTTGCATTTTTATTTGTTGATTTATTTAAAGGACAGCCTCTCCTACAGCAATCCATCACTTGGTGACACCCCAAATATGAATAATGTATTGTGGACTTGTGGATACAGTGTGTAATAAGTGTGTGAGACAGTAAAGGAATGTTAACTATGTTTCAAATGTAATATTTATCAACTCATAAAGTTTATTGCTTTTGAGGTTCAATAATACTGACCATAGGACATTAATATCACTTACCTTGATTTTAGCTAGGCAACTTTGTATGTAGAAATATTCATGTATCTCATGCTAACAAAATAAATACATAATTTACAGCACAAGCAAAAGAAAAAAAAAGGCATTTAGCCTTTCCTGCTGATAGCCATGGCACGCCTTTCTCTTCCATTTCACCTGTAACTTCAAGCACTAGTAGTATGCTCCCTAAGCTATCAGGGATGGTATTGACATCCCACGAGGATTGTGGGAGCAAATAAAATGATACTGTTCACTTCTGCTTTATAAGAACAACTTATCCTGCACAGACAAGTCTACCTGGGGCTCTGCTCCTTCTCATTGTGAGTGCCATGTGGATATGTGAACCTTAGATCTAGAAGAAAGCAGGAGATGTTCTTTCTCTATTGATTTGAAACTGAGTCACTCTCTTTTATTCATGAGATGGGTAGGTTACCCTTTGCTTCTCAAACCAACTGTTAGGAGCACAAATATTACTGATAATTAACCCCTTCCCAAACCAGTTAAAAAACAAAGCAATAAAAAAATAAAGTTTCTAACCACTAAAGCCAAAGAACTTAAAGTTTATTAACTAACATCCTCTGTAACTGGTATTCCCATTAAAGTGTAGAAGTATGTATTTCTTCACTGTAAGTAACCTTTCTGATTGTACTTGATGTATACCAATGTAATCAAAAAGTATATTTGCATTAAGCAGATATTTTCATTAACGTAGCTATGAATTTCAAGTCTTTTATCTCAAACAATTCTAGGAGATAAGGTAGTGTACAACAGTATGCCCTTTTATATCACAGACGCAGTGTATTTCATATTAAAATGAAGGAAATGCCTTCTGTGATTCTTCAGTGCAGCAGAAATGACACTTTTTAAAATACTGATGGAGCTTCTAGTTCTCAGTCCTATGACAACACAATGATGATTGTTCCACACTGGTGAGCAGACACTAACCCTGGCCTGTGTCTGCAGGATTAAATCCACAGTGCCTGAAGTACAAGGTCACGGAAGCCCTCCCTGCTCCTCCATGACTCAGTAAGCATTAGGGCACTTGCTCCTGCAGTCTGTTTTCCTGTGGCATGTATCAAGAGAAAGGCGATCCCTACAATCATGCCCAGCAAGAAAATCTGTGCAGCTAAAGCTGGATTTATCTGTTTCTAGAAAGTACCTTTTGTTTCTCTATCTTGTTTTAACTTTCTTTGTTTGCAGAAAGATTTGGATTTTTTTAAACTTCAACATGAAAGATTTTTCTATTGTTTTGTTCCTTTTTTGAGATAGAGCATTTTATGAAACTTGCTAAGTCTAGGGTTGGGTGGGACACATATTTGAGTGTTTTGAAAGGCATTAGTAGTGTATTAAAGACTTAAAATTAGTGAATTCTTTTTTTTTAAAATCTTGGTTGCTTGCAATCAGTCTACATGCTTCATGTGTTCCAAACATCTTGCTCTCAAGTGTTTGTCTTGCTTAGCTCTGCTCACAGGCCCTCCTCCAATTACATACCTTCTCCAACAAGATCAATATATCCTAATCCTTCTACAGTTCTACCAACTGCAGAGAAAGCATTCGAGTATATGAGACTATGGGGGCATTCTCATTCAAACCGCCACAGAGAACTACATCAAAGCTTTAGCCCATGAACAATTTCTGCACCATTTCATTTCCTATATCATGTTGCTAGTAACTGTTTAGATTTAGGAGAAGGGAAAATCATGTTAGTGTCCTTCCTGATTGTAAAACTAGTCTGTTTTATCTCAACAACAAAATTCTCAAGTGGCAGCTGCCAGGGGACTCAAACCTAAACAAGAAACATTTTAATTATATTAATAACCAAAGTATAATACTTAATATTATCATTATTCAGAATTATTAATACATTTTAGAACTACCAAAATACTTTCAGCTTGCATTATCTCATTTAAATTATAGCAACAACACCCTGTGAGCTAAATAATAGTAGTATTCCACGTATTAGTGAAGATGTGAAATAAAAGTGATAATATAACTGGCTAGGGGCATAGACTAAGGAGGGAGGAAATAAGACCTGAATCTACCTTTTAAAACTTTATGTATATGTATGTGTGCATGCCTGCATAATGAATTCAAGCGTGTACCACATGCTTACAAGTTCCCCAGGAGGCCAAAAGAGGGCACTGAGTCTCCAGGAGTAGGAGTTACTATTGCAAGCCATCATGTGGGTGCTGAGAAGTGAATCCTGATAGTCTGCAAGAGCAATAAGTAACCGTTCTTAACCACTTAATTCTCCATACCCTATTACCCCAAATTTTAGTGTTTTGGTTTTTTTTTCCTTTTCCCATACTTTCTAAAACTAATATTTCATTCTAAACTATAGGCATTGATAAATAAAATATAGAATTGATAAAATTCCAACTTAGGGTAAGAATCATCTAAACTTTAAGTGCTCAGATGTGCTTTTGTATTTGTATGGGAAGGAAGTGATATAAAGAATGGGAGATGGTGTGGCTCTGGTATACACAGCAGCCAAATTGCAGTATTTCCTTGCATTTGCACCCAGAATCCTCACTATAATCTTTTGAAACATGCTTTCTTTTTGCATACACATTTACATAAATATTCTTATGTATTCAACAAAATTTTTTCAAAAGTCTAGCAGAAGTGATCCTATGTTCTCTTCCAGTGGAAGAGAGGGAATGAAGTAAATGAAAATCCCAAACCTTTGCTGGAGTTTGTGGTTGGTTTCAATGGCAGGCTCCACTGCTTCCACTGCTTATTGTAGAGAATACCATATATAATGACACTGGCCATATTATTCATTGAATATCTAATGCACACCAAGTATTATGTTGGCTATATACAGATATATTGAGTTGTATGTTCATAAAAAATGCATATTACAAAGACTTTTTAAATACCTAGTTTTAAAATTATTTATTTTCCTAAAATGTGAGCCATGAGACTAAGGACTAAGCTTAATTCTATCTGCCTTCAGAGTAACCGTTTATATGTGACACACACGTTGCATTTGCTGTTTCCATCATATGTTGTAATAAAATAAAAGTTATCAGGATAATGTGCATGAATTGATGACAATGAAAAGGTCTAATCTGAGAAGAATATGTGGACTTTATGAAGTAAAGATGATGTTATAATTGTCCTTTTTTCCCAGTAGGTATCAATTATAAATAACTTCTTGGTTAGGGGTGAGACTTTGTGTCCCTCTCTCAGTGCTGAAATTTTGTCTGGTTTGAAACTGTGTAGACCTTGCAATGCTGTCCCATTCTGAGAGTTCCTATGTACAACAGTCCTGTTGTGTTTGAAAGATGCTGTTTCCTTGGAGTCATCCACCACTTCTGGCTCTTAGAATCTCTCCATCTCCTCTTGTACATAGATCACTGAGCCTTGAGGAGAGGGTGTTGGTAGACATCCCATTTAGTACTGAGTACTCCAAAGTCTTATTTTTTGCATGTTGTCCAGTTGTGGGTCTCTGTGTTAATTTCCATCTACTGCAAAAAGAAGCTTCTCTGATAAGTGATGCATTGATGTATGGGTATAGCATACCCATTAAGTCATGAAGAGTAATTTTATTGCTGTGTTCCTTGAGCAAAATAATAGCAGTGAGTTTTTCCCTAAAAGTTCTTCACCACTCAGCAGCATCAGGTATGGGATCTTTCTCATGGTGTGGGCCTTAAATCCAATCATAAAATGGTTGGCTATTCCCATAACATTTGTGCCACTATTCTACCAGTGTATCTCACAGGCAGGAATCTTGCATTGTTATAGGTTACAGAGTTTATACCTAGGTGATAGTGATGATTAATTTTCTCCTCTGGTAGCACATAGAATACTTTCCAGAACCATAAACACAAGTCAGTAGAGTGAAGCTTCTAGTTCAACACCATCTCCATTCTTCATGTTTAATGGCACAAGTAAGTTCAGCAAGAGAGCCTTAGCAGCAAGTTGTGGTGAGTGACCAATAGCTTTGTCAATACACTGTACTATTTTGGAGGAAAGGGTCTGTGGAACTCTTTTGGCCAATGACTCAACAAGATATAACTCATTCCTGGCACTAGAGGTATATATATATTAGATGTTTTAATATATATGTATATAAATACATATATATGTGTGTGTAGTGTAGAACTTTTCATACATATGTGTATACATACATATGTATGAAAAGTTCTACATATATATGTGTATACATATGTATGTATATATACATATATATGAAAAGTTTTATATATATATATATATATATATATATATATATATATATATATATGAAAAGTTCTACACTAGTAAGTTTCCATAAAGATTTTCAAAAGGCTTTAGTGTTAGTTGTCCCTCCCCGTACTTCCTCCTTTACCCTGCCCATCCTCCTATTCTAGTTTCCCCTTTGTCTCTTTATAACACTGTATTCTATCTCCCCTTCCTTGGAAGATTCCCTCCTCCTCCCTGGTCCCTTACTATAGATACATGACCTCTGTGGTTATTCAGAATGAAGCACACATATCAAAATCTTAAAAGCTACCATCTTCATATAAGAGAAAGTGTGATGTTTATCTTTGGGTCTGGGTTACCTCTCTCAGGATAATTGTTTCTATCTCCATTTACCTTCAGATTTCTTTATTTCATTTTTCATAACAGTTGAATAAAATTCTATTGTATAAATACACCAGATTTTTCATTATGCAATCATCAGCTGATGGGCATCTACTGTCTTTGATTAGATCAAGTTGTACCAATGCAGTATTTCTCACTCCTAAAACCTATACCTTGGTGTGGTGGTACATACATGGAATGTGAGCACTCAGATGGGCTGAGACTGGAGGGTTTTAAGTCTGAGGCCAGACAGTGCTACAAAGCAAGAACAATAAATTACTACTTTTCTCATTATTGTGACCAAATATCTGACAAGAACCAACTTAAAGGAGGAGGGGTTTACTTTGGCTCACTATGGGAGCAGCTAGAGCATGAAGCTGCTTGTGTACATCTCAGCAGACCAGGAGACAGAGATATGCACATGCTCATCTGAAGTTGTTCTCCCTTTTTATTCATTTGGGGGCCCAGCCCATGTTGGTGGCACCCATATTCAGGATTTCTTACTTCAGTTAAATTTCCCTAAAAATACCCTTTTCAACACATTCAGAAGTGTACCTCAGTAATTCCCTAGGTGTTTCTTTATGCAATAAAGTTAACAATAGAGATTAGCTATCACAAATCTCATTCCAAAAAGAAAACGCTCTGATCCCCATACTTCTTTGTATACTTGCTTAATAGAATAAGGTAAGAAAATAAAGCTACTATGCTAAGTAGCAATACTAAAATGAATGAATGCAGCTTAAGGAACCTAATTAGGACATTGTTACCATGGGAATAATGCACAGTATTATATTATCAGAGCTTATATTTACTAAGGAATTAGAATCCCAGTCCTCAGCCTCAAGAAATATTACAAAGTCCAGACTACAGAGTGAAGACATGATCTAAAGTATTTCATTCTCCACACATTTTTATACTATCCAATTATTTTATAACAATGATATTTTGCCAATGTATTTTTTAAATTTTTGTTTGCTTCCTTACGTATTTGTTGTCATGCTCTTGCTATGGAGTCCAGACTGCCCTCAAATTTGCAGTCCTCTACATTGGCCTCTCAATTGCTTGGATTCCAAGTGTGCACCTCCATGCCAGGCTTTAAAAATATTTAAAGTGAATGCAGAGGGAACATGTTTGTAGCAGGAAAACACACTTTGCACTCACTAATTCCAAACAGTTACAGAATTGCTTAGTTAGTCTTGGCCCATGTGATGTAGACATTCCATTTCTTTGTCAATCCAGCAATAGGTGAGGGTTATGTTTTCCTTGGTTGTCAACTGGACACTGAAAACTGTAACTAGTGACATCTTTTCAGCACTACAGTCCTTGCTATCATTTCATAGTTTTTTGCTTCATGAAATGCGGTTTTGGATTCTTCATCTGATTTGAGGTCCCCAAATTCCATTACTTCAACTTTAAGAAACTTCTTTTGGGTATCTCTTAACTGTCCCAAGTACTTTAATTCCTTTGTAGAAAATTGTTTTATATATGTTATATAATGTAATCCTCAGAATCATGAAACCATAAAGCTCCGAGAGGAAATTATAGAACACCTAAGAGCTCTGTAACACCTGGGTTTATAGGCCTGGGCTTCAATGCTAGCTTTGCAGTTTTGAAAAATAATTTAATCTAATCTGTAAAATGGGAATAATAACAGCTCCCTTATAGGCAAGCTATGATGATTAAGCAAGATAGTGTATGTAAAATACTTCACACTATTCTGTTCTATGTAAAATGCTCCACAAAGAGTAACTACCATTATAGAACTTCCCAAGGACACATAAGCCTGGGAAACATGGTGCGATTCTAAGCTTTAGCCTAACACAATATTGGGAGTATACTTAGATTCAGCTCTGAGGTGAGCATTTGACTTGTTTGTTTTTGTTTTTGTTTTGTTTGTTATTTTGTTTTGTTTTGTTTTCTAATAGTGTCTTACTGTGTTAAGGTTGGCTTAGCATTTGTGATCTTTCTGCCTTAACTTCTCAAGTGCTGGAATTTCAGAAATATACCACTATACCCAAAATATTGTATGTTTACATTTTGACCTTTCAGTAGAGGATTAAGTGCAACTAATGTTGGATACAACCAACATGCTAACATTCCATTTTTGCTTTCTCCTGTGCACTGGGGAACAAGAATCATCAGGAAACCTGGAACAACACATGTTAATGTTATTGGCCTCTTCAGTACCACTGCAAAGATGGTTTAGAAACAATCATGAATGGCCTGCATTAACAGAGATTTTCTGGTAGAGGGAGATGTCACCATTGGTAAAATACTTCCCATATGAGAAGAACATGAGAAGCCACCTATAGTCAGTAAGTTATGTCAAGCAAGGTAGAAGATACCCAAAGTTGTCCTCTGATTACATGTGTGCCATGGCATTCACATATGTCATACATAAACAAAAAGATAATTTTTTAAAAGTTGTAAACAAGATTTCCTTGATAACTAATATTCTACTATCATGAAATATCTTTTTGTTTTTGTTCTAAATAATGGGGAAGGAATAGACATTAACTATATGATAATTAATATTTAATGATATGTTCCTAGGACATATTTTTGAGAGTCACTTGAAAGCTGGTTGAAGTTATTGATAATAGATTTTTATTCTCATAAATTAGCCTTTTATAAAGATGTTGAAAGAGTTCAATTCACTTCAACCAGTACTTATAAAACCTGTCTGCAAGTAGGATTGCTTAGAAATCCCTTGTAAAATTACCTATTGCTAAGTCTTATCCTTTATTACTTGATTCATGCTAGAGATGAATCCCAGTAGTGGGACTCTTGTTTTCCAAATTATCTCTGAAACAACACTCAGTCTAGAGATATGCATTTGCAACCCAGCCTTCTCCTACTCTGCCTTCTGGCCCTGCCTAGACCCAGGGCCTCTCTTTCACATTGTCTTTAGAATGGGACCATCAGAATCCATTAAGAAGCCTATAATGAACACTACTAAGAAAATCTAAAAGAGCCTCATTTATCAATCTAAATAGTTGGTACTGGGAATTAGTCACTAAGACCTATTGATGCCAGCCTTCTCTGTTAAATTATCTGAAATACGGCTCAATCTATACAGGATTATATGTGTAATTATTAAAGGGAACTATGTCAGATTGTCTTACCTGATTTGAAGCTGAATAGTCCAACAATAGCCATCTATATGCTAGAGAGCCAAGAACTTCAGTTTCCCAGTCTAAATAGATGGATGTATCAGAACAAGGAGAACCGCCCCAGTCCAAAGCTGAAAGTTTGAAACCTCCTGGGAGAGTTGCTGGCTGGAATATATTGAAATTCTGAAGAAGCTGAAGTGTGTTTCAGAAGACAATGGCAACAGAATAGGCACACTCAGGAAGAATGAAGCTGATACAATGGCCAGTGAAGGAGTGACAGGAGCCATAAGCCTCATGGAGATAGAAAAAACAATATAGAAAAAGAATATCTCAACTTACAACTCCAACCACAACTCCTCAGCTAAGAGTGGGGTCCTAATACTGCCTGCATGAGGTATACAGTAAGTACCAGCAACCCAGTCTCATGAGAGTGACAGTCCTAGCTACAGAATTCCACAACACTTACAAGCTTTAAATTCAACCCATGGAGCTAGCTAGTCTAAGTGGTTCCTCTACTCCAATGAAGATACTCATTTAGACTGCCCCAGCCTCCAAAATTTAAACTACAGTTACCACTGCTAAGTACCCCATTGGCTCAGTGGCCAGCCAAGGGATTATTAGCAAAGCTGGACAGTTAACCTGTCAGAAGTTTGACTCACTCATTGGACATAGGCCAGCTCCCTCAGCAACCTTACCTTGAGGACCAGTAGGGCCCATAGCCACAATGCCAAATCTACTTGTGCTTGCCATGCAATTATTAGGGATGGTCTCCTCCCACTCCACAGTCTTTGTATTATAGCTACTCTTATGAAATCTTAGCTTCACCCACACCTGTGTTTGAAAGAATCCAGAAAAGTCCTGTAGCTCTAGAAATGTAGCTGCCTGTGGTCTCAACCCTTGCCAACACCTGTGCTTACCCTGCAGAATACACACATGGTTCCCTTCCTATGTGGTGGTCTTGGAACTATAGCTGTTAGTTCCAAAAGCCTTGGTATCACTCAGGTTTGTCTCCAAGGAGCAGGGAAAGGATACAGCCATGTCCTTCAATTCTATGAGTATAATCCACCAGTGCCACAAGTATCATTCCCATCAACAGCTTTCCCCATGTAACCTGGAGTTAATCCCAACAAGCTGTGGCTAGAGCCACTGATACTAGAATCAAGGTGCCAGCACCAAGTCTATTTAAACCACAGGACCTAGTAAAGCTCTCCACATTTATTACCACAAAGGGTATGGCTATAAATACCATAAGCCCAAATATTACCTCTGTATTTTCTGAATGATCTAAGCCATATCTTCTCTGTAGCTCATAGATTGTAGACCACAGCTACCAGTACTAAAAGACTCAGTACTAACTGCATTTGACACACAATACCTAAGGATTCCTCTTTGCCTTCTAAAACCTTGAATCCACAATTACCAATGACAAATCTCAACAATACCAACAATTCATCAACTGCACTCAGAAAAGGACCTGTCTGTTCTGCCAGAGCTATGGTTGCTGGTGTCAAAGGCACAGGCATAGCCCATATGCCTCCTGAGATTCTGGGGACGATCTTAATACTCTGGTTCAGGAAGCAGGGCTTAAAGAAGTCCAACACTACAACTGAAAGTATAACTGCCACCATGAAAATACATAAAACTCACTAGAAAAAATAAATACATGAAGAGAAAGGAAATCAAACTTTAGCATGACAGAAAATACCTTATCATCAAAATAATAAAAGTTGGGAAGGAAAACAATTGATAAAGCAAACATTACAATTAGAATGAAAGAAGAAAGTTCATAGTTATCAGTAATAACCTGACTATAAGTGTGTTAAATTCACCAATCAAAATACATAGACTGTCCAAACTGAATTAAAATAGTAAACCCAGGTAAATATTACCTACCAGAAACTCACTTCACTGGCCAAGATATATATATATTACAAATCAAGTATTGGGATGTGAACTGCCACACAAATAGAAACCAAAGCAAGCAGGAATAGCTGTACTCAGATACTGCCAACAGACAGCTACATGGCATGCATTCATGTAGGGGTAAATGGCCTAAATTGTGTGTGACAGTTCCAAGAGAATCACTGAGTAAATGAAAACTTTGTCCTCAACAGTATTTTTAATATTGTTAATATTAGAAAAGTAAAATAACATAGATAATACATCTGCACGTGATGTTTTACGTACAGTTCATATATGTATATACATGTATACCTTTTAAAATACTTAACACTTTTCAAAATGAGAATAATATACCCCCAAAATCATTCTTTTTCCCTTCAGATTTCTTTCTCTTTTTTTGTATGTAATGGGAAATGCACGAGGCAGGAGGATTGCTATGAATTTGAGGCTAGACTGAGCTGCAAAGTAAAGTCTAAGAATCGGTGAGGGGATCTCTTACTCTGCTCACTTTTCTTTATTTTTTTGGGCCAGTGAATGAACTCATGGCTTCATTCCTGCTAAACAAATGTTCTACCACTGAGCTAGGCCTAGATAGGTTTTTGTTTTTGTTTTTGTTGTTTTTAAAGTTGAGCTCTGGATCACTGTCCTCTGAATAGATAAGAAAATCACAGCCAAGAATTGGTATAGGGTTGATTGTTGTCATACCAGTGTATTCTTCTCTCATTAGGAATTACATGATGTTTCCAGTTATATATATTAGGAGCTTAATCTGAAATCAAGATCATTGCTAAAATTATATATAGTATGGTGTAAAAATGACTTCTAACTCTGTATTTAAGATGAAAAAGATGTGTATTAAAGTTAATGTAAGCAATTAGAATGAACATCTTGTTTGTTTTTTAGAACAGGCCTCAGATAGGCCAGGTTGGCCTTGATCTCACTCTGTGGCTGAGGATGACCTTGAACTCCTGCTGCTCCTGCCTCTATCTCCCAACAGCTGAGATTTCAGGCATGGGTCACTGCATCCAGTTTCATGTTGTAACAGAAATTGAACCCAGGCTTTGTGCATACTAGACAAGCACTCTATGAGCAGAGCTTCATCCCCAGTCCTTAGAGTGAACTTGTCTGTTAAAAAAAAGAAAATGAAAAGTGATTACATAGAACAGACTCCTCCTGGCTGGTAGCACATATGGTGCTTCCTACATGCCCATCACAGTTGCCAATGCAGTTCTGCTTTGTCCTTTGCAGAACCTGAAGTAGGTCTGAAGATTGACTGTGTCATCCTTCTGCATGCCAGTACCAGAGCTAGGAAAGAGTTCTATTCTCTTTCCCCAAGCCTCTCTGGAGACACCAAAATAATGTTGAATCTTTACTGTGGTACATTCACTTATGCATTCTTTTTCTCTTTCCTCCCATTTATCATTGATTTTGGCCCAAACAAGGGTTGTCAGGTTCAGTTGCTATGCTGACCAGTGCCAACTCTAATGAGCCAGGAGGCCCTGGCTTTCCATCTATCTTCATCAGAGTCACTCTTTCTTATTGATACTTCTTGTGTTTCAGTAACAGATTCATTGGACTTTTTCTTACCATTAAATTTAACAAATGCTTCCAAGGCGAAACAGGTAGGGAATCTTTCTGGGTTGCTTTTTTCTTCTAGACTGCTGAAAGTTGCCCCCACTGGCCTGAGGTCTAGTAATGCCCCCCAGAGAGCTGCTTTACTCCCTATCTGAATCTGCCTTGGCCAGCCCATGGCTAACAGTACTCAAGGCATCTGTTTGGCTACAGTTACTTTTCCCTTAGTGATTCCCTTTCCTTTCCTCCCTTTCTGCCAAGTTCTTCTCATTTTCCTAACTCAGTAAAGCCTCTTAAAGGTGAGTTGACAGTAAACCAGATGCCATTTCCTTTACTATTTCTTTTCTTCCTCCTCCTCCTCCTCTTTCCCCTCTTTCTGCTTGTCTCAATCTCTACTTCTCCCCTCCACCCTCCCTCTCTTACCTCTTCTTTACCTAGGGATCTATGCATGTGTGTTTAAACCCACTGTGGCTCAACTGAAATACTATTGTCAGTGTAACAAATTGTCATTTAGAATGGAGAGTACTGTCAGTATACACTAAGAACATCTTTCCTGGGGTTTTGAGTCAAGCTCATTTGCCCAGGGAGTGTTGCTCCATGACCAATCCTGTGATCTGCACACACAATTCCATAGCAGCTTTGCCTATGGTGTTCCCTCTCCCATTTAGTATAGGAGTTGTGATACTGCCTCCAGCATATAACCTGTGTCTTACTTAGGGTTACCACTGCTGTGATGAAACATCATTACCAAAGCAGGGTCCATATCACTGTTCATCATGGAAGGAAGTCGGGACAGGAACCCCAACAGGTCAGGTACCTGGAGGCAGGAGCTAATACAGAGCCATGGAGGGGTGCTGCAATGAGCTGGGCCCTCCCCCATCAATAACTAAGTAAAAATTCCCTACAGGCTTGCCAACAGACTGATATTATGGAGGCATTTTCTTAATTGAGGTTCCCTTCTCTCAGATGACTTTAGCTTGTGTCAAGTTGACATTAAAACTATCCAACACAATTGGCCCCTTGTCAGTAGGCACACAAGCACATCACTGTTAAGTCACAACCTTTCCTTTCTCATTTATCCCCCAAATCTCACATCAAAAACATAAATAACTTTAAAAATCACACAGTCTTTACAAATTCAAACACATCAAAAGTAAAGTTGTTTTTTTTTTTAATATCCAGTCTCTATAAAAATACAGTCTCTTTTAGAAGTTCAAAATCTCTCAACTGTGGGCTACTGTAAAAATCAAACGTAAGTAAAATAGTTTTTTACTTTACACAGTCACAATCAGATCAAAGCAAAACCAAACTCCTCTAATAGTGTAGATAACACAATGTTCAATGTCTGGGATCCACTCATGATCTTCTGGCCTCCTCCAAAGGGCTCAGGTCACTTCTCCACCTTTGCCCTCTGCAGCACACACAGTTTGTCGTCTAAGTTTGGGCAGGCTATACTCCTGTTGGTGGTTGTCCCATGGTATGGCATCTCCAAAATGCTGGGATCTTCTGCTGCAACTGGGCTTCACTTTCAATAATAGTCTCTCCTATGCTTTCTTCATGGTGTCAACCCTCAACTTCTCTGCATGACCCCTTCAGCCATGGATCTTCAACTGCTACTGAGGCTGCACTTTCACTAATGGCCTTTCCTGGCATCTCACAGTGCCTTAACTGTTCTTCATGCCTTCAAAACCAGTACCACCTGGGGTGACTCTTACAGTACCACGTTCAGCTGCCAGCATGAGGTACAAGCTTGGCCACCTCTAGAATACAGCTTCTGTGTGTTGATTCTCAGGAAACACTTACCGGAAGACTTGACCTCAATAATGCTGGTCTTTTCTTAATCACCACTATTTTCTCAGCTCCATCTAATTAGCATTGAGTATCCCAATAAACAAAGGTTTTACTTTAGTTTTCTGGTCTCTTGTTAATCACAGCTGATTCTTCAGCTCCATCTGACCAGACACCATAGATTCTTCACACAAATGGCCTGTTAGTCTTTGCTTCCTTCTGAAATTTCACAAGCCAGGCCTCCATCATCTGCCCTATTCTCAGCATTCTTCAACACTCTGCCAGAACAGCCTACTGAGCTTTCCACACTCAGTGGTTCTTCTAGCCCAAAGTTTCAAAGTTCTTCCACAGTCCTGTGATAGGTCTATCACAGCAATATGCCACTATCCAGTTGTCAATTTCAGTCTTAGTCAGTGTTCTTTTGCTGTGAAGAGACACCCTGACCATGGCAGCTCTTATAAAGGAGAGTATTTAATTGGGGTTTGCTTACAGTTTCAGTTTTAGTTCATTATCATTGTGGTGGGGAGCATGAATCTGCAGGCAGCAGGAAGAAAGAGCCCCAGGGCCTGGTTTGGGCTTTTGAAAACTTCAAAGCCTACCTCCAGTGACACACTTCCTCCAACAAGGCCACACCTCCTAATCCTTTCAAATAGTGCCACTCCCTGATGATCAAACATTCGAATCTATGAGCCTATGGAGACTATTATCATTCAAACCACCACTCCTTGTTTGATTTTGTTTTTCATTTTATCTAGCCCTAAGGTCTGAATGTCCACTCCTCAAGTTTTTACCTAGGTATCATCTGGGGATCATCTGTTAAACCAAACACATAATCGTGCAGAGAATTAGGAATTTGGTGTCAGTGCATAAATCTGACCAGCCACCCATTTAATCAATAACTCTTGCAGAACTCTTTGTACTTACTAAAATAATTGGAGAAGCCCTTTAACTGTATATGAACTAGTTTCTATCTCATGATTTTCCCTTCTTCTAACTCATAATGTTCCTTGTGATCAGAGAGCAGCAGGCTATATAATCTGCTTTATTTAAGTGGAAGAATGCAAGGTCTTCTGAAGAGTTCTTTCTCAATTTGCTTACAATCAATTCTAGACTGTCAAGCTCAGCTGTAACACAGAGCATCTTAACCTCTGACCCAGTCTATCCCACTAAAGCTGTCAACTCCTGGCTTAACTTACAATTAACGAGTTTGTAACATACACAAAGAGAAAAGTCTGTGTGTGTGTGTGTGTGTGTGTGTGTGTGTGTAAAAGCTTGTCTTTGTGTGTATGGATGTATGTATGGTTCTGTGTGTGGTGTTGTGGGAACAGGAGCATTTCTGCATTTCTTGTCATTAGGTTGTTTTTGCTAATAAACACATATAAAGGTTATAAATTCCCTCCCTATACATACATTGACTTTTCCACTAAAAACAATAAATATATGGAAAGCACACTGATATCTGGTTTATAAGTTATCTTTCAAATGATACATTGATAAATGTATATTTAAATTATCTATTTAAATATATCTATTAAATATATCTATATTAATGATATATTTAATATATCATTCAAATGATAATTGATTTTTTATGCTATAGAATGTGGTTGTCCTAATGTAAAGTATAAAATATACTGAATGGGAATCCATATGTGCCCTAAATGTACTACAGTGCATATTAATAACAGGATAATCTCTCATCAGTTTGACCTGGCAAGGTTTATGAACAAGAGTCTTTCCTCTTTGTTTGGTTTCTGTATGTTATTCCCCTGTAGTTTGCTCTGCCATTGGAGGCCAGGAATATAATGTTCTATTTCATGCTACCAGCAGTGCTTACTTCTCACCACAATGAAATATCTGTAAATTTCACTTGTTCTGTAGCTTTTTCAGCTGTACTAAATTATGTCTTAATTAATGATTAGTAGGAAATTATAATTCTAGGGAAAATATTTTATATTGAATGATCATTATATAAGGTCCCAAAAGAATTAGGATGCTAGAAAATGAGATGTGTTAAGTTTTCTAGTTTTTAAAGTACAGTCATAAGGGTCAGAGACAATATGCTTTAAAATCCATATGTAGTATCTACTATGACACAAAGAAAGGGAATCATTCAATTCTTACAGTTGCACAGCATATCAGACTTGCTCAGGTATCTGAAATCAAATAATTGCTTAGATAGTGGTAATATTTTATTTTTCCTCTAACTGTATTGTATTCATTCTCATTCATATTCAATTCCCTCTCCCTCTCATGTATGGTCCAGAATCACTGTACCCTAGTTTATAATGATAGACTTTTACCAAAACTCCCAATGAACAGCAAAACTACACAAGTAGGAATCTTATGAACCTTAGTTGGTGAGAGTTATGGAAAATACCACTGGTCACTTTAAGAAATTTCTTTCTGTTAGTGCTAATATGAACTAGTAAAAACTTAACTTAGATCTTATAAAGAAATGATAATGTTCCAGGTTTAGTCTCTCAAAACTCTTGAAGTCAAATATATTTCAAAATATGTTTTTAAAAACCATGTTTTATATCCCTTTGAGTCAGATTTTATGAACATCCAGATTTGGGTTAGGGCCAGTGTTATTACCAGCAGTGAAAAATCTCAGTGTTCAGTACTTTCAAGATTTCACAACTGCAGATAAGGGCTAATTTAACCACTCCTAGACATTGTATTTTATTGTATTTATTCACAGCCCAGGAAATCCCATAAAAGGTGATATCTCTGCTTTCTTCCTAATAATTTCTTTGTGTTCTCATAAAGAAGGTTCAATAGGCTATACAGGTTACAAAAGGAGCCTATGAAATCATTTTGTGTTCAATGTACTAAATGCTACAGTTCACTGACAGAAAATTCAACTATCTTTAGATTTACTGTCACCAGGTAAGTAAATTTGTAAAGACGTTTATTTAAAAGGCATCTTTCCTCCAACTCCAGTCTCTCAGCCAACTTAATATGCATCTTGGTATGGCTATAACCAGCTTCCTCTGTGGTCTTTCAGAAAAACTGTCCACAGATGCTTTAGGATCTGTATATGGATACATTTACTGTAGACATTCCTCATTCTTTTAATTTGCTCTTTGATGCTCCATCTTATCCAACAACCATGATGCACCTGACCAGTTGGCCAGTGAATGGATATTTAGGTTATTTCCACTCTTTTGTGATCACAAACAATGCTCAATGAATATTCCTGTCTGCATCATTTATGTATATGAGAGACTGTCTGTAGGATAAGTCCTGGAGATGGGATTATAGGTCAGACAATCTCATTTAACATTTTCATAGACATTATCAAATTGTTTCAAGAGTGGCTGTATGTCTACCTGCAATATTTGAAAATATCTATTTTGTCACTTCTTCAAATAGTTGGTAATAGACACTTTATTCATGAAAGAGGATATAAAGCTAAAGTTTTAGCTTTAACTATGTCATGGATTTTTCATTTTTTGGTGGTGAATAAGTGCATAAAAATATGATAGTGAAAGTATAACATCCAGTGTGAAACTCCACAGTTTCAGAATGACTGTTCTGTCTAGAAGTTCCCTGAGATGAACTTTGCATCTGGTTAATTTCACTGCCTAATATTTCTCATTTTTGTTTAAAATAGAGTTTTAATTTAAAAAGTAACCACAAAGTTTTATACTATATCAAGTCTGATAATGAGAGCAGTATCTTATAATTACAATTACCATTTATTTTAGTATTCACTCATGCATTCATTCATTTAGAAACAGGGTCTTACATAGCTTAAACTGTTCTCCAAGTTGTTAAATAGCCAGTGATGACCTTGAACTTGTCCTCCTGCCTCTAGTATGCTGGGACTAGAGATATGAACCACCACACCTGCCTCAGAGCTTCATACCACACCAATATAGTTGAAGTTGTAGAAGGGTGGATCCCAAAGGAAATGTTTTCAAGAAAATTGCCCCAAACTCAACACAGACAACCAAATGCCAATATGTGTATGTGTGTGTGTATACACATATATATTTTTTAATCTCTCCAAAATACCAGAACAGTAATCCATAATATAAAATTAGCTAGATTGAGATAGTAAAAACTGGCCAAGCGGTAATGGTGCATGCCTTTAATATGCATTTGGAACACATCCAGTGCAGTAAGATCAACTAAATGGGATCTAGACTTTCTCCACCCAGTATTCTAGGAGTTATCTGTCCTTGGGCAGGTGAGATTACAGGATTTTATCTTTCTGCATCTCACTTGAACAACCCCACTCAGTACTTCAGGAAGTTATCTGTCCTTGTTTTATAGATTTCTTAGACAAGTAATTGAACATAACTTTTGCTCTTATACTACCCATGTTCCCTGCATCCCCCTCTCAAATTCATGTTCTCTTTTTCTATAATTATCACTGTTTTACACACACACACAACACACACACACACACAAACAACCTACTGAGTCTGGTTAGCATTGCCCATGTGTACATGGATTTAAGACTAATCAAATGGACATAAGCAAGGTATTAAGAGACTCTTCCATGAAAACAAAAAAACAAAACAAAACAAAAGAACTGATTTTTCACTCAGTAGCTATTGGTTGCCTGTAGCTTTTCCAAGTAGGAGTGGGGACTTGTGAACCTTTCCCCATCCATGTTAGCAAGTAAACTGCTATTGTTTAATGCAGGTCTTATGCAGACAACCATATTGTTGCCAGATTAGGGGTACAATATTCCAATCAAATCCAAAATGTAGGAAATATAAGTAAAATGTGTAGTCTTTTCTGTCATGGAGTTAAATGAGACAAATTTCCATCTTTAAATAAATTAATAAAGATACCATCTGGCAAAAACCTCTCTCCCAGTCAGCATTTTTCTAAGATAAAAGTATGTGCACAAGGTCAATCCTGATCTCAAAGTTACATTTGCTTAACAGATGTGCCTTTTCAGTTAGCCAGCCATGCATAAGGATGTAAGGCCAACCTCTGACCACTCAGAATAAGGCACAGAACTCCTTGTTAGGAAGAAAAACCCAGCAGGACTTCAGCTGGATGAGCTGGTTTAGAGCAGCTTTGCACCCAAAATAGTCTGGATTATGTGGACATTTTCTTGGAACTTTTTTCCTCCAGCAGTTTGTATAATACTGTCTGACACTATGAGGCTAGTCCTTAGGGAGGCTACCAGGTCAGTACCACTTGATTTCTCATGTAATGTCTTCAGCAAGTAATGGCAGGCTGCCAAGAGCAATGCCAATAGCCTGCATTGTTGTTAGTTGGTTGTTTTTTGTTTTATTTTTTGACTGGGAGGTCTCTTGGAACCCCTGACAAACAACGGGAAAAGAGTTATTCTTTGCCTTGCACTGTGAATTTTATTAGAAAGTTTATTGCCCTCAGAGAGATCATTATCCTTCTGTGGGCAGTAATTCCAATTAAACTCTGTGTATGTATGTGTGTATGTGTGTGTGTGTGTGTGTGTGTGTGTGTGTGTGTGTGTGTGTGTTTTGTTGTTTGTTTTGAGACAGGGTTTCTCTGTTGTAACTCTGACTGTCCTGGAGCACTATAGACCAGGCTGGCCTTGAACCCACAGAGATCTGCCTGCCTCTGCCTCCTGATGAGAGTGATGCATTTTAAGAAAGCTTTTGAGTTCCCTGAGGCTTTTTCAAATATCTTAATGTTATTTATGGCCTCCCACCCTACACTACCCTCCCAACCCCTTCCTACTTAAGTCTCATCCCCACTCTTGTTTATCCCTTTATCCACTTCATAGCACCTGTGTCCTGCTCTCCCCCTATCTAGACCCCTTCCTCCCTCCCTCCTCCAGTGGTCCCCTTTTACTTTCCTGGCTTCCATACTTACTCCAAGTTATACATTCAAATGTAAAGATTTGAGGCTAAGATCCACAAATAAGAGAGAATGTACAGTGTTTGTCTTTCTAGGTCTAGGTTATCTTACTCAATGTAACATTTTTCTAGCTCAGTTCATTTACCTGAAAATTTTACTATTTCATTTTTCTTTCGAGCTGAATAATATTCCATTGTGTATCTGTACCACATTTTTATTATCCATTCATCAATGTGTAGACATCTAGACAGTTCCATTTTATAGCTATTGTGACTATATAAACAAAAAGCATGGCCAAGGAAGTATCTCTGCTCTAGAATATATAGTCCTTTGGGCCAAAGAGTAATAAAGCCGAGTCATTTGGTAGATCTATTTTTAGCTTTTTGAGAATTTTCCACACTAATTTCCATAGTGGCTGTACCAGTTTGTACTTCCCCTAACAGTGACTAAGATTCCCACATCTTCATCAGCATTGCTTCCATTTGTTATCTTTATCTTAGCCAGGATTTTTATAAATGTACATATATTTCTTTACCTTTTGAGACAGAATCTCACTATGTAGCCATGTCATATAGCATGAAAGACTTGAGACTCACTATGTAGAGACTAGGCTGGCATGAAGCTGGTAGTAGTGCTCTTGCCTCTGCCTCCCAGGTGCTGGGATTACAGGACAAAACCATCATGTTCAGACTCCTTTATTTATTTGAACAATTAACATGTTTAAGGAAACAAAACAATGTAATTTGACACATTGTTTACTGAGTGTTTGACATTAAGGACACAGTGGCAAGACAAAGCATGTGATTCTTGTCCTCACAGTTCTTAGTCTGGTGAGGAGACATGTCAGACAGACGTATACAAATAAAATCCTACCAGTTATGACCAATGCTGTAAAAGAAAAAGAGCAGAGGATTATGAGCAGAAATGAGCTTTGTGCTCTAAACTTAGATAATAGAGTTAAGGACAGCTTTTCTGAAGGTTTTAGTTCATCTCTAGCAGGATGAATAATAGTTACCCAAGAGAAAAATAGGAGGATGGTTAATCCCCAGCTGTTTGTCTTACATTATTCTTCTTATACATTGTACATGAATACTATCTGTGCCCTTTCCAGGAATCAATAGTATTCCTTAAATTAGAGATGGATTATAAAGAGTAAAAGCAGAAAGGAAAAGCCAGGGTCTTGCCACCTGTATTTATTAGGGCTCTTTAGAGAAAAACAAAAACTATAAATTAAAAAATAAAAACAATTTTGAATTTTGAAGGAATCAGTTCATGCAATTCGTGGTAACTAAAAATCTGAAATCCAAGAGGGCAGTCAACAGGCTGGACACTGGGGCAGAACTTCTGCAGTGTGATCTGAAGTAGCAAGCCTCCTCCTATAGGAAATTTCTCTAACATTCAGTGGTTGTGGTCATTGCTGGTTTTGTTTCGTTTTGTTTATTTCCTAAAGCCTTTCCTCTTGAGGCTTCTAACTCATTTGGAGAGATTTATCATGGAGGAAAATTGCTTTACTCAAAGCCAACTCACTATAAATGTTAGTGACACCCAAAATACACATGCACAGCAAGATGTACACCAGAGCTTGGCCAAACTAGGCACCATTTCTCAGCCAGGTTAGCACATAAATTAGCCATCAGGTTGCCCTTGTTAGTTGTTCTGCACTACAATGCACTACAAGTACAAAGTGATACCACTGAAGGAGGTTGACTGTTATGGAAGTTTATTTTTAGTTGTGTTTAAAATGAGCTGTTGGCAAAAGGGCTACCCTAGGTCTTGGGGTTTTGTATTGTCTGCAGGTATTGGATTTATGTAGGGGTTGTTTAATTGCTTATGATCTGGATGTGGTATCAGTAGAACACCTACGGAGTTCTGAAAGAATAAAAACACCTAAGATGAGATGCTCAGGGTTCTACTGTGAGTATGGCACTGGCCATAATGGTGGTTCCCTCCGCTGAGGTCTGGCAGAGTTTCTACTTATGAATATACCTCCTTGTCTGCTTGCTGAGCCATCACAGCAAGTTACAACAACAGTTGACAACATCTGTGCATAGACTGACTGCACTGTGGAAAGGAGCAAGAGTTAAAATGAGAAACTCTGTGGCTGTAGTGCATAGGTGCATAGGTGATAGCCCATAGCAATTGGGACCCAAGGGTTGAAATAGAATAAGAGCAGTCAATGCCACAATGTATTTAGGGTGTAGAACCATCAAGGCCTTCCAAGGAGGTGTCAGGGATGACACTGTGGTTTGAGTCTTCGGTGGTGGAATGGATGAAAATATGCGGGTTTGCATGCATGCTTTTTTATGCATATTCATTTGTCTTGATGGAATAATTAGAAGAAGAAATAGATTTAGCTATGAGGAAATAGGTGGTTGTGGGGAAATAGAGGGGACTTTGTTTTAGGGAAAATTAAGTTTGAAATACTTTGAGACATCCAAATAGATAACTCCAGTAAATAATGAGATTTGAAACTTGGAATAAAGATAATAATTTGAGAATTGCCACAGAGATACTGAGGACACCTCAAAGGAAGAAAGGGGACCTTTGATCTGAGGACTGAGGAATGTCAACTCTTTGAAGTTAGGTAGAAGAGCAAATGAAAGGACTGTTGAGGATGGCCCCAGCACAAGAAGAAATTCGGGTGTTTGTAATATCATGAACCCAAGACCAAAGGGGAATGGCTTTTCATGGAGGCAGACATGGTCAGTTCTGTAGACTGGCTGAAAGTCTACTCATTTGCGAGTGGAGTTTAAGTGGTTGCCTTGGGAAGAACTGTCAGAAAGAGGACTGGGAGGCCAAGTCACAGCAGCTGTGTAATAAATGCAAAGTGGAGAACTTGCATGGCTGCCTTGGAAGCCTCCTGGGGAGAGGAACCCCCTTAGAATGGCTGAAGAAGAGAAATGGGTTAAAAGAGCTGTTCTTTTCCATTTACACTGTGAAATATTTTAATCACACAAAAGTGGAGTGACTATTACAGACCCATGTGATTTACTCAGTTTCAACAGCGTTCAGTGTTTGACTCATTCTAATAATCTCCCACTTTTTTCTTCAATGGATATTTTTTGTTCTGTTTTGTTCCTTGAGAAAGAGTCTCACTGTGTAGCCTTGGCTGGCCTAAAACTTGCTTTGTAGAACAGGCTGGTCTTGAACTCACAGAGATCTGCCTGTCTCTTCTTCCCTAGTGATTGAGATTAAAAGCATGTGGCATCACATCTAGCTTCAATGAAAAAATAATTTTTTGCAATTCAAATCAAGTGTTTGTTGAGTGCCTGTTATGTGAAATATTGTTCAGGGTACTTGGAACACATCAGAGAATAAAACAAAGAGCCCTGGCCTTTTATGGCACATAGAGCCCATCAGGTTTTACCACATCACCTACGTAATGCTTGTGACCTTGGGGAAATCACTGGCTGTCTGCTCCTGTCATCAGCTGCCCAATTGGAGAACAAGCAAGCTGGGCTCAGAGTGGACACTGAGCCTGATGTACTGCAAATGCTGAACAGGACACCTGCCCTCACCTACCACTCAGACAGGAGAGATGGCTGGGAGTTGATTTTTAATAGTCAAGTACAAGGGGAAGGAGGGAGAGGAAGCTGAGCCTCACTGGCTGTCGGGTTACAGGAGCTGTTGCTGCTGCTTGGTGATAGTCCTGACCAACAGGTCATTGGTGGCCAGTGCTATCTTTTTTTTCTTTCTCTTTGGCTGTCTCAACTAGTGTTTTGGAAGGGCACTCACCTTGTAGCTTGGCCAAGACGTACTCAAGAGTCCTTCATTATATTGGTCGCATTGCTTTTGAACCCAGCAAGACCAAATTCTTAGCCAGTTCTAGAGACCCAGATTTCCCATTGGATGTTGGTCTATCTGCTTTTGTCAGAGTGCACATGGTAAACACATCTGTTCTTCCAGCACTATCAGCTGGGCATGGTTGCTGTTCCAGGTGAAAGTGATCATGGTCTGATTGTGTGGGTCTACAATGAAGTCATCCAGTTCCAAGTGAGCAACATCAGCAGGAAACAGTTGTTCTGCCCAGCATGTTGTCTTGGTCAGGAGTCTCCAAGACAGAAGCTTCTGTCATGGATCACCTCCCAGTTAAGACATATTTGCTACAAGGATTCTGGCACCATTTGCACAAGGCAGTGTGAATACTTGGTTGTATGAACTTCGGAGCATGCTCCAGCCCAGGAAGTACTTCACCATAATCCAGGTAGGGAAGGCCCTGAGCAGCATCAGGGTACAGAATCCAGGGTTGGAGAGAGAGATAGCACATGGCCTGGCACACCTGGGCCAGGCTCAGAGCTCAGTCACCATGGTCCCGTGCCTAGGTCACTACCACTACCACAGGAGGACTTCTATGAATATTTTAAATCAAATTTTAAAGCAATTTTAAATCAAATTCAGACATCATGTCATTTTGCCAATCAATACTTATATATATTCTGACAAATTAAATTTTTTAACAAAACTATACCACTATCCTGACAAAATTGTCCTCTTGTGTTTCATTTTCTATTATTTTTAAAAAGTACATATTTGCCATTGATTTCTTTGAATCACTATTCAAGTACACATAGAGTGTCTTAGTGTTCTATTGCTGTAAAGAGACACCATGACCATTGCAACTCTTATAAAGGAAAGTATTTAACTGGGCTGGCTTACAATTTCAGCATCTTAGTCAATTATCAGCTTGGCAGAAAGCATGGTGGCATGAAGGTAGGCACGGTGCTGGAGAGATAGCTGAAAGTTCTACATCTGGATCCGCAGGCAGAAAGAAGATGGAGACACTGGGCCTGGCTTGAGCACTTGAAAACCCCAAAGTCCACCCTAAGTGACACCCTTCCCCCTAACAAGGTCACACCTATTCCAACAAGGCCACACCTCCTAATCCCTGTCAAGTAGTGCCACTCCCTAGTGACCAAGTATTCAAATATATGAGCCTATGGGAGCCATTCTAATTCAAACCACCACATACAGCATGTGGCTGATAGATCCTTTATGTGTTTTTTAATCTGTTATTGTTTCCTTCCTTTTTAGTTGTCTGATTAACTGAGTCATTTGTCATAAAATTTTACACATTCTACTTCTTAGCTGTTCATATGCTTTAGACATCTTTTTGTCTATTTCTCTGTACTATATATTCCATGTGAATTGACAGGTATATCTGGAGGTTTGGTTAAGTTACATCTTTCCATAGCAAGGATCTTTCTTAGGTCATGCTGTCTGTGTACCTTCTGTTGTTGCATATCAGGAAAGCAATAGGCACTAGTGATTTTAAGATGAATCAGTGGCCCTAGAAAGTGTCATCCTGATGTATTATAAATCTTTCACTTAGTTGTGGTAGCCATTGATCATTGTTGGCTAGAGCAGGTTACAGAATGATGGTTTGTTTCTCATTGTTTATTCAAGAATGTTTTTTAAAATATTAGAAGATACTGATGCATGCTTGTTCACTGAAGGTAATGATTTAATTGTGAAGAGACAGAAAAGATGATAGAGGTCCTGAGTTCTTGGGGTGTCCAGGTTCAGAGAAGATGGACAGGGTCAGAACTTCTCCGAGGTAGTAGGAGAGAAAAGGGAGTATAGATCACAAAGAGGGTACAGTTGTCTGAAGAATGATGTGGTTCCCTGTGGCTTATATTCTTCAATAAAGTGTGCAGCAAGGTTGTTTTGTAGGGAGACTAAGGGAAGAAATTAAGAAGCACATGTTTGGAGTCTTTTATATTTAATGAAAGCACTTTAAAGATAGCTTTAAAAATTCTTGTAATCCTTGTGTTGGAACCTCTACAAATTCTCTGTTTGCTTTCCACTCTTCTCTTTCAAACGCATTTCTGGAAGCCTTCTAATCTCTTTGAGAAATCAAGAATTTTTTTAATTTTTTGCTTCATGCTCTCTTTTCTTTCCTGAGAGCTAAACGTTGTTTCTAAATGGAAGCATTGTCTTTACCCTTTGGCATGCTGGGTCACCACCTTTCTGCTGTTCTGCTTTCTGCTTCCTGTGCTGTGAAGGAGCAACTTCGTGACATATTTCTGTTCTTTCCTGGTACTTAACATGATATCACATAGGAATTCATTTGTATTTTGCTTTATGGCATATATAACTCTTTGCTAAATTGGGTGGTTCTCAAGGTTTGCTCTTTAAAGTAATCTTTAGCATTTGCTGTCTTTAGACTTGCCAAGTTATTTGGACTTTTATAATAACAAAAGTACATTTGATATTAGCTATGAGGGAACAATAAAATCTGCTCTCTGCCCACCACAAATTTTCTGATTTATCTCCCACAGTGTAATCCATGATAAATGTTTCTTTCAGAGGAAGAATATATATATAATTTCTATAATAACAGCAGAGGCATAAAGATGGGTATTTGTACAGTAGATTAGATTAATTTGTTGGAGAAAAAGATAGCATGGGACAGCTAGCTAATAGCCTAGTTACAACAACTAATACATAGTTGAGGTGCCAATCATTCTCTTTTGCTTTTTTGCTTTATTATTCCTTTTTCTTTCTTTCTTTTTTTCTGGTTTTTCGACACAGGGTTTCCGTGTAGTAACTCTGGGTGTCCTGGAACTCACTCTGTAGACCAGACTGACCTTGAACTCACTGAGTTCCACCTACCTCTGCCTCCCGAGTGCTGGGATTAAAGGAGTTGGCCACCACATGGCTATTATTCGTTTTTTAATGGGATCTCACGATGTAGACCTGGCTGATTTGGAACTCACTGTGTAGACCAGACTGGCCTCAAACTCACCTACCTTTGCCTCCCCAGTGCTAGGATTAAAGGCCTGTGTCACCACTATTGTATTTGTTGATCTTGGTGGAACAGCTGAAGACACTCCTCTAGAAAGTGAAAGGCGCCTTGGTTCAAACCATTTGACTCATCTTTCTGTACCTCAATGTCCTCACCCAGAAAATAAGAAAAATTTGTCCAAATATATCAAAGAATCATTTGCTCAGTGTGTAAACATTATGGGTGCTTTTCTTCTTGGAGATCTAATCTATCTCATATAAGGAGAAGTACTATATCACTTCCAATCCATAAAGAACATATGTAGAATTATTCAGCCCTCTGTCTTGCAACAAAGAAGCTTGCACACTGTAGGTGATGGAAGCTTTGTCTACCTCAACCTAGTTTGAAATAAGTAATATCATCAATATAATCAAGACTGCTCATCCTATTCTACAGTCTCTCTTCGTAAGTTAGAAAGGATTACTGGGGGTCAGCAGAAGAGTAAACATTACAGACAATAGCAGGGGCCTTACTCTTAAACTGCTTCTGGGGCTTTTTCCCCTAAAGTTTCCCAGTGGTCCGATCTGTGATCAAACTCTTGCCCTGGGCACCTCTGAGGGACTTCTGGATCCTAGTGTTCTAATGGTCTGATCCTGTTTTGTCTGGGCTGTCTTACAGGTTTGAGACATCACTTTTGGAGTTGGTTCAATCTCTGAGCCAAAATTCTGCTCCCAAATCTCAGCCCCATCCCTCCAGAGCAGCAGGAATGAGGAGTGCTTTCCGACCCAGCCCTCAGAAGTCTACCTGGAAGAAAGTGGAAACACGCAGGAGCCCTGAAGACCTGGAGGAGAATCAGATGCTGGAAGATATATTTTTCATCTGACTCCAAAACACATGCTACACAATTTTTTCAGGAAATACTTGGGTTCCTTTGCAGTTGATATAGGATGTTAAATTACTTAATTGCAAAGTAGTCGAGTCTCTCCTTTCATGGGGACTTACCTTACTGGCATCCTCTTAAGGTATTGGATATAGAAATTATTCTAATAAATCAGGGTGGTGTCTGTCAGATCTATCAGCAGAAAACAGAGTAAAAGAGATGGTCTTAGAATAGGATCTTTTCTATGCCAAGCAGAGATTATAAATTTTGTATACTTTCTGCATCACAGATAACTGAATATCTAATATCATTTAGAATATTTTCAATATACTACTGCAAAAAGTTGACTCTTTCTTTACATAAGAAAATCGTTTCCGTTGAAAGGCCTTTCAAATATGAAAGTAGCCACTTCAGAAAGGCTCTTCCTTCTTTGCCCTGTTCTCTCCTTACTAATTCTAAGTGTGGCTGTTAATCCAGAAATTGGAGTTAATGGCTCTAATATCACCATTACTTGGGACCAAATACATGTGAGTGGGTCATAGTGATTATCAACCTGGTGATTGCTGCTTACACCTCAGTGAGTTAGAGGGAAGTTCCAAACCAGATGGTGGCATTAAACCATCTGGGATGGCTTCCTAGGGAAATCTACCAGTGTCCAGAAACCACTCCTCCAGTGTCCCACGATGTTTGTTTTTTGTTGATTTCCAATTCCAGGTGTTCTTGTGAGCTTCCTCCATGGTTGTATCTGGGAAAGATGTCACTAAAGAAGGAGTGGTATCCAGTGACGACAGGATGGCAGACTTCTGTCCCCACCTCACTCCATAGGATAAGTGGTGGGTGCACTGAGTTGAGGAAGGCTCTTCTGAGCATCCTCATTGGCCTGTCCCCTTACACCCATTATAACCATAGTCACTTGTTCTGAGCATCAGCAGTCTTACTACTCCAAAGTGTATGTCTGCAGAAGGGCAAGAAATGGCATCTGAACTCTTTAAGAAGATTACTTACCCTTACAAGAGTCATAAACAGCCTAAAAATTAAAGGCTTTTTGGGTGCCATGCCAGTGAATAGAATTGAGTTGCTTCTTTATCTCACCAACATGGGAAGTTTAGAAGGGGAAAAAAAAAAACAGGTGTTCAGGAGAGCATCAATCAACACACTTTTCATATTTAATACTCCCTGCAAGTTGTCTTCTCTGTCCTGCAGGCATATTTTTAGGTGGGTAGGTGGGTCATTGGTATGAGGGTGGTAGGAAGGGAATATGTATATAACCTAGTGTCTTTGTTATTGAATGATCTATGTTAACATTTTAATCTATATTAAATTTACTTTGAGATATATGTGTTGTGCAGAGTATTGGAGCTTGACCTAATTGTAGCCCATCCCACAGAAAAATGGAAAGAAAGTAAGAGCCTTGCTCCCTTCAGTGGCTGGTTAGGACTTGCTTGGCCAGCTCCTAGATGTTTTCTCAAAGCAGGACTACACACACACTGAGAATGCCACAGCTATAGTATTGCCTACTATACTGCTGCCTTGTGAGAGAAAACTACAAAGTATTTGTAAGATGGACCCAGAGTATATCCACTGGATTCCCTAAGTGAGGCCCGAGTGCTTGATTTAAAAAGTGTATGTTAATCAAGGAAAACCTCTTGTGGGCATCACCCATCCAAGAGACACACTTGTGTCTCTCTAAATCTGAAACACAGTGGGTACTCATCTCGAACACTTCAGGTGTCCCGAGGAAGGGCTGCCTCTCTCCCACAGAGCCACTCTTCACTGGCTCTGCTTCAGCACCAGGAACTTCTTAGAGGTTTGCTGGGGAAGGAGAGGGGCCTCAAAGAATGCAACTTGCTACTATTGGCTAAGGGAGTGTTAGTTTTAATGTTGACAAATGTCTGTGGTAAGTTAATAAATGGTCTCTATGCCTGTTTTCCTTATGTGGTTTTGATAATGAATTTTCCCCTTGCACATCTCTCATTGGGTCCATAGGGTATAGTTTTAGAGCAAGAGCAGAACCCCAAATTATCAAAGTACTATTCTTTTTTTGTTACTTGTTGGGGCAGCAAGAGCTCATGGTCATTTGAAAAAATAGAAATAGTGTACCACATCCCAGTTGATGTTCCCAGTGCAGCTCCAGCTCCTTCCCACTGCCAGGACATCAGGACTCAATAGGTTCTGCAGTTGCTGGAACAGACAATTCAATCCAAGCACACTTCTGAGTCCATCCCCCTGGCATCTCAGCAGGAAAGATATGTCACATCACCTGGAGATAGGCATGTGGTCCTGCCCAGGTTTTAGGAGCTTGCATAGATGCATGCGTCCAAGATCACAGTCATGTGTTCCCCAAAGACAGCCAAAGACCCTGACTTGCTTCCTTTCTGCAGACCTGTTCCCCTCACCTGAACAAAAACTCTGAGGAGCTGCCTCTCAGAGGCTCAGGTGGTGAGAGCATAATCATCATTCAGCCTTCTCTTACATTGGAAATGGAATAAGTCAGCAGTTTGCTTAAATTGTTAAACTGTTCATTCTTAAAATGATACCTTTGAGTATGGGAAGAAAGCCAAACATGAGTGGAATGACCCTTATCCTGAGAGGCTGGATAAGCAGGCAGAGAGCCAGTTTCATAGATTTGTGACCCAATGGAAGGCTTCTTGACATCTCTGCTCCACTTGGAAGGTGGACCATCTCACCTCTCAAGCTTCAGCTTTGTGGCTATTCTCCTTCCCTGTTGTCCTTACCACAACACACTGAGAACTGGATATACTTCTTGCAATCCATCAGTGATACAACAAAATACTTGAAGCTTGTCATTTATAAAGACCAGACACTTATTTCTTGTATTTCTGGAGGCTAGGTCTAAGATCCAGGTACAAGCAAGGTTGAGTTGTCCAGCTATATTGCATCCTCCAGGTGAAGTTGGCCTTATCCTTAGATGGTTCAAGACCTAACTAGCATATTATCCTAGTAAAACCTTTAAGACCATTAAAGAAGGAGCCTGAGTTGCCTGTTATCTCAAACTCCCACCCCCACTCTTAACACTGTCACATTATCAAGGCCTGGATTTTGGAGTAGACATGTACAAACCATACATGTAACCCAGAAATTTCCCTAGCTTCTCCTACCTACCCCACTGTAAGTCCATTATATTTCAATCTGAGCACTCTGGTTGGGATGAATCCAAGAGCCTGTTTAAACAATCACTTTTGTTTTGCAGAAGAAAGTGTTGTTTGTTTTGGATTTTCTTTTTTAAGTGACTTTCTGTGATCCTGCATCCTGTCAATAGCAGATGTGACCATGCTCACACCTCTCTACAGCACAGAATTTGCCTTCATCTGCTTTTGCAAGAAAAGCATTTTTAAGAATTTTAGCAATCCACCACAATCTCTCAGGAGTGAGCCATGTATTTCCTCCTTGAGGACTTTGGCAGTTGGTAGTCCTCAAGGATTGATGCTACTGTATGGACTTCTCACCTGCAGAAGTGGAGACCATAGAGAGGCTATCTAAAATTATCTAAAATGAGATCCCTGGGGGACAGGGGGGAATCATGCATTTCCAGGTATGACAGGCTTCTCTAAATAATAGAGGCTATCACATCTCTAGTAAAGACTTCTCAAAAACAAAGGCCAAAATGAAGTGAGGAGGTAGCTTTGCTAGTGAAAGGGAACCAGTTGGTACTTAGAGATGAGTAAGAATGATCACTTACATTGCCAAGTAGGTACAGCTCCTTTGTTCTGAGCTGCCAAATCCTAATACTGGTATTCAGATCTTCAACAGTGTTCTTAGGCAGCTGACATTCCTCTGCTTCACACATTATGTACCATTGCCCTCTCTAGGAAAGTGGTTAATAACATGAGCTATGAAAACAAGAAGACTGTGGTACAAGTCTGTTGTGAAGAACCAAGTGTGGTGGTGTGCACATCTGTAATCCCAGCATTCAGATTCAGATGGTGGCCCAAATAAGGGCATGCTAAAAATCAGACCATGAAGTTTTCACCTCCACACAATGAAAAGCCTAATACTTTGAGATTACTTATAACATTGGTGGTAGTCTCTTTTAGAAGAAAAAAGATTTGGAAAGATAGGTAAAATAACACCCATCCAGTACCTACTAAATGTTGAGTGGAGCTTGTAGATAACATTTTCATTTAATCCACACAGCCACTGCTTAGCTCCAGTAACTCATGCTGCTAATGGGTGGACTGGGAGTGAAACTATTCACACTCAATCCATTCACTGTGTCCTGTGCAGATCTCTTCTTGAAGCAGAGACACTAATCACAATGTTGCTGGAGGCTGCAGAGAGACTAGAACTTTGTTACTGTCACCCTGTCCTACTAGTCACCTTGTAGTTTCATGCTTATAGGTCTGGAGAGAAGGGTATATATTTCATATACTACTACCATCAAGGTTCCTGTTAATTCTAGATCCTTCTAAGTCTAGATCTTGTGGTAACTTACTCATGGGACAATTAGGGGCAGACCAGAGGACCAGATAAACCTAGAATCTGACTCGGCTAGGGACTGAGTTGGAAAGGTTTCAATTCCTGAAGAAAAATATGCACCAAAGGAAATTGTGATTCCACTGACTGTTAAATAACAAGACTTTCTAGAGAGAGGTGAGTAAAAAGTGGAGGGAAAAGTCAGAAATTACTCTGGCCACGTTTCTCATCTATAGATGTTTGTCAAGATAGCTAGCAAGTTTCTAGGTCCCAGTAGTGGCAAGGACAGACTAAAGGAAAGGATTTCAGAGGCAAAGATATATTCATTAGTCCTCATACATGGCTGATGGGAATGTAAATTAGTGTGCATTCACTTGAGAAAATAGCTTGGCAGTTTGAAATGTTAAATATTTCAATAATGGCCTAGCAATCCATACATAAATATGTTTCCAAGAGAAATGAAAAGATATGGAAACAACCTAAATGTCCATCAACCAATGAACAGATAAACAATGTACAGCATATCCATGTGTTGGAATATAACTTGGTAATCAGAGGGAATGAATACACACTATCACACAGATTAACCTTGAAAACATGAAGCTGAATGAAAGAATGCAGTCCTAAAAGACCACCTGTAGTATTATACCATTACACTGATAACCACACAGACAGTTGATCAGTGGTCACCTAGGAGTGTGGGAACCTGGGGGATGAGAAGTGACTGATAAAAGTCTCAGAGCTTCTTTTTGGAATGTTAAAGATGTTTTAATATTGAGGTAGTTGACTTACTGGTGGCTAAACTGTACATTAAGTTAGTACACTCATTAAAAAAGAAAGGGGGTGGGGGGAAAAGAATGTTTGCCAAGACAGAGACCAAGAATATCCTTAGTTTCTGAGTAGGCATGTATGGAGCTGTTGCAGTTAAGTGGGTTGAGAGCTTTTGGAACCCCAGACTCTCATTCTGAAGAGCTAGCAGGAATCTGGTCCCTCCCCTCCAGGGTGCACATGATCTTGCAAAATTGTTTATCTGGAGTTACAACTAAACCCTTCCCTATAAAGTCTATCCCTCTGGTCCCTGGAAAATATCTAAGCCCAAGCCATAACCCCAATATTCAAGTGGGACTACCTGTCCTAACCATTGAGCGTCCACTGACACTCCTGGAATATGGGGACCATTTCTCTGGCTATAAATATGTAAGCCCTTCCCCCAATAGACAAGTTCAAGCTCTCTGCCCTAGGCTCCCAAGAATCCAGTTCTCGTGGGCTTACAGATCTTCAATCTAAAACTGAGTGGGTTTGCCCTCTGACCAGTGGAGCTACCTCTCAGAACCAGGAAGCTGCAGTAAAATTTTTTTATTTTTATTTTGCAACAGGCAGGGTTACTAGAAAGTAAGGAGTAGACATTTGATCTGGATCACTCCACCCTAAGCATGGGTGAAGGCCACTTAGAAATCTGCCCATGAAAAGGAAGAAGAGACAAGAGTGGAGTAGAAAAGAAAAGAAAGCCATGTGATGGGAGATATACAGATATTTTTACAAGCTGTGGAGCTGGTGCCTACTTACATTCTTTACCCCTACTGACTAATGTTTATAGTATTGTAAGGTACTCTGCATGCAACCAAAAGAGAAAGGTAAACAACCCAACTACAAGCCCTTATATCTACAATGGTGACCTACCTGCATGATATGCTAATACAATAGTGGCACAAAAGTTGTGGGAGTAACCAACCACTCCATGAGATGGAACCCATGCCTGACACTGCTCAGGTAGCCAATAACCTGAGACTAGATAAGCCATGTACTTATGGGAAAGCCAAATACTACTCTTCTGCAAAAGAACATAACAATAAAAAAGCAAACAGCATTTTGCTATACTCTAGTGTCTTGCTCAGCCATCATTAGAGAAGCTTCCTCCTGCAGTAGATAGGAACTAATAGAGTCCCACAACTAGTGTTCAGAGAGTAAGAGACCTTGGAACAAGCAGTCCTAATTTGAATGTCTCCATCAAACCTCTTCCTTCTGGGTTCAAGGTATGAAAAGGAGGCAAAAAGAGTGCAAGAGCCAGAGGGGATGGAGGATACCAAGGGAAAAGGCCTCTAAATCAACAGAATCAATGCACATGTGAACTCACAGAGACTGGGGCAGCATGCACAGGTCCTGTACAGGTCCAAATGGGGTCCTAGAGCTGAAAGGAGAAGCATACATATGCCCCTATCTCTAACTCAGCTATCTCCAATTGACAACTAGTGGCAAAAGAAAAATTCGTTTTCTCTGGCTCTACACCCAGCAGTAGATGGCCAATTCAAAACTCAATGATATTTTTGAAGGGTTTTGTCTCCTAATGCTTCCTCTTGGTATTTTTTTAACCCTACAGATCTTTTGCTTATACATTATGGTTTCCTATTTTGTGTTTCTGTGTTTTCTGTTTATATTCAAGTGTGTGTCTACATCAAGTGTGTTTCTTTTTGCATTTTCTTCAGCTCTTTTGTTTGTTGGGGGGGTTGTGTCGGGTTTTTTTTTTTTTTTGGTTGTTTTTTTAGTTGCCTGTTTGTTTTCTGATGCGAGAGAGAAGTGGATTTGGGTAGATGAGAAAATGGAAAAGATCTAGAAGGACTTGGAGAAGAGGAAACTGTAACTAGAATATATTGTATGAAAAGAATCTATTTTCAATAAAAATTAAGATTATAAAAATGTACTTCCATGAGCAAACTATTCCAAAATGGAGTATATAGGGGTACCAACAAGGACACAAAACATTATGGGAAAACCTTTGATCTACAATCTATCTACCTGCAGGATCTACTTGGGCAATAGAGAGGCAGATCCCACACTAAGGGAGGGAGCCCATGCCTGACACTGCAGGACTGGCCAGGAACCAGAGACTGGATAACCCAGAGATGATCCTAATGATTTTCTGCTGTGCTCATTGATCAGCACTTAGCCCAGTCATCATCAGAGAGGCTTTCTCAGACAGCTGATGGGAGCAGATGCAGAGGCCCAAGGTCAAACATTGGGCATTGCAGGAGTTACCCCAAGGAAAAGGGAGAGGAGGGATTCCAGGAACCAGAGGAATTGAGGACACCAAGAGAACATGCCCCATGAAGTCAACCTACCAGGACTCATAGGTACTCAGAGAGGCTTGAAGAGGCAGCCACTGAACCTGCATGGGTCTACAACAGGTCGCCTACATATGTCTTAAGGTTGTTTGGCTTGGTGTTTTTGTAGACCCCCTAAAAGGTTGGAGTGGGGGAGTGGCTGGGAGGAGTGAAGGAAGAGGAGGCTGGGGTCAGGATGTGTTGTATGAGAGAAGAAAAAAATGAATTTTAAAAAAGGGGAAAATAGAAAACATTATGGGTAGGGAGAACCTGAGAAGCCAAAAAATTATGTCATTATGGGGTGATGATTTAGAGTAAAAGTTAGCCAGGACAGAATATATAAACTCACTATGTAATGAAGGAAGAATACAAAGCATTGGCCCTATAAAGTAAAGGTCAGGAAAGACTTGGTCAGCTCACAAAGCATTTACTGCACACCAGATAGTTTGCTAAGCTGTGTCTGTTTCTCATCAAATTTGTAAGGGGTGGGCCTGTTTTCAGAGTTTTAAAACTTGATTTCACTATAGGGTTTTTCTCATAAGCCATCTTTAGTCCTTTTATGGGGTGAAACCATATATATATATATATATATATACATATATATATATATATATATATATATATACACACACGCGCGCGTGTGTGTGTGTGTGTGTGTGTGTGTGTGTGTGTGTGTGTGTGTGTTTGTATGTATCTATGCACACAAAAAAAATTTAGGGTGATTTTTTTTGCACTCAGTAATGAAAATGAGGGTTTCAAGATTCAAAAAGGTTACCAAACAATAAGGAGCAGAATTCAAACTCAGTGATCATAGGGGTCAGTGTTTTTTTCTTTACATCTCTTTCCTATTTTGAGTTAATATCCAAACTACCAAGACCATTTTCTATTTTTCAATCCCACCACTTCCCCATATCTGCCAGTACTTCTCTAGGACGTCAGCCCCAGAGGGCCTGCATTTGCCCTAGAATGCATGACTGCCTCTCACTCTTATCTTTAAGCAGGGGTCCTGCTGAACCTTCTCTTTGTGTTGTTATAAAGATTGTGTGAGCTAATGCAGTGTACTTATCCCAGGACATATTAAGCACTTCATCCCCACAATCTTCCTCGATGCTACCAGGGTCTTCTGATCATGTTACACCCTGGTGGAAAGTTTTCTATGGCTCTTGAGTGTCTGCCCTTCTGAGCCTACAGCTCAAAGCCCTTTGTGATTTGACTTGCTGCAGTCTTTTGACTTGCATTCCTTCTGTTCTTTCCCCCTGTACTGTGTGTTCCAGCCCTTCTGGCCCATGAGTTCCTGAAGGCACTGTGACAGTCCTTAGCCTCAGTGCATCCTTTCACACACTATTTGTGCTGCAGTGCTTGATTCCTTACCTGATTTGTCCTTTAGACTACACATGAAGCTGACTAGAATAAGATGGCTGGTTGCTCTTATTCCTTGGAATGCAGCATGGTTCCTAGCGTGTTGTAAGCTCTCCATCATTTTTTATCAGATAGATGGCTCAGTAAGCACAGGAGAGGAGGGGGAAGAAGGGAGGGAAGGAACTGTCCCGTTGCAGCCTTGGTACCATCCCAGGTTGCACGCAGCTCTTTCAACAGAGGAGAAAAGGAAAGCCAGAAGAGAGAACTGGAGACAGCGGTCTTTGGGACACCTCCATTGCTTCCTCCACAATCCCTTATCTGCAATAGTTAGCATTTTCTTCCAAATGTAAGATTAATAAATCCCTTACTTGAAAGATCCCAAGAACCCCTCCCCCTCAGTGCTTACAGGACAAGGAGCATAGCTCTAGAGAGGCATATCAGGGCTCTCGGTCTCTGGCCCCATGTCCCAGTTCTGACTCCATTATCTTCTCCTCTGTTCTCCACTACAGCTCACTACTGTTAGCCAAGTCCCAGTGACACACTTTTCTTTCTAGGTCCTTCTGAGTGAATAACTTGTCACCACATTATGAAATCTTCCTCATGTTCCTAACATCAGGTATTACTGGCTCCAGTAAGACTTGCAGACATGTCCAAACTATAGCCCATGGGCCACATATGGTCAAGGATATCTATGAATGTGGCCCAACACAAAATTGTTAACTTACCTAAAACATTTTGAGTTTTGTTGTTGCTGTTTTCACTTTTTTGTGTTACTTTATTGTGCATTTTTCAAACATGAACACTGTATATAATAAGTCATGTCATCATGTCACAGTGTCAAAAGATTGGTCATGCTGAAAGTCTAGAGCCTCTGTTATGGCCTACCTCACCATGCCATATCGTGCCGGGTGCTGTTTGTCTTTCTTATTAGAGTTCCAGGTATCCAAACATGCTATTTTGGAAAAGCCAACCTCACCACTTGTGAAATATAGATGTCCAGGTGAGTTATTGATAACTTCTGAGCCTCAGACCTATTAGTTCATGAAATCCCTTGTGAAAATGAAGGCGATAACTCTACCTACAGATTTTATGAGTAACTTGCTGACCTAGCCCTAGAACCTGGACCAGAGAAAAATCAGAATGAGAAGGTTAGATTTCCCAAGGACGTGAAGCTGGCAGTAGGAGGGCACTGAGACATGTCTCCTTGGGCAATATGGAGCAACCAAAAGGTCCTCAAGTACAGGGCAGTGTTGGTGTTAAAGAAGGACAAAAGGTGGCTGGCAAGAACAGCCTCTTAGAGAGCTGGCTCTCCCTCCCCTTCCCTGTAGCCTGTCAACTGAGTGGCTGACCCCAGAAAGCACACCATACAGACAATTGCTCACCATTGACTCCCACCAAGATGCCTCTGCTTGATTGCCCTGGCGCTGCCCCACCCCGTTCTCCTCCATACCCTGAGGTGGCCAGTAGGATGCTGGGATAAGGGAGACCATGCTGTATCCAGGTGAGATGAAGTGAACCTTCACTTCTTCAAACCTTTTTCTCTGAGTTAAACATGTTGGATTTATGTAACACTGGGTTTTAACTGTGTAAATTTTCTGTACTGTCCATGGACAGTTATTTATGGAGGGGTGTTTTTAACTCAAGTGCTAGAAATGTTAAATCATCATAATAAATTCATGCTATTCAGACTTTGTTACGTTGTAATAATTTTTTTCTGAGCATGAATGAGGAGATACATGATTTTGTTAATATACCATTATGTATTTCTTCTCAGAATGACACAGCTTACTACATCAAGCTGGAGAATATCCGGAGATTTACTGTGTCAGGGGTAGAAAAAGTTGAACAATGCTTAGTGTGAGAAGACCCGCTTGGAGCAGTGATAGCAAACAGATCTCTGGTCCCTTAGGGCTTCTTCCTAGGGTGGAAGGAGCAGCCATACCAGGGTGGGTCTGCCTGGCACTGCAGCCCACAGTTTCCCACCTGAGCTCAGGAAGGGCCACTGAGCAGAGAAATGGGATCAGATATGCCAGTGGCTTTACAGATATCAGAGAGAGGCTAGGGTAGAAAGAAAAAACAACCATGATGACACATTCTTGTCCAAATCATTGGGCTGGTAGACAGCCATCTTTCTAGAGCCTTCTTTCTCCCTCCTCTTTCCCCCTCACCTGCAATCTCATGTGAACCTCTGGATTCATGGCCTTCTTCAAATTCTCAAGGAATCTGTTATCAAAAACCTCAGGAGTCACCAGTCTTGGGTGAATGCTGAAGTACTTTGACTGTCTGAGGAAAGTGCATCACTCTGAAGTCCAGGAAGCACACAGTGCATCGGGGCAGAAGGTCAGGGTAGAAGGTCAGGGTGAACTGCTGTGCAGACAGAAGTCTGAATGGCAGCCCCTTCCTAGGCAGAGGAGCAGCCTGTTTAAAGATGCAGGGGCTGAAGATCTATGGTGAATGTAATGTCTACTGTTGTCAGCTTGGCAGGATAGAGAAGCATATAGAAGACAGGCCTCTGAGTGCACCTTGAAGAATCATCTAGGTAAGGTTAGCCTCTGAGAATGCTGTGGGTATTTTCTTTTCCAGGAAGGCTCACCCATTCCCTGGAAGGGATCCTGGAGTGTATAAAAAGGACTGAGCAACAGCACACATCCATCTCTTTCTACTTCCCAGACGTTTCAGGCTTCTACAGCTTTGCCTTGACTTCCCTGCTTTGGACTGTAAGCTGAAATAATCTCTTCTTCCCTAAATTTGCTTTTATCAGAGTATTTTATCCTAGCACCAGAAGAGAGACTAAGACAATGAGCAAGCTTGTGAACAGCCTTAGGTGCTAAGCCTGTGCTAAGCAAGGCCCATGGGAAAAGACTTTTAATGTTCCAATCCTCCATAACAGTGGGCTGTCTTCCTAGTGCTCCATTAGCCAGCCTAGGCTCAATTCCTATCTGTGTGACATTGTTCAAGTCCTGTCACCAGTCCCAATTGATGTTTCTGCCTGCATAGTGTAGACAACACACATATTCATGCCTGCCTTTGCCCTTGCCTTGTTCAAATTAGGGATCTGATGAAAGGCTGATCACATACCTACTGGGATGCACATCAGGCATTTTCACAACTTAACTGAAGGCTAGCAGGTGGCAGCAGGCTCCTCTGAGCTAGGGACCCCATGACTGCCAGCAAGAACCTAACCTAACTCCAAATCATTGCTGCTCCTCTGCCTCAGGCAGGGCTTCGAACTCCTTCCTGGCCCCCAGTAGGGTAGCCTCCCGACCCAATTTCAGAGTGCCGCTTACCTGTTCTTTCAGTCTGGAACTTTATCATCCATGCAGGGCTCGGGCTTCTTAGTATACTTGGCTTTACAGATCTCAGCCTAAAAGAGTGTCAGCAGCAGGTAAAACTGAGAGCTGTTCCAGAGCTGGGACTATGAGTTGTGGAGGCTTCTACTGGAATATTGATAATGAATCATGGTTTTCCCTTCTTCCCTTCTCACTCCACACCTCCACACACATGCCACATACACAACACACACCCTACACACACAACCCCACACACATACCACATACACCATACACACAACACACACACCATATACACACAACGCATATACCATACACACACACATATCATACACATACCTTACACACACCACACATACACCACACACATGCCACATACACACCACACACCCTACACACACATACCACACACACCATACACACACACACACACACACACACACACACACACACACACACACACTGTTCTTTCGCACAGCCCTCTCTATGCAGAATGGAATAACATAAGTTGGGGAGGTAGTTTAGTAAAGTTGCTTGTTTTATAAGCATGAGGACCAGGTTCAATCCCCAAAGCTCATGTCATTTAAAAAAAAAAAAAGAGCTAGGTGTTACAGTACACACCTGTAATTCTAGCACTGGGGAGGCAGAAACAAAGGGATTGGCCTACTTGGCAAGTTTCATACCACTAAGAGATACTATCTCAATAAAAGGTAGATAGTACCTGCAGAATAACACCTGAGGCTGTCCTCTGACTACACACACACACACACACACACACACACACACACACACACACACACACACACACTCATACACACACCATACTCACACACACACACACTCTAAGAATAAAGTCACTGGGGATACTGCTTTCTGTCTCAGTAGTCAGGCTGCTCCAGGAAAGAAATTTGGAAAGGACACTGGACAGTTATTGTTCACACTGGTCATAGTTGTTGGCTTTTATTTTTTTCAATATTTTTCTTTATTTTTAATAGCCTCTTATCCATATGCCCCACAATGTGGGCTTAACAATTGAAGATTGAATGGAAACCACCCAACTATTTTATGTTGAGCTGAGAATACAGAAAGCTTTTAGAAAGCAGTTGAAGAACTTCTGTATAGCCTACACAGTCTTCAAAGTTCACACTGCTGCCCGTTTGCTGGGTTACTCACCGTTTCTCAGACATATAAACGGCCATATCATTGCTTATGTTTTTAAATACTTAAAGGGAAAGCTGAAGACCCAATACCCTCTGTCTCCCAAATTGTTCAGCAGCTTGATAAACTGAAACAAGGGCAGCTTATTACATACATAACCATGGCTTTCAAAGTCAGGAAATTAGCATGAAGGCAGTATACCATCATCATACAAACTCCATTTGACTTGTGTCAGTTGCTGCACTAATATTCCTTACAAAAAAGCAAACCCATGGGCACATTTGGGCCAAGGTTCTAATACAGAATCATGAATTGTGATTAGTTGCCATGTTTCTTTAGAGCAGTGTTTCTCAACCTTCCTAACGCTGTAATCTTTTAATACAGTTCCTCATGTTGTGGTGACACTCAACATATTTCCACTGCTACTTCATAACTAATTTTGCTACTGTTATAAATCATGATGTAGATATCTGTTATGCAGATGGACTTAGGCAACATCTGTGAAAGGATTGTTTGACCCCCAAAAGGGTTGTGACCTATAGGAGTATAAGCCATTTATTCAATAAAATGTTTCCCAACTGGAGCTTATCTGATGTTTCCTGATGGTTTGATTCTGGTTATGTATTTTTAGCAAGAAAGAGTGGTGCCATATCCTCAGGATGTCAAACAGGAGGCTCTTGATGGCTCCATCGTGACCCATGAGATATGAGCCTGGATCATCTGGGTAAGGTGATGTTGACTAGGTTTCTCCACTGTAAAAGAACTTCTCTTTTGTCATTTAACACTGTCTTGGTGGAGGGGGATCTTTTGAACCCATGTGCGTGCTGTTTTTCAACCTTTCACCAACTGATTCCATAGTGCAGCACAGTTTCCATACCGCCCCCAGGGAAATCCTGTCATCCACCTGGGCCCCTGCCTTATACTCCATCAGTGTCAGGCAGGTCCACCCAAGGGAGCTTCCTCTGAGGCCAATAGAAGGCCTCTGAAACAAATGGGCCCTGGTCTGTGGATTAAGGGACAAGATGAATTTGCATGGTCAGAAATCTGGAGAAGCATGAGGATCAGTATCCAAAACCTAATCTTCAGGGTCCCAAGGATGCTTGGACAGTTGCCATTACTCTAGGAGCTTCCAGAGCATCTAGTCTTATTTCTGATATCTATTCAGAATGGGGCCAGGTGAACAAGGAGGCATTACTGAGAGTGTGCAAGTCATGGTGCCTTTGAAGGCCTCTTACACCCCTGCCACTTCTTATGCAGGCAGTAAATGCTGCTGGGTACCTGCTCTGTGTCAAGCAGCACAGAGTCAATTCGGAAGTAGGTCTTGATTAACTGGGTTGTATCTCCAGCCCAGCAAGCTATCTTCTGGCCAGAGCTGAGGGCAGCATGAAAGGCTGTGAGGAATACTGTGTGAACCTCTCTTTCTGGGTGCATCTTATATGCAGGGACAGGCTATGAGCACTGGTACTATACTCCACCTCTGCTCTTGCTCCTGTCCACTGCCCCTTCTAGCACTTGAAAGAGAGCTTCAGGCACACTGGAGTTGGGACAAACCTTAAGACTCAAGAGACCTGCTCACTCTTTGGAGAAGGAAGCTGATGCAGATAGACCTGCACCTCTCCAGGAAAGCCTGATTCCACTTCTGACCTGTAGTTAGACCGTGTGCCTCTGAGGTTTGAAAACACAGCCAAGAGGCTTCTGAGACTCAAGTCACACAAGAACAGAGCACCCTGCCCAGCATAACGGCAACACTAAGAGAGAGACCTGCTGTCAAGAAGACCTTGATTCAGCCCCAGTTCAGCAATGCACCCTGAGACATCCACGCTCTGCTGAAACTCATCTGTATTATGGGGCTCAGTGGTGTTGGAAATTACTAGGGTGGTGTCATAATGATCGATAACCACACTGGTTTAAACAAGGTCATGTGACTTCTCAGCATATTCCCTTCCCCCTCACTAGGGCACCTTGTAGTTTTTCAGGTCTGGGGTTCTCTGCTCTTCCATGCCTTCTGTCTTTCGGTCTACTTAGCACGCACTCATCCCCACCAGTTAGCTCGAATGCTTCAGTCTAAGCTACTTGCTTTCCCTCCTCTAGCTACCAGAACCCCCAGGTTCTACCTGCAGCTGCCTTCTGATCGTCTAGGAATGAAAGAACAAGGGCAGCTGATTTTTAATTCAGGCTCCACTGCTGTCTTGCAGTGTGGTTTGGGGGCAAGTTATCTACCTTGACCAAGTTTCTGCGGGTTTTCATCAAGGAAAGAGACATCACCTTACAGAATGACCTCCAGGATTACAGATAAAACTAACACCTATGCACGGTATCTGAAAGGTAGCCATTTGTTCTCTGCCTCGATCTCTCCACCTTAAGCCTTAGCCCAGTGGTATGTGCACTATGAACAGCTGAACACACTAGGAAAAAAAATGCTGTCCCACTGTAATCTTTATTTAAAAATAGAACTAGTCTAAGTAGAGTCTAATCTAAGTAGGATCAAGTCTAACACAAAGAGAAAAACCTAATGATTGGAGCTGCAGCTCTGAGCAGGGCTAGAGTACGTGAAATGGGGTTCAGGGAAAATGTGTGGGTGCTGCCCAGTGGAATCTCATGACAGTTCATAAGGCTATACAGCAGCCCACTGATCCTGCCTACACTGATAAAAATGACCCGTGGTGACCTCATTCCTGAGGCCTTTCTCTGCTCTCCAAGAGGAAAGCAGGGAGTAGAAAATCAAGATGGCACCTAGTTCCTGATCCCCTGGACCTCATGTCACCCCAAAGTCCATGGCCCCAAGACATGGATCCCAGGAAGAGATGGGGAGGAGTCGTGACAAAATGAGTCACAGTGGAGAGCCTCAAGACAAGAGGGACCCTCCCTCCTGTCTTAGCTGGAGAAGCAAGGGCCTTCAGCAGAGGTTAGTGATGGAGAATCAGTTTACAAACAATCTTAAAAATCCTCTTAGGGTTTTCTCCAAGTTCAGCATCCTGGTAAACGGCTGACATGGCATTAAAGGCTTTCACATTTCCAGAAGCTGCAGAAAATGTTACTAAATATAACATTTATTTTAATTTAATTTCCTCTTGTTAGTATTTTTTTTTAATAAGCTAACTTGGATTTGGAGATTTTTCCCCCCAATCTCCTTGAAAACGGTCTCTTCTGTCACTGTCACCACAAGTAGCTACCTGGGAGAAGAAACTATGAATGCACTGGCCATGTGGAGTGACCCCTCCACAACCCTCCCAAGAACTCCAGCTGCAGCATGGATTCATCATGAGAAGGAAGAAGCACAGTGGTTGCCACATTAGTATAGAGGTAGCCATTTTATAAGCAAAATGAAGATCTGAAAGAAACAAGCTGTGAGAAGGAAGGAATGGGAGGCATGGTACAAGGGTGCAAAGATGCAAAGAACATGCTATCAAGGAAGACTGACAGTCAGAGGGCGACAAGGGGTGCAACAACCCTTCAGCTCCCCGCAACCTTATCAAGCGACTTACCCTCTCTGAGCCACACTTTCCTCAGAGATAATGACGCTATCATCATAGAATCATTGTGGAGAACAGATGAGGATCTAATTAAATAGCTCTCACCACAACATCTAGCACAGAGCAAGCACCCTATAAATGATAGCTACACCCATGCTCAGAGAGCAGAGTCTCTATAGCAAGAGTGACTGCTCAAATTCCCCGAGTGTCCCACTGCAGAGGCAAATTGCTGCCTAGTTCTGTCTATCCCCACTGGAAACAATCAAAGCTGCAGCATGGTGTGAATGCCTGTGATCCCAGGAGGATGAGGCAAGCTCAAGGCCAGCCTGAACTACACAGTGAGACTGTGGGGGAACAGAGCAAGCCGAGTTACTCTGACCAACACACCAGGCATCTAACTAAAGTCCCAGATAAACTGGGAGAACTAGTGAGAAGGAGCGAGAGTCAATCTTCAGACTTTATTGAACCCTATTGCCTACCAAATTAGCTTACAGCTTGAGGCCATCTGAGCCAGGTGGCCACAGGCAGAAGCAATCACAGAAGGCTCCGGCATGCTCATGGAGTAAGGAAAGAGCAGAGGGTGCAAGTGCATCAGATGTCAGCTGACTGGGGACCCTGGATAAGAGCAACAAGAGCCAGACATGTGTGTATCAGCATGACAAGGATTATCTCAGGGTGGTATAGGTTGGCTGAGATCTATAAAAATTGACCTAAGAAGCAGGGTGTCAATTTCAAGCTCTGGGTCAGATGCAGGCAGTCGGTGAATACAATTAAGGAAAGGGGAGGAGAGGACTGTAGCCCAAACTATACTTCTTCTGAGCATGTATTCAGTCAAAGATTCCTACTTAGATACTTAGAGGGAAGGTGTGTCTGTGTATGTGTGTGTGTGTGTTATTTCTCAGTGCATTTGTGGGGTGGTATTCTCCCCATTTAAAGAAATCAAGGCTCACAATATTAACCAGCTTTTCAAAGTGGCACAGAAGCCACTGGAGGCAAGTGGGAGTTGGATCCTGGTCTGAGTCACAGCCCAAGTCTTCACTCTCAGACACTGGCCTCTTCACCCTTTCCTGATGGTGCAAACCCTGGTTCGAGCAGCAGCAAAGATGAGCTCAAGTAGAATTCCCTGAAGAGATTCATAGATAGGTCACCAGGAGAAAAGGAGCTGGGGTTAGAGGAGGGGTCTGGGGAGCAGGAGCTATCTAGGCAGGCCTGGGGCAGGTGAGAGTGTTGGAGACCAGAGGCTGGAGTCAGAGTGGTGAGAATTTGAAGGGAAGAGTAGGTGGCATATGGTGGTGGATGGAAGTTTCAAGCAAAGAACTGAAGCCCAGGAAACAGGTGGGGAGGTGTGTGTTGGCTATGCAACTTACTCCACACGTGCCATCAGCACTACTTAAGAGACATTTTTCAGAACATCTACCTCTTCGGAACAAGTCCCAGCGATCTGTAATTTGTCCTTGTAGGCAGAGTGACTCAACAGTGATGACAAATCTAACTGCCAGAAGTTAATAGTCTATTGAAGGTGATACATCAATGGCAGCTAATAATTTGTGTTTGAGGACAGATTCTATTTTAGGAAATGGCCAAGTGGCATTTACAGTCAAGTCTGATGCTGTTTCCTTGGTCTGAGCTGAGCTGGGTCCCTGAGCTCAATCCACCTTTACCCACCTCACCAGGAAGGCAGGCAGGCAGGCAGGCAAGTAGATTCTAGGTTCAGCTCGATTCACCAACCAGCCCTACAGCCCTTACACCAGATCTGTAGGGGTGCTACCAAGTTCTACAGACACTAATAGCACTTGATGGGAGACGGAGGTAGTGCAGCACTGGTCAGAGAGTGTCTTTGGTGTGTCCCACTCCACCCCTGCTCTGAATATGGAAGGGCTGGGGAAGAACAGGACAAAAGCCAGTCTTTAGAAAAGTTAGGAGACAGGAAGGAAGTAAATGAAAGGCCTTGGCAGCATTGAGAAGGGGGTGAGAAGATGAGGGTGGGGGGCGCAGCAAAGGCTAGGACTTTGAAAGGGTGGAGGAAGAGCTGAAAGGACTTTGCAAGACCTTCTTGGGCATGCCCAGTCACTGAAAAGGTAATGGAGGTGGACCAGGGTCATACCTGAAGGCGAGCACACCCTGTGGGATGGTCATGCAGAGATGATGTTGGCCAAGTTCCCACCAGCTGTTAGACTTCAATGTAGTGTGAAAATGCTGAGTGGAAAATGAAGCATGTACCAGTGAAGTGCCTGGCGCTACCATCTGTGTCAAGCTGACTCATAAATGGATAGGTGGAGAAACTAGAGGGTGAGCACACGGTGCATGATGCAGCTACCTTTGACTGGGCTTACACTTGAAATAAAAGGTTTACATTAATGAATAGATTGTCTCACAAATAGGGGTTCTATAAAGAGAACCCACACTGCAGATGGGATATCAGTAGTGGAGAGGTATAAGCTAGAGAATGTAAAACAGAAATTGCTGTCGACCTGACTGAGGCTTTCATGACTCTCCAGATTAAAATTTGCTTCACTAGGAAGGATGGGTGAGCAATGGGGCCCAGAGATCCCTGTAATCCTATGGGGCATAATGTTAAAGTGTTCATCACGCTTTCAAGATCTCTGTACCTTGTATCAGAGGTTAATAGATTGCATTCTGTGCTCGATGTGCTGAACACACAGTTGCTTGGTGTGCAGCCTTGCTATTCAGGTTTTATTTTATACAGCTGGTACATTCATACAGCTCTGGTGATGGCATCTCTCCATTCAGCCATGTGTTGAAAAGGCAGAAATAGCTGACAAGCATCTCAGCCTTTCTTTGGTGGCAGCTCCAAGAGTTCCTGCAGCCCTACAGTAGAGTACCTCTGTGGCCACAGGGCAGGCCAGTGTCCTGGACACAATGGGAGGTGAATACAAAGGAGGTCTGAGAATAACCTATAGCTGAAGTTGGTCTTCTCTAGCTGGTATGATGTATCTCAGCTCTTAATATCCTACAGAAACCACAGTTTAACATAGTTCAAGACTCAAAACCTATAATCCCTCTCTCATTCCCCAGATAATGTTTTACAAGGTACTCTCCTACTCCTTATAGGGGTATTACAACATCAGACATGCGGTATTGGAAGTTAATTCTTCCAAGAAGTCTGGCTCCTCAGGATGAGCAGAGCTGGCTTTCTTTGAGTTCACATCCTGTTAGAAAGACCTGCATGCAGGAATTAATTTAGGGATAGTAGTCTACTCTCTCATGGAACTATCCCACAGCTGAGTCACAGTTTTAAAGCCCTGTCCATATTTGAGGATACGTGGAGATCTCTTTTTCTCTAGCTGACACATCTGGGGCCTGGATGAGACGCATGGGATGGGCGCTTGGCACCAGAAGGAGAAGTGGGAAGAGGGGTGGTCCATGGGTGCCAGGAATTGCTCTGCAGCTGTTCTTATTGCTGCCCTCACCACCCCTCTTTGGAGAAGCCAAGCAGGAATGAAGCAATGCCCCACACTCCAAAATGATGGGTGGCCTCCTGCTCCTCAAGGCTCAATCTCCTCCTACAGACATGTTACTTAAACTGCACAACTTCCCTACTTCTAACTGTGGAGATTGATGAACTCTTGGGTCCTGTCCATCCCTGAACCAGATTTCAGGGTTGAATGCTGAGAACTAGGGCAGGAGGGAGAGAGAGAATATTGAGAAGGTTTCTCCCAGGATGGCACTGATAAAAATATGGGGTTGGTATTCCTCTATCCAAGCTGTCACTCAGGAGTCTCACCCCTGGTCTCCAGTAAACCCTGTTTCCTGTCCTTTTCCATTCAGGACATTATTCACCTGCCTCCAAGGCAGCTAAGGCACTCAGAGCTTGGGCATCTATGTCATGTCTAAGTGTGCAAATTGCACTCCTAAGAGGCTTTCCAGAGCAGGACTCCAGCTCCTTACACACTCCCCAAGGCACCGGCTCCAAGGGCGTCACCACATTCCTGCTTTCTCCATCCAGCAAACTGTCCTTTCAGGTGCAGGGCCCAGAGCAAAAGGTTCCGAGGCAAAGTTGGAATTGCAAGCCTTCGCTGCTCTGTCTCCTCCCAGAAGGTGTAACTTCAACTTGCCCAACTCTAAGTCTATCTTTAGGTGAGGCAGCCCTGATTTCCTTTTGTCAGAGCGGAAAGGGGGACTGGGGTATTTATGCCTGGCACTAGGATCTATTCTCCCCAGTAAGCCCAAACCAAAATAGGTTTCCAACAGGGACTTTCTGAAATATGGCAGCTGAGGTTTTCTTAGGGTGAACAGGCCTGCCTCTTATTGTTCTCATACTCTGCTGGGGTCCCAGTGAGGACATGCATGACAGATCCCAGGAAGAGAAAGGCCCTGGACACACCATGACATCTTGAAGCACAACTGGAAAGAACCTGAGAGGCACAGAGCAATAAGGAGTCTGAGTTGGTTTTGTTTTGTTTTTTTTAAACTGTGCTTTATTTAGGGCTAAGCTGGAGAAAGCGTCATCCAATAGTTACAGAAGGTTACAAGGAGTTTTAGGGAGTCAGTGTGAAAAGAGCAGTTGTACTGAACTGCAGCTGTCTTTTTTTTTTTTTACAACATCTGGACATCCTAAAAGGAGTCAAGAGAAAGAAAATGAAAACTAAACAAAGTAAAACAACAACAAATCAGAAAGGAAAGGAAGAAGGCCTGAGAGTAACCAGAACTCTGTTGTTCTAAAGAAAAAACAAAAAAAGAAAAAAACAAAACAAAACATGGTAGTTCAGAGACCCCTTGGGCCTCCAGATGGACATCAATGAGAAGCTCTTGAGGCAGAATGCAAAGCAAGTCTTCCCAAAGGTGCAAATAAATTATAATAAATATGTTATACTTTAAAATATATGTGTTCTTAAATAATTCAGTGTTTTTTTCTGATTCTGAGTTTTTTTAAGCAATGTCTTTAACTGCTCTAAAGTCATTTACCAAAGATAAATATCGTGCTTTCATTAAATAGTTTTCCTTGTTTTTTCTCTATCATTACAATTAAAAGTCCTACAAAATATGCAAATTTATTTACAGAAAAACAGAGCCGGCATCATTTAAACATCCCTGTTTTTCAAAATTCCTTGTAAACAGTTTCAGAAATTCTTCAAAGATTGTTTGTTTTTTTCTCTCTCTTGTTTAAGGTTTTTGTGTGTGTGTGTGTTGTCTAGTTGTTTGAAGATGAAAAGTTCCCAGTTCTCCCTGGCCTGGAAAGTCTCCGGAACAAGCACAGAAGGCGAGTGAAGCAGAGGTGAGGAGGGCAGAGAGAGCGCGCATGTGCGCGGCTCCCAGGCGGGCGAAGCGAGAGGCGGCAGGACGCTTCCGGAGGGCGCTTCCTTGGGAGGGGCGCTTCCGGCTGGAGCCCGCAGGTCTGCACAGTCCAGCCTGGCCCTTGGGGACCGAGTCCGACAGCACTCGCGGGGAGACGGGATCGATGCTCAGTCTAAACTCTACAGAAGTACAGTCCTACAACATCTGGGATTTTAGCATAACGCTAACTTCTATAAGGTTTTTTTTTTCCTTTTTTTATTTTTTATTTTTTTGCTTTCCTCTAATTTTTTTTCTTCTATGATATAGGTATTTTAAACTTTTCCTTTTAAAATTCTGTACAACTATTATGATTTTAAGAGGGGGGAGAGTTAGAAGCATTTACAGACTTTTCACAACAATTACCTTGCCTTCGAAGTCCCCTGGTTCCCCTGTGTTCTCTTCGTGGTTAATGACTTAACATCTTTGTTGCTTTCCCCAAATATTCACCAATCTGTTTATCTTAACAGCTCCTTCCAGACATATAATACAGAAAACCATAGGAAAGTTTCAGAGACTTCAATGGGGGTAATCAAAGCGCCTCTCAAAGTATCAAAGAACTAGTATCTTGCTGTTTTAAAAGCGTTGAAGCATTATTTTTTCCTGTTTTTTTGTTTTTTATTCGTTTTTTATTTTTTTTATTTTTTTATTATTTTTATTACATTTTTTTTTTTCATAGAATCGCTCTAAGCTGTTTCAAGAACAGCCAGGAGGCGGAAGGAGGTTGGTCTCCGTTCCACCTCTAATTGACAGAGCTACACATCTGCAATAAAAAGTTTGGTCCTTTGGTCCCTAAATAGCTAAAGGAATGACAGATAGAGATGCTCAGTGGCGGCCTCCCAGCCGCCTGCTGGGGACCAGGCCCCGCTGCACGCTTGCCCCTGCCTGCCTCAGGCGCCCACGGGCTGGAAAGCCCCAGGATCGGTCGGCAGCAGCAGTGTCTCCTCCTAGCGCCCAGCCCTTCAGCTTCCCCATCTGGGCTCACGTTATTTTGTTTTTAAAGTTGCGGGTTTTTTGTTGGTTTGTATTATCGCGTTTTTCTTCGTCATCATCTTTTGTCATGTATATTTTTCCCCAAACACGTGCCCTCTGCACTCCATAGACGCTATACTTTCCTTGAAGAAATGTTACAGTCACACAGAGTGTCTGGAGTCTTCAGCTTGATTGGTATTGGCTGATATGTCAAAGGTGTCATCCAACAGTTCTCGTTTATAAATAGAGAGAGAAAGAGGTTTGTTTTTAATGTAGCCCGTTCAGCATCCTGCCCTAAAATGAAGAAAATCGGGGCTGATTAAGCCAAGTGTGAAAACACAGAATGCATTCAAACACCAATGGGATCCTGCCTCTGGGGAAGATGGGATTTCTGGGGGATGGTGGGAGGGAACGAAGAGAGACCAGTATGAGAATTAGTCATGATCATGATACAGCCAAAAGAAATTTGTTCTTCTATTCAGACTGAGAAACCACTGGGTGATCTAGTGGCAATGGTTGTAGCTGGGGTTTAGTTGTTGGAAGAGAATTCTTGATTTGCCTTCCTTAAGAAGAGTTCTAGATAAAGGGACTGCTATGTCTAAAGGAAGAATTTGGGACTGTGGGATATAAATTTGTAATTAAACATGTCCCAAGGGACCTAGCCCAGATACCATATGTATACAGAAGCCTAGCAAACAAGAGAGCAGCAATGTTGTGAGCCAACCCATTCCTCCCCAGCTTGAGGAAGGTTAGAAAGACAGAGCTAGCTGCCTATCAAATTTTGCCAAATCCTTGCCCACTTTCTAGCCAACCACTTCTTCCCCCAAGGTTAGTAACTATTTGCGAGGCTGAGTGTATATATATTTATATCTGGATATATGTGTAGAATATATTCACCTGCACATATGGATATATACATGGATATGTGTGTATGTGTATGCATCTATGCACACACATATGCACATACATAATACTTTTCTCATACATGCCAGGGAATTTAGAGGAAATTGAGAACTTCCAGGGGCTGGATGGGAAAACCTAAAAAAGGTCAAAATAGATTTAATTATCAAACTTAAATAAATTAACGGAAGCAGTTCTTGGATTTTGTTTCCAATGGTGTTTTTGTTTTGTTTTGTTTTACATTCAAGGAAAAAAAATCATGATCTGACTAGAATCAGAAGGCAAATGCTTAGTCATTGTGAATTAACAAATGAGACTCATCTCCATTCTAGCAAGCAGCTTCCACTTATACATGGGGGTGACTGGTTACATCAAGAAAATTATAACTGCAAAGCCCCCACTCGAGGGGACAACGTCATGCGTATATCAATCCATGCTGGCAGGTTTTCACACTGTTGATTCAACAAACAGCAAACCGTACACAGCAGTCTAAACAATTACAACACCAAAGAAAATAATAATAAAATTAAAAAACACTTGTCAAGGACCCTTTTTCAGTTGTAAATAAAAAGATGCATTTTGCTTTTGTTGCTACTGTTTCTAGACCAACCAAAAATACCTCCCATGACCCTGACCACCCTTCCCTCCCCACCTTCAATTTAGCAGAAGTAGCTACAATACAAACCTTACAATTTTTACCAGACTCTCTCTCAGAGACCTCTGGCTTTGGACTCTAGCTTTTTGGCTTAATTTTTTTTTTTTTATCATTTTGTTACTATAGTTATTTTGGTTTTGGTTTTCATATTTTCTCTTAAGGTGAGATTTAAAATAGACTAACTGGATAAAGACTAAACCTAGGAAAATGTCAATTGAAAAAGGCCCCCAAATTTCTAGAAAAAAATAAAATCACAATATTTTCAAGTGCAAGTAAATCAACCACGCAGAAAGATTTTAAGATGTTTCCTTATTTTTAAGAAAAAAAAAGAATGGCTTATACGGTTAAATGATCCCATGTTTGACAATTGATGAATTTGTCTTTTCGTTTTACTAATTTTTTTGTTCTTTTGTTTTGGTTCTTTTTTTTTTTTTTTTTCTCTATGTGACATCTAGAGAAGCATTTAAAAAAATAAAAAATAAAAAAAAATAAAACGCTGAACAAGAAAAACCAAACAACAGAAAATAAAACCACTGCAAGCACCAAGAACGAAACGAAAATGAGCACAGCAAAAGAGACCGTGGCAGCACAAGGGTTAAGAAATGCACGTGTGATCATGACTGGCCAATCATCCACGGTACGACATCCAAGAAAAACGCTCCAATCACAGCACCTCCACGAAACTTGACGGCAAGTGTCATGCAACCGATTCTTAGCCTTGTTACATGACGCCATCATGTCACACTGTGAACTTTGAGTTGATTTGAACTTACGGATGGGGGACTTTTCTCCACTCTCATGTGATTACGTGAACTTTATTCCTAGCTCAGCGCGAGACTGTGGTGGATTTGACTGGCCCTGGTTGGGTTGTTGGAATTTGGTTGAATGACAAAAGAAGAAAAGATTTATATATATATACTTATATATGTAGAGAGAGAGAGAGAGAGAGAGAGAGAGAGAGAGAGAGAGAGGAGAGGGAAAGAGAGAGGGGAACAAGAGAGTGTGGGGAAAGGGAAGGAAGGAAGGAGTAGGGCAAGTAGGATTAGAGAGGGTTGGGGGTAAAGAAGAGGAAGGAAGAAGTTAAAACAAAATTAAAAGGAAAAATATTTATACAGCACCAGACCACAGCATCAGTCTAAAAGCTTGGATGAGAAAACAGCAGTCAAATCATAAGGGAACCAAAAGGAACTCAAAGGATGGAGTAAGCCAGCAGACAGACAACATGAGCACATCAACACACGCACATACACACACGGCTATTTATGCAGACACATGGCACACCATGAACAGGAGCAGAACCTCACACGGGGCCCCTAAGGGCACCCATCATGCGTTGGGAAGAGGAAAGGGTACAGGCAGTTTGGTGAGGGGGCCAGAAAAAAATATAACAGCCCCTCACACCACCACAGCCAGCAAGCGGGTCTCGGGGAGCAAGCTCTGTGAACACCTTCAGTCCTTTCTCCCCCACATGTAGAGCTCTCCTCACCTGAGGGCCTGCAGGGGAGCCAGTGTGCCCTCATGGGCTGTGCAGGTGGGAAAGGTGAGTCTCCTGAGGCACTTTGCCACCACAGTGTAGTCCACCTAGGCAGCACCCTCCCACCTGTGGACCCCACCCTTGCAAAAGGTCCTGGGTGGCAGGACCACCACTATGCCCACGCTTCCTTACTCAGAACCTCTGGCAAACTAACGTCTTTCATTTAGAGATTTGCAGTAAATTATATCAAAATTGCCCCCAAATCCTACAAGGGCCTGGGCACTGCCAGTTTCTCTCGTGGTCACTTTGACTTGCTCACCAGCTGGCCAAGCCAGGTTGCTTCTGTGCTGTGAGGCTCTCAGACAGGCCTGCAGCTATGACCTGTGAAAGGGCAGTGTAGAAAGCTGCAGGGTGGGGATGCAGAAGGCAGTGCGTTGGCCTTGCCCCCTATTGCTCTTACCTTGGCTCTGTTGAGCCCTCCTCCAACCTCCCTCTACCCCTTGCCTCCTCCACACTACCACCAGCTTTCCAGTCTGTCCCATCTCCCTAGCTCAACCCTCAGGGTTAAGGATAACTGCTTTTCTCTGTAGGTATCGTGTTGCTCTCCTCTGGGATACCCTTGTATCTAGGGTTTCTGCTCCAGCTTCCCTCCTGAGGTTATCTGTGAGCTTGCCCCCTGCTACCTGTTTCTCTGTAGGACTCAGGCCTGTGCCAAGACCTACACATCCTTAGTTCGTCTACAGGGTCTCCAACCCACCAGCCCCAGTGCAGTGCACTTCCAATCCCTGTCTTGGTTTCCTTAAAAGTGGACGGGAAGCCTAGAATCTTACAATGTTACTGTAGATAGGCTGTGCAGTTGCCAAGCAACTAGGCCCACACATGGCCTCCAGCTCATCCTTCCCAGAGGCACTCCCCAGCCACACTGTCAACCCACACTGGGTTCTTTGCTTTTCTAGCATCAGCTCTTTCTTTCCCATACCCACTGCATCCTGATTGCCACCCTCCTCTGCATTTCTAATCCATCACAGAAGCTCTTAAAATGTCCCCTCCTTTCCAGGCTGCCTGGTGAGAGGTTCCTTTTGGCATAAGAAGAGGCCTAAGGACTGAGGAGTACATTGCCATTGGGTGTCCGCTCTGGCAACTGCAGTGAGAAGACACACTGGTTCTAGAGCCAGAACTCCCTACCTCCACTCTGCTCTTTCTGTCTCCTCAGCTTCGGTCCCGCTGTCCCTTGGTGCCAGACACTGTCCTTGGCATGTGGACTCAGACTTGAATATATATAGCCCCTCTCCTCAAAGCTCCATCAGTGAACTCTACACTAGGCCACAACACAGTATGGTCTCCGTGTACCCACTGCCCAAGGAGGGGTACCTCTGTTGGTCCTGCCAATAGAGGTAAGCTGAGATCAAGTCTGGAACATTCTGGTTCACTAACCTGGACCAGGCAGGACCAACTCAGATACACCATCTAAAATAGCTTGACTAAAGCCATAGATGACCCAAACCTGAAGCTATAGTCCAGCCTTGCACAGGTTGGGTGCATACCAGGCCCAAGTAGCCAGTGGAGACAGAAAACCAGCAAGGGACGAGAGCCTTGCTGTCCCCAACCTCAACCCCACCCTCAGTCTGGGGAACCAAACCTAGCCATGTTGTCCAGCTACCTTGCCTGAATCTCTCTTCCCAGACATTTCTCACAGTGGCCCTGACTTGGCCTTGGACCACCGAGCTTGCTTGTACATCCCACCTTAATACCACAGGGTGACCACCTAGTCCAAGTCACTTCCTCACCACTGGCTGCTCTTAGCTTTACCTGGCCCCTCAAGCCTCTCCTCATGCTTCCCTGTCCTAACCATGAAAAGTTCCAGCTTTTCATGTTCACAGTACATTCTGTCAGCTGCTTCTCTGTGTGCTGTTTCCTCCTATTGGCAGCCCCTCAGCTGCCTTGAATAGCTCTCTTAGATAGCTTCTCTTAGAACCCTCCCACTACAGTTCCCTTACTCTTGGGTTGCAGTGTCATTAAATACTATCTGAATGAAAACTAAAAGGCACCTAGATCATAGGAGTTATGTCCTATCACAGTACAAGACTGTATATTCTAGGGAGGAGCTAATCAGATGGCTGGTTCCAAAGGGTTTGTACAGTGTCCTCTCTGAAGTTCAGGATGCTGTGGGCCAACAGGGCTGTGATAAAGGTGGTAGTTTTCCATTCTCCCTTCTTGAAGGGAACTAGGCCCCTGGCTTCAAATTTTGGCTCCATCCCTCACTTGTTGATGGGCAAGTCACTTAATTCCACTGTGCTCATCTGTGAGGTAGAAATTCTGACAATTCCCACCTGATAGGGAGTCACAGCTAGGTAGCTACTTGTTACCAACTGCTACCTGCCAGAGCAATGCCTGGTATATAAAAGTCTGTGGTGGTCATTGTCCTGGCCTTTGTATTTCCTGGTGGAAGAACTACTCCCAAGTCTGAATGCAAGTTGGATCTACCCAGTTACCCACTTCTGACTTCATGTGCCAAACAGCACACTTGCCTTCTTCCATCCTTCATCTAGGAATTTCTGACTTAGAGGTTCGACCCTTGCTTAGGCCATAGGGTAGAACATGAGCTGCTAGCAAAAATACCCACGTCCTCCTCCAAATCACTGATCAACTCCAAAATCGTAGTTTCATTAGTGAGGAAATGGAAGCCTGGAGTGCACCTTGGAGCACCCTCCTAATTTCAGGAAGAGTTTTGTGACTTGAGTCATTCCACTCTGGAAGCACACCCATCTACTGGCTGCATGTCTAGAGATTCCCATACTCCTGATCTGGAACCTCCACCTGATGTCTTAATTCCCACATGCTTAATCTTTCTTACAGACTCTCTGTTCTCCTGTCACTAGGGCTGAATCATGGGTGTCATCCTGGGGTCCTCTCTCCCCTCTGTGCCTTCTAATGTCTCAGGAATAGCATCTTTGGCTCTACTTTCAAATTGAATCTAAACATTCACACTGCCCTGGACTAAGGTCAATACAGCAGATCTCTGCAGTACCCCTTACAGCCTAGCATCAGCATAGCAGCAGGCTACCCCAGCTTCCCAAACAACTCTCCAACACCCCTTCCCACTTCAGAGGAGGGCTCCAAGCAGTGGCTCTCCTCTCCCTTGGGTCTCTCCCACCTCTCAGCCCTCCCTGCAACACCCTCAGACCCCTGCTTGCTCCTTAGACATGCTGCCCCTGACCCCAGGGGTGGGGGTGGAGGAAGGCCACTCATCCCCAGATGTTCCCTCTATCAACTTCTCAAGTCTGCTCCAATGTCTACTCAGGCTGGCTCAACAGTTCTAACTACATTATTTCAGTTCAGCTACCATTCCCATACCTACCAATACTAGGTAATCTCTCTCCAACTTTCCCACATACCCAGCATAGTGCCTGAGGCACAGTGCTGCTGAATAAAAGTTATTAACAGGGTGTGGTGGAGCAACCTGAGCAAGAGGAGGCCAAATGTGGTCTTCATCTCTGTTCTGTGACTAAACTGAGGGTTGCTGGGATAGGCAGTATCAGGGGAACTGGTAGAGGTGGACTGATGGCCTAGGGCATTCCCCCCATTCCTTTCCCAGTAATCTCCTCTGCCCGGGAGAACATTTAACCCAAAAAGGAGTATCTAACTGTCTCCAGCTGCCAGGCCAGGCCACAGAGAACCAAGCCTGGGCAGACCAGGTAGGATTCTCACTTCCAACACTGTACCCTCCCTTCCTCAACTGAGTGTCCTCCTGCTGTGTTTCCCTAAAGTTCCTTTGAAAATCCCTGACTCTCCTGTCCTGGCTAACTAGGGCAGCTATAGGAAGAGGCTGCCAGCACACTTTCAGCAGACCTGGGCCTGCAAGAGACAGGGAGTCTGGGAAAAGGCTCAACCTGAGGGTTTTCCTCACTGTGGGGACTGAGCTTGCAACCTGCCCACTTCGGGTCCATGGCTAACAGGACCACAATGGGAGCCTGAAGGTGCAGGTCCAAGGCTCTCCTCTCCTTCTCAGAGGTTCCTATCTACTGCCTCTCTAGGCCCAGAGGCAAGAGGGGTTGGCCAAGCCCGGTTCTGCCAGAATGACCTTAGTTCTGTGCCTGTGTTGTATGCCTTGAGCCAGGAGCAGATAGATTAGGGCGCATCGGGTCCAAGGCACAGGTGAAGGCCGGGCCCAGGAAGGCCCGAGAAGGCGACGGGTCCATCCAAACCTCCCATCCCTATGCCCCGCCACCCCCGATTACCTGTGCGAGTCCTGGTCTCCCCCGGGGGACGCTCCCACCGGCGCTCAGTACGGGCGATTGGCGTCTTTGGGCCGCTTCAGCTGCACCTTGAGCCTCTTCATGCCTATCTGAAAGCCGTTCATGGCCTGGATGGCGGTCTGCGCGCTGGCCGGGTTGTCGAAGCTCACGAAGCCTGGCGAGACACGAGGGACCAGGGCCTGGGTTTCCACGGGGCCGCCCGGGGCCTCTGCGGGCGGGAGGGGAGGGGAGGGGCGGGGCTCGAGGCTCCGCCCCCGGCCCGGCCCGGCCTCAGCCCCGCCCCTCCGCCCGCAGGCCCCTCCCGGCCTGGCGCCCGGGCCCGGGCTCGGCTGCTCCTCGGCTCCCGGTGGCGCCGGCGCCCGCCCGCCCCCCACCCCGGCCGGCCCGCCACCTCGGCCCTCTCCTCCCGCGGGAGAGGGCGGACACACCTGCGGGCGGAGGAGCTTATTGCACACTGTCCTCCCTGACAGGAGGGGGCCTGGCAGCGGGAGGGCACGGGGTGCCGGCCTGGGGAGAGAGAGGAGTGCGAGGGCCGGGAGGGAGGAACGTCGGGGAAACCACTCCACCGCCCGATCACCCCCCAACCCGCCTCACCCTTGGGGCTGTGCGCAGCCCTCGTTACTGTGGGAAGCTCCCTGACTAAGCACTCTTGCCGCCTGGTGTGTCCTGCACCAGCCCATCCTAGGGATGTGGAGCGCCTTCCCCTACAGTTCTGCTCTGTGCTTCCCTCCTGACCATCACCCACAGATAGACCAGATTGTGGCTTTTAGGCTGGGAAGTCGCCTCTGAACGTGAGAAAGGGGTTTCTGTGGTCCACTGGGCTTATAGCCAGGCCACTGGGGAACAGAACGAGGGGCATCAAGTAAAAGCATGCCCTCTTGTCACAAATTCTCCAGAAAATAAACCTTCAGAGCTTTGTTTAATTTGTTTTAGTTCCTTCTGTTTCAGGGGCTTATTTTCTGTAAGAAATGGACCTAGGTCCTACAAACACATGAATCCCAGCTTGGCTATACATAGAACATGCTTGTCTCCAGATGGCTGTGAAATAGATTCCTGTGAGGCCAGATGCCATGCAAAGTAGCTGCTTTCCTGGATATTTGCTGTGTGTACCTTGGGCAAGCCCCTGACTTCATCCTAAGGTAGTTACACCCTTGCTTTCCTGACCCCCTCCCTCTCACTTTCCTTTTCTCTTCTTTTCCCTCTACCTGCTCTCCCCAGACTGTCGACATCTGACTCTTCTCTCTTCCTCTTGTCCCCTTCCTGTTTTGCTCAATTTGTTCATGCAGCTATGTATCATGAAAGATGAAGGAAAAGGGTGTGTGCGTCTAATCTGTGCACATGTGGACACAAGTGCATGCATAAGTGATTAGAGTCAGGCTCAGAGCAACAAAAGCAGCCTCAACCTGTAGACCAAAATCAGGTGGCCGTTAGCCTCCAGACCTGCATCCCCTCCAGCCATCTCCCTCCACTGACCTGTGTGTCTGATGACTAAAGCCAGGTGCTCAGCAGACCAGAGCAGTTTCCAGAAGTGTGAGTGTAAGTCTGTTTGCACTGCTGTCCCCCGGATAACTAAGGAAGGCAAGCAAGGCAAGCCTCTGTCCCTGCCTGACTGCACCCATTCTGCACTCCCACCTGGGCACTTCCGGCACAGACTGACTTAGACAGCCAGGTTTGGTGGCTTCTTCTGAAGGAAAGAAGGGCAAAGCTGAGAGAAGAGGGAGAACCTCAGAGGTGGCTACAGGAGCTGTCTGGATTGACACCCAAAGGAGGAACGGCTACTCAGTAGAAGTTTACAGAAAAGCAGCAGCCCAGCTTCCTGTAAGGACAAATGCTTTCTGGGAGCCAAGGATCTGGGAGTGTTTCTGAGCTCAGGTCCTCCTCAAGTAACTAGCAGCCGCGGCAGGGGTGTCTGCCTGCATACTGGACACCCCTGTGAGTAGGGATGTGGGCATCACATCCCATGTTCACTGTCTTCCTTTGCCAGAGAACCTCCTACCCCACCCTCAAGAAGTTTCTGCCTACCAAACACTGAAAAGCCTCAAGGAAGGATGTTCTCCTTCCAAAGTAGGGACATTTGTGATACACTCTACCTCACAAAGCCCTAGAAGGCTCTGCTAACAGTTATGCAGCCTTCGAGGGTTGCGTGTTAGCACAGGACCGTGATTACAGCCACACACTTCTCATAAGAAAAGGGACTGTGGCACTTACAGAAGGTCTGCTCTGGCCAAGCCTCTGTCATTGACCATCTCATAGACCTCTACAGGATCCCTTAGGGATAACTGCAGCATCCCTACTTCATAAACAAGGACACTAAGGCTCAGAGTGTTCAATGACTTGCCATGAGTGACCACTGGAGGTCTGGCACAGAAGGTTTCTGGGAAAAAGGCAGAAGGCCCTGTTGTCAGGTGAGCCAAGGGACCCAAGTGGCTTAAGGGAGAGCAGGCCAACGTGGCAAAAGCCTAAGAAGAAATTGATTAGAGCTATACAGAAGAGGGTTTCCAAAAAAGAGAAAAGAAATCTTAGTCCTGGGGAGCATAAGTGGGCTAAGGGACTAAGCAGTAGTTTGGGGGAAATGACTTTGTAAACGATGCTGTGTCCAGAGGGACAGCCACCAAGGCAGATGTGATCCAGCTAGAGGCCCCTAGCGGTGATCCTTACATGACGTTCTTGGTGTAAATGACAATTGTGAAGTAAAGCACAAATGGAGCTGAGTTTCGTTTTGTTTTGTTTTTTATACATCATCTTAATTCATAAGGAAACATGCCAGTCATCTAGGGAGCACATGGCACAGCTATGTCTTTTTGTTTTTCCTTAGTCAAAGAGAAATGAGATGCCGGGGCAACTCTACGTGATTGGAGAAACATGAGTTTCCTGTGATAGCTGCCGAAGGGTAAGGCACAAAGGTGCCAAGATCTTGACTCTCCTGGGGAACACACCCTGAATTCTCAAGCTTTTTGTGATTCCATACTGGAAACTTCTTAATACTTAGTGTTTCCTGACGATTCTCCACTCTGTGCTTTCTTCCCTCCACCATGACTAAGTTCCCTGGCTGTCATAGCCTCCCATGCTCTCCTCATACACCCAGAATCTGAGGGTCAGCATGAAGTTATGGCAGACTCAGCCATGGCTCCATATATGTCACTTTATGGGTTCTATACTCTTATCCCTTAGAGACTCATGAGTAGATAGTACCCTAAAAGGATGTTCTGATGGGGGTAAATGAAAAGGAGAGAGATGGACCAAGAAGGAGTTGACAAAAGAGGTGTGGACATGAGGGAGGATCCCATGAGATCTGGACCTTCCTGGTTAAGGATGCCAAATTTATTTTAAAAAAAAATATGTATGTATATATATGTATATATACATACATATATATATATATATATATATATATATATATATATATATATATATATGCCCAAAGACTCCTCACAGGATGGCAAAAGTCTAGTGCAGTGCTCCTTCGCTAGTACTGTGAGCCCTGTCCTCTTTCGAAGCCTCATTTCCTATCCTTGACCTCTTCTCATTCCAGCCACATGCCCACTGGCCTTCTTTTGCCTTCCTTATTGCTTCATTGCTTGGTGCTTGGCACAGCTCACTGCTGCTAAGTAGCTATGGTTTCTATTGAGCTCAGAACCTAGACTTCCTGGGGGCAATCTCCTCCTGGCTCCTCAACAATGCCCACTCTGCTGGCCTGAAGTGGGTATAAGGGTGGGGTCACTGCATGACATGAGAGGAGCAAGGAACAGGGCGAGCATAGGAAAGGTGGCAGGAGAGAGAGGTGGAGAGAGGTCTGAGGGGCAGGTGGGGTGGGGCCTCTTTGGACTGACTGCCCCCTGGATCACTGGATTTTATGTCCAGCCTCAAGCCAGACTCTCTCAGCACAGAGGCTGTTGTGAAGATGAGTGGTGGTGATCCTGCTCTGTGTGCCACCCCCACCCACCGTGACCCCTTCCCTTTTTTGGTAGCTAGAACTGGGCTTTGGGGCTAGAAAGGGATTTCTTGGACTGGGAGATGGGAGCCGAGTGAGTGTGGGTAGGGAAAGCTGAGAAGCCAAAGGAAGAGCAGAACAGAAGAAAAGGACTGAGAGATGGAGGCTGGGCCCAGGAGCACCTGGGGCAGTGTGAAGAAGCAGGAGGAGTCGGTGGGAGCAGCCCCCATCCTAGGTGAAGCTGAATGGTTTGTTATCTTTACCCACCAAAGCATTTACTTTGGTTAGTCGCCCGATCCACAAACACTTTCGAGGAGATGACATTACCGAAAGGGAGGAACATCTGCATCAGCTCAGCGTCCCCAAACTCCTGGGGCAGATGGTAGATGAGCAGGTTACAGCCCTCGGGCCCTGCGGGGAGGGGTGGGCAGGGAGAAGGGAGAGCAGGGTTGGGGAAGAGAGAGACAGAGGAAAGGTGAGTTAAGCAGCGCAGCAGGGAGGGAGGGGCGGGGCTGGGAGGGGCTCTTTCAAGATAGAGGAGCAACCCCCAAAGTATAGGGGAGTTTGCTGAGCTCCAATCTCTATTTGGCCTTTGGGGCACATCACTGAACCTTTCTGAGCTTTGGTGGTCTTTCAGAAAAAAGGTCAAAGGTAGGCGCACTGGCAACTCTGGGGCTGGAAGGGCAGGCAGAGTCCATGAGAGAATGGGGTGAATATGCCAAGGCCTGATCAGCTGTATCCCTGAGGATGAGGTGCTGAGGAAGGAGCACAGAGTTTGGGGCTACTCCCTCCTTACCAGTCCCTGTTCTGGGGAGGGCTGAGAAAACGGCCCTCATCCTGTATTGGTTACACTTCACATTCTCCCCCCTTCAGGTTCAGCTCAGACTGGCCAGAGAGCCCAAGGGATAGGTACACAGGCCCAGTTCCCTTCCTGGTCTGCAGTCTTCACATAGATTCCTTTCCAAGGCCCAGCTGCCTTGCTCCATACCTGACATTCCCTCCTAGTCTTGATGACAGAAAGCAAGATTTTCCCTTCCCGACCCAGCCCATGGCACAGGAACATCTTCTGGGAGTCTCTGTTGTAGGCAGGGCAGCCCTGAGCTGCCTTTTCTCATTTGCACATCACACTGGAAACTCCTTAATACTTAATGCTTCCTGGTGCTTCTCCACTCTGTGCTTTCTCCCCTCCACCATCCCTGAGTTCCTGGCTCCCACTCTCCACCACAGGCTTCCACTTTCTCCTCATATGCCCAGAATCTGAGGGTCAACATGAAGTTTTGGGAGCATCCTTGGGCTGTCCTAAACACTCTGTATGGGACTCACCCACCCTTGCAACCCTCTGACTTAGCTATGCTGTCACCACTTTATAGCTGAGGAAACTGAGTTCCAAAGAAGTTAAGTCATCTACCAAAAGATTATAGCTAGGGATGAGGAGGGGGTGAAGCCAGGATATAAATCCAGGTTGTAGCCTTCACAATGTGAGTTCTGCCTATCTGTCATGAACCAGAACGTTCCAGGCTTCCTAAAGGACTTTGTATTCTAGGGATTTCCAGATAAAGCTGTGTTTCTTTTACAGTGGTCAAAGGGATCAGTTTTAGCTATTTAAATGGAAATCTTCCCGAGTCTGTGTCCTGTCATCTTACAAAGCATCTGCCATATACCCCTTAGACTTTGAGGTGACTTGTAGTCATTTCAGTGATGATGTCTAAACATGAGCTCTGGTGAAAGCTGTAAGACACCAGCCTGGCTGCCCACCAGCTACATGGCTTAGGCAGCCAGAAGCTACTGTCCTGTGTCCTCGGACCAGTGAGGCTGGGGACAAATGACTGGCTTTGGATGCTCTTCTGCCCTCCCACTGTCTTCCTTCCTCCTTCTGCCTACTCCACCACTACTGGGCCCAGAGTCTGGAGAAGAGCTCCATGCTGACCACAGCCACGTGCTAAGCCACTGACCTTAATTGTTCCTGGTAGCCCCTCCCCCCAGAATCTCTGCTAGTGGGAGGCCATTCAGAACCAGGCCTAAGTGTGCTTCCTTTCCACCACCCAAACTCTGGTGGCCCTTCCCTTATCTTGTGTGTTCCAACTGTGCCATGTTCTTGCTAGTGATGCCAGCTGAATTTATCTTTTGATGGTCCCAGGCAAGGTAGGACCACCTTGGGGGCAGAAACTATCATCAAGGACGAATCTAAGTCATAATCCTCCAGATCCTCTCCCCCAGCTCTATCTCCCTGAGGTTTCTTCTGGCCCTTCCCTTTTGGTGGCCCAAGTCCATCCTTTATCCATATTGGGCTCGACTTTTTCTCCATATCTGGGAGGTTTTCTCCCCAACAATATGGTCACTCATTATAGCAAATCCATTTGCACTCTCCTGTGTATGCCTCCTTGTGTCCAACACATGCTTTCACTCCTGTTCTCATCCATACTCTTCGAAGCATCCTTGATGGCTCTTCTCTACCACACACTGTCAAGTGCCTTGGAATTGGGACCCTCATTCCACACTTAAACTCTGTAGGCTCCTCTATGAGGTCATTATATCTGTTCTCCCTAAAGAAACCAGAGCTTTCAGAGACAGGACATCAGCTCAGTCCTGTCTGCAAAGGTGTGGCTGAATGCCCTCCTGTGTCACCTTGACTGGGATGTTAGAAGCCACTATGGTCCCCACATTTAACAGTGATCTTGCATCCCAACTCTTTCTGCATTGCTTCATTCACAGAATGCCCAAAGGGTAAGGCAGGTAGGACTCCCAAAGTCCATCCAGTCCAACCCAGAGCAATGGTGACATGGAGTTTCTAAGATAGGAAGTGACTATCCCTGGCCATACATAGCCCCAGGCAGAGCTGCAGCCACAGTCATCCCAGAGATCCTTGTGCAGCAGGTGCATCTGTGTAGCAGGTGACCTGAAGAAAGTTTCGGGGAACTGTTGATCTTTTCAGGCTCAGCCCAAAGACTAGGAGATGACAGAAAGGTCCTCTCCAGCCACCACTGTGTGCTGACATTCAGCAGCAGTCCATGGGAGAGGTGACCATATTGTAAGAGACAGACTGCAATGGAGCAGAGGGAGCACAGCCTTCCTTCCATCCAGGCTGCATACAACTGTGGGACCTGGCTTTGTCTGGCTCTGGCCTGTATGTCTTCCTGTATCCTGGGCCCTGGGTTCACCTCATCTTAGTAATATCTTCTGGTCCTGGTGTCCTTTCCTGAAGCACTCACCTCCCCATGTCTATGTGCTAGAGTCCTCCTTCCAAGTCCACAACCTGCTGTCAATGCCATAACCCCAACCGTGTATGTAGCATGGTTCTGTTAGTTACTGCACTCATGTCCCACTCCTTCCTGCCTTCTGAGTCCTTAGGGAGCCTATATATGATGGCCAGGAGAAAGGGATGGATTCATGGAATATTTCTGCTCCAAGGAAAATATAGAGTGAGGACTGTTAACCCAGGCCTGGTGTAGGGAATAGGGTATGGCTAAGGTTGCAGAGAGCTGGAAACCATGTGAGAAGAAGGTCAGAGCTAGATGCACAGGGTGGCACAGAGTGAGAACTGGGAGCAAGGGGACAGGAAGCAGAAAGGGACTTGAGTGTAAGGTCAGTAATAAGGGCTGTCACGTGTGTTGTGTTAGGATGGCGCTAAGCTAGAGTGTGTGTGTGTGTGTGTGTGTGTATGTGCGTGTGTATGTGTGTGTGTATGTGTGTATGTGTGTGTACGTGTGTGTATGTGTGTGTATGTGTGTATGTGTGTATATGTCTGTGTATGTGTGTGTGTATATGTGTGTATGTATATGTCTGTGTATGTGTGTGTATATGTGTGTGTATGTGTGTGTATGTGTGTGTATATGTGTGTGTATGTATGTGTATATATGTGTGCATGTATGTGTGTGTGTATGTGTGTGTGCATATGTGTGTGTATGTGTGTGTATATGTGTGTGTATGTATGTGTATATATGTGTGCATGTATGTGTGTATGCATATGTGTGTGTATGCGTGTATGTGTGTGTATGTGTATTGTGTGTATATGTGTGTGTATGTGTGTGTGTATGTGTGTGTGTATGTGTGTGTGTATATATATGTGTGTGTGTATGTGTGTATGTGTGTGTGTGTGTGTGTGTGTGTGTGTGTGTGAGGCCTCTGGGCACAGCTGTCTACTCTAGGCCTGGATCAGCAGCACTGAGGCTCCTGGTCCATCCTTTATGATTCTGACCTGAGGAAGATCTGGGCTGCAGGAAGGCAGGTCCCAAGGCCACAACTCAGGAAAGGGCTCTTTGGGTAAAGCAAACCTTGAGGGACTGCTCCTGTTGCCCAACTCACTGATGGGGTCCCATGACAGGGAATGAGATAAGGAATGGGCAGGGTCCACCATAGACCTCTGGGGTCTTGGTTATGGGGATGATGATGTGGGCCTCGGGAGCTGTGTGATGCATGGGACATCCTCTGTGAGGCTTTGGAGGAGATGGTAATTGAGTGGAGAAGGGCTGTGTGTAGACATCTGCTGCATGGGGTACAGGAGAGCAGACCTAAGAGAGTTTGATATACACATCTCTCTGCGGAATTGTCCTCACTGTCCTGTATGAGTGATGGAGTGGAGTTACTGTGTGGAGTCACTAAGCAGGAGGTGGCCAACCTGGAGGTCAGATCCAGAGGGGCGTAGTTTGAAATCCATACTTGCAACCATTCAGGGACTAGAGACTGCTGGGGTTTTTCTCACCAAAGGGATTTGGGTGAGAAATCCATGGGTACCCAAAGTCCTTTGGGAGTAACCTAAACACCAGATCACTGGTACAGTCTGCTGCAGGGGCCACAAGTCTGACATTTTGAAACCACTAGAGCCTACCATGTGGACTTTGGGGACAGATTCAGTGGTCTTGTTATAGCTCACTCTTACCAGGGGGTGAAAAAGATGGGGTCTTATTGGTGCCCCAGTTCCTCAAGCTCAGCTTTCTGTGACAGGCCTCTAGGAAGATTGTTTATATAGTTTCCTATCGTCCTGCTTCTGTGGTTTTTTTGGATTTTTGGGTACTGGGGGAGGGGGAAGGATTGACATCATATAGTTCGCCAAGCCTCTGGTCTTGCCTGTCCTGTTCTGCCAACACTCTGACACCTGCACACAACCTTCCAAGGCATCTGTCTTCACTAGACCTGCACTGTAGGCATCATACTCCTCGTCTTTCCCATGAAGCCTGTCTGGGAGTGTCACCTTTCTCTTCTGAGCACCTGGAGGGTGTATGTATTCTGTACAGGATGAACTATCTTCCTTTGCCTAGCCCCTTCAGCCATAAGCATTAATTTTTCCTTGTCCTCCACATTGGCCAAGTCCTACCCCTCAGGGAAAGCAGGTGGACCCTACTTCCTGCAGCACCTCACTTCCCTGACCACCTTGGGCTAGTCATCATTTTCTTCTTGGTGCCCAGTGCTGCAAAGGCTGTCCCATTGTCGGAGCCTTACTTCCCAGCTCTGCTCTCATTCTTTGGGAACACAGCAGACAGATCTCAGATGAACACCCCAAGGGATGGGCCTGTGTGTTCTCCATAAAGCTGAGAACCCCCTGGAGAGGAACAAGGCCTCCACTAGCAAACAACTCCTTAACTTCTTTTAGGTCTTGTTTAAGAGTGATTTGAAAGGGCTTGGAACAGAAGGAAAGCAACTGCCCATTCTCAGGGGTTGGTTTTTATTTTTTATTTTCATGTAAAAAAAAAATTGGGTTTATTTTTTTGACATAGGGTTTTTCTATTGTAACTCTGGCTATCCTGGAACTCACTCTTTAGATCAGATTGGCCTTGAACTCACAGAGATCTACCTGCCTCTGCCTCCTGAGTGCTGGGATTAAAGGCGTGCACTACCAGTGAACGGCTAGGGTTTAGTTTTTAAAGACCAAGGAACTTGCATGTGAGTTGTGTTAGACCACTAGCAAATGATGGTGGGGAGTGGGGAAGGTGCTTGTGCATGGCTTGCTAGCCCCTGGGGCATGGTGTCTGGTCACCTGTCCCTGAGTCTGGCTACCACTTTGCTTTGCAGAGCCGCCCACAAGATGTACACCTCCTTGTATGAATAGGAGAGTACCTCTGCTTTTAGCCCTGCAGCTCTCCCACTACCTCCATGCACACATCTAAGCAAGGTCCTGTCAGAGGCCTGTGGAGGCCAGAGGCCCAGGTAAGTGGCCTCTTCAGGGAGTGGGGAAGGGAGGGGCCGAGACTCACCTTCTCTCTGTTGCTGGGGAATCATTGGCGGTGGCTGAGGAAAGGCCTGGCTTATCTGACCATAGGCAGCAGGGTAGGCAGCTGCTGGAGAGCCGAAGAGAAAATCAAGAGATGGCAACAGGGTGCAGAGAGACACAGACACAGGGTGGGAGGCCAGAATAAAGAGAGAGATTTCAGTGTCAGTTAGTAAAAGCCACCAGTCACAAGGTGTACAGCAGCTCAGTCAGCTCAGAGAAAGCAGCTTTCAGTTTGGGATACCTGTGAAGGGGATGTGTCATTATGAAGACCAGAGGTGTGTGTGTGTGTGTGTGTGTGTGTGTGTGTGTGTCCCGGGGACAGGCAAGTCTAATTGGAACAGTGGACAATCATAGCTGACTGACCTATCTTCACTTCTGCTCAGGTGATACCTGGTGGGAAGTAAGGAGCTGCCTGATGAAGTACGGATGTGAGTTCCCCGGGATTGTGCCTGACGTTCTCTGTGTGAAAAACATCAAAGGGAGGACAAAGAGGGCCATCTCTCTTGGCAGCCCAGCCTGGCTCCCACAGCAGCAGAGCCTGAGGTTAGAGCTGAGGTGAGCTCCACAATAACAGAGCCTCCTCTTGGCTTCAGTTGAACAAGGACATCTTCCCCTGAGGTCTTACTTTATGAGCCAGCCCCATCATCCACTCGATCTCCAAAGCCAACAAAGAAGTACCATAGCCAGGCCAGACAGTGGGCACGGGCTGGGTAGGAATGACAAAGACATGCAATCCAGTGGGGGACCAAAGGGAGAAGCCTGGCTGACAGTTTGGCTGGCTTCCACGACACCTGGCCTGCTGGCCCCAGGCTGTCTCTTCCTGACTGCGTGTCCATTTTGCTGCCTGTCCTCTGTGCTCTATCTTACTTGCATGGCTAGCAGAAGCTGCTTCTCCACCAGATTCCCTCCTACCCTCAAACCTGGGCCTCTGCTTCCTGGGTCAGAGACCATCAACTGCACAGAGCAGCAAGACAATGAGGTAGCTGTGTAGCATGGGACCACCAGGCACATTGGCCCTGGTAGTCAGTGCCATAGTGACAGGAAATCAATGTGTCACTGAGTCATATCAAAGTGTCATATCAAGTAGAGAATCCAAGGTGGAGGACAGCCCAAGTGGTGATGGACTTGAGTATCTCTGCCAGCACTACCCTCCCTCCTCCCACCTAGAGCCCCCACTACTGTCTCCCCTCCTCGTTCAGGTCTGGGACCATGTCTGGAGAAAGAAGGTGCCCCTAGTCCAGGTATATGGAAAGGTGAGTACAGCTGGTGAAAGAGCCAAGAGGCTGCATGGATACTAACGTCCTGCATACTGCTGCACTCCAGCGTAGGCCTGCTGCAGGGGGTCCGCTGCGGTGGGGCTCTGTGCTGCAGGAAGCCAAGAGAGCAGAGGTCAGTGATGCTCACCCAAAACTAGCCCCTACCCCCACCGTGCCCAAAGGCATACCACTGTGGCTGCGCTGTCCTCACTAGTCGCCACAGGCTGGCCCTGAGGCAGGGCAGCTGAGACAGGCACTCTGAGAGCTAGATCCTGTTGGGGTTCTCCCTTGTGCACACAGAACTGCACACAGTGCTGCATGGTGAAGCTGTCCTGGGGTGTGGGGCTGAGATCAGTTCATGCAGAAGCTTGTAAAGGCTAGGCAGAGATGACAGCCCCTGAAGGTGTGGGTGCGGAGGCATGAGAGACCTGGCCCTGGAGAGGGACTGAGGAGCCAAGGGCACTCAGGTTGGGGGTCTTCTTTCCACAGATTCCCCAGTAGAATGTGGGAGTGGTAAGTGAATGAACAGCTTGCAGAGCTCATGTGAGAGAAAGAAAGCTTCTGGGAGAACACACCCTGACACTAATGTGATACAAGCTAGAATTATCTGGGAAGAGGAACCTCGATCGAGAAAACGCCTCCATCATGTTGGCCTTCAGGCAAGTCTGTAGGGCATTTTCTTGACTGATGATGGATGTAGGAGGACCCAGCTCACAGTAGGCAGAGCCACCCTTGTGCAAACAGTACCGAGTTATTAAAGAAATTAGGCTGAGCAAGCCATGGGGAGCAAGCCAGTGAGAAGCATTCGTCTGTGGCTTCTGCTTCAGTTCCTGCAACCTTTGGTTACCAAGGCCAGTGATGATAGACCTGAGGAGTGGGCTGTCCCAGGGAGATGCTTGGAGATAGATATCCACACACAGGGATCCAACTATGTTTAAATGGGTAACTCTACATCACAGAAAAAAAAAATCCCTGGACTCATGTGCCCTTTGACCCAGACCAGCCAAGCTGAGCTCTTGTTCATAAGCCTTTGGATAAAATTCCACCAGGAAACAACACCTAGGGCTCAGAGGAGCCTCAAGAACAGGCTAGGACAAAGATCCCTAGAGACAGGCAGGTAACATATAACAACCCCTAGGAATTGCATGTACACACACACACACACACACACACACACACACACACACACACACGAGGTGGGGTTCTGCCAAGTAGGAGGATGCTAAAGAGGGATCATAAGATCTATTTCCTGCCTGGGGCTGCCCCCAACCCAACACCCAACCCTACATCTCTAGGGTGGAAGACTAGAGCCAAGAACTTCAAACTGTGGTATTTAACAGAGCTAATTCCTGATCCCCCTGCCTGTCCCCTTTGCTTTCTTCTGAACTCTCTAGAGTGACAGCCATATCTGATTTGTTGTCCTGGTCTTCCCAGATCCAAACCCATGCAGCACCTTTATGCACATAACAAATGGTGCCCTTTTTTCATGAGACCAAGTTTGAAGCCAATCTGCAAAACAGTCTGCACAACTTAGAGGCAATGGCTAGCATAGTGCTGGGAGCTTAGCAAACAGTGCATTGGGAAGACAGTTCCCGGTGCTTGTCAGAGCCAGTCCTTTGAGAGTGGTGTGTGGCTGTTAAGACCACATGCAGCATTTTGGTGAGCAAGATGGGAGAACAGAGAAGCTACTGAGGCTAGAAACTGGAGAGAAAAGTACAGAGACGCCTCCCTGCTTCTTCGCCTAATGACCCCATTAGGCAAAGAGTGACTGCCAATGAGTGAACATTTTGAAGGATATCATTCATTACAGTGGCTCCAAACTCTGCATTTAAAGATTGTGAATTAATTTGTTTAATGTACTACTTTTCTCTTTTCCTGCCTTTCATCCCTCCTCTAGTTCTGTCAGGGAATTGTTTATGGGATATGGAAGATTGCTACAAATAGGGGAAAGAAACAACTCCAAGTTCCATCAGGGAAATGTCTCACAGATGCCAGTGAGAGTGGGGAAGGAACTGGAGATCCAGATGGGCTTAGAGGCAGGAAGAGTGGAGAAAAAAAAGACACCCAGATGTGCCACAGTGGCATCTCCCAGCTGACAGGCCTGAGATTAGCAGGGCCACTTCCGCCTCCAGCATGCCAAGCCCCGCCTCCACCACCTGTGCAGGCAGGAGTTCCCATCCTTAAACAGAACACCAGATCCTCTGGGCCCTGACAGGTCCCTCTCTGGACCTCTGTGAACTGAGGGTTGCACTCTAGGGCAAGTACTGGGATGGAGGCCAACTGTGTTCAGAGCTAGGCAATTCTTTCCTGTTCCTCCAGTACAGTGATCATGCTCTGTTCTTGCTATGATCTTTTTATAATACAAATGCTTGGGTTGCCCGCTAGATGGTGAAATCAGATCCTTTAAGCGTCTAGGTTTTGTCAAGACACATAGCAGATTCTGATGAGCAGGCATCTGCCCCTCCTAGGTGGGTCTACCAGAGACTGGCCTCTTGTCTGTATAGGGCCTGCCTCCTACCAGCCCTACCTCCTTCAAGCCTGCCTTTTCCCACCTCTGGCTCTCCAGGACCACCTACCCTGGGGCTGTGCTCTCTGTTCGCCCACACTGCTAAAGTCTGACATGAGCCTCTCATCAGGAAGATGCTTGGGGTTCTCTAGCCTGCAGGACTCTCTCTTCACTTGAGTTCTTAGCCATCTTGAATCAGAGAACATTCTCTCTTGATCAAATTTATGTGTGCTGTTTAAAGATGGAGGAAGAAGGTGAATATTGTGCTCTCAACTGAAATTTGACTTCCTAAGGGACGACCCAATGTTCTGGAATCCTAGCATCTAGGGAAGACTGGGCTTTTATGAGGATGTTGTAACCCATTCCTCTGATCTCCAGAAAGGACTGTTTCTGCTTCCCTGCTTCCCTACCCTGGTATCTGTCATCCTTCATATAAGAAGGAAGAAGTGCTTCAGTACAACTACATGCCCTTGCCATGTAAGGACCAACAAATTTGACAAGGACAAAGTCAATCAGCAATCAGAAACAGGCCTCCTTATCTTCGCTCTACACTGACCAGGGAGCTGTCCAGTGGGAGCTGTCCGAAGTGCTGACCTATTCTTGTGTGTGCACACCGAAAGACTAACCTGGAATGTAATGGCTAGACTGTAGTCAAAATAACTCTAGTCCCTTCCCCAATGAGTCATTTATTACTTATCACTAAATGTGATATTCTTTCAGCTTCTTCACTCCTAGTTATTACAGCTCAAGTTTACACTTAATTTGCAGTTACTGGCCTCTTCTCTCTACCTGGGTTGTACAATTCCTTCCAGCGCCTTTTCTTTCTGAACATAGTTCCTGGGATGGAACCCTTTCTTATTATCAGGAGGCACTCCTCGTGTTAGGATTTTTGTCCTTTCTCTCTCATTGCAGGTTTCCTGAAACAGGAAGATTGCTGGTCCTCGCTGATCACATTTGTGGTTCCACCAAGGAACGGGCAGAAGGCTGGGATCATGCATTCCTTCTGACAGTGAGTAAGCACAGAATTGACAAGGTGCATGGGGAAGAAAAGTCCACTAGACATGCTTACCTGGGTAGGGGTGGATGCCGTTAGCAAACACAGCTTCCGCAGCAGGCTGCCCATTGGCCTGTGGGGGAAGGCCGGTGAAGCCATTCACCCCAATGGGGGATGGGATGCTAGGCACAGCTGGTGCAGTGATGCCTGGAGGGGTGCTGCCACCTGGTTTGGGGGATGTAGGGGAGTTGGAGAAGAGAAAAAGCAATGATGGAAAAGGTAAGGAAGGCTGAGCCATGGAGTTCTACCTTGCTAGCTACCAAGTCCTGGGGACACACTTGTCACACACAACCACTCTGTCATGTTGGTAAACTATGGCTTGGCTTAATTTCTTGAATGGAATTGCTTCATTCATCTTAACTTATTCATTTTTCAAGGCAGAGCCCTTACCCCATGAAGATTTCTCTAACCACTAATGGCTATCCTTGGATCTACAGCATACAGACTATTCTCAGTGTCTGTGACTCTAACTACACCTGGATCTTTATTCTTTTTCAGTGGTTCTTGCCCACTTCAGCTAAGTCAGGATTGGCTGGACCTTTTGTGGTTTGTGAAAGCCTTATATGCCTTATATGCCTCGAAGAAGTCTTGCTATTAAACTGGTAAGAGAATTCTAGATCCTTACACTGAGGAAGAAAGGACAACTCAGAGCCCACACTCAGCCCGATTTAGCTTCTTTCAGCAGATGCAAAAGCATAATATTGTAATGGTAGTGATGATTAAGTTGGGGCAGGTTACAATACCATGCATCTTCTGTATTCCAGATAGTGGATACCAAGATGGAGGGTTGTTACTGCTCTTAAGCCCCAAAGGATGGAAAGAGCCTTCCTCTTACAGCTGAGGCTGACCCACTTCCAAGAGTCATGAGTGTCTCTGAGATGGGGGACCAGAACTAAGTAATAGGGTGATGCTCTAGTTGAGCCCCAGGAATATCTCAGTCTTTTGTGGCTTTGAGCTAGGAAAGGAACAGCTGGACCTCAGGAAGGCTGCTGCTGTGGTTTGGTACAAAGATCCAGAAAGCTTGATAAAAGAGCACCCACCATATCAGCCCATTCTTGTATTTAGAGCCTAGGTCTTCTCAGTGTTGGCACTGTAGTCATTTAGAGCCACATGATTCCTTAAAGGGAGCTGACTTGTGTGTTGTCAGATGTGTAGCAACACCTTGCTGGCTTACACATTAGATGATAGTAGCGCTCTCTCTTCTAAGTTGTGACAAACAAAAATTGTCTGTGGACAGTGCCAGATATCCTAGGGATGGGAGGTAAAATTGTCCTGGACAAGAGTCAAGAGCCAATCAAAAACAAGTTTTGTGAGATGGGTTGATTCCAGTGCCCATCCATGGATGACTCATGTGGTTCTCTAGCTGTTGTATAGTTTCTTAGAAAATGCCCATTAGTCGAGTTTGGCTTAAAGAGAAAGGCCAAGGCAACTGAACAGGCAGAGTTATGCTGGTCCTTGAGTGGAGATGTTCTCATGTCACTTTCTTACCAGACTTTGATTGTTAATACAGATAAAGATGAATTGTTTTTCAGCAAGGACAGACAACTTGAGAGAAACTATGTCATCCTAAAATCCTATTGTGGATCTTGTGGAATTCACATCTCATCTTCTCTTGGGCTCCTATAAACTGGAATATTTTTGAGACAAATTACATGGGCCCAAACCCTGTATGTTCTTACTATAGAATGAGCCATTAGTAGCCATAATGATGCCCCAGCCTGGGCCCTGCTACTCTCTCTCCAGGCCAGAGACCTGCTGGCTCACCTGAGGTTGGGGTCATAGGTGCGGCTGCCAGGCCGTTCATGTTGAGGGCCGCCATCTGCTGCATCTGGGCGGCAGCGAAGGCAGCCATGGGATTCAGGTAGCCTCCTTGTGCGACCGAAGCCATGAGGGCTGCTTGCTGCTGCATCAGCTGGGGCAAAAGGAGTGGAAAAAATATCACGTGCTTCCAGAGGGTAGCCCTCCCACCAGGGACTCTGCTCCTGGAGACCAACTTCTGAGCCTCTGGGAGCTGGTAGTCTTTTAGTCACTACCCCTAGAAAGTTCTGAGGCTTGCCTTCTTTAGTCTCCACTTCCCTGGGAATTGACTGCTTAGAAAAAAGAACAGTAAGGCTTTTGGGAATCTAAGTTCTGTAGGGTGAGTGAAAGAGAGTAACTATGTATGCTAAGAAGTCTGTGTAAGTCATGTTATTGTGGAGAATGGCACCCAGACTCCTACAGACCTGTTAGATGAATCATATACAGTTAGCAGGGCAGATTTTGGCTCACATATGTCACATAGAAGAGACAGACCTCAGACATTATCACAAAGGTGAGTGGGGACTGAGGAGGCTGCTGTTAAGTGGTCAAAGATAGACTCTGCTCAAGAAGTGAAGGCTGTTTGCAGGGTTAGCACCAGAACCCTGGAGGACCTCAGGGCCACCAGACAGGGGTGGTGGTTACAAATCTGAAGGCAGAAGAGATTTGTATGATTAGAGAAGATGCAACTGTGGAAGAAATAAGCTGTGGGCCAGAAGCAGGTGGAGAATGGGTATTTGAGGCTTCAGGTCACTTCATACAAGCCCTGCCAGGAGTGACCAGAAGGCTGAGAAAAACTTCCGTGAGTGGAGTTTGTATAGTGAGGACCAAAAGCCTGACCAGTAGTACTCCACTGATGCTTGCTAGCCTTCACATTGAGTTGGTGAGGGGGTCAGGGTACAGGGGTGACCCATCTGGCTACCCTGCCAAGGGCCTTCTCTGGGAACTCCTATTTGAAAATCAGGACAACAGTTCACCTCCTCCTGGCAAACTGCCCTACCTGAATTCTCTTCTTAACTCCTGAGTCTTCACTCTGGGGACAGAGCAATATGTTTGGGAAGGGATCCCTGTTCTCTGGAACTGGGGCTGGGGTGAGCTCCAGAACAAATCCCTGCCCATCCTTGCCCCCACTTACTGCCTGAGCGTAGGCGCCATAGGCCCCGAAGGGGATGGCCATGGGGTTGAACATGCCCATCTGGCCAGCCATCTGCTGCATCCGTCGCATCGTGCGCTCCTTGTCAGTATCTGCAAACTTGACCACGAGGCTGGAAGAGGCTCCCTGCAGCCAGGGTGGCACATGAGATCCGTCTGCCCCAATCTCCACCCCAGCATCCCTACCCCAGCCCAGGCCCCTCTGCGCTCTCTGTGGGATGCTATACTGAGGCCATCCACGGGTATCAAGTCTCAAGCCCACCTTTTCTGGGTTACCTCAATCTACCCTAATCTAAGAAACAGTGGTAAGGGCGATGAGACCCTGCAAACACCCCGAGGGTTACACTCACAGGCATGGTCTGGCTGCCATGTAGAGCATTGATGGCGGCTTGAGCCTCAGCGTGGGAGGAGTACTTCACAAAGGCGCACCCTGTGGAGATAGGGCAAGCTAAGCCATGGCCCTGAGGAGCCAGGAGGGGGGGGGGGGGGGGGGGGGGGGGGGGGGGGGGGGGGGGCGCCGGGGGGGGTGAGGGAGGGAACACGGAGGGAGGGGGGCAGAGAGACAGACACACACATACAGAGAAGTGGGGAGGGAGGGAGAGGGAGGGAGGAAGAGAGAGAGATCGAGGGCAGAGGCAGGGCGAATGGATAGGATGTGCCCCAGATGAGCATAAAATGTGAACCGGGCGAGGCAGTGGCGGAAAAGACACAGAGCAGGGACCCACGGCCTCCTCCCTTCTTGGTCTCCAAGAAGACCACCTGGCGGCGCTAGCATCCTTCCCAGGCCTGCGCCCGCGCATGCACACACCCTTGCTGTTGCCGTCGGGCCCGCGCAGGATAGTGCACTCCTCGATGTTCCCGAAGGCCTCGAAGAGGCGGCGCACGTCGTCCTCAGACTGCTGCTTGTTGAGCATGCCCACGAAGAGTTTTCTATCTTCTAGAACAAAATTAGGAGATGCTTACCCGGGCCAGGGGCGGAGCAGTGCAGGGGGGGGCGGGCCGCCGGTAGAAAGGCGCGGCCGGAGAGGGAGGGCAACAAGGGTAGGGGAGGAGCTTGGCGGGACTCGAAGCCAGAGCAAAAGCAACTAGGAACGTGAGGGAGGAACTAGGCTGAAAGGGATGGAGCTCACAGCCAGAGGTGGATGAGGTTGGAGGAGGAGCTTGGCTGGAAGCAGCAAGGTTACCACGCGCTGGGAGGGAAGGGTGTGTGGAAGGGTAATGGGAGGTGCCGGGAGCAGAGCGTCCCGAGCAAGTCAGCGTCAGCGAGGAGTGGGAGCTGGATGGCAACGACTCCTTCTGCCTCCTCCTGCTAGAAGGCAGCTCTCTGAGAAGCCTGGACTACGTACGCTCTGACTTCTGGCCTAGGGCACAGGAGTCATCTGGGCTGCCTTGTATTCCCTTCCTTCCTCTAAACTCCATCTTCTCTGGTGTAAGAATGGATTGGAATGGGCAGACTTCCCAAAACCTTGGCAGGTGCTGTTTGCTCTGTATGGAGGGTCCTCGGCAGAGTCCTCTTCTAGGGCAGCCTCTTGCCCAATGCCCCTTGTACTTCCTCTCACCTGTCTCACTGCTTTACCTGTGAGACTGGTTTCTGTCTGACTTTGCTCCCCACCGTCCTATCTCCAGGTTGCTCCGTGGAGAAAAGAACGCGAGATCTTTCTGCTGCAGCTCAGGTCCTTCTATATCAGGCCCTTGGTGTGATTATGGAATGGACAGAGTGACAGCATGCCCTGTGCGGAGCAGTAGAACACTCTTTCCCTAGCCAGCCCAGGTCCTCCCGCACCAGCCTGGTGTATTCATTCATGATGGGTGGATTTTTCACTCCTCACCTAACCTGTTGGGTATATTGTTAACTCCTGGGTTGGTGACCAGCAGCCTGGCCCTTCACCGTCTTTGGACAGGTAAAGCTCTGGGCCTGACCCAGCCTGAACTATTCTACCGGACTCTAGGTCATGGCAGGGTGTAAGTTCCAGTCTCACTCCATTTTCAGGGTTACAGTGCCCCTGCCTCATCAACTGCAAGCTGTGAGGTGGGGGTGGACATCAAAGGCTGAAAGACCAAAAAGAGTGAGAAAGAGTATAAAGGGTGCGGTGGCAGGAAAAGGACTGGAAGCAAAGACCAAGGAGAAACTGGATGAGTAGAACAAAGAGAGGAAGGGGAAGAATAGAGCCCTTAGGGAGAGGAAGATGGGAGCCCTTAGGTTTGCCTTGGGAAGCAGCCACAGACAAAGCTGAAGGAGAGTTTTCAGTACTTCAGCGGAGCCATTTGAAGCTTTGCCTCTGCCACAGCCAGGTGCCTTTTAAAGGCTCCAAGTTCAGGGATTCGATTTTCCAAGACTAAGACTGGAAACCTGTGGCCCCTAATCCCTGGCCCTTCTGCTTAAAAATCCCCTTCCCTCCCTTCAGAAAGCCTCCTCTGTGGTGTTGATTTAAATGCTGGGACTCAGTTCCTTGCTGCACTCTCTTGATGTCTAAATGTATTCCTTTATTATCCTCGTGACAGCTTTCTGATTGCATTAAAATTCATCCACATGTTCCTTTCTATCCCGCCTCTTTCTTGTTAACAGTGGTCTTTTTCCCCCTAATTTGTTCTCCCATCCCTTGAGTCTCCCTTTACTAAGTAGTTCTCTGGAGACCTTTCTCAACACGTAGGGTGCCAGGCTGCCCATTAGCTAACCATCCTGATGATCCCAGGGAAACTGCAGCCAACCCACTTTCCCCAAAAGCTACAAGAGAACAAAACAGACCTGGCTCCAGACTACTTCTTCTCTGGTGAAGCCTACACAATGCAGAGGTTCCTATCTGGATCCTGGGTGTCATTGGTTTGCCTTCTTCATTTCCATTTGGATTTTGTTACCATGGAGTTGGCTCTAAAGCTTATGTTTCAGATTAAGGGCTAAAAGGACTCTGAGTCTGGAGTGGACCTCCTGGGCAGGCATAGCATGTCATACTCACTTCCCTTGCCTCCCAGCTATATAAATAACTGCCTCATGCTTCAGATTTCTAGGTCTATAAAATGGGAACAATGAGGCCTTCCTGTCTATGATTCTGAGAGTTGCTGTGGGGACAATGCCTAGTAAGCCATAATAGGAAGATTATTATTGTTATATTACTGGGATTCTTTATGCCATAGGAAGAGGAAATGGGATACAGTTTCCTCTTGATTTGCTCAGCAAGCCAAGAGAGTCATCTCTTATCTGGGATGTGTGAAGTACAGCCAAGGCCTCAACTACCCTCAGCTTCTAGATCTCATGGCCCTTGCTGTTTGTTGTCTTTTGCTGTTTATAACTGGGAGTGCCAGTGTCTTGGGTGTGTGGAAGTACCTGGTGGTCTGGGGGCAGGAGAGTAGCATCCTAGGAGGTAGGTGCCAGTCCCAGAAAGAGCAGCTCAGTTCTGGATGTGAATGTCCTAGCCCATGGGAAATGAAATGGAACGTATCAGAATACCCAGGTAAGTGTCAGGTGGAAGTATTTATAGCCACCACTGGAAGGGCTAGGCCAGAGCACTCCACACCTTTTCCCTCTCCTCTCTGGGTAACCCCTCCAATAGTGTTTATTGAGAACTTACTATGTGCCTGGGAAAAGAATCTGAGATGAACCTTGGTGTGGGTATGGGTGTGTGTGTGTTGGCGGGGGGGGGGGGGGGGGGGAGTCGCATCCTGGGCTTTTCTCTTTCAGTAGGTTGTAAGGTTGTATAAGGTCTGCAATCCCAAGAGGAGCCAAAGCTTTGCAAAAGCTTTTTGCCCCATGGTGCAACTATGGGCCCCAGAAACTCTGCCATGGAGCTCCAGGAAATGGTCGTGTTTTGATGCCTGGTGGTTTTTCATATCTAGCAGGCCTGAGGTGTAAGCCAGTAGGGGCTGGTTGGGAGAGAGGACATGGCTATGCCCAGAAGGCTCCCTAGAAGAGGTAGGCTACAGGGATGACCTATACACCTACCTACCGGGAGAATCTGAGCAAGGACTCAGGGGAGCCCCTTTGGCTGCCTTACCCATCTGCTCCCATGTGATCCTATGCCTAAACTTGAGCATGCACTATCTCCTTCCTCCCATTTGTCTTCCTTCTCCTCCTCTTCTCTCCCCACTCCCTGCCAGGGTTTATAACTGAAGCATGTCCTGCAACCTCTTATTTACTTTCAACTTCGTCTCACTCTGACTAGCCTGAAATTCCTTTCTTCAGTGTAGTCAAGGATCTAGCTTTTCCTACGTGTGTGTGTATGTGTGTGTGGAGTGGGGTATAGTGGCAGGGTTTGCAACAAAGAAACTTGGGGTCCTGTTTCACATTTGCCTCCTGTCTGCTCTTCCTCTAAACTGCCACATAGCCCCTCCCATTCATCCAGCCTGGGATAGTTTCACTCCCTCAGAACCCCAATCTGACTCTGAGCTGTCTCCAGCTATAAAATGCGGTGGGTTGTGCCTCCCAGGACGCTGGTGGAGTGTGTAAAAAGGCAGCAGAGTCTGCTTGCAAGAGTCTATGACCATGTAGAGAGATGAAGACTCCTACACTAACACAGTCTTACTTTGTCTTCAGAACAGGGTGCAGGAGGAAGGGAGATTTCATTACAACAGGAGTTTGCAACCACAGGAGTTGCCGCACCACTAGACAAAAGTCCTGATAAGGGCAGCACTTATGTGAGACTTTTTCTTGACTCCTGCTAGTCTCCTGCCACACCAGCCTCTCCTGGGGATTATCTTGTTGGCCACACAGGGTTATTGGCCTCAGAAGGGCAAGGGGTAGTGGCAATGGAAAGAGTTGACTTGCCAAATGCCAACATCTTGATGCTAATGCTTTTGATTTACCCATTACCATTGGAACTAAACAATATTCCCTGCTTAAGGGTAGATGGCTGCTGGAGCACTTTGGACCTTGATCAGAGTGTCTTTTTCTTTTTCTACTACAGGGTGTACTTATTCTCTTCCATCTAGCTGCTGGGGGATGGCTTGCATGTTGGAGAGGCACAAGCTAGGGAGAACTCTGGGGTCAAGGGGAGGAGGGTGGGAATAAGTGGTTTGTGGTTATGTGGCTGGTGGTAGACAAAGGGATGATGGGAGACAAAGGGAGCCCATGGCAGCAGTTTGGGAGTGATGAGAACAGGTTACACATCTCCAGTGATGGATCTGGAGGCTTCTTTCTAACCCAGAAAGCTTTTGCCCAGATGTGCACAGGACAAGGCAAGAGTCCACAAACCCCTCTTCCAGGCAGAACCTGGAACACTGATGGCATTTCATGCTGGGATCTCCAGAGTCTCTTTAGAACTTGTGGAATTGCTCCCCATTGAAGGTGCCTCCCTGGGTAAATCCCTGAGATCCAATAGGCATGAATTTAGGGTGACTTATTACTTATGGATCAATTGAAATCTCTCTTAAGTGGGGCACAAGGAGTAGGAAGAGCTAGGCACCCATGATAGGAAATGAAGCTCTTTCAAATCCTGCTTCTAGCACTTTCTGGTAACCTAAGACAAAACAAATATTCTCTCTAGACAGAGCAAGGTGCAGATGAAGTTAGTTGGACTTTATGAACCTCTTATCACAGAGCCTGACACAGAATAAATGTTACAAACACCTGTGACTGTGACTGTTAGCAGCCATGACTGCTGCTTACTCACAAGGGTGCTGGCTGGTAGGTCAGGTGTGGAGCACTGAACTGGACAGCCATGCCAGCCCAGACAACCTGAGCAGCCAGATTTTCCTTAAAGCCTCCTGGTCACCTGGCAGTATTTCAAGGACCACTGAGAGGCTCCCCATCATCTTTTAGGATGCCTATCTGGATGGAACCAAAACAAAGGAAACCCTAACCCACTCTGCCCTGACTACACTGAGCATCCCTATGGTACATTTCCATTAGTTTCCCTAAACTATCAGTCAACTATCTATGGCTCCAAAGGGACAAAAAGGGAGCACATCAGCTCATCTGAGCCTGCATCTGTGCGGGCAGTTTTCAGGTTGCCAGACTGCCATTCTCAAGCACAGAAGCACTGCAGTTTCTTCCCTGTTCCCTATGGTGCCCCCTCACTGCCTCCGGAGGCAGCACCCAGCCTCAGACCTGTCCTCTACACAGGAAGGCCATGGACAGGGCTCGATGTCACCACTTCCTTCCCGGACAGTTCTCAGTTTCATTGACCCACCAGGAAAGCGGTAAACCCAGCTTTGGATCCCTCTGAAACTGACAGCCAGGTTGGCTGTCCTCTTCACCTGGGTCTCAGGGGTCAACTGACAGGCCTCAGAAGAGCTCTTGCTTGAAGTGACCCAAGAGAGAAGAGGATAATGCCCTCCTTCCTCTCTGCTCCACTCCTCCCAATCCCCAACTGCGACAAAGCCAGAGCCAGTGACAGGCAGCTGGGCTGGGAACTGCCTCCTGAGGATGAAAGGCTTCCTGCCAGGGAAGAGGCTGAAGGAGACATCAAACCAGATCAAAGGCTGCTGGGATGGGGACTGCAATGGAATGCAAATGAAGACCCTCACCCCTTTGGCCCCCATGGGCAAGGCAGTGCCAGGCCTTGATCTGACTGGTTCCCTCTAGGACTGGGCTGTTTGATGTTGGTGTGGAAGGAAACAGAAACTAGAGAAAGGATCCATTCCCCCTTCTCTTGCATTTCTTTAGCAAGATTTATCCTCCCTCCTCCTCTCCTTAGACAGAGCCACCACTGCCCACTGCTTTCCCACTCTCTCTGATATGACCTCCAGAGCCTGCTCTCTGCTCTCCACATGGCAGCTAGAGTATCAGTTAAAAACCCAAGGCAGAGCCTGTCCTTCCTGCATTCCACACATAGCTTCTGTCCCTAAGAACTGTACTGAGCCCTACTGACCGGAACTCCGTCTGCTCTTCCATGAATGAATGACCATGGCTGCTCAATAGCCAGTGCCTAACAGGTCTGGCATGTAGTAGATCTCAGTGGACATTTGTTGACACGAATAAATGGAGTCACCTGTTCAGTGAGTATTAGGGATAGAGATGGAATGGGACTGGGTTGGTGATAGGTGCAGGGGATGCAGTACTGACCTCAGGAAACCCTCAGAAAGTAAGAAATGAGTGTCCCTAGGAGATGAGTGGACACCAGCCACAGTGAGGGCGGAGTCTAGAGGGATGAGCACTATGGGCTTGGGGAGAACGGAGGGATCTGGAAGGCGGGATGCTGGAGGACTCATGGTGGGGGCTGCCAGGGTTTGCATGCATGTTCACTGTCTCTGCCCCATGCCCATACCATACATACCCCTTCCTACATCTTCTCCTTCTACCAACTGGTGTCCAAGTACCTCTGCAAAGGATTGAGCCCTGAGCCTCACCTTTGACACTTGGAAGCCTGATCCAGGCCTTAGACCCTGCTCATTTCCCTTTCCCATGCCCCAAAAAAAAGTCCTGAATAAACTCTGTCTGGTTCCCTAATTCATAGCACCATCAGCTTTCTGTGGCTCATTGGACTTCCATGGCCAGCCAGTCTCGATGCCTATACATGATGAAAACCTGCAGAACTGCTGTCCAGTGTCTAAGAGCTGCCAATACCCTTAGCACGCCAGCTCAAACCCTGCTGCATCCATAGAACCTGTCCCATTTAACCAACAGCAACTAGAACTCAGATACTGAAGTGCTCTACAGGCACTGCAGACATTATTTACAGCGTACAGATGAGGAAACTGAGGCACATGAAAGGTCATATATCCCAAGAACTCTGTCCTAGGCTTTGGAGAAGGCAGGACTCATGAATGGAGTTGTGACTCTCAGGCTTCCACTGTCGTTCCTGATTCTCACTACTCCATCTTTGCCCAGACAACTGGCAAAATGTCCAATAACCACAGGGCTTTGTGAAGGCCAGGGCTTCAGCCCAGGGCCCAGAAAGGTAGGTGAACAGGTAGAGCACTCAGAGCCTGATGCTTAGTTCCCGAGGATTAGCCTCATGCTGATTGCTGGTTGTCTGGAGACCCCAGAAACCTCAAACTCCCATCCCAGTCCTGTCCACACCTCTGCCAAAAGCGAGTTTTGAAATCTCCGGGGTGCCCATGGAATAAACCTCTCTGCTTGGAGTCCACAGATCACCAGTCTGGGCTGGAAGGATCTCTTCTTCCAATTACTCAGGAAGTTTGAGCTGTGAGTGCTCTCAACTGAACCATCCTCTGACTGAAGTCTCCCTCTCTTTCCTCTAATGTCTCTCCCTGGTTGCTTGGCATCCGTTCAGGCCAGATGGGCAGAGCTTGAGACACATTTAGGGAGGTAGACTTAGAACATGGGGTCTCTTATCACCTTCTAGGGGTGGGGAGCAGAACAGAAATGGTTCCTTCACTCTTGTGTTCTCAGAGGTTGGCTTAGGACACCCTCCCCCTAGTTGGGTCTGATCAGAAGCCTGGGGTTCTGTGCAGGTTCAGGGTAGGGTCTGAGAGGGTGATTCGGGCCACGCCCACTTTCCTTGCTGCCCCTCTTCCTGACTTGCATCTGTGAATCAGGTATCAGGGCTCCTAGCAGGCGCATGGGGCCTGTGGTGGCTCTATCTAGAAGTCACCTTTTGCTGGGGCGGTAGTGCACAGTCATCTCTCCAGGTAACTGATTATACATTTGATCGGCTACATTATCCTTCCCGGGCGCGCAGCGCACAACAGACGGCCCGGTGTTCTGTGGGGACTTCTCAGCAGCCGAACCCTGTTGTCTAATGGGATTTCCGCTGACGTCTGGCACGGTAGCCGGCATTTCACCCATCACAGGATAATTTATAGCATAATGGGACTTTTTTTCCCCCTTTATATCATGCCGGAGCATAAATTATGGCCAGTTTGTCCTCGGCTCTCAAGGAGACACACAAAGCAGAGCTATTTCCTATAGCTAGGGAAAGGAGTTTCTGCAGGGGATGGCCAGTGGCACGGTGGTCCACGGGAGAGGAGGGGACCAGAGGATATGAGACTAAGATCTGGAGTGTAAAACACCTTGCTGACAGGGGCACACCCAGCCACAGAACTGGGAAAGAAATAAAAGACCACTCTGAGCTGTTTGTCTCTAACTGCCAAGCAGGGCCTGAAGCTGAGCCTCACTGCTGGGCAGGAATAAAGCCCAGGGCAGCTGTCACTGCCTCCAGAGGGCTTGGCCTGGCTGTAGGCTGACCCTCATGTGAGCCTCAGATCCTCCCAGCTGTGGTCGGGCTTCCCACAGCTGCAGAGAATAGGCATTCATAGCTTCTGTGTCTCCCTGCATCTTCACCGCCTAAAGCACAAAGTGAGCCATGCTGGGGAGCAGGATAAATGCCTGCCCTATGACCTTCCACTTATTGTTAAAACTGAGGGTGGGCCATTCTAGTGGTGATGGAGAAGGTAACAGCTTGCATCCTGCCTCACTTGCGTAGGCATGGGCACACAAACACCTGAGTTCAGGGCGCTCCTTTACACAGAATCAAGAGGGAAGGCCTGGAGGCTGCAGCTCTCAAGTCTTCTCCTTGCTTCTGGACATCACAGAGATCTCTGGGTTCCTCTGCCTGGATTGGATCTTCAGAGGCCATCTTAGGGCCATCTGGCCCTACATCTTCCAGAATAACCTAGTATTAGGAATGCCTCCTGAGCTCTCCTGGCAGCAGTCTCAGTGGCCTCCATGCAAGATCAGGATTCAGCCCAGAAAGTGCACTTAGTTGCCTTTCTGGGTCTCTTCAGAGCCCACCTCTTACTCTCTCTTCCTGGGAATTATTGGCCTTCAGAGATACGTAACAGGAATCATGGACCTTGTAGGATGATGTTTCTCAGCTGTGGCTGCTATGAAGATTACTTGGAAGCTTTCAAAACTTAGGTGCCTGGAGCTGGCCCCAACATCAGGTTTGATCGATCTGGTGTCTAGGCATAAGTATTTTTGTTTTCAGTTTTTGAAAGCTACTCAGACAATACCAGCGTGTAGCCATTGCTAAGGTAAGCCTCTCCTGGCAGCTGTCTCTATTCAGGCCCTGCACCTCTGGATTTCCACCTGCAAGTGGAGGCAGGATCCTGGACCTGCTGAAGCTGGGAAGGGTGCCGGCACCACACCACCTATGCCCTGATGCCTGAGCCCAGGTATTCTCCCATCACTCACAGGATCGTCCTGAAAGATGTTGTCTGATTTGGGGAAATAGAGAATGAAGGCTCTGTGTCAGCAGCCTTCCAATAGTTTTTCAAGCCCCTCCTCTTCTTCCTCTCTTCTCTCTTTTGTCCTTTCCCCTCCATCTAGCAGGCCAGCCCTGCTCTGAAGGGAAGTGTCAGCTCCTCATTCATTTTCCAGCCACACCACCCCCCCACTTTTGCTCTCCCACTTTGATCTACTCAACCCTCCTAGAGTCACTGCTGCCTTCTCTCTTGGAGCCTATAGGGAGTGTGCTTAAGTATACATTGTGTTAACTCATGACTGATAATGGAGTCTAGAGAGACACAGAGATGGATGGATGGTAGACATGATTAATAAAGGCTAGATACCCAGATTAAATGTTAGATGATAGATAGATACACAGATGAGAGAAAAATGATTGCTGAAAGTAGATAGGTTTATGATGGATGGCGCATAAAGAGCAATAGGTAAATGTGGATGGGTGGATGGATGCTTGAGATGCTTCTAAGAAGTTCAGATAAAGGGTCTGAATATAAAGGTCAGAAAACTTGTCAGAGCCTCTATAGAGTTGGAGTGTGAGCTCTTAGAAAAAGGAGCCCTTGCTGGCTCCAGACCTTCCTGGAACCAACCTGCCTTCCCACTCTAATCCCCAAGCCTCTATATTTCCCAGTGGGCTTGTGTTTAGCACAGATTTTAATCAGGTTGGTTATTTATGCACCCCTGAAAATTCATGTGGTTTTCCTGAGTCTACTGGTAAGCCAAGGTCATCTCCTAAATCCTGAATGTACCTGATAAGGACTTTGCTTCCCAGGGAAAGGGGGACAACTTCCATCTAAATGTTTTGTCCTCAAAGGCCAAGGCCACGGCCTCTAAACCCATGGAGCAGGCTGGCTTTTGGAGTGTGGCAGGTTCGATTCCGCCCTGTAATTAGATGGCAGGTGGCAGCCCATATGGTGTGTGCAGAGATGCAGCCATTCATTCTCACGGTCAGAGATCGTGGCCTCAGAAGGGACTGTGAGAACTAATTCATATTCTACACTCACCACCACCATGGACCAAGCTCTGCAGTGAGGTCTGGCCTTATGAAGTGGGTGCCACTGTCACCCCATGTTACAGCTATAGGCAGTGAGGTATAGAAGAGTTTAGCAGCTGTCTGGAGGCTCCATGGCTAGTGAGCAGCAGAATCAGGATTTGAATCCAGATAGTCTGGCTCCTACACGGTCATCTATGGCATAGAAAGCAGTACCCCACCCTGACCATCAGCAGGGTGTCCATCAAGCTCTGACAGGCTCAGGAAGGCACAGGACTCTGGGAACTGCATAGCAAACATTATGTCTAACAGCCAATAGAATCAGAAGGGAAATGTCAGCTTGCTCCAGAAAACAAAGTATTCACCATTGATGCATGCTGGCATTGTTAACCACAGAGGAGCCTACTTTTGTCATTCGGGTTTTTTCTGAAGATTTCTGTTTGGCAGTATTTGGTTATCATGAAGTTCAGTTGGTAGAGAGACAGAAAGTAGATCTTATATGTCCCAAATCTGCATGCCAGCGGTGAGCTGCCCTGGATCCCATTTCTTATTCACCAGTCACTCATACAGTCATTAAGTCAACAAATTACATATAAGTCACTACTGAGAAATACAAGACCTTGACCCTTGAGCAAACATTTTTTCCAAATTAGGGCATGATTGGTCCAGCTCTAGAAGGTCAGGGCAGGATGGTGTGCTAAGGTAAGATAAAGAAGGGCCAACAGAGGGGACTGAGATATCAGAGAGCAGGGCGGTTGCCAGGATGCAGCATCTTCATGGCTGAAGGCCACAACTCTGAGGAGTGGCCACCTACCTCCTCTTTCTGGGGGAAGGAAGGAAATCTGGGGATGAGAAAAGGAAATGTGAGGAGTCTCAGTTATGGGCACTAGAGAAGTGGGTTTTGAAGAGCAAAGCATGACCCTCCCACTGACGGGTCTTGACCCTTTGTATGGAGCAGGTACTCTGGGAGTGAAGAACATGAGTGAAGCCTCTGCCTCACTTGCTCCCAGTCTGCTGTAGCCAGACATCTTCCTGTGCCATGTTCTGTGCTGTATGGTCACTGTCCCATTTGATAGAGCAGTTAACAGAGGCTCAGAGAGGCTAAGTAGCAGGCTGAAGCTCACACTGGTGGTAAGTGCTGAGAGTATTGGAGCTGGTGCCTGGCAGCTGGACCACACCTTCTCTGCTCTGTGCAGCAGCACAGAGTAGCACAGCAGCACAGCACAGCACAGCAGCACAATATGCGACTACCTGCAAGTCCATCTTTGGGGTTCTACCCCTTGGGACTCAGCATTTCCCTCTCTTCTCTTCCGAGTTGGTTTTAAAATGAAATGACCCTTGCCATTCCAGTGGAACTGATTTCGAAAGAAAATACCTTTCATGATCAAGGAGAGGAGGTGAACTTCCAGGTCTGCATGCAGTGTCTCAGAATGGAAAAGGAGAAGGCAGATGAGTAGTTCGAGAAGGATTAGGGATAGGGGTGACTGGCTCTGAGACAGAGAGACTGAGGAGGGTATGGTGGGCTGGGAGAAGGCCTGCAATTATAATGGGGCACAGTGGGGCCACTGCCTGAATGGGCAACAAAGAGATTATTTCATCCAAGCCCAAACTAGGGTGAGGGAGAGGAGACTGGAGAGGCTGATGGAGAAAGCTTGGGAGAGCAAAGCCATGGCTCTCTTGGCAGACAGAGTGCTCACCCTCAACCTTGTAAGCACAGAACTTGGATAGACTGAGGGTAGTTGTGTCACTTGAAACTGAGGTCTGAGGCATTCTCAAGTTTTGTCTACCAACCGCATCTGAAATGCTTCCTTTATAGGTGTATGTTTTTCAGACGCATATAGATGCCGCTGTGATTTAAAAAAAACATACAAATCCATTTGAAAGCACCACTGAATTCAAGGTAGCTGTTTGTCATTTTGTTTTCTTTTGAACAATGGATACTCTAAGTGTAACATCTGTCAAGTGTGTGTGTGAGGGGGGCGGCTGATGAATTTTTTATGTTAAAACTGGTTTCTTCACCTTGAAAAGTCTGGGAATGCTGATCGAGAAGGGCGGTGGGATCCTCTAAGAGAGCAGGCACAGCAACCACACAAATCTCAGAGGTTTTGGCTCATTTGAAAGGCCAGGGCTCCTTATCCAAAGGCAGGGGCACTGGGGCAGAGCCACCCCAGACCTGGGGTCTGTTTCTAGTTCTGCCCATATGCACTGTCCCTGATTCAGATTCTGCTCTTCTCTGTGCCTGAATCTCAGGTTCATCCTGTGATGTGGTAAAAACGACATGACCAGGAAAGTGAGGTACTGTGTCCCACAGGAGGCTCCCATCAAACACCTGACTCAGCATCTCTGCATGGCATGGGTCTTCTGATGAGGCAGGGCAGGCTTGGGCCTGCCACAGGGCACCAGCTCTGTAAGCATTGCTGTAACGAAGAGTGACAATAAGCCAGACTGAAGAGCAGGAGTCTGAGTCAGTTCTAGTTGGGAAGGGAGACAGTGCTGTCTGAACTCACAGCCTGGCTGATTGGCTTCTAGGAAGGAGAAATGAGTGTTATCTTGGGCTCAGTGGCTAGGGCCTAGGGACCTGTCAGCAGCTGTGATCAGCTCTGTATTGGGGCAGGAGACTTGGGCTGGAATATGGGGTGGACTGCAACGATGGACTGGCCTGATGATCTGATCTGAGGCAGATCACGTCTACTTAGGATCTCCTTAACTGACTGGTGGCCTTCCACAGCATAGTCATCTGTCCTCACCATACTCTTCTGTTCTACTACACTGAGGACATCCTTCATAGTCTCCAGAGTCTACAGGAATCTTCTAGAAATCCCTTTCTGGTCGGCTTCACCCAGACAGCACCCATAAATAGTTCTAGTTCTTATCAAACTGACCAGTTCCTTGCCCAGCACAGCAGGGCCTAATGCTCCCTGCTATGGCTTAAATGTTTGGTTCTTCCTGAAATCCATACAGAGAAGTCTTAACATGAAAGGTGATGGTTTTCGGGATTTTTCTCAGGTGACTAGGTCACGAGGGAAGATTCCTTGAGAATGGGATTGGTTCATTTAGGATAGAAACCTGAGGAGTGGGGATGTAACTCAATTAGTAAAGCTCTTGTCTAGCATGCACAAGGCCTGGATTTGATCTCTAGTACCTCAGAAACCAGAGGTTGGCACATGTCTGTAATCCCAGCATTTGGGAGGTGGAGAATCATAAGTTCAAGGTCATTTTTAGCTACATAGTACTACGTAGTGAAGTGTATTCAAGGCCGGTCTGGACTACACAAGACTTCATCTCAAAAAAGCCTTGAGAGAGCTTGTATGTTCCTTTTCTGTGAAGTTAGGCTATCAGACTCGGCTGGCATCCTGGTCTTGTATTTCCTGGCCTCCTGGACTACTAGGGAAAAATTTCTGTAGCCGATGGACTACCCAGATTATGATATTTCGTTAGAGCAGCTGGAACAGACTGAGATTCTCCCAATGAACATCTTGTCATTTCATGACAGATATCGTGTCAATACTCATTTCTTCTTGAAAGCCTTACCCTGAAGGGATGAAGGTTTATGGTGACATATCAGGCTCCATGGTGGGGAAAAGATGTAAAATGATTCAAATGGAGAGACCACCCTGAGCTTCTCAATTGAAGTTGCTACCCACTCCACCTGGAGCTGGTCTGTGTGTGGAGAGGGCATTCTAAGAGAACCTCTGGCCTTATGTCTTCCCTGATACCAGAAGTGACCCACCCAGTCAAGTACTTAGCATATTTCCTGGAATGGGGGAAAGTGGTTGAGCTTATTAGTGGTGCCTAATGATATTTGCATAGACTAACAAACTTAATGCAATCATGAATGCCACAATCCCAAGAAAATAATGAAGAAATCCATTATGAAGTCATAAAGCAACTAAGTCAATACAGTAGTAACCTGATCCTGCCTTCACTATAATTTCATCTCCTGCTACAAGGCAATTTCATAATACTCACTGTTTCTGGACACTTATAAATTTCACCTTTGTTTGAGATAATTAATTAACAAAATAAAAAAAAACTGCTTCTGGCATTTTATACAGTAAATTAGTCATTAGTCTAAACTGGCAGGCTGTAATAAAATTTATGAAGATGGATGTGCTGGAGTTTCTAACTTTTCTTCAGTTGGCCTGGAACTTTCTTGTTGGCAAAGCTCTGAGGGCTGCCTGGTGGCATAGCTTACACACCCACCAACGGGAACTCAGAAATTGTGGCTGGAGTGAAGGACAAAGTAGAGATCCATGCACATTTGCTGGGAGAACCTCCTGGGGTACCAACATCCTCTGCCCTTGGTCCTTAGGGTGCTGTGTTTGTTTCCTGGGCCACCACATTACAAAGAACCAGATTGTGGTGCTCAAAGCAGCAGCAGGCTCTTCTTCATAGCAAGGGGTCATCAGGGCTGTGTTCTCGCTAAGACCCTAGGCGAGGACCTTCCCTGACTCTGCCTCGAGTCTGGTGTTTGTTCTTGGCCTCCTCCAGCATGTAACCATGCCATACCAATCTGTTGTCATTATCACACCCTTTCCCTTCTGTGTTGGTGCTGTATTTCCTCCTAAGGACACCAGTCATGTCGGAAGTCCTCTAATCTCCTAAGACTTCATCTCACCCTGACTATGTCTACAAAGACTGTCCAAGTAAGGCCATTTTCATGGCTTGTGCATGGGCATGAATTTGGGGGACACTATTCAATGCACTTAGACTATAAGGCTTGGGTGAACGCTGTCCTTACTCTACCACAAACAAAGGAATAGTCTGAGTCACACTGAGCTACTAATAACTGCAGGGGCATGTGGTTTCCTAAAGTTATAGGACTGGCTGGAGAGGTTCTGTGGACCCCCCACAAAGGTGGAGGATATTCTTCTGTGTATTCTTCCTAGACAAAGAGTCATATCTCCCATCAGCTTTTCAAAGGAACCAGGACCCAGAAAGTGTGCTGTCTAGTTAACAGGTGTAATGTGGGAGTCAAGAGGAAGGGAGAAATGACACAAACTTACCAACTAACAAATAACTTCTGGATATACAGTTGTACTAAATGTCCTTAAATCTTCCTACTCCCTCCACCCCTGGGGTGCTGGTCATGGGCATTAAGAAGGGAGGCTGTAGAATCTGCATTTCTGCCTAGCAGGGAGGTGGTGGAGGGCAGGCCAGGAATTCCCATGGTTTGGCATCAGGAATAAGAACTTCACAGGGAGATGTCCTTGGACTCATATTATTAGTACCCCATCCCTGAGACAGTGTGGGGCATCAGGAGTTTACAGCTTCTGCCCTCCTACTCCACAAAGTCCTTGATAAAATGTTCTACAGGAGGGTATGGTACCATAGACCAACCATGACCATGGATGACAGCAGGGACCCTCTTTCCTGCCCCAAGTTACCGAGGCAACTCTGCCACCTGGCCCTACTAGGTGACATGATACAGGGTAGGCCCTGTTCTTCCACATATCCTAGAGGCAGCCTCTTGCCAGGCAGACCCAGTTCCTCTGCTGTGCACCACTGTGGGAGAACCACATTATTTCCTAACTCCCATGTGTCCCCAGTTGCTCTCAAGACACCAGCTTGACAAATTTATTCTAGAATTTTGTCAAAGGTTCTCATCAGGATTTCTGAGCTGCCAGTTTTTTGGACTGCAGCTTCCTCATTTGTGAAAACTTGGACCATTGTCCATTTCTGGGTCTCATGATACTTTAAAGGTGACTCTGGCAGCCCTTGTGCCCATGGGCCTATTTAATGCCTCCCCCTAGGGCCATGCCTCAGAGTTTGTTCTGCCCCAGAGAGATGCTATGTCTGATCTTTTTGACTTGTCTGGATCTTAATTATTATTATTTTTAAAACAGTGTTTTCCTCCATCCCAAGACCCTGGCTCTAAGCTGGTAAAGATGCAACTCATAAATCAGCGCCTCTGCTTTTGCCTAGACATCAATCATAGTTCAGTCTTCCAGCAGATGTAATTGGTGGATAACAGGTAGGAACACCTGGCAAGGAGATGCTGGAGGTTCCACAGCTGAAACCTCTCATGGAGGAGTATCCAATATGTGCATAAAACAGCCCAAAGATCTGCTCATGCGCCTTCCTCCAGAGAGGACCGTCATGACCCTTCCTCTCTCCCTGTTATGTCCATCTTTCCTGGTACTCTCCACTGGAGCTCTTACTTCCTGCTGCCTTCCTCTCCTAAATCTAAAGAGGGTCATGCCCTGGCACTGAGCACAAGGACCCGCAGGTGGCTGTGCAGGTTGCCTAACTCTTTGTGAACAATCAGATGGATGAATGAAAAGCTTCCTGGGAGTGGAGCACTAGAGATAGAGTTCAGTTGGTAGAATGCTTGCCCAGCACTGGGTTTAACAGTCAGCACCATATAAACCAGGTGTTGTGGCACGTGACTGTGCCTAGCATTTGGGAAGTAGTAACAGGAAGATGAGAAGTTCGAGGTCATTGTCAGATATACAGGGAATTTAAGGCAGTTTGGGCTATTCCAGAGAGAGGGAGGGAAGGAGGGAGAAAAGAAGAGGAAGGGAGAGAGAGAGAGAACAAGCCTGTTTGCCCTTCATTGAACCCCAACCCAACTCCATCCCTCAAAGCCATCTCCTGATAAGGCACCCACCTGTTTGACTTGGTGCTGTCTTGGAGTTTTAACTTTTCTGGGGTTCTCAACCCCATGGCTACAAAGCTTTTTTGGGTTTCTACACTGTTTCATGGCTTCCTTCTCTATGGCCCAAGCCCAAAGGCCTGCAGCTGGGAAGCTCATGGGAGTCATGGTCCTAAGGACCAGACAAGAAACCAATATAGGAACAGAACCTGACCTTTGGAAGCCCTCCCATTGTGTGGGGCTCACAAGGGCAAAGAAGGGGAAACACTAGGGTTAATGGCCAGACCTTGGGGCTTTCAGAGGAGGCAATGATGGAAGGTGGTGGCTGAGGATTTGTCTCCAGCAGTGCAGGCCTCTGCTGCTTCTTCACTCCTCCAGTGTCACTTAATGTTCGCAGTTAAGTATTTACAGATACATTCCCATGGCAACCAGGCCTCAAAGTTACTCTCACAATTCTGTTTTCTCAAATGTGTTTCTCTGCCTGATATCATGGAGTTTCCTTGAAGCTGACCAGGTTGTGACTCATATTTCTAGCCCCTGACTTTAGACATCTCTCTGTATCACACTTTTGTGGCCAACAGCCTGAACCCATACACTCCTAAGGCCAACCTCCCTAGTTCCTGGGCCTGTCAGGCAATTAGTTCTTTGGCCTGACACTCAGAACTCATCAGTCTCCACTACCCAAATCCTTTCACTTTCTGGATCCATCGCTAGCTTCCCTTATCTAAGAAGCCACTCAGAGCTTCCTTAGCCCCACCAGGCAGATCTAAGTCACTGGCCACCATGCTTCTGAATTGTGGAGTCTTTTCTCTAAGATCCTCTGGCTCTTGGCTCCTGCAAACCTGCTGCTGTTGATGCTCCCTGACTGTACTTTATTGGACTCTACACCCCACCCCCCTCTCATGGCAGGGCATGTGATCCCTATCCTGTGGTTTCAACAGAGAGTCCCTCAAGGTGTTCAGCTTATCTCTCAGTGGAGAAGGAGTGGACAAAGATTAAGAAATAATGGAGAAAGCCAGGCAATGCTGGCCCAAACCTTTAATCCCAGGACTCGAGAGGCAGAGGCAGGCAGATCTCTGTGAGTTCAAGTTCAGCCTGGTCTACAGACTGTTCCAGAACAGCCAGGACTACACAGAGAACCCTGTCTCAAACAAACAAACAAACAAAAGGAAAGATGGAGGTAATGTTATGTGACTAAAACAAAACTGTGGGAGATGGGTGGGTCTTGGTGAAAGAGATGCAGTTGCTAAGACAAGGTGAAAGGAAGTAACATCTGGGAGAGCAAAATGCCTACCAAAGGGAACAGCTAGAACAAAGGATGAAATGTTTGAGGAACAACCAGGAGGTCAGGAGGCAGGGGCAGGTGACCAAGACATGACAGAGGCAGCAGGAGCAGGGCACGTAAGGACTTTGAACTCACATCTGAGTGCAAATGACAAGCCCATGCTAGGGCCACTGCAGTACCTGGAATGTGGAGTCCAGGTAGGGGAAGGGAGTTGTCTGTGCAGAAAGTAGAGGAGGCTCAGAGCCGACAGAGTGTAAAGGAGTAAGGATAGATAAGGAAGGCTTCGGAAGGTGACACAGACCCCAGTGTTACCTTCTGTGACTCCAGCTGTAGGAAGGGCCAGTCACTATACATGTCCCCAACAGCTCCTTATGGCTATGCAAGATCTTGTTCTTGCCCAATCCAGCAGACCTTGCCCCAGAAGGAAGAAACAGGACTCTCTCTAATGAACCAACACCTTCCTGGGCAAACTAACTGCCTCAGGCTCCCAGTTAGCATTCCTAGGGAGGCCTGCTTCTACCCTGAGCAGCTCTCCCGAAGCCATGCTCTCCTTCTCTCTGCACATGTTGCTTGGTGTAAAGCAGGATGTTGGACAGATGGCTTCTCCCAGCTCAGCTCTGCCCTCCCCTGGGGACTCACCTATTCTATGCAGCCCTTCTCCTATCCCACAAACCCTGTGAGTTGCTTGAAGCGCCTTCTCTTATAGATTCTTCTAGAAGCTAGTAGGTACTAGCTGCTGATGGTTCCTCCAGTGGCTGTATCACTATTAAAGGCTAAGTCACTGCCTTCAATTGATGTTATAAACACAATTGATGTTGTGTTGATGACACGGTATGGGAAGTGTTGAGCGCTCTTGTTCTTGTAATTCAGGGAGCTGGGTGCCCCAGCCAAGTACAGAAGAGACAGAGCCTGTAGTAGGTATCACTCTGCAGGAACTGGGGGCCCTGGCAGGTTGCTGAGCGGGCAGGGCACTGAACATGTCCCCTGGAACAAGAAACTATAGGATTAAGTGTAACCATGTCAGGAAGGCCTTCGAGACTCTCTGGTGTCCTCAGAAAAGCATAGGAGGTTTGTACACAGTGGAGGATGGGTAGGAGCACTTCATTCGTCTCTCCAGGTGAGGGCAAGTCAGGCTAGAGGCTGGGGGCAAAGGCACTGGTGAATGCAGGTGTGTGTGGAACCTGCTGTCTGAGGAGGCTGAACTGGTTGGGAGCAAGGGCAGACCTTGCTCTAATGTCAGTCAGTTTGCTTTTATCCTCCCTGGTCTTCTGCAAGACTTCCCCTGCAGCGGGAGAGATTAATAGTTGAAATCCGCAGAAGGAGGGCTCTTTCCTCTACTACCCACTTCTCAGTTCCCCCTCAAAAGAAAACAATTGTTGAAATTGAAAAATGGTGTTCAGTGAAGGGTTTAAAGACATTTTGAATTTAAAACATATTTTAAAGGTCATTTTAAGCAGTAATTATGTTCTAATGGTGGGGCTCTTAGCAAAAGGCAAGAGTCCCTTGGTTATGTTAGCCCAAATGTGAAGCAGCAAGAGCCAGGTTTTCAGTAGCCCTCAGAACCTAGTGGAGGGATTTGGGCGGGGGAAGTAGTGGGGAGATAAGCTGGGTACAGCCTGTACCCCCTTTCACATCCCACAGCATGCCCCCCTTGGGTCCCCAGGAACAATAAGCCACACACTTAAGCTTGGCCCTAGCAGAGAAGGATCTTTCAAGACTGCCCTGGGGCCTGCCACATCAGAGACTTTGAGACTTACAGGAAGTGGAGCATGCAGGCTGGCCCTGTGCTTTGTCTTCTGCTTCCAAACACTGTCCTTCATGAGTGTCCTAGCAGCAGGCTCTTCGAGAACATTGTGGCCCAGCTGTGTCTGGGGTTGGGGTGAAGGGGGTGGCCTGAACTAGTACCCAGGCTGCAAGGTCTGTGTCTGTGCACTAAAGAGCCTGTGGTCTACATTACTTTTGGACAGGATGAGGACACTGTCTAATTATTTGAAAGTCAATACTTTCTATCCTCCATCACCGACAGTACCCAAATACAGCCCCTCAATCTGCTTTTTTGCAGGAAACCTCACCCGTACAGATGAGCACACACACTTGTGGAAATGCTGATGCTACAAACACACCATGAGCACTTACTGCTCGCTAGACTTGGGAGGCCCTGGAAGAGCTAGCCATAGGTGTGCACCATGGGATCCCTTAACAAGGGAGGCAGCAAGACTGCATTGCAGCTGGGTTTGTAGTATGACAGGCCCTGCAATTAATTTGGGAGGGCTTCATGACTGAGATATAAGGGTCATTAACAGGTGGACAAACTAAAAAAGGGATGACCAGATGCTCCAAATAAAGAAACAAGCAGTGGCCTTCGCATTTGGGGCGAGGCCAGTCTTACCCTAGACTTTAGCCATGTCCTGAAAGATGTAGCATAAGCAGCAAGTCAGGTACACAGAATGCACCAGGGACAGTTCTAGTTGTCTGAGCTTTTGAGCAAGAGTGGGGTCAGGAGCACCCAAACTGATAGCCATGGGGTGTAGGTCTGCAAAGGAGACCTCTGGTGAGGTTCGTGCACCATCTGAGAGAGGACTGAGAGCAGGTGTGGGGCTGGTGGCTTGGAGAAGCCTCTGGGAGCTGGGGTAGGGATGGGTGTGTAGAGATGTGGTCTGGGACTCAGCCCAGGAGGCGGCTGTGGGTGGCGCGTGACCGAAACAGGGAAAGGGGCGAAATATAAAAATATCCAGGAGTGGCGCAGCGCCGGGCCACAGCGTTATTAAACTAAAGCATCTTATAAATCTCGAGCCATTAATAACAGGCTGCCTTCACGTCGGGATAATTTATTCAAATTGCGGGTCCCGGGATGGAGGAGCAGATGTTTCAGAGCTGTTGGTGTCACTGAAAGAGTTCCAGGGGAGGAGGGGCGCTCTGCGTGCTGGTGGCACGGGCTCAGCCCTGCCCCCCTCTGTCCCTCTAAGGAATATCTCCAGTTTCCACCGCCAGGCCCTGATGCAAAGGCAGGACAGGGTCCTTAAGGGGCAGCCAACTTGGTTTAACAAACGCTAGACTAAATAACTGTCTGGAGAGACAAGCAGGAAAGTCACCATATCTGCACCACAATGCCGCTCCTGACTGGCCCAGGCTGGTCTATGGTCACTGCTATCTTGGCTCTTTGAAATAACAGTCCTCACATTGGGGTTGCTTGGAGTCAGGCAGTCTAGGAGTCAGAGGGCTTGGCATTCTTTCTTGCATGATCAGGTAATCCACTGATGCCCAAAAGTAAAACCTGGAGTCTCATTTGCCTCCTCTGTACAACCGAGCAGTAATACATGGATGGTTTGCCTCCTGCTGGGGAAGATGAAGGGAAGCTGGCCTAGGGCTGTCCTTGGATTCAGATCAGCCCTCTGGGTCAAACCTGTCTTGTGGTGGGGTGGGGATGGATGTGTCAGCACCTCAGGCTGAGGGTCTGGCCACAGTTGCTGGACAGAATTCCAGGAGACATGCGTCAGCCCCTGAGTACCTGTCTAGACCCTGGAGAGGTTAACTTCCTCAGATGAAAGCTCTCCTGCCAAACTATCCTCTCTGGCAAGGCAACTCTCAGTCCATGATGTCCTTTCTGTCTCTAACTCCTTCCCTTCCTACATGTCTAATGTTGGGGTATGAGGGGAAGGGGCACAGCTCAGCCGAAGTCTTCATGTCTAGGAATCCCAATCTCCATTGAGTCCATGTGAGTGACCTCACAGGGGACATGTAATCTTGACTTCTTGCACTTTCTCCCATCATGGCAGAGAACTCAGGAAGGCCCTGAGCAGCTCTCAGTGCGCTAACTTGTGCCCTGCAGTAGGTGAAGAGAGTCCTCCTCCTGCTTCTGTTCGGTGGCCCTGAAGGAATGCTTACTGAGTGAATTTCCAGTGAGACCCTGCCCAGTCAGGGAATGCTGTGCCACTCCCTTGGGAGTCCAAGTCATAGATACTTGGGTTCACACTCAAAAGGCTCCCAGCCTCCTCTGATGCCACAGCCTGGTGAGTGACTGCTGGAATATAGGAAGTGACATAGAGGGAGGCACACTTATCTCTTTCTGAAGTCTAACTTGAACCCATGCCACCATCCTGTGATGAGAGGGAAAGGAAGAGTTCCTACTCTCTCTCACCTGGTCCTGACATGTATTGACACCCCCGGTAGGGTTCTGATCGGGACAAACAGCTTAGGCAGATTCCACCCTTGACAGGACAGCATCAGGAGCCAGTGTACAAGGAGAGGTCAGAGGAGCACCTTTTGCCACCTCTGGGGTCTGGCCACCCTAGACAGAGGGGCTGCTGGAGGAGTGGTTGTCAGGAGCCTAGGGTAAGGCTCAAGGAGCCAACCAAGGCCTCCAGCAGACAGGTGAATGGAGGTGGGAGCTTGCGGTGGCTGCCCCTTCCCCCACCATTCCCTGTCAGCATGGCTGGGAGGGTCAGCGGTGACTGTCAGCCCCATGCCTCTGCTCCTGGCACATTGGACCTCCTCCACAGCTCAAGGTTCATTTCCAGTGAAGGAGAAAGTGCAGCCCACGCTCGCAGGGCAATCAGCATGCTCTGTGATGAATGGAGCCTGTGTCACTCAGCGAAAATGAATATTTCTTTGCGATAATGGCCAGATGGTAGCAACTCTCCGATCCAAATTAAAACATGCATGATAAATGCCAGGAAAACAGAGGAAGACAAAACCCCAACCTGGAGTGAATTCTCTCTATAAATCTTCCCTCTATGCCCCTCCCCCACCACAGTGGCCCTGCTAATAGCCATTAAATTATTAAGATGTGCTGCAAGGAGAATGCCAATGTCAGTGGCTCCAGCCCCCTGCCCACCCTGCCTCAGCTTGTGGGGCCAGAGCGGGTAGGAAGTCCAAAGTGGAGGCTGCTTCTCTACCTTGCCCAACTAGGGAGGGTACAGCATGTTCATCCCATGGGCACAAGACGGGCATCATGGAGCAAGCACAGACCGACACCCATACCCAGCCAAGCTCTGAAGAAGGCAGATATATCTCTCCTTAAGCAGGGAACAGTCTCCATGGAGATGAGAAATTAACACCATGCCTGACTTTACAGTGCATGCAGAGGGCAGAAGAGGAGGCTGTCTGAGCTAGAGACTCAGAGAAGGAACGGGAAGGGAATACACAGCAGCAGGGTGGACTGAGGAGGGTTTGTATGGGTGGTGTGGAGCTGGACAACTGGAAGGGGTCAAGAAGTGTGCTTCAAGATTGGGGGAGTTCTGAGGCAGCAGATACTCAGGGCAGGATGGTTTGGTACTGGATTTATACTATCTAGTGTGACAAAGGACTCCTGAATCTCTGCCTTTATTCCCATATCTCTTGTCTATCTATCCTCGTGGTTAGAGCCTTTGTGGACCTCTTGTTCGTTTGATATGCTGGTCAGCCCACCCTATAGGTGCCATCTTGTCACACCCAGATCTTGTGGACTTCAGACTTTTCCAAGGAGTCCAGGCATTCTCTGCCTCCAAGATCCAGACCCCAACACTTTACTTTGGCATTCCTGGGACTCTTTCCCTGGGCCATATTGTTTCCTTGTTTTTCTCTGGACTTGCTCTAGGTCATGGGGCTTGTATCTCTTCTTTTAGTAGCATCTCAGTCCTCAGTCTAGACTCCTCTCCAGCATGGAGAACCTTCCAGAAGGCTATGTAGACTTCCCCAATTGGTGCAGGCTGCCCTTCTGCTGTCCATGGCACACATTATCTCCATTGTTCATGCACACCAACAGACCTCCTCACTCTAGCTCGTGAGCTTTTTGGAGGCCTAGAGCCCAGCAGAGGCTGGAAAATTTCTTTCTAGATCCACACATCTACCTTTATGGTTCATTAGCTCTGCAGGACAAAAGATTCCTTCTGGTGTGGAAAATCACTGCAACTGGCCATTTACACACAAGCTTCAAGCATCCTGAGACACCAAGGCCAGTTACCCAGAGATGGGATGTGGTTGAGATCATAGGATATTCTTGGCATGGATCCCTGTTGATATCTACAAAACCTGTGTTTCAAACAGGCAAGGCCCTTGTGATTCAGGCTACCTTTCCTCAATGGAGCTTCCATGGACTTTTACTTCCTGCTCCTCCCAGCTGGTCTCTACACCTATATGGCCACTGGGTGGCACCTGAGAAGGTCCAGGCTTATACCCTCTCTGTCAGAGGATCTAATACCCTGCACACCTGTTTCCCCAAAGCACAGGTAAGGAGTAGGAGAAGCCATTCTAGACAGTAGTCCAGCCTCACCTCTGTGGATAAGATGCTTGCTTGCATGCTGAGAGGACATGCTTCTGAGTGAGCAGTTGTGAGACATCCCGAAGCCCCCTAAGATGTCAGCAGGATGTGGAAGTGACCAGAAGGATTGAGACAAGGTTGATGACTGGCTATATGTCTCAGGTAAGTCAACTCTCCATTCCCAGAACTTGTTTGGCACTCCATAAATGGAGGTGCTGCTTAGCCAAGCACACAGGGCTGCTACCAAGCACATAGATATAAGGTTCTCACACTAGAAGCTCTAAATGACTCAATGGCAGGATCGGAGCACCACTGTCTCTTTCCATCTTCTAGAGTCCCAGCAGCTGGTGCTGCATGCATTGATAAGGCCCTGTATCTCCAACCTAAGGCCAGGAGGGGCAGACTCTAAAATAAAATGGTGCTCCAAGGCTTTTTTGGATCCAGAAGAATGGGCTTGCACACCTACATTGTCTACATAAGGGTTGACTTGGGGGTTCCCACCTCTTCACGTTATCCTCTGGCCCAAGCCTACAGTTCTATTTTAGAGTCATATTTCCCCACACTGTGATACTGCCCAGTCTTCTAGATCCAGGCCAGTGAAAGACCATCTCTCAAGAAACAAACAAACAAACAAACAAACAAAAAGTAGGATTAGCAGGATGGCTCATTGGTTAAAGACATCTGCTGCCAAGCTTGATGACCTGAGTTCAGTTCCCAGGATTCACAGAGTGGAGAGAAATAACTCCTACTAGTTCACCTCTGACTTTCATACATGCATCACGACACACGCATGCACCAACACACACGCATAAACACCAAGTCCAGATTCCTCTGTTCCATTTAGTAGACCCTCCTTTTCAGCCAAACCCATTCTTCTACGGATTTAAAAATATCTAGAATGCCACCCACATGCCTTGTCTCCAGTTTCATGCCTTTGCTGTGACAGCCCACGTGCTTCCTATTATCTCATTATCACCACCTCCTGGAAGCCTCCCCTGTCCTGCTCCTTTCTGGTAATTCACATACCTATCCCAGTGGAGGCTCTGGGTGGTACAACTTCTATTTGCACTTGATTCATCACACCTCGTCAGAGGTCCTCACCCCATCTCTCTTTGCTCATACACCAGACTCTAAAAATAAATTCGACAACAACATAGCTGCCATGAGGGGGCACCCCACAATCTCCTACTATGCTCCATTAGCAAAAAGAAGTTCAGTGGACTGTTAGCATCCTCTCTATAATGAGAGGAAGTAGCTCTCAGAGTGGATAGCTTTGTGGGAAAGGCAGGAAGTCTAGAGTCAGAGTCAAGATGAGAAGCTTGGGCCTGTCTCTGCCTAGCTCTTTGCCTCACCTCTTCACTCCACATGGCCGAGCAAGTCCAGAACACCACTTGTACCATGTTACCCCCCAACCCACAGGCCTGAGAGTGTGGCTCCTAAACACCTCTATTCAAAGCCCCCTGTGAAAATGAGGGCTCCTACACCTTACCTAAACCTTCAAAGCCAGACATCCCCATCCTGGCTCATGAGGTGCCCCTCACCCACTCGAGTTCACCTTATTTCCCACAGACTCAGCTTCGTGCTCCCATCTCCGGTTCACATAGCCTATTCCCTATTCCTGCTCGGTCCCTGTAGCCCCCTAACCATGCCCATGTTCTTATCATACTGTCTTGGTGAGTTGTAGCAGTAGCCCGAGAGTGCTGGGTATTTCACTCCTACACTGAGGATTGCTCACCCTATAGGGAGCACTTCCTCTCTCTCATTTTCCCATCTTCTCTAGAAGTGGAAGCACCTTCCTGTGTGCTCACACAGTGCAAGGGACAAGATGCTCTGAGAGAGGCAATGGGATGGCTCACCAGAGGGGCATAGCCCTTCTCTCTGTCATTCCTATTCCCAGGCGCACAGGTAGGAGGCACTTTTAAATATCATCCAGAAGGCCATTTGCTATGATTAATACTCCATTTCCCCTGAAACCATTGTTTGCTAAATTAGCTGGGGCCAGAGGGAATTTATTGAGGAGCTTGAGTTTCAACTTAACTTTCTCACTGCAAAAAACAAACAAAAAAACAAAAAACGAAACACCCCAAAACAGAAAAACCCACTTTAAAACTAAAATGCAGATCAAGCTGCACACCCTCCCCCAGCTGAAAACCTAGAGTCCATTTACATTCAGCAGGTTTGCAGTTAATTATATTTTCACACCTGTGGTGGGAGTTACAGATGTATTTATAATGTGTGTCTGCCCCACTGGAGTGCCCTGGGGCCTCTCTAGGGACCCTTCCCCGTGGAGTCACCTCCCCAGCCACAAAGACCTGTCTTCACAAGTCTGTTTGGTGTGGCTGTATAAATTAGAGGAGGCTTCCTAGATTTTAAAAATTCCTTTTCCAAAGGAGAAAGAAAGGAGACAAAGATTCCTTTAAGTCATAACAATGGGGATTTTTTTTTTTTTTTTTGAGAATAAAAACCCCAAGGTAGAGTGAAGCTAGCCCCATGGTTTAGGGAAACTAAGAGCTGGAGATGCTCAAGCAAAAATGAGAGACTGTGTTTGCAGATATGTCATTGAACTTGATCGGTAAAAAAGCCACACCTTGGTTGGACAGCCTGGCTTAGTCGTAAGTTTGCCATCTCTCAATCCTTCCAGATCTTTCAGACTGAGTGCATAGGGCTATTATCTATTTGAGATGAACATTGCTGTGGACTTTCCTTCAATGTTAGCATAAAATGAACCTGGGATATGGGCTTTGAGGTTGGTTCAAGAAAAAACATGATACAAATTGAGAAATTCCAGGTAACAGGAGACCAAAACAGGATAGGAGACTGGGAGCCCTTGGGGTTGTTCTGCTGTGTGTGTGTGATGTGTGTATGTGCCTGTGTATGCGCCCAGGCTAACCTCGAGTTTTGTTCCTCAGATGTTTCCCGCCTTGCTTTGTCTTTCAAACAATTTGGTTTTTAGTTTAATCTCAATTGGCCTTCTTCTTTTAATTTTTTTTTCATTTCATTCATTTTGTGTGCTTGATCGGGGAAAGGGCCGAACACACGTGTGGAGGACAGAGATCAGCTAGAAGGACTCTGTTCTTTCTACCATGTGGGTCATAAGGATTGAACTAAGGTAGCCAGCTTGATAGCAGATGTCTTTTTTTCAGTGAGCCGTTGTGCCAACCCCACCTTGCTTTAAGACAGAGTCTTTCAGTGGCCCAGATCCCAATGAAGCCAGTGAACCTCAGGAATCTGTCTCTGCCTGGCCAGCACTGGGACCACACACGTGTGCTGCATTGCTCAGCTATCTCTCATGGGTTCTGGAGATTGAATTTAGGTTGCCATGCTTGTGTGGCAAGCACTCTATGGACTGAGCTATTGCCCAATTCCATCCACTTCTTGATAGAAACAGGGACGGCTAGAGCAGACTCACAGGTTGGGATAGAGTGGTTCTTGGCCTTGGAGAGACCTACATGGTTTGATGTTCTGGCTAAAAGTGAAGTTAGCTGCCCTCAGGTTGCCGTGGTACCTCTCTCAAGGGGCTGGCTCAGAGGAGGGAGGATGGTTGCTGTCACAGTCCCCATGATCCCAGGGAGGCCCAGTTCGGAAACAAGTTCTGGTGGAGGAACAAAGCATACACACTCACACCCATATGTGATGTGCACAGATTGTGTGTGCCTGTGAGTTGTGTGTGTGTGCGTGTGTGTGTGTGTGTGTGTGTGTGTGCTGTCCAGTTCAGCTTCCAAGAACTCAGAAGGGGACTCAGAAGTTGCAGAGGCTACTAAAGTGTGAACATTTTCTTCTCCTAAGTGTTGATAGACAGATCCTTTTTGTGGCTGCTGTGCGGCCTTAGTCACCAACTACATTCTGAGCTGGCTAGAACTAGCTCTGCTTATTCCTGCATCCCTTGGGCAGCTCCAAACTAGAGTGTGTGGAATCGGGACAAAGCCCTGTGATCTCCAGGCCCAGGATGGCTTCAGGCTGGCAGCATTGCCCTCCAGCTCTCCTCTGCTCTGCAAGCCCCACCACTGCCCCCACCTGCCTGGCCTGAGGGCTTCCTCGGCAGAACCCAGAGGGGGTTCTGTTCTGCCAGAAGCTTTTGTCCAGTGAGTCATTCATTGTTTCCAAAGATGGAAAAATGGACACTTTTGCATGGTGCATTTCCACAAATCAGGGTCAGCCTGCAAGTCCATTTCATCAGGACACACTGTAAATGGCCTTTGCAGTGTAAGACGATTCTATTGCTAGAAGAGCCCAGCACTGAGAAATGAAGCATCTGGAAGTCAATAGTTATGGCCATGGGTCTCCCCCAGCCACGTGCCTGGGCCAGAACCACTGCAGTAGCAGACAGCTGCCCTGCCTGGACTCATACCCCTCAGCTGGTCCCCCGAAGCCCCTGGGAACCTTTACACACCACACGTGGTCTCTGTTTAGAAATAGAATAATGCTTGGAGGAGAAATGAGGAACGTAATAGGATTTCAAAAGCCACAGGACCCGATGGGACTGCAGATGGTGGAGGGGCTGGGAGGGGGGAATGGGGCCTGAGTCTATGGTGGGGAACATGGCCTCAGGGAGGGCCTGGGATCTGCATCGCATGCATCGTGTCCAACCTCATTAGCTGGCCCAGCGGGACTCCACTGCCACGCTAGTGTGTCTGCCATGAGGAGGATGCTCTCTGAAGATGCTGTTATGGACTAAGGGCGGCAAAAAGCTACAAGAACACAGCTAACTGACTCTGCTAGCACCTGCCTAGGGTGGAGTGTGGGCAAGGGCAAACCTAATGACTAACGAGGGTGGGGCTCACACCTGTCACAATCTGCGCCCCCCTTATCATGCATAGTTGTAGCCGAGATGGCAGAGGCTGGGACACAGAGGTGAGAGAGAGCGTCTATGGTGTCTATGCACAGTGTGTGGAGTCTATAAATGAAGACCCTGGGAGCAGATCGAACTGGTATGTTCAGCTCCAGGCACTTTCACAAGACTTGGGGAGGGAGGTGGGACATAAAGAGGGTGTTTTTACTTTCCAGAAGCTTCCTTGGTGGGGGGTGCCAAAAGCAGTTTACAGAGCCACCCCTCCAGGTTCCTCTCCAGGCAGAGCTCAGGGCTCTTTACCTCCTGAGTCTGCCTCAGGCCCAGGTGGGGAGTTGGGGGTGGGGATGGTCAGAAAGCTCACTCCTCCTGCCTCATTCATCTGACCCACTTCCCTGAACTCACTGGGTGTCCCTCAGGGTTCCCTTAGGCTACTATCTCAGCCTCCCTTCCCTGGCCTGGGGAAAACACATCCTGCCTAGTAGGGAGAGACTTAGCCTATATCCTTTTAATGTGGGCTTTAGCTGTTCCAGCCAAAGGCCAGGTGACTGCTGACTTAATCTGGTCATATCTTTAAGCAATTAGGCCCAAATCTGCCGAAGAGGTGACCACTTTTGTGTCTATTTGCCTATGAGCTTTCTCACAGAGGACAGTGAGGCACACCTTGTAAGACTGGAACTTTACTCATTTTCCCACAGGAGGCCTCCCAAAGGCCAGACCTGCCAGCTTTAGGCTGGGCCTCTGGAACAGTGAGCTGCTAAGCGTCGGGCCTGAGGATCCAGCCTCCACTTTGGTTCTCATGTGGCTGGAGAATCTCACATCAGAGAGGGAAAGAGCTCTGCTTCTGTTTCTGCCAGCCTGAACTGAGCAATTCATCCATACCAGAGAGAGACCAGAGCTCTGTAGGTAAGGCTACCGTTACACCCACAGTTCCATCAACAGGTGTCCATGCCCACTCCCAGGACCCCACGTGACCATGGGATGCTTCTAGAAGTGCAAGAAGTGGAATAGGAAACTGGACCTCTGAAGTGCTGAGTGAGAAGTAGCCTCTGTGTGGGTGGGGGCGGGAGGGGGAAGCCCTCCTCCTGACAAAGTCCCTTTGATGACCTGGGAGGCAGTTGGGTGGAGATCCCAGGGGCACATGTTTGTCCCAGGATCTAAGGCTTTTGATGTTGAGTGGCCTGGGAGCAGAGCTCTCTGGTGTGAGACAAAGATGCTGTCCGGTAGGGCTGGGGCCCACCATCACTCTCTGCTTCTGTGGCACTTCCTTTCCTGGCCCCTCTGGCTCCAACACATTCTCCAAGGTCTCTTTCACATACACCATGTGTACGCCCATGTATGTGTGTATGGAGGCGGATACTGGATGCCTTCCTCAATCACTCTCTACCTTACTGTTTTAAGACAGGGTCTCTCACTGAACCTGGAGCTCACCAGTTGGCTAGATTGGCTGGCCAGGAAGTCCTAGGATCCTCCTAGCTCTGCATACGTTGCCCCCATCACCCAGTGACAAGATCATAGGCCTATAGCATATGCTCAGCTTTCTACCTAGGTGATCGGAGTCCGAACTCAGGTCCTTACGACTCAAGCTCTTTACCCACTGAGCCATCTCCCTCCCAGACTACCTCTTCTCACTTCTGTTTTCCCTCTTCCTTCTTACCTGCTTCACTCCTCTCCACAACCCCAATCCTCCCTTCCTTCCACACCCCTCTTCTTTATTCCTTTAATCCTTTTCACCTTTCCCTCCTTCTTTTCCCTCCCTTCCCCAGAAGAAGTATTTAATGGATATTAAATTATTTTAAACCAACTTTCTTTTTTTAAAAAAAAACAGCTTAGTGATAGTGCTGACTCAGGACCATCTCCCTGTTTAATATTGAATATGCAATTAATAGATAGATGTTTAGGTTTGGCTCTTCTCTTCCCTCCTTTCCGCTGCAGCAAGAATAAAAGAGCTGATTAATCTGGCTTGGGGCAAGTGTCAGAGCAGGAGATATATGGGAGAAAGGCGATGAGGTTAGCAGCTTGGAGTCGGAGAGCAAGTGCCTCCCAGGCAAGGGATGGGTGAATAGTATTAGAGTAAGCGTTAAGCTGGACTGGAGCTGAAGGGATGTCCCACACTTATTTCAGTTCTGGAGAACCTACTAGGGCCTGGCCGGCCTGCTCCCTCTGAGGCTTCTCTAGGTGAGGTCTTGTTCATGCCACAAGGTTTCTTCTCCAGCTCTTGGGATCTCTTTCTTTCAAGTCCAGAAGTACCATTTCCTTGTGTTTCCTCCTCTGAGTTCTCTGGCTGTCCTTCTTTGTGACACCTGGTGGGACTGACTGTCCATGCAGTCTGCCCATACCTGAGAGCTGCCCCTCTATCGTGTGGCTCCCTGAATATGGGGCTTCGGGTGAGGCACTGCATGTCTGGGTGACTTGGACCCAGCTCTCATTGTGCCTGCCTTCAAGACACCATTTCTAGGAGAGACCCTGAGCCCTGCCATCTGTCTCCTAAGCCCAGAGTGAAGCTGAGCAAGGACATGATCCTGCCTTCATCAATGAAGTTGCCGTGTGGGCTTGCTCGCTGAGGCCCTTTACACCTGAGTGTATCATACCTCAATTATCAGGGTCCTGTGTTGCTCAGTGAGCCCTGAGCGAGATGTGTCATGTCTGTGTCCTAAGACATGAGGTGTCTTTGGGAAGCACCAGGGATCTGCTTGAGCCCTAGTGGGTAGGACCTGAAGCTCAAGCTAAAGAAAGCCTAAGCCAAGTAAGCAGCTTGAAACAGTGGGCTCAAGGTGGTGTTCTGGGAGGAACCATAGATCACTGGGACCAGTGCCACCTCTAGTCACACTAGAGCTCCTTCAGGACAGCTGACTCTGAGTTTTAAATGTCTTCATTCTGTTTGTTTTCTTATAAGCTTTTAGAGAGGAGAAAGATGAAGAAAAGAGAAATTCCTTAGTGATTAGTTGAGCTAATGGACTGTGAAAGCTGGGGCAGAAGTCCCTGAATCTGGAGTTGTGGCCAAAGGGGCACCTGGACAAAATTCTACAGTGATGGGAGGCTTGGCAGGAGGCAGAAGATAGCTGGGACTGACCTGACACCCCTGTTTCATCCTTATACCCTCCCTCTTGCCTAATGGACCCCATCCTGGGACTTTCTTAATTAGTGGATTGATGAGGGACGGCCCAGCCCATTGTGGGTGGTGCCATCCCTGGGCTGGTGGTCCTGGGTTCTATAAGAAAGCAGGCTGACCAAGCTGTGGAGAGCAAGCCAGTAAGCAGTATTACCCCTGCCTCAAGGTTCCTGTTTGAGTTCCTGCCCTGACTTCCCTCGATGATGGACTATGATGTGGAAGTGTAAGCCAAATAAACTGTTCCTTCCCTCCCAACTTGCTTTTGGTCTTGGTGTTTCATCATAGCAATAGTAACCCCAGCCCTCACAGTTCTTGCTCTTGGAAAGACTCCTGGTAGAAGAGTGACCAAACAGCTCCCCCCACTCCCCTCCTCTCTCTCTCTCTCTCTGCTGGCCAAGGCCAAAAGCAGGTATCCTTCCCTTTCCCTGTCCTCTAGGTTTTCCTGCTCACAGGTAGCTTAGCTGCTCAGTTCACCATTTTTCTGAGCCTGTGTGCTCTTGGGTGGAGACAGGACAATGTCCCCTGGGCAGGGGGGAGGAGGGGTTCTGGATCTGACCAGAGACTGAGTTTGCCCACATTCCTCAGGAAGTAGTTGATGGCAGTGCTCAGTGCTGAGGTCAGGCAGGCCACAGTAAGTGTGAAGTTGGGGTTGGAGGCAAACTCCATGAGAAGCAGGAAGGACAGCGATCTCCTTTCCAAGGTTGTCAGTCTAGACCCTAGCAGGAGCCTGCAGCTCCCTTCCCTCCTTTGGGCTCAGGTGCTTTCTTTTCTTTCTCAGGTGAGGCAGTGTGCTCAGTAAAGACTGCAGACAGAATCTAAGCCTGGGAGGCAGGGGCCTGACCTTTGATGCTGGAGATACTCTTTATAATTATCTCTTGCTTTGTTTTCACATTGTAGCACGGCTGAATTCTATCTAGGTGGTACCTAGAGATAGGGCTGTGCCCAGAGTGCGTGCAGGTTACCCCGGAGCTGACTTGGGGAAGCAGTATAGCTACAAAGGCACTGTAATTCCAGGAGAATTGTTGCCTGGTGACAGAGATGTCCCTGGCTGGCCACATGTCCTGTCCTCCCAAGGCTGGGCTTCTAGGGTAATCTCTCTTTTTCTCAACCCCTCTCTCTTTTGTGTGTGCACACATAAGTGTGCATGTTTGTGTCAGTGCATGTGTATGCAAGTCTGTTAGGGTGTCAGCCTTGTGCCAGTCTCTGGAGAGCTCCCTGCTCCAGGTGAGCATTTGTGGGTAAAGCATGTCCTTCTCCCTCTGCCCCCTTCCAGACATCTGTCTGCCTGCTCGTAGCCACCTCTCCGATCTGTATCTCCATGCTGGCCTGTCCTGGCCTGCATCCCCACCACAGTCCCTCTCAGGCGAGTTCCTTCTCAGCAGACTCCTCTTAGAACAGAGTCACAACTCTCGCATCTCTCCTGGCCGGGCAGTGTTCTGTTCAAATCCCATCACTGTTTTTCTTGACAGAAAACAGGCAGGCACACTACTTTTGCCTAACTAAGAGAATGCAAAAGGATAATTCCTACATGGTAACTTGTTTCTTTAGACAAATAGTAACACCTTCCCTCAGGCCGGCAGGCCCTTGTCTCTTAGCTCCTCCATATTGTCTTTCTACATCAGTCACCCAGAACAACAAAGACCTGTCCCTAGCCTTCTGTCTTGAGGGGGAGCAGCAAGAAGAAGAAGAGGTAAGGAGTCGCTGCAGCCGGGCAAGGTGGGAAGAAAGGAGGAGGGGGAGGGGGCAGAGACAAGTGGGCCCTCACGTGAAGGGGGCTGGCGCAGGCAGCTACTACCTCCTCGGCTCTCGCTGTCCGCAGGCTTCACCTGGATCGGCCGGTTCATCTGCAACAGAGCAGAGGGTACAACATTATAGGGAGCCTGGGGCCAAAGTGCTCAAGTACCAGTGTGCAGGCCACGCCCACAACGAGGACCCGCACACCTTGAGACAAGCAAGTACATCATCCCAAAGTTCCACCTGTTTTCCTCCACCATCTCATTCTCCAAAGCCCAGTATTTCACGCCTGTGGGGTGGGGTTGAGTCCTTTGGGTTGGAGAAGCTATAGGGCTCTCCTTTCTTTGAAGAGCTCTCAATAGCCTGATACCAGAAGCTGAGGTTGATAGCATGCCTGTTTCTGATCTCTTCACCCAGAAGACCCTCCTGTACGCGAGGCACACCTGTGGTCCAGTCTTGGGTCTCTCAGTACAACTGGCTTTAACTAGCTGGTCTCTGCAGAGGACTTCAGCCCCTGTCATCTCTAACACTGGTCTATGGGACAGAGGTGGTGGAGGACTTGGTTCCCACATCTATGTCTAGAGCGGAGCTCTTTACTGGAGTTCCCGATGGAAGTTAGAGAGATCCGCCGAGGGTGGAGTAGACACTGCCAGTTTTCTTGTGCTTGTAGGGAGTATAGCCTCAAGGCCCTGGGGCGCTGGCCAGCCTGCGCTGGCCTCTCGCAGGAACAGGTGCAATAATATGTTTGGCCACTAGGGGTCTCTGAACTCCAAGCAACCTTGCTCAAATCGCACTTTAAACCTAGCTCCTAGCTCGCTAGGTTACATCTCTCCAGCCTTGGGTTCCCGCCGTATTTCAGACAATAAAAATTATAGAAACCACACAATGCGACGTTCTTTATGTCTTCGCCATATTTCTCCTCTATGCCCCTCCCTGATGCCTTTTTACAATTGCATTTCTCTCACAAGAACAGGCCCCAAGAAGCAAGGAGAGCAGCAAAAGCACCCCCATTTTAAAGACAGAGAAGCCGAGGCCAAGAGACAGTCAGGCGTTTTTCCAGGCCACCTTGTGGCAGGGTCTGCAAAAGCTATTTCTGCACTTGCTTCCACTGCACCTTAAGACCTTGTTGCCAATTCTCCTCCCTTCCAGGGCCTGGACCAGCAGTCACAAGCTGCCTCCTGCCTTCCAGTCTAGGATTTGAAGTGAGTTTTGGCTGCGTTGAGACAACTGGAGGTTGGGAGGAGGATGTTTGTGACTCAGCAAGGTGAAGCTGAGGCCAGGAGAAGGGCAGAGCCATGCAAGGAAGGACAGAGGCAGCAAGCAGGATTCAGAGTGAGGGCAGACAGAGAAGGAGATGCAGAAGCCAAGGCCAGCAAGGCAGGCCTCTGGGGGGGCGGGCTGTCCTGTTTTGCCACCAGGTCGTGATTGACAGCCTTGGAAGGGGGTGAAAGAAAGGTGCTTTTTATGAAAGCTCCAGCCCCTCCAGAGAGGGACATAGAGGAGACTCTTAGAGCAAACTGCCAGCACGTGGGAGCATGACAGGGAGCTTTTGGATTCCCAACAAGACTGTCCTTTCCAAACTCTGAAGGAAGCGAAGTGCCCAGAAGGCTGATCAGGAATCTCACGATGGGAGAGAGGCTGTGTGTGTTGGGGTGGGGGTGGGGGGGGGAGTTTGTTGTTGTTACTCTTGGCTTGCTGTTTGGAACTCAGCTTCTCACTGGAGATTGGACCTAGGGCTGTGCACATGCTAGCCAATGCTCCAACACTGGGCTGTAGCCTAGCTGTCATTTTTCTCTATCCACCTTGGGTATCCTTCCTCCTCATCTGGGGACTTAGCAGGGTTGGACCCAGGGACCCAGATATGGCCATTGCTCTCTCTCACACCTAACTCTCCAGACTTTGTGCTTTCGAAGAGGATATTTCTCTGAGGTCAGGATTATTATCTACAGCTTGCTAGGAGGAACCTGACTAGGATGCTACCAGGAGAGGCAGGGGCAACACTAACCACAGACGCAGTGACTAGCCTTCATGGATGTTCTGTTAGGAATCCTAGCCACCTGGGGAGAAAGGGCTAAACAATAAACGGAGAAGACAAAAAGTCCTAGTAGTAGTGACAGTTTGGGACAGGTTATTTGGGTCACCAAATTGTATTTAATCCGTAAGCTGCCCTCACTGCTTCCTGTGTTGGTTCCCCCACCCCACATTTCTACATCTTCCTCCTTCAAGTTCATTCCTTGGGCCTGCAATGCCCTGTCCCAACATTCTGTCATTCTTTGAGGCTAACAGGAACCCTGTTGTGGACTGAATTTTGCACCCCTCGTTCATATAGTGAAGCTGGAACCCTCAGTGTGATTGAGTTCGGAAAAACAAAGCACCAAAGAGGCAACCGCAGTTACATTAAGTAATAACGGCAGGTCTCACGAGGGACTTTGTCCTGACTCTTCCCTTATGAGACAAAGAGGACATACCAGGGACAAATGCACACAGACAAAGGCCTTGTGAGGACACGGCAAGAAGGTGATCCTCTTCAAGGAAGAAAAGACGTCAATCAAAACCAAACCTGCTCACACCTTTGTCTAGAACTTCCAGCCTCCAGAGGACTGAGAAGTACATGCTGGTAGTAGTTTAAACCACACTAGTATCTTTACTCAGCAGCCCCAGCAAATGAACAAACCTGGTCCATGAAGTCTGACTGACGGAAGGCTCTTACAGGGAACCCACCCTTTTCCTTACAGAAGGCAAACTTGAAGGTAGCATCTACTGTAAGAGGTGGGGGGCATAGGCCACTGGGACTCCATAGCTGCAATATGCATTATACTGCTAGCTTATGACAACTTCTGGAACGTATGTGGGTAGAGAGAGTCGGCTCGGTCAAGGAAACAGATCTTCAAAGAGATTAAGATACCAGCCCAAAGTCACATAAATGGTCAATGGAAGTATCAGTATGAACCTGGACAGATGGGCTCAGGGTGATCTAAGGAAGGTCCTGGCCAAGATGAAGAGATGGGAAGAGCTCTGGTGAGGGGGGAGGTCTGGCTGAGTAAGACATCAGAGGCGTGTGAACCAGACCCAGCCTAGTGCTGTCCTTCATTCACACTGCAGCGACTTTCAGAGTCGAGACAGGCAGGGAGCCATGCAAGGAGGAACCAGCTGGGTCTGCCTCCCCAGGCAGAGCCTTATCATTAGCAACAGTGTAGCAAGCAAAGGAGGTTCTGAATTCCAGGCCAGTGATCTTCAGACAGGTCCTATAGTTACCAGGGTCTGGGACAGAGAGCTTTCTGACATGATACATTCCATCTCCTATGGAAAATTGTAAGGTGATAAAATTTCTCCTTATACATGGAGCCATCTGCTCTAGTGGACACCCTGCCTCCTGAAGCCACTCCCTGGCCCTGTCTTTGGTACCTCATGATGCTCAGCCTTACACTCCTGAGTTAGGCCTGGCATGTCCCCTTCAAAGAGTCTTTCATGCCATGCCAGGCCTGGAAAATACATCTAGACCTCCTCCAAAGTTTACTTCTGGCTCCTTCACTCCTCATTGGCCCCTGTGCCTCTCCCAAATTTCACTGAGGGCTTCCTGGTGGTGGGAGTCGGGGTTCTCTTTGTCTTGTCATTTAAACCTCATCTGCAAGCTGGGTGCCCATGGGTTCTCTTCACAGGCCACTGGAGCAAAACTGACTTGGATCCCATTAAACTGAGTCTTCTAGAACCATTTTGTCATTCCCATTGCAACTGAGGGTGGTCAGTGTCCAACCAGCCTTTGCAAGGCTTGCCCCCAAGTGCTGGGTACAGTGATCAGGTAACATACAGGCAGAGTTTCTTATTATGCAGCAGAAGTAAAATATCAGACTTGGGTGTGGACGTTTCCCAGCCTGTGCAGGCTCTGCACAGGAAGCTGCAGCTGGAGGGAAGGAAGACTGCCCTCCCTGTTTCTCATCCTATATAGGTCCAGCCTCATCAAGCCCTGGTTCTGCCTTAAGGAGGGAAGTGTGGACAGAGCACACTGGCTTGGGCAGATGCAGTCACGCTGCAGAGATGGCGAGAGACGAAAGGCCATGTGTGGCGGAGGGAGTGAAGCCAGGAGGACACCCTAAAGAGAGGGGCAGTGACAAGGTTTGTGGAGGAGTGAAGGATGGAGCAAAGGAAGACCCGGAGGGAGGATAGCCACCCTGTACCCTCCTTGTAGCAAACATCATTTCTCAGGCTCAAGTCAGGGTCTCAGGACACCCTCGGTCCTTACCTTCTCCTGTTTCACAATCCCCTGTCATCCATCCACATCTCCCAACAATGTGAGAGACCCTGACAAAGCCACCACATGTCATTTTTCCTGAACAGTGTTCTTCATTCTGGATCCTACCTTCCAACAGGGGCGGGGCGCTAGCCCAGCCAGGGTAGCCTCCCATGAATCAAGAACCGCTCCCTGAGGAGCTGATGGATCCTGTGCCAGACCTCTGAGGAGACTACTTGGGAACTGTGGTGTCTTTCCAGGTAGAGCCCCCTCAGAAGGAGCAAACTGATTTGGCTTGGGTGAAGTGGTTTCCTGAGCCATGCACAGGTGGCTGGGGCCAGAAGAGAGCTGACCTTATCCTGTCCCTTGCCACACCCAGGCCCAGCCTCGTCAACTTCTGGCTCTGCTTTGGGGAAAGGGATGTGTACGGAGCTGGTCTCACTAGATCAGGACTCAGGGCCAGCTTTGCTCTGTACAGAGGGAGAGGGTGGGCAGACGGATGGCTCCTTCTCAGTCCCTTCTCTCTGGTTCTGTCTCCTTGTCTCCTGCCCCTCCCTCTGCCACTCTTTGCATCAACACATAGCCATGCATTAAACAAGACATTCCATTAATTTCTTCATCATCATAACGTACACTGGGACATACCCTTTAAATATTCATTCAGCTATGAAAACTGGGCATTAAAATTTTAATAATGTCAAGCTCATTTGAACCAGGCTCCTTGGGGACGATTACGATACAATTAGAATAAATACGATGATTGAGCTGGTCGAAAGGCTTCACCTGTCCAGCATGGCTCTCTGTATGGATAGAGACCTGTGGCTGATGGGTAGACAGACTGACAGACAGGCCAGGCTCTTTCCTGACTCCATCTTCCCTCCAACACCCGTGCGGCCTCCTCTCTGCTCTGTGCCGCCACATCTGCTCCTCACAGGTCTCTGCTGCCTGATCCCTGAGAGCCAGGGTGCAGGGCACCATCCATCTTCAGGAAGAGGGCTCTGACTAACACCTGATTCCAGTTCCTCCTGGTACCAGCCAGGCTGCTCACAGGGTTTGTGTGGGAGCATGGTTTTACTTGTGTAAACTTACTCTCCCCAACCTTAAAAGGGATTTGTTGGACTGGGATGAATACCATATATATGACCATAGACATGGTCAGTCTAGACATCCAGGGGTCCCTGAACAATCAGCTATGCTCTGTCACCAAAAGGAGAGACTTCTACCTTCTGCAGCAATGTCCTCCCTGAAGGCTGGTATGGAGATTTGGGGTGAGGCTGAGCCTTTCTGCGTTCTTCATTGCCTTACCGCTATCAAAACCCAATTCTGGAGGTGACCTAGGATTGGCTTCTTGTATAGTCATCCAGCTTCTATTTCCCTGATGATAGCCTTCATTTCACATTAGATCATGAGCCCTTCTTAGGAGCTGGTACCTCCAGACCCAGCCTCTTGAATGAGCAACCCTGGATCACATGTGCACATGAATGATTTGTAGCATAGTGTATAATTGTTGCCTTTAAAGAATTCATGTTGGCTCTGGAGGTCAGGATGAAAGGAAAAAGTAAAAGAATACAGAAAGTAGTGCCCACTACAGGGTAGGCAGGAACAGCTTCTCCTGGTTCCTGTGTCTGTGGGCAGAAATAGCCCTGTGGTGTATGGCTTATAGGAAGAAGTGTACTTGATTTCAAAGGGCTAGTCCTCTGTGTTCTATTCTGGGTTCCCCTCCCACTGGCAGTCCTTGAGCCCCAGGTGCTGCCTGGGTTGCAGGTGAGGACCAGCAGGAACAAGTGGTCTTAATGTGTGGTAAACTGTCTCTGGGACATGGTCAGTACTGGTACAAAATGCACACATTGCTGGGATATGGCCAGCCCTGTCACAGCAGAGCCAGACTAGGCTGCCATAAGATGAGGATGCTCCATTCTGATCCCCATAATTTGCCCACTGCTGGTTGGAATGGATGACAAGCATGATACAGATGTGTGAGGATCAGTGTGTAGAAGGAGACAAACTTTGCAAAGAGCAAAGATCCCAAACCAAAGTCATGTTCCAGAATATCACTTACAAAGCACAAGTTCAAAGGCAAAACTCAAAGAATTGCAAGGTAATGACACCCCAACTTCTAAGTGTGTGTGCCTGTAAGGCTGCTATTCAAAGGTGTGTCTTTAAAAGATAAGCTTCAACCCCTGTCCTCCACCTCCACACACACTTTTTTGGAGATAGGATTACATGATATAGTCCACCCAACTTCAAACTTGCAATCCTCCTGCTTCCTCCTCTCCAGTACCACTGTACTTGTCAACCTCGGGCACTTTTGAGAAGCATGTGACTGAGGATGGGCAGTCACTGGCATGCTAGTCTGGTGGTGAAGATCCCCTTATGGTTGGAGAATAGAACTCCCCCATAAATTCTCAGGGAACAAAGGTGTGTGGCTCTCTATGTGGCCCTCCTTGAACTTTACCTTCGCACAAACAATGAAGTTAACACATGAATGACAAAAGTACTTGTTCAAAGCTGCCAAGAGGTCACAATCTCATCTGGTACCGCGTTAGATTCCCAGGCTGTGCATCACAGGTTCTGAGCCCTTGCCTAGAGACTTCCACTGCCCCTGGTGAGGAAGGCTCTCAGGGGAAAGATAGAAGCTGGTACATCATTGTAGTTTGTTGTATATATTACTGCTTTAATTGCCTCCTTAATAAATTGCATATGGTTCACTCCACAGAGAAGGGATAGAGGTTCGAGGAAATATGCCTTTCACCAGCAGTGAGGCCTGACTATGAACACACCCAGTGGCACCCATAGCACCCACCATGGATTGTCAGGACAGCTGGCCCTGTCAGGGTACAGACTTCCAAGGCTACCTGGTTTTGACTGCCATTGGTCTCTTTTCTGCTTGGTGGCCTCCTATTCCTCCCATGGTCTCTTGGCTTCTCCTCTTGGTCCTGCAATATATATCAGATGTCTTTTCAAGCCTGTCATTTTTTTCTTTTTGTTGCTTTGTGACACTGATGGAATGCTCTAGTCCCAGACTTGATGATTTGCTTAATGTCTGTTTCCACTCTGTGAGGGCAGGGCATAGCCATTTTGTTTCTGATGTACACCCACGCTCCAATCATGGCCGCAGGAGCAGTGCATGTTTGAGTCATACCGAGGACTTGGAAATAGCTCAGTCATTGAAGTACTTGTGCAAGCATGAGGGCCCAAGGTTGACACCCAGAGCCTGTGTGAAAAAGATGGGCATGGCAGCAGGTGCTTATAATCCATCCCAGTGGTCGGGAAGGAGAGCCAGGCAGATTTCTGGGGCTCCCTGGCTATCCAGCCTAACCTTCTTGGTGAATTCTAGGCCAGTGAGAGACATTATCTCAAAAGCCCAAGTTGTGTTTACTTCAGCATCGCATACACTAGAAGTGGAGAAAAGCAGAGGATATGGTCATGGCCCCTGAAAAGGGTTGACCACACAGATCCTAGAAACAGCCTACATTTTTAAAAGTACAAGAGGACTGGTTGAAAAGGTTTCAATGAGAGACAGAAGAGGGATTAGAGGGAAGGGAAAATGAATGAAATCCATCATATAAATATTTTAAACTGTCAAACAAAAACAAAGTAGACAGTGTCCTGTGGAATGACACCGGGAGTTGGCCACACACACACACACACACACACACACACACACACACACACCCTTAGCATACTCGTCAAATGGATGACCGAGGCCTCTCTCAAGTGGCATCGTCACCGAGACCTTGTGCCTGGCAGAAGTGTCCAGAGGCTGGTAGAGGGTCACCCACCCTTTACACTTGTTTCCAGACCAAAGAGAAAGACCCTTTTAACTCTCTGCCCTCCAGCCGAGTGGCAGTGTTGTACCTTCGGATTAGGCAGGGTTTATTGAGGCAGCGATCCAGATCTGTCCTTTAGAGAGACAGTCAGCAGTACTGGACCAGACAGAACAGGGCTATTGTTAAAATATGTAAATCTAGAGTCCATTGACATGCAAACCCTCCAGACAAGTTTTTTTTTTTTTTTAAATAAATCTTCTGTTCTCCCTTCCTGATCCAAGGGGCCATCTGATGCTTACTGGGTCAAGATACATCACCCCTGCCAAGCTCTTCACCCCGTTTTACTCCTCTTTTCATTTGCCAACTAAGGTCCCTGGCATATTCCTTGGGCAAAGTGCTTGCAGTGCCTACCCCAAGGTCACTCCCAGAGACCCTGCTGTGTGCAAGCTCCTCCTTCAACTCTCATCACCTCCTCTTACTTTATTACAACATAAATCCTAAGGCTTTGCCTCCACTTCTCGAAAGCCTTCCATGATTGAGTCCACTTGATTACACCTGTCTCTTTGTGTGTGGCGTGTGCATGGCGTGTGGTGGCCAGAGGTCAATACAGCATGTCTTCCTTCATTGCTCTCTACCTTAGTTTTTTGAGACAAGCTCTCTCACTGAACCTGGAGGTCAGTGATTAAGCTAGACTGGTTGACGGTAAGCCTCAGGAATCCTCCTGCTTTCTGCCTTACCAGTGCTGGGATGACAGGCACACTTTGGTGAGCCTGGAATTTATGAGAGGATCAGCCTCATGTCTGCAGGCTTGCATGGTAAGCTTTGCTGACTAGGCCATCTCCTGACCTTCACACCTGTTACAGTGTGCATCACTGACTTGGGATGCTTTGCTCCGCACTGTCAACAGTGCTGGGTTCCGAGGAAAGCTACTCAGAAGCATCAGAGCTTCTAATAGGGGACATGGCTGGATCCTATCCTAGGAATGGACCTGGTAGTTGTGAGAAAGGATCTATGAGGTCAGGCTTGTGGTGGGAGCTGGGCACCTGGACAGGACAAGGGTGAACTGTGACAAGAAACTTTCCTGTGCTCCAGAATTTTCCACGATCACATAGTGGATGTTACATCCTTTGTTCTTTCCTGAAACTCAATCTCTCAGGGTGGGTGGGATTGAGGCTGGAGGGCACTGTGGCGGAATGAACAGAGACAACAAAGGGGAGGAAGGAAGGTCATGGGGTATGAGAGTGGGGAGAGTCACTGAGGGTGCGGGGATAGGCAGGCTGTATCTGCTAAGGCTGGTAGGGCCTGAGCTCTTCTGTGGGTTCGGTTTCCCTGCTTGTTAGAGACAAGATCAAGTTCCACCAGGGCCTCTCCTAGCAAGGAGTGGGGTGAACTCAAAGAGGCCTGAGAGACACCAGACAGATGCTTAGAGCAAGATGGGCTGCTGGTCCCTGGAGCCTTGTGGGAAGATAGGAGTCCTGAACTGACACAAGAAAGGTGCTGGACAAACTAATTCATTATCCCATGGTACAGCTCTGCTGCTTGGTTCCCAAGTGACTCCTCACCCCAGGCCAAACCCGGAAAGGGGACTAAGCGTGTGTGTGCGATGCAGAGCCCTTAGTCCAAGCAGCCCTCTTTGCAGACAGCCTACACAACATCCTCTTTGGTCCAGCTCTACAAGCAGGCTGCCCGGCAGTTGCTATGCAACAGGCTTCTCTGCTCTATAGTGTCCAGCCAGCCGCAGCAGGCAGCACTGGGAGGCTGTTTTGTTGGTGGGCGGCTTGTGCTGCCCACACTTCTTCCGTCTGTTCACCTTCCTCCTCATCCCCCTTGGAGCCTTCTTCTCCCCCTTTTCCTGGATTTGTTTTAAGCCTACTGTGCTTTCAACTAAATCTCCCTTTGTCCCTGTACCCTGGACTGGTCAGAGGTCCTCTGGCCGGCCCAATCCCACCACTGCTTCCAGTAGAGGAGACTTCCCAGTTGGTGTTTGGTGTCCCTTGTCCCCTGAAGCTTTGTGATACAATAAGGAGGGGAGAAGTCTTTGACGTTCACGAATCTCTGGGCTAGGGCAGGTGAAGAAGAAGATTACTAAGATGGAGCCCATGGATCTCTGACCCTAAGGAAGTTATTATTTAGCCATAAAGACTGAGTCTCCCAGTGCCAAGGGTTCCTTGTCCATCTTAGTCTTGCTATTCCCAACCCAGCCTCAGGGCAGTGCTGGCAGAGGTAGGAGGACCCTCGCAGTCTTAGTTAAGCACCGCTGCCTTGGAAACCAAACTAATTAGCTGCTGGACCAGGCTGGGTCACTAACCCTCTTTAGGGTGGGGGTGCATGATGGTTGAAAAACAGTGGATGGATAATTCTGGATGAAAGCAGATCTGATTTAGTTGCCAGGCCCTGATTTCAGTCCTAGCTTTGCAGTGTGCTTGCTCACAGCAGTTACTTAACCCCTTAAAGGCATACCGTCCTAGAATGCAGGGGATTGGGGCTTAGTGGAAACTCACGCACAGTATCTCACAGCCATCCTCTCCCTCCTGCCCTCCCGTGGCTCTCCCTGGCCCTCTGAGGAGAGGCTGAGATTATGGTGGGAAGGCCAAGAAGTGAGGTGCTTCCGGATACCAGAGACTTGTGGTACCTATTACTCTGCCCCAGGGCCTATCCTTTGCTCTTGTCAAGATTTGCCCTCTCTACTTGGTCTATCAGGACTGGTGCCTGTTTCTTCAATGGACCACAAAATTCATTCATTCACTCACTCACTTATTCAGGTCTCTGTGGGCAGAGCCTGTTCTATGACACCTCTGTCCACACCAGTGTTCACTGCCCAATCATTTAGAAGAAAAAGACCCACTAAGAGCCCATTCTGTTCAATTCTTCTTGGGACCCACTGTACTTTGGGCTTGCTGATTTGGCTAGGTTAGCTGGCCAGTGAGCTTTAGTGATCAACATGTCTCTTCTGAATGCTGGGATTACAAGCTCGTGCCATTATAGCCAGCTTTTCAGTAAGTGCTGGGGACTGAACTCAAGCCCCACTTTGCTGACTAAACCATCTTCCCAGCGCATTGTGTGTCTATTTTTATTTTTATACCACAAAATTTTTGATACTATGGCTCTATAGTCTAATTTGAGATCAGTGTTTACTGTTGTTGAGATAGAGTCTGAATACGTAGCTTAGGTTGGCCTTGAGCTCACGGTGTAGACTAGGCTACCCTCAAAATATGGCAATCCTCCTGCATTAACCCAGTGTTGAGATTAAAGGTATGAACCTCTATGCCTCTGTTTTAAAGTTTTCAATATAGAGGTCTTTTACCTCCTTAGTTAGATTTATTCTTAAGATTTGTTGTTGTTTTGTTTTTTTTTTTTTTGAAGCAATTAAGACTTGGACTTTCTTTATGTTTCTGTCCCTAGCACAGCATCATGACCAATTCCTGAATGGCCTGACACATAGCCCTGCATTGGTAGGGACCAGCTACCAGCCCAGGGAAGTCCTCTCCTCATTCTGACTGGTGAGTATCTGCCTAGGGAGGGGAGATAGATCCCCACTGAGTGTGTATGTGTGTGAGTCTCAGGACCATGTGGGCTGACTTTAGTGTTTAGTGATCCGTGAGGCCACGCTTCCACTCCAAATATGGATCTTCCTTGTCTTTCCTCACCTGCTGCAGCTGATCCTGCCTCCCAAGGCAGTGCTGAGCAGTTCTTCACACCTAAGGTCGTAGTGTTTTCTTATAAATGTACCCATGATTTCCTTCAAACAACCATCAGGTGCCTAGGACTGCTACCTGTCCAGCCTTTGCAGTGGCTCTCTGCAACCCACATTGCCACTATTGCCTCTGAAGATTTAGACTCAGAGGCCCCTGAACAAGCTAGGAGAGTAGGCCTGAGAAGGGGAAGGCCCAGGAACTTGGACAAAGACCCTTTTCTGTGTCTTCTACCCCTCTCCCTCTTTTCCTCTCCTCTTACCTGAGTCAAATGCTCTGAGTGCTCTCCCCCATCTGCTCCCTCACCCTACTAGGTTCGTCCCCAGCCAGGTTTCTTCCACCCTCTCCCAAAGTCTGAACCTTCCTAATTCTCTCCCATCACCCAACACTTCAGCCTCAGCATAGGCCTGGGGAGAAAGCCCACACCAAGTAAATGACAAATGAAGAGGAAATTGCTCTTAATCCCCACGCCACAATCTGGTGATGTCGGCCAAGCGCAAACCTGAGTCATCCTCAGAACGGCAGGCAGCGACATTTGCTTTTTGGAATTTGTTTTGTCTCTGGGCTTTAGATTTAATCTTCTCTCTCTCTCTCTCCCTCTCTCTCTCCCTCTCTCTCTCTCTCTCTCTCCTCTCTCTCCCTCCGTCTCCCCCGTCTCCCTCCCTCCCTATCTCTGTCTCCCTCTCTCCCTCCCTGCTTCCTCCCTCCCTCTGCCCCTTGCTCTCCAGTGTTCTAATGTGAGCCTGCACCCAGCTCCTTCCTCCAAGCCTGTTTTCCTGGCATTAATTAACACAGCTCTCCAGCCTCCAACAGGCTAAATGATGAATCAGGTTAAATTCCAGACAACAGCAGCACACCACCATCAATTAGCCATCTCCGGGGCAGCTTCATTAATAAGCATTGATCACAGCCCTCCTTCTGGAACATGCCAGGGTCTCTGGGTCATGGGCACTGCCTGCAAGTGTGTCAGGCTTGGGTGCAAGTATGAGCATGTGTATGTGAAAGCTGGAGTTTGGGGTGAGGTGTGAGTGATTATGTAAGTGTGGTAGGCACGTGTTGGGTGAGTGGACCTAAGTGAGTTTGTCAGTAGATTTGTGAGCAAGGTACATATAAGTGTGTGTTTGTATAGGTGACTTTACACATAGGTGTGGCATGGGATGTGTGTGCTGTATATGTGGTATGTGGGTGGAGTGTGTATTCAAGGGTAGGGAGCTATGGTCTCTCCTCATCTATACCAAGTTCTTCTCCAGCTGTCACAGGAATACTCTTTGTTCCACCTCTGGCCAAAAAGGCCCACGTTCTCCTTCCCCCATACCCCCCCACAACACCTGGGTTCTTGTAAGTGCCACTGGTCTCTTGCCTTGTCCCCCTCCCCCCCTCTCATCAGAGATTTCACTTGGCTTGCAGCCCTGTGAGGTAATCCTAAACTCTACCTCTGCCCCTGCCCCTGGTACATTCTGGATGTCAGTCAGCTATTCTCCCTGGCATGATCTCCAGCCCAAAGCCAGACACTTTCCCAGAGTTAGTTCTCAGCCTTTGGGGCTCCCTTTTTGCTGTCAGCCCAGGAGGCTTAGCTCATCCCTCCAAACCCTTCTGCTCTCTTAGCTTAGAGCCCAACCCTCTGCCTCCAGTACTCTGTCCTGCTTTGTCCCACAGTTGCCTCAGGACCCTGTGCCCAAAGGCAGGGTCTATCTCAGCAGGCTGCCCACTCTCTGCCTGCACTTGTAAGGAACCAGGCAAAGCACATTTCTTGAAGGCAGCAGACATCTGAGTCTCCCTCTTGCCTGATCTCTGCTGTTTATTCCCAGCACTGTCCCCTTACCAGGCCAGCCACAGGCCGGTAACCTGCAGCCACACATATTCCCAGTATGCTTCCCAAAGTCTACTTTAAGGGGTGGTTAGAATCACACATGGGACAATGTGGTCCTTACATGTGAGCATTCAAGTGGGGACAGATGTGTGACCTCCTGTGGCAGCCCAGCAGATTGGCTTCTTAAAGGTTAATTAAGAACCTTCGGCTGGACAGCACGGCCATGGCGCTGCCAGTGACGGCGGATGCCGTGTCTCTCCAGACCATTAAACACTAATTAGGTTTGGAAAGTCTATTGAGCTCCCGAGGTCTTGTCAAGGCAGGTGCTGGCCCTGGGATGCCCTTCGAAATACCAGTGCAATCACCTTGACCTGGGCCCAGCTGCCAAGCTGCCCTGTAACCTTGGCTTTTGAGCCACACCCCCATCTGTCTTGCCTTTGCCTGGTCTGCCTGGCCTACTCACCCTCTCGATGCTTGCTTGCAGGCTGAGCTGGCTCTCCAGGGCCTGCCCAATGGATGCCTCCTTCTTGCTCCTGAGATATCACCTCTGTCCACCTCCTCTCATTAGAAATAGTCCTGCAGTGGCCTGAGGGTCTGGTGGATGGGACCAGTAAATAGTGGCTGCAGAACTGGCCAGGACTCCAGTGTCCAATAGCAAAGGGGGTCCTGGGAGAATCCACACCCCAAGCTCCTTACTTTCCTCTTGTGCTTGCCTTACCTCCAGTCCTATTGAAAGTGTCTTGAGATGTCTCGCCCTAAGGATTCCCCTGATGGAACTCTGCCTCCCCTTCAGCAACATTCCCCCCACCTCTCCAGAGCCCAGCACCCCTCCAAGCACCCCTTTCCTGGAGTCTGTTTTATTCCCTGTTACTGAATTCAGCAAGCACAGCCATCAGCTGGTTGCTCCTGATGGCATTCATTCAGCCAGCTGCCCACTACCTGAATCCCTGCCTTGTGCTAAGAGACCCTGAAGGAGATGAACAACATCCATCTGAAAGTCACATTTCTGCTGTCCACTGGCCCTTCTCTTTAACTCAAATGAGTTGTCAGGGAGCTCAGAGATTTTTGAAGCAGGGAAATAAACATGGTCACACCCAGATGTACAAAAAGATCACATGATCCCAGGGTCTCCCAGGCCACTGGACTAAGGTGTGAAATTCTTGGCTCAGTTCTAGAGAAGTTGGAATGTGGGAATGAGATTGGCCTCAGGCCTTTCCACAGAGTCTTCATGTCTTCCCTAACCTCAGCTCTATGGGTACCCGAGAACACACATGACTATTGCTGTTATTGCATATTGCATATTGCAACACCACTGTTGTCATTGCTCATGTGACCGCCTGTCACAACCATCGTTGATACCTTCATCACTACGGTCACCATGGTCAGTGCCAGCACCATTAGCATCTGCATAGAGTACAGCTTAGCCACAGAGTAACACTATTAGTAGGATTCTGGATGCCGGGTAGGATGTGTTCTGGGTGGAGCCTTCTTGTAACTCTCCATCTTCCATGGCAGTTACCTATAACCTTTATGCTAACCTGATCCCTGTCCCCACAATAGAGAACACTGAGGCCAGCTCAGCAGTGGCTAGCAGCTTACCTCATTCCAGCCACCGAGGTATGATGCCGCTCTTCACAGAGTGTTATCTTAACTGCCTTTCCTAGGTGAATGATTTCCAGAGCAGTACCCGTCAAGCAGGTCAAGACACCAGCAAAGATCAGGGGACCCAGCTTGGTGTCAGTTGTCACTTGTTCCTCCCCACTGCCCTTTGGACAATACCCTGCATCCCTACTACTGCCAAGGAAGGATGGAAAGGAGATAGGTACTGCACATAATGTAGGTTTCTCCATCCATACTCCCACAATCCCCAGCTCTGGTGACAGGCAGGGCTGAAGCGAAGTGGGCCTGTGTGGGCCCAGGAGGCACAGCCCAATTTCATAAGCACAAAGTATTATGATTGCATTGATTTCCGTCATAAATCATATTTCCTGTCTCCTGACTTTCTTTCCTGCGCCCCGACTTAAGCCTTGGTATTTTCTTTAGCTACTGCCACTGCTGAGACTAGAGATGATATTAGGATAATGATGATAAATTTTGCCCTGAGGCTAGGCCACTCCCTCTGTGTGGGGAGGGGGGACCATGTCCCGCAGATGGAACTCTTGGCTGGAAGGTGGCTTTCCTGAGGACTTAGGAGAGGGAAGCTGCTCACCCGTGCCTGAATGTTTGGATTTTTATCACACAGGCACGTAGGCACATATATATGTGTATGCAAGTGCCTATGTTTATTCTCATGCACATGCAAAGGCTTCAAAGGCTTTTTGCTAGGATAGTTTGTGTGTGAGCACATGGCAGAAGGGAACAGGGATAAGGATCAAAGTCAGCACTGAATCTCCAAGGAGCAGCTGCCAGCAGCCTTGGCAGTTCTGGTGACTTAGGACTCTGTGTTTGGTGCTTCCCCATGCAATGCACCTCAGATGCTATAGAAGATGTATCATCTTCTATTAGCCCTGCTGTGCCCTATCTCCCTTAAGAACCTGCAGTGGATCCTTGTGACAGCTGAGATGGGGCTTCCTCACCTTCCTAACTCTCACTATGGTGCCAAGCCTGGGATAGCCTGGTGGGTGTGGGCACATTTTCCTGTAAACCCTGGCTTCAGGAAATCTTTCTGTAATACAGTCAACACCTGGACGGGAACACCAGTTTGACTTCCAAAATGACACATCAGCCAGGCTCTCAGGGTTATGCCACTCCAGATGAGCTGGGCTCTGTTTTGACTGAGCTCGGGTCTCTTGAGGGGATGACAAAGACATTTGGGATCCCAGGTGCAGCACCAGGACATTCTCGTGGGGCTCTGGGGTGGGCCTCCATAGGTGGGGGACCTCTGGGAGCTCTAGGTTCTCTGACACATAGACCTGTCTTGGGGCAGGAAGAAGGCAGTGGGGACACAGGCTGATGGCTGGCCTCTTGTTCACTCATCTATTCAACACATGTTCCTGAGCTGAGTTTCTTCTCCTGCCTTCCTGTCCCACAGGACTGTGGGCAGATGCCAGTGGTCAGGATCCTCTCTAGATCAGAGTTTGCTTGAGTCCTGTGTGTACTGAGTCTGTTGGATTTTTATCAGATAGCTGTCTTGAATAGTGTGCCCCTACTGATGGGGAAGACAAAGACAGGAAGTCGCAGACTCAGAGAAGATAGAAGGATCTAACCTATCACCCACAATCCAGGAAGCAGCCTCATGGCACACTCCAGAAGAATACGTTCCATGATGGGAGCTCACTGCTCTACCAGATACACTCACATTGAAACTAGGCTGAGGCTGAGCCATCCACACTACCCGCAGCTCTGTGTTCAGCCTGTCCCCTTGCTTGACCCTGTGCTGTAAGTACAAGATATGCCTGTTCTTCTGTAGACAATGGCTTACAGCAGCCATGGAGATGAGAGCCCCTTGGTAGTAGGGAAGGGCACCACCTTTGAGATTCCTGGCTTGGGTTCCATGGTGCACAATATGGGTTGAGGCATCATCCCTAAAGAGCTGAAAGCAGGAGTGTCTGCCCCTCCTGTCTCTTTCCTGTCCTTGCAACCCTCTGTATCTGGCTGCTTAGATCCATCCCTATAATTCTTTCCTGTGAGGGTTATTGACATTTTGCACCTGTATAGAAATTTAAACTGGGTGGGGTGGGGGGAAGAAACACACATGCAGACATGCAGAGAGAGAGAGAGAGAGAGAGAGAGAGAGAGAGAGAGAGAGAGAGAGAGAGAGAGAGAGAGAGAGAACACTGTGAGCTCTTTATCCTCCTAAGGCTTCCTGGTCCCTGCCAGCAGTCCTGAGATCCTGCAATGCTCAGAGAGCCCAAGAGTGTGGGGTCAGAGTGAGTGAGTCTGTAGTGTTCTGTTTCCTATTCCTGCTGTGCCAGTGGGAAGGGTCTCTGCTTTGGAAGGCTGGACAGGCTTGTGGGAGACAAGAGTAGCAGAATGAGGTGATATATCTGCCCTGCCCTGGCTCTCTGCACCGCAGTCCTCACCCCATATTGTAGAGAGCACAGGTCAAGAAGGGAGAAGCCAGATCCCTATTGCTGGCTATGACCACCTTCTCCCAACCTCAGTTCCTTCTGGGAAATCATGGGTTGTTGGGAAGACGTCGAGTAATAACTAATGATGTGTTAATATATAAAGATACATTGTGAGCCATGTGAGACAGCTCCAATTGAGATAGGATCTAATTTTGCCTGTCTTGTTAACACAAAGAAGCCCTGGAGTTCTAACATGGAAGGGGCCAGGGAAATGGCTCAACCCTGTCCTGTCCCTCATGGTTGCCATGAATGTCGGGTGTACAAAAGCAAGGAAACTGGTGGGGTGCCTGACTACCACCCGATGTGCACACTGAGGAAGAGATTCCTAAAACAAGTGGGTGTCCCCTGTAGGTGGGAGCTGGAGGTGCTGTACTCGGGCTGGAAGCAGATGGGGCTGCTGTGGTCACGCCTGTGCTGAGCCGAGAGTAGAGCTTTCTATGGATATGCTTTAAATATACTTTTGTGAGAAAAGGAAGAATAGTGAGTGGTAATGACCACGTCTGTGTTTGGGTGTACCTGCTGGAGTTCTGCAGTAAGGCCCAGTGTGCATTTGAGTGTGGAACATCCCCAAGCTCCAAAATGCTGGAAACCTGGGAAGTGTGGTACTTCAAATGACCACCAGATGGCACCAATGTGCAGCCTATGGGTTGAGACCTGCGTGTTGGTGGACTGACTGGGCTGGGCTTTGTGTTCAGCAACCCCCAGCCTGTGTGACTGGTTGTGGGGAGTGTGTATATATGGGTGGAGAGGGATAGGAAGATATTATCTGATGAGGCCTGGGCATCTCTGTGTATTTGGGTGGGTGGCTTGTTAGTGCATACAGCCTATTGGCCACACTTATCTGGGCACTGCCCTGCAAATCCTGGTTCTCTGGGAATGTGTGTGCAGACAAGCTGGTGTGTGCAGGCATGCTGAGGCCAACTCTATCCATCTCCAGACTCCCCAAAGCCCACCTTTCATTCTGCCATGCTGCCCACCCTAGCTGCTTGTCACTATCTTTGCAATTACTTCCTCCTTTCTCCCCACCCCATACTTGCCCATACTGTGAATGGGGTGATCTTACCCAAACAAGATTCTCACCTGCTTTTCAAACACTCTATCAGAGTCCCCTTCATGCTTCTGAGCATCAATCCATTGCCCCCAAACCCATTTTTCTTCTTCTTCAACCACCCCTTGCCAGAGACTGTCTCATCCACAATGTTTCATAGTCATCTGTACAGCAATGCTCACCCAGGAATCTTCTAAAAATCAAGACCTATTCTGAGAAAGGCAACCATTGAGGCTGGACACTAGAGTGAATATCAGATAAAAGCCAGGTGTCAGAGGACACCTTTCCCACTTGCCTGCCTACACAGGGTCCCACTGCCCAGGCAAGGACAGGGCAAGTGATTTTCTGGAGATTCAGTAGGCTGTAGCAGGACTAGGATGTGTCTGTATGGGTCACACATGGAGGAGGTGGGGGGGTGGGAGAGGTAATGCAGATCACAGTGGCACCCTGAGGCTATTCATTTTATTGTGTTAAACAAGGTATTTGGTAGCCCAGGCTAACCTCAAACTCCCTTTGTAGTTGAGGATAGCCTTGAACACTTTGTGTATATATGGGTGTGCATTTATTGAGTGTGCAGCACAAGTAAGACAGAAGTTAACCTCAGGTGTTGCTCCTCAGGAGCTATCCTCCTTGGTTTTAAGACAGGGCTTCTCACTGGGACTTGAGGCTTGCCAGTTGAGTCTGGCTGGTGCTTAATCAATGTTCTATTGCTGTGAAAGATACCACGACCACCATGGCAACTCTTATAATTGGGGCTGGCTTTCAGTTTAAGAGCTTTCATCCATTATCCTCATGGAGGGGAGCATGGTGTCGTGCAGGCAGATATAGTAGCTGAGATCTGGATACACAAACAGCAGGAAGAGAGAGAGACTCGGCCTGGCTTGAACATTTGAAACCCCAAAGCCCACCCTCAATGACACACTTCCTCCAACAAGACCACACCTCCTAATCCCTGTCAAGTAGCACCACTCTCCATGCATTTAAATATATGAGCCTATGGGGGCTATTCCTATTCAAACCACCAACACCTGCTAAAGAGCCCCAGGAGCTCCTGTTTCTGCCTCCCCAGTGCTTAGATTAAAAGCATTTGCAACCATGCTTTGCTTTTTTATGTGGGTTCCTCGTGCTTTTGTGGAAAACACTCTGCTGACTGTGCTATTTCCCCAGCCCCTGGCCTTGAACTTGATTCTCCTGTCTCTGCCTTCCAGTTGCTGGGATTACAAGTGAGCATCACCATGCTCAGCTCTCCTTCCAATGGCTGCCTGTTGATAAGGCAGATGTGAAAAGTCACCACTATCTGCTAAGAATTTCAGAAGAACTGGTCCTTGCCAAATTGAGGCAAGATTCTTCTGTAAACCATGAAAGCTTGCTCTCTCTGAGATCAAAGAAGCCACAATGACTGTGCACACACACAGCTGCAGGCACTCCCGAACCTGAGCTCCAAGGAGAGGAAATGCCCTGGGGCCAGCCTGGACAGCCAGTGTCCTCCAGATTCTGGATTGTCATTTCCCCAGAGATGCATATTGAAGATGCAGAGGAGCATGTCCTTCCTGGCCCCAAGAGTGCCCTACCCTCAATTCATTCCATTTGCTTAGGTTTGGTTGTTCAGAACCTGCAGGAGCGAAGTGTATGGGAGAGGGGAGGGGGACTGAGCAGCGGAAAGTGGAAGAAAAAGGTGGAGTTTAGTGTAATTTCACTGTTCCTTGGGGTACACCAGGTCTACCAGGCCCTCCAGGCCTCTCGACTGTGAGGCATGCATGCTCTCATGCTTGCTTGCTGTGGCAATGAAGGTGAGTAAGGGTTGGGGGTTTGCTAGTGATGTGCTTTCAGGCACCTTTGATGGAAATGGGTGGAGAGGAAGGGCCCTGGGCTTGTGAAGGTGAATTTAGTTTGAGGAAGCAGTCCCACTCCCCATTAAGGTGATCGGAGGGTACAATGGGGTCTTGCTGAATACATGGCTGGAAAACCAAGTCAGAGTCTAGCATATAGCCTGGGTGCACTGCAATCTCCAAGGTCTCCCAGTCACCCACCCTCCCTGGCTAAGTGGTGACAGCAGCCACGCAGCGAAGATTTATCCATGGCCCTTCTGTGCAAGATGCTGACATGCTGCTATGCTCATCAATCAGGGGAACGCTAGGCCAATTATTCATTTATTAATAAGGGCTTTGCAGGCCCATCCCCCCACCTCTGTGCTTGGCTCTTTGACTGTATGCTTTCTTTCATCTGGGAAGTCTCCCAGGGAGCACCTGACTTACAGTCTTTGGTCCTTGCCTGTCCCCTTCTCACATAATGGCCCAGAGGCAGGCTACATTCCTCTGCTGGAGGTCAGTCCACTAGGCATGCCTGACCCTTTGACATTCCAACACAATTTCATCCACAAAATTCATACTTAAGAATAGCAAGATCAAGTTACAAAAAAAAAAATCACACACACTCACACACATATACACACATATATACACACATAAATACACATACATACATGCACACACACATACAGACACACACACACATATACACACACATACACCACTAATGTTATATATAACTATATGATCTTTGTGTTGGGCAGCATTCATAGATTTCCCAGACTCCATGAAGGCTACAGGTTGGACTTGCCTGTTCTAAGCTCTGTTTCTTGCCTTCCTTCCCTCCAGAGTACTGAAAAGGCCAGTCTGACTGCACCTGCCAGCCCCAAGCTTCTACCTGCCTCCCACCTCCCCAGTGCTGGATTTGCAAACACTTGGTTGGTGTTTTATTTTTTTTATAATGTGAGTTCAAAGGATCGAACTCAGATCATCTTGCTTTGTACAGCAAGTGCTTCACCTGCTGAACCATCTCCCCAGCCTTCTTCAAGGACTCTTTGGGATCACATACTCTCTAAAATAAGGCACAGCCCTTTCCTGTGACCCTGAAGATGATGAGAATTGTCACTCAGGGCTCCCTGGGAGTGTTTGGTGATTCTCTGTTCCATAAATGAGGAGGAATGGGGTGGGGACATTTTTGCACATGACCCGAGGACTTCAAGAGGCCCATTATTAGAATGCAGTTATTTTGATGGAACTGGGCCTGGACAACAAACGCCTTGCTGTCCAGGGCCATTTTTCACGGGATGGGAACAGCAAGGAAACGGGATCTGACAGTGTCCTCACAGACATGAGAGAACTCTGAAAAAAGACAGTTGTGCCACTGATGGGTGACAGAAAACAGGAGGGAAACGCTGAACAGTACACGACTCACACTTCATAAAATTACAGTTGGAAAGCTCCTAGGCAAGAGTAGTTTCTGTTCATTCTGCTTCCTACAGAGTGGGGGAAAGGTCACACTTCCCTGACCTGAACCTGAGTCCAGCACAAGGCTGTCACCCTTCTCTACTCAGGGTATTTGTAGAATCTGAAAGAAGCTCACAGAAGTGGCTGGAGAAATTAGGGAGCCAATCAGTCCTGAGATGCAGATACCTGCCATACCTAGGTCCTTTCTGCCTGGATTATAGAAGGGAGAAAGAATCAGGAAACGATTTAAAATGACCCATAAGTGGACTTCAACACAGCAGGAATTACAATGGCTTTAAAGAAGAATTTCTCTTTCAACCCCAAAGACAAAATGGGAAGTAGCATTCTTTACTCTCCAAGCACTGAGGCAGCATGAATGGTAGACCATTCACTGTGCTTTGTGATAAGTACCTACAGGTCCACCTCTAACAAACATGACATGGTAGGCAGGTGAGCTGAATCTGAACCAGGCACATCAGAAGCACAAAGCAGTGAGTGATAGAGGACTTGTTTGGGGGTGATAGGCATGACTGATCCCTGAAGGACACCCCTGTGTGTCCTTCTGTTGCCAGTAGTGTGAAGCTGAGAAGGGCAGGTGGTCATCAAGGCAAGGCTCAGGGAAAATGAACCTGTGTAAGAGGAGCTGGGAGTTAAAGGCACTGCATGGAGGTTTCTGGACAGTTCCTGGACAAGAGATACAGATGTGAGGACAGAAGCAGAGAACAGATCGAGGCCACTTGTGTATCAAGTCCAAGGGTGTGGGCTTAGCTCTGCAGTGGTGCCTGGTCACTGCAATATGCTTGATATAACCACCACAGTCTAGCAGCCTCTGCAGGTAGGGGAGAAAGCAGCAGAGAGGGAAAGGAAGTCCTTAAGTTAGGGTGTGGATCCTGGATGTGGTGGCACATGCCTTTAATCCCAGCACTTGGGAGGCAGAGGCAGGCAGATGGAGGCCAGGTCTATAGAGCGATTTCCAGGACAGACAGAGCTACAACAGAGAAACTGTGTCTCAAAAAACCAAAACAAAAAAAAGTTAGGATGTGGAATTTAGAAAAGGAACACAGTGGCGACAGGCCTGGGAGGATTGTTATTCTGTTGTGTGGATAAAATGACCAATGTGACGAACAAAGACTGAGAACAGACTGTGTGCAGTCACATCATTCTGGAAACAAGACCAAGACTGTCCCTGTGAACATGATCTGATTATGGCTGGAACCTCTCACTCGGGAAGAGAAGGCTGTGAATACCTGTGTTCCAAGAATTTCCTGAGAGAGCATGCTTCGGAACAGTTAGCCACTCAAGCGCCTCCTCACAGTGTCAAACTGCTCATCTGAGCACACCTGATTGGTGGGTGGAGTGACTGTTTACAGTTCCTATCTGCTCAAAACCCTTCCTGGCCATAATCAGCAGTTCTAAAGCAGTGTGGTGTGGATTCTGTTAGATCCCAGTCAGGTCTCCATATTGTAGAACCCAACTGACACTATACCCTATTCTAAATATCCTCTCCCTTCCGACACTTCGTGAAGACCACCACGGTGGCATGTATTCTTCTACTGAGGCAGGCACTGAACTTGCCTTGCTAGATCAAGCTGAAGTCAGATGGCCTCTGAAGGGCTCCTTTTGACATTCAGAGTCTCTGAAGGCAGCTCTGAATGTTGGGTTCTGATTGTAAGTTTCTTTCATTCAAGGCCTGTGATTCTGGGATCCCCAGCTCTGAGGTTCATGGTACATGCCACCTGAAGTCCTGAGTCAGGACTCACAATAGCAGCGGCAGCGTCTGAACCTCTTCCATCTCTGGGGACCCCCCACCCAGAGACTTCCATACTGACTTCAAGGTGACACAGTCTCCCTGTGGGTCACACCCACATCCACTTCCCCTCTTCTTTCAGAGTTTTATTTTTGGCCAGGTAATTAGCATAGCTCTTCTCATTAATATTATATTTTTAAAAGGATAGGTGCTAGTCAAGGGAGAAGGGGCAGAGAGGGAGGGGCTTGCATGTGTCAGTAATTGTCTTGACAGCCAGGGAGGAATCCTGGTACACTGACAATCTCCTTTAAGTAGCCCAATTAGCATAAGAAACTGCTCACCAAAAGTTCTGAAGGCATCATGTTGATTAATGCAATTTATCTTGCAAACCAGTGTCAGACAGCTGAGTTGCTGCTGCTGATTATTCTATACATTTATACACATTATGTGCTTGTAACTACTTCTCCAAGAAAGGGCTCCTCATCTTTACTTCCAGCCTGTGCCCTCAGGCCCAGAGCCCTGAACACCCAGGGATGATTCTATTAGGCCTCAGCCCCTCAGCCCAGGTCTCACTCAAAAAGGTCCTGAATTGCCTCAGTTCCAATTTCCTGCCCTTCACTCATCCCCCATGAGTTGTCATTGATATGTAGGGAGGGATTGAATTTACCCTGACACTGAGCTAGTAAAATAATAGTAATAATAATAATAACAATAACAACAACAACAACAGCCAGCAAGGATAATGTAACCTGCCCAAGGGAGGCAGCTCCAGGCAGCCATAGTAGTGACAGAGAAGTTTGTAGAATGAAGATGGGATCTCTGGTGTTTTGCACACATGGTCCCTAGCTACCATTTAGACAAGGCAGACTGTATGGTGGGATGCTAACAGCAACCTTCTCCTTCCGTCTTAGATATCTTATTCTAGAAGCTGTGAACTGTTACTCTGGATATTGTGAAAATGAAAAGAGCCCGGGCTTTGGCTTTCCAATTGTCTCTTCGTTTGGACAAGGTAAGGACATGAACAGGAATGCAAACTGGGAAGCAGGGCTGTAACTTCTGAACTGAGTGTTTCTCTCACACCAGGCCTGTCTGGAGAGGTTATACACCCTCTTTGATTCTTCCATATTTTCTCCTTTTATTCATTTATAAATTTAAGAATGTTTAATATTTATATTTGTGTGTGATCGGAGGACAATCTGCAGGAGTCAGTTCTGTCTTACTGTGTGGGTTCTCAGGATCAAATGCATATTGGTAGTCTTGGCAGCATGTGCCTTTACCAGCTAAACTGTTCTGTTGACCCACCTTTTTCCATTTTTGAAGTGAGTCCACTAGTCTGGAAACCAGGTAGCCTGGCCCTTGAGCAGGTGCTTTTCCTCAGTAACTATGATAACACCCAAACTCAGGCCAGAATCTGGGAGTGGGTACCAGAGGCAGAGGAAAGCAGGACAGAAGCTTCCTCTGAAGTGGGTGGTGAGGCTCAGGGATGAAAGGCTCCAAGGAATACCAGGAAAGATAGGGTGGAGGCATGGAAGTGGGACCAGGAAGAATAACACCTGGTCATCCATATAGGCACAGTGCATGGGTGCAGAATGACACCCAAGCATTGCTGTAGGACATTGGTCCAGGCTGTTGGTATAAGACACTGCTACAGGCCACTGTCTGGCGCAGAACCATATCCCCTAGCGGTTGGGGCTTACAAAAATGGTTAAGACAGGACCCGTTCTTGAAGCTCTTAGGGGCCAAGGTTAAGCTTGACTGAGCATCATAGAGTAAAACCCTCTGGAGTCAATCTAGACAGAGCGATCCCTAAGACAGCAGTGGAGAATTAGGTTAGCCCTTACAGAAGGGTATGAGGCAACTGGATGAGGTGTGATGGCAGTGGGGCTCAGGTGAGGGTGGTCTTGGGACGTGGGGCTGGAAGAACCAATTAGGGTAGGGGGGAAGTTGGCAGTGGTGATGAGCCACAGCAGTCCAGACCCATGTGCAAGGGGGACCAAGAGCTACTACGGGGGTGGAGGTCTTAAAAAACCAATGCAGTGGCTCTGTTGGTGGTGACAAAAATATTGGGGAGGTAGTTCGGCCTTTCACTCTGCTCAGACTTTAGGCAGACATGACACTCAAGAGTGGAGGCCAGACACTGGCTCTCAGGAGGAAGGTCAGAGCTGGCAGCATGACTTTTTCATTTTTCCTTAAGATATAGACTCCAGGGTTGGAACAAGCCCCAGGTGAGCATTTGCTTTATTCCAGGCTGGGTGCCAGAAGCCAGGCTTCTTTCTGCCAGACATTCAAGAAGGACTATTGTCTTCACTTACAGACCATCAAACTAAGTCTTGTTGAGTGACCAACGAAGGTCATGGGGAGTGAAAACATGCTTAGTCTTGCCCTGCTGCTGTTGGATATCAAGGAGAAATGAGGCTCCACAGCACAGAGGGCAAATGTGGTATGTGCATGAGAGGGTCATTGGGCATCACTACCTTAACCAGGTACCTGAGAGAAACCATGAGCATGGGCTAGGATGGGTCTTCCATAGGCTCCTGCTTGGCTCCATACAAACATCAACTAGAAAACACTTGGAGGTAGAGGTAGAGATGTGTATTGTCAGCAAACTCAGGGACAGGATGGTCCCACCCCAGCTCTCTGACCCCTTGTCTGAGAGTTGGATATTACCTGAGGTGAGCAGACCCAGGAGGGAGAGGGCCTGCTCTACTCCCCAGCAGGCTTCTGCCAATCCTCTATCGCCTCCAGGTCCCCTGATGTACCTGCCTGCAGGGACTCAGCTGCTCAGAGCATCTCAGTGGATGTTGGTGAGGAGGGAGGCAGGACAGTGGTATAGAGGCCCCAGTGGTGCCCATCCTGTGGACAAGGGTGTGTCAAGAAGAAAGACACTTTGGTTCTTAGCAGCTTGTTCTCCAGATGTCAGAGTCAGGACTCCTTGGGTTAGAAAGTGGGTCATGTGTGTGCTAGTGTGCGTGTGTGTGCATGTGTGTGTGTGTGTGTGTGTACATGTACATTTATGCTTTTGTACTTGTGTGTGGAGGGTGTGTCCACACACATAGTTTGGGTTCAGAAATCCCTAGATTGTGTCTGGGTAGGGTTTGTACACAACTTGTCTGAGACAATGTGTGCCTGTTTGGTGGTATAAGGTGTGTTTGTACATGTATCTCTCTCTCTCTCTCTGTCTCTTTCTCTCCTTCTTTCTTTGTGATAAAGTCTCACCATATAGCCCTGGGTAGCTTGGAACTCTCTGTAGACCAAGCTGGCTTTGAACTCATGATAATCTACCTGCCTCTGCTTCTAGAGTGCTATGAGTAAAGGCATGGATCTCCAAATCTGACTTTGTAAGCTCATTTTTGAGAGTGTGCTGTGGGCTCCCTTGCCTTCGGGCCTGGTTATATTATTTACATGTGAATATGCATGGGAATAGGATCCCTGTGAGATGTCTGATTGTGTCTATGATGCCAGTGATGTGTAGGGGTGTGAACTGTGTGTGTGCAGTTGCTCTTGTGCACCCATGTCCTGTGGCACAGCCAGCTGCAAACAAACTGAAAAAACAGGCCTGGCATGATGGAAGGTTATAATGGAAGTAGGTTGGTCAGTCCATGTAGGATGCCCGGTGGAGGTGGTACCTGAACGTTCTACTCGTCTCCTTTTCTTCCTGGGCCACTATTGTCTTCCAGGGCTTCTGTATCTAGAGACTGTCACTCAGCTGAGTCTGGTAAATCCTGCACAGAGAGCCTGAGTTGGGGCCTTTCGGTGTTCTACAAGGCCTCCTTAGTGGAGGTTAAGATATTCAGGTACCAGGCTCAGGCCTGACCCTGGGGTCTCTCAGGAAATGGTACAATGCCTCACTGAGACCCTTATTTTTTGTTTTCAACAACAGCTCTGGGGCCCAGGAGAAGGACCCCACCTCCTTTTCTATCTCAGATTTACTGACCAATGGACAAAGCCACTACGGGACTATCGAAGCTACTCTGACGACTTTTTGCTTTTTAATAGGAAAATATAGTGTGGCACTCATCCACTTTAAGAATGAAAAATAGAGGACATAAAACTTGATTTAATAAAGACACCAAATAATAAAATATTCTTTTGTTGTATGTTATAGTAATTGAAGCAAGAGTGACAGAGGGTGGGGCGGTATACAGAAAAATGGCAGGGCCAGGCAGGGTTCAGAGGCAGGCCAGGAGAGAGGTGCCCAGCGGGACACACGTGCAGAGAGAAAAGGGTGAGATGAGTCCAGACTCCAAGGCACACTTGGTTCCTCAGAGTGAGAGGAAGCGGTGCTGGCACCCACAGAGGCCTGAAGTGGGCTGGCGGTGGCCACTGCCTCCCACCTGTTCAAGCAATCTTCTTAGTAACTGTAAGAGGCACACATGAAACAGCTGGTGTTGCCAGGTTCAGAGACTGGCCTGAGGCCCAGTCTGATGTCTGTCTGATGACTGGTCTCGAATGCAGCCCCAGATCTCTCCACTGCAAACCCCCCTCCCCCCTTCATGCCAGACGTTGAACATCTTGTTTAAGCTTGTGACCATGTCCCAACCTCACCTCTGGACCCTCATAGCCTTTGCCTGAGCTCCCCAAAATTGCCTAGTCAGCCTTCCTCAAGCCTTCCTTCTCCATACCTTGCCCCTCCCACAGGACCTGAGGACCCAGCTATTGCCAAACCCATTCTACTTATCCTCCTCCCACCCTACCCTTTACCACCCATTTACATGGTCACACTGCGACGGTGACTGTTTAGCCTGGGGGGCTTATGAGTACTGTACAGGTGTGTGTAGGGCCTGGATGGAATCCTTAGAAGAGAGGCAGTGTGTCGGGGAGGGACCCTAAGGAACTGAGGTTTGAGCATGGAGCCCACAGACCCACAAAGGCCTGTATGCATTTCTGGTAGAGGGAAGAACAGCGAGGAGGAGATGTGGTCAAGAGGCACCATATGTGGCAGTTTCTGGGTGAGCAGGGTAGAAGGGCTGAGCAAACAGATGCAGGGAGGTAGTGACCACCAAGTGTGTGTTTTATTCTCTCCTAAGGTGGCCAGAAAGGGTACAGATACATAATGTAGACAGGCAGGCTGTGGGGCCTCTCTCCAGTCATGGCTGACACTGACTTGACTTCTTTTAGACCACAGGCTCTTGGATAGTGCAGAGTGTGGTATTCCTGCTTCATGATATTAGCTCAATAAAGACCTGTCCAAAAAAATTCCAAGGATGACAACCCTCGAGAAACAAGCAAAGGCAGAGCAGGCCAGGCATCATACAGAGCCGGACCACATGGGAGGGCTATGGTCCCTGAGAAGTGCCACTCAGGGGTCATGTCCAGATGTGGAGCTGAGCAACCCTGGGCCACTGTGACCAGTGTTATACCAGAGAGCATACCTTTGGGCCCCTAGAGTGGGTTTACCTGTAGGACACAGGGGCATCTACCAAGTCAGCAGAGCCATCAGTTATTCCTTTACAACCCCAGTAGCCTGTTCCTGCTCTGAACTGTATAGTGAATGCTCTTTCCCATTCTGGCCACCACCTCCATGAAAGGCTCTCGGCATCGGTGCCATGACAGAGCCTCAGGGGACTCTGGATATTAAGGACTCCAGTTGTGCACTGATACACACAGCTGCATGGGAAGCAGCTGGAGACCAAAGCCCTCAGTAGGTCTCTTGGCAGTGGGGTGACTTGTCAACAACAGCTGGGTGAGCATTTACTTGAGCCAGGGTCTGCTCCTGCCCATCACAAAGCAATCAGACTGACACTGCTGGCCTTGTCTCCTTGGTGAGGATAGAGGGGAAACTGAGGCCTATACAGGTGAAGTCACTTGCCCAAAGCTGTGCAGCTGGGAAACTTAGAACAATGGAGGCAGGAAACCCCACTCTGGGTCAGTGCTCCTGATGGCTGATGTGCAGCCTGACCTTGGGGCTCTGGACAGATATCAATATGTGATACTAGGGCTCAGAAAATGACTTTCTGTTGTATGCGACTTCCTGAGTACTCTAAACACTGAATATAAGCCCCAGACCCAGCATATAAGTCTCAGAAACAGTCTCTCCATCCTTCTGCCCTCCTGCCTATTTCTGAGGTGGCCCATCAGAACCAGAACTCTTTTTTAAGGTGGGTCATCTTCCCTAGAGCATGGCCCTCTCCCTTCTCCTTGAAGACTCTTATTCCAGAGGTCCTGCCCATACTGAGGAGGAAGTGATGCTGTAGACAGGCAAAGAAAAATGACACAGATGCCCTTTGCTGGGATTTCTCACCTCAGTCTGTTAGCATCGTGAAATACCATTTCAACACAACTGTCCTTTCTTCAGCAAAGCTAAGAATAAAAGCAGCTTTCCAGTCGTCTTTGTGTCTTCATTTCTGAAGGCTCCATGTCATGGAAAACTTGGATTAAATAAATATTATGCTTTACACTGGCTCATCTGTGCTTTGTTACAGGAGAGGCAGCCAGGACCCTCACAAGGCTAAAAAAGAGAGCATACCTTTGGGCCCCTAGAGTGGGTTTAGCTTTAGGATACGGGGCATCTTCCGAGTCTAGAATGGAGCTGCATCACCAGTATATAGGGCTGAGTGACTGAAAAGCTACCTTGTCTTCTCCAGTCTCTCTGGGGACATGACTTCATCATCAGTGACAATCAAGGAGGGCACAATGGCTGCAGTAGCCCCAGCTACACAAAGGGGAGGGCCGCGCTGGGTCAGAGTCCATGGGAGGTGCTTCTGGGGCCTTTCCCTCAGCTCACTGTTCATAGGCATTCTCACAAGTGCTTTCAACACCTTACCAAACTCTCTATTTCCATTTCTGTGTGTAGCTGGCACAGCCCTTTGTCCTGGGGCACAAGAATCTGGAGTCTGCCCTCTGAAGGAAGACCCACGGTCTGAAGCTAAGCATGTTTTAACTCTGCCTGTAATTTTTCTCATCTCTTTTAGGGGTACTGACCTAAAGTCTAAGATGTTTCTCCAGACACTCTGGGTTTTGGCGAAATCCTTTCCCCCTCCCCTAACACCAGAGCTTGACTGATTTTCTCTCTTCCTCTTCTACAGATGTCAAGATTTACAACTTGGCCTGCCCTGGTGTTTTTCTCTCAAATTCTAATCAAATTGTCCTCAAGTTTCCCTTTGAGTCCATTTAAAAAAAAATTTTTTTTTTTTATTAATGAGATCAAGAACCCAGAGAAGACCCCCCCCCCCAGATTTCTCAGTAACAATATGTGTTATACATGAACTAGAGCATAGGCATGGTCCCAAATAGGTGCTCTCTAAACTCTCCTCACTACCAACGGTTTTCCCTCATGTGGCCCCCAGCAGTGCTGAGGCCTGGAACAGTCCAGTAGGGAAAGCAGCTCTGACAGAGAATAGCTGTCATTTAGACAAGTACCAAATTCCCACCATGCCTGCTTCTCCTGCACAGAAAAAAGCAGAACTGAGTAGACCCAGACTGACCTAGGAGAGTTAAAGGATGGCTGGGAATTCAAATCTTAAGTCGGGGGTTTCCAGTTGGAGCAGGGGCTCCCTAGTTGCTCAGCCTGGGGTTCCTGCTGCTCTCAGGAAGCTGGGGGTGGAGCCTGGTTGCTGCCCCATTAAGGAAGTTATTTAGACTTCTGTGTTAATGACTTCCGAGGACAGCACTCCTCCTGGATATGTAAATCCAGCCAAGGCTGTTAACAAAATTACCCTGCTTAGCTTACAGTCTCAAACCTCTTCTTGGCTCCGGATGGTGCCCAGAACCCACCTAAATGCACCATGGTGTGTATGCGTGTGTGTGTGTGTGTGTGTGTGTGTGTGTGTGTGTGTGTGTACATGCTTATGCAGGTCCCCTGTGGGTTCTGAGATTCTACACTATCTTGGCCTTTTTTCCATCCTCAAGGGTCACTACGCTTCATCAAGGACACTTTTTAATGGCTTTTAAAGCTCCTGCTTGAGTTTTCTGGAAAGACTCCCCTCGGAGATGCTCAGCTGGGAGAACAACCAGCCCATTAGAGCTGCTGTTGAGGTGGTGTTTGCTGGTAGGTGATACATGTGGGTTCCTTCCCTTGGCCCAGAGAGGGAGAGAAAGGAGGGAGGCCAGGGTGGTAGTGGGGCACCTAGATGCCCAGACGATCTGAGGCCAGGCCAGTCCAATATACAGAGGTAGCAGGCAGTAACAGGAGCAGAGAAGCCCTGGGTCCATCCTCACCGAGGCCCTGTGAACTGATGTGAAGGGGCCTGCTCCTCACAAAGCTAGGCAGGGGGCCACGAGGAGGGACAGAGACTGGCTCCACCTGTGGCTTACTGCAGCCCTGACCCCTAGGAATCAGAGTCAATCAAGACTGAGGGGAGGTTTCTGATTAGCTGGTCTCTCAGGTCAGATCTCCACTCAGGCACCCAGTCAGGGTTGGTTCGTTGCTGCTGAGTTCTCCCCCTCCCACCCCGAATGGCATTTAAATGTTAATCAAATCTGCGTTGCAGACTAACCCCTCCTGGCAGCAGCCGAAGGTCGTGGCTGAGGGTTGGGAGATTTTGTGAGCTGGTCCGTCTGCTTGGCTGGAGACTGATTGTGAGCTTCCAGGCAGGTCTGTTGGTCAGAATAAAGCCCGGAGACCTTTGTTCTTTGCCTGTCTGCGCAGGGCCCTTTGCTTCCCCTGCCCACACCCTGCTTTCTTTCAGCCCATCCCTTATTTTTTGTCCCATGCAGGGGATTCTGCCTCACTTCCTCTGGATTTGCTCCCCTGGGATGGACTCGCTCCTTGTCCCTCTCAGTTCGTTTGTTCTACACCTTCAATCTGCTCCACACATTTGCACACATGTTTCTGGGGTCCCCAAGCTTTGAAAATCTTCCCTATCCATACCATGTCACCTATAGTTAGTACTTCTGAATCCTTCAGGAGCGATTAAAAAAAAAAAAGAAAGAAAGAAAGAAAGAAAGAAAGAAAGAAAGAAAGAAAGAAAGAAAGAAAGAAAGAAAAATGGCCTCTGAAAGGAGCTAGCACACAGTAGGCTCTCTCGGAACTAGGTTTTCAGTTTCTCTTCAGTGTCCTCTCCAGTCCTTCCTTAAGGTCTCGTTTTCACCCCTTCCTTGGGTGCAGCCCTGCACAGGGTGGGACCATGCCTCTGGCTATGACATTTCTGGTGCACATGCCAGGGACTCCATAGAGGGTCCTAGTGGCATGGGGAGGGGGCTGGGGCTGAGTTTAGGAGGCACCGAGTGTGCTTTTGTGTCTTGAAAACAAAAAACAACAATCACAGCAACAAAACCCCACAGCATCTGTAACTTGTTACAAAGGACCAGAATGTTCCATCCAGGCAATGTTTTCAGGTACTTGAATTTATCCCGTTCTAGGAGACAGACAAGAAATAGAAAGGAGGAAACATTTTGTCCAGATATCCAAGCTCGGCATAACAAAAAAAAAAAAAAAAGAAAAGAAAAGAAAGCACTGACAGTGTTCACGTGTGACTTTTTGCAGGCTTCCTCTGAAAGTCACAAATATCTCACTCTGTGTAAAATGCTAACAGTGGGGACTGTCTGGTCCTACCAAGAGCTTTGTTGGGACACTGTAAGTGTTGGCAGGTGGCAGTACAGAGAGTCACTCTAAAGTGCCGAGCCCCTAACAGGGAGGATAATGGCAAGGATGGTGAGATTCAGGTATAAAAGTTATGGGAAGACCCTGTGTGGTAGCTCACGTCTGTTCCTTGCACTTGAGAGGCTAAGGCAGAAGGAATGTGGAGTTCCTTGGCCAGCCTGGACTACAGGTGAGGAGACCCTGTAAACAAACAAAGCCCTGGAAACAAAATGAAGGAAAGAATGATGAAAAGAGATGTGAGCCACCAATGGCCTGAATTACCTTTGGCTATTCACTCAAGCTGTTTACTTGGGCTTCCTCACACCTGAGGGACAAATATCTGCTCAGCAGCCAGCAGTGCCTGGACCTGTTGCTTTCCCTGGGCATACACTGGCTCCCCAACCACTGCGCTTTCCTCAGATCTATTTCCACCCCTTCCTCATGCCCACTCCCTTTCAGCCTTTGCATGTAGGCCCTAGCTACTGGGTGGGAGATGCCTGTGTTCAGGAGCACACTGCTTCTGAAACCCGGGACTGGAAGGAGAAAAACCTTTGGCTAGATAGAGGTGTCCATGTCTATGAGATATTTCGTTCTCAGGTTCCTTGCGGTAGGAATGTTCCCAGGGAGCTTCCTGTAAGCCACCGTTTATGGTGATTTCCTCTGCATTCAGGTTCTGGAGCCGACTCCCCTGCACTGCTCTGTCCTCGCCCGCCCAGCATCCCATCTTTCATGAGGCTTGGCATCCCTTCTCCTTGACTCTTCCCAGCACCTCACCAAACGTGTTCCTGGCTGTTGCTCTGTTTGCCAACCTGGGCCTCTTTGCCTGAAAGAGGAGGAATGGCATGTTTTCTCATCTCTCCCTGGCAGCCACCAGGGAATTGGCCCGTTCTGTGTCTGGGCTCCAGGATACACCATAGAAATTCAGAATTTAGGCCATGGCTGGGGAAGAGTCACGAACACAGGAAGGAATGTCAGAATTCAGGAGTGGAGGTGCAGGCATGGCCTAGAGGTTCAACTGTGGTCTCTGTGGGGTGTCTCCTAGGCTGCCATCCCCTTGGGGATCCAGCTTTCAAGCAACATACACTGCCCACTAGCCCAAAGTGTCTGCTCAGTCCATGAGAGAACATGCCTCGAATTCAGAGCATGATCCTTTTCTGCTTAGGCTTGATGAACTTAATTAGAAGAAATGCTCCTAGCAGAACAGGGCTCACAGGCTGTCTTCATAAGGTATTCAGAAGCCAAGTGCAAATGATTTCTCTGCAGCTCAGCTCAGCTGAGGGGCACAGGAAGACAGCAAAGAGGAGGGGCTTCTGCTCCTTGTAGCTTGGGGGTGGGGCAGGGAGACAGGTGTGTCTGGAACATTGAAGAGGTCAGACAGCTGTACAGAAGGAGGGAGGAGAGGAGGAAGTCCTCCCGGGGCCCCGGGCAGTTACTAAAAGTTTCTCAAGGTGGTAGGTAGCTGGCTGGGTCTGAAGGAGGAGGTGCTTGGAGGAGATGAAGATGATGAAGATGGGGTCACTGGGAGTAATTCATGGGGTAGGGTAAGAGACAGCAGAGAATGATGGTACTGAAGTAAAGGGTGGGTGATGGGCAAAAGGAACCTTTTGGGACGGGGAGACATGGGCTAGATTACAAAGGACCTTGACATCAGCTCTTTGCTGAGGCAATACAAGAAGCAACTGCTACAGGTTTTTGAACAGAGGGAGAGCCCACTGAAGGAGGAAAATGGTTCTCACACACAGCCCCAGTTCGGAAAACAGATTTCGGACTGAACATTTTTCTATCGTGCCTTGGGTGAAATGAAGCCTCACTAGGAGGCAGGAGCTTAGGGCAGCTCAGTGGTGAAGTGTTCCTTATATCAGCATGAGGACTTTCACTCTCATCCACAGCACCCAGGTCCGGTAGAAGTGTGCATCTGTCACCCCAGTGCTGCAGAGGCAGAGACAGAAGTCCATTGGTCAGCCAGTCTAGCCAGTTGCTGAGCTCCAAGTTCTGTAAGAGAGCTGTGCATGTGCACATGTGTGCACAAGAACATGTACATAGCATTCACACACACACACACACACATACACACACACACACACATGCACACAAGCACAGACCAGTGGGAAGGGAGGAGCATGGCTTTGCCACCTTAAGATTAAGATTAGGGTTGACGACTGAGGAGGGCTCTGGATGTGACAGAGAAGCGAGTATTCCCTCCCTAGTCCCTGAAGAGGGGCACTAATGATGTTTTAAAGCTCAGTTAACAGTTTGGCACCAGATCCACGCTGGAGGAAGTAACACTTTCACATAGACAACTATAGAATCCCATTGCTAGGTTCATCTACTCAGTGAGGAAGTCAAGAACAATGACCCCTGTTGACAGCCATTTGAAGAATTTAGCCATTAAAACTGCCTCACTGTGGCACAGAACTTCCTGAAACTTCCTTTACTGGGGTGCTCATAAAAGAGGAGCTTGGTGGGTACCATCTCTCATCTTGTCTTCTTGCTAAGTGGATGACACTGAGAATCGATTCTACTTTCTGAATCTGAATCTTAATGGCCCAGGTTGAGGCTGGAGAAGTCAGAAGGCAGACCTTGAAAGCTGCTCACAGTCAGAGCAAATGTCCAGCCCAAGCAAGAATTCCTAACACCATAACAACAGCCAAGCCCTATTCAGAGGCCAGCTCTACTTTGCCCTAGGAGTTCTCCTGACTTCCACCCACTAGCTCACAGCCACTAGCTCCTACAGCAGAGACTCCAGACTCATTATGACAAACACTGAGACTGAAATGTAGTATACAGGACCTACAGTTGGCTGGACTCTGACTTTTTTTGCCCATACTCCTATTCGAGATTCTTGCCTGGTCCTTCCTCAGTTCAGAGACCTGAGGCTTAGTTTCTGTGGAGACAGAGCCAGGAGAGGATTTGGTATTCATCCCATATCTGCCCCTAATCTCTGAAGGGAAGGACAGTTGGAACCACCATTACTGTCACTGCAGAACCAGGAGACTGAGCTTGAACAGTGTGGAGATTGTGCTCAGTGTTACAGCATCCCCGGATTTGAACCCTACAGCTGTCCACCTCACATGCTTCTGTGCTCCTTAGCAGCATTGGAGCTATTCTGTCTAGGGTGACTCTGGTCTCCATAGCCCACCTTCTTCTCTGCTCTGCTCCCATATATCTCCCTGTAGCCCCCATAGCTCTTCTGGATAACTGCTTGTTTCCTGGCTTTTCATTTAAGAGGTGTCTTTGGGATTGAGGTGCGGAAAGTGGAGAGCCTGACCTCGAAGAAATGTTCTTTGGCCTTAGAGGCAGATCAGAGAGAGGAAGAGACTGCCAGGCTAGCCCCACAGGGGCTGTGTAGGGGCTGGCAGAGTCATATGTTAGTGTGTTACAGCTGAAAAAGAGATGGGTGTGTGTGAGAAGCTTCCTGCTTCTAGGAAGGAAGTGACTAGATATGGAGAGTGTACAGCAGGAAGACAGAAGGAATCATGAGTCAAAAGGTGAGAATTTGAGGGGAGATTGACAGGGAGAGGGGGATGATGTAGCTGGAGTCAGGACAAGACCTGTGGTTCCCCAGGTGGGGAAGATAGGTGGGAAGTTAGGGCTGACCTACATGAGTCACTTGGATGCTAGTAACTGGGACTCCCAGTTGACTTTCCTAAGACCTCTGGCCACTGGGTCCTGAAGGTTGCATGGGGAAAGTGTGTGTGTGTGTGTGTGTGTGTGTGTTTACCAGTAGAGGAACAGAGAAGCAGAGGAAGGAAAAAAATGTAAATCACATCAGGAAGACTTTTTTTCCTTAACAGAGAGAATGAGAGCATAAGTGACATTTGGAGCCATAATACCTTAAAGTCAATATCATTAACTCTGATATTTACTGTCAGCTCATGGTGCTGGGGAACAGGAGAAGGTTCATCCAGCTCTCCTTCTACACCCCAGCCCACCCCTGTGTGCAGCTGCAGTTCACTGTTTGCTGCTTAAAGCTCCACATCTGCCAATCTTCTACTGGTGGAGAACAAAAGCAGGCCTGTGCTCATCCTCTCTGGTTCCCAACCAGAGAGTATTGAACATGTCCTAAGAGATGCTTACTGGGGAATACCCAGTGCCCTGTACCCCTTCATGAGATCTCTGCCTGTCTCTTCCTTGCATTGGATTCTTGGGGTATATGCAATGTAGGAAATAACAGAGCCCCCCTTCCCTTCCACAGAGCTGATGTGGCAAATGCCTTTGCTCCCTTTCCCCAGAGCTGACCAAGTTGGGTCATCTGGATTGTCTTAGCCCAGTGTTCCTGTAAAACCTAAAGCACACGCTACACTAAACCAGAGGGACACGGACAGAGAAAGTCAGCAACCCAGAGAGCGCAGTTCCTAACTCCCAGGTCCATAAGCTGAGGACTCATGAGGATTCCCACCATTCAACCCAACAGGCCCTGTCTTGGCTGCTTCTCTGTGCATAGAAACCTCATATCACTCCTTTTTGAGGTGTCAGCTAACCCCTTACTGAGACTTCAGAGAAGCAGTAGAAAATAGCCACCTCTCCGAGAGACACAGGTTTCTTCTGCTGCTCAGAAGCGGGGGGTGCACACTTCACAGGTTCCTTGGTCTTAAATGCTATTGGGATCATGCCACCTAAAAGGTGAGTGTCGGGGGAGGTGCTCTGGAGTTGTTCCACACCCACTAAGAACCATGGAACCCGGATGCCTTTTTACAAGGAGACTTTGAGAGCACCCTGCCTCTTCATATCCCACATCTAATTCTCATTAAGCGGCCCCTGCTCTGGGCATGGAGTTGACCTAGCTCAGTAACTTAGCCACATCACTATAGACACATATTCTGTAATCAGCAATGAAAGTGATTGTGCTTTTCATCCCTAAGCCTCTTTCTAGAAACTTTCCTAAGTGGTCATAATTCTATCCCTTAGAGGCACAGGGGAAAAGCCTTTTCATTGGAATTATGCTTGAAGGACCAGCTTTCCAGTCAGTCTTCCATTGGCTTAATGGTGCTAGTTCTTTTGGCCTGTGTGACCTATGTCATATATGTCAAGTGCCGATTGTCCTAGACACGTCACTCAAAGCATGGGTTTATGTAGTTTTTATCCATTACCTCTGTGGTCCCCAGACCTGGCTAGAGTGAGACCAACACTTCTTCCTTCCACGGATGTCTTGAAGCAGTCTAAGATGCAGCTAGATGCCAGGATGACCACACACTGCAGCTGCTTTCTATAAAGCTGTTACCAGAAGCATTCATCCTGAGTGACAACAGGGGCTTTTAAGCCTTGTCTTCTTTTGTCTATGTCTTAGCGCTTGGTTCTCAGCTTCAGGTGTGAGGCCTTTCAGTTTCCACGATTGAACATCCTGCTGGGTTTTACCCATCACTTCTGTCAGTTGGGACTTCTTTGTGGTCTTATTCTGTCATCTAATAAGATGTGCCACTTCTCTTAGCTCTAAGTCATCTGGTCAATTGACCAGCTATCATTAAGCCAACTCATTGATAACAGCGTGGATTTTGGCAGGACCAAGGACAGAGGTGGTTTCTTGATCCAGGTGACATACATCTCCCTGGATTGACTGCCTAATTGCCAGTTTTCAACTGGTATGGCCCTATCTGATCTTTCTGTCACCCAGCACATTCTTTCTTAGTAATCCACAGACACATGTGCAAAAACTTGCTGAGGGTCACAGAACTCAAATAGACCTATCAGCAAAGGAAATCATCCATTGGCCTGGCTTTTTGGGGAAGCCCCTGGTGGGTACCAAGGACCCCTATTGTTTCCCTGATAACTTGTGCGCTGTTATAGAATCTTCCTCTTCCTCCTTCTTTTCCTCCTCCTCCTCCTCTTCTTCTCTTTTTTAGACAGAGTCTTTCCATGAAGTTTGATGACCTACAAACTTATGACCTTTCTGCTTTAGACTCCTCAGGACAGGTATCACAGACATGTACCACATGTTCAGTTTTGTTTTAGAATCTTGCAATGATCCTCTTATCTGTATTTCAGGGCATTCCACTCCCACCTTTGGTGAAAACCAGACTTAGAGTTATTTTGGGGTATCATAGTCCCATTCATATTTGTCATTCATCAAAGACCATTAATCAAGAATTTAGTCAACCTCTATACCAGTTCCGCTGGGAGCAGGCAGCATGAAGCTACATGACTCTGCAGCAGTCCTGCAGTGGTCCACAGGGAGCTAAGGTACTGGGGTGTTCTATGGGTTCTTGGGACCTGATTCCTAGTAACATGGCCTCTGAGGATACATGTAGATTCCTGAGGAGCAGTAAGTAGGTCTTGGGGGCCCATGGGCTGTGGCTGTACCTCATGGAAATAGCCTTCTTTTCCAAAGAGGTGCTTGGACTAAAAATCTACAAGCATCTCGATTTGCTTATGGAGAAATGCCAGGCTCACAGTGAGGGCTTCTTGGCTTGTGCTTGGGTTGAGAAGGGGAGGAGAAAGAGACCCAATAAGCATGATAAAAAAGGCTGGCCCAGGATAGAGTTAAGACAGAGCTAGATAACTTTGAGAGTGGTGCCTAAGTTCTGAAGTCATCATGAAGGTGATGGAGGCATATGCCTGATTCTGAGACTAGACAGGTCACATGACCATGGAGAGGATCCCATTTAGAAGCTTGGAAGCCCAGCTCTCTCAATGCATGTGACATCTTTTCAACGTGCTAGAACTTGGTACTGGCAACATGGGAAAAGGAGCCTTAGAAAGTGTTTCATCGTCATTTTGCTGGCAGTAACCTGTCTCCATAAGCACACTAGTGTGGCCTCTTGTGGACAGGGCTGGAGAACTCATGGATGAAAAATAGGCTTGATTACTAGGAGAGAGTTTTAGCTGAGGGGACTGGGCTCTACAGCTGATGTCCTCTGTATGCCTCATCTTCAGCTGCTAACTCCTGCTGCAGCTCAACAAGCCAGGGGGATTTACAAAGAAAAGGTGATTCCTATTTTACAGGCAGGATGCCAGCAGGGTAGCCCTCACTCAGTGAGTATTACGGAGTGCTCACTGCTTTGCTCCTTGCCCTGTTGCTGGATCTGGGGTGCCCTACCTGGCCTGCAACATCAGTCTGTGTGTCTGTAATCAGAGGGTTTTCCTATGCCCAGCCAGCCTCACCATAGACAGTACTATCCCAGGCTCCACTCTGCCCAAGATTCTCCAAGATGGGGAACAAACATGCATGTGACAGAGTCTGGTTCCTTGGGGGACTTTAAGTAGGAGTGGTGATGCTGCACCTGGAGCCATTAGCAGATACAGGTGTGATGGGCACGCTTGTGAGGGGGTTTCTCTATTGGGTTTATTGAAGAGGGTTCAGTATGGGCTGGATGCTGGATCTAGCTCCAGCCTTCCAATTGGTCCTCACAATAAGGGGACACAGCAGTAGGGCTTCACATTCTGGCCAATGGTACTGGCATAGGCTGGATGCAGTAACTACCTAAACAGGCTGGCTTCTGCTGATCCTGAGTCCCATACAGACCCACTACCTCCACACACCTGTAAGTAAGCTGCTGATTATTCACCCTGTAAGTAAGGAACTCAATACACACAGAGGGAAGGGGCTCCTGCCAGGACTCTTGGATGTTCCCCGTGGTCTGTCACAGAACTGGAGGCCCAGGAGTTAGGAATGTGGCCAGGGCTAGTGCCAAGCTCCCTGCTCCTTCACCCCAGACACCGATTTCCAGTTACTTCTCCCTAGGCTTGGGGTGACTTCTCCACTGTAGCCCCACCCCATGTGCTGGAGGAGAACTCTTTAATTGGGTCCATGAGAACTTTATTATTGGACAACTACTTCCTGTGCTTTTCCAGTAACAAATTATCCTAATGATGTGGCCATGGACCAGATGTTAATTGCAATGGAAAGTAATCAATTTTCTTTACTGAGCAGAACCTGGTGGGCAGGTTCCATGGGAGCAGAAACAGGTGTCTTAATGAGGAGGGCACCTGAGGTGCCCATCTGGGCTGCCCCCACATCTTCTTCCTCCGTGCCATCCTCAGCCCTTCCTTATAGGGACAATAGTGAGTCCAACCCTTCCCCTGATAGCAAGAGCAATCTACAACGTCTCCAGACCAAGTCTCTCTCTCCCAAGACACCTTTCAAAAGCTTCTGTGGCTTCGTAGTCCCCATACTCAGTCTTCCTTCCTAGCCCAGAAGATCACTGACATCATCTTACGGACCCCTCCAGCCTGGCAGTCCTTTCCCTAGCTCGGACCCCTCTGCAGCCATGGCCCTGCTCTCCTTTTGCCAATGCCACTCTAACTTTGCAAATGTCACTCTATTTTCTAATTTCTTTCTCCTAGGCAACCTGCCTCTCCACGTGTGTCCCTCACTTCTCCTACTCTGGCCATAGTTGACTCTTCCTCTGACTTTCAATGTTTTCTGGATCCAGTGGTGGGGGATGGGGAATCCCAGCTGCCATGCCCCAACCCCATTTCTGTTTTGCCACAATTTGTGATTCTTCAGAGCTTGGGGCCCTGGGTAGAGAGCAAGAGTCTTGAGGTCTGATCTCACCTTGCTTGAAAAGCTGCTGAAGGCTTCTCTGGTTCACCAGAGGAAGGGGCAGGGGAAGACAGGCTCCATTTCCTCCTGGCCTAGAGATCAGTTTATGCTGGTGAGTGAGTGCTAGTGGGGCTCTATGGATGGTCAGCTCCATTTTGGAGGCATAGCCAGCCCCTCGGATTTTGATACTATTAACCTTTAGCTGGGTATACTACTGAGACTAGTGAGGGGACCTAAGGAGGTACAGGAAGTATGGAGGAGTAAGGAGAAAAAGGGCAGAAGGAGCCCTTAAGTAGAGGAGCATCCATGGTCTGTTCCAAACAACCTTAAACTAGACACCACCCCCCACTCACCCCAGCTGTGCCAGGCAAGGGCAGAAGGCTGCTATCCCCTTCTCTCCCCTCGCCTTACTAGTTGCTAGTGAATGGAGGTGTTAAGTTGTTCCCCAGTGGCCCTGAGCAGCGGGGGCACCTGACAGGAGCCAGGAGCCCAGGGAAGAGGCGGAGTCAGAGAGCCACAGGGGTGGCCAAGGACAAATTCCCCAGACTTTACAAATTCCCTGTGAGTCTACAATTCTATTAAATAGGATAATGGATTTTAAAATGCCTCGAAAAGCAGAGAGTGCTGTAAGATGGGCGGGATTGTTGTTGTTAACAGCCGCATTCTTCTCAGAGCTTCGAGAGGAAATAAATCAGACGCCTCTCGCACCGTACTGAGCAAGTCCCTCGGAAGCGTTCTTTGCAGAGAAGTAAACACATATATATTATAAACCCCAAATTAAAGGGAAATGGCGCTTGGGGGTGAGCCAGACTTTTATTTTTTAGTTTTATTGTTTTGTTTTTTTTTAAAGTAAAACTCCACAAATGCTGGAAAAGGAGGTTTTGGTGGAGAGGCTCATGGCAACCACAGCTGGGTGTGTCTGGGATCCTGGGGCAGGCAGCAGATGAGGAGTGCACCGGCTCCCAAAGCAGGCTGGGAGAAGGGAAGCAGGACCGGCCCAGTCGGACCAGCTTTGAGCTCCTATGTTCATAGCACTAATTGACCTTTTAGATAGGGGGCTGACAGGTCCCTTGTCCAAAAAGGCTCCACACCTACCCCCTCCAGGCTGACTAGTTCCACGTCTTCTGCTGTTCCTTGTCTGCCTATCTAAGCATGTCACCACAGCCCACTTACTTCTCACTTCCCGCCCATGCTCCTTGGCTCCACTCTGCCTCTTGCAGGCTGAAGTTAGACACCTACAATGGAAGGGCAGGGCCTCCTTTCAACCTGTCTCCCAGAGCCTCGTTGTGTGTGTGTGTGTTTGGGGGGGTAGTGAGTGCTCTGAAACTGTGCATTAAATGGACAGCTGGATGGGAGGATGGGTAGAGGGGTGCTACAGGGCAGGGCTGTCTTCACGCTTTGCTCCCTTTTGGCCCTGATGGCTTTTATGATCCCCCTCTGACCCCAAACCCATGGCTGGTTTATTGAGAAAGTGTGTAAGCTGAGGTGGGGCTGCACCCCAGTTGGGCTGTGGTCTCATTTTTTTCTCTCTTACCTCATTAAGCTTAGCTTCCAATTACATGTTAATGATGCTGGCTGCCTTTTGTAGGCTGGCGTTTACTGCAGTGTCTTTAAATTTAATCACCTCCATAATGGCCAGCTCTGGCATCACAAATAAGAGGCCACAGGAAAAAAAAAAAGTACAGTCCTTTGCTCCTGAATGAGCCAGCAAGATCTGGGATACCATGGAAGCTAGGAAAGTCCTTCAATGTCCCCTTACCCCATAAAATGTCTAAGCAATTCTAATAACTGTCTTCTATACCTCAGTCAGGGTCCCTTCTGCTTCTCCACTTACAAACATATTGAGAAAGAGAAAGGTCAGAGTGGAGGAAGGACTCCTTGCTCTGGTAGGGACATGTGCAGGACTGGGAAAGCTTCTCCTGAAAGAGTGCTTGAGTTCCTGAGAAGTCTGGTGGCCACTGCTGGTCCTTCCCTCCACTTCCCTCCCTCTCATATGGGCCCGTGGCACATTGTGCCAGAGAGGAGCAGGTGTGCAGTCATGTCCAGTTGTCAGGAGCCCCATACTCTCAGACTTGCCCTTCACCTTCTCACTGGGTCACAGTGAGTTCTGGGGACACGTGCATGTGAGATGCTCAGGTCACATTTTCATTGAGCTGCAGCTGGAGCGTGAGGTGCTTCTCAGCTCGTGGCCCCAATTCTCCTGTGGAGTCCTCCTGTTAACTCACCCAAGGTGCATTTTGGTGAAGTACTGGTCCTCCAAAAGTTCCAAAGGTTGTGCTCTCTGTCCTTGCCTTCCTCTTGGACTGGCTGTCATCCTCCCTCCCTCCATGAACACCACTCAGCTCCTCCCTTCATCTGCACTATCCCACTGGGAAGCGTCTGCCACCCTCAGAGCCCATATGAAATGGCCTTTTCTCTGGCAACTTCTCATTTCATTTGTACCTCCCCCTGAGTGTCTGCCACCCCCAGAGCCCATATATCATGGTCTTCTCTCCTGGGATGAAAGTCTGTATGCAAAGTCTCTCCTCACACTTCCCTCCAGTCCTGTTTCCACCATGTCTCTGGCCAGGTGACATTCCTGTCTTCCTCTACACTGTAGTCTCTGCTGCTTCTGCCATTCTGCTACAAGTGATTTATTAACCATGCACCTCCATTTATCCACCTGCCTCCCATCCACCTACCTTCCATTCATTCACCTGCCTCCCATCCATCCACCACTAATTCATCTATCTACAATCTATTGTTTTACCTCCCATCCATCCATCAATGTATCTACCATCCATCCCTTCATTCATATACCTACCTTTCACCCACCTGCCATCCATCTCTCCATCCATCCATCTGCCATCCCTCTCTTCCTCCACCATTCCTCCCTTCAACTATCATCCATTCCTCCCCTGCAGCCTTCCATCCCTCTATTATCCATTAGTACACCATTCATCTGTCATTCATTCACACATTCACCATGCATCTCTTCATTTATCTATTCACCCATAATCTATCATTCATCCATTCGTCTATCCTTCCATCCATCCACTATCCACCATTCATCCATTCATCAACTATCAGTAATTCATTCACGATCCATCCATTACTCATCCATCTTCCCACTATCCATCTTTCAATCCACCATCCATCATCCTCTGTCTCTTCATCTACCATCTATCATTTATTCATGATCAACTGTCTATCCATCCATCAGTATCAAGGGCACTTGATCCAGGCCCTGTATTCATTCTGGAATCAAGCATACCTTTCAGCCTTCAGAGAACAACACTAGAATAAAGAATATACATAATTATGTCACAAAATCTGAAGACTACCTGGAGGAGGCACTCTCTGAGGTGAGCCTTAAAGTGCACCCAAGTTTAGCTCAGGCCCTTAGCTCTGAATTCTGAGCTTCTGGAATGCAGAGACTATGGCCTACCAACCAGGTACCTTGGAACCTATAGGTTCACTTAGGTGGGATCCTTACAAGTATGCCTTGGGGTAAGGACTGCACACTGTCATAGGAACACTATTTACAGGAGGAGGTAGAAGAGTTCTGGGATGGAATGGGGTTTGGGGTGGCAGGGTGGTGCACTCTGTCCTGCCTAACTATTTCCACTACCCCTTGTGGTAGTGTAGGTGATGATGTGGTGAGAGACGGCTTTGGGATGAGCTAAGAGCATGTCTCAGATCTGACTGCAGAGGCCCTCATGGTGGAGGCTCAGGTGACCATTGGTCACCAGCACTCCTTCCTGCCTGTCCTGATTCCTGAATCTACAAGACATTCACAGTAGGGCCCTGTCTTTGCTCTTCTCACTAAGAACTCTGACCAATACTCACGAATGGGCCCAATGGGAGCTGGGTGGGAGAAGCAACCACCCAGGGGAGGAAGCAACCACCAAGGCAGGCTTGTGTGCTTCAGGCCTGCAAGGAGCCTCTAGCCCAGTCTTTAGGCTATATCCTGCGGTCCCTAAATCAACCTGGTAAGGAAGTTAAAGAAAAGTAGAAAACATGAAAAGATCACAGTTGACATCAGTGGATTGCAGTCAGGGATTCCTGCTGGATGAGTCATTATAGCTGATCCAGTCACAGGGAGGGACATGGTGACTGTGTGAGGTGATGGATACGTGCATTTTCCCATTTGCTACATACGCACTTGCTGTACCTTCTAGCACTTGCTGTATGCCATAAATATTCAGAATAGAATGTATTCTAAGAATAGTATAAAGAGATAGGAGGTGGACTTCAGTAGTAGTATACGCACTTAGCATGTACATGGCCCGGGTTAAACACGTGGCATCAAAACCCCAAAGGAACAAGAACAGGGGGTATACTAATTAACATGTCCATCCTAGTATAATAAACAGAAATTAAATTTAAAAAAGCCCAACAAATACTGACTTAGAACTTGCTAAGCGCCACATGGTGTTTTAAAGTGCAGGCATCTGTTCATATAGATCACTTTCATAATGGTGAGAAGGGTACAGGCAGCTCCCCATTTGGCAGATGAGAAACTCGAGGCCCAGAGGTTAACAGCTGGCATGAGCAGTGTAGCCCATGCGGATTGGGCCTCACTGCTCTCTTGTCCTGCCTGGAGGGCCTGGTAAGTTCAGATCCAGAGAAGTTCAGACTTGCTCCACTCCAGCTGGAACTGAGTCTGCTCCATGCAAACAAACACAAGCTCCTGATTCTGCACCTAGAACTCACCCTGAGGGTAGGGAGAGAAAGCCACAGTAGCTGGCTTATTGCTTCCTGAGGTCCTGCTCATTCCCTGTAAGCAGGCAGAGGTGGGTAAATCCACACATGTGCACACACATGTGTGAGTAATGCCTTTTCCTCCTATGAGAGAACTAGGAAGCAAGAAGTCTCTTTCTGAACACAGCTCAACACAGAACCAGAAAGTAGGTCAGAAAGGCCCGTAAGGCTTATTAATCCCTTCATTGATTCAACAAATGTAAAATGTTTACGGTCCATGCACTGAAACTCTTGTGTACTTTGCTCATGGAAAACCCACTCTAGGGCTGTTAACTGCTGCTTTACAAACTGGGCTGGCATGGTGCTCCCCTCCACAGAAAGCTGAGCCCAGGATCCCATGCCCAGGTAAAGCATGGTAGACACACACTCCTGAGTGACCTGGCAAAGCTGAGTAATTTTGGTGTCTCATCAGAGGTGCCTGGCTTCTGATTTCATCAGAAGGTTGAAAGGCCAGTTCCAGGCAGGCAAAGGGGGCAGTTGCCATCAAGTAAAGCAAGAACCCCAGAAGGCAGGTTTGGGAACTGGCAGGGCAGATAGTGATCTTGCTTTCAGGCATTTTGAACAGTGTGATTTGCTTGAGGACCCCCCTGGGTGTCAGGTTTCCACGCTAAAGAATAGCAGCACATTTGGAAAGCATTTCAGGAAGATGTTTCCTAATGGTAGTTAAAATGAATGTTTAAAAGTTTTGATGCTTGAAGGAGACAATCTACAGCCAGCTGAAAACTCTATCCTCCATTCTCCTCAATCTCCAGATGGTTCATGTCTAATACAGACGTCTGTAATATATAGCCCTAGGACTTTCCTCCTCAGCCAGGCACCATGCTGTATCTGTAAACCACTCCTTTCTTTGCAAAGCACGATCAGTTCATTCTCTTATTTGATTCTGATTTGTCATGTTTTACAGAAGAGGAAATAGAGGCCCAAAGAAGTATGACATACTGTACAAATCATCATAGAGACCCACAACAAGGCCTGGACTCTAGGCACAGTCCAGGGCCTTTCAGTCCCTAAACCTGCTGGCTAGGAAGGTGACAGGTTCAAAGCATCACAGAAACCATGATTTTTACCTAACCCTTAGAGTCTACCCTGCCCAGAGGCCCAGCAGGCTCTGTCTCTTCCTCCTACTCGGCACTGACTGCTCTTGGAGTCCCATGGTGCTGAGCTTGCTCCTATGCCTTGCTGCTCCAAGGCTTACTGTGAGATGGGGCAGAGATGCTCAATGAGGGTGGGGGAGGAGGGGTGACAGAGAGATAGATGGACTGACTGATGGAAGGAAGCACGCAAGTTGGTCGGTGGTGGGAGGGGGCCCATTTTGGCTTCCCCAGCCTAGTTATCTCATTTATGGAGATGGGGGAGGGGAGGCTCTGTACTTCCTGAGCTGCTAAATGCTGTCACAAAAACATTTATTAATATGCAAATTCTAAGTGGCAATCTGGACCCAGTCGGGTTGTGCTAATTTGCACATTAATATCTGTCTTCAGGCTGGCCTCAGCCCTGGAGAGGGAAGCTTTAGGGCTTGGGAAGGGGACTGGGGAGGGAGGCTGCTGCTGGGGTATAATGGGCAGGGACCACAGGCATCTCCAGATGAGGGGGTAGGAACCCAGCCAGTCTGTGGTGGAGGACCTTGCTTAACACTGTCAGTCTGTGTCAAGATAGGCACATGACTCTGGCCTCTGGACCCCACAGTCATGGAAGCTTGAGTCTATTGGTGCATTGTGATGGCAGGGAGGGCTGCTAGCGAGCAGAGCCAGTGAGGTACAGGCTCAAACACATGGGGAATAATGTGAGGCACTTGGGCTGGGCAGCGTCCACTGTCCTGCCTCTCAGTTGTGGGCACCTTTGGGGACAGGGAGGGCTAAGGAACATCTTCTGATTTGTTTGCTCGTTGCTTCCTTTTCTTCACACAGGTGACCCGAACCCCCATGGATTCACATGTCCCCAGTAAGCTCAATGGGTAAGTTCGGGGCCGCGTATCTCAGTATGTCAGCCCCATTTCAACACTCTGTCTTGTAAACATACCTACACTGGTCCACATTGTTAGGACAATATGATCTCCTCTAGATCAGGCTCTGGTGGTGCTAGCAACAAGAGAGGCCTTCAGAGGCAGGAGAGTTGCTGCTGGGCGGTAGCCTTTCCTCCTCTAGCTAGTTCACACCTCCTAACTGGCTTTTCAGCAGAAGGGCCACTGTGTCACCTTCTCTCCATCTCCCCAGCCCATCCTGTTCCCTGATGGCTGGATTTAGTCGAATGGGACATATACTTCTTCAAATTCTGCCCTGTGCGGGAGTCCTCTCTGGCATACTCATCACAACACGGTTTCTATGACAATGTGCCACATATTTAGTTTTGTTTCTATAATTGCTTCATATGTGAATCTTGTTTTCACAGCTACACAGGGAGCCTTCTCCACAGTACCTGGCAGAGACCATATGTTTGGTCTGAGATATACACACACACATACACATACACATATATACATACATACATACATATACATGTATGTTTTTCCAAAGTCTTTCTACCCGTTAACATATTTAACCTTGTCACAAACCTATGGAGTGACCAGCATGCTATTCAGACATTATATTCATAGTGTTCAAATGTGTCATTTATTGCTACTTCGGAAGTTAGATTTAGATTTAGGGGTTCCTTTAATTACAATAAACTAAACTTGCAATTCTAAATAAGGCCACTAGGTGGTGATCTGTGCTTGGGTTTGAAAAAACTTTTTTCTTGCTAGAGACTATTCCTGAGACCACAAATTAATGTAATTACCTTCCTTACTTTCCTAGTCTTTTGATTCACCTGCTTTTATGTTCCAGACACATCTTCCTCCTCCAGTTTACCCCTCACAAAATAGATCTGATCACAAAGTGGGATGTACAGATGCACAAAGATATTATGTGATGCATGTTGAAATCATGTGTTCTGGAAACTAAGAGAAAGAAATAACTGACTCCAAGAAGGAGGGGGAGGAGAGTCGGGAGGAAATAAGAATTTATAGGGGTGTGTGTGCCCATGTTAAGGGATGAGTTCTCCACAGACCGAAAAAAGCTCAAATATGAAAGGAATGGAAGCCATTTCTTGGTGGGAGCCAAGAAAAGACAAGGGAGGGTCCTCACAGAAGGAGCAGATTCTGGGGACCACAGCAAGCTTTTACACCTTGTCCTGGACTATAGGGGTGGGGCTGAAGCAGTGTGTTGGGCTGAACAGTGGCTACCAGGAAAAAGCAGATGCACTTGGTCTGTGGTGGGTGAGGAGAGGGTGGAAAAATGACAGCATTGGCCTCAGTAGCAGAAATCCATAATAGCCAGCCCTTGCAGGTCTAAAGGAAGGCCGTGCTCTGGGAAGAAACCATAGGGCAAGGGCTCTTCGTGATGATGACTGAGCCACCCAGATTTAGAGACAGTGTAGATGATGACACCATTAAAGGAGAGAAGGAACACATGCTTCCCCACTAATTATCCCTAGAAAAAGTCAAAATAGAACTTTCGATTGAATTAAATTAACTTGAACATGGCGCCATTAAAGGAGAGATTGGAAAGTCTGATAAAACAAGGCCATAAAGAAAACGCACCTAGGTACAATTCAGCCCTTGTCTCCATAATCTTTAACTGTTATGGTCCTAAATAGTTTCTTGTTTCCTAAATTGTTTCCCCTGTAGGGTTTGAAAGAAGCAGTCCTTGACTAACCACTCACCTCCTCGCTTTGTTCTCATACCACAGGGTGTGTGCAAAGCCTGACTCTGTGAATCCTCTCTGCATCGAAACTGCTCTATTGCCTTCTATAGAGTAAGTTTGTACTCTCAGTGACCTGACGAAGAAGCCACCAGCATAAAAATAAATTGGTTCATTGTATCTCTTATCTAGTCCTGTGGCTTTCTGGGGTCTAGTCCAAGTGGTGGTATCAGGGTGATAGGTCCCTGGGGCTGAGCCCAGGGCTTTAGTATTCCCTAGCCCTGCTGGTCTCAGCTGGGAGCATGTACTTTGATCCTCATTTGAGGTTCAGATTCTGATAGCATTGGACATTGTTTTACTTTGTTCCCAAATCTTGTTAGCAGAACCCTGAGACGCTGCTCTCCTCCCTGGCCTCTTTCTCACTTACATTTGGCACAGCAGGATTATTCCCGAAGGGTTGGTTTGGGCCAATGTTGTTTCACTGCAAAGTGAGTGTGAGCTTCCAGGATAGGCCTTGCTTCCCCCATCACAGGGTTTAGGGGGCTTTCAGATCCTATCCTGGGCTCTTCTGGCCTCTGCATTGGTGGGACAAAGCCCCCTCTCCTTCCAAGTTCCTTCTGGAAGTTTATCAGAATCCAGGGGCTCCCTAGTACTGAACCCAAGGCTGAGGCAGGTCCCTGCATGCAGCTGCCACTCTCCAGAGGACTGCATTCAGCTTCTCTTTCTCTTTGGGCAAACAGAGACTCTGAACTCAAGGCCTCTGGGCCTTGGCAAGCTCTGGGAGGCTGGTGGAGGAGTTCAGTGCTTTAAAAGGCTTGGGTTCTTCCCTGTCCTGGAGGTCCTTTCAACGTGGACACTGCTGCAGCTGCCTGAGTCAGTCATCTCTTTTCTACTCGAACCTGAACCTTTGTTCCTCCTAGCTCCAATTCCAGTGAATTCGAAGCTGTTCTGGCACACCAAGAACCATACCCAAAGCCCAGTGAAGAGGCCACAGGAAGGGAAGCTTTATCTCATTAAAGCTGAGAAAAACCAAGACCCAGTCTTGAGCAAGCCTATTCCCACCAGCAGACAATGCTCTGCGGGTGTCTTCTGTGTCATTGTTCTTGTTTTGAGGCAACACCCCTGCAGGTGGCCAATACTGTGCTGTGCCTTAGGTAGGTCTTCCTTTGGAAGCAGGTTTTATTGAGGGGAGAGAATGGAGGAGAAAGCATCTAATGTACAATAGGGGGTAGAAGGATGAGGATGTGGGGTCCATGTTAATATAATACAATAAGAATACCGAAAGTCCCATAAGAAGAGAGAGGGAGCAGGGAGGAATACTGCTCCTTCGTTTCAAACAGGCCACCCCATGGCTTCTGCCTCATATTTTGCCTCTTCCCTCTTTTCCTTCCTTCCTCTTCCTCCTCTTTCTTCTTTACCTTTCTTCACGTCTCTCTTAACTCCCTTCCTTTCCTTATCCCTGCTTAGTACCAGAGGTGGTCTGGGTGGTGTTTAGCCCCAGCACTGCGCCCTCTCCATTTTTCTGTTGTAGGGACTTCTTGGTTCCTAAGGAGCGGGAGGAAGCAGCAGCAGAGCCATTTTAGGTCTGCCTCTGTAATTCATTAGCATAACGGGCCAAACAAGATGCAGTTATCACAATAAGAGCTAGTGGGAGGGAGGCACAGTACTTCCCAGTGCTTCCTCAGGGTACAATGAGGACACCTCTAATCACCAGCTCACCCCCACCTCACCCTTGTCACCTTCCTTATCTAACCTCCTCCCCACCTTCTGCTTCTGCCTGGAGCAATTCAGCCCTTGTCACCTTGGATGGATCCATCCTTTTGTCCAGGATACCTTGCCTGGCACCCTGTAGGTACTCTTGGGCCATTTTGCCAGCTCATCATTCTCCAAGTTTTTCCTGAGTACTTTTATGATCCAGGCACTGTGGCTGCCTCCTGATGGACAGTATGAGGACATCTGGGGCTCTCAACATTCTTCCCCAGCACCTCCAGGACAGGGGCCCACCCCAGCACTAGCTCTTGAGCCTCAGTTTGAAGTGAGAAGAAACACGAAGTTCGAGAGAGATCAATAAGGCTGACAGCTGCAGCACACCTGAAATTCGAGGCTGATGCAAAATGAGGCTGAGGCTGACTCTGTCATGGCCAGATATAACAAGATAAAGAACTGGGCGTGGTACAGAGGGAGAGAGCATTTCAAATTGCCAGTACTGATGTCTCATCTCAGTCAGTCCAGTCCTGTTCTGGTCCGAGCCCATGTCTACAGAGTGGCTGTCTAGCTGCCGAGCACAGCAGGCTACCAGAATGCGAGGCTCCTAAAATTTATGGCCAGACTTTATGACAATGGAAATATTTTTTTAATTGAGGCTTGCACCACCATTACACTGCTAATTTAATTATTCCCTATATTTCATCCATCACCATCTGATCCCTGGGAAGCAAATAGCTTGTCTTCTTGACAAGAAGGCACCAAATTGATTAAAAGTGTGTGCAGGACTGAGCTGGGCTGTGATCTGCTCACCAAGGCTGGACCTCTGGGTATGCTGGGGGAAGAATAGAAGCAGCACTCACAAACATGCTCTTGCTGAGACTGTCACCTTCCGGAAGTGCATCCTGCTCTGCTCAACAGCCACAGTCACAGCCCAAATACCACCAAATACCAAATACCCACGTGAGCACACATGGGCAAGTGAGCATGTTAGACACCTTCACAGATAGAGCCTCCAGCATGCCAAGCACAACTTTCCCACACCTATTTGGTTCCACATAACCATATATGGGCAAAGAGTGACATGCTGCCTCATAACAAGGCCTGTCAGAGACAGCCTGGGCACCTCATACTCAGGTGACACAGATCCTTTTGGGGAGGACCCAAGGAATGCTTTGGGAACCCAGAGTCCCTTCTGAACAAGAATGGGTATCAGCATGCCTTGCCCTACCCAGAAGTCAGTAAACAGCAGCTCTCTGCCAGTCAGTCCCCCAGGGATCACAGATGTATTTCTCTGCTGACATGTTGGCCTCAGGATGTCATCTTCTAAGACACTTTGACACCACTTCCAGGCATGTAGATGACCTATATCCATGGGTATGGATTGCATTGAACTCCTCCCATCTCCATTCCAGTATAGAGAAGTGTCTAAGGCATGTAGCTCTGCACTTGCCAGGACAGTCACCTCCTAGAAATATATCGTCCTCCTGAACCTGCTTGGTCCTTTCTAAAGTAGCACCTGGAGGCCCTAGGAAGGAAATGATGGAAAACCTCAGTGCCCTAGATTCAATGCATGTGGCTGTACCCTGGCCTGGCTAGGAAATGCCCTAGTCACAGGGAACTCTCAAAAGGAAGTTGCTGGAGTTTCTCTATTTTTTCCTAGGCATTCTTGGGCCTAACAGGAAGCCTCATTGCTGGGGCAATCTCCATGCAGGTGAGTGACCACATCTGTGTGTGTGGTGGTGGTGTGGGTGGTGGCAGTGCTCTGGCAAAGAAGAGCAGGATGGATCCAAGAACAGAGAGTGGAGAAAGAGTCTCTGGGCGGATGCATTAAATAATAAGTAGATGAATGAATGAATGAACCATCCGAGTAAGTGCAGTGAGTGAGAGATAGCCCGGTGCAAGCGGGAGCGTGTGGGTGCTGCTGGCAGTGGTAGTGCTGCTGGCGATGGTAGTACAGCCAGTACTCGATATGAGCCTTCTGGATGCCCAGAACAGGTCTCACTGACCCTTAGCTAGTGCTATAAATCCTAATGCAATGAAACACAGGGTCAGATGCTGCAGTGAGTATACTGTGGGTCCTCTCTGATGTCCCCATACCTGGAACTTATGAGTGGTCACAATAGTGAGAAATTGTCTCTATAGTCATGCCTGGTCTCTGTCTGGCTTTGTGTGCCACCAAAGCACACAAAGGGACTTGGGTGGGAGGCAGGAGATGGATAGACCACCTGTGAGGGGCTCTAAATTGTGACTAAATTGGGCGTGACAGAGACTGATATAAGAAGCAGGGAGGGAGACAGGCTTCTCATCAAGAGCATCCTGCCCTTGAATTTATATTTGCTTCTTCAGAAGACCATAGGGTCTGAGACCCTAACTGAGGCTTCCCTTACCCACCTGGTATCTGTGCTAGGCATCTCTCCCATCTTTCAGGGGCTACACTCATGCCTGTACTTCAGGAACTGGCCCTGGTACCCCTGCCTCCATTTGGCCAATTTTCCCTGAAGTCCCATAGTGGTAGCAGTTTACCCTTCAGGATCTGATCTCAAAGTAGATGCCTGCCCACATAGTCTTTGTATTCGAGTGGTCCTATCTTCCAGGCTGGTCCCTCCTTGTTTCTTGTTTTTGCTGTGGTCTGGTAATGTGTCTGTCTCCCCATCCATATCACAGCTTCCTTCAGTTGTATCCATGCCATATCCATGCCATAGGAGCCAGAGAATAACCGGTGCTCAAAAAGCATTACAATCCCATTCCACAGCATTCCTTCTGTGTTGAGGGTTCAGCTTCTCACTCAAGTATCTTTTTACCACTGTGGTGAGTGACAGAAACAAACACTTCTTTCCAGAACAGACTGGTTGAAGGGAAGACCTCTGAGCTGAGTACTAAGTCTGGCTGCAGTTCCACATCTACAAAAGGACTTAGATCTGCACTGCCCACCTAGCCATGCCCCAGAATACTTACACAGAAGGAAATTAATTTATTTACTGATTTCAGACAGGATCTCTAGTCCTGGCTGTCCCTAGATACCAGAAGATTGTCTTGAAGTCTTGATTCTCTGTTCTCTACCTCTCAAGAGCTGGGATTCCAGGCCTACATCACAAGGCCCAGTTTATATGGGCTAAGGATTGAACACAGGGCCTTGCATATACAACACAAGCACTCTATTAGCTGGTCTACACCCCTAGTCCCAGAAGAGCTTCAGAGTCTGCCCACAGCAACCACTTTCTCAGCTTCCCCCTCCACCCACTTATCTTCCTGTGTACTTGGCTATCACTTTGCCTAATGGGCAACCTCACAGAGTGCTGTTGAGCCAGGCTTGTTCACACATTATGTTGTAGTCTTGGGAAGTTGACCACTAAGTACTCCAAGGAGCTCAGAACCTAAAGCAAAAAGAAGGGGGTGATGGGGCAAAGTCAGTTCCCTAAAACAAGAGGCTGCTTTCTATACTTCAGAAGTTCCCTGTTGCATCCAGGCACAGTACAGAAGTCACCTAGTATGGCATTTCATTGCATTCACAAAGCTCTGGACTCAAGTGCTAAAAACACATTCTGCAATTCACACTCCACAGGCCACTTTTGCTGCAGTGATATCTACACACACACACACACACACACACACACACACACACACACACACACACACAGAGAGAGAGAGAGAGAGAGAGAGAGAGAGAGAGAAAGAAATAGAGACAGAGAGATAGGGAGACAGAGAGACAGGGAGACAGAGAGACAGAAATGTCATGGTCTACTATCTGAGAGAGTCAGAGTTTTTATGCTACTATACAAGCTTCTTAGAGAAGGTGAACTCGAAGAGAGCAGGCTGAGATGGGGGGAACAGGCAGGGGAGGCAGGAGTGTTGTGTTACTGAGAATGTTTCAGGGGTTCTACTGGTTCTAGGGCAAAGTCCTTTCAAAGAGCCTTATTGGTTACTTTGTCCCTAAGCCCCTCCTCCTTCCTGTCCCATAGTCAGTCATCTCCACTCTTTATGGGAAATTTCGAGAAGGTTGGCTTGTCTGTGCATTGTCTTTCTCCCCAGTGTCTCTCCATGGAAACAACTCTTTGTCTGACCTTTTTGGTGCTTTGTTGCTGAATTCTAGTTACACACCGAAACTAGGTGAGACAAAGGACAGGCTTGGGGAGGTGGCTTTGCACCCTCTTTCCTATTCCCTCTTAGTCAAGGCACTCTCAGCTCTGCCAGGCACCCTGGGAGAGCACCCACCTCAGAACCAGGTGCCTCTGATGCATGCTTCTAGAACTTGCTCAGAGTCACTCAAAACCTGAAAATATGACACAGACTAAGGAGAGGACAGTCTTTGTTTTACAGAGTTTAGTAAGTTTGCCAAGAATTCTCCCTCCATCTTTCATGGAAATCTGGCCCCAAATGGCTAGTTAGGGATGAATATTTACTGTGAGGAAGGGCTGCACAGTCTATGAAAGGGTGACCTGCGGTGCAGATCAGGGAGGCAAAGTCCAGGCTGGAGAAAGAAAGTAGAGGCTTTTCCAGCAATGGGAGGCCCCACTCCCTAAGGGGTGCCAAGAGGTTGCAGTGAGGGTAGTGCTTATGTTGGGTGAGGTCACCTCCCAGATTTCTTCACCTCCCAGGCCAGGCAACCAACCTTCTTATCCTCCAAAGGGGAGTTGTGTAGAGAAATAGCTTAGTGGAGAATCATAAACACTAAAACCAAATAGAATTAAATAGGAGATATTCCTTTATGTGGCTTAAAATAAATTAAGCAACATCAATTATCACAATCTATAAAAGCCTAGGGGGGTAGAAATGAGAAAGAATTGCCCCACCTCCTCTGTGTGGAGCCAAACTGCAGCGGCTCCCGGGTTTGTATGACAAACAACAACAAATTGCCAGCTTGTTGGGGGGCCTCAGGGCACTCGTGACAACTGGCGCATTCCTCCGGGCATCACTGGGCTTTCTGCCCTGGGGAGGGACCCAAAGCAGATGCTCTGAGACAGTAGACAGGGCAGGGGGAGGGGATGAGCCCTCAGCAACTGTGCAGTGACTGTGGAAGGCTTGAAGCAGGACGCTGACTTGCCACGCTGCCCTGCTGCTGGACCAGCCTGGGTACATGAGTGACGCTGCAGTACCATCAGTCTCTGTCCCCCAGAAGGTCAGGATCGTCTCGGGCTCAACTACCTCAACAGGTGACCAAGCCCCACCTGCCCAAGCATGCAGCCCAGCCCCTAAAGCTTGGCTGGGAGCAGAGAGCACTATCCTCTACCCTTGGCTCCCCCCAAATGAGGCCTGGGCAGATGGCTGGCCAGAGCTAAATTGATTCATAATGATTTGTGTCTCTTCCCTACCCGGCAATGGGTAACTTTTCACTAGAGACACAGATGTCTTAATAAGGAGGTGCCAGGCCCTCCCACCACAGGCAGACTCAGTACCCCTCTGTCCACCACAGACAGATGTAGGGTGGGGCACAGAGCTGGGAGGTGGGGAATCCTAGCTCCATACCCCAAAGGTTGACTTCCCACTTTCCCCAAGACAGGCAGCTGTGGCCACCTCCTAATCTGAGCTGCTCAGGCACACCCAGCATACCTTCCTTAGCAAGCTTGCCATGGCAGACCCTCACCATCCACAGCGTCCTGCCTCAGGGCTAGTCTTCAACCTGTGCCTCTCAGACTCAAGTCCACCTGCCCATTGTCAGCCCTTAGGACAGAAAAAGCGGCCAGTCAGCACCACGGACAGAGCCCCAGCCCACCGCTTGCTGTGTAAGTATTCACTGGCTGTGCACAGATCCCTATTTAAAGCTCACGTTTTTGGTGGCCAAGACTGTGTCCCATCTGAAGTCCTATTTGTACCCGAGGTCCTAGGTGGAGTGTTTTTTTTTTTTTTAAAATTTTGGCCATTTCCTCCTGCACTCCTTATGTGGCTGTCTCTGTACCCCTCCCTACCATGGCCACACCTTCATGTCCTGGGTGCTCACTAGAGATACATAGAACCAGTTCATGAATGTCCTTGTGCCTACTACCTGTCATTTTGAGGTCAGTAAGTAGTACTTCTCCAGGCTCCCCTTGTAAAACATCAGTCCTATTAAGGGTGTTGGATTGGTGAGGAGTGCCCACCTCACAGTGTGAATCTGTATCTGAGATACTCCTGTGCCCAAGGAACAACTCTTTCCCACGTGGGGTGCTAGAGGCCAATCCAACTGACCTCTTACTTTGAGAAGACCAACCATGCTTGCTAGGGGTTGAGGACTCTAAATGGCACAGATTAGGACCAGACCAGTTCTGATGTTACCCTTGGCTGTCTCACCATGTGAGAAGAAAGGAGGCTGTCATGGGGGAACTCTACCTTCAAAGCTCCTAGGAATATGATGCCACTGTGATCTTCTAGCCTGGGGTCCTGGTTCCCTTTAGTTGACCTTGCTCATCCTTACTCCCCTCTGCAGTCCACATCTCAATGTTTCCTTCCCAGACACCCAGCAATTTTTGCCTTCTTCTTCATTTCTGAATTTGAATAACTCTTAATATGGTCTCTCTGTGTTAAACCATATTATGACTGGACCCTGGATTGTCTGCATGGGTGAATTCTTTTTTTTTTTTTTCTTTTCCAATCATAAGTGTAAGCTGTCAGTATCTTTGACTTTTGACATATCTTTTGGAATCCCACAGAGATAAATTTGCCTGACCTTGTGAGATGTTGGGTCTGAAGTCCTTCTGCTAACTCTAGGCCCCCACAACCCCCAAGCAGCCACACAGCATCCTGATACCTGTCTTCAGATCCCCAGATGTGCCCAGGCTGCAACCTGCCAGCCCATGTCAGAACAGCATGTGCCACAAGGCTTGAAGAATATGTCACTACACGACAAGCCAGGAGCTCCAAATTCTTGTCCTAGCTCTGCTGCCCTTTTCCCATCTGCACATTTTTGGCTACTGAGAACACGCCTCAAGATGGTGGCTTTGAATAGGATGAAAACCAGACAAACATGAACAACTGAAAAGATCAGGCTGGGGGGGGGGAACTGTCCCAAGGGGAAGGAGCTTGCATGCTTTACCATGTGCTCTCTGCTCTGAGCTCAGCACATAGTGCTGTCCAATAAATGCAGGCTGAATGGATGCAGCTACTCTCTGTCCTGTTAATGTCCAGGGAAGAGACAGCATGGATGAAGTAGGAAGCTGGAGAGAGGTAATGTTACACTGGGTGTGTGGTTGGAGTCAGTTAGAGGTGGGAAATTCGGGTTTTTCTCCACACACACCTAAGGTTCACGGACAGCACGGCTAAACCAAGCATATTCTTCGCAGATGGTCTTCTGGAGCAAGCCAAGTACCTATCCATTCCACCTCCCCAAGCACCTCCCAGGCAAGCATGCTCCACTCATGTCTTTTGTTTTTCTTAATGAAAGCAGCACGAGCCAGGATTCCGTCTAGAGGTGCAGCCTTGAGTATGGATGTCTTCATTCTGGCTGCACTACCTATGTCTACCTATGCTGGTGGCTGTATTTAGGATCTCATGGGGCAGGTGAGTGTGGAAGCTTCCAAAATCACAGCTCACACACCTCCCCAGTACTCAGTTTCCTCTCCCAAAAGATGCAAGGCCTTGTGCTCTCTTCTATGTGGACACTCAGCAAATGTTCTATGCTTCTTGCTTGAATCTGCTTGTAATATTAGTATATGTATGCACATATGTGTGGTTGCACGTGTGGGTGTGTGTGTGTTTGTGCACGTGTGCATGCATGTAAGCCAGAGGTAGGCCTCAGCTGTTGCTCTTTAGGAGCGGTCTACCTTGATTTTTATATTTTATTTATTATTCTTGGGGCATACGCAAGTGCCATAGAGCACATGTGGAGGTCAGAGGACAACTTTTAAGAGCCTATTTTCCTTCATAGGTCCCAGGGATTAAAGTGAGATCACCAGGCTTGTGTGGCAAGCATTTTACCTGCTGAGTTATCTTTCCAGTTCTCTTGGTTTTTGAGACAGGGCCTTATACTGCAACCCAGAGCTGGATGATTAGGCTAGGCTGTCTGGCTGGTTTTGCCTCCCCAGTACTGGGATTACAAATTCATGCCACTATGCCTGACTGGGATGGAGCTCAAGTCTTCATGGTTGCAACAGCAAGCATTTTAATGACTTGAGCTATCTCCCAAGCCCCTGCCTGTGACATTTTGAAATCTTTGCAGTGCTGGCAGCCCCCAAGCCCTCATATCCTCACTTACTGAGTCCTGGGTGTATTTGTTTGTTAGGATACTTCATTTGGAGGGAGATTTACATGGCTTTACATAAACCTAAATTTGGGCTAGACAGAACTGTAGCCCCTGATGAGGTTTCCCACTCTCAACTGCAGCTGGCAGGGGCAGGGCCATTTAGGGAACCCTGGGAGGCCACCTGCTGTAGTCTGTAGGTTTTAACTTTCTCCTGTGCAGATTGAAAGGACTGATTGGCACCACAAGCCACATACTGGAGAGCCCTAGGGAGCCCATGGTAGGAAGGCTGGGCAGCCTAGGCTTCCTTTAGAACTGCTCAAGCATGTGCCCCTGAACTAGGCTCAGGGTGGGCTGACACTCTATACTATACAAGTATAGTACTAGTGCTAGAGTTCCTAGTATAGTGGCTATACTAGGACCCTGTGGTAGAGTGACATAGGCTTTTGTATCATGGAAGAAGGCCAGCTGTAGTTGGAATAGATCTGAGCTGGGACCTAAACCTGGGTCTTTGTCTTGGAGCCCATGATATGTCAAGAATACTGGTCTCAGATCTGGGGACTCCTGGGATATGCTTTGTTCTCTTTCAGCACAGGTCCCTTTTTATTTTTGAATCTGCTGACTGTCCCACCTTTCCTATACCACAGGCCTGGGACAGGCTAGCAGTGATGGCAGTAGGGCTGTAAACAGGCCCTCAGCCATCATGAAAGGCAGATTCTTCCAAGAGGGCAAACTTGCAAAGTGGGGGATAGGAACTACCACCCACTGCTGTGGAAAAGGAGTAGGGGAAAACCTTTATATCCTGTTTGGGGTAGGGGAGTTGTGTCTCCTTCCCTTTTAAATAGTCCAGGCTAAATTCCTTTCTCTTCTAAACTTCTGGAGTTTGGGAGCAGCCTCGATTAAGGGCAGAAGAGGGCCAGATGAGAGTGAAAGCCTCAAGCTGATAGGATGGATGCCTGTTGCTGGTCCTTTTGACCTGCTGGTTGGTCTCCTTGTGCAGACCTAGTGGCCAAGGAGGGAGTTAAAATGGAGGGTGCTTGCCACACCTTTGTGTCTCAGGAGGATTTCTTCTTGGGGAGGCTGTGGCTTGTTTGGAAGCCCCTCCCATGTCATGTATGACATGGTGTCTACATATGTGTGGTTGTAGGTCATGCAGAGGGCTTCCCTCCCCCCAAGTCATAGTCAGAAACAGATCTGTCTTTCCCTGCTTCATGGTGATCACATGTAAATTGGAGGTGGCCACATCCTGAGGTGGCAGGAATGATTGACAGAAACACCATGAAGGGTGATCGGGCCTCAAGATGAATAACTCAGGGAAGATTTTCAGGTTTTTGATTTTTGTTTTCCAGTCAGAAATACTTGTTGAGGGTGGGTGAGATGACTCAATGGGCAAAGCATGTGCTGGCCTTTTCTTCACCAAATCAATTCTTCAGCATCAATGGGAATTGATTGAATCAAGCTTCATGTTCTCAGCCCTCTTTGTTCACTGGATTCATAAAGGCCTGGAAAGGCTATGGTTTACTAGAACTCTCTATTTAAAAAAAACAAAAACAAAAAAACATTTGACTGCTTTGAGCAGATGATGTTCTTTATCAGTTGGCTTGCTAGCCAGGGTCCATACAAGGGTTGGAAGGAGAGAACCAACTCAACAGAGTAGACCTCTGGCCTCCTTACATGCATGGCTGCACACATGCGCCCACCCTCACCAAACAAGCAAGCGAATGCTGACTACCAACGCAATGCCAGGTATTCTACGGAAGCTTTTACTAGTAGGCTAGACAACAGTCAGTATATAAGGACTCACATAACAGAAATGCAAGATGCCTGAGACCAATCTTGCAGTTCAAGATCAATTTACAACATAGTCAGGCACCTGCTCCACAGGTGATCCTCGTTTAAGGACTTGGTGGCAGTCAGGCAGGATGACTTATTCACCTATAGGTGACAGGTTCTGACTTGAGATGACTCTTGCCATCCAGCTAGCCATGTGAACTTGAGCAAGTTAGTTCAGCTGTTTTGGTATCAAGTCCCTGAAGGGTTTCCCTTGTTCCATATACATTGTTTGCCTCTTACTCATGATGATAAGCCTCACTGAATTAGACTGGACCAGGAGAGTGGATCTCCAGGGAAAAGCACGTACCAAAGGCAAACTGGTGAGGTGTTTAGTGTTAGTCTCAAATTGTGGTCCAGGTGGTCTTCTGATGGAATTTCATGCATGAGAGAAACACCTATAATTAACTCTAAGTAAAGGGGCGCATTCTCAATTACACAGGTGGGCCTTATCTAATCCGTTGAAAGACTTTAAACATAAAAGTGTATTTTCTCTTAAGAAGAGGAAATTATGCCTCAAGACTGTGACAGCGATTTGTGGCTAATATTTTCTTGGTCGATGGACTGTTCCAGAGAAGTCAGATATACCAACCAACAGTAGTGTACTCTTTGGAACCAATCAATTTAACTATCATCTATACCTTCTCTTTCAATGTCATAGTTTCTGTAAACTTGACACAAACCTGGGAAGAGGAGGCCATATCTGTAGGGCATTTCCTTGGTTGGTTATAGATGTGGGAGAGCCAGATCACTTTGGTCAGTGTTATCCCTGAACAAGTGAGCTCTGACTGTGTGAGAAGGGTGACTGAGCAAACCAGAGAAATAAAGCCAGTATACAGCACTCCTCTGGGGTCTTTGCTTCAGTTTCTGCCTCCAGGTTCTTGCCTTGAGCTCCTGTCCTGGTTTCTCTTGATGATGGACTGTAAGCTGTAAAATGAAATGAACCCTTTCCTCTGCAAGTTGTGTTTGCTTATGGTATTTCTCATAGCAACAGGAAGGTAAACTAGGACTCTGTCTGTCTGTCTGTCTATCTACCTACCTACCTGCCTACCTACCTACCTATCTATCTATCATCTGTTATCCCTCTGTCTTCTTTCTCTTTCTCTGGGAGCCCTGATTGATATATGTTGGCTTAAGAACATTTTCAAAGAAACGTATTTTCTGCTTCATGTTCTTCCAATAAATACTACACAGAAGAAAATCAGTCTGCTGACTTCAGGAAATGGAGCAGGACCATTTTAGGTGTATTTACAGAGGTACTTTGGAACACAGACTCTTCACTGAAGCTCCCCAGCTACAATTGCTCAAATCAACTTCACATTTTCAGCCCACCTTGTTGACAAGATTTATAAGGGCCTCCCAGATTCCAGGGCCCCAAGCCCAGAATGGCTGCAGTTCACTGGAATCTCTCTATTTTTTGAAACATTTGACTGGTGTCTACTTGACTGTTCTGAGCAGATGATGTTCTTTGTTTATGACAGAAATTAGGCCAAATCCAACTTTTCCACAGATGGAGGAGCCTGAATTATTTATCAGAGGCTCATGGATTTGGTTCTGGCAAATGGCAGGGCCGAGGGTGGCTGATTTGTGTTCTATGGTTGGAACAGCTTGGTCTCCGCGGGTCCTGGGCTTTTCTGACATAGCACTGGGCCTGGCAGGGACACTGGAGCCCCTTAGTGGTCTTCATAGAGCTCTACTGGGTCTGGAATGCATGCAGCCAGACCTGGTAAGGTCTTGACTGGCTACTGGGCTGCCTGAGCTCTTTTGAACCCCTGCTGGACCCCTGGCTGCCTGGGTAGGTGGTGCTGTTTCACTCTGGAAGGGAAAAGGTGGGCTTGCAGTGCTTGCCAGGCTTCTCTTCTCTTAGGTGGCCATTTTTGTTTTCACTGGAGCACATGGCAGTGGTGAGAGTCTCAGTGACTAATGTGTGAAGCCCTGTCCTGAGCTCCTGTTCAGCACTGGCATCATAGGAGAAAGGGCCAGTTCTCTATGTAGGGTAGGGACTAGGGAAAGTGTCTTACATCTATGTACTAATATTAACTCCTACTGAGAGTGTGGGGGTCTTAGGGTGACATATACTTCATATTTTATCCTCAGAACAACCCAAGGAGCCCAGCCTTTCAGATGCAAGGATATTCAGGAGCTTGCCTAGGAATTTCTAGCTAGTGAACCACAGAGCGCAGTCCAGGCAGAGCCTATCATTCAATGGGACAGAGATGCAGGAGTCCTCAGGTATCAGCGAGGGCCCAGAAACCTTCTACCCCTAAGATTCTTGTGTTGAGTAAGGAGAAAGAGAAGGAAGCAATCCAGCATACAGCCCATCTTGATAGCTTGTTTGGAGACTCAAGCTAGGGAGTGCAGCTACACCCATACCTTTGACCAAACAATGGTCCTCCTGTATCAGGGAAGATCATCATCTTTGGCAGAGCATGCAGCTTTGGGAGCGATGCATGTGTATCAAATAGAGAGGAAGGTAACACATGACTAGTCAGCTAGATGAGCCTAATCAACCCTAGAGATCATTGGGATGACAGATGTCATAGTCAGATTGCCCTCACATCTAGCTTGTTCATCTCTGGTATGGCTGTTAAAAAAGTCTTGACAAAAGCAAGTTAAGAAAGGAGTAAGGATTGGTTCTGGCCCAGGGTTTCAGAGAGTCCAGTCCATCATAGTAGGGAAGGTATGACAGAGTTCATGTTGCAGGAATGCACAGCTGGGTCTTTTCCTTTTCCCTCTTTTTATTCGGTCCAAGGCTCCAGCCCATGGCATGGTACCACCCACATACGTTGTGACTTCCCTCCTCAGTTAAACTTCTCTGGAAACATCCCCATACAATCAACCAGAGGTATGTCTCCTAGGTGATCCTAGATCCCGTGAAGTTGACCATGAAAATTAGCCTTTATGCTACCCAGCACACTTGCACTCATCATCCTGAGGCTGTCATTCATACTAAAAAAGGAGACAGGGACCTAGCATTTTCAGGTCTGAGTTGGTGTGACCTGGCCTAGGGTGTCCATAAGGAGGTCTGGGCCAGACCATCTGTTCAGCTGTGTTGCTCCTGGCCATAATCTGCTGTTTCTTGAAGCTGTCTGGCCTTATTGTTGTTGTCGTTGTTGTTGTATTTGTGTGCATATCTTGTGTGTGTGTGTGTGGGAGGGCATGATACATGTACAGAGGCCAGAAGACAGCTTTATGGAGTCAGTTTTCTTCTTTCACCTTTGCTTGGGTTCCAGGGATTGAACTCAGGCTATAGGGCCCTTACCTTACCACTAGGCCTCCTCCCTGGTTCTATCTTGTCTTAAAACAGAACTCTGAATGTGCTGCCTATTTGCTAGTAACTTGGGAAAAATCAGTGTACCCTTCAGAGTCTCCAGTCCCTGTTACTCTGAGCTTCCTTTCCTTTTTGTATATTCTTGGGTCACCTGAAAAGACCTGCTTCTTCTTATGCTGAGGCTGTGGAACAGGTGATCAGGAGGGAACGAGCAAGGAGGCTGCTGAGGTGAGTCTCTTAAGTGTTTGGTTTGAACCATTTTAATTTGCATTCAGCTTTAATTACTATCTGTCTTTAAGGTTGCCCACGTGGGAGAAGAGACGTCTGGGCCTCAAGGATCCTGCTTCTAAATGTGTCTTTTGCTGCTCCTGTCTAGAATGTACATTGGTTCTCTGTCTCCATTAGCTGACATCTCTCCTACTAGGGCTTCAGGATCAGAGAGGTGTCCCAAGGCACTGACTGTTCTTAATCCCTCTCCACCAGGCTCCATATGAGCCCTGCCTGCCTCTCCTGCAGTCCTAGTGGGATCCCCCCATTCCTTTCCCAATCCATTCAGTTCCAAGGAGGCAGATGGGGAGTGGGTGTGGGTAGGGTAGCAGTAGAAGCTCTTTGTCATTTCCTTTGGCAAAGAGCCAGGGTCTGGATGTGGAATTGGTGAGGAAGAAAGACAATAAGTAAAAGGATAAAGAAAAGTTCAAACCAATGAAACTGCCGAGAATTCAAGACAAGGGCAGATAGGATGGCTCAGCCAGTGACAATCTGATTTTAATCCCTGGAAGCCACATGGTGGAAGGGGAGAACTGACTCTTTCAAATTGTCCTCTGACCCCCATGTGTACGCATACCCCACACGCAAATAAAGTAAGTAAATGAAAAAAAAATGATACTTTTCCTTCTTCCCGTACAGAATTTCCTGTTCACCCTCTTGTCTGGTCTATTCTGCCTTTAGAACTGCTTAGGGCTTCTGCCAGCCAAGTGCTCTCCTACCGCCGACCAAGTTCATGGTCTCCTCCAGGCCTAGGAAGCCCTTCCTCTTACATGGAGCCTTTTGGGGCTTTACTGGAAACACTCATCCTGCATGTATTGGGTCCTGATGCTTATGATGCCCTTTGGAAAAATGTTTAGCTGTGTGTTGTTGACTGGCATCTTCTTCCTTGAGGGGCAGGCTGGCCAATCACAGGGCAGGAGGGCAGGATGTACACAGGGAGGGGAAAAGAGCTGTGAGAACAGAGTGTGGGAAAACAGCTAGAGTGAGGGGAAAGGCAGAGAGAAAAGAGGAGGAGGAGTGACAGAGGAGGAAGGGGTGATCCAGCCTGAAGCACTTACAGGACTAAATACAGTCCCAGGACAGCAAATAATTGGGGCCTGAGTCAGCAAGTTTCACCCATAATTTCTTAAGCATCTGCCAGGCCACTGCCTCCCTGCCCCCCGCCGGGAGAGGAGCAGCCTGAGTGGAAAGCCTCATTTAGCAAATGAGAGGAATGTTTAAAAATAACACCAGGAGTCACCCTTTGCAAGAAGGCAAAGGGGAGGCCACCCCCACTCTCCTGCTGCTCACAACTCCTTTTCCTCAGTTCAACAAAACCTGTAAGGATGGCGTGGGGACAGTTTGCTAGAGGGAGGCACTGGCACTGATAGGTGCCTCCACCGGACAAGAGGAGGGTTGTGCTATGTTCATATGTGTGATGGTTCAGGGAAGTCTGCTTCACATGTGCCTGACAGTGTGTGTGTGTGTGTGTGTGTGTGTGTGTTGTACAGTACAGGTATGTGCTCTATTGTGTGTGTTCTTATTTGGTATGAGGCTGGCTCTGGCAGCAGGAGTGATGGGTGCCAGTATTTCCATCAGTGAGATTTGTGAAGGGCTGGGGTTTGTGAGACAGAAGGACAGATGGATACTGCAGCAGAGACAGACACACAGACTTTCTAGACCAGTACTGCTCTTAAGAAATAGTTCCTGTTTGGAATGACTGTGGCTGCACAGACTCACCTGGGTTTGGCCTACTCTTGGAGACCCACCTTCCCAGCTCATTTTAGGTGCCGATGGCTGGCCTTGTGCTGGCCTTGCCCCCTGCTGTGAGGCCATCTGTCCACGAGGCAGAGTCCTAACCAGGCAGCTGGGGTGGCTGAGAGCCAATACCTTCCACCCGAGGTGGGATCTTCAACTGTCATTCACGGATCCTGACTCAGGACCACCTCATCTTAGTTTCTCCTTTCGACAGTTGCCTTCCAAACAGCTATAATCAGCTACATGTTACAGCTAAGACAATCATAACTTACATACATCACAGCACGTGTCTGTGGCATACAGGGGAGTAACCCACTTAGTTCCTGTGGTGGGCTTTCGCAAGGATTTATTTTAATAAGGATTCCAAGGGGAATCTGAGAGTCTATTTTTTAGAAGCCTTCTCAGTTCTCTACACCACACCCCATAAGAGAGGAGGCCCTCTGTTTCCAAAATCTGGGGCTCCCTTGAGTGGGGCAGCTCTGGAGATATTCAGTTAGTTTTCAGATTAAGTTGGTGGGGTGGACCCTAGAGAAGGAGATGTGTATGAGCTACCTCATGGCCAGGGCCCTCTTGAATCCATTGGCGCTGCCACTCCTGTTTGGTGGTGCCTATGACTGGATCTTATTTTATTTTCTTGCCTCTCATAATCTGGTTCTTGGTAAATATATCTCAGAGGACTCAGAGTCTCCAGAAAGCCCTGGGAGTCAGAATGGGGAGTCTAGACCTTATAGCCAAGGCCAGGGAAGAGGTGTTTTGGTGCTATCTGTGGGCTTGGGAAGACTCTAGCCTTCTACTGTCCTCACCGCTAGTCTGTCCTGGTGGCCAAGTTCCGGCCAGATACACTTCGCTTTGGACTCCAGAATTGTCCACGCCTATGCCATGTCTCCCTCCAGCTTGGCACTGTCACTTGTCCTGTTCCACCCACTAAACTCTCTTTGTAAGGTCCCTCCCTGATCTGAGCTGGCTGTCTTCACACCTCTCCAGTGTCTTTTGCTCCTAGAATGTGTTCTCTGCATACTTCTTCCACATCAAAATCCTGTCATTTTCACTAATTGTTGGATATATTTCCAGTCAGTTGACAGCGTTATCTGTAGATCCCATGATATTAGGTCATTGCGTGGGGAACAGGATTATCACATCTCTCTTTGTCCACCTCAGCCCCTAGGGGCTGCCCATCCTCAGGGCCAGGCACCCAAATATGGGCTCTGTCCACCCCAGGAAAGGGCACAATTCTTTCTTTGTGGTACACATGCTAGCTTCTGTCTTTATCTTTCCCATGAATGGGGCTCCGAGCTGGGGCCCAGGAGGTGGAGAAGGTTTGATGAACTAGAGGTTAGTGGATGTGAGGGTAACATTAGAGGTGTATATGCCTTGCCCCCGAGGCCAGCAAAGAACCTTTCTGTGTACAAGCATCATTTGCCCGCCTCCCTTTGTGGTTTTTGAAATTAGGTCTCATGTAGCCCCTACTGGCCTTAAATTTACCAAATATAGCAAAGGAAGACTCTGAAATTCTGATCCCCCCTGCTTCCACCTCCCAAGTGCTAAAACCACGGGTACGTGTCACCACACCCGGTTTTTGCATGGCTGAGGATTGAATCTAGGGCTTTCTATATGCTATGAAAGCACTCTACCAGGTATAAGCTATCTCCCCAGCACCCCTCTCCCGTGTACTTCATTTATAAAAACAAGTCTGAGAGCTTATACTAGGGAGGGGTCCCTGATATTGCCCTGCTCTTAAGAGCCTGTGACCACATTCTTCGCTCTAGCAGGCAGCAGGTGCCTCCTACCTGTTGAAGAAAAGGACAGTGGCCAGGGAGGGAGCTTGAGAGATAGTGTCTGAAAAAATGCTACAATAGATGTTCTTGCCTTCCTAGTTGCTATGCTGTCTGTTTCCTTTACACATCAATTCCATCACTTTAAGCCAGGCATAGGGGAAGGGGAGAGCTGGCCCTTCCATCAGGGAGTGGAAAAACCCATCAGACACCTACCGTATATTTTAAAATAACTTACATTTACAACACCCCCACACTTCCATTTCTACGTCTCAGATCTGATTATCCACAGTGCACACACTCTCTCTTTTTTAATAAAAAATTGCTATAAATCTTTTTGTCACCGAAGATATAAGACACGGGTCTGCAGGAGAAACTGCCTGGCTGAGTTGTTTTGTAGGCTGCTTGGTGGCCTGCTCCATTTTTTTTTTAAAACTCCCTTACAGCTCAAACTGAATTACAAAGATGAGGAGTAAAGAAAAGCTGTCCCTGGCTGTGATTAGGGGAAGGGAAGAAGTTAGAGGCTTGATGGTGCTCATCGAATCTGGTCCTCAGGAGCCTTCACCCCATCTTAATCTGGATTTGGACTGTGGGACTGTGGGAAGGGAGGGGACACATGTCCCAGGGCAGAAACATGTCTTCTTTTGAAAAGAATTCTTTGTTGCCCACATATGCCTCCTTTACTCTGCTCTAGTCTGACCCTTATGCTCATGGGATTGTAGGGAATGGTGGGGGAGAGGAGGGGGGATGGGTTGTTTGGGAACTCAAACAGGATTAACTGCCAGGAACCTATACAATCTATCCTATGCTGATTAAGAACTCAGAAGGTGGGCATCTGCTGAGAAACAATTAGTCCAGCGGATATTAAGGCCACAAAACATGCTAAAGGAAGAGAGCATTTTCTTTTATTTTGCATGTATTTATTTGTGTGTGCCTGTGTGTGTGCCTGTGTGTGTGTGTGTGTGTGTGTGTGTGTGTGTGTGTGCACGCGCACATGTTCAGGTCACAGTGTGCAAGTGGAAGTGAGAGAATAACTTGTGAGAGTTGGGTTCTCTCTTGCTACTATGTGGCTTTTGGCAATTGAACTCAGGCTTCTGTCAAAGTGTCTTGCCTTTTGAGGTATCTTACTGGCCCAAGAAAATATTTTCTAGTATGGTGCAGGTATCAAAATGAGAAAGACGGGCTAATGTTGCATGCAACATGGTCCTTAGAGTATCTGGCCCTGTAGGTCTTGTATTGAGCAGACAGACTCTAGGGAAAGTAGGAAAAAGAGATAGCCCTTTGCTAGAAAGGCCAGGGTAGGAGAGTTAGGGGCTAGGGAGGTGCAGAAATGGTTGAGCCGGGGCCTCAAGGTGGACAGAGAGGGATAGAAATTATCTTGAACAAAGAAAAGCCGGGAGGGCTTCCTTGCCTTTATTACTACCCCATCAGCCACACACACCTGAAATGAGAGTTTTATTTTTACATTCTTCAAGAAAACAGCAGGATTTATAAAGGAACACCAGTTATAGGGCAGAGTAGATCTGTGACTATTCTTTTGGACCTGGGCCAGTTTCCTTACATCTTTGTACCTCAGTTTCCTCCTGTGTAAGTCAAGGAGAGTGTTACTATTTTTAGAGTTGCTACAGGGATTCAAGGCACCAATATACACAAAGCTAGACACGTCGGGGGAGCTAGCCAGAGATGCTATCCATTCCCACTCATCAGCATCACTTTAGGGAGAGTGCCACTGGGTGCTTGCTCCAGCTCCTGCCAAGACTGTTGAAGAATGAGGCAGGTTCAGCCAGAGCTGTGTAAGTGAGCAAGACACAGTGTCCACTTGGCCATTCCTTGTCCCCCTTCACCTCCTGGGCTGCTGTGGAGGAGACACATTTTATCTGTGTTTAATAAAGTTCAGCTATGGGACAGTTTATGAATCTCAGTGTAAGGTATGAGAATGGATATCAGCCATATGTGTGTATATATTTGTGTGTATGAAACTCTCAGGCTCGCTACTGTTATTAATCTTGTTCAGAGCCTGCAGCCTGGTTTAATATATGAAGTGAAAATACAAGACTTGATCTATCTCCCCCCTCCTGTTCCCTGCCTTCTGTCTGCTCTCCAGGACAACACTACACACATGCTATATTAGATTCCAGTTTGGTCCTGTTCTGATAAGCAGGAGATTAAATAATGAATGAGATTCCCATTAGCTCAATTTGGGGGGGGCACATATTTCAGGCAACCTTGTCCCCTTTTAATCAGATAAGCTCTCTACTGCAGAATATTTTTATATAGAAAGAAAAGGATTTTTTTTTAAAGGCACATCCCGTGTGTACTGAAACGAGACCTGTGCAGAGTATCAGTGGTGTGACTGGACAAGGATGCTGCTGGAGCCTAGGAGTGAAACTGGGGAAGGATGCTGCTTTCTGGGACATTAGCTCCACCTGCCTCCCCTCCTCTCTACTCCTCTCCTCTCCTTTCTCCCATACTAGGGACTGCTGCTCTTAGATAGCCGGGCTCCTAGAGATCCTTCCTTCTTTCACTCATTAGCAAGCATGGCTGCTAGCTGGGCATGGTGGCAAATACCTGTAATCCTAGCACTTGGAGGCTGAGGCAGGGGGAGTTTGTGAGTTCAAGGGTGACCTGTGTTACATAGTGAAAGATTCTGTCTTAGAACAAGCAAACAAATGAAGTGAGAGGGGTAATGGGAGGAGGGCTGCTTATGGAAGCCCTATCCCATGCATAGGGAGTACATGGTAAAGGGTCACCTTTGTGGAGCTGAATCCAGAGCTACTTCTTTCAAAGAACTACAAGGGCCAAGCACCCAACTTCTCAGGGTGCAGGAATCTTGACCCTCCACACCCCTGTCTGCTACTTCTCAGCTTCCTTCACTAACCACATTTCTCATGGAAAAGTCAGGGTGGCTTGTCTTTCCTTTGGGGGGAGTCTGTGAAAGCAGGAAGCTTGGAGATTCCACAGAGGCTGGGGCAGTGTGAGCAACCTGCCTCCCACTCCCTTTTTATTCTTCTCGATCCCTGGATGGGGTGGGGCAGGTAGAATGGGGTGACCCATCCTCTAACTCCTTGCCCTCAGCTTTTCTCCAAATCTGAGATCCAATTGTACTTCAGGACCATCTTTGGGATACAGTGCAAACTCCTGCCATTGATGCTGCAGGTGGGTGTCTTGGTTATTCCCAGAGAAGGGAGAAGGAGGCCAAGGAGATCGTCACAAATCACTGTCTTTGGGCCAGGGCTCTGAAGCACATCCCCCTATAGCCCTGAAGTTTCTGGCTTGCCAATCTGATTTTTTTTTCTACCACAAGATCCTTATAATATCTTGACCTGTGGTTTATGTGAGGGGATCTTTGTGCTCTATCCTACTGCAGCCCAGGCATTAGGAAGCTGTGGTAGCCAGATTCTAGTCCTTCGTGGATCCCTGTTTAGCCAGCACGGTGTCTGGCTGACTCTCTGTGGGCCTCCTGCACCCAGGCTCCAGGTCCTGTGGACTAAGTGGTTATGAGTGAAGTCAAGGGAGTGGGGGCAGGGTCTCAACCTGCTCACTCTTCTCACTTGTCCAGAGGTCGGTCATGTGGAAGCAGCCAGAGCCTGACCTACATAGCTCATCGCTGGGAACTGTGGCTCTCCCCAGTGATGTGATTTCCCACATGAATAAACACTTTCCCAGTGGCTCTCTTAGAGAACTGGCCCGACACACCAAACAAGGTTACCGCCTCTCACCCTGTTAGCTGCCCTGAGAACTAGAGCCAGGGGTGGGCGTTGAAAAAAGGTCCTTCCCAGCAGGATGCACTAATTTCTTTAGAGAGGCCAATTGGGACCTAGAGGTAACTCAGAGTGCCAGAGTTGGTAGGGATCCCGTGGACACTGTAGTCCACTCTAGGATGCTTCAGGGAAGACAGATGGTCCCTTCACAGGGAGCTGCCACATGGTGGGGTGCTCCTTGCTGTCAGCAAGCTCTTCACACTTAGCTGAACTTTGTCTTTCTTGGATCTGGCCTTTCTAAGAGACCAGTTAGACCCTATGCCAGACCTTGCCTCCAGAAGATATTTCTGGGTGGGGGTGACATCCAAGAGGGGTTACGAGACAGGACCAGGAAAACACTGGGGAAGGCAGAGAAGATGGGTAGACAGAGTCTAGGCTCACTGTCCTCCTTGTCTCCCCTTCTCTACTCAGTGGCATTCCAAAGGGAGCAGGAGGGAATTACAGGTTGACTCTTGCCTAACCCTGCCCAGGACTAACTTTTCTCTGGACACCACATGCAGAACTTGCTGTGCAAAGTGATCCTTCACATGCCATGTTCACAGCCACACGTGCCCACTGGATGAAACTTGAGGACCATTTTCTGTCTAACTTTGGTTGGTTAACAGTGGCCCAGGCTGTTTCCAAGTGCTGACAAGCCAGTTACAACTAGATATGTCTCAGGTCCTTGGGAGAGTATGACATGTAAAGGACAGAAAGAGGATATGAGAGAAATGGGTGTGGACCCCTGCTCCCCCTGTCCTGCCTCACTCAGAGTCCCAGCTTACACAATCCTGGCTAGAAGTCCAGCTCCAATTAATCTGTTCTCTCCCCTGTCTCTTTCTTTCTCCTCTCCCTGAAGACAGGGAAAGGAGAGTGTGCCCTTTTGGCTGTTGCCTCTGCTGACTTATTTGAGAAGCAAGACTTTAAATGGACGGTTAAAGGGCCAGAGGCCCAGGCCTCCATTACTGAATATATTAAAGGATTGGGCCTGCAGGCCAGTGGGCAGTCTCTGCCCAGTTGCCCACCTATGCTTGGTGCTGAAAGTTCCTCAGGCTAGTAAACTACTGCTGGGGACTGACACCACACCTGAGTGCTTATGATTATGTGTGGGCATCCCTGTTCATTCTGTGACAGCTTGTCTGTGTGCACACATGTACATGCATGCATGTCCCCTTGTCTGTATGTGCATACACATACAAGCATACATGTTCCCTGGTGCTTAATTTGCTTTCTTAGAAAGGGAAATGTAGGCTAGTCAACTGGGTCAGTTTTGAGGAGGGTTAGTGGAAGTAGTAGCCCACATAATGCTGTGCCGTCTTGCCTGTGTGTGCACATGTACATACATACATGTACCCTGGTGGGAGCTATACACAGATTTTGCATGTGTTCTCTTCGAGAGAGGTGGGTTTTAGGTGTACAGGGTTAGTGTATGTCCAATGTCACATTTGTGTGAAAGTTGCCCACAACGGTGAGTGAACCAAATGTGTGAATTAGCATGCACATTGCCTCCATTGAGGCAGATTTCTGTGGGCCAGAAATCTTCAGCATGGGCTCTGAGCATCACTGCCCTTGGGCTGATGGCCTGCTGGAGATCTGTCACCCTTCCTGGAATTCTGCTTCCTTGAGGTCTTTCATGAGTTCCAGGGAGAAATTGATGCTATTCTCTCCCAGGGACAGAAATCAAAGGGTCCAACTGTTAAGGGAAGAGTTGAGATTTATTTTGAGTTTGGAAATGTAGAAGTGGAGGGAAAGATGTGTGTGCACACATGCACATGTGTCTGCATTGGTGAGGCTGTATTCGACTGACAGATCTTGATACCTTGTTAGCCAGTGACTCTTGGACCTACAGACACCTGTGAGTATATACATATACGGATGTGCAAAGCATTGGGAGCAGTGGCAGCCCAGCTTCAGCTACACTTTCCAGAAAGCTAGATCACTTGTCTATGGTGGGGCCACTGTTACTTCCTCATCCTATCCTGTTGGGAGATGAAGAAGTTTAGTTACTGGTTGGCATTTAGGTGTATAAGAGAACTGAACCTGCATAGAACCCATCAGGACCAGGTGAGCTGGAAGTCACTGACAGAGATCAGCCCATGCCAGGCAGAGCAGTCCCTGACTCCAAGCCCTGAACATGGCAGCCTTCTTAACATTTTTTTTTCTTTTTTGCAACAAAGTCTCACTATATAGTCCAGGTTACCCTCAAGTTTTCAGGGACCCTTTGCCTTTGCCTCTTGAGTGCTGGATGACGTGTGTGCATCACAAGGTCTGACCTCAGTATCATTTCTTTGCAGTGTTAGTTTCTTCTTTCTCTCAGTGTTGTGAACCACCTATATAGCTGCCAGCCAGCCAGTCAGTAAACAAAACCTCTGTGTGTGCCTTCTAACTTCAACCCAGTCCCACTCAAGTTCCCCAGTGTTCGCTGGACACCTACAGCAGTTAGGCACCCAGAGCTCACTGCTGGACAAGACCAATATGATACTTTGTGTAACAGAAATTACAACTCAGAAGGCAAGCTTGCTTACAGCAGGTCATAAAGCGGGTCCCTGACACTGTCTGAGAATGAAAGGGTCCCTCAGCAGGAGTTCAGAGACACATATTTTATTCTAATCAGAGTGGAACTTACCCTGGTACAGGAGCAGCACTTTCTCCTTGCCGTGGTCCCCCCCAGGCCTTAGCCCAGCTGTTGCTTTTCATAGAATAGGGATGTGTGGATGTGTGGGTGGATGGACGGGTGATTTCACTGCTGGGGCTTAGCTTGCGCTCTTAGATTGGGAAATGTGGGCTAGTCAACTGGGTCAGTTGTGCAGAGGGTTAGTGGAAGTACTAGCCCTCTTCACATTCATTGCCTGTTGGAGATTCCCACTAGGCTATGGGGGCTGGGCAAGGGGGCTCCCCTCCCCACCCAGGCTGTGCACACACATTATTGGCTGGCTCTTCAATCATGCCTTTTCCAGCTAGCTGCTCCTGTCACAGCACATCTTGTTAGCCCTGGAGGCTCAATGAAATGGAAATTCATGTTTAAATTTAAAAACAACATATTGACCCTGGGAGCCAGTGATGTCTACATTTTTAATAACTTACTCAGAATGAAGGCTTGGATGAGCATGTGTGCTGCCTCATGCCTGTTGCCTTCACGTGCTCGTGTGTTTTATGCAGAGTGTGCCTACATGGATGTGAGCATCTGGGGATGTGTTCACCTGTGCTCATGAGCAACTGTGTGTACCAGAAGGGAACAGCGTCAATATTTGCTCTGGAGTTCTGTAGTGAAGACTGGGTAAGGTTTCATATGGGAAAGGGTTGATTTGACTTGGAGCGTATTTGATGGAGGGCCTGGAGAAAGGTAGACACAATGGAGGAAATTGTTCAATTCTTATTCCCACTCCTCAATAACCTTGATCCTGAGACCTCTGTTCTCAGGGTCCCTTTTATAGCTAGGACTCATGGGTCAATTGTGGGGGAATTTCCCAATTGGGCTGAAGGCACCCAGGTCCTGAAGGAAGCACTCCCCCTCTTCCATCTCTTGGCAAATACAGCTTTGAACAGCTTTGACTATTTGGGACAGGGAGTTCTTCCTCTCTCAGCCATACAGAAACTAGGGCCTTCTTTTCCTCCTCCTGCATGGTGCCTTTTAGTGTGAAGTAAAAAACAATCTGGTGGTCTGAAGATTAGGCCCTGCCTCTGGCCAGCTATGTGGTCAATCAACCTCTGGACCCTTTGGTGTGAGTCCTCCAGAAGACCTATCTGAAGGGCCTGTCAGTTGTGATGTCATGAGCTCCGATTTACAACTCAGTCTTATCATCACCATTCTGCTCTAAGGACAGTCTGTGTTAGGCCATTGACACGTCTGCTTTGTGGTCTGGTACAGTGGAGAAAAACACCAAATCATGGCAGGACTCCACAGCCAGTTGCCAACTGACTGAAAATGGTAGGGTGTCAGTTTCAGTTTTATTTTTTAAATTTATTTAGGTTTTTTTTTTTTTTGACAGGGTTTCTCTGTGTAGCCTTGGCTGTCCTGGAACTTGCTCTGAAGACCAAACTGGCCTTGAATTGAGAGATCTGCCTGGATCTGCCTCCTGAGTGCTGCTGGGCTTAAAAGCATGCGGCACCATGTGAAGTGAAAGGTGCCCAGGAAGGCCGGAAGAGAATGACAGATTCCCAGGAACTGGAGTTAGAGCAGTTATGAGCTTCCTGATGTGGGTGCCAGGAAATGAACCCTGGGTCCCCTGCAAGAGCACCAAGTGCTCTTAATTGTTGAGCCATCTCTCCAGCCTTCAAATTACCCATCTGTTCATTTACCCACCCATCCACCTATCCATCCACCTATCCATCCATCCATCCATCCATCCATCCATTTATCCATCCATGGCACAGAGGAAGAAAGGCCATATCTGACAGGCAGGATAAGGAGAGTTGTCACAAAGTAGTTGGTGATTAAATTCAGCCCAGGGGGCCAGATGGGTCAGATGGAGAAGGAAGGAGACAAGGAGAATAGAAGGATAGAGCAGGAGGCTCCCAGTGATGAGTGTGTGGAAGGCATGTTTAGAACCATGAGTCCCTAACAAGGCTAAAGTTCCATGACTTGGTGGGGGTAGAAGATAATCCAGCTACCAGATAGAATTCCTTCTTTCCTATCACCTTATAATTTTCTTATTTCCTCTAAGAGAGAAGTGGAGAGGCACTAACACCTCTCCTTACTGAGACATAAAACTTCATCTAGGATGGTTGGGTACCTGGACCAACGACACACAGCAAGTTAGTGGCAAGATGGGCGTCACAACCCATGCTTCCTGACTCCTCAATCTGGAGCTCTCTTCTTAGCTTGGTGATAGGATAAGGAACTCAGCTGGAATGTGTCTGTTAACTTCCTGGAGAGTTGGAGAGGGTCTGCAGGCCCCCTGTTCCTGTTACCTACTGGAATTTGACACGATGTTTGGCGGCTCTCCCTTAATATTGTGCTGTATATGGAGCCTGACGAGTTATACCATCGAATGTGACAGGTCGGGAAGATTAAAAAGAGAAGCTAACCCAGTAGCAGTGGGAGATAGGAAGGTAGCACACTTATGAATAATTTCAGCTGAATCCTCACAACACGACACTCCCTGGACAGAACACATTCATTATCTTATTCACCAAGACTCCTGCAATATTAGTGATTTGTTACCGAATCAATTATTAATTTATACAGGGGAATGAGGCTCTGTCACTTAACTCTTTTCTGAACGTTGGGCCTGGGGTGGGGCAGGGAGAGGCTGTGTCTATTCAATCTCTTTCAGAATATGGAAGGGCAGCCCAGAGTGAGAAAGAGTTATAGCCAGGGTATGTTTCAGCTGTGCCCCAATAAAGCCACTGATTTCTAAGATACCAGAGCAGTGCAGATGACTTCCTGGGGTTATTTGAGGCCATCTATCCATCCATCCATCCATCCATCCATACACACACTGCCTCCTGAAGTACCAGACTCAGATGTTTCTTATGTCTATAACTCTCCATCCTCTGATGACCCCACAGACCCTTCCCTGGCAGAATTGAGCTTCAATGCTTAATTTGGAGAGCTTTTTCAGCCCTCCAGCCTTCCATCTTCCAAGTCTCCGTACCTTAGCTTAACCACATACTATCTTCATACAGGTATCTTATCTGCCTGGACCTCAATAGGGGACCAGAGTAACTTGGTACCCTGCTGCAGCTCATCAGATCTGGTTGTTATAAAAGAGACAACCTGAGCCAAAATTCTGAAACTGGGGCATTGGATTTAATCTTTTAAAAGAGGACTCAGGGCACTCTGGTTGTAGAGGAACACTTGGAATTTTTATGTTAAGAAAAGCTTTTTGGTTTAACTGACTAGTCACTAGAGGTTCATGTTCCCACCCCATGTAGTATAGTTGTTTACCAGTTGGAATTGGAATGCTTGAAGCAGGTGGCTATAATTTGGTTGGGTGCAATCGTTCTGGCACTTGTAGCTTGTCTTTGGAATTGCATGCCACATGGGTTTATGGGAACTTTTGGTTTAGGGGATTAAAGGTCTGAAGCCCCAGGAGTCGGTGTGGGTGTTGGTTGGTGGTCTGTTGCTTGAGTTGTTGTCATTAGTTAGTGAGAGAACAAAGGTTGGAGAGATTTGAGCTTAGGACAGCCTAAAAAGAGGCTGTGAAGATTTCTGCCTTTCTTTCTGTGTTAAGGCTGCTTGTAAAAGCAATGAAGATTTCTATCTTTCCTTTCTCCTTCCCTGAATTGATGGTAAAAGATTGTTGCATAATGCTTGCTACACGGGTGAATGCCACTTTAGCCAGCCTGGGAGGGCCCTCTGTCTTCTCATGCCTCAAGCCCAGGGCTGGCCTTCGGGATGCTGAGAGGCTTGAGGGTTGCATTATGTACAAGCCTGGCTGATGGCTATGGCCTCTCCTCAATTCCTGTGGCCCTGTTGTCTCCTCTCTGTGCTGTGGGGGCAGAAGTGCAGTTCTGTAGTCAGGTAGGCTCAGAGCATGGCAGCTAAAAACACTAGGGCGTGACAGAATCTTCCTGGGGATCTGAACGGGGAGGAAGGGGGAGAGAAGAGTGTGGGTGTGGGAGGAGGAAAAGAGGAGGGGAAAGAGGAGAGAAAGGAAAGAAAAAGAGAAAGAAAGAAGAGAGAGTGGTAAATACTTCTTAAAACAAAGGAAGACAGGGAAGGAGGGAGAGAGAAAGAAAGGAAAGAAGGTAAGGAAAGAGGGAGGAAATAGGAGAGGGAATAAGGACATTCTGGTGCCAACTGAGCCCCTGACTCATGAATGCTTGCTCTTGACCTCAGATCCAAGGCTAGTTCCTGTCCATTCCTTTAGTGTGCCTGAAAAGGCACCCACGACGGGCACCACAGACACCTGCTTGTCTTGCAAGGCAGAAGTGGCCTCACTGTGCCGCCTAACTCCTGTCCTCCCGACAAGCTTATAACCCATGCAATTGGGAAGCTAACAGTCCCAGTACAGAGCTCGGCAGGCAGTAATTACTGCTGGATAAATAAACCAAAGGGGGAACACTGTCTAAAAATCTAATTACTATGCAGCAAGGAAGCTTCAACCTTGGTCAAGTACAGGCAGGTCTGACTTACATGCCATCATAAACCATGAGCATTCAGCATTCCTCACTGCTTCCTCTTGGTGCCTGCCTTCCCAGGGGCTCTGCACTCTTAGGACCAGCCCAACCCCTCCCGGCCTCCAGCTGTGGTTTCAAGGATCTTGATGGTCCTAGACACTATGTGAGCCTTAACCTCAATTCTATTAAGTCTTAGCATTTCCAAAATGAGAGCAACTTGGACACCATCTGACCCAACCTGGAAAGACCACTGAAGAAGAATGGAGAAGAATGGGTCTGGGTCTGTTCCTCCTACTGTTTGTGACCTAAGTCGAGTTATGTGGCTTCTTCCATTTTCCTCATTTCCAAGATAACCTGCATTTAGCCTATATCACAGAGTTGCTGAGGATAATAAAAATATTGTACACCACTGCTCAGATAAAAATAAGGCCAGTGATCAAGCTTTTAGGAGATGTAAATGCCCAGAGAAACTAAAGGACCAGTCAATGGTTCACAGAGTATTGACACAGTGAGTGTCTGTTATCATCTGGCATATGGTTCCTGCAGGGCCAGGCTTTCTGTCTGAGTAGAGTTTGGTGTGCTTCATAATTCCTTTTGGAATAGTCAGCTGATGCTTCATGCTTCCTTGAGCTCTGCATAGCACGGGTGGGTCATGCAAGCATGTTAGGGAATAATATAGGCAGTATGGCTGGTTTTCTTTGACATCACTGTGACATAAGGATCAGTGGCAAAGCTCATGAGGTAGAGAGACCATCTTCTTTAGGGTTGGCTACTTTTTGTCTGCTCAGCACCTAGAGGGAGGTCTAGCACCCTGTGGGGGAGCTCAGTAATGTTACAGAATACATGGGCCTACTGTTGATACTGGTTTTACCTCCTCCCCACTCGTCCTTTCAAGGAGCATGGGTCAGAGAGAATAAGGGCTTAAAGCTTTCTAGGACAGAGGTTCAAGGTTCTGCCTCCAGGTGTAGTTAGGGTAGGTGGCCCGGGAGGTGGGGTTGCTTATAGTTACCTGGAAACCCAGAACTTCAGGAACACCCTCAGGTTCCAAAATCTTCTCCCCAGGGAAAGATAGGGTTCCACTCTATTAGAGAACTGCTGCAGGTTGATTTTAAGAACAAAGAGAGGATTGCATCTGCCTGTTCTTGGACCCCCTGTTCCTAACCCTCTTGGCCTTAGCTAGGTCAGCTTGCAGTAAGTGAGATTCTTGGGAACAAACCTGGCCTCAGGGTTGCCTAGCGTTGGCAGAAGGGGCATCTCCTGAAAAGGATTCACAAAATGACCACCCTGAGGTTTGGTCAGCAACACCCAGTCACCATGAAAACTGCCTACTCTTGTGTCAAGCCACACACTTTTGACATCTAGTTGGGAGGCTTGTGGGTCAGGAAGGAGGAGCAACACCACCTAACCTCACTCTGCCCCAACAATGGCCTGCCATGAAGTAGGGTGACTCTGACCCTCAAACTAGAAGGAACTTCAGGGATAACTTATTCTATGCCTTGGTGGCCTCCTGATTAGAGGGCAGCCACCCACAGCCAGCACCTTGCAGGGTATATATCACAGCCCCATTTCTCCCCAGCCTCTTTCTCAGGGTAGCTACTTCAGTCTGGGTGGCCCAGTTTCTGTATGTGGTGGAAGGGGATGCCAGCTCTCGCCTCATAGGCGTGAATGAAATAGTGAGCGTACTTGCCGGGAATGGCTGTGAACAGAGTCTCAGGCTCCTTTGTGTAGGAGGTGGGACTCGAACTGGGGGGTGAGAGCGGGAAGTGTGTGGAGCTGTGTGAGCAAAAGCATGCTGAGCGTGTGGGTGGGACTCGTGCTAGATGCTGGGAGGGGAACTGAAGGATGTGCTGCCCACCTGGCCATGGCTAGGAGAAGGACCTCTGCCCACAGGACAGTTCAGCCTCTGCTGGAGAGGTAGGGATCAGTGCTTGCTCTATGAGCATGGGGGTTAGGACATAGCTAGTGGTTTGATGGCTTTACCAAATGGGCAGAATAGCAGCTTCTGATGGCATGAAGAGGGCTTTCTGAGCACAGATGGCGAGTCTGGCACAGCTAAGGATTAGGGGAGGTATCTCTCCAGGTCCTCCCTCTGGGTGTTGGATCAGAGATTCCCAACTCTGGGGCCTGCCTCCTGGTCTACTTGGGAGACTCAAGGGACAAGACTCCTTCTCCTTTCCTTAACAATGGCCTGATGCTCTCTGTACTGTCCTGTCTAATTCAAGAAAGAACTGCCATTAAACTGGGTCCCCCAGGTCTCCTTAGCCAAGGTTCCTCCTTGTCACTTCTCCTTCCTTTCCACTCCCATTCCCTTCATCTTCCCCTTCCCTTTCTTCTCCCCACGCCTTTCCTTCCCCTCCTTCTACAGAATTTTTGGTCCTGACCCTTCTACTTCTGACCCCATTTTCTCACTTCAAGCTCTCACAGGCCACAACCATCCATATTCCTCCAAAAGTCCCAGTGTTCCCTAAAAGGAGTGGAAGTGGACAAGTGTCACTTTTCACCCTCTGTTTGCATAAAGGATACTCTGTCTGGCTCAGAGATGCTGAGCATGGAGCTTGTGACAGGCAGGACTGCAACTCAGACACAGGTCTCCTAGCTCCTGAGCCACAAAGCTTTCCTAGCCTGGCTGCCTTCTCTCCCTCCTTGTGCTGGGCTGTGGAGGCTATGGGTTCTGTAGCCTGCCATGGAGAAGAGCCTCTGGAGTCTGACTGCTAGCCTCCTGCTCTGATTAATAGCATCCCTACTCTCAACTGTGTCATGAGTGAGTCATGTCTCCCAGCCAGACAGTGACCTATTGCCTGCCTCAGCAGCTACAAGTCCCCTCTTTGGAGCCCCATGTCCTGTGCAATGAGTGGGTCTCGGTGGAGTGATAAAACAGATCTGAGACTCAGAGTTGAGCAAGACTGGGCACGACTTTTGCCCTGTCTGTAGAGAAGGGGCTTGTGGGACAGAGGATCACACAGCCCCAAGACAGTCAAATACAGTCTGTACAGTGTGTGCCATGAAATGTTTGACATGAACTGCAGCCTGCCTCTGTCGGTGGTGCTGATTAGCATGGCCTGATTCTCCTTGGAAGGCAATCCTCACACATCCCTCTGGTCACCTATGGGGTAGCTCTTTAGAAAGCGGCAGAATGTGAGCAAACTAGGAGAGAAGATATTCCTGGAGCTTGGCTCCTTTTCAAAAGCCAACCCTCTATGTCTACCTCAGCTCCTCCCTGCCGTAAGGGTTGCCATGCTGCCGGCAACCACCTTTTGATTTGCACTGAGCAGATGAGGCAACTGAGAATGAGGATAAGTGATTTCTGTAAAGCCAAGACAGGGTAAAGGCCTGGGGGTGGGGTATGACTGCAGACCTCTCATGGCACTCTAGTCCCCCGCCCCCTTCTAACTAATACTGGAGGAGAGGTGTGGCAGCCTGCTTCACTCTTGGGATGATCAGCCAGTGGCTATTCTTGTGTGCCATTAAAGAAACAGCACTCATTCCTGTCTCACCAGGCCATGAAGTTGGTAAAAACAGACAAGACATTTATGAAGGAGAGAAAAAACCTCTTGCTTGCCTCTGAGCGCCTCTCTTGCTCCTGGTAGTGTTGACTCTAAACACCTACCCTTGCCAATGTAGCATGGGTGAGGTAAATCCATCTCTGCAGGGGTTGGGAATAAACATAGGAGTGGGGTGGGTGAACCCAGAGCCTGGAGTGGGGCACAGACCTAGGAAGAATGAGAGCGAGAGAGAGAAGGAGAGAGAGGGAGGGAGGGAGAGAGAGAGAGAGAGAGAGAGAGCTCGAGAGAGAGAGAGAGAGAGGGAGCTGATATACATGCATGCACGTTTGTGCCTATAAAAGCATGTTTTACAGATGAGTTAGATGGGTTTGGGTCTACAGGACATTGTCTTTATCCAGCAGCCTCGGTTAATTCCTGGCACAAGAAAGTCACACCTTGCTGTATTCTGCAAAAGGGTTAGAAACTACTCTTTGCTGATTTTCTCAGAACAAAGGTGCTTAGATCATCCCTTGTCTAATTTCCCCCAGCAGAGATGACCCACAATGACCCTGCCCCCAGATTCTGCCCTGTAAGTCATTCATGATCCCCTACTCAGTTCAGAGGACCAGGGCAGTGTTCACCACTCCATTCATTTCTAATATCACTGTCTAGTGCCTGATGGGGCTGGGACTGTTGATAACACCATGCTTCTTAACCATGCTTCAGTTCATCTAGTTAGAAGGAACTTTACCCCACCCCCACAGGCTAGTTCATCAGCCGGAGACTGAATAACAAAACCCTTTGCTACTGGGTTGAGAGTTCTAGGAGGATGGGTTGTAGACAGAGGCTTCAGACCTTCTGGACTCCTGTCCTTGATCCTCAGGTCTTCTTAAGACCCAAGGTCTTCTTGGTGAGGTGACCGACACCAGTGAGTCCTCAGAGCTTGTGGGATGTAGACTTCACGGGAGGTGGGGGGATTGATGCTCACAGGGAAGACAGTCTGTGGTGTAGTGAAGGCAGAAGATAGTACCTGTGGTAGGAAGCCTGCCTAAAGGAGGTGGATGGCTGGTGGCTCACAGCAGAACTCAGAGGCATCACTGGCAGGAGAGAGTCTCAGTGTAGCATGGTGGAAAGTAGAGAATGGGGTGACTGCCTCTCTCTTTCCACTGTCTCTGCACCACTGGCCCCGTTGTCCTCTCTTGTGCTCTGTGGGCAAGCTACATGGGTGAATCTGATCTAGTGAGAAATGCAGAGTGAGGATGCCAGAGACTTGAGACCACCCCTTCTCCCATCCCTGAGTAATATGGGGAAAGGGAAGAAAAAGGCTGCTTTCTTTATTTCCTCCTAAGTCACGGGAAGAAGTTTCCTCTCCCACCTTCTCTCAGAAGCCCCAGAGGACTCGTTCTCCTGGCATGTTGACATGACTTTCCACTCCACGAACTTGCAAAGACCTAGCACCTTTTGCTTATGCATAATGGCTCCTTCAGCCAAGTGAGCCGCTCTTGACCTTACCCTGGTTAACTGATGTTACATTTGGTGGTACAATTTACTACAAGGGACAAGATCTAAAACAAACCTCTAGCACGGGCCCAGAAGCAGTGACTATACCGGGAAACTAAGGGAGAAGGGCAGTGTGGGGAGGTGGAGGAGTTTGCTGAGGAGGAAGAGCTTTAAAGAGCTCCAAAAATCTAATGGAAGGACAGAATTCTGGTTTTCCACTCTGCCTGTCCTGCTCTGGAGCATCTTAGTCTGGTCCAGCCCCAAGCGTATCTTGCCCTGCATAACTAGGCAGGGGCATGAGTCAGTGGAATTCCGTGGCTGTTGCTAAGGTCTGTACAGGTAGGATGCAACTTGGGATGAGCCCTCTCAGCTGCTCTATAGCAATGCCTGTGGTTGCACTGAGGGTGTGTGGGAGACTGGACGGTGGTCTGGAGGATGAGCACATGCACCTGTCCTCCTCTACAGGGCCCAGCTGCATGCTTACTGGCCTAAAGTCTAGTCCAGTTCTGGCTATTTCCTTTCCCTGTTCTTCTCAGGTGCCACTGCTGTGGCTAGAAGGAGTTCAAACTCCTCACCCAAGTCTAGGGGAATGGGCTTGGTACCCTGCACCTGACATCATCTCTCTGCCACCCTGTTGTCCTTCCCTCTGCTTCTTTAGACCCTGAGCTATTCCACCTGCCCCTCACCCCAGCAGAGCACAGGGCAGGTTCTTGCTCCTGACACTAATCTTAGTCTCTCAAAGCTCATGCCCCTCTCTGGGCATTTGGCCATATCCTGTTTTGCAGAGGGACTCAATTGTCCTGTGTGAATGTGTGACTCCATAGTCAATTCTGGGACTTTGGAGGACAGAAATAACTTACTCTAATCTCTGGGCTTCCCATCTTGCCAAATCTGGGGCTGCACAACCTGAAGGCATTTGGCTGTGACGGACTATCTGACCGTGATGCCACCTGCCCTGTGCGTGGGCTGATGACACAATTGCAGCCTGCAGGTCACAGTGGGAATACTGTCTACGTGTCCCTTAACACCTCTGCTTTGTAATAATGAGGACAAGGCCCTTCTCCTAGAAGGTCCTCCTACCCACTCCCTGCTTAGTGGGGTATAGAGAGATATTTAGCCCCATTTAGTGACTAAGGGGGAGGTGTCTTCTAGATGCTGCAGTGAGAAGCCCTCTTGACTCTCCTCATGCACAGAACAGTCAGTAGAATGGATACACTCTAGGCTAGAACAGTAGAGACCTAGAAACTCATAGTCAAGTGGCTTGTTTTAAAAATAAAAGGAGGAAAAAAAGAAAGGTTGCGTTTGTCTGTGTGTGGAATTGCACTGGTCACCTCATTGAAGCAGGCAGCATCAGGCCTTGGTGGGCAAAGAGGGGCCCCATGGAGAGTAAGGAAGGACAGAGGGTTCCAGGATGTCTCTAAAGTCAGGAGCCCCTCTATGCACAGGCCTGATTGTCTGCTCCTGGATACCCTTTGGCAAAATTCCTAGGCCATTGTCTTTGCCATCTTGGAGGCACCCAGGAGACAGACATGTCACCATGAAGACAGCTACTGGCTGAGGGGACTTTTGGTCACTGTGGTCTCAGCCAGGGACTGGAGGCAGGGTTTCCCTTCTCCAGGATCCGAGTGGGGCCCTGCAAGGACACACCAACTAAAGGTATACAGAAGGGCACTTCAGTGGCTATTGGAGTCTATGCCAAACCAGGATGCAGTCAAGATGGACTTCACACTGGGTATGGACATTCTGGGCTCCTCCATCTTGAGTACGATCTGCTTGAAAGCAAGGGTTTTAGTCATCAGAGGGTGAGGTGGGCTCTTCTTGGCCCCCAGCTACTCCTCTCTCCTCTTAGATAAGATTCTCCCTCTCACTTTCTCTCTCTTGTTTTTTTGAGACAGGGTTTCTATGTGTAGCCCTGACTGTCCAACTTATTCTGTAGACCAAGCTGGCCTCCCTCCAACTCACAGGTATTAAAGGTATGCACCACCTGATTGGCAGTTTCTCTTGAGTAAACCTAGAGATTTGTCAGAAGCCCAGATTGTCATTTTTAATGTCTCCAGAAGGGGGCAGTAGAGAGAAAAACAGGTAGGAAATAAGCCAGAAGGATGCTGGTCCTCTGCCATGTACTCTGTGGTGGTGAGGGTAGATCAGGTATCCTGTCTGTGACTGGGTTTCGTTTGCTGTAAAAGGAGAGAGGAAGCCTGAATGTCTGTCCCAGAGACTAGAAGGGGCAGCCTTATAAAAGGTCTGGGCCACAGGGAGCCTTACTCATGGAAGCTGGGCAGTGGGAGAGCCACTGGAGGAAGCCACCAATGGTACACAAAGCCTGTGGTAACCGGCAGAGAATCTAGTGAAACCACAGTTAAGGCCAGGGCTGATAGGTTCTGCATCTTTGTCATCTGGAGAGGGGACCTAAGTTGAGGCACAAAGGGTTGGGGGTAGGGCCACCGGCAGAAGGGTCCTGTTTCCTTGCAAGCCTCATTAGAATACATGGAAAACAATTTGCCAGCCATGTTGCGTCTCCGCTGCCGCGTGCAGTTTTGCTGCACGTTAAATTCATTATTTTAACAGGTCAGTGCCTCTGACAGATATTCATTTGTGGGAGATGAGCACGGCTGCTTCTTTAATCCCTGTGGATTATTCGGCTCTCCTGAAAAGCGATGCCAGTGACTCAAAGAGACTTTAATCCCAATCACTCAGACTGTTTACAAGGAGTGAAAAATCGGAGCAGAGAGCCTGTCAAGTGGGCTGGTCTGACTCCCAGCCTTGCTGGTCAGAGAACTCTGGCCATGCAGCCACTTTGAGGAGCAGAGGTGAAGCATTGGTGGTGCTCAGAGTGGCAGAGATGTGACCGGGGAGCTGGGCACCCCTGAGCAAAGCTCACATCCTAGTGCAGGGTCCCGCGGGAGAGGGTCCTCCTGGGGAATTCCTCCTCTTTCTGTCTGCTGTACACTTATCACCTTCTCCAACCCAAAGTTGGATGTAACCAAGGGTCTGGACCGGAGGCATAGAGGTTCTGGGAAATATTCTGAACATGCTCCTTTTCAATTAATGGTCTAGGCAGCCACGAGCACAGAAGGCTGTTTGGGAATCATTGTCTATTCTTTCCTGAGAGACTCCAACAGATGGACATCCAGTTTTCCCCAGGGATGCATGGGAGATTTGCTCTGCTCGGTAGCTTGTTCCAGAGCCTTCCTACATTAGCTGATGTCTATAATTGGGCCCTTCTAGGGGGCTGTGAAGGGAAGCCAACCAGGCTTGGTACTTGGTATCCTCCCAGGACCTCTGAAGAAGGTCCTGACACCCCACTACTACCATTACTCTGTCATGATGTCATTTTCTCCTGTCTGTGACCACTACTCCTCTCTCCATAGAAACATAATTCCTGAGTTCTGTGTTAGAGGGTCTCTTTCCCTTCTCAGAGCTTGGGCTCACTAGTCTAGCTGACACGTCAGGGTGTTGTGCACATAGTTGTACGTGCAGTGCTGACTACTTGAGAATATGTTCACCCATGTTCTGGGGGCAGTGGCTACCTGTCCAGTGAATGAGCAATTAATTGGTGGGTGATAAACCAATTAGCCCTAGAGCTTTCGAAAATAATGAATGAGGGTCCTGTAGATGTCAATATTTGAAAATACTAATTTAAGGCCTATTAGCTGAAACAAATTTTAATTAAACAGGGAATAATCAGGGTGATGAGAGGAAAAGAAAAGATTGGCCAGTGGCTGAATCTTCAGCAGTCCTGGACAAGGGAGGAAGAGGCTGTGTGGATCCCAGCTTGACCCTGCCGAAGGAGATAGGGCAGGTGAGGAAAATGTTCGCCCTTACTCTTATCTTTTAATGGATGCTATGATGTAGGGGCTTGCTTTCCTTACAGCAGGGGCCACGATGTCAGTGGCTGCTTGCCTGATGTTCCTCTGAACATGTTTCTCTGTCCTTCCATTGGATGCTTGTCTCTCCATCACAAGCCTCCTTACACTTCCCAGTTCCCTACCTGACTCACTTTTCCAGTACTATGGACTCTTCTTCCCATAGGTGTAGCTATCAGAGGGAAGAGTCTGGCACCTAGGAAGGTGTCTATACATGTGTCTGAGGTGTGTGAATGTACCTTAGTGTGTACTCTGAGTCTCTGCATGCTTGTACATGTCTCATGTTGGTCATTGAGTCTGTGCCCATGTGCATATACACGTGGTTGTGTGTGCATGTCTGTGAGTGTGGATCCATGCCTATGTAGAACTATGTCCTTTTGCATATCTGCCTAACTGCATATATCAGTGTATGCATCTGCTGCCAGGGGATTCAGACTTGCCACGTGGCAGTGTCACACCATATAGGGACTGCTCAGATTTGAGAACTTTAGCTCACACTATTGCCTCTGTGTTTGGTTATTTATTTATAATTCATGGTGTTCCAGAAATAATTGGAGAGGGAGACCTTGGTGAGGCTGGGCCTGCATTGGCCATGGGCTGTAGCTTTTTTTCTTTCTTTTCTTTTCTGAGGCTTACCCCAGGAACCCAGTGCAAACTCATCTCTTCTTTGGACTGACTTCTACTGAAGTCCTTTACATGTAGGTCTCCTCTGTCTCTGACTCAAGTCAAGGACTTGTCTGCACTTTCAGCTTCCAGGTATCCATCCTTGGCCAGTAGTTTCCTCTGGCTATGCTGTCTGTCTCAGTCCCCTCCTTATTTATCATTACTCCCCAGGCTCGAGGCAGCTGTCACTGCCCACTTCCTTCGAGGTAGGGCTTGGTACCCTGGCATCATCCACTGGTCTCAGTTTGATCTCCCTTTGTGTGTAAGGACCCACAAGGCCCCGGTGTCCAGTCCCTGCCCTCTACCTTTGTAGCTGAGCATGGTCTGGGGATCCATAAACTCAGTGATGCAGGTGGAATTGAAGTTGCATAATAACCTGGGGCCCCCTGGAAACTTTTCATCTCATTGCAGAGACTGATTAAATAGCAACAAAAATAAATTATGTATACACAGGGCTGTAAAAGCACCCAGAGACTGAGACTTGGGGTCTGTGCCTCATATAAATGCAAATACAGTAACAGCATTGCAGTGGGTCTCCACCCCCAGCCCACACACCTGAGGTGGGGGCAGGAGCTGCAAGGATGGGGTGGAGCGGGACAAGCTCTAGCCTGCTGATGCTTTAGACAAAGCCTGAAGCCAGCACAACAGGGTCCTCTTGGAAACCGGCTGGCTAGCGCCTGTTTGAGGCCCAGCCATCAAAGGGCTGGGCAAACAGTTGGTATAAATGGCTTCTGCAGTCAGGCTATAAGGAAGACTGGTTCCTTGTGTTCACTGCAGCCCCTGGCTTATTCTTTCTATCCTTTCCTGGAAGATAAGGGAGGGGGTCACTCAGGTGCCCTTTGCCTACTGTCTCCCAGGGTGAGCAAAAATGTATACACCTTCAGGCTGTCCCAGGCCCAGGGTGTAGTTGTCTGCTTCTTCTACTTACCCACGGCGGAGGTTGGAGCTCACATTAGCAGCTCTTATCTCTGGTCTGAAGGTGAGGCCAGAGCTTTTTATAGCTGTGTCTCTGGGTGAGGTTACTCTCCCACTTCCTATTGCTGGCTTATTTCTTCAACCCTGGCTCTAGAGAAGTTGTCTCTAGGCTTGGCTACCTAAAGCCACTGAGTCTGACTTGCTAGATGTCATTCTGGTTGGGTGTCATGGGAGAGCCAGGAGGCAATGGGCCAGCTAATCTTCCTTCCCTGATTTCCTTGTTGACCCCTACTTATGATCACATTCACTACTTGGCATACAGTAGGTGTCTATTTAAAACTGGCCCATTAGGGCTGGGGATGTAGTTTAGTGGTGGAATGCTTGCCTAGCATGTGTGAGAGGTTTCATCCCAGCGCCACAAAAACGAATCAGCTGACCAATCAGTGCCCGAGGAGGAACACCTGACAGAATTGTCTTTGTGGTTTTGCTCTACAGGACAGGTACCTACTCTCTTTTGTTAGGAGAACATCAGTAAACTGCAAATACCACAATAAAATTCAACCATAGTCAAGTATCTCATGTCCCAGGCTTGGGTTTTGTGAAAAAGATTTGGCCACATTAAAGGTCTCCTTCCTGGAAAATTTGATTTTCCGTTGATTGAAGGAACGAGGTGCACGAAAGATGCCTGCAACAGCGGCATCTCTGACCCTGGACTAGAGCCTTTACCATTCCACTGCATATGGTCCTTTCTTTGGGTTCATTCCCACTGGATTCTCAATCTTCTGGTCACACACAGTGGCTGAGAAGCAGCAACCAGGACTAGTAGAACTGAATGTGAGGAGGTTCTAGAACCTGCCACAACTGGCTCCCATCTGAGGAGAGACCATCTCCCCAAGCATATCTCATCTGGGCCTGAATGGAGGAGCTGCAAATGGGCTGAGAAAGGGTTTAATTTGCTCTTCTTTGGAAAGACAGAATAGAAGAGAGAAAAGAACAAATCACTTTGTTCTTTTTTTTTTTTTTTTTTTTTTTTTGTTCTTTGTTCACTTTGTTCACTTCCTCCCAGATGGTCCCCTCTCCCTTCTGTCCAAGGAGCAACAGTACTTGGGAAGGTGAAAGTTCAAAGAAGGCTGCCAGAACATCTTAGCCCATTGCAGATGAATAGAAGGAGCATCTGCCTACAAAGGATGCCTGGTGTTAGAGGTGGCCCAGCCACAAGAATCAGGTACCAGAGCTTGCTGTCTGCTGCCCTGCTCTTGCTAATACAAATCAAAAGTCGGTGCCTTCTTTCATTCTTCCATTAGGCATTTGTGTAGCCCTCCCAACTGATCCAAATGTTTCTTAGGGACAAGAAACCATCGTATACTGTCAGTACACCTACCCCATCCAGTTCAGCACAGCACACACACTAGGCAAACCACACTATTGACAGAAAAGCCATTATTTTTGTGAGAATGCTTGATTTTGGAAATTATCTCAAAATGTCAAGTCATGGTTATCATCATCTGTCTTGGGGCACCTTGTAGTCACTGACCACCACAGAATGAGGAGTCTTGCCAGTGGGGGGACACTGTGGAAGATATAGGCAGGCAAAGATGGTGTGACCATTTTGCAAGATGCATGACAGTGTGAGAGTGGACTTTAAGGCATTATATTTCTATCAGTGGAGAATGTAAGAGAAGAGGCTGAGGTGAAGATTTGAGGATGGTGGAGGTGGTTTGCTTTGAGATAGACTGGCTCCTTTAAGACTTGGACCCAGAGTCAGAATTTGGAGGTCCTTTTGGTTGTTTACTATTTATTTTTTATGTGCATGTAGGGTGCATGCATGTGCACCTCACTGACTGTACTTCTTGGGGTACCCTTTAGGGATTGGGGACCATGCTGATCTCCATACAGCCCTGCTCTGTGGACTATCATCCTGCTTCATCTGGAAATAAGCTCTCTTTGCAGCCCAGCTGACACTGGGAAGGAAAATTTCCTGTTGAAGGAAAGTTGTGATGGGTGGCCAGCTGTTGGCCCCATTGCTAGCTGGGTGTGTGTGTGTGTGTGTGTGTGTGTGTGTGCATATGTGTGTGTACTCATTGCCCTGCTGCCTATGGTTCTAGTAGGTCTGAGAGGAGGCTTTCTCCTGGGTTCTTCTACCTCTATTTGAATTTCTTTCTTCCCTTGGCCACTAAGTTCCTCCTTCTTGCTTAGGAAGCTCTCTGATCACTAGTTTTCATTGTAAAGCAGACGGAAACAACTGCAGGTTTTGAACTTAACAAATGATCAAGCCCTCTTCAGCTCAGGATCTCAGCAACACCCTCTTCCCTGGGTTCCTCGGTGATTCATCACTCAGGTGCCTTTTATCTAGCAATCATGGACTCTTGGGGGAACAGCTCAGCCTAGGTAGAAAAGAGCTGGAAGGACCTCAGCTCCCAGGTATAGAGCCACATTACAAACCTGGACAGAGCCTGTGAAGTGGGAGAGGGAATCCAGAGGTGATGAAGAGCAGCAGAGCCAGAGCAATGGCCAGTACAGCCCTCTGCTTGCCTCCCTATTCACCTCCCTCCTGGCTGGGGCAGGCAGGAGGGGTGCTGGAGGCAGCAGCAGTGACTTCATATCTTTGTTGTTATAGCTGCTGGGCTGAAAATAGTCCTCTCTCAGGCAGGCTGGCTTAGGGTGTGAAAAGCTGGCTTCCAGAGAGCAGCATGAATCAGCCAGGGAAAAACATTAACCACAGCCTAGTGTTGGCTGAGGAATAGAAGAATACAGGGAGTGGGGGACAAGGCAGCATAGAGCCCCAGGGCTTCTCACTGCTATAATCCTTTAAGGTACTGCTATGGACTCACCAGCACTGACCACAGCAATCTCAAACACTTCACAAACAGACCTCCAAGTAAGGCGGTAGCATTCCTGTTGGGAAAGCTTCCTGTTCCTAGAGCTGAGTCAGAAGCACTTAAACCCCCTAGTGCCCCATAACATAGCTGATATCTCCTTCATTTTACAGATTTGGAAACTGAGGCTCTGATAAATCTGTTCAGCTGCCAAAGCCACACACATAAAAAAAAAAAAAATCCCAACTTCTGCCCAGTGCTGTCCAGCTGGCCTCTTTGGCACCTTCTCTTAGCTCTCTATTTGCTTGTGAGGATGTGTGCCCCAACACATCCCAAGAGATAGCTCTGACTACCAAAGGGCTCCAGGATGCCTGTTTGGGGGCTCAGGGGGCATACAACACAAAAAACGGAGTTCTTGAGGCAGGTGCAATGGCATAACTGTAACCCCAGCACTTGGGAGTTCCAGGCAGGACTGCAGTGACTCCTAGGCCAGTCTGGGCCGAAAAGTAAGATCCTGTCTCAAACACCAAAGGGAAAAGAAGAACACTTTTGGCTCTTTTGGAAGAATGGCCAGAAAGGAAAGCTCTACCCCTGTGCTGGAGGGAACTCTGGGGCTGAGGGCAGTATCTCCCAACCCCACCTCTGCTCAGGAGCCTGTCTTCTGAATGTCTGCAGCCAAGTGGGCATCCCAGCACGATTCCCAACTGATTCCCAACCTTCATTCCCACCCTAAGGTATACCAGATAATTAAGTTTCTCTCAAGCCTCCTTAGTACAATGTAGATTAATTTATTATTTAAATCTGAATAGAATATTAGCTCATTGTCTTAATAGTCTTGACAAATGCTTAGGTGGGGGAGTACAGGATGGAAATGCTCCCACCTGTCACCCCCCACACACCAGTTGGCATGGAAAATCTCCATGCATGGATTCTGGTGAGCTACCACTGAGGTGGGCACATGCAATGAGGGAGCCCCAGGTCTATACAGGAGGCTGCAGGAATGAAATTCCCACATTCTGCCCCACCTTGTCCCACTTTCTATCCAAGGAATAAAGGAAAGATGAGAAAACAGGAGACAGCAGCAAGTTTCTCAGCAGGAGGCTGCAGAGAGACCCCTCTTCCCTGCTGTCAGGGAGCAGAGTGGGTGCAGGATAAGAGCACCCTGTCTAGTTCTTCACTTTTGTGGGGCACATGTGGTTTGAGCTGGAGGACTCTCAGCATCTCATGTCCCATCTTGGAAGGAGGTCTGCACCCAATGGTCCACAGTCTTTTCAGTGAGGCTGGTTTCACTGACTGCAAACTCCCCATCCCCAATCACTTATGTCCCCAAGAACCATGGTAAGGCATCAGATGGCTCTCCTCCTGCGATAAACACTTCCTCCCTTGAAACCAGTCCACAGCGAGGACACTTTTGGGCAGAGCAGAGAACTCGTCATTGCTTCCTGTTCTCCCACATGGTTGTTTTCTCAACCTCTTGAGAAAGAAGCTCTGAGCTATAGAAGTGATGAAGATATAGGGAGCCTTACTGACCAGATCACAGCCCTAGTGCAAGAACTGAGCGGTGGCTTCTCCAGCAAGTCACCTCTGCTATGGACTGCATGTTTGTATTCTTCCAGTAAACACATCCAAGTACCAACTCTAGTTTGACACTATTGAAATGTAAGACCCCTGGGAGGTAATTAGGAGCTGATGAGGTCATGAGGGTGGGGCCTTCACAGTATGGTTAGTGTCCTTAGAAGATGAAGAAATGAGAGCTTGCTCTCTTTGCCACAAGGACACAGCCAGAAGGTGGCTGTCTATAATAAGCTAGGAATAGAACCTTCACCAGACATGGAATCTGCCAGTGTCTTGATCTTGAATTTTAACTCCTAGAACTATGAGAAATAAGCCTGCAGGTGAAGTCAATCTGTAGAATCTGGCTATGGAAGCCTCATTTATAGGTGGAAGGACAAGCCTGGGATGTTGAATGATAGACTCTGGGGACAGAGTGAGCTGGTCCCCAAGTTAATGATGTAACTGAGGTTCCAGGTGTCACCGTTACCCCTGACATAGACTGAGTGCTCATAGTGGGGGAGTTTGGCAAGGCAAGGTGCAAATATAGAGAAGATGAGGATGTGCCTCTGGGTCTGAGATTCGAACAAACAAGAAGGCATTTCTTTGTAGGGTGGACACATTAAACAGCTCTTCTGATAGATAAGGAAACTGAGGGTCGTAGGTTTGGGGCCGGTGGTGGGAGGGGCAGGAACCCTATTCCTTAATGTCATCATGTTTCCCCTTTCGGTGCACATAGCTCTCTGGCTGCATCAGAATTTGAGAACAGTTGGTTCAGGACCATGTTTACCCTGGTGCCTCTCCGGTTGAGAGTAGAGCCGGAGCCTTTGGCAGGGAAGGTGCTGAATCAAGCCAGGAAAAATATATGGGACACATCATGTGGCTGTGGTTTCTTCACACCATCCAGTCATACAGCTGGCAATTAATTTCCCCTATAAATGAAACACCTTACATATCACTTCATCTGGAGAGCCTGAATTGACAGCAGCGGGTGTAATTTATACATACTTTTTACCCATCTGTTAGCATTCAGGCTTCAGGCTGCTTGTTTTTTGCTTTTTTTTTTTTTTTTTTCTTCTTCTTCTTCAATTCTCTCCCCAAATTGAAAGGATTAGGTTAGGATTAGGTGAGTGTTTTAACCAGATATTCAGAAAGATGGATGGCAATGTTTCCAGACGGCTAATGCCCAGGGGAACCCCTCTGACAACGGTGGCCAGGTGGGGCTCAGTGATCTGGGAAATTGCCTCCACTGGAGAGCCTCACAATCCCAAAGCCTGGATACTGGAGCTGCAGAGGGCCTCAGGGACTCCCCAGGCCCACCTCTTCATTTTGCAGATGAGAAAACCGAGGCTCAGGGATGCAAGGTCATTGGTGCAAGGCTGTACTGCTGGGTGAAGGCAAAACAGAGGGGGACCTGGGGTCCAGCTGCAGGGAGAGCCACAGTCATGGTAGCCCCATTTCACCTTGAGTTTGGCAGAGTGGTGGAGATGGGATCTGAATGCACTGGCTGGTTAGGGGACAGTTTCTCTACCCGCCCCCCCCCCAAACTCTCCATGAAAATTGGATTTCTATATACTGAAAGCTGAACCAAGATGTGGCAAGTTTTGGAGGTCTTTTTCTGGTTGTGTGCATGGGTGTTTATGTGTGTGCTTGTAACTGGCACCCCATGCGTCTTGGGCTGGCGGCTATAACCCTTTTCCAGTATCCAGTTGTCCTGTGCTATGTGCTATCTTCTCCCAAAGAGTCTCCTCTTCAGGTTCTGCTAAGAACCTTGAGGATGAGGGCCACACTGGTCTTCTCAGGTACTTCCAATCCTGACTCAATCCTTCTTCTCTAGGAAGCTATCCAGTAACAGCTCTACTCTCTTGTCTCTGGAGCTCCCAGGTGAGGTGCAAATGACAGAGGAGACTGGGTTCAGTCAGTATGGCTGGACAGTGTCAAGTCCTCTACGGCCTAGGCTAAAGGAGAAGTGCATGGTTGTCTTTACAAATCTTTGGAGCAATATTTGCTCTCAGGATCCCTGCACCTTGAGTCTATAGGGGCCCAGTCATGTGTACACTCCTGCAGTAGCCCTGAATTGAGTGTGTGCTAGACACAGTCCCTTGCCCCAGCCTCCAAGAGCATCCAGTGGGATGCTGCAGAGATTTCCCCTGAATGGGCACACAGCTCCTGATGTACTCAAGGTCACAACAAGGTACAGATAGCTTAGTGCCGCCTTCTTTATCACTTTCTTGACTAGACTGGGACTATAACCATTAGCAGCACTGACTCTGTCTGGTTAACACCAGTAAAACAGTTGTGCATTAATGCAGGGACCTAGGGAGACATGGCCATTACATCAGAACCAAGGTGTCCTGCACATGTTCCCTGTGGAGTTTTTCAGGCATCCTTGGCTGGGGGGCCTTGGTGAAGGGGAACGTGTTGGAAATAACAAGCAGGCGAGGAGGAGGGGTTGCAGGGCTGCGCTCTCCCCCTGGAGAACGGAGGACATCCTAGAGAATGGAGGAGGTAGGATGGGCATGTCCTTTCCTCCTGTTCGGCCCACTAGGTCTCTCAGACTATGGCAGCATGCCCAGTTTGTGCTGGGCCCGGAGGGGCAGTATCCAAGCTCACCTCCCCATCCCATGGCAGCTCCGATTTCATGTCTACTGTCTGAGGAGCATTCCCTCCTTTGCAGACCAGATGTCCCCAGTTTTAGCTCCAAAAATACAGTCACAGAGTAATGGAAGTCACAGAGGAAAAGCTGTTTCCCCTTCCACTGAGGAGGTGAGACCCGCAGGGAATAATTAGTGAATGGTACCGGCTCAATTTAAAATACAACCAACTGCATCCTATGGGGCAGGTGATTACTTCAGTGAGTGGCCTGGAGGGAGAGAAGCAAAACCAGCTGAAGTCATCAACCTAGCTAACTGCCCAGCCATCTAACGCTGTCTTCTCACCTACCCACATGCCTAACCTGCCACCCACCTGACTACCCTCTGGGGACCTCCCACTACCCACACACTGTCTGGGCCTGTGGTACCCCACTGCAAATAGTGACAAGAGTTATCCCCTGATCTCCAGGGCTCATTTGATCAAAAGGGCTCAAAAGATCAAATGAACCCAGAGATGATTTCTAAAGCAATATAAGGAATCAGAATTCTAGACAGGGTTGTGTTGTCAGTGTCTCAATAGCGTTTCTTCCAGCCTGTGCCTGCCACTGTGTAGCTAAGCCTTTCTGCCTTGGAATTGTTTTCAGACTGCCACCCCTTAGGACCAGTGATGTCACATTCCCACTAGAAGGTATGGCAGCTCTGGAGGGTGGGGCAGATCCTAAAGGAAGCAGGATGCATGGATCCAGCTGGGCCCCTCCTGGCATTCCTGATGCTAGGAGCTGGTTCCTCTGTGCCTCCTAGACCTCAATAACTCAGGAAAAAACAACAGACAAAGGAGGTGGAAGTACAGGCTGGAGAGCTGGCCTGTGGGAGCTGTAAGTTCATTAATGGCTGGGCTGGTTGCAGGGAAACTGCAGACAGATGCTGGATATATTTGTATTTTCCAATGGTAAGGCCTCAGAACCAGAAAGAACAAACTGGGAGATTAAAAAAGAGGAGGCTAATTGGATGGGAAAATATTAGTTACAGTAATGGGGCAATTAAGAAAGAGGGGGTAGAGAGCCCTGGTGGTTTGACCAGGGCAGTCCAGTCCAGCTAGAGATGACCTGTTAACCAGGGGTCATTATCCTGAGTCTGGGTGTCTCCCTTGTGGTTGCCCATCTTATAAGGTCACCCTCTTTTGGGGAAGGTGCATGTGAACTAGCTGAAGACATCTAGTCGCTGTGGCTTCGGGAATGATATCACATTACTGCCTCACCCACTGCTGGACTCGAGGTTCTGGAAGCTTGTGTTCTTGGAGGCTCAGTTCAGCCCCTCTTCTGGAGGGGTTGGAGTTGGGGATTCCTGATGACTGGGTGGTCATAACTCATAGGGCTTTTCTCCTTCCTTTGAACACTCCTGGGTCTCCAGTCTGAGCTGCAAAGACTCTGATGTCCCTCTCCATTTACAGCATCCCTTTTCCTGGCTCCCTGCTGGCATTTGGCATAGAGTTAGACAGGCCGCTGGGCCCAGCTAGATGTATGAAGGCATAGTGAATTACATAGGGGGCTTTGGGAGAGTGCAGGGAGTCGGGCAAGATAAAAATCAGCGTTAGCTCAGTGAAAGGGGAAACAAAACAAGCTCTGTACAGTTCCACCTTGTCCTGTAGCCATCTGCCTGGGTCTGGCCATAAAGGAAGTTGAGAATACACATTCAACATGTACCAAAGTCTTAGATCTAAGATCAATTCTGGGAAGCCATTTGAGAATACTTAAAAACTGTAGCTCTTAGGGGGAAAAATCTGCCCTTTGAAGTAGAAAATGGTCCATTTGCAAGTTAATGGCTGGGTGGGCTTGAGACCCCCTCAGAAAGAAGAAGGAATGGCTGGCACCCCAGGAAGTAGAAAGGATGGGCAATATTCATCAGAAACATGTTGCTGATCAAAAGGGGTGTCTCCCTGGTCTGGATACCCCAAGGAGGCCCACAGTTTTCTAAGGCTGCCTTCAGCACACAGTTTCTAAGTTCAAGAACCCAGGCCTTGCTGCACTATTCTCTGGACCCTATTTAAGAAATAGCTAGTGAAGTGCTGGGGATGTAGCTCAGTTAACAGAGTGATTGCCTAGCATGCACAAAACATAGCTTCAATCCCACTGGAATGGTGACATAGGCCTGATATCCCCAGACTAAGTGAGTAGAAGTAGGAAGATCCAAAGTATAATGTCATCCTCAATTGTGAGTTCAAGGCCAGCCTGGGATCCATAAGAGCTAGTTTTTTTTTCTTTTCTTTTCTTTTCTTTTCTTTTTTTTTTTTTTTTTTTTAAGTGGCTGGCTAGTCCTGGGCTGCAGTGGAGCTCTAAGCCTCCCTGCCTCCTGCATGGGGATGAACAAGATACTCTAGAGAGGCAATTTGGAGTCACAGAATTCTCCAAAGAGGCCTGGGCACAAGACTCCTTAATCTTCTTCCTGTTAAATTCACCCTTTCTGCTCCTACACAGAACTTGCTCTACATTTCTCTGCCCTGGCTGAACTCATCCTCCCCCTCTTTCTGGTACCCTTATTTCTCACTTCCCTCTGCTTTCTATCTATTTGCATGGCCGACAATTCATATTCGGAGTGGTCAAAGCACTAAGAATAAGTGACGGTTGAATGCTCAGCCCTAAATGAGATGCTTAGATTTTCCCCTTCAAGACCCAGGGACGCTGTGGAAAAGGGGACTGGAGACTTAAGAGCTGGAGAAGTGCTTAGGAAACACTGTTTCTGGATATGACAATTGATGTAACCATGATCACACAGTAGTTGTGGCTACCTGCACAAGACCCACCTGCATGTGTGCAAGAGTGCGTGCGCACGCATGTGCGTGCACACATACACACACACACACATCACACACACACCATGACATGAAAGTATTAGGGGACTAGTTGGGGTAAAAGATGTCTGCAGGAGTGGGAAGGAGTAAGAGTGTAATGGGGGTTGAATTTGTTTACAATATATTGTCCACATATATTGCATTGCCAAAATTAAATCTTTTAAAAAGTTTTTTTTTTTTTTGAGTTGATCCCTAAAACTTCTCTCACTTCTGGAGCATTGGTGGCTACACAGGAGGAATGCTAACTTCTGTTGCTGGGGTGAGGGACAGTTTCTGCTCCCCAAATGAAGGTTCCTGGTGAGTAATAAGCAGAGCCTCTTAAAGGTGAAGTCCTGGGCCGGTTTCTGCTGCACACCCGCCCTAGATCGCTCCATTCTCTTTTACGGACAGAAGTGGAGGAAAAAAGGCTCCAAGCTGTTATTTTAAGAGCAGATACATGAGCTAGGAGCTGGAAAATTCTCCTGACAGAACCTCAGGCTGGCCTTGACCTCCTGCTGATTCTAGCATATTTCCTCTGTACAGAAGCTCTCTGCTGGTGGGAAGGGGACTCCCATAGCCTTCTGATGAAGCTTCCTGGGCATATGCTGAAATATATCACTAAAAAAGGCTGTAACCATAGTTGACCCAAGGCAGGGCTAGGGACATTGTAATTATGAATGGGCAACCAGACCAGTTTATGAAGTGGTAATCCTTGAATACCTTGAGAGTGGCTTGTGCCTCTAGCACTCAGAAGGCTGAGGCAGGAAGATGACCGTGATTTCAAGGCCAACCTAGGTTGCATATAGTGAGTCAGAACCTAGGTAGGGATATAGCAAGACCTTGTCTCAACAGCCTCCCTCCCCAAGGGCTGGGAAAATAGCCCATTTGGACCTGGGTTTGAAGCCCAAGAACATGTGTTAAAAATCCAGGCATGGTAATCTGTGCTTTATTATCAGTTCTTGGGAGGTGAAGACAAATGGATCCCTGAGGCTCACCGGCCAACCAGCCCTAGCCAACTCTAAGTGACCTCCAGGCCAATGAGGCCCTGATCAAAAAGCAAGGAGGATGGTACCTGAGTTAACACACTGGGTTGACCTGGACTTACAGGCAGGTGCACCCATGTGAACATGCACACACACACACACACACACACACACCCCAGAGGAAAAAAATGCTAGGTCAGAATCTGTTATCTCCCGGACCCCATTGTGTATGGTATGGATCTGAGTCTATCTCCTTTGCTCCACTCAGTGCCCACACTTCTGCATGAGTCCTGTGTGGGCAGGGCAGGTTCGCTCAGGCAGGTCTCTTTTTGGATGACAGCTTGGGAGACACAAGCCTGGGATAGGTCTGGAGACACTGTAAATAGTTGGTTAGGAGCTCTCCTGGAAGCTTTTATGAACTCCTCAAGAGGTACAGGAGGAGGCAGAGGGCATCCTCTGTGACTCTTTCGGGCCACTGGGCTTGGTTTATGGTGAGGTCACTTATGAATATTAAAATCTTTGCTCCAGGCTCCAATGACTCCCACTGCCTTGCTCTACCCAAAAGCCAAGGTTATAGCTGTAATAAACAAAGCTGCCCTTCTCTGGGAGAAATATTCTCTCTCTCTGTCTCTCTGTCTCTCTCTGTCTCTCTGTCTCTCTGTCTCTCTCTCTGTCTCTCTCTCTCTCTGTCTCTGTCTCTCTCTCTCTCTCTCTCTCTCTCTCACACACACACACACACACACACACACACACACACACACACACACACGAAGGGATGGTGTAGGGAAGGAAAACATGGCAGGCTGACAGTAACAACAGCCATTTCTGAATCTCTGGCCTCATTGTCACACCATGTGTGGCCCCAGGCTCAGGACAGGCTATCCCTACAAAGCTTCTATTCCCATCTGTCTCCCTTCTGCCTTCCCTGAGTGAGATCCCCAGAGATACTGGATAAATCCCCCAAAGTAGCCCAGTTTGAGTTTAGGGAAAGGAAAGTAGCTTCCAGGAGAGGGTGCTGTTGGAGCATGCAGCATGCATGCAGAGGGCTCAGGTTTGCAGCCTGTGGAGGGTGTGACAGCCAGCCTTAGGGTGCAGGCACTGGCCATGCTGGCCTAAGCTGGAGGAACAGGGTGCTTGGTACACATCTTTAAAATGCTGGGGGACCTTGGGAACCCACCCGCCTTTTAGCCAGTCTTAGGTGCCTGATACAAGCAGGTGAAAGATTGGCTAACAATCAGACTTGTTACTTTCAATGAGAGTAGGAGCAGATTTTGATGGAAGGTGGGGGCTGGGACACCCACCACAGTGAGTACATTGAGTGCTGGGGGATCACTTGTTTTAGCCCCTGCCCCCAAGGGAACAAAAGTACACATGAGGTGGTTTTTTTTTTTTTTTTGCAGGATTTCAGAGGGCTGCAAGGAGAGGCAGTGTGGTGTATAACCCAGGGGTTGTCACCTTTTGGGACAATGCTGCTTCCAGACAGCCTGGGGCTGAAATGATGAGGACACAGTGATTAAGATAATTAAACAAAGGGGAGATTTGGGAGGAAAAAGGAATGTGTGCAGACAAAGCAGAGCCAGGTGACAGACAGGGGACAGAGGCCTAGGGACTGGGGTGGGGGAGGGGGACACAAGGCTAAAACCCTATAAAGATGGCAGCTTTCTCTAGAGCTTGCTGTGCAGTGGTGAGTACCTGAATTTAGATCTTTAGCTAGAAGCTGAAAGCTGGTGTGACAGCTTATGTCTGTAACCCCAGTGTTGGGAAAAGAGGGAGGTAGGAGGATCCCAGGGAGCTCAATGGCCAGCCGGTCTATCTGAAACAAAGAACACACAGGCTCAGGAAAACCCGTCTCAGACAGAAGGTGGAAAGCAACACAGGAAGAGATCTGAAGTTGACCTCTGTCCTCCACACACATAGGGGTGAGTGTATACACATACACTGACACAGACAGGCAGACGCATGCATACATGCACACACATACACACACACACACACACACACACACACACACACACACACACACACACACACACACACACACAGAGGCAGAAACAGAGACAGAGAAACAGAGAAACAGAGAAGTGGGGGTGAGTCAGAGGATTCATTTTGCTCTCCCTTGGAGTTTCTCTTGCTGAGTTGAAAGAGGAAAGAGCAAAGAGCCCAGAGGAGGCTAAAGCAGACAGTGGCAGGGAATGTCTGCTTGTTTGCCTGTACTTGTCTCTTGGTCTTTCTATCCCTGTGTTCTTCTTCTCCTCCTCCCCTTCCTCCTCCTCCTCCCCCTCCCCCTTCTCCCTCTCATTATCTACCTTTTGAGTGTCTGCTATGTGCAGGCACCACACGAACAAGACTTTCATCCTCCTAGCATCCCTCCAAGGCAGGTATTAATATCTCTACTCTACAGAAAGGGAAAGGGAGGATGGGAGCAGTGGGGACTAGGCTTCTGACCCATGACCTGGTTGGTGCTGCCTTCCCCTGGCTTGCTGTTTCCATCTCAGAGAAAGTTCCATATGTGGAAGGGAGGTTTGCTGTGGCAGATCTGGGCACAGGCTGGGACTTAGCAAACACTGCAGCCAGAACCCCTCCCACTCCCCTATAAGAAAGGGTCTTCTCTCTGTGTGATTCATGCTGTTCTACAATAGCTTATCCTCCACCTTCAGCTTCCCAAGTGCTTAGATTAGAGCTGAGTGGTGCCCTTGTGCCTGAGAGTGCATCGCCTCTGAACCCTCACTATTGGAGTGCAAAAGCAGAGTGTGTTTGAAATCCAGGACTTTGTGCTCTAGCCAGGAATGCAGGTCAGGCAGGCACGACAGCCCCTTCATATACCGCACTAGCACAATTTAACCCCAGCCTTGAGAAGCCGGGCTGGGCCCAGCTGAGCTTGGTGACTAATGTCACCTCTCTAGTATTCCCTTGGAAGATGTGGGCATAGAGTCAGTTGGAACTATAAGCAGACCTCTTGTTGCTCTCAGGAGAAGTTTTGTGTGTACCTGATGCAAGGTTCCTTACATGAAATAAAGGCTACAGTTTCTGCCAACAGGTTCATGTGGGAGTCCTGGCTGTGCCACACTGGACTTGTGTATTCTTGGCTAAGGTGGCTGATGGTTTTGTGACAGTCTTACCACCTGTGAGGTGGTCTCCACCTCCAAGTCGTTTGGTTTGATGAGAAGCCACACAATGTGCTTAGCACAGATCCCAGCACACAGCAATACCAGTAAGTATTTCCTAATATCCCTTTAGTGATTAAAATGACCTGTCATTCTCTTTTGGGTTTTGGTCCTTCTTTCTTCCCTGCCTTTTCTGGCTCCTCGATCCCTGCCTTTCCCCCACACTCAGATTGTGGACAGAGTCTGAGATGTGAGATTCTTGCTAGCCTGTGAGCCCCTCCCAAGAAAGTCCTGAGATCAGTGCTACATCACTGGACACTTTCTATGATAGATAAACACAACTTCTTCAAGGCCCACCTACTCATAAGGAGCACTTGGCTCATTATAGATTCATTCACTGCTAGGAATTCCTCACTGGGGCTGGAGATGTAGCTCACTTGATAGAGCGTTTGCCTGCATGCTGTCCTCAGCACTGCATTAACTGGGTGTTAATACCTATAATCTCAGGGCCTGGGAAACAGAAGCAAGAGAATCAGGAATTCAGAGGCATCCTCTGCTACATAGAGAGTTTGAGGCCAGCCCAGGCAACAGGAGACCATGTTGAAGCCCTCATTGGATACTCAGCAATGTGTGGGAGTGTTGTCAGTTGACAAGGTAGTGAATATGGAAGACCCTACAATAGTATCAGAAGTACAGTGTGAAAACAAACCAGAATCATAAAACACAGAGTCCCATTATTTAGAGACTACTGAAGTAGCATAGGGTCTGCCTGTGAGAGCAGCCAAGGCCTCTGGAGCCCAGGAAAGACCCATAGACTGTAAAACCCAAGGCCTCTGGAGCCCAGGATAGACACATAGACTGTGATATCCGGAGGCAGAGTGCATCATATGCTGATTGACATGGCTGTGTAAACCGACTCATGCAACCTACCCACATCCCTCAGAGGGTCTGAGTGTCACCACTGACACTGCATAGAAAGGAAAGTGACTGGCCGTCAGAGCCATCACGAGAACCCCAGGACTGCTCAGTGCTCCTTTCAAGCCCATTGTCCCAACCAGGGTGTTCCTCTGTAATAGGTGGCTGGGGAGAAGGGAGCAACCCAGCACCCACCCCTCTTCCAGCTAAATAGTGATGCCACACATATTCCTCCCATTCCTCTGGGCCTTGTCCTTCTCTGTTGAAGTGAATCTGCCCTGTTGTTCAGGATCAGCAGATTTCTTGAGTTTGAATCAACACTTTGTGTGTGTGTCTGGTGCTGATTCTTAATATGTGCATACATGGAGGTCAGAGCAGGACATTAGGTGATATATAGATCTCCATCTTATTGCCTTGAGACAGGGTCTCCCACTGAGCAAGAAACTCTATGATTAAGCTAGGCTGGCTAGCCAGGCAGGATTCATGTCTCTGCCTTTTCATGCTGGGCTTGCAGGCATGCATAGCCCCACCCAGCTGGCTTTTTACATGAATAGTGTGGCTTCAAACTCAGGTCCTTGTGCTTAGAGAGTAGGCACTGTGACCCACTGAGCCACACCTCCAGTCTGGTGGTGTCTTTCTGAGGTATGCACATCTACTTTTTCAGTTCCTCTTCCTTCCTACCATTGTATAGTTGTGCTACGTGTGTTAACAAAATGCCCCAAAATCTGATGTGCTGAGCAAGTACTGCTCTATACAAAGGCACCCAGCTCCTGCTCTGGTGCTGTCTAGAGGTGATCCTGGGACTCCTCGGCCTCCTCTGCAAAAGGATGTCAGGCTAGGTGATGTTTAGTGGTTCTCATTTCAAAACCACCAAGAACCACCAAGGTAGTCAGATTCTAACCGCAGGGAGATTACAACCACACAGAGCATTGCCAAATCACTGCAGGGAACTCTTGCATGCCTCTGCCTTCAGCCATGAAACAGGGAGTGAGTCTTCCAATAGCAGAGACTTTGGGGCCCATGGGTGACACCTAGAGCCTGAGGTTGGATAGGAAGTCTCAGATATGTTTATTTTGTCTTGCTGAGGTAGATGGGGCCGGGGTTCTGGGTACTGGCAGAAGACAAAGAACTCCTCCCTTTGCCTACAAGCCATCAGTTCTCTGACATCTGGCTCCAGGCGCTTCCCCTCCACTCAAGGATCCCAGACTGTAGCTCCTGCTGATGGTTGAGCCCCTCGTGGTTCATGTCACTTTTTCTTTTCCAACATGCCCTCAGTACCCTCATCAAGGAGATGTCCAGACACAGAGGCGTCTGTTGCATTGCTAGAGAAAGGGAATGGCAGCCATCTCCACCCTCTCTATCTTGTGCAGGTGCCGGTTGCCCAACAGGGATGGCATCTGGGAGGCTGGTGGGAACTGCCACAAACTGCTCTGATTGCCTTCAAGGGCACTTCCAGGAATAGATCTAGCCACCCTGCTGCCCATGTAGTCTGACAGCATCTGAATACCTTGCATTTACACTCTCCACTTCTCAGGGTGGGTGTGACCTGGCTGCCTGGTATCTAGGGGATGAAAGTTTGCTTGGCCCTTGAACCTGGCTTTGCAGAATGCCCCAAATACCCATCCCAAAGCACAGTTCAGAAGAGACTTCCCTACCTACTTCTCAGGTCAATAAGTTGTAAATAGGAAAGAGCTGATCGCTGGACATGCTGTGCCATCTTCTAACAGATTGGTCCCCACAAGTGACCTTTGCATGGTGGTCAAGAACCAGCACTAAGGAGGTGAAGTGCCTTGCCTAGTCATAGCTTGCTAGTAGTGGAGATAGACTAATTAACCCACAGCTCCTTAATCCCACAGCATAACCTGCATGTCCCCTAGAAAGAGGAGACTTCCAGCTCAGATGTCAGGGAGGGTGGCAGAGGAGAAACACAAGTACTGTTGGGAACAGATGAGACTCAAGTGCTAAGAGATGCCCTCCCAAGCCATGGGGCTGTAGGAGCCTCCTCTGAACCAGTGAGAAGACCTATATGATTAGGGCAGTGGGATCAGGGAAGAGGGACAGGGAGAGGTGCGTACTGGGGAAAGGGGACCTGAAGGTATGTATGGGGAACACAGCCTCTACTCTGTCATGAGACTGGCAGCATAACTCCAGGAAGGTCAGAACGCACCCGCCCCTGCCACCACCCAGTTAGAACATCTTGTAAGAGTCAGCAATGAGTCTAGACATCTGGGGTATCAGAGTGGTGGGCCATATTCCAGGATCCAGGGACAGGGAAGTGGACAAAATCACTATCCTCATGAATCTGGTGGAGGAAGACCAACACTACTGTTGATGGTGAGAGTAGAGTAAAGGCTAGAGAAGGTGCTTGCTTCTGAGACTGGGCCAGCTCTTTCACATATGACCACAGGAGACTTCTCTGATAAGGATGTTTAAGAAGAAGCTGGAAGGAAATGAAGGAGTGGACTGAATATTCAGCAAGGAGAAGACTTCCTGGGCGGTCAACAGCAAGTGGAAAGGCCCCAGGGCTAGGATGATTGGGCCAGCTACAGGAAGAACAACAGGTAACCTATGCAGTGAGGTAAACCACTGCGTTTCTGACCTCATTTCCTAGAACTGTGTCTGTTCAGATCCCATTCTGCAGGGCTCATTCACTGCACCTAACTCTGGGGGCAAAGCAAATAAGATTCCTTCCATTAAGCAAACCAGAGAGCAGTGGAAGTGTCTCTGCTAAAATATCATACACACACACACACACACACACACACACACACACACACACACACACATTTGTGGCTCAGTTAGGAAGGGCTGGGATTTGGAACCTCAGGGTGTAAATCTGAGCCCTTTATTGAGCCAGCCTCTGTCTGCCTGCTGTTTCTTCTACCAAATGCAGGAGGCCTTAAGTAAGGACTCTCTCTGTACTTCCTGGAGCCCAGCAAAGCTAGTCAGTTAGAGTAGGGGTGTCCCAAGACAGAAAAGCCCAAAGCTCAAGGCACATGGAGTGTGAGGGCAGGGTCACTTGGGGCAGAGGAGTGGGAGAACTAAGGGCTTCCTGACGGAGTCCAAAGTGTAGTCCTCCATAGCTGTTAGAGGGTCGATGGGGGAGAGGGGCAGAGGCTAGAGGAGAGTGCATGTGCATGAGTGTGCGAGAGTCTCAGTGTGTGTGAGTATTGGGAAGAACGGGGCTGAGAGTAAATACACTCTTAGGGAAGAGGAGCTTGCCCGGGACTGCCGATCCTCTGAGTTTGTTCTGTTTCTGTCTTTGTTTTGTTTTGAGTCCTCTGTGGAAATGTCTCTCCCTGGTGCTCTACCTCTGCCTGAGTATCCCCCACTCCCCATCACCCCAGTGTCTCTCTGCCTTTGCTTTTATCTCCCTCTCTTTCCACTCCCTCCTCCTCTCTCTCAAACAGGAAGAGCTGGGAAGGACTGCAGTTTCCCTCTGCCTCCCCAACCCCCTCCCACTCCAGTTTTTTTTTTTTCTTCCTCCAGCTCCTTATTCAAGGCAGATAAAGTGCACACAGCTGCTCCCAGCTGAAACAGGCCTTAATTGCACCCCCGTTGCCATGGCGATCCCTGATGATCTCCGTGGCTGGAATGTTGCCCTCCAGATCTCTGCTCTGGGGCCCCCAGGCAGCACAGACTTCCTAGCTTGGGAGGTGACCCACGGGGCACAACCCCACCTCCTCCCCTCACAGCTACTGGAAGGTTCCTGATGCCTCCCCTGCTGTGCACTGGGGGAGGGAGAAGTCACTATGTCTGTGGGGCATCCTTCACTGAGCCACTCTTTGGGACCCTCCAGGGTCCAGAGTAGTAATGCATGTGCCCTAACAAGGGACAAAGCATTCCTGTAACTAGCCATGAGGCTGGAGGGTGTGGTGAAGTGGCTGAGCATAGGTCTAGTTACCTCACCTGTGGATCTCCAGAGGGCAGAGGATGAGCTCGGTCTGTGGGATTCTTTTGTGACTGTGCAGCAGCCCCTAAGCTTCTCTCTGAAGGGACATAATGAGGGAAGGAAAGCCCAGGAAGAGGGAAGGGTTCCAGAAAACCTCTAAAGTCCTGAGGTGTTGAACAAAGCTGTCAGCAGTATCTGCCAATGGAGAGGAAAGAGAGGAAGGAGATGAAGGACAGGTGCCAGCTTCTGGGTATCAGAGACGAGGGGAACACGGAACACATCTTCTGGTAACAAGAAGGCTCCAGTAAACTTGGGATAGACCCAGAATGTGACCCCAACAAGGACAGTTGGAAGTGTGATGTGGAGTATATGTGTACAGAACTGTGTGCCTATACATACATGTATATGTGTGTGGGGGCGTGAGACTCTGTGCAGTGTGTATGTACTGAGTGTGAGTATGTGTGGTATGCATGTATAGTGAGTGCATCTATTCTTGTGCCGTGTGTTTGACTATGTGTGATTTCTCTGTTCATGGTGCTTGTGTCTATGTGCAGTGTGTGACTACGTACAATATGCATGACTCTGTGCCGTGTAACTGTGTGCATGTGGTGACTATTAGCAATATGTGTCTGTGTGCAGCGCTTGTAACTATGTGTGAATGCATGTACCTTGTGTGAGAACATACTGTGCAGTAGCATGTCTCTGTGCACTGTCTGGCACCTGTATATCCATGTACCTTATGTACATATATGTGCACATATGCAAACATTTGTGAGCCTTGCATATAGGTATCCACCTATGTGTGCATGCATGTGCTTTATTCATGCATGTGTGGTATATCTGTGCAGGCACGGATGTGCATGTGGCCTGACCCCATTGCTACTCTGTTCCTACCCACTCAGGAACCCAGTAGCAACTGGGCTGGGCCATGGTGGAGTGTATGTTCACAGCTCAGTGGCTCCTGACAGGAGTCTCTGGGAGGGCAGCTGTACTTAGCGCCCAGTGAGCATACCCTCAAGGAGCCATTAGACGTGAGTGTGACAGTTCACACAGCCCAGGAAGCCTGCTCCTGGCTATGTTTCCTTGAGCCACACACTCCTCCTCCCTCTGGGTAGCTAAACTCCAAGCTATTATCCAGCGGGCCTGGTATAGCACAGGTCTCTGCTGTCCTTCTCTGATAGGCCCTTGAGAACCCCCCTTTCCACTGAATGAGCCTGGAGGTGAGTCCAGCTGGGCCTCCCAGCATTTGCAGCCTATCTGCCTCCTACAGAATTGGAGCACTCTTCTGCCCAGCATCTGGGTAAGGCCAGTCTGATCCACAGACTTTTATTTGGGTCCATGCATGCTGCTCTTGCTGCTGCTGCTGCCGCCACCTCTAACCAGAAGGCAGGGGCTGTGGGGGGAGAGGCAGAAAGATACAGCGCTGACCACCTTGTTCTCAGCTGGTGGTGGCAGTCAAACCTCTCCACCTCAGTGTAACGGTGGTAAATGACTGCAGCAGGAGCAGTGACATCACTGCTTATTAAGTGCCAAATACATGCCAGGTGCTGTGGGCAGAACTCTCACATGCCATGGCACAGTTCTGCCATGGCCCTTAGGCCACCACTGTCATCTCCACACAGATGGTCAGCGCTTGCCCAACCCAGCTGCTCAGCAATTGAGTATGCTCACAGAGCTCTGGGGGCACCCAGAGGCCTGTGTCTGCCCAGGGAGGCCCTGGGCTTTCCAATCCCAACACTTTCTCCTGAGAATGGGGCTCCAGGTCAGTCAGCAGCAAAACTGCTATTCCCTGGGAAGGCTTTCTGCAGCCTATGCCAGCAGGGTGCTGCTGTCAAAGCATCTGTCGCCTGATTATACCTGGTTGTGGGACACTGCTGGGAGCTTCCTCTTTCTACAGATAAAGGACTATCTATGACTCCCCCCTTTTTTAACCTCAAAATGCCAGTTCAGATCCTTTACCTGGGCCCAACAACACTGCAGGCTGAAACCATGACATAGCCCTGAGCCAGGTCCTTGCTGCCTTCTTCCTCCTCCTAGTCTTCCCAGTTCCAGGGAGCCTGGAACTCAGCCTGCTGCAAGTGCAGTTGTCTCTCCAGCTGAGGGCTGTTTGCTCCCTTTTCAGGCCTTTCCAGGAATCCAGGAGGTGAGGTGGGTTTCTGAGTCCCAGCCTTCCTTCAGCCCCCTCTAATTTCCCAAAGATACCTTTAGCCTGGCCTTTTCCTCTACCTGAAAGCCTTCCTTCCTTCACTCTCCCAGCAGGAATAATACCCCCTTTTCTGAGAGTCACTGTATTCCCCACTTGTTGCAGGATGCCCTGTCCTCAGTCATGAAGGCCCTGTCCCCTTTACCAGGACTGCCACTTGCATGTGAGTATGAGGCAGCTCACAGAAAGCAGGCTATGTGTCTGGGGGACTCTTTAACCTTCTGTCCAATGTCTTTAATACAGATACTTCCTAACTTGGTCTGGTCTGGTTCCTGCATTTCTGGTTGGAGATGGTGTTTCTGTTGAGAATCCATTGTCACTGTGGCCCTCAGAGCAGGTTACCTTCCTTGAGTTGGGGAATTCCACTTCATTGTAATCAGTGGTCCAACACAAACTTGTAAACTTGCTTAGAGCATTATGTGATATATATAAAATCATATATATATATATATATATCTCATATATATATGATTCTTTTTCAGTTTCTTTTTGTAACGTGATTGTGTAGAGTTCTTGGGTGTGAATTTCATAGGATTGTGTCATGATACAGTATAAAAAGACTGGACATGTGCCTGGGGCTGCAGGATTTCACAAAGGGGGGTTAGTAAAAGGGCTAACACTTGAGGTTGAAGTTGGGCGCAGAGGGCTTTTGGGGAGAGCAACCTCAAGTTTGGAATAAGAATCGGTCCCTCCAGGCACCTATGTAGAGCTCTCTGCCCCCAGCCAGTGGTGCTATTTGCAGAGGTTGTAGACGATCTCGGAAGGGGGATCCAGCTAGAGAATAGATCTTAGGTGGTATGTGCTTTTGAAGGTGCACCTGCTCCTAGCTCCCTTTGTCTATCTCTGTTCTTTGCTTCCTGTCTGCTATGAGGTGAACAACCAACCCCTTTACTCCACACAATCCTGACCCATGATGTACTGCCACACTGTAGGCCCATAATGGATGTAGCAGAAGTCAATGGACAGAAATCTCTAGAACCATAAACTAAAATGAGTCCTTCTGCCTTCAAGTCGTCTATGTCACAAAGATGAGAAAAATCACTAGCATGCATGTGTGTGGTGCAGTGGGGCATGTAGAGAGAAGACTGGCCTGTGGGAGTGGGATGCAGGTAACAGGATGGAATGCCCCAGATACAGCCTGAACTCATCAAACGAGAGTGGCCTGGATCAGGTGGTGTCATTAGGGAACGTGTCTCACTCTTTCTCCTAAAGATAGACAAGGAATCCTCACAAAAATGCCCACACACACACACACACACACATACACACACACACACAAAGCCTTTTGGGCCTTGCCTGGTCTTGGTCAGCTTGCCTTGGAAGCTAATGGTTCAGTAAGTTGGTCTGGCCCCTCTTCTCCTGACAGACATTCCTCTCTACAAATCTTTCTCTCTAGCCCAAACTCATCACACTCGGAGTGGAGGCCACAGTTCAGGAAAGAAACAATGGAAAATGTGTCTGGAAGATTGCCCATGGGTACTCAGCAAAGCAAGTGTCTCTTTTGCCTCTCAACAGTGGGAAGTAGCATTTAGGGCCCTGACAGGTGCTGAGTGAGCTGTGGAAATGGCTCAGTCAGTAAGTGCTTGCCTTGCAAGCACTGTCTGAGTCAAATTACCCAGTACCCATATTAAAAAAAAAAGTTGGGCATCAGCTGTGAAGGATGTCAGTATGGCAAGATGTCCCTAAAGGTACAATAGTGGCACTTGTATCTTGGTGGTAACCAACAGCTGTGTAATTGGACTTAAGACCCACTCAGTTGGAGGATAATCATGCCTGGTACTGGAGCCGAGCCGAGCCAACTACCCAGGGCTAGTGAGGTCATGGGTCTTAGAGGGGACCTTCTACTGGCCACTTTACTCAACTAGTGGGATTCCTAACTGCATTTTAAATACTTATCCTTATACACACACGACAGCTCTCAACTCTCACCAAGGAAGCTTCTCTTCGCAGCAGTTAGAGACCATTACAAAAGACCACAACTGCTCAAAACGCAGAGAACAACTGATCATAGGGTACCTAGGTCCGGTGGGTACATCTACAGCACAACTTCTGCTTCTGAGGCTTAGAGAACATCACAAAAGATGAGGCAGAAGAACTGTAAGAGTCAAAGGACCAGGCACTCTGCCATGAGATTGTCTCCTAGAAAAGACAGGAATGCTACATCTACAATACCTCAACAATATGGTTGCCTAAACAAGACTTAAACAAGGACAATGCCAAGAGACAAGGTAATGAGGAAGGGGGAAATCTCACAGGACCCCACCTCTCAACAAAGAACTACACTAAGGGATACTAATAGCAGAAGTAGTCTTCCCCTCAAGGAGGAGTCCCCTAGTGGGTTATCCAATATTGAGTGGTCAGTTCTGGAATCATGTACATGCAAGCAACACTGAACCAATTCAGCAGGTTGTATTTATTTGTTTATGAATATATGTGTAACAATAATAATTAAAGAAAATGAGGCCAGGAATTTGATGAGGGGGCATGGGAGGAATTGGAAGAAAGGAAATGAAGGGAAATGATGTAATTATGTCTTAATAAAAAAGAGAAAAAATAAACAGTTGAAAATGCAAACTCCAAGCAAGGGGTGGGGGAGAAAAAGCAGGGTGTGGTGGTGTGTGCACTTGTAATCCCAGTACTCGGGAAGTTGAGACAAGAAGACCCCCGGGCCTCACTGGCCAGATAATTTTACCTACTTGACGATTTCCAGGCCAATGAAAGATCCTCTATTAAAAAACAAGGTTAGTGACGCCTAAGGAACCACACCTGGGGTTATCTCTGGTCTCTATATGCAAAAGTACACATAAGCTTATATGCCTGTGCCCACCTTCCACAGAGGTGGCAATGAAGAATGTATCTCAACTCAGCATCCCTGGGTTCTATACCAGCACCGAGGAGTCTGGGGAAGCTTACTCCACTCATGTGATCTGAATGGAACAACCAGGCTTCTCTGGTGATCCACTCTTGGTGGAGGAGGATCAGCCAACTTTTTACCACTCCTTCCTGACCCAGCACTTAATTCCCTATGTGGTATCCCTTGAAGGGTTCATTTGTAGGTTTTGTCACACTATCCAAAGTCAATTCCATAGCGACAGGAACATGAAACAATTTGTCTACCTTTTGTTGACACCCTAGCAATATACTAGGCACTTATTGAAACAAATATAATCAATGGCTGGATTTTAATCTCTGTCTATGTGGGAAAGGGGCATCAGGAACAAGAAATAGAGTCTGTCTATGAAGGATGCTTTATTATAGGCATCACACTTAATTTAACTGTCTCCATTGTTAGCACACTAAAGATATTTTTTTAAATAACATGATTAACCTTGGGAATTAATAAGTGGACTAAACACATTGTTTCCACTCTGTCTGGAGAGTGACTCTGGGTGTCCTAATGTCCCTAATGAGGACAAAAGTCATCAGTTAAGTAACAGACCAGGGGCTACAGTGTGACTCCTATCTGGCATAGCCAGTCCTGCTCCAGCCCAGTGGCAATAGCTTTCTCTGCAGAATTTCCTGGGGTTTGTGTTGAACTAGGGGTGGTGGTCTCAAACACATTAATGTGGATCTTCTCCTTCTCCACTAAGAATCCGTGGGCTTTGGATATGAGAACATTTTATTTCTTTAAAACAATGGCTGTTTTCATAAAACAAAGTGGATACAACACACTGAAAGGTGGGATGATTGGATGGGAGGAGAAGTCTTAGGACTATCTGCTTGTACCTTCCAGGGATGAACCATGTCTGGTGCAGAAACATCCCACATCTGGGCAAAAATTAATTCTCCATTCCTTTGTCTTCAGGCTCAGGGTTGAATGTGTTCAGAGCTTGTTTTTTGAAGTCATATTTCCATTTTTCTTTTTTTTCTACCTCACCCCCTCTCTTCTTCCTTTTAGGTTTTCATCATATATCCACTGTACCAGACCAGGAGAAGGGCAGCTAGGGGCAGAAAGCATGTGGCCCCAAGACCCAGGCTGTGGCCTATGGGAAGCAATGTGCTTGGGAGCTCCCCAAAGCCTGAAAAGTCCCTCCCTATCTGGGCCTGTGAGTGTAGAACCAGCACAGACAGATCTGAGACCTGACTCACCTCTGCTCTGGTCCCAGCTTTGTGGAATCCAAGCTGTGCATACACATCTAACTTGAAAGTGGCCTTGGGTGGGTTCCTGCATTGGAAGAAGATTCCTGGGACCCAGAATTTCATGTCAGAGATGGGGTATTGTTAAGTTAGGGTAGCAGTGGTGCTTTAGAGAATGGCTGCTGCTGAAGCCAGATCTGACATGGGCTGGGGAATAGACCCCAGAGATCATCTCACTCCAGGGGATTTTCTATCCTAGGCTCTGTGGCCACCTTAATTTTGGATCCATCTTGCCCCCAGACAAAAAGGCATTGGAGGGCTGGCTGTGCCCTCTTCTTGTTCCTTCTTTCATCACATCATTGTGGAAAGAACCTCCTTGTTGATGGACTGGGGCCATGGCCCCATGGCTTCTGATTTCTCCCATGGCTTCTGGAGTGTCTCTATGGCCGTGAGGACCCTGAAAGTCTTGTCCTGCTTCAGTGTCAGCACTTCCTATTCTCCTGCCCAGAGGCTCCTGGCCTTTGCCCTTCCAAGGAGTCCCTGGACTTTAGTTTGTTCTCAAGTATAGACAGTTCATCTTTCCCTTCAAGGAGACCTCTTCATCTCTCTGAAACTACTCTCCTTGTGACAATTGTCAGGACTCAAGAAGAGGCCTGGTGGGTGGTTTATAGTACTATTGCTGACAACTCATGACAAGCCCTTCCTGGATGGGCTGAGGAGGAGCTGCTGCTCCATGTGCAGGTTCTGGGGTACCAGAAGGCCTTGAGTGCCTGTCCAGCCGTGCACCTCTGGTAGCACACGGGGACCTGGAAGGCCCAGGTCTATCCAGCTTTATGGTGAACATGACTCCTTCTCTGAAGAGGTTTGCCCAAACAGCTTCTTCTGCCATCTCATTAGATTCCTGTAAATCAAAGGCAGGGAGGGTCTTCTTAGCCCCAGTTACATCTGGGGAAATTAAGGCCTCTTGGATCAAGAAATACACAGTCATAAACAGCAGAGTCATCAATATGTCCTCATGTGGACAATTATTCTCAGGTTCCTTCCTGATGACCATTCTTTGCTTTCCAGGCTATCATCTTCAGACAAGGATGTGGCATAAGAGAGCACCTTGAGTCCAGCCCCCAAGCTGCAAGTGTAGAGCTCTGAGCTTCATCCCACATGGCCAGTCCTTTCTCTGTATTTGAACATGTTCATGCTCTGTCTTCAGAGGGTGATATTGTGAGCCTGGCCCATGGGACACCCCTCTCTCAGGCCTTCTCCATTGGCCTTTCCCAGGTAGTGTCTCACTTGAGGGAGCTTTTGAGAATTATCTCCATCCCCAAGATGCAGCTAGCTACCCTGTCTCCTAGAAAACAGGAGCCTCCTATGCATGCTTGGTTCTCCTTTTGGGGTAAGGCACTCCATGTGGCCTTCGTCACCTTCAGAGTCATTATGGGATGCATCAGTCTCCTCTGGGTACCTCCCACCCCTCTCCATGTGTATACATATGACTGTGTATAATTCTTCATGTTTATGGCATGCACATGTGTGTATAGATGACTGTGTATAATTCTTCATGTTTGTGGCATGCATGTGTGTAAAGGCCAGAGATCACCCATAGGTGTTGTTCCTCAGGAGCCACCCACCTTGTTTTTTGAGACAAGGTTTCTCACTAAGCCGGGTACTCACTGATTCAGCTAGGCTGGGTGAGCAAAGAGCCCCAAGGATACCCCTCTTTTTACCTCCCCAGTCCTAGGATTGCAAATGTGTGTTATATGCCTGGCATCTTACATGGGACCTAGAATTGAACTTGAGTCCTCCTGCTTACGTGACAAGAATATTAACAACCGGGCTACTTCCTCCAGTCTCTTCTTAGTGGTCTCTTGAAGAGACCTCACCCTTTCAGAAAGCCCCCTTTGAACACTTACACAGTTCTCCCTGGGCTCCTGACATTCAGGGCTGAGTGTCCCTTTGGGCCTTTGGGGGTGTGTTAAGCTTGGAGAGTGGGTGGGAGAGGAGGCTTTTACCAACCCTCTTCCCAGGCAGCCACTGAACAAATCCAGGGAGTTAATAGGAACCACACAAAGCTTTTGATTTGCTTCAGAGATCAAGGGTCAGCCTGAATAACTCATTAATTAACCGAGCAAGGCTTTCTGCTATTGACAAGGTCCGGGAGCCCGGCCTGGGAGCAGACCTCACATCCCGCAGCTGAAGACCATCCCCCTTCTCCCCCTTCCTCACTTGCTTCTGCTAGGTGCCCAGCGGTCAGATGCATCCTCAGATCTCTGTCTACCATGCCGCTCTCCCCTGACAGGACTGTGAACCATGACCTGTGCTTTGAAGCCTGAACTACAAGCTATCTTCATCACCCCACCCCTACCCACTCCTCTCCAGCCCACGTTGGCATAGCATCCGATGCTGTGAGGATCCAGGCGCAATCTTGCTCCCACACACCTCTATGTCTGTCACTAGGGAGAGAGTATGATGAGCTGATTCACACCAAGGTGTCAGGCTGAGGGTGTGGGGAGAATGGGCAAGTGGGTGGTGATTTCATTTTAATAAGGGTCATGTTTGAATTCCAACAGTGTAAGCTCTGATGGTGGGATCAGGCATCAAAGGTAGGATAGACAGTAGATACTTTTGGCAAGGAACCCTCCATTCCCAGTGACCATTAAGGTCATAGATGAAGGCAGTGGCCTTCTAAGCTAGTGGCAGGAACTGATCCATTTCTAGGCTGACTTTGTCCCATTAGCTTTCAGCTTTCTCCATACAGATGAGAAAACCTGACACCTCCACATCCATTCCTAGTAACACCTGAGCTTTTCAAATACACATTAGAAGCCCCCAACTTTGGAAGTTTTCCTGGTCCCAACCAGAACATACCACAAGGAGGAACTTCTCTATGAGAAGACTGACCCTCTCATTCAAATGTCTCTGGAGAGAGCACCAAGTTGTCACCCACCAGTGAGTGTACATGAAGAAATGTTGAGTGATAAGATGTTTCATATTCTGGTGTGGATGGGGATCTTTAGCTTGATGTTTTTGAGGACCAAGACATAGGAGACCTTGTTACAGTTTCAGAGCTCACCCCGCTGGTTGGCATTTGTAGAGCTTATTGTTGTTTGCAGAGCCAGCAGTTTCTTGAAGGGCTCGCCACTGGCTTTAAGGGCTCATCACTGGCTTTAGAACCTGTGCTGCTCATAGAATCTGTTATTTGCAGAACTGGGCATTACAATGCAGAGCTCATCACTGTCTGTAAAATTTGCTGCCATTTGTAAAGTTTTGGGGGCGATGCAGAGGCTCGTATTGCTTATGAAGTTCAGTGAGGTTTGCAGACCCTATGGCAAATGTGTAGATCATGCTGTTTGTGGAATCACTCTGGCTGCAGAGTGTTTCACTTGTCACAAAGCCAATGCACTGCATAGAACTTCCGTAGAGGCTGTCTTTGAAGGCTCAGCTCACCATTATCATAAAGATCACTGTTCTCCTCCAAGCTTGGTTCTGTTTATTAAGGACCACCACTCTTTCCTACACAACTTGATGCTGTTTCCCATTCCCACACTGTTTTCAGTGCTCACTATTGATAAAGGAATTCTGGGATACTATTTGATTTTACCTCCTTTGCCTGGTGTTGCTGTAGTGTGGTGAATTTTCAAGAACAAAAGACCAAGCCATCAGATCTTGAAGTGTTTCCTTGTGCTTGCAGGTTTGAGATTCTCTCTAACATGGCTACTGCATGTAGACTCCATGTCATTCCCCCCTGATCTTAGTGTGTCTCCACAATACTGGGTCTCTCTAAAGCCAAAAATTCTTAGAAGCCTCTCCTTCACAGACCTAATGACCTAATTAATCAGGCCTTCCATCCTTTCTTGAGCCCTTGAACTTCCAGTCAGATTCAGACTCTCTTAGCCCCTGTCTCTATCTATCTGCTCAGCACAGAGACCTCAGTGGTCCATCATAGGACTCGTGTACATGGCTCAGGTTCTGGGAGAAGGAAGACTGGACAGCGTTTGTACCACACATGAACCCTACTCTGTACTGTAGGGCATAAGACCTCAGAGACCATCATACGTGGCTGTCTTCAGCTGCTTTGCCTTATGGTCCTGGAAGGAACTGGTGAGGATCTGGGGTACTCCGTCTGCCTGGGTGTTCTTAGCTATGTCTGGTATGCCCTAATTAACTCTAGTCACCTTCAGACATTCAGTTCTTAACACCACACACACTAACTTAAAAACAGTGTCCCAGGCTGAGGCTTTTGTGTACACACACACACATATGTATATGTATATGTATATGTATATGTATATGTATATGTATATGTATATGTATATGTATATGTATATGTATATGTATATGTATATGTATATGTATATATATCCCTGAAAGAGAAGGTTTGGATGCCACGGTATTTTGCCAAATTGAAACTTTCAGAAAACCATAAGGAAGATGAAATCTCTGGATACTTTTTACCCAGACTTAGCAATTTAACTTCTGTGTGCATGGAAATTTTGGCTGAAAGATGGGATTTGATCAACCTGATACCATGGTGCTTCCTCTGGGAGCCTTCTGAGTATCACCACTGTCCAGGGTGTGTACTATGTCTGGACACAAGTGTGTGCTTGTACAGATCTTAACCCAAAGCGTTTCTGCCCTCAGAAAGTCTGTGATAAGAAAACTCAAGTCAAAAGATGCTTTCCCTGTGCATATGAGGAATTCATCAAATAACTCCCTGGACACACTGATAATGGAACATGCGCAGTGTTCCATTGAGCAACATGGCTCCTAGGCTGAATGAAGGGCTCCTCCTGATCAACCTTGTTCCTTCCCCAGGAGCCTCCTTGAAGTCCCAATTGAGCATTTTCCCAGGTAGTTGCTAACAGGCACCAGGACTGGTTTTCTCCAGCATTCTCTGCCTTCATACCCCGGGACAGCAAAGGTTCAGCTTATAGAATACGTCCACAGAGAGCTGGAAGCAAATGTCTTCCTTTCCTAAAACCCCTGTTTTCTGTTCTTTGTTCTTAGAAGAAGGCTCTAGATATGCCTCACTGTTGGCTTTGTCCACAGGGCCTGAGGCGAGAGCTCTGCTGCTCTGGAGATAATTCAGAGTGCTAATGGCATACAGATGCATGCTAATTCATGTGCACATACACAAATTAGGCTGCAATTATCACAGGAACTATTTGCTAATGCTGGTTACCATTTGAACCATTACTCAGCATTGGTTACCACAGACGGCTGGTCAATATGGCTCAGCATGAGGCCTGCCTCTCAGTCAGCCATGGAAACATGCAGCTGTGGTTGATTGGAAGTAGGAGGTGGGTCTCTCAAGGTTTGCCCTGTGAATGGAACGAGCCTTCTGGAAAATGACAGCAGAATCCCACAGGGATGAGGAAAAGCCAGCAATGTACGCCATGTAAAACGACAGGTTCTATGTGTGGAAGGTCAAGAGTACAAGGAAAATGCTGTGTCCATTGTATTCAATAGTAATTCACAGGGTGTCTACAGGGCACTCAGAGAAGCAAGGGGCTTGTGAAGAAAACTGTGCTTCTAAGCCAAGAGCCATTGGCAGAAGGAACTGGTTATCCATGGATACGGAGGATGACTCACCAGATTTATCAGGTACCCTTGCTGGAGACAGGGTTTGAACTTGTTTGCTAAGGGAAGTTTTAATGCTGGTGAGAGAAGGGGCTGCATCATGGTAGTCAGGCCTGGAATCTGGACAACATAGTTGTACAGGAGAGAGAATGTATGGAAGAACAGGCCTCCATCACCCAACTACACCTCCACATCATGTACATTCTGCAAGGAAGGGGGTGGAGGTCTGAACAGGTAAGTAATGAGCTTTGAGGGAACACAGATGCACTGGGTGGAATTGAATTAGAACCTGGCTTGCATGACTATTGGGAAAGGCAATGCATTACTCGGGTTACCCAGAGGGGTGGTTACACTGACACCGATGAAAAGGCTGTGATGTGGCCTAGAGCCAGAAAGTGATAACTGGTTGGTTTAGAGCAACTGAAAGAAGAGGGCAGGGCAAATGCTGAGGAGTTCTCTTACCGTGTGTACCCAAAGAGCCCAGAGAAGGGATGATGATGATCCGGTGAGTTACTCCTTATACATTTGTCTGTCTTCTCCCAGAAAAAGCCTCACTGGCCCTGCCTGCCAGTATCAAGCAGGTAAAAGCCAGTTCAGTTATCTCTGGGGTTGCTCTGGCCCCTAGAGGGCAGCTTGTCTGACTTCCCTATGGGCAGCAAGCTAGGGTTCTTATGGCTGGCTGTTGATGCTGCATCTCCTCTCCACAACCTGGCTGCTGCTCCTAGGAGGCCTTCCTGGCTGGCCCTTGCTGTCTGCAGGCCCTGTAGGCAACCTTTTACTCATTTGCTAATCCTTCCCTGAGGACATGCCCAGGATCTGTGATTGGGTAGCTGGGCTGCCTCCCAGCCACCTGAGACTAGAGTTCAGAGTCCTCACCAGAAGGCTAACTCTGCAGCTGGGCTCACCTCCATTCTTCTACAGTGGAGAGCCACTGAGGGCTCAGGTTTGTTAGAAGAGGGGGGTGAGATTGTGTATGTAGGTAGGGGTTGGGGTGTGGGGATGCTTGCCAGGCCCTCCAAGAGAAAACAGAAAGGCAGTGCACAGGGCAGATAGTATGATTCTAAATTGGCTGGTGTGAGGCACTCATTGAATAGGAACATGTGCTTTTCTGAGCAAATGACGATGCCCAGCCTGCAGCCTGGAGGACAATAGAAGACCCACCCAGGTCCCTAGAGAGTTGCTTTTCAGGAGCCACAAAAGGACACAAAAGTTCTCGGAGAACATGTTCATGAAATAGGGTCCATGTGAGACCAACGACATCATTTTCGGAGGTAAAATAAAAATACAAAGCCCCTGTTCAAACATGACTGGGAATTTGAAGATGCTGACAGAGGAGCATTAATTTCAGGCACAAGGCTTTATGAATTCCTGGGTATTTGTGGGAGTGCACAGGTCACATGCCTGTGAATATAGCATACAGTGAGGAAGAATCCCAAGGGGCTAGCTGGAAAGTCCTGGCTAGGCCTTTAGAAGCACCATGTTGTGGGCTGTCTGAGAACTCACTAAGTACTTTGGAACTCTTATTTCACAGGCCTCTGTAGGGTCATATGGACTTGGGAAAATGAGTCTAATGAGTATTCCCAGCTTTCAGAAGAGGACCCTGCAGCCCAGGGGCACAGAAGGAGTGTTGAACAGACTTTAGACTGGGATGTACAAGTTCTCCTGCCCTGCTCCTTCTTTGGAGCCCAGGACTCCATTCCCTCAGGGCCACTTTGGATCTGTTATTTTTGCCTGGAAAGACCTTTCTAGGACAAAGACCCCTGGCACTTACTAGGCCTGTTCTGTAGCCTCTTGGATGTTCCTCTTGCCCTTGGAGATGCCAGACCCCTGCCCTGCACAGTATACCACCAATGCCCAATGAGTACTGCCAACCTAGCAAGCACTTTCCCACCTTTGTGGGGGGTTTCCCAGCATGTCCCATTTAACCTCATAGACACTTTACAGTCAGATTTCTACCTCTCAACAGGCCCATCCAGGATCACTAATGAGGACTCCTCCAGTTATGGTAATGGCACCCCCCTGTCTGCTCCCCCGACAGGAGCAAGCATACCACTGAGTGCCACTTCCAGACTCCCAAGCCCCTCTTCCTGATTCTGCTCTCCAGTAACCTTCCCTGACATGTCCCCAGACCCTCAGGCCCCTTTTCCTGACCCTGCTTTCCAGTAAAACTCCCTTACAGGTCCCCAGCCCCCTAGCATATTTACAGAAATGCCACTCAGCAGAACAACCTGAATTAAATGAACGTTAACAGGAGAGCTGCTAGCTTCCAAATTAGCAGTGCATAATTAGTTTCATGCATAAACCTCTGGAAAGCACGGGTGCACAGGCTGGTGAGAGAGACAATCCGTTTCTGTGAGGATGAAGATGAAGAGCAGAAAGGAATGGGGGGAGGTGGGAAGGTGGCTGAAGAGGGGTTGCGCCCTGTGACATGCAAACCGTATTTGCAGAGCAAAGCAAATGCACCAGCTTTTGGGTGAGACCTTTCTGTGCTTTCCACCTCCCACTTGAAGTCTTGAAGACCCCATCCAGGCACAAGCCACTCGTCCCCACCCTGCCTTCTGGTTGTAGAGGGTTCAGGTGGGCCTTTCCCATCTGCTGGCTGAGTCTTCATGAAGGAACACATGGACCACACTTGGGCCCTCAGAGAGACACCCGAGCTTTCTGCAACTCTGTCCTGAGTCACGGTACTCTGTCTGAGGTGAGCTGGGAGCACTGGTTGGGCTGCTTTTTGGGGGTACAGAGGTATGCTTCCAAGACAGGCTGGCTGAGAGTTGTGACATTTTGCATTTCAGAACTCCTGGCATTCACTGGGGAGAAAGGTGTGTCACACAGCAGCCCTTGCAGGTGAGGAAGGGAGAAGTCCCTTCAGTTACAGCTTGCTTATGCTAGGGAAGTAGCACAAGGCTGGGGGCTACACTTGTCACCTCCGGATTTTGAACACCAGATGGTTGATACCAGATGTTACCAGCATTTCTGCACAGGAGGGTTTGTAGCATCTCTGGACTGGCATTCTCAGATATATATTCCCTAATGGACACATGGTCTGGGGGCAAGGCAGGCCTTCAAGGCCTCTCCTGCTATTGTTTGGCCCTCTTGAGTACTTTAGGACTGTAATGAAAGCACTTGCGTGCTGCTTTCTGAGGGAACCTTCATAGGCCACACCTGGTCTCTCTCCAGCAGAACATCTCTTTCTTGCTTTGTGACCATAAGTAACACCAGAGAGCTACAGATCTCCTATGAATGTAGAGGAATTGTTAGGACCCAGGCACAGGGAGGGAAGTGAAGGCTCACTGTTCCATGGAGCCAGACAGCAGCTTGGGATGTGATTGGCCCTCTGAGTGGGCTCTGCATGGTCTTCAGGCTTGGCTGTGGTTATTCACATGTTCTACCCAAGGGGAGCTCTCTGTGTGGAGGCGTGCAGTCTGTATTGCTTACTGTATATTATTTATTTAGTCGTAATTTATAATTGTTTCATTGCCAGAGGATCTCAGTGCCACAGGGACAGAAATGTGCTGCCCAGTCCTCCATAAAGAATGCTTTTCCTGCCATAAATAAACAGAATACCCAATCAACTACCCATCAAATCGTCTGGCCCTGGCACAAACAGAATGCTACTAATGAGACACAACACACATTAGTTTAATGTTCTGCCAGAGGAAGTGAGCTGGCCTCTGAGTGCCAGCCCAGGCCACAGCCCAGGAAGGACCAGCATGGGCAGCCCTCCAAGGGGACGCTGGGAGAAGACTCTGTTGCCAAGTAGAAACCCCTAAGAAGCTGCGGCTTATCTTTTTGTGGTCACTGGTGCCATCTACTTTGTTCAAGGACAGATCATTGACTGTGAACCCACTGTGTGCTTAGTGCTTAACTGGGTATAGTGACACCATCAGAAAAGCCTGGTGCACCTTCAGGTGAAAACAGTTCATGCTGTGAAACAGTGTGATTTGGATTAGATCACCAAGTGGAAGAAGGGCTTTCATGCATTTGGCGCTGAGAAAAAAAAGTGCAGGTAGGGTAGTAAGGAAAGGCCATAGGGAGGAGAAAGGTGTGAGCTCCTTCAAGGACAAGTAAGACCAGGGGCTGATGAGATGCTCTGTGGTTAGGAGTGTTACTACTCTTACAAAGAACCCAGGGTTTGGTTTTCAGCACCCACATGGCAGCTCACAACCACTTGTAACTCAGGTTCTAAGAAGGCCAACACCACCTCTGGCTTTCACAGGCTCTTGCATGCAGATAGTATAAATAAATTCACACATGTGCTCTCTCTCTCTCTCTGTCTCTTTCTCTTTCTCTGTCTCTGTCTGTCTGTCTGTCTGTCTGTCTCTCTCTCTCTCTCTCTCTCTCTCTCTCACACACACACACACACACACACACAGACATACACACTAAATAAATAAACCTTAGGAAATGAATTGGAGATTAGAAGGGCTCCATGGCATAGGCACACATACAAAGGAAGGAGCCTACTGTGTTGATGACAGAAAGAAAGGAGGTCAGGTAATGCTGTTAGGACTCCAACTCATTGGTTAGCACTAGGGAGCTACTGAGGGTCCTGGAGTTTTAGGAAGATCAACCTACCATAGTGGACTGCCACTGATTGCTACTATTGATTGTATACTTGATGGAAATCATCATGGAGATACATCTCTGGGCATGTCTGTAAGGGAGTTTGAGATTGGATTAAATAAAATGGGAAGACTGACCCTAAATGTGAGCAGTACCATCCTATGGACCAATGTTCCAGACTGAATAAAAAGGAGATGGAGAGCCACACACCAGCATTTATCTCTCTGCTTTCTGACTGTGGATACAACGTGACCCAGCTGTCTCATGTGCCTCCTGCCAAGACTTTCCTACCATGGCAGACTGTACTCTCAAGCTTCCTTCCTTCCTTCCTTCCTTCCTTCCTTCCTTCCTTCCTTCCTTCCTTCCTTCCTTCCTTCCTTCTTTCCTTCTGTACCTTTTGTTGAGTGTTTTATCACAGCAACAAGGAAGGTAAGTGATGGGCTTTGCTTAGTCAAGCTCTTGCCCCAGTCATCCTCTGCCATCCTCCCTTCCCAGGCTGCCTGGGACTGTTTTCTGGGGCCATCACACCCACTCCTGTTCTCTTTCTGGCTGCTCATTGTCACTGTTGGCTGTTTGAGCCAAGCTTGAGACAGCCTCCTGCCCTAGCAGAGTGGTGCTCCCAGAAGATAAGATGAATGTCTGCAGGCCACAGGGCTGAGATGCTCCAGAGGAAGTGGAGAGAAGGAAGAAGGAATAAACACCCATCACATTAATAAGGGTTTGGGAGAAAAGAGGAGCTGAAGCCAGGAGCCTCCAGATGGTGTTTAGTGAAATGACAGTTTGATGCTTAAGAGGAAAAATGAAACTGTGCTATGCTGGGAGCCTGGCTCTTATAAGGTGGGGTGGAGAATGTGGGCATAAGCAGCCTGCTGTGAGGCCTGTGCTCACACAGGCTTACCAGGTCCTGTACCGGGTCCCAGGAGAGAAGGCAAGTTACCTCCAGGATATCTGCTCATGGCTCCCTCCAAAGAATGATTGGTCTCAGGGGTTCAGGATCCCATACATCTATCCACCCACATATTCCAGTGAGAAATTGGCAAGTGTTCTGAGAACTGGCCAGGATAGTCCTTGTATCAGTGCTTAGATCACATGGTCTAGGCAAAGGGTCAGGTGGAGGGACATGGTTAAACTCTGGCATACTTTGGTATGGATCATATACTATGGGCATGGAGCACAATGTGGCTTATCCAGCCTACTCCAGATAGGGGAAGGCTTCCCAGAGAGGATGATGCTGAACTGGGCTTGGGATGTTGACTAAAGAAGTCTGAGCTACTGGGGGATGGTAGGCCAGGAAGCAGATGGAACAAGGTGGAACTTGCATATTAGTGAAGGATTAGGAGAAGGTGTAGTTCTTGGATATTGATGTCATGGCATGGGTAGGAGAGGACCTAAGGCAGGTCCCAGGTATCACCAATGCCTGGTGGAAAGTCTGAGAGCAGAAGCTGGGGGTCTGCAGAGCTTGAGAGTAGGGAGACCAAGAGGGCAGGAGGTCATTTCTGAGATACAGAGGAACTTGGCTCTGCTTTCCAGGGTGTGTCTTGGGACCATCAATAGAAAGAACTCGGGACTGAGTTAGAAGAAGGAAGTGGTTTTTTAGCTCTGAGGATGAACAGCTTTAGGATTATTGCTTGCTTATCAGAGCCAAGGCCATCGTGGAACAGACTAGAGCCAGTAGAGGCCTGCAAAGCCCATGGGGAGCAGGCAAGGGGTGGAGTGGGGAAAATGCGTGACAAAGGAGTCAAGGAGCTCCAGGCTTCACAATCGGTTCTGTTTCCATTTCCCCCCAAGTCACACAGCTGCCAGGATTCAGACAGATGCTGTGATTAGCATTTTAATACATTTCAGAGGACCTTGTCCAAACTGCTTTGGACATCAGAAATCAAGAGTTTATCTTCGTCTGTCTCTACAGAGTCACATTCTCTTTCAGTTCCTATGGAGACCAAAAGAGAGCACAAGTGCATGCATATGTTTTTTGTGAGTGCATGCAGCAGCAATGTATATGTAACTGTGTATACACGCATGTCATGTGTCTGGGTGTATGCAGTCACATGCGTATGCAAGAGTATACTAGCTGTGATCTGCATACATGTGTGCTCCTGCACACGTGCGGGCAGGCACACACACACTTTGTATGTTCATGCTCATTATACATGTGGCTTTGCAAGTGCAGTTTCATTCAGGGCCATTCACAAGGTAGAGGGGCGCTCCACACTGGTTGGAAATAGATCAGTACTGAGTGACTCAGACTCTCTGGCATCTGGGCCTCAGGTTATAGGAAATACATTTCCAGGGCAGCTGCCTGCTTGACCTGATCCACACTTCAAACAATGCTACCTAACAGGATTTTGGCCATGTATCATTCCATTTGTACTCCCTGGAACAATGTTGGCACCCTGTGGTGCCCTGGCAGGGGTTTTGTAGCTCCAGGTGGGCTGATGGCAACTCTTCGTCAGTTAGGGAAGAGGTAGGCTTATAAAGCCAGGAGCTCTCAATGGTGTGTATATGGTGTGTTGCCTGATTCCTCTCTACCTGCCTTCCAAGGCTCTTTTCAGGTTGCCCTAATCTAGATGCACATTATAATTCTCAAGCATGTCCATCAGCCATTCAAATTCCTTCTAATTTACTTCTGTTGCTCATGTCACAGTCCCTGGACATAGGGCCTGGAGGAGTAACAGTTCAAAACACCAATTCTAGAGACCATCTTCCCAGCCTCCAGGACTAGGGGATCATTCCTTGTTAGGAACCTGAATTTTGCAAGACTGAAGGGGCTTTTTAAGGATCGAGGCAATGTTTCTGGCTCCTTTGGAGTCTGGGATCAACTAGAAATTCCAGATCTGCAACCCACTCCAGACCAGCTCTATTATGGAAGGGGTATCTTCCTGTATTCTTATAGAGTCCCCAGGGTAGTTCTCTACTCAGCCAGGATGCACATACAGTGCTATGGAGTTGGAAAGGTGTGCCCTCCTCTGGGAAGGAGGCCGAGGAAACAGCTAGCAGTTCCTTGTAGGTGTGTTTAATATAAAGGCACCCTCTATCTCTGGCTGTTAATAAATTTGTGTATTATTATTAATTAAATAAATTATTATGGAAGCCCTCATACCAGAAAAGCCACTGTTAGATCAACTTGTTTTCAGAGAACTGTTGGCGGGACTCAAAGCCCACACCTGCAGCCGGCCCAATCACAGGATTTAACTAAATGCTGCAGATAATTAGATCAGTTAACCTTGCAAATTAAAACAAGCACATCACATTAGCTCAGTTTATCCTAAAAGAAAATATGAAGCTCCCCCAGATAAATCATTTAATAAGAAGAGAGCAAGATATCACACACTGTTGTCCCAAAACTTAGGGACAAGGGCCAGTGGGGATCAAAGAGGGGCTGAGCAGTAAGTTTGCCTTCATGAACTGATCCACTGTAAATAGATTGTATTTTCCCCTGTGACCTAAAAGTTTCCAGGGACACCTACCCAGTTGGGAACAGGGACACTGGGGATTAATCCTTGACTTCACATACATACTAGGCAAATATTGTATAATTGAGCCACAGCTCCCAAATTTTTGTGGGTTTATTTTATTTTTTTTAGTTTGCAATAGGGTCTCACTAAGTTGCCCAGGCTGACCTTTAACTTGCTCTGTATCTCAGGCAGGCTTTGAATTTGTGATTCTCCTGCCTCAGCTTCCCAAGTAGCTGAAACTGCAGAGGCTTGCCCTCACCATGCCCAACTGAGAACAATGTTTTCAAGTGCTGTACTAGTACCATGTCATGGCATTACTGTGCTAATTACACATGCTTTGTATCTGTTCATTAAAGCAGGCTTGGCAGGACATTAACTTGGAAACACTGTTGGACTGTCTATTCCAAAGTAATAAAACTGAGCAGAACACACCCCTTAATATGGATACTAATGGAGCTTGTATCCTCCCCACTCTTGTGAATTACAGTGGGTCCCCTTAGCCTGTCAATCATGAATAAAGGCCTTTCTACAGAGCAAACCGAGATGTGTCAACTCAGAAGAGCTCTGCCCAACTGTCTCTGAACTGTCACAGCTGGGTTAAAATGGGAGGGAGTGGGTGAAGCTAGAGTCCCTTCCAACTCTAATTTTCAGAACTTCCATGATTCTTAGGAGGGAAACAATGGCAGAGAAGCATCCTAGTCACACATTGAGCTTTTCTAGTCTAAAAGGAGGAGCCAAGGTTTTCTGATGGGTTGAATATAGAATAGAAGGGTTACCTGGGTTTTCTAAGGTTGGAGGACCAGGGAGAGCACATGGAAGACATTCACAGTGTAGGAGTCCAGGCTACATCTGTCCTATGCACACCTGTGTGTGAGAGAGTCTATTTTTTTTTAATCTCACAAAGCAGGGTGCCAAAGAAACTCCATGCATAATGATAAGATAACTAGGATCCTAGCCAGTTCTGTGTGGCTGCTCATATCATACAGATTTTCTCCTGCAGATGGGCACAGTCTTCCATGTCATCAAGGGAGTGCAACATGCCTTCAGCAGCTTCAAAGGCCCAGAGAGAGCTGAATTTCCTCTCTACCTCCCACTAGCAGGATCTTCTGAGACTGGAGGGAAGCATCTCTGCTGGGTATGTACTCAGTAGCGCTCCTAGGTGCCACAGAAGTGCCAAATCTGCCCAAGTCTGTCATTGGGAAAGGAAACTGAGGCAAACAACCCATGATGCCAAGCTTCCATTTCTGATGCCCCCGACCAGGTTTTCACTGTCTCTGTGTGCACAGGCTGGATGCTGGTGAAATGGCCACTTCCCTATCAGAATACCTCTGTAGTACCCAAGCACCCAAAGAAAAGGGACCAGGTTCCTCAATGGGCAACAGTCCACTTCCAAATTATAAAACTCCTCAACCCCTTTCTGAGTACAGAGAGGTTTTCTGCTACAACCTCTTCCTCTTGATTTTGTTCATGTTGTCATCTCTCTGGCATGCTATCTCCAGGTTCTTGTCTACCCACAACCCTCCCATCCCTCAAAGGCTGTTCCACTGTGCCTGGCACAGTGACTTGCTGAAGAGACTTAGTGAATAGTAGCTGCCTCTCGGCACTCCTGAACCATGCAAGCACTGAATTGCAGCCTGAGTCTCAATCCATTGTCCTCTAATTGCTTGGCATGTACACCTTTCCTCTCCTGCAGAAGGGAACCCCAAGGGGAGGCGGGGGTCCTTGCCCTCTCCTGCTTCCACCTGCCAAACAGCACCCAGCACAAGGCCATGCTCCTGGTGGGTGCTCAGAAACACTTTCTGAATTGAATTAAAAACCTTCTCACAGGCCCTGAGCGGTTCCAGCTGTCGGGTGCCAGCTGTCAGGGCTGCTGGGAGAGGCTGAATGCATATTCATCTCAGATGCTCTGTCTCCCTGTCTTGAAGGGCCTGATGGACCATTCCAACCATGCAGGGGACTGGGAGTGCTCCTGCTTCTGCCCTCATGAGCTTAGGATTTGCAGCCTCTTGTGTTCCCCTCAGCCCTTTGCTGAAGTGAAAGTTTGTGAACGGGAGGTGGAGAAATTGTGTTTATCTCACACAGGGATCACTCATACCATTAGGACAAAAACCTAACTAACAGCTCTCCTGGGCACAAATAGAATAATCACAGACTGTGTTCTGCACATATAGCCAGGCCTCAGCAGGGATGAGTGCAGCCACCTCCATGGGTGCATCTGTCAACACGTCCATTCTAAGGGTGGGGCTTGGTTTCCTGGGTGATCAGCCCTGGGCTAGGTTGTATAGCTGGAAGTTTGTGGCTATGCATCTAGAGTCAGCTGACATCCATGAAAATAAGGGTAGAGGTAGGTTAGAAATATCAAAGGAGGAGACAGAATAGCAACGAGACAGTGGGCACATCCCCTGTGTGTAACAGGTGTTCAGGGATTTGTATGTACTATGTCATACTCTCCATAGGCTGTCCATGTACAAACACACTATTGGCTCTGAGAAGTGAAAAAACTAGTCTCAGGTCACACAGTTAAGAGTGGTGGAGCTGGAATTGGAAGCAAGATTGTGTGAATGTAGACCCTGAGCTGTCCAATAGCAGGGATTTTGTTGACCTTCAGGGTCTGAGTGTCCTCTTATAAACTGATTAGGTGGGCTGGAGTGGAGGGCTGTATTGGTTCTGGTGCAGTTGATCTGTATAATGGGAAAGCACATGAAATCCAGGGGACTACTTGGCATCTCGGATCAGAGGCAGACTTATTTCATTCATTGTGTGCTGTGACTACGGCTCTTCTGTGACTTGTCTCACTTCCCCGGGTCAGTTGAGCAACCTATAGAGGCAGCTAAGTTGCCCTTGTGCTGGGTTGCTGACAGTCACAGTATTCATTGATCTCCAGGGAGTTCCGATGGGTCTTGTCCATGGTGCTGATCGACGCCAGGGGTGAACAGAGTGGGTCTTGTCCGTGGTGCTGACCATGTCAGAGGGTGACCACGAGTGGATCTTGTCCGTGGTGCTGACTGAGTCTAGAGAGAGGTCTTTAGGAGCAGAGGGGCAGAGCATGCCAGCCTTCCTGGCTCACCTCAGTCTGACAGCGCTGAGACTAGCCAGGTCACGGTCAGAATTGAAGACTCATGTAGTTTGTGGATAGGGTTGCAATATTGCTCCACCCAGCTTGCTCTTCTGTAACCTCTGCTCATCTCTATGGGTCTTGGGGTAAAGTCTACTGGTTCCTGCTTATAGCATCTACCCTTCTTTCTCTCATAAACAGAAGCACTTATTATCATGTCTCTGTGATATGGTTCTGGTCATTGAGGCATACACAGATGTCTACTGAGTAGGGAACCTCAGGAAAGTTTTTTGCATACCTGATTAGGGTTGGAGGCAGCAGGCCTCCTTAGATGAAGATATGATGCATGGAGCCAGAAGAACCACTTTCTAACTATGAGAGAAAAAACTGACCCTGACATTGTTATTCAGGTGAACCAACATCATTTTTTTTGGTCTTTTCTCTTCATGATAGCACTTTCATTGTGCAGCTCTGTTTTGTTTTCATGGTGTTGGTGCTTGGACAGACATCTCATTGACCATGTAGCCTTGGATAAGCCCCTTCTACTTTTTCTCTTATGAAAAATAGCACAGCTGGTGCTCAGATTTGAGGAGAAAATGCTTTAAATGAGAGGGTATTTGTAGAGCACATGGGTCATACTGAGCTCTCCGTGAATGGTGGCTCTCACCATTGCTAGAGAGATAGAATTCCAAACATATCCTCCCATTTGAGAGCATTTTGCAGCTCCCAGACAGCAGAAGGAATCCTGCCCTTGAACCTTTGTCCACCCCAGTGACAGTGGCCTAACTACTAGCTGCCAATAGTTATACTTCTGACTTGAGGACCTCCTTTGCATAAGAATATCATTTTGCCACCTCATGGCAAGCCAGAAGAGCTGGAAACTTAACAGTGCATGACACATCCTCAGCCAAAACATGGTGGGTATCAGTGTGTATCTTGGACCCTGGGTGGGAGGATTCTGGGGAATCTGACATTGGTTCCCAAGTCTTTTGGTAGAGGCTAAGCAACTTTCACAGTGAGTGCTGGCCTGCTAGTCAGCATGCCCTTTGTTGATTTCTTCTCTTCCATTTTACAGTTTCCCACTATTGGCCATGTTTCCTGGGGTCACTGTCTGGAGCCCATTTGAGCAAGCTTCACCTGCCTACAAATGCTTTTCTACAATCTGTTTCTGGGGATGCCCAAACACTGACAACAACTTCCAGAACCTCAGGTCAGGCTTGTGGTTGTTAAACTTCTTGATGTTTATTAATTCTCTAGGGATCTTGTTCAAATGCAGAAGGTTCAGTTTGGGAGACATGAAGTCAGATGGTAGGTAGTGTGACACAAGACTCTTTATCTCTAACAAAGCTCTAGCAATGCTAGTGCAATGGTCTTATGGTCTGATGTTCATGTTTAATCTGGGAAATTCAAACAACAGGGGGATTTGTGTGGCTGACAGTGCCCTGGGAGTGCTTTACAGAGGACATCAGGGGTATGAGGTGAGATTCTGAAGCTCTGAAGGGATTTTGGAAGTCAGTCAGTGGGGTGGCAGAATCTTTTCAGGAGGGAAGAGAAGTAGGGGACTTTCTGAGCCTGAAGACATGGTGTGTATAGAATTTTGGGTAGCTCACTCACTTGGAGTTGATGGGCACTCATAGGCTGTAATGCACAGAGACTCTGAAGAGCGCAGTGTGAGAAAGGCCCTACACTCTCCAAACATCTTCTATCCATTCTCAGCCCCGAGTGGGAGGAAAATTCAGATTTCCATTTCCCAAAGCCTTTTTTTGTCTAACTGCTATGGTTTCAATGTTGAATGTCCCTAAAAGTTCCCAAGGTAGCACAGTGGGGAAGTGCAGTCTTTAAGAGATGGGGCCTATGGGATGCCTTTAGGAAACTGGGAAATGTCCCCTCTAAGGAATTGTGTTGTTTAGATCACTTCCCCCTTTTTTCCCTTCTCGGATTTTGGTGAGTACGGTTCAGTCTCTTCATGATGAGTTGCTTTGCTCTAAGTCCAGAAACAACAGGCCAATTGACAATGGACTAGAGCATCCCTGATTGCTCAAACTTTTTTCTTTATAAGTTAATTATGTCAGGCATTTTATTATAGTTATGAGAAGCTAACTAATGTGCCATCCTCCCAATTCCTTCTGCCTTACATACCCAAAATGATTTTGCTCTCCCCAGCCATGGGCGATTTTTGGTTATTATGGATTGCCATTATTATTTTCAGAAATCAGACAGGTCATATAGTCCAAGTTGCACATTTGAACTGTTTTATAGCTTTATTATCCTCTATTTCAAATGTGAGTCAGGAATCACAAGATTTCACCGCAGCAAGGACCCTGAAGGTCACCCATGCTCACATCATTGTTTTGTCATTAATGATTACACTTGAGTTATTTATAGCAATTCGCAGCATATAAAGGGCTCGCACACATGATTTCATTATAGAAAGTAGAAAACTCAGACCCAAGCCATCCAGAAAGATGACATCTTCACAGGCTGTTGGAGTTTCAAGGATGGAGTGGGGTGTTTAGCAGGGTGGAGTGGGTGTTTGGTGCCATTTTGCCTCCTCTCTTCTGGGCACAGAATTAGGTACGAGGCTCTGGGTCAAACTATTGCCTAGTGCCCACTTGATTGCCAAGAGAGACTGCCACCTTTCTGGCACCCCCTGGTGGTTGCCTGAGAGAATACCATAAACGTCTTTGATCCTGACATATTTTTACACCATAATAGACGTGGGGACCTAGAAAGACCTCATCCCATTAATCACCAGTGCTTTTCCTGTTACAACTATTTTCATGAGGACTAGAATAAAGAACAATATTACCTTTTGCCATCACCACCTGGAGCTGCTCATCTTTGATGGTTCAAGGCAGCCCACAGTTCCGGAACCCCACTGATCCAAAACACAGGAGTCTGGTCCTCTGCTCACCCACGCATATGCTCTCTAAAAGGAACTCCTCCAGCCCCAAAGCACATCCATCCAGAAGCAGCAGCTCACATAGAAATCTTGTGTCTCAGGCTTGCTTTCTGATGAAAGGTCGAGAAATTCCTTAGTAGTCTCACCGCATCTTACACAGGCACAGCCCCCATGGCAACCTCAGGCTTCCTCTCCTGAGGACACACATCTCACGTCACACACACCCACACTTACATCCTCACCAGTTACGACAACTGATGCCAATGCGCCTTCTTCGTTAGCCTTTTCCCTATGCACCCAACGCCACAAATCCAGGCTTGTTTTCTTTCCAAACCTACCCAACAAGGAAAGCTAAACTGGAGCCCTTTGTAGGTGATATGGACAGAGAAACTGGAGGAATGACCTTCTTGTGTGCCCTTGTGAAATGCCATTGTCATCAAGGACACTCAGCGGAGAGAGTAGCTGCCTCTCACTTGCCCTAATGCCTTCCTCTGAACCAGGCAAGGCAAATGCTTGTGACTGTGACTCTGGATGTTAAGTGTAGATTAACAGAGGAGGGATTAAGGAGTAGTGCTGGGTGACTGGGGACTGTAAAGCTTCCTTGGGTAGAGTCTTCATAAAGGAAATCATGTCAGACTTGGGCCCTGGGGGGAGGGGTGAATAGAAACTGCCCAGCAAAGGAGACTGAAATAGAAAATAGGAGTTCCTAAAGGAAGATGATGTGTGTGCAAGGGCTTTGGGGATCTGTGGAACCCAGGAGAGGATTGGCCACTGGCTGGATCTTCTGGGTGACAGAAATTAATGGTGCTGAGAGCTTTATCTTATAAAGATAACCTTGGTTATCCTATGGAAAAGGTACCAGTAGTGTAAGGGCCTGAAGGTAAGGGGCCACCAGTTGGGTGGTGATTCCCCAAGACAGCCTGGTTTATCTTTCTGGAACCCCCAGACACTTATCAACACTACCACATTATAAACATCTTCAACAATACACTGTGTCTTGTTAATTTTGTTCTGTTCCTAACATGGGATAAGTTATCTGCATTGTATCACAGGCCAGTGTGCTGCAAATGGTAAAATGCCTCTCTGGACTCCTCAGAATGAGCAGAATGCTGGGGTGGGCTTGCTGCTGGGAATGCAACTTTCGCTCTAGATGAATGCTTCTGGGAGGGACCTGTCTGATCCTTGCTTTATTACACTTGTTGTCAATGGTGGCAGGTGGTAGAGTGTAGAAGATATACTAGCAAAGGGATACTGGGCAGCATATAAGCCTGATATACAGGCTTCCTGTTGGGGTGGGAGAGGGTCTTCCAAACGGAGAGGCTGGAGACCTCCCCCATGGATGAGCTTAGGAGGTCTGGGTTTTTGTTTAATCTCTATCACGAGCAAATTCTCAGTTCACATTACTCAAATCATTGACTCCATGTGAATCAGAAGAGAGCAGAGATGAACATGGTGCTGAAAGTGGCAGCCATGGGTTGAGTCTGCCCCATGGGCTATACTGTGAGGTGGGCATGGCCAGCTTTGTGTCCAGAGGTGGGAGGCTGACTTGGCTGCTCCAGCTGTTCACAGCATTTAAATGTACAGTCTTTAACATAACCTTGAACTCCTCCTATCATAAGGACCCCTGGACTTGTCCTCAAAATGAGTGAGAACCAGACACTAAGAGAGAATACCCAGTCTCTAAGCTTGCTGTTCTTCCTGCTTTCTACACCACCATTGGCCATGGGACAGTTTCTCTTCTTAGGCACAAATGAGATTTGGGGAACCAGATCATTATTGGGGAGACTGTCATGTGAATTCCAGGATATGCAGACTCAATGTTGGTTCTGCCTCACAGATGCCAGGAGCATCTTCAGACAATGCCCACTGTTCTTTGGGTGCTAAGTCACACATTTGAAGAACACTGCCTCAAGGACAGATGGGCAGTTCTCTTTAGGGAGTATGGGAAAGAAAAAAGATATGTCACTGATTTTCCCCACGGAAGAATGAAAGTATGAGGCTAGGTGGGAATCACAGAGGAGGGGCTTATGGAGTTCCCATGGCTCAAGCATCACTGAAGATCCTTTTTATTCTTCCAAGGACTAGTCACGGGTAGCATGTTGTCCAATATTACAGATTAAACTGTGCCTTTTGCCAAAACAATGAAGTCTTACCTGTGAGAATGGGTTGGAAACAGGATCTTTACAGAGGACCAAGCTGAGGTTTTGGGATGGGCCATGATCTAATGTGACTTCTGTTTTTAGAAAGGAAGCACAAGGATGCAAAAATAGTGGACCAGGGACTAGAACACATGACAACAGAAAGAACACCTGTAGCCAAGAAGAGCCCCAGACTACTAGAAGCCAGAAAAGAGGCATAGGAGTCATTGTCCTCAAGTCCTCAGGAGAAACCAACCCTACAAGACTTTGTGGTTTGTGAATTGAGAACCAAGATATGTTATTGTGGCTGAAGCCTCCAGTTGGTGGCATTTTGTCATAATTGTCCCTAAACTAACACACTCAGCCAGAAGGACAGCAGAAGGAGTTTGTGGATCTGACTGTGACACTACTATCTCAAATAGAGACACAGAAGGTGGCAGAGACTGGTAGAGAAGACACAGGTCGTTACAAGACCTAGATTCTCTACAAAGAGACAAAACCAATACTTCCTGCAAGACAGACAAGTAGAAATATATCACATTTCTAAACCGAATTGCTTTGATTATGCCAATCACCAGGAGTTGTAAAACTACCCCGGAGAATTCACAGCCTCTGAACATGCTAACTACACCCTTCATAAATTCATCTATAGTTTCTGTTAGCATATCACTGTCTCTTGGGACCTCCGGCTTGTCATCATTTGCCCTTTATAATTTATTCATCTTCTTGCCTGCATCCTTTCTACCTATCATTCATCTTTACAATTGTACATAAAATTAGATGGATCCTTCAATGATAGGGCAGTTCGAGAGGGGGGTGGACCTCATTAGGGAAGCCTCTTGAAGGCTGGTGGAAGTCCCGCTGTAGCCTCTTATAGGTGCTAAGGTGGGGTAAGCAAAAGGGACCAGGGCTAAAGAGAGGAGGGAGAAAAGACAGTGAGAGGGTAGAAAAAAAGAGGGAGATAGAAATGAAAGGCAAAAAGAAGATATCCAGAAGGGAGGACAAGAGAAATCAGAACAGAAGTGAGAAAAAAAGAAAATGAAATTAAATGAAGGGAAGTGAGACGGGGGCACTAGAAGGAACCCCAAGACAGCAGTGCTAGGACTTCAATTCAGATTTTTTTTTTGATAAATTTTCTATTTTGCTATCTTTCTTAACAAACCCACAGAAGGTCACCCTGATTTGACATGGAAATGACAGGTCCTGCCTTGCAATGGCCTGAGTTGGGGAGTCTAGATGGCAGGCACATTGCATATCTTCTATGTGACTTCAGGGGTTGGGAGGGAGGCAGCAGAGTGTGTTAGTTGCCCAGTGAGGGGGAAAAAAATCCCATCTTTAACTAGCAGATTGGAGCTTTGATGTTTACCAAGAAGAAAGAACTCCCTCCCAGCATGCCAGCTCCCCTCCACACTAGCTTCCTCCTCACTGCCTCCAGGCCTCCTGCTATCTGGACCTGGCCCCCCCACTTCTTCCAGCCCTGGTCAAGAGCATTTCTGCTGCTGAAGGAGTAATTCTGGTCACCTCTCATATTCTCTGCATTTCCTTAGTCAGAGCTTCGTCCCTTAGGTCCCATATCCCTAAAGTTGGGAACAGATGGGTTCTCCCTAGAAGACAATCCCCTGCAAAGTCCCAAAGGCTGGAGCAGCTGGGACTCAGCAGTGGGGCTATGTTTTAAGGCATGCAGTTCTTCCACAGGGCCTCCTGTGCACTCTCAGACTCTGGATAGCTCTCAGAGCTGGTGTGAGGCATGCACACTTCGCTTTCAGGTGGGCTTCCTGGTCAGGCTCCCAATCTGCTGTGCATGCACAGTGCTAGGCTATTTCTTGGTACCCTAATGTAGCCATATAGACTTCTAACTTTCTTCTTACCTGCCTACATCCTGAAGGAAGCGTGAAATTCTGCCCCCATAGTCATCTTTGTCCCCTTGGAAGTTTTAAAGCAACTGACAGCACTAACAAAAGGGAGGAACTTGGACAGCAGTAGCAGATCCAGAGCTATTTATCAATTATGTGGTCAAAATCATGGTGTCTCCCTCACAGGGTGGTCTTGAAAAGAGACTGAGGTGAGGGGAGATGACATGTAGCATTATGCACTCATCCAGTGCAGTGCTTAGCAAGTATTCACTGTCTTTCATTGTAGGTTATATTTATGTGTATAGCTTTTGTCCCCAACATGATGGGCAGCTCCAAGAGGGAAGGAGATGTACAGGAAAATGCTTAATGGTGGATTGAGAAGCCATACTCCGTGATTGTTCCCTTTAAACATTGATGATAGAAGGGAATGGTCTTCAGGGGGCCAGACAGCCAGGAAAGAGGAAAGAGGAAAGAGGAAAGAGGAAAGAGGAAAGAGGAAAGAGGAAAGAGGAAAGAGAAAGAGGAAAGAGGAATGAGAGAGAGAGAGAGAGAGAGAGAGAGAGAGAGAGAGAGAGAGAATCCAAAAAGTGCATCATGCTGACTTTCTGACAGAAGGCCATATTCCCAAGGACCCCTGGTGAGGCTTCATGGTTTAGTAATCCCACTCTACTAAAATCATGCCACATCCAAGGATAATAATCCATTGTGACAAAGGTCCAGGGATGACTCCATCACCCTGAAAGCAGCTTCAGTTAGACTGATTTCCAGGGAGACTGGCCTCTGATACAGAAGAACAGCCATTGGGAACTTGTTCCCTAAAATTCTACTTGTTCGAAGAGAAATGTTAGCTCCCCTGTTCTCCTGGATGAAGGTGAGTGAGGAGTGTCTCTCGTCCAGCCTCGGTTTCTGTGTTGAAGTTAGCTGTGGCGGTGTGTGCACATGTGCTTATGTGTCTTTGTTTACAACAATGGGTTATTTTTCTTGCTGGAAGAGGATGCCAGCTCTGTAACTTGCTGGGAAGCAGAATGTGTTGCCTGTACCAGCTTTCCCTCCTTTCTCTCCTCAGTGAGAAATTAGAGGTCTGATTTTAATGGATTGATTTTAATGGATTTTGAAGTCTGGAAAAGTGCCTAAATTGCTGAGGTTACTGGTTTTCCATATTCCCTTTTCACTTTCATTCCCTTTAGTCAGACATGGAGAGTGCTCACTGGGCCACTATGGCTACCCCAGACAAGAAGAGGTTTCTCCTGTGTCCTACTTCCAACCAAATAGGCATCCGTAAGCACAGCCTCAGCTGGCAGGAACACCTGTGATTTGGTTGAAGAGCATTTTGCTTGGACCTCTCTCTGCATTTGCTGGTGGCTCACTTCAAGGAGGGAAGCAGCTCACAATAATAATGGCAGTTCTGCTTTTCGGGATCAAAATGACTCCACTTTAAAGCGTAATTTGACTCGGTCATTTTGTTTTCCATTTGTCTGCATGTGAGTTTGTGTGGGGACAATGTGCCCTCAGAACTTGTAGCTGCGACTCTTGTCTTTTCCTTGTGTCTCTCCTCCTGCGAGCTCTGCCTGCCCAGAGAATTGTGTGATGAGGCTCCTCAGGAAGCCTTTGAAGAAAGAACGGTGTTCCAGGAAGCAAGGGGGGGGGGAACTCTGAGCTGTGTCTGAGCCCTACCAGAGGCACCTACTTCCACCCCATCTCTGTCAACATATATTCATGGTTCTTTTTGCCTTTTCTCCCAGACTTGCACAACTTGTCTTTGTGATTTCAGAAAAATGCCACTGGATCTCCCAGTATGAAGGATTAGCGCAGATTATGGGGAATGGTGTTAATTATCGGTGGAAGGGGGGCTGGTGCCTCGCTCCAACGTGCTCCTGATTTCCCCTGGGCCTTTCTGCCTGGTAATAAGCCTTCTTTAATCTGGCAGGCCCCTTGGTGAAATCAGCACCACGGACAGTGATATTGATTGCTTCTGAGAAACCATCACAGCTGCTCAACCAAATTACCTTTGATATGTGACCTTTAATGTAATTACTGCAACATCAAAGTATTTCTATAAATTATTAAAGAACTAATACACTCCATCATTTAGCTATTCTATTATATGTAAAATAAACAACCACGAGTTAAGGTTAGCTCTGGAACAATCCACAGTCCACTTTTCCTTTTTGAAAAATCCTAACCCTCCTCCCACCTTCTCTTTCTGTTTCCCCATTTGATTCCAGCTTTTAGTCATTATGAAACTCCCCAGCAACCTCTTTCAAGCTGATGGAGGGCCTCCAATAACAATGTGGTATTTTCTATTCCATTTGGGTGGCTCTCAAATATCTGTCACAATCTCCCCCCAAATAAAATGCCATAAACATTTTATTAATCACCACAAACCTTCCTGAGAAACCTTTGACTATCTTACAATATGGCTTTATGCGTCATGCATAACGTGGAGCACATTTCTACCATCCTACAGAGGACACCCAGAAAGTATTACTATAATATATGTGCATGTAGTCGCGCCACTAAAAAACCAACTGGGAACGGCCACCCTGCCAAAGCCCCGCTCCACACAAAATCTGTGCGCGCCTGCATTTCCATTCATTTGCATCCGCGGCTATGTTATTAAGATGACTCAGCCCCGTGCTTTGCAATCACAAATACCAAAATACAATACAAAGGCTGTCATAAAGGAAGGAAGGGCCTGTGTAATTCTGCATTCTCAACCCAAAACCTTAAGGAAAGACCTCTGAAGCAAAGGGGACCAGGGGTAGGGGTGGGAAGCTACTTCACCCAGGGTGTGCCATTTGCTCCAGTCTACCTGATTAATCTTTCCGGCTGTAGGGCAGAAATGGAAACGTGTGTTTTCATATGGTTTACTTGGTAAGAATAGAAGCACGCATGTCTAAGCATAGGCGTGCATACATCGAGAACACACGTGCTTCCCAGCAGTGCCCACTGTATACGCAGAAACACTGCATATTTACAAATTCTTTAAACTAAGCCCACAAACACACATCTTTCCATTTATCTTTTAGATGCTCAGCTGCTGTATATTTCCTAACCCCCCAACCCAATCTCTCTGAACCCACAGGAGAGACCGCGCAGACCCTTGACCCGAGGGACACTTCTTATTTTATGGTGATGAACTAGCCGCGATAATAGCCACGGCTGATATCACACCCAGTTAGGGGGGTCATAAATAATTCTCTTCTCCCCCGCACAGAAGCTATAAACCAGGGCCAAGGCGAGATAGTTTATCAAAGACGAGGGCTGGCTTCTTAAATAAACCGCTGTGATCTCACTTGCGGCGCCGGAGAGGCGCCCCTCCCACCGCGGCCCGGGGCTCTGGAGCCCCGAGTGCGGGACCCCAGCGAGGCCCGACTGGATGCACCCGGGAGTGAGCCGACCATCGACAGGCAGTGTGCGGCTCCAGGCCCGGGACATGCAGCGCCCCGCCCCCGGCTGTGCGCGCCTTAGCCGCGTCTGGGCTCCTGGCCACCGCCAAGTTCGTCCCTCGTCGGGCCTGGACGGCCGGGAGCTGAGGCGGCAGGCGCATCCGAGCTCAGTGCCCACGGCCCCTGCACTTGCCCCGCGGCGCAAGCTTGAGGGGGGGTCCCAGCGGGAGGTCGCCCGGCCCGAGGGGTCCCCGCTGTCCCCGCCCGAGTGTCGCGGCCCGACCTCCCGAAGTCGCCCCCTGTCGGCGCGCGGCTGGCTGCGCCGCGGCCGGCGTCACTTACCCCGGGCAGGGTCTTCTGCTCGTGCAGCGCGCTCTGGGCCTTCAGCGCTGACTCACGCTCGCAGTAGGTGAGGAAAGCGCAGCCTGGGAGGGAAGCAAGCGGCGACAAGGGTCAGTGGGGGCGCCCCCCAGTCAGGCCCGGCCCGCCGCCGCGCCCTGCCTCCCGCCCCACGCTCCCCTCCCGTCCTCCTGCTCGTCATTGCTCTCCCCACCTCGCTCTCTCCTGGACGCTCTCCTCGGAGCTTCCCTGCCCCTCCGTCTCCCGTCTGTCTGCCTCTCGTTCCTTCAGTGGCTTTTTCTATTTTGCTGCCTCCGCGGAGTCCTCCCCCTCCCACCCCCCCACCCCTCACTGCCCGCGGGTCTTTCTCTGTCCTTGCTCCCTAGTGCTTCTAGCGTGTCTGCCACCCCCATTCCTTGTCAGTGTTGTTTTTAATCAATTTCAACCCCTACACCTCACAGAAGGGGCAGTTTTCCCCTTTAGCCCCTGGCTCCTCTAGCTGTTCCTGCCTGTGTCTCATTCCTTGCCCTGGGCTCCTCAGGAGTGCAAGTGTCAGGGTCTGTCCAGATAAAGACCACATTTGTAAGCTCACCCCCAGGTAGTTGTCTTCATCAAACAAATGTCATATATTCTTTGTGTTCTCGGCCCCAGTTCCTGCTGTTAAGTTTGTGGTGAGGGTCTTCACACACCTCCCAGTCTGAAGGGTTCTTGGACTACCAAATCCACTGAGGCCTACACTTGTTCTACCTGTAACTCCTTGAGGACAGCTCTGCCTCACACCAACTTGCCGGCATCTTCTGTTAATAGAGCTGAGCATGCTCTCCAAAGCCCTGTCTACTTCTCCCCCTAAGCCATTGTAACAACTCCACTCCACTGCTTCTTGCTGGGGATTCTGGAGTGTTTCTTGAGGTACAACCTGCTCACTGGAGGGCTCAGTGCCCATCTGCAGTCACCATGACACAGGAACAGTGTTTGGTGACAGAACTGGTTTTGAGAGTTTCCGCTAGCTGACTAGCTTCAGTGACCTCTTCTTCTGTCTGCAGGTGTGGCTGAATGTGGTTTGGCTGGCCTACAAATCTAGTTGGAAGCCATGGTAAAACCATACCCCTCCCCTTTTGGCTAAAACAGGTTTGTTTGTAAAGCCATCCATGACCCCCATCCTAGAGAAAGGACCAACAGGGTAGACCCTTACCTGCATAGTCTTTTCCGGTCTCCCTTGCTCCCTCTACTCCCAACCCCATTTTCTGTGGTCAGTCAGTCCAGGGGTATGTTTACTCTGTCCGCTCTCACTGCTCCCAACCCAGTCCTTCTCATGAGTCTGGCAGCAGCAGGTCCTGACTGCTCCAGTCCCTCCCTGGCTCCATCCTTCCTGACTGACTGTCCACGACAAGCCTTCTGATCCTTCAAAGGCCATTTACTTCCCGAATGTCCACTCTATGCTGGGCTCAGGCTCTTCTTTCCTGAGGCCTTCCAGCTGGCAGTGGCTGTCTGGTACACATGTCAGTCCTAGTCATTAGGCTTGTTGTGGCCACTTGATGCGCAGAGTCCCCACAAGGTCCTCTCTAGTGCCTTATTCTCTTCACCAAGCTTGTACCTACTAATGTCTGTTCCTCCCCTTCTGATATAGTAATAGAGTCTGCTCCCCTGTCCTTGCAGGCTGGGAGAGATGGCAGGAAGGGAACATGTATGGGAAGGGGAAGCAGAGATGGAAAAAGGAAATGAGAGACAGAACTCCAGTTCTAGTGCCGGCTCTACCTCTTGCCAAGAAGTCTCCATGCCACCCTCCTTCCCCTGAACCAGGCCCACATTACCCCTCCTCCCTCCTCTCCCTCCTCTTCCCTCCTGGTCACTGGCAGACGGTTATTGATGGAGACACAGGCGACTGAAATGAATAGCGGTCAGAGGCCCTGTGACGTCGTCCCTCGTGCTGCCGCCTGCCTCTCCCAGGGGCGTCTTTCCTCCTGTTCCCTTGTCCCCTTGTTGGCCTTGTCTTCTGCTTGCTGCAGAGAGGCAGCCAGTACCTCAGCTGCAGGCAGGCAAGCCAGCTTGGGACAAGGTCAGGGGCAGATTTGAAGAGAAGGAGGAAGTAAGAGAAGGAGAAGGAGGAAGTGACCATATTGTTTCATATTGTTTTCACAGCCCAGAACAATAAACTAAGGATTCCAGAGGGGGAAGTCTGTTGCTTTTGTCCAGATTCCAGGAATTTCTTCTATTGTTTCTGAGAGACCTCAGAGCTCCATCATGTACCCGTGTCTTTTGGGAACCCCCTCCCATCCCAGGCCCAGGTGACCTGCCCCTGCCATCTCCACCACTGAATTTATCTCCTGCCTGTTGGTTTTTCCCTTGCTTACTCCCTGGCTTCCTTACTTTCCCTCATCCTACTGAGACATGCTCTATCTTAGTGCCTTTTCTACAATGACTACTTCCTCACCCCACCCCTTCTACCAGCCTGGCCTGCCTTCCTCCTTCATTGCCTTCAGGTATCTATCAGATGTGACCTGCTTAGTCACATCTCTCAACTCCCTTGCTCACCACCATCCCAACCTCCAACACACACACACACACACACACACACACACACCTCCCCTGACCTTTGCTCTATTTCCTTTCCCCTTTGTCATCCACTACTCCCTGACATTTGCTCATTGATTACCAATCTCCTAATCTCAGATGAGGCTGAGAACTTCATATTGTTCTGTTTCTGCTTGCTTCTCTGTGCTCAGAACACAGAAAGAGGTATCTTACCTGAAAGCATTGAATAATTAAAAGCATTGAACGCCAAAACACGTTAGCTAACTTGGTAGGAGGGCCATAGGTGGTGGGGATGGAAGGGTTACGGAAATTGTGTTCGCAGGCTGCCAGGAGCTGTCCCAAGCCCCATGGATGATGTTACAGGCTGGACTTGCTTGTGGTGGGAGGGTCTACGGTTGCTTGTGAGGGTTAGTAGGTTGGTCACCACAGGTTGCCTTTTTCCTTCCTGTAGGCCCCCGGATCAGGCCTGGCAGTATGCTCGTGTCATATTCTGGAATTTCTTTGAAAGAGCTGATACACAGCTCTGCCTAGAAGAGCCCTGTACCAGCCACAGGTCACTCAGTGCTTCCTTTTTCTGAATCGTGGATTCCTTATCTATCCTCTATCTTTCCAGGGAACAGTAATTCCTCTTAGAAGTTTGTAGGGAGATCTGTTAACCAATGATTGTTAACCAATGCTGAATCTGAGCCTTGTGGATCCAACTGTGGGTACTTGTTTTCCTGCTGTGATGTAGGAAGTGGGGAAGGCCAGAGTCCCTTCCTTCATCCTCCGTTCCTCTACCTCTATGTGTGAAGAGGGTCCAGCCTGCGCAGAGGCCTCTGGTCCTTCTCAAACCATCTCCTAGTAGTTGGGTTTGCATTTCACTTTCCAGCAGAGGAGATTAGTCTGCTCACTCAAGGCTTTTTGAGGAAGGCAGATGTGGATATACTGCTCTTAATGCCAAATCTAGAGTGCAAGGAAGGACTAGTTCGCACCCTGGCTGAGATGAGAGCAGAGCCCTAGAGGATGGCAGTTTTGATGGAGATGGGGCCGTATGAGGAGAGCTTGCCCTCACAGGATACTCTATATAACCATGGGTTTAAGGTTGAGGCCAAGGTGGGATGCCAGGGGCCAAGCCTTAATCAGACACTGGCTAGGCTCGCCTATTTAGAGAGGCACTCACAATGCAAACTAGAACAACTAGCTATTACCTCCTATTGCTCACTGCCACTCCTGGGGGTCTGAGCAGTGAGGCTGTGGTAGCCTGAAGGAATATGATACTTGCCAGTCTCAGCTTGGCAGCTATTAAGTCAGCCAAATTCACTGTCTTAGGGTGCACAGTGGAGCTCTCAAAGCCATCCCTGCAGAGGCTCTCTGTGAACTCAGTGTGGTGGGAAGCAGTTTCTGTCATGGAGTAGCTATGCAACTACACAGGACACTGTGGGAGGGCCTGTCACAGGACTTCTACTTGGGGGGCATGAAAAGACCTGAGAAGGGAGTGTCCTTCTTGTGATGCAACATAGAGATTTCTCCTGGCTTTCAGGCCCAGCCATCCTCTCCAAGTTCCCATATACTTATAGAAGTATATGGTCTGGTACTTATGCACAGAGAGGAGAGAACAATTCATTGTGGCAGTTGGCAATAGAAAGAAAAAAAAACTGAAAACCAAAAGAAATGTCTCCAAGGCAGGAATATTTATATTTTAAAACTGTGAATCCTCTATAGTAGTCAGAAAGGTGAAATGGTCCTTAATGTACCAACATGGAAAGCAGCATTGTCAGATAGAAAAAAAAACCAAGTTGTGTGATAATTGGCACCATGGATACACAGTGGAGGCATATCCCACTCCTTCTGTATGTACTCTGTTCTGTATTTACAGGCAAAGTTACAAGGAGCTTCACACAGGAGCTTGAGATGCTGACAGGGCTTGTATCCCTGTGGTGAATTTTACCCTATTTGTTTGGTTTGACACATGTAGACTCACACTGTATTCACAAATCACTTGCATAATTAACTTTCAAGAAAAAAACGATCTCTGTGAGAAAGGAGAATGGAGTAAAGAGGAGGTGGATGAGAGTAGGTAAGACAGAATGAAGGACCCGAAGCCTGTGTTGAGGAGACAGACTGCTGGGCATCAGCTGTCTTGCAAATATACCCTGAGGACAATCATCTGTTGGAGCAGATACCCCGCTGCCCCATTGTCTCCTCTGTGCTGGAACTGGGGAGCACAGCTCTAAGCTTTGAAGCAGGTTCTCTGCCTGGCAAGCTGTAGGTGTAATAGAGTTTGGTTCATGGTCTTGAGTGAGAGGAGTTGGTGCTTGGGGAATGGAATCCATGATATGGTAGCCAAGTTGCTCTGAGTGTGTTACCAGACTCTCCGGTCTCTTGGGATCTTCCCAAGCATGTAGCCTGAGGTGAGAAACTACCCAAGTGACCAGGAGAATCTCTGGGTGAGCCATGACATCACCCTGGGTTCCTATTCCTCTATCCCCTTTCTCCAGCTCATTGCTGACCTCCTACCCTTAAAGGGTCCCCGCACACTTTCATCTCCCCTTAAAGCATTGGATCAAGCAGAATAGAACCCTTGTCTGTAGGAGAAGGAAGGGGCTGTGGAAGCTGTCAGGGTGGGAGAGGGAACAGAAAATAATATAATTAGAAACTGAATACAATGCAGTGCCAGCAACTGATGGTCTGGGCTCCTCCTCTTCCTCACAGATGGAGGTAGACCCTTTTGCCTACCAGTCCACCTCTACTGGTCCACTCTGACCTGCCCTTCCCCTGGCACTTCCCACTCTGCTGTGTGCTCAATGCTCTGGTCCTGGTTCACTTTTCTTTATATAGCCACCTAACCTTTTCTGGCTTGCCATTTGTATTTACTCATCCCTTTTATTTGCCAATTTCATGTTTTGAATAGACTGCCACCCTGTGATGGTGGGGACACAATCTTTATATCTCTTGGATTAGGTAGAGGGATGAATGACTAAGAGGATATATGAGAGAGGGGCAAGATACTCAGGACTGAGGCCTGAAGAGAGGTTAGGAACCTTGGGACCTGAGTACAGGAAGAAAGAAAGGAAGGCAGGGAGAGATGGGAACAATGTGGCCCAGGCACAGGAATCTGGCTGGGAAGAGACAGGCAGGGTGGATGGTGTGGACACATGGACAGGACACAGGATGGTGTGGGCAAGGGTGTCACCTTTTTCTAGCAGGGAAGCCTACTACCCACCATGGGACAAGGGGTATTGGTGATGCCTAGGAAAGTGGGTGGTTCCCTCTCCCACATGGGGGAAAAACACAGTGTCGCAGAATTAATTGCACCAAGATGATGGCAGTAATTTACAAAGCCCCCGTGAGCCAGGATAAAAGGCCCTTGTCATTGTGAAGTGAAGGAAGAACAATTTCCTGCCCAACTCGAACAGGGCTGAAGCCTGGGGTGTAATCATCACGGAAGGAAAGGCTCCCGATGTGATGGGCTCCCCTCCCTCCCTCCGCAGCCAGGCCTTGGCTTCCTACTAATTGAATTACAGAATTAGTCAGAGGAAGGTGGCCTTAGAATAGGAAGATCTGGACTTTAATAAAACATCAGGTCTTTCAGGCCCTGGAATCAGCTGGCCTGGAGGAAGATAGCTGGGAGTGGGAGATCAGAAGTACCCAGGGTTGCAACAGACTGACCAGTCAGACCTGGGAAGGAGATGAGAGGAGGGGAGAGGGAAAGCAGGAAGAGGGAAAGGGGTTAGGGCTGCATACCCATCTCCAGGGTTTATAAGCATATTAAGAAAAGTTCTCCTTTCATGTAAAGCAGGGCATGTTAAAGCATGTTAGAGGATCTGTCTCAAATCTGGATCTACTGGGCCTGCCATGGGGCCTAAAACTCCGTCCTCTGTGCAACTCTCCTCTGGCCACCATCCTGGCCCCAGGTTGCTCCTGAAGATCCCTTGTGGAATTTAACACAGAGATGGATCCTTCTTCTGAGAAGTGATGCCCATATTTTAAAGGACTGAGGGAGAAAGGACAAGTCAGAAAGTGTCCCCAGAGGGAAGGTTACTGATGTTCTGAGGCCATATTGTTCTGAGACTAACAGACATTCTCTTCCCATGGGTCTAGCCCAAGCCTGCACCTCCTTGAAGAGCCACTTCTTGGGTTCTAGTCCAACCCACATGCTGGGGACTTCTATGTGGCCTCATCTTTGAACATTGCTCATGGTCTGCACTAAGAGTGAGCTACTCAAAACTGGGCCCATCAGGCAGGGTAGCGAGCAGTAAAAACCGAGTACCAAGCCTCTCTCTGTTTGTCTTTCCACCCAACCACTGTACCGTCTTCTTCAGATCCCTTTGGATAGTTCCTGTGACATAAACCTTTGCGGTATGACCATCTTACCCACCCTCTTTCTGTTTCCACGTTCCATTCCAATAGTTCCTGCAGTTCTTTCTTTGCCAAGTAAAGAGACAGACATTCCCCAGCCACAGATTCGACTTCCTCTGGTTTCTCTACTGTCTTGGTAGACTTGGAACATTGCTTTTCCCTCTTCTACCTGCCCCATGATACTCTTTCAGAGCCTCCCATCTTTCCAGAGGTGAACCATCCTCCTTCCTCCAAAACCTTTTCCTGATTCTTCCAACCTCACATCTCTTAGAGTCCCTGAGGACTGTCCATCTCATTTGGCAGTTAGACCTCAAATCTTCAATATTTCACATTTATGTGTCTGCCTACAATGGAGATGCTCTATTATGGCAGCTACTTACAGGGGGAGGGGGCTTCTCCACACAGGGCCAGGCAGCTTACAATGCAGCAGATATCCCTATACTCTAGTCTTCTGGGGGCTGGACAGAGAGCAGTAAGACTGAGCAATGACTGGCTGAAGAAGAGAAGGTGTTTGAGAAGGCTGGGCATGAGTGATCCAGTTGTGGAGTTGTCCATTTTCCTCTGAGCAGGCAGCCTTGGGATGGGGACCACATGATACACTGTCATTTTACCCAGGCTCGGCTTCCCTTGTGGTGTCTCCTTTCTAAATAAGAAGTTCCAGGGAGCAAGGGCCATGCAAGATCATGGCTGAGTTTCTGCAAAATTAAACTCCACTGAGCACTGTAGTAGGAGAATGGACTTCCCTGGGAATCTAAATTTGTTTCCTCCTTCCCTGAGTCCTTTCTGCTATGTGTGTCCTCAAGACAGAGATGGCCTAGTCCTGGGGTGGCCCAGATTCCCTGACCTAGACTGGAGATTCTCAGGGGAATAGGACCCACCTCTTCTTTCTCTTCTTACTGGGCAGAAAGTGCTGGGACTACAGTGGCTCTGCTTGAGGAGCCACAGACCCCAGAGGGTTAAAGGACCAGCCTGTGGGTCCTTTGCCAAGTGACTCTCCCTGCCAGTTGCTCTTGTTTACACCTTAAACACCAGAGAATTACATGTCTGGTGTTCTACAGCACTGTGAAAAAGAACAAAAAGTGGACATGACATATCGATGGCCTCACCTCTGTCCTGGCAAAGAGCTCCCCAGTTTCTGGCCAGGGTTGATGGCCCAGGAGACAGAGGGAGCAGGGCAGAATAGCCTAGCCTTTCCTATGCAGGCATGAGGAAAAGCTTATCTGCTTTTCTGACCACACCATGGCCTTTGCTCCCATAACCACAGGGTTGTTTCTCTGTCCTTGCTCTAGGCTGGCAGCTCTCCAGAGTCCCTAGAAAAGCACAAGGGTGTCCTTACCATGAGCCACTGTGAACTGATTCTCTAGCTATTATATGCCAAAGTGTTTGCACCATGGAGAAAATGTGGGATGTCTTCAGCCTTTAGACAGCTCAGAAGTAAAGTCTGGGAGAGGCACCCAGCATGACTATGGCAGAAGGGCAGACATCCGACATCTCTCACTGGTTCATTTGGGGCTCAGTTCTTATTATCCACTCTGGGTCATCTGGGGAACAATGAGTATGGGAGATACTCAGAGAGATGCTAGGGTTCCTGTGTAAAAATATTCTTCCATTCCACCTTCTACCTATGTCCTTCACTTGGGGTAAGGGGTTCAGGAATGACTTCATCTATTTCTGCAGGAACATAGGTAGTCAGCATAGGTGTCATCTGACCTCACTTACCCCTGGGTCCTCATAAATGCCAGTAGCCAGCATGCCAGGGCTCTTCCACAGAGGGCACTGGTGGAGCATAAGGTTGGATTCTAAATGCCTTCAGAATATCTGCTCACATCAGTGCCAAGAGGGGTTCTCTGCTAGTGCCCAGAAACCTACCTGTTCCTTTCTAATTAATGTGGAGGGCAGCTTAGATCCTCCTATTTTGAATTTTCTGAGAACTGTAAGAAGCCAGACTTCACCCTCTAGGGATGGACCACTGGCTCTCAGAGGCCTCCTATCCACCACTAGACTTTAGGAGATGGGCAACAGGCAGATCTCTAACCAAATCAAGGTGCATCTTAACTAACTTGGGGAAAGAAAACACCTCCCAAGATTTCCTCACCCATCTTGGGCATCGTCTCTTTCTTCTCTTGTCTGCATGGAACTTGGTAGCCTCACACATAGATATGCTGAACTCAATGAATAGGAAACATATAGTGCTTTACTGAGCCTCCGGTGATCCCTGACCATTTTGAGTGAGATTCTTAAGCTGGTAGAGGGCAGTTTAGTCTATACTTACTATTTTGCATAGGGATCTTCTTGCTGGAGCTTTATATGGTGGTCACCAGAAGTAGAGGTAGGGATCATTTCCCCAGGAGTATACCATTCCCAACACAGAGGAAACTTAGGGGTAGGGTATTTGGACTTCAGCTGCTTCTGAAGCTGTCAATCATCAGCAAACCTGAAACTCTCAGAATGCACCAGAGTCTAATATGGACCTTCACAGTGCCATGTGTGTTAAGGAGAAGGTGGACAAGCTTATCTGACCCCTTCCCCCCACTAAAAGGAGAACAGCTCACAGCAGCAAGGCAGTGGAGTTGCTAGTCCCTTGAGGGATGGCGGCCCTTCCTCATTCACACTGCCAAGGTCATCTCTCCAGCATGTGTCTACGTCACTCTTGGGAATTGACTTTCATAACCCTCCTCCAGGATGCTTTTCCCATTCCTGAATTATTTAAGTTTTTTTTCCCCCTCTGGATGTTTTGCCTGTATTTGCAGGTATCCCTGATACCTGCAGAGGTCTGGAAAGGACACCGAATTCCCTGGGACCGAGTCACAAATGATTGTGAACTGCCATATGGAGGACAGGAGTTGAACCTGGGTCCTCTTAAAGAGCAGCCACTGTATCTAGTCACCGAATCATCTTCCCAGCCCTTGTGGCTGGGTCCTTAATCAGATCTTCACATCCAAAGAGCCCAGTTTAACTTATAGCCCTTCCATGTAACCCTCCTTAGCTTCCTAGCTCCTGCTGATTTCCCTTTGAATAAGCCCCTCCTTCTAGGTTCAAATATTCAAAAATGTATGTGATTGAATGACTTTTTGCTGTTGTCATCTTTGGAAATCACATCACTCCAACAAAACCATAGCTGAAGATGGGCTCTTCAGTCAAGCCCCAGTGCTGGAGTCTCCTATGGGCAACTGGATTGATCAAAATCAGGAGGGGAGGCTGTGTTCACTACCCCTGTGGTTTCGTGGGGGTGGGCCTGCAGGGCCCTTGGAACTGCGCAGTGAGGGGAACTAATCTCAACTCTCCTCTTTGACTTTTTCCTAATAGGATGTAAGCCACTAGAAGAGCAAAACAAGATGTATGTATATGTGTGTGTGTGTATGTGCCTCTCTCTCTGTGTGCATGTGTGTGTGTGCATTTGTCTGTGTGACTAATACATGTATTTGTGTCTGTGTACCTCTCTTTCTCTTTGTGTGTGGGTATATGTGTGTGTGTATGTCTGTGTCTATGTATCTATGTGTCTGTGTGTTTCTGTCTGTGTGCTTCTCTGTGTATGTGTGTGTGTGACACATACACACACACACGGTGGGGGGATATTGAGAGGGGGCTACCTGCACAACGACAAAAATCCCAACCTCAGCATCTAAGACAGGCTACTTTGAAAAGACCAATAGCCAAGAGTCCCATATTATAGAATCAATGCTTGGTAAATGTGACTTTTTTCTTAAAAGAAGAAAAACAATTTCGCCTAGTCCTGGCAGGCTACCATCCAGCTTTCCACAGAGAATGGCTTTCTCCCATTCTCTCAGTTATTTAAGCCACTCTCCTGGTTTGGCTTTGATGTTCACCCAGTGTCAATTAGTCTCAGCCACAGCATTTAGTAATATTTAACCAAGGGGCTGCAACAAGGGAGGAGCCTGCAGATGTGATGAGAGTGCTGAACCACAGGGTCACTCCCTCTAGCCTCAGAGCCCTATTGAGGGATCAGTCACTTTTTCAGAGGAGCATGGCTCTCTGGGCTCTGCCTAACATTCTACAGTTCACCCTCCAATTGATGGTACAGGGGGAGGGGGGTGCTAACAAATGGGAAAGGTGAACAGAGTCTAGCACCCAGCTCTATTTCTTTCCTTCATCCAATGCCCACATAGCCAACAGAGGGGAAAAGGAAACTGAGCCAACAAATCAGTTAACTGTATAAAAGGCCAAATAAGCCTTGTGACTAGGAGAAGGACTGACATTTGGATAGAGTGACACAATGCTCCATTCATCTCACAACCATTTATTGGTCATCCACATTTCCATCATTTTTCAGATGATAGAAAACATACCCACTGCATTATAGGAGTCTCTAGGTAAACATGAGCAAGTTAGCTGATGAGTGTATGATGAATATATCCTGTGAGTCAAGGCTTGTGTAGGGTCTTTATGTGGCAGAGGACAACAGGGAACACTCCCTGATATTTGATTATACATTGGGTTTTATGCTAACATAGAGGGACTGACACATTTAACACAACTCTATATAGTAATAGGGTTATCATCCCATAAGATAGGGCAGGAAACTGAGGCAGCAAAAGATTAAAGGTCTTGTGGCCAGACCCAGGGCAGTCAGTATGTCCTGAAAGCTGGCTGACCCCTGTAGCCTTGCTGAAGCAGTTGCTCAATTTTTCCTAGGTCAGGCTCATTGCAGTCTTTATTCCTGGCCTTGAAATGGCCAGTGTTAGGGAAGCACTTGTTAGGGAAGACGCTGTGCAGGTACAAAGACAAAGCAGGTGAGTAGGGTTTGGATTCCCTGGAGTGATTTAGAAGGGTTGGAGCTTGAAACAGCACCGATCCTGTGATGTTCCCTCCAGACACCTTTGGCTTCCTTGCTTTGTGTTCTCCATTGTTTCCTCTTCTCTTTCCTCTCTCTCCTCCCTAGTCTCCTCTTCCCTTCTCTGTATTCCTCATTCTTGTTTATTTCCTTTCCATTCTTCTCCCTTATCTTTCCCTTCCTTTTTTTTTTTTTTGTCTCACAACTTGAACCCCATATTCTTTCTTGAATACTTTTGATTGCTCTTCTGACTACTCCAGGCATTTTTTCCTGTCCCTAGGCTTAGCACAGACCTCAAGTTTCCTGTGAACAGAGAACTGAAGACTCTGGGAAAAACCACCCAGCCCCACTCACTGTCTAAATGTTTCTATTCTTAGGACATCTAGAGTCATGGAAAGGGCTGCAAGCTTTGCATAATAGGTCAGGTTCCTACAGTAGTATCTGTTTTGTTTTAGGAGCCTCTGAGTAGTTTATGTAATCTACATGGACTGATGATAATGATACTTACCTGCTGGGATCCTGGATGGTGAGCAAAGCACCCAGGATGCAATGAATTGGGGGAAGGTATTGATATTGCTGTTATTGTCAACAGCGATGGCTGTGATATGATGCTTGGCATTCCTCACGGTGTGAAAAATGACTTTAGCCTTTAAACCCTCTGCTACTGTCTGCTTCCCTTCATCACACCTGAGCAAGTCACTTGATTGAACCCTACCCCCATCCATGCTCCCCAGAGCAGGGGCCCTGTCTGTCTTTCTGCATAGCCAGCTTATGTGCAGCTCAGAGCGATCTTGTTTGCATTGGGAATCTCAGATGCAAGCATGTTTTGTTTACCTCATGTATCTAATATGCTAATGACAGGAGGCTATAATGAGCTGGCAGGGACCTGGGTGACAAAGAGCTAGAGTTTCATGCTTCCCCAAAGAGGCAATGTGGTGTCAATTGTTTCTTTTGTGAGAGGAATTTTCAAGACCTGGGAAGGTGGGCTGGGAGGGAAGGAGAGAGGAAAGTGGGAGTGCTACAGACAATGCTAAGGGGAGTTAGTTAGATCTCCAACTCAGGAGTGGTACAGGAGTCTGGCAGCCTTGGTTAGGACACCTGGGCAGGGCAAGGAGCTCCAGAGAATGGCTAAGAGGAACAGGTGCCCAATGGGAAAGAATCTGGTGAAGTTTGGGCACTGCATCCATCTAATTGTTGAGTTCTAAAGAGGACTCTGTGAACTCCATGACTGGGGAACTAGCTCCAGGTGCAGTGGACACTTATCTGTCCTTCCTCTGCTCCAGCATGGGTGAGGGCTAGACAATGGTCTACAAGAGAATAATCCATGGAGGCCTCCAGCAAGCTTTTGATGGGTTAACTGCAGCCCTCAACAAGTCAATGAGTCTTCTTGGACCTTATTTTCTTTTTCTATAAATGAATTTGGTAAAGTCCTGCTCGGGAGTCTATGTCTCTAGAATCAGTGAATGAATGGATGAGTGGGAATGAAGAAGGAACAGAAAGTATGCACCTCTCTTTTGTAGATGAGGGAAAGAATATGTGTGTAGGTCAAAGTAAAGCAATCACTCCAAGTCAACGAGATCACTAGAGATCAGACCTGCTGCTGTCCTTGGAGATGGATGGAGAGTACCAAGAGGCTGGAAAGCCAACCGAAACTCTGAGCAAGTGCAGCAAGTTCACAAAGTCAGCATGAGCGGTCTCCAACTGTGTAGGCAGAAGACAGTGCATCAGCAAATGGGAGAACAGTTCCATGACTTGTCACCAAATGGAAGGCAACAGGGGAATAAAAGCATGTGTGGACACATGGCTACATCCAGCCAGGCCTTCTGTACTTTTTGGGTGGATAATGTGTAGTGGTTGGAATGACAAGTCTGAAATGCTTATATGTTTCTAGAGGTGTGTAGGGCTCTATTTCTTCTAGAGATGTTGAGGGAATGAGAAGGACTAGGGCTGAGAAGAGGTTTTGCAGTTCCCTGAACCAGTGAGTTGTGCCAGTCAAAACCAGCTTTAGGCCTTACTTTTTTTTTTTTTTTTAAACTATTTAATGGGTCTGACTCTCCCGGCTGCCCTGTCTTTTTCTCCTTGCATCTATTATTTCTCTTGGCTCTCTAACACACTTTACTTTTGTCTTGGCTGAGTGACCATACCCCCTGCTTAGGACAGGCAGCTAGAACACTGAGGCCAGCAACAGTAGGGTGGAGAAGAGGCAGATCTGCTGGCCTTTTCTCTCTGGACTTTCTGTTAATGGGCAGCTGTGTACCTTGGCCAAGGCTGACCACAGGGACTCCACCTTCACTTTCACACACCCTTGAGGTATGAGACTGACCTCAGCAATGACGGACATGTGAAACCAGTGGTGAAAGGCCAGGATGGTGTCCTCTGTCAAGGTCCTGAAGTCTGGGAACCTGGCCTGTTAGTGTGCAAATTCCTACCTAAGGAGCAGATTGCTCTGTGGGCATCCCAGCAACTGAAGACAGAAAGAGAGAATCTAAGCCCAGGATTTTAGTTCTGCTTCTTCTGATGGCATCACAGGACCTCGTAGAGTGTCCAATCCCTGAGGCCTGCTACTCTCAGCTCCTTCAATAAGGTCTCAGGGCTACTGTTTGCCCAGCTCTGGTCTGGGGAGGGAAAAAGAGGGAGAAGTTTGGAGATGTGGAGTTCAGGAAGTGGCTGTGGACAGAAGGACCATTGAACGTGGTCGTCACACATGGCCCCTGGTGGGTGAGCAAGCCTCAGATACAGGTTCCCAGAGGAAGAAAGGGCAGGGGAGGGTATCAGGTTTTTTTTTTTTTTTTTTTTTTTTCTGGAGGCAGAAGTGCCACCTGAACTGTAATACAGAGAGGGAGGAGAGGTGGCTGGACACTCAGGAGGACAAGGCAAACATGGGGCATGTCTTTTGGAATTCAATTCTGTTCTGAGCAACAAGGGGGTAGCCCACCCTTCCTCTCTGCCCCCACTCTCTTCCTGTCCTTTCCTCTCTCACCAGGTTCTGTTCTGAGGAAAGGAGCAAGGTTCTGTAAGGAGGGAAAAGGCACTGGGGGCTGGGAAAGAAGCTGTAGAGCCCGGCAGCTCATGCTGTGTGCAGTGGTCTCTGTAGCTCCGGCTGCCTCCGCCTCCCACGGCCAGTCCCCCCACGAACCTTCAGCCACCAAACCGCCCATTTTTTGTGTGCAGGTCTATATATAGATGGAGAGGCACACTCTGGAACTGCATTTGATGTAGCCCTCTGGATTCCAGCTAACTTTTGGGGAGTAGTTTTCTTGGGAGCCTGCCAGTCCAATTCCTCCCTCGTGAACACTAATTACCGCACAGACCTTCTCCATGAAATCGGTGCTGAAGCCATTTCCATCCAGGCGGCTCTCCAAGACGAAATTTTTCTACTGGGAACCGACAGCCGCAAATAAACCTACCGTCTACTTAGCAACGGAGAGCAAGAGCTGGCGGGAGGTGGAGAGGGAGGAGGTGCTGGGAGAGTGGGAGGGAAGGAGAGAGGGAGGGAGGGAAGGGAGGGCCCGCCTTCTCCCTCCTGTTCTTTATTTTTCAGAACGAATGCAATCATCTCTCCCTAGGAAGGTGGTACAGGGTGTATTATATGACAGTGTGGTGGCTCTGGATGGGGGCTCAGGCACCCACAAAGCCATTTCCTGTTCCTGGTTGCTTTGAGCTTTGGCCAGAACCTTTCTTGGTTCTGTGGGAAACTGAGACATCCCCATGCACTGTCTGGATTTTCTTCTCTCTTTCCCTTCCTCTTCCCAGCCTTTGTCATGGCCCTGCAGGTCTGGCCCATCCCTTGCTCCCTCTATCTGGCCAAAGGAGGGTTTCCATCTCTCTCCATGTCCGGAGAGATCACTCCCATCAGCCAGAGACATCGTATCAGATCACATCTGCAGGAAAGCAATCCCTGAGCTATCCATTCTGACCTCAGGAGGACTGCGTCATACACCTAACCATGGAGTTGGCTCTGCCCTCTTTGCTTCCAAATGGAATCTGTGCATCAGCTATCCCAAGAAGAAGGAAACTAGAGGAAAGAGCTTCAAATTGCTAGGTGGGTTGCTACACTTGTGAGTAGCTGCCATTGCTCCTAGTTTACAGAGGATGAGCCTGAGGCTCAGAGAGGTGACATGAAATGCTCCTGACAACTTGTAAGTAGGAACAACATGGCTGGGATTTGAATGCATGAGTCCATGTTCGAAGCTCAGTGGTTGCTAGGTGGCTATAGGTCAGTCCCCTTTTCACCTGCCACTATCTGCCTCAAAGGTCATCTCAGGGCTCTGCTTTCAACCTTTGACCCAAGAGACTTACAGCCAAAGAACAAACAAGAGGATTTCATTTCCCCAGAAGGCTTAGGGCAGGTACATATGACCACTGGCCATTTGCCAAGTTCTGGCTCACCAGCCAATAAACCTGAGTGGCCTTGGAGACTATGTGGGATCATGACCACAGTATTATCCTCATCCAGTCAGCAGAGAGATTCTTCTACCCTCCTTAGCAGAGCCCCTACAACCCTATGCCCAGCTGGATATTCAGGGTTTCCACACCAGGGCCCTGGCTCACCTATTACCTCTCCCAGGATCCTTACTGTCTGACCTGGGTGCTGCAGACACTGCAAAGGGTCTAATGCTACCACCTTTGCTGCTGAGGCTTGCTGAATGCCTTTCTTTCTCTGGCTCTCAGTTTTCCCAACCACCAAATGGGCAGGGTGGCTCCTGTGGTTGCCTCACTTATGTGGGTGGGTAGTGCAGGTAGTAGCAAGTACTTCAGTCTCCTTGCTTGTTGAGTGGTGGTGTCCTGGAATCAAGTCCCCTGATCCGTGTGAACATGGACACTCCTCATTTAGGGTGGATGGACTAACGCTTGAACTTAGCTTTCCTCTCTATCAAGAAGCAGTTAGGTTGAGAAGCTCCCAAGAGGAACAGCAGAAAGGCCTCTGGAGGCTAGGAGTCTTGGGAGAACTTTCTCTTAGAAGACATCTGGGCTAGTGATCCTGAAAATGTATGTCCAAAGATGAAGTTAATTCCTCCCCTAGGTACCTGTGGCCTTGTTTACAAGGTGAGGAGTGAAGCCAGATAAGTTGACTTGACATTTCTACGGAGTTAGTTTGGGCGTTGGTTGTGAATGGGTCACATAGTGCTAGGCTCTGTCTCCTTTGAACTGTGTGATCAAGGCCACACTCATTTTGGATTATGGGACTTGAGAGAATTTTTCTTTGGGTCCTGAGGGCAGGCTGGGAACACGTGCAGATACTGAATCACCTTGGATACACACACCGGACCGGAGTTGGCTCTTCTCACTACCACACGCTGAAACACTTGCCTTGTGCCAGGGACATGGTGGAGCAATATGTACAACTTTCTCATTTAGTCCAGAGGTTCTGTTCTCACTCATTTATATCCATGAAAATCATATGGAGGATGAGAAACAGGGTGCTACAAGGGTAGAGTCATGGGCACCAATTGGCATCTACAGAGTTGGTTCCCAGAATGTGGCTGAAGTGTCAGGCTTCTTCTCACTCTGGAGGGGACACTTGGGGGCTAGGGCATCTGCCAAGTGGTAAACTGTTCCCATGGAATGAAGTCCTCACATAACTGCTGTCAGATCCATCACTAGTTTCTATGGTTGATCTTCATTGTCTACCTAACTTGATTTAGAATCACTTAGGAAACACATCTCTGGGTGAGTCTATGAGGGTGTTTCTAGAGTTTTAACTGAGGGAGAAAGACCCACCCTAACTGTAGACACTACCGCACCATGGGTTGGGCCCTGGACTGAACAGAAAGGGAAAAGAAGAAAGCAAGTCGAATACAAGCACTCACGTCTCGGCTTTCTGATTGCAGATGCAGTGTGACCAGCTGCTCCACTCTCCTGCCACCTCAGCTAGGGCTGACATACTGTCACCCCCATGATGGGCTGCAACCTCCAATATAAAGCCCAAATAAACCCTCCCTTGCTTAAGTTGCTTTTACCAGAAATTTTGTCATAGCAGCAATAAAGTTAATTAATATACTAACTTAAGACTGAATAGTTTTACTTGGCTGAGCTCCGTAGGCCTGGTGCCCTGGGCCAGCAAGGCCGACCCATAGTCCCTGGAAGTTGTCTGAGCTCTACACATACTTCCTTAAGTAACCCTTTCAGTGTCTGCTTTTGCTTCTCTTAAATTCCCAAGGAGTTTTCTTAGGAAAGGCTCTAAGTTTTCTTCAATAAAATTCATCTGAAAGAATCACATAGGTGCTTCCTAGAGAGGAACCTAGCACTGGATACATTTGTCCTGACTAGAGTTCATATATAGAGGAATCTTGGGGGCCATGGCCTCAGGGGGTGGTAGTGACTATAGGGACCAAACTTTTCCCACCTAAGATGGGTGTCATCCTCCTTGGGGCATCTTTCTCAAGAAACATCTGTGTTCCACTGGCTGGCAGAAATCAGTACCATGAGAAAAGTGGGAATTTAGTGTCAGACCTGGCTTCAATTCTGGGCTGTTCTAAAATTTCTGGCTATATGTTATCAGGCAAGTCCTTTAACCTTTTTCTGAGCCCTACTTTCCAAATTGAACAAAGATATTTGTGGAATTTACTGTCACAGGTCTACTGTGATGTGTACAAAACTCCCAGTACAACGACAAGACACGAATGTGTCCCTTTTTCTGGGTCATGGAGCAACAGTATCCCCAGGATAACAGCCCATACAACCCTGAGCTGCAACAGGATAAGTATTTTCTGTGGGACAGGAGAGTGGTTACTTGGTCCCATAGACAGACCCCCCTTCAGGAGTAGTGGATCAGTGGGCAGGCTAATCCACACAGCTCCTCAGCCCATATTAGTTTCTCACCCTCCCACCTCCACCCCAGAACCATGCCTCTGTTCTTTGCGCAGTCTCTGACCCTTCTTGCAGGCAGGAAGCAGAACAGAGAAACAAATCAAAGTTGCCTTCACGTCTTGAAGGCCATGATGCTCCCTCCAAGTGATCCCTTGCTTCCCATTACCCACCCCAATAACTCTTGTATATGGAGTGTGGAATAATTAACAGTGGCAAAAATAATTTAGGAAACAAGAAACTAATTGTGTAGGCTTGTTTGGGGAGAACACAGACAGCCAAAAAGATATCTCACTGTGTGGGGAGAGGTAGACGGGCTCATGGGGTCCCTTCAGGCCGAGCCCAGGGATGGGGTAGCTAGAAGATCCTCTAGGATGTCATCTCAGGAGCAGTTTCTCCATCTCAGCTCTCCAAGAAAGAATGTCCATGCTTCAGCCAGAACAGATGCCCCTCATGGGCACTGAGGTGACATCCCCAAACACATTCAACATTCTACCCTCCGCATCTCATCATCCAAGAAGGCAGATGGAGAGGGAAGTCTGGTCACCCGGAGCAGACTTGTGTGGTCTTCTGGGAACTGGTTTCATCCCTGAACTTGAGCTGGAGGCAGCTGGCAGGCCTCCCACCCTCACGGGCCCGGAAGGTTCTTCTTCCCTTTCTTGCCTGCCTGCCTTCACTACTCAGACTGCCAGCCCCAACAGACGCCCACTGAGCATCAGTCCTATGGCTTGGGTACCATTAAACAGTGCTGCAGAACTTCCTGGGAAGGGGAGAGTCATCTTTAGTCTCACACACTTTATGGATCTTCTAACTTTGAGAAGTTCGCATCTTCCTTCTACACTTGTCTACTCCCCAGGCTCCCTCTCATCCTCTACCACATTTGCTCTTCTCTTCCCAGCTAGCAAGAAGATACAGAGGCCCCCATTTCCAGTGTGGAGGCAGTGAGGCTGGAAAGACAAAGTGAATAGCTGGGCAAAGGTTGTGGTCACTAGGAAACTGGCTCGGGGCTGACTCCCTGTCCTCTGTTACTTCTCACGTTCCTTACCCTGTGCTCAGCAGGTCCGACCTCTTCAGGCACTGTGAATCCTAGTAGCCAGCATAGTCCCCTCTGCCCTGACTGAGATCCTGACTCTCATATGAATGAGCACTGGGTACAAGGTAGTGAGAAAGCATCTGAGGCCCTGCCTGCCTTGGCCACAGCCTCTCACTCTCTGTGGCCTCCCTTATGCATGAACATTTGTATTTGTACAACTGGTTCACAAGATTGTTTTTTGGTTAAAAAAAAAACCAAAAAACAAACAAACAAACAAAAAACCTGTCTGCTATCTATTTGATTATCTTGTCTGGCCATTACAATTACCTCTGAATTTGTCCCTTGGCTTCCAGCATCTCAGTCTCAGGCCATCATTGTAACTGTCCTTGTTTTCAAACCTTCTGTGACTTTCCATTTTCTCTGAAATCAGCACACATTTGTCAGGCTGGCTTCTTGTGAGATGTGGATCTCCATCATCCCCTATACTCAAATTTCAGTGTTATGTTACTTTAAATTAAATCTTGTCCCCTTGAGGATAAGACAATTCTTCCAGAGTCTACCTGGGGTTAGACCTGATGATCCATCTCTTTCTTGGCTGTTTACATTGGGAATCAACATGGCTCCCATATGGCTCTGAAGCCACTGTGGCTTAACTTGTTCTCAGACATGTGGCTGTCTACATATGTAACTTAGGACACATGGTGATGTTGGGTTCAGCCACACTGAGGGAATGGTACCTGGGATCTTCACATCCCTTCCTATTCATTCTATACCACAGCTGTCTCAAAGGAAGATTCTTCTGATCCACCCTGCCCATGTCCCTGCACCTGTCCTTATTTGGCATTCACCTTCACCCCCAGAGTCTGTCTCTCCTACAGCTCTGGGGACTTGTCTCCTTCTTCCTCTCCAGCTGTCGCAGGTGGCCCATCCTTCAGTCCCTGATCTGACTAAAGTCTGGTGCTGCGATTCTAAGGCAGAGTGACCAGGTGAGGCTGGATCTAGGGTCCCTGTAGGCCAGCCTCAGACAGGGCAAGTCAGGAAAGCCAGAGAAGATTCTGGCTGCAAGCACCAGGGAGAGGGAGGAGGAGTTATATGTGACCCATCAGTCTGGAGTCAGCACCTTGGGTGATCAGGGGCAGGGGGCAGGTGGAATGGGGTAATAGGGCCTGGAGTGGGAGGGTGACTCCCTGGAGACTGGCTCCTATGGGCCATTTGCTGTGCTAATTGCCTGACAGCATTCCAGGGCAGGTGTCCAGGTCTTGGGCTGTGATCTCATCACATGCTCAGCAGCTGAGGTCTTCTGTGGAGCAGGGATGGGGTGATATGCTCGGGAGATGAGTGTGGAGCACATTCCTACCTCCTGTTGGGCTGATGGATGGCTCCAGGTAGGCACACATAGTGCTCGTCTGTTCTGCTGGCTGACAAATGCCACAGGTGCAGCTAGAGGGGACAGAGACAGCTGCTCCAATCACATCTCTGTGTATGCAACTCAAGGTCACGCTGTGAGCTCCAGCCGTTTAGTGGATGGAGGATTGAGAGCCCCTTTGCTGCCATCAGTTGGTGTCCTTAGCAAAGCACCACTCCCTGGCTGGGGAAACAGGATGGGAGCTAGGCAGGGTATTAGTCCTCTGAGCCAAGCCAGCTTAACTGCATGTGCCAACAACCCTGTTGTTGTCTTAGATCTGTGCTGGGGGATAGAAAATCACCCCTTCTATCTGCAGCTTGCCTGTCTCGAGCTCCCCTTCCTCTGGCCAGCTCATTTTTCTGCCTCCTGGGACTTCTGCTTACACTGTTCCTGCTCTGTTGGGTCTCTCCAATTGGAAGCCCCGCCCTGACAGCCTCAGCATGCCAACAGCTTCCCTCCCACCACTGGGTTCAGCTATCAAAATGGACTCAAGTTTGCCTTTCCCTGACTCATTTATGCCAAAATTAATTTAACAAAAGAATGTTACCAATTTAATATCCCACCTCCTCCAATTAAGATTTGATTAGCATCTGCAGCCACTTGTCTGGAGTAAATCTAGAAGATACCATTTTCACACAGATGAAATGAGTACTTAAAGTGTTGAGAGTTTTGAATTCTGTACAAGGCATCATGAAGCAGAGACTTCTAGGTAGCGGAAATCCAGGACATGTGAGAGAACCATGTGTGTTGGAGAAAAATCCAGGAATTGACTTCTGAGTTTTTGACATCTGTCTGTTGGTTGATTCAAGACAAATTCTATCTGGGACTAAGCTTTGCCATTTGTAGAAATGAAATAAAGGCTATTTTTATCAGACATGGGACTCCTAGGATTAGTGGGAGTCCACTTGACACACAGCAGTCACTTAGTAAGTATGAAGTTGTATCCTGAGTCAAGTTGGAGACCTTAAGGCAAGAAACACTAACTTACAAACAGTAAGATGATAGCTACTGTATCACCAAGCAATTCCACTCTAGATATGTTCTGAATAACTGAAGATATGTTTCTAGACAAATATTTATATGTGAATATTTATGGAAATGCTATTAGCATCAACCCCCAAATGGAAATAACCTATGTTTTCCTCAGTTGATGAATGGATAAACATTATGTGGTACCCATACTATGGAATATTATCCACAAATAGACAGATAATTCTAGTGTATTTTGTAACAGAGATGAACTCATTATATTCAATAAAGAAGCCTGTCACAAAAGATCTCATAGTGTATGAACCTACCTATATAAAACAACAAGAACAGGAAATTCCATAGAGACAAAGAGGAATCTAGTGGTTGCTAGAGACTGGGAGGGGATTGAATTGTTGCATGGTTAATCCCTCTGAATTGAAACATTACTATTTGAAGGCAATAGGTATAAGAAAGCTGAGGAAACTCACGACTGGAAAGCTCAGGAAGTTACAAGACTCACAGGGCCAGTGATGAGGTTATATGAACAATGTGTAATTTACTGGAGAGAGGAGAGTCTCCAGTGGAGCTACCTGCAAGTTTTCACTTTCATGTTGTGACTTTCATGTGTTGTTGCCCATTGTGAGGTTGGTTTTTTTGGTGATGCAGCTGCTTGAGTCATGATTTACCCACGGTCATGTAAATAACCTGGGTAAACTCATTGTTTTGCCAACCTGGACTTGGGTGGAATCTTTTCTTTGATCTGTCATTAGTCAGTGCCTTATCAGAGTGAATAGATATTTGATCACATCTCCCTAGAAAAAGCTATGCAAAGGGAATAGTTGTTTCATGGAGGAAGGCAAAGGTCTTGGAACTTGATGGTGGCAATAGTTGCCTAACAAAGACAGTACTACGTATCACTGTATTGTGTACTTTAAAATGATTTAAAAGGTAAAGGAAATAAAGTAATGAGGGAAATGAACAATTAAAAGACAAGCATCATTCTTCACTCTGCATGTGACCTGGAATATTTCAGCCTCATTCCCTAGTGTGTGCCAGGCATGTTCTCTGCTCAACTTGAAAGTCATAACTTGGTTCAGCTGGTTAGACCGCTGCAGGGACACTGCCCTCTCCCAGGAGCTGTTTTGGGCCCACTGTCCTGAAAGGGCTTTTGCACTTGAATACCTTAACTCTGAAGTTTCTGGTTCCTCCAGGTTTCCTAGGTGACTCTAGCAGACCTTCCACAGCCACAGGTATTTCTCTTGTAAAGACAGCCCAGTAGGAAACACCATGCCTCCTTAAGCCACCCTGCTCTCCGCTTCTCCAGAAGCTCCTGGAGCTGCCTCATGAAATGGGTGCTGATAGCCAGCTTCAACTTGTAGAATGAGGCTTGACTTGCTGTTGGACCTGATAGATCTTCCTATGTAGTCAGAAGGACACTTTACATTGCCAAAGTCCCTCCACTGTGTCTAGCACAGTAATGTCTTCTCCATGAGTTTCTGCCCCATCTTTGGGCTCCTAGTCCCCACTGTGGAAACTTTACTTTCTCCTTCTTCAGGCATTTCTACTTGGCCTCCCCCACAATGCCTTCTTTAGAGTCTGGCAAAGATGTTCAAGAATGCATACCAATAGGGAGAGTGGGCCCAGGAATGAGATGGGGTGACCTGAAGGTCATGATTTGTGGGACTTAGCCAGTCTCAGATTTCTGGTTCTTTCCAGCTCTCTTGGAGAAATTGGCAGAGCCTCTGAGTGTCTTTGTCCAAGGTACTATTAATCTCTCATCATCCTACTCCTGGTCACTACCTTCCCAAATTGAGGGCATCACTGGCTACTCTGTAAACAAGTGTTAAATGGGTGAATGAGGCATACACGAAAGGATTGGGTGGCCTCTGTTGGGACATTCACCAGCCTCTTCCTTCCCTGAGAACTCTGTGTGTCTGTGAAACAGGTGGCTTCAAAGAGACACTGGCTCTGCCAACCTAGGACATTCATCTCCTTTCCAGCAAGCAAGCATCAGTGGCCCTTAAGCGGGTCTAGCATTAGCCTGGGTCCCCATTGTGTATTGCTCATGAGAGAGTGTGAGCTGGATCACTGGGCACAATAGCGCCTTGGGGGTGGGTTCTGGGCCTCCCCACCTCAGTGTGCCTACTACTGTCAACCTTAAAGTCTGCTGTGTGCTGCATGCTCTGCTTTCCACACTGGGCATAGGAAGAATCTCTGACTTGTCCTATCTCCCTCTTCTAAGCTCAAGTTAACTGGTTCTGTCCAGCATACCCACTTGGAAGACTCTTCCTCCTGCTACTGGCCACCCTGGTATGAATCCCCCACTAGCTGTGTGCACCTAGTAGGCAGGAGGCTAGAGGTATTGTGTTGTACTGTACTGTGGTCACTTCGCAGGCAGCACTCTGAAAAAGTCCCTGGGATAAGAATGCATCCGGACTCTGAGGAGGCGTTGGGTGCTCTTTGCCTTTGCTCTCTGCCCTTTCCTTTCATTTTTTCCTTCTTCCCTCCTTCCCTCTTTCCTTCACTCCTTCTCTCCCTCCTTTCCCTCCCTTTCTTCTTTTCCTCTTTCTTCCTTTTTCTTTTATTTCCTTTATCTGAAGAGAAAACACTCTCAGCATCCCCACCCACTGTCTAAGTACTTTGACAAATGGATTCTCTCCTGCCATGCTTACCTTAAGCAGGGCATCTGTCACTTTGGAAGGCACTGTTTACAGCCTTCCCAACCCTTAATGCAGTGTCAGCGGTTGGGGGTGGAGGTGCTGGAGGGGGCAGTGTGGCTGACTGCAGTTCATCAGGCCCAGGATTTAAAAAAAGAAAGAAGAAAGTACACACACACACACACACACACACACACACACACACACCTATACAACTAACAGAGTAATTGCTGTCTCCTTGGCAACAGAGCAGCAGTCTAGATCCCTGCTTCACCATCTTCCTGGGCTCCAAAGGCCAGAGATGATGGGATGGGGTGGATGTGAGAGGAGGTTCAACCTTTTCAAGTTATCCCCCCACCCCCGACACACACACTCTCTCTTCTGTTTTCTATTGGTTTCTGGGTTGCAGTTCATAATGTCCTGAGCCAGGTTCTCTCGGGAAAGCGTGTGGGTGCAGTACCAAGGAACCCCTCCAAGAAGACATCCCTCCCATCATGGCCCCTCCATAGCCCCCTTACTAGCTAAGGCTCTGAAGTCACTACTATTGTTTTCTCTTTCTTGCTACCTCTCTCTCCCATTCTTCCTTGTCTTCTCCTACCCTTCTTCCTTCTCCTCTGACTCATTTGTTTTCCTTTTTACTCTTCTCTTCCTTTGCTGATTTCTTTTTTCTTCCTCATGTAGACCTCTTTCTTCTTTTTCTCCTCATTTTCCTCTTGTCTTTGTTATGGTTTGAAAGTGAAGCCCTCCCCCCAACAAACTCCTGTGTTTGAAAACATGGTCACCATCTGGGGGCACTGTTTCAGAGATTATGGATCCTTTGGGACCATGGTCTAGATACCAGCAATGGACTACCTCTCTATTCCCACCACACATCCGTTCCGTGCTGAAGCCATCTCCCCTAGTTCTTTCCACTTGTCCCTTTTGAATCTTCAGGCCAGATTCAGATGTTCTCTCCTCCAGGGAGCCTCCCAATAGGTGTAGAATGGGTTCCCTAGATCTTGGTCCCCAGCACTATCTGGTGAGTCCTTGATTGTTTCCCTGAAACACAGCCCTCATACCTCCAGGACCAGGTGTTGCAAGTAGTCTGCTTTTTGCTTCCCCATTCTTTCAACTGAGGGGTCCTTGACTAACAGGTGGAGATGGACACTTTTTCCCACTGTCTCTCATGATGAGGGCATTTTAATAAGGATCAAAGTTTCCTGGCCTAGACCTTACATAATATGGCCCATCATTGACAAACCTTTATTGAGCATCTATTATGTGGACAAGCAATGAGATGAATGCTGACGACAGGGGAGGGACTTCCTCTCCTTGAACATTGGTTCTATAATGATTAATCTTCATTGAGAACTTGACAGGTTTACAATTGTCATGGAAACACATCTCTGGCTTCCAGATATGTTTAACTGAAGAAAGAAGACCCACCCTGAATGCCTGCGAGTGACACTATTCTATGGGTTGAGACTTTGGACTAATTAAAAGGGAGAAATGGCTGAGCAGCAGGGTTCATCTCTATCTGCTTTCTGACTGTATATAGAGCGTGACCAGCCAGCCACCTTACATTCTTGCAATCTCACGCTCCTATCACCACGCCGCCTCCCACAAAGATAGATTCCACCCTCAAATCATGAGCCAAAATAAACCCTTACTTCCTTCAGTTGCTTCTTGTCAGGTATTTAGTCATGGCAACAAGAAAAATAGCTAATGCAATATGTGACTTCAGGGAGCTCCTAGACCTCCAAAGAAATAGGCAGATACACAATAAACAAATCATGCTAGCAATCAGATGAGAGTCTAACCATCTTGGCCTTCCTTGTAGAGCTGACCCATTGACCTCCTGCTCCCAAACCCGAGGAGTCCCTAGAGATAAACAAACAACTTAAAGGAAGCAAAGGGAATTAGAATTTTAAAACCTTTCCAGCAGCAATAAAAACTAGGATATAAAATGGGTTAGGAAATTTATTTTTTCAATATAAAATTTCCCCCCACCCATGAAAATCCACATATCTGTTTGGCTTCAGGTTGGGGCTTTTTAAAATGGTTTTATTAAAAAAATTCATTTACTTTGGGCTTTTCAGTTCAACTTTAACTGGACCGGGTGGAAATTAAAAGGAGGATATTTTAAAAATAAATTATATAAATTACAGCCCTAATTATAAAGTAACTTTTAAAAATGTATCCAAGCATTAACAGAGAATCTTCTTAAAAGAAATGTCCCATTTCCCTGTTCTGTTGCAGGAGCGTAATTTAGATACTTTGAACACAGCCTCATCCTTTTCGTGACGCGAGCTCTCCAGGCCCATTTGCCTGTGTCTCTTTCTGTGTGCTATTATTATTTGATAACTTTGGGCTTAAATCTGCACGAGAGCCAATTATCTCTCTTTGTCATCAAGCAGGCTTGCTGTTAGGCAGTGGTTTTTATAGTACAGTAAAAGCTTGGTGAAGCTTGGAGAAGGGAAATTTGTGGCTCAGATTGCACTGAATCTTGCCTTTCCAAATGGTTTGCCTTATTCCCCTCCCCCACTTCTATCAGTCCTTCATGCAGCAAAGCTTTGTTCCCCCAGCTTCTACCCAAGCACCCCCCTATCCCCTTCCACCTTGTGTCCTCTCTAAGGTGGACTACTGGAGGATCCACGAAGATCTGTCTCTCTTGGTTCCATTGTTTGCAGGATAAGGCTTTCCAGACAGAAGTGGCAGGACTAGGTGTTACTTGGTCTACCCTCTAGTAGAGGCCTAAGGAAAGGACCATACTTTCTCTGCTTCTGTTTGGTGAAGCTGATCACAAGTGCTGGAGGGAGCCAGGCCTCTCAGACTGGCAGGAGACCAACACACGTCCTGGGTAGGGAGAGAAAGATGCCAATAATGCCAGTGCCCCTCAATATGCCAAGAATATTGGATATTCTGGTGCAGCTCCCCAGCCAGGGCATCAGGAGTGCTGAGGAGGGATAATGGGTTTCTTCTTTTTTGGTTTCTCCACCAAGATGAGCAAGAAAGTAATGCCTGGCAAAGACAATTAGAGCCTTGCAGGGGTGCTTGGCTAGACTCTGATAGACTAGATTAGGGAAAGGGCAAAGGTCATGGAAACAGCCTTGGGCTAAGGGGCACAGAATGATAAGGGTGGGAAGGAAAAGAGGCAGAGAGACTAGAGGTGGACCTGGAAAAGGTAGGGTGTTAGACTCCTTTAGCTTCAAAGGCAGAAGACTTCTTTCCTGGCTTAAAAATTCTTTCCTGGTTTTTCATAATCCCAAGAATAGAACCTGAGAGTCTCTTCATCCCTCCTGATAGAGTAGACTCCATCTCGGCCCCACGGAGATATCTGTCCTTTGCTCCTCGTCCACTTAGACCAGCCTTCGTACTACTTCATAGTAATGGTTTCCCTCAAAATTCCTGCCTGACCCCCAAGTCCAGGAAGTCAGGTGTCCTGCTGGCTTTAGTCCTGACCAACTCTTCCATCTCCATGAGTTAGTAGCCTGACTCCTGGTCAGCAAAAAGAGCTTGAGGAAGATGGAGTCTTTCCTCTTGGCCATAGATTAACCCCTCGCTCCATTTGGGCATCTCACACAAAATATAGAGTCGGCTTAGCGGTGGCTAGAATTAACTCCCTTGGACCAGGCAGCACGGTCAGCACTTTATATAAGTTACGGCATTATTCCTCAAGCTGAGATTTGGCTTGGATGGATGACTTACCCAAGGCTAATGCCATAGACATGGCAGGAAGCCGATTTAGAATCCCAGCAGCTCTGACTCTACAGCCTAAACCTATTGCCATGACATTGATTGGCCAGGAGGCCTCAGGCTCAAAGGGGGGATGGGCAATGTGCTGCTGCTAGCAGCTCTCCATAGCTGTGAAACTCTACTGCTGAGATTCCTCCCTAGGAGGGGTCTTATCTCATTTCACACCTTGACTAAACACCCCCTCACCAGAAGCTTCAGTGAGACACATGACCCCTATTTGGTTTCTGTGGATTAGAAAGTTCTGAGCAATTGAGGGAGTGCCTTCAACACCTAGCATCACAGTCTTTACATACAGGCACACACACATTCACACTCTGAATCCAGCTGTCAGATTGGTGAGGCAACTTGACCTTATTGGGAGGCTGATGCTTGGCCAGTAGAGCTTCAGGCTTCCCAGAGAGGGTACTAGAGCCCTTGCATCCCTGTGCATGGGGCCAGCTGCCCTGGGCTCTAGCGTGGCTTACTCACAATCAGCATGGAACAATAGGGCTGCTACCAGCTGAGCTTAGGGTGCTGTTGGAAGACATTTACTTTGTTTTTTAAGTGAAGACTTCCTGGATAGTATGGGAAACTTTCTTCCTTCCTTCCTTCCTTCCTTCCTTCCTTCCTTCCTTCCTTCCTTCCTTCCTTTCCCTTCCTTCCTTCCTTTCTTTTTTTCTTCCTTCCTTCCTTCCTTCCCTCCCTCCCTCCCTCCCTCCCTCCCTCCGTTCTTCCTTCCTTCCCTCCTTCCTTTCTTTCTTTCTTTCTTTCTTTCTTTCTTTCTTTCTTTCTTTCTTTCTTTCTTTCTTTCTTTCTTTCTTTCTTTCTTTCTTTCTTTCTTTCTTTTTTTTTTTTTCTTTTTGCAAGTAGGTATTGGCCATGAAGTGATGATCCCAAAGTGGCTGTCAGGTGGGGCCACAGCTTTATTGCAGGGCTGTAGTTGTCAGGTAGGACTGTGGCAGTCAAATGGGGGCTTGTCTGTGACTGTCAGGCAGGGAAGTTCCTGTCCTCCAAGAGCATGCTTGCATCTTTACGGAGGTGATGTCATCACCTTCCTTGTCACTCAGCCGACCACATGGACAGGTCCATCTTGTTCTGTCTAATTTTTAGTACTGAAAATCACATGTCTAGGATATGGTGGTACCACACACCCAACATCTTAGGAACTGTCACCGGAGTAGGCACAGTATGAGCATTCTTTCCTCTCCTTGCCCTTTCCCCCTCCACTGTGGAATCTGGGGATACACTCATGGTGGTATCTGGGCTTGGACATGAAGTGTACCCTAAAAGGCTAATGTGTGCAAGTTTTGATCCATAGCTGATGGATTCAGACACTGAAGTATTGATCTGTTGATGGATGCATAATTTGATAGCATTATAGGGATGGTGGAGGTGGAGCCTGGCTGAAAGAAATATATCACTGGAGTATGCCTATGAACGATATCTTGTTGACTATTTCTGCCTTTCCATCTGCTTCCTGGTCACCACAAGATGAGCTACTTGGCTCCACCATGATGTTCTAGAGGCAGTATAACCATCCAGCCATGAATGAAGCTTTTAAGACTATGAGTCAAAATAAATCTCCCCTCCTTTGTTCCCCACACCACATATTTTGTCAGAGCAACAAATACATCTAACACAATGACTGTACAGTGCAGATGATTAACTGAGATAGCTCTAGCCACAGCTGAGGTGTGCACTCTGGGGTGACACCTTGCATTGTGGAACCCACTGATTTCTGGGAAGACACATTCTACTCCAGGTTAGGCAGTCCATTGCCCTTAGATAAGGTTCAGTGTAGCAGACCACCTATGTCTCCTAAAGGCTGCTGTTGGGAGAAGTGCGTGTGAGACCTTTGCACAGGACTAGGATAGGGGCTGTAACTTACGGACAGTCCATTAATGCTGCAAATGATGATGACTGGACTGTTGGTTTTCCTCTCCTAAGGCCACAAAGGCATAGCCACCACAGTTGTCTGGTAGAGACTGAGCACTGGGGATTTTGGCTGCCCAGCTTTATGCCAGTGAGGTCCTTCACAGCCCCCACCCTGCAGCTGAGTTCTCAGTTGAGTGCTACCTGCCTTCAGGGACTCCTATGGCCCCAGGACAAGACCTTTTTTGGTGGCCATTCTCTGGCATCACACTGCTGGCTGGCTGGCAGGCAGGCAAGCAGGCAGTATTACCCCTAAGATAAATGAAGAGGAGCTTTAGTCCTTATTGGATTATAGTTTTTATTGAACTTTATAAATTCCAATTAGCAGACCCCTGGGCAATAAGCGACACGCAGCTCGTGGCTCACTTTATAGCGTGATTATGACCCTGTTTATCCTCCCCTGAACGAGAAGTATTAATGGAAGAAATGAAGGAAAGGGGATTCAGAAATACATAAAAGCAGATAATGTTGCTGACACTAAGATAGACAGGGTCAGCAGAAAAAACAATCTCCAGGCGGGCAACAGAAAACAGGAGATCAATGATCCAAGAACCTCTGTGCTCACAGTCCCAGGGAGCTTGGACAGCTATGGTTTAATACCTAGAGTATCCTGATGGCTTCTGAGGCCAAAGAGTACCCTTATCTTGCCACTGCCAAGGTCTTGGATTGGAGTCTGATTTCCTAAGTGCAAAGTCCTGTTTATACATCTGTCCCACTGAACAACTCATTGTCCTAGAGGGCCTTAATTTTAGTCTTTGAAAAACATACCCATTCATACTCACACGTAGGTAGACAGTTCTGCTTTCTGGTCTTAAGATCACCAGATTTCTGACAATTGGTTATGGGCCTTCTCTCTTTAAGGGACTAAAAGTGTCAGGCAAGAGTCCTTGAACTCAGAATGAGTTGTGACCTGCATCCCTGTTGCTTCTGCCTGGAAGAGTCCCATGATCTCATAGATCTCAGTCTCCAGGGGTTGGGACTGGCAACAACCGGTGGTGCCCCTCCAGTCCCACTGCTTTGTTTTTCTTCTAGACACACTGGCCTGTGTTATCAGTTTTTAAACCTTTAGTAGTCAGGTCCCAGGACACTGACTGGGGCGAAGCTGCCTCCCACAGAGGTGGGGTGTGCTGTGCAGCTTCTGAATTGGCAAGGTAGGTCAAGGCCAAACTAAAATGTTCCTGAGAGGCAGCATGGTTTTAGGATGGTGTGTCTTTCCTATTTGTCAGGATTTGTCAGGCTGCCCCGTCCTATCAGCATTGTGCCATTGTCTGAAAGCACTGACAGAAAACCATCTGAAAGGCTTCCATAGTTTGAACAGGATGAGAAATGCTTCAGGTGTTCTCAGTCTGCAACAGCATGTAAATAACATGCAGAGATCTGTGGGAAGCCTAGGCAATCTGGCTGGCTGAGCCCATCGGGAATCGTAGCACTCTGTTCCTCTGTGATCTGTGGAGTGTGCTGGTGCTAGGCCATCTTGATACACAAGGTGGGCACACACAAACTCCAGTGGTCAGGAGTTTCCCACCCACTGCTCATCCAATTCCTGTCCTTTAAACAGAGAAGCAGCCATAGGACACAAGCAGAAAGGGGGAGAAGTTCCTGAGCTAGTTGACCTCTGGCAGATAAGGTTTCTCTAAAGGAGGGAGGGAGAAGGTCCCTTTGGTCTCACAGACACTAGCATGTCACACCTTATTATACCTTATTAAGGCTAGGGCTTCCTGAGAATGTCAGGTTCCTGGAAGGGAGGCCATTTGCCAACCGGGGGGTCCCTAACTCTCACAGTAGTGCCAGACTATATATTCACATTTCTACTCCTGGCATCTGGATTGGCTGAGAGTCTCAAGAGACTAGGCAAATTCTTCCCCTGGCCCAAGCTCCCTGGGCCAGTTTCCCTTCTTGCTTACAATTCAGGTCCCACAGCCAGCAATGCAAGGGGCCAAGTCCAGAGCCACCGGACCAGTATAGAGCATGTCTGTGTACTTCCCAGGGAACAGTCGCAGAAACCTGTGGTTAAGTAGGGTGAATGTTTTTATTCTGTTTTCCAGGTATAGAAGGGCAGGCCTAGAAAGGGATTATCTGGTCAGACTGTATTCTAGCGGAGTGCTTAATACATCAGATTTTAGACCTGAGAGACCCCTGGGTTATCTGTTGACCCAGCAGGCAGAGGGCCAGATTTTGGGCTTTATGAAGGTAGGGTAATATGCCAGTGAAGGGTGGGAGGGGTGGGGACAACAGGCCCTGAGGGCAGAGCTGGGATCCTGGAGAGGATGGATGTTTATCTCTGTCAGGTCAGCTTTCTCCTTATAAGTAAGGTGCCCATTTCAAAGGCCCCTGATGCCTTCCCTGGATCAGAGTAAAACTTCTACCCAGGTCCAGAGACATTCTGAGGCGTGTCCCAGAAGCCATCATCCTTTGAGGTCAAACAGTCCTTCACTGTCACTCCAGCTGTATCACACTGCAGTGCCCACAGTGGCTGTCCAGTCTCATTTCAGCATGTCTATATCTTCAGTGTGTGTTCTTCAAGTGTTGGAAGCCCCTTGGGGGAGGACTGTGAGTGGGGACATTTGTGTTTCCCTGATTCTTCTGTAAACAGCAGGGGCCCTCTGAACCCCTTGTCATGGAAAGGAGTCTCCTGGGATCCTCTAAGACAGAAGAAGCTACAATCTGTGTGGGGGAAGGGACAAGACTGCTACTAACTAGTCAAGTGACTGTGGCCCAACCATTCCCCTCTGCCTGGCCTTGGTTCCCTTACAGAAAAGTGAAGGAGTTGATAGTCTAGTTGCTTTTTAAGGATGATGTCAAAGTATAAAAAAAGGTTTGCTTCTCTGATGTTTCATGCACGAGCACTAATTAGCACAAATGGAGAAACATGGCGAGCAATAATGGCCCCTAGGCCCCACCTCATGCACCCCCACTCTCTTTCCTCTCCTCCTACCCCTCTGTAATAGATCATACAGGATAGATTACATTAATTTTCTATAAACTATATCAACTTGAGTGACATGTCCTTAAGGGTTGGCTGATTGATATCTACAATGCAGTCTTATAATCTAAAATCATATTAATATTAATATTAAAGATTTTCTGTCCTTTACGCGCACCATTAAATCCGGAGTATAAGGTGAAATTGACAACATACATTTTGACAGCTTATCTATAATAAATATGCAAATCTTGATGCCCACATGTCATCACAGATGCGCAGCAGTTCTCTGAAGATCACAGCATGCCTGTCTCCCATGTGACATTTTCAGCAGAGGATCAGAGCTGGGCGGTGTGAGCAGTGTGAGGTGAACCTTTGCTGGAAGTGACCCTGGCCTCTCCTGTCTGCTCGAGAAAGCCTGTCCTTCATTCAGTGAACGGGCAGGAGGGCTGGAGAAATGACAGCTACAGAGAACAGGGCACAGATTCTTTCAGGGCAGACACAGGGAAATCCAGTTTCCCTCTTGATTTCTCTTATGTCTCAAAGGAGCATCTGTTGTGTCCTGCATAGTCACAGCCAGGCTGTGGCTGCTTAGTACCCAGTCAGAGTAAAAGTTAGTGGCTCCCCCTCAGCCTTGTTCAAACCTTCCCATGGCTTGCTTTGCATTTGTGAAAGAAGAAAGACTATCTCTTCTTCTCGATGAGCACCAAAGGGACTGATTAAGGTAACAGGTGCTCCATCCACAGCAATACCTCAGTAAAGGGGCAGCTTGCAAATTATTTTCTAAATGAGTCCCAGTGCCTCCTGCCCCAAACTGTGTGTAATTAATTCTCCTTCCTGTATTTCTCTTTACCCCAATACCCTACACAGAACAATTTATAACTCACCCCAGTAGCTACTACAGGCTCTCTGCTTCTGACCTACGAGTTCCAGATGACAAAGACCACACAATTCTCTCTGTCCCCAGCCTCATCTTTCCAATGAGATCCTTCTGTGTGTGTGTGTGTGTGTGTGTGTGTGTGTGTGTGTGTGTGTGTGTGTGTGTGGATCAGGGCAATGATCTGAGCCCACGAAGTCCCTCCGGTTCTGGGGTATGTACAGAGCACTTTTCAATGGTTGCAAGGTTGTTCATCTGAGATGAGCTCCAGCCCATCCCTCAAGCCTGCAAACAAGTCCCCAGGGCTATCTGAGTTCCTGAGGCTATGTAGCTTGATCATTGGCTTTCTCCTACTCTGTGAACCCACTTTTGGGGAGAACATCCAACCTTCCTGGTTGCCCCCTCAGTTGGCTTTATCTCCAGTTTCTGGGGTTGCCTTCTTCTGCTCTTTGCCTATCTTCCTTCATGAGATCACAGAGTATCAGTCCAACCGTATGAGTGCTCCTGTCCCTGAACTCTACAGAGTTGTGTGATGAACCACAGTACAATGCTATCATATCTTCTTGCCTTGTGGATTGCTTGGCAGAGAATGAGTCTTCTTCCTTACAGCCAGTCTAGGAAGAAAGTGTTGCCGTAAACTAGTTTCCTGAGACTTGCCATATGAGCGGATTCATTTGGACTGCTTACTAGTGTGTGCCAAAAAACAGAGGCCCTCATGGCTCTGGAAAAGTCTTAGGAAATCCAGTCACCTAGCATCTGTCTCAAGGTGAGAGTTGGTGTGGATCTGTTCTCATGTTCTTCCATGTCTTCTGGGGCCAGGATCAGGGCTTGGAGAAATCCCAGGTCTTCTTTTGGGATATCAAGAATCTGTCCACACCTCCTATCTCTCCTAAGCAGATGGGTGGCTAGAGTCCTGGAGAAAGAATCCCCTGTTTACCACTAAGTGATTGCCATGCCTTCTTTGCCATTGGCTGTTTCTAGTTCTGGGATCCTAAGCCACATGCTTGCAGTCCTGACCAGGGAGGTTTAGTGATCCAGGCTGAGAGCACAGGCTTGCTAGGGGAACATCGAGAAAGCAGGCTTTAAGGCTTTTAGTTTGTGGTTCTGGGAAATTCTGATCCATAAGTGTGTGTATGTTCAGACTATGCTGAGATGACTGTGGAAGGTTCCTTTGAAGGAGGGATGGTACCCCCTACAGGGTGCCAACAGGAGACCCTCTTCCTCGGGCTGTCAGTCTGATTGTCTCCCACATTTTCACATCACCAGCCCACAGTGGTTCTTCACTCTGTGGTGAAATTCTACATTTTCTTTAATAAAGAGTGGCTGATCCATCTACAGTCCATCTGTAGTGAGTCATCAGAGCTGAGGACTGAGGACTGAGGAGACAGGTGGAAGGAGTGAGCCTGCAGTGGGTCTGCAGTGACTTCTGCAGGCTCACTGGGTGTCTGCCATAGGTGTGGGCATTCTAGCCTGCCTTCACTCTGGCACCTGAGGAATGGCTTGGGTACCTGACACACACAGATCATATCTTCTGGGCTGAAGAGGTTAAATGAGACAATATTTGATTATTGCCTGGCTCATTGCCTGGCATAGAGCCAGACCCCCATAAATGTTAGTTTTTCTCTCTGCCTTGAGTGAGTCACATCCGGTTGGAGGGGAAAAGCCCATTTAAGACAAGTTCAGATAATGTAGGAGAGAGAGAGAGGGCATCAGCAGGGGTGCCCTTGGTAGTCGTGCTGGGGGTGGGTGGGTGACAAGGTGGGTGGGGAGGAAAATGGATGGTTACAGATGGCTTAGAAGGCCAACGTCAAAAATAAGAGCTCCAGGGCCTTAGTAAGTCCCTTCCTCCTTCTCCCTCCTCATCCATCCCACAGTTGACCCCAGGCTCTGTTTGTACCTGCTGATCATCTCTTCCCTGTTCCCACCCTGCCTCCGTTTTTTTCCCCTTTTCCCTCTTTTTTTTCTTTTTCCTTTCCTTTCTTTCTCTTTCTTCTTTTCCTTCTTTTCCCTCCCTCCCTCCCTCCCTTCCTTCTTTCTTCCTTTCTTCCTTCCTTCCTTCCTTCCTTCCTTCCTTCCTTCCTTCCTTCCTTCCTTCCTTCCTTCCTTCCTTCCTTCCTTTTTTCCTTCCTTCCTCCCCCCACCCCCCCGCGCCCCCCTATTTGTGCTGATTTGCCCTAATCCCCGATTCAGCTCCCACTTCTTGTTAAACCAAAGGTAGCTGGTAGGGCCGCCCCAAGTGCGTGTATCCACACCACGGAGCAGCCTCGGGGAATATTGATATTAGCCAACCTCTGGCGCCTACCGCCCGCAGTGAAAATAGACGCGGGGCCAATCAATTATCAAGTCATTAAGGGCCCGGAGCAGGGAAAGAAAGGGGAAAAGACCCAGCTTCCCAGCGGGGAGTGACCCAAAGCCGCGGTACTCCCCAACCTTCTGCCCCAATGGGTCCCATGCTTCCTCTCTGATTGCCCTGCTTGCCCTGCTCCCCGCACACCCCTGTTGTCGCTCCCCGCGGTCAGAGTAATCGCCTCTCCGTCTAGGCTTTGACCTGTTTGAGTAGTTCTGGACCCCGGGTAGAGAGGGCCTGGAGCCTCGTTGCCCCTCCTGGGGCAAGGCTCTGGAAGGTCTTTGGGGCGCATTCCTCAGCCAGCCTGGTCTGCTGTTTGCCCTTTTCCTCTCCTGGAACTCCTCGCCCTCCCGTCCTGCCTTGTCCTCTCTCTGCTCCTGACCATCTTGTTTTTTTCTTTAATGACCACCGCTCCCTTTCCAAGGTACCTCTGGTTATATGGCTACCTTCTGTTTTCCAATTTGTCCGTTCCTCCTGAGTCAGCCACAGGGTGGCTCCTACTGTCTCCTTTCCCCACAGCAGGCTCTGAGGGCCCCCAGCACTGCTTTGCCAGCCTGGTTGGAGGGTGGAGAGCCAGCCACTCACTTCAGATTTCAAGCCAGTTTACACCCGTCCTCACCAATTGGAACTGACACTCGGCCCTTCTTACTTGGGGTTAAGGACTTGTGGGGTTCTTCCCATTTTAAATCTATTTTCTTCTAACTCCAGACAATAGCTTTGGTGGAGGGGGAACCTTACATTAGGCCCACAGTGTTCTAGCAGCTGGGAATCCCTGGTAGGTGGTCTGAGTAGGAGCCCTTAGGCATGGATGAGGGTCTGGGTCAGAGACTAGCTTTCAGTAGATGGAATGAGAGTGTGGGTAAATAGATTGTAGAACTTTAGCATTTCTCTTTTTGGGGCCACTCGACTGGTTTTTTATGCTGACCATTCCTGGGGGTAGGGTAGTAAGAGATATGAAAGGTCATTTGGTGATGGGCTAACTACGTATTCTAACGTTTCCATAGGGTCTAAGACAAGCCAATAGGTTCTGTGAACATTTAAACTGATCAGATCTAGAGGAAATGGTATGTTTTCTATTTGAAGAAGGATCTTGAATTTTACAAACAGTTAAATAATACTAAAAGTCCCTTGGGGGTAAAATCAGGGGCTGGAGAGATGGGTTATTGACTAAAAGTGCTTGCTGTTCTCCCAGAGGACCACTTGACTTCTGTCCCCAGCACCCAGGTCAGGGAGTTCATAACAGTCAGTAACTCCAGTTCCAGGGGATCTAATACCTTCTTCTGGCTTCTGCTGGCCAAACTCCCTCCACCCCCACCCCCCCTCACACATGCACATGTAAAAATCTTAAAGAAAAAAAATTCAGGGCTAAGGAAGTGGCTCAGTTGATAAAGTGCTTGCACTTCAAACATGAGAACATGACTTTGACCCCCAGAACCCTACAAAACAAACCCTGTAATTCCAGTGTGGAGAAGGCAGAGACAGAGGCTTGCTAGCCAGCAAGCATAGCCAAACTGCAAAGTTCCATGCCATTGAGAAACCCTGAATTATAACACAAGGTAGATGGCATCTGAGGAAGGACATCCACGTTGTCCTCTGGCCTCCACATGTGCACATGTGTACACACATATGCATACACACACACCCCTAAACTTGTATAAACATACTCACACACAACATACACACACACACACACATACACACACAACCATCTTCACAGTTTCATAGAGCATCCTTTTCCCATGTAAGGCCTTTCCAGGCAGGATGAATCTGTAAGCATTTCCTGTACACTCCTAAGAAATGCAAAGTCCTTGGGCCTGTCTTACCCTCCTATGGCATCAGAACTCCAGGTGGGTCTTAACCATCTGTATTGTTTACAAGAACTCCAGGACACTCTGTGGCCCACTAAAGCTTCAACAACACTAGCCTAAAATGATCCCTGCATTTGGAGGGTGGAAAAGATTGAAACTTCATTTTAGTATTAGAGAATTAGTGGCAAAAAAACATTGTATGGCCAGATGGTAGCAGGACGTATGGTGAAGATTGTCTACTAGTCTCAGAGGCCAGTGTCCTTTAAGGGCACTGGAAGGTGAGACTTAATGCCATCCCACAAGTAATCAACTCTTAAGGAAGACACACATGTTTGTAGAAATGACCTGCATTGGCTAGGCTGTGGGTCTGCCTGAGACATCTAGGTGCTTTATGGGTTCTGAATGCCAAGGTTCTTTTAGCAAATGCTCAGTCTTAGGGAGGGGTGTAGGCATCTCAGTAAAAGATGGATAATTCTGTGGAAAGGATGTGTAGTCATTGGACTGTCAGAAGACACCAACTATTCACACCAACACGCCACCCAGGACCTCCTCAGGTAATCTTAAAGTCTTCCTTGAGGGTCTTCTTCTTAAGGAGACATTCCAAAGTCTAGGAAAAAGGGATCCAGGGTCCTGGAAACCTCTTAGCAGAAGTTTGGGTGCTCTCTGGCACTAGTTTAAGCACTAACTTTGTCCCCAGGAGTTGTGTGGACTTTGGACAAGCCACATAGCCTGTCTATGATAGAAGAACCTGGGTTTGTAGGGCGTGGCACCACAGGGGATCTCTGAGGTCTCTGGGAAAGTCTCTCTGTGTCTGGACCTTAATTTTCTAGTCTATGATGGGACTCTACTAGTAACAAACGATGGCTAATAATACCAACTTATGTAAACCTCAACCAACATAACATCATGTTAGCAGGGCTCCTAAGCTCCTCTTTTGGTTTTCTCATGGCCCTACCTCCTTTCATAGGAAGAAGAGTTTAAACACCCAGAAGCATAGTTAACAATAAGATAAAAGTAAGATCCCTGCTTTGTAAGCCACAAAGAGCCAAGGATGCCACCAATCTTTCTTGAGGCAAGTTTGGTGACTATCAGTTGCTGCTGAGCTCAAGTTTGAATCCAGCATGAGAGAGATCATCAGCCAGGATCAACTCACACTGGCAGGAGCTGAAGTTTCCTAAAGTCCTTCTTGGGACAAAGTGACCCCCCCCCCCAACACCTCTTTTTATCTTCTATTAGCCAGAAAGCTAAGTTAATTAGAATCTGCCATTTTCTAAAACTTGAGTTAATCAAGGTTTATATGTAGTAGTTTTCCCCACAGAACAGTAAAGTGAAGTGATGTTTCCACAAAGAACTCAGTACTCAGTGAAGCCGCTGGGGCGGGAAGGGATCTTCACTGAACCGGAACATCAACCCGTGCTCTGAAACAAACCTGATGTTTCACTCTGTTTAGGCCGTGTGAGAAACAAGCATTCTGTGGGGTGCTGCAAGACAGAGGATGCTTTTGGATTTTCAGGCTCCCATTGGGGAGTGAGGTAAGAAGGGTACCACCTTATTTCCAAACTACCATCTCAGCACATTTTCCTATGCCTTTCTTTCACATAGGGGACACCTCCTCCAGTTGCCCTAGTCCTGGGCCTTTGATTGCTGCTCGCCTGTGACCTTGCACAGCTTCCTAAACTAAACCAAACAACTTTGAACTTGACTCCAGACTGTTCTGAGGTGCTCTTTAAAATCTCTGGGTATGTTCCATCTCCCTAGGCCAGATTCCAGTTCCCTTAGGCTGGGGGGACTTTATGGGTCTCAATCCACTCTGGAAGGGCAGCAGACAATGGGTAGATTAACTCAAAGTCACAAACCCATGGAACTAAAAAGACTCATAAATTAACTAGCCCAACTCTCAGTTTGCTGGTCCAGCAAGCAAATCAAGGTCATGGCTTGGAGGATAGGGAACCCAAATCTTAGCTAACAGCTCATATTTTTTGATCATGCATACAGTTGTTAAGAATTCTGGAGAAATAGGAATTTAAAAAAAAAACCTAATATGAGCGTAAGTTGACAGATGTTTTTGGGGGGAGGTGCAAACAAATGTCACTCAGAATTCAAATTCTTTAAATATATTGCAATAAATTCACTCTTAAGAAATGGTCAGCCAGCAGGATGGGGCATGTGCATGATGAATGTGCACGAGGGATTGCCTGTGTGCGGCTTGGAATAAAACAAAAGATAAAATAAGAAACCAAAGTCTTTCAGTGGAGTGGGGCTTCACTGTGGGAATTAGGATAGATGTGACCACTAGAGCACCAGGAAGCTAAGTGCAGGGAGGTAGATTCATGTGCAGGCAAATCCAGAAAGACTCAAGACCAGTTGCCAAGCCTCACATCAAGGTGCACAGCAGCGTATCTCCACTTTAGCAACGGAAAGGCTAGGTGGGAACGTTTGCCTTGAACCTGTCTATGCTTGACAGATTCCTGAGAGAACACTCAGGAATCTGTGCCTCCCGAAGAGTGGGATGAAGTCTCCAGTGGGAGGGAAAATCATACTTCTTTGCATATTCTTTGGCACTTTTTACCCATTGCATGTGTTATTTCAAAAACTGCAACATGGCAGTCTCCTGGCTCAGCAGTGTTTTCTGGTGAAAGTGTAATCCTAGTATTTGTTCATAGCAAGACTAACACGTTCTCAAGTTCTTCCAACAGAAGACCTTGTATAATTGTCATCACAACCCTCTAAGGTTCTGTCATGATTGTGCGTTTCACCAGGGAGTAAGTAAACAGAGGCAGAGAGAAGTGAAGGAATTTGCCTGTGGTCTTTGATGGGACATACCACAATTGTGGCCCTGCTGAATGTTACACTAGCAGTCACAAATATGCTTCCCATGGGTCTGGACCATCCCCAGGTGTCACTTCCAATAGTGGGAGTGCTCAGGTCAGAGACAGTGCCTCTTCAGTGTCCCCAGAGGAGATGCAACAGGCACATCCCTACCTGTGCTGCAAGGTGAGAAAAGGAAGAATTACCCTAGTTGCCTTGCAGAGCTCCAGCTACCTCGTCACCCATTCAGCTTCCATCTACAAGGAATAGAGTGGAAGCTGCAGAGATGTTGAGAGTGGAGGACCAAACCTATCAGAGAGTGTGAGTTACACATGCCCAAGCCCAACCCTGCGATTGCTATTCTCTGTTTCATTTTCTGTCCCTTTCCTCTGTCCCAGTGGCTTTCCCAGACTTAATGCCCATGTGACTTTGTCTTGACAAGTTCTTTTGGCCTCTTCTCTAATCTTCTCTGGGTTTAGGATTAATAGATTTTTTTTTCCTTATTTGAGATCAATAAAGAGGAGAAAGGGAGGGAGAGGGATAAGAGGAAGAGGGGAGAGGGATGGATGGATGAAGGGAGGGAGATGGAGGCAGAGAAGGATGGATGGAGGCAGAGAAGGATGGATGGAGGCAGAGGGAGGGAAGAAGAGATAGAGAGAAGAAAACCTAATAAAAATTTAAAAAGGAAGGAAAAAGTCGTTAAGATTGTTTAAAAAGACCTGATATCTGGCCAGGAATAGCCAGCTGCTGCTGTCATCTGTGTCTTTAGTTCAGGGAATATCATAGGCAAGTCAGGATCAGATGGATCTTGGATAGTGTCCTGTCGGTAGGGAAGGAACCTGGATGCTGTTGCTTGTCGAACAGCAGAATGGGGTGACAGAGTGAGTTGGGAGGGCTCCAGCAATGCTCTGCCTGACAGAGCAAGGTCTCTCTTCATTCCAGTCTCTTTTCTAGTAGTCTTCCCTCAGGTCCACCCCAATCAGGATCATCTCCAATACAGGAGCTGGGTCTTCAAACTCCCTTTTCCAGAACCTCAGGGTCCCTGGTAAGAACAGACTATGCAGCTGAGCCTGGTCTCCTGGCCTCTTTCAATTTCTCACAGAGCCCACTGAAAATCGCACATGTCCCCTTGATGAGGCTGCATGGGAAAAGCAAAAATAGCACCTCGCTGCTTTTAGCAAAAATTATATCCACCTCGTATGGCTAATGCTGGGTGCCGCATGCTGATCTGCAGCTCTGATTAGCCTTTGATTAATAAAAAATGGGAAAGAGAATCAATTATTTATTTAATAAGAGCAGTTTGTCTTAAGCAAAACCTTTAAGGAAGTAGAGGACTCAGTGGGATGGGTGGGAACCAGAAGTCTTTGGAGGTGAGAAGTTTGGAGGTGGGGGGCTTACATCACTGAGATAGGGATCCCCTGAGCCAAGGATGGATAGGCTGTTCCATGTGATTTAGGGTTAGAGTGCAGCTGTGTGTGAAAGGAGCCATACCTCCAGCACTGAGGTCTGGGTCCAGCTGAGGCCCCTGTGGGTGGGACATGCCCTTCCTTAACTCCTTTACAGGATAGGTTGCTCCTAGGAAATCTTAGGCAGGGGCCTTTGCAGGCAGGCCTCTGCAGGTAGGGCACTTCTGCTTCTGTTAATCTCTGTGTTTCATAATCATATCCATTCACCAAAACCGAGATCAAAGGATGCCCACCCCATGCAGCAACTCCTCAAGCCACATCCCCTCAGGAGATAACTTTTTGTCTTGTGAGCACCCAGGCACTTTGGGTGTGGTCCTGTCACAATATGTATCTTTGTTCTTGGTGTTTTGAAGCCAGGGACAGCCTATTCGTCACCTCTGTGACTCCTGCCACGCATTTGTGAAATAATGCACATGGATCTATGTTATCTTTTGGGGAGACTGCACCCACTATTTACACCAGAATTTTGATTGCAAAACAGACTCTTTGGTTTCAAGATAGCATTTCTTGTAGGCCGGGGCTGTCTTCAAACTCACTATGTAGCTGAGGGTGGCCCTGAACTTCCACGCTTCCAGTCTCCACCTATGGGAGTGCTGGGGTTTCAAGTGTCACCACCAACTCCTTTCAAAGTGGTGGGGACTGAACCCAGGGCTCCCTGTGTGCTATGCAAAGACTCTACCGATTTTGCGATATACAGTCAGCCCTAGGATAGATCTAAGAGAAAGAGTCTTTTGAGCAAAATGGGAAATGGCTGTCTCCACACATTGGAAATGACTAGATTAAAAGCACATGGGCAAGCAGTCTGACGTCTTATTTTCTGGAAATAAGGCAGAGAGTTAAAATAAAAAAACTCAAGTGGTATGATGTTAATTTTCTGACAAAGAATGAATCAAATAATGGCCCTTCGCTTACACATATTTAAACTTGATTCATCTGTCCATTGGAATTATTATTATTCCAGATCCATCACAGTCATGAGGCAGTGACAAATGTCACAAGAGGAGACAGAACTTCAGAAGAGAACGTGTTCTATATTAGAGCACATGTTCATCTGTTTATGTAATTACCAGTGACCTAACACTATCAGTTTACTGCCTGCTTTGGCAAGAGGGCCCAGAACTGCTTAGTCTTTCTTCCCATCTTCATTATCTGGACATTGCTCATGGAAGTTAAGTTTCCCAGAATAATCTGGGTTGTTGCCATTCCTGTCTTCTGAGTTTACTGGTGTGGGTGGATACTTTTAGAATGAAAGCTTTCCAGCAAGCTGACTGTGTGAGTCCAGATGCCACGCCCTGCCACTTCCGCCAGGTGCTGGGCTGCATTCACTGGGAGCTATGTGTTTGCTTATGCAGGAATCAAATGGAGGATCATCTCTTTTTCCACCCTGGGCTTGCCTTGAGTTTTCCTAAATGTTTGCTTTCAGATGTTGTTATTCCAGGAGCTTGCCCTCAGTTCCCGGGATATGAGTTGGTTACCCCAGATAAAGGACCATATTTGCTGATCTACACAGAGCCTACCCAGCAAGGCATCTGAGAAGTTTGGGAATTGAAAGCTTCTTTCCTGGAGTCAGCATCTTTGTCCCTTAGCCACCTCAGGTCGGGGCCAATCCAGTAGTCAAGGGCAGAGGACCTGAGGAAAGGACTTGCTCACTTGGAGAACAAATCACCAAATAATACAGGGACTGGCTTAAAAAAAAATCAGAGCCCTATGGGGACCCCCCCCCCCAAGCTCATAAACCAGATGAATTAAAGGGCAACTATTCACACAGCAGAAGGATCACGTCGGTTCTGAAAGGATTCCTTATAAGGCTCTTCTGATGAGCAAACACAGCACGTTTCAGATAGAATTCGTTGTAAGAAAAGAGATGACAAAAAGAAGATAATAACAATTTGCATCCACTATTTTTGGTGCAGCTCTGTGAGGAGCCAGGCACACCTGTATCTCATCCTCTCGCCAGCAAGTCCCTCTTCTGGAGAGAGTGGGGTGCTGCAGAGGAGTTCAGGGTGGGGATGAGGCACTGATCCCAACTGTCCGTGGATCTGAAGGAAACCTGTCCTCTACATGAGGGGGTCAAGAGTCACTGACTGGCTTTGGCTGCTTAGTGGGTCCTGGCTTTTTGGGGGTATATGCTGATCATTCCAGAGAATACAGGTCTGACCCTGAGCACAGGGCCCAGCTGGAATCCTCACTTCTCACTTGCTCCTGAGCAGTTCCAGGATATTGGCGATATTTTCCTTATGGCATCAGTGCAGTGTTTCCCGTATCCACATAGTTAAATTAGTTATCTGGATAGAAACCTCAGAGATGATGTATCTAGTTGTCAGTCGTGACTTGGTGCTAATGGCACTACAATTTGGTTACAGTCCTTGCCGTCATTAATCATTGGCCCCCAGCCGGCTGTATACCAGGGTGCTGGGATGTGGAGGGCGGGGCCAGCTCCTACAGAAGGTACCCAGCACTCAGGCTGGGGTGGGCCCTTCTTCCTCTGGGAAGGGTTCAAGCTCACTTAGAGTGTTAGCAACCACCTCTCAGTCCCTGTTGCTACCCTGAAACCAGCCCTGTGCACCTCTGTTTATTAGCTTCATGCTACTTATGCTAATAGCATCCTGTAAACTATTTCTGAGTATTAACATCTGCCTCAAGCAGCCGACTTTCACTTACAGAAACTGATTTCAGCTCAGTCAAGCAAATAAACAGAGAAATCAAAGCAGGTGGCTGAAAGTGAAGGAGGGATTCTCCATTCCTGCATTCAAACCATTGAACTCCACTAAAGCAGCCATAATTAATATTCAGATAACTATATTCCAACACACAGGATAAACAAGATCATTTAAAGGATGCAAAATACACCTCCAGGGCCAGAGGAGAAGAGAGGGAAGAGGAGGCAGAGAACGGAATGTGAATGTGAGTCACTACCCACCCTGCTCTATGCGGTGGATGGTTACAGCCTTTGAGAACAGGTGATGTGCCTCTTAAGGCCAAGAAGCTGGGTGTTTACAGTGCCAAGGCTGCAGCCTGGCAGGTGTGGGGCTATGCAGTACTATCTGGCCTCAAGGAACCCAGAGTGCTTGAGTTGTCTACACTGTAGCTCTGCTTGTCCTGGGAATGCTGCTATCACATGCCCAGCCCAGGAGGGGTGGCCTGTCTTCCCTATGCAGATCCTCCTGTGAGGTACACCAAGCTGAAAGGCCTCTCCAGCTGTGAGGAGGCTTTCTAAAGTGATGGTTCTAGAATTAGAATAAATAAACCTCCCTGAATGATGTTGGGCAGGCTGAAGCCTCCTGATATTAATAAAGGTAGGAGAGAGTACATGCCTGTTGGGTTTTTCTGCATCTCTTTGTAGTTTTTCCTTGTCAGTCATTTCAGAATTAGAATAAGACTGACACCACCACCCAGAACAGATTTGGAAGCCTGTCTTTCCTGTCTTGCCAGGGCTGACAGACTTCCTGACCCTGTCCCAACATAACTGGCTAACATACAGGGTGAGATCCTCGGTCTGGCTTTCAACTGGCTTGTCATATTCACTTACAGTGATGGGGAGGGTATGAGAAGTGACCAGTGGGTCCCTTCACCTAATGTGGTATATACTGCCATTTGTGAAAATGAGGCCACCCAGAGATAATATATACACGGGTGTTATTTGATAGCAGGATTATGCACTGTAAGCTCCAGAGAAACAGCAAGCAACCAGGTCCCGAGTGTGCAATCCAAACCAGCCCTGAGTACTTCTGGGTTGTGGGGCAGTCACCAGGAGAAGGCCACTCACAGCAGTCATGCTGTCACGCAGCGGCATCCAGATTGGCCATGCACAGGGGAGAGCAGAATCGCCCCCATGGTAAAAATGTCCCTGCAGACTTTGTCTCTTTCCCCCCATCCCCCAGTTCCTGTAGTTGCAAGGGCCCTGCGGCTGAACAACAAATGTGATAAAAACTTTAATTTCCATGTTGGGGAATCATCCAGAGCCCCTCCATGCCTCTACTCCTGTGCATAGGTCCTTTCTGAATCTGTCCCATAAGGGTGGAGCTGACGACGCTCAGAGCTGAAAGCTGTGTCCTGGGGGCTGTGCCTCTGGAGCCACTGCTTTGTGGTTGAAATTTCCCCTGATGCTGGGAATTTTTTTTTCCTGGTTTCCTTGGAAATAACTCTCTGAATCACAGCTGTTTGTGGCAATGGGGGAGGTGGGGGAATGTTCCCTGGAGGGGTGTTGGGAGGAGTAGAGTGGCAAACAGGCTTCTCCAGGGAAAATTGCAGTGTCTAGGCCCCGTGTGGTGTGGAGGAGGCCCAGTGGTCTCTTGGAATCTCTGAGGACAGACATGAAGAAGGGTTCATTCTGGACAAATGGGAGCCTCCCTTTGTGCTTTCCTGTCGTCTCCACCCCTTTCAAAGGCAGCGGATGGAGCTGCAGCCATTTTTCCAGCTCGGGCTATTTATGAGTCCCCAGCTATAGGTCTGCTAGGGGACACTTGTGCTGTAGGTGCCTTTTCTCCATGGTTTTGTCTAATGTGAACATCACAGCACCCAGGAGAGGTGGGCAAGGCAGAGCCTGTGGTTTGCATTGCATACAAGCAGAGATGCAATGTCGGGGAGGGTGTTGTTCACCAGGTGCAGTGCTGTGAGTGAGCGGCAGAGACGACAGAAAGAAGCCCTGGCACTGACCCCACCTAGCAAGTCCTGCTATGGTCTGTTGCTGCTTCTTCCCATCCCTGGAGGCTGCAGTCACCTCTGTTCCATACAGTCACAGGCTGTACACATGCAAAGGCTCTGAGCTGACTGCGGCTTCATACGTATTCTTGCACACAAAGCCTGGGAGGGATGCAGGTGACCCTCACTACCAACAGGGGTTGTTCTCAGCTAGGGAAAGAGAAGAATGTGTGAACTGCTTTCACAAGATCCACACAAGGAAGCCGAGGATAGATGGGACCTGGTGGGGCCATCACTTGGTGTGTCCTGCCACAGGTCTTGGTGATGCTCTTTACCCTCCACCCTTAGCCTCCATGACACCTTCTGGAACCCAGCTCTCATCAACCTTCCACCTCTAGCCCCTCCTCCAGTCTCTTTCTCAATTATCATTACCACATCATCACTGTCATCTTAATCTCCAAACTCTCACCACCCAACCCCCAAAATACTGGTCCTCAGAGTCACAAGTGGAAAAACCTAATTCAGATGAAATCTTTCAGAATCTGGGAAATTTCAGCTTGGGCTACAGAAAACCTGGGCTTCTCGGGTGGGATTGTGCCCTTTATTCAAGGGATGGAGTCCCCGAGGAACCCTGAGATGTGTTTTTGCAAAAGCAAGCCAGGTTCCAAGGGAAGTATATTTCTCTTCATGGCAGGGAGGTTTGTGTCTGGCCTGTTCTCTATCAAAGGACATGCTTATCTGTCAGACATCTGAGAAGGGACATGAGAACTATGGCTTCTGGCAGAATGTTTGTGATTGTTTTGTCCACCCAACTTGAGGCAAACAGCCTGGCAGGGGGTGGTATGGTATCCCACTGGGGTTCTCGGGGTTTGTAATGAAACTTACAAGCGTCACACAGGCAGTTCCCACCCTCTTCCTTCTCTGAATGCCAGCCACAGGAAGCATGGTTATTTTATGTCACACCAGGCACAAGCTCTCTTAGGGGGAGACTTTTACTATTCCAGAACTGGGTATAGAACCCAGGACCTTATGCATACTAACTAGTCAAGAGTGTCAGTGGTTTGTGCTGGGAGTGAAATTTAGGTGGCCGTGTCCCTGGCCCAGCTGCACAGAGGTCCTGGTGCCCTCTGCTGGCCACATCTGAAAACACAGTCAGCCTGTAGTGGGCATTGGGGGGGACCTTCTGAGGCTAGCTAGACCTCCTGAGGTGGGAAGGTTTGCCAGGTTGTTGCACTGTGGGTCCCCTAAGCTAGCCAGCGTGCATTTGCGTAAGGATGCATGTCTTCTTATGTTTCTACCTTTTCATGCTTGGTCTGGCTGTGGTTGTTACTAGCTGTGTAGTCCTGGACCAGCAGACCAACTCTAGTAGACTCTATTTAATTACTTTTAATATTTCATTAGTCCTAGAATTGGGTGGCGTGGTGCATGTCTATGATCCCAGCATTCTGGAGAATGACACAGGAGGGTTGCCACACATTTGAAATTACATTGGGTGACATCTTGAGTTCCATGCCATTTTGGGATACAGAATGAAAACCTGTCTCAGAAAAACTGAAAATAAAATGAAACAAAATGCTACAACAAAGCCAAATGAGATCCATGCGTCCTTCAGGCCCATTTCAAATATCATACCACGTTCATGATCTCTGCCCTCATAATCTTTGCATTCAGGACGCTGTGCCCAGCACAGGCTGTGAATAGTTGATACCTGTTATGTTTCTTTGTGTTCTGATGGCTACCTCCAAAAAGAGCACCCTAGGAGCCCCCAACACAGGGTCTTTTCTTTCTTTCAAAATTCTTATTCTTATTCTTGCCATTTATGATGTGTATGATGTGTGTGTATGGGGTACATGTGTTCCATGGTTCAAATGTGGAGGTCAGAAGAACACTTTGTAGATGGAGCTGCTTCTCTCTTTGCATTTTTATGTGACTACCAGGGACCAGAGTCAGGCTGGCAGGCTCGTTGGGCAAGTGTTTCACCTGCTGAGTTACATCTCTGACCCGGATCTTTGTGTTCTAATTGTTGCTTTGGGGTTACTCTCATTTCCCAGGAGGGTTTTGGATCCTTGAGGGCATCATGTACAGAAGCAGGAGTTTAGTGCTTCGCTGAACACAGAGTGCAATTTTGACACATGAAGCAGTCACACATGTGGACCTCTCTCCCTCCTTCAGCAGAGCCACTTGGATGCTGTGGCTGTGACTGAGCTCCTTCCTGGCACCTCCCTGCATTGCTCTCATGGTCCTGGTGATGGTCTCTGCCCTAGGCTTTCTAGCCAGGGCCTCTGGTGTTCCGGTCTCCTGCCTGATGAGGTCCTCACTGGAGGTCCTTGTCTTATATCAGTGCTCTCCATGATCTCCTCTTACTCCCACTCTCCAAAGCTGCCCCAGTGCAGCCAACACTCCTGGAGACTATGCTAACAGCTTGAATTTATTAATAGCTCAGTGCGTGCTGAGAACTTCACATGTATCACCTCACGTAATGTTCCTAATAAGCTGGCCGACAGCCCCAATCTTCTCTTTATAAAGAAGAAGCGAAGGCACAGAGAAATCGAGCCCTTGTCTAAAGCCACACAGCTAGAAAGTGGGAGGGCGAACATTTAAATGCAGTCAGTTGGATTCTGGAGCCTGGGTTCATAAAACTGGAGATAGGAGGCTTGAGACAGAGGATGAAGACTAGTTCTTAAAGATGTGCACTCACAGCAGCCTAAAGACATGCATGTACAGCATATCCGAGGGAGGTCTCTACATGCTGGTTTCCATATGCACTCATCAGCCTGTGTAGGCACAACACCTCGCTCCATTCCCCATGCCTTAGAACAGTGCCACATCGTGAAGGCAATGCTGCATCAGAGGCACACACTGCTTAACACGTTCCACTTAGCTTATTTCTACTATACGGTAGTGCAAAGGCCAAGCACAGTCAGTAGAAATTGTCCCTTGAGGTGGCTGGGAGCTGACTTAGTCAGACATACAAATGTGAGGACAGGAATTAGAGCCCCCAGAACTACCACACAAAGCCAGGCACACACAGGAGTGTGCCTGTATCACAGAAACAGGAGGAGCCCCGGGGGCTTGCTGACCATCAGTCTAGCCAAATTAGTGAACTCCAGGTTTAGTGAGCAGTGATTGGGGAATGACACTCGGCCTCTGGCCCTGTGCACATGTGTGCAGTGTGTCTGTACACACACAAATGCAGATAACACACAGATGCATACAACAGCAACAACAGCAGCAATAACACACAAACCATGCTCTGCTTGTTGCTCTTTTCCCAGGCACAGTATGGTTGGGATGCAGCAGCAGTATGTTGTACTTCCAGTCAGGCTGCAGTCCGGAGCCAGTACCATCACACTCTCCAGAGCCATGTTGCTGAGCTCAGGGAGGTGGTGTTAAGTGCATCTTCTACTCATGTTTTCAGCTCACCAGTGTGTTTATGAAGACCGAGCTTCATAGGAGTCCAGGACATCCTTAGATACTTTTGCTTATTGAATACTGCAAAGATAGCTAATGAGATGGGGGAAGGGACTAGATTTTTAATTTCACACAAATAAGATTGATGTAAATGAACATAAACAATCTCATGTACTGACTATAGTACTGGTCAGATCCTGGGGGCTATTTAAAATTTGGACAGAGAATTTGTGGTCATGCGGTAATCGGAGACTGAGATGTTATACACAAACAATAAATGGTAGTGTGCATTTGTCAATGTGAATCCCCGTGCCATCCTTTGTCCTTCCTTCCCAGGACCCTATTTTCTGAAGACCACCCTTTGGCATGAGTCTCCATCCAGGTATCCCTGATGGTGACAAGAATGAGGCTTTAGATTCTGTGTGTGGGAAGAGCAGTTTGGGGTACAGCCCCTGGTGGGGGACTTCCACTTGCCTGCAGCCAGCAGGACCTAGATGGGATGCTAATGTTCCTGAAGGTCTGAGACCACACATTGCCTCCTCCGGTCTAGAGTTCTCTGTCCTTTCTGGCAGATGCATCTTTAATGTGTATGTAACTCAGAAGCTTCTCTCTGGCCACGTTGATTTTATTAAGGTAAAAGAGCCACCAGTTTCCTCCGACATTTGGTAGCGGCTCTGGGGTCAAACAGAAGTTCCTGAGGGAGACAATATGGTAAGACCAGGCTCCAGGGGCCCATGGAAGATGGGACAGGGGCATGTGGGTGATAATGACATGGGTCGCTGGACAGGGAGGGTGGAGTCTCTAGTCAAAGCAACAGGGAAGCAAGGCGGGAGCTGAGCGACCTACATCTCCACTGAGAATCGGCTGACTCACCCCTGGATGGTAGCTCTAACTCGGCCTTGGCATCATGGGAAGCCAGCACCCCAAGAGAGGGCAGCAGTAGAGGCTGAGCAAAAATTGGGGTGAATGTATGAAGCTACAGCATAAGAGATTCAGAGGGGAGCATTGGAAGGGTGCGAGGGTATGTGTGGACTTTGCTAAAGACCAAGGGTCAGAATGTGGGCCTAAGTTCACCTGCATGGAGTACTTTGCCAGGAGGCAGGGCAATAGGGCTCAGTGTTCATGTGTGTGACTTCAAAGTGCACACTGTGGACACTGTAACTTAACTGATGTTCAGTGTGTACCAAGTAAGACCAACAATTGCAGCAAGGAAGCCTGGCTTAACTCATTCAGTTTTAAATGACTTTAAAACCACGATGCCTGGATCTTGCTCACACTCTAGCTCCTAACTTTACCCCAAGGGCTTTGAATTCACTGCCTTCACTGGGCCTCTACCTATGTTTGTTGCAGGCTTTCCCATCTCAGCACCACCAAAACAGAATTTCGAACACCCTCCTCCCAATGCATTTGTCCTTTAAACAGCATTCACCATCGAGCAGGTCAGATTGTCCTTGGTTCCTTCATTTCTTCATGATTTCCACAACACATCCTGACTAAGGTATGCTTTGAACATGCTTTTCCCACTCTAATCTCGACTCTAACTTTGCTGCCTGGCTGCTCAGGCTGGCGTCTGTTGTCTTCTGGGTGTCTGGCTCCATAGAGCAGCTGGGGAGTTAGCTGGGGAGTGTTTTAGAGCATGCGTCTCATTGGTAGAATACAATTCATGGCTAAAGCTCCCTTAACCCATCAGGCTCATCACAGCTTGTCTTTGTCAGCTTTCTCCTACCGCAGACTCCCCTCTACCCCGTGACACTCCCGACATCCTGGTCCTTCTCTGCCCCTGGAACACACGAAGGCTGTTACTGCTTCAGGGCCTTTGCATCTACTGTTCACCTGCATGTGATGCTTTTCTGACTTTTTAGGCATGCCTGGATCTCAACTTCATGTCAGTATCTCAGGAGGCTTCTCCTTACTCACCCAGAATACTGTGGCCTCAGCCATGCTGCACCTCATCTGTAGTTTTTAATTCCCAGCTCAGCACTTACAAATACTCAGATATTTAATCCTTTATGTATTATCTGACTTTTCTCATGGCAGTATAGGTATGTGAGAGTCAAGGATTCATCTTCCTTGGTCACTGTTGTGTCTCAAGTAACTAGAGCTATGCCTGGCATGAAGTGGGTGATCAATAACTGTGAACGAATGAATGAATGATCTAATCCGGATGGTGCTCTTCTGAGAAGGCTTTTTGCCTAGGGTAGAAGTATGAGCTCCTGAATGTGATTCCTGGACTGGCTCCTGTGTATGAACTGCAAGACTAATTAAACTCATTCATATTTGTGGAAATGCAAATATAATTTTATTTACCAATGACTGTAATAAAGGTAAATGCTCCTTGCTTAAACAAACAATTCACTTTGGGAATAGAGCTGTAAACAGAAGCAATAAATAAACACTCGTTATTGAGTGCTCACTGTGCCTCCACTGAACTTCAGGAGCCCGCTGCTCTGCTCTTCCATCACAGCGTTACATGCGTATGGAGACTGAAGCCCAGCTTGGAAGTCTTTTTCATCCAGAGACGAAGAGACTTAACCACACAAGGTGCTAGCACTCTGAACCAGGCCTGTGGCTCTTGGAGCACAGCTTGATGTCTTGACTACACCCTGCGGAGTTACTCAAACTCTCCATGCCTCTGTTTCCCTGCCTATAAAACAGAAATGGAAGCTTCCCCTAGGAAGACAGGAAGTACTAAATGAGATGGTGTACCAGAATGCTTGGTGGTGTGCTGGCTGTCAACTGATAAATACGTGCTAACAGTTCTTTTCTTATTATTATTGCTGTGATTATCACCATTATGCAAGACTGTTCTAGATGCTTCTACATATTCTCATTTAATTGCCATAATAACTCACAGAGTCAGTGTTATTTCTGGCTTACAGGTTAGGAGGAGCCCAGTACTTGTAGAATAGCAACCACTGCCCACCACCATCCTGTAGTGGTCAAGTGTGAAACCCAAGTCTTTGGACTTCGTGACATTCTCCCCAGCTGTCTCCAGAGTGCCTCCAAGGATCAGGGATATTTCCTGATCTGGCTTATTTCCTTTACAGCCAAGCACTGGTCACAAACCCCATAGTCCCTGTGTGGACCCAGCCTTTCCATCTGTCCCCAGTTTGACTGTGGCCCCAAGGCAGTTCTTAGATTCTCTTATGGTCAACCCCATCTGCATCTTCCAGGGTTCTGAATGGCTGTGCCCTGGACTCTGAGCCAGCAGGAACCTGGCAGGGTTAGGGAGTGAGGGGTTTTCTGGGCTCTGGCATTCTGTTCCTAAGTGAAATTATCAAGACCTAGAGAAGCTGGTGATAGACTCAAAGTGTCATCCAACCCCCAAGCACTAGCACCTGACCCACCTCCCTAGCTGCTACCTTCTTCACTTTTGTCATTTACATAAAGGACTTGTGAGAGTCACCAAGGTAGCCCAGTGCAGTGGGGCAGGCAGTGTTAACATAGCTTGGGGGTCTTTGCTGAGTGTTCACTCACCAGGAGTCCTGAGCCTTCCAGACAGGGGCTGATGCTATTGTATCTACAACCCCAACAGTGAGCATCCTGGACTGGGGCTGCTACAGGGTAACGAGATGCCAGCCCAAGCTGGAGGCTCTTGCCCTGGATAGGCTATGGATGTCAGCAAACATTCACAGTGGATATCTTTTGGAGAATTAAGCCACTGGTCTCATTTTCTTCTCAGAGCCACCCCATCCTCTTTACTCTTTCTATGACATACACTGTTAAAAACAGAGGATAGCATGTACAATCAGCTTAATGCTGAGAAAAGCTACTGGATCTTGCTGGGTGTGGAGAGATAGTCCCTCTTGTTGCTCCAGATCATTGAAGAAGCTGCCATGTGAGACAGGTCCAGCTAGGGACCAGGAGAGCCCTGTTGGGTTCATGATGCCACAATGGTGGCTTGCTGTGAAAAGTTCCCAGACTTAGGAGGCTGGGCTGGGTTGCATAGTGGGGGTCTGAGGCCCTGGGCTGCAAGATTCAAGTTCCAGGGACTCAAAAAGTAGTAGTGAAAGGATTCAAGGAGGGGACACTGTGCCTTGTTCAAAGCAGCTAATTTTGGTTTGAGGGGAAAGGAAAAGAGTACACCAGGCTGGGGAACAATTAACGTCCCAGGAAGGGCCAGGTGAGGGGAGAACACAGGCAGTGAGACCGGGGTGCCTGGACTGTGAACTCTCTTGACTTCTCTCTTTCAGTTGTTCTGTATAGCTACAATGAAGCAGGCTCACCATGTCCCTGGCACTGTGCCAGGTGTTCTACCTAGATTACAGCACTTCCTGCTCACAATACATTTCTTTAGGCACCATGGATTTCTCGCTGGTTAGAGAGGGAAACTGAGGCTGGCTCAAGCAGACACACAGTTGTCCCCACAGCAGCAGCTGGACTTGTACATGGTGATTATTGCCTGTCTTATTGAGCTTTGTTACTCCAGATTACTCTCTCTGCAGCCATCTGGGTCTAGGAAACACTGGGAAGCCTTGCTAACTGTAGAGCAGGAGGGGGACTCCACAGGCCCAGGACACATGGCTTCACTCCTGAAAACCAAGAAATTATCTCAAGGCTCAGTTGTGCATGTGTAAGCATGTTCATGTATCTGTGGATGAGAGCAAGACCATATCCTATAGGTGGCAGACATGTCCCTATAATAGATATGCCAATGGCCTGAAGAATGAGTTCTGGTGTGTAGGTAGATGGAGATGTGGCAGGTTGCATCCTGGAGAAGAAGATGGAATTGGGTGACTCTTGGGAGGTATTCCACTTCAATGCAAGAGAAAGACACAGCATTCTGACAACCTGGCCTTGGAGATGAGCCTAGGGTTCCGTGGATCAAGTGACAGGGAGTTCCTTGGGGTTATTATTCAACTGTAGATCCCTATCCCTATCTGTAGGGAATTGGGAAGTCTGGTGTGAAGGTCATGGCTTTCACTTCTTCCAGACTTCCAGGAAACTGGAACAGGCTCCTAGGGATATTGGGGAGCATGGCTCCTTCTAGCTGCAGAAGTCAAGCAGGCTCCTGTGGAGACTTCTGGAAAACCTGGATAGGAGGAGCACGGCATCCCCCAGGAATGGTCAGGTCTCTGTATGCGTGCATCCTGTAGCCACCAATCTATGTTTGAGATTTCAAGACTTATGGTGAGGTAGGACCCCGGAGAGTTCATGCTTGCCTCAGATGTGGTCTGGGGGTAGGTCATTGTTGATTCCCAGTAGCTAGAGTCAACCTCCAGAGACTTAGGAAAGAGGCAAAAGGTTTACTTGGGGATGATGTCTACACAAGAGATGCCCACATTAGCAAGGCAGAGGTGCATTTGATGTGAGGGTATTCCCTGGGCTTTACTATGGCCCTCCTGGGCATTGTGCTTCTCTCAGGATATGCTGTTTTCAAGCACAGCCTCTGGCATCCTGATCTGGTCTGACTACCATCTGTTCCAACCCAGACGGAGGAGATGGGATGGGGGCCTCTCTCCTCATTGTAGCTGCCTTTCTGTCTCTAGGCCTGTCTCTGTTTCTGCTCTCCGTCTCTCTCTCTCTGTCTCTCTCTCTCACACACACCTGCACATGTGCAAGCAACACACAGGCATGCACGCATACACACACACACACACACACACACACACACACACACACACACCCTGAGTATCCAGAAGAACAGTAAGATTTCTGTCTGGATGACACTGTCTGACTTCATGTTTGCTCTTGCTATAGTCCTTCTTCACAACAGTTCTTCCCAGGGCCTGTCCAGAGACACCCATGCTCATGCACATTTGCAGAGCTGCAGGAGTGCCCACCCAGGGAGTTGGACTCATCTTTTCTGTTTTTTCCGTGCACTTGGTAGAAACTGTAGTCATAGACGTACACACAATCTGTCACTAAAAATTGGCCCAGCTGAGCCGTCACAGCCCACACACGCCTGCATAAACTCAGCATGTATGAGCGCACACGTCCACACATCTCCTTGCCTGGGTCTCACAGACTGAGATTGGCATGTACTAATATGGAAGAGGCATGCACTGGTTACACACACACACACACACACACACACACACACACACACACACACACACACACTTCTCATTTCAGCCACACTGAAGGGTTCCAGATCTTGGAGCCCTGCCCAAGATCCTCAGGTTGGGGACTGAGATGGTCTTGGCATGAGAGTTGTATAGTTCTAGATCTGGGAGAGAGAGGATGGGGCTTTCCCAGGACAGGGGATCTTTCCCATCTTGGAAGAACTGTGTCTTTTTCTCTTTTCAGATTCAGCATAGAAAACTCAGCTCTTCTTTACATAGATCCAGCATACATGGTGTGCACTCTACACACAAGACAAGAGTTGGTGCAAAGCCGGAGTATATAACATAAATCCACATGGGCTGCCCCAGAAGACATGTCACAGTGTACATGTCCTAGTGCCCAGAGGTGCCTTCTACCACACTTCACCCTTGCAGCCTTTGCCAAGTATGTCTGTGCAGAAAAGAGGCTCATGTTCATTGTCTCCAGTCCAATGCTCAAGGATGTGGCATTCAAGCAGGCTGAATCCTGCCTGGGAATTCAGCAGTTATAGAGACCCAAGTGGACTTACTCTAAGATCCTGAGGCATTTATCTTAAAGAATAACTAAAGCAGTTGTATTTCCTGATGAGCACCTTCACCAGTGTATACCTCAGTGAGCATTCTCTTACTACAGCTGAGCAGAGTCACTTTATCTACCACGTGAATTCCTACAGAACAACAAGAGCCACACAGACTGAGAGCCCTTTTAGGTGGTCACAAGACTGGGTGAGCAAAAGGGGTATCTCTCTGGCTCTGAGCCATAGCATTCTAGTACAATCTTGGCCTGGGGAACACCCTTTTTAGCTGCCACCACTTCTGCTGCTCATGGGCCTTAACTTTATCTAGCTGCGAAGTGCTTAATGTCAGTGCATAGGGCTGTGTGGCCCTTAGGAGGTCTGCCTTCAGTCTCTCCTTTGCTGTTGATCAGATGAGCAAAAACCTGTCCTAGATCCAAAGACTGACAGAGACAGATGATGAAGAGGGAGTACATAAGAAAAGGGCCTTCTGGACATTTGCTGATTTCTAATGAGGATGTCATCTCAGCTTGGTGGTGCTCTTGGGATACACAGGGGAGGACTTTTGGCCTCTAGTCTGAGCTAAAAGGGAACTGAGGGCCTCTTGTGCCTGTTTTTCCTCTATCCTACACCATTTCCATCACTTCTCCTAGCCAGCTGGCTTTACTTCATCTAACAAGTTAGGTCATTCATGTGTGTATGTGTGTGTGTGTGTGTGTGTGTGTGTCTGTGTGCGTGATAATTAAGCTTTGTCATTAGAGACAGTTTTGTGTGCTTATGTATATCCAGGTCTCTGTGTGTATCTCTATGCATGTTTTTTTTTTTAATGTGTCCATGTGTCTGTAGGAGCATTTCTTTATGTGTGACAACACACACTTGAATAGATGTTCCTGTGTGTGTGTGTGTGTGTCCCTGTGTGTGGTATATCTGAAGGCAGTTGTGTCTGTAAGTGCTATCTCTATGCACCTGTAGATGTGTACCAGTCTTTTTCTCTGTGTGTCTGCATCATTTTCAGATCCTCCACATGAGGTGGCAGGAGATGACATAAGAAAACATTAGCTGGTACATTGCAGGGTTCCCATTCTCTTGCCTGCAGATGCTGGTGATGGAGATGACCTCTGCCTTCTGTAAGAGGAAATGTGGTTGCTTGAGAATGAGAAGAATTGGGTGTGTGAAGCTATGTCGAGCTGCTGTTGTCAGAGAGTTCATTTTCTTCACACTCAAAGGGACACAGTGACATCTCTGTCACTTTTGATATGAGGATTTGATGAGATAATAGAGGCTGTGTGTGCTACATAGTAGGTGCATTATCAACTTTCCTGTCTACCTGTGACTTTCTGTGCTCCCTCTGTTCCTTGTACCCTGAAAGGGACAGTGAGAGCCACTTGGTATCCTGTAATTTGGATGGATGAGCCTAGACATTTAACTGTTCCCATTGTATGTACCCACCTTATCTAATCCACACAATGACCCTAATGGATGATCTGAGCAGTTACACTGCAGTATTGTAAGGGAGGAGAAATAGAGGCTTGGAGTGAGTGGAAAGGGGACTGGACTTTGGTAAAGTCAGTGGCCAGGACTAGGTGTATGGGTAGATTGCTTTTGGTGGACCGGTTCCCCCTGCAGAAGACAATATTCAGGGTACCAGTCTCTTACACGCCCAGAGGCTCCATGAGGCCAAGGATATCTCATAGTTGTAAAGTCTGAGCAGAAGGATGATGTACATAAGCCCCCAACACAACTGGACTATGAATCAACCCTCTGTACAGAGTCAGAGGGGCAACTGATGTAAAAGGTGGCCACTCACAGAAATGTATCCTTTCATCCAAACAGTGAACTGGGGTTATGGACACCAAGACAGTTTCATTAACTGCATCACCTAGCTTATTTGCAGCATCTGACCCTGTATGACATGTGCTGTTTTCCTAAAACACAAACCACAGCAAGGCAGTGTGGACTGTCCTCGATGGAAGGCAGGGAGATCCCAGTTATTTTATAGAAGGAGCATGTTCTACCAAAACACCTTAGAAAAGGATGTATTCATTTGCACATTTAACACAGGACAGTGTTGTCAGGGAGATCTTAATCGGTCTGTGGTGGGTGCCCTACAGCCGGGGGCTGCCCAGCAGGCTAAGCTCCAGGAGTCTGTCTGCTGGTTCAGCAGCCTGCCTCTGACTCTGGTTTACCCAGACATCCAATCTCGTCTCACCACCATACATACCAAGCCCAAGCTGGTCTGCCCATTCTGGCAGGATTGATTAGGTTGTAATTTTCCGTCATCATTCCTTTTTCATTTTTCTCTACAAAAAAGGTAAAATTGTACCTGGCTACCACAAAACTAAAATTAAGTAAAATACAGGAAAGCATTTTGTGTGGTAAAATGGCACATAAACAGAAGGCATGTGGTAATATGACAAACTAGGAAGGATATCTATGATACAGTGTGTAAGATGGTGTGACTTTAAATGACAAACCGACTTTTGTGCATAGGCTGTGTGTGCATAGTGAACACATGACTTAATGTGGCATACAATGTAGTTTATGGTATGTTATGCAATGCATAGGATATTTAGTGTTTTTTGACATGTTCTATTCACAAAGTCACTGAAAAGTAAAACCAAAATCAGTCGATGTTAGGCATTTTTTGACATTCAAAACACAAGCCCTGGGAAGATATCATCATTATAAGCAATGTGACCCATTGGCTGGAGGGGAGGTCCAAGGGGAAGACAGGATACCCTGGCACAGTCTGGCTAAGGGGTGAAGCAGAGAGAGGGCCATCTTGGGAGGAGGTGGAGGAGCTGGGCTTGTCAGTGATTGCTCCTTCCATTTATGAAGCCAGATGAGGAGCTATAGGGCTTGCGGTGGGCCCTGTGTCTGTTGATTAGCTGGCGATTATATTGATGATGTAATAAAAATTCACTTTGTCTATTAAGTTTCACCAGGACAATCAGAGAGAGATTAGATAAAAATCAGAGGAAATGAATAACAGAACAGAAGTGGAAAGTCATGAGTCTTAACCACCATGGTCCCTCTCTCTTCCTTTTTGCTGTCCTGAAGAGGAGGGTGTCAACAAAGAGACCCCATCCCCAGCACCCAGCACAGCTAATTGCTCCAGAAACTTCCCGAGCATAGCTTCTCTCTAGATGGATTTGGTGTTGCAGATACGACACTGGATTAAATTTGCCGTTCATATTTAATACTTTAAACTTTTAGTATGGCTGCTGATCCTGCTGGCAGACCAGAATGATGGGTCTGGGTCTCTGTACTGCTATAGCACAGCAGACATAACTCCACATGTACCTCATTGCTCTGAGCCAGGTAAGCCCATGCTACTTAGGGACCTCTCTACCTGGCAGTGTCTCATCTCCCTCTGGCATAGTCTGTACTGATGTAGACACTTCTTCTCTTATGGTGCAGGCTCCGAAGGGCCTGTTAGGAGGTACATGTCATGATGATGGTCACACATTAATGTCCATTAGCCGCCAGGGGCACTTTCTGCTCAGACTGATCTGTCAGATCAACAAGAGGCTGGACTTTGAAAAGATAGGAAAAAAAGGTCACTTTGGGCTGGTGCCCATTGCCTGAGGGTCCCGGGTTCTGGTTTGGGCACCTGGGGCTTGGGGTTTGGAAGATGAGTGTGGAGGAGGTGGAATGACCAGAAACTGGGAAGATGCTAGGCAAACATGGTTGGTGACATCCACACGTCTGTAGGGAACTGAAAGACCCCAGTACACCTGAAATCTTGGAGATAACTAGCCCAAGGTTCTGTGAGAAGCCCAGCTCTGGTTTCTGCTGCAAACTCCTGGGAGTCAAACACCAGGATCAAGGTCTACAAGTAGGGGCTTTCTATCATCTAAAGAGCTGAATCTGATGTTCTCATCTCATCTCTTCTCATTGTTCTGAGCTGTTTTCTCTCCCTAAGTTGGGGGAGGCCCTTCACTGCTGCCTGTGAGCCCCTGCCATCCTTGCACAGGAGTGCTTCTTACACAGAGAGCAATACTTCCTGACACCTGTAAAGATCCTTCCAACTGCAAGACCAGTGTCACCTCAGGAAACTGTCCCCTGGCTTAATCCTCACTGCCTGGCTGCTGTCCAGCTTCTCCTACATCAGGGAAAGCACAGAGGAAGGGTGAGGGGTGTAAGAGGATTCTAGCCCCAGAACCTATCTGTGTGTGGCTGGAAAAGTTATTTGAGGGAGCCTTTGTGGGCAATCTAGATGCCTGAGTTAGTTATGGGGAGCATGGACATAGTTTAAATATTCCATAAGTAATTTCTTAGCCCAAGTGGGTTGCAGCTGGGACAGCTGAAGGACACTGCAGCCCCAAAGCAGGTAAGGAGTAAGGTCAACCCTGGCAGGTTCTGTGTATATTGCTGACTTCCCTGAAGCATCTGTACCCCACCCACCTGTCCTTGGTCCACTCTTCCTGAGCCAGGCTGATGATGGGTCCAGATTTATTCAAATGAGAAATTCCTTTGTGCATCAGCCTGAGAATGAGACTTCAATGCAGTGGGACAAAAAACAAAACAGAGTGGAACAGAACAGAACCCTCTGAGCTGTCAGCTATGCAGCTTCATGCTCTTCCTTCTTGCCATTTTGCTGCCTTGAGACTTTTGCTGTCCCTCTAGACCTGGGGGGATCTGACAACACTCCCGATACCCCTACCCGAGACCTCATCTTGAGGGGTTCCCACATTCCTCACCCAAGACATTTTTCTTTGGGTGATTTATGTTTATGGGGTTGCTATTACCACGCCCATAGCTTTTTTCGTGGTGGTGAGCATGGGTTCGTACCTTCTAAGGTCAGAGCCTGACCTTCAGAGAAGCTATCTTGACGTGAACCTGTGTCTCCCTCATATAGCTTGTGTTTTCCCATCAGACTCAGGGACTTTCCAGTGCTAGGACAGGAATGCCTCCCCTCAGGGATTCCCCTCCCCGACACCTCAAAGCCCTCTGTGTACCTGGCAGTGGTGAGTGTGTGGAGGGTCGGGGTAACTGAGGGTCACTGTAGTTGCATCTGTGACACTCCTCCTGCCCTGCGGATCTAGGGGCTACTCTCCTCCTGGTTGTCTGGCCTCTGCTGTGACCAGCCCTCCTAAATCACCGGCTCAGCTGAGACAAGGTCAGAACAATTGAAGTTAATGTTTGGCGGAGAAACTTGAGAAACTAAGAGAGAAGCAAGCCAAGGCCAGGAGGAAGCACGAGGACAGGACATCACTCCCATAGGAGAGCTAGTCTGGTTCCAGCCGGTTGGGTGTAGCCTGTGTGCTTGGTACAGTGTCTCACCTGATTCATCGAGGGTCCCTGGAGTAGTAAGGTATAGGAATGTCCTGCCCTTTGGAAGAACAGTCACTGCCCAGGGTACATGATTACCCATCCACTCAGTAGATATCTCTCAGCCTAAGCACACACTTTTCCTTGACAGAGACACAATCTATTCTTTTCCTCCTCCCCAAGAACCCAGATCAGCTGCCCTAGTCCAACTTCACCCCCACAACCCATTCCTTATTCCAGATGATTTCCAAACTTGCCCAAAAGAATTGCAGTGGAAGCAACTCTAATACAAATTAAATGATTTGCTTATTATAACAGCAAAAGTGACAGTACTGAGCAAGTCTTACTTTTTCAATAAAAAGGTTATTTTTTTTTTAAACCAGGAAACAAACTAAAGCCTTGACTACAGTTCTCTTGCCCTGTGCCTCTGCAGCTCCCATGAGACAGACTTCCGGTGCTGCATGGAACTTGGTGGCTGGTGAGTATGTAAATCAATCCCTAATCTATCCTTCCTGGACTCAGACTTGAACACGGGATGTGCTGGCCTGATGTGAGCCTCTGCAGAGACGGTTTGGACATCTTTTTGCAGAAGTCCAGGAAGATGATGGTAGTTTGGAGTCAAACCACGTTAGGCCCTAAGTACAGATGAGATTTTGGTTCTTTCTCCAATACAAGGAACCTTCTCAATATATGGAATTAAGAACAAACATTGTACTAAACCAGGCATTGTTTAGCTTTGAAATGAAACAAAGCTCACGTAGGTTGAGAACTGATGATACTTTCTGAATTTCCTGGTTATTTTTGTGTGTCCTTGTTTAGTCGGTACCCCTGGCCCAGACCTGATCTGCCAAGAGAGAATCTGGCTCTGGATCCTGCCATCCACTCCCACAGGGAAATGCTAGCTCTCATCCTTACAGTGTGGCAGCAGCATAGGAGTGGGGTTGTCAGTAGTTCCTTGGTTAGGCAGGGTCTAGATGCCTGGAAGGTCGCTCAACTGTGAGGGGCCATCAGAGGTGTGTGAGTTCTTTTTCTCACCGTCAGAGGGCAGGCGACAGCCAGAGGAGATGAGCCCTCTTCCACAGTTTGGGGACTCCTCCCCACTCGCAGCAAAGGGTCTAATGTGCAGGTCAGGCTTTGATGTTCTCTCTGAAGCATCTCATAGTCATGACTGTGGCTGAGGAGGGGACAGGGGCTCATCTAGAGAAGACTAAACTCAGCACCAGGACCCACCTTCTCTCTCATCTTCTGAGATCACTTTGGGAGCCAGATTCAAGCTCTAAGACCTGAGTGGGACTTAGCTGGAAGGCTGGTTAATGAGTCCTGTGGAAAGAACTGCAGTGACTTGTCTGGGAACTGACTCCTGCTGCTGAACAGGATGCAGATTGACATGGCACTTGGTGGCTTCCTATGCGTGGGGAGCAGATCTGCTTGTGATCTGATGTGACCAGTCTGCTGGGACCTGAGCATTTCTTCATGTAATAGAAGTACCTTCCTCAAGAGACACCTCTCTCCCCATTCAGCCACAGACAGCTATATCTTGTCCTCCTTTCCAATCTAAGGCATACCCCAGCTTCTTCCAGGACCCCTCTCAATGTTCATTATTCTGCAGTACGCCTGGGTGTGAAGTCAGGCTCTGTCCAAGCAGTATTGCTGACGTTGAGAACAGAGAACATGAATGAGCAGATATTCTTTGGGGTTTTGTCTGATGTAGCACAAATACTGGGGTTTCTCTCCTCCTCTTCCTGTGAACACTTCCAGGGCATCCAAGGGCCACCAGGATGAGCCAGGGTTTCCTTGAGCAGGGGTGTAAAAAGCCTGGGCAAGCCACAAAGGAATACTAAGGTTGAAGAAGCCTGAACTTCTGTTTCATCTCTCACTACAAGTAGAAGTGAGCCTAGGTGGGAGCTAGTTTTCTAGATTCCAGAAAATTCTCACCTCACCATTAATGCGTACAGAGAGTACTTGAGCCTTTGGTTCTGAGAATGCACCTGGGTGACTGTTCCAAACAAATGCCTTTTCCTCCTAGACACTTCCAAGCTGTGCTGTGCACCCTGGCATCTCTGGGACCAGGTTCTCTACTCTGTCAACTGGGGACACTGCTTCAGGCTTTCCTTACCTCCTGGGAGATAGACCTCTTCACACAAGTATGGAAGAGGAACAAGGATGCTCCTCAGGCCTCATCCGGTGAGACCAAGTCAAGCCAAGTATTGATTTGACATAAAGATATGGATATGCTGGATGGATAATGGTTAAGGGATCTAATTTCTTTCTTTTCCTGTCCAGAGAACACATCTCCTCCACCTCACCCTGCTGGAAAGCAGAGGGCAGAAGAGGGAAAGTGTTGTTACTAGTTACAACAGGGATGTTTCTATCCCCTCTAGACTCATCCCAGGAGTGTACGAAGCCTCCGGGAACAAGGTACCCTCTCCCACCACACAAACACTACCAACATCGTCACCTCCCTGTATATTCTTAGAAACAGTCGATATGATTCATTTTACATGGGCATAATTTCCTGCTATTGTTGCGGAATCCTCCTGGCCTCCCCAATCAGCAGCAGCATGATACTGTTTCTGGTTATATTGGTCAACCAAGATATTGATATTATTAATAATGGATATCTATATGCTGACCTTTGTCCACACAACTGAATCACTCTGGGCTGGCTGTCACATTTCTTTAAAAGGTATTGATAAGCTTGTTATAGGAAGGACATGTACACCATTCAGTGTGTGCTCTCTCCACGTCAGGCACCTGTGAGAAACTACATGCAATGGATAAGGTGGGGAGGGATGGGTGGATATTGTTTGCAAGAAATCTGTGTACATATGCCTGAGCTGTGTGTGTGTGTGTGTGTGTGTGTGTGTGAGAGAGAGAGAGAGAGAGAGAGAGAGAGAGAGAGAGAGAGAGAGAGAGAGAGAAAGAGAGAGGTTCTATCTTGAACACTGGCCCTTTTAGAGCCGATCAAATAGTCAATTAGAGTATTATAGGGAGGTAGCAGAATCAAACAGTCCCTACAAATACACTGTGATGTTGTGTTTGATCTTTGGATGCCTCTTGTCTCCTAGGACTTGCAAGAGTAGGTTTGACTTTATAAAAATATTAGGTTGATGCCTCACTCTCTCAATTTACCTGTCAGGTGAGAGATCCTATTCACTGCAGTATGCCTTGCCAGAATCAGCCTCTGAAAGTCACCCCAAAAGCCATTCTACAGGCTGGAATTGAGCAGCATGCTTCCTCCCTGACTTGGTTTCTTTATCTGTGCACAGGCAACAATAATTCATCTGGCTCTACTTTCTTAAGGCCAGAAGCAGGGAGGCTGACTCAGCTCAGCCTCTCAATCCTCTGCACCAACTCTCCAGTCAGAAGAATGCTTGGCAGGCCAGCAGACCTTGCTGATTCCATTCCATGGTCCAGCGTTCTGCCTTTTGAAAGGGAATGGGTGCTGGATTTCTGTGAAGGCATGTTTTGGGTGTGTGCATATGCATGTGTGCCCAGGTGCCCAGACCTCACTCCTGTGTGTCTCTGGACCTGCTGTCAGGCCTATCTGCAAGGATAGAAAGGCGTCAGAGATCATATCTTTGCCAACTGACTCTATAGTGGTCCCATCCTGTAGAGGCCCACAATGTTCCCGTTGTAGGGGTGTCCCTTCACTTGTCCCTGTGCAAGGAAGCTGGCTAGTTAGGGAAATCTTCTGGATCTTCAGCTATAGCATATGAATAAACCAGACATGGATTAATTAGGTGTGACTGCATCATTAAATTAGAATAATGAACAAACAGCCACGTATGGCGTTCAAATCTGCCTAGAACAACTCCAAGGGCTGATTTCAACTAAGTCACCTGTCAGTTTGTAGGTCTGGGGCACACTGGAAAGTAAGTAAGGGTCTTGTTATATCCAAGTGCAGGGTTCCCTAGGTACCATCTACCCCAAGTAAGGGCTGTCTTTCATTGGGCACCCAGCCTCCACAACTGAATCCAAACAGTACGGTTCGATACAGCATTATCTATGCATGCTTCAGCTGTGCACATTTATCAGCATGAAATACAGCAGAGGCACAGGTGCTCAAGAGATGGGAGGGAGAAGTTAAGAGGTCTGGGCAGTGGATGGGAAAGGTATTGATCTCATAGTATTTATATGGAGGTGTACATGGCTTGCACACGCCTCTTCCACTAGTTCTGTTTCCATGACTTCTCTTTTTCTTCTACCAACACACTCCCCACATAGACTCATAGGTGAAATGAGTCTTAGTTTAGTAATTTTAGAAACAGTTGTAGAAAGATAGCCCCAAGCCCTCAGCTAACACTACCAATCACACTTCCTGTCCTAGGACAGACAACTGTGCAGAAGAACTGGTTGTTTTCTTATAAGAAAGAAGAGGAAATCAACAGCCATGAAGGGGAGAGTGGGAAGCTTGCTGGCCTCACTAGCAGGAGGTAGGGCAGCCTAATGCATAGGAGTGGTGGTTGTGAGATCTGTTAAGTATATAGAAGCCTTTGACCTATAGCCTCTTTTAACAAAGGTGATAATTAATTAAAGCGAGTGTATTGCAATAAAGTAACAGTTTGTGCAGGGCTGTACAGAGCCAGCCTTCCAAAATCGCTCTCAATTAAACCATTGTTGCAAGTCAGCTTGTTGTCAATTTTTGCCTCTGGAGTTTGATCACTATTTTTGTTATTCTCAGAACTAGGACTATGTTTTTTCTTTATGAAGGCACCCATTTATTTATACTTGGAGACGGCTGGCTACATAGGATCTGCTCCTGAGCTGAACTGCTGGGAATCGATGTTTTAGAGGCTCAATCAGCTCATGCTGGAGAGCAGATACAACAAAGATAAGAGAAAGCAAATTAAGATCAAGTGGAAGGGGAGAAACCCTATGAATGCATACTCTTGAAAACATCTACTCTTGAAGGACTTGGAAACCAGAGGGATTTCCTGAGTTGATAGACTTGCTCTAAGAGTCCCTTCCATTTCCACTCAGCAAGTTCCCAGTGGCACCTGGATGGGTACAATGCCATAGCCACAGCCCTGCCACAGGCACCTACTTGATCACTTACTGGGAATCCCATAAGCAACAACCCTGGTGTCTGAGTACACCAAAGTAGGAGATGAGAATGTTGGCTGTCTCCATGATTGCCTTTCTGTCCTAGCACCTTTAACTCCACAACTATATGGTCAGTTGGAACGTTTGCCTCTTTCTTCAGGCCCCACTTTGGAGTTGGGTAGGCTTCTTTAGTAGCAAGGATGAGGAAAAAAAGGTAGAGGATAGGTAATGGACTATGAAGGGACCACATCTGAGCCAAGAGGAGAGGACAATCACTGGGCCAGTCTCAGAAGTGATTGGATAGAATAGGATTCTTTCTGCCACTCTTGGAGATGTTACACATTTAAAGGACTTGAAAAAATGGAGGAGGTGTGCTTCCTTGTTATAAAGAGCTCAAAAGGAGGCCAACTGGGTGTCTGCCACACCCTGCTTGCATTTAAAGAGAATGAAGCACAGTGCTTAGAGGGCCTGCTAGGACTAACTGAATTTGTCAAGTGGTGTGTGTGTGTGTGTGTGTATGTGTGTGTGTGTGTGTGTGTGTGTGTGTGTGTGTGTGTGTGTGTGTGAAAACATGACAAGAAAGTAGGTTGGGATGCCAGGGGCAGTGTGTGGGGTAGGGAATCAGTGGGTGGGGAGACTCAGTCCTGCAGAGAGCTGGGCTCTGTGGCTGGCTTCTCAGATCCCAGATGGAAGGTCGTTTCTAAAATGAGTCAATGGGTGAGCAGAAGCAGGCCAGACTTCAAAGAGTGATGGGTGGGGGATGATGATGGGATTCTCTCCCAAACCTGGACTTCTGAGTAGAAAAACCAGCCAGATAAAAAGAAGTACACCTCCACACTGCAACCTGGTCACGGACAAATCCAAGCCATGAGTTCTGAGGGGGGAAGATGTATATAATAATGAGGGCAGCCTTCCTCTCTAGTTTTTCTCCCTTTTGCCATTACTCTTCTCCTGATGTTGCATATAGCTTTCCATGATGAAACTTCTCTTCACATCATCTATACACCACTTGTCTTTGCCATCTCTTCCCTGCGCATAGATGTGTGTATGTGTGCAGCATACACACACACACACACACACACACACACACACACACACACACACTCACACATTCACACAACACCCATACAGGCCACAGCATCTTCCCGCACTCCACCCTCTAGTACTCACAAGCACACTGCCTTTCACGGCTTTCATACCCTCTGGCTCTTCTCTCTGCATGTCACATGGGATTCCCTTCCAAGCAACTGTGGTCTCAACCACTGTCAAACAACACACCCAGCTTCGAGCTGTCATTTTGACCCTATAGTGTTGATTTTTTTTTTATTTCTATTTGCAGTGTTGGGTCTCACTCACTGTCCTGTCTCCCTCTCCTCTACAGTCACTCCACCCTAAACTGAGCTGAGATTACTCTTGGTTGAACTGAAAACTGACCCTCTTCCAGGGACATGGAAGTTGTGAGTTCTGTAGTATTTTCCCTAAATCTATCTTAGGCAAAGTTAGAACCAGTTCTTTTCTTAATTAATGAGGTAGGGGGTCTTGGCTGTCTTCCTAGACATCACTCAGGCATTTCCTCCCATCTTGGTTTATCTTCTAGAATAATGAGGGTGGCGATACTAATAATAGTAATGATGATGTGATATAAAAAAATGTCCCTAGAACATGGCTTAAAACAACAACAACAACTGCAGCAGCAGCAGCAGCAACAGCAACAACAACAAATACTCTGAGAACTTCGCCATGCCTGTTCATGATGTTATATAATCTTACTATGCATTTTTTGAATTGTTTTCAAGCTTTGACTTCAAGAAAATCTTTGGGTTTATTTTTGTTTTATGTTTAAGAATCCATAAACTCAGGGCAACTGGAGGAGGTAGTGGAATTAGCGAAGGGAATGCCAAGAGGATTCTTTCAATATAACCTGGAATTACCATTACAGACTGGGCTGGGGGCACATGTTAGCATCTCTCTGTTGAATTGCAGTGTAATCTAGGCCAGCCCTGCTTTTCACATATGTGGAATGAATTAACCATTCTTGTACATGGATGAGCATTTGTGCATATGTGCATGCTATTTTGCGTGTGTGCTGTTTCTCAGAACATCCGTTTTAAAATAAATAAAATTATGCTCAAACAATAAATAACCACTATTCTTATAAATAAACCAACCATGCCACTATTTTTTTCCTTTTCTTTTAAATAGGACACATTGACATCTGGAGATTGGAGGCATTTAAATGGTTAATGTTGCTTTGACATACATTAGTCTCCAAATGATTGCACTGCTCACTTTTTTTGGTGAAATTTTTAGAGTATTTTTCTTGTTATTCTGGCTATCCTGTTTTTGCTACCTCTGACACAGTAAACCTTTGTTTTAGCAGTTATAAGTGTGTAACCAGTCATTCAGCTAGTCTTTTCCCTGGACAAAACTGACTTTTTATATTTCAAAGTAATTTAAAAAAAAGTTCATCTTCGTTGAGCTGATACACATGCTGATACTCAGCTTTGCTCTCTTAGACTCATTTGGAAATAGAAGCCAGATAGTGCCTCACAATTTCAATTCACCTATAAGCACAGCGATAAAAAGACATTTTGGTTAAAATCAAGAGGTGGAAATTTGATGTTCTGAAAAATTGTTGTGCCTTCAAATGAGAACATGAAATGTAATTTTTTGAAGATGATTACAATTTACCAAAACATAACCTAACCTCCATCTCTCTTCTGCCTCCCACTTACGTACCAAATCAAGGGGCTTCAGGAGTTTAGGCGAAGCTGAAATAGGAGGCTGTGCAACTGATGGTGAGAATATATTAAAATGGTGCACTCTTGGGAGCCGAATCTACAGAAGGTTCCGTTAGCTGGTCCCACCCTTCTTCTGCATTGAGTGTGGTAGTGTGGGAGGCTGCTGCCCATCAGCAGTAGCTCCTGTGTTTGAAGCCCCCTGCCCCCAATCCTGGGCTGTCACTAGAGCAGAATTTTGACTGTGCAGTAGGTAAAAATCTCAAAGCAGAGTAGTTACCCAGGTGCAGAGCTGTTCTGACCAGATAATAAGAGAGACTCTGATGGGGATTTGGCTGTTTAGATTAAAATGCATTGCAGGCTCCCAGAACAAGCACACATCAGTAGTAAAGGCAGTTTAAGCCTTTAGGGACAACCGTATGTTTAGATTACATTAATTCATAAATATTATACTAAATACCACTTAAATTGGACTTAAATGACTTCAAAGATAATGCATTATAATATGGCTATCCAGAGAGCACTAGTCTTTATGTATCCCAGTAACTCAGTCTTTGCTGCCTCCTATCTTGCTAGGCAGGACCAAAGTTATGAATGGATTTCTGGCTTATTCATGTGTGATGCAGTGGTGTGTGTGTGTGTGTGTGTGTGTGTGTGTGTGTAAAAGCATGAGTATGCATGTGTATTTATGTGCCTTTAGTCACCATCTCTCCAGGTCTCCAGGAAACAAAAAGAAAAGAAGTAAAAGAAAAATGAGAAAGGAAAGAAGTAGACTAGTGGGTGACCCTTTCCCTTTTCCAGGGAAGAAAAATTCTACAAAACAGGACAAAATGGGCCCTCAGCTCATTTCTGCTGCTATCCCGGGAATTGGCCTCTCTCTTCTTTGATCAATACTACAATGTCTTTCTCTTTGGAGACTGAAAAAACAATCTTTCCAAAAGTGCTTCGAATTGAAGGAGAAGAGAAGGTTCTAGTTAGCGAGAGTTTGCATTACAGTGGATTTTCTTCTGTACGTATTGTTTCATTGAATTTTGATTCAGCCCTTTTTTCTTTCTTTTTCTCTTTGCCTACCACACAGATCCCCTTCCCACCAATTGCTTGCTGGTCTCTAGGGGGTAAATTTACCTTTACAGTAATTATCCTACTTCACAGCTGCTATTTGCTGCTTCCCAGTCCAACAGTCTTTTCTTGATATGGGGGGGTTGTTGATCCACAACACCTACCCATTCCCTTCTCCACGGACTTCCAATTTGACTGGAGTAATTGCCTTTTAAGGTGCACTCTACGCATGGCAGGTATTCCATTAACTCTTGGAACTCCTCCCTTTTTTAGTCACCTGAAATGGCAGGTGGCCAAGAAATGGATACCCACCTGAAATCTCATGCATATCATTTAGTTTTTATTTTCAGGACTGATATTGTACACATGCCGCCCTCACTGGAGGCCGGTGTCTTGTTAGGTCTCTCAATTATATTCCAGTGTAATTCATTAGAAGTTAACATTTAAGAAGGGGAGAGCAAGAGCCACAAAATATGCCCTGAAACCAGGCTTAACAAAGGCATAGTTCCATCCTTAGCCTCACATTGTCAGTTTAGAGATTGGGAAGATGTAGAAGCCAAATGCAGCTTCCATTCTTCAAGCCTCATCATGCTTTTTCAGTTAAAAGTAATTCATCACCAATGGCAAGCAAGTAATTTTTTTTTAGGTGGCCAGAGGCTTATTTTATCAGGATTAGCTAATTAATCAGACTGCATCGGTGAAGTAGTAGTTTAAATTCTACTAGGACTGAATAAACCAGCCCTAAGAAATGCTTGTATTTATTCAGCTCTCCCAGTGCTTCTCAGTACTGCCAGAGACACAGTAGCCCAATCCTGACTCTAAAAATCAGAAGGACAGAGAAACAGGAACTTTCATAAGGGAAATATATGCCCAAATTGTGAAAGGCAAGGGGCAACAATGAAGTATTTAGCACACCAGAGCCAGAAGACCTTCCTGTCACAGACTGAGCCAGTTTGCAGGAAGAATTATTTGGGAAATGAAGTTTGCCTGTCCTAGGAATACTGGCTAAACATGTATATTATACATATGAGTGTGCATGTGTGTGCATGTGTACTAAACCTTATGTAGCTTCCTGATGCAAATGATCTAAATTCTTTACTATGAGAAAGTTCAAATGACACAAGAAAACAAAGTGGTGGTATCAGCAAGGGCTTTCTCAGAAGAAAACATGGAATAATGTTAAAGTTTATCTGTACTGGAAATAGAAGAGCAATAAGATGCTTCAATACAGAGTCCACAGAATACCCACAACTGTCTTTTGCCTCTAGTGGGTTCTGATTTTTTTTTAAACTTTGAAATCATGAATTACTACAAGAACTGATTGTTAAGATGGGCAGATTCCCTCCTCCACGCTGTTAAAATTTTATTATTACTATTTTTAAAGCTGAGGACCTATTAGAATGACAAAGGTTTGATACAAACCTTGATTAGCTTCTAGAGAGCTTGATTGGAAAGGAAAAACTACAAAGACATGGTTGCCTCCAGAGGGAGGGGAAAAGAAATACTTTCTTTTTCCAAATCTTATTTTGAAGCCTGCCTTCCCCTTCCCCCTTTCAATCTCTTCTGAACAGACATTTTTCTCCATATTGGATAAAGGTTGCCTTCTCTCTTCATGACAGCCCCCACCCCCATCCACCCCAACAAATCCAGTATATTTCCACTCTGCTGTGTTTTTATGCTATTCAACATGCCATTAACTTTAAGATTTACTCCTCAGCAGGCAAGCTGGAAGATGCTAAAGCCAATAAAAACTGCTCTCTGGGACTCCAACTAGGAAGACTTTGGAGCTCTGTTTAGTATTCACATGAAGGGAGGGCTGGGGAATGAGGGCGGTTGTGGTAGTGAAACCCTCTGCTGCTTAGAGAGCCAGACAGCTCTGCGCTCTGCACCTAATGTGCCGGAGGATCCGCTCCGTTCATAGCCCATTTGTGGCCAAAGATGAGGATGCTCTCTGTATGGGGGTGGGTGTATGTGTGTGTTTTCATCTTAAAAAACCATCAGCTCTAACACAACATCTTCTGTGGCTCTCCACACTACTGTTTATTAAAAACAGAACATCCATACATCCCTACAACTTCCTTAGCCCCGTACTCCTTCCCAGCCTGGTCATCAATCTCTCTCAGAAAGCATTTAACTTGCCCACACAGCTCCAGCACCGATTAATCCCGGTGCACATCCTATACATTACTGTTAGGGAGCGGAGCACTGGGCTAATTTCGTCACCCACCAACCACCCACACACATTCTACAACTGAACTCGTTTGGGGCTCTGCCTTGAAGATAATAAAACAAGGAGAAAGCAGGCAGGCTGCAGACAATCCCATGACCACTTTCCTAAAAAGTTGTTAGGTTTTAATTCTTTGATTATTCTGTGCCCACCTTCCCCAGGCATTCACTAGGAGTGATTGCTTCTGAGAGAAATAATGTACTATAAAGCTCCCAGTATGGTGAGTTTGGGATAAATTAAGGTTTACCTTTCAAATGCATGTCTTGCATGCATATATTCTTTCCCAAATCCCAACCTCACTGGGAAAGAGGATTGTTCAGGTTTAGACCCCCTCACTCCACCCAGGGGGTGACTCTTGCTAATTCTTGCCTTGGTTTTTATCACTCCTGCCAAATATCCAAACCAGCCCCTTCTCACCAGTCACATCACAAACCAGACTACTGAGGAACACAGCTCGCCAGGGAGAGTTTACTGTTAAATTGATAGCAAAATGAAAATATCTCTTTGAATTTGTTACCCCTCTCCCTTTAGACGGCTGCACTCCTGCTCTTTTGGCCCACGCAGAGGAGAGCAAATTCTGTAGTGTTTTCAGCACCACCGCGATGGACAGCACCCCAGATCCCGGGCCGGCGGAGCGCCCGCCAGTCCGCTCAGTTTTCTGGGTTTGTCCGGTCCCATCCCAATCTTTCACGTCTCTAGATCCAAACACCCAGTCCCATCCCTTCTTTCTTCTCATTTCCTGGCCTCTCTGCCCTCTCTACCGCACCGTTTCCATCGGCTGCTCGCCCCAAGCACAGCCTTGCCCCGGCGAACATCTCCCCACACATTCCAGCTCGGTCTCCGCTGCCGGAGCGCCTCCCTCCTCGGCGCCCGCCCGCGGCTCTCTTTCGCCCCGTCTCCCGCTTGCCAGTCGCTGGCCGGCCAGTCTGCTGCCCGCCTGCTTCTGCTCCCCAGCAAAGTTGGGAGGGAAAGGTGCTCTCACCTTTGTGCATGCCTGTGAACCTGTCCTTCAGAACCGTAAGCTCGTAGATCTTGCCGAACTCCTCGAAGAGGGGCTTGAGGTCCTTCTCATCCAGGTTTCGGGGGATCTGCCCAATGAACAGCTTGATGGCATCGTGGTCCTTCATGGGAATGGTCGACGGGTTCCCCGGGCTGTGGCTTAATCCGTTCATGTGCCCAGCGCTGCCCGGGCTGCTGCCGAGCCCGTTGGTACTGAGGCTCGCGTTGTCAGCCTGTCCGTTTGCTAACGTGGCCATCTTTATATACATAGAGAAAAATCTTTCCTTTTATTCTTTCTCGCTCGCACTCTCTCGCTCCTCTCCCTCACTCGCTCGCTCGCGCTCACACACGCACACGCACACGCACACACACACACACTCACACGCACACACACACACACACACTCACACACTCACACACTCACACTCACACACTCGGGTTCTCTTCCTCTCGGTTTCCTACACCTCGCTCTGCTCTCGGCTCTCGTTCTATGCTCTCTCTCTCTCTCTCTCTCTCTCTCTCTCTCTCTCTCTCTCTCTTTCCTCTCTTGCTCGCGCGCTCTCTCCCTCGCTCTTGGTCTGATGTGATTTTTTTTTTCTTCTTCTTTTTTTTTCTTTTTACATTGAACAGACAGGATCTCTGTCCTTTCGGTTTAAACAGGCTGGACCGGTTCAAGTTCCCTGCCAGACCAGGGGTGGGGGAGGAGAGGGCGCGCAGTAGGAGGAGGGGAGCGCGGGGGCCGAGAGTGGGTGCGCTGGGGGGCGCACGGCGGCGGGCGGCGGCCGGGGGCAGGGCGGCCGGGGCGGCGCCGGCATCGCGCGCCTCCCCCGTCGGCGGCCCCGCGGAGCGGCGGTGGTACAGTCCGAGACGTCCCCCGGCTATAAATAGCGCCAGGCGCATGGCTCTTTGGGAGGCGCTGAGATTCCGGGCCCCGCAGCAGCAGGCAGCGGGTGCCTGTTAGCCACCGGGGCTCCTGGTCTCTTCTTTTTGCCTTTTGGGGGTTATTATTATTTTTTTTTTGTAATAGCAGCAGGTGCAACCTTTTGTATTTTCAAAGCATTGATTTTCATTTTCGTGTGGGTAGGTAGGGGGGCGTTATCCACTTAGCTGCGCTCTGTTAGGGCGACAGGCGGGCGAAGCGAAGGCAGGAACGGCGGGCGGGGCGGCGGCGCAGGCGGCGGTGGAGGTGGAATGGGCGCTTTTCTCTCCCATCTGGCTCCATTTATTTATTTATTTATTTAGACTAGAAAAAGCCAGCCGGCTTGGAGGGAGCCCTCCCAGAGATCTGAGTGTGCATTGATCAGTGTCGAGAGAAAAAAAAAGCTACATAAATATATATTATGTGGATAAATCTATAGACAGGAGCTCTAGCGCGCGCGCTCTCTCTATTTCTGTCTCTGCTTTTCTCCTACTCCAATTCCCAACCTGCCAGAGCAGTCCCTAAATTTCTCCTTCCTATTCTGCATCCACCGACCCCGGATCCACCTGGGAGGATGGGGCTAGGAGAGCAGCCGGGCCTCGCCGGAGGCGCAAGGAGTAGAATTCGGCTTGATTCTCCGCCCCAGTCCTCCGAGAAGGCGGGAGGGAATGTTTCAGTCCCGGACGACTTCTCCCGTCCGGACAGCGGCAGCCAGTGCGGCCGGTGGCTGGTGGGAGGAAGGTAGGAGCCGGGGCCCCGGCCGGCTCGCCAGCGGCGGACTAGGAAGGCGGTGGACGCTGTGGTCAGAGAGCCAGCTCTGAGGCTTGGTTTTTGCCTTCGTTTTTGTTTTATTGACGTAAATTGGAAAAATCTTTTTTAAATCCCCTGTCAAAGAAATGAAGCCCATCCCCTCCCCCAATCGCCATCCCAGCTGCAGCGGGAGGTAGACTGGCCAGGCTTGCGCTGCCCTGCACCACCAGACCCAGAGGTGCATGGCGGGGAGTCTCGAGAGAGCCCGTTCTGGCCGCCCTGATCGTACCGCGCGGGACTCCCGCCGGGCCGCGGGGCTGGAGCCTCAGCTGCGCTCGCTAGAGAGGGAGTGGCAGGCGCAAGAGCTGTCCCGCCTCTGGGGGCGAATAGTGGCGGTGAACTTGGCTGGGGCAGCCGATTTTCATTCTCAACGTGTTTACCTGCACCCGCATCCTCTCCCACGTTTGCTTTTCTCGTCTTCAGAAACCCTGCCAATTAAAATAGCGCGCCCATTCTCCCTCAGGCTGCAGGGCCCCGAGCTGGGACTGCTGCGGACCTGCCGGCCTAACCCTGCCAGGTCCCCTCTGGCCACTTCCCGGTTTTCAGGGTTTTCTCTGTTCTTAACCCTGAATTACATTACAAGACGTTGAGCTTAAATTTTAATTTAAAGAAGCGAGACCCTAACAGCCTGAAAACCCAGGCCAAGCGTTTGGTACATCCAGAAGGATGTACACTCCAGAGCCAGAGATTCTCAGCCCTGAGGTGGACAGCCTCAGGCGCAAGCTGGCACCAGACCCTCCTTTCTGATGATGGGGTCCAGAACCAAAGAGCAAGAACAATTCTGAGAACAGTGGAGCTTTGTTCTTTCATTTTATATTTTCCTGCCTTTGCTTTTTGGAGCTGTGTGTGAGTTTCCTAGGCTTCTATTAGCTCATCTTAGGTACTGGTCTAAGAATCTCTGAAGTTGGTGAAATGGAGCAGAAACTCATCTGGAGAGGAGGTCTACTGTGGCTGTGTGTTTTGTGTGCCTCTAATATGCTGTAATAAGGTGGGCATGACCCTGGCAAGCAAGCTGGGGTGTTGGTTCATGTGTGACAGGTGTGTTCAAATGTCATGTTAGTACTAGGTGCTTGTGTGGTGGGTGCTTTTGTACCCCTACTCTCAGATTCTGTTTCTGTTTCTGTCTGTCTGTCTGTCTGTCTGTCTGTCTGTCTGTCTCTCTCTCTCTCTCTCTCTCTCTCTGTGTGTGTGTGTGTGTGTGTGTGTGTGTGTGTCTATGTGTCTGTGTTTTCTGACCAGGATATCTACCACAGGACACAAGAGCAGAAGATAATGGTTACTCACTGTCACCATCCAACAGCATCTAGCAGCGCTGTTGGCTCTCAGGATCTCATTGTAGTGTGGACTATGTGTTCTGCCACAACAGTAGAGTTAATGAAAATAATTTCTACTTGAGGTTCCTTTTTCTCTCCTTGCCTCCCATCTTGTCAAAGCGAAACCATGAAGATGAGAAGCTGGGAAGCAAAAGGAGCCCACTGAGGAAAAGCAAGGGGTTGCTCAAATGAGGACCTCAGAACAGTCATCCTCTTCTTCTGGATACCACCCCAGTCACCACCAGGTCCAAGCCAATCATTCAGAGGTGTTTAATTATTCATGCTATTATTATTAATAATAGCCACTATACAAATCAAAGCAGCAGTGTCTTGTCAGGAGTGAATGAAAAAATTGGGGGACCTAATGAAAGGGGTCACCTGAGTATTTCAGATTCCCCAACATGCTTCCTTCAGGAGTGCGCCTCTGTGCTGTGTCTCCTCAAATGTTTACCCAAGGCTAGGAAGCCTTGTCTTCCCACTTAGGTGAACTTCTGCCCTCCTCTGTAGTGGACCTGATAGAGGTACATTTGGGCTAAATCCTTAGGTGAGGAGGGCATCTATCGTCCTTCGTCTCTCTGACAGGTGTTTGGGGAGTTACCCTAGGTCCCTTTAGAACATCTGGACACCTGGTCCCCTCATGTGTAAACAGCAGTTGGAGTAACTTCTGGCAAGGCACTGCTGTCCTGAAGGTGCCAAACTGCGGCTCTTAGGCTTCCACTTCTTGGTCACAGCAGAGTGTTGGGAGTAAAAAATGTAGACAAATGTCTCAAAAGAATGAATAGAGGAGCGAGACCCCTGCAAAAAGTTATAGCATATGGTTAGGATGGCTCTTTGGCATCCTTGTCCTTGATATTCTAGAACAACTTGAGTTAAGTTTTTTTCCCCCTCAGATCACCAAAGGGAAATGTAATTAGGAAAAGATAGGGGCACAGTATTATTCACAGTGACATTTAAGTAGATTTAAAACTTTTTCTCCAAGTGCCAATTCATGGCCACAATTATCCATCCACTAAGAGAACCAGCAAATGGAAGCGGGAACTGAGAGCAACTGCTTTTTGGTTCTGGAGTGAAGGCTTTGTCGCTGATTCATCTCCAGGGGTGTCAGGATGCTCTGATGGTGAGGTGTTTAAGGGCAGAGAAGGTCACTTCCCTCTGCTGTCTTTAAGGAGAGATGACACTCCATGTACTACTTTCCTCCTTCTAGCTACTGACGACCCCCTTCCATCTGGTACCCACTGAACCACAGTCAGACCTGTTTTGGCTTCCCTTTCTATTTGCACCTCCTCCATCACTGTCACCCTCCTCACACAGTGATGCTAACGTCTAGGTGCTCAGGATAGTGCTTACCAATTAACTTAACAGTGTTCATTCTCCTGGTCCCTCAGACTAGGTGGCTGTAGCCACAGGTCAACACTCTATGGGAAGGATTCAGGGTCATGCATGAGAACACACACAGGAGCTCATCCTCTTGAATTTGCCTGGCTTAGCTTGGAGGCATCACTACTCAGGCATCCTTGCATTTATCCAGCCCTTCTGATCTCTCACTGGAAATGTTGGAGAAAGGACAGGTCTGCAAAGAACTTTCTGTCTAGTTAGAAAGCAAAGTCACACCAAGTGAAAAACCCCAGAACAGCATGTGGCAGCAGATGGTTAAATGTCTCCCAGGCTTGAGGATTCCCACAAGGATGAAATAGAAAACAGAAAGCAATATGAGTTGAGAGTGAGAAGTGGTGATGGACTAACTGTGAGGTGGTATCAGCCTGGAGGAGAGATGGGGTGCTTTTGCAAAGCCGGATGCTAGGGTGTTCTACTGTAGAGAGCTGGGCAGTCACCTGGACTTAGACCAGGAGGAAAGATGGAGTGGATTCTTAGGGTTATATGGAGACCCCACTAAAAAAGGAGCTGGCCTCTCCATTGGCTTTCCCAATCTAGAGACTAAATCTCTGATTGCATGTCTTGATGGTGACCCTCTACTTAGGCCTGCAGAGGGCAGTGAGCTCAGGCAGAGTGCATCTCCCCTCCTTACCTGTTGTTTGGGTAGAGACTGACTCAAAAGACAAAGGACTCTCCAAGGGTAGAGTGCACCCAGAGGCAGAGAAGCCCTTGAATAGGTGGAGCTGTGAAGACAATGAAACCCAGGGAAGATTTCCCAGAGAAGAGGGTATGGGAAGAACAGCCCAGCCTGGGATGGAGGCACTTAGTTCTGGAGTCAACAGTCTGTGACCTTTCTGGTAACAAGAGGAGGCTCCCGGAAGCTCCCATGCAGATAGAAGGTAAAGAAGTAGGGTGGAACTTGGAGGGTTCAGCCTTTTGTGAACTTTGACATAAGTTCAGGGTTTCTGTGTCCTCAAATAATTTGGGAAGGCTTTGCAATATAAAGCCTAGTGAAGAAGAGAAAAACAGTTTTCACCATCTCTGTTAATTTTAGCAGCATATTGCTACCACTGAAAGACCCCCTTGTCCTATTCTGAGCCCACAGCAAACCCAGCCAGGGAACCAAATCTATTGGAGAGAAGGAGATAATAGGAGGATGGAAGCAGTGAGTTTGAGAGACCCAGAGGCTCCTTAGAATGGTAGCACTGTCTTCAGAGGCACTGACTAGTACTAGGGCTGGTAGACAAGGGTCCTCTATACTGTTTTCCTTTCTATCTAAGCCCTAAAGGACACACTTCCATGGTCCAGTGGGGGCTCTCTATGGCCACTGACAAGCTATGCTTCTGGGAGTCCTTGTGTCCTAGGGCAACTCCTGTTAGAGGCCTCTATCTCAACTCCTCAGTTTTGCTGGGGACAGGCTGCCAATGAAAGAACAGCATGAGAACAAAGGGATTTTAAGCCTCAACCAGGAACATCCTGCATGGTGTGTCCACAGAGCCAGATGCAGCAGGAGTCTGGGTTATCACTTTCTTGGATTTCTGCTTTCCTTCCTGTAAAATGGAAGCTGTGAGTCTTTTCTCCAAGCTACCTTTTCTTCCTCCTCTCCTATCCAAGGAGATGAGACAGTGATGTGCCTATGAGGTTGATTCATAGTTTTATGTAAAAATTTATTAATAAGATGAGAAAGCAGGGACTAAGGTATCAATAGGCCATGAAAGGAGGAATATAGTCCTGATGTTTTCCCATTACAGGGCACTGATGAGCTAGGGACTAGCTGATTAGCTTCCATTGGGTATCATCAGCTTTTGAAAGGGAACTGTGTTCAGACCTACAGAAGCATATGCCTCCAGCTGCAAATGGGCAAAGGTGGTAGACATGGCCACTTGACAGCTTTAAGTCCTGCTGCTCCCACTTATTAACTGCGTGACTTTGGACAGGTTATTTAATCTCTCTGTGGCTCAGTTTCCACATTTGTAAAAACAAGCAGACAAATTGAGTCTGGCTCATAGAGTCGTTGTGGAGATTAAATGAGTAAATGCAGGTAAAGTGTTCAGATCAATGTCTGGGCAGTCAATATTATTGGAGCATCACTAACAGGCCACTGGGGGCTGAGGGAATACTTGAGCCCCTCCCAACTCCTGTAGGGCCAAGGGTTGGGACCTAGAACTGGGTGCCCAGTCTTGAGGTGGATATGCAGGTGTGTTTACAAATTGCACTCTGTTTCCCTAGATACCTGTTGGGGTTGGGGATATTCAGGCAGCATAATACACAGATACAGCTTCAATCTTCTGGGGTCCTACTCTGTATACCTGCTGCTAGCACCCTGGCCCTTCTTCTTCCCTGAAAGGTGTTACGGAAGTAAGTCTTTTTAATTGTGATGTTTTACTAATTAGTTTTCAATTATGTTAATTTATTGTACATGAGCCCCGAGGTTTGCAGACACTAGCTCACTCAGAAACTAGAATAGTAGGTTGTACTTATCACACAAAATGTTGTGGATACTTATCATTTTAGCAGAGCCATGGTTTCTCCAGTAATGTTCTTGAAACAGTAAGTCCTACCAAACTTTTCCCATGGCCGTGCAGCTCCTGCAGTGCATGTTCCTTCACTGAGTACAGGGGTTAAGAGTTCAACACTGTCAAGCTGTGCAGGTGACATAAAGGAGTGAGGTAGCTAGGTGAGGCTAGGGAGACAGCGTGGGGCTCAGGGAAATGAGATTTCATCAGGCAAGGTCTCTAAGAATGGTTATGTGTGCCCTCAGACTTGCCCACTTTGGCAGTATGCTCCTGACCAAGCATGTTGGAACTGGTACTGCTGCAGACATGTCCAGTATTGTGACAGCACAACATAGCATTGTCATCTACAAACTTCATGTTCAATAGCCATTCAATGGAGTTGCACAATAATTGGATAGTTCTTTTTAAATACTTTTAAAGTAACTTTGTGATTTTTGCATCAGGCTATCTTATAGCTATCCTCAGCTGCATATGGCCTACAGGTTAGAGGTTGAACACCCTTGGTAGAGCTTTACAAAGATCCATGTGGTCTGAGGACAGGTGGCAAAAATTGAAGATGCAGATAGTGTATGTATGCATGGACAGTCAGGGATCTAGGGCCGTAGGCAGAAGCAGGCTTATGTTCCAAGTTGTATGTGTATGTGTGGGGTTGGGCATGCAAGCTGTGCAGCTAGGCCATCTCTTAGGAAAGAATAGAATTTGGATGCTATGCCCACGAGCTTATTGTCTATGGACAACATAGAACAGTTTAATCAATGGTGCAAGACCAAAGAGGGTGTCAGGAATTTAGAAAGGACAAATGCAAAAGACAAATCACACCCCCCAACACATGTGAAGAAGGGGTGGGTCACTCTATAAGGTTCATCCCTTCTGAGTCATTTCCACTTTCAAAGGATACGGGTCTGCTATTGGGAATATTTCAAAGAAGAAACCTCAGTTTCAAGGACCCCATGCTCCTCTCAACACTTACCTGATTGCAATCTTCTTTAATAAGTTTCATATCCATTATATATGCAGAGTTGTGTGTACACATTCTGGTCCATTGTTCAATGGACACAGTTATATAAATTTGTCTCAGAGAGCAAATTTGAAAGAAATATAACTCTATAAATACAGCTGAACATTTACTGCTTAAAACTCTGTATATAAGGCATGTATTTCTGAGCTGAATACACACATGGGTAGTGTGCATCTTATACTTAGGAAGAGTGACAGCCTGGGTTGGGGAGACGGCTCAGTGGGTAAATGTCTGAAGTAGAAATATCAGGTTATGAGTTCATGTTCTGATGAAAGAGTATGTTCTTCTAATTCGAGTCTTGGGAGGTGGAGAAAGGTGTATCCTTGGGTTTGCTAAGTTGTCAGTCTAGGTGAACTGATGGTTTCCAGGTTCAATGAGAGAACCTTGCCTCTAAAATAAAACAAAAATAAAAATAAAAATAATTGTACTGGGACTAAAAAAATGGCTCAGCTGATAGAAGTATGTTCTGCTCTTTCAGAGAACAGGAGTTCAGTTCAGCACTCATGATGGGAAGTTCACAATACAACTAACTCTAGCTCCAGCGGATCCAGTGCCCTCTTCTGGCCTTGGCAGACACTCATGCATGTACATGCATGCACACACATACACAAATAAAAAATAAAAAAATAAGATTGTGATTGAGGAAGACACCTGACTGTGACTTGTGTTCCCCATACCCCCCACCCCCACCCCCACGCAGACACACAGGAAGAGAGAGAGAGAGAGAGAGAGAGAGAGAGAGAGTGTCAGAGTCCAGAGAGTCTTGCAAATGATGTACTCAGAGTCCCAGTTTCCCCATCTAAAACACAGGGTATGTCCCATGATTGTAGAAACATGAGAGGAACAATTATTCAGTGTCTGTCACATAACAGGTACCTAATATATGTTATCTATTCTTACAAACAAAATCAAGTGTCTCCATTCTAGGCATGCACTGATGCAGAACATCCATTGAGAGCCCATGCAAGGGCACAAGGAAATTTTATTAGAAAAGATAGTCAGAGCTTCTTTGGAGCAGTCTTCTCAGTGTTATTGGGGACATGATAAGATCTTTAGTGGGAGGCCAGTGTCTCTGCTTCTACTCTGGAGCAAGAGGAGGAAGTTCTGTATGAGGGGATGTAAAGGAGAGAACTAGGGCAGTACTCAGTCCTGAGGTTTGTACCACCATAGCTTAGAGATTCATGCCTAAGGCTTACACAGAGTAGGATTAAAGAGGTCCCCTACCTAACTCCTGCATACAAGGTCTAGGGAGACCTTTACTCAAGCTGACTTCCCTCCTTCATTCTGGAGGGTGGGCAAGCTGTGTGATTTACTTGCTGGCAGGTACCCTCTTTCTGAGTCACAGTATAAGTGATTCCTCCTTGAGCCAGGTGGATACTCTCCTGTGTCCCAGAGCAGGGCTACTGGGCCAGGCTGAATCCAAATTGAGTCTGGGGAGAACTATAGAGTCCATCCTGGAAACAGGGTCAGACTGCCCTAACTGGAGAGTGGCTTTGAGCCTTTTATAAGGTGCTCCTATAAATCTGTCTTTGGAGAAAGTGTAACTGGTACCCACTGACCAGATTAGATTTCCTTATTGGCCTTTATCAATACCTCTGTGAATTAATAAAAGGCAGGTTTTTGTCTGGGAATTTCTATGAAAAGTGCCCAGTCTTTGTGCTTCTGGGATGAGGCTTGGAGGAGCTGAGAGAAAGGTCATTCATACATCTTCCAAGGGTAGTGCCTGTTCTTAGAGTTTAAGGAAATAACAGGTTTGGGGATTAAGCCCTAAGTTTTCCAGTCTGGTGGTAAAAAGCAGAGTAAGACTCACTTCTCCCAAGGCCTCCAGATCTAGGGTGGTGCTAAAGCAGCAATGACCATGTGATCACTACTGCCTTGCATGAGTCAGAAAGTTGCTTTTGCTTCTGTACATCATAGTTGGAATCTGAACTGTCCTCCATTGGCTTGCTTATGTCTGAACACTTGTTTCTCAGCATGTGAGACCATTTTGAAGGCTGTGAAGCCTTTAGGAAATCAGACCTGTTACTAGGGGCAGGTCTTTGTGGATTGAACCAAGCCTCAGTTCTTGCTGGCGTCTCTGTTCCTTGGATGATGGAGGCTGTCTCATATTCTTCCCTACCTGTAGCTGTAAGCCTACTGGGCAGGCTCAGCACAGGAAGACAAGTAGGTGTTTCCATAGGCTCAAACCCTGCCAGACCTCAGCAGAGGGAACCATTGCCATGGCAAGTGCCAACCTGGACAGTGGAACTCTGAGCATCTGAGTTCAAGTGTTTTTATTCATTCAGTAATTCTTGGTATTTTGCTGATAACATATGCAGATTATTAGCAATTAAACATCCCCAATAGAAATCCAATGCCTGCAAACAATACAAAATGCCCTAGACAGCCCCTCATCCAACAGTGCATAAAACAATTATTTTAAATATAACTAAAAAAAAAAACCTTCCACAACATCTCTCTTTTCTGTATATAAGAAAAAATTGCTTTACCTTACAACACAATCGAACACTATAGCAGCAAAACTATTTACCAGAGGAACAGTCATGAGTGTTGCTAATGCACAGGATCAAATAAAACCAAACATCTATCAAGATTTTCATAATATCTTTGGACAGCAGAAAAACATTATCAATGTCCAATTATCTGTAATTCACTCGTGATCTTCTGGGCTCCTCAAAAGGGCTTGGATCACTTCTCTGACTCTGATCTCTTCAGTACACACAGTTTGTCCTCCAGGCTCTGGCTGGCTTCTCTCCACTGCTGTTGCTCTTGATGGTCATCCCATGGTACTGGTATTTTTAGAACACTGCTGGGGTCTCTTGCTGCAACTGGGCTGCACTTTCACCATTAGCCTTTCGTGGGCTCTCTTCATTGTGCCAAACCTCAACTTCTCTGAATGACCTTTCAATCTAGACCTTCAACTGCTACTTTGGATGCACCTTCACTAATGGTCTTTCCTGGCCTCTTACAGTGCCAAGCCTCAGCTGCTCTCCAAAGACCTCTTCATGCCTTCAAAACCAGCACCACCTGGTTAACACTTACAATACCAAGTACAGCTACCAGCATGAGATACAACCTCGTCCAGTTCTAGAAAACAGTTTCTGTGCTGACCCTTAGGAAACACTTTCCAGGTTTTAAAATAGAGTCTGGTTTGCTGGAAAAATAATTGGTCACTTTGACTGAAGTAAGGGTCCCCTCGTGGGTAGAATAGCACCATCACCAGTATCTGGACTGCTTGTAGTCAGGTTTGCAGGAGAAAAAAAAGCTGTTTAGTTTAACTAAGTGGCTTTTTGGCTCTAAGACTCTGAGGTTTCCACGACAGCAGGGTGGCTGGTGGGAAGAATCTCCAGTTGAAATATTCTGGAGGTTTGGCGTTCTTTCTCACCACCACTTTGGGGAAACATACACCCTTCTCATAGACGTCGAACACAAGACCCACTTGGGCTTCATGCATACAAAAAGCCATCAACAAACTCAGTTTATACAATAATACACACTGGTTTTCATTTCCTGTGCCCTGGCTGCCACCAGTGGCAGAAGGGAGTATCAGCTCCATGATCAGGAAAAGCCCTTGAAACCTTGCTTCTTTCCTGCTCCCAGCTGAACTCTGTTTTCACCATGAAAATGTCTTTCTCTAAAGGCCTCTCTTCTGTGGCTTTCACTTTTGAGCCCTCTTTCTCACTTAATTTTTCACAATTTTCTTTTTATAGGGGTTTATTTCCCTCTCTCTCCCCTCTTTCCTCAGGAGTCTTCAATTAATACCTTAATCTCTATCCTCTGGTAGCTTCTCTGAGTGGACTTTACTGGACTCTGCAAGATCTGGAGTTTTTCTCTTTCTTCCTTGTCTCCACGCTGGATTAGCTGGTGTGATGTCCTGCCCCACATTGCTATACCACTTGTGGCACTGCACTGCTGCAGGGTGGGGGGCTCACCAAGAGAGACAGGGAGGCGTTTTCATAACTGCAAACCCTGCCAGACCTCAGCAGAGGGAACCACTGTCATGGCAAGCTTCAACCTGGACAGTAGAACTTGGACCAGCTAAGTTCAGGTGTTTTCATTCAGTACTCCTCAGGTATTCTGCTGATAGCACATGCAGATCATTAGCAATTAAACAAACTCCACAGAACTCCAACACCTGCAAACAATACAAAATGCCCTGGGCAGTCCTTCACCCAATAGTGCATAAAACAATTATTTTAAATGTAACTAAAAAATAAACTTCCCCAACATCGATCATCTTGTACCCATTCTGTAATCTCTCTGAGACAGAGAACTAAGTTAGTCTTTCTCCCTTAAGTTTATGCCTTCTGGTTTTTGTCACAGTGATGAGAAAAGTGGTGACTACGTGAACAGTTGTCTCTACACGGGCACACAATTCTGTTCTACAGAGGTATCTAAGGAAAAGATAAGGCTCCGAGAGATAATACATTGTAATCCCTGCCCCTATTAGCCAAGCTGACCTGTGGTAGGGGGGAGGCAGAGGCTGAGGTCTTACCCCCTGAGACTATATAGCTGCTACAACTTCTGAGAGGTCTCTGCTGTTTCATAGCTGCCTATTCATGCCATACCCTCTCGGGAAAAGTAGCCTCTTTGCCTCACCAGCAAATGACAAAGAGAATGCTGCCTGGGCTCTGAAGGAAATCACTGAGAGCTTGTAAGTCATTGCTTCCCCTCTTTGGACCTCAGTTGCTTATTTTGTGTATTCCGTTCTTGATCTTACAACTTGTGGGATGCGGAAGGAGTTAAAGCAACTGGCTCCTAGGTACTATGCAGTAAACACACTCCTCAGTTTCTAACCTGTCCCTTGCTCTTCCCTGTTCCTGGTCCCAGAGCAGGCTCGAGAACACAGAGACCAACCCAGCTGGTACATTCTTCCTCTTCCTCCCCATTAGTTCTTCCAATCACACTTAACAGCCGCCTGGCTTTTGGCCGCAGCACGGTATATAATAACCTGCAATTATTGTCCACTTAAACTGTCCCCAGGGCCTTGTCTGTTGCGCTGCCTGGCTTCTACCGCTGGCCTGCTGATTTTCCTGTCAGAGTCAAAGCCAATGGGAAGAAAGTCCCTGACAGGGCCAAACTAACAGCCTGGTTGGCAGGGTACCATCACTGTGCCTATAGCTTTCTTAGAGACAGGGCCACAGAAGGGACTATCTCCAGTCAGTTCTATCTATCCTGGGAGCGCCATGCTTCTGGGCTATTCACAGCTCTTCTCTTCTTCTGGTCCTTGCTACTCTATATGCAGTGTCTCATTTCAGCCTCTGTGTCTTTGTTTACCCAGTGCATGCCAGCCCTATATAGGCCATATTCTTCCTCCCTGTATACTTCCAATGAAGGCAATTTGCATAGAGGGCTGCTGCAGAGTAAAGAGGTTAGTTCTCTCTTTTTTTACCCCCCCAGGGATACAGAAAGGAAGTGGCAGACTATACTCATATATTTAACCCTTTCCTGTGTCACCTTCTCTCATAGTAACAACTTCTCCCTTGTAGTAGTTTTGCTCTAGACTCCTTCCCCCAGAAGATCTGTCCGCACTGCCACAATGATATCTGTCCTACCATCTGATTCCTGAAGCATCTCTGCATGCCAATCCACTGCTTTCACTACTCATGGCTTCTGCTTCCCAACTCTGCCTGCTTGTGTTCCTGTGAGCATCCCTGGAGCCCAACATCCACTGCCTCTGTCTGGAATGTCAGTCATCTGTGTGGTCAACCAATGGACCATGTCTCTGTGATGATGGTGATAATAAAAGTAGATTTCTAGGATGTATAAAAACATGTGGGTCTTGTGCCACCACTGGGGGACTGTGGGCTCTGAGGGCACAGTGCTTTCACACCGCTCCATGTGTAATAACTAACTGCCCAGAGACAAAAGAGAGTGGATGCTGGGGCCCCCTGTTGGGAGTGCTGATTTTAGATTGTGTGTGTGTGTGTGTGTGTGTGTGTGTACAGTCCAGAACATGGGTGAGGATGGCGTGTGGGAAGTGGTGACTGTAGGGTTGTGATAAGTAGAATCTCCTGACTGCCAGGCCAAGGAAAGCCGAGGGCTACTAGCCCAGTGAGACTCTGAAGAGCACTGTGTGGGGAAGGCCCTCCAGGCTCTGTCTCACTGGCAGAAGCAGAGCCCAAGGGCCATTTTTGGTGAGTTTACCCTATGTCCAGCTTCAGGCCTGTCCCTCAGCAATGACCCAAGAACTCCTTTCTGACTCACTCACTCACCCTTTTCCAGGGATCTCAGCACCAGCTGCAGCCCGTTTTAATTCTTGGTTTTGAAAAGGCTTCTAAGCAAGCACCTTTGGTGAGAAGTAGTTTGGGGGCAGCCTGAGGCCTTCTCTGGCCCATCACATCTCACAGGTTAAGTTCAAGACCGGTTTGAAGGCAAACTGCCAAAGGGTTGTTGGGACCCAGGCTTCTGTCTTCTGTGTCATTAGAGTAGCATAAGAGAGGTAGAGGGCCTGATGTCTCAAGGTGCCAGAGGCAGTGCCTCTTTGCTCACTGCCTGTCCTTCTTTGCTTTCAGGCTATTTCTGAATAGCCTGTTGGTTGGCTCTTGACCTTTAGAACCAGACTAGGACTGTTCATGAAGGGGCTGGGAAAGGATTCCCTGGTAGGGACAGGTGCAAGAATGAATGCCTGAGAGAATGGCAGTCACACATGCTCTTCATTTCTTCCAGCTTTATACTCCTGTCCCCTTATAAGGCTCCACCTTTGCTCAGGCTTCACACTTGCTGGTTTAGGGTGACTGTTACAGTTTGAGTATGAAGTGCCCCTGCAGGCTTACAGGTTTGGACACTTGATCTCTAGCTCATGGTGCTGTTCTGAGAGGCTGTGGAACCTTTGGTGGGGTGGGTGGGCCTAGTTGGAGGAAGGGGATGGGTGGGGGCAGGCAGTAAGTCTTGCTCTCTGTCCCATCTGCTTTCCACTCTGTCCAGACATGAGCAAACAGTCCTCTGCTCCTGCCGCCACAGCCATAGCTGCCCCTTCTACCTTGTCTTCCTGCCAATAACGGAAATACCAAAACAAAACAGCAAGACAGCAACATCTCTTTCTCCTCTAAAGTGTTTCATGTCAGGTATTTAGTCATAGCATTGAGAAACGAATCCAACCCATATCAGCCTCTTTTACTGTCATCCAATCTGCTGTAAACAAACTCCATCTTCAGAGACTTCCCACCCACAAGCCTAGGTGGCCTCTGAGGAAAGGGAAGCTTCCTTGTCAAGTGTGGGTAGGGATCATGGGTTATCTTGAAGTCTTGACAGGCTCTATGAGGAGTGACAACCACTTTCTTCATGGTCTCCATCCCAGCCTAAAGCCTCTAGGTACCAGGTAGCCACCATGCTCATAGGTGGCCTCTGGGTCTAAGTGCCTGTGACACCTACCCACAATCTCTGCAGAAAGGCCCTCTCCTCTCCTAGGTGTTCTGGAGCAGACTCTGTCTTCTGACTTTCCTGTTTTTCCATTTGAAAAGACAAGCAGATAGTCTCTGAGATTCCCCCATGCCTAGGCAGAGAGGATAGATGGAGAGATGATAGAGGATGTGCTTTACCCTAGCTTTCTGCCTAAACTCACTGTTCTTTGGCACCTGGATGAAGCTCAGGCCGCACCCTGCCACCCCACAGGAGGGGCAGCTCAGCCTCTGGCTTTGAGCTTCCTTTAGAATCTGCCCCTTTCTTTTCTCATGCTGCCTGTAGCTCTTCTTGGTTCATTCTGAAGTAGGAGGATGAGGCTGGCTGGTATAGCTCCTCACCTGACCTTCCCTGCCTCTTCTTTAGATCCTAACAGCTTCTAAAGGGCTTTCCCCAGTGTGGAAGACACTGGGTAATGGTCCTATAGTGCTGTGTGGGTGCAGCTCCTGCTGGGGAGTATTGGGAGACTTGACGACCAGTACCTTGGAGAGCCCTGTGGTATATCAGAGTTGTCTGTCTGCTTGATATAATTATAACAGCAAAAATTTCCAAGGAGGCTTTTACAACATGTGTTGCTCATCTGGATTGTCCTTAATGATGAAAGTCTGACAACCTAAAGAGATTCATTTGTTAAGCATTTAGGTTACTTGCAATGATCGTCTCCTAGTACCACAACGAGAGGAGACTGAGTGTGGGTCTAAGCTGGCAGGCTATATGTGTGTGTGTGCTTTGGCACTCTCAGAACTTAGAGATGTGCACTGCAAAGCAGCACTTACCTACTGTGTGTTTATAGGTGTGCTTGCTTGCCTGTGATCATCAGGCAAGATACATGCGTATTTGTCTATGCACATCTTCATTGGGGCTTACTGTATTTTCTTTGTGTTGCTAATGCTTTTGGCCTCTGGGGGTGCTCTATATATACAGATACAAATATTGTGAATCAGGATTTCCAAGCTGAGAGGAACCCTAGGCGTCTTCTAATTTTCTTTTCTCATTTTATACTTTTGGCAATTAACAGTCGCAGAGGCACAATGATTTGCTCAGGGTCAGATATAGAAAATCAATCAATCAGTCAGTCTCCCCTGTGGTACCCCATGTACTTTTTTGCTCATCAGTCTATTTGCCTCTTTTCCTCCCCATCCTTTTCCGTGTTCCGTCCCCAGTTAGAGCTGATGCTGACCGAGGCAGTGCGGATGCTGATTTCAGGAAAGCTGTTTAGAAGCTGTGCAGGACCATGTGGGTGGAGGCTCAGCACATGCCTGTCTTTCCTGTAAGCCTGGACCCCAAGGGAGCTGTTCTCTGGGTGGAGCAAGGAGGAGGAAAGGGAATGACAAGCTCAACTGTCATGAAACTTGCTTTCAGCCTGCTTCTTCTTCCCTGGTCCCTCCTCCCAGGAGCAGACTCTGTCAACTCAGGGAAAAGTAGGAGACCCGTGGTATTCTTCCTTCCAGCATCCTTTCCTCCAACTCTACTTGTTTAGACTCTGATTCAAATACTGTTTTAGGGAAGGAATACATGCTATTTGTCTTGTATCTCAAAGGCACAACGAAATTCTCCCTCTAATCCCTCTTTGCTAATGCTGGAGTTTGGCACTCAATTCTAAATGACAGAGCAGAAGCGACTGTTTGATTGATCTCATTTTCCATGGAGGCCCAGACTCGTGGGTTTGAAACGACCTTGGCATCCTCTTCTTTACTCCCACACTCACTGGAGGAATCTGTTGTCCACAGTCCTGAGGACTCTCCAGTATGCTCAGTTACTTTTGGAAGAGGGAGCTCATTTCTTCACATGGCAGCCAGCTGCTTTAAGAAATCTCAATTCCCGCCCCCGGAGATAACCCCCTGTCTCACTCCTTTTCTTTGCCATAGGTTTGAAAAGAGGCAACTGCCTCTGCTTGTTCTCTATATTTTGGTCCCTTTGTTTTGTTAGATCTATTAGATCTGTTTTTGGTTCCCCAGCCCTGATCACTTTACCAGAGTTATTCCTCCCAAAGTCCACCAGTGGCTTCTTGTAACACTAGTAGTCACCTTTAGTCCTCATCTGAAAGCTGTTAACCACTTTCTCTTTGAAGGGGTCTCCTCTTTTAAGAAAATAGTTCATTTTGTCCACCTGCCAACTCCCACATCTCTTCATTGTAAATTCCTTTATTTGCACAACTCTTAGGTGTTGTGGCTACCATGTTCTGCCCTTGAACTTTTCTTCTTTTCAGGCTTTCCCTGCTTACACAGGGTGTTAATCTTCTATAATTCTGGTGAGTAATTCTCTATATACTCTATCCATTGTCTGAATGAGCAGTCTAGTTTCTTCTTTCTCACAACTTCTAGAATTCTCCATGAGAAGAAACTCAGGCTTATCCCGTGGAAGAAAGGATTTCTTCCACTGTTCCTTGGTTGTGCATGTGTGTGTGTGTGTGTGTGTGTGTGTGTGTGTGAAGAGAGGCATGCATATGTATGTGTTGGGGAGGTGCACTTGAACACACGTGTGTATGTATAGAGGCCTAAAGTGGCAGAGCTTCTTGATGAATATAGAGTTCAGCAGTTTCAGCTAGGCTAGCTAGCCAGTTTGCCTTGGGGACAGAGTCTGTGCCTCCTAAGTGCTAGGATTATAGGTGCCTGTCACATCCACCAGGCATTTTATGTAGTTTTGGGGCATCTGCACTCAGCTTCTTACACTTGCATGGCAAAATCACCACGTTACCTCCCCAAGAACTGCACTCCTTTTTTTGAGGAGCAGTCTCATCATGTAAGTCAGAGCAAGAACTTCCACATCCTCTCTCTCACCTTAGAGAAGGCTATACTCACTGAGGCTGTAAGCTCTGCCCTACCCTTACCTTCTTCCTAGCTCCCATTCTGTATCACTGGCTTGCTAGTCTGCTAAGTGGTCTCTTTGCCCTTGGCCCTACTGTTTCTGACCCACATACACTTGTTTCTGGGCAAAGAATGGAGTTTCCAAAGCAGTCTGAACTTCCAGATCCATCTTCAGCAGTTTTTGGTGGCTCCTTGTTGCTTCTAAGATAGAACTTAATATCACCCACTTGTATTCATGATCCTTATAGTTAGCTGGGTCCCCTTCACCTTCCTTTTTGGACTCTTCCTCATCCTACTTTTCTTCTCTTTGTCCTGGGTAAGTCTTGTGACATTTATGTGTTCATTTGCTCTGTTCCCATTGGTTGATAGATACTCACCATCTCTCCCATCTTATGATTCTTTGTTCTATGATCTATGATTCTTGTTCAGGTTTACACACATAGTGCTTGACACTGGTATGCTCAGCTAGTACTCATTGCCTAACTGAGTAACTGCAGAGTGCCTAGATTCAGGGAAAGCGGTAGGTATCTTGGTTATGTAAGATAGCAATGGAGTGTTGACGGTTGTCCCAGTATGATAGTGACTTGATTTAGGTTCAGGAAGTTTGGCAGGGAAACTGCATGCAGAATGGAGTAGGTACGGGGCTATCAGGGACTTGGGAGGCTGGCATAGATACAGGGCCGAGATGCCTTTTCCACTCCCATCCCATATGTTTCCCATGGAGTCCAGGAGATGGAGGCAATTCATGCATAATTGAAAGCAAACCAAATCCAAGAATGGGCTTATAATAAGCTTATTGAGAAACAGTGGAATGACCTAACCCTATTTCAAGAAGGTGTTTATCCACTCCACTTTCTAAATCTGTTCTGATTTCTTTCCTTGGTACCCACCCCCACCCCTCCTACAAAGGTTGAATAGAGAAGAGCATGGTCTCTGTTTGGGATGATGTTCCTTTCTGATTGGAAGCTACCTTATCATTGTTGTTAGTCTCTGAAACACATGCACAGCTTTCTGATAACTTGTCTGGAGGTTTGACCCCTGGGAAGAAAAAAAGATTACACCCGGAAGAGTCCAAAAACTGACTGGGTTTTTAAAGTTCAGATTGGCTAAATTGGTAGCTTATCCCAACTCTAATTTCTAGGCTGGGAAAAAAGAGCACCCTTGCATGCTCTGTCTTGCTTGACCCATGCTCTCCAGCATGGCGATAAGCAGGGGTGTACTGTTTTGCTCTTTGTTATACTGGGTTCTGCCCCATCTCTCTAAAGAAATCTTATAAATCATTGATGAGAATATTTCTATTTTTGTCTTAAATATCCCAGCCAAGAAAACCTCATGAACACTTTCCAAATCAGAAGCTGGCATTGCGTGATGCTTCCTCATTGATGGCAGGCCCATTTCATTGTTTTTTCATTTTGGCTCCGTTGTTGGTGGCAACAGTGCCAAGTCTCAGCCCGAGGGTGGTGGAGGCAGGGCTGATTCTAATGCCGAACTCTGTGTGGCCTCTCCCTCTTCCCTCTGTCTGTCATGCACTCCTCACCCTATCCGAAATGATAACTGGTGTTTGTTTTCAGTAAGGCTCACTCCTACAAATCTTTCTGCCTCTGCACCTCCCCCCTCCTCCACAGTATGCCTAGAAATTCAACTCACTTGACTACCCACCTCAATATGCACATACATGATTCAGTGGAAAAGAAGCCCTATCACATGACAAGTGCCAAATAATATTTGTTCATAAAGACCATGTCCTGCTTGCTCACCACTATATTGCAATGAGCAAGGGGCTGGCTACAAATGGCAAATGACAAACCATCCATAGTTGAATGGAGTGAATGTGTGAAACAGAAGAGCCAAAGGATTTGGCTCATTATGTGTTAGGTCTGTTCCATCCCCCAAGAACTCTCAGACTTGCCACCTGAAGGTGGTTTCACACAGAGCTTTTCCGAGCCTTGAAAATCATGCCCCATTGAGAAGGTACGATGAAGCAAGTGCCTTTTGCCCGATGATCTCCAACTTGTTGGGTCTGTCTCTCACTTTGGCTTCTTGGCCTTCATATAAATACTTCACATTACCCACCCCTCACTTGTGGATTGTTTACTCTACTTTCAGTTCTCTAATCCAAGTAAGTCTTGAGTTCCAGACCAGAGTAGAAACACACGGAAGAAAAAAAATATGTGTCCATTTGATTTGTAGTCAAGCTGTGCAGACTACATTCAGCAGACATTTAATAAAAGCTTTCTAACTAGTTCACTGAAGGACCAGGGCTTGAATCTGGCATTATTTTCACTTTTAATTTCTACATTTATTTATTTAGTATACGTATACATGCATGGATCACTGTGAATGTGTGGAGGTCAGAGGACAACTTGAAGGACTTGGTTCTCCCCTTCCACCATGTGGGTCCTAAGGATTGAATTCAGGTTGTCAGGCTTGGTGGCCGGCACCTTCCCATGGGACAATCTGGTAGGTCTCTGATTTTATTTTTAATATTAGATGCTAAACTCTAAGTCTTAGAAGGATTAAACAGTATATTTCCAACATTTTCCTTTAGATCATGGTTTGTGTAGTCCTTGTCTGACAGTACGAAGTGTTATGGATTTACATAGCTTATTTAATTGCATAGGTATGCAACAGAAAGATGTCAGATAAATAAAAATTATCCAGGAGACTGGGAAATTTTTATTATGTCTTCACAACGATTAGATGATTTAGAGAATTCATCCTTTGGTAGTTTGATGGCTGTGGAGATGGAGTACCAATGGGAAGTGCTAATCCAGAACTGTGGAACTGCCCACTACTCCTGAATTGCCTGGATTGAAACTCACCATGACCAATGATGTGCTGTCTTCCATGAGTGCCATATTCTCTGTACCAAAGAGCAGACCGTCTGGGGAGGTGGGTGTAAACCTTTAATTTAAGACCAAATGTAAACACCTAAATGCACTTTGCTCTCAGATGAGTTGCTTCTCCTTAGGGATTGACTCTCACCTACTGCAGAAGACAGTGTTTAGACCAAGTGTTGCAGGAGAAGGCTGATCTTACAAACCAGGATTGTGCCCAATACCTAAAACGTGTTCAGCAAATGCTGTTGGCAACCTAAGAAGAGTCTTGTGTTCCAGGCAGACGGAAAGAGTGAGACATGGGAAGCAGGAGGGCCAAGCTCATTTGGGATGTGGTGAGTCATATTCTGGGAGTTCAGCACCAGCCTGGGTTGTCTGAGCCAGTATCTGAGGACAGATCTGGTTGGCTGGATGGTGGCTGGGTGTGAAAGTCCTTGAATTGAGCTGAGGATTTTAGACTTTATTCAGAAGGTGATGGGAGTCCCTAAATGTGTTGGAGCAAAGACAAGGCACGATCTAATGTTGGTGAGAGGCTGTGTGGGGTGGGAAGGACTGGGAGCAGAGCAAGCCTCGTGAGGCTGTTACAAATGATTGACTTGTGAGTAGCAGAGTCATGAACCACAAGAGTAACCGTGAGTAGAAGGGGCTTTGTGATGACAGAATGTGCAGTTCTGGGGGCTCCTTCACGGAATTTTTTTCTGGGAGCTTCTGCCTCTCCTGCTCTCTTCTGTTATACTGTGTTCCATAATATCAGCCCCTCAAGGGGTCTGGCACCTGTACCTCCCCCTACAGGACACTCTCACTCAGAGGCAGGATCCACTTGAGGCTGGAATGTATGGATGAATTTAAGATCCTTATTTATTTCTAAGTTGTTATTTGATGTTTTCCTAAGGTTCAAAATTATTTGAGTTATGCACTGTGACTGTATATACACATGTGTTTTCCCACCCAATGGGCCTACAATTTCACAGGTGGTGAGAAGAAAGGCTATAGAATAGATGACCTGGATTTGAGCCTGACTATGTCACCTGGAGGATACATGCCAACAGCCAGTTTCTTGTCTTCCTTGAGCCTCAGAGTCCTTTCCTGTGGAGCTGGGATGAACATAACCTACTCCTGATTTTACTGTCTGGCTTAAATAAGATCACACCTGCTGAGTGCTTCATATAGCACTCTGAGCACCAGAAGCACCCAAGCAGTCAATCAATACCACTCATTGCTATTAGTACTTCTTCAGGCATTAGTGGCTGGGGTGGGAATCCTGCCTTTCCCAAGCTGCTGTTAGCCCAGCTTGTGTGTGGCCACTTGTATTTCTCCCAAGGCATGTCTTCTTGTCTGGTTCCTAGTGTTCTTCCCCTCAAATCCTGACTATCTTACAAGCTAATATAGAGAGTACCAGTAGGTGATACAGTACCTACATTTCTATTTCGGACAAATTCATTAGCTTCACCATATAATGATATGGAAGACTACCCAAGACCTGATGTCTACCCTTAGGGATTTCTCCTAGGGATGAGGATGTAAAGTGCACTAATAGGAGATCTAGAATAATAAGACAATGCTGTTGAGCACCCAAGCCAGGCATATGCCCATTGGGAGCAACAGTACCACAAGGACAGTAGAGTGGTGGGAATAGACTTCCTGGACTCTCTATGGACACTCCTCGACAACTCTCCTGTCATCCTCAGCAAAGGGAAGGAGATGTGGCTACAGGTGACACTTTGAGCTGATGGAGCCAGAAAATCTCTGACATTGAACACCTCTCTTCAAAACAACAAAAAAATTAAATCTAAGTGTCTGAAAGTGTGAACTGTATGGAGCCACACCATAGGCATTTATCCTTGCTGAAGAGGAAGTTGCAAGTATTGGGACACATCAGTCAGGAGGTTTGTGGCTCCAGTGCCTGTCACTGTAAAAATCAGCCATAAATAAGGCAGAACTTAGACCTGGCTATCCGGAGGGACTTAGAAGTTTAAATCAGGACAAAGTTTAATTTTGGAAAAGTCACTGTATCTTAAATACTTTACTGTGTTCCAATGGGGTTGCTTTCTACAGCTGCGAAACAAAAAGTGCCCACAGGCTTCAGAGCCTAGCACTGGAAGGGGCAGACAGGGACCTTGCTCAGGAAACCATGTTTGGAATCAAGCTCCTCTGTTGTCAGATCAAATTTCTAAGGAACTAAGGAAGATGGAAGTTCATTCTCACTTCTGTTATTTTATGCACTGGGTTCTCTGTGTGTTTGTGTATATGCATGTGCTCAAATGTGTTCCCATGTGCGTAGTCATATGTGTTTACCTGTGTGCAGAAAAGAGAGGTTGATGTGGCTGTCTTCCTCAGTTGCTTTCACCCTTATAGCCTTATATATTAGGGCAGTGACTCTCACCTGAAACCAAAGCTCTCTGATCTGGCTTGTTTAGGGGATTCCTTGTCTCCACCCCATGAAATACTAGGATTACAGGGACTACCACACCCACCTGCCATTTACATGAGTGCTGTGGATTTGAACTCACTGAACATCTCCCAGTCCTTAACTAAATTTCTTACAATCTGAATAAATGCTTTGGAAACATGACTAATTTTTTTTTCTGGTTAGACTGATTATTGGATGCTCTGGTCTGCAGATAGACTGGCTCTGAATTAGCTGGAAAGATTTAAAGAGCAAGCTACAATGGAAGATCTGGAAGGTTGGGCCAGGCATCCTGGGCTGAGCACAGGGCACCACATAGTCTATAGTCACACCTAACTGCTTCATGAGCTTTGAAAGACTTGTGTGTGCAGTCCTGAACCAGTAAACTGCTCCCTAGGTCTCTCCAGGCTTTTATATTGACTGCCCGGTGGTGTGCCGTGCACATCAAGCTACTGTCTTTGCCAGTCATAGCCAAGTTTTAGAAACCAAAGTAGTCACGTCCCCCCTCTTTGGGGCTTTTACAATTTCCCACTGTATTTCCAAGTATGCCTGTAAATCAGCAGCTAATGAACTTGAGCAGCAGAGCAGGTGGGCTGTATTCTTGGGTGGTGTAAGGGAAGCGTTAGGTATTAAGAAAAAAAAAAGAGAAAGGCATCAACTCTAACAGGTGGCTTAGATAACAGTCCTGGGGTCATGCAGACCTGTCTGGGATACAGGAAGATAGGGTAAGCTGAGAATAGTGCCTATCTGAAATTTAGACTGTCTGTCCAACTGTAAGTTCCCTAGAAATTTGCCTTTATAGAGGGGAAAACCGTTGTGATCTTTTTCTTTCCCCAAAGCCACCAGGAACTCAGGAGAAATTGAAATACACATTCTCTTATTTTTCACACTTGCTTTTCAATAATATTGTTACTTAAAACATTTATGACTGTAAATACTTATTAATTATAAATTGTTGATAATATATGCAAGAGATGTGAGAATTTCTGGAGAAAGGGAAGAGAGCTTCTTTTTTAAAAGCTCATCTTTTCCAGAATTTATGTGTATTTTAGATTCACAAGGAATTTGACCAGGAGACCTATGAAGGGCTCATATCTGAAGCTCCATAGTAATGCTTCTCTACATTTCCCATCTAGTCAAACAGTTAAACAATTCTGTGGGATCTGTCTCTTCATTGCTTATGCTGTCTCTAGCTGGCTCTAACTAACACCGCACTAAGAATTGCATTTTTCTCTCTCCCAACTTAGATTTAAATCTTGCAATCACTGCTGGGAAGTGAGCTGTATCATCTTGAGAAATCAGACCACAGAGACCAGCCTGCAGCTGGCAGCCTGGGTCATCTCTAATCGCTTAACCCTTCGTATCAAAGGATGGTTGGGAGCAGTGGATTTCTTCTCTAAAATATGCTATGGTGTGTTTTATCAAAGAAGCTTGGAGAGTTAAAATGAAATAGAGTGTGCATAGCAAATCCTTGCCTCATAAGTGGACTTGGTGTCTGTATGCATGACTGATTCTATGCATATCTCTGTGTAATTCTTTCCCTGTGATTTTCTGCTAATGTTTGAGTGCATGTGACTGTGGTATGTATGTGGATGTGTTTTTGTGTAAGATTATGCAATGCCTCTTTCTGTGCAAGTGCTGATGTGAGAGTATGACTATTGTGTGCCTATAGGAAATTGTTTCTGTGTCATAAAAAAAGATCAAGACTATTCAAGCCTGGCACAGAAAAGAGTTTGAAACAATAGCTTAAATGATTTTCCCCATATATATATACCTGGGTACCAGCACCACCCTAATCATGTACTTGGTTGGCCATGAATTTTCTTCAGTCAGTGATAAATTACCAAATGAGACTCAGAGACCTTTAAAAATATTTTATTTTTAAAAATTATATATGTAAATATGTCTATATGTGGGTATGTGCATACATGAATACAGGTCAGAAGAGTCCAGAAGAGAACATCAGATCCCCTGGAGCTGGAGTTATACCAGCTGTAAGCTGTCTGACATGGGTTCTAGGAACCAAACTTGAGTCCTCTGGAAGAGCAGCAAGCAGTTTTAATAACTGAGACGTCTCCTCAGTGCCTCTTCTGTAGTTTTTAGGAACTCTGCCCAACCCCAGTGTCACTGTACCTGAGCTAGGTCTCTTCTAGCATGGCCTAGCTTCCTCTGTCAGCAGAGCTGAAGGCTACCAACTGCCAGTGAAGTGAATGAGGCTATCTTAGACCTAAGCTTCCATCCCATCTCAGGGCTTTGTGGCATAATATGTGAGGCCTGGGGAAGCCCAACAAAAGAATGTCCCTGATGAGTCTTGCCCAGATTTCCAACCAGAATGTTCAGGGGCTTGGAATAAATGATTGATATTTGAGATCACTCATTATTGGAGTGGTTTGCCACAAAGACAAATCTAATTGACTGATAGAGTTGGCAATAGGGATGCTTCTCTATTGGAAGAAAGAATGTTGGTGAGAATAATAATGAATTATATGAAGATATGTAACTTTATGTTTAAATATTTATAATCCTAATTGTAATTTATGAGTTAAAAAACAGAAAATGGCTCTATTATTAATTCTCATGCAGAGATATGCACATTAATGAGACAAATATCTACATAGGTCCATAGTCCTGTATGCTCCACCACCACTTGACTGAGGAATTGAGAAGGAGTTGTTTTAACTAGGGGCCGAGAAATGAGTAGCTTATAGTGCAAAGAAGTCAACTTAGGCTCATGATTCTAGCCCAAAGGTGAGGGTAACATCTGATGATGGACATTTGGCTGACACAGTCTCAAGATGGCTCAGGGTATCACATGGCAAGAGACAAAAGGCTTGCACACACACACCTCTCTGTCCACCTTTCACTCTCTCTTACTCAAGTGTGATGACTTTATTTAATCTCGATCATTCCCTGAAGGCCTCATCTCTAAACATGGAAGTTAGATTAAGTTTCTTATAATGATGCTTTTAAATTTGCATTTTTTGTATGTACATGTATATGCTTGTGTATGAGTACATGTGTGAAAAGCTATGTGTACACATGTATTCATGTGGAGGACAGAGGCAGATGTCAGGTGTCTTCCTCTGTCTATCTCCACTAAGAATGGATCTGACTCTGAATCTAGAGCTCACTGATTTGATTTGGCAAGACCAGCTGGCCAGCCAGGACCAGGAATCTTCCTGTGTCTCTGCCCAGCAGTGAGATTATAGGCACACATCACCTCACCTAGTTTTTACATTTGTTAGAGATCAAAACTGAGGTTCTTGCAAGCATTTACTGAAGAACTCATGTCCCCCATGATGGATTGCATTTTTACCCTTTTAATTCCTAACATTTCTGACACAGTACAGTAACTTATTCATTTCTGTGTTGCACAAATTGCAGAGGGGATAAAACCTAGGAAAAGGTAGAAATTGCACACCCTGATCTGCTGTGGCAGTTATGGCTTGGTTTCTGGAAATTATGGGATTTGTCTTATCCCTCTCCTAGTCAGTCTCTATGAGTGAGCATTTCTTTAGCATCAGTTTCCCAAGAGCTTACCTTGTGCATCTTGACTCATTGAAGAACTGTGCCTATAAAACAAGGCTCCAAAAGCAATCATATTATCTTCCTAACTCAAGACCTGCCTTTTGGGAGATGGCCACCTCTTTGGATAATTGGCTCTAGAGATGATTTCTCATCTCCAGGGAAACCTCATGTACTTCCAGGGATAAGACCTTTGTCTTGCAGACCATGATATGTTATCATGATGTAATAATCAGCCCATTTCTGTCTTTAGTATATAGTAGCAAAGGTTGGATGAGAAGGTTCTGCGGGTGTGTTTGTGGGTGACTTATATTTTCTTTATCCATTCACCTGTGATAGATATTTGAGTTGATTCCAAATCTTGCCTGTTGCAGCTAGTGCTGCAATAAACATGAGAGGCAAGTATTTCTTAGATACACTGATTTCTTTGAGTCTCTATCATAAAGGATCATATGGTATCTCTATTTTTAATGTTTTGAGGAGCCATTGTGCTATATTCTTTGGTGGTTTTTACTAATGTGGGTCTTGATTTCAAATTGTCTTTCTTTTCAATTTCTAGGGAACTTCACTTAGTCTAGGTTTCACAGCTATCTGGAGGTCATTTGTGGAATGAAGGGGATCTATATCCCTGTCTTTTCCAGTGAGACATGCCATATCCTGCATACGTCACTGCATAGGACTACCTTCCTCTTACATCTGTGCCACATAGAATCTGTTTCTCTGAGCCCAGTGTCCTGTTGTGCTGTCAGTGGGCGAATACCACAGTATTTCTGTAATATAAAATCAATATAGGCAATATGATTCCTTCATATTACTTTTAGTTTTTTCTTTGGATCTTTGAGCAATTTTTTGCCTTTTTACTCTGTCACACGGTTTTTTGGTCATCATGAATAACTTCATTGAAAAAATTCCATCCAAAATTGAATTGTAATTGTACTTCATTCGTATATTAAATTACATTGAATTTACATATTATTTATGTGACCAAATATTTCCAAACATGTTAATAGTGTATTTTTCTGCTTAGTTTATTTCATGATTTTCATTAAGATTTTGAAAATTTTATTCCTTTGTAGATTTTAAAAATTTTACTTATTTAAAAAGATTTATTTATTTGTTTGTATATTAATGTTTTGCCTGCATGTATGATGTGAGCCACATGCATGCCTAGTGTCTGCAGAAACTAGAAGAGATCATTTGATTTCCTGTAACTGGAGTTACAGGTGTTTGTCAGCCACCATATGGGTGCTGGGAACTGAACCTTAGTCCTCCGCAAGAGAAGCCAATGCTCTTAAACCACTGAGCCATCTCGTTAGACCCTTAATTTTTGTTCATAAGAACTTTATATTTTTGAAGCCTGGTATGATGGCACATGCCTTTAAGCTCAGCACTTGGGAGTCTGAGGCAGGCAGAACTCTGTGAGTTCCAGACCAATCTGTTATACATAGTGAGTTTCAGGACTGCCAGGGCTATGTGGTAAGACTATATTTCAAAAACAAAACAAAAGAAAACAAAACACCTTAGACTTTTGATTTCCTTCTATTACTTCTTCAAGTAGGCATAGAGGAACAACATTAGTTTTTAAAGATTATCATTTGTACATAAATCAAGAAGTCTTCTGTCAGTCTGTATCAGTTGTACAAGAGTCTTGTCTAGAACCATGAAAAAAATCATTCCTTCTAGAAAAAGCATATTCTACATATTCCCAGTGGATGTATGGAATCACATTATAACAAAGGCACCTCAGTTCCAAGTTGTATAAAACAAAGTGATGAAAACCAGACAAAACAAAATATGACTTCACTTTCTTATAGCTTTCCAAGTATGTAAATATATGCTAAAAGCAAAGATAGTTTTGAATATTCCTTTCCAATTCTTGTATTGTATTCTTTTAATCTTGATGTTATTACTTGCAAAAACATGGGATATAAATGTTTTCTGTGTGACTATTGAGAAACTCATGTGGTAATTCTTAGTTATCTTTGTAGTAACACATCCTTGTATTTCTTTGACACATTTAGTCACTCTTTCCACCCCTTATCCAACTACTTGCTGATCCAGGAAAAAGAGCAGGAAGGATTGAACATCAGAATCAAGCTATATTGTACTCCTGGGGGGAGAGAATGGTTTCTTCAGCTGAGCCCACTGTCTCTGTTCCATTGTCTTTTCTCCAGGTTATTATAGCATGTTATACTGGGCAAGCTTCCAGCATAACTTTCAACTCTCGCCTACAATGCTCAGTAGTACCTGTTTTTAATTGAGCTGCAATCTTTATTTTTTGTTGCGGTTTCCTCTTCTCCTCCTCCTCCTTCTTTTTGTAGATATATAAATCACACGTTTTATTAAAATTGTCCCATGCAAAAATAACTTCTAAATTTTATTTGTTTTGTTTATCTTTAAAACATGATCATGTATAGCCCAGGCTGGCTTTGAACTCACTATGTAGCTGAAGATGATCTTAAACTTCTGATCTTCCTGCTTTCACTTCTGAAGTCCTGGGATTACAGGTATATACCATCACTTCATTTAGATTGTACTAAGGATTGAACTAGGACTTCATACACACTAGGAGAGCTCTCTTCTAATTCAGCTACATCCCCAGCCCATTGCTTGTATTTTAGTTTGGATTTTCAACTCTGTATTCATCAGAATGGTTTATCACTTCATTACTTTTACTTGCCGTATTTTGCTATCAACAAAATCATCAGGACAACTTTTGTTCATTTATTCTTTTCTTTCAAATGCTTTGAATGAGACACAAATTATCCACTTCTTGTAGATTTGTTAAATAATTTGTCTTTAAGTCTGATTGCAACTGGTTTCGTTTGCTGGGTGTGGGACATGTTGGAAAATGGTCACAGTGCTTCAACAATTATGAGGTCAGTCAGACTTTCTTTTTCTTCTTAAGTCAACTTTAGTAATCAATATTTTTCTAGGAAACTTCTCATTTCATAAGTTGTTTTAGGCTTTCTCCCAGTATTTGGGCTCCAGTATTCAGTATTTGGGCTCTTGTCCTCACCTGCAGTTGCTGAACTATGTCGTTTTGGCCTCTGTTCCTAGGTTCTAGTCTATATTTCCTTTTTCTCTCAAATTTCCTCCCACAGCTCTTGCTCCAGACAGTAGCAAGAGCTCCTTTTGCTCAGATGGAACTCTGTCCCAGCCCTGATTTCATACCATGCAGCTAGTTTCTATCCCATATAAGGCTCCTTGGGGCTCTGTTAATCAGCACAAGCTGAATTCCAGGACAATAGAACTTCCAACCTGGGTGTCTAAGGACATGCATTTCCTTTACCGCTCAATTTTGTATTCTTTTTCTGAAAGATATTTGAGATTGCTGTCTGTTTCCCCTTTGTGTGTGTGTGTGTGTGTGTGTGTGTGTGTGTGTGTGTATGTATGTGTGTGTGTATGTATGTGTGTGTGGTGTGTGTGTGTGTGTGTGTGTATGTGTGTGTGTGTGTGTATGTGTGTGGTGTGTGTGTGTGTGTGTGTGTGTGTGTGTGTGTGTGTACATACATGTAAATGAGCAGTCAAATATAGAGGCTAGAAGTTAACTTTGGATGTTGTTCTTCAGGCTCCATCTACCTTAGTTTATTAAATAGAGCCTTTCACTAGCCTAAATCTTGCCCAGTAATCCACGCTGGCTAGAGAACTGCAGGAATCCACCTGTCTCTGCCTCCTAAATGCTAGAATTATAAGTAGGTACCAACATGCACGGCTGTTTAAAACTGTGGGCTCTGTGGGAACAAGCTCAGATCTTCTTACTTGCAAGAGAAGCACTTTACTTATTGAGAGAGAGCCCGTTTCCTCCCTTAAACATTTTATCTACTGGTAACAGAAAATGTTATTAAAGTAAGGATTCATGGAGCCATCTTAACTGGAAGTTCTCACCATCCTGCTTTTCAAGCACTGAACTATATGACCTTTTATTTGGCCATGCCTATAGGCTACAGGCAATCAGCCAGCTAGGAACTGACTTGTTCAGTGTTCTGATCCTTGGATGACTCTGGTGAAGTACCTTTTGTCGAGTTTACCCTTGTCCTCTTAGAGAGGAGAAGACATCAACCAGCCAGTCTGTGAGGGTCTTGGTGTCTCTTCCTTCCTCCTACCATTGCCTATTTTAGAGATGAGAAAAAAGGAGAGTCATCAGGATACAAATGATGATCTAAAGTTATTCTAGTTAATAGAAGCCATGGGGCCTGTTAGTGTTCACAGCTCCGATGAAGATGGAAAGGTACTCTGACAGTCTGGAGCCAAGGAACCACACAGAAGGTGACCTCAATGGAAGTGTTAACAGCTCTGACAGGAAAGGTGTCCTAGCAGTCAGGAACTAAGACACAGCTCTGAAGTGAGGAATGTGACCCCAATAGAGCTCTGAGAGGAAGAAGTTTTCCCCGTGTTGCAGCTCTTAGGGGGAGATGTCCCTGGTTGAGCTAAAGTGTTATAGTGCTTTAGCTATAACATTAAAACAGTATAAGCCCTGAAAATGCTATGGGGTAACAACATTCTGGCCCCTTTGGAGTGTGTGTTTGTGTGCGTGTGCGTGTGCACTTTCACATGTTCTGCTCTGCTCTGCTCCAGTCCAACCACAAAGACAGCTTCATAGAGCAAATCTCACAAAGAATGTTTATTGAGAGGGAAAAACCCAGGCTAATGGGTTTTGCTCAGGAGGAAGGCAGTTTGCTCAGGAGTAATGGCAGCTGCACTGAGAACTGCAGCTCTTTATATATATAGGGTTTCTGGGGAGAGGTGGTGGCTGGCAGAACTTTCCAGGGTGGCCTGGGATTGGTGGGATTTCAAGCTCAGTGATTGGTGAGTTTCTGGCTCAGTGACCGCTCCTTGATTTTTTTTTTCTCCCCAAACTGTTAGAATAATCTGGGGAGAGGGGGGCTAGCTACTCATGCCTCCAGCGGCTTATACTGACTTCAGGTTCTGCTAAATAAGCTCTAGTTCTGAGGTAAAACAAAACAGTTCAAATAAACTGAACTCTCACAATGTGGATGAACATATATCAAAGGGAAATGGGGTGCAGGATCTGCAGGGCCCAGCTGTTCGAGCTCCACTCTTGTCCCCCTTCCCTGTCTCTGGCCAGCCATGCCAGATCCAGGCCCTGCTTTAGCCAAGAGCTCCCTGCCTTGGAGGGTTAGGGTTAGGGTTTGTTTTGACATTGTTGCCATAGAGATGTAGAGACGATGTGGGGGCCTACATCCTGGGCTCACCACTCCCTACTGCTGGCGACCATCTGAACCAGAAAGACTGAGGTCTAAGCAAAAGATGAGGTCTGAGCCAAAGATGCCTCAAGGCGCTCAGCACCAGCTGGTGGACAGCGGCAGTGTCTGTGGCCCTGGCCTCATCTCCCTGATGGTCAGGACTCAGCAGAACTGCCCTGGCACTGTAGCTCTCAACCGCTGTGTGTACTAAGAGGGGGCTTACAGGGCCAGGCATTTTGCTTTCAGATATGGTTATTTCCCCATGTGTCAGTTGTTCTTGGCTTAGGTAATACATTAGTAACACATGAGGGATGTTTTGTGTTCACCAGGTTCGTCTGAGACATGGTGGGGATTGAAGAACACCCTGTACACACTATTCTCTCTCTTGCTTAAGCCCTGTTCACCCTACTGCTGGTGACCATCTGAACTGGAAAGACTGAGGTCTAAGCAAAAGATGAGGTCTGAGCCAAAGATGCCTCAAGGCGCTCAGCATGAGGGATGTTTTGTGTTCACCAGGTTCGTCTGAGACATGGTGGGGATTGAAGAACACCCTGTACACACTATTCTCTCTCTTGCTTAAGCCTCTGCTCACCCTCTGTAGTTTTTCTTCCAAGGGGAAACTTCACCCTGTAAACGTGAAATCCATGAGCTGAGTCCATATTGCCTCCTCTTTCCTTTTCTAGGTCCCCTGGCCTCACCCCCAGTTTTTGTGTGTGGTGTATATGTGTATATGGATGTGCAAGTTTGTGGAGGCCAGAAGTCAACATCTTGCATCTTCACCTTATTTATTGAGATTGGGTCTTGCATTGAACCTGAGGTTCTCTGATTGGCTAGACTACCAGACCGAGAGTTCTTGGATTCCTTCTGCCTCTGTCTTCCCAGTGTAGGAGTTACAGGCTCATACCTCTATGCTTGATTGGCTTTTATGTGGTGCTGGGGACCCACATCAAGGTCCTGGTGTTTGTGCAGTAAGTACTTTTCCTACTTATCTCCAGCCCACCCAGTCTTTTCCATAGGTATGATTTTGGGCACAGGATGACTTGAAATAACTTGAGCATCATTTTAACAATAATACGACATTTAATTGACCATCTGAGACAATTTCACATCATATTTCTTGTGTTTAGATGAAACACACACATACTCCAAAAGGTCCTGAATGCTGTTAGCCCATCACATTTTCAGGACTAACACTAGGGTTTTCCTTCCTGGATACCCTCTCATCACAGTCTGTAGGTGGGCTCTACTTTCTTCTATATGGGTGTTTATGATGTCATAAGCTACAGAAACCAGCCGATAGCCTGCCTGCTTTTCTGTTCTTCAGCTTTCATGGCTCATTGCTTGCTTTTCCAAGGAGAGCTAGTCAGATTTTCACATCTTGTACCCATCGTCGGCTTTAAACACAGCCTCTCTATGTACGCACATTCCTAGCATTGTATTGCTTAGCTATTTTAAATTTTTTTTCTTTAGAAAAGAAAGTCATTTACCTTCTAATCTCATTCATACTGTATAGGGAAGAGTCAGCCACATTGTTGTGTATAGCTGAGCTTCATAGGTTTTGAGTGTCTCACAATATCTTACTATGGAGCACACTGGATTTATGTCCTCATTTGGAGGATTTCCAGGTTCTTTTTCCCGAGAATGGTACTGCAAACACTTTAGTGCTTCCATACAGGAATATACATTTGGGATTTTTTTTCTTGAGCACATATCCATAAGTGGAATACAAAGTTGTAGGATATACAATTATTTAACTTTGTAAGATAATATTAAATTATTTTCCAATGGAGTGTACCACTTTCTTATTCACTGGGTGCTTCTCTGTCTCCGTGTGGTCCCTAACACTTCACAATATTGCCTTTCTTAATTCTTCCATCAAATGTCTATCAGAGGTAACTCATTTTGCATTTCCTTGATATGCTTTCAAATGTTTACTGTTCGTACAAGTCTTCTGCAAAATTAGTGCCCATGCTGTTTCTTCATATTATTTTCTTTGCTCCTTTAAATGGACTTATAGCAGTTCTTTGCACAGTTTTTCTATCAGTCCTTTGCCATTTGGGTGTATTGTTGAAAATGTGTGAGACAAAGTTTGGGTTTAGGATTTTTTGTTGGCATATTTGTATATATATGCTGAGGTATATTGGAGGCAGAATCCAAATTTAAACAAAATTTGTGTTTCATACACTCTTTGTATACATAGTCTGAAGATATCATAATTTAAATCCTTTTCTAAACTTATTTTTTAAATTCTGTGTTTGGATGTCTGTTTGTGTTTGGGTATGTGCACGGGAATGCAGTTGCTCATGGAGGTCAGAAGGCAGCATCACATCCCCCTGGAGTTAGAAGTAGTTGTGAACCCTATGGTGCTGGAAACTGAATTTGGGTCCTCTGCAAGAGCAGTGAATGCTTTTAGTGGCTGAGCCATTTCTCCATCGCGTGTGTGTGCTTGTGTGTGTGTGCGCGCGCGTGCACGTGCGCATGTGTGCGTGTATGCAGAGTTTCATCTTGGGATATTACACCAGTGCTCAAAAAGTTTAAGATTTTAGAGAACTTTAGAGTTTAGATTTTGGGGTGAAAGCTGCCTAACCTCTATATAATGGAAACAAACATTTCTGATTTGCAACTCCTATTTTTTTTTTTTACAGTAAGATTATAGTTTGACACCTTCTTCAGCCTTTCTTTACATCTCTTCCCATTTAGTACTGTTGAGTATCTCCAAAAGAAAACTGACTCAATATAGTCTGCTGTCATATATTTGCAATTTGATTTCTACGATCTCAAATACTTATATGTTCAACATGTATTAGAGTGCTAATAGCAGGTAGCCCTAAGGTGTTTCTAAGGTGTTTATTTATATTTTAGTAGAAATTAAAAAAAAATGTGACTTTTCAGTGGAACAATATTTCTGGGCAGAGGACCACTGACGCTGAACTCCCATGGTCACACCTAATACTCCATGTGCCATGGAAGTATGTTCAGGACTCTGACACCTTATAGAGCTACCTGAAATACAAGTCTCCAGGAAGCCATTACTTTGTTTCCAAGTAGTGAGACTTCTGCTTTCCCATAGTTGGAGATAACATTTTGTTGTCATCTTGCTTTCTCTGTGTACTGCTTTGCAACCAGAGTCTTAGCACTTCATGGATCCATCACGGAGCTGCACATTACAGCGAGCACGACTCCGTTTGCCTCTATTATTGTCATAATCAAAAGGTGGGGCTACAGTGAAATATTCGCTCCATGCCTGCATATCTGTTATCCGAAGGGTCCTTTAGACCTAAATGGTGTGCTTTCTGTAATGCCTTTGGTTAATGAATGGGTCTGTGAGGGCCTCAGAGCAGTGCAATGTGGGAAGAATGCTATAATTTCTTTTTAACATGCAGGAATTCTGAATACGAGAAAATGCATGCCAAATTTTATTGCTTCTAAATCTGAATAATTGTATTTCTGGGCTGTGCATCTGGGTAGATAATAAAGCCACAAAACAATTTAATGAAACATATAAAAATAAAATGACATTACTAAATATTATAATATGAAGAAACTATTTTTTGCATATTGTCACCTAATCTTTCAACCATATAGCAACAAATAATGCAGCCATAATTGAAAGTTTTATTATCCATCTGAGTAAATTGAGCTCAAATTTACCTTGTTCTCGTTAGTTGGTGGGCTAGCCTATTGGGGTTACTGACAGAATTTCATTTTCATAGTGGATTATTTTTTCTCCTTTTCTATGAAATCTAAAATGGTCAATAAATAGCCTGGCTGCTTAAATCGATTCTGAACTCAGCTCTTCAGAAAGTCACTCCTCGGCGGACCTCTGACCTATGCTGGCAGGCAGCACTTTCTTTAGAATCTGACTGCATAGACTACAGTCCTTCCTGGTCCTAAAACCCCACAGAAGACACAGGAAGGAGCGAGCCTGGTATCTTTACTCTCTAGCCTGACATGTTTCCCGATCTTCCCAGCACCAGAGGGGGATGCTATGATTATTATAAAGTCAATTCAATTGCAATTCTGGAAATTAGTTGAATGATATTGGCCTGTTGAAAAGATTCATCTTTCCTAAAAAGTCTTCAAACTGTCTCTGGCCTGAGCTGAGGTAGAAGCTGCAATGTAGGAAGAAACCCACCTGTGTGATTTTCAGAGCCATGTGGTAGATCCCCACTGCTAGAACAGGGGCCCATGTGTTCTTAGGCTAGGCTGTAGGGTGTGGGGAATGTGGATCCCTAGAAGAAGATGGCATGATTTTCTGTAGCATCTGGAGAGTTATGAGAAAAAATATCTACTTTTCTCAATCAGCAGTGTTAAATTATGCTCATTATAAAATGCTCAGCCTTTTTCTGGAGCCCTGGATGGGGGAATCAGTCTACTTTGCCATTTCTTAGCATCTGAGTATACATGGTGGACTCCAGACTTTCCAGCTGTGGACTGCCCTTCTGTGTAAGTGAAAAGATACCTCTTTCCTTGGCACACTCAGCCCACAGCAACTATGGTGATGAGTTTTGTCAACTTGACACAAGTTTGAGTCATCTGTATAGTGGGACCCTGCACTAAAGAATTTCCCAGATCAGAATGGGCCTGTGATCATATTTTTGAGGCATTTTCTTAATTGCTAGTTGATGTGGGAGGACCCAGGTTACTGAAGGTGGTACCATCCATAGACTGGTGGACCTGGGTGGGCTGAATAAGAAAGCTATCTGAGCAAGTCAGGAAAAGCCAGTATGCAATTTTCCTCCATGGTCCCTGCTTCAGTTTCTGCCTCCACATTTCTGCCTAAGTGCCTGCCTTGACTTAGATTCTCCTTTCACTGGACAGCCATGTCCATGCCTCTGTGTACTCTGAGGAGGGTGGTAGCAATATGCCTAACATTGCACAAGAGAAGAAAATGACCTGGCATCGAAATCTGGAAACAAAACTTAGCACCAGCAGCATTCTCTCAGAAATAAAATTTTCCTCAAAGGCATTACAATTTTTAAAAATTGTAGTAAAATACACACAACATGAAATTTACCCTTCTTAATCATGTTTAAGTGCACTGTTGAGCAGTGCTAAGCACAATCACGTTGCTTTGCAGCCAATCTCCAGAACTCTTCATCTTGGAAACTGAAACCATGTCCATTAAGCTACAGCTTCCCTCCATGCCAGTGCCTAGCAACCATTCTACTTTCTGTTTCTGTATATTCAGAACCCAATAGATGTAAAACCAGGCAGTGTTTGTTTTTGTGACTGTCTTATTTCACCTAGCAGAATGTCCTAAGGATGTGTTACAATTTCTGTCTTGTTTAATACTGAATTATTTCCCCATTTATTTATTTACTCATTTGTCAGTAGGCAGCTGACTTGTTTCCACCTTTTGGTTATTGTGAACCCTGAGACCGAGAATGTCATGCAGGTAATTTTTGTGACCTTGCTTTCAACTCTGTTGGGGGTTGTGATTTGGATATAATATGTCCCTGAAGGCCCATGTTTTGGGGAGGCTTTGCCCCAATGAAATGCTTAGAGGAATGCTTTGGTAAGTGGCTGCTACCTGAGGTCTCTGACCTAACAAATGCTTTCACCATTGATAGATTCAAGATTTGATGACATTGTTCTCATGTGGTGTAAACTGAGAGGTGGGGTCTAGTTGGAAGAAGAGGCTACTGGGTATCCTAGAGGGGTACATGTTGCCTTCGGTGCCTTCTCTTCTTTCTGTTTCCTGGATGTCTGGAGGTGAGCCATTTCTCTTTATCATATGCTCCATACCATGATGATCCCAGGTTCATGGGACCAAGCAACCATGGAGCGGAAACTCTAAAAGAACGAGCCAAGAATAAAACTTTGCTCAACTTTGTTTCACCCCAGAAGAGCACTGGGTAGCACAGGTGTGCCTCTCAAAAGCCAATGTGAAGTTGGTGGATCATAGAGAGATCCTGTTTCTGAGGGTGTGCCAGACTATTTTCCACAGCTGGTGTAATATCAGCTGCTCCCAACACACAGACATGTAAAAATCCCAGTTTCCCCGTTTTCTTATAAAGATTTATTTCTCCCTGTGGTGATGGAACCCATATGTGAGACAGTCTACCAGTGAGCTACAGCCTCTGCCCTCGTTTATTTTTGAACCAAGGTCTCTCACTAAGTTACTTAGGCTGGTCTTAAACTCGCTCTGTTGTTCAGTATGTGAGGATGTATCACCGTGGCTTTGATTTGCACTTTTCTAATGATTAGAGGTGGGAGCATTTTTTTCATGTGCTTCTTGGTTGTGTAGACCTTATTTTGGGAAATATTTCGGTCCTTTATTTCAGTCAAGCGTTGTTTGAGTTGTAGAGATGCTTTTGTATTCTAGATATTAACCCCTTATCATATGTGCTTGTTACAAATATTTCATCACATTGTGTGAACGGCCAGTGTGCTTTATTGATTGTGTTCTCTGATGCATGGGAGCATTTAGTTATGGAAAGTCTAGCTTTTCGGTTTTCACTCTTGTCGCTTGTGCTTTGGGTATCATCTCTAGGAAACCACTGATAGATGCAATGTCATAAAGCTTTTTCTCTGTTGTTTTCTAATTTAATAAACTAGTTTTAGATTGTATGATTCAGGGTGAAATCTTCATATACATCATATAAAGTAAAGGTCTAACTTCATTTCCCCTTGTGGATATTTCCCCAGCACTGTTATATTTAAAAAATATTTTTATTAATTCTTAATAATTTCATACAACGTACTTGGATCATATTCACCCCACTGCTCCAACTCCTTTGAGATCCATGCTCTCCACTTTCACCTCGCTATCTACTCAACTTGTAGTTTTCATCTTCTTCGTTTCTTTTACACCCATAGAATCCAGTTTGTGCTGCCTGACTACTTGAGGGAGTGGGGCCCACCCCAGAGTGTGGTCAACCTACCTAGGGTCACACAATTAAAGAAAATTCCCTCTCTCTCTCTTCAACAGCTATCAGTGGTTAGTAGCTCCTTATGGGTGGGATTTTGTGTCCACTTCCTGTTCTCATTGGCATTATTTTTTTTCCAGGTTTGAGCTTGCCCAGGCCATGTGTGTGCTCTCACACTTACTGTGTGTGACTACCTATACTGTGTCTCAAAAACATTGTTTACTTGAGCCACCTTTGGCTCTTGTAATATATCTGCCCCCTCTTCCTGGAAGAAGACTCCTGAGCCTTGTGAGAAGGGTTATATGCATCCCATTTAGGGCTCAGCACTCCACAGCAGTCTCTTATTCTCTGGACTGTATTTTGAAAAGTTTTTCATATCTCTACTGAATGGTCTTGGCACCCTGGTCCAAAATTACTCAACCACACATGAGGGTTTATGAACACACTATGTTTGCATCATCAGGCTTTGCTCTCATCTTTCTACAAGCTCCACACTGTTTGATTTCCGTAGTAGCTTTGTGGTGAGTTTTGAAATCAGAAGTGTAAGGCTTCCAGTTTTTCTTCAAAACTGTTTTGGGTGTTTGGATTTTCTTCTGACTCTATATAAAAACAAAACAAATTCTCTTTCTGCACAACATTCCATTGAGTTTTGATATGGACAGTGACCACATCAAATCTGTAGGCACTTCAGAAAATATTTTACATGCTAATAAACATTGAGGCTTTTACTTGATAAACATGGGAGATGCATTTTCATTTACCGGTTTTCTTTAGTGTCTTTCTGGGATATCTATTGGTTTTTAGCATGAAAGTCTTTTGTGCCTCCTTGGTTAAGTTTATTTTCAATTTTCCTTCTCTCCTTTTTTCAATACAATCAGTCGTTTTATTGTTTGCGTTTTGGGATGTTCATTGTTAGTCTATAGAAATGCAACCCATTGTCCCTGTTCAGTGTATAGAACGTGTTGATTTTGTACATAAGTTGCTGAGTTTATTGGCACCAAGAGTTATTTTTGTGACCATCTCTAGTGGTTTCTACATACACAGTTATTTTTAGAAACATTTTAACAGTGTTCCATAAACAAATCCTCTCTGGTTTGTTCACAGGTCTTCTTCTCTCTCACGCCTCCCTCGGATCCCCCGGGCTTCTGCCTGTATTCACTTCTGTGCTCATTGCCGCTTCCTTTGTGTCTGCTCATGTCAGTCTCGCATTCCAGTGGCTCTGATATTTTCCTCATAACCTCAGGGCAATGTCCTCACTTTTTAGTGGAGCTTAGAAAGTTCTTCAAGATCTGACCCACTTCTAGCAACTCTGAACTATTCTACCTTTTGAGCATTATTTGATTATCTCAGGACATTGGACCTTTGGACTGCCCCCCTCCCCCAAGTCTGGTGTGTTCTGTCTCTCCACTTATATCATTGGCTCACAATGCCAGGAATCCTTGGCATAGCTAAGTTAGGAGATTGCAGTATTGTGGTCCTTGGAGACCCTGCACTAGTCCCATGCCATTTCCACACAGTATTTGTGTTTTCTTTCTTATACATCTTCCTAAATAGACTCTGTTCTTGCATGAATGGGAATGTGGGCTGTCCCTTAATATTTTCTTAATTTTTAATGTAATCATGAACCTAAAAAAAGATACTGACGAAGGACACATGATAAGAAGATTAGGGAAGTGCTGTATTTTTTAGAAAAAGGAGCAAAACAAAGTAGAAATCAAGGGAGCTGGGGAAGAGCAGCTCCTCCTTCACCATCTATTAAAATGAAGACAATTATAATAGCTTCATATATTCCACTCAACTAAACCCTATTTACTTGAGAATAATGTTTACTGAAAATTGACCGTGTTCCTCTTCTTCTTGGCACCTAAGATGGAGGCAAGATAAGGTGAGAAGCTTCATTTGCCTCCACATTGATTAAAATAAGGCTGCCTGGGGAAGAAGAAAGGACTGAAAGGATGCAACACACTGTATCCAGAGAGCACACAGGACTGAAAGGTACAGTAGATGCAGGCAAGAGGGGGCAAGGGGAAAAATAAAATACAAGTTATTTGTCAGTGTCTTTGGTGAAGGCTGTCACATGTCTGGGGCCAGTTCACCAACCATAGAAGACAAGGTGTTCTTTTCTGGGCTCCAGTATCTTCTCAAGGAAGGAAGCTTTTAGGGAGGCCAGGCACCCCCTTTACAGAGACATCATTCATAGTGGGGATGAGAGCTTCAGGATGGGAAAGCCTACTGTCCTGAGGTCTAGTGAGCTGCTCCTGCTGGCAAGGCATGGTGCTGGCACTTTGAATGACTGTCCCATTGCTTTTACTTGAGACACTGGAAGGTGCCAGATCATCCAATAGAGAATAACAGAAGGGTTGGAGTGCATAACCCCTTCACAGTGGTGTATTTCTGTGAAGAGAAACATCAGCTTCATAAAACATGTAAGGAGAGTTAGGGACTTTATAACTAGTTAGAAGCCAAAGGAAAATATTTATTTTACTTTTAGTTATGTGTATGTGTGTATGCATGTGCCTGTGAGTGCCAGTGCCTGCAGGGCTCGGAGACTTAAATCTCCTGGATGTGGAGTTATAAGTGGTTGTGAACTATCAATGTGGGTTCCAGGAAAAGGACCCTCTTAAAGGGCAGTATTTGCTCTTTACCATTGAGCTGTCTCTTCAGCCCCATCACGACCACTTTCTAAAAATGCTTTTTGTGAACTAAAAAAAAAAGTTAACATTATAACATTATTTGGAAGCCCCCCCCCATTCTCCCTCTCCTTCTCCTTTTGTCCCTTCCCCTCTTCCTTTCCCCTCCACACACACTTTTAAAGACAGGACCTCATATAGCCCAGGCTGGCCTTGAAATTACTATGTAGCTAAAGATGGTCTTGAATTTGTGATCCTCCTGTGTTTGCCTCCTAAGTGCTGGGATTGTAAGGGATGCTATACTATGCACAGTTTGTGTGGTGCTGATGATGGAACTCAGGGCTTTGTGCATGCTAGGAAAGCAGTCTACCAGTTGAACTGTATTACTAGCCCTTATAATTAACATTTTAAAATCAGGTAGAAAGTATCTTCTGCTTCTCTGCTTTGTATTCAGAGCTTTGAAAGGATGAATATATGAGTCATGCTATGGCCAAGTTTCATAGACTGGTGGTGGCCATATTTCCCCAAAAGAATTTTGGCTCTGAGATTGCTGGAGCATTTGCTTATGGCTGTATTCTTAGGACCCAAAAGGATGCCTTTGTATAATAGATCTTTGCACTGGTTAGTACTGCTTGTCAACTTGACAAGGCCTAGACTCACTGGGAGACAACTTCTGGACTCGCTTCTGAGAGATTATCTAGAATCAGTTATTTGACCTGAGTTGACCTTAACCTTCGGTGGCACTGTCCCGTGGGACAGGATCCTGGACTGAATAAAAAGCAGCAATGTGAGCTGAGAGTCATTATTTACCACTCTCTGCTTTCTCACTGTGGATGCAGAGTGACTAGCTGCCTCAAACTCCTACTGCCGTGCCTTCCTCTATCCCCTCGAACTGTAAGCTGAAACAAACTCCCCATCCTTAGGTTATGTTGCTTCTTGTTAGGTATTTTTGTCATAGCAACGAGAAAGGTAATACAGGACTCACTGAAGGCTTATTAGATGAAATAAAAAATATGTTTATTCCAAAAGACACAGTGAAAAACTGTGCAAAATAAGTATAATTTAACCCAAGAATACGTTGCCTGGAACTGGAGGTGCAAAAACAAAAAAGTAAAAGAAAACATTGACAGCCAAGCATGGGCGGTACTTTGGAAGCAGAGACAGGAGGATTATAAATTTAAGGCCAACCAGCCTGAGCTACACAGTGAATTGTAAGCCAACCAGAACTACAGAGTGAGATTGTATGAATTGACTCAAAACAAACACAAATATCCCCAACGCATTCCTCATACCACAAAGAACATGATGAAGAGCTGCTATCTATCCTCAATGGAGAATCTAAAATCAGAGCCTGTTGAGAATGTCTGAGGATTCATATTGTTCCAAAATTCACATTAGATACCCTAATTGCATGTGATAGTATTTGGAGGTAAGGCCTTTGGTCAGGTGATTAGTTCCCAAGAGTGGAGCTCTCATGAGTGAGATTAGGACCCTTATAAAATATGCCCAAAGGAGGGTGATGAGGTAGTGGGTAAACATCAGGAAGCCCAACTCTGGAACTCCATCAGTGTCCACTATGGACTGTGAGGAGTTGGGGAAGCAGGTTGTGAGAAGCTGATTGGCAGCGGGGAAGAACCAGGTGGAATGGTGGACACGCTTCCCCCCAGTGTCTTCTGATTTCCACACATTTCCTGCCCAAGAGAGTCTTCTTGTTGTTGTTAACATGGGGGTCACAACTACTGCTCTTCCATGTCTGTATAGGTAAGTATCAGTGAGGGGACTGCTTTGGATTTTGTACGTGGAGAAAGACAGAACATTGTGCCCAAAGATAGATTTTTTTTCCTAGCAAGTGGTGAGAAATAAGGAGCATCTCAAAGAATATTAGCATACAACTTGATTTTTGCATAGAGAATTCAGACAAACTGCTTTTGCAGACTTAAATAATCCCAGGATGAAAGGTACTGTATAAATGCAAAGTGTTATTATTATTACCCAGTGGCAAAGAAGGGCATTTCAAAGAGTGTTTCAGTACAATACAATTTTATTTTGCACAGAGAGTTCAAGGGAGAAAGCTTTATTTTATAGACTTAAATAATATCGTTATGGAGCTACAGTAAAATAAATAATACAGATATGGTGTTAAAATAAATAATACAGTTAGGAGGCTTAAATAAATAATGGTGGAGAGAGAAGAGAAATTAAGAGTCTTGGGAAAAGGCAGGGGGAGATGCAATTTTGAATTATAAGCGGTAGAGAATTGAGGTCCACAGAGTCCTAAAATATTCACGATACATCTACATTGACCAAAATTAGAAGAAAAAAAAAAGACACAGAACAGGACAGTTCACAGTCAGGGGTCTTATATGGTAGTATTTTTAATTTTTTGTAGTCATATGATTTCCCCTATTGTTCTTATGATTCTAAAGGCTGTATCAAAACTTTCAGTGGAGGATCTGAGAAAGGTTTGCCTACATATGCAAGGCCCTAGGTTTAATTCCCAGCACCACAAGATAACGATCTAAAACTTTTAGCTTAAAAACAAGTAATGACAGTCTCCATGGTTTAGCCTTTACAGACAACAATCCCTCTTCTCTCTTCTCTTAACCTTTATTACATAATCTTCTCTATTTCTTTGCTCACTCATGTAAAATACAACCTCATTTTCCATAAACCCCAAGCTTCTGTTTCAAAAGCTCTCCTATTTTCACTCCATTTCCATATTAGTGACCACAACACTGCCTGAATCATGGTTCTGATGCTTAATTAATCAATCAATTAATTGGGTGTTCATGTTAGGGTGCATATGCATGGATGAATGCCTGTGTGTGTGTGTGTGTGTGTGTGTGTGTGTGTGTGTGCGCGCTCGCGTGCGTGCGCGCGTGCAAGCATGTGCCTATGAAAGCCAGAGATCAACCTTGGATGTTGTTTCTTCAGACACTATTCACTTTCATTTTTCACTTTTGTTTTTGGAGACAAAGTCTCTCATTTTTGTCTGGAACTCACAATTTGACCAGATAGGCTGAAGCCCCAGAGATCCACCTGTCTCTACCTTCTTAATTCTGAGGATGTCCCATTATGGCTGATCACTCTATACTTTCTTATTTTCTGCATATTGACCAGCTGTATGTCTCTGTGTTAATTGCCATTGAATACATGAAGAAGCTTCTCTTATGAGGGTTGAGAGATGCACTAATCTATGGATTTAGCAAAAAGTTATTAGGATTTATTTTAATACTACTAGCAGGTTGTCCCCTAGGGCCTACAACCTATCTAGCCATAGGTTCTTTGCTTCAATAATGGTGCCAGGTATGGATTCCATCCAATGAAGTGTGCTTTAGATCCAATAAGGAATTGATTGATTGCTTCCATGACATTCATACCACTATAACACCAATGAATATATCTTGCAAGACCAATCATTACTGTAGCTCACAGCATTCATAGATGGGCAAGACTGATGATTATTTTTCTTCTCCAGTAGTGTTCATAGGACTTACAGCACCATGAAAGGTAGATAGTAAGGCTGAAATCACTAACAACTTGAGTTCTTCATTTATGTGGTGTCTTCAGCAATAGGATCTTCCCATCAAGCTCTGGAGGATAACAAAGATTAATGGTAATCATCTGTAATATTTGAGGTGGGTCTATGGAATCCCACTGACCATAACTCAAAGGTAGGTAACCCATTCCTGATACTGGGATTTTTATTTGTTAGCATGTAGTGTTTAGTTGGGGTTATTTTTTGTATGTGAAATTTTATTTTGGTAATTGGGCTGTAGGGTTCTTGAGTGTGAATTTTGTAAATGACAATGTCAGTGTTTGGACAGGCCTGGTAGACTGTTGGCACTTGGCGGAGCACACCCAGGAGCTAGACATGAACCAGTCTCTCTCTCTCTCTCTCTCTCTCTCTCTCTCTCCCTTCCTCCCTCTCTCCTTCCCTCCCCCTCCTCTTTTGCATCCTCCATCTCATGAAGCTGTGATCTGGGTGCTGAGTTAAGAATAAGGTTTTGGAGTGAGGCAAGAGAGGTTAGGGGAGGAATTTGAAGGATTTTGATAGCAGCCAAGTTTTCTGTCTAAATGATGCTATGGCACTCTTCAGAAGTCCCATCCTGGTTTTTGGTATCGGATGTCTTGGACAGCCCCATTGAGAGGGAATCCAGAAAGCACCATGGTCATTGTTTCCCCAAAGCCAAAATGAGGAGCCAGATTTGCTGTTATATACCATGGAGGATGAAGAAAAGCAACAACAACAACAACAGCAACAAAAAACAAAAACAAAAATGAAGAAACAAAATAGAAGGCTGAGAAAATATAAATAAAAAAGAGTGCAAAGTTTTATTGTCAACTGCTGCTGTCACCTCCTGAAACTACAGTCATATCTAAGAAATATGTGACATACTAATAGGAAGTAATTTAGCCAAGGGTGTTTTTGTGTCTGGAATTGCCTTCTCCGCTTGGCTGCGGGAGCTTTGTGAGTGTATATGCATGAGAGCTGGCTTGGTGCTTCAGAAACTTCCCAATTTGTGCACAACGTGACTTTTATAAGGCCATTAAACTCATCCTGGGGAAAAGTGCTCTGGAAAGCAATGATACACGGGATCTCAGGGAGTCTGCGAAGGCAGATAGAGATGGCAAAATGATGACCGCACGCTCTTGGTTAAAGTGACTTTGAGAGCTGTAGCTTTTCCAGGCACCCACCTGCCAACCCAGGATTTTCTCCTTTCTTTCTGCCCTTTGTGTTTCTATTGGGGTCTGGGTGGATCTTTCCCAGCGTCATCTTTGTTCCAGAAGACACTTCTGTGTCTACCAGTTGTGGTAGGGTGAACACTCAGAGAGCAGAGGGTAGGACCCATACATATGTCCTGGTCCCAGGACTCAGTTCTCAGCCTAGAAACCACTACAGAGCTGTGCTGGCCCCAGGAAACTAGTGTCAAATCTTCATAGCTATTACAATGAGGCCAAGTTCACAGATGAGATGCATGTGGGTACCTTAAGCCCTTGTGAAACAGTAAAGGCTGCAGAGTCAAGAGAGCAAAGGAAAGGGATTGGAAGGAGAAAGAACACAAAGAGAATGACAGGAAAGAGAAATGAAGAACAAGGAACAGGAGAAAGGGAAGTAGAAGCGAATCCATGAGAGAGTGGAAAGAGGAGAGCAAATAAGAGCAGGCATTGAGTGGAGACCAAGGAGGCAGGGCAGGGAGGAAGAAGGAAAGGTAAAGCCTAGACATCCGTCTCACGGGCTTTCTTCTCTCAAGCATCTTTGTCTGTTCATTCCCTAAACACAGGCAAGGAAATCAGAGTATTGAAGAAACTTACCCATAGCATCCATGATCAGAGAGGGGAGGGACTTCCAGGGTTGGCTTTGCCTCAGAGGGGAGCAGACAGCAGATGGGCCATGTTGAGCAATGGCTGCAAGTTCTCTTGTTGAGTGATGTGTTAGGCCTTTTCCCTACTGGGCTCAGAAGCTGGAGGCTGAGATCTTTCCTTCTCTGGGGCTGGAGCAAATTAGCTGAAGTGAGAATCCTTGTGTGTGGAGACGTTTGGAGTGGTGGGGGCATGCCTCTTCAGTCCTATCACTCAAATAGGAGCAGAAATTTGATTATAGAGACACTGAGAAAGAAACCCTTGGGTCTTTGTTGGGTGGTGGCTACATAGGAAAAAGGGAAGGGAAGGGATTCTGGAGACTTTAATTTGTGCGCTGGCCTGTATATATCTCTTGTGTCCTAGCTTGGGAAAAAAAGAAATGAGCCCTTTATCAATTTTTAATAAATTGAAATGACAAATAATCCATTTAATAAATTATTAACTGAGAAAATTACTGAAAACTGAAATATCAAACAATCGTGAGCAAATGCTCGAAGCAGCGTGTTTATTAATAACTCACCCTGCTGTGGGAGAGTGCTGATGCTGTGGATCCCACACAACCGCTGGCTGACCCCATCCCGGATCAGTGTTGGAGACCTCAGGCTGGACCTCCGTAGGGGCATGCTCCATGCAGGCAGGCGTGTGTAGGAGGTCAAAGACAAAATAATCCTGCAGCTGGACAGATCATGGGCAGCTGTTGGGGAGGAGGTACCTGCCTGGACCTGGCACCTTGGCTGACCCCAAGGAGTTTCTAGATTCTTCCATGTGTTGCTAGAAAAGGGTTAAAACTGTTCTTCCTTTCAGGGCTTAGTTCTTTAAATTAAGAGTTATGTTCTCATGTTAAATTACTTATGTATGTTTGTAGCTTAGTTTGGAGCTCTTTAGGCCCAAACTATTGTAATTGAAAACATTATAACCTGAAAATATCTTTAATACATTTAACCTATGGAATGTCTTAGAAACACAGCCTGCATCCATTCATTCTGAGATGCCATATTATATTTATGCAATGGGACAGTTTGATGCCCAGGCATCACGTTAGTCTGCTTGTTATCATCCTATTTTACAGGTAAAAGAAAGAGAAGTCCCAGAGGTTAAGAGATGGGCTATTTTCTTCTTGGGTTGACTGGGCTGGCTAGAACCTGTGGCCTGCCTCTGTGCTCTGCATTGCTAAAGAGAAGTTTTCTTCCTATTGTTAATTGGGGAAGAGATCTGAACTGAGATCTATTGAATGAGTATCACTTCTGTACCATTATGAAGTGGGACCAGGGTAAACTGAACTGTCATAATCTAGGGACTATCTGGATAGAGGGACAGGGCTGCTGTGATTGGTTGCAATTAGGACTGGCAGAACCCACTGACCATTTTAAGGCCTGGTGGCCTACAAAGCAACTGGTCTGCAATGTGTGAGGACAGAAAGGATGTAGGAAGGTGCTCTCTGGGGAGGCTGAGCCCTGTGCATGGAGAGTGGTCAGGTTCTGTTAAGGCTGATGGCCCCTGATCTTCAGGCCAGTAATAAGCAGACACATTTTTGCAAGATCTCCCTTTGCCTTCTCAGAAATCCTACATGTGATCACATGACCTGTCCAGTGTGACTCAGGTGCTGTAGGAGGTGGCAGAGGAGACCCCTCACCATGTTTTAGGATGCAGCCATGTCTGCATTGCCCCTATAAGTGACAGCAGACACTGGCACCCCTAAATGCTTGTTTTTTTCTTAGAGCAACTCAGCCTTACCTCTGCTCTTTCCTGGTTGTGGAAGCCTGGAAACACTTCTCCATTTCAACTCTGATGTGGGACTTGGGGAAGTAAGGTCAGCTGACCTCCTTGTGTCCTAGTTTCTTTATCTGTAAAATGGGGATAATAATAAACAGGGTAATTTGATGACTGGGATTGAAACAGTCCCATTGTATAAATACAATACGGCACTTTGGGATGCCAGGCTGTATGCTCAAAGTCGGTGCTGCAATGGGTATTTTTAGGAAGGAGGGATGGGGGAGCGATGGGTGGTTTATAAATGTTTGTTACATTAAAAAATGTGCGAGTTTCAATTGTGCAGAGCAGAGTATCATTTGTTTCTAGAAAAATTCACTGCTGTGGAAATGAATTGGTTCGTGCTGAATATGCGATGGTTCAGAGAAAGGGATATTAACCCAATTTGCATTTCTTTGAACTGAAATAAATTATTACCATGTTTGCATTAGTTGGGTCAACTGGATGTGATTGGGCAGACTGCCTATGGGGAGGGCTAGCTTTAGGCTTGTTGGTTTGTGGCAGGGTCAATGTGTGCTGATTGGCAAGCACCTTCCAAACTTGCTTATTAACCTTTGAGGGACTGTGGATCTTCTGGGGTCTGATGGGAGCAGTGTAGCATACCTACCCTGCCCAACTGAATTGCGTGCAGCTCTCAGCAGAGCTTGTCATGGTCTAGGGACTAAGTACTATCCCTTAGGAAGGCAAGGGCCACAGTTTGATATCTCCTGGTTAGAATACAGCACAGAGAGGTTGGAGCCCAGTTTCTGAGGCCTCACCTGATCTGTGCAAACAAAACAGGACTTTGATTCTGAAGAGGAGACAGTCAAAGACAAGTTTGCTTATAAGCGGTGAGCTGAGTGCTTTGAACATTTTGTACCAATATAAAATACAGTCCCAGCCAGAAGAGGGAGCTGGCCAAGACAGGCATAGCCATATCAGTCCCCAGAACTGACTTTGTAGGTCTGCATGGCAAGCCACAACCTCCTCTTCTCTTATTTTTTTTGCATCCAGTATCTATAGAAATTGTATGGGGAATCTCTGCAGTGCCAGTGTCCGGGCTCTTCCAAGCCCAACCTTGGACCTTCTGCTACAAGTTTCCCCAGCTCTAGAGAGTAGCCTCAACTGTACTCAGCATGGTTGGTGGTGACACGAGCTCTTTACTGCCAGAGAAATGGGGCATTTGTGAGTAGTGGGCAATCTAACACATTGTGGGGATGTTGGTGAACATTAGAAAGGTTACGTCAAAGGGAAATGGAAGTTACATTAGATATGTACAAGTGGCTTCTGTCAGCTGGGCCCAATCAACTTCAGCAACTCAAGTCACTGCTTGCTGATGGGTGAGAGAGAACAGAGGCAGAGAAAATCATCCCATCCCCCACCACCCAGGGCAGTGAAACCTCTGCTAATTACCAAGCATAGAGTCTTACTTAACAAGGTTCCCATTTGAACATACTTTTTATTGGAAAGAGGCAAACACAGGAAAACAAGATGAGAATCAGAGACTTAATTTAAAAATATAACTCCAGGGAAAGTCCCTTTTGTATCATTCCTCTGCTTAAAACCCATTCACAATGTCGCAGTGATTTCAGGTAAAACCCAGTTCTCTTAACTCAGCACACAGCTCACTGCACACTACTGGACCAGTGCCACTGGGTTTTTGGTATTTCTATATGTGTCATGCTCTCTTATACTAAACCCAATGGTTTTGAAAACCTTTTTTTTTTTCCTTATTAATTTCAGGTCCTTTAGGCAATTTTCTCTGGGCTAGACAAGGCTCCAACCACACTGATTGCACCTATTATGTTGTTATAACTGGGAAGAAAGGCTCGTAACTACGGCCATCCTATGGGTTCCTCAGGACAGAGCCTCTACCAATGTGCTATTGCACCATAGCTGGGTGTCCAGTCACTTGAGAGGAACTTGAGAAATGCATCTTGAATGCGTGCCTTCACACAGTAAAATGACTCTGGAGGAAATGGGGTCTGCCTCGTTGATCTGCCTTCTACCCAATCCTTTGATTCTCTCTATCATACAAAATATGGCTTGTGTTTCCTAAGCCTCTGTCAACCTGTAAGAGGAGTTCTCACTGTTTGCCTGATGGATTTTTTTTTGAGGAGGAAATGACCCAATTCACATAAAAAGCAGGGCCTGGCACTCAGAAAGGGCCCAGTGATCCTAACAGTTATTATTATCTACAAGGGGGTTGAGAGTGACCAAACCCAGTACTGTCCTGTAAGCAAGAAATGATTCTTCTCAGTACATGGAGTCACTATTGGCAATAATCCAGTACTATCAGGACACACTCTCCAGAACAAGGGTGGGCTAGCTGAGCTGTCAGAAGATAATTCAGATTTTTGGGGGTCCTGTCAGGGCCTTACTCAGGCTGCCAGTGTCGTAGGATTTTGGGTTGGAGTGGGGAGATGGTAGTGAGGGAGGAAACTGCTAGCAGAGCCCATGCCAATGTCTGGCTAGGTCTTACTTAAGTTAGAGGATGGAAGCCATGCTGGGTAAATGAGGTGATGAATGTGCAACTGCCCCGAAAACTGCAAAGTGCTGTTCAAATGAGAAGCATTATTGCACTCATCTATTTCTCTTCTTTGTGCTCCCAGGGATTTTTAATAAGAGTTTCTTTGGAAAGTCCTAGCCTGGCTTTCGATTAACTAAGGGAGAGAGGCTGTGTGCAGTGGGAAGGTTGGGAGGCCTCCATGCCCTGAGCATAGCAGAGGTCCTGGCTGGGAGAGAGGGACTTGTTGGCAGTAGGAACTGGGGTGTGAAAATGTGTATGAATACCATGTGGAAATGGAATCCCTCTGATGTAAGATGTTTCCCAGCTCCAGGGCTCACCCTCCACTGCTCAACATACTCATAAGAGACAGTACAGCCTCTTCAGAGGAGGAAGAAAGAATGTGGCTAGGGATGAGTTGAATACCTTAGGAACTGCCTTGAATTCATGAGTCTGTGCTTCTATCTCAAAATATGGATTGGTCAAGGGCAGTGCAAACCAATTCCAGTTGCTTTATACAACAAAGAGCTGATGTAGGAAGAAGAGATCCCTGACCCCTAATATCAGTGATTATCACCCTAGCATGAATTCACTACATTGATTGGCTTCTCCCTGTGCCTAGCATGCCCCTGGATCTCCTTTCCTACCTCACATCCATGACAACAAGCCTAACAAATAGGTGTTTGAAGATGTGGAGGCCAACTTCAGCACGAGTCAGCTAGCATGGCAGAGAGGTCAAATAACTAGGCCAATTCTCAGGCAAATGTCCCTTAATTTGCAGATAAACTCAACTGATTGTGTATATATTTTTCTAGGGCAAAAGAGACTCACTTGAGAGAGGTAGGTGAAATCTTAGCCACTAATATTTCACTAAGGTTTGAGGTTGAAACCTTGGACCATTGAATGGCTAAATATCAGGACATTGTATATAACTTTTCAGGCAAATTGTTTGCATTACAGACTTTGCAAACTATTCACTGGTGAGTATTCATAAACAAGAATACACAGCATGAAGCAAGGACCATGGTCTTTTATATCTCTGGTCCACATCTAGCAGTGAGCCCAGTTCTTACGAAGGCAAGGCCAACCATGTTTGTTCATTAAGTGAATATGAGGGGATCATTCTAAGCAAATTTCTAAGTTTTTAGGAAGATAGAACCCAAACAGGTTCTTTGTTCAATTGTCAGTTGACTCCACATGGTTATCTCAACCCTCTTATTTTCCCATACAGGTAAATATAATTTGGAAAGTGTTACTGTCAAAATATTAGTGATTAAGAATATTCCCTGAACCAAATATGGGCAGAAAAATCACAAATTCATTTTCATTAAACTGGAAGGGCCAGATATTAAACTCTCACTGTCTGAGTTACCTGCTTTGCTCAAGATTTATTGTGTTTCCAGAAAAGCTTCATTCATTCATTGCCTACCTGTCTTTGACCTCTTGCAAAGATCACTTAATAGTTATACTTTGAGTGAAACAGGAAGAGACAAACCAAACTCACTGTCAAATGGTTTAGAGTTTAGGTCCTGTCGAAATCATCTGTGAAAATTCTAGAATGATGAATGTTCATTTTCTATCTCAGACCAAATAAGGACTCCCAAGGGCACATCCCAGGGTAGAGAGGTGACAAAGCTCTGGTGATGATATCGATGTTCTGATTACAAACTAGTGCATGGATGTTTCTGTAGCATAGAAAGTATTATTGACATGATGCTTCTCAGTCTTGATGTTTGCTTAAGGTGCCTCCAGATCACTCCCTGTATCTTGTGCCTCCACTTACCAGAGCAGAGAGCAGAGGGGCACCAACATTTCTCACAAAGAGCATAATGACTATGGGTTTTTACTTTCAATCAAGAGCTTGGGTACCAAGGCAGTGACTTCAGATGGAGATGAGAAGAGAGGCAGAACACAGGCCCTGTAGCCAGAAGGCCACCTAGTGCAGGACCCCTGTAGCAATTTTTTGAGAGGTCAGAAGGGGTGCATTCTAATCTAATTTGTTCACGCAGTCGTTTCTTTGTTGTTCAGTCATTAGTTGTTTGGAGAGCATCTAATAGGTGCAAGACTGCAGATACACACAGCCATGTCTTTTGCCTCATGGAACTGGCATGAATGAGGTGGCGAGATAGAGATAACACATAAGTCAATACACAGCTAATACTTGTACAGATTTTAGTACGTGTTGAGAAATGAATGGACTACAGCTGTGACTGAGAATGACAATCACAAGAGAAATCTGTAAGGTTCTTGCTACACTATTCTGCCACCATTAGTTGTCATCCTGAGTTGGAGAAGTAGCCTTCTGTTCTTTGTGATACACTGACCAATCGTGCCTACTGTCTGCTCAGGAACTCCTTCCTTCTCATAATGTCTCAGTTCTCTTCAACCTCTCTCACATTTTGTGTATAATCTACATTTTAGCATTTAGTTATGTCAGACAGCTTGTGGATGAGTCAGCTGAGGTCTGGAGAGCTGAACTACCCTCTTCTACCTGGCCAGTAGGTGGAGGTTCCAAATCTCACCTCCTCCATCTCCCTCAATGTCTCACCCACCCTGGCTTCTCTACTGTCCCCAGAGCAGGCTGCGACAGTTCCTTGCCTGCCTTTTAAAATTTGCTTCTTATAGTCAGGGCTTCAATTAACTTTTCTCTGTAGAATGACTGTATTAGGCAAAAGTTTGTGTGGGATCCAATAAAACGTCAGATGATATTGAGCATACGTCAGGCAGAGCCTGCAGCCCAGTAAGTTATTATGTGTAAATGCTACGACTTTATTTTGAGGAGAATACATGTGTATTATCAAGCTGTTTTATGGATACACGGCGTGATTGATTACAGCATGTAGATATGTCGCAACAAGATAAACTCAGATAGAATAATCTGTGGATATTTAGGCGTCAGTAATTTGTTATCCAAACATAACTCTAGAAATGAGGATACCTCCCATTTTAGCGATTTCTCTCTTCTCCTCCCCAATAAAAAATATTTCCAGAATGCTGTCTTCTGATGCCAGGCATTGCCTTGGGTCATTCTTCTGGTCACTCATAGAAAGTCATTTTTTTTTTTAAATCAAAGCAGTAGCAACAGTGGCTGGTAGTTTGCAGTGGGCAGGTATGTGTTTGTGAGAGAGTCTAGGCACTGGGGTGTGGTAGAAGCTACCTTAGAGCAGTCTCTGTTTTAAAGTTAGCAAACAAACAAACCTGAAAAGAGCCACCATGATTTGTTTAGTGCATGAAATAGTTTGGGTAAAAATGGGTTACATCATGGAATAGCATGTTTTGTAGATCAGCCCCAAGTAACTTGTTGCTTAAAAATGACTAGATAGAATTCTTCAGCAACTATTCAAAGAATTATCTGTGAAACTAAGTTGCTTGAATAAATCAATGAAGCTGCAGCTCCCACCTCTTCCCCAAAGCCATCCCTGAGTAACATCATGGGGGCATGATGACCTTCTCTGGCCTCCTAAGAGTTGGGGCCCTTCCTTTGATGAATCACTCATGTCCACTGTTTGGGTTTCTGCTCTGAATTATGCGCTTCTCTCTGATTATTACAACATTTATGATGTGGAGGAGCCATAGCTGAGAGGAAGGGAATTAGGAATCCAAAGAGAGAAGTCCTTAATTGCTAGAGAACTTGGAAGGTGTCATGGGGATAATGGCTTCATTTCTGTGCCTTAGGATGTTATTTTACTATTAAGAAGAAATGAAAAGTAGCATCATCTTACAAGGCTGTTGCAGAATTTAGATGAGGTGATAGATGTAAGGCTTTCCTTAGAAAGTGTGTAGCATGAACTGAGCCCTGGAGGTGTTACTAGCTTTTATCTACTTTGATTGATGGGTGACAGGTGATGATTACTGTGATCTATGTCCTTTACTAATCTGAGATTTGTGCTGCAGGGATTATGATTCAGGTTGCTTTTCCTTCAAAATGATCCTGGGCTCCTAATATAATGAATACAATTCAGCTGTGTCTTTTGCCTCAAGTGACACTCAAGGAGAATAGGACCTGCAAATTAAACAAGGGAAGAGCGCACTGCTCCAATACCAGATGGTCAGCCCTGAAAACATATATATTGGTAACATCATATAGGCCAAACAGATTCTATCTATCCTATCTATCTATCTATCTATCTATCTATCTATCTATCTATCTATCATCTATCTATCTATCTATCTATCTATCTATCTATCTATCTATCTATCTATATTTATCTATTCTATCTAGGTTTCTCAGGCGCTTGATCAGCTGGTAAATTTTTGATGGTTTGTTGAGCTGGGTGAAACATACATATATGGTCATTGGCTAGGGCGCCTTAGTGTTTCTTCAGGAGACATCTTTCTACAGTCTAGCTGGGGATTACCCACCGTGCTATAATAATTTCAAAGATGCTGCCTAAGAGGTTACAAGGCCTGCTGAGGAACAGCCATGGAACCCTCACAGACTCTCTGTCAACACTTTCATTTGATTGAAGATGCTTTGCTGCTAACAGTCTGTAGTTAATTACATTTTACAATAACAGTTAAATCCTTTCTTAAGTCCAATTGACTCTTTCTTAGTTTACATTAACATTCTGAGAGATATTGCTGTCTCACTTTTCTCTCTCAAACTCTTTTAACTTTTAGTTTATTATATACCTTCTCTGCACCAGGCACATTAGTCTATTAAAATACAGCCACATAGTACTCAAGGGGGAACATTCAAAATGAAGTAAAAGTTCTTTGATAGTTTATAGCAGGGACTTTAGGCTTGTCTAGAGAAAATACAAAGGTCCCCTAGAGTAATCAAAGTTCAGGCTAAGTGTTTTTATTTGCTGATTGATTTATTTTGTAGTACTGGGGATTGAACTAAGGGTCTTGTTCATGCTACGAAAGGACTCCACCACTGAGCAGTATCCCCTGCCCAAGGCTTAATCAATTTAGAATGTTATGTAGTTTAAGGGATTGGGGGAAATATAATCAGGTATAAAAATGGACATCACAGAATAAGAACACCCAGACTGTTCCCTGAGCTACAGTAAGGCCCCTAAGACTCTCTAAATTGTACTTACATTTAGGCAAAGGATGGAGCAAAATCCTGATTGCTTTGTCTTTATTTCTACTGGGAACAAGATCATCAAAATGACCTCTTTCAGTGAGATCACCTTGGAAACTATTTATAGACTTAAACATGCTCCCCCTTTTTGTCGCTGATCCTTTCTACCTCTTTTATGAGATGCTCTTCACCTGCCTCCACCTCTGACTCCAATTGGCTATAAAAGTAAAGATCTTCTTCAGTATCAACTGGTGAGTGGCCAAAACATGTTTCTACTTATGGCCCTATGTGTTTTCTACACACTTGTTTATGTTTGTTTATCAATGTGATAGGATCTAGAACCTCTGGCCCTGTGTATGTCTGTGAATTTCTAGATAGCATTAATTAAACTGGGAAGACCTACTTTAAATGTAATTTCATGGGTTAGAATCTTGGATTGAATACCAAGTACTAGCATTTATTATTCTTTGCTTCTTGGGAATAGATGCAATATGGCCAACTACCTCATGATCCTGCTGCTATAATTTTCTCACCATAATGGATCATACCATCAAGCTGTGAGCCCAGATATATCCTTCCTTCCTTAAGGTTTTTTTAGGTAACTAATACAACCTATGTGGCAGGTGAGGTTCCTTCATGCACTTGGATGTACTGTGGAACCAACCTTATCATTTGTGTTTGTGTAGCATGTCATGTCAGAAGTTATTACCTGGACGTAACTGAGTAAAATAGAACAGGTATAGAAGGATAAACTCTGCAAGATCTCATTTCCATATAGGGTCTAACATGTCAAACTGGGAGGTAGAGTACAATGATGCTTACCAGGAGCTTGCATGAGGGACATGAAAAAATGCTATTGAAGGAAATAGTTAAGGATAAGATCTAGGGATATAAAATATATGATTACTAGGCTTTATAATACTGTATTGTACACCTGAAATGTCCTAGGAGAATATTAAGTGTTGTCACCATACATATACAAAACAGTGAAAGAAATCAGACAATGGATATATTAATTAGATTAGTTGTGGTAATAAGTTTACAATTTGTATACATGCATATAAGTATGTATGTGCATACATATGTATATATACAGTCATATACATATATATATCAAATCACCACACTACATACTTAAAATATCTATAATTTTCATTTGTCATTTAGATCTCAGTAAACTTTGGAAACAGTATAGCTTTATGGAAAGTTTCTTCACATACTGTTTTATTGTCTCTTCAGACACTATTTTGTTATTGAAAGGTGCAAGAAAGTACAGATCAATGATTGTGATTCTGGAATCCTTGAACCTTGGACTCTGTTTCAATTAGAAATGTGCTTCATTTAACATGCCAGGGTTCCCTGCTGGCTGCAGTTCCCAGATGGGGATCTAGGTATTCCCACAAACCTGAAGTCAACCTTGATCTCCACCCCTTCCAGTGGTTCCTTTGGTCCTGTGTTCCAATATTCTATGGTCCTTTGAATGCCTTCCAAGTATTCTCAAGCTCACCTCTGATGGATTTCTCATAAAGCTATCAGGCAGCTAGAGAGACATGTTTTTATTTAGGAAGGAGAACTCACAGGTGCTGAAATATCTGCTGAGAGTCTCTAACCAGTGAGGATCTGGTGGACAAACTTAGCCAGGCTTTAAAACTCCCAAAGCAGAATTTCATTGAGAAGTATGGAGAAACAGCTTCCAGTTTGTCAGCCAGGCATGGATTCCAGATCTCTTGCATCCTACACCTAGATCCATGTCCAACTAAATCAACCAGCCCAAGTACACTTTCTTGAGCCTTTCTTTCTGAGTTGACTTCCCTGTCATGCTAGCTAGTTAGTCCTTCCAGCCATATAATCCTTATATACACCATGGTGTATAATCATCAAGAGACAGAGAACATGGGGCTGTTTTGGACCAAAGATAATCCTTAATTTCTACTTAATTAAGACTATTTTCTAGGGGGGGGCAATGGCTCCTCAGGTCCTGTTTTATCCTGACCAGCTCAATGTACATATATTGCTCATCTATCAGACCTGGAGGAAAGCAGCAGGAGCTCTCAGGAAAGAGGAAGGCTGGATTAGAATATTTGATGTGGTGCCAAAGATTAGATTATGTATTGTTAAGGGCAGAATGAAGGCAAACCGTTGAGAATGCCAGGAAATGACTTTTAATCCACACAAAGAGAAACTTCCTATCCTTTTAGAGATATCTAGAGAAGAAGATTCTACCATAAGAGACTGTTTATCAATTCATTGGAGCTGCCAGCCCCCCAACAAGGAGCAAAAACTGACAAGAGGCATTTTCTGTCAAATGAAAGCCCATCAATTTTTCTTTATTAGGCACAGCCATTGGTCCTAATTTTAGATTCTAGAATGGCAGCAAATAAAACTAATCACTCTTGCACATTTTACAAGAGGGGCTTGTAAATGAATTTCTAATTGGTGGAAATTCAGGCATGTTTATGAAGTGGAATAAATTTCAGGCCAGCGGGAGATATTTTGGGACAGTATGGTTCTTTTTAGTCCACACTTCTCTTGTTCCATAAAGCTGACCAGCAACCATCCTGGTTGGATGGGCGCATGGATAGCATTTTAACTTTCAGTTGCTGAAGATGCCTTTGGTGGGAAGGAAGTAGAATGAGTAGAGCTTTTGAAGTCCCTTCTAAGTCTTTATAAAAGGCCTTCAGATTCAGACCATAAATGAAATAGGGGGGTTGATTAAAGAAATGATTAGGTTGGATGGTGTAGGGTCAGAAACTGGTTGCAAATAATTCCTGCACCACCATACGTAGCTCAAGCTGTCCTCAGACTTTCTGTCCTCACTCTACCTCAGCATGCTTTATTACAGGTATGCCCTTGCCCCCAAACATGGCTTCCAGGACACAGACTTCCTTATAACGAATGAATTACCTCTGCTTCCTTCTATCCTCTTGTCATGGATGTAATGCAATTCTCTGTTAAATAAATTTGTAGCATTTTCACATTTCTGTCTGTGTAAATATTCACCAATATGAATATTTTCTTTTATATTTTTCTAAGAGCTAGGAATTGTCTAGTTTGAAATTTTGCCATATCCTGATATCCTGATTCAGAGATAGAGAAAGATATATAAATAGATGATAGATAGATAGATAGATAGATAGATAGATAGATAGATAGATAGATAGATAGACAGACAGGGAAAGAGGGAGACTAAACCTGGCATGGTCTTTTGAAACCTCAGAGTGACACATCTTCTCCAGCAAGGCCACACATCCTTCCCAAACAGTTTCACCCAAACCAGGAACCAAGTATTCAAATAAATGAGCCTACTGGAACCATTATCATTCAAACTACCATGGTTTCCTTACTCAGAGTGGTTATTTCCAGCTCCATCTATTTAACAATTTCATTGTTTTTTACTGTTGAATAATATTTCATTATTCATATGTACCACATTTTCATCATCAATTTATCAGTTGGTAGACATCTATGCTGATTCTATTTCTTTGCTATTGTGAAAATTTTTTTCAGTTCTGAAAAACTTTTGGCATTTTATCTTTGTAATTGACTCCTTTACTTACTTATCTCTCATAAAATTCCTTTTATAAGGCTTTTGGATCTCCTTGATGCTTTAATTTTCCTTTCATTTCTTACCTACAGTGTATCGTGTTACCCACTGTATAATTCGTAGGTATTACTTATATTTATCCTATAGAAGTCTGAGCAATTTTTAAATATGCTTTTCCATATTTAATGCCCTCACAGACTTTTTAAAGTTGTTCTTTTACAATAGCCTTCTGTTCTTGTTGTATGGATATCTATTTTCTTTCTGAAGACTCTAACTTAATTCTCATTCCCATGTTTCTTTCACTTTTTGTTTTGTTTTCTTTAACAAAGAAAACTTTCTTCTCTTGTTTCAAATTTTTGTTTTGCTTTTTGATAGAGTTCTTATATGTGGTGTGTGGCTCTTCACACACTTTTCAGAGTGAAGAGCCAGATTTATGACTAAAATATTATGTTGTTGAGCTCGGTTACTTCACGGTCTTCACTATAGGATGATTGGATCCTGGAAATTTTGTAAGTCAACTCACAGCTTAGATTTGCAACATTAGAGTCACAAATCACAAAATGTTAAATTTAAGTAGAAAAACTCTTTTATTTCTTGTCTTGCTGATGGCCTCTGGAGGCACAAAGGGAGAAGGAAGAGAGGTGTCCCAGATACTTAAGTAGATGTTATGTGTGAGGAGGACATCCCAAGAATGTCACATTTATCTTAGAGGAATTAATGATGGGAATAGAAAAGTGGTCAAAATGGCAGGAGGGGAGCATGGAAAGAGAGATGAAAAGAGCTTGACTTTAGAAGTCCAAGCAGTGGACTGTAGACTAGCATTGAAGATCTTTAATATTGCAGTGGAATAGAATCCAGTTTTGGGAATTAAAGGAGTCACAGAAGAGAACTGACTATGGAGAGACTGTTTGTTATACCAGAACCTTGCTCTTCTGCAGGCATCCCTGGCCTCAGTTCATCTGGATGTCAATAGTATTGAGTATATTCTGGGATAGTATGGGGTTCCTGCCCAGCAACAGTTGGAAGAGATGGGCAAGAGACAAGAGAGATCTTTAAATGTATGAAAGTAAAACAATCACTTTATTTAAGGAAAAGGCAACTTGGAAAAAAGAAAGCCTAATAAATAACTCAGTACAGCTGGCTTAAGCACTTTAAAGCCAGTGTCTGTGATAAGCAATGAAAACATTAATATACAATGCTTCACCATAAATGAGTACAATTCAGACTGATGTATTGCAGCTGAGCCGGCTGGGGGATGGCATGCTTTTAAAATGATGTTTACAATCAGGATTTTTTTTTTTTTTGCTTGGGGAAGTAGAAGAAGGCAGAAATGGCTGAGAGCTTTGCCAGGGTACAGCTCTGAGCCTTTGGTGTGTGGGAGCCCTGCCAAATGGCTGGCTTCCTCTGTGGCCTCTTCCCACTCTGTTGAGCACAAGGCAGCTGGGGAAGCTCAGAGCAGGGTGATAGTAGTCTTAGGCAGAGAGCTTGTAAAAGGGATCTGCTCCAGTGAGCTATAAGGACTGGAGACTGCACACTGGCCTTTCTGGGTTTCCAATCCCCACAGTTGAGATTACAGAGGGTGTTTCTCAATTGACCAAGATCAGTGCCTTCCTGCCCCTGCAGCCTCCTTCTCTAGTCTGGGGTCTCTTGTTGCCCACCGAGTTTCTTATTCTCATTGTTCATCAAAGGATGGATGTGTTTTACATTGATTTTGTGTGTGTGTGTGTGTGTGTGTGTGTGTGTGTGTGTGTGTGTATACCAATAAGTTTAATTACAGTTGCTTACAGGAGCATGAGTAAGGGGTAATTTACAGACATGCAGGCAACTTATCCGTGGCTATACCACTGAGGAAAATGATTCTCCCTTTTCCAAGTAAACATCAACTGCTTATAAATTCTCAACAAGGTTTCAGGGCTTTGTGCATCCTTCTCCCTTCCATGATGGAATATTGATGGTCCCAATTCTGTGTAGATAATTGCAGCTGCTGAGAGTTCAAGAGAGTCATAGATGTATCCTGTCCAGGGGAGTGTCCCACAATACTTTACCCCTTCCTTCAGCTCTTACATTCTTCCCATCCTTTCGCCCTCTATGTTGGCTAAGCCTTCAGAGAATTGAGATAGACATCCCATTAAGAGCTGAACACTCAACATTCACTTATATTCTGCACTTTGACCAGCTATTGGCATCTTAAGTAACTATTGTCCACTGTGTAAAGAAGCTTCTCTAGTGTTTTAAAGTTTATGAGATGGTGTGGGAAATCCTGCCCTGTCAATATAGTTAGTTATAGAAGAATCAGAAAGGGGAATCCAAAGGAAAGATGCAACAGAAAGTTTTCTGTTTTGTTTTGTTTTTAATTGGGGATCAGTCTGATATCTGCCTCAAAGACACAATTGCACTACTATGCAGTCATGAGAAGCAAACAGATATATTCACAGTGCTGTTTCCAAGATGGGACCAGCCCCACCCTTAACAGAAGGACCTGCTTGGGTACACACTCACCTCGTTTATCCTCACTCCTATTTGTGTAAATAACCTTCCTATGACCTCCAAAGCCCCCCCCCTCCTCAATGCTTCAGCAACCTGACAACATTTAGCTTTTCTCCTGTTGCCAACACCTGTTTCTCTCTCGTAGGTATTTGGCAGCCCTGACTGAGTGAGAAACAGGAACTGTTCCTTTTATCTTTTCCTTTCTTTTCTTTTTTTTTTCTCTTATCACTACTGTCCATGAAGCAAATCAAAGGCCCTGTTTCCTTAAAAGATTTCACTGTCAATCACTGCAAGGGAAATACATACCATTGCACAGTTAGTGAGTTGGTCAAAGAAGCAATGTGTCTGTGTGCCTGTCACTGGCTAGTAGCTCCCGTGTTTTTTTCTTAATTGGTGACTCCAGTAGTCCCCAAGAAGAGGCTCATATTCTTTGACTGTCTGGAGCTTGCTTGGGACCTTACTGACAGTAAGTATGCCTGTACTACTGAGTAGTGAAATGAGCATGCTCAGTCTTGACCCAGAACCCTGACCACAGAGTCCTGTTGGACTTGCCATGGCCTCAACTCTTCCTGTCCGCATATCAGGTGAAAAGTCGGGTCACTTCTTTGTACCCTACAGATTCTCCCCCATCCTCTGCACTTAGACAGCCATACATTGCTTCTGAAAAGTTTCTTATGTATGATGTCATGAATTTCCACAAGCACTGTGTCTTCAAACAACATGGATTTATTTTCGTATAATGCTGGGGCTGAGAAACTGAATGCAGGACCCATTGGGCTGCAATCAGGGTGGATGGGTTGTGCTTCTTCTGAGGGTTCTTAGGTAGAAACTTTTCCACTGTGTCCTTTTCAAGCTTCTGGAGGTAGCCCTTATATCTTGGCTCATGGTCCCCTTTCCTTTGTATAGCTGTACCAGGCTGGATGAATGTGCTTCAGATCACAGCTCCGCTGCCCACTTTGTGGGCAGCCTTCTTCAATCTTCTTAAGACCTGTGACTAGGTTGGTCTCACCTGAAACATTTAGGGTAACTTTCTTACTTTCTGGTTGGCTGATTTGCAACATCAGCAACTCCAATCTTCCCTTTCCATGTAAGGGAACGTATTTATATTTTACTGGGATTCAGGCACAGAAATATTTACCTGGGGATATTTTTGAAGACTCCCATTGACTTCTGACCCTTATTTGCAACAAGGAGGTGTCTATAAAAATTGCTTCCCCTTCAGGAAGAACTGGTTTCCCTACATGGCTAGACTCTAGCATATGTGTCTCATGAGGCTAGAGTTGCCAGCTTCTAGATGGCCTCTTCTAGGCTTCATATATTCTTTAGAAATCTGTCACTTCAAAGCCTAATTTCTAGTCCATATTCTTGTTGGAGGAATCTCTGTTCCAGGCACAGGCTGGAGGACTGATGGGCCTGAGCTCCATGACGAGTCCTTTTATTGACTGCACTCACCCACCTGCACATGTCTCCTGAGATCACAGGCCAGGATTTTCCTGAGAATATACTCCTGGAATGACAACTAGTTATTAAAATAAGTTGAACAACTGAAAAAAGGAATAAATAGATGGGCAGGTGATAGATACATAAGTAGAGTCATGTGCCAGTCACCTCTACAGCATTATGACAAAATGCTTGAGGCAATTAACTCTTTAAAGGGTAAGGCATATTTTAGTTCATAGTTTCAGAGGTTTTCTTCATGATTGCTTGGCTTTGGTGCTTTGGGTGTGTGGTGGTTCCATAAATCACAGTACGACAGAGAAAGCTTGTTTACTCATGGTGGCCAGGAAGCCAAGAGGAGGCAATAGCTGGGATCCTCAAGAGCTTTTCAAGCACACACCTCAGTGACCTAACTTCCTTCTACTAACCACTACTCCTAATGGTTTCAACACCTCTGAATCATGACAAGGCTGGAGAGCAAACCTCTCACCCATGAGCCAATGGGGAACAGTGCTGAGGCATTACTGTATGTGTATGTGTAACTTGTTAGAGGGAAGAAGGACAGTAATTTTGTCTGTCACACTCTGCTGGGCATTTGACCAGCCTCATGCCACATGTGTGGTTGGCAAGCTCTTGGGTTGCATTATAGAATCAACTAATACTTTACTTGGAACAAACTTCTTGTTTCTTTAAGTCTTGGTTTTCTTGTTACCCCAAATGGGAAAATATAATTTAAAGAGAGAAGTTCATAAGGTATGTAACATTTTCCCTTCCTACTTGTTACCTGTCCTGGTCCTTTTAGCTCAGGTATCCATACACAGCTTTTGTTCTCATTGTGCCTTGTTTCTTCCTAAAGGGCTCAGTAATAACAAATTGATATTTTCAGTCTCTTTTCTATCATAGATAACCCCAACACATATGCACACACTCACACACTCACACCAAGATGCATGTATGCACATACCCACATGCATGCATCCATGCACATGCATGCTTAGGATAGGGATGTGGAGATGGTTCCAAAATCCCACTGACTTCCTGAGTCAAGCTTGTTTTGAGAGTGGAGAAGAGCTAACTTCTTATGGGAAGAGAACCGAGGTTACAACAGGGATGATTCAGATAGAAGGATTGCAGGAGAACGTGGGAGAAGGTCTTCGGGTTCAGAATCATCTTAATTAGCTGCCTAGATCTCTTGATTTCCTACCCTAAACCAGGACATTCTGTTTCCTAGGAACTTTCTGTTCTTCTATGGGGTACAGAGAGGCTGAGCAGCACCTGAGAGTAAGGGGCACAGGGGTATTTGTCAGTGGCTTTTCATGACACCAGTGATGTCTCAGCCAGAATCATCTCTCCCTCCCGGAAAACCCTACACACAGGTGGTAAGTGACCTCTGGTGATTCCTGGTTTGCATGGTACTGCTTTCTGGACCCCAATTTTAAATTAAAATCAAACAGATGTGTTGGACAGAAACATGTTATGGTGTTAGGAATAGTTTTGGCATTAGTAATAATAAATCTATACCTGAGTCACTTCTCATTTATGTCTAAGTACTTGATAACTTGAAAAATTTAAATTCTTTTCGAGAATATATTTCTTTCCTCCCAATTCACTTGTCTGTACTATGCTGATGTTGATCATGTATCCAGTCAGGATGAGTGAGAGAATGGACGAAGTGAAGATCAATGAGACTACAAAACTTCTGTAAAACTTGGAAGGAGTTAGATATCTTTGGTGCCATTATGATTAGATGCTTCAAAAAATGGTTCCAGTGATATATTCATCCTGGTGTGCTGGCCAAGAATGGTCTAGATCTATTAATGTCACAGCAGAAGTGATAGGCTGTCACTTCTGAGATAAGGTTATAGCCTATATTAGCCTGTGTTGCTGGTCACCAAATACTACAACCTAGGAAAATTATAAAGAAAAGACGTTTTCTTGGGCTTATGATAGAAAGCCAAGTCTGAGGGGCTACCTTTGGAGATGGCTTTCTTGTTGGTAGAATTCTGGGGCAGCTCAGGACATCACAAAAAGGACAAGAAGACCATGAACCTACAAATCTTTTGGTTTCTTTTTTTATAGTGTCTCCAGACACTATATTCAGTCATAGAAATTTCATCCCAATGACTTTCTCTAATTCTAATCACCACTCAAAAGCCTTAATTCTCCTTCTAAACATGAAGATAGAGTTCCCACCATCTCAGTACCTCATCCTGAAGATTAAACTCCACTCTAATATGCATTCAGAGGGTTCCATATTCAAACCACAACAGTTAAGAAAGAATAATTTTTTTTGTCTTGTTGGCATTCTTTCTTTTGTCTTCCCTCACTCTCTGGCTTTGATGAAGCAAGCCGTCATGGTGAAGAGATCACACAGCAAAAAACTGAGGGTATCCTCCAGCTGTTAGCTCAAGAGGAACTGAAAATCCTAGGAATAACCTAGAAGCTTATGAAGAACCAAGTTGTACTGACAATTATTGTGCAGCTTGGAAGCAGATATTATCTCATTGGGAGTTTGAAAGGACTATGGCTCCAGGGGACATATGGTTGGGAGCCTATGAGAGATGCTAGATTAGAGGATCCAGTTCATCCATGGCTCAATTCCTGAACCCTTAGAAAGTGGAAAATAATAACAAATAATAAGGTGGTGTGATAAGCTGTTAAGTTTTATGGTATTCTGTCCCACAGCAAAAACTCACACACTCAGTGGCTCTGTTCTGTAAAATGGAATCACTCTCACCAGTCTTCTTAAGTATAGCAGGAAATGGGGGGGGTATCATTACATATTTAAATACTGAGACCTTATTTTGGTTGTATTAATAATGATCATAGAAAATTTCATAAATATGCACTGAGTACTGGTTATGACTAGCTGCCATGTTGGGAATGTGGGCTGTGAATATGGATATAACATATTTCTTTCCATTGATGAAGCCATGGTCTTCAAGAGGACACTCAGAGACAGCCTGGAAACAGAATGAAACACATTATGTTATGTGTTTTGAAATATTCACAAAACATTTTGGGAACCCAGATGCATGTGCAAAATTTCTCACCAAAACAGAGAGCATTTGTAGAACTTTTGGGGGATTTCTTACTCTATTCTAGTGACAGTTCTGGTAAGAAAGGATGAGATTAAGGAGGACAAAGGCTGAGAACATGAGGAGGTATATGAATACAATTCCAAACTAGAGATGTCGACACTCAACATCAATCTTTATGCATGCTTATAACAGGGACTCTCACTCAGCCTTTTATATGCCTGGCCAAAACGTTAACAAGAACCAGCATACAGGAGAAAGGATTTATTTTGGTTTGGAGTTTGAGGCTAAAATTCTCCATGAGGAAGGAATAGCTGTGGAAGTGGCACATGGCTGTAATGGCAGAGAAGTGAGGCTGCTGGTTTGGAGGACCAGGAAGCAGGGGCAAGGAAGGAAGAAGAGCAGGCTAGAACCCTCACTGTCTGCTGCACCCAGTGACGCATGTCTGTTTCATTCCTGTTGTGATAAAATACTTTGCTAAAAGTAACCTGTAGGAGAAAGGGTTTATTTTAGCTCATATTTCCAGGTTACAGTCCATCATTGCAGGATAGTCACAGTGGCAGGAGCTTGAGAATTGATCACATTGAATCTATAGTTCAGAAGCAGAGGAATGAGTTGATGGATGCATGCTCAGTGTGGTTTCTTTACCTTTACACAGTTTAGAGTCTCCTTCCCAGGGAATGATGCCATCCACAGTGAGAAGGACTTCCCAACTCAAGGAACATAGTCAACATACTCCTCCACAGACATAACCACACACCAACCTAATCTAGACAGTCCCTCATCTGAGGGTCCTTGGTGATTTGTACCATTGACAGCCAAAATTAATCACAATAGGCTTTTTCCAGTTAGGCTCCACCTCCCAAAGGTTCTATTGCATCTCAAAGCTAGGTACCAAATACTCAAATATGAGTCCATAAAGATGTAAACTGTATTCCCACATTCCCAGACATCATTTAGCCTTGGTCACATGGTGAACTCCATCTGCAGCAGTAACTATTTTTATTTTTTTATTTTTATCTATCATCTATCTATCATCTATCTATCATTTATCTATCTATCAATCATTTATTTATTTCAAGACAGTGTTTCTCTGTTGTAATTCTGGCTGTCCTGGAACTCTGTAAAGCAGGCTTTCCTCGAACTCACAGAGATCTTCCTGCCTCTGTCTCCTGAGTGCTGGGATTAAAGGCTTTTGCCACCACCACCTGGCTAGCAGTAACCATTTTTAAATGCTGTTGCTAGACTTACAAATTTCTGCCTCATCTGACTTCTGATGATCCCAAGTTAAAACTGTATATTCTCAGATAGGTGTGTGTATGTGTGTGTGTGTGTGTGTGTGTGTGTATGTGTATGTATGTGTGTATGTGTGGTAAGGGGTTGTGTATACCTTTAATCTCAATACTCAGGAGGCAATGGTAGGAAGATCTCTGTCAGTTCAAGGCCAGGGCCAGCCTGGTTTACATAGTGAGTTCCAGGACAGCCAGGGCTATGTAGAGAGACCTTCTCTCAAAACCAAACCTAACCAAACCATCACAGCCACCGCCACCAGCAGCATTTTATTTCATGTATAGTTAGTATTTATCCAGTTCTTGTTTCAGTGAAATAAAATAGAGATGCTAGATCCTTTATAAGATGAGATCAAGACAGGATTTGTTAAAATGCTGCTTGGATAGTTCTTGGTCACTAGAATTTGACACCATTCATTAACCCACAGAGGCTCTATTGCTATCCACAAAGGGCCTGGGCACATGATGCCTTAATGAAGACAGTAAAGAGGATTCACAGACTATGTCATGACTTCTTTGCTATTATGTGAATAAGATCTGAATTGTTTCTCTCTTCCCTGACAACCAGTCACTACTCAAGAATGATCTCCTCAAAGAATGTCTCTACCTGAAACTTCTAGCATTCCAGAAGCTGTAACCTCACAGACCCATGAAATTTCCATTAGCATCATTTTGGTCCTCAGACAACCAAGTATCAGGTACATCAGGGCCTCTGTGCTGGCTGTCATTCTGCTAAGAGTGCTCGTTCTACCATTGGTATGGCTTACATTTTCACTTTAACTCTTTGATCAGACTTGATCTTCATGATGAAGTTCTTTAAGTTCCTCATGAGAAGAACTTCATCCGCATGAAAGGTTCTCCTCTGATTATGTTATCCAAAACTGTATCCCTTTCTCAACCAAACACTCAAAATGCTTGACACATAGTCATCTCTCAGTATATGTTTTTGAGATGAGTCTGAGTATTGAACAGAGTCTTAGTTGTAGTCAGATACATATTTAATACAATCCACTGATTTCACTGTTATTAGTCAGGTAAAATTAAGTACATGAACACCACTCTATCAATTTCTAGAAATTTTTTATTTCACCAAACTAAACCTTGAATTCATAAGTTCTCCAAACCCCTCCCATCTCCATGAAGCCTTTGTACCCTTATGAATGTGATTATCCCAGGTACCTCATGTAAGTAGAACATAGTATTTGTAAAGTGCTATTTGACTGTTGTGCATCTGCCTTATCATATTTTCAAAGCTCATTCCCATTATAGCATTTCCTTCATTAAGGAACAGGCATGTATGAAAGCTAGGAAGGAGTCTATATTCCAGAGGTCTATGAAGGAATCACTAATCACTAATGGTCTGGATGGAATGTAGAAAGAATGTTAGAAATGTTGGTACACACCTTTTAATCCAGTACACATCTTTAATTCAGAAAGCAGCAAAGTAGCAAACAGCTTTAATCCCAATATTCAGAAGGCAGTGGTGGTCCACACCTTTAATCCCTAAAACAGAAACAGAGTGTGGAAGCAGACACAGGAAGAAGAGCTCAGAAAGAGTCAGTGCTGTACAAGAAGTGATGTCTGGAGACTAGTTAGTGAAGGACAGGCCAAGTGACTAATCAGAGGAAGAGTTAGCAGAGTGATTCAGAGTGAGTATACACCCAACTCTGACCATATAAAAGCATACTCTAAGCTCAGAGCAGAGTCAGTTATAGTCAGTCATTTACAGCAGGCAATATGAGGCAAGTAGTCTAAAGCAGGAAGATGGGGGACAAGACCCAGAGACAGTGAAGCAGTCTGACTGAGGAGCAGAGAGTCTGAGACTGAGGAAGTGTGGAACAATGAGAGCTCAGGGAGAGACACAGACACAGAGGCAGCTTGGCAGTAGTCAGTATCAGACAGGAAGAGTGAATCCGTCAGAGAAGTTGCAGAAGGCTTAAATGGTCTAGATTGTACAGAGGCTGAAATGTTTCAGGGCTCCAGGACTTAGAACTAGTGATTTAATTAGAAAAAAGAATAAGCTGCCTTTGCCTGAAATTCTACATCTGGCATCTATGGCTACAATACATATACATGTTCTGCATATACTTTTTGTCTGTAGATATCTATAAGGATTTCTTTAAGTGATGGTGCCCAAAACTCTACAATGTAGAATTACAGATTAGTTGGGTCACCCATTGTATCTCTCTTCATAATAGCCAAGATGCCTGGATCATCTTTCTCTTAGATCTGTGGTAACTGAGGAAGCCCCAGTTTGTATATGAAATCACCTTTTATTTTCTGGTAGTATGGTAGAAGGCAGAGGTAGAAATAATTTAGTAAGAGTATAGATACATTATCTACTGTATGGTTCATAAATAATGAACCATAAATAATGATTCTATGTCTCCAAACATTAAATTTTTTTAACTGACTACGTGACTTCAGGCTAAATACTAACTCCTTCACCTCTTCAGTCTGAAATTAGAAAAGACTACTCAGGAACAATTGAGAAATCACCTTGCTAGGAGAGATTCCCACCAAAATTTTTATTATGAGGGTAACCCAGAGTAGCCATGGACTCAGGATCATTAGACAGGTTCATGCTGACTTGGTGATGGCACCTCTTGCTTTGATTTCTCTTATCTAGTCCTATTTTGCTTACTTTGTTTCATTTTTACCTGACAAAGGGCTCAGTGGCTAATGCCATCTTAAAGGGGATATCCATTATTTTTTCTTGGTTTTTGACCTTGACCTAGTTTGTTCCTTCTTAGATGTGTTTCATCCCATTATAGGTGTCCATGGTGCCTTTAAGACAGTGAACAAATCGTATGTCCCCCACTCTGTCTACTCTCTTGGAGTGAATTTCTCCTTTTTCACCAGCTGCTGAAGGCTTGGTAAGATTTCTCTACTGCTGAGGGTTGTGGGCATAGTTACAAGTTCTCATCCAGCTTTTAGAGAGATGGACTTGCATCTTAAGATCCAAACAATTCCAGGAACTCATTCATCTTCCCTTTTCGTACATTTGGCTTGTTAACAATCAAGTGATGTTTTCCCCACAATACATCAGGGCAAAATAGAAACCAGAAAGATTCTTACTCAACATGTCTTATTTTTAGGGAAGGTTATAGGAAAATACCTCCTGAGAGAGGCAGGCAGAGTGGTTGTTACCACTGTGTGTGTGGTCTGCCAGGCTCAGTTTAGGCCTCTGTGTTTGCTTCGTATAGAGTCATGGCTAGTTTTAGGGTAGCAGTGTATCTCATTTGCTCAAGATTCAGTAGGTGTTAATAGGCTGCCTGGGGACCTAGTCACCACACACAGCCTGGTGTCTGTGGGAAGATGCATTTTGAATACTAGAAGACTGACATACACTCAAGTGTTTGGAAGAGAGCCTGCTCTAAGTTGGAGAATGCTTGAATACCACATTCACAGCTGAATTACATACAGGAGTTTATTTTTAAGATATGTGTCTATTTCTAAGACGTGTAGCTTACATAACAATGAGAATTGGAAGGAAGAATTGATGGAAGCAGAGTCATGGGCTCAGTTGGGAAGGAGACAAGACACGAACATTCCTCATATAGAACATGTTCAATTCTATGGGAGGAAGGCGGAAGATACAGAGGGAGTGCCTAAAATATTCTCTAGGTTTATGAAGGCCATCCAGTGTGGGTTTTCTTTTAAGTAGCTCCAAATGGATATGGTTCTTAATTTGAGACAAAAAGTTGAATTCTACAGTGACAGGGGAAGATTGCATTAAATTATAGGATTTGCCAAAGCCTTGAAGATTTCTATTTTTTCTCAGTCTGTGGACTTCGGGATTGTGATGGTTATGTTTCATGTCAGACTGACACAAGGTAGGGTCTTTTGGGAAAAGGGATCTTAATCAAGAAAATGCTTTCATTGGATTAGCTTGTAGGTGAGTCTGTAGGACATTTTCTTGACTAGTGATTGATGTAGGAGGGTCCAGTTCATTGTGGGCTGTGTTACATCTGGGAAGGTGGACCAGGGTGTATAAGAAAACAAATTGAGAGAACTAGGAGGAACAAGACAATAACTGGCATTTGTCTGTGGATTCTGCTTCCAGGGTTCTGTTTCTAGGTTCTTTCCCCGTTCAGGTTCCTGCTCTTACATCTCTCAGCGGTGGACTGTGTTGTGAAACTGTAAACTGAAGTCAACCCTCTCCCCTCCAAGTTGCTTTTCGTAATGGTGCTTTCTCACAGCAATAGAAACCCCGACTTAGTCAAGCTGATACTAAAATGAGAACAAAAACAGCAAAAACCTCAAACAAACAAAATCAACAAAAATAGCAATAACAAAAAAATCCCACCGCTGCTAAGAAGAAACAACTCCGAGCAAAACAACAAGCAAAAATACAAGTCCCTACTAGAACCCAAACCAAACAAACCCAAGGACAGCAGCAACAGCAACAACAAAAACACTTGCAATTAAAAATCTGTAGTTAGGAGCAACTGCGGTGTCCCTGGGCTTGCTGTCTTCGTGGCAGGAACGCATAGGTGCTAGGTTAGTTCCCTCCCTTTACTGTTGCTGTGACAAAATATCTGGCCAAGGCAACTTAATTGGAAGAAAGTTTATCTTGGCGCATGGTTTAAGATGGGATATAATGCATCAGGGCAGGGAGACATGGAGGCATGAGCTAAAGTCATATATCTGCCATCAGGAAGCAGAGAGGAGGGGTATGGGGCAGGGCTAAGAGACCTCATGGCCACTCACCAGTGACCCATTTTTTTCCATGTAGGACACACTTGAAGGCCTTCCCTCAGCTGGAGATCCAATGTTATAATACACAAACCTATGGGAAACTTTCTTCGTCCAAATCGAAATAGTATCTCAGTTGCCATTAGGTGTAGGGTCCCCAGATCCTGACACCATATGGGACTCCTATGCTCCAGATGGACCTACTCTTCAGGAGCCAGGAATGACCTTGCACAAGGCGTGTCCAGGTGCCACTTTCCCTGAGTTGTCAGTTCTGCAAGGTCCATGCCATATCCGCTGACCACCGGCCAAGTGCTAACCAGTGTTACCAAATCTAAAGACGAACCAATCTAGATTCACTACATGTCACTTTATTCCAAACAGCTCATTGCAACCTAGCAATTCATGGGGTTAAATTAATTAATTTCAATTTAATGACATTAGCCTAACACTACAAGCCAGCTCAGGTGGGACCTGAATGCAGCACTGGCTGAGCAGCTCATTATGGCTGGTTCTACGTGCTTAGCTGTGGAAAGTTGTGAAGATTGTTCCGCATGCCTTTGTGCTGGCAGAGAGCTGGGAGATAAATTTTCTCCCCCTCTCCAACTGTGTGTATTTTATTCATAGACAACCCTTGTATTTTAGACAAAAATAACTAATGTAAATGCTGTTGTTTTTCAGTTGTGAATTTAAAAGAGTTTTAGTTCGGATCCAGTCTTGTATTTGGAATAGTCTTGTTGGTATCCCATGACAACAAGAAAGATGTGAAGGCAAAGAGTACAGGACTAGAATTCCTGAAGAAAGTCAGTCCCTTTTCCATGACACCCATATCTGTTCCCTAGGCCATAGGGAGGAGGTCTTTCCACAGCCAGGAAGGGCAAGATTTCTCCTTTTTTCCCTTCCTTCTTTCCTTCCTTCTTTCTCTCTTTCCTCCTCTCTCTCTCTTTGTATGTATATGTGGTGTGTGTATATAATGTGTGGAATGTATAGTATATGTCTGTAGTATGTGTGGTATGTATGTGTATCTCTGTGTGTGGTATATAGTGTATGTGGAGTGTGTGTATGTGTGTGTTTTTGTGTATGTTGTACAGGTGGGTACCAGTGGAAAACCTCAAGTGTTGTTCCTTAGGAGCAATTAACTGTTTCTTTAGAGTGTTTTTAACTAGCAGCCAGGATTCTTAGGCTAGGATGATTGGTCAGGAAGCCTCAGAAATCTGCCTGTCTCTGACTCCCCAATCATGAGTTTGTAAGCATGTCTGCCACCACATCTGGCTTTTTATATGTCTGCTGGGGATTCAACTCAGGTCCTCATGCCTGTATGAAGAGTACTTTACCAATTGTTCTATCTCACTAGTTTCTGATATGTAGCTTTCTATGTTTAATCTCTCCATGGGCATATATCAATTCCCATGAGACTGGCTACCCAAATCTAGGAGAGATAAGTCTGTTGACAGTTAGGGCACAAGACCAGAAAGGTGTCAGGTTTGGATAGTTCCTGCAGATCATCATGTATTAAAGTTGTTCTGATAGCATGGTAATAACCCATTGCTACAAAGCAGGTAAGTGGTTTGAGCAGCTTGTATGAGCTAGATAATCATCAACATGCTGCTTAAACATCAAGCTAAGCCAATGGTGGCAGGCATGAGAGTGGAAAGGAGCTACTGCCAGCTTCAGTTGCTTGCTGGAGTATGTTCATCCAATAGTGCTTTAGTTTCATCATTGATCTTGGTCCAGCAGGTTGGCCTTTCTGTACTTCAGCCCCTTAAGCCAGTGGAGCCTGAAATAGACAGTGTAGTTGTAACCCCAGATGCCATTGCTTTATTTTTCCTTCAACACCGGCACCCATCTCTGCCATCAGCCAGCATGATGGAGTAAATATAATCCAGCCTCTCTCCTAATCCCTTGTCACCATCACATTCTATCTTAGTTACAGTTTTATAGGAATTTGCATGCTCTGTTTTTCAAATGATGACCTGGTTAGATGTATAGGCCATACCTACCTAACCCCCAAACTTATTCCCTCAAGTCCACTGACACAACCCTGTGAATCTTTTCTATTGTCACCACCAATGTCTTTGAAATGGACAGAATGCTGTCTTGAAGTCCAGGCCACATGGATTGGCTTGAATCTTTGGCAAGTTTTCACCAGGACTTTGTGAGTATGGATCCTCTCCTTTTCTTCCAAGCTGTTGCTGTCTTCCTAGCTCTAACTGAACCAAACACTGCATGGTGCTGTCAACAGCAGATTTGAAAACACCTCTTATCCAGTCATCCCAATGCCCTCTCCTTCCTCTTGGCTGTGGTTCCAAGGACCTCAGGACCTACTGGAGTCAAGGCTAGCTTTATCACAGCTTTTCTAGGATGCTTAGTCCCTAACTTATGGCTCTGGAGATTGTCTTAGCCCTCCTCTGGATTTCCTTCCTTTTCTACTTCCCTGCACTTGAGTGCTCAACATGATTCCCATCCAAGTTCCCTAAACTTGCAACACTTGGAGCCTGTGGGAAGGACTATAGTGGAACACAGTGATCTAGTCCCAGATTGGAAGGTGACCCAGGGGTCAAGCCAGCAGAGGGTGGTATAGGGGTTGCACAAGAAAGCACTATAAATACAGCTTTTGTTTTATTCATGTGTTCCTTTCCACCCTCTCTTATTTCTCTGCTTGTGGAGAGCTCTTGAGTACAAAGCCACAGGGGACAGAGGCCTTTTCACCAAGTTGGCCCAATCTTGTTCTGCTTCTGCTCCTCGCAGGATTTGGTTGTTTTCCATCTTAATTATGCTCCTTGCATTAGTGGCTGGCGGGCATACAACCTTTGAAGGAGTTTATCTTACAAACCCAGTCTCTCCTGAGAGAAGCAGTTCTATGGGGGAACTGTGAGACTTCCAGGGATGTCTGTGTGTGGGTATACATATGTATTAATAATACGTATACATACATATGCATATACTTATGCATTATGCATATATATGAATGTATGCATATATCTGTGTACACACATGCATGTGTGTTTGCACTGTGTGTATATTATATCATTGTATATTATATATATTGTACATATAGGCATGTATGCACATGTGTAGATATGTATGTATGTGCTTGCACATGGGTGTGTGCTAGTGTGTGTAGGCCTGTGCATGTACACGTGTGTATGTGACTCTGTGTGTGCATGTTTTATGTGCCTGTGCATGCATACATGTGTGTGTGCATGTGTGTGTGTGCATGTGCATGTATGTGTGCGTGTGTGTATACATGTGTGTTTGTGTGTGCATGTGTGTGCATGTACGCATGTGAATGTGTGTGTGTGCAGCTATGAGTGCATGTGCGTGTGTGTGTGTGTGTGTGTGTAGATAGTGGTACAGGCAGTGGTAGTTGCCTTCTCTCTGACTCTTGCCCTGGGTCATCCAGAGCCTGCATGAGTGAACTGGGATTTTTACATGCCCACTGGCCTTAAGTCTCATTATACAAATGGCTGTCTATGTGTAATGCCATTATTAGGCCAACTCAGGGCAGTGGTGACTGGTGAAGAGGAGCAGGAGCTTGCTAGTGGGTTAAACAGCTGTGGCAGTACAAGTTGGGTCCATGGTTGGCTCACTCTACTCTATTCACTGAATGAATCTAGCAGTAATGCACAGAGCAAGTCCTCCTTTCCCTCTACTGTCTGATTGCATTCTTTTCTTTAGTGATGTCCACCACTGGTTTGAGTTGTTTGCCCACTGACTCTGTGGCCAGGCACAGCACTCTGTTTACACAGAGCAGCTGCTTAATCAATGTTCTGAATGCATGAACACATAGTTCCTGCTTGAGTATGTCTGCTAAGCTGAGATGCTCCAGGAGCCTGGTATTAACTTTCCTGAGGCTGAAGTTGTTTTATTCCAAGGGTATTCTAATGAGTGTGGCTTTTCAATCACCTGGCCAGTACTCTCATTCTTCTTTGTCACAAGTGCTCACATAACCTCACTCAGATCTTCCATTTACTTGCTCCAGAACAGCCAATCTAAAAACAGTGTCACCTTTGCCCTCCAATAATATAAAATTAGTAGTTACTTTAAGATTGTGAACAGTGAAGAACTGCTTCAGGGGAAAACAAAGAAATTTTAGATCTATCTTATAATAAAATTTGTCACCCTAAAGCATAAAAATCTGATGTCTTTAATAAATGTCCATGCTGTGGCCTCTTGCTAGCTTGTATCCTCCAGAGGGTGACCAACTGGGAAAGAGATCTAGTATGCTTGACCCTCCTATTGCTAGAGATCAAGCAGGAGGAGGGCTCTCCAGTACAACACAGGCACGGGCACTGTTGGAGGGGCACAGTGACTCAGTGTCTCTGTGGGGTTCTATGGGCCCAAACTTTGTACCACTTCTAAAGCTCCAACATGGGAATGAATATGCTGTTTCAAGTTTGCACAGAAGAAAAGCCCAAGCTTCCTGAGGATACTGGAACATGCTGGAGTTCAGCTGTGTCCAGAATCAGAAGGCCTGCTCCTCAGCGTAGGTCTAGCTAGCCATGGAAGAGGCATCTTGACCTTAGGTCAGCACTAGGGTGCTTTCATATTCCGTTCTTCTCTCTACTTACTCACTGTTTCTCTCCAATCAGGAAGGCGAGATAATTAATCCCAGGCCATGGTCATGCCAATGGCCTAGACTGACCACTGCTACTGTGCCTGGAAAGCTAGACAAGAGCCTCTGGGACTCCATGATGAAGATCACCGTACAATTCATCAATCTGCTCTAGCTGGACAATTAGAAGGAAGATAACACAGAAAGCATTGGACGTTGGTATGATTTTATGATTCAGGCAATACCTAACAGGGCATAACTGAAGGCAGCAGGACTTCTGTTACGGAAGTAATGGCAGGTCAGAGTCCACCTAGGAGGTAAGGGGGCTTCACCAATGTCAATAGAAGATTCCCAGGATGACTGGTATAATTCCCAAGGCTAGCATTGTTTGGCACTCCAACAAGAGAGGTGGAGGGTAGAAGGCATGTGCTCTCATGTCTCATGTCAGGTGAGACAGAGGAGGAGTGACATAGGTTTGGTCCCAAGTCTTGTTTGTTGGGTGATACAACTCCATATTGGGCCAGAACTCCCACTTTGTTGTACCCCAGGGAGTAAGATCTGCAGTTGTTCCAGGTTTACTTATGACAAAGGGTTTGGGGCCTCTGCTAGCTCTACATTTCTATTCAATCACTGCTCTCTTTCTCCATCCACTTCACAACCTACTGCCTCCTGTCTGGGTCAGGCTGCAGCATACATGGGCATCCGCCACCCAGTCATCACCCACCTGCATGCTCTCTCAGCAAGTTTAGCTGTATCTCCATCTACATGGTCTCTATTTGATTCTTTCACTCCCCAGTCAGAGACAATGTCATAGAAAGCTTAGATTAACTGCTGATTATTTCATAGATCAGTCTGATTTTTATATTTACCCTATTTTTTACATATTTAGTTAGATGAAGATCTTGATGAGGACCCAACAGATCCCTTGTCATCTTTATTGATTGATGATTTGATGTTTAATCCTTTTCCACCTCCCAATTTCTATGGATTCTTGTGGTGGGGTTGAGTCTGAATTTGCTTTTGTTTTACACTGTAACATGGCTTGGGTGTTTATTTTCTCAGATGCCTTTTGGTTGTCCAGGACAGACTCCAATGCATCAAAATGTCAATAATGCTTTGGCCCTTTTGAGCAAAGAATTGGTTTTATCCGTGTATCATGTTTGTAATTTTTGTTGAATCATTTTTTTTAACTATCAACCTATCTGGACACTTAGTAATTTGTTGCCTGAATCCTTTGGGATGAGAAAGAATAGTCTGCGATTACCAAGTCCTAAGGCTATCCAGAGCGGAGACCTGGAAGAACTGAGATACCCATAAAAAGTGCTGCTAATGCCAATTCTCTCACTAGTGCAACAACTACAGCCCACACCAAGTGTAAGATGGCAAAGGCGGTCAAGATAGCTCTCAGCCTTCTGTAGAAAGGTTAAGCTTGTCTGCATGGTGGTCAGAAGGCTCCACCAGGAAGAAAGGGCATTGCTCCATTGAGCAAAGGTGCCCAAACCTTTGTTCCCACAACACTTGTTAAGGTCCACTGGCCAAAGCAAATCATGTGACCAAGTCCTGGAATAAAGTTCAGAAAAGAAAAACATATAAAAGTCTCATTTTTCAGTATCTCAGAAATGAAAACAGAGCACTGTTTACCAATTGGGTACCAGTAGCAAGTTGTTTTGTTTTTTTGTTTTTTTCAGGCATTCATTTTTTTTTTTTTAATTCTCCACTCATTTATCCTTCTTCTGTAAATGATCTGGGCATTATGTCTGTGATGGTTCTTCATGTTGGTGTGCTTGATTGTATTTGGAATCAACTGGGAGGTGAACTTCTGGGTAGGGTTGTGAGAGCATTTTCAGGAAGCCTAGTCCAGAGTGGGTAGAACCTTCTGGCAGCAGCTCAGACCCAAAGGGGAGAATAGTGCTGCTTGTCTGCAGTTGCTTCTTTCTGGCAAGTGCATCCGTCCTCAGCTGCCATTAGAACTCACTTTTTTGGCCCTTCCAGGTAGGCTGAAGACTAGTGGCTCTCCAGGAATTGTTCAGACCTTCCACACATCACATTAGAACTGCTGAAGCACCCAAATTTTGTAGACCAAGCAGCTACTGGGTTCTTAGCTTCTCCACCTGCAGATGGCCATTGTTGGACAACTGAGGTCCTATCATAAGCCCATATAATGAATTGCATTTTATAATATGTTTTTTCCATAAATTTTATTTCTATAGAGAACTCTGGCTAACAGTGTCTTAACTGCTGTTGTGTCAGATGTAGACTTTGCTCTCTTGAGGTTCAGATTAGAGTTGCCGAGCTATATCAATAAGCAGCTACTTGCTGCTATGGATATCAACATTGGCATGGAGGCATATCCAGGGTATAACACAGACACAGAAGAAAGTACCAACTCAGAGAGGGGGTCATGGGAGAAGAAGGGTTTCCTGGAGATATTCTGCCTTAGCTAAGTTCTGAAGATGGTGCGAATGGGGCTTTCTGGGAACAAGAGGGAAATTAGACAGCCATTAGGGGCAAGCAATGATTTTATATCAAGCCTGAAAGTGTGAAGCTTGGGTTTTGCCAATTCTCTTGCTTCAAGTCATGGTTGGTTCTAAGCACTAGAGTCCTGTCTGTGCTTGCACATACTATGGTGGTTGAAAGCAAGAGAGACTTGATGTACAGAGTAGATGAGTAGAGTTAGTTCTGCACCTGAATCCTATGTCTGAGGTTTTCCACAGCATGATCTCTGACTCCCATCAGACTGAGGATTTCTGAGTTAGGATCAGTGTGAACTGACAGCCTTGGCAGAGCCTTGGGGTCTCTGTGAAGAGGAAATAGTCTCCAAATTCCCCCATACCGACTGTGTCCTTCAGGGACAACTGGGCATAAGTGAGTCACTCACTACTGTGTAGAGGAGGGGAGTGGGGAGAGAAAAAAGAATCTCAAAAATGTGTATATTTATCCTGGTCTGGCCTTAAGAAAACACAGCCACCGATCCATCAAAAATGAATTTGAGTTTGGATAACATTAGCGTTTAAGGCAATGCTCTTCTCTTGTATTGATTCTCTGTGGGTTGAAATGGAAACAATTTTAGAAATGTAGTCTTAGGTTTCCTTAATCTGCGTGGCTCCGGGAGGAAAAGGCTGTTGTCACTTGTGCTAATAACCACAAGAAACAGGGTTCTAAAGTGCTTAGCTGGAAAACGAATTCCAGGAGCCAGCCCTGGTCATGCCTCTAGGGAGAATGCTTCCTAAAAAATTCTGCCTTTTTTTTCTTTCTTTCAAAAGAGTTGCTTTAAAGGGCAAAGACATTGGAAAGGAGATAGTAACCTGTGGAATTGGGGATTCCCAGGACAGGGAGAGTCAGCATGGGGTGGTGGCCCAGAATGGGGTCCAGTCCTAATTGTCACTGTCAAGAGGGAGGGAAAGAAAGGGATTGTTTGTGCAGTTGATTTTGGAAGCCCAAGGGGAACCTCTGCCTTGTATTATTCAAAACAAACCTTTTCTTCTTTCTTTCATATAAAACTTTTGATTGGGATTCTATTTATGACATGTGCATCCCTCTAGATTAAGGCATTGAAGGTATCTGGTCACATGTGCATGACTTTTGATTATCTTAATATGAAATATGCATTGGGTTAGTACCACTCACCTCCCTGGAACCCGAGGTGGAGATAGAGATTTGGTAAGGGAGAAGGTATGTACATGAGAGCCAGAAAGGGGAAGAGAACTCAGAAGGTATATGGGTTTAGTATACAGATGCCATTAGGCTATCCTCCAAGGAGCTCTTGTCCCTCTGAAGAAGGTCAGGGTTGTCTGTAACTTAGGTGAAGCTGTCTAAAGTCTCTGTATTTGAAGCCTTAGATCCCACTCCTTTTACTAAAGGAGATAGGGGCCATGTCAGAATGATTTAACATCTAAACTGAGGTGAGAATGGAAGAGAATGTGCTTCTCCCTTAACTCTCTACTTGGCCTTTCTCCCTCTAGCAGGGAAGAAAAATCTTTTGAGTATTTGCACAAATATGGATTCCTTTGGAATAAAATTGGGGCAAGGTTTGCAGTGTCCCTTGAGGAGCAGTCTGTCCCGTGGTCCTTTCTCTGTTTGTCACCTGAGGTTTGTCACATTGTACCTCTCTTCCTTCTTACTCACTCACTTTTCTTATCCCAAATCTGTCCCACACCAGAGTGTGAGAGGAAGGCAGAGGGTAAGGATTACCAGTCTCATCTTCTGGGACACCAAGACAGGTCTGCATCTGGCTTTCCTCTGGAGATGCCTCTTGCCCTCCCTGGCTACTACAGCCCTTGTTTGCAGCCATGTACCTTCTGAAGTCACTCGTTCCTTTTTACTATGGCTAATTTGCTTCTAACAACAAGATTCATGTCCTTCAGGGACCTATATCGGCATGTTCTATGCACATGAGATTCAACTCACAGAAATGTGACAGAGATAGGAACCTACTGATATAATGGTCTCCCGAATTCTTGAATCCCAAGACCAGAACCCTTGGAAATTGATCTTTCCCATCATTTCAGTATGGCTTTTTAGGGTGGAACTGGAATACTTCTGGACATTGGGGTATTGGGGTTCAGACAAGCCTTATCCTGGGCTTCCAAGAGCAGCAATATAAAAGATCAGGGCCAGATGAGGCTATGATGGAGTAAGGTCTTAGGAGGACTTTCAAAAGGACATATCTAGTGTCTGTCCCTGACTGGCAAGAACGCCTGGTTCTTTCTATTAATGAAAAATGTTTCCTCTTCTTTGCCTGGTTTAGGAGCTTCAAAAAAAGAAAACAAAACTTGAAGCTTCTGCTCATTTGGGCCAATCTAAGACAGACCGTCTACTTTTGATATAATTTCTGTAGCACTATTATTAGCTTATTTTGTCCCATAAAATTCAAGCAGAGAATATAATATATCTAGTTCATTACCATAATTTTATCACAATTTAGGTGCTCATCACTTTGAAGGTTGGTGACCAACACAGAGATTGTTTTTTTTTTCCCCTCTGAACTAAGTTCTTACCATAGATCTGATCCAGTTAGATGACAGAAGGTAGCAAGATCCCTTGGAAGAGGTGGTTGTCATGGAAGGCACACAAACACCAACTTGACCAGAGTGACAGCAACTCCAAGCATAGCAGGCCATTTACCTGCTGTTGTCAAGGAAATCTTAGCTCCCTGCCTTATATCTAACACTGTGGCTTGTCCATCTGTCTTGCTTGCTCAGAGTTTCTGGTGTATATTGCAACTCTTTGCACATCCTCAAGATCCACTGATATTTTGTAGAATAAATCAATGCATGCTGCCTGTATTATCATAAAAATATCCACTCATGTACATCATAAGTATATTTAAAATAGGAATGGTCTACAAAAATATAAAGTACCCAAGGATCAGACACTCAGTTTTATATGATTAAATGCTCATTGATTTCCTACCTGGTAAGTAAACAGAGAAACATCATAGAAAATAGAGGGTATAGCTAGACAGGTCTCCTAATAGGACTTTTGGAAGTCTTTGGGCAACTTTTGAAGTATTTATAGCATTATATATTAGTACATAGGATAGATATTAATAATAATATATCTATACTATAGCTACCTCTATTTTTTACATTTAATGTGAAACTGGGCAGGTGGGATAAGAAAACATAAAATTGTTATACTAGAGGCCTTATAAGGAAGCATACATTCATTTGACTATAAAGAAAAATATAGCCATCTTAAATGTCATTAATGCAAGCTCTACTAATTCAGGTAGCAGTCACTCAGACCCAAAGAGCTGGGTTTTGCTTTTGTTCTTTGAAAAATGTTTCTATAAAGCCAGTGGGCAGTGTTAGAAGGAAAAGGATGACTGCTGGCTGCCACATCTTGACCAGTACTGATGCTTGGGAAGGCTCTGTCACTGCCTCTTGCTCTTGTCCAGGATCAGTATCCATTCTGTGCATGCTCTTCTCCCGCATAACCCATAGCATAGTACACTGTAAACAATTTGCAATAGACAGGAACCCCTCGAGGACAACACCTCTGGGCCCCTTTCTCTGTATCTCTAGTTCATAGCCTGCCTAAATAAATGTTTGTTCAGTGAATAAATAAAGGAAAGCTTCCACAGAAACAGTCTTACATAAAAATGAGCACTGTGTTCATTACAGGCAGAGATTATTCTAGGAATAAGGTGTCACATTTATATCCCAATGCTGTACAAATTATTCTCTTAGATCTGGTAGATCTACTAGAGAGTGAATGTTTAAAAGTCAACTTGATAGGAGTAAACCCAATTGTTTTTTGAATGGTTAATTCATTGATAATTAAATATTTAATGTTATGTTTTACTTTCTTTCCTCACTTCGGAGCCTCATGTCATGAAGGGTAAATTAGTAAGTCAGTGAATGAATGCGTAAGTGAATGCCCCAAGGTCCTTCCTCCTTGTGATGAGGTCTTTCACTTTGTGCTGTGGTCAGGTCACTTTCTCATAGGACTAGGTGTTGGCTAGAGCTGAGGCCTTCCAGGTAGTAGAACAGCTTTGCTTGGGCAAACCTAAGGGTGAGGCTAGGACAAAACACCGCTTTGTGGGAGAGAGTGTCATGGTGAGTGTGGAGCAGCTTCCTTGATGGTGCTTTGACAGTATTAATAATTGATATTTAGACATTTGCTAGATGGTTAGCTTCAGAGATGTATTAGAAGGGGTAGAGAATATCTGCCAAAGAGGAGATAATGCAGTTGCCAATTGAATCTGGCTGGTAAGAGGGATCCAAGGAACACTATCAGATGGTAAGGTCTGACTCTATTGTAGAGTTCCCACAGTTTGGGACCCCATGAAAAAGAGTAAGATGTCACCCCATTCCTGAAAGGCACAGAAAGCAGGGAATAGCTTTAGGTACTATAGAGAAGACAGAATGAATTTGCAACAACTGAGATGGTACTAGTTAGTTGCAGAAATAATACAGTAGCTCAGTTAGTGCTGAGACATGAAACCAAAGCCAGGACATTGAGAAGCTGAGTTGTCTAAGTGGTGATTCATAACTCATTCAATTCCCTCTGCTAGCCAGTTGTTTCTAGGGAAAAGGTGGGTATGAGTAGGTAGAGGTCTCTCTGCAGTCAGAAGGTGGAAGAAGATTCATGTGTTAGGAGTGGGCTAATGTTGGAATTGTGGGCTAACTATTAACTTAAGAACAACATTTCTGCTGAGGACCAGAAAATCTAAACAATGACAGGAAACGGCTGCTCAAGGCATCAGAAAGATAGTCAAGTACTCAATGCTCAGGAGAGGATAAAAATATCTAGACTTATGAGCACTTATGAGCACTTCCAACTTGAATTGGAATTCTAGAAGGCTGTATTGTAGGGAAATGAGTAAAATAGATGTTAAAAAATAAATAGAAAATCCTCAAGGCTCCAGCCTATTTATGCTACTGAGTAGAGCAGCATTTCTTAGTACATAAAAATAGTTAAAATAATTCTAGATTTTTATTCTTAGATTTATGGCAATAACAAATTACTTGTGGGGGGCTATAACACCATTCTAAGTCTTCAATTATTTCTACGAATAAGTAATTTTTCAGATATAGTACATGATCAAAGACAGCTAGATGTGTAACAAGACAAAGCTAACGAGGATAAAAACTTGACCAAAGGGGGGGAAATCACATAATCCATATATATTAAAAATACCAGGCATAGGCTTAAAATATAAGTATAATATTGAAGTTATTAAAAGAAGATGAGTATTTCAATAGAAAATAAGAACTACAGAATTGATACATCTGAAAAACTAAGTGTATAGAAATTATATAACTAAAAGTATAATATTCTAACTCAAGAACTTTATTGAATGATTTCCCTTAAGATTAGACAGAGCTGAAAAAGATTCAATTAACTGGGATATACGTTAGAAAAAAATTTCAAATTTAAAGATGGAAAACAAAAAACAGAAAAGGTTTAAAACAACTCCACAGAGGAATCATTGGTATACTCTACCACATTTTTAATAGAAGAAGAGGAGGACGAAAAGGAAAAGGAGGGGAAGAAAGAGAGGAAAGGTAGAGAGGGAGGAAAAGAAATAGAAACATTTGAAGAAATAATTTATGATTATTTTCTAACAATTCTAACAGAAATTAAAAAGATTTCAAAATATCGTAAAACAAAAGAAAGATCTCATGAGTTCCACAATTTCAAAGTTAGAGAAGATCAAAGGCAAGCAATTTGAGGAAAAGATGCATTATTTTGAAAGCATAACAGTTAAGATTAATGGATTAAATTTTAACAAGAAAAGAAAAAGAAATAAAAAGACTATAGAATAATATTCATAATATGGTGAAAGAAGCCTGTGTAAAATTTTATATACTGAAAGAATATCATTTTAGGATTAAAGTAAAATAAACACATTTAACACAGGCAAAAGGAAATTTGTTGTTGGCAGTCTTACACTAAATAGAAATCTAACAGTATTCTTTGTGCAGAAGGACAAGAGTCTAAGCTAAAAAAAGGAAGATGCGAAAAAGAAAGAAAAGAAAAAATAAAGGGTAAAACTGAGTAAATATATAACTAAATTGAAATGATTGACAAAAATAATGATTTTTGAAAGAAAAATAGGATTAAAAGACACAGCATAAATTGTAATGTGATAAATTTTTATACAAAAACTTTAGGAGTTATATAAGTAGTCAATGTAAATGGACTAAATATTCTATTAAAAACACAAAGATCATTAGATTAGGTCCAAAGAGTTACATTTGGGTTTTGAAAGATGCAACTAAAAACATAGGAATAATAAAACAATAGAAAAAGATATACTATATTAATATAATAAAATGTCGTTACTTCAGTACATTAGTTGTAGCAGAGGTAGAATTTCTTAGTCATTAAAGAGTCAACTTTTTTGGAAGAAATAGCAATCTTAAATTTGGAGTCACCAAAACTTCTGTTTTAAAATATACGAAATAAAATGTTCAAACTTAAAGGCAAAAAGAAATCACTGGATCCTTTTCTTTCTGTATATGTCCACCCCTCTCCTGTTGCAAAAATAAGTTCCCTATCTACTATGGAGAAATTACTCCACGCACTCAGGAATGTAAGAAGAAATCTCTTTATTAGCACATGGTAGATCTTGAATAGTGTTCAATTAAGAGTTGGCCTTGGACAAAAGATTATACTAACTTATATACACCTTAGGTTTATGTGTTTCACAAACAAGTCTGGCCCCAGGTTACATTTTGAACAGTTTAAACAGAGACATGTGACTGCAAAGTCTAGTCACATAGGCAGATAGGAGATTTACACAGCAAAGATAATACATATTGCGAGAGCTACTTGAAGTATACCAGTGTTGTTCTTCTTTGAGTAGTCCTTACCCAGAGTCACGTTGTCCACCTAGAGGAAGTATTTATTTCCAGATAAGAGCACAGGGGATTTAATGACAGACTTGGACTTAATGATGGTCGTGACCCTGAGAAGTCTAGCTTGAACTGCCCATTAGAGATATATCTTTGTTATGTGAACTGGGCCTAATGGCTTGTTTTAAGATACTGTCGTTTCTTTGTTGTGGGGATGGAATCTAATGGATGGTCAATCCTGGTGAATGCACACTTTACATCCTTGTATCCTAAATTTTGCTCATCTCTAACAAACCTGGCTAGCTACTTACTTTTGGGAGTTTTGGGGGGCAGTGCTCTTTTAGCTAAATTTCATTTGTTTGACTTACTGTCTTCTAAACAAATGTATTAGTAATATATATTAGTATTTTATATTATATTAGTAATATAAATCAGTATACACATACACACACACACATATATATATATACATATGTATACATATATACATACATATATATGCATGTATACATTATATCAATCCTATATCATTCCCTTATATTTAGAGTATACAGAAGGAGAAAGAGAACTCTTCAGCAGAGAATGCAGCATGAGATGGTGAGCACTGAGGAGGCCTCAACTCAATGCTAATCAGAAGTGGAGTTTAATTTGACAGGAGTCCTGGAGTCTGCACAGAAAATTGGCACTGGAGAAATACTCTCTTCCTGGCATCTGGTCTAGTGCAGTGGCTGGAAACCATTTGGAGAGTTTGTCTCTTTAAAAGTCAAAGGTCTTTGCATAGCTCTATCTTTGGGAACTCCCAGAAAGGGCCAGCTGCTCATCCATCATGCAATGGTTTAGAGAAGTATTATAACTGCAGGGAAAAGGCTTTGAGTCAGAGACAGGTGGAGCTATACATGTGGAAAACTTGTCAGAGTCATGAGAAGGAGTGAAAGTCACTTCCTGTTTAAGGAAGCCACTTAGGTAATCCATCTACATAAAGATCTAGGAAATGGGAGATGTGGTGGGGATTGCAAGTTACTGTTAGTACTTAAATGCAGGAGCAAGTTAGAGGAAGTGAGAGACCCAAAGGCTGGGGAGCACTGGCTTGTTGCACAAGTAGAAAGTAGTAAAGAATATAAAGGACCTCCAGGACACCATCAAAAGGCTACACTACTAAGTCGTGGAACTAGAAGACAGAAAAAGGAAACAAGCTAAATCATAGAGAATGCATTTAATAAAACAGTGGATTTTCCAAATCATGGGAATGAGTTCAGTATCCAGAAACAAGAGGGATATTGAAGCCCAAAGAGATATGATCAGAAGAAACTACTACCCTTCCCAACTTCATATTACAATTAAATCTCCAGGAAGAATAATTAAAGCTGGAAGAGACAGATACGATGTTATATACAAAGACAAACTTATCGGAATAACAGCAGATTTTTTAACAGAAACTAAACTAAAAACAGAAACTAAAATCCAGAAGGGAATGGAATGATGTACTTCAAATCTTGAAAGAAAATCATTGCCAACCTCATACTGTATCCAATACAAGAATCCTTCAAAATTGAAGGAGAAATAAAGACCTTCTACAATAAACACACACTAAAGGAATTCATAATCACTAAAATATCACTATAGAAGTTACTTAAAGGAATCCTACATACACAACAGGAGATAAAGACCACCATGAGTATACAAGCAAGAATAAATCTCGCTAGATTAGTAGAGAAGCAAATTAAGATAAAGAAGACTCAACAATAAAATCAACAGGAATTAATACATCAGTGATAGCCCTAAACATCAAAAATTTCAAGTCTCCAATTAAAATACAGATTGGCAGACTGAATTAAAAAACAAGATCCAACTGTTTGCTGAATGCAAGAAATATAAGCCAATAACAAAGTTAAACATAGCTATTGAGTAAAAAGGTAGCGAAAGATAATCTAGGCAAATAGAACTGCAAAGAAAATAGGAACATCTGTATTCACATATGACTGAGCAAATTTCACAACAAAATTAGAAGAGATGAAGAAAGTCACAATATATTGATAAAGGAAACCTTCACTCAAAAGAATGTATAATTATAATCATATAGCCCTGAATTTCAGTGCATCCAATTTTATAAACTAGATACAAAGGCTCTGATCAATCACAACAAATAATTGTTGAGTGACTTCAATTTTTCTTTCTCATCAATAAATCAGTAAACTTGGGGAGTTGGATCAACAAACATCAGAATCAATTATAGTGTAGAACAAATGCAAACCACCATTAACAGACATCTTCAGAATATTTTGTCCATCAGCTGTAAGCTTATATTCTTCTCAATGGCCCTTGGGGATTTCTCTAAATCATATTACATTTTACTTCATAAAGTAAGTCTTAAAAACATAAGAAAAGTGAAATAAGTTATTTTATTAGATCATAATGGAATAAACTTAGTAACAGCAAGAAAACTACAGAAAATAAACAAACATAGATTGAATAATACACATTTAAATTATTAGTAGGATATTGCAGAAATTAAGGGGGCAATTTCCTAGGATTAGATAAAAATGAAAACACCAATTACAGAAGAGAATAAGTACACAGTCATAAAAAGAGTTCTAAGAGGGACATTTATAGCTATAAATACTTATATTAAAAATTGGAGAAATCTCAAATAAGTAACCTAATCATAAACCTTAATTTCTTAGAAAAATGAAAGCAAGTCAATCTCAAAATTAAGTAGGGAAAAATTATAAAGTTCATAGCCATAATTAATGAAGTAGTAACTAAAAGAACAAAACAAAGGATCAATGAAAAAATATGGCTTTTTGAAAAGGTAAACAGAATGGACAAATGTAAATCCTATCAGATCAGAATAAGACCATCACCAAAATTTTGAGCCAAATTTTAGGCAAGCAAATACTGGTCAGGAAGATAGACTCTGACCAGGAGGACCATTCTGAGGTTCCCATGGAATGATTCTGCTACACTCTGGAGTTCCCACAAAATGGCGCTGAGTCACAAGGAACAAATGCTTATAAAGGCAGAATGCATAAGGCTACTTACTTCCCATCAGGTCCAATCAGGTGCAAGCATACATCCTGACGTTCTTTCTGTCTGGGTTATCTCCTACCTACAAGTGACATTTGGAATCATCCTGTGCAGCTGGATTAACCACAGAGAATTTACACAGACCTCACTCAACATTTCAGGATGTTATCTATCCTTGGGCAAGTGAGAATTACAGGATTAAGTCTTTTTGTATCTCACATGGATAGCCCCACCAAGTATTCCAGGAAGTTATCTTTTTCTTTTATAGATATTCTAGGCACAGTAATTAAAATTTAAAACATAACTTTTGCTCTTACACAAAACCTTAGTCAAAGCAATTTTAAAAATAGAGGATCCTAAACCAAGTATGCCAGCTTATACTGAAATAACCAGCACTCAGGAGGCTGAGGCAAGAGGATTGTTGCAAATTTGAGGATATCTTGGACTACACAATTAATTCCATATTAGTCTGGATTGGCCCATTTTATTGATAAGCAGAGGCAAAGAAATTTTCAATAAAATGTTTATCTAACAAATTTAACAACATGTTAAGATCATACACCATGATCACATTGGATTCTTAGCACTAGTGCATGGATGGTTCAACATATGCAAATCAATATACATAATACAGTACATAAACAGAATGAAGCACAAAAATCATAAAGCTATTTTAATACATCTAGAAAGACTTTTGAATCAAATTTAAAGTCCATTCATGATAAAAGCTCTGAAGTATCCAGGAACAGAAGGATCATACCTCAGCATAATAAGAGTTATGTATGACAGATTCCTATAGCCAACATTGTACTGAATGTGGGAAAATCATGAGAACAACCTCTAAAATCAGGAACTACAGAAGACTGCTCAGGATCATCATTATTATTTAGCACAGCACTTGAGTAGGGTGATAAGACAAGAGACAATAAAATGGACATAAGTAGGAAAGAAAGATAGCAGATTATCCCCATTTGAAGGCGATAGGATCCTGAACTTATAGACCCTAAGCATTCCCTAAGAACACTCTTAGAGCTGATAACAAAATCAATAGATACCAACAAATTTGATGCTAAAGAAACTGGGAAAACAATTTCATTTACAATAGCTCCTATCAGATTAATAAACCCAGTAATAAGCCTCATCAAAAATGTGAAAGGATTTTATAATAAAAATTACAGTATATTGAAGAAAACAACAGAATAAGTTCAATCAAGACAAAAAATAATGCATGTTAGTGAGGATGCAGAGAAAACTGAACCTTATATACCGTTTGGAAATCAGTGAGTCACTTTTGACATGGGCTCTGCAATTACAGAATGTTTTAATATTTAAAAATCAGTGAATGTATTTCACCACATTAGTAGAAGGCACTGGAAAACAATTAGGTTAAGAAATACAGTAAAAGTAATTTGATGTAATTTAGGACAAAAAAGTTACCAGACTAAGCATAGACATAAGCTTCCTTGCTCAAAGGGTCATCTTTCTGTAAAGTCCATCTATGAAAACAGTACTATAAAACTATCACTTCTGTAGAAATGTGGACAGATTCTTTGGAATCATCCCCAAGGCTGAGTGGCTAACTATCATATTTTCTATCCAGCATTATACTGGATGCCCCAGACAACCAAGTTAGGAAAATAGGGAAGAGTTTATTATTTGAGTTAGAAATCAATAAATAAAATTGTAGTATTTATTCATAGTTTATATTGCTTTGCATGTAAAAATATCTAAACAAATCTGCAACTTATCAGCATTTACAAATGAGTTTGTGCAAAGCTCTGCATTAAACAGATTTTAGAACAACATGTACAACCATACACACTTGGAAAATGAAAATCTAAAATGTATCACTCATTGTAGCATCAAAAATAAAAGATGAAATTCAATGAATAAATAAAAAATGTGAATGATGCAAACTATGATAAGAATAGCTATGACATTTTTTTGGAGCAGTGTAAAGATCTATCCCATTGAATATTATGATTTTCTTTTTACAGCGACATCAGTTATGATGGAATGGCATTGTTATAGTAATAGACTTAGAGAACCATACACATACAGGCTTTGATTTAGGACAGTTATAGTGCTATTGCAGTGAGCAAACATTTATTAAATGCATGGAAAACAGACTAGGGTCCCATATGTTTTAAAAAGCAACTTGACCCTGCCCAACTTCATTAAAAAAATCAATTACAGATATAACAAAGTGATAAAAATAACAAACCTTATGGAAAACAAGCTAGATAGTACTGTCCCAATCTCAGAAGAAGGAAAAAAGTTTTAGACAAGAAACAACACTAATCACAAAGAGGAAGACTGGCACTTTATCTAAACTCAATTTGATAGAACATCTGGCTTAATCGCAAACCATCAGGAGCATAAAGATATAATCCAAATGGTGAGAGGTGTTTGCAATATATGCTACAAAATCTAGATTCCAGAATAATGAACTTCTACAGATCAATAAGAAAAAGAGTCTGAGGGAAAAATGGAGAAAAGATGAATAGGGATTCCACCTAATGATGACACATTCATCTTTATTGGCAATGAGCGATTATGAGAAAATGCAAATCAAAACCGTAACAAGATAATGCTATAAAATAATAAATTTAGAAATTTTTAAATCTGCTAATGATGAATTTTCATAATGCTTGGGATGTAACTTATTATGTTCACATAGTGTCCTATGACATGGCAATGCGAATGAGTACATGGCTGCTCCATGCAGAGTGTGGAAGACTCTCCAGAGCCTAACATTAAGCAAATGGGTCCAAGCACAAGACTCTATGTGTGATTCACTTAATGTAAGGTTCTGAAGCAGGGAGAGTTAAGCTACAGTGTTTAGGACTGTGGATTAGATGACAGGACTATAAAGAAAGGTAGTTGGTTACTGTGTTAGCGTTCCTGCCGCTATGATGAAACACCATTGGCCAAAAGCCATTTGGGGAGGAAAGGGTTTAACTCACCTTATAACTTGTAAGTCCATCAGTGAGGGAAGACAGGGCAGGAACCTGGAGGCAGAAACTGGAGTAGAAGTCACAGAGGAACACTGCTTACTGGCTTGCTATTCATGGCTGGCTCAGCCTGATTACTTATACCTGCTCAAGGGTGGTGCTGCCCACATGAACTGGGCCTTCTCACATGAATCATTAATCAAGAAAATGCCCCACAGACTTGCCTATGGGCCAATCAGGTGGGGGACATTTTCTCAATTGAGTCACTTAAAACTGTGCAGATGGTTTTCTCTGTAGGTAGGAAGGGAGGAGCAGTGAGAAGCAGTGGGGTGCAGGGCATGCTTGCCTTGACCTGGGTGTAGTTACACAAGAGCTCATTTCACCAGTATGGCTATTGTTATTTTCTGGGTTGCTTGGGATTAGAGCCTGCACTTGAGATGCTAAGCAAGGGCTGCACCACTGACCTACATCTCAATTTTCTATTTTTGACTTTTGACACAGGGTCTCACTGTGTTGCTTAGTCTGGCCTCCAGCTTTCAGTCCTTTTGCCTTAGCTAGGTAATAACTGGGATTACAGGAATGTGCCACTGCGCCTGACTCTTGTTGTAATAACTATTAAAGTGTACACTATACTCCCAGCCCTTTTCCGTACATGTGACATGATTTCGCAGCACAAAAGAGGTGAAGTCAAGTTCAGAGACAAGGAATATTCATCTCCACTTCATTCCCTTCTCCCTTCCTGTTCCATACTTTTTTCTCTTTCTGTTTTCAATCTTAGTATCATCTAGATCAAATATCCTAGAATTAGTTTATGTAAAAACAAAATGAACACCTTTCCTCAAGATTTCTTTCTTTTCTTCTTCCTTTTCCTTCTCCTCCTCCTCCTCGTCCTCTTATTTCTTTTTTAAAACTCTCTTATTCTCCAGTTCGGGGAGGCAGGTGTTTGGAAGAAAGACCTGACTGGAATCCTTAGCCACCTCAGGGCTTTCTGTAGTGTATTACATATTCTGTTTGTTTTTGTAGCTGTGGGGGTGGAAGGAGTAACGCTGGGGTTAGGAGCTCCAAAGCCATTGAATAAACTCAGGTTGCAGTTCAAAGAATGCCCTCGTTCATGATGACAAGGATGCTTCACAGATTTCCTGGATTAGCCAGTACCTACCTGCTTGTAAATGTGGGCGCACCTCATAATTCTCCATTCCAAGAAGGCATCTCTTAGTCTTGGAAAAATAAGATACGTCAACTCTCCACACACCTGTCAGAGGATCGGAGGTCTCCCCCCATGCCAAAAAACCGTTAAAGACTCGCTGCTTTTGTTCACATCTGTTTTCAAGACTCTCCTGGGAGGAGTCTGTTGGGAACATGCTCAGTGTCTGGCACTCTTTTACGTTCATTAACATTCTCCTCATGCCTTTTCAGTACAAAGGAAGGTGACATAGGGAGTCACCTGTATGACAGGAAATGAGAGGGACCAGAGAAGAACTGACCAATTATCTGACAGCAACGCATATCTGACTCACTGAAGAGACAGTGGAAAGATAGGGTAGGTGTATCCTATGTGAGTCCAAGAAAGGCTCGACAACACCCAGAAAGTCACTGAATTAAACTCTTTTGGCACTGGAGTTATTTATTTTCCAGGAGCCTGTCTGCTTCGTGTCCCTGCCATGCTCAGTCCCTGGCGAGGATCAGTGCGTGGGAGCTGTCGACTCTGTGGGAACTGGGATGGATGAGACACCTTCAGAGTTGGGCCTGCAGCCATCTATGTTCCCTGAGTGTCTTTCCTGCTATGGCAGTAGTTTCATGGTTGCCATAGTGAGAAAAGAGAGGAGAGGTGGGATTCTGAGTACAGTTCCCAATGCCTCCCTTGGGTGGGGAACTTAATTGCTGGCTGACTTCTTCCTGTATCTTTGAAAGTCGCCTTGAGGTAGGAAGATAACCTAGTTCCTAAACTCAAAGGACAGAACCCCAGCTGCTTAGACCTATCCTTTCTCTTTAAGGCTGTCTGTTCTGAGGAGCTTGCTTATGGGGGCACCCTAAGTCACCCCTGGAGCCTGGCACTGAGAGAATGGAGAGGCCTTCATGGTAGTGTGGGGACCAAAATAAACATTGTACAGTTTATTTCTCACAGTGCTCAGGTGGACAGCACAGCATGCACCATGGCCAGAAAAGGACAGCCCCCATGTCCTGCCTGAGAGCACTGTTGAATTGTCTCCCAGTGGGTCTCGTCTTTTATTCCACAGGGAATTTCCCCAGGAATATTCTTTCTCTTTTCTCTTTCTTCCAGATTGCTCTTTTACTTATAAGAACCTCTAAATGAGCCATCAACAAGACCCCAGAGCTTCAGTGTCAAAACTATGGTCAACTTTTGCCAGATTCAGAGAGCTATATCTCACCTGGCAGCAGGAGAAACCCTTGGAGAAGAATCTGGTTTCAGGAGAAGATGGAACATTTTTAGCCCAAGAACCTCAAGAATTCAGGTGGAGCGTTCTGGAACAGCTGGTCCATGCCGACGTGGGAATCATTATCACAGGGTAGGTACATCCACACAATTATTAACCATAGGACTGGATCACTCTCAAACAGTTGGGATCATGTATTGGGCATAAAACCTCTCCTCAGAGAACAGATAATCTCTCCAGAAGGTGAGATATTGATGTGCTAGACAATAACCTGGTATTATTTAGGTAGAAGTCTGAAAGAATAATTGAAGAGAAGTGCTGCACAGATATGCTTAGTTGATCAGTGACAGATATTGTAAGTTATATTTGTTACAAAGAAGGATAAAACATGTTAGACTGGGAAACCTAAACTCTTGCAGAAATCTTTAAAAATAGAGGAAAGAGGAGACAATCCCAAACAAGTATACTTCACTGGCAAGATACTGAGGAGACAGTGTGAAAGTTAACTCCAGATATGGTTAGAGATGCATGCCCTGGGGGTTCTAGTTCTCTGCAGTAGGCAGGCACCTACTTGACTTTACCATACCTTTCCTAGAAGCAATATAGCCTAAGGCAGATATGCTTGGATTAGAAGCCATTAGTCTGGGATGGCTACCTCCCCACTTGCTAGGAGTGGGACCTTGAATAGCAAATACAGTTCATCTTCCTGAGTGCCTATCTCTCATCTGCAAAACCAATCCTGCCTGTTTTGATCCAAAGAAAGTCTTCAAAATGCAGCAATGGTGCATTATAAATATTATGAATGATGACCTCTTTGATATACATAGTGCCTTCCACATTCTCTGAATCCTGAAAGCTAGATCATCCTTGTATCCTTCATTTTGACCTACCGGCACTATCTTCTAATGTCTCTTAATTGCTTTACAAGTTCATGGAAGCTTCTTAATTTGAACATGAACTCGCTGTGGACCAGGGCCTTGTCTTAGACACTCACTGGATACTTGGGACGTTGCAGGTTCATAACAGGCACACAAAAAATTGTTTCTGTGATTGATTTATATATCTACGAGGACCAAAATAATCCCAAAGTGTTCTCAGAGGAAATAGATCTTGGGGTTGACATTGATGGATGAGTAAGTAATGACAAGAATTGTTCAAGGGACAGAATGGTTGGGGAGGGCAATGAGAGGGTATGGTGACAGTTTCTTTTCCAACTTTTTACTTTTCTGGCTGCTGATCCCCCTAGAACATCTAGCAGGTTTTGAAGTCATTTATCACCTTGGTGCTTTGTGAGAAAAATCAAATGAAACAAAACTGAAAGAGAAAAATCTCCATCCAACAGCTGGACAGCTCAGTTATTTTTAGGGACAGGAGAAGCCAGTGTTTGGGACTCAGCAAAACACCCCACTCTGCTTGGAGTTGGCCAGTGTCTGGAAATGCACAGGTCTAAACATTTTCTCAGCTGCAACTCTCTAGCACGTGTGAGTTGAAGGGAAACTCAATCCATCTGTTTCTCATTCATTTACATTGAACTCATCAAAATGATACCAACATGGCTTTTGCATGGAGACATTTCCTATGATTTTTACAGGAAATATCAACGTATCATTGAATTCTTTTTAGTAGCCTGGGGTTTTCAGCTTTTGTCTTTATGGAGAACCCAAGAAAGATGGAGAATGCTCTGGGTGCCAGTCACTCCAGACTTTCCAAACTCCACCCATCTTTTGAGGATTCTAGGTAGCTCACAGAATTTGACAATTTTGGAAAGAGAACAGAGTAAAGGCATCCCCAAGGTCTTAGAGCTCTTGTCCTTTTTTTCTGGCAGAGCCTGAGGGATGGCCCAGGAGAGAGAGAAAGTGCTTTAGAGGCAATTTGGTCAGTAGACTAATTATGGGACAAAGAAAGTTTTGATTCTAGACATTGTGTGACCTTGAGCAAAAGCAATTCCTTTTCTGTTCTTTAATTCCCCAAAATGTGGTAGGAGAATGATATTGCAGGTTTTTATTCGTCTCCTGGAAATGGCTCATGTGGTTGAAATGTGGTTTGCGATTTTAGGAAACAAAATTACCACAGCAAAAAGGGCTGAGGAGATGGCTCAGTAGGTGAGGTGATTATTGTACAAGCCTGAGGTCCTGAGTTCAATCCCTCAGAACCCATGTGAAAAAAATCTTGGTGATCTCAACAATGGGGAGATAGAGATAGGAGGATGCTTGGGGCTCATAGTCTGTCCAGTTTAGTGAAGCCCCGGGTTCAGTTTGAGAAAATGTCTCAAAAATATGTTTGAGACCAAATGAGGAAGACACCTGATCTTGACAGCCTCTGCATATATATGTATATGCGCACGTGCGCACATGCACACGCGCGCGCACACACACACACACACACACACACACACACACACACACCATAGTAAGGTATTATTTTCCAGATACCCAAATGGTAGTCTTGATTTCTCTGATGGAGTATACTTTGGGTAAGCTATCTCTAGCAATGAGCATGGACAATCCCAAAGGGCCCACTCCCATTCTTTTCCAGACTCAGTTAAGAGTCTCAGTAGTTTGTAGCCCAAGTCCTGAGTGACCATGGTTGATCTTCAAAAGGACTAGGTTTCTGACAGCAGACCCTACCCCCAGGTACTTCATTTGCTACATGCTCTTGAGCAGGCACTGAAGAAGATCTGTGCCCTTGCCCACACAGACACGGCTAATGTTCCATTACAGGAGAAATGTGTACATTCTCCACAGAACTAAACACTGAAAAGGAACTTGGGAGCTCCCATATTCTAAAGAAAGTGCAGCTCATTTGTACCTTTTAATAATTGGAAGCAGTGAGGTCACAATGAAGTATGTTTGGATTGTTATTAAGCAGAAAAGAGGCAATTTGAATGGGTCTGCTTGAAAAGGGGTTGGAGTAAAAGGGAGTGCTTGAATTTCAGCTGTTTATTGGGTTAGCTATCTTCCTCTCTTTTCCATTCTCCTATTGTCAGAGGGGATATGAAAATGGAACATGTACTCAGACAAGCTTCTCTTCCTCCTCCTCTCCTCTTGAGCACATTTTGCTTGTGTTTGCATTCCCTGGTTTTGGGCAAGTGAGACTAAGTCACTGGATGCCAGATTGGCTATTCTTTCCAGATGAGCTACTCAATACTAGAATGGAGAAAGAGAGCAATAGAGGAGAGAGGAGGAGGAAAAGGATGATGATGATAAAAAGGACTAACAGGCAAAAGGGGTGAGGGGGAACATGCCACAGTACCAGGGAGAGCAAAGGACAGGAGTTTGATGGTAGAGGGCTGGGAAATGCATCAAAGAAAACAGGGTTCCAGGGGCATAGGGAAAAGACAGTGTGCATTGAAGGGAGGGAGAAAAGCAGTGTCAAAGGGTAAGAAGGGAGCTGGAGAAAGCTGCAGACTTTGAGGTCCAAGCCAGAGCAGCTTTCCATGCCTGCTGTCTGGCCAGCTGCTTCAACATCTGCATCCTGGTAGGGTGTTTCCAAATGAAGATGCCTCTTCCCTGAACCTCTTCACCCACAGGGTGCCTACCCACTCAACCCTCCCACAGTACTGACTCTTACTCTTACTCATCAGCCACTGGTGCCCAGATAGCTAAATCAGCTTTGGATGTGGCCAACCTCAGAAGCAACCAGGAGAAGAAGCATTTGTGATTGGCCTAACAGCTCAAGCTCAGGAGCAGATGACTAGCTACACTTTTCTCCTGTGACCTTCGCTTGAGTAACTATGGATTCAAGGAAAGAACAGGGAAGAAGGAGTCAGAGTCTAGGGACAGAGTCATTGAATTGTGTCTAATCCTATCACCTGTATATCAGGGACCAGCAGTCTCTCACTGGTGATTTGGACAGAAAATGAAAGCAATTTTATTCTGTCATTTTTTTTCTGACTTCTGGATTCTCATAAAGAGAATTCAGATGGATATCACATCCCATCATCTTAGGCTTATGATTGGTAATGGGGATATTCCTATTCTTGTACCTATTTTGGAGTGGGAGTGGAGGGTTCAAGATGTAACCTCCAACAAAGAAGGAAAAGCCTGGTGTTCCAACCATCCTAGCTTCCATAGTGCCCTCTTGCCCCTTGAGGATTCCCTGTCCTTGGGTATCACCCCTAGCCAACACCCCATAGCTTCTCAGCTGGTGTATAGTGTAATTAACTTCTGCTGATCTAATTGGCAATCAGATGGAGAAAGGTTCTTGTTCAGCTCTTCTCTGAGAGGTTTGACTGGAAAGCCTCCCCTTACCCCCACCCTTCTGCAGATGGCTGTTCTCCTGTTCTTTTTACCATCCACCTCTTGCTACCTTGACTTGCCAAATACCCAGGAAGATGTTGAGATGAAGGTCCTGGGCAGAGGGATCTAGGAGGACCATCTTACATGGCCTCACCTCACCTCTGTGGTGTTGGAAGGGAATACAGGGTGGCATTTTAGCCTATGTGGAAAGCATATGCCAGAAATGAAGGCTCAGTTTGTTGGAAGAGACATTATTGCCTGTTCTTGGGCACAGCCCTAGAGGGGCTTCTGTAATTTATTTTCTATGGCTTGCCAGATCCAAAGTGCTAGATGTTGTATGAATTTTTCTGGGAAGAAAATAACAAAATATTTATTCACTCCTGGAAGGGCACTGATGGCAGGTGAAAGCAATGAGTCCATCCAGGTCTAACTTAGTGTTACAGCGATTTTACTGAGGTTACCTCCAGAAGCATGAGTGACTCATGGGCAGCTGTATCAACTGCAAAGTCCTCCCCAGCATGGGTGATGACTCAGGATAGCTGCATGACTGGAGCTCCCTGCTCAACCTGCAGCCAGCTCAGATGATAGAAGAGCTTCTTCTCCCCAGCAATTGCTACTACTTATATAACCTTGGGAAGAGCCCCACAAGCATACTGAGTCTTGTAAGCTTCATGTACTCCTGAGTCTGGTGACTCCCTTTCCTCCCTCAAGGAGGGAAGGCTTTAATTTTGAGGAAACAGCTACACAACACAAGAGCACCATGTAGCCCCACCTAGTCTTTCTATAAAGTTCAGTCCTTATAAGGTGTTATACCAATGTGCTGCCTATTTTTATGTCAACTTGACACAAACTAGAGTCAGCTGAAAGGAGAGAACCTCCGTTGAGAAAATGCCTCCATAAGATTGGGCTGTAGACAAGCCTGTATGACATTTTCTTAATCAGTGTTAATGTAGGAGCAACCAGGCCATTGTGGATGATTCCTGGGCTGATAGTCTTGAGTGGTATAAAAAAATAGGCTGAGCAAGCCATAAGCAGCAATCCAGTAAGCAGCACTTCCCCTGGCCTTGGCATCAGCTCCCTCCTCCAGGTTCCTGCTCTGTTTGAGTCCTTCCCTGACTACCTTTGGTGACAAATTGTGATAAGGGATTATAAATGAAACAAACACTTAATTCTCAAGTTGCTTTTGGTCATGGTGTTTCATCACAGCAATAGAAGTCCTAAGACATCCTCTCATAGGCTCCATGCTTTTACCTAATCTGCCAAGAATCTCTCTGAAGAGCAAATGTTGGGATGGGGACAAACTTTTTTTTTGTCTTTATTGGTTCTAAACCAAACAGTGAGGCCCTCCTGGAAAACTGGGCCTCTATGTGAGGGCAATAAGTTTAGGTTCAAGTAGCTGCATATCATTACCAGTATTAAGTCTCCTGTCTAAGGGTTCCCATTGGCCAAGGGCATTTAAGTGTCCTGCAGGTGAGCAGTGGAAAATAGGAAGAATTCTGGGAAAGCAGGGAGTCAACCTTGAGGAAATGCTGGAGGGAGGTACTAAGGCAGGTCAATGTGAGATTCACTGTCCCCAAAGGACAGTATCAGTGAAATTGCAATTTAATATAAATTTATATAAGCAGACCTACAAGGCAGGGATGAGGTTATCTTTTCTAGAAAATTTACTATTTTGCTCTCAACAATTCTGGCAGGTATACTACCTCTTTCACCAAGAAGGACACACCAGACTCAGAAAAATTATGAAAATGGCTTCAGATCACACAATACAAATGGTGGTGCTAAGACTTTGACTTGGATAATGGGAAGTCACATTTAGCTCTTACCCGTCCCGAGGAGAAGCTCTGATCCTTGTTGAAGGGGAGACACCAGAGAACCACCTCTTCTCTGATCCCTGGAGGGCCAGCACAGGTAACTCCAAATTTCATTTTTAGGAAGATTTCTACTTCTTCTCATACCTTTCCCCTTCTTCCACTGGTTTCAGCTTCTATGACATGCACAGATAGATAGTAAGATAATTTTGTTCATGATGAATCCTTTCTCTGAGCTAGGGTTTTTGGGTGACTCAGGTGGGGACATTGTTAGTTTTGCTTTCTGAACTCCCCCTGTCACAGTCCATGATGAAGCAGTCACTAAGTGATCAATATGGCTAAATCTTGTGGACATTTCTGAGCTCTCTGTTTATCTGACTCTAACTTGAGCTAACTTTCTTGGAAGGTTGTGGTAGAAGAATGGTAAGCTTCAGGGACATTTTTTCTGCCAGTAGGGTTTAGGTAGGTCCTTATAGAGTACAGCGGAGTGTAGAGTATTGGTTGATAGCCCACATGGTCACAGACAGAGAGCAGGTTCCTGACCTTAGTCTAACATCCTTACCCTCAACCTGGGCCCCAGAGAACTTTCTGGTTATCCTACAGTTTACTTTTGTTTATATATACTGGGGTTGGTGGGAACCTGGAGTCACATTCACTATAAACACTTGCTGACAGGCAGAAGCATCTTTCTTGTAAGATGCTTAGCTCCTCAGAAGATACAGCACATGCATTTTCTACTTATGGTTAGTGGTCCCATCTAACTGGCTCTGCTGTCACTATTATAAGGGACCTTGCTCCTTGTAGGTTTTGCTGCTCCTTCATCTCTGAGCCACTATGTCCCATTTCATATCTCCTGGCTAAGGCTCTCTGCAGTCTGCTGTTGGGCATGAAGTCTTCATGAATGTGTCATTATAGACACTTCTTCATCTCCCAGGGTGATTATTAAGACTGGAAGGCTCTTGATGTCAAAAGGAACATACCACTGAATGCCTGGTCACCTCTGTGTAATATGGTTTTGGTGGGATCAGAAGTAGAAGAGTCTGTGTTGTGATGGCTGCTGGGAGTTTTGTTCAGAATCTTACCTTAGACCTGATTCATGACTGGGCTGGGAGGTTTAGAACTGACACATTACGCTATTGGCTTCAGAGTGGCCACCTTTCACAGGCTTCACCCTGCTTCACTCTGGACCAGCCTTGGATTCCTGGCTCCATTTTCAGATAGTTCTTTGGGAATTTGCTCAGTCCTTCATGAGACAGATGTCCAATTGGACCATCCCACTTTCATGCCACTCGGTTTCCAGAATTGTCTTAGCTCCAGGTGGCTAAAGTGGAGAAGCCCCCACTTTGGCCCTCTTGCCTCTCAGCCCTTCTGTTCTATCTGCCTCCAGGATAGTACTGGATCTTTTTTCTTGTCTGAGGCAGGGGGAGATGTGTACACACTCCCACTGCTGCAGCTGTGGGAAAAAAAGAAAAGAAAAAAGAAAAAAGAAAAAAAATCCTATTCTTCTTTAGGGTCCAGTGGATCCTTCACTGCTTCAGGAAGTGTTCCTTGATAATTCGGTCCACACTGTTTAATGCCTAGGGTCTCTGGTGTGAACCACCCAGAGGATCATGGGACCACTTCATCTCCTAGTTATACTCTGCTTGCCACTCAGGATGCCCTTGACTGCATAATTAGTATCTCTTGGTTCTCTCACAATATTCACTGCTTGGCCTATGCTCAGTGAACTTTTGATGCCTCAATGATAGGCCAGGGCCTGCTTCCTATCAGGCTTGGGGTTGCAGGGAGTCTAGCTACCACCAGGGGATTAACCCCTTTCTTTGCACTGACCCTAAATTCCACCTTGATTCATTAAGGCTCTGCAGGAAGTCTGAAGAACTAGCCTGTGTTTGCAAATCAGTCCTGTCCTGGCCCTCACCCCACCTCCCCCAGCTCCACTGCCCTGTAAACACAAGAGTATCCTTCCTTCAGTTGTTTCTCTGCACCACTGTGGAAGATGTGTGGATTTTGGCAAAGCTTTAAAACTGGCAATAAATAACAACAACAACAACAAAAATCTCAGCATACCGTTCTGCATATTTTATAACTCCATCTCATAAAGAAATAATCTAAGATGGCACCTGCTAAGAAAACTTAGTTTATTGAAATATGACTGTAATATAGAAAAAGATGGCTAATGCACGGGGCTGCATGATATTAATGCCCTATTCTTCAGCTGGTGTGTTTAAAAGAAGTCTCTCATGTATTTTATTTTATTTTATTAGAAGTCATAACATTAGCTTTTAAAGACATTGTGAAAGAAAGAAGAAAAGAGGTTTGGACTATTTAAAAAAAAAAAAAAAGCCTTTCACAGCTAGACCTGTTCGTCTCTACAAATGAAACAAACTAAACAACAAAAAAAAAAAGTTTTTTTCCCCATAAACGTTTTTTTTTCTTGGCTGGCATATTAGGACAGTATATTAAATCCCCCCAAAAGGAGGCCCCAGAACTATTTACATAATAATGCCTCCACTGTGGTTGTGACAGATGGGCTTCACCGATGTAGACATACTGTTAGGGGCTCAGCAATAGATTAAAAAAACCACCACGATACTGTGTAACATAATAAAAGTGTATTGTAATGTACATCATAACTTGTGGCCAAGGTTAAATTTGCAGACAGAATATGGAAGTTGTATTCCATTACACAAAATAAATGTTACACAGAAAGGTATTAAAGATGAGTTGACTTAACCATTTATTTTTAGTTTATATTTTATTCTATTTTCTTGGCCCCATTTATGCAATATGTTTTTAATCTCATGAAATGTAATTGTTTTGGACCTCTCTACCTCTTGCTTGAAGTGAAGGACAGCCTGGGATTCCTAGACTAGACTAGCTTGGGAGGTTCCTGTTTCAGAAGCTTAGAGGTGTGCTCTTTCAGAGAATTGTTCATGATATGTCTCAGGACTCAGCCAGCAGAGATCTGAGGGTGACTTCCTTTGGCTTATTGGAAAATTGGCTTATTATGAGGCTGTTACTCTGGGGACTTTCTCACCATTTGAGAGCAGAAACTAACACAAGCCACTTTATGCATAATGGAGCATGTGCAGGGAGGTGCTGTGTTATTAGTCCAATAGTGGTCCAATCTGGACCACTGACTTTGGTTCTGCTCTGTTCACCCAAAGTCACTCTGAGTTCCCCAGAGTGCTCTTTAAATACTGAAGGGGAAGTAATGGTTTATTGCAATCAATAAGTGGTGATGTTTAGACATTTAAGGCAGATATGAAATGTGTGTGTGTATCTGTGTGTTTGTGTATGTATGTGTGTGTGTGTGTTTGTGTGTATGATTTTGTCCATGTCTGTGTTTGTGTATATAGGTACGTATATGTGTATATATGTGTGTATGTATGATGAATGTCTGTATGTTTGTGTGTGAGTCTCTGTCCATGTCTGTGTTCCTGTATATATATATATATATATATATATATATATATATATATATATATATATATATATGTATGTATGATTAATGTTTGTGTGTTTGTGTATGTGCCTTTGTCCATGTCTGTGTTTGTGTATATGTGTGTGTGTGTGTGTGTGTTTTATGTATGATTAATGTATGTGTGTTTGTATATGTGCTTTTGTCCATATCTGTGTTTGTGCATATATGTATATATGTGTGTATGTATATATATGTCTATATGTATGTATCTGTGTATGTATGTATATGTGTGTGTTTGTGTGTGTATCTGTGTCAGTGTGTATGTTTGTGTCTGTCTGTCTGTATGTGTGTTTAAGCATTGGTGTGTCTGTGTCCATGTGTGCTTCTGTATATATGTATGTGTGTGTATGTGTATGTATGTGCATATGTCTGTATGTGTGTGCTTGTTTGTGTGTGTCTATGTATGTATGTATGTGTCTGTGTATATGTCTGTATGTATGTGTCCATATGTGGTGTCTATATATATGTTTGTGTATGTGTGTCCATACGTTAACATGTATGTGTATATATGTATGTGTGTATGTATGTATGTATGTGTCTTTGTATATGACTTATGTATATGTCCATACGTGTATGCATGTATGTGTGTATTTCTGTCTGTCTGTGTTCATATGTGTGTGTGTGTTTGTATTTAAGTGTGTGTCCAAATGTGTGTATATGTATCTGTGTGTCTGTGTGTATGTCTCTGTGTCCACATGTATGCTTATATATATATGTGTATATCTGTATGTATGTGTCCATACGTGTGTGTGTGTGTGTATGTATGTGTGTAGGCCAGTAGTCAACCTCTCCCAGTGTTGTTCCACAGGGGCCATCTGCTTTAAGTAAGGGTCTCATTGGGCTAGAACTCATCATTAGGATAGGCTGATTGACCAGTGTCCCAGAAATCTGCCTTCTCCAGCACCCGAACTATGATTTGAGGCCATGCTAACACACAAGGCTTCAAGTCATCATGCCTGTCTTGTACTGAGTAAGTCACTTTCTCACCTCTTGGCAAAGGTAAATTTGGAGCCATGCTTGAGACACTAGGTAGAACTAGTCTTTTATAAGTAGATTTTCTTTCCCTTGTGACAACTTGGGAAGTTTGGATTACACTGTTTAAGGGAGATGACTTTTCTGTTCAATCAAAGGTCCCAATCAATGCAGGCTGTAGGTCCCACTTTAAACAAATGATGTTAACCTCAATTTAAGTAGTCTTTAATTCTGATACCTTTAGTTAATTGGAGCCAGCAACATCTCAGAAGACACTGGAGATTCCACAGAGAGTACAATGTTTCAGGGCCGATGTCTACTTGGGTAGTTTAGGGTATGATGCTTATCAGGGTCTTCCCCTGGCCAGGCTAGGGTATGCTGGAAGGCAGAGGTATTTCAGAGATGCAACCCAGGTATAAGTCTGAATGGGAGAGTTCAGTTTGAGCTTAGCTGGGTCACCACTGCCTATTTTGGTGTTAGGCTTGACCATCAACCCTAGGTAGTTCAGGATATTGATAGCTGGGATGGTTCTTATGAAGAAACAGCACTGCTTTCTAAAATGACTAACTTCTGATTTCTATTTCTGTAGATAGGATGCCAAATATCACCTGTGCCTACGATTTCTTACATGGAAACACCCAAAGTACTAGGAAAAGTTCATTGTAAATATAAGCAATTGTCAGTAGAAATACAATACAGATCATAAGGAAGAGCCTTGTGAGACTTAAAGTTTCCTAATAAAACATTAAAAATGTAAAAGAACCAGATGAAACTCATTTAATTAAACTTTTAAATGCAATTTCATATATCTAAAATGTTCTACCTTCAACATAACATCATTATGATATTATTATTAGTGAGATATTTTGTATCATTTTCTAGAAATTCTATGCTTATTTATACTTAAAAAAAATTACAATTGAGACCAGTTGCAGAATTTCAGAGCAGAGAGATCATGTGGTTCCTAGATAGGTTTACATTGGCTATCAGACAGTCCAAGAGGAAGCAGTACAGAGTGTGTGGTCCTTGGGAGGGGGCAGTAGAGATAAAAGTTGAGAGTAGAAATGAAGGCCACATACTGTGAGTATTAAGAAGCCTCCAGGGAAACAAGCCCCATAGAGTCAACTGACCAGCACTCTTAGGGGTTCACAGAGACGGAAGCAGCAGACATGTAGCCTTCATGGCCCTCTACATATATCATATGGTTGCCTGGCTTGGTATTCTTGTAGAACTCCTAAAAGTTGGGAATGGGGGTGGTCTCTGACCCCTTTATCTGCTCTTGGGACCCTTTTCCTCCTGTTGGGTTGCCTTGTTCAGCCTTGATATAGGGTCTTGTTCCATCTTGTTCTTGTTCCATCTTGTTCTGACCTGCTTGAATGGTAACCCTGGAAGGCCAGATCGTTTCTGAGGAGAAGTGGGGCAGGAATGGGGGTGGGGCGGATTTGCAGGACAGGGGAGAAGGGGGAGCTGGGGAAGAATAGAGGGAGGGAAGGATGGGGATCGGTTGTTTTATATGAGAGAAGAAAAATAAATAAATTATTATATAATGTGTGTATGTGTGTATGTGTGTATGTACCTCCAGGGTAGGACAGAATAGAAGAACATGGTAAATGGCCTCTGAGTCCTTTCCGTGAGAGTTTCTTTCTATCCGACGTGACCAAACTTCCAATACCTCTAAAAGGGAGTCGCTCACCACAGAGGAGACCAGCTCACTCAAAATCAATATGAAATAGGACCACAAGCAGGCTGGGGATGCTTGACAATCACATGACTAACCTGGGAAGCTCAGGAAAATAGAGGCCTTTAGATCATCTGTCTATTGTAGAGATTCGTCCTAGGAATAGGGCTGGATAGAGATGCCCAAAATTGCCAAATATTTTCAAAGGAACTTCATTTCTTTTTTTTTTTTAAATTAGCATGCTTGCCATATGCACTACACAATCTTACATACATACCCACTGGGTTCCTCCTGCAAAGGGATGGATGCTTTTCCATGCACAGATATTCTGCCAACACACACACACACACACACACACACATCTCTACCTGCATGAGTATGAGTATTCATTCCTTCATCTCCCCAGCAACACAGACAGCCTGACAACACACACATAGATACTCACCTACATTCACACACTTGAACATTTAAAACCACACGTGCCTTAGCAGTGTAGAGAAAACTGCTCTCACTTGAGAGCAACAAGTGAATGAAGACTCAAGGCCAAGGTGATGGATAAAATTGCTAATCAGATGCCCAAAGAAGTAGCTGAAAAAACGACCCCAGGATGTATTTGTCCTCTCTTCCTCCCTCACTTGTCAATTTTCTGTCAGCTCTAATATCTGTCAAGCTTTGGGGTCCTTACTTGTCTGTCATTTTCTCTCTATCCTTGGATTTACAGTTTTTCAGATTTCAGATGAGCTAGAAATGTGAAATTTGGTCAAGGCAAAATATTGTTTGTTAATTTTTTCACTACTTTAGGTGGGACTTTGAAATATATTTTTTCCCTAGGTGCCTTCTTCCCTCATACACCTCCAAGGTCTTCTCTGAATTATTTTATATCCTACCTCTTCTGATTGGGAAATATAGGAAATTCCCTTTCCACGTTTTTTTTTTCTTTTTTGAGATAGGGTTTCTCTTGTCATAACTCTGGCTGTCCTGGAACTCTCTCTGTTGACAAGGCTGTCCTTGAACTCACAGAGATCCACCTGCCTCTGCCTCCCAAGTGCTGGGATTAAAGGAAAACGCCACCAGTACCTGGCATCCACAAATGCTTAATGCTTTGTACAGACCTAGGCCCAGCTTGGTAAGTACAAGTTAGATTGGTGAATGGAAAACACAAGATAGTTAATTGAGTTAATGAGTTTGTAAATTAGCAGTCTTCACAGAGAGGAAGACATGCAGAAGAAGGCTTTATTCTACAGGCAGCAAGAGACTGGGACTCTTCACCTCCTCACCTGTAAGCAGAATCAGAAGAAAGGAGAACTGGATGAGAAGCAGGGCAAGCCTATAATCTCCATGGTTCATTGACCAAAGAGCCCTCTTCTTCCAGCTAAGGATTCCACAACACCCCCTGAAGAAACAGTGCCATGAACTGGGGACCAAGTATTCACATATCTGAGCCCATATGAGACATTTTGCATTCAAACCTATAATACTATGAGGTATTATCCAGAGTTCTGATACTGGCCTGTAAAATAAAAAAAGCACATCCTGCTGCAGCTGTCTGGTTCCTCAAGGCAGCTCTGCTGTCTGCCTACCACCAGTAGCAACAGAGGCTCCTGTACCCATATGGTCCCAGATCAGAGATAATGACCAGGACTCTTGGGAGAGATTGTCAGTTGAATATGTTTTGGTTTATTAAAGCAAAGGTGGTTATATTTATAGGGTACAGGCAGGAGAGGGTCTTTGGTATCCAGGGACTGGAGCCATTGGTTAAGACATGGATACTGGAAGAGCCCCATTGGCATGTGGAGCTCAAATCTAAGGATCAAAGTCCTCCAAGGGTACCTTCTGCATCAAGTATGGTCCCACATCGAAAAGAGGAAGACACCCTTATCAGTAAATAGGCTCAGCCCTCAGCTTCCAGCTACAGCACAGATAAGCACCAACCAAGCCACATTCCTTTGCTAATGACCTTCTGAGAAGCAGGCAGTATTTAGAATTTAGCTTGGTTTTGCCACGGCTAAGAAAGTAAGGAACAACTGAACTCCTGCCACTCTCAGGGTGAGAAATCTGGGGTTCAAGGCATACTTCAACCCACGCTTAACTCTAGAACAGCCTCACACTAGCCAAAGAATGAGAAACATATTTTTAATGAGTTCTTAGTTTTCTACTGCCATGATGATAGACAGATTGACTGAAATGACTCATTAAAAGCACTCAGATGGGGCTTTGGGGACAGTTGAGCTGGTGAGGTGTGCTTATTTTGTAAGCATGAGGACCTGAGTTCCATCCCTAGAACCCACGTTTAAAAACAAAACAAAACAAACAAACAAACAAAAAACTGGCATAATGATATGCTTATAATCCCAGTGCAAAGGGGACAGAGACAGGTAGATCCATCCCTAGAGTTTCCTGGCCAGCCAGCCTAGCCTACTTGGCAAGTTCCAGGCTAGTGAATGACTTGGTCACAAAAATGGTGGACAGCACTCAAGGAACAGCATGAGAAATTATTCTCCAGCCTCTACATGTATGCTCACACAGGTACACTTATATCCTTCTCTCATGTGCACACACACACACACACACACACACACACACACATACACAGAGGGAGGGCGGGATGGAGGGAGGGATGGAGTGGGGTGATAACCATAATGGCACTGGAAAAAAGACTATGAACAAACACCTGATGAATACACAAGCATTATGCTGTGTCATCTTCCATTTCTTCCTCTGGCAGTTGGGGTTTTGTGTTGCCTACTGGACAAGGGATTCTCTTGTCCAAGATGTCCAAGAACAAGGATGGAAGTCAAGCTTCCAGGAGGTTTTGTGGACTTGGAACTAAATCTTACCTCCCATATTAAAGCCTGCTTAGTTTGCATCAGACTTCATCAAACAGGTAGACCTCATCATCCCGTGACTGTGGCACATGACTTCCACTGTTAGAAAGGGAAGCCGGCACATACTGTGTGCTGTTGACATGGTCTATATAATAGGTATCCTGGATATCACAAGTATGTTATTTTATTAACTTTTAGAACTACTTATGACTGGGGATTATTCTAGACAGACTGAATCTTCTTGAAGTGAACAGTCTGTAGTTGCTATATATGATGGCTATGAAAATTCTAGAACTGACATCTCTGTCTTGTCAATGGGCAGGATTGATTGGGAAAGAATGGGATGAACTGAACTGCTGCAGACTGGAGTGGAGCTCATGGATAAATCAATGCATGATTAGAATTCATTCCCACTACCCCTTCCCTCTGACCTCAAAGGCTCTGTTGTGGGATGGCCCAAAGGGTTAGGTCCTGCCTAAGGGTTTGTAATTTGAAGTTAATGGTTTCAAAGGGAAGAATCTCCAGGGTTGTGATATCAGGTACCCAACAGGGCAAGAACAGCAGGAGTCTGGGGAAAGAGTCCTGAGTGCCTGCAAGGCTGCCCAGTGTTTTGAGCCTATCCCCTAGGCTCTTTGTCCCTGATTACTTCTCTGCCAGGCCCACTTCCTCTGCTGTTTTATGTCTGGCTCTTCTGCTTTCTTGCTTTCTTTTTCAGGACTCTGAGTTGCTAGGCAACTCCAGTTTGGAGCTGAGGTTTTCACTGTGGTGAGCAGCTTCCATGCAGGGAAAGGGAGTCTGATGGAGCCTGTGATTACAGGTGTCTGTGCAGAAAGGAAGACAGCAGCAACCACCTCCCGGTGCCCCTCCTCACCTCCTGGGGAGAGGAAGCTGGAGTTCTGGATAAGGGAAACAGAGCTATGCTTGGGTGGTTTGCCGTTTCCCCAGTATTTCTTCTGTTTCCTTTCCTACCACCAGCCAGAACTTCCTTAAATCTAAGCATCACATCTTCCTGAGCTGCCCCACTGGATGACCTGCTTCCTGGATTATCTGGTTCCTTATTACCTCTCCTGCAGTTGCTCCAGCTGCCGTCCTGTCCTGTTAGGACATCTGATTCAGACATGTGGCCATGGCTTAACTTGAGCAAAGTATTCATAGGCTCTTCAGGAAGAAGTAGTACAGGAAGGACTTCTGTAGCTGGACGGACAGGGGCCATGTAAGAGCTGAGCAAAGGGCATCCTCAGAGGCACCTCAGGGACACCTTGGGCTTCAAATGCCCAACTGTGAATGTTAACCGAGTCTGTTCCACATACCAGCTACTGCACATGTGTGGAGCTGGAGAGCAGCAAGCAAGGAAGCACTCAGTCTTCCAGCTTCACGGTGCTAATGGCTTCACTAGAGGAGAGAATTAGGTTATAACAGACAAATGATACAACCTCATGTCACCACAGCAGTTTTTATTGTTATTACTATTATTATTGCTATTATTAGAGACTGGATCTTACTCTGTGGCCCATATAGCTTCAGACTTATTACACAACACAGGGTGGACTTAAGCTCATGACAATACCCCTGCCTCAGCCTTCTAAGTGTTAGGATTAGAGGTATGAGCCACCACATCTGGCTTCAGATGATATTTTGATGGCTTTTCTGGATTGGTTGTTTTTCTCATCACTAGGGACAAAATAGCTGATAGAAGCAACGTGTGGGAAGAGAGGCTTGTTTCAGCTTGTGATTTTAGGAGGATTTTGATCCACCATAGCAGGAAAGGCATAGCAGAGTGACTCTGTGGCTGTGGGAGAGGGAGAGAGCTGCTTGTTCACATCTGGGTGGGCAGGAAGCAAGAAGATCAGGTGGGAACCAGAGGCAGCTATCATGTTCAAAGGCCTGCTTCTATTGACCTGCTTCCACCAGCTGGGCACCATTGTACTATAGGCTCTATGACTTTAAAATAGTGTCACATGCTGATGACTTGAACAGTCAAAACAAGCAGATGTAGGGGTGCATTTCAGATTCAAACCAAAGCATGTATCTGTTGGAGGAGCAGTTCTGCTCAGAGACGGAAGGCCCTGTGTTCTCCTTTAGGAGTTTCTGTAGTATGAAACTTTAAGTACTTGAAGTCTCAAGGAGCCCCATCATGTACCATCCCAAAGGGCTGATGAAAGGCATGGCTAATGGAATTGTCCTGAATAAAACTGACAGAATCTTTGGTTGTCAGGCCAAGGAGCTCTGGAAAGCACAGGGGCTTGGATCTTGACCAATCAGAGGCCAGCCAAGGAGGAACACAGAATCTCAGAATGGCCAATCAGAGATTTACTTTGTGCAGGAGGAGTCTCTTGATGATGGAGGAGCCTAGCTGCTGGCCTGTGAGCCTGGCACTGCATGGGTATTTTATGCTGTCCTTGAGAAGAGTACAGCCAGCCTGAAGAAGTCAGAGCCAGGCAAAGAAAGAAGCCAGCTGGGCCTGGGCCAGAACGCCTTTCCATGTTTAGATTTCATAAGTCAATATATTCCTTCTTTATATATTTTATTCATTTATTGATATTTATATATTTTGAATACTTAAGCCAGTGCTACATGGTTTGAATATGTTTCCTGAAGTTATCATGCTGGAAACGTAATCCCCACTGTGACAAAGTTCTTTCTTATGAGGGATCTTTAAGCAGTGCTTAAAGCTGCTATTGGAAGAGTGGATTATTTATCCCAGAAGTGGGTTAGTGAGGACTCTGGTAAGGAGTGACTTCAGCTCTCTTTCCCTTTGTTCCATGCAAGCATGTGCGTGCATTTGGCTCTTTCACTTCTTCATGGGATGACACAGCAAGAATGGCCCTCACCATGGGTAGACATCTTAACCATGGACTCCCAGGGTCTTTTTTTTTTTTTTTTAATAAATGACCTGGTCTCAAGCATTCTGTTATAGCAGCACAGTATACTACATGTCAGCCATTTTGCATAGGCTTTTCTTACTTAGATTAGTATGTCTAATGTTAGTATAACGTTCTTTTCCCCCAGATCCTGAGGGCCCATGACTGACCTCCAGATGGGGGATTCAGTACTTTGACTAAGCTCTCCATTAGTCAGACCTCCATGTTGCAGGCAGGGAGTCACCTTCTTCTCTTTTCTTATTGTCAAGACAGATTTGCCTTGCATTTTGTCTTTTCTGGGCTCTGCTCTCTGCCAGAAGTCATTTGGTTAAGCTACATTAGGGCATTGATGTCTAAAACCTGCCTTGGGCATCAACAATCCTGTGTGGCAACTGTACATTTGGACTGCAATTCTTCACCATAATACCTCTTCCCCGGCATCCAGTAGAGCAAGCTTGTGCACTGAAGCTGGTTGTTGAAGAGATGAATGACGTCAAGACTCTCTTTCTAGTCACTGAGGCTCCTTGGCTGAGTGTTCAGCCACTCTGCCTGTGTTCATGGCCAAGGGCCAGCTCTCCTGGCTCACAGTGAAGTGCTGAGCCTCTACCACTGTGAAGAGGTCATGTCCTTCTCACAGAAGGCAGGGAAAGGTTCTAATAGGAGAGCATCAGATGGACCACTGTGTCCTGCCAGGTCCTTGACTCCAGAGGCACCTTCTAAAACTTCTCTCTTCTCATTTGTAAAATGGAGGTGCTCCCTGAGCTGATCTGCACACCCACCAGCAGCGTAGCACAGTGGGTGAGTACCTGAGGAGTGACCTCAGGTCTTCCATGCGGTGGGGTGACAGCGAAGAGCAAGAATGGGATGGTTTTCACAGTGTACACAGTGTACTTTCTGCTTGGGCTTGATGGAGGTCATGCTGTAGCTTTCTTTGATTTTCCCGTATACCATGATCATTTAACACCAGTGATACTCACCATGCTATCTCAGTTTGACCCTAATAGGATTCAGTTTTATATCTGAGATGCACCATAGGGAAGACCACAGATGCCTTAGGCTCCCTAGGTCTGCACCAACCTAGGTTGGTGTTGATGTCACCTTGTCAACTGATGACAAGGATCTAAGGACTGCAGTAGTTCATTCAGAACAAACATGCCCAGGCTGATGTTCTTCCTGCCTAAATCTTCTGAAAAGCCAGCCAGAGATAGAAAGACCCAGGATAAACATCAAGCTCAGTGGAAACACTGCATTTTCAGATGTTGTCAACAATGTCCAACAGATGCAGCTCCAATTGTCATATAGAAAGCTCTGTGGATGCAATCTCGATGACTCCCCCACCCCACTGCATTATAGCTGATGTAAAACGATATGGAGGCATGCCCAGAGAATTAGAGTGACAAACAAAAACATCTCAATCAAGGTTCATTTGCCAATCACAAAAATATATGCCAGGAAAAAGTGTTTGATTTTGCAAATGCTCTCAGCAAGATCCTGTTAGTCTATTGCCACACCCAGAGGAACAGATGCTGCAAGAACAACAACAGGAAGGAATTGGGGGCTCAGAAAGAGAAACTATTCACCTCACCCCACATGGCAAGTCAGGGGACAGACGTGCAGTCTGCTGGCTGAGAAAAAGACTTGCTTCCTGAGCCTTCTTGGCTTGTTCTGCCCCTGCTTGCCAGCTTCTAGATTGGAGTCAGAGATGAAGCAAATGCTTAGGCAAGGAAAAAAAATATGTTTCTCCAGCTTGCTCCATGGGGAAGGAGAGTTCGTGAGATGATATGAAGCTGAAAATAGAGTGGTTTAGAGAGGAATCTACCAGACTAGGTAGTGGTGGTGTGGGGACCTACTCTAGGAAGATAGGACCTGAAGGCAATGTGACACTGCTAGTCACAGCACACGTGTACCTAGGCTTGGGGGGAGGCAGGCTCTGGACAGGTGTCACAGAAAAGGGTCCTACTGGAAAGCTCATTTATCAGTGCTTGCCTGTTGGGGCCTGTGAACCTCATGACACATTCCAGGCCTTGAACAAAGGCCAAAGATTTATCCAGAAACAGCAAGCCTTGTCTGTACAAAGATGCTCCTGGATTTAGAACAGAGGAAAGATACTTTGAGGGAGTTCAAAGAACAGGCACATGCTCCCCGATGGCTGCTTGTTGGATATTTTGAGAGGCGACTAGGGCATGTTTTCCCTCTCTGCTTCTCCCAGGGGCCTTTTCCAGCATGGTTCCTCCCCATTAGTGTATTCCAGAGTTTTGGAGCTTGAAAGTCTTAATATGAAAATTCTTGCAGTGACAGGAGCAAGTGTCTCCCAGTTGGGGCTAGCTAAGGTTATTATCCTGATGATGTTAATGGTGATGATTAATTAGACACAGTGATAGAGACAATGAAAGGAAACAGGCCAATCTGATTAGGTGCTGAGAGGTGGACTGTGTAGGCGGATGGTAAGGGATGGGGTCTGTGATGGTGAAGAGCTTGATCTTAGAGATTTGAGAAATCTAGGGAGTTTATTAACCTTAACTCGAACCTCATTTTCTTATCTGGCAAAGACTGGTAAAAGTCAAAACAAAAACCAACAACAACAACAACAACAACAAAAAACTAAATTCACTTCTGAGAAAAGGGAAAAAATACCTTTTGCCTGTTGTTAATTGGTGTGGAACATACCAAACATGGTGTCTCTGGCTTTGGTGAATTAGAATGGGAGCTTAAGCCAGTGCACAAGGACATCCCAACTTGTACTCTCATGTGATTCACAGATGGATGACCTGAAAAATGATGGATCAACACACAAAAAAGCTGGTCATCATCTTCCCGGCTTGGACAGTGTTTAAAGGATTGATGGGGAAGACAACCATCAATGTCTTCAGGATGAGCTATAACCCCATTGCCCTGAAGAGCAGTGAAGTAAAGCTATGCTCACCACAGGTATGACTTTTTCCCTACTTCCTTCTTGGAATCAGTCTTGCCTCTTCTGGTCCCTGGGTCTAGCTGGTGAGATGACAGGACTAAGCTAAAGAGATCTTGCAGTCCAGAAAACTCTTGCTCATGACCTTGGCTGTACAGTCAATAATGCATGACAAGCCCCTGAGGCCAGTGAAAGAGTGGCAAGGTGGATATTAGTTTTAGGCAACCCCAATTCCTTTAATGAGAAGAATATTAACAAAAAATGTATTCAGTTCCTACCAAGCAAACAGACAATGCCAACAGTTTGGGTGGAGTCATGAAACAGAAGACGATGTTTTATTGTTCCTTGACTCCTCTTCTTTTAGTTTTTGTTTCTGCGGTGTGGTGTTATCACCTGGGCCTCTCTGTCTCAGTTGTGTCTAACTGTCTGATCCAACACAGGGATTTCTCACAAATACATTCATGCTGCCATATTCAGGGGAGAATGGCAACCATACTGCTGTTGATTCTGTCACACAGTAAGCCCCTGAGTCCCCTGAGTCCTCTCCAGTGGACTTTCTTTCTTAAGAGTCTTGAGGACACTGTTCAGTCTACAAAGACATCTGAAATGGTGGGTTAGCATACAGAAGGCTCTTTTTAGGTCAACACAAATTTGGAAATAAGAAGTTGAATAAGGGTTACTGCCCCCACTGACACAATCATTTACACAAATGTACATTGATTAATTTTTGTAGAAAAGATTGAAGACTGAAAGTATTCCAAAGAAGAGAGCCATAAAGCAGAAAAATGAAAATGGAAGGATATCTTCCAGTTATCAATGACTGTGTAGTAAATCATTTTAGAACTTAAAGTCTTAAGATTAAGCAATTATTTTTTATAAAATCTGAAAGATCAGATGGTTGACTAGGTTCAGTGAGGTAGTTACATGTGGGCAAAGTTTCCAGTAGAGCAGGAGTCAGCAAGCAGTCCTCTTTCTTTTCCTTCCTTCCCCTCCTCTCTCTTCCCCTCCTGTCCCCTCTGGTCCCTTCCCCTCCCCTCTTTCTTCTTCTCCTCTCTTTTCCTGCCCCTTCCCTTCTCCTTCCTCTCCTTCCCATTTTTCCTCTCTGGAGTCTCACTTTGCATAAAGCCAAGGGTTACTTGCCCTAGAACTCACTATATAGCCCAGTTTAGTCTCAAACTCATGTCAGTTCCCCTACCTCAGCTTCCTGACTACTGGAACTGTACCTGTGAGCCACCATGCTTGGATTTCAATGGCTTTCTTATTTGTATGTTAATAGTTGGGTCATGCTCTTGACAAGAATTTCAGTTCAGAATCCTAGGCAGAGTACCCACCTATGAACAGCCCATGTACCCTTGGACTTTTTTTATAGTATGGCAGCTAGATTCCAAGAAAGAGTGTCCTAGGAGAACAGGAGGAATGCTCTATCTGCTTTCACATGCCAACCACCAAAGTCCCATATTAATAATAAAGTCATTTCTTCTGTAGCCCAGGAACAGCCAATTTCAAGTCCAGAGAATATATGTCCTACCTTTTAATAGGAGAAAGGCAAATGTCAGGAATAGTATGTGGGATGAGACAACTTGCTGTAGTCATTTTTTGTAGTCATGTATCTGAAAGAGATATATAATATGCTACAAGTGAGGTAAACCTAGCAGTTACTGGGTCTTGAATGAAATTTTATTGAGAAATGAATGCTTTCTAAACCCGAGATAATTATGTAGCAATACAAGGAAGCCACTGAGCAAATGGGTGACTACAACAGGGATATAAATGGAGACGGGTGTGAAGAATGAGCTGTTTAATGAGGTCTGGAGTAGTCAAAGAACACTTTGTGGAAGAACTAGGACCTTGAATTGATTTATGAAGTCTGGCTAGGGTCCATTCAGTTATGTTTAACTTATATTAATCTCTGCCCCTAGAAAAAATAATAAAATTTATACTCAACATTTCAATATATAGTATATATCCTTTCCTGGTTTCTTCTCAGGAATGTGTTAGGAATTATAAATTCAGAATCCTATTTTATTTATAATATCAAGGAAATATTTTACTTAATGATGAACTATTCCTATAAATATAGTTGAATTACCGAACATAGCAGCCTGTTGTATAAATATACTATCCTTTATTTTCAACCTTATGGTTGGAAACTTATGCTGGTACATGGTTCTTCTGTTGCAAACACACAATGATTAAAGTCTTTAGAGTTCAAGACTCTTGTCAATGGCTATTCTTTTAAGATGAATTTGTAAAGTTAGATAGCCAGTTAGATGCTACCTACAATTTTAGAGCTCTTACACATCTTGGCAGAGGCTTCCAGGACAGGTATACTAATTGCTTATCCTGTTGAGGTGAGGGACCCAGTTTATTTGCATGGTTGACAGTATTGATTGTTACTACAAAAGAATGGCTCTTGTTTGATAGAAGAAAGGAGGGCTTTGTTTTGGTTTAATCTAATAATTTGAAAAGTGGTTTGTTGGGGAACTTTATTTTTAATTATGTTTGAAATTGTTTTATGCACTGTTGGGTGAAGGGCTATCCTAAGTCTAGGGCGTTCTGTGTTGTTTGTAGGTGTTGGGATTCTGTGGCAGTTGTTTAATTGCTAATGATCTGTTGTGCTATAAGTAAAATACATGAGATGTTCTGAAAGAATAAAAACACCTGAGCAGAGATGATTGGGGTTCCACTATGGAGTCTGGCATTGGCCAGGATGGTGGTTCCCTCTGCTGAGGTCTGGTATAGTTTCCATCTATGAAAATGTCTCCAGGTCTTCCATACTGAGCAAACAGAGCAGCTAACAACTGCAATAAATGATATACCAACGTGGGGCACCAACATTATGCCAGCTCATCCAACATGGAGACAAGGAAGAAGAGAAAGAAACTCCAGACCACAGAGTCCAGTAAAGTATGCTCAGATAAGCTACCAGAGGATAGAGGTTAAGGTATTAATTGAAGACTCCTGAAGGAGAGACAGAAAGAAATAAGCCTCTATGATGAGAAAAGACTGAAATTAATAAATAAATGAGCAAAAAGGCTCCAAGTAAGAGCCACAGAATGGAGGCCCTTAGAGATAAAAATATTCAGCTGGGAGCAGGAAAAAGCAAAGTTCTTACTGCTTTTCCTGATCACCAGGCTGATGCTCCTTCCAGCTGCTAGTGGGTAGCATGCTGTTGCACAAATTGTTTTCTGATAGCTGTGTTGTGTGTTTGTGTGTGGTGTGTAGCTAAAGATATTGTGTTTGAGATCTATGAAAGGGGATGTATGGTTCCCCTTAGTGGTAGTATAAAAAGATGCCAAACTGCCAAGACTTTGCCAGATTTTCTTCCCACAGGCCCAGGACCCCCTGGTGTGGAAGCCTCAGCTTAGTTAAACTGACTAGTTTGTTTTCTTTTTTCTTTTCTTTTTTTCCTGCAACCCTGTCTACAAGAGCTCCTGATAAGTCACATCTGCTAAGGTGATGAGGACTCTGCACTATGAGGCAACTCTTCCTGCAGACAAAGTGACCAGTTTTTTTTCCAGCAAACCAGACTCTATCTTAAAATCTGGAAAGTATTTCCTTAGGGTCAGCACACAGAAACTGTCTTCTAGAACTGGCCGAGGTTGTATCTGGTGCTGGTAGCTGAACTTGGTACTATAAGAATTAACCCAGGTAGTGCTGGTTTTGAAGGCATGAAGGGGTCATGGAAAGCAACTGAGGCTTGGTACTGTAAGAGGCCATTGGTGAAGGGGCAGCCTCAGGGACAGTTGAAGGTCCATTGTGAAGGGATCATGTAAGGAAGTTGAGGCTTTTCACTGTGAAGAGAGCCTATGAGAGGCTATTGGTAAGAGTACAGTCCAGTTGCAGCAAGGGACCCCAGCAGTTTTTGAGATGCCAGTTACCATGGGATGACTAGCAAGAACAGCAGCAGCAGTGGTGTGAGCCAGCCAGAATCTGGAGGACAAAAACTGTGTGTGCTTCAGAGGGCAGAGCCAGATCCAAGCCCTTTGGAAGAGCCCAGGAGATCATGAGTGAATTCTAGATAATGGGACATTGATAATGTTTTCCTGCTGTCCAAAGATAGGTATTTGGTTTCATTTGGTTTGTGTATTAGCAACACATGATTGTTTCTCTTGTAAATGGTTTTGCTGGTGTAGTATTAAATTTTGTTCTAGAGATAAAAAGCATTTTTTGATTGGCTTATACATAAAAGGGGAAATGTTGGGGAAGTTTATTTTTAGTTACGTTTGAAATGGTTTTATGCACTGTTGAGTGAAGGGCTATCCTAAGTCTAGGGCATTCTGTATTGTTTGCAGGTGTTGTATTTCTGTGGGGTTAATTGCTAATGATCTGCATGTGCTATGAGTAAAATACCCGAGGTGTTCTGAAAGAATAAAAACACTTGAGCTGAGATGCTCAGGGTTCCCACACCATGGAGTCTGGCAGTGGTTCCCTCTGCTGAGGTCTGGCAGGGTTTACACTTATGAAAATACCTCCTTGTCTTCTTGGTGAGCCTCCCTAATGACATACTATTGCACCACCCTAAATCTGGGCCACAACTTCTGGTGGTAGCCCACATTAAAAAATATATAGAAGGAAGCTTTTGATTTTTGCCTAATTGCCCTTCCTCTAGCAGGTAAGTTTATCTAGCCTTTTGTTGAGATATTCCTTCATCTGCATTAGAACTTCTGGATGTCAAAGTAGACTGAAGACTATGGTGGCAGCTAACTACTACAGTGGTTCCCTCCAAGTATTTCTGCCATATCTGTGATTCTTTTTTTTCTGTAATTTACTACTGTAAACTCACCCCATTGCTTACTTTTTTATAGATATTTTCTTTTATCAATTAGTAACAGTTTTTAGTAAGTTATTAACCTTTTGTTTAGTGTATTTGGTTCTAGGGTTTCCTCCTTAATTTGATTTCCTTTTTTGGTTTGTTTATGGTATATTTATCAAGGTAGGGACTTTTTTGCAATTGTTTAGTCGAATGTATTAATATTTTTAAATTGCGTTTTCTTTTGCTCTTGTACTTGAGAGGCCCTAGACTTAATGGTAACAGATTATTTTCACCTCTTTTGTGTGTTTTTGCACACATAATACACACATATATGTACATAAATATAAAACATTTAATTCTTGAAATAAACTTGAAATGGGTCTTAAAGCACATCCTGAATAGGAGTCTCCTAAAGATTCTTTTTGAAGTATTTACCCTAACCCTGAGTGAGGATTTAGTTTGGTGAATGGGAAGCCCAGCCTACTGAATGTCACCTGTAGGTATGTCTAAATATGAGAAGAATTTGATGGAGGTTGAGGGCTTCTTGTGATAGTTGGAGGTAGCAGAGCTCCTTGGCGACTCCCTGGGGGCCCCAGAAGCCAGGAGAAGGGATGTGTCTTGTACCACTTCTGGGTCTGGCAGTGGAGATATTGTCTTTTCTATTCTTTAATATCTCTTGAGGGCTTGTTAGGAGCCACGCAGTTCTGAAGACAGATCTGCCAGATCATTTACTTTTCACCTCTGCCTGTGAGGGATATACTAATATCATTTTCATTTTATAGGTGAGGTGGTTGAGGCTCAGTAAGTGGTAGGGCTGGGATTGGGTCCAAATCTGGCTATTTCCAGGGATCTTTTTGCAACCATGATTCATATTCATCTCTTAGTATGACTTCAGTAAGAATTTTAGAAAGTTAATCCGAAAACATTTTATAGGTGAGAAGGAATAGAGGAGATTGGGATCTGACATGTTTCAACTACTAAAGGGCTAAGGGCTAAGGGCTTGTTCTGAGGTGATGGTTAGGAAATAGACCATGAGATGCCAAGAGTGGGGAGGGAAGAGAGAAGGCTGGGGTCAGTTGTGGCAAGAAGAGAGAAGCTCATTGGGTTCCATGTACCTTTATCTTCCCTCTCACTCTAAACAGTCCCTCTCAGACCTTGCTTTTGGTCTTCATCAGGATATTATGAGTTACGGGGAGTTCTGAAGAGAAAGAATGATTCCTGATAGTGGTGGGGTTGGGGAGATACAGTCACAAACTACCAATAAGCAGTGTCTAAGGCCCTGCTGGACTTTCCAGCAGGAATAGATAAGAGCCCCAGACCAGGAGAACTTTGCCTCTTGGTTGCTGTCCACAACCTGCCCTTCCCCTGTCCTGCCTGGCTTCTTTGCCATTTGGCCTTCCTTTCCACATCCCCTGAGGCGGTTTACCCTTCAATCAAAATCCTGTGGAGCTGTGATTACAGTAATAGAGCAAGCACTGTTGTTTTCCTTCTTTATGCATCTAAGATGTTCTAAGAAAGAGAACAAAGGCAGACAAGAAATAAACTCCAGCTCACCGCACAGAACATGCATTTTTATCAAAAGAATTACAGAGTGGATATGGCTTTTATTCTCCACCCAGGCATGAACTGACATCGTACCTCTATTTCACGGTCCTCCCCAATACCTCATGCCTCACACTCCATCTCTAGCCCTCATGTTTACAACCCTAATTTGGTCCTGTGGTTCTTGGTAACGGAACAGTCACAAATGGGCTTAGTTCCATCAAGAACACCCTGAAAAATGTCTGTGGAGAATCTTTCTGCCTGTATCAGACAGACATATAAAAGAGAAACAGATCTTAATTGCTTGAGAGCTCCTGGGTTTGAGTCCAAGCCCTGTGGATTACTACTTGCCAACTCTGGGTAGTGTAAACTTGGAGAAGTTCCTGGATTTGTCTAAGTACTAGTTCATTAGACTGTGAAAGGGGGACAGATAATAGTAGTTACTACTAATGTTATGGAAGCTTCCATGAGGCTGTGTATGAGTGGGATTAATGCAGAATGAGGGCAGCCATCAGTCCTGGCTGGATGCAATTCAGCATATCTCAGTGAGTTTTAATAGAGTAGGAATATTTCCCTTCAGGTCGGAAGTCGTTCATTCCATTCATTTGCTCCATTATTGTTTCATGGCAGTGCCTGGAGAGGATCTTTCCCATCTTGTTACAGGATGACTGGATCCTGATGAATTTGTCTTCTACTCTAGCATTTGAAACCTCTCTGTGATTTTGACAAGAGTCTCAGGCTTGAAGACTGTAACTGAAATGCTGCAAAGTGGTGATTGTTTCTCTTCCATCTACCACATACTAGCTTGACTCCCCTGTCCCCTTTCTCAGACAGTGAGCTTCACAGTCTGAAGCTGGTGCTTCCTAGTTCATGTACATCTATGTTTCCAGGCCATAGAACCTGGTGCGTGGTAGACATTCATAGAGAGTTTATCAAGTGGAAACTTGGCATGGTAGCTTATGCCTGTAATTCCAGAATTCTGGAGGCTGAGTTAAGAAGATAGCCTCGAGTTGGAGGCTAAACTGGGTGACCCAGTAGTCAGCTTGTGTTAAAGTGAGACTTTGTTTCAAAAGTTAAAGTATAATGATAATGGTAATAGTAATAACAGCAGCAACAACAATTTTATTGAATGAACAGTATTATAGCTTATTCCTTTCCGTGGATTGATGGCAAAATGTCTTATGTGGCTCTTTAAATTTTTTTTTTAACTTACCCAAATATTCTAAATTAGATACTCTTACTTCAAGTTCCTTAACAGAGTTTAAGAAAAGTTAACCAACACACCAAAGTCAAAGCAGTAGCCATTTCTCTTCTCCGCCATCATCCCCATTTATTCTTCAACTCCCTGGATCTCATTTTGATTATACCACTTGTTGTCAGTATGGCACAGAGCAAACAAGAGACTTTAAAAGAATCGTGCTAACTCACAATGAGAGCTGCTGGGCTGTCTTGAGAATATTTTTAATATTTTCTGGATATTCACAATCCTTAAAAATAAGTGACTCATGGTAGTATTGTTTTGATGAAGGCTGAAAATGGCTTATCTATTTTTATCACTGAATGATGGTAACTAATAATATCAGGTGCTCTTTTCTACTCAAAGATGAGAAGTGACAGGTCATGTGGGTTAAGGAGTATCTGTAGAGGGAAGGTTGCCCTCTGGTAGCACCAGGATAGAAACTGTCTAGTCACCTCGTGCACCTTGCCCTGAAGCTGAATTCTCTAAGTCACATTGCCATCACCTGCTTGGAGCCTTTATAGCAATTGTCATCAACACTATCTATCTTGTGATTGTTCTCAGCTTCATTCCCTCTCTAGTTAAACTCTATGTTTTCTTCTTTCTACTACCTTTCTACTGTTTTCCTAAAAAATTTTAACATACATAGAATTAGCTTGCATGTGACATTTTCAATGTAACTTGTTTTGTTGATCCTTCCCCTTTTCCCCTACACCCTACTCCACACCCCTGTGTGCCATTCCACTTCTAGTAGCCCATTTTTGAAACAGCTCAGATCCTATCTCAACATTTCCAGAAACTCACAAGTTATTATTACAATATGGCAGCCAGCCTTTTAGGTTTTGAAAAAGTGTGAGTGTACATGCAAGTGGTGCGCATACATACATGCAACCACTCAGTCATGCATAGAGAATAAAAATAGAGTAACTTTAAAACATACGAACGAAGAACTAATGGATTAAAGTGTGTGGCTTTGGAGGGATATTTGAAATTCTCTCAAGTATGTGCTGGGGAACAAGGAAGAAAAAATTCATGCTGGGAGTATTGCCTGATGGTTATCACGTGTTTCTGAGGTTGGGAACCTGAGCTAGACAACTTGGTCTCACTGCTCACCAGCTGTGAAATGTTGGATAGATGACTGACCATTGCTAAGCTTTAGCTTTTCTTGTCTTTGAAATGGTAGCCACAGTGAGACCTTACTTCTGTCATTTAGCTATGGCTAAGAAACCATCACAGTACTTAGTGGCAGAAGACGACCACCATTTTGACTATTGAGGCTGAGGCTAGATGCTGATGAGTAGCTCTGTTTCATGTTTTGTTTTGTTTTGTTTTTCTCTAGGACCAGTGAACCAACTCTGACATATTCTTCACACGAGGATGGTGAAGAGTAAGAAACCAAGAGGAAACACATAGGTCTTCCTAGTACACAGGTTGGAAACTTGATGCTTAACTTGCCATTGATATAACATTGGCCATGTTCAAAGGAAATAAGTGAGAAGCAGAATTTTCACTCACCATGGGGCATTCTCATTCATCATGGTGGGGGGGGACCCCCTCAGTCACCATAGAGAGCCCTCACTCACCATGAGGTGCTGGCATTCCCCACTGGGCACCATCATTCACATAGGTCACCTGTACAAACTCTGGGGTGCATTGACTCACCATAACTCACCATAGAGGTACTCTCATTCACCATAGGGGTCCCTCTATGCCTTACTCTCTATGGGACATTCTCACTCCCTCTATGGACATTTTTACCATAGGTAACTCACTCACTATGGGGAACCCCCAGTCACCACAGGGCACTCTCACTATGTGACATCCTCGCTAGCCATAAGGGCAGCCTCACTCACTATGAAACACCTTGAGGATATGGCTGCTACATGATAGATGGAGGTGAAATATTAGCTGTAGTAATGCATTCTAACATACCACCTTGCTGAAGTATTAGACATGGGTAAAGATGCTTTCCTTGTTAAGTTTGTAGAGGACATATGATACACTGTGAGCACTGTCCATGGGCTTGACATGTTGCATACCTTTTAAGCAAAGCAGAGCATGGCCACACAGTTGTATTGTATTGTATTGTTCTGTATTGTATTGTATTGTAACAATAGAAACAATAGTTTTCAGGTATGTAGGGTCGTTATCTCTGTAAGATCACAGGGACTGTTGAGGAAAGTGAGTGTGCTAGGCAGTTCTGAGTGGTAAAATGGAGCTATATTCATTTAACAAATTACCAAGCATTTGCTGGGCACTGTCTTAGGATTTGGAACTATAAATGAAAACAGAGCAAACTTTTTACACTTGTTATGCCCATGTTACATCCTAGCAGGGGGTTGTAAAAAACCAAAATACTATGTGGATATATGCTATAGAAATGTAATGAAAGTGAGGGAGTTGGTGTCATAGTGATGGGGCAGGCAAGTAACAGGGTTAAGTAGGTGGCCAGCGGCCTCCTTAATGAAATGAAAATAGTTTTAGAAGGAGGTGATGGAATAAACCAAGTAGACATTGGGCAGGGAAGAATGTCATAGTTCAGGGAATCTCAGAACAAAGATCCCTCTCCCATACAGTCCTATGGAGTATATTTTAAGATCAAGGAGGAGGATAATATTCCTGGAGATTATGAATGAGTTGAGGTGGAAGAGGCTATGCAATGAATAAAGTTCCCAGTAGGACATTAGATGACTAGTGAATTGGATGAGAATGGCCCCCATAGGTGTGAGTGTTTGGTCCCCGGTTAGTAAAAGTGTTTGGGAAGAAATAGGTGGAATAGGTGTGGTCTTGTCATTGGCATTGGGCTTTGAGGTTTAAAAACTCCATGGCAGGCCCAGTCTCTCTCTCTCTCTGCTTGCAATTTGTGGATCAGATGTGAGCTCTCAGCTACTTCTCCAACACCATGCCTACTTGCCTCCCTGTTGCCATGCTCTCTGTCATGATGGTAACAGACTGACCCTCTGAACCAAAAGCTATTAAATGCTTCCTTTTATAAGTTTCCTTGGTCATGGTGTTTCATCAAAGAAATTAGAACAGTAACTTAAGGCAAAGGGCTTAAGTTTAGTCTCAGTGGAAGGGAAAGCTACTGGGAGGCTCCAGACATGCACATAACATGATTGTATGCTGGATGGCAAGAAGGATGTTTCAAAGCATCTCTGTGGCTCATGTTAAGAATACCTCCAAGGAGGCAAAGAAGGCTGCGAGAGCAGTTCAGAAAGGAGCATTTATCAGTTGGACTTGGGAGTTGACTTCAGATGTCTGGAGCATAGAGAATTTGGATATTTCAAGGTAGAGCCAATAGAATCTACTGGAAGATGAGATATTAGTGTCTGGAATGACATAAGTTATGAAAGGCTGTAAGGTTTTTAGCCTGAGTGACTGAGATGGAAAATATCTTTGGTAAAATAAAATTGGGGTGGGAAGCAAATAGCTGTTCAGTTTTGAACATGTGTGAGAGAGCTCTTACTTGTTCAAGTGGAGATTGTCACACATGTAGCTAAAGATACCTATTTCAAGTTCACAGATAAAATCCAATCCAGGCTGGAAGAATGAATTTGAGATTTGTAGGGCCACATCAGTATTAAAAGTGCATATTATGGTCATATAACCAAGGGGATGAGCTTTGGTAGAGAACCACAGAGGCTATTTAGAAGGTGTGAGGGAAGATGGGAGGTGACCAATGTTAAATAGGAATGGACAGAGGGGCACAGTCATATGCAGCTCACCAAGATCCAAGAACAGCTCTGATGGTAAAGTCTGTGTGGAAGGTAGATGGGAATGGCTGTAGGAGGGAAGCAGACTAAGGAAAATCAATGATGTGCGGGTAATTCTTTGAGGCCGTCTGTGCAAAGGTGAACATAGAAACAGGTTAACAGAAATGATGTCAAGAAAGTTTCACTTCCTGTAAGATACAAACCACAGTTATGCACTGGGAGAATCCATGAGTGAAAACTGATGATGCAGGAGAGCAAACGAGGATGATCTGGAAGTGATATGGAAGCCAACAATGGAACCAGGGAAGGAGCTTTTTCCGGCTCTTAGTCCTGATATTCCTTTCCCTAATAGGGTATTCACTCCATTATCATGCTCTCTTCTGTGTGGAGATTGCATTGCATCCCACAGTCATTTCAGCCCCACCATTAGCATTAGTGTTTTCTCTGTTGTCATCTATCATCCCTCTACTCAGGATTGATAGCACCAGGACATTCTTTTATTTCATAAACTTGAAACCTTCAGCCATTTCCTGTGCTTTCCTTTGCTGCCCAAAGAAGACCACAACAAAGCAAAATCAGGCTTTCTGATGCTAGTCCATGAGGTAATTCAGGTAAGCACTGTTCTGTGGTCCTATTGAGGCACATTGAGATTGACCACGGGAGAAGGGGCTAAGGACAACAGATCACTCTGCAGGTTTTAATGAGAAGTGAGTCAGAGGGGGCTGTTCTCTCAGAAGTAAGGTGTGTCTGGAGGGAGAGTGGTGCTGGAAGGGTTCAGAGTCACTGTTGTCTTTAGCTTCCTGCTGAAGATTCTTCTTTTTTTTAAAAAAAAAAACTGGTATCTGAATCCCATCTGTGGTCTTCCCACGACTCTCCGCTATTAGGCTCTTCATTTGTCTTGGGTGCAGGACTTCGAACTTTCTGAAGCTGAGGACTCATCTCATATGCTCCAGTAGAACAGGACAGCAGGTGGGTTAGCATTTGACAGTTTTCTGATGGGAGTCACCTAAGAGCAAAACAAATCAATTGGAAGAAGTTTCAGTTTTCAGCCTCATCTTCAAGACAACTGAGAGAAGAGCAGAGAAGTCACATGGAGCAATTATATCCCAATCTTCTATACTAAGTGCATCTTATGAAGGAGGCAACCTGGCCTTCCTCATCTACTGATGGTTCTCTCTGCTCGCTCAGTTTATACCTGGCAGGTGATAGATAGTATGGTGAGGCTGTAGTGATCAGCCTCCTCATGACTCTTGATTTTCTTTCAGGTCCCTGTTGATTTTCTATGCTATTTTAGCCTATATTGAGGAATGGGTTCCTAGTGTCTACTACACTGTCATCCCCCTATCTCCTGGCACCCCCTACCTCTTACTATGTATTCTCTCTGCTGTTGCTTTACTGCCCTAAGTCTGCCACTGGCTCCTGAATTCCAGGTAACACACTTCTCTCGTCTCATTTGGGCTTAGGACTCCAGAGAGGGATGCAGCTAATTGTGTTAGAAAGAAATCAAACTGGAGCTGCGTTCAGACACTCCTGAGTCAACCTGATTCCTGGTAACTAGGCTGATCTTAAGATAACATGAGTGAGCCGTTCAGTGAGTGCTTATATCTGAGTCTTTGAAATGGAGTTCCTGTCTTCTCCATCTGTCTCTTTCAAAATCATTCTGTTGCTTTCCATGCATAGTTCTGTCGTATGAGACCTTAAGGTTTGTTCATGTCTAAAATGTAAAGAAAGATATTCAGTAATATTTTAGAAGCAGCTACCACTTCTGTGTGTGACTAAATATGTCAGATCCTGAGGGTGGTATTACACCATAGTAGATTTTCCTGTGGGAGACAGAAAGAAAGAAGGGAAGGAGAGCCCAGAGAGCCCTAATTGGAGAATCCCTCAAAGAAATGTTTTTGTTGTCACTATCCTGACGAGGAAGAGTTCCCCACACCTGTTGCACTCCTAGTCTTCAACCCTCCTTACAAAGTAACTCTAAAAAGGCCTTCAGACACCAAATGACACTCTCATCAACAAGCTTGCATTGCAAGCCCACATTTTGACAACACGTTTCCCAAATTTAGTCCCCTAATCCACTCCCAGAATATATTATGCTTTGCACCCAGCAGATGGATTAAAAGCTAAATCTTCTGCATGTTAGGAAACCAACCAGAAACCAAAAATACAAACACACACACCCCTGTAGGTATGTGTGCCATGCTGGGGGAGGATGGAAGGACCCTAGAGTGTTTACTCCAGGGAGGAGAGAACCACAGTAGGAGTGTGTGGGAGGCCAGTGCATCCCTTGTGTTCTGAATAGGGTGCTGGGCAGTCAGGAGCTTTCTACAAATCCTTCTCTAATTTTTTGATGCAGGTTTTTTTTTTTTTTTTTTTGTGTGTGTGTGTGTGTGTGTGTGTGTGTGTGTGTGTGTGTACAGGTGAGTCTATATGGGATAAAGGTTCAGAGCACAGACTAGTATACCTGTTGTGGGGTTGTCACCCACTGTGGAGATGATCAAGGTCTCACTTCTATATGATGAGCATATCTGATGAGGACTCAGAGGCCTGAGCAGGGCATGAAGTTGACAACCATTTTCATTGCCAGATGTGGAACTGAGGCCTGGCTCAGATATTGTCCCCCAATCCCCCCAGCTGGCTTCTTCTAGGGGCTTTGTGGGCTTTGCAGGGTTCCTTCTGTTCATTTTTGGAATCCTAGGTTTTCATTGTGCCAGGGAATATCTCATTTTCTCTCTGTGCTTAAAATATTCTGAAATCATGGCAAATGGAGACTGTTTTGAAGGCAGTTTTGGAAGGGAAATAAATCAGAGAAGGTCACCAGGAGCACCAGGGACACTGACAGAGAATATAAGGGGACACCCCAGCTGGGGTAATCAGAAGAGGCAGAAATGAACTCAATAGGTGCCTGAAAAATGTTTGAATCTCTTCCCCACTGTCTTGTTTTCTTCTTATCACTGAAAAATTGCTCAGAATGCAATAAAAACAAGGTGTTCTAATTAAACAGATTTGTTTACATGTTGTGGCATGAAAAACTAATTCAATCTGATATACTGTACATCCTTGCAGTACTTTTTCTTCTTCCCTTTATATAAAACTACCCATTTTTAAATAGCATTGTACTTAAGCATCTTAAAGAGTATCCTTGATTAAAAGGATATGAGTAATTTCCTACTTCCCACAGCTTTCAAAGTATTGTGTCAACGGGGAGAGAAAGAGAACAGTGGTGGGTAGGGGCTCCTTTTGCATTTAATTTGACATTCAGTGCTCCCAGATGTGTGATATGTGGCTACATCTGATGTGTTTTCCTTCGTGGTCAAAGCACAAAAGCCAAGACTTTTGAAGGAAGTGATAGCTTGACGTTGGGACAGGAGAGCAGAGACTATTTGGTGTAGCTCTTCTCAGGAGTACAGTGGCCCCAGCACACTAGAGGCCTGTAGTAGCTAGGTAGAGATCACAGAGAAGTATTGACAGTATGGTATATTCATAATAATGACGATGATGATCAAAAGAGAGACCATTTACTGAGAACAATATGGTTCTTGGAAAATAAATGTTTAGCCAACAGACAGCCAACATGACACATGCTACCCTCCATCTGGGAATATTAAAGCAAAACCTAGCCTCCAAGCACCCAGGGTTCTGTATCAGGAATCATTGTTTGGGGCAAGGAGTCGGACTGGTTCTTCAACACTCCTTAATTCTCAGAGTTGGTCATGACCCAGAAGCTCCAGAGAACAAGCCTTTCTAGTCTACAAACCCCTTGTGTGTTGGGCACTGCTTGGGGAGAGGTTGTGCATCCATATCTGTGATGTGAATAAGGTATCTTAAGCACTACTGTATCCTCTGCATTGGAGATGTAGGCTGTTTTTATTCTGACCTTCAGCTTTCATATAGGATGTCTCTCCATCTGGAAAGCCTTTGTCTATTCTCTCATCCCATCCAAACACAATCTATTCTTTGATTCTCACAGTATCTCCATTTTTCCTTCTTTACTATTATGTTTGCAGTTAATTTTGTGTCATTTCTGATCTTTAATGGTTCTACTTGGTGACTGTGTTTGATCCAGTGTTGTCCACAGCTAGGCAGTGTCTTCTTTTTCTGTTTTTCAACAGTATCTTGTTCTATGCTGAAAAGACACAGTTGGTCAGTAAGGACATCTTTGTAGAGTTTGATAAGGGTAATCATTTGAAAATTCCCCTTACACCTCTCCATACTTCCCTTTAATTCTTTATATTTTCCATGAGCATTTAATAGACACACCAGATCAAGTCCCAAGGTGTCTCATACACTGATGTGGTAGAATTGCTCTGAGGTGTTACACTGTTAGTGGACGACACCCTCAGCTCTAGCTGGCTGTTGATTTGGGACTTGCAAAGAGATGCCTTGAGATCTGAGACATTCGGCAGGCTGGCATCTCCCTCAACCTCAGCTGTAGAGGAGATCCTGTGCTTCTTTTCTTATCTCTTTTCCGTCATCTCTTTTCTACCCATCTGCACTTCCACCATCCAGAGGCTTCAGGGAATCCCAATATAGAGTCTTGGGTTGGTGCTGAAGATACAAACAGGGAGAAATGCCTGTGATCCAACTCTCTTGAAGGAGCTGTGGAAGATTCCTATTGGCTTCTATAAGATACATCTGCAGAGTGGGACAGTGATTCCCAAAATAAAGACCAGGCAGACACCAATCTGTGGAAGGTGCCAAACATGTCCTTCCAGTTCCCGTACAACAGCTCATGTCTGTGAGTAGGATCTAGGGAGAGCTTTTCTTTCTAGCATCTTAGATCCATGTAACCATGCATTTAATGGTTAGGTGGGTGCATTTCTTCATAAACCAGTGTTCTAAATTCTTTTGGAGGGATACTTAAGTATGCCCCCATATCAGTCTCCCAAGTGCTATCTTTTATTTCTGTTTTGGAACTTAAATAGTATGTCTTAAATGTGGCACACAATCTAGTGGCTTTATTCATTAAAGATGCAAATAGTTTTATCTCTCCATATTTCCTGCTTGGTCACAGCTTCTTCAGATGAAGCCTTGGTACTCTTGTCTACTTCTTATCTTGTATATCTTTTATGAATGGTGCTCAAACAATGCTCAAACAGGTGAATCATTACATCAGCAATCTTGTGGTGGAAGGGCATGGACTCAAGGCCTCTGGGACCTTGGTCAAAGCATCACTGTTTCTGAATCTACAATTCTAAACTTGCTAAACTGGGATGAAAATACAAGTTATTGGAGCTGGAGAGATGGCTCAGCATTTAAGAGTACTTACTACTCTTTTACAGGACCCGAATTCAGCATCTACATCACACAGCTTATAACCACTTGTAATTCCAGCTCTAGACACATAGCACCTTCTTCTAGCCTCTGTGGGCAACTGCACTCATGTGGGTTCATGTGAGCACACAAACACACACACACACACACACACACACACACACACACACACACACACACACACACAGGGCAGAAGGATACATACAATGCTCCTATTTTACAGAGGATAAAATTAGCTTTAGGGTTTAAAAAATATCCTTCATTTCACCAAATCAGAATCTGAGGAACATTAGAATGTCCAAACTTACACATAGGGTATTGCTACCAGATTTGGGTTCCTGACCTCTGGCTTTGTGATTTACTTCATCAGACCCAGGGTTGTATCCAGACAGATATGTTTCATGTTGGATGTTAACTGGTTGGTACTCTGATATCTCTAGTAGACAAGTTTCATATCTGTAGCTTTGTTAGAGCCCTTGGGGCTAGATAGCTGAAAGGAAGAGCAAGGAGGATTTTCTTTGTTATGGTCTCTTCTCCAATGAATTGCCAACTTGTTTCCAAGGTATAGAAGGGAACAAAATAAACTCTCAAGGATGTCAGCACTTAAGGAAAAGTTTACCTCGTGTGTGTGTGTGTGTGTGTGTGTGTGTGTGTCTGTGTGTGTGTACTTGTGAAAAGTGATCATACAATTCATTGAGAGGTCAGAAATTTTGAAAGGAAGCCCACTAAATGGACTTATTTATTCTGCGGTGCAAGGGTGTCAAGAATTTGAAAACAAATGCTTCATTTCATTAGAGATAGATTTGACAAAATCAAATTCCTTGATGACATCCATAACAGTATATCATTTTGAAGACTTATTACTTTCTGACCCCTTTCACATAAATGGATCTCAGCATTTTGGCTGGTAATATTGGGACCAAATGACTCTAAAGCTGGAATAGGTCATCAAACAACGACGTGCAGAGGCAGAAATTCATTTCTGGGATACTGGCCAATGTCAACCAAATCCACCAAAGGGTTTTTCAGACTCTGAATTCAGCATGACACCTGCCTAGGTCCCAAGTAAAATTTAGCATCAGCATAGCTCAAAAGTCAAAAATTCATGCATTTAGACATCAGTAGGAGACCATAGAAATGGCATCATGTGAGCTCGAAGAGTAGGCATTGCTGTCCAAGATTCACAACAGAAAGACTAAAGTCTGAATAGGGCACTCAGGACTGAGTAAGTATTACAATAGCCACAAATAGGGTATGGGCATGGGTCTTTAGGATGTTCAGTTTTCTCTTTGTTCTCTCTGCCCAGTGGATTAGAACCTGCCTCTTGGATTCTGATCCACTGAAGCTGTACAGGATCATAGTCATTGGAGGCTACTTACAAATGGAATCTCATTGTTATAAGATAGGGATCAGAATGAAGGAACAGGCTTGTCTCCAGCTTAGAGAAGGGATACTGTATGAAGACACTTATACTCATCACAGTAGCACCAACTGCTGACATGGTGTGATGGCTCAGCTTTTGACTTGAGCATTAGCTCCCAACAAGACAGTTCTAGCTCTCTATGGAGGAGCAGCTGGTAACTGTAAGCCTTGTTTGGAGACTTTCTTATACTTATAGTCGTGTAGTTACCAGTGTTGGTCTATTGAAACTGGGCTCAATGAGGCTCATGTCTACAGTCTTCACAAATGCTTCTTATGTCCACAAACGATGCTAGGATCATTGATAACTCTCCAGGCATCTTTCTTCACATATTTCCATCTACAGTTAGGGCTTCCCCATAGCATGTCAATCTCAATGTAGTTTCACTTTTCACAGCGGTTTACTTCATGAAGAGCATGTGTATCAAGAGATCTTGGCAGATGTTTCTTATGATCAAGCCACATAAGTCACGTAGCACCAATTGCTGATCAAGTGTGAGCCATAAAATGAGCCTTGACTCAAGCGGGGATGTCTACAAAGCAGACTTATTGTGGGGCCCTCTTTGAAGCTCAGCTATCAGCTGTGTACATGAAGGCAAAACAAGAAGGACTTATTGTCTCAATGTTCTCATCTATGGATTGGGAAACTTATAATGGATGCTTTTCAGAGTTGCTTATGTTTTAACACAAATGAGAGAGAAGGTTCTGTATAGTGACTAGCATAACTAGGTGGCCCTTGGTAGTTAATCTTCACCTTCCTCCAGTTTTTACTTGTCTTCCTGATACTTCAATGTGTGCATGTTGTGACTTTTCAGCCTACCTGGAAGCTCCTGGAGGTCAAGGGCCATCCTATCAGTCTCTCTTGAAATGTCTAGACGTTATCCTAATAAATACAAGCTGAAAGAACCAAGAAGGAACAAGAGATAAGGGAAGCAGGGACTCTGGAAACAAGCTCGGACATCTTTATAATTTTCTCCGGGCTCAGCAGAGCATTCAAGCCCCCAGAAATCTGACCTTTGCCTTCTCTGGAAAAAAACTAATAAGTTATCCTACATTCTAAGGGGGGCATTATTAATCTAGTTAATAGATTGCACTGTTTTTATGAGGGCTTTAGCCCATTAATTGTTTCCATGCAAATGGATGCTGTTAATTACAAATTAATCTTATCTTTTCGTTAAGGCAGGGCCATCAGGACCTCCACTTGGCAATGCTTGTTGGCAGTTGATATGAATCAATGCTTATACTTGAAAGTAATAAAACTGCATTTCTTTAAAGATAGTTAATAAATCAGATCTTCATTAATGCAGATAGGCCAGACCCCCGACTTGTCTAATTTAATGAGGTTCTAATTCATTAGTGTGATTCATGTTTCCCCCTGGGGATAGTGGCCAACCGGGCAGGACACACAGTAGGCAGTTAATAAATTCTATATTTCCTGGGTTTGCTCATAGTCGGAGGTTGCTCAAGTACTCTTTCTCCCCATCCTAAGTGCTTTGCAGGTCCTTGTCAGCCTTGGTGTCATTTCCCAGGTGGTCACATAGGAACGCAAAAAGGGGAATAAAACTTTCTAACAAGCTTCTTGCTTTTGTGGCTGACATGTGCTGGGACCTCATCATCCTCAATTGAGAAAAGAAGAGTTGAATATCCAAGCCCTGTTTGAGCCCATGACGACTTGTTTAGTGGGTACTTGGGCTCAGGGGCTAAGGGTGTATGGTGAGGTTGCCTGAGGTCTCTGGACTCTATCTGAACAGGATGAATGAAAAAGTGAGTGAAGGATGAGACTGCAGTTTTTCTCTGGATCCCAGGAGTGATCCATGTCTTGGTGATGCTTGTGAACCCTTCTTCAAAGCCTCTTTTTCCTCCCAGCACGTTTTACTTTTTAGAAAGACTGGTTCCTCCACAGTGTATTTGTGGTTAGCCAGAATCTGGGCCTCTACCTCCTAGCTTACAGAAGTCTCAGGAGCTTCGCTTTGGCTTCCTACTTCACATTACAAGTGCCAACAGTCAGAGGCAAGGGACTTGTCCATCCCTTTCCCATTCTGCACATCTGTCTAGCACACCAGGATAGAGTCTATATGCACCACCAAAATGCGGGGTGGCATTTGTAAGCATGGGGATGCAGGAGAAAGAAGGAACATGGCTTCCCTCAAAGGTCTGGGAGCTGGCAGTGTGATGGAGCACTTCCTTCCATGCTGCTGAATTCATTTCTCTAAAGTTCTTCTGTGCACAGAACCATTTGTTTCCACATTGTTTTTATTAAACAAGAAAGGCGAGCTTTATTACTGCGCAAATGAAAGCAGCCGGCAAAGACAGATACTTCCCAGATTCTTATTAATCTCCAAGAGTTATGTGGCCTCTGAAGTCCCACAGAAATTAACATACTCTCTCAGGCAGTTGTGGGGTGCAGCTCAGCTCCCATGTGGCTGGCAATAAGCGCCCTTCCTTGGCCAGCTCACAAGAGCTTCCTGCCCCCGTCTCACCCTCCCTCATCACTGACCCTCTTGGGGCCTATGTAAACTATTCTATGCTTCAGTGCACAGTTACGGATTTATTTGCACATATATTCTGGGCATTGTCTGGAAATGTGAATTTAGGTGTTGTTCAATTCACTTCCATATACAATTAAATATGTATGGATTATTTACTATTGTAGTGTGGGAGCATTTTGACATCTGTGAGATTATATCCTGAGGCCTTTGCGAATCTCAACCCATGAAAAACACAGTCATGTGTAATTCCCTCTTTCAATAAATGCAGTATAGTGATTGTTCACCCATTCTACAAATGTTTATGCAATACCCTCCGTGGGCTGGACACAGGACTCTGTCCTCAGAGAGTCCCGAGTCTTCTGGGGTTGCTGGAGAGCATGATGAGAGAACAATGGGATATATCCTGTGATTTTTCAGAGATCTTATCAGTGTTGTCTCAATGACTGTCCATGGGGTATGCAGAGGAAGTATCCTGACTAGTTATGGGATGCTGTAGTAGCCCATGGAAGATGAGATAGTAAGGAAGGCAGTCATTGATAATGGGTAACATCAAGATATGTTATGATGCCTTCGAGATAGAAGTAAGAATGGATATCTTATCTTCAGGTCCTTCAGGTGAATGGTGCTTTCAAATGGGAGGAATCTCACCCTTGAGGGTGGATAGGTGCTGGTCTGCCAGCTAAGCTTACTTATTAGGTTTTGCTATTCAATATGGAAATGCAAACTAAATTCTAGCAAAATTATGGCATACTGTTATATCATAGGATTTGGGAGTCACTTAAAACCAAAGACAAAATCACAAAATTTGTGAATGACAAAGTCTATAGTATGAAATATTCAAAATGTGAATGAGTTTAGGACATTTTAAATCTGATTTGTTTTTTTCTTTTCAAGGAGTAAAATAGCCCAAATGCGTTATTAACCTTGGTTTATAGGTGTGAAATTAATAGTGTAAGGGATCTAGGTGGAATTTCCAAAGTCATTAGGTAATTATTCCCAAAGTTAAAGGCTTAGTCTTCTGCATCTAAATGTGGCTTTTCCTCCAAGGTAATGAGCTCCTCACTGGGCACCCAGCCACACACTAGATATCAGGATGGCAGCAAATGGGAAGAACAATGTAAGGGAGATTCAAATCCTTTGTCCCAGAGCAGCTAGGCTTATAGGAAGGAAGAGGAAGAATTCTCTCTAAAGAGGGTGTGGGAGCTGCAGTGGTGCTGGGTTGAGCTTACAGCAGTGTTTGATCTTGTGCAGGTGTTGGTGTTCTGACCACTAGTCTTCAGCCATTCAGTTCAGCCTCATGGAACATGCCTAGATAGAGCAAGGACTCCGAGGTAGAGTTCGTAGGGTTAGATTACGTCCATGTAGTTGCCACCCAATTGGTGAGTTCAAGAAGTTTTATTCCCTGACCTCAGAATTCCTTCTGTCCTCCCAAACCCTTTGGCTCAAATAAGGCCAGAGTCCCTAGTTCCTTCTCAGAATACAGCCATTTCTGTCACCCATGCTTATTCGTTTTAGTCCTGGTTTCTTTTTATCTGTAAACCTCACCCCTCTTTCCAGAGAGATCCCAGTTTTACTGTCCTAAGAAAGTTGTCTCTCTCTATGTACCAAAACTCTCCCGAAAACAGAGTAGTGAATTAATGAAAAAACTTCCAGGATATGTTGAAGGGTAAGAAACAAAACAAGAACTAGACCAAACCAAATGAAAGCCCAGAAAGTCTTAGCTTGAGATTGGGTTAGGAGTTAGGAAGACAAATGACTTATTTCTCAAAATCTAGATGTGGGCATTCCTACATTCTTGAAAGGGAAGAAACCACATGTCAGTTTGTGGTACAAAGAAGTGACTTGTTTTTCTGAAGGACAAGACAGAACCATGTTAGAGGCTCTGATGATTCATTCCTTAGGCTCTGAAGGGTGCCAGAGTTAGGGACTGCTGGGAGTGTTAGGGAGCAGGTGAGTCACACAGCTCTAGTGCATCCTCCCTAAGATGTGGACTCTGGGAAGCCAGGGTCTTGAAAGTAAAAGAAGGAGACAGGGGTGGACCAGGCCTGTTGGTGCTCCATTTGGCCCAGAGGTTGTCCTTTTGCATGATGGCTCTAGGCCCTCAGCTCTGTGCATGTGATAGGATTCAGGGAGCCATAACCCCCAACCTGGGTCCTGGCACTCCCCTCCAAGTGAGGGTTGATCCATTGGAAGACCTTCTCATTGCTTTCCACAACTCTGTTGGAAATTAGAAGGAAGCAATGTTTGTGTTCTGCAGAGCCCATTCTATGATTTAATAGACATGACTTGGATAAAGACTCGAAAGGCTCTTTCTCTAGAACTGACACCATGTCTTAGCTTTCTTTTCTGTTATTGTGATAAAACACTAACCAAAACAACTTGATGAGGAAAGGGTTTATTTGGTTTATATATCCTGATCACAGTCCATCACTGAAGGAAGCCAAGGCAGGAGCTTAGACATTGCAATGAACCTGTAGGTAGGAACTGAAGCAGAGACCATGGAGGAGCATTGCTTACTGGGTGGTCCCCATGACTTGCTCATCCTACCTTTATATGCAGCCCCAGACTACCTGCTCAGGTGTGGCAATGCCCATAGTGAGCCGGACCCTCTCACATAAATCAGGAAATTCCTACAGACCAACCTGATAGAGGTTCCCTCCTCTTAGATGACCCTAACTTTTGTGAAGGTGATGACAAAACTAACCAATGCACTTTATATTGTAATGAGATTTGCAGAGTCTTTGAATGTGAACATTTTGGAGAAGAGAAAATTTACAACAGAATTCTACATACTGTAAAGAATGACATCATGACATTTGCAGGTAAATGCATAGAATGGAGATCATTATGTTAAGCAAATGCACCAAAACTCAGATAAATACTGCATGTTTTCTCCCATGAATACTGTAGCTCTAAGTTCACACAGAGGTATATGTATGTGGTACACATATATCATACACATAGTTGCAGGACACTAGGTAGAAAGGGAACAAGGAAAGGAAAAGAAGGAAGAGTTCTGAAGGGAGGGTGGAGAGGAAATAGAACAGGGCAACACAAAGCAGACAACATGAAAGCAGGAAAATTTGGGACCAGTAAGAGGAAGGGAAAAGGCTGTTGAAGACAGTGGGAAGGCATGGCTAAGAACAAAATATAACTACACACACACACACACACACACAGACACACACACACAGACACACACACACACATACACACACACGTATCAGAATAAAACCCATTACTTTGTTATACTAATTTAAAAAATAATAAAAAATCTAAACAATAAAGTAAAATTCATTGTAACAATAAACAATAAAAGAAAGATTATTGGCCAAGGATCCCCTGTGTCTGTATGGATCCATGATGTATATGTGTGCATGTCTTAGAGGTCAGGGTTCCTGCAGGATTCCTATAGGTACTCAACTAGTAAGATTCTAGAAGTTCTCTGGAAGAGGTGACAGTTCAGGAGCCAGATTCTGTCTTCTGTGTATCTCCAGATCTCTGTGTTATTAGCGTTGCTTGGCCAGCAGGAAGGAATAGACAGGAATGATGACTATCGGATAGTGGTATTTACATATGCAGCCTGACATTTCCCCTCAGTGATTCCATTCTTTTCTATTTGTTTTTACTTAATGTCATAGTCCCCTATGTGCACTTAGATCCCCGAATTCAAGCAACACAGCCATACTGGTGTTTTCTTTATCTCAGTTCTGGTCAGTTCTCCAGGGCTCCACCTTTTCTTTCCTTTCTTGTTTTTACATTGGGATTTCATGCTCTTGGTGCAATAATGACCTAGCAGATGGATTTCCTAAGAAAGACTCCAGTCCTAGGGCAGGGAGCAGATGGCATGCATGGAAAGGTTCCTTCCTCGTCAGAAAGAGTGAAGGCAGGGACAAGCTTAGCTGCTACTCTGGACATTCTAGATATTGACCTATCTGCTTAGCCTTTTTCCAAGTCCAGAGAGGAGAAAAAGAAGAGAAAAATGAAGAGAATTAAAGAGAGATGAAAGCAAAAGAAAGGGAAAAGAGGGAAAGTGGACAGGGCCCAAAGAATCTGGAAAAATACCTGGAACTTATAGTCAATTTAAGATCTGAATTTTATATTAAATAATTGAGATCTGAATTTTATATTAAATAATTTTCAAAGCTAAGCAAGTTGCTTTTTTCCCTTTCCTAAGGACATGAAGTATCATATACCTGATGTATCCAATGAGATAGTGAGATACATTTTGTCATGTGAAATGTCATTTCAGGTGCAGCATTCATTGACTTTATACCTTTGTCTTTGCTGATACCTACATCTGATCTACTTTTCAATTTCTGACCATCTTATATATTACTCTGAACCATTTCTCTAGCCTTTGCCAAACTCATCTGGTCATCGGGAACCATCACAGGATTTTCTAGATACCACTGGACTCATTTCTTAGATGGAGGAGATCAGCTCCCTCCTCCCCATTCCCATCCTGCACTCGAAATGTGAATTATTTTAAACTTAAGCACAGATGGAACTGTGTTCTTGAAATGACTAGGAATGATTATATTTCCATAGTTCTTTATTACTCTAATAAGTGGCATTAGACAAAATGATATCAGTGATTCCCACTTCTGTCTTAAGTAGGGAGAGGAGCAGGACCCACTACGCAGGTTTCTATCCTTCCTTTAGAGACAGTCATAGATAGGATGGAAGCCTCAGGCACATATAGCAGTTCAAACAATTTTGGGAGTTGTCTTTTGCTTGAGAAATAGCTTAGAGAGCAGAGAGAACCACTTGGTAAATACTGTTTCTTATTGTGCTTGAGATCACAGCTACTATAGGAAGCCTCAGTCTGCAGGACCAAGTACTCAGAGGGAAAGATGCTGAGATCATGCTTCCAGGGGCATTGCTATGCCCTTATATGTATTGACTTTGCTTCTGTGTTTGAACAATTACACCTAGGAGAAGAAGTGAGACCTCAATACAGAGGCTGAGAGCTGTGCACATACCCTGCATCCAGCTACTGAGGATATGTATATGATATTAAAGTACTCACAGCCCCATTCTCCTCTTACCACATGTTCCAAATGTATGTCTACCTTTCCCAAGAATATAACCACAAAGGACTTAGTATTTTACTTATAGACTCAGAATATTAATAACTCCTCTATCTATCTACTGAGGTACAATGAACACATTAGGATCAATAATAAGTCACATCCTGCTTATGTGATACATAGCACCCCTATGGATAATTATAGAATCCTAGGAGGTAAATGCCATTGTTAGCCCCTCTTTAAGAGAAGAACATCAAAGCAAAGGAAGGTTTAGTAATTTTATGGTTCAGTTCACATATATATGAAATGATAAAGTTGAGCGTGCAACATCCACACTCCCAACTAAGCTCTTAACTTATCTCTATCATCTATCTATCTATCTATCATCTATCTATCATCTATCTATCCTCTATCTATCATATATGTCTCCTCTTTATATCTTTCCTTTTTGTCTGTCTTACTGTTTCTCTCTCTCTTTCTCCGTGTGTGTGTGTGTGTGTGTGTGTGTGTGTGTGTGTGTGTGTGTGTCACAGGCCTGGAAGAGTAGACCTTTCCCGTTTTGTACAGAAGTAGCCAGAAATGAAATCCTTTTGGGTTTTGAAAGAAACATCTTTTGCAGAGGGCACACCCTCTTCCAACTTTTTGCAATTCCCACAAATAGAAACATCCCCAAAATAGAGCATTTATTCATATGCTATGTTTGTATCCACTTCAGCCCCATCACATTTTTAGAACTTTAGGTAATATTTACTTTCCATTAGTTGTCTACTTTATGCAGTCTCTTGGAAAGTAATCTTTGAGTTTGTCCTTTTTAAAGCAAAGTGTGTGATACTGGTGGAGGAAGGAAAGGATGATACAGGTGCAGCTGGGCTACGGTCAGTCTCTTTTCCACAGGAATTAACTATGTATATTCAGACAGAGCTGTGAGGAAGGTGACGACAACATGGCTCTGATATGAAGTCCACAGCTGATCACCATGTGGGTACTTGCCCAGAGGCCCACAACTTAAGAAGAAACTGATTCTCTGTGGTGCTCTCCCTGAGTGTGGTTACATCCACACTCAACTTGTAGTCTTGACCACAGACAAGCCATGGTGGAGCTAAAGTGAGTTTCTTAGCTTCCATTTTTGTATAGTTTTGAATATGGAGGATGAAGCCAGTTCTAGAAAACAAACGTTCTTTTTTCTCTTTCATTTGTTAGCAGACAATCTATCACTTGAATCTCTGAGAGAAGATGTGTTTTCTCAGCTCTAGTGAGGTGGTCTTATGGGAGAAGCTCTGCACAGTACGAGTTCAAGGAACCCAGTGATATGATTTAGAAGCAATCCAACAGGTCAGAGACACTGCTAAATCAGAGTGTGGCAAGGGAGCAGCTGAGAGATCTGGAGCAGTTAGATATTTTGTCTACAAATCAAGAGTATGGTAAACTTTCTTACTTTTAACTTCTGTTAAAATGATGATCATAAACCACATACAATGCTAAAGACCAATTAAGCAGCCACCCTAAATCAATTAAAAAAGAGTAAATTGAATTTGAAGTAACACTTGCTCCTGTGAAATGCACTTTATGTTTGGGACTTGTCTAATGCTAATACTTCTGCAAGTTGGCTTTACTGACTGGTGACTCAAGCAGCCTGTCCTATAGTCTTAGCTGGTTTCAATTTTGAGTGACCTCCCCGCTTTGGTGTATCCCCTTCATTGTCATTATCAGCAGCAGCATCAACACTACCAGTGCTATCATCAGCCCTATCACCACCATCATTGTGATCATCACAATCATCATAATCGTCCGTGCTATTGCTCTCATCATCATTATCATTACCACACCACAACTGTCACCATCAACACCATCACGATCATCATGATGCTTTTCTTCTAGCCCCGGGTCCAAAGGATCTCTTGCTCTGATTGTGTAAGTCCTACTCATCTTCATCATGCCTTTTATTCCTTCATTCAGTGTACCAAAACAGTCCTTCTAACACTTCCACTTCTTATCTTTTGGGTTGTAAGTCTAGCCTTTAAGTGCTGAGCCATCTCTCCAGAACCATTTCTACTTCTTAAAGAATACTTTAAGATTCTGTGTTTCTGCTCGGGAGTAGTGGCGCACACCTTTAATCCCAAAACTCGGGAGGCAGATTTAGGTAGATCTCTGTGAATTCAAGGCCAGCCTGGTCTACAGAGTGAGTTCCAGGGAATCCAGAGTTACATCAGAGAAACCCTGTCTCAAACAATAAAAAAAATAAAAAAAAAGATTTTTTTGTTTCTCTTACTAGCCACTTTTCATACTCAGTTTCATAAATTATTCATATATGTCTCATTGTTCTTTAGTTTCATAGTCCTCTAACCTCCATGTTCATCAGAAATGGCTAGCTGATGTAGGAATAAAAGATTTCTAAATATCAGCAGTTTAACATTATACAGTGTTATTTTTTTGTATGCATGCATCTGTTGCAGATCCAGGTAATTTTCCAAGCAACTGGACTACAGGTGGGGACTTAGGGATATAGACTAAGGGGAAGCCTCCTATCTTGGATCTACTACCTAGATCACAGGACATCATAGTCTCCTGCACAAGGGGTTGGTTATACTTTTTGCTTGTAGAGGAATACTTGATCCTTGATCTGGAAGCATGGCTGCTCTAGGAAAGGATCACCTTCAAGGGTCTGCCATAGACATTTGATCTCTATTCAGGCAGAATGGCTCCTATAGGATAGAAAGAATGTTAGCCAGGCTAATCCTGTCCTCTGTGCTAATGCTAAATGAAAGGGAATTCTATGGTTCCTCCCCAGTGACTAATGTGGAGATATGAGGAGCACCCTGAGTCTCTCAGTTTGACCTTTGCCCAGTGGCAACAAGGTTGACTGCCATGGCATGTGGGAAGTGAATTCTAGGAATCTCTTCATTAATGTTAAATAAGACTTTGTATCTGAAGGCAACGTAACACATGCCTTTAAGTAAACCAACTCAGAAGGCAGGATAGCTTGCATCTTGAAGATTGTATCTTGTTCTTTCTTGAACCCCGATGAATAAAAATACTTTTACATTAGCTGGCTCTTCCTGGATGTGACATGTATTCTTTCTCATGTTTCATTGGCTAATTAATCTTAAGGTACAGTGTGTTCAAATAATAAAGAGGAGTATAGGGTGGCTTGAGTGAGACAGGGATGAGATGTTCAAAGATGGGAACTTGAGGATTACAGGATACTTTGTATTTTCTGTGAATGAAATGGAAAACCATCAAAGGTTTATAGACAGACTAGCATTATGTATGTTGAATGGTGATTGAAGGGAGTAAATGTGTAAGTCAGTTCAGAGGTAAAATAACAACCCAGGTGAGAGATGATGGTTTTCAGAACCAGAGGGTACCAACAAGGAAGATATTTTTAACTACCCAGACACACATTTTCATATACATAGAAATGTAAAATATATGTACTTTAAAACATATATATTAGATGCATTATGTATTATACACATGTACCTTCACATGTAATAAATATTTATATTTTAATCCAAAGAGAAAATTTAGCTTTATGGTTTGTTAGTGTCTGAAGATAACATTTTTGGCCCATTTTATGATATTTAACATTTGTCTTTTCAGAGAAATTTTTTCATGTGTTATATTGCAAAACCAAAATGCTAAAGGTTTTGATAGAAAGGTTAGTACTATTATCATCCCACTCCTATATGCTCTTTATGGATTCCATTACTGGCACAAGTCCTACATGGAAAGTTCCTGGATCCTTATGATCCTAGTACCTGAGAATGGGGTTTATCGGAACCAGCTTCTCCCTTACCAGCCTCTACAATACTGACATCACAAGGTCCTGAGAAAAGAATTTAGTGAATAGAGTCAAATGGTGATGAGATAAGTTCTGTGTAATCCCCTCTCTCATTGAATCGAAGTGTCTCTTAATAAAATTCACAGTTGTTTTTGGGAAGGGATATAGGGCTCCAGTCTCTCCAGCCTGCTGAGCCACCACCTGTTCCCAGCAGGGGCTGCGCTGTTAATCCCCTGAGCACCATTGCTTATTTTCTAGACTGCTTTCTCTTCCAGGAAGAAAATAACCACTGGTGTGTGAGCTAGATAGAATCTCTTTCCAATGCCACCAGTATGTACGTGGCTACTGCTTGTGCTATGCTACCAGAGACCCCCAGAGAAGAGTACTTTCCATACATCCTTTTGGGGATTTTCTTTTAGCTGGCTAGCACTCTCTTTTCTGTCCCAGGGTGTCAAAGTCTATGTCACCTCACTTCACTGTGTTAGGACTCAGCTTAGATATTCATAGTATTATTTATGTGCTAGTGGTAGCCATCAGACCAAGTATGGCTATGAAAGATGGTTGCACATGGTGCCTTAATGTATTACTGAATGTAGAGTCAAGAGACCACCACATCTTGCTAGTATTGTTCCTACTCTGCCTAAATGGTTATCTACCAGATATCTTTCTACCTTCTCCATCCATACCTAACTGGTGTCTTCAGTACCATGTTGCTTCTGTACCTTCTTCATCCAAACAGTTCATCTCTCTCTCTTCACATTGTTGTCATGCTGAGGGTTGTCAGCCCTCTTATCACTTTCCATTCACCTAACCCATTGTAGTCTTCCTAACAATTCATGGAAGTACAGGTACTAATCTTCAGTGGCTTTCAGATGGCTGAGCATAGCACCTTTTTGGGTCTTTTCCTGTTTTCTGCAGCATATGGCCTTGTCTCCTTTCTTTCTTTAGGATCTGTGTGATATCTTCCTCTTTGTGATCTCCAGGATCCCACTTTCTCTGCAGTCTCCTTCTTTCTCTCAAACCACCCTCCTTGTCTTTCTCTGTCTCCCTCTGCTCAATCTCTTAATTTGATCTCTAAATCTGGACTCATTATCTTTCTCTGTGGAGCTCTCCCATTACATGATGTACTGTGTTCTTCACAGCTTGACACTGCAAATCTGACTTGGGTGACTTAGGAATGAAGACACAGCAATGAAGAAATGACAGATACACATATAGAAAAGGTAGGCCCATGTGGGCTGTGTTTGCACTGATGGAGAGCACCAACTACATAACCCAGAAATTCAGTACATTTATTAGTCATCAGTGCTTTGTGCACACATTGCCAATATTCATACTTGGACCAGGAAAAGGCTTTGTTATTTCTCCGAGTCTCACTTGGGGAAGGCTTTGCCATTTTCCTGGGTCTGGGGCACTGGGGTCCTTGACAGCATGTCAACTACACACATTCACTCAGGACTCCATTCACTCCTTACGCATTCACTCCGGGCATCTGATCCCTACAGCGATGCACTGATTAGATGAGTGAACTCTCCACTTGGTTGACTCAGGCTGAGCTTCTGCATCTTGGATTTACCATGTCATAATTAAGCAGTTTAACATGCCTTACTGTGCTTGTACATTGGAATAGAGCCTGGCTTATAGCACATATTAATCCTTCAGAATTATGAATTACTGACTATCCTACTGTCATAGCAGCAAATCTAATTGTTTTCCCTTACTGTTCCTTTTTCCTTACCCTATCATTCAGTCCAGTGCCAAGCATACTGATCTCTTGCCTCTCAGAGCTGGGCATGTTTTGTTTTCTTAATAGTTGCCCCAGTTCAGGGACTCATGAGACATTTGATCCTTTACTGTTCTATGTATTTCCAGCTTTACTGCCTTGATCCAATTTTTACTTTGAAGCCAAAGTAATTTTTCTAAGAAACAAGTGTGACCTCACTCGTGCTTAGAATCCTGCTGGGATTGCTACTGCCTTCAGGACGGAGCCCAAATGCTGTGGCATGTATTAGAAGGCCCTCGCAGATTTGTTTCTTTATCCCTTCCAGGTAGTCCTACCTTCTTCAAGTTTCCCAGTACTCATCCCATAAACTAGCCATATGATTTTTAAAAATTGCTCATTAAATGTAGGCCCCATCCTGCTGGAATCAAATGCCTCCTTAGTCTGCATACTTGATAAGTACCTTACAAACCCAGCCAGCCAATTTGAACTGGCTTTCTGATGATTTTTGTGGTTTTCTCCCATTCCTCCCTTCCTCCTTATAGGTGTCATACATTGATCAGAGACAGATTTTATTCCAGCAAACTTTGGTAACAATAGATATAATTGTTAGCCTCCCTGGGGCTGGCCAGGTTTTTATGAAATTAGACATATTTGTCTTGATGTTTAGGAGCGAGCATGAAATTCAAATCTGTGTGTTGGCATTCTATGGGCTGGGCCTTTAATATTCAATGACATAACTTCATTGCAGTTTTGACAACACTATATAGGAGTTGTGCTTACCATTGAAAATTAAAGCACTGAAAGCGTTGACAACAGCAAAAGTGTGAATGCTTCCCAGCTCCTGAACTGATTGCTATTCCAGTTTGTCTAGAACTGCTTATTGTGTTTGCAATGCCGTCAGTTCTACTTAGAGACTACTCGAAGTCAATGCCATACAGGTAAGTGCCACAGAAATCTCTGCTTCCCTCCTCCCCCTATTGCCTTCTACAGTTTTTTTTTTTTTTTACTGAGAGTTTATGTGCACTCAGTTACAGAGTCTCAGGTTCCCTCAACCTCTGGGCCAGTTATCTTACTTCTCTTGTGGGTAATTGGGTTCAGTGGTCTTTTGTTTTCTTCTTTGCATCATTTCCCTTTTCTTTTTCTCTCACATAACTACGAAGGACAGTGAACTGTAGTGACTTATTCTGCAAACCCCCGTGCTTGTCAATCCTCTCTTCCTGTGTGTATCATGAAACTTGGGTGGGTAGAAAGAAAAATTTTGTGTCTGAGGAAGGATTACAAGGGGCTGTCCCTTGAAGTTAATTATTTACTATTCCTCCTGTGTGTGTGTGTGTGTGTGAGAAAGAGAGAGAGAGAGTGTGAGTGTGCATGTGTGTATTTACATGAATACAGGGATCGGCAGAGTCTAGAAGATAGCATCAGGTCCAGACTCCTATACTGATTCTAAGAGTAGGAAGACTATATTTTGTTAACTGTAAGTTCAGATTGGGTCCTCTCAACATTGAAATGATAAAAAAGTGAATCTCAAGAATAATTAAAAATAATTTGCTTTGCTGGTGTTGGAGGTAGTACTGTCATAGGAGACCAGTTGGCAGGCAATTTTGAAATGCTCCTGTTTAAATTGGTTGTTTGGCCTTGTCTTTGAAGACCTTATTCCTCGTTATAAGTCAGTGTAGAACTGTTTGAAAGTATCCTTCCTCAAGCCTTCCACCTTCAAACAAACTGAGACCCCTGGAATGTGAGACTTAGATGCAGATAGTGAAGCTGAGGGTTGTCTAGGGAACTGAGCACAGTGGCCCTTGAGAGATTCTTGTGGACCAGGAGGGTGCTCTGCTTGCAGGTCTAGGGTGAGTGGACAGCTGTGTGCATATCCACATCTGCAGTTTCGGGGAGCCTGCTATGGTACAGCCCTTTTCTTTTGATAGTTGTTTCACTGGCTGCAGTGCAGGGAAGTGCTGGCTGCTTCTTTCTGCTTGACTCACATCTAGTCCCTGAGAAATACTTGCATATTCCCTGTTCTCTTCTAGGAGGAAAGCAGGGCTGGCGGAACAGCTCTCAGCACTGTGCCATTGAGTCTCTGTGGAGTTCCAAGCAGGGTTCAGATTCTGGGTCCCAATGCCCTTAATCTTTCCAGAAGTGAGCCACATGGCAATTTTCTGTGTCTTTGAAGTGCAGAAATACATTTCAGATTTCTGTAAGTGGTTCCATTGGGGAACCCCTTATTAGGGGGATGAATATATAGCTCTTTTATACTCTCCCCAAATATTTACCTGAGTGTTGAGATATAAAAATTGTAAAACTACTCCATTTCCTTTCCTTTGTAAAGCCTATCTAAAGGGGTAGGTCTGAAAAATAAGTCTAATGTGTCCCACTGTGCCTGTGGCTCATGATTCTCCCTTATAAGGACCTTACAATTTACAGGGGTGATTAGATCTAATAAGGAAGAGGTTAAAAAGTAATAAAAGAGATGTTACAAGTCAAATGTCCCCAATTTCAATGACGCAGGCAATTATCACTGCTTCAGGTTGGTTTTGAATAGTTGTACAACAGAGGGCGTAGGATGGAGTCTTAAGATTATGGGCTCACAACACTCAGCTTCTGCCTATTGCTTTCGACTTGAAATCTTGAAATTCAAGATTCACACAGTGAGATGATGAGCCAAGCCTCAAGGATTCTCCTGGCTGGAAATGACTGGCTGAGGAAATGCATCCAGGGTCCAGGCAGCTCCTCCAGGGGGGAGATGAGATGATAACTCATCTAAGCACTAAGCACCATATGCATGTGAACCTTATCCTACATGTGCTTTGGGCCACTTCTAGAAGATTCCTGAGACACTCACTAGCAGGAGAAAAGGTATACTTGGATCAACAGTATTCCCTTTCCAGAAGCATTCAGACATCATATTGATCATCTCTTCCTTTAATATATACATGTATTCAATATGTAAATATACATACCATGCATTGTATTATCTAAGATCATGTTCCAAGAGTTGTGAGAAATGGTAAAATTTCTCAGGTAGCTCAAAAGATGAGAAATACACAACCAGTACTTGGACCCATTACATGAGACACTGAATCACTATATTTGAATGTGGGGAATGAGAATAGTTTCCAGGTAAGCATCATAAAAATGCCTGTCTGCTGCTACAACACAGAAAAGCTTTATTGGAAAAAGAGAATGGTGCTGAGTCTCCTTCTGAAATTCACTGTCTCACCAAGCGCTGGATTCCTGGTTATGTCCAAACCTGGTCCTACAGCTCCTTGAATGCCTAAGTATTGATCATACACAGTACTTCCCAAGATGTTGACCTGGCTTCTGATTGACCACTCCCAGTACTCCAGCAGTTCAGTACTTTCAGAATTTTTATGTTATACTTAGAATTTTTCCTGGTACACAGTAGGTCTTCCTCAAGGACTTGTGGGTTTATTGAATGAGAACCTGAAAGACAGCTTTAAGGGTCATATTAATGCAGTGTCTCTATAGCTTTAACTGTGACTAGAATGGGGCTAAAAAGGCCATGGTACAGAAGACAATACCAAGCCAAAAGGGCTGGTCTTGAGAAGACAAAAATATCCCTCAGAACCTTGGCCTTTTGGGTATTTTTCTCCACCTATGCCCTTTCAGTTATAGTTTAACTATCACCTATATGGGTGAAATTTCACCTATATCCTCTCTCTCTCTCTCTCTCTCTCTCTCTCTCTCTCTCTGCAAATGACCACCAACCTTTGCTTGAAAACTCCCATCAAGCTGCTATTAGGGATGACATACATTTTGGGGGGGAAGAATGAGAGAGAACTTCTCATATTTTCTTTTCTTTTCTTCTGTTTTTAATTATCAGAAGGTTCTGGTTTAAGCACTGACTTGGTTTTTTAGCCTTGAACTGGAAGTCATTTTCTCCGTTCCTGGTTCTGTTTCACATGGATAATTTCTGGTATGACTTCTCTCCCCAAGGGTCAAACCAAGAAAACTCCTTTTCAGAACTCTGTTAGGCTTCTCCTCACTTTGACCCACTTTACCAGGGCCCAGTGGTCCTTCCCCCCCCTTGGAATGAGCAGGTGTAATTTCAGTGTAAATGGAATATACTTTCCCCAGAACATCAGCATCATCGCAATCTATGTAAAGAAATTGTTTAGCATGTGAAGTGTTGGGAGTCCCTGTGAGCAGCTGGAATGGCTCTCCCTTGGGGTAGAGGAACCCATTCTTCTGAAATCTTACTACCAGGTGACTATCCCAGTGTGTCCACACCAGAGAGCATCAGAACACAGAACCAGTTTTGGCTTCTCCTCCTCCCATCAGTCTGCAAGGTTCCTGAGTTTGCAGACTGAAGCTGCTGTTTAATTTCTAACCTCCCATGGTTCCCAATTTGGGGCTCACCTATGGGGTCCATCCACTCAATTAGGGCAGGCATTAAAGAGCATGGCTTCTTTTGTGGTGCATTGTGGGAGGGAGCAGTATGTTTTCAGCAGCCTTCCCTTCTCCATAGGCTTCTTCTAGGATGTTACCAGGAATCACCTTCCTTGTCATTGCTGTGGAAAAAAGTATGTCACATAGGCTTGAGAGCAAGACTGGGACATGGGCTATGCATTGAGGAGATGGGTCAGTTAGGGTAGAACTCCAGGAGATAGCCAAAATAAAATGATGTTAGATATGAAATCAACAAAGAAAATCATTTCCTCTTTTGACATTTTGCCAAGGATGACCCCAGTGGCCCATCACAGTTCCCTCTGCAGGGTACAAATCACCACCCTAATAACATGGACAACTACTGTTTATGGAGTAGCACCTCTTGACACAAGCATATTTTAAATTTATATTTCTTTGACAATTTCATGCACGTATGCAATGTTCTATGATCATACTTACCCGATTCTACGTCCCCTCTTCAACTTCTTCTATATCCCTACACCACCACTCTCCCAACCTCATATTTTATTTTCTTATCTCACTGTGTCCAGTCAGTTCTGCTGGTATGTACCTGGATATAAGGCTATTCACTAGAGCATGGGCAATCTACCGCGAGCCGCATCCCCAACAAAAACTGACTACATCAACAGTAAAGTTTTATTCTTATTTTTGCAGCAATTGACTAGAGACCCAGAGTTCATTGTTCTTCCAGGATGACTTGACGATTTAGTATGAATCTGGTATAAAATCAAGAGTTATTCCAGAGCTCTTCTGCCCTATAGACATTCTGTCAACTTAGGCCCTCTCTCTCTCTCCCCCAGCCCTCTCTGTCTTTCTTCCTCATTTGACTTGTATAGATATTAGTTTTAAGATAGGGTGAGATTTGTGTAGATCACCCACTGGTTCCATAAGAGTTAGAAGGAACAGCAGGGAGAGATCTAGGAAATAATTTAACCCAGGTTGGAAAAGGCCTGCAAGGTCTGTGCACTCCCATTCTAGTCAATCTTTTCTCCCCCTCTTGTTCTTGGCAACTGTCCCTTAAGCCCGTCTGTTCTCTGCCTCTAATATATTATGCTGATATTTTATTACCAAACAATTACATCCACTAATTTGAAAAGGAAACGAGCAGGAAATTGCAATTATAAGAGTAAAAGCAACGGTCTTTTATGCATATGAAATACGGTTTGTCACTGCTACAAAACAGACTTCCCCTCTTCCGTGGCTCTTCACTGCCTTGTCTTTAATAATTGAGCAGAGAGCAGAGTAATAATTAGATTCCTGATAGCAGAGGAGATGCTGGTAGGTTTGCAGCATGTGGAGGCTCAGCTTGGAGCATGAGCTGCCACCATGCCTCCACAGGGAGAAGCATTCTTCATGCTGTTTTGTTTGAGCACTGTCCAAAGCATTCTTTGCATCTATGTATCCTATGTAGATTAATTATTTGTTCACAATTAGTGTTTCTCTCTGTTCTGGATTGCTTTTCTACTCATGGACTCAAAGCTTGGCCCAGACTTGCCTTGGTCCTTGGAATATGAGTCAATTTGATATACATCTCTTGTGACCAAGCAAAAGCTTAGTTTGGCTCCGCTTCTCTTGAGTCACTCAGGGTGGTAGATGCTTTTTCCAGGCCACCAAATGATCATTCTACACAGAACCATGCAGCTGACTCCTAAAGACATGTGGTTAGAACAAGAAAGAAAGGGCTGCTGTTTTTAGACACTGTTGCTTGGAGCTGTGTTTTAATCACAGCTTAGCCCAGCCTGTACCTAATGGTAGATCTGTGATCTCATTTGACTCATTATATTCATAGGATAGAGAAAAGGCTATCATATTGGGAAGATGCGGGGGGTAGGGGTGGGGAAGAACAATTGACACAGAATCTAAGGTGCCTAGGTTACAAGACTTTTCCTTATCATTGCTCACCCAAGCAGCCAATCCTCTGAAAAGCTGTTTATCTGTGACAAGGCAATAGAGGTATCTACCTAGAAGATTCCTTGAGGATCCTAGTCAGAGTGTGCCAGAGGTCCAGGCACAGCAGACAACTCATCACAGAATAACCGAAGGAAATATAATTTATTTAAAGGACATTATTATTTTAAAATTCTTCTTCTGACATTATTTCCATCAAACAGATAAAAATGCCAAGGGTGACAAAATCTGCTGCAGAGACCTGCCTGTGCTACTTTGATAATAACCAGGAATGATGGCTTCCATACTATGGATCCATAGCCTTCCCACTGGGCTCATAATGACTTGCAATAGTCCTGGGGATAGTAGGTGGGCAACGGTATAAAGTAGGAAACTACTGCTCTCCTGAAGAAAGCAGTTACCTAGTGGGATGAATGTTACTGTGAAAGAAATCTCTTGCTTCTCCAACGTAAGCTATATTCCAAAGCTCCCACTCTGGGTCTACGAGAATCACCCAAAAGCTTAGCCCAGTGCATATTCCCTGACCTTTCCTTAGAATTTCTGATTTAATAGTACCCTGGGCAGCTTAGAGGCAGCAGAGTGTAGTAGTGGATTCCTTCAAGTTTCCCCTCTTCTGACTCCTACAAATCAGTGGCACAAGCTTAGTTAGAGCAGTTTTCTAAACTCTCTGAGGCTTAGTGTCCTCATCTGAGAGATGGAACTAACAGAGATGGCTGTCTTATACAGATTAGTGAGGATTGAATGAGTTGATACATTCAGTTACTCAGTAAGCGCCACTCATCAGCACGCTGATATAGGAATTCTTAGAATTCTGACTCCAGAGACATCTCTAAGGGTTGCCTTGGATAGCCCTTTCCTCTGATATTGCACTGGGCACCCTTTCATGGTATTTCTTAAATCAATGGCCTCAATGCTGGACAATCAACCTGGGAGTTCCCAATGACAGAAGTGTTGAGCATAGTGGGCCTATTTGGGGCTACCTTGTGCATTGTGCTGACTCAGGAATCACAAATGTGCTTCCAACTTCTGCTCATTGCTATAAAGGTTTGCCTCCAGGAGGAGACTTTCATTATAAACTTTATTTGGGACTGTCTCAGGTTGGCAGGTGGGCAACAGTCTAGAGAGAGGGCTGGTGCATGGTGGCCTGGGACTCTAGACAGGGCTGGATCTGTGTTTTACTTACTGCTCTTGCTCTGCCCTTAGTGCTTCATTTTGGCCCTCATTTTGACCCTCATTAGTCACTGGGTATTAGAGTCCATAAGAGCCATATTTCTACACAAAAGGCTTTTTTCTCCTGTTTCAATTTCTTTGAGTAAATCATGTCCTATTTATAAAAACTAAACATGGTGTGCTTTTCATGCAGCAAGGTCTGCAGGTGAGTTTGGCTACTTGGAGAAAGCAGAGCCTATTGAGAGGCCTCCAATCCCCAGCCTTTCTTTGCTGCTGTAGACTCAGACCATTTGGGTTGCCTTCACTTCCATGTTTGTATTTGATCTGCACAGACAGTCTGGTTGGAACAGCCTGATTTGCATGTTCCTCTAGTTCCCAAGTCCATAGGATGGAAAACTCTTTGAGGTTCTTCTACCATTATCCTCTGTGGTTCCCTTTGCAAGCCATCCTCACAGTGTCAGGTGCCAAGGTGAGAGAAGGCTGATGGTCCTTTTGGAATAGAGATTGGAGTTGTGACCACTTATGATCAAACCCCACTTCTGTAACTGCTTGGGGGTGGTAACTTTAGACCACAATTCATCTTCCTTTTGTTTTAGCATCTTCAACCTGGAAGAGGGCATGAGAACAGCCTTTCCTCTTAGTACTACCCTGAAAATAAAGATGAAAACCCAGAGAAGCGCATTAACACAGAAAACATAATTGAAAATCACACAGAACAGGACCTACCTGGCATTTGATAATATCTCCATTAACATGAACAATTTTGAATCCCTTAGATCAGAATTTGAAGTTTATGGTGAAACATAGGTTTTATTGTATTTTGTTTGTTCAATTAGAATTGATTTTAATTATAAAAAGAATTGATAAATGAATTCTTATAAAAACAATCACAATGTGATAATGAAAAGTAAATTCCATTTTGGTTACTCACCTTCCCAAACTCTCTGAAGCACCTATCAGTTTTTAGTCTGTTTTGTACCCTTTAAAGATTTTAAAACAGTAGATGGATGTTCATAAATGGTCACAAAAAGATTATGGAAAGATACCTTTCTGCTATACATCTAACTATGAAGTATTTGTGATATCTGTGTTAGTAACTTTTCTCTTTGTTATGACAAAATACAAGAGCAATTTAAGGAAGGAGGGCCCTGTTTTGGTCCTTTGTTTGAGGGTATCATCCATCCCAGCAGGGAAGGCATCAAGTGGAGAGCATCTTCAGCTGTGACAGCAGAGACAAGAGGCAGTTGTTCACACTGCATCCTCAGTCAGAAAGCAGAGATAAATGAATGCTGGTACTCGATTTGCTTTAGTTCCTCACTTTAAAAAACTTCTTAAAATTTTAATATAATACAATCTCATCATTCCCTTTCTTTCCTCTAAACCCTCCCATATACCACTTTTGCTCTCTTTATATATATCCTGCTCAGTCAATATAAAGTTTCTTATATGTATGTTATGTTTTCAGGACTTACCATTTGGTACTGGATAACCAATTGGTGTGCTCTTTTCTGAAGGAGACAATTTTCCCACTCTTAGCATTCATTAATTGTCAATAGTTCTTTGTGTAGGGTTGAGGCCTCTTGGGCTTTTCCCTGTCCATGTTAGCATGTTTACTGTTGTTATCCTTGTTCAGCTCATGCTTAGACAGCCATGTTGATGAGACTTTATGGGTGTAATTTCTGACATTCCTAGAAGACACAGTCTCACTGCAAACTCTTTGATCCTCTGGCTCTTACAATCTTTCCATCCACTCTTCTGCAATGTTCTCTGATCATTAGGTGAAGGAGTTGCATTGTAGCTGTATTTTTGGGACTGGAAGACATAATTCTGGCTTTTGATTGGTTATGGCATTCTGAAAGGGTGCAGTAGTGGTATGCAACAGCTTTCTAACTGGATGGACATAAGACGTACTCAACAAGAGGTCAGTCAGGCCTAGTATTGGAAACTTAGCCAACTACCCAGGGTAAATGAAGTCATGGATCTTGGAGGAGAACCCACACTTCCAATTTACTAATTCAGCATAATCTCTAACTAGATTTTCAAATATTTGTCTTATATTCACAGATAAGTATGTCCTTACACTTCATCAAGGAAACTTCTCTTTCCAACAGAAGGTTTCTTTATTTCTTCAGTCCTAGAACCCAACATGTGGGATGGTACCACCCATATTTCATATCATCTTTTTATGACACCATAAAATATCATTTTTTACCTCAACATTGGTCAACATTTCTTCTGATCCAAAGTATACTGCTGTAATGTCCTTGTGGCCGTCTCCATGTGTGGAACTATCTTAAAAATTTCATGAGGGTTGTCCAGTCATAAAATGTTGGGATATATTTGAGCTTATTCTCAAATATTAAGCTGTTTATCCAGGGACCTCAACCACTGGCAGAAGGTCGCCTTCCTTAACTATTGGGAACAGCTCCTTAGGAGTGGACTCTGGAATGCAGAAAGCATGCTAATTTGGAGCACCAGCAATTGTCTACTAAATGGTCTTTGATTGGGACAACTGTTCTAATGTTGTCTGCCCACTGAAATATCTGTGTTAGAAGCATCTGATTGTATTAATGTTAATGGAGGAACTTTACAGGGACTTCCCTCAGCCTAAATACCAGGCAGGGAAGACCTTGCCAGAGGACTTGACTGGCTGGTAAAATGATGGCATGTCAGCCAGCTGAAGTTGGAGGTTGGTGCACAGTAAAAGTCTATTCATTAAACATTAAAGCCCGTGTAATGGTGGACTGTGTTTCCTCCTTTCAGCAAATACCTCGAGGCCAGGGGAAGGGGTTGGAGCCAGAAGAAGCACATAAGAGCTATGAGAAGTTAGGGCTTGTAAGTCAGCCATGTGAGGCGAGATCCTGTCTGTGCCTTGGCCATCCAGGTTTTCCATTTCAGAAAGTTGTCATAATTCTTTAATGAAACCTACTGTTAATATTAATTTTAATTCTTTAGCAATAAAATGATTGGATAATCCTATACTTCTATCAGCTGTGTACAGATCATACTCACGACAACTTTGCCATCATTTTAGATTACTAAACTCTAATATTGACAATCTTAAGTAGTATAAAAATGTAGATTTTGATTGATTTTTAATTAGAATTTTCCTCATTCCTAGTAAACCCAAGTCTTTGTTTGTGACTATGTTCACAAGTCTTTTTTCTTTGGTGAATTTACTGTGTTTAATATTTATTGTTTTTGTTGAGTCATCTTTCATCTTCTTAATTATTTTTTTTTGAGTTTAAAATAATGTTATTTGGATAATAACCCTTTATGTATTGTATTTGATGTCAGGGCTTTCTCCCTATTCATCACTTGCTTTTTGTCATGTACATGTGCTTCATTTATTCAGTTCATTTGCATTACATCACCTTGTTTTTTGATAACTTTTGTTTTTGTATTCTACCCATAAATAGACTCTGCTTACTTGTAGCATAAATACATTTTGCAGGAGTTTCTTCTATTTTTAAAAGCAGAAAACCTGTCATTTATCTCAGCTTTATTTTGCTAAATGATGCAAAATAAAATCTATTTATTTTCTGCTAGTTATTGAGCAAAGTTATTTACATACATGATACTGGTCATTTAAACTATCTGAGGTTTTGGGCAGTCTAACCTCCATCTTCCAATGGAGAAATGAACTGGGAGACCCCTGTGGTAAATCTTCATTGTCTACTTGACTGTAGTTTGAATCACCTTGAAGACACACATCTGTGTGTGTTTGAGGGATTGAAGTGTTTAACTAGGGAGAGAGGACTGATCTTGACTGTGTGTAGAAGCATCTCATAGGTTGGGTCACAGATTGAATTAAAAAGGAAAAAAAGAGAAGGTCTTCTGAGTGTCAACATTCCCTCCTCTCTGCCTCCTGATATGTCCAGATGTGAGGAGTCCTAGCCATGTGTTCCTGATGCCGTGAACTCTTTCATGCTATTTTCATGGACTGTCTCTTATTAAACTTGATCCCATATAAATCATTTTTCTTCCCTTAGGACCTGTAGTCTTGAGTCCTGGCTGATTACACTAAGAAGAGGAATTAGACAATGTGGAGAACAGGTACTCTCGCTTAGTCACCAAGCATCCCTGAATACCAAGAAGATATGTGTTCAAATGGGAGTCTGACTTTCAACAGGGCAAGGAATCCTATAGTCATAGTAATACTACTACCTTATATGACTCAGCTTTGGAAGTTGCTTTCCTTGAAGCTGGGAGGGGATGGTAGGTATCCAACTCAGTCAGGTCTCATTCCTCACCTACTAGGATACAGGCCCAGCTTTTGTTTCTTTTACTTTTGTAGATGGGCATCAGGAACCTGTGCACACCTCTCATTCATTACTTACTTTTACTATGCCTTTGACTAGGAAGCTAAGTGTGAGAATGAGGTCTTTAATGGGGTGACCAAAGGAAGAAGATGAAGGAAACTGAGGGAGAGTTCTTCCTGGTCTTACCCTGCACATATTATAGCTCCTCCCTCTACAATATGGTTTGGAATCTTGATTCTACCACTACTCTGCTCACCAAAGAACCATAAATCATATGTTTGGAAATGCTGAGACATGCTCAGGATCACCCCCACAGCATTTATTATATACCATCAAGATAGGAAAATGTGTTTCTTTACCCACAAAGACCACAGAAGCAGTCCCTTACCTGTATATCTTATCTGAAAAGGTATTCCCTGCCTCCTCCAAAGGACATAGGGGCTTTGTGTGCAATACCAGAGGATTTGTTCCAGAGGCAACATCCTCAAGTCTTGGGAAAAAGCGTCTGATATAGTCCTGACCTCATATGCTGCTTTTTCTCCCTTGAACACCCACCTCCAAACCTGTCCTCATGACTGGTGGTGGCCTCATATTCAAGACTGCATTGTAAATGTTGTCTTTCACCTTTTAGTGGATTTTAACATTCTTAAGGGAAAGATTGGTCTTTTTAGTGGGAGATCAGTAAATTCTATTCAATTTCTTTAAAAAGGTTAAGGAAAAAAATACCTTTTTTTCTTAATAAACTTTCTCTGAATTAGCTGATTTCTTCTCTTCTCTGGAACATAGATCATCCTTCCCATTTCTAGACCATTGTTCTCATAGTCTTTCCTGCCCGAGATGCACAGTCTTCTATGTTTGAGCTGGCATATGATCAAGCTATCTTGATACATTCAATTCAGCAAGCTAAAAGGCAGAAAGGGAGGAAGAACTATCCCTTCCCATGTGTTCCTCACAGATCTCTACTGTTGAGTACAAAGCTTTCTAGCTGTGGGGGATAGTTCCCTAGGTCTGTGGTCTAGATCAGCTTCATTTGTGTACATATGTGCTCTGCTCTTAGACCAAATCCCATCAGCATCAACAAGGGCATCCTCCAGATGACCTCCCTCCCATATCCATAATAGCACTGCCGGGAATAGGGAAGAGGTTCTTTTCCCACCTATCAGCATATCAGATTGACTCAGTTAACCAGAGTTATTAATGAATAATCTGCAGGTGTCACCTCTTTATGGTTGGGATGACCCAACTCAAAACCATCAATGTCTTTTCCTAAACCAATTCACATGAGAGAGTTTGTCCCCCCAGATTGTATATTAAGTAGCTGTCTCTTAGAAGAATAGGGGTAGAGAAGTAATATTTCCCTTTTCAGAAATTTTTGGATTAAGAAAACAGTCTCATATCATAGCACCCCTACCTCTCTCATTGATGGTTCCTTTGTATTAAATATTATTGGGCTTGTTAGTTATTATACATAGAAGTCCCTTGAGATCACAGGAAAAGACATCTTTTTCAGGAGACAAAAATTTCATGTGGAGAACCCACTTCTTTGCAGAATATAGGAGATTTGTTCTTTTGTCCATAGAGCATTGTAAGTCTCTCACTCAGTACCCTTGAATAAGCCTCTGTGTCAGAGTCAGAGGTGACCCTCAACCCTGGGATTGATTCTGATTTCCCAACGGGTTGCCATCACCATCTTTGTTGGTCAGATCACCTAGATATACAACCTCTCTGCTTAGTTGCCTTCTCTTCTGTTTTCCTAAGTCAGGTAAGTTCTAGTTTGGATGGAATTAGGATAAGATTTGTTGGGGCTAAATTGAGCTAAACATGGTAATGACAGTGAATGTGCTGATGTCTGAGTTATAGCTTCCCTTTGTGCTCTGCAGTGAGAATCTACAACTTTGTCACCCATGGCTGTGTGAGTTATGTCAAAAGGGAGAAGGTGGTTTCTATATCAGTTCCCCATAGGTTTACTTAAGGCAGAGGTTCTTTTCAAATAGATTGCTTCCATTCTTTGAACTTATATCAATTACCAAATGGGAAAATATATTACAAAAAGTAGTTTGGATTAGAAATAAAAGACAAATTCTGCTTATGGAATCAAGGAGGACTTCTGGGATTTGGGAAGATTGGTAACAAGTCAGAATTTGCTTCTAGAGTATGCTTGCCCCTGGAATTGAGCACATCAAGGCAAAGGTTGAGTAGAGTCATTCTGGAAGCAGGTGGGAGATGAGAAAAACACACCCATCATGCCCCAATGTCACCTATAGCCTTGAGAATGACTAAGAATTTGAATTTCTGACTATTGAGATGAGAGTACTACTAAAGACCCTACAGATTGGTTCACTTAGGAAAGTCTGCTTTAGCCATGGCTTTCGGTCAGAAGAATTCTGGCACTGAGAAGATATCAATCGACTTCTTCAGTTAATATTGCTCATGATGAGTCCTTTGCAGATAAAGGGACTGTGGTAGTTAAAAGTCAAGGATACAGCTTTCAGATTGCAAGAGTGGCACTCTTGACAGGGTACCTGTGAAACAGGGTATAGGTATGATTCGAGAGAGACAAACCAGAACTTTCAGAGGTCATGATGGGTCCAATACACACTGAGGGGCCAAGGAGGACTTGAGATACTCTATTTTCCTTGAGGGTCCATCTTCTGTGCAAGTTAAGGCTGTTTGCCTGAACTGTTTTCAAAATCCCAGAGCTTTAATAATCATGGTGGCAGGGTGTGACTGCTTACATCTTAGGCAGTGCTGTGGGAAGACAGGGAATGAGTGAGAAGGGAGATATGACACCTGGGGAGGAGTGGGCTAGGAAATGCACTGATGAAATTTGATGAAATGGAGAGGCTAAAACTCAGACATCCTTTAACAAAAGGCATCCAATTAATTTTCAAGTGCTACTATATATATATATATGTGTGTGTGTATTTTATGTAGGATTGTTGGCCAGAGGCAGGTCAAGAGCAAGGGGAATAATGCATGTACTTGTCTGGAATCTGCTTACAATGGAAGGCCCATCCATCCATCCATCCAACCAAACAAGTACTGAACTCCTACTGTCTATGTGCTGGCTCTGTGCTAGGTGCTAGGTCTAGGTGCTAGGATATATTCTATAGGGTTAGACAACACGCTGACTTGTGTTACTCAACTTTCTACCACTGAAAAAAAATGTGAAAAATTCAGAGGAAGAAAGATTTTGTTTGTGTTTTCAGAGGTTCCTGTCAGTGGGAGCTTGACCCCATTGTTATGGTCTTTAACAGGCCATCAAGGTAGGAACAAATCTCATCTTAGGGCCTTCTGAAAGCAGAGAGAAAGAGTGACAAAGAGAGAGGGGGGTAGAGTGGAGACAATTCCGTTATACTCTTTAAAAAGAGCCCAAATACAATAACCACCTTCCTCCAACAAAAGCTTACTTCCTGAAAATTCCACTACCACCCATAGTGCCACAAAATGGCAGCCAAGACATTAGCACACAGCCTTTGGAGATCTGCTGGTTTAATAGACAGATTGGAAGAAAGAAACAAAGGACACATATAGATGCAGCATCTACTCTGTGTGTAGTTTGCAGGTTTGGGAATGGTAGGAGAGCCTCCCATGTAAAGGGGTACTTATGATATGCTATGATGAGGATGATGTCAAATAAGAACATCCAGAAAGAGGAAGGAGTGAAGGGAGGCTGTATTGGTTACTTTTCTCATTGTTTTGGGAAAGACGCCTGACAAAAGCAACTTCAGGCAGAACAGGTTTATCATGGCTCACAGTTAAAGGGCTGCCAGGGTGGGGAAGGAATAGCAGCCAGAGTGGGAAGCAGCTGGTCACATCACAACCACAGTCAGGAAGCAGAGAGAAGGAAATGCTCCTGTTCAGCTTGCTTTCTCCATTTGGTCCATTTGCAATCCCACTCTGTGTGACAGTACTGTCCACATTTAGAGGGGGTCATCCTACCTCAATAACTTAATTGAGAAACTCCCTTCCCCAGAGGGAATGCCTAGAGAGTTGTTTCCTAGGTGATTTTAGATTCTGTTAGGTTGGTAATCGGTATTAAACAGTGCAAAGGGCAGGAAGGGTGAAGGGTGGGCCTGAGATCAGCAGGAAGCCTACAGTGTGTGTGTGTATGTGTCTGTGTGTGTCTGTGTGTGTCTGTGTATCTGTGTGTATGTGTGCATGTGTGTGTGTGTGTGTGTAGCTTGGAGACTTAAAAGACATAAATGTTTGTGTGCTGATGCTGATGTCATGAGTATGCAAAGATCACGGAAAGAACTTCAGTTTCCACTTCTGTGAGTTACTGTTTGTCTCAGGAAAAGCATTAGGAAGGCTGGAAAAATGTCTTTTTGATGCTGATGCTTTATAAACAGGCTTCTTGGGATGGGCATATTTTAATATAATGTTAACAGCTAAAGAGGAGTCCAGAGGAGATGGAACTTTAAAACCTCAATTTTGGGACCAATCTATTCTCTCTGGAATATTTATCCTACAGAGACCTCCTGTGAGGGTTCACCTGATGACAGCCCCACTTTCGGGCTGAGAGTAGTAGACAGGAGGCAGGAGGGAGAGAACACATGGATGACTTAGGCCTCCCCATCACTAAGCATTTCTCTGCAGTAGTCCACAGGGAATACTGAAGGCTGTGGCCTGGCAATCTAGTTTCATAAAGCTCCCATATCCAGGGCTCTGATTTCCCATTCAGTGACATAAGCAGTTCCCAGGGCTATCTTACATATCTTTGGAGGGCAACTTCCTCATGCTGAGGCTTATGGCCACCAGCAAAGTCTCCCTGCTTCACATCCCTCTCCATCATTCTAGCTTGGCTGCCTCCAAGTCTGCCTGAGGTTCTTTACTTGCTTGGCTTAACATTATATCATTTGGGTTAAACATCTCCCTCTTTGGGATCCTCTTTGAGTTTAATTTATACATTTGTGTTTATGTGGGAAGTTCTCTAGAGTTTCCCCTCGCCCTGCCTCAGGGTACCCAGGGCTTCTCATGGGAAGCATGATGGATGCAATAAACAGGCAGACCTCTAAGAACTATGAGCAGAGGTGGGGCAGCCTCTGTGCTTTCTCTCTTTTGTTATTACTTTCCTCCACAGCATCAAGTGCCTATGGCCTGTGAGTGAACTGTATGCAGGAGGGCACACAACAGGACCCCAAGTAGTCCACAGCTTGTGTTGGTCAAAAGGCTTAAGAACAGGAAGCTCACCCTAAATCATTTCCACAGAGTAACCAAGCTCACTGAAATACCTTTTATTCCTGATAGGAAGGATGGCAGCAAGTATGAACATAAATAGACATACTGGGCTACTGAAGATGGGAAGAACTGAGACATCATGGGATGAACTGAAAAAGAGACAGAAATTACCAACTCTAGTGTGTCTGTCTGTCTGTGTGTGTGCCTATTGAATATGGAGTGTGTGGTGTGTAGGCTCATGCATACAGGAGGCCAGTGGAGGGTGCCAGATGCCCTGTTCTAACACCCTCCATTTTACTCCTTTGAGAAAGGGTCTCCTGTTAAACTGGGAGCTTGTTGGGCAGCCAGAAAGCCCCAGTAATTCTCTTATCTCTTGTCTTATCTCTCACAGTGCTGTGTTACAGAATTGTGCATGGCCAGACTGGATGTTTGTGGCTTTTTAAATTATGTGACTACTGAGAATTTGAACTCAGATCCCCATGCTTGCATAACAGGTGCTCTTAGTAACTGAGACATCTCTCTAGCCCCCAGGAATCACCGCGTGGATACATGGACTAGTTTCTACATTCACAACAGATGCTGTATCTCAGAGAGCTACCACATACAATCTACTACCAAAAGCCTCATCCTCAGGACATTTCCCTGGACACTCATTTGCCCCTCAACTCTGATAATGCTGGTTAATGAAATTATGGGAGGGCAATCTAATTACCCCTGTTCTTGTAAGGGTTTCTGTTACTGTAATAAAACACCATTACCAAAGCAACCTTGAGAAGAAAGGGTTTATTTGTCTTACATATCCCAATTCACAGTACACTGAGGGAAGCCAGGGCAAGAGCATGAAGAAGCTCTGGAGGACTGCCACTTACTGGCTTGCTCCTCATGGCTTGCTGAGCCTGCTTTCTTACAGAACCCAGCCTAGGGATGTCCCCACCTATAATGGGCTAGGCCCTTCCCTATCAATCACTAATTAAGAAAATGTCCTACAGGCCTACCTGCTTGCTTATAGTCAGATCTTCAGAGGCATTTTCTCATTTGAGCTTACCTCCTCTCAGAGGGTTCTAGCTTGTGTTAAGTTGACACAAAACTAGCCAGCACACCCTGTCTCAATAGATCAAGAGAATCTAGTCCTAGAAACTAGAGACATAAACTTATGGAGATGGGATGGGATCTAACTGTGCAAAGTGATTATATATTGGAGAGCAAAAGTAATTATTTCTTGATTAATTTTCACTGTGATTTCATAGTTATTCTGTAGATTTATTGGTCTGCCAGCTCTTTGAGAAGAGAGTGTAAACTGCTTATAGTATACACTGACCCAGTGCAGTGTTTGGCACACAGTAAGTACTCAGTGATTGCTTTCTGGCTGAGATGCTTTGTGATCCATATTGTTCCATTTTTATTATCTCAGTGAAGCTGTGGCTCATCAAGGGTGAAGCTCCTGGAATTAGACTGGCCTAGTTGCATGAGACAGATACCAGGGGGTAGGATTTGATACAGTAGACAGAAAAGCTGGTCCTTAGTGGGTTTGGGTGATCTGTGACAAGAGTGGACAGATAATCTCCAGTGAAGAATAGCCTATGAAGAAGCAAATATTTACCAAACACCTCTGTGTGTCACACTGTTCTTAGCACTCTCCTTATGTTAGCTTTTCTTTCTTCTGGCCAACCCCTGAGACAGATGATGTTTGTCTTTCCTTTATAGTCCAGAAAAGGAGTCAGAATAAGGCCACAGCATTCCTAAGTAACCGTTTTGGGTGATGGTACCACATACTCAATCCCAAGCTCTGTGATTTGAAATTTCATGCTTTAAAAAAATTTACTTATTTGCTTATTTTTGTGCATATATGTGTGTGGGTGTGTATGTGCCATGACATTCATGTGGCGCATGTGTAGAGGTCATAGGGCGGTTGACAAGAGTTGGTTTTCTCCCTTAACTATGTGGTTCTGAGGATAGAACTCAGCTTGCCAGTCTTGGCAGCAAGTACCTTTAACTCCTAAGCCACCCTGTCAGCTCCAAGATTTCATGCTCTTTACTTATTTTCTATTATGTTTCTGCAAAATAAGGCTCTGTAGGGAGGGGTGTGCCTGAAGCTGAGTAACCTGGAAACCAGCTGGTTTAGGTAAGCTCAGCCAGCAGAAGTTGGGCAGCAGCAGAGTTCTCTCCATAGCTGGTAGTATGCTTTGAATAGGGTGAATTAGATTCCAGAGTTTCTGGACGCTATGTTAGTACTGGAACTAGGGATATACATGCAGGAACAGACGAAGAAGACAGTGGCCATTACCAGGCAAGAGGTTCCCTGGGTCAAGGGCTGGTTCACACTAACTAAAGCTAACAGTACTCAGCCACTCAATATTGGAACTATTCCCCATTTGTTCAAATTCTAGGCAATGCTGGGCATCAGTTTAGAATGTTTTCTTAAGGTGGGAAACACCTGAAAAAGGGGATGGAATAAAAGCTGAAACTATCCAGTTATACCTGGGGCAGACTCGCTGCATCCCCTCATGGTGGATTTGTTTCCGTTAGGACCACACTATTTTTTCAGGCCACACAACTGGAGCTAGTGTTTATTTGCAAAGCTGTGTAATATGCTGGGAAAAGTTCTCTGGAGGAAAATTCTGGGGCTCATTAAACTGTGGGTGGAAGAGGAGAAGAGACTGAGGAAGTGAAGTAAACAGAAAATTATCTCAGGATTATGTTTTCTTTTCCTTTAGGAACTGAAATCTTATTTATTTAGAACATTTCTGTTTTTCACACCTCATGCCTGCTTGTGCAAATCAGTGGCTAAGAAGCTGTACCAGGGATATCTCCCCAGGAAACACCAAGCTGCTCCACAGGATACTTTTGCTCATTGGCATTCCTTACAGTGGAATGTTGGCCAGAAATCTCTTTTGTTTGATATTTACTGATTTTATTTTATTTTTTTCATATTTTGAAGTTTTGAAGACAATGCTTTTATTTTTATTTTTAATTATATGTGCCTGCGTGTCTCTGTGTAGGTTTGTACCTGAGTGTATACTGCCTGCAGAGACCAGAAGAGAGTGTTGGAATCCTCAGAGCAGGTTGTGTGCAGCCAGGCATGAGCACTGGGAGCTGAACCTAACTTCCCTGCAATAGGAATATACACTCTTAGCTACTGAACCTTCTCTCCAGTTTCTACATTTTTTTTTTTTTTACTCTTAGTTTCATTCTCTTAGTTTCATTCATGTCCTAGGTTGCCTTGAACTCACAGCAATCCTCCTGTCACAGCCTCCCAAGTGTTGAGATACCAAGCTGGTCTAACCTTTGCCTTCTTAAACACTTTGGATTTTGGATATTTGATTTGGGCATGGCAGTTGGCCTTTGCTATGGTTTGAATATCCTCCTTCCCCAGAACTCATATCAAAGTTCCATTGCCATCATGCAGTAGTAAGTGGTGGCCTGTTGTTGCTGTCAAATAGAACATCTGAAAGCACCCTCAACAATTCATTAAGGCTGTTACTTTGAAAGTAAGTTAACTACCACAAATTGGGCTCCTGATAAAAGAATTAGTTTGGTGTGATTTCTGTCTCTCATGTGTGCTCTTTTGTCTTCTGTCATGTTACTACACAGAAAGAAGGTCTTCATCTGATGATGGACTTCAAAGCTTCCAGAGCCATGAGAAACAGATCATTATTACTTTTATATCAATTACCCAATCTGTAGCGTTCCATTATAGTATCAGAACATGGACACAGACCAAGCTTCCCTTTGAGTGTAGCTAGAGAAGCTTAGAAATCCTTCTCCAATCAAACTTGAAGCAAACTGAGTGTGATGGATGATCTCTATTGTCAGCTTGGCTGGATTTGGAATCACTTAGGAAACACACTTCTGGGATCCTCCATAAGGGTGTTTACAGAGAGGCTTAACTGAGGGGGAGAAGGCTCACTCTGAATGTAGGTGAACCTTCTCTTGCCTAGTGTCCTGAAGTCAATAAAATAAGAAAAGAGGGTATGTCTGCTGTGGGCAAGGGAGAGATGAGTTTAGCAGAGGCTTTTATCTTTCTATCTCATGACTGTGGACTTAGTGTGACCAGCTGCCTTACAACTCAACACCACAACTAGAGGCACTCTTGCCTCCTTCCCACAATAATGGCTTGTGCTTTCAAACTGTAAGCCAAAGTAAACCCTTCCTTTCTTAAAGTATCTTCAAATATTTTTGTCCCAGCCATTTTGGGGGTGGGGGTGGGGGGGTAGGGTATTTTGATGACATGAGAAAGGAGCTAAGGACTGATGTTAATCAGACAGATTTTGTGGAGAGCAGGGACTCTGCAAGCCCATCTTTTTGTCTCCCCCAGAGGCCAATGCTCTAATTATCTCCTAACAGCCATTAACTAAAGCAGCTCAGAGGCTAAGTTCAAGGATGAAATGACCACATGTAGAAACAGCACACAATGACTTTGTCTTTCCTTCACATTTCACAGAGGCTTTGAAAGGCTTTGTCATAAGAAAGTCCTGGATGCTTGTGCTGTCTATAGCTGGGTGGGATGGATGACTTAGGGATGACTGATGCTCCATAACTATCTACAGACCAGAGCTACTGCATGTAAAACAGAACAACCTATACTTGCCCATTTCTCTTACAAAGCTGCCATTATTTTACTCAGGGTGGGTTGGAAGGGACTGACTATTTTGGGAGGACCTAGATCAGGTAGACTGATAGACTAGAAATAAAGTCCGAGGGTGCTGAGAAGAGTCCTGCACAGTGGAGCTCTTCTCTGTGGCACCAGCATCTGATCCCCCGAGGAGAGGCTGCTTTACAGAGTATTCATGAACTCCTGGCTCTGTAGGAAACAAAGGAACAAAGGTGGAGGAGACACTGAGGTAAGGGAGGGAATCGGGATGTATGTGTGTTTGGTAAGGCAGTCATAACAGATATCATAGAGTAGGTGGCTTAAGCAACAGACATTCATGGTCTCATGTTGTTTGGGGCTAGAAGTTCAAGATGAAGGTGATGTTAGGGTTAGTTTTTTCTGAGGTGCCTCTATGCAGTTTTTAGGCAGCAGTGACTTCACAAAGCATCTTTCCTCTGTACATATCTACATCCCAGTCTTATAAGGACAGTTGGACTATTACAGCCCACTCTAATGACCTCAACTTCTTTCAGTGTCCTATCTTCGAACACAGTTGCATTTTGAGGTAAGTGGGTCAGGACTTCACTTTGTGAATTTGAGGAGAGATACAGTTCAGAACAAACAAGGAGAGAATTTTGAAAGGTTTCTGTAATCAGAAATAGCCTGTTCTTTCTGTACAAAGAGGGCATACACTTGCCTACACAGCATTGACATTAGAAATCAATTTAGCAGAATCTCAATGGACCATGCATCTACCCTCCATTGGCTTTCAAAGCTATATGCCCATTTCAATCACCAGAAAGGTTCTGAAAACACCGATGCCCAGTCCTCCAGTCACTGAGATTCAATTGCTATGAAGATAGAGCCAGATTTGGTAATTAAAAATCTTATTAAGTAATTTTAATGTGAGGTCAACAGTCATAAATACTGGTTTAATCCATATCCAGATTCTATAAATAAAAGAAAAATGTTGGCTAGAGAAGATAAATGAATTGTCCAAGATTAAAAAAAAAATAGTGCTGTCTAGAGCACAGGACACCTGATTTGAGTCTCTGACTCTTTATTGCTGAGATGTGATTTTCCATTCTCTCATCCTCTTTCATGGCTTTTGCAGTGGGTACAGGCATCCTAAATACCCCATCAAGCCCTAAAGCCCTCTTTCCTGGAGCTGGAGGGAGTGTTGGTACACTCAGGGAGGGCCATGAATAGACTAGCTGATGGTGATTTAGAAATATGAGTAATATTTAAGGACCCTCTGAGTCCCAACTCCTCTGCTCAGTTCTACTTTTCTCCTTCCCTCATAGGGGATACTTCCAAAGTCGCTCCCCAGTAAACCTTCACTGAACTTGACCTAGAGACTGATTTCTGTGTAGCACAATCTAGAACATTTCTTCCTGTGTTTGTTCTTTCTCTAGTACATATTGACTACTCACCATGATAGATTCTGTGTTAAGTGCCTGGAAGAGTAAGGGGAACAACTCTCTTCCTTGCACAAATTGTTTGCTGCTCACTGTAGATATTGCTGGTCAACAGTCTCCTCCAATACCCTGTCTGAGCTGAGTGTTGAGAGTGGTGTGGAAGCTCCAGAGAAGGAGGAATAGTCATACTCCAGCTGGAGAAGTTATCCAAGGATACGATATTCTCTATTTCATAGCCACTTATTCAGGGGTATGGCTTTTCTTAATAGCAGGTTTCCTTCTCACATCCACCATCTTATTCTTTATTATACTCTGTGGAAGATGATGTGACTAGAGGAGAAATAACAAATAGAAAAGTGTAGGATCTGGTGGAAGGTTAGGAAACAATGGTGGTTATTTTTAGGTTATAGTACTAAGGGAATTCCAAACAGTTAATAAAAGATTATTTTGGAGCATGTCTATGAGGACATTCCTGGAAGAGGTTAGCACTTGAGTCAGCGGGCTGCATAGGTACATAAACAGGACTTCTAACCTCTCTGGTTGGGCATTTCCCAATGAAAAGAGGGCCAAAGGGGGAAAATGGCAGAGGACAGATGAATTTCTCTAGTCTCACTCTCTGATCTGCTATCTCCAGAACCAAGACTCCAGGTTCTTGGGTCTTTGGATTTTGGGATTTTTACCAGTTATTCTACTGACTTCTTAGTTTTTCAATCTGACTGGGAGCAACAGCACTGGTTGCCCAGTTTCTTTATTTTGCTACAAACAAATTGTGAGATTTCTTGGCCTCCAGATTATGCCAGCATTTCTCATATTAAATCATTTTATCTTTGTATATCATCTATCTGTCTATCTATCTATCTATCTATCTATCTATCTATCTATCATTTAGCTATCTAATCATCTATCAGGCATCTCATATATTTCCACTTATCATCATCTACCCACCCATCCCTATGAGTTTCATTTATTCAGAAGTCTCTGAATAATACAGTTTAAGTGTCCAGTTTTGGTCTTCTGGGTGCTACATAATCTTCTGTCCCTTAGACAATCTTACATACATTATTACTGAGGTTAGACCTTCTAAAGTGCAGTCCCCTTTTAAAAGAGACTCTAGGATCAGACACTGACATTTTATAGAGTATTATATCAATGTCAGAGTCAGCCTATCATCTTGCAGAGGAGATTTGTCTTATCTCATAGAAGAGAATGCATACATTAACTAGCAGATAGGCAAGGTATAGGTACATGTGAGGGATTTTTCTTATGTTTCTGACACTAATTGTGCAGATAGTCACTTATAATCTTGTATCCTCATCATAGAGCACAAATCAGGGTTGGATCTTTGTGACAACTGCCTTACTGTGTACATTGGTTAATCAGAGGACTGACCAGCATCTCTATCTCTGTTGTAGTCACTGTTCTATTGGTGTGAAAAGAAAATGATCAAATTAACTCTTATAAAAGAAAACATTAAATTGGGGTCTTGTTTATAGTTTCAGGTGTTTAGTTCATTATCATCGTAGCGGGGGCATGGTGACACATATGGCACTGGAACAGCAACTGAGAACTACATCCTGACCCCAAGGAAGAGAGAGAGAGAGGAGAGAGAGAGAGAGAGAGAGAGAGAGAGGTCCTGGCCTGGCTAGCATGGCCTTTTGAAACCTCAATGCCCACCCTCAGTGAAACACTTCTTTCAACAAGGGCACACCTACTCCAACAAGGCCATACCTCCTAATCCTTCTAATCCTTTCAAATAATGCCACTCTCTGGTGGCTAAGCATTCAAATATATGGGGCTAGGGAGGCCATTCTTATTTAAACCACTATAATCTCAGTTCCTGGATGGGAGGTTGTGGGCCTAACCCCAGACAGTCTTACTCTGTCTACTGAACATTTCCTCTGTTCTGAGTCTCAAGATGAACCAGAAGACCCCAGTGAAATGGAAATCTAGGCTTCAGCCTTCTAGCAGTCTCTGGCTTAAGTGGGTTGACAGGCATACCCTTACCAGGTGTCTCAAGTCAGTGGGAAGACGAACAGTCTGTGCCCTGGGGAGCCCCAGACCTCCTGGCCTAATTTGAGAGATGTGGTTTCTGCCAAGGGCCAGGATTTAGGACACACATACATATTTAAAAGGCCTAAGAACAGACACAAATAAGGCATTAACATGTGCAAATGGTTACAGTTGAATTGCTAGAGCCAGGAGACAGGACAAAAAGGCAAAACCTTGAGCAGCATGCCCCTGACACACGGAGTCAGCTCATCAGCCCATAGCCAAATCAGGTGGCAAAGCATGTGAGATGTCTAGGCAGTCTTGGGTACACAGTAGGTGTTAGGAAGCCCAATGGTTTCTTTCTTTTAAAAAGATTTATTTTTATTTTATGTCTATGGGTGTATATCTGTTATCACATTTGTGCAGTGCCCATGGAGGACAGAAGAGGAGATTGGATCCTCTGGAACGGAAGATATAGATGACTGTTAGCTGATACGTGGGAACTGAACGCAGGTCTTCTGAAAGAGCAATGTATGTTCTTACCTGCTGAGCCATTTCTCTAGTCCCCACACCAAGTACACCAATGCTTTCTTTTATTGAAAGTAGAAGAAACATATGCATGTGAAGGGGATACATCTAATAGTCCTCTAACAGAATCACTTGGATGTTTCATGCATATTAGATTCTGATTCAAAACATGATTGCATTTGAAATCTTCTTTCTTTTCTGCTCTCTCCACCTCTCTCTCTCTATACTCAAGGGAGTGTCATTTACACTGGAATTAGATTGAAGATACACACATGCCGGTGATTCAATTCCTCCTCCCTATGATTCCAGAAAGTTTTCTTTGAATCATTTCAGTCTCCTTGTACCTATCCATTGTGTTTCCCTGCTGAGAACAGGTTCCCTTCTGGGAACCTGGAATCTCTGGTCAGTTAAAGACATTGTTTTTGAACTTAGTTTAAGATCATTTCTTGCTCTTAGTCTCAGGATAAAAAGTGTTTCAAATCTATTTATTTATTTATTTATTTATTTATTTATTTATTTATTTATTGTTAAACATTTAATAAGTGTTAAGAGACACTACAGATGAGGGATGAACTTGACCAGATTGAATCCCAGATTCTTCATCTTGGCAAAATATAAGCTTCCTGAAAAACAAGCAGAATGTAGAGAAAACCAAACTGCTTATCAAACGTTCAGAAGCAGGTGAGGAGGGAAGTTGAGAAACCAGACACCTTTGTGTACAGCAGGACTAGGAGAGGACCTTAATTAAGACACCTTAATGTGGGGCAGATGGGGGTTTGCAGAAACTTAGCTAAAGAGACGGGAGCTTAAAGTGGAGCTCATTTCCTGAATTCTTAAGTTAAAGACTCCCTGAGGCATTCTTCCCTTGAAGGAGACAGCAGTGAAGAAGGTATTGATACAGGTAGCTGATGGACTGGCTGCTCAGTGGGAAGAAAGACCCAGCCCAGGACAGCTCTCTTAGTGACTCTTTGCTGACTCCTCACAGGAGGGAGGAAGCATTAGTGTTGGATACTGCTGTTGGATACCGCTGCTGACTCTTGGGCATGTGAAGGGTCTGCGGCCCAGGGTAGATAGTGAGCCATGGAAGACATATAGTCTTGGCCTTTCCCTTGCCTTCACATAGCCTTTGTCTTTGACTCTCCTTCATGATCTCCAAACATGGGCATTCACATTAATGCTGTCATTACTTTTCAACTCTTCCTGGATCCTGGACTGTCACTGTCTTTGCCCTGCTCAAGTCTTGGCTCACACATCACACATGTATTCATTTGGGCCCTGAATTGCTCTACACAGATTCAATTCCCAATATTCAAGGTTTGGATTATGTACTATTATTTTTCTTTTCAGGAATCCTTGCCTGAAGTGCTCGCAGATTCTAGATGCTCCAGATTATCTGACTGCCTCACTGCTTGTCTACCATCTACTGTTACCAGCTCCTCTTCCCTACCATAACACTGGACAAGCTGAAGCACTGTCCCAAACCCTCCTTTCTCCTTTAGCTACATTTTATCTTTTGAAGGAAAACTCTCAGTTTGTCTTTATTAGTAGTAACTCTACCACAATGACACCAAAATTGAGATGGGCAGGCCCAGCCTTTTCCGAGACTTAGACACTTCTACATCCAACTGTCTTCCTTCCACTTCCTTCTGCGTAAGAAGCAGAATCTTAGAGCTCTCACGTCCTGACTTCTTCTTTTGATCTCTCTTTCCCCTGTCTCAATAAAAAGTCTCATCATATACTTAATTTTTCCAACTGAGCAGAAGTCTAATCCTAAATTATCTCCTTTTAAAATTCCTTGTGTATCTTTTATTGGAAATTCCTACTGTCTTTGCTTAAGAAATACATTCTGCATCCTTCTAAATTGTTCTCCATTCACCCATGATGGTTTATAATCTTCACAACTGGAAGTATTTTAAGCCTTCTAACTTATCTCCTTGCTTCCACCTGTTACCTAAATCAATTGTTCACAAAGTCACCAGAGAGTTTTAGAAGTAAAATCTTGTACTCTTCCCAGAGACGCCCCCCTCCCCATCCCAGTGTCTCACATTGAGAACAGCATACAAACTCCACACCCTGGCCTACCAGACAATCCCATATTTAGGATTCCTGTGGTCTAGCCATTTCCTAGGAAGTCCCATACTAACCGTAGGTTGTACTATCCTAGGAGCTGGGGTGTTACGCTGAGTAAAGAGAAGAAAGCCATTTGGGCACCAGAATTCATCTCTCTGCTTCTTGACTGAGGATAGAATGTGACTGGTTGCCTCACACTCCTGCCACCAAGCCTGTTTCAGTCCGATGAACAGTACCCTCAAGCTGTGAGCCAAAGGAAGCCTTTTCTTCTTCATCTTGCTTTTGTCAGTTATTTGCCATAGCAACGACTAAAGTAACTTACATCCTTTCATTCATCTTCCCCTACTCTACCTGCTGTGCCTCTACAGAGGTCTAATACAGCCCACCCCCAGGGACATACTTCCTCTAACACTTCTTTCCCTCTTCCCTTGGGCAGTTCTCAGGTTTAATGTCACCTCCTTCAACAGACCTTTCTTCACACCCAGTCTAATGTAGTGCCTCAATTATCCTGTATGTCATCATTTAGTTTTATTTTCTTCAAATCACTTTATTTGGTTTATTTATTCATTCATTTGATTATTGATTTGTTTGAGATAAGGTCTCATGCTTCCCAGGATGGCCTTGTCTAGTTTTTACAGTGGTCCTGGACACTGAAACTAGGGATTTGTGCTTATGAGACAATTGAGTTTTTAGACAAGTTCTCTACCAACTGAGCTTTTGCTTATTATTATGGAGGCTACAAGAAGACAGAGGACCTCTCTGACTTGCATTTCCAGCCCCAGGCAATGAAACATAGTGGCCCTTTTGGAGTTTTTATTTAATGGCTAGATAAACAAGAGGGCCAAGAAGATGTTGCTTGATCTGGAATACTTTGATTTTCTTCTTCGGGAATATATTCTAGACTCATTTTTCATCTAGCACAATTCAGTCTGTACATTGACCCAAGTGACATACTTGAAGTTCTTGTCCTTGCCCTACTAATTCAATATGACTGTTAGTATTTGATATTTATTCATTATCGAAGAGGTGATTCCATCTTGTCCTTATATCATTGGTGACAGCTTTCAAATTTGGTCCCCTGTAACTTTCCCCCAGCAACTGAATGTACGTGATATGCTAGCAAAGAGAACAAGGGTAGACCGAAGGCCAGAGGTCTCACAGATGAGTTACAATCCGCTTGGGGATGTATTTCTTCCAAATCCTGCTTTCTAGTTGTCTTAGTTACTGTTCTATTGCTGTGAAGAGACACCACAACCAAGGTAACTCTAATGGAAGAAAGCATTTAGCTGAAGCCTTATGTACAGTTTCAGAGAGTTAGTCCAAGATCATCATGGCAAGAAGCACCATGGCAGGTAGGCGGGCATGGGGCTGAGAGGTTACATCCTGATCTGCAGGTAGGCAGGCAGAGAAAGAGACACTAGGCCTTGTGAGGTCTTTCAAAACCACAAAGCCCATCCATCCCCAGTGACAAATCTCCAACAAAGGCACACCTACTCCAATGGCTACACTTCCTAATCTTTCCCCAAAAGTTCCCACTGACTGGGTACTAAGCATTCAAACATATGGGTGCCATTCTCATTCAAACTATAGCACTAATGTACAAGGTAAACTTGTATACTAGTAGGCTTCCTGGCCCTGGCAGGCAGTTTGGAGCTTAAGGAAAGCCCAGCAGTTGCAGTTAAAGGAAGGTAGCCATCACTCTCAGATCATATTTTCACTACTTCATCTCTCAATATCCCGGAGAAAATCACTTCACTGCACAAAGGGTGCCCTCTGCCCCCTACCATGTGCCTAGAAGGACTGAAGCACACAAGGTGACAGCTTATACAAGAAGGTGTATCACTGTGCTGCTGCATTCATGGGCGCTGTTGTTTCAGATAGGAGCCTTCTGAGACTAGGGGAGATCTGTTCAGAAGATGCTGGTCCTTAACAGGGATCTGTGGACTCCCCAAGTCAGAAGCCTGCACAGTGCTAACTGGCCATGGGAGGCAAGCCTGGACTGACCTGATCAGCAGGTCCTGAGGCTGGGAACAAATATTTCTCTTCTAAGAATAAGCCTGTAACATTTGCGTGGGCATAATTTAAAAGCATGGACATTCTTTTTCTTATTATTCCTGTTAATTGATTTATTTTGAGTCTTTTCTCCTTTTTTTTTTTTGGGGGGGGTAGGGATTCAATCTCTCTCTTGGGAAGCATCCTGGAGTCAAGACCCTGGAGTGTCCCAGGGTTCCAGGGAGCTAAGCTTGCCCATAGCTACTATTTCCAGTAGGCAAATCTTTTGCTCCAATTAGCACCGTCTGTGCTGCGGCCCGGTTCTTTCTGCCCTTTCTCAGAGAGAAGCTCCCCGGACTTGAGGTAGACAATTACCCCCAGGCTCGATCCTTCTGGGAATAGCAGAGAGAACAGCAGACAGGTGGGAGGCAGCTGAGGGGGCTTCTGCCAGAGAACCCTCAATCCTATTTTCATGCAATGCAGACAGAAAAAGAAGGCTTCTCGAATTCCCAGCATCACAGATTGGAAAGGCCTTTGACAGGAAGTAGAAGTGCCAGCATGATACACAGGACCGCATCTCTGGAAGAAAAAAAGAAAAAAAACTCGAAAGCTTGATTTAAGAAAAATTGTTAAAGGGAAGCAAAAATTCTATTTAATCATAAAATGGAATGAATATTGTTTGGTATAATCTGATTCTTTCCTTTTTACATCAAGTCTCATGACACAGGAAAGAGGCAGTTGTGGTGAGTACCCACCCTGACTACTGACAAATTTGGCAAATCAAAATAGAATCTGTAGATAAATTTGAATTTCAGACAAAGACTTTTCTTTTTTTAGCACAAGTATATCCTATATAATACATGGTACTTAAATGGAAACAATTATGTATTGTTTATCTGGAATTCAAATTTTACCGAGTGACTTGGACTTTACCTGGCAGCTTTACCTTTCATAGCCCTCCACTTAACTGTGTATCCGTGTACCTGTGTGTGTGTGAGCTCTGGCTCCTTTAGATATGGTACTGTTGTGTCTTAGGTCCTTGCTCCAGGGAAGCTATGCAGAGGGTTTGGGCAGGATATTCTTCTCTTTGTGGTATTAGAGCAAAGTCTCTGGTCTCTATGATCACCTAGGCAAGATCACAGGGTGGGACTTAGTAACCCATGCAGGCATGAGCTTCCTTCCTGGGGCATAGAGAACAGTGACTCCTGATATTATTTGCACTGGGCATATCCAGGACTTTAGCAAAAATAGTTATGTCTTGATCTCAAACCTAGAGATCTGAAATTAATTGCTCTAAGATCTGGCCCATTTACTGGAAACAGAAACAGTTAAAAATAAAGAAACAAACAAACAAACCAAATATCCTTCAGGTAATTCTAGTGAGTATAAGAGGTTAAAGACCAAGACTTCAGAACTTCTTGTCTGGAAAGACAGAAGCCTAGTCTAGGGTCTCAACAATCTCAGACCTAGAGAAAGCTGTACACCACTGAGTGTGCTCAGGGTTCCAAGAGGGATGAGAAGCCCAATAAGTCTAATGCTGCTTTGCTAGCTGACAATCACTTATTAATACTGTGGAGGGGTTCAGGTACTTGGATCTGAGAACTTTACTGTTCAGATGATCACAGGATACTTGAGTGCAGATACTACTTCATCCTTAGTCCTGTGCCCTGTGAAATACTCTCTTCTCTTACTCTTGTCTTGGTCCTTAATCTCTTATACTCATTAGAATTACCTGAAGGAGATTTTTTTTTTTATTCCAGTAAATGTACCAGACCTTAGAGGAATTAATTTCAGATCTCTAGGTTTGAGACCAAGACATAACTATTTTGCTTCTGGACTGTAGGTATCAGAGTGAAAGTTTGTTCATTATGGCTGTAACATCTCAGGAAGTCAGTGGCTGAAAGCAAGATCAAGTCCAAGTTTAATATTCAAGAAAGTCATTCTTCTGTGGAGGTATGAGAAGTTGCAGTTCCTACAGAGATGATGCCATTATAGTGTGGGTTCACATCTGTGATGACTAATCTTGGTTGCCAACTTGACACACTGGGATGTGTGAACCCCAGTTGAAGAATTTGCCTCCATTGATTGGCCTACAGCCATGTCTGTGGGGTCTTTTCTTGATTGGTGATTGATGGAGGAGTACCAGCTCACTGTGAGCAATACCATCTGTGGGAAGGTGGTCTTCGGAAATATCAGAAATGGAGCGGGGTATGAATCTGGGAGCAAGCCAGTAGTATGGTTCCTTCATAGCCTCTGCTTTACATTCTGCCTCCAGTTCCAGCCTTGGCTGTCCTAGAGGAAAACTATAACTTATAAGCTAAATAAATCAGTTCTTTCCAAGCTGCTTCTGGATATGGTGTTTATCACAGCAACAGAAAGCAAACCAGGACAACATCTGGGGGGCAGGGAAGACAAGGTGTGAGGAAGATGTGAATCACACATGAACTCAGCCTTACAGTTCACACCTGGATGTGTATGCGAAGGGGCAGAAAGGGCAGGTGCAATGGTGGTTACAAGAATAGTCACTCTACACTAGATAATTGTAGTATACTGGTTATTATCACACATCCCATTGTCTTATTTTACAGAAACTAAAGAGAGTAATAGTAACACTTGTCTACAATTCCTCTCTACAATCTTGTCCAAATCCCTGAGGCCATAATGGCTTCACCATAAGAATTTTCAATTTTCTTAGAGGTAAATTAACCAATTCTACTTATAAAGAAAACTTCAGTGGCAACTGGGACAGAATCTAAACAACACTCCCACTTCTGCAGCTGACCTGAGGAATATTGTTACTAAGCGGGATGGAGAAACACGATTGAAAGCCCCCACTGCTCCGGGTCAGGAGTCCGTGAACAGGAAATTGTGGAACTCTAATACCTACATCACTTATGCGACATTAACCGTTTGGCAGGCAGTGTGCCAAGCACTTCAAATACATCGCCCCACAACCTCATGGAAGCCCTGCCAGGTAGAAACTGTTATTACCCCCATTATGCAGCTGGAGAAAAAGAGGCTTACATGAGCAAATGCCCAGCTGGTTAGAATAAGTTCTGTTCTGATTCTAGTTCCAAACTATCCTGCTGTGGATACTGAAAGTGAAAGCATGGGGGAAGGGGCAGTGCCTGCGTGGACACTGCTAAGTGCAAAGTCATAGTGGCCTCATGTTTCTGTGTAAAACAGGGCATGAGAGAATTGTGTATTCCACGATTTGTGTGTTGGCCTAAGTTTTCCTGTATTTACACAGCAGTGAGTGCATTTCACTTTCTCTACTGATCTCTCTGCAGGATCTCCTGTATCCCAGGCTGGTCTTGAACTCCATTTAAAGGATGCTGTAAATGTTGGATCTTTATATCTCCTACTCCAGAGTTCTGGACATGCAGCACACACCACCATGACTGGTTTATCTGGTGCTAGAGAGCAAACCCAGTGCTGTGTACATGCTAGGCAAGTACTCTACCAACCGAGCTACATCCCCAGCCTCCTCCTGCCCCGTCTTGTCTCTATATCAGCAGTTTTGGGTAAGGAAAACTACCTTGGTGATGATTTTACTTTGATAGTGTCTGTAAAGAGAAGAGGGGTTGGAAGATATTTGCTGTTACTAAGTTTCTGTTATTCTGAGGAGAGACCGTTTTCAGAGGGTGACCTGGTAACAGAGACTGCCTGATGCAGGCCACAGTGATAAGTCAGTGCACAGTCATGCATGGTGCAGAAAGCTCCTGCAGGCAGCTCAGTACAGCCAGTGAGCTTCATCTTGGTTCATTAATTTTTGAAGGGACTGTTCTTTGCATAAATGAAAGACCTGCAGATTCAGAGGTTCCTTGAAGAAGATTTTTTCCCCCTCCCTCTATTGTAACTCTGGCTGTCCTGGAACTTACTCTGTAGGCCAGGCTGGCCTTGAACTCACAGAGATCTGCCTGCCTCTGCCTCCTGAGTGCTGGGATTAAAGTAGAAGAAATTTCTTATGTCTCAGAAAGAAGAATTAAAGATAAAAACCTCAACAGACGCCTTGATTTTGTGGTGTTGGTCTGCATTTTGGGCAGCTTGCAGGGCCACATGCAGTTTGTGGTATTCGATCCTTTGGATTTTTACCTGACTGAGATCTATAGAGGGAACCTATTGATCATTCAGGAGATCTCATTCCTGGACAGCAGGATCAAGTTAACGATGACCTGAGTTTGGAACCACAGGTTGGGGCTTGAGGTAGCTATGAATATGGGATGGCAAACCCCATCCTTGTTGTCCAAGGAAAAAAGAAACATTCATGTAGCTTCATTAAACCAATACATTTCCTATGAGTCTCTGGGCGATTGCCCTGGGAAGCAAAGAGAAAAGAAAGGGAAGGTGTTACCATGCTATGGATTGCACTTTAGTAGTCATTTTCCATGCATTATTTTATTTCTTCTCTGGAGCCTTTTCAAAAGAAGGCATCTAGTCTTCATTTTGTCGAATCTCCTAGGGCTTATGTCACTTATCCCATAACATTTCACTAGTAGGTGGCAGAGCTTGGATGTGAACCCATGACCCTTAGGCCACCCTTGTTTTCTATTATATTACAACAATTCTAAGGGGTGTCCCCTATCTCTGAATAGAATCTCTGGCAAAGCATAAACCCTAACCCACAAATACATTAACATTCACAATTGTGAAGTTTTGAGTGTTTTATTGGATGCAGTTATGAAAATTCCAAGTAGAGAAAAATGTGATGCCATTGCTCGAAATTCCCAAAACAAGGACTCAGAAAAATAGAGCAGTTATATCTGAAGGAATTGACTTTCTCTTCTGGGAAACAAGGTGGTCAGTATGAATGCTGTCTAAACTCTCTCAACTAAAATTAAATTCTAACACCCAGAATGGCTGTTATGTTTACTTGTCCTTATCATCTAGAGTAGATTTGGGATCACTCAGGAAAGACATCACTGGGTGTGTCTGTGAAGTCATTTCCAGAGAGGTTTAACTGAGCAGAAAAGATCCATGCTGAATGTGGGAAGCACCATTCCACAGGCTGGGTGCTTGGACAGAATAAAAGACGAAAAGGAGAAAGAAGAGTGTTCTGGCTAGTTTTATGGCAAGTTGATACAGGCTAGAGTTATTGGAGTGAGGGGAGCCTCAATTGTAGGTTGTAGGCAAGCCTGTAAGTAATTTTCTTAATTATTGATTGATGTGGTAGGGCTCAGTCCATTATGTGTGGGGCTATCCGAAGGCTGATGGTCCTAGTTCTGTAAGAAGGCAGGCTGAGCAAGCCATTGGAGCAAACCAGTAAGATGTACCCCTCCATGACCTCTGTAACAGCTCCTGCTTCTAGGTTCCAGCCCTGCTTAATGTAGCAATGTAATTCAAATAAATCCTTTCCTCCCCAATTTTCTTTGGTTCATGATGTTTCATTTTAGCAACAGAAACTCTAAGTAGGACAGACGAGAAAGTGAGAGTTCATCCTTTCCTCTTCCTGAATGGGACACAATGTGACCAGCCACTTCATGCTCCAGCTGCTGTACCTCCCCATGGTGGACTTTATTTCTCTGCACTAGGACCCAAAGTAAGCTTTCCCTTCTTCAAGTTGCTTTTTCGTCAGCTATCTGGTCCTAGCGATGAGAATAGAATTAATATAATGATTTTGCCTCACTTCTGAATTAACTTAGTCTTATAGTACAGCGCAAGATAGAAAGTGGACATGGACATTCACTAAATCCTTAATGTATTTACATCACTTTTTTTAGACAGACGAATGATTAAACACTAGCACTCAAAGTATCAATTAACAAATAGTTGTTAATATTCCTCTTTTTGGATTTCAAGTACCACCCCTACCTCCATTTTAACTAGGATGAATATGGGTCTTATAAGTATTATATACAGCAGTTTGCTAATTTACTGTGGTAAGAAAAGGGAGCCAGTGGACCTTCAAACCCTGCTGAAAGCTACTCACAAACACATTGTAGTCAATATCAATTTTCCAATGTATTATTGATTTGAAGAGGCATTTATTTCAAAACAAACAGTGCTTTTCTTTGGTAATTTCCATATTGTGGATACCACTGCATTTTTTGCTGACCTGCTTGTTGTGAAATATTATTGACTGCCTATAGAAATAAAAAGAACTTATTTTATGGATATCTTTATTGAACTGAACTGAGAGAAAGAGAATAGGAAATTATAAGAGAGAGAGAATTAGTAACTGTTTTCATCCCAATCCTGTTGCTTGGCGGAACTTAACATAAAATGTGTTCTTAACCCATTGAGACCTTCCTCCAGTTTTAATGGGTTTCCCTTGTTTTTAGCATTCATACAGATCAATTGCCACAGAAGACTGTGGCATCTATTGAAAACCTATTGATGGGGCTATGATTCAGTACCTACCTGTTAAGCATCCATCCACTCATCAAATATGTGTGAGAAGCACCAGTGTGAATGTGAGAAGTGGCGGTCAAGGTCAAGTAGATACGAAGGGAAAGAGGGATGCTCTGAGATTAGCATATCCTTTTGAGCAGGATGGACTTCAAGGCAGGATGGAACAATGGAGGCTGAGTGTCTGGAATTGTACATTGCCCACGTACAATGAAGTATGCACATGTAGCCCAGGGTCCTTGTCTTACTATTAATGCCTCTTCTTGCATTACCCTTTCTCCCACCAATCTCTCCTTCAAGTTATCACTGCTTGACTGGCAGATCCTAAATATATTCTCTATCCTATTAATTCATTCTGAGTTTGGTCTTGGCTCTTTGACTTCAAACTTTAGCATCTCTAAAACAATTAGCCAACAGTCACAGAGGAAGGTCTAGTAATCTGGTTCTACCTCCACCCAATGATACCTGAACAAAACTTGGAGAAGGGTTTGCAGTTGCTTTCTCTCAATTCCACATCTTATCATTGAATGACAGAAAACCTTTCAAAGTAGAACTTAACTATATTTATAGCTAGTAAATTTTTATTACAGTGTAACATACAAGCCCTGTAAGTGTTGGAGGAGGAATATGCTCAGAATATATTATCCACTTGGCATGAAAATGGCCTTGTATGGTAACAGTAATAAAAGCTTCCATACATGTACAATATATATAGGACTTCTTTTAGAAGTAGAATGTATCTATATATCTACTATCTAGGTTGTAAAAACAATTCCTACTACAGATGTCTCAACCACTATCCCCAAGGATCATGATTCTTCTGACTTCTAACATGAATGGTTAGTCTCATTTGATTTTAAATTTTGTATGAATGGACTCATTCCGTACACATCTTTTGTGCCTGGTTTCTTTCTCTCAACATTATGCTGGTGAAAATGTGGCCATGCTGTGAAGCATTATCATGTATTCATTTCTCAGTGCCATTCAGTGTTCTTAATTCATAGCAAGGGTGCTTTATTGTAAAGTTTGTATTCCCCATGAGGCCATTTGAAGACATATCGAATAAGGTCATCTTATAGGAATTTTTCTTTTGTATGGAGAATCTTTGAAAGCGGGGCATATCTGTTTGTGATATATGTAGTGTACCAATAAGGAAGAAAAGCTACTCGGGGGAGAACCAGACAGCTGAGAAGCCAGAAAAAGTAAAAGCAAAGCTTCATCCATGTCTAGAGTCTGTGCTCTTGGATATGGTTTTGAAAGGGAAGTCATGCTTCAATTAATAACAGACAACAGAGTCCAATATGGTGAGAACTGAGAGGATGATACAATCAAATGCCAAGAAATGACTGACAGCTGAAGAGGCATCCTGTGAGCCCCAGTGATTTCTCTTGACTTCTAACTTTATTCATCCAATGACGAACGTTTCATTACAGTTTATCTACGGGACACAGTTCCACTCAGATCATCCTGACAATGACAGGAAGCCACTTCAAATCACTTCGTCCATACGAACAAATCTGTTGTTGACTACTGTTTTTCCTATTTGGGATCCAAACAGAATGATCAGATATCTAGGAAACAAAGGAAAAGGGGGTGGGGGAAGGGTTTCTGTGTTGACAAATCCTGTTTGGTAAATGTAATTTATGTATGTTTTTGGAGAACTTTTCCTGCAATGGGGAGGAATAAACACATCTAAAACTTAAAGCAGAGACAAACTAAAACAATGTACACACCGAATGGAAGTGCGGCCATATACTGCTCTGTCAAGAAATAGCAGTGTTTCTTTTGTTTGTTTGTGTGGCTTGCTTTATGGGGATTTCTCTTTCCATTCTTTGAATCTATGAAAGTCTTGAAAAAAAATTAAATCTCTAGGATGTGAAAAATCCAGAAGCAGTACATATCATTCTTCCAAGAGTAGCTATACCCAGAGTACACCTTAGCTATGAATGAGGGTACAACACCTCGCTGCCTTGGCTTGAAGTTACTGCTGCTATCTAATCTAGATGCTGTTAGGAAACCTACCTCCAGATCTCTTGGGTGTGTCCACTGCTGAGTATGGAATTTGATTTCTAAATTTAGGTTTGTGTGTGTACATGAGCATGAAGGTATATGTGTATGTATATGTGTATGTGGGTATAAGCCTGAGGACAACCTCCGCTGTCATTCCTCAGGTGCCAACTACTCTTTTTTATTTTATTTTATTTTTTTTTGAGACAAGGTCTCTCATTGGTCTGGATCTCAGGAACACAGTTAGGCCAGCAGGCAAACAAGTCCCAGGAATCCACCTTCTCCACCCATCAGGACTAGGATAAAAAAGCAGTGCCATCACACTCAGCATTTTTTATACTTAAAAATCCTTCTTTTACGTGTATGGGTTTTTTTTTTTTTTCCTGCATGTATGTATGTGCACCACATGTATTGCTAGTGCCTGTAGAGGCCACAAGTCGAAACCAGATTCTCTAGAATTGGAGTTACAGGCAGTTGTGAGCTGTCATGTGGGTATTGGGACTCAAAGCTGGACTCTCTGGAAGAGCACCAAGTACTCTCACCCATCAAGCTATCTATCCAGTCCCCTACAACCAGCATCTTTTAATATGGGTTTTGAGGGGTTTGAATTCAGGTCTCTGTGTTTGCAAGGCAAGCACTTTACTAACTGAGCTATCAGCCCATCCCTCCTTTAAGTTCTTATGAATGATATGCCTGATAAATATATGCAGCAGGCCTTTTTAATCAGTGTGCAAAGTGATTTTCTCACAGAGGAAAGAAGTCTTCTGCAAAAATCTTCTGGGCAGAATCATCTTCTTGGGGACAGTTAGGTCAGTCTTTGCTCTCTGGTTCAGGAACTTGGGCCACAGATCTTTAACACAGCTGGAACATCCTGTTTTTACCATCCCCTAAAACCCTAGAAGGAGATTTGTTTTTTTATGGTACACCTCATTCCTTTCCTGTGCCACCATAGAGTGAAGTGCTTTTTCTTTGTCAGAAACAGAAATACAAATGGTCTATGGAGAGACTTTTCTTTGATGATGGGCTCTGTTGGTACTACATAATATACATATATATATATAATATATACTCATATAAATTTGTGTGTGTGTGTATATTCACACACAAGAAAATGTGTATACACACATTCATAAAATAATAATTTATATACATATACACAGATATTTATATACACATATATGTATGCATATATATATGCTAGTATGCATGGTTGTGAGTGTGTGGACAAGCATATGCCATGATGTGCATATGAAAGTCAGATGACAATCTCTTGGATGTCCATCTTCACCTTTCACCTTGTTTGAGAAAAGCTCTCTTGTTGCTCATTGTTAAATATACCAGGCTAGCTGGTAAGTTTCTGGAAATTGTCTTGTCTCCACTTCCCTTCTCCCTTAGGGTTTCTGGGATGACGGATATGTACTTTCAGATCCAATTGTTTATCCATTTTAAAAGGTCTCATTTTATGTAGGTTCTGGGAATCTGAACTCAGGTCCTCACCCAAGCATGGCAAGTGCTTACCCACTGAGTCCTCTCCGTAGCCTGCAAAGAGCCATCTTGTACCTCACTTATGATTTATCTTCCTAAGGAAAACCAGGACTGTTTCTATCCTAGAGATAAAAAATTAACTTAACACAGGTAAAGTGTTCATTGTGGCATTAAGCTCCCTGTGTGATACTGACCTGGGTGTCATGGTAGCTTTATTGCATGTCGGAGTCTCCAATACGTACCACCTGCCTGAAATGAAGACTGGCTTAACAAAGACATTTGCATGAGCAGAATGAGGGGGAAATTGTTTGTGGTTATGCTAATACACAAGTGGAGTTCGAATCCAAGTATTTCCACATAAATAAGGGTTCTGAGCAAACAATGACTATTTTTAAAGTGACATTCTTTTCCTGATATTAGAAGAAATGTTTATTTATTAAATTAGAAAACAAACACCTAGGAAGATGTAAGAAGAAACAACATACCTACATTCCCACCACGTAAGTGTTTAGCTAACATTTGGTGAGATTATATTCTCTTTCTCTTCCTCCCTTTTTCCCTCCCTCCCCAGCCTCCCTTCTCTTCATTCTTCGCTTTCCTCTATTCTTTGCCATATATTTTACTCATTTTACAAGTTTAAACTTGTATTTATGCTGTGCATGGTAAAGTTATATCCTTTCTATTTATTATACTGTGAGCATCTTTGTTAAAATCTTGGAAACATATTAACCAAAGTCCTGTTTCCAGGGCATGAATGTTGCTCTTTGTTAATATTTAAATGAGACATACAGCATTTGTGAGCACACTAATACACATATCTTGGGGCGTTTCAAATTATTTCCTTTAAAATATTGCTGAAAGTTGTTTCTAAAACTTTATAATAAACTCCAGATAGTCTGAATCAATTTAATCTCCCATTTATAATATTCAGGGGTGCACATTCCCAGTGCAACATTCTTAGCACTGGAGATAGTAATTTTAAACAACAAGAAAGTAGTATTCTGAAGGAAGAATAATAAATGTATTCTTATTGCCAGTGCTTATGTTCTGATCCTATTTAGTAAGTTGTCTGCTTATATCCTAATGATTTATATATTATTCTCTCTCTCTTTCTCTCTCTTGAGTTTTGATACAGACTACACATATCTACTCAGATCCTTCTTTTTTCTTAAAAATCATGGATTTCCCCTCTACAAGCAGATATTTCTGATACTTTTGTTTAAAAACTTAGCTGTTAATGATTCTTCCTTTTATTTTAGAATAGCATATTCTCCTGTCCACTATCCCCACTTCCCTCTCTTCCTTTCTGCCCTTCATTTTGCAGTGTGTCAGCACCTGTGGGTGTTGGGTAGGATAGAAATCTAACTTTTTCCTTCTCAGCTGTATAACCAGTTGTCTAAGATGCATTTAGTAGACGCTTTCTCTTTTGGTTTAAAACATGATCTTGGCCAAATTCTGGACTGGTAGAGGCTGCTTCTGTGAGCACACCTATGTGTCACGGGTCCATTTGACAATTCTTTCTTTGATGTCTATTCTTGAGTTTTATAAAGTTATTCATGCAATCATCTGGTAACATTACTCTCCTCATTTGCTTTTTCTTTTGGCCGGCTTCTTTCCTTCTTTATCTATATCAGTATATTTCTTTTCAAGGTTATCTTGTCAGTTTCATGAAAATTAACTGAAAATTAGAACTTATTTGAGAGGAAATACTAATAATATTTGCCCTTTTTTGGAAAGAAAAAAGACGTCCACATTCAGGGTGTGTTCTAATTTCCTCAAGACTGTTTGCTCTTTCAGTCAAGTGGAGTGGTGCTATTCATTTATCGCTGTGGTTATTGCTGATTTTGTGTAAAGCCATTGTGGGGTGTATGTGTTTGTCATTTTATATTGGGACATTCATATTGCTTCTTTTAATTTTTCCTCCCCCCATCTATTTCTTGTGCTGGGTAGTCTTGGTGGAACTTTGAATACTGTATAGAAGCAGTGAGGCTCCATAGGGTTTGTATCCACACCCACAATAATTCAGTCTCCCAGAGTTTCTTCATATGACAGATGTCCAAACTTAAGCATAGGCTTTAAAGGACAAAGGATTTTTCTTCATATATGTGTATAATGCATACATAATTTAATTTTAACCATGAATATTATTTTACTAAAATACTTTTAAATACTTTTTTGATAAATCAAAAAAAGGTTTTTTGAGTTGTTGAAACTGAAGTTACACTTATTTTTAGAAGTCATGTTTATCCAGTCCCGTTTGTTTATATTTGTTTTGAGTGTACTTAGATTTGACATTGATGTCATAGTCTAGATTTTTGCATTTGTATTATCATATCTTGGACCTGCAAATTTGTGTGAATGTGAATGTGCATGTGTGTGTGCATGTGCATGTTTGTGTGTGTGTGTATGTGTGGTTTGTGTTTGTGTGTATGTATGTGTGTGCTTGCAACACACATTCGTATGTTTTTTCCACCAATTTTCAATATGATGGTTATAAACAACATTCTAGAAACAGTCTATTAAGTTGGACTCTAGTATTGGGCATGGTAGTGCACACTTTTAATCCTAGAGCTTAGAAAGCAGAGGCAGGTAAATCTTTGTGAGTTCATGCCAGCCAGGCCTACATAATGAGACCCTGTCTCATAAATAAAAAACAAGCAAATTCTGGTACATTTTACTTAGCATGGGAGTTATTTATTCCTTGAGAGTTTCTGAGAACTTGCATATTCATCTGTGACATTTATGAGATGATAAATATTTACATTTTGAAATTTTTCTTGGTGTTTTTGATTAGTTCAGATAATTTTTCCCCTGTAAAGTTTTGATTCATTTAATTTTCCTTAAAATTTAAAAAGTATCATTGACATGGCAAGGTACTCTGAAGGCTACTGAAAGAGAAACCTGGACACCAAACCAGTCACAAAACCTTTGACCTACAATCTGTCCTGCCTGCAAGATATGGATGCAATGGTGGTGCAGAACTTGTTGGAATGATCAACCAATGACTGGTTTAACTTGAGGCTTGCTCCATGAGAAGGAGCCCATGGTCAAGACTGCCGTCTGGCCAGGAACCAAAGACTACATAGCCCAGAGATCTAGTGTAGAACCAAACAAATTAGAAAAAACATCAATGAAATGATTCCTAATGATATTCTGCTATACTCATAGATTGTTGCTTTGTCCAGTTGTCATCAGAGATGCTTTCTCTGGCAGATGATGGGAGCAGAGGAAGAGACCCACAATCAAACATTAGGTGGAGAGAAAGCCCAAACTGAAGATCTCCACTGGGTCCTTCCCCTTGGAGCTATCAGAGGAAGAGAGGTAGGAAGAATTGTAGGAGCCAGAGGGGTTGAAGACACTAGGAGAACACAGACCACAGAATCAACAAATTAGGGCTCATTTGGGCTCACAGAAACTGAAGCGGCAAACATGGGGACTTCAGAGCTCTGCGTTAGGTCCTCCACATATGTTATGGTTGTCAGCTTGGTGTTTTATGAGACTCCTAACAGTGGGAGCAGAGAGTGTGTCTCTGACTCTTGCCTGCTCTCGGGACTCTTTTTCTCCTATTGAATTACCTTGTGCAGCCTTGATATGAAGGCTTTTGCCTTGTCTTATTTTATCTTGTTTTGTCGTGTTTGGTTGTTGTCTGGTTATCTTGCTATCTTATTATTATTATTTTTTTTGTGTGTGTATGTGTTTGGAAGCAGGCTCTTTTCTGAAGAGAAATGGAGAGGGAGTGGATCTAGGGAAAAGGGGAGTTGGGGGAAGCTGGGAGATGAAGGAAGGAAACTGTGGTCAGGGTGTAGTATATAAAAGAAAAATCTATTTTCACCAAAAAAAGAGAATAAAACATCAAACAAAAAATCTAAAACTTAAAAGACTCATTTTACAGTCTTGTTTCCTTATTTTTAATTATTGTGCTTTACACACACACACACACACACACACACACACACACACACAAGCACATACACTCTTAACTATTTAGATATTTGGCTTTTCCTTTGAAAGATCTATTTCTAAGATTTTTCAGTCTTCTTATCCAATTTATAGTTTTAAGTGAATTTAGAAAATAATCTTTCTTTTGATTTACCTTTTTTTTCTTCTGATAACTAACTTTGATGATTTGTTCATTTATTCTTTTTATTAAAATTTTTAAAAAAATTTTAGATTATGTGTACATGTGTGCACCTGAGTGTGGGTTTGTACAAATGAATGCAATACTCAAAAAAGGCTAAATTGTTAATCAGACCTCCTAGAGCTGAAGTTATAGGCAGTTGTGAGCCCCCCACTATGGATGGAACTCCACTTCTCTGAATGAGCGTTACGCATTCTGAACTCTGAACCATCTTCTCAGTTCCTGTTCACTTGTTTGTGCATTTAATAATTGTATAGCCAAATACAGGCCCAGATTTCAACATGGAAAGCATTGCCGTTGAAACACAACAGTTTTGCACATAATTTCTGCTTACTATAACTTGTAAGCAATAATTTTAAAAGGTTTAATCCTAGTATTTGAACAGTTCTCAGTATTGTAGGCAGCTATATCTTCTTATCCCTGTGTTTATTCAGATTTATATCATGATTTAACATAGATGCATTTTCCATGGCTATGTTAGCTAGTGTGAGAGACACGTCTACAGTGGGGTCCTGTGTAAAATTTAGACTATGGGGCATGAGAGAAATGTTTCTTCTAGATCTATGCAGAGAAGTAAATGAGGCCTCTGCTAAGATAGGTGTCAGGCCAACTGACCCATGTTAGGTGCATTTGTAAGAAAATGGTAGCCATGTAGCTGTACGAGGATTCCTGAGGAGATGCTCAAGACCTTTGATCAGGTCCTTCCTTTGGTGAGGAAGCTGTGTATGTGAGGAGCCCTTGGGCTGCAAGGAACATCAAGGAGGTACTTAGAAGGAGCAAATGCCTGCCTGTACAGGTGGGTGCTTACAGTAGTCACAGCTGGAGCCAATGGGATTTTATATGAAACAAGACTGACCAGTTTAGAAGAAATTTAAATTTGGACTATTAGTTATTATTTAAATATTATTTAATATTTATTACTATTACTTTAATAATTTAATAACTATTACTATTATTTAAAGTTTTCTACTCTTTTGACAATATGACCAGCCCGAAACTGGAAGAACTGTGGACATATATTCTGCAGCTATTGTGTGGTCCTCGGCCTTCTTTTGTTGTCATGGATTTTGCTATGATTTGTTGATGAAGGCATGTGTGTGTTGATCTAATTGCAGATCACTCTCCCAATCCATCTGAATGCCCTCTGGCCTAGTTAGTGCATTGTTTACACTCTCCGTCCCCATTTCCTTTTTGTGTGCATACATCTTGGCTCAGCATTTAACCTTTATCCTGACTCTGTTTGAGTTGTAGTGTGCATTTTGTTTTTTGACCAAACATAAAAATCCTTTGTCTATTAATGAAGGAGGGAATCAGAGTAATAGTGATTTTCTGAATGGGTCTGGCAGTGGACATCATTCTTCCACTTTGTTGAACAAAACAAAAGCATTGTTCCCTCCTGCTTTTATGGGATCCCAGCATTTTCAGGGAGCTACTCAAGCAACGCAGGAGGAACTAACTCCATTCCAGCTCCCAGTTCAAATATAATCGCAGTCACATTTTGTACAGTATTTAGCCCTAGATTAGGCCGGGAACTCAGTTATGGACAAAATATTGATAAAGAAAAAGATTTATGAATCTCTGGAGATTCCTAAGAAAGCTATGGGAAAGAGTATTCTCATACTTGCCCTGTTTTATCACATCTGGAAACCATCTCTGGAAATGTGGTTGATAACCAGCTTGCTGCCTGTCTGTGAATGGATCCTCATATGACGACAGAGGAAAGTGATGGGAAAACCTGTGGTTCTTGATGCTCAGCCATCAATTGGAGCATCCTTATTACTCCTCTGCCCAAGGCTCAGGGAACATCTCAGAAGAGGAGGTGAAAAGAATTTAAAAGCTTAGGGGTAGGGAGGAGTAATGAGAAACTCTGTCTTCTGGATTTATGAACAAGGTCCGCTTAAGATCAAGCTAGCTAAAGTTTACAGCACAGAGGCAGAAGTGCCCAGGCTCACTAATAGCCCATGTTAGATGCTGGGTATAATCAGTCTTTTTTGAGGATGTAGCCACTGTGGGTTTCCCAAGCTCCATTTGATGTCCCTACAACCACTCTCATAAGACAGCACTAACTGAGAGAAAAAAGAAAGAAGAAAGAGAATATGGAAAGAAGGAAAAGAAAAAGAAAGAAAAAAAGACATGATGTTGGGACAGAAATGGCTGTGGAAATATGGGGGATTGCAGTGGAGAAAAGGGGGGGTCAATTTGATCATATTTTATTTTATGAATATATTATATTCTCAAGAATAAGAAAACTATAAACTAGGTAGTTCTTTATTGTTATCGATGTCATTTAAAATGCGATTTTCTATTAGAGCACCTCCCCAATACAATGTACCCACTAGCTCTACTCTTATTTCATGTTTTTTAGTGTGTTCTTTTTATGGTTTTCTGCTATTCATATGCATATGGTATTTTACTTGCTGTTGCTGTTTTCTCTTGTGAATTGCTATGCAGATATTTGATTTTTTTTGTCTATTTTATTTTATTTTATTTTATTTTATTTTATTTTATTTTATTTTATTTTATTTTATATTTGAAATAAAACTCACTCTCTAGTCTAGGCCTGTCCTCAAAATTGCAAACTTGCAAAATTGCAAGATTTTTTTTCCTTTTTTGTTTTTCAAGGGAGAAGAAGTTTATTTTGGCTCACAGTTTAAGAAGGGAATGGAAAGATTGTAAGAGGCAATGGATGACTACAGGAAATAGCATTCTCCGGACACATGAACTTACAGTGGCTCTGACAAGATATACAACACCTGTGCAAGCTCAAGCTAGAGAAAAATATTCCCATGATGAGTGGAGGTGGGCTATAAACGTCAAGGCTTGTCACTTCCCTCAGCTTAAGTGCTGGAGTGGCAGGACGGTGCACCTTGCTTGGGCAGCATCTTCCTAAGTGTTGGAGTGAAGGCACGTGCACCTTGCTTGTAAAATCTCAGCAGCCTGCTGCGTAGATGAGCCACTGTGTTCGTATAGATCAAAGCCATAGGATGCACACTGAGCTCTTTTTTTTGTATCAGGCAACCTCCCTAAACAATGTGTGTGCCCTCATTCACTTGATCGTCACTGCAGCCTCAGAACCACAGGACAGAAGTGAAAGTATCCTGCCCAAGTCAAGAAGAAACTGTCAACATCCTAGCCCAGATCGGGAAATTAGTACAATTTTACTTCATCTTATGCTTTTAGCTCTCCATTCACTTCCTGTTTTTTTTCTTCCTTTTTTTGTGGTTAATGGGGAATTTCAGAACTAGCAGATTAATAATTAATCATTTTTACATTATTCATATTCTTTCAACTAAAACTGTTTTAATTTTGTCTTGAACCCACTTTCCTTCAGCCATTTAGACTCAGCTCTATGTTTGAATGACTTCTGGAACTTGCTACCATTTCCTTTGAACCTCCACCTTTTATTCTAAATTATTTATCGTAATTTATTATTGCACTAACTAGTATGTTTTAGGCCAATTTTATTCATTGTTTTCATACAATAATCATATAGTCACTTGTAGAAGTTCTGAGGAAAATAGTATAAGTATTTCTTTTGTGCTTTTGAATATTTAGTGTTTTGTATGCCTGGTATTCTCTTTTTTTCTTTTTATTCCTGATGATATTGTTTGTTTATAACAAAGATTGATGGTGACTTTTTTTCCTTTACCCAATTAATTGTCATTGCATAAGTGACTCCTAACACTATCCTCCTTCCAAATATTAAAAACATGTGGAATTAAAAACACTTTGTTTGATCAACCTGCAAGAACTGATTTCACCCAGATATAAAGGCAGAGAGCTTTTGGTAATATTTACACAGTGTAATCTATTAATTTGAATATCTATCTATCTATCTATCTATCTATTATTTATCTCCCCAGAAAACAATCTTAGAACTGTATGATATTATGTATGTAGCCATGTGACTATTCTGGATTTTTTTAAATTTAAAAATTTAAATACACTGCTAAATAGGTTACTAGAGACCCTCAACACTTAAATGCACAATAGGTGTTGTATTAGCTGTAAATATCTGCCCAACTGGAGGCTAGGGTAAGTGATCTGGTTCTTTTCAAGGTAGAGTAAGCTAAATCATGATATTGGGTTGGCTGGGTGAATTAAACACATTTTCAGGTTATGATACTTTCTGTTTAAATGCATTTATTTACTTAAAGTGTTCCTCCAAGATGAGATGAGAAATACCTGCTCCTGTAATTACAGACTATAACTATAATGTTATTACTGGAAAAAAACCCCGAGAACATATATAGAATGTGTCAGCAGTAGATTCTGTGGGTGGATGAGGGACAGGTCCACAGCAAACTGAGATTTAAGAAAGAAGACACCTCAAGAAGAGTTAACACCAATACTCCTCAAATTATCCCACAAAATAGAAACAGAACGATCATTGCCCAATTCATTTTATGAGGCCATAGTTATCCTGATCACCAAACCAAATAAAGTTTCAACCAAGAAAGAGAACCACAGACCAATTTCCCTTATGTACAGATGCAAAATAATAAGGTACTTGCAAATCTAATCCAAGAACACATCAAAAAGATCAAGTAGGCTTCATTCTAGAGATGGTTCAATATATGAAAATCAGTGAATGTAATCCAACATGTAAACAATCTGAAAGAATAAAATCTCATATGATCATCTCATTAGATGCAGAAAAAACCTTGGACAAAATCCAACACCCTTTCATGATGAAAATCCTGGAGAGGTTAGGTATACAAGGGACATACCTGAACATAATAAAGGCAATTTACAGCAAGCTTATAGCCATCATCAAATTAAATGGAGAGAAGCTCAAAGCAATTCCACTAAAATCAGGAACATGACAAGGTTGTTCATTCTCTCCATATCTATTTAATATAGTGCTTGAAGTCCTAGATAGAGCAATAAGAAAACTAAAGGAGATCAAGAGATACAAATTGGGAAGGAAGAAGTCACAGTATTGTTATTTGCAGCTGATATGATAGCATACATAACTGACTCTAGAAATTCTACCACAGAATGCCCTACAGCTGATAAACACTTTCAGCAAAGTAGCTGGATACAAGATTAACTAAAAAAAAACCAGTAGCCCTCCTACATACAAAGAACAAATGGAATGAGAAAGAAATTAGGGGAACAACACCTTTCACAAGAGCATCATATAGTATAATGCATCTTGGGGTAACTCCAACCAAGCAAGTGAAAGACTTGTATGACAAAAACTCCAAGCCTTGGAAGAAAGAAATTGAAGAAGATATCAGAAGATGGAAAGATCTCCCATTCTCATAGATCAGTAAGTAGTCTTCAACATAGTGAAAATGGCCATCCTACCAAAAGCAATCTACAGATTCAATGCAATTTCCCTCAAAATCCCAACACAATTCTTTACAGACCTTGAATGGACAATTTTTAACTTCATATAGAAAAACAATGGACTGGAGAGATGGCTCAGCTGTTAAGAGCACTGGCTGCTCTTCCAGAGATTCTGAGTTCAATTCTCAGCAACCACATGGTGGCTCACAACCATTTGTAATGGGATCTGATGTCCTCTTCTGTCATGTGGGTGTATGTGCAGACAGAACACTAATATACATAAAATACATAAATACAATTTTTAAAAAAATTAAAAAGAAAAACAAAAAAGCCCAGAATATCTAAAATGATCCCAAACAATATAAGAACTGTTGGAGGTCTCACCATTCCTGATTTCAAGTTGTACTACAGAGCTATAGTAATAAAATCTACATGGTATTGGCACTAAACAGACATGTTGATCTATGGAATTGAATTGAAGACCCAGAGTCCTGAATGCATTGGCATAGGAGATGACATTCTGAGCACAACATCAATATGACAGGCACTAACATCAGCAGTTAATAAATTGGACCTTAAGAAGCTGAAACTTTTCTGTAAGACAAAGGAGGACACCATCAATTGGACAAAGTGGGAGCCTACAGAATGGAAAAATATTTTTACTAATTCCAAATCTGATAAAGAACTAATATCCAAAATACATAAAGAACTCAAGAAACTAGATATCAAATAAACAAACAAATAATCCAATTAAAAATGGGGTACAGATCTAAACTGAATTCTCAATAGGGGAAACTTAAATGGCAGAGAAGCACTTAAAAGAACTGCTCAACATACTTAGCCATCAGAAGAATGTAAATCAAAACCACTTCTAGATCCCATTCTACTCCTGTCAGAATGGCTAAGATCAACAAAACAAGTGAAGGATCATGCTGGTGAGGATTTGAAACAGAATACTGCTCCATTGCTGGTGGGAGTGCAAACTTGTACAGCCACGATGAAAATCAATATGGTGCTTTCTCAGAAAGTTGAGAATCGAGCTTTCTCAAGATTCAGGTTTGCCACTCTAGGGCATACACCTAAAGAACACTCTATCCTACCACAAGGACACTTGATCAACCATGTTCACGTTCAGCAGAAGACAGATAAAGAAATGTGGTATTTTACACTGTGGTATATTTACTTTTACAATCGAGTATTACTCAGTAGTTAAAAAATAATGACATCAAGAAATTTTCAGGCTAATGGAAGGAACTATTAAAAATCATTCTGAGTAAGATAACCCAAACACATAAAGATAAATATATTCAACTATAAGTAGATATAATCTATAAATCCAGAGAGGCTAGGTGAGGAGGAAGGGTCTATGGGGGATACATGAAACTCTCTAGGAAGCAGATATAGAATAGATTTTATGAGCAGATTGGAGGTGGGGGTGGGAATGGAGGGTGAGGGAGAGGGAGAGACTGCTGGAATTGGGGGTCCTATGTGGAAAGGTGTGGAAATGTAGTGTAGTGAAAACTTTCTGAAATCTATGAAGGTAATCCTAATCAGGAGTCCCATTAATAGGGAATATGAAGTCTCAATTGACCATCACTTGTAGCCAGGCAAAGGTTCCAAATACCTGGACTGGGTTGCATTCAATTGAATTGTTAACCAAGAGGTCCTATGGAAATCTTCAAACAACCCAGGCTGTTGCTAAAACAACAAGCTGCTCTCCACAAACTGACGGAGGAGCCTCATTGCTGGAGACAATGTCCATACAACTCACTGAACATGGAGAAGTCAAGCTGATAACTTATGTGAGGTCTTCACCCCTATGTTCTAGTCTTTTTGGTGAGGGTAGGTAATCTGCAGGCTCAAAAAGAGAAATATGGAAACCAACCTAGTCACAAAACCCTTGATCTATAATCTGTCCTGCCTGCAAAATATGCTAGGGACATGGTGCCAAAGAACTTTTGGAGTAGCCAACCAATGTCCCAAAGAAGGAATTCATACCCAACACTGCTTGGGTAACCACAAACCAGAGACTAGACAGCCCAGAGACCTAGGTAAAACCAAACACTACTAGTCTAAAAACGTATTTGTGAAATGATTCCTAATGATATTCTGCTGTACTCATAGATTAGTGTCTTATCCAGTCATCATCAGAGAGGCTTTCTCGGGCAGTAGATAGGAACAGATGCAGAGACCCACAGTCATCCATTATATGGAGAGAGGAGAGAGGATGGAGAGAGAATCTAAATGGGAGGTCTCAATCAAATACCTCCCACACAGAGCTCAAGGAATCCAAAGGAAGAGAAGGCAGAAAGATTGTAAAAGCCAGAGGGGGTGAAGGATATCAGGAAACAAGGTCCTCTGAATCAATTAAGCAAAGTGCTTATGCACTCACAGATACTGAAGCAGCAAGCACAGGGCCTACACCAGTCTGCGCAGGTCCTCTGTGTATATTTTATAGTTACTAACTTAGTATTTTTATGGGACTCTTGATTATAAGAACAACTGAGTCTCTGACTCTTGTGCCTGCTCTTGGGACTCTTTTTCTTCTGTTGGGCTGTGTGTCCCTGTCTAACTTTGGTATAAAAATTTCTGTTCATCTTACTATATTTTATTTTGTCATGTTTGGTTATTATGTCTTGGAAATCTGTTCTCTCTCTCTTTCTTTAAAGACTTATTAATTTATGTATATGAGTGCTCTGCCTGCATATGCACCTGTATGATAGATGGGTGTGAGTCAGCATGTGGTTGCTGGGAATTGAACTCAGGACCTCTGGAAATATAGACAGTGTTCTTAACCACTGATCCATCTCTCCAGTCCTGTCTGTTCTCTTCTAATGAGATACTGAAAGGTAGTGGACCTGGAGGAGAAGGCAGGTGGAGGGAAGGGAAACTATAATCAGAATGTATAGTGTGAGAAAGGAATCAATTTTCAACAAATGGGGAGTTTTTTTTTTTTTTTTCTTTTTAGAAGACACCTCTGCAATAGCAGGCTTGAGGGCCGTGTATGAAAAGGTGAATTTTCCCCTCAGGAGGAGGTTGAGCCGCCTTCCCAAGCTTGTAGCTTGTTTTTTATTTTTTTCTCAATAGGCTCAGCTACCCAATTAATAATTATTTACTTCAGCTCTAGAACTCAACAACCTGGTGGAGATTATTAAAAAAGCTGATTCTTACAAAGATATATTAATCACTTAGTACTCTTAGTTCCTACCATATTTCTCATTTTTTCCCCTGCGGGGCTTTGGAAAAAGTAAAATTCTATAATTACATAAGTGCTGGTATTTTTTTTTGTTTTTGTTTTGTTTTTGACCTGACACAGGCCAGAAACATCTGAGAAGAGGACACTTCAATTAAGAAAACTCCTCCATCAAATGACCTATAGGCAAGTCTGTGGAACATTTTTTTGATAAGTGGTTGATGTTGGAGCTCCTAGCCCACTGTGGGTGTAATACCCCTGGGCTGGTGGTTCAGGGTGCTATAAGAAAGTAGGCTGAGCAAGCCATGGGGAGCAAGCCATAAGCAGCACTTCTCCATGGCCTCTGCTTCAGCTCCTGCCTCCCTCCAGATTCCTGCTTGAGTTTATGCCATGATCTCCCTCAAAGATGGTCTGTCATGGGGACACATAAGACAAACAAACCCTTTTCTCCTTAAGTTAATTTTGTTTATGGTGTTTATCAGAGCAATACAAAGCTAACTTGGAAAACCTAGCAAGAGGCAAGCCTGGTGAGGAATTAGGACAAGCTACCCTGAACTGGCAGGTTGCTGGAATGTCAGGATTCCAGTAAATTAAACAAGTCCTTTTCCAGCACACCTCCCATCTTTTGATAAATAAAGAGACAGAGAACTCTTTTCAAGAGAAGTCACATTTGCGACAAGGGAGTGCTATGACACTGAGGTCGAGAGATGCAAAGAATAAGCGTGGGACCTCCGTAGGCTGAACTCAAGAGAGCAGACTCTAGAATTCTCCCACCTAGTCTACCTTCTGTGCCCAGTTTCTTAGAGATCCCATAAGATTTTGCTTCCCAAGTGAGCCAATTTAGTGAGAACATGTTTTCCTATTTTAATTGCTCCCATAACTTCCGAAGAGTGTGTGATTCTCAGATTACCACACTAAACTGCTGTCATTCTTGGCAACTGCAGGGGAAGCTCTTTCTCATGAGCCCTGTAGTTTGCTGTGGGTAGAAACCTGAGCCAGACTTTTAGGAGTTTGGTAGACAGAGCAATTTACTAACTGGTATAATATACATAATGGTGGCATTCGTGCTTTTACAAGAACAAAGAGACGAACAGGCTGGAGTAGTAGACTTCTGCATGTGCTGTGTTCAGGAGTTTCTTCTCTTGCTTTAGGGGCAGGTACCTTATGGATCCTTCAGTGAAGCGGTTCTCTCCCTACCCACAGCCATTCCCATTTCCTGACTTTATTTCATGTTCACACTTACCACATCCTACAAATATGTGGTGGGATGCTTTCTTGCTTGCCTATCTTCCCCTATGGAATGTATTTCAATTATTTTGTCTTTCTCATTGTCTGCAGTCAAATGAAGATAGTACTCACAGAGGAGACCTTCAATGAATGCGTTTAATGTGCTGACTTAACCTCTATATTAAATCCAAAATGACGGAACATGACTTCCACCATGTCAGTGTCTGGCTTATGGTAGAAAAGCTTCTAGACCCACCTTGCAGTCAAGTTTTGTAGGTTGGGGCCAAGGGAAGGTCTTTTATTTTTAACCCATGAAGGATAATGTTTGTAACTTGGAGCAATGTGACAAGATAAGCACAAATACATACAAATCTTGAGTTTGGGTACAAATTACAAGTTCTATAAATAAAATGTAGGAGAAATGTTAGTTATACAAGAATTTGTGGAGAAAGTATGTTTCCCCAGACATGAATTAGCAGCATGGACTTCTACTAAAAAGTATAAATGGGTCGTGTAGTCATGGACTATCACATCCAATGACATACATAGTACCAGCATTCACTGTAACAACAATCTATGGTACGCTAGCCACAGATTCTGAGAGTTAACTTGTTCCAGGATGCAGACTTAGGATATGACATAGCAGAGTGTATCACACTACAGAAACTTTTCCTGGACAGTGAGGACCTTGATGCCCTGTGTGGCTCTGAACATATCTATGACTTTGTGGTGGGAGGCACATTTTAAGGTAGACAAAGTCCAACCAGTGGCTTCATAGGGAAGACACTGGTATGGTAAGAGATAAAGGAACCATAACTTGCAGGGAACATTTTAAAAAAAGGGAGTGTTTAGGATCAAGATGATGGGAGGTGGAGGTCATGAATGAGAGGACATGGAATGGAAAGGAGCAGACCTGTCCTGTGTGGCTCCACATGGCATATTTGAAAGAACAGATGGAAGTTACAGTGAAGCAGATTTCAGCTTGACACAAGTACCAACTGTCTGCAGATTAGAGGTGTGGCATGCAGCTCTTGAACTTCTCCCTCCCTTCCAAGCTTATACAGCCATCTGTCAAAGATGTTGGTTTCAGGAGGAAGTCTTACCCGCCTCTGAGAGTCTAGGATTATCCAAATGAGTTTAGAGTGTATTTGAAAGAGAGGTAAAGACAGGGTAGTTTTAGCACTATTTGCAGAACTTTCTGCTCATTAAGTATCCAAGTCCTCTGCTGGAGCTGGAGCTGGAACACTTTTGATGTCAGAAAGGAGAATTTTTTTTCCTGAACATAATAAACCTCTTTTAAAATAATAATTCTTGGATAGTATTCTTGTATCAAATTCACATCAGGATCTTCCCTATGCATTTGTAATTATTCCTTGTAGGTACCAATTGTTTTAGCCTACCCACCCTTCCTTAATTCTGTTCCTGAGCCAAGGCTGTGCTTCTTATGTCTTTTCCAAACCCTCTCAAGCCTTGGTGTATGTGGACATTGTACATATAAGAGCTACATGTGATTATGGCAAATAAACCTTAAGGAGTAGAAAAAGAAGAATTAATCCCATCTGACAACAAGGAGAGAGAGGGATGAAGCTGGTTCTAAGTGCATTCCCACAGGCTAGAAGACACTGGGTCTTCTCTAGCAAAAGATGTTTATTTTCAGCCTCCCACCAGCTTCATGGTGTAGAGAGCCTCTAAGAGTGCTAGATGAAACTGGATTCTATGCCATCTCACAAGGTGCTCAAAGAGAAGATCAACTCTTGGCATCAATCTTGACAAACTGCTTCCTCTGAAACGATCCTTCTGTGGTTCTGAATTCTTACAGTCAGAACACTGGCTTCCAAGTTCTGCATTTTCTGAGATGTTCTACAATCAGTTCAGCTCCTGTTGTCATCATTTGGATGGGAGTACTCACCCATGGGATGCCAGTGGCCTGCTGCTCACTTGCTTTCTGCCAGGTCCCACCCTATGTTATAGTATATTTACTTCATTCATTATTTACACTTTCATAATTATACTGGGCATCTCATAGAAGGGAAACTGAGTCTAATATATTTAAATACCCTTTCCACACAACTGCTAAATGTTAGAGTCTGGATTTGACTTCAGTATCTGTACTCTTAACCAGGCAATACCATTTGTTGATACTCTCCATCTATAGTAATTATCGAATTCTCACTCTCAGGAGAAAGCTGAGCTTAGTGGGGGAACACTGTGTATGTTGAAGGAATGATTAAGGAGATGTTAACTGTGAATTAAACCCTATTCTTACCATAAGTCAATTGTTAATCTAAAATTTGTTCAGATGGCTAAATACAGTTCTGAGTGATATTAAGGTCACCAATAGTATTTTATTATTTTCCTCAAGTCAAATGAAACATGTATCATTGACTAACCTTCCTGCATTCCTTCTCTGGCCTTTCCTTTCTTTTACCTCTCTCCTCTTCTCAAGTATCCAGTTATTCTGAAGTATTTCTGAGAATCTGGTACTGTACTATACACAAAAATACGATGAACGGATTTCAATCTATATCCTCAGGGACTATCCAAACTGGAATCTCTTAAAATAATTATTATTCATTGTAACTATGTTTAAAGAGAAGTTTTCCCAACCTAGAGTCTCCAAGATCCCTATTTGGCAGGGTACAAAGTAAGTATACTACAGGAAATAATTATTTTGTATTAAAATAATTTTAGAAAATGCTAGGTTAAAGAAAATTAAGTGTTTTTTTTTTTTCTTACTGGGAAATTTTCATACCATTCTAAATGCTAATGAGCCATGTGGATTTCTAAGGAAGGCAAGGAACATACTTTCTAAACCATTTGACCTCAGATCCTTGCTTTTATTGACATATTTAATAAATATTTTCACTCTTCATTTATCATCTACCCACTCGTCTGTTCATCCATTTATCTATCATCCATACACATTCATACACATACATACTTCCTTCCACCTACCCAGTATTCCCTGAGTACCGACTATGTGCTAGATATTGAGCTAAGTACAACCTGATATACAGCAGGGGGAAAATTATGTGTAGCATTGTAGCTGAGAGAAAATGATCAAGAAAGCTATCAAATGCATGACATCATCAGAATGCAGTAAGACTCACATAGGAGATAAACATGGTGCTATGATGAAGAGGAAAAGCATGATGATCCATTTAAGAAATATATGACAAATCCTCTATGATTAAAAGACATTCATGAAAGTACCCGAGGAAGACAGTAGCCAGTTTTGCAAAGAGTGAGAGAAAGAGCCATCCAGGAAGAGGAAATAGTAAGTGCCAAGTCCCTGGATTGCAGTCTTGGCGAGCTTCAAGAGTTGAGCGTCCTCCAGGAGTGTAGGTCTGCTTATAGGCAGAAGGCTGGACTCAACACATTAAAACAATTAGAATGTCACCCTCATAAAGTTAGGGGGTTGTAGGAGACTCTGGCAGCACTAATTCCAAGCTCCTATCCAAGGATGTTTGGCTCTTTAAGGCATGGGGGTGTCCATAGCGATTGACTGCTGCAAGGATTTTCTCTTTAGGTAAGAGGTCACCTTCAGTCCCAAACAGCTGACTAAAGTACTGTTTGTGACATTTCTCTTTCATATGAAATGAGGACCAGTGGAAATTAAACACATGTCTATGTTTTTTAAGGAGAAAACTGCTTTCAGAGTTGCAAATGCCAGTGTAAATGATTGAAGGTGATGACTTCAGCTCCTTCCTAAACTTGGGGAACATGTCTGCAGGAGAAATTGACAAAGAAACTAGTGGCTTACTCTTGACTCTGTGGCCAAGAAGGGGAATGTGACTGACCCTGATCCTTGAAGCTTGACTGCTTTGCTCCTAGAGATTTCATCTTTCAATTCTCCCTGCAAGATTAAGCATCCCCAAACACCACTTTTTATGGTCTGTGCCCTGGTTCAAGGAGTTAAAATGGATCTTCTTTACTGTCAAATCAACTGAAAACCTCTCAGCTAGCAATCAGGAATATCCATTATGGCCATCATTTTCTCCTGACCGACCTTCTGCCTTTCCTTTGCCCCCTTCACCTAATACACACACAGAGACACACAGACACGCAGACACACACACACACACACACACACACACACACACACACACACACACGGGAGGGAAAAAAGGGGTGAGATATAACCACAAAGGAATTAAGATAGGTTTTGGGTATCCAGCCCAAGTTTTAGTTTTCTTTCTGCTCCTGGTGAGTATCATATTCTGACTCGAAGATCTTTAGCATATTCATCTGCATTCATGGACACCTTGCTCTTAAAAAAAATTAAAAAAGCAGTTTCCCCTAATATCCATTTCCTTATTTGAACTTCCTGGTACTTATCTAGATATAGCTGCCTTTGAAAATGGAAAGCTTTGGCACTGGGGAAATGGCTCCACTGGTAAAGTGTATGCCACAAAAGCATAAGGACACACAACGTACATGAATAAATACTAAAATAAAAAATAAAAACAAAAATTGAGGAACATTAAGAATCTAGAGTACATCCTAGCTCTTGGTAGAATCCCCAGCACAGACATTGTAACTGCCTCTACCCCCCCCATTTTACAAGTCGTTTGTGTACCCTTTCTCCTTTGCAGTATAGATAATCCAAGTTTCCAGGTTCAGTGGCAGTTGGGCCACTCAGGCTCATTTTCTGGTGTTGCTGTGGCTAAGAGAAAGGAGCAAAACATTGATTCTGGTGCTCAGGCCTCCTGCAAAAATGGCTGGGAAGGTATGCTGTGGTCTGGTCCAGCATGGGTCACAGTTTTGACCCAGATGTCAGCATAGGTTCTGATTTATCATGGGTACTTGTATCTCTTGAAACTCAGGTTGAAATTTTGACTTTCAAAGAAATGGTGTTAATAGGCAAAGGCCTTTGGGAAGTGATCAGAACATAATGGTTCTGCTTCATGAATGGGCTTATGCTCCTAAGAAAACTGGCCAGATGGAGTTCCTGTGCTTCTTGTCTAAGTGAGGATGGAGTGAGAAGGTATGTCTGAGGAAGCAGGGTCCATCCAGACACTGGGTCTGCTGGCAACTTGATCTTCAATTTCTCATCCTTCAAAATCAAGAGACACAGATGCTTGCTGCTTTTGAATTGCTGTGTATAATATGCTCAGTGGTAGCTCCCTTGTAGCAAGACCCTGTGTTTGATCACCACTACCAACAGTGAACCAAAGGAATTGATTGAGACTTAGAAAATTTGGATGAAAAGCAGAGATGTTCTTGTAATCCTGCAGAAAAGTGTCATTAATAGCTCACTTACACTGTGTCATATGGCCACCAGGAACAGCAAGCAAAACCAGAACATATTCTGTGAAAATGGGTGGCCTCCTTCAGTAACTTAAATTAGGATTCTGTTGCAGGATGGAAGCAATAACTACAAGCTCCTGTAGCCTCTTCTTCTCTTAGTCATTTGCCGTTTTATGGTTCCTCCTTCCATGGGAAATGCTGTTAGCTTGGAGAGTGAAACTCTTCCTAACCTACCTGGGACTTGACCTAAGGACTTCCTAAACTCCAGCCACAAACAAAGTCTCTGAGTTCAGTCATCTCTGACCCTGACTTCGGTGAGAAGTCACTTGCTGACAGGATATTAAGTCAGAGTCACCCTGCCCTCAGTCCCATTCATCAGAGGGATTGACTCCAACTTTCTTGTCATTTGAGCATAGACAAAAATTTAGTATTGCAAATATATATTTCCCATCTTCAGTTATAGAAAAATTACTATTGTTTTGGCTATAGGCAATTACTTTTTAACTCTGGCTAACTATCCCCTAAAGCTAGCCACCAACAGATCCTAAGCTCTGACCCAAAGTTACTCTATCATTGTGATCAATGATATCATTATGAACAATTTCTACCTTCCTCTGATCACTACTGGACTCTTTTCTTAGTCATTGATAGCTCCATTCCCGACAAATTATAAAAGTAAATCCTTCTCACAAATGGAACCGAAGCCTCTTGCTCCAGTCTAGAACCATAAACTTGAAATATTCTTAACTTGCAAGAACCAGCGTCATTTTTTAAAATGAACAATTTCAATACACACAGATGCCAAGAACCCTGCACCTTGCATCCCATGTACTTGTTTCATAGCTCCAGAAAGCATCACTCTTTGGTCCATGTTTCAGGCATGACCAGATTTACTCCTCTGACCTTCCTCTTCTGCTTTTTCCCCAAGCAAATAGACTTTGCCATTCTCTACCATCTGCTATTTTGAAAAAGATAAACAAATTGTAAGTAAGATACTCTATCACACATGAAACTTAACACAAGTTCATTATGCACAAACATTTCACAAGAGGCCATGCTTCTCAAATTGTTTCATATGCAGAAATTTCCAATTCTTTAAAATTAAATTTATTCATTGACAAGTTCATATAAGTATGTAATGTGTTTTGTCATATTCAACCCTTGTTCTCTTCTATTGCCTTCCTCTTATGGCTCCCTTCCCTCTCTATAAAGACCCCTCCTATTTCCATGTCTTTCTATTTATGTTATATTGAGTTTAACCATGGATATGGGTGGGGGTATCCACTGGAGCATAGGGATTTACTGGTGTCTACACCCCTCTTCCAGGATCCACCAACAGCTAATAGTTTCCCAGGGAATCAGGGAGCCCCATGAACTTCTTTCTTATCCATCACAAAATGTTGACAAACCTAGTGTTGTGAGTGTTTTGTTAGCTGTTCAGTGAGTATACCTCAGTAGTAGTAGATGTGCTTTTTAACTTTATAGATTTCTTGTTTGTCATTATTGATTTTATATGCTTTGGTTTCCTTGTAGAAACAATTATTCAATAGTTACTAAATTAACTATAGGGCCATACTAACCCTCAGCTCTGGTCACAAACTTTCATAGGAAGATGGCTCTGATTATGAGAGATGCAAGCCCAGGAGTAGGTTGATAGGGACCTGGAGTATAGCCATTAACAGTATCAACAGATAGAACTTTCACCTGCCAAAAATCTGTTCTTCTACTGCTGTTTCAGACACAAGGCCTAAGAGTAGGAACAATGGGATCAAACAGCTAATGCATGTGTATGAAAACTCTAGAATTATGTGCACAGTATATAAACTGACGCTGCCCCTGCCACTGCTGGTCTGCCTAAGGCAACAAGTTTCACATGGGATAGAAAGCCATGATTGCCAAGCTATGTTGGTAATCTAGGCAATTTTATCACTTAAAATGGTTTAGAGAAATCTAGTGGTTTAGAAATCTGAGGAGCATCTTGTTTGTGGCAGAAGCTTCCTGGTAGATCTACCCTACAGAGGACTGATCCTAATCCCCAGGAGTCCTTACTTTGGGTGATGACCACACTGCAGATTTTATAAGCAGCTGGTTTATATTTGAGAGTTGGGATTTTAAAAGCATTTGGCAAGATCAATGTTGAATAAAGTTACAAAAAAGAGACGAGCAACTTCAGCAACTCTACATTGCCTGTAGGGAGGGATGCTCAAATCCCTTGGCTGACATTCAAGTTTCTGTCCATCATAGTCTTGTCTGTTTTGACAACCAGATCTTCCTGTAATCTATTGGAATCTTCTCCAGTCAGACTGAGCTTGCTACTTCCCAATCAGCCCACATGTTTCCCATTTCTTTGTATCTGTTCATATTATTCTCTACTTTTGGAATGCTCTTCTCACCTTTCTGTGCACAAGCCATCCAACTTGAGCATGATGATACTTAGAATAAACTGGAACTTCAAATATGCTATAGGAGCTGGGTCTATTTGAATACATAACAAATAAAATATTTCTTCAATTGGCTGGAATTTTGTATATGAGTACATGTGCCTCTGTGCTTGTGTGTGTCTGTTTGCATAAGTACAAAATGTTTATGTGTGCACATGCATGTGGAGGAGCCTCAGGAGTTTCTCCTCAGGTACTGTACACCTTGTTTTCTGAGGCATGGTCTCTCACTGGGACCTGGAACTCTCCAATTAGGTGATACTGGACGGCCAGAAAATCTCAGAGATCGTATTGTCTCTGTCTCCATGGTGCTGGGATTACAAGCATGCACCAATTGCCTAGTGTTTCACATGGATGCTGAGGACTGAACTTAGGTCCCATGCTTTCAAAATAACCATTTCACTTGGGCCATAACTCCAGAAACATGAATAGAATCATGGAGCTAGAACATTTCCCAATGCTTTCTCCCTGGAGGAGGGTAATGAGGTGGGAAAGACCTGTGACCTGGTGTACTTACTATGGCTCATGTCACCCACAAAAGAAGCTTGGTGGAAACAGGGCAAGCAAAATCACACATGCGATTTGTTACTAGAGCTGGCAGATTCAATAGTAGAAGATATTTATTTTGGTTTGAATTTTTCTGGTTTTTTGATACCATTTTCTCTCTCAAACTAGGTCATTTGAATTATCTGCTGATAGTTCAAATCTGTAGATAATTTGCTTTTACTCACATTCCTAAGAACTAATTACCTGTACATATAAAATGATGAAATCTCATTATATTTTCTTTTAAAACTCTGACATGCATTTAATTACATTAGTCAATTATTACCGTACATGCTGAGGATTTGCTATTGACCAGCTCATGCTGGAATATTTACTGCACAGATGTGTTACTTTAATTAAACAAATGTGATTACACACATATCAATTTTTATTTGGTTTCAAAGCCCAGAATCTAAAAGTGATGTAGTTGGCAGAGCTATGTGGTGTGGTGCTGGTTCCCAGGAACTCAGAAAGAGGCCCTTCACAGAGGGAACACTGAGTGCCTGCAGCTCAGTGCAGGGAGCTTCAACCACAAGTGAGTTTTCTTGGTGTGTAAGTGTCATTGAGTGGACTTAAGCAAGGAACAAATAAACTCACTGTGAATCTTCTTTGTACATCTTTAGCTTTGCTGTATCCTACGTTGAAATGAGGTAGCAGGCTTGAAGGACCTTTAAGAAAACTAATCTAAATTGAGAATGGGAGTTGATTTGGAATGGACACTTGATTAAATAGGCCAATGGGTATTTGTCTTTAGACTCAGGAGTTCGAACTAGGACACTAGAATATTGGATTTGATCTCTTGGTCTCCTTTCTTCCCCTCACCCTACTGCCAAGCTGTGAGTTTAGAATTCAGTCTGAACATCTCTCGGTGCCCAGTTATAGTCAAGTGTGTTCGAGAACAGCACAAAGACTTAGTTTAAAAGTTTGAATTCATTTTAGAAATTGGAGAAAGGCAAAATGGAAGGGAACCCCAATGATAATGCATATTATCATTGTAAATGATATTTTGTATTGTAAATGCATATTATTTAGTAAATAATCCATGGCACTGTAAATGCAATAAGCCAATGCATTGGTCAACAAAGACTTCCTGAGTACTGGCTTTAGGGAAAGGAAGGTGCTTTCTCTCTGGAGTGTGGACTGGTTGTTTTCCACACATGTTGCTTCTCAAGCAGGTGTTTTCTCTCTGGGATGCATAGGTATGGCACCTGAAGAGCTAATCCAATTGGTCAAGTCAATCAAGGAATCTGCTTAGACTCCCTCTAGGTCTCTGGGACATAGGCAGCCTCTCTGAGGATGACATTAGGGAGCAGATGGGGTGTGATGTATCCCGATTCTTTCATTTCTTCTGAGCATGGAGAGTTTACTGAAATGCTGAGGAGCTTGGCATCCACTGGAGGGGCAAAGTGACAGTGACCTTGTGAAAGGAGATACAGGGATGTTTTATTTGTTTGTTTTTGCAAAAACTGAAGAGTTTAGTGACCTTTAATATTTATTGCCAACTTGACTACATTTAGAATCACATAAGAAATACTTATTTGGGTGTGTCCATGAGAGTGTTTTCAGAGAAGTTTAATTGAGGAAAAGAGTCATCCTGAGTGCTTATTCTTGAGGTGAGGTGAGCTGAATACACAGGTCAATGGGGGCACAATCCTATGGGCTTTGGTCTGAGACCAAATAGAAAGTGAGCTGAACACTGGGATGAATATCTCTCTGCTTCCTGACTGTGGTGACAATGTGACCAGTTGCTTTGTTTGCTGATCCACGCCTTCTTCTCAAGATAGAATCAGATCCCTTAGTAAACTGAAAACCAAAATCAACCATTGTTTCCTTCTTTGGATTGTTTTTGTCAGTTTTTTTTTTTTCCTTTCACAGCAACAAGTAGCTAACACAGTGCTTATTCTTGAGGTGAGGTGAGCTGAACACACAGGTCACATGCAGCATCAAAACATTTCACTTTTGCTGCTTTCAGTTTTTTTTTTTTTTTGAAACAAGGTCTCACTAGGTAATTCAGGCTGCCTCAAATTCAAAATACCTGTGCCTCAGCCTCCAGGACACTAAGATTACTGGAATGTGTAGTTATGTTTCAGGGCAGTACTATACTGTCACACTGGGTTTTAACCTCTTTTCATGAAAAGTTCTCATGTAACAGTGATGACAAAGTCCATGTCACTGTGTTGTTACAGGGATTGTGAACTACATAGATGTGACATCTGGAATTTTGTAGGTTCTTGGGAAATTGCTGATGATTGCCCTGGTGGTGATAGAGCTGATATGGGTTAGCTCTGGTAAAAGGTTGGTTTTATTTACCATGCCTGTTCCTTTCTTGCTTTTAGCATGCATTGGCTCAGTCCCAGCCCAGAAAGAAGACCGAAGAGGGGCACATTTGCTGAGCTTTGCAAGGAAGGTCCCTTTAGCTCTCTCAAAGTAAACTGCACAAGGGTATTGAACTATGAAACAGGAAGTTTAAGAGTCATGTCCAGGTCTTACTTTGAGCTCAATGTTTCTGACATTGATTTCATAAGGAAGGAAAGGCATGCATCACCCACAGAGATATTATTTGAAAAGAGGAATATGGAGAGGTCAACGATTGAGACAAACGAGGAGTGGAGGGACTCTTGTGGTACTCTCCAAGGGCTAAGAGTATGTTGAAGCTGGGTTTTGAGCCCCACATTGCCCTTAGGGTTTGAAAATGGCAGGCGTTCACTGCTCCACACCTTATACCTGGCCTAAACCCAGCTAAATTATCAGATATTAATATTGCCTGCTTCACTGAAGCAAAGATACTTTGTCTGTCCTGCAGGCTGAAAACACAGGCTTAAACTCCATACACAGATGAAGCCACTCCCAGCATCCTTGTCCTAACCAATGGGCATTCCCAGGGTCACTGGCTCCTCCCCTGCCTGTAGCCCCAATAAATTCACCTGAGGCCTTGCATTAAACTGACTTTTGGCTACCTCTTCCTGGCAGTCTCAGGAGTGGTTATTTTATCCTGTTCAGCTCTTAGAAGCCCCCGATTGGATGCCCAGTCGGACAGCAAGACCCACACCTTCTGGGCCTTCCTTCGGGCTGCTTGCGGAAGTGGGCCCTTTACGTGGCCAGTGACGGGGTTACTGTAGGTGGGAGGGAAATGAGGCTTGCAGACAAGCGAATCCTGCTGCGGACTGAGGGGGTGAGTGAGAGTCCATCCAACTGACCAACAGAAGCTCATTTCTGTTTGCTTGGGTGATACACTGCTGGGATGCTGTTGCAATATGGCTGCCTCCCTGAATGCTCCTGGATTATCCTACCAAAGGGGTCACCATGTTTTTATATGGAGTAGATTTGGGGGTTTTCAAATCATATGGCTTGAAATATTGATCTTCTTACCCACAAATGGATGAAGCATTGATCCCTTTACCCACTAGGGGCAGAAACATTGATTATTCCTTTATCCAATGAGAGCTGAAACACTGAACCCCCTTTGCCCATCAGGAGCTGATGTACTGACTTCTTTACCCATCTGAGGCTGAAGATTTCATTAGGTTCATCTCCCTTTAATATGACTACCACATAAATATTATAATTTCTATGTGTGCCATGAAGGAGGCAAGCTGTGACATTGGCTTAATTAAAAGAGCTATTTCATTGGGTAGTTTCAGTTTTAGTGTTGTCTTAGTATATAAAGTATTCTTAACCTGGCCTAATATTTGAGCCTCAATATCCCCATTAGAAAAATTAGAATGATTCTTACCCTACTGTTTTGCTGTAAGGAGTCATTGAAACCATGCAGGATAGTGTCTGAAACATCACAGATACTCCAAACTATGAGCTGAATGCACCACTTTCATTGTGGAAAGTGTTTGAATTTTATTTGTTAAGGAATACAAGCATTTTCTGGCTTTCCACTGTACTCACAGTGGCTAGATGGAGTCAGTCAGGAGTTAACTTAGCTGTTAAGTTTGAGCTGTGGTGGTCTCTTCTATATTTCTGTCTGTTCTACCACAGAAAACTTACCTGACCTGGTCCCCACTACTTGGGGAGTCAACACTGGGACTAAGTGCCCTGCTCTCCTCATTTTCTTAAAGGAACCCAGGACTCAGCTCAGGCCTATTTCTGCATCCTATCCCTACCCAGCTCCCAGCTGCTGATCTCATCATTTTTGCCAGGACTGGTCATAATTAAAGTCAGATTTGTAGGAAGAAACATGCATGCACACACAGGATTGGAGTCACTTACCTAAAAGCAACTTCTTTTTTCTTCTGCTCCAGTTCTTCAGCCTTACTGAGAAGCAGGGTGGGGAGAAGAATCAGAGCTTTCACGATGTGTATTGAGGCAAAGGCACACTGAACAAGTGACAGGCAAGAAGTCCTCTTCTATTGTGTTCCATCAAGGAACTACCTCAGGCTGGCAGCCCCAGGTTGCCTGAGTGGGGTCCAGTCCGCAGGGAACTCTTGGTTTCTCCCTTTCTGTAGGGTGGGTCACTGTGAGTTGAACCCAGCATTGTGGGGGTGAGGGCTGGGCTGCTGGCCCACTGTATTTCATTATGTATTCCTTCATTGTTTCCTATGCAAATTAAGTTAATGAGAATTAGGAACATAATGGAGCCCATTCACTGTTCTAGTCGCTGGAAAATGGGTTTGACTACCAATTTTCCATTACAGCTGTTTTGTAATTACCGTGGAATACTCTGAATTCTAATGGAGATGCTGAGCTGCCTGACAGCCTCTTGACTACTTTTTTTTGGAAGGTTAAAAAAAAAAAAATGAAAGAAGAAGAAGAAACTCAAACCCTATAACTTGAGAGCTTTTCCACCACAGTGCTCAGGTTTGGCTTTGGTGACTGAGAGCTACACTTTTACAAAAGAGCCAATGGTTGGATTAGTTATATGGCTGGGTCACAGTTGTCTTTGACCTGTAAGAAATCAAAGGGGAGCCTAGGGTCACAGTTAGAAGCAGTCCTCTGGAGCAGTCCAGAGCTAAAGCTCACTGCATTCTTTATCTGATCTTACTTGAGATACCATCAAACATCTCATGCATCTGGTGCTGAACTTGGAACTGAAGATGACAGTGGTTGCCATTGTCTGTTCACTGTTTATGATGAGCTGCTAACATTTTTTGGGAGTCCCATCTGAGACAATAGGTTATACTGGGAAATCAGGGTCTCCTTTTAGGGGTTTCAGTTTCATTAATAAAAGAATTTCAGTTCAAACTCAAACCAGAGGACAATTTTATTAGAATTTAAAAGCAAAACTCCAGGGTAGGCAAGCTGTAGATCTCAGTATCTGACCAAAGGAGAAGGAATAAGAGAAGGGGAGAAAAGCCAGGCTATCTGAGTTAAGCCAGCCTGGAGGTCAGCCACATGGTAGATAAGCAAACACATGACAGGGAGGGGAGTATCAGAGGAAATTAAGAAGCCCAAAGCACCAGAGAAGAAAATGCTTTGCATAGAGGTAGAAGGAAGAAAAGGAAATATTTCTCTGCAGAGTAATTCACAAAAAGTGAGCAGACTTGAAAAGCATCATGACTATGGTGCTGTAAGTTGCTGTACTGGGGAGAGGGAATTCTGGGTAGGAAAAGTTCTGCCTATCTCTTTATTATGGCTCACCATGCGAAAACTTGCCTTCCTAGGGGTGGTTTGGTTTCCTGAAGAGTGGTCTGAGACAGGTCATTGGCCGGCCCAATTAGAATGTTATGCCTCTATCTGGACTAGAGATTTTACCCTCTTGACTAGAAGGAAATAGTGGCCCTTTCCTGCTTTTTCAAAAGTGCTATGAACTGGGTGCCTTGAAACAGGAGAAACTTATATTACTTGTAGAGGAGCCCAAGATCAAGAGGCCAATGGATGTAGTGTCTGGTGAGGGACAGCTTCCTAGTTCATTGTAATGCCATATGATGGAAGCTCCTTTCACATGGCGTTACTCCTACCCGCAAGCCACTAATCACTTCTAAAGACTCATCACAAATTACTACCACATATGGATTAGACTGTCACCACATAATTGGAGGAAATACAAGCACTTTCAATAACATTCCAGCCTGCCCCCCTAAAGTCCATGCACATCTCAAATGCTGTTAATTCAAAAGCCTGAAGTCCAAAGTCTCATCTAAACATTGTCTAAATCAGACTAGAAGTCTGAGTCATCCTGAGTCAGATTTCCTCTATAGTCATGAACCTGTGAAACCAAGCATGTTGTGGGCTTTCAGTGGTGTAACAGAGATGGGACAGGCAGTTCATTTCCAAATGAGAGAAATAGGACCAAAAGAAGTAACAGGTTCTGAGCAAATCTAAAACCCAACAGGGCAAATTGCAGGAGACCTTATGGCTCAATAACCTAATGAAGTAAGAGACATTAACTCTGAATCCAAAGGGAGTTCACTCAAACACAAGAATATAAAAAAAATATTCTTGTTCAAGGTAGCATAGTCAAGGAGTGGAGAGTCAGGGCTCAAAGCTGGTGGTCTAGTTTCACAGGTCATGTCTGGCACTGTTGGAAAATTTATTGTTTTCTGGGGATGGAGATAGAGGGAATGTAGAGGAAGAGAAAGAGGGAGGGGGAAGGAGAGAAAGGAGGGGAGAGAAAGTAAGGGAGTGAGAAAGACAGAGACACAGAGAGGGTCACACACGCATGCACATACATGCACAGAGACAGAGAGAGAGACACATATATACATACACACAGAGACAGAGTCAGAAACAAAAGAGATAGATAGAGAGAGAGAAAGAGAGAGAGAGAGGCATACCCAGAGACAGAGGCAGAGAGGGACAGAGATAGTACTGTGAGATACCTTTCTGCAACTGTGTGGAGTCAGAGAGACCCACTCCCAGAGACAAAGAGAGACAGAGAGATCTGTGGGTCACCTCTTTGGAATGGTATGGTATACATTTCTAGTAAGAAAGACTACAGCTCAGAAGGAAGAATTGGGCTAGCAATGCAGTTGTGAGGTGTCAATGTGTAGGGCCTAAAATGGTACAAAATCTCTCAGGAGTGGTGAATGAGAAGCTATGGACAAAACCAGTACTTCTCTGATAGAATTAAGAACAGGGCATCGGAGAATGCACAGAGACAATACCCTAAAAATAGGGTGAAATAGGATGGAAATGAGCAGTTGCTATCGTCTTTCTCCAGCACTCTGCTTCAGCTTCTATGATTCTTGCATTGGGCATATGTCTGTGTGGTAATTTGAATGGATATATATATATATATATATATATATATATATATATATATATATATATATATACTCATATATTTGAATGTTTGGTTCCTAGTTAGTGGTCTGTTTTGGAAGGATTAGTAGGTGTGGCAAGTTGGAGGAGGTATGCCACTGGGCTTTGAGGTTTCAAAAGCTCACGTCAAGCCCAAACTACCTAGCCCTCTCTTTCTTCCTTCTGCTTGTGGATAAGATGTGAGGTCTCAGTTACTTCTCTAGCACCATGTCTGCTCACCTGCTGCCATGCTTCCTGCCAAGATCATGGACTAAACCCAGATATTGTAAGAAAGCCCTCAATTAAATGCTTTGATTTGTAAGTTGCCTTGATCGTGGTGTCTTTTCACAGTGATAGAACAGTAGCTAAGAGAGTCTGGATGCCAAGATGGAGGTGAGATTTCTGCAGGGCAGTCACATCACCAGAGCAAAAGGATCAGGGCTGGGCAAAGGAGGTAGTGAAGCTTCAAATCCCTTGAATTAATTATTTTTTAACTGCCTTTGCAATTAAAGAAATGCACGTGTATATTTTCAGTTGATTCTCTAGGGATTATACCTTAAATATAGAAGTTCACCAGGAAGTATGTGAGGAAGCTCTGAGAAGGGACTAGTTTCATTTCCACACACATTCCCTGACAGTGCCTGAAAGTTATGACAATAATAATAATAATAGTGATTATTATTACTATTTTCATTTCAGTTTCCCTTACTATACTGGGAGGCTGAGATTTTCAAAACTGTCAAACCTGATTCCTTTTGTTTATTTACTTATTTACTTATTTATTGTGTGTGTGTGTGTGTGTGTGTGTGTTTGTGTGTGTGCGCGCAAAACGTGGAGACCAGGGGACAACCTCAGGTGATATTCCTTAGAGTTGCTCACCTTGTTTTTTGAGACGAAGCTAGCTGGCAAGTAAACATTAGGGATCTTCCTACATCTGCTTCTCCAGAACTTGGATTAAAAGAATGCACCACCATGCCTAGAATATTTTACCTGTGTTTGGGGATCCATCTTAGGTCTTCCTGCTTGCACAGCAAGTATGTCAGCTACCATTCTAGACCTTGGCTTTTGGTTCATAGTTATCCCCTTAGTTCTTGTCTCTCTTACCTTATTTTGAGCTGAGGCAAGAAGTCTGGTGATGCTATCAACACTTTGGTTATCACAACAGCTGGATAAACAGGTTCATATCTTTGAAGTTCTATATTCCCTTAGGCAGATGAAAAATGGCAGAGCTTTCTGCTACTATACCAAAGACTTGCTATATGCCATTGTCCAGACTATGGTCACTTCCTTCTGAGTCCTTCTTGGCAGTATTCTTCGGGTCTGTTATCTCTTCAGGGAAATTTACTGTCTCTTTTGTGCTTCTCAAAAATTTTCCAGCCTCTACCCAGTGTCTACTCCCAAAGTTTTAAGTATTATTACAGAAGCACACACTTGTGGTACCAAATCCTATACTATTAGGGCGCAGTCAGAGAAGCAGAGCTAACAAGAGACATGCACTCATGTGTATGTTATAAGATTGATTACCATGTCACAAAAACATGAAAACTGACTAAGTAGTTTCTATGATGTTACATTTTTCTCATGGGCTGTTGGTGACCAACTCTTCAAAGGAGGTAGCTGGAAGGGAAACTCATAAGAACACTATCGACCACACATACAGTCCCACAAACATGGACTAAACCCTGTTTTTACACTTCTTGCCTATAACATCAGTGATGGGATTATTCTTTAGAAGGTTCTTCACCTTGGACCAAAAGATGAGCTACAAGGTCCAAAGAGGAATTGAAATAAGGGAAAGAAACTGGCCACACAGCACCTGCCTTAGGCTGTTGAAATGGAACAGCCAGCAACACACCTGAACTGTATAATAGTTGCTTGCTTCTTTCTGTCTTGAATTCATTCATTCATGAATCTGTGTGGCTCTCCTTTCTAGGACATTGAGAAGGGAAATTCTGGGTGATTTAGCTAAACCTACCCAGTGGACACATTATGCAGGCATTGTACTTAGGCTCTGTTTACACAGCTGCAGTTATCAGTGTTGTTTGTGTAACTCACTTCTTTCTGGAGGGTCTGTCTCTTGCCTCCTGTCCTTGCTTCACTAGCACCTTACCAGTGACTATCACAACATCTCATACTTACACTCACTATGGCCTCAGTCATAGCCACGACTGATGGATATTCACTTGTTAACTATCTATCTCCTCTACTGGACTTTGACCTCCTTAAAGTAATACACACATTTCCCCGTGTATGTCTAGCACATACAAGGTGATTAAAATTTGAATGAGTAGAACAGCCATGATTTCTCTATTCTGTAGTGTGCTTTCAGAAAATAATGTTTTAGCTCATGAGACATCTGTAAAGGCAAACTGTGCTGAGGTCTCATTCTTGATGGGCTATTATAGAAGTTCTGGAACCTTGGGCCTAGCCATGTGAGTGTCAGAGGGCCAGCAAGGCCCCTCACTATCAACTCTATGCCATGTCAATGTCTTTTGCCTGTAAGCACCCAGGTCAAGGCTTCATCAAGATCTTATTCTGATGAATGGCAACTTAGGAAGCCACAAGCAATGGTCACAATGATACACGGATACACTGTTCAATATGGTATTTAGTTGAGGATGTTGTTTCCCTGAATAAAAGCATTTATTACCAAGAAAGGATGGGAGAACGAACATTGAGTATTATCACCTCTCAGAGACCTGAGCCCCTGTTTCTGTCAGAAGCCAAAAGATGGCTTCAACTCTGACTCCTTGGGGTTTTTTACAAGAACAAGTAAAATCCAAGTTGCCAACAGGTATGGCAGATGTCAAAGGCATGCTCAAAAACGGCCTATCAGAGAGGACAGGTGGTTCAGTGGTTATGAACATTTGCTGCCCTTCTAGAGGCTCCAGGTTCTTTTACTAGTACTTATACAGTGGCTCACAACTGTCTGTATCTCCAGTCCCCAAGGATATGATGTCCCTTTTGACTTCCTCAGGCACTCACAGAAGTGAGGTACAGACATACATGGAGGCAAAACATCTACCTATACACAGAAAATAAAGATAAAGGAATAATGGCCTACAGGGGAGGTTTGGTCATTCTTTGTTTGTTTGTTTGTTTTCAATTTTTATTAGTTCTTGGAGAATGTCATACAATTGTATTAATCACATTTAACCTTACTCTTAGTTCCTGCCAGATCTAACCCTACTTCCCTATGAGTTGGGCTGTTCTGAAACCACTTATAGGATGTCTAGCTATATGGCATGTCCATCCAGTAATGAAATTTAAAGGCTGACCCATAGAAATTTCTGAGTGCTAAAGATAAGATATGGCTCAGGTTGAGTATGTGTTTATATCTGCTGGAAATGCCGAGTGAGAAAATTTCTGGTCTGTGTCAAAAAGGGAGACAGACACCAGCTTGAAAAGGAAAGAGGACACAGCTACCTCTCACCAGGACCCAATTCACACCCAGGGAACATTTGATCTTCAGGCTCTGGGAGAAGTTTAATTGAAATGCAAAAACCAAAGGTCAAAGCCATGTAAATTTTAAAGGCCATTTTTACTATTTGACAAGGAACAAACTGTAACTTTATATTGCTTTTAGATGCAATTTTGTTCAGTGAAATTAGATTATACTCAACTAAAGCACCTTCTTTAGAGCTTTTAGATTAAATATTAGAACTTATTAGAAGGACCTTGATTTCTTCAGTAAATACTAAGGAAAATATTTGGTGGGAAATGCAGCTGCCTAATTTGCATTAATACAAATGAGAACTATTAAGCTTAGTTGATTAGCATATTCATATGTACTGTAGTCCCCATGTATTTAAAATAGATTCTGCTAGATTCTGATTACAGACTTTGGGTATGTGTAATGCGGTGAACCCAGGCTTGGTGAGAGAGTGCATTGCTAGCTGAGGGGGGAGGGCGATGATGACAGAGAATCATTTCTCTTTCTCTCTCTCTCTTCTCACTCTCTCTCTGCATATTGGTGCATGTATGAACATTTGTCTGTGTATAAGTATAAGCATATATTTACCAGTGTGAGTATAGAAGTCAGAAGACAGCCTGGAGTATCAGCTTTCTTTCAGACAGGATCGCTCTTATGTTGTTTGCTGTTGCATATGCCAGACTAGCTCATGAGATTCTGGGGATTTGCTTGTCTCAATCTCCCACCTCAATTTCTTCTACAACCCTGCAGAGCCAGCCTGTTCTAAAGGTTCCTAGAAGATGAACCCAAATAGTGACTAAGGATAGAACCTAGGTTTCCTGGGTGCAAGATATACCAGAATTCCTATGTGTGTGCTTCATTCACTTGCTTGTTCATGTCCTGGCCTACTCTCCATGTGTTTGTCATGTGCCCATCAGAGTTTAGACACTTGAACTGATGGTTACTAAGAAAAAAGGCTACCCAAGAACAGGAAGCCAAGCAATAGACCCCTATTCTGTGGCTTAGTCCTTTAATTCCTACAAGAGTTTTCTAGAGAAGGTGCTCTTATGGTGACTAGGTAGGCACTGAGGTCAGGGTAGAGATTGATGGCTACTCATATTCTCATGGAATCTGCAGATGACCCCATAGGTAAGCCAAGGAAGAGTCCTTGTGTTTCCTTAGACATTCCATCTGAGTTTCTGTTTACATGACTACACACTGAGGTGACATAGCTGGTCAGTGAGTGGTTGGTATTAATATATGCGTTGATGTATATGGCTTGCAATGAGAGCCACCATGATTGAAGGTTGGTGCTCCCCTGGGAGCACAGCATCTATGTCATATGGATACTTCTTTACCTACATATGTGTCCAGGCCTCAAAGCTTCCAGAGCTTTGGGTGACTGAGTATGTGAGATGGCTTATGATCTGAGGCCGATGGGAGGGCAGAGGCAACAGTACAATGTCTCCTGTTGACTCAGTTACTTAACCTTACTCTGTGTGCTGTCACCTACCTGGGACCAAACACCTGGAGTTCTTTACACACTATATTCTGAAAATGAAGAGACAGGAGCTTCAAGACTTGCCGAAGTGATGCGATCCAAAGCAAACAGCATGCCCTGGGACCACACACTGATGGATTTCTGACAGCCTGACAACATTCTCTAACCTTTATTTATTTTCCATAGATTCAAACTGCCTTCCATGTGTGTTGTGAATATATCTAACAGACTTTCTTAAATCTGGGTATTCTCATTTATTCTTAGACTTTTCTAGACCATAGAAGTAGAGCAATGAGCAGAGAGACAATACCTTTGGTCCAGGTATAGCTGCTAGGTGGCAAATCTGAGCAGCAGGGTTAAGTGGACAGTAACCAGCTGCTGTCCTGAGACTAGGATCATCACTGGTGAACAGACTGTGTAATACAGAACATCTGAAAGACGTAAGTCATGGGACATAGGTTATCTGGAGGAATTATGTAGATAGACTGAGGACACAGCTGGCAGGAAGTTATAATGTGACCAATGCAGGGAGAAGTAAGATGCAGGGGCAAGAGGAACAAGCCAGAGTGGAAAAGTTTGGATGAGTTGAGAGGACACTGTAGTGGGGCCTTTGCAAGGAAGGAAGGGATGCTAGTAATCACTTACATCCTATAGGGCCCATGGCAGGGTGGGATGCATTGGAGGTTATTCAGAGTGGGATGCTATTGTCAGGGGGAGGGATGAGTGGTGGTAGGTGTTAGGATGGTGAGGCAGGGGTGTGATGACTTGCTTGTGAGTTTCTGTACCTAGAAGTTGTGGTGTGACCCAGGGTTCAATGGGAGTGGCGAGCTCATGCTTTTCTTTAGAAGCAGAAGCGGGGCTATGGTAACTGATGATCCAGGCAGAAAAGGAAGAGACAACATGGTGGAGCAAGCTAGATATATATTGGCTTCAGAGCCGGCAAGAGCCATTGGAAGATTGGGTGGAGAGGGTGAGAGAAAAACAGAGCTGAGTGTGAGCACCTGGGAGATGCAATGACCTCTGCTAAGGTGCTGGGAGGTTGTGAGGAGTAGAAGAATCTCATTCCACCTATTGTGACACTGACATTGTGACCTGACCCTGAGTGGAGATACCAGCTGCAGTTAGAACAGAGGTCTTCAGGGGAAGTCCACAGCACTGGAGACCAGGACTTGAGGAAGGAGATCCCTGAGAGAGCCATTGTAGACAGGGGGAGAGGGCAAGGGTGTACTCTCAGGTTCCACACAATGTGCAAGTGAGAAGGACCAGCACTGGGAAAAAGGGCCAATGAACAGACAGAAGGGCTGGGAAAGTAGCTTAATTGGTAGAGTGCTTACCTAGCATGTGTATCAGATTCAAGTCCTAGTGCCAAATGTGCATGGAAGTACACACCTACAGTCCCCGCACTCAGGGAGTGAAGGTGAGAGGATTCTAAGTTCAAACTCATCTTTGGTTACACAGGGAGTTCAATGCCAGAATGGGTTATAAAAGTCCCTGTCTCTAAAAATGAAACAAACAATAATGCACGCAGAGAGGTAGAAACTTGGTGCTGTGTGGTATCTTAAAAGTTAAGTCAGAGGAACACTTGTAGGGTTTGTCAGAGACTGTTCAGGCTTTGTCTACTGGAACAGTGACAAACTTTGAGAAGATTTAGTAGGGTAGGAAAGAGGCCAAGAGATGTCATCTGGAGACCTGACAAACTGCTGGATCATGAGCACTTGTGTTCTGGATGGGGTGTGGGAAGGAGGGAGGATAGAACATGAGAAGAAAGAATGTCCTGAGCTGGGCCCAGAGCAGCCACCAGGAAAACTATGTGGCTCTCCTCGTTCTATGAGTCACCTACCTTGAGGAAAAGATCCCCAACTGTACCTGCCATGTACCAGACTCCCTAGAGTGTAAGAGGAGGAGGGGAGGCAGCAACAGGACCTCTAGGGAGATCACATGAGAACTGAGGACTTGGAATCAGAAGCCAGATCTAGCTTCTGCCTCTGCAGTTCAGCCTCTCTGAGCCCTTGTCCTTTGCCTCCACAGTGGAAAACTTTATTTCCTCTGGCTTTTGTAAGAGTTAGACAGAGTGAGTTATATTGGAGACAACTATGGAGACCTAGTTCACAAGAAAAATCCATGGCTTTTATTTCTGCCCTTGTAGTTTTTGTCATCTCTTCCAATTTAAATTGGAATGGGCAGGGGACTTGTTTTCTAAAGAAAAAGGAAAACCAGCAGGGGAAACAGTGACTGGTTAGGGAGAGCTTAGAGAATTTCATAGAAAAATAAGGACTCGTCTGAAACTGTAGGAAGTTTCTGGCTTCCTGTGTAAGCAGGCAGTGGCACTGGAGGACTCCAAGATGGTGGGGTCTTTGTGATTCACTGGGGCATTATACATCCACTCTGTGAAGAAGGCCTTCTCCCAGTGGATCCCTTCCAGGAATTGGTGGATAAAATAGGATAGGAAATAAAAAAAAACATATAAAGCAGATATCTAGATATTCTTCTCATGCCCAGTGTTTTGAATTAGGAGCTACAGCCTCCTTGTTCCCCTCCTAATGCTGATGGATGCTGGCAGAGGAAGTTCATGTATGGGGCAGTCTGTGAGCTCCCTGCTGATGGGTAGTCACAATGGGCAAGTACACCAGCCTGTAGTCCTCTGGTTCATGCATTCCATGTCAAGATTGAGGGTTATGCTGCAGTTAGGACAACCCAATGTCCTAGCATGGACATTGATATATCCATGTCCATGATATGGACACATGCAAAATATTCACAAGCAAGGGAAAACTGTGAAGGAAAATTAATGGTGTCTGCTTCCTGTCATCTGACTGTATTCAGAGGATGGTGCCCACCATAAATGACTTCTCCCACTATCCTGCTTCCAGATCAGACTTTCTAGTGGATCCCTGCAGTGCCCCCCTGGAATCAGATGACCAATGTGGAGCTTCTCTTGAGAAAGCACAAATAGGGGTGCCTCTGTGCAGAGGTATGGCCCAGAGATATGTATTTGAGAGATGCCTCTGGAGTGGTGAGTCCCAAGGCTTGAAAGAGAAGGTTGGCAGGTCAGGCTGAGGTCCTGGGGTGCCCCGATAAGGGAAGGAGCTCATCTTTGTGTTTCCTCATACACCTGTGGCGAGCACCAGCCACGAAGATGGTAGCATCCATGTCTACACCATAGGTTTAGACACTTGGAGTCACAGTCAGCCCTGGCAGCTGTCACTGAATGTCCTGATCCTTCTTCAGGCAGATGAACGCTGCACAAGAGCTGGCAGAGTGCTCCTGAACCACAGGTCTTTTTACTTCTTTCAGTGCTGAGGAACTCGTAACCTCAAGCACATGTGTAATGGGCATGTGGGTCAGACACATCTCTTCTAGCAGCGGGTGTGACACCTGCTCATTGCTTGGCTACTAGAATGCCAGTGCAGAAGATGGTGGGGAAGACTAGAGCTGCAGCCGTGTTAGTCACAGAAATAACTCAGCGCCAGCAAACAGGTGTGGGGTGTATTTCAAACCTCCAGCCTTAGAAGTTCTCTCCTATAGCTCCCTCCCTCCCTTTGATACCTCAGACCCTACCCCTGGCTGGACTCAGCTTTATTCACAGGCATGAATAAAGCTTTGCAGAGATTCTACCTATGTTCCCAGATGTAGCCACCAGGGGGCAGTGGAGCTCACTCACAGGCTGCCTGCTGCAGCATCAGGAGCAGCAGCCTTTGGTTGGAACTTGAGAGGCAGGGGAACCATCCTCAGAGCCCCCAGATATTTCTCCGAATGGGACTGCTGTGTCTTGGTTTCAGGTCATCCAGCTTCCACGTTGCCTCAGGAACCCCACAACCTTTACAGCCTCAACAACATTGTGCTTTGCTTCTTCTCTAGTTTGGTTGGCATGGGCAGCCCAGAGAGGTTGAGTCACCAAACTGAAACCACACAGCTATGACAGTGACATAGCTGTAGACTTTTCCCAGGATTATATAACCCCACGGGACCTTCTTTATTGATTCACCTGGACTAACCTAGTTTTCTTTGGGGAAGAGAATGTCCCACCCCTCATCTCTACCCCCACTTTTGTCAGAATCACTGGGGGTGGGCGGGGAGAGACATTTCATGTGTGAAATTTGACTTCTTTAACAAGCTCTCAGGTGATTCCGCAAATATATCAAGTGAATAGAAATATTGCACTGATGGGAAAACCTGACCTGAGCCAACTTAGGAATGCATTTCCTTCTGTCTCCCTTTACTACCTGCTGCCTCCTGGACACTGGAATCAACCGCAGATGCCAAACCTCTCTGTAGCTGAGGAATGACTGCTCCAGGACTCTCTTCTCCTCCATGGACCTGCCCTTAGTTTTTCCTCCCAAAGTCAGAGCAGGCTAACCTGAGTGGAGGGATCCGTCTGTGCGGATGAGAGTGAAGACCTGTGGTGTCCAGAGCCAGGCACACAGGAGCTGAAAGCAGGGTCCTTGGCATCTGCACCACTGAGTCCACTTCTGATCCAGACGGAAGAATGGAAGCCCCAGGGAAGAGGGATGTGTGTTCCTCTGTGTGTGTGTGTGTGTGTGTGTGTGTGTGCGCACGCAGGTGCCCATGAAGCCAGAAGAGGGCATTAGATTCCCTGGAGTTAGAGTTATAGGTGATTGTGAGCTTCCATCTTGGGTGCTGGGAACTCATCTATCTTTGACCTGCTGCTAGAGCAGTATGCCCTCTTAATGCTGAGCCATCTCTCCAGCCCCAGGAGAAATGTTCTGAGACAAAGCAGCTGGGTGCCGAGGCAGGTGTTTGAATACTTTACCTGCACTTTACCCATCTCAAGGGTGAGTGGTGTTGGAAGGAACATGAGTTGGATTTCTTTTTTATTATGAAGATGTATAGATGCATTCAAATTATTCATGAACTAGGGAAATCTGTGAAGGAAACCTAAAGACACAGAGATTGTCAGCACCCGCCTGTTTTTCAGTTTTCCATAAACACGGCAGCGATGGGCAATGATATTGAACTTCAGTGAGTACTCAAGGTGTGCCATGCCTAGGCTTTGCTCCCTCATTCACTTTGTGATCTGATTGTCATGTGTTCCAAAGGAAGGAAGTGATGATTATAAATGAAAGGAGAAACAAAAGCTGGAAGAGCAGAGTGAAGGTCTAGTGTAATAGTCTGTGTGATGGAGCAAGAAGCCATCTCAGTATTGTCTAAGTCCGGACTCAGGTTCCTCCAACTACATTCTAAAGAATAGATAGACAAAGTCATGGAGCTCACACACAGACAGCCACAGACACTCAATAACACCTGGCCTGAGAGACAGGGGACTCACATGCAGACAGAAACAGACACTCAACAACATATAGCTAGAGACAGAAAGCTCAAATGCAGACACAGTTCTGACACTGAACAACATAGTTAAGACACATAAGGCTCCCATTTAATTTCAGGGCAGACAGTGAACCAATGCACACACCCGACAACTGCACTTACCCATGGCCATGCTGTGAAATTAGAGATATATCAAGGACATATAGAGAGGAGAGAGAGAGAGAGGGGGGGGGAGGGAAAGAAAGAGAGAGAAAGAGAAAGAGAGAGAGGAGAGAGAACATTGACGTATAGAGACAAATATATGTACAGATGTATCTCGCATACCACAAATACACATACTAAAGATGCACATGGTCTCATACACACACTCACACACACACACTTTAGAAAAACACAGAAAACCCACACATCATATATATATATACTCAGAAATCACATGCTTTCTATATACATACCAGAAGCATGTGCACACACTCACATGCATACAAAGGCAGATACACACAGAGACACACACATAGCACTTAAGTGTACACAGGGACATCAAGGTTTTACTGAAAAATGATTATTCTCTATTCAATATGTTTGTGAAGATTTTTATTCTTTGAAATCCTATGTAGTATTCCACTATGTGGTTCTGTCATAGTGTGTGTAGTCAGGTCCTAGTGATGGGCAGGTAAGCTTATTTAAAGAGTTTGATTTATAGTACATTGAGAAGATGGAAAGGTGCTGGGTTCACTTTTGAAGGTTGTATGTGTTCTGTACCCCCATATTCATGGAAGCCCCTCAGTTTGAGATGAAAACCTTAGATTCTGATATCTTTGGCCCTTTTAAGTGGCAGGGCTCAGACAGAAAACTGGAATTATCCAGATTTACCCTATAGAAACATGTATGTGCAAACATGTTCCCACTGTGAAAGTCTTTGAACAAGTCCAAGTCCAAGTATTCTGTATCCTCCACTACACACAGGTATCTCAGCCTTCAGAGACAGACATAAGCAGATGCCTCTCTACATCCAAGCAGGGATGCCCCATTGCCTCTCAGCTTAGCCAGGACTATGTATTCTCATCTTGGTTTGCTAGGTGAGGACATAAAGCCAAGAATCAGTGAGAGCTCTACAGAGAACGTGATGGATATGTTTAGGGAAGGCTTAACAATGGCAAAAATCATGAAAGACAGTCTGGTTTGCCTTAGCAAGGGGCCTGCTTCTTTAAGAAGACTGGAGCCACATCAGCCAGTGTATTGGGTTCTCAGTGGTGTAGGTGCTTCTGATCTACTGAGTTGTATGCAGAAGGATCCCAACCTACTTGTCACAAGGGCAGTCTGTGCTGAGGCTCAGAGGTTGGAAGTATGGTCTCCCACAGACACAGACAGTTTAGTTTTAGAAGAGCACCTTCACCTCTCTACATTCATTGCCATTTAGAACAGCCTGCTGGACAGGTGACAGGTGTCATAGGGAGTTACTTCAGAAGCCATGGGTGACAGATCAGGAACTACAGATGTGGTCCCTTTTGCCTTGGCAGTGTCTCAGTCTTCCTACATCAAGCGCACATTAACCAGAGCTGCTCCACTTAGGTGATTGCTTCTGTTCTTCAGTCCAAAATAGTCACTGCTAGAGGCGTGTGTCTTGCTGTGCTTTGGGTCCAGATTTCTCACAGATATCTTCTTGCTGCTTACTGGTGGTGATCTTTCCAGGATCATAATTACATTATGCTAGAGTGGTCCAGGGAAGACTGGATCTATGTCAGATCCACACCTGCCCCATGCTCTGTGTCAGCAGCTGCCCACCTCAGTGCTGCCTGGTCTCCATTGCCACCTGACAACTTCGTTAGCTCAATGCAGCACCCGGGAGTGAAGCAGAACCAGGCAGCTTCCAAAGCTCACTCAGCCATTGCAGAGCTGACACCCTCAAAATGCAGTCATTCCTATCTCAAAGTCTACCTTCCTGGGAGATTATAAAATCTAGCTTTTTTTCTCACTGGAAAGATTGAATTTTCATCCTCTGTTGCAAATTTGCTTGTTAAGTGGGCTTTCTGGGTATGGAAAAAGAGAGAGCAAGGGGCAAGGAGAACTCACAGAGAACTCCTTCCAATCTCAGTGTGGCCTGGACATGTCCATGCCTTTTCACGGCATTCTAGGTGCTGAGCAGGCAGAGACAGGAGAGTGTCTGGGGTTCACTAGCCAGCTAATCTAGACAAACCCACAAGTTCCTGGTAAGTGATAACCTGGGGAAGGACACCGAGGTGGACCTCTGGCCTATACTTGCACATATACCAGCACACACATCAATACATAAACACATGCACATACATACTCACACAGCCACACTCCCCACACAACCCCCCCACCAAGAGCTGTGATAGAATATATCAGGATAGAATATAATAGGTTACATGAGACTAGACTAGAAGGGGAAGATGGGAAGCATTTTTTTTTTCCAAATTCTCAAAAAAATCTGTTCTAGTTTGCTATAGGAATATGAAAATAGTTGTACTATCTGTCTGGCCTTGTTTTATAGGGGGCCAAGTGCTCTTTGCTTCCATAGTTTGATCAAGGTTGACCCTGTCACCTGGGGTACCTGTTGTGGACTTGGAGTTCCCTGTCTGTTCTTCCTGTACCCTGTCCTTCTGGACACCCATGGTTCCATATAGATCAGGGAACTAGAAAGTATGAGTTAAAAGATTTTTGGTAAGTGTAGCAGTTACTGCATATTCACATAAATGTCACTCCCAATTTCTCTTTTATAGCCCCTGTATTATGTTCATCATGCATTTTACATATGTTATAAGCACAATGCATTGCAACTATTTTTGCTTTAGATAGTTCTATTTTAGAACTATAACAAATAGGAATGGGTGGGATTTTATCTCATCTTCATTAATGTCATCGCCACCCCATCCATTTCATTTTTCTGCAGTGTTAGTTTCTGCATGGTGGGTCTGCTATCTAATCTTTTCTTCTTTTAAAATTTTTAATATTTCTTAGAGTAAAGTTCTTCTGACAGTGAGTTCTCTGTCTTTCTTTGATAAAGTGTTTTTCATTAGTTTTTTAAAGATCTTTTTTTTTCTTTCTTCTCACCAGAGTACGGAATTCTGAATTCAAGGCTTTCTTTCCAATAGTTTAAAATGCCATTTTATTTTCTTTCAGTTTTCATAGTTTCAGAAGAGAAGTTAAAAATGTATAATTTTGATCATTATTTCTTTATAGATGAGGCATCATTTTTCTCTGTCAATTTCAAGAATTTTCTTTGGTTTTGGTTTCTATTAACGTAAATGTAGTATGTCTTGTTTTAACAAGTTGTTTTCCTTGCTTGATGTCATGGTTTCCACTAATTTAAATGTTCTCTCTGTCTGTCTCTTGCTCTGTCTGTCTTTCTCTGAGTTTGTCTCTGTCTCTGTCCTTGTATCTCTCTCTCCCTTTTGAGTGTCCTGTGATATATATGTTCTGATCTATGAAAGTATCCCAATAGTCTTATATTCTACTCTTCCTCTTCCTCCCACTTCTCTTTCTCCCTCTTCCCTTCCTCTTCCTCTTCTTCCTCTTTCTCCTCCCCTTCTTCCTCCTACGTTGGTTGCTTTTTTTTTTTGTTTCAGTTTGGACCATATACATTGCTTCTTTCCTTAGCCAAGTTGGTGAAGACTATGAAGAGCTTTTTGTTGGCTATTGTTTCATTTCTAATATTTTCACTTCCCTGATAAAAATGCCCATCTGGTATGGCAGGATATCCAAATTTTCTTTTTCATTTCTTGCCTGAAAGTTTCAAGATCTGTGTTATTCACCCCTACACACAAACGAGCATGTGCGGGCACACACACACACACACACACAACACACACACACACACACACACACACACAGGCACACAGACAAATGTGAATATACATATATATTTATTTGTTTATGTATGTGTTAAATATGTATAGCACACACACACACACAGGCACACAGACAAATGTGAATATACATATATATTTATTTGTTTATGTATGTGTTAAATACGTATAGCACACACACACACACACACACACACGTGTGTGTGTGTGTGTGTGTGTGTGTGTGTGTGTGTGTGTTATGTATGACAGACTGCAGAAGGACAAGAGTGTGAGGAAGCCTGTCTAGTCATAAGGGGAAAGTCTGATGCTGAAGGTGGGTTAAATGTTGACACACTAAGTCCCAGCTCCTGTAGGGCTTGAGGAATTCAAAGCAGACAAAGCTCTTTGGTAACTGCCAACAATTAATTAAAAACTCAGCATAATACCTACGTAGATTCATGTAAATCCTCAAACTAAAGTTTTACCAGAAGGAATGCCTCACCCTTTTTCAAGTCCTTGCCAATGTCTGGCAACATCTGTCCCAGGTGAACAAGCACTCCTGTTCTTTTCGACACTTGTGTTTACTTAGTTTTCAGATTAGTCATTTGTTTTGTAGGCTCAAATCTCTGATAGGGTCAAGAGAAAGCACAAATCTGTGAATTTTGCAGCATTTTTCTTTTTTTGGTGAGAGTAGGAGTGATGTTCTTTCTGGTTTTCTGACTATCAAACTGAAACCAGATGTTAGAATTGCTTAGAACACTCCCAAACTTGAAGCTACTACAATTCCCATTAATATTAAAATGATAGGTCCATGTCAGTCTGTCCACTAGTGGGACTACTAGACAGTAGTGAAGATGAAGACACCTTACTACCCATGGCAGTGTGGGTGCAGTAGCATATTGTTGAGGTAGAGAAGCAAGTCACAAAGGAATAGGTGCTTGAAAATTCCATGAATAGAAACTATAAAACTAATCCATGCTCTTAAAAACAAGGGGAGCAATGGCCCTTGCAGAGTCAGAGACTAAAATGGATTACGAGGAGGAGGCTCCTCTAAGAAACCAGCAATAGTCTCTCTGTATGCTTGTTGTCTTGTAGACTTGAATTTCTGAAAGTATTTATCTAATGCCCACCTTTCTTTATGTGCTGCTCTTTATCAATACAATTGAAAAGTTATCCACTGACATAATTTAAAATATGAGTTTTTAACTTTCTAAGTAGTTAGAGAAAGTAAAAACAGCTAAAACATAATACAGCAAAGAATAGAAAAATGAATGGAATACCAAGGAAGTTTGTAAAATAATACACAAAAGCCTGAGGACATCAATTAAGGCCATAAATATAAATACTCACATTTTTCCCATTAAAAGATAATGAAATACAAGAAAGCCTATATATGTTTTTAATGATGTGCAAAGGAAAAGGCTTATTACAGATGAGCCCTCAAATTTCCTTCTTTTTTTCTTGAGGTATACATGTACTATCATGGTGATGCTGTTGAGAGAACATGGCAGATACATTAAATGACAGATGGGCCAAAGACAGATAGATCAGTGAGAATAGTCATTTAGGACATATCTAGAAGAAAACATTTCCTACAGATTGATCTGGTTATAAGCTACACCACTTTCAGAATGAATAGGAGAAATTATTTTTAATGAATTAATTATTTTGTGTTTATTGCATGTGTGTATGCAAGTTTGCATGTGCACCAGTGCGGGTGTACATGTGCCATGCATGGTACATATGTGGAAGTCAGAGGCTTCCCTCAGGAGTCAATCCTCACTTTATACTTTGTTTCAATCAGGGTCTTTTTGTTCTTTGCTGCTGTGTATATGAGGATAGTGGGTTCAAGAGCTTCTGGAAATTCTTCTGTCTCTGTCTCCAATCCTACCCAAGGAACTCTAGGATTATAGACATGTACCACAATACTAGGCACCCAGCCTATGTCTGTCTGGTGATTTGAACATAGGACCTCATGCATGGTAAGCAGATGCTTTATTAATTGAGCTTTCTTCATAGCTCTGAAACTACTTTTAAGTTAATGCCAATCTCCAAACTGTTTTACCTTCACCTAAATTCTGCAAATACACAAGAACACATCTATATTGATTATTTGTCCTCTTTTTCTTAACCTCTTCATTCAGTCTTAGATTCTAGTCCATGGGGTGTTGCTGCTTAAGTTCAGCTAGATCTTCCTTACCTGACTCCACCTCTCTGGAAACATCCTTAGAGATCCACCAAAAGATATGTCTTCTAGCTGGTTTCAAATCCAGCCAAGTTGGCAATGAAAATGAACCACCACAGTTGCCTTCATGAACTTCAGAATGCTCTAGCTCCAGGACGATAACATTTCCCGAGACATCAGTGAAAGCACTTCCTGGTGTGGCCACTGCATAAAGCAAGAGAAGAAAAAAAGGGTCCTAAAGCATTTAGCTAGAGGAGGATGGGAATTTAATGGAATTAAATAGGAGAATTTGAAAGTTATTTTACTATTTCAACCTTTACTGAGGTACAGCTGATACACAAAACTAAATGTATATAACACATATATTGATAAGTTTGCTGATGTACCCATGATATCAATTCCATAGTCAATCAATGCCAACTCATTTTTCCTAAATGAGATACATTTGATTTCTCATCTTGTGTCATGCATTATATATAAGGCCCAGAATAACAAAACTCTGTCTCTATTGTCAAGAAATTCAAAACCCAATGACAGAGATTGACAGTTTTGGGGGTAATAAGAACTCAGTGTTATAAAAACTGTGACTGTATAATGTTCAAAGTGTTGGAAGACAGTTCTCCATGGAGTTCTCCAGTCTAGGCACATCTTTTAAATAATACTGCAATTCTTCATCTTTGATTATATTTTCAAAAATGCTAGTATTATAAACAATTTTATTATGATCTCTTCTATACTGAAGAGCAGGTGGCCTTCATGATCATTGTAAATGACTTGTCTTCCAAAGTCTCAGCTCTTTTCCAATAACATCATTTGCTGTATTTACATATGTTTGTTAGCTCCCTTTGACTAGGCCTGTATAGTATTGCCTGTTATTGTGGCTTCTACAATGCCTTTAATAAGTCATCTCCCATCTCTGAGTTCTCTATCATCATCTACAAAACTTCAGTAAGATAAGTGGTTTATTTGTATGAAGGGTAAAATTTCAGACCCTTTAGTTCATGATACATCCCACTATGGAGATATGAAGTTATGCCCTTTTCAGTAAAGTTAGTAGCAATGATTCTATGAATGAAGAAGAATGTAAAAACAAAGAATCTTTCAAAATATGATTGAATAACAAGAAAAGGGACATAAGGAACAGAAATAAAGCAGAATGGTATGTAAGCAAGGCAGAAGTTGGCATTTGGGGATGGTGAGTGTTTTAATGTTAGCTAATAATGTGGATTTTTTCATGAAAGAAATGTAGTTGAAGGATGTTAAGTAGAAGATAATTTCGTTGGATGTATGATTAGGCATGCATTTTGGTAACAGTAGAGAATGTGTTGGCTGTTTAAGATGGGCAGTATGGAGCTCTAAAGACAAATCAAGAACTCTTTGAATATCCAGTTAATATAGATAAATGACAGTGAAAGGGTAAAATAGAAATACAATGATAAAGTAAAGTAAGATTTCACAGCATATTAAGGAAGAATAATAAATGGATACATTGACAGGATATGTCTTGGCTTCTTTAGAATTATCTTGTCATCCAAGTACATAATACTGACACCTTTCATGAGATATGGAAGAGGAACAAGGATCCATCATATTTATAACAGTGATGGAATTAACAGTTTTGTAGGCATTTGGCTTATGTCCATCCTAGGTTAGCAGTGTGTGAGTTTCTCTTGTTTGATGATTAATTGATCTTGAGGGTTAGGTGGCTTACTAAGGACTATATAATCAGAAAGTTCATGGTGGAAACTAGGTAAGATGACTACACCAGTAGAAGCTTATTTTTTGATAACTAGTACTAGTCATAAAGGTTTTGCCTACCCTCAAAGGATCCTAGCATCAATTGGAGATGAAAGAAACACAGAAAAGAGAACTTTAAGGTAATGTGTATTTTTCATTCATTGGATAAATATGTTGTCCCTGTTAGTTCACTACAAACAGAAAGGGAACCAAGGATTTGTTTGTCATTGTAGATCAGAGAAAATCTTTGTTAATGAAATAGCTCCTAAATGTGTATTCTCAAAAGTATTGATCTTTGATGATTTTAGAAGGAGCACACAGATGGCAGATACTCATCTTTTAGCATACAATCAAACTAAGGTTGTTCATAATAGCATAGTACTACAGCCCTGAATTTGGGTCTATATAATAACCCTAACACATCTTGTGGATCAATATTGTGAAAAATATATACACTAACTCTCTTGTTTGATTTTTTATTATTATGAACAGACATTTTTATGAAGCCATGGAATGGTTTAGGGATTAGTGTTCTATCTGGATCTCTGCCTACTATCTGCCACACGGTATGTTCTCCATAGAATGGTAAGATCTTTTATCATTGGAATACCCTAGGAATATGACAGAGTTCTAGGGAAGAGTACACGAAGAATACTGAGGACAGTAAGGTGAGAGTATCAAGAAATCCACATTTAGGAGCCATTTAGAGGCCATGGATACCAGGAAAAGCTTTTAAAAGTTAGAAAAAAGAATCAATGAAAAATACAAAAAAATGGAACATTTACAGAACACGTGTTTCTTTTTTTATCCCAAAGGAATTTTCACTTCTAGGAACTTAAGGATTTTTTTTACTTGGTACTGACTAGCTTTTTCCCATGTCAATATAATGCCTCATGTAGAAAAATTAAAGCATGAACAATTTGAGTTGGGTATAAAAATTAAATTTCTCTTTAATATAAGGAAAACAGCAAGTTTTACTCTGAATTCCTTCCAAAATTAATCCCTTAAAGGAAAATAATTTCCTGCATTACCAATCTTGAAATTTCATCATTCATGGTTGGGACTTTCTCTTATCATCTATGTTTTCACTACCATATGTTTTTTTTCTCTAAATGAAATATCAGTTTCCTTAGAACATGGTTCTAGTGCACATTTGATAACTATAGGTTCATGTCAACTTAGTTCAGCACAGTCTGTCTTTTGATAATGTCAAAGACAAACTTGGCACTGAAGACTCAAGTAGTGAAACCATGTGGAAGTCACTAAAGAAGGAGTTCTTCTGGCTTTAAGATCATCTGAGCTACATTAAATCTACTGGAGAGTCTAGATCCTCAGCTTGTCTTCGGAACTACTCCTGTCTCTCTTGAACTCTTTGTACCCTGTTTCTGGAGAGGCAGCTAATTTTTTCATCATGTAGAAAGCACACTTTCAGAAAACAGCTGCACTTAACCACTGGATCCCAGTGGTTTATGCCACTCTTGGTCTTTGGCAGAAAATGTCTCTTGCTCCCAAAATAACCTTAACTACAGGGTTAAGATTTTCCCATAATTGAAGAGTACTGAGAGAAAGCATCGACTGTGTGAGGGCTGATAGACATTTGATCTCACTGTACTCAACAATTTGGGTTTATTTTGTAGTCACATTGGTTATTCAGGGAAAGCTTAACCTTTTAGGATCTAGCCTCCCATGATGAGGTGTTGAAGGGTCTCTCAGTCCTATGGATTCAATCTGTAGTGTTTTCCAATCCCATGTGTTATAAGCTTGGTTATCAGTCTTTGGTTCTCTTGAGAGGTGATGGGACCTAGCAGAAAGAAGTTAGGGCAATGGGGCAGATATGGGAGATATATCAAGGAGATATGGAGCCCCTGGGCCCTCTCTCTTTCTTTTTTATGTATAGGCCATCATGAGATGAATAAGACTCCTTCACCATGAGTTTCTACTGCTAAGTCCTATGTTACTGGAGGCTTCAAGCAAGAGGGCTAACAACCATGAACTGTGAGACCAGGTAAATTTTTTTTCTCCTCAGGTATTTTTTTTTTACAGCAAGAGAATTGCATGTACACACACACATGGGGCTGGAGGGGGGGGAGGCGGTTCTGAAACTTTGATAGCCAGTGATGGACAGGAGGGTTATAAGGAGATTGACTAAATGGAAACTTTTCATTTGATTCTTCTAGTGTCAACACTTAGGAGACTGATCCAAAAGAATTATGATTTTGAAGCTATCTCTGGCTACATAATGAGACAGCGTATCCACAGAACAAAACAAAGTAAAGGAGTAGACATAAGCTTTCAATCAATTGAGGCTGTTTAGTCAAGGATGCTTTCTTCCTGATATTCTACTCACCTGTCACCAAGGTAAGGATTGTGAGCATCTGGACATGGAGACTGGGTGTACTGGATCAACCTGGAAGCAAAGAAAAGACTCTAAGACTTCCCAGCTCAAACATCTGCAATGTACAGTTGTTAACTAAATCATACATTTGTTTATTATAATAGAAATGCTTTAGTTTATAATGTGAATTCTACATTATATGTAACAATTATAGCTACAACCACTTTATTTCATTACAATAAAGCAATTAAATATAAATCATGTGTTTTACTAAGGATAATTAAGATTATCAAAATAATTTATTATTATAATATATGGAACTCTCACTTTCTAACTATTGTATGCATTATTATTTGAAATTCAGATTGTATTTCTTTGCAAAGTCTTTTTCCAAAGGAGTTATAATTGTTGGAGGTTTGATTGATGCCTTTATTTCCTGGCCTGGGCCCTTCTTCTGGGTTCAGCTATACCAGTCGCTTCTCAGGGCCAGCCTGGAGCTGTTCCATCTGGGAGAAGTACTTTAAGTCTTTGCCCAGTCTATAGCTGTGTCCCCTGACTTCTCGCCAACCTATTTGCTGTATACTATGAGATAGAGTTGCCTTCCTTTATTTTTGTATTTTCAGCTTCCTATTCAAACTTCTTGTAGTTGCTTGCTTCTATAATGTGAACACCAATTACCTGACCATAGTCATTTCTTTTTTCAAACTTAAAAAAACCCTCTATTATTAGATGACTTCTTTTTGCCTGAATTCGACTTCATGGAGGTTTGAGAAGTCTTCAGCGATATACACACAGAAAGGAGTGACTTTTGAGGTTGGGATACTAAAATAGGGTGAGATAGGGAAAGCACTGGTTTTGGGGTTCTATCTGAAGTCTTGGCATTAGCTAGTTCTTTCTGTGTTACCAAAACTTTCTGCCTTTGGACTGAGGGGCTGCTGATGCAACTTGCCTCCATTGCTTTAATTAAAAATTCTTCTTGCCAAAGTCTCTTCTTGGAGCTTGCCATGGCTAGTGTTTTAATGTTAACTTGTCACAACATAGAATCACTTGAGAAGAGAGCCTCAATTGAGAAACTATCTAGATCCTGGGCATGTCTGTGGCAGATTGTCTTGATTGTCAATTGACATAGGAAAATGCAGCCTGCTTTGAACATCACCATTCCCTAGGCAGGGCTCTCTATAGGGAGGAAGAAAGGTAAATGAAAGCACAAGCAAGGAGGCAGCATGGGGTTATTTGTGTCCTTCTGCTCTTAGCTGTGGACATGGTGTGACCAGTTGTCTCAAGTTCTTGCCTCCTTGACTATCCCTCAGGGAGAGACTATGACGTGGAGTTATAAGCTGAATAGAATCTTTATTTTCCTAAGATTCTTTAGGGCAGGTTATCTTATTATAATAGCAACCGAAAAGAAAAACCCAGCAAGGACAGCCTTGAAGATCATATATCCAAACTGGGACTGCTTGATGACCAGAACAGCAAGAAGATGTGACGGTAACACAATAGAGAAATATGTCTTGGGGCTGGAGAGACAGTTTGACAGTTAAGAACACTTGCTACTTTTGCAGAAGACCAGTGTTTGATTCCCAAGACCTGCATGGTACCGCAACCATCCAAAACACAAGTTATAGGACACCCATTACCCTCTTCTGACCTCCACAGTCACCAGGCATGCATGTGGCACACAGATATACATGTAGGCAAAACGTTTATGCACATAAAAAAGTCTTTGGTTGATATGAGTAAAATCACACTTAATATGTAAAATGAATAGCCCTTAACCAAAATTTTCAGAGGGAGATGTCCTGGGGAAGGATAGCCTATGAATGACCTTCTGAGTAGAGGCACCAGAGCCAGCTCGGATATTATGACCCATATTTAGAGAAGGAAACATATGCAGAAAGGAAAAAGAAAGTTTATATTGCAAAGGGACTATGTGTAATGAACTACTCTGTAAAACCAGCTGGATAGCGCTTTGACTGCTGCCCTGACAGGCAAGAGGAAGCCTTATTTCTGTTTCCTTGACGCTGCAGTTCAGCTTGGGAATGGAATCTCCCACATATGAGTCAGAGAAGAATTGCAGTACCTGCTGGATATTTAGTGGTTATGTTACTCGGAAGAAAAACCTAGCTCAAGCAGTTCAAAGAAACTTATCGGTGATGTAATTGAGATAACAGGAATGGTTGGCGTTGTTCCACTCTGATTGGCTGAGCTGTTTCCCAGCACTGGAGTGGCAGCTACAACAGTTTGGAAATTGTATCACACATCACCTTACAGACACCATAGCAAGAAAAAACTTCTTTTTCCTAGAGCCCACAGCCCTAGCAGAATGGGTGTACATCCTGGGCTCACTCAGAGGGCTTGGCTTCTATGATGGGTAGAGCAGAGCCATGCACCTTCTCTCATGTACTAAAGGATGGTGTCTAAGCAATGAAGCCCCAACCAATGAAAGCTTCATGAGATTGGGAAAAAGTTTTATACAGAGAAAGGGGAAAAAGAAGAAAGGTTCTTACAGGTGCTGTGTCTGTGGACTGAGGCTTCCCTGGGGCCCAGGATTTGAAGTTTCGTTGCTGAGCAAAGGGAGCCAAGCGTGTGTATGGGAGAGGGGCAGGTGGAGAGAGGAGAACAGGAGAAGGCTCCCTGGGAAAAGCAGGACTTGAAAGCAAAGAGTCTGTGGAGTGGAAGTGGTACTCTTCTGCTGTGCAGGGAAAGCAGAGAAAGAGCCTGGAAGTTGGCCAAGCTCCTCTCCTACAAGGCCCCCTTCCATCAGAAAGTGGTGGTTATCGAAGAGGGGCCCCTGATGAAGCCACTTAGCAGCACTCATGCTAAGGGGCGGTGACCTCCAACCCTGGAACTGGGGCGCTCTGGCAAAAGCAGCCGTAACCACCCAGAGTGTAATTTGTCAGGGACGTGAAGGTTAACATTTTTCTTCACGAAAACCATCTTTAATGACCATCAGCAATCAGGACCTCCGATTTCTGTCTCATTTGAAAGCTTTTAATGCTTTCTGAGGGATAGATGGGGTGACCTAATAGGTCTTTTCCATCTCTGATTTTCTATGATTAATGAAGTTCAATTGTGCAGAATAAAATGGTGAGTTTCTCGTGTCGGTTCAGCTGCATTCCTTCCCCCTCTTCCCCCATTTTTTTTTTTTTTTTTTTTTTAGACAGATGATAACCATGCACGTGTTCACTTAATGTTTCAGAGAAAAAAGGGACGTTTTCTTCAGAGCAAGGCTTTGAAAATGTCAAGGTGGGTGGATTTATGCCTGGTGTAAATCTTTGCCAAATACCACAAGGCACTCTTCACTACTCCTCCCCCAGACAGACAGGGGACTTGGGGAAAGGCAATCAGAAAGTGAAAATGCTTTTGTTTGTGGAATTTGTTGGACTGACTCCTAAGTCCTAGGTTCTGTTTGTTTAATAATATACTAACTTTATGTTCTCATGACAGACATGAACTAAGACTGTTTTGTTGAAGGGAAACTGAGGCTCAGCACATTTCTGAGACTTGATTAGGGATTCCCAGCCTCATAAGAGGAACGTGATAGCCAGGGCTTCCTGGACTCTACTCCTGTGGATGTAGGGATTACAACTTTTAAAAAAATCTCTTGAGGAAAATTCTAGAGGTATTCTCATTCTGTAGATGTTCTTGGGTTGCAACTTTTCTATACTATGAAGCAGTCAGGCCTGTAGGGAACTCTATTGTGGCAGAAGGTATTTAACCTCCATGTACTCTGCATTTGGAAGAGAATGACTTTGAGGATGGGATGTCTTTGGACTGCGTGTTTAGTCCTTTTTTTTTTCTGGCTAAAAGGACACAACTGGGCTCTGAATTCCTGGATGTCCCATTCAGCATGGACAATAGCAGGGAGACCCAGACAGAATTCTTTGCCAGGAGGAATGAAACTCTGCCAGGTAGACAAACGCTGCTGTCCAGGAGTTCTGAGACAGCCTTAGAAGGAGATGCCATTCAGATTTGTTAAAAACCCTCACCAGAGAATAGGCTGAAGGCTCAGTTAGCAAAGTGCTTACTGTGTGAGCACAGGTCATGATTTGGTCCCCAGGTTTTACGACTATCCTTTTTTCTTTTTTCATTTTATAAAAGGCACAGTGGTGCACACTTGACATCCTAGTGCTGGGAGGCAGAGGCAGGTATATTCCTGGGGCTCCTTGGTCATCCAGCCTAGCCTAATCAGCAAGCAACAGGTCCTAGTAAAACTCTAAATAGGCAGATGGTGCCTGCGGAGCTACATCAAAGGTGAACCTCTGTCTTCCACAAGTATGCACACACATATGCCTGCATACACACACACACACACACACACACACACACACACACACACACACACACACACACACACACACACACACACACACACACAAAATAGAATCAATAAAATCCCCAAAGGACTGAACTTAGACAAACTTGTTTCTAAGATCCCAAGAAGTCACAAGGTACAATTTGCCAACACTCCAGCCAATAAAAGCATGCAGGTCAGAATCACAGCAGATTACAGGAACATAGAGTACAGTGGACACCCTTGCTTCTCACTTCAGCATCTCAGTTATGCTGACACAATGAACAAAAGGTAACATTATCTGGAAGCTGGCTTAGCCTGGTTGATTAGACCAGGATTTGAGGTCTCTATGGTATCTTTATTTAGGAGGGATCAGCTGCCTATACCCAGAGCTCACTCTTATGTGGGTTTGGAGTCACCCCCGTGTATGCAGGCTATGTGCATGTGAGCCTTCATGTCCACAGATCTGCCTTTCCTAGACCAAAGGAATTGACATATGAGCAATAAGGTAGATTTCACCTCCATATCTATCTATCTATCTATCTATCTATCTATCTATCTATCTATCTACCTATCTATCTGTCATCTATCTATCTATCTATCTATCTATCTATCTATCTATCTATCATCTATCTCTGTGCATGTGTGTGCATGTGCACATGCAGGTTTACATACAGACCAGAGGATGATCTCAGTTATCATCATCAGAAAATTTATCCACCTTCCTCAGGACAAGCTCTTTCCTTGGCCTGGAGCTCAGCAATTAAGATACACTTGGTGGCCTGCAAACTCCAGGGCTCCACCTTGTCTCCACCTCTCCAGCTTTGGGATCATAAGTGCTCAGTGCCAAACCTAGCCCAGAATTTTTACATGGGTGCTCAGCTATCTCCCCAGCCTCAGGCCATTTAATTTCAATTGGAAGCACAGTCGAAAGTGTTGAGAAGGGTGGGTATCTGGCAGAGGAGGCCTGGTGAAATGAGCTGGGACTTCATTGAGATCCTGTGTGAATACTAACTGGGAGATTAAGCAGTGAGTATAACATGAGGCCCAGTTCTAGAGAGAGAGGTTATGGGAAGATTCATTCTGAGGCATAGTTTAAAACTGTTACTTCTGTGAGTTTAAATCTGTTACTTCTGTGAACACCTGCTCGAGGATTATGGTCTGTACTTGATTTTCTCCTCTGACCCACAGTAGCTCTAAGAATAAAGAATGGGCTCCCGGGACCTCAGGCAGCACTGCAGCTTGAATGTGTTCCACCTGTTCAGGTGCTGCAAATGTGACACCAGTGCCAAATGGGACAATTAAGAGGCATCCCTTTAATGGTATCAGTGGGATTAGGACTTAATAGAGGGAGTTCATGCCTTACATCATGTGAGGACACAACTTTTAGTTCATCCTCCCAGGAGGACACAGATTCAAAGCACCATCTTGGAGGCAGAGACAATATTTTACAAGCACCAAACCAACTAATGTCTTGATATGAGACTTTCCATCCTTCAGAAACACGAGAAAATGCAACTTTGCTCATGGGTATTTGTGTATGGTTGCACCAAACAGACAGGAACTTTAATCTGCTTGAGTGTGTGTTCATATGGTGCTTCCTGAGAGTCAGATGGATCTGTGTAACCATGCTGGTCTCAGGGATTTGCGCTTAGCTGCCTGACTCCCATACATGTGTCTGAGCATGCAGGGTTAGGAGCTTAGTCAGGAGTATTGTTTTGTTTTTCAGTGGATTTTAAAATTAGGTTAAAATATATAGAACATAACATCTGCCATTTCATCATTTTAAGTGTGCACTTTGGTGGCCTTCTGTTCACATTGTTCTTCTAACCCTCACTGTTTCCACCATGCTGCAGAACCTATTTGTTTTCCTAAACCAAACTGTGCTTGTTAACACTTTCGAGTCTCCTTTCTGTGGCCTCTGATACAGTCATTTTTCCTTTTCACCTTGAGAATTCTATCACTCTCAGTATTCCATTTAAGTAGAGGTAGAGAGTCACACAATACCTGTCATTGTGATTTCCTAATTTCACATCATACTCATGGGTCATCCATGCTGCAGCATTTGCTGGTACTCCCTGCCCCTGTGTGTGTGTGTGTGTGTGTGTGTGTGTGTGTGTGTGTGTGAGGGCCTGTGTGAAAATGATTGTGGGATGTGCCTGCCATGACATGTGTGTGGAGGTTAGATGACTTCAGTATTGGTCCTCCTCTTCCATCTTGGTTGAGACATGATCTCTTGTTTGCCCTTGCATAGGCCAGGTTAGGTGACCTGTGACTTCAGGGCATTCTCTTGTCTGCCTACTATCTCACCTTAGGAACACTGAGATTACAGATGCATGCTATCATATCTGACTTTAAATGGCTTCTAGGGATTGGAACTTAGCTCCTTATGCTGTCGTGACAAATGTCTTACTGTCTGAATATATATAGATATCTTTTATAAGTCTCTGTTTTCAATTCTTTTGGGGCTGCTGTACTATGTATGTATTTTACCCTTTGAGAATCACCTCAATGTTTTCTATAGTGGTTGGACCACTTTAATCACTTTTAACCATGCACAAGGATTCTAAAGTGAACACTCATTGTTTTTCTATTGTGATAATAATTATCCTAACATTGCTGTGAAGCTGTGTTTTACTGTAGTTTTAATTTGCCTTTATCTAATTATAAAGTACACCAAGCCAGGAGTTTTGACTACACATTCTGTCTCAGTGATCTTCAGTACTGTTTGCATACTAAAAATCCTTCTTGGAACTATTTACAAGAATTGTTCACTATTAGAGGTGTGGGGTTGAAGTGCTCTGGGTCTCAAGAATGGAATCACCAGATGAAGTCATGGTACATTTTCAGGCATTGTCTTACTAGGGTCAATACTCTTAAATCCTATTGCTGATAAGAAATAGACATATATATTTGGGTTTTACTATAGAGTTTGCTAAAGCCCCCCCTCCACACAACCATAATTCCAGAATGGGACTGATTGCCATGAATGTTTAAGTGGTTGAAAATTTTTACCCCAACTGTGAGACTTGGGGAGCAGAAGAAGGGTTCCATCACCAATGACCAATGATTTAGTAGGTCATACTAGTGTAATAAAACCTTTAATAAAATGATGGACTAAATGATGAGCTTCCAAGTTGATGACTACACTGAGATGCTGATAGGGAAGCAGCCCCCTCAGTGGGGCATAGGTGCTCCATACAGCTTCCCTCCCAGCTACCCTAGGCATTTCTTCCATTAGACAGTTCTTGAGTTTATCTCTTTCCATAAATAAGCAATAGTAAATGAAGTGCTTTCTTTAGTTCTATGAATATTCTAGCCCATTTTCAATCACAAGGAGGAAATTGGACCCCCTCTGAACTGCTGGTGGGAACTGTAGCAACTAGTGCAGGAATCAGTATGGTGGTGCCTCAAAAAATTAAATATAGAATTATACAATCCAGCAATTGATAGTCAGTGGGTCCAGGGTAGAGTTGCAAACCTGGGGCTTGAAGTTCATGCTGTACATGGGAACAGTACTTTGGGACTATGTCTTTAACTTGTAGGGTAGCACTAACTCCTTGGGTTTAGTGTCAGAATTCAGTTGAATTATAGGACATTTGGTTGGTATTTGGAGAGTTGGGGAACTACTTAGTAAGGGAAAAGTTCATATGCCTTGGCATGTGGGTAAAAATAGTTCATGCCTTCTTCATTGTCAGATAGGAATTACAAAGAATATCTACTTGAGGAATGGCCAATGGTGTAACGCTGACATCAATCAGCACATTACTCTGAACAGGTTTGGGGTTCAGAGGAGGAAGTGACATCATTTTGTTCTCTGACCTTGATACTCAGGTGAGACTTTCTCACTCTGCAAGAGAGTATATAACACAACAAAGACTGACAAGAGCCTAGAGCAATGGCTTTTGGCCCTGGCTACACATGAAAGTCACTTGGGAAACTGTGATGCACTTGACTTCTACTGGAAATTCATGGTCAAGGGCCTAGGTTCAGATAGTTATCACCTCTGGGGCCTGATGAGGCACAGTCTGTTTTCTCTGCTCTCAGAGGGGTAAATCTCATTGTAGATACACAGGAGGGAGAAAGGCCGATTTACCCACCAAGAATTTTACCTTCACACAGCCTGGAAATAAGAAAAAGCAGTCAGTACTGAGAGCTCTGTAAATCTCCTTGGCTTAATGTGTGTCAGTAATAAGGTAGGTGAGTAATTGATTTAAACATATGATTTCTCATTTGATATAGAACTCCTCTAATTTCTAATTTCTACCCTGCAATACTGGCTCACATGATTGGGATAATACCATTATTATGTTCTTTCATCGTGTAGTATAACAAAGAACCAGGTGGCACGATTTCAATAAAAAAATATTAAGTTCAGATTCTTTTGTCTGTTGCATGCATCCAAAAAGGATTTTCTTTGATAAAATAAGGCCATTATTGGATTTTAATTAAGTTACTGGTGATTATGAGAGCCATAATTTTTGGCATTTTCTATCTTGCTTTTACAAAGCTTAAAAATCTATAATGCTTTTTGGAAAACCTTGTGTTTCATATCTAACCAATGGATACTCATTACCACTAACAAGTCATCACTCTTGCTTTATCATCAGAATTATCTCTGTGTGTGTGTGTGTGTGTGTGTGTGTGTGTGTGTGTGAGTGTGTGTGTGAATAGTTCTTTTTTTAGTGGAGACAAAAGTCCATTCCTGTCAGTATGGATTAGAAGGTCTGGGGATGGAAGCTGTGCCCAGGAACCACTCTTGGCAAATCTGGAAAGCATTCTAAACACAGCCTAATTCACACTACTGCCTGTGTCTTCATTCCTTATTACGCACTGTTCTTGAACCTGAAAGCGCTAACTAGTGGTTTTCTACTAAACTAGTGTATTTATTACTTTTTCTCATTTATTGTAACAAAATACGTTGCAAAAGAAATTTATGAAAGGAAGTGTTGTTGTGGCTTACCATTTGAGGGCACAGTCTGTGATGGCAGAGCAGTCCTGGAAGCAAGAGCCCAAGGCAGTTGATCACATTACATGTGATGCAGTCAGGGAGCAAAGAGAGATGGATGCTGGTGCTAAGCTTGCTTTAACCCTTCTCAGTCCATGGAATGGCACTGCTCACATTTAGGGCAGAATTTCTGCCTCAACTAAATCTAGAAACGTCCAAACAGACATGAGTGACTAGAGGTTTGTCTCCTCAGTCGTTCTAGATTTTGTCAAGGTAGCAATTAATATAACCATCATAAATAATCATGTGTAAAATACTTCAAGTCATATATAGTACTTACTGCTTTCTATGGTATAAATCCTCACCCAAAGGCTGATTTCAGGCCACCGGCTACAAGTCTCCACAAAGCAGGGAAAGGGCTTTTGAATTCAATTCCAGTGCACTATCAACTCCAATGCTGTCAAGTTCTTCTCCCATCTTACTCAAAACTCAACTATCTTCATAGGCTTGTACATTATTCACTTACAGTTTTATGTAAGTTACTTTCCTTTAGCTCTCAGTCTGAGGACTTGCATCTATCTATTTTGCAAGAAAAACTGGTATTATCCTGACGTTGAGCAGATGGAGAAGATAACATCTGGAAGATGGGAAGGCTTACTTAAAAAAAAACACATATATCCATGCTACAGAAGGAAATAGCATGTTAGAAGAAGCCTCAGCATACTGCCTCTGTGAACCTTGAGACAGGTATGTTTTGTTGGTCTGTGTATCATGAAGGAGTGAGCCAGTTAGTGGACTCTAAGGTGATCTGTTACCTTTCTATATGACTATTCTTTAGCCACATTTAATCACAAAACTAAGTGCAGATGTGAAATGTGGTTGAAATGGACTAGTCAGAATACTTCACTATATCTATCTAATCAGTTGAATCTATTTATATGAAAAATGTGTAAAAGTAGGTATAAGAATTAATGTGATTCTTTCTTAATGAAAGGAACTATAAATTTTGCAATAGTTTTATCCTATCCACCAGCATTTGTTAATGCTCAGAGCATCTATTGCACTTGTACTTGTAATCAAGTGCTATGTATTTATCATACAATCGTTACCTTATTAAGCTATAATAAATGTCTAGTTAAGTGCATATAGGCTGTTTCTGTTGCAATTTAATTACCAGCACAGTTAATTAGGCAACACACTCCATCACCATTTCTATTCAGAGGGTTTCTTGACTTTATTAAGCAGGTTTGAGAAAAGACCATGGGACCCAAAACCCTTGCCTAGGAGGCAAAGAGAAAACCACAAAGCCTCATCAGCACTTACACAATACCTACTATGTGTCAACACATAATACAATTATCTCAAAACCTTTATTTGATGAAGTAATGGCTAGAGTAAGCACAGTACAGAGCCAGCGACGTTTGCATCTTTGCAACCAATTTAGCAACTATGCTTGGGAACCTCAGGGAGAAGAGGTGGGTGCTTTGTGTCTGACAGGTATCTCCATTTCAGAACTGCTTCCAGAGGCTTTCAGAGATCCTTAGAGACAAGTGCTCCATACCTGACAGCTCTCCTAATCTCAGAACTGTAGCCAGAGGCCCTCAGAGATCCTTAGGAGGCTAAGTTCCTATGAGGAGTGCATTTGAGAATCACCAGTAAAGCTCAACCATATGAACACCCCCCATTTAACTGGGGAAAGAGCAGGTGCAATTCTATATCAAAACATCCGTTTTTAGTTTAATATCAATCCTGAAGATTGTCAAGCATATCTTCCCTTAGGAAGCTTTGGATAAAAGGACTGTTGCTAATCCCTTTATGTCAGAGAGAATTAATACCTTAGATAATTGAGATTAGGAAGGAAGGGGAAGGAGAATGACAGGAGGATGGATAGGGTAGGAAATATGAAAAATAATAAACAAATTTCTAAACTGAAACTTAGACTCAGCACTAAGTCCTCAGGACTTGGAACTGTCTTGACAGAGCAGATGAGAAAGAACATGTCAGAACTGGAAAATATATAACAAGAACTTTTCCTGAGCCTAGGTGAAGGCATGAGGTTTGGAATAGGACCATCTTATAATCAAGTCCCCCTTGGTGGTTAAAAATGCAAGGGTGTTTTTCTGATACTTGGATCTGACTGTAAAAGGAAATTAAGAACAAATACTGCCTTCTACTGGAGGTTAGTAGTTAGTTAAAATGTAATGAGTGTAAAGTGTCTGAACTTCCTATAATAATATGCTTTCTGTCACTATAACAAAATATCTCTGATATTAACTTATAAAGAGAAAAGGTTGCTTATTGACATTCTAGTTTATGATTGACTGAATCCATTGCTTTGAGCCTGTGGGAAGGTAAACATGTCCTGGTAAGCACATGGAAGAACTGAATCTTTCAGCTCATATCCAGAAGAAATGGTGGAGAGAATGGAATGATGATCCCACATCCCCTTGGGATATGTCTCCATGTCTTAACAACTTTTCAAAGGGTCTGCATCTCAAAGATTTCATTCCATGTTCTCTATTCCTCACACTCTAGGGTTTGTATCATTGGTCTGCAGTTTACTCAGGTCTTCATCTGTAGAGGAATAGGCCTGTGTGAAAGCTTAGAAAGGTCTATATTCCAGAGATCTACATTTAGAGGCCTGTGTACTCTGGATGAAATGGAGACACACCTTTAATCTCAGTATTCAGAAGGTAGTGGTGGTCCATGCCTTTAATCCCTAAGACAGAAACAGAGTGTGGAAGCAGACACAGGAAAAAGCAGAGCTCAGAAAGAGTTAGAGTCAGTCAGTTATAGAGGAGCCAGTTACAATAGGCAGAATGAGGCAGTGAAAACACACAGAGACACAGAAGCAGAGTCTGAGTTCATAGGGAGCTAGGCAGGATCACTCAATCAGCATTGGAGGCTTAAACGTCTTAGGTTATTTGGAGCCTGAAGCCTCCTGTTCTAGGCTTAAGAGTAGATTGTATAGAGGTCAAAATGCTTCTGGGCTCTAGTATAAAGGACCAGTGATTTAATTAGGAAAAGAATAAAAGCCTTTGCTCAACATCTAATTCTGTTGTGAATCTACACTTACATTTACCCTTGAGTCTCTTGGTTCTGAGGCCTTCCAAAAGGGGCTGAATGTGGGGGGCCGATGATACCCAGGCTGTGGACATAACCAGCTTGACAAGGATCCTGGTTTTTCCCTTAGCTAGGAGTCTGAAGCCCACCAACTGCCTTGCCCCTTTCTCATCTTTACTGTATGGTGACAAAAGCCTCTCATCAATATTATTGTCTATTTTTGGCCTTATAGTTAAACTCAAACCTATTCCTGGGCTGGCTGGGAGAGGAGCAATGCCATCTCAAAGTAATTGTAACAGTCTTACTGGCCTTCAAGAATTTTGGCATGTGTGAATACTATTCATGCTTTCTGTAGAGATATAAAAAATTATTCTTGGTAACTGACCTTCCCATAGAGACACAGCCATAGTCAAGAACAGAAACTAAGTCTCAACAGTATGTTAGCAAGCTTGAAATAGCAAATAGATAATTCACCCCTGAATGCCTGCCCCCCTTTATTTGTAGCAAGCATACAGACCTAAAATTCAGCTATTCATTGATAGACTATTGTGTTAAGGCTACCCATTAGAATTAACCTTGAAGATTAGAAGCCTGCAGCTAGGAGGAGATGAACACTGCCTGAACACTTGCTAGATAAGAAGTTACAGTTTTGCTATTTCAGTCAGGACAGCTTTCTGTCTTGAGGGGAGTCTTGTAATTTTTTCCCCAATGTGCACATTGTTAATTTTTCTCTCTTAACTTACTTCTATTTTCTTTATTTTTATTATTAAAGAAAACACCCTTGCGTGTCATCACCATCATAAAGTGTATTCTGTGTGTCTTATTAAGGCGCGTAAGCGTATCAACCAAAGGGTCCCATAAAAGAGTGAGGTACTGCGCTCACTTGTCAAACTTCCTTGTTTATCCCCCTTTGTGGAGGCCAAGGACCCCGGAGTGGACTAGAGCTGGACTCGACGCCCACAGCTGAAGCCAACGTGACTCTACGAAGGTAGGTCCTTTTTCTTTCTTACTTAAAACAGTTGTCAGGATAAACAACTCTTCCTCTGAGGGTAGCGCCCCCCCAGTAAAGTTTTTTTGGGAAAACACTGGGTTGGAGGGATAGGTGGTGTAAAACATGGGACAAACTGAATCTACTGGCATGAAAATGTACGTTAAAGTACTTAAGAATCTTCTAAAAATGAAAGATATCATTATACAGAAAAAGTCATTGGAGGACTTCATAATGTTTATTGCAAAAACAAGTCCTTGGCTACCTTTAGATGGTACTCTCAACCCTAAGGACTGGGAACAGGTGGGAGCTGATTTTAAAAAGTGGGCGTCTAAAAATCCTAAAGAACAGATGCCACAAAATGCTTCCTTGATTTGGATAATTCTACAACAGGTAATGGAAGGAGAATCTTTAATTCTTATGGATGCTCCGGAGCGAGAGCGAGTGAGTGAGCAGGAGCTTACAGACAGCTCACAAGGGAAAGAAAAACTCCCTCAAAAGAAAGGTAAAGGCCAGCACAGTAGCTCTCTTGGTGAGGCCAAGTGTAGTCCCCTGCTTCAACACAGCGGGTACAGACTCAAGCCTAGACACAGCAACAGGGGGAGTGAGGGGAGTGCTCGCTCCCACCTCAAGCCCCGAAAGAGTGAGTGGTACAGACACAGGCCTAGGCACAGCAACAGTGAGAGTGAGGCGAAAACTCCCTCCCATTCAACCTCTCCCTCACCTGCCTGACCAGACCAAGGCAGCCATTCCCCTCCACAGAGAGTGATAATGACTGGGAAAGGCAAGCTTTCACCAAGAATTTTTGGAGTCCTGTGGTGAAACACAAAACTAGGAAAAAAGATTCACGTAATACAAAAAAGCATTTAAAACTACTTCCAGTAAGACTGTTACAATTACTTTGAGATGGCATTGCTCCTCTCCCAGCCAGCCCAGGAATAGGTTTGAGTTTAACTATAAGGCCAAAAATAGACAATAATATTGATGAGAGGCTTTTGTCACCATACAGTAAAGATGAGAAAGGGGCAAGGCAGTTGGTGGGCTTCAGACTCCTAGCTAAGGGAAAAACCAGGATCCTTGTCAAGCTGGTTATGTCCACAGCCTGGGTATCATCGGCCCCCCACAGCTGAACTATGCTACTAAGTCACCCACTGCAGAGAATATATATAATAGGCATCTCAGCCCCCATGATCATGTGACTTAACTCTGTCCACACTCTCCAACCATCTTATGGGTTCTGTTCCTCTGAGGAGCCCTGACTAATACATGAAAAGATGAGGCTGTGTGAAAGTAGGGATTGCTAATTTATATAGGTCATTCAGGAAAGACTTCACTGAGAAGGAGGCTTTTAAGTAGATAACTAAATGAAATGAGGGAGTGAGGTAAGAGAGTAGAGAAAGATCAATCCTGACAAAGAGGAGAGCAAAATACAGTGACCCAGATAGGGGAACCTACGTGACACACTGGGGAAAGGGCGAGAAAGTCAAGACAAATGGAGTGGAATCAATAAAGGGAAGGGATCTAGGAAATGAGGATTGAAGAGGAAAAGAAGAGAACACCCAGGTCCCCAAAGGTCAGCATAACCTTTTTGGATTTTGACTTGGGCAAGGTAGGAATTTGAGTAGGTAAATGACCAGATCAGTCTTAAATTTAGCAAGACCATTTACCTTTGGTATAAAATAATCTATTGGTGAAGAGAACAGAATTAGGTAGACTGACTTTGAGATTGTGATTGTGGTGAAAGCCAATGTTCTGTAGTCAAGTGTGGACAGAGTTGGAAGGTATAAGCCATTATGTGGCACCTGAGGGAAAGAAGCAAATGTGATCTCAAGATTTCTGATTCAAACAACGTGTCAGTTACTTTTTTCATTGTTGTTACCAAATTTCTGACCAGAATAATTTGAAGTCAGGTTTATTTTAGTTCACAGCTCAGAGGGTAGTCCATAATGGTAGGTGACACCATGTCAGTGGGAGCTGTTCCTGTCCATGACAGTGAGAGGCTGCTTACTTATGTCTTGCTGGATCAGCAAAGAGGGGAATGTGGAGCTCAGCTGGCTTTCACTTTCTCCCTTTTCGTTAAATCTAGGACCCTGTGCACTGAATAGAGCCATCTATGTCAATGGTGGTTTGCATCATCCTCAGCTCTCTCAGTGAATATCTTCTGGAAACATCCTCACAGACACAGTCAATGGTCCATTCCACTTATGGTCCAAGTGTTTCTTAATCCAATAAATTTGAAAAATCAAAACTAAGCTCCTAAAAAGTAAGAATGGGGCTGCCATTTACTGGGATAGAAGCATGCTGGGGGAAGGGATGTTTTAGGGTCCCGGGGATTATGAGAAGTTCAGTTTTGCCCTTGTCGTTTAAAATAGTGAATTTGTGACAAAGTGGTGTCTTTACTTTGTGATTGGGTATATGAGATTGGGATCCAGTGAGGAGCTCTGGCCTGTAATATAAATCAGGAACTGGATCACAGGAATGGATGGGTACAGTCACCAAAGAATGCCTTTGGCTAGGCAGGGAAACCACTCCTGATGTAGAAGTTTATTTTTAGTTATGTTTAAAATGGTTGTTTTGTGCATTGTTGGGTAAAGGGATGCCTAGGCCTTGGCATTTGTGTTGTCTGCAGATGTTTACTTCATGTAAAAGAGGTTTTATTTCTCATGATCTGTGTATACTATCAATGGAACACCTGAGGAGATTAGACATCAGTAAAACCCCTTGAGATGAGATGTTTGAGTTTCCACTGCCCGTTATAGCACTTTCTATGATAGTGATTCCCTCTTCTGAGGTCTGGCAGGGTTTGCACCTATGAAAATGCCTCTGTGTTTTGCTTGCTGAGCCGCCACAGCAGCTACTACTACCTAACTGCTACAACTCCATATGTAACCCCTGGAGCACAATGGAAATTGGAAGACAGACCAGGAGAAGAGACTTGGAAAAAGAAGCAAGTGACAGAGAAGACAATCTGTATGAAATGATTGGAAGAAATTACTTCAAGTAAGAAGGAGTTTTCAGCAGTATTGAGCTCAGCAGGTGTATTTAAAACAAAGAGTGAGAGTTAACCACATATTTATTGCTATAAAAAAACAATGTAGACATAACTGGCATCCTGAAGAACATTTTTATAAGAATACTATGAATAGAACCTTAATTAGTTTGTACAGAAAATTTGAGAGGAAGACATTAAGTTCAGACTGTTCTCAAAGTGTGTTCCAAAGGAGAGTAGAGAAATATGGCAATCACATAGGTGAGTGTGGGACCAAAGAATCTTTAAAAGAGGAGACAAATAATAGCACGTTTGTGTTTTAATGAGAATGATCCAGCAAAAAGAAAAGGTTCTGATTCAGAAAGTAGAAGGAAGAATTCATGGAGCAGAATAAACGAGTAGCAAAGAAGAGATGAAGAGTAGAAAATACCTCATTTCATGATAAGGTATATGGCAGCAAACTCATAACGGAAAGACTGATGGCATTTGGTAATATACGTTAGAATGTCTTATGAAGGTAGAATCTGATCAGTAAAGTGTCAATAATAAGTCTACAGAATAATGATGAATATATAAAAAGGTATAAAACATAAAACATAGAGGAGGAAATTGGAATTCTAATACATGTATTAACTTTAAAGGACACAGTAAAAGGGGAAGACCAGGAGACACATACAGAAAACAAACAAGAACCAAGTACATCTGATGGGAGCAGATGCAGAGGCTCAGGCCCAAACACAGGGTGGAGCCCAGGGATTTCTGCAGAAGAGGGGGTGGGAGCGATTGCAGGAACCAGAGGGGTCAATGACACCAGGAGAACAAGCCCCAAAGAGTCAACTGACCAGAACTCTTAAGGACTCACAGAGATGGAAGTGGCAGACATGGAAGGTACCTACATATATCTTATGGTGTTCTTGTAGGACTCCTAAAAGTTGCAGGGGGGGGAGTCTCATATCCTTTTACCTTTGGAACCCCTTTCCTCCTGCTAAGCTGCCTGCCTCATCCAGCCTTGTTGTAGGAGATCATGCCTAGCCTTATTCCATCTTGATATGCCCTGTTCGAGTTGTAACCCTGGAGGCCTACTCTTTTCTGAGCAGAAACGAAGGGACTGGATGCCGGGGAGAGAGAAAATGGGGGAGCTGGGAGGAAAAGAGAGAAGGGAGGCTGGGGTTGGATATATCATATGAGAGAAAAAAAATTAAAAAATTAAAACAGTTTAAAAAATAACAGGAATACTACTTATATCAAATGTAGCTGAACTGACATCTCTTGGTGTAACAGCTAATCTTGGCTGTCGAGTTGACTACATCTGGGATTAAGTAAGACCTAAGCATCTGGGAGAACTTGTGAGTGATTTTTCTTGTTGGATTATTTGAAATGGGAGACCCATCCTTAATCCGGATCATTTGAGGTCAGAAAATCTGCCCTCAATCTGGGCCACACAGCTACATAAAACAGAAGGAAGGTTTAAATTTTCTGTATTCTTGCCCTCACTCTCACTGGTCTGTTCATCTTTCCTGAGTCATTTCTTTGCTGGTGTCTAAACCTATTTTTTAGGAATTCCAATGTGGACTGAAAACTGGTGAATCTCTAGGACCTCCTTGGGACTCCAACACCAGAATGGGACTACTGAAGCATCTAGTTTCATAGCCTGAACAACTACTGGATCTTTGGTCTTTCTATCAGGAGGCAGCCATCTTTGGGCTACTTGAACCACAGCCTGTGAGCCACTCTAATAATATATATAATAGAGAAGGAAGTTGGAGTTCTAATACACAGAGTTCTAATATATGTAATGTATATATTTAGTGCTCATTCTCTCCATCTTAGAGAACCTCCACTTGGTGAAGGTGCAAAGATTGTTATATTGGGTAGCTAAAAGGATTTTTATACATGTTGTCTATAATATGCACACCTAAACCTTTAAATCAGATTCTTACAATCTTTCCACCTCCTCTTCCAAAATGCTCACTAAGCCTTGGATGTTGGAGTTGTATTATAATCTCAACAAATAAAATAATTAAAAAATAAAATTAGATAGGTTTGATCGGAAAGAGTGTGATATTATAATACACCATAAGATATTACTAAAAAACCCACTATGCACATTTAATACCTGAAAAGTTGAAGACATTATTAATAAATAGAAAAGGGCATGGCAGTGCATACCTGAAACTGCAGAATGAAGGAGGTGAAGCCAGGAAGATCCGGAGTTTGAAGCTGGCCTCAGCTGCATAATGGTTGACATCAGCCTTATTTACATGAGACTTTATAATAAATGGAAAACTAAAAAAGCAAAATGTATAAAAGGAAACAATGATCCCTCAAAAATCAAACCAAATCAAAAAGAAAACAATAAATCAGACAGAAGAGTTTATCTACAAATAGACTCCAAGATAAGGTATATTATGCTGGAGAATCAGAGACATTTCATAATTATGAAGATTTCAAGTTATCAGGATACTATAACCCTGACAAAGGCTATACACCCTAAGATGGAACTATCTAACACGTAAAGTGAAAATGGACAACACTAAGCTGAGAAATAGAAAATCTACTATCTGGATGATTGACAGAAGAAATAAATAAAAAGAAAGCACTGAGGCTACAATCTGTGTAACACTGTCAAATGGCTGGCCTAATTTGCTTTTTATAGAACCCTAAACTCAGCAACAGCAGATTATACATTCTTTTCAATCACATATGAATCATATACCAAGAATGACCATATGCTAGCTAATTAAATTAGTCTCAATAAATTTCAAAGAATTGAAATCATGCAGTGTACATTCCCTGAAGGCCATGCACTAAATTATAAATCAACAACATAAAGATATCTAGACAGACAAATATTTGGAAATTAAGCAATATACATCTAAATCATCCATATGCTAAAAATAAACTTCAAAAATTAAAAAAAATGAACTTAATGATAATGGAAATCCAATATGTCAGAATTTATGAAGTGTAGCTAAGATAGCACTAAGGGAAACTTATAAATTTAAATGCTTATATTAGAGGCAAAGAATGCAACAAAAAAAGCAATTACCCCTCCACATTAAGAAACTAGAAAAAAAAGTAAATTATGACAAATGTCAGGCGAAGAGAGATGAAGATATGAATGAGTATTAACAATGTATAAAGTGAACATGTGACAGAGGAAATGAGCAAAATTTGGTTATGTCTGAGTAAACTCTTCTATAACAACATTTCAAGAAAAGTAGAAAATATGTCAACCCCAAAATTGGAATAAGAGAAGGAATTGCTACAAGTAACAAAGATATTAAAAATATAAAATACATATTTCAAACTATATTATATCGAAAATTTAAGTTTATTATCAACTCTAACTTTGAAAATTTACAAAACAGAGACTTGAAAATCTGAGACATCTGGAGAGATATCTCCATTGGTAAAATATTTTCTGTGGATGCATGAAGATCAGAATCTAATCCCTAGGACCCATGTAACAAATGTAGGCGTCTTAAATGTTTTAACTATATTGCGTTATAGGTAGCTTCCTTCATGGTCATGTCTATTTGGTGTTCTTAAACGTCTTGTACTTGGAGAAAAAATTGTCTCCTAGGACTTTCTTGAAAATGTTCTCTATGCCTTTGCTATGGTGTTCTTCTCCTTCTATGTCTAAATCCAAAGACTAGGTAGGTCTTTCTGTGGTTCCCAGTGTTCTCCTTTATTCTGTTCAGCCTCATAATGGCCTATAACTCCAGTTGCAGGGGATCTAATGCTATCCCCTGGCTTCTGCAGATGCCCACATTCGCTTGCTCATAAACTCACCCCACCCCACATACACAAAAGTAAAACACAAAATACATCTTGGGAAAAGAGTTTTCAATGACAAATTCTTTCAGATTTTCTTTGAAAAATGTCATGTGAGATAAAGAAAAACGGATTTTGTAAACCAAAAAGTAATAGGTATAACTAGATTTACTAGGAAGAAACAAAGTTTTGGACATACTTGATTTTAAGTAGCAAGTGGATTTTATTTATATGTAACTAAAGCAAATTCAAAATTAAGTAATATAAAAGGAAATTCCAAGTAAATACCAAGCAATTTTAATTCATAAGCAAATTAAACAGAATTTTAGGCCATTATGGAGTTAGGTAGAAATTTTACCAAAGGAAACAGAAAGCCTATCTATCATCTATGTATGTATCTATCTATCTATCTATCTACTTATCATCTATCTATCATCTATCTATCTATCTATCTATCTATCTATCTATCTATCTACCTATCTATCTTATATAGATGTACATAGAGATGCAAATAATGTTCTTAGGGAAAATATTTTTTTCTAGCATTCTATAATTAAGTTTAGTTTCAATCTTGATAGAGTTTTTCATGAAACTTAATAAATTACTCTTAATATTATATTTAAAATAGTGAGGCTTGTTGCTTTTTAAGAATAACTGTGAATCTTTCCTTTAACTTATTAGTAATTAGTATAAACTTTTAGTAACTAAAATAATGTGGTATTAGCATTGAGATAAAATGAAAATAGGCCAAAGTTTAGGATTAGAGTTGGGGTTAGGGTTAGGGAGATGGCTCAGCGGGGAAGAGCACTGTGAAGCCAGAGTACCTGAGTCTAAGTTCTCAGTTTCCATGCTAAGATGGGATGGCTGCATGCACCTGTAACCCCTGCATGAAGAGGCAGAAACAGACAGATCTTAAGAATTCACTGACCAGCCAGCCTAGTTGAAATGGTGAGCTTCAGGTTCAGTGAGAGACCCTTTCTCAAAATAAAAAGTAGGGAGAGACAGAAAAAGACAACTAATGTCTTCCTCTGGCCTCCATAAACATGTACATTGGCACACATCTCTGTAAACACAAATGTTACATACCCCAACACCCCATATACAAACATACAATACATCAAATAAAAACTACAATTTAAAAGCAAATGGATACAGAAATTCTGTATATAATATCACAAAGTAGTTAGGAAATAGTAGGCTATTCAGTAAATTGTGTTGCCAGAATTTGTTTTCCATATGAAATGAATTTGATGCAAACTTCATATTAAAAGGATGAAAATAGACATATGTGTTACAGATACAACGTGAAATGACTTATAGAAAAGGGGTGCAGCTTTGTAAGAGAAATAAATAGTTCTCCAACACAACAGGTAAATAGAATTCATTACAAAGATCTTATATTTTTTTCACACTAAATCATGAGCATTCCATATGGCTGAGAGACAATGTATGGATTTCAAAGGCAAGTGACACACAGAGAGAAGATGCTTGCAATACTTTTAATCAACAAAGGCACGACAACTTGAATCTGTGAAGTCCTATAAACCAATAAGAAAAGATGAAGCTGTTAACAGGACAGGAGCTAAGGGAAGGTGCTAAGGAAAGTGAGCTGTCAGTCATAGTAAGAAAGCTTGGCTAGGCCCCACACTTGAACAGCAGCTCAAACACATCAGTACATATGAAAAGCAGTTTAGAACAAGTCCCTTTACATATGGCAGGCAAAAGTTTAATAACCGCAAGTCTTGGTGAAGATTCAGTGAGATTTAGTCTTTACACATTGATGATGGGTGAACCAATAGGTAATGAAGACTTTGAAGAGTAATTTCCTAATGCATATGAACATTGAGGATGCTAAAAGTTTATGAGTTCATATGTCCACTCTTTAGTAGTTATATCTTTCAGAAACTCAGCCCCAGATAAAGAAAGGATCTCAACAAGGATGCCTTTCTCATCTGGGCTTATGGTAGCAAATTGGAAGCCTCATATATGTCCATCCATATACAAGTGGATAAATATATTGAAGATTGTAAATTTTATGCTCATCCAGTGTACCTTACAATCATTACAGCCAAACATCCCATGACATACATTTATTAGGATAAGTAAAAAATTCTCCATATTGTATAGGGTGTTATACACTCCTATGAACAGCTCACTGACAAAGCATATGTTTTTATGGTTAAGCACATGTAGTGAAAGTAAAGACGCAGGTACAGGTGATTTACTGTGTTTAGTAGATACCTAGGTGGATGAGACTGGGAGGAGGTATATGAGAAACTTCGGCTGTACTTGCAACCATCTATTTTCTCAGATAAAGAACAATCTGAGGCAAATATGTCAAAATATTAATAGTTGTTGGATTCGGATCATGATGAATACAATATTTTTTTTTTTCTGAAACATCACAATCTGGGTAGAGATAAGGGGAATGTAGACATTTTAAACAGAAAAAAAAAGTGACGAGATATGAGGAACATTTAGCAGCCAGACTTCCCCTACCTTTCTCTTTCTGGCAAATGAATGAATGAGCTTGCTGTCCCAGTGTGGGGGCCCTGTGGACACTGAATGATACTTTATCACAGAAGCCAGAACAGAATCTAGATTTGAGCAAGTTCATCTTAGATTACATAGTACTTTAAATTCCTTCAAATTTTTGACCAAAAGTACCCATGGGCATTCTGACTGTGACTATAAATGGGCGTCTGGTACCATTCTACCTGGTGTTGTGAGGATGGCTTCAGATGGATGTGTGCAAGGTTTGGTACCTTCCTGACTTTGTTATGGCTCTCTTTTTAGTACTCAACACCACTGTCTAGAGTGACCCCCTCCTACATTCAGGAGCTCTTTTCTAGATCCCTCTACATCTCCCAGTCTAGCGTTTGCTAATGTGAGGTATACAAATTTCCATGCTATTTTACATGGGGAGGGTTTATTGGTGGAGGGGCTGAAAAGGTGTTAGGATAGAATCTATGAGTTCCTGAATTCATCAGCAGTCTAGTTGTACGGAATATAACATCAACTCAGACATTCAAAATCAAACACAAAAAATGGAGAGGAGAATATTCTGTCGTCTTTGATTTATTTCATAAGACCTGCAATAGAGCTAGCTTCAAGGATGTGCACACCTGGAGTTTTGATACCATTAGCATTTTTCTATCACCTGTCTGTTGATTGTGAGATGGCCCAGGTAGATTTTTTTCCTAAGATAAGAACTATAGCTATAGATAGATACTAATTATATCCATCCAGCCTTACTACCAGATAAATACAAAAGGAAAAGGTTCCAAATGTTTCCTGATGAGGTATTGCAACCCATACTCTTCTTTTCCTTAATTAAGTCTGGAATTCCATAAAAGCACTTGGGTTAGCCTGGTTTTGGGGTGCATATGTAAACTGTGTGATGGCTGGTCTTGCCCCACAACCTGATGATTTTGCTAGGGCTACAATTAGTGAAGACATATTTGTGTGCTTCTACATATTTTATGTGGACAGATGGACACACACACACACACATTCATTAAATTTGTTTTGTTTCTTTAGAGAATTGTGATCAGTACAAGTTTTGAGACCTTGGACTTATTTACACAGTAGTAGACTATCAATTATAAGGATATTGTGATGTTTCCTGCAAAGTGTTTGATACCATACCAGGCTCATAATAGAAGATCCTACTATATACTATATATAACATCAAACAAGTCATGGGCTAATGGGACCATGCTGATGAAGACCTTTGGTTGGATGAGACTGATTAAAAATTCTCCATACAGTGGCAGGGTCTAAGATCTGTTTCAAAAGGAGTCAGGGCAGAGCCAAGAGAAGATACTGGTCCTTACGGAGTATTCCCGCCCACTTGGGTGTATATACTCTTAGGTTTTGGAAGGCTTCAACTAGATGCCTCTGGGCAGACACAGCAAGAACTGAGAGAGGTATCACTACAGATAAAGCATCTTGGGAAGCTAACACATACTTCCTTAACCGAAGAGGAATAGACATTTATGTATACCTTCTCTGAACAGGATCCATAAAGATGAAGAGAAAAGCAGAAGCAGGAAGATACATCTAGAGAAACAACTAGTTTCTCTGTTACTACATCATCTTACTTAACTTTGAAGAACATACAGTGAGCATGTTTATAGTATCTTATACTGCTAGTGAAATGAAAGGCTCAGAGAAAACTGTGCTGACAAGTTTTATGTCAACTTGACACATGCTAGAGTCATTCGTTAAGAACAAAAATCAAATGAGAAAATGCTCCTATCAGATTGGGTTGCAGGGAAGCCAGTGGTACATTTTTAAAGCTAGTGATTGATGAGGGAGGGTCCAACCAATTGTAGATGGTATCATTCCTAGGTAAGTGGTCTTGGGGATGTATAAAAAGGAAAACTAAAAAGTAATGGGGAGATAGCTAGTAAGAAACACTCTTCTCTGACCTCTGCTTCAGTTCCTGCCCTGCTTTAGTTTCTTACCTGACTTCTCTCAACAATGAACTGTTACCTGGAAAGGTGAGACAAAATAAACCCTTTCTTCACCAAGTTGCTTTTGATCATAGTGTTATATTATGCCAACAGAAACCCTAAGACAATAACCTTGAAATGAATAAATCTTCGATTATTTATCTATTTTTCTCCATGTGCTAATGATGTTCCCAGTCCTGTTAGATCATTTGAAATACATAAAACATTTCATAGTTCAGGGAACTAAAAGTTTGTTGGCATGAGCATAAACAGGGCACAAAGAAATGAGCTAAATTTAAAATATCAGAAAAAAGGGTGGCTACCACAGGTAAGGCACTTGGAGGCCAGACAGTTGTTTCATGGCTTGGACAGTAGTGGGAAAAGACTGAAGAAGAGAGATTGGCCTATCTACTACCAGCTATCTCATTGAGTGAGTATACTCTGTGGGTCACATAAAACATACATGTGGATACATATTGTGTAGAACCATTTGTGGGAAGGAAATCTTAATTCTTGCCTGAAACATATCTTTGGGTACAACCTTAGTTTAACAAAGCCAGGAAGAAGGATGAAGAATCCTGGGACAGAGAAAGGAGAAAGAACTTCTTTCATTGAGTTTCCAGTTTCAAACAAAAGTGGTGGTGGAGGAGTTGAGAAAGAAGTAAATTTTCCTGGACCCAAAACTGTTATTTGGCTGAGAAAAGCTGTTCTTGAGATTAAAATTGCTAATAGTCTATTTGAGAAAAAGCCAAATTCATGCCAGGAAGTTAAGCTATTTGCCTCTCTGTTTTCCCACATGCAAAATGACCCTGTGTGGTCTTCAAATTAAACTAAGCATAGGCTTCTTGGGGGCTTTCTTGGAGAACAAGGGACGAATTGTTGGACTTTGGTCTTCAATCTTCTTCAATCACTGCTTTCAGGAAAAATGGTGGTGCTTCTGTCTACTTGATAAATTTATGGGTTCTGGTAATGTTTTGTTTGAGAAAGATCTTTGTCATGTAGTCTCTTCCATTATAACTCAATGGCTTGTGGTCTTCAGCCTAAGTATCTCCATTGTATTTGAAATGGCTACCGCTCTGAGCAGATATTCTTCCTTAATTGGATTTATCATCAAAGATTTGGAGGAGCTTACCTGATTTGGGGTTTTAGAATAACTAGGGAGTCAGGGTCCTGAGCAGTCCTTGAGAGCTTGATATAAAAGGTGGAACTATTAACTATCAGAGACTGATACCATAATAACCTTCATGCTATGGCCAACTGATCCCAAATGCAGCACTGGGCAGCATCCTTGCCCCTGATAGCAAACAACCACATTCACTTGTGTCTGATGATTGACACCCCACCAGCAGGAACTGAGCATGTAGGTTTAGGCTATATACCCATTGGATGTATGGCTGTCCCCAGTGATGAATCTGTTATCAGTGGTGGACACACATGCTTAGATGTAAATCGAATGACTAAGAATAGGTTTCTTGAATGGATCTCATGTTGGTAGAATGTCATAGTATTTGAGAAAGAACATACAAAAAAGATGCAAAAAGTATTCTGGTCCCTGCTGTCCAGCTAACTTGTAGCTATCAGAAAGCCATGGATAAATTAACAGAAAGGATGCTTGGTGGCCAGCACATGTTTTCTTTTTTCCTATCCTGACACACAGTAATGGTGATGGCTATTCCGGTTGTCAGCTTGACTACATCTGGAATCAAGTAAAACCCAAACAGCTGGGTACACCTCTGAAGGATTTTTGTTGTTGTTGTTTGTTTGATTTTTGTTTTTGAGACCAGGTTTCTCTGTTGTAACTCTGGCTGTCCTGGAACCCACTCTGTAGACCAGGCTGGCCTTGAATTCATACATATCTGCCTGCCTCAGCCTCCCAAGTGCTGGGATTAAAGGCGTGTGCCACCACCGCCCAGCCCTATGAAGGATTCTTGATCAATTATTTGACTTGGGAAGACCCACTCTGTTGGAGAAATTTATTATTAGTTATGTTTGAAATTTTTTTATGCACTGTTGAATGAAGGGCTATCCTAAGTCTAGGGCATTCTGTATTATTTGCAGGTATTGTATTTCTGTGGGGTTAATTGCTAATGATCTGCATGTGCTATCAGTAAAATACCTGAGGTGTTTTGAAAGAATAAAAACACCTGAGCTGAAATGCTTGGGATTACACTATGGAGTCTGGTGCTCGCCAGGATGGTGGTTCCCTATGTAGAGGTCTGGCAGAGTTTATACCTATGAAAATACTTCCTGATCTTCTTGGTGAGCCTCCCCAGCTCACCAAGCATAAATTATACTACCCTAAATCTGGGCCACAATTTCTGGTGGTAGCCCACATTAAAACATATATAGAAGGAAGCTTTTGATTTTTGCCTAATTGCCATTCCTCTAGCAGGGAAGTTTATCTAGGATTTTGTTGAGATAATCCTTCACCTGCATTAGAACTTCTGGATGTCGAAGTAGACTGAAGACTAGGAGCTCTCCAGGAATCCTCTACAGCAGCCCCATACTGGGACTGCCAAGACATTTAGCCTTGTGGACTGATCAACTACTGGAATCTTCTACCTTTCCATCACAAGAGCCACTGATGGACTACCTGAACCATGGCCTGTAAGTTACTCTAATAAATCCCTTTGTTCTAAAAGTTTTGTTTCTTTCTAGAACCCTAATACAGTGACCTTCATTTTGCATATATTTTTGACCAAAGGTATCAAAAGACATAATTTCAACAAATGTGTTTTAAAGAGATAGTTGGCTATTGTTAGTGCCTCATGAATTGGGGCAACTTTTTTTTTTTTTTAACAGAATGCTACTCTCATGAGTCAAAGAGAGACTAGCTTATCAGTCCAAAAGAACCAAAGGGGATAAGAGTGAGAATGATTGACCATTGTGAACACAGATAAAGATTTATTGTGCCTTGTCATGTAAACCAGTTCCCCTCTGAGTGGTTGTTGTGTTTAAAATTTTTTCATAGGAACTTGTGGTTTCAAAGTTCATTTTAGTTATGATTAGCATGGGTATCTTTACTTTACTTACTTGATGGGGCCCAGTTTCCATCTAAATTTTGGATTCTAAGTCAATGGTTTCTTGTGAGGTCGAATTTGATAAGGTACTCAGTATCTCACAAGACTCTCCACGTATAGCCTATGGGACACCCTGCGCGAGTTCTCTGCTATGACAATATAAAACTGCAGAGAGCTCCATTTCTACCTGTTATCCCAGGGGTATGCAGGATTGGCAACTTGCATATGATACACTCACCAACAGTCTCTCAAGGGTCTTCAAAGGCTGCTTCAGTCCTCTCCCCTCTGAAATCACCTCCTGTCGCAGGGGTGCTCTAACATTGTGGTTTTGTTTTTCTTTCTGCCTTTCAAAGTTCTACTCCTCCTGCCCTGGTACAGCTCCCTCTAAAATTCAGCCCAGAACAGAGCACAGCGCTAAACCCATGTATCTGGCCTCCATGGCTGTTGTGGGCAGGACTGACCTCTTTGCTTAGTATATTTCACTCTTTCGATTTGTGAATGTCTATGAATCTACTCTTTTCCAACTCCATTCACCAGGATTTTTTAAAACTTGAATTATTTATTTACTTGTTTATTTATCCATATACTACAGTCTCATTTGGTCCAGATTGCTTTCAAACTTTCTATGCAGTTGAGGCTAGCCTTGAAATACTGATCCTACTACCTTCACCTCCTGAGTGCTGGTAATTGGGGACATGTGTCAGTTGGTAAATATTTGCCATGATAGCAGGTGAACCTGAGTTTGAGTCCTCAGAACTCACATAAAAACCTGCACATAATGGCTTGAGTTTGTAATTGAAGCACTGTAATTGTAATGGTGTTTGAAATTGATGGGGACAGAAAGATTCCTAAAGTTTGCTGTCCAGTCAGCCTATGTGAATCAGTGAGCTCTAGGTTCAGTGAGAGATCTTGTCTCAAAATGCTAAGTAAATAAAGGAATGATGACATGGAAAGTGATTGAAGAAGACACCCAATGTTGACCTCTAGCCAATACACATGTATTTCTGTTTCTTGTGCTAATGTCAATACCATTGATTGAAAGTCAGTATCTTTAGTTTAGGAATCTGTTACCCATCATGTCACCACATCTTTTGAATCATTCCAGGCAGATTAGAAAGAATACATCTCTATGTGAATTCATTCTGGTCTCTGCATCCTGGATCCCTGATCCCAAGGGCTTTGTGGATGTGGCGGGCTTTGGTAAGGAATTGTTGAGAAATAATTTTGTTAAATTATTCATTAAAACAGAGATGTTTTTCTCTGAGTAGGAGACTTAAATTTTTATCCTTTTTCCCCCTCTTTTAGTCAGTTTCTGCAGTATCTTTGTTATTGCTCTCTGATGTGAGGTATTCTAGCTGCTTTCTCCACCAGCAATAGTATTTTAGTTTGAGCCTAAAGACTTAAAATAACTTAAAAGGGCTACATATTGAAATTCTAACGGAATGCATAGATGTACTCAGATACACGGACTGATAGAGTGATAGGGAAGTATTACTTGTGTTTAATGTTCAGCAATGAATGGCAGTTTGTGAGTATTATTTTCTTTATATTTTCTTTTGTTTCAACTCTTACTGTGTGTGTGTGTGTGTGTGAATTATCTGTGTTTTAGCTATACAGAGATTATTACTTATATCAGACTTTTATTTCTATCATGCTTTCATTCCTTATTAATTATATTATCCTATTTGTAGAGACCTGAGTTTTTTTTTTTTTTAACATGGTTAAAGTAAACAGCAGAAAATCAAAATGAAGGACTGAAAAATTTCACTAATAATCCATAAGACAATATTATCTTACAGAAAGCATTTACTTAAGCCTCTCCTGGGTCTTTAATCATCGTATCTGCTGGTTTTGTGGGAACTTATATTGTCTTTACTTTCTTCTCTGCTGTACCCCTTCTGATAATATTTTTGTGGGTCCATGGACTTTATGGGATATACATGTAGAGGGGCATGGTGGCACACGTGACTGTAGTTCCAGCAGTTGTAAAGTGGACGCAGAAGGAGCAGGAATTATTCTTCACGGCACATTGAGTTTACAGGAAGCTTGTGCTACAAGGGAACCTTGTCTTACAAAACAGAATAGGAAGAGTACTTGCTACTTTTGCAGAGGACCCAGGATCAGTTCCCAAAACTCATATAGCCATTCAAGACAACCTGTAATTCTGGTTTCAAGGGATCTGATTGCCCTCATTTACTCTCCATGAATAGCAAGCACGAACATGGTACACAGACATACAAACAGGCAAATCACTCATATAAAATAAAATGAAAAAATGTACGTACAGAAAAAATATATACATTTATATATAAACAGAATATGTAAATCTTATATTTGTAATATTGTTACATTTTATTTTTCATATGTATATAAAACTTGCCAGGAT